>OY292444.1:0-2685096 GCA_958496245.1 Perizoma flavofasciatum | reverse complement strand
TTGAGTGCTGTTTTTAAATATCTGAAGAAAATTAGCAGACTCACCATTACTACAACAGCCGGCACGCCATAAGCCAGAAGATAGTTGTACTTCAGCGGCAGAAATGTGTCGCACGCGCAGTATTCAGCCACGGCAGCAGCTAAGGCCACTATCCACATTGCGCAACAGATGTGTGTGTAATGAAGAACTAGAGCTATCCGCTCGCATTGGGTAGGTGAAGATACGCCCTGGAAGACGACATATTATATATTCGTTCCTATGAAAGGAAGAAGTGTTGAGTCTACGCGGAAAGAGGGAAGAGCAATTAAGCTGCGCCCTCAAATCCTACGACAGCTCTTTCTTAACAGAATAGGTGAAAGTTATTTGTAGATAGTTTCCAATGGTTGTTAGGTGGCTCAACTTTTTCATCTTATCTGAGTAGTGAGTAGTTGTATATCACTGTACGGACTTTAATAAATATTTGATTGAGTGAGCAAAGCGAAAGAAGTTCTCAGAGTCTACTTGGGCTATCTAACGTTTGTACTTGTATCGTACGAGAAGGTATTTTTATTTGTCCGAAGACAACTGCCGAGCCTTTCATTCAATCTTTATCGAACTTGATAGGATAGGTTATATTAATAGAATTTCGTTGCGAACTAGTACTACTTTAATAGTTTGACGTACCATAACAGCCTGAATGTATATCTGTGTAGCGGCCGCGAGGCAACAGCAGAGGTTTATATCAATCGGATACAGCTTGCTGCTGCGCCGGAACTCCGCAGCGTATTTACTGAACATCAGCCATAGCACTGTGCCGACTAGCAGGACGGTCGCTATACCGCTGGTTATGAAGATCTGGGAAAATCAACCAACAGTGCTACTAAGCTACAGCCTCTGGGGAATAAATTAATTTACAAAACAAAACAAACATAAATCGTGCACTGATGGATTTTTCCACTCGAAAAATGTATATGCGTATTAACACGTCTCAAAACGGCGAAGGAAAACATAGTGTGGAAACAAGCTTGCCCTATAACAATAATTCTAATGCTTGTGCCAGAAGTTAGTGTTCCAATAAGCAGCGATGAACCTATCACGTGGAATGCTTGCAAAACGCAGGCATGTTCATAATGTAATGTTTGGACGTGCCTACTCCCTACTTGGTACCTATCCTCAAAGATCTTTGTACTATGTATCTGAAGCAGTCCATCATGGGGAAAACAAGCGTTTTTGTTTTGTTATTTAAAGATTCTACATACCAGCACCATCCACTCGTTCCTAACACCATGGCAGTTATTGAATCCGTAGAGATAAGTGACGCTGTCGATAATGTTGTGCTCTTTGAGATCCGAGTCAGCAAGTGAATCGTCTGGTAATTCTGGCATATCTCCTTCATCTTCGGACATTTTGTTTTCTATTACAGCTTTGTTGGCTGCAAAAGGGAAATCAGTTAGACCGTTAGTCGTAACTTAAAATTTTATTTTAGGTATTATAGCGTTCTTTATAGGAAAACTAAAAATATGTATTATTGTATTCTAACAAAAGTGCTTCTACTCGAAAGAAGAATATCTAGAAGATCATGAATGCTTTGTGATGACAGCTTACCAACAAATACAAGTGATAGCAAAATATACCAGAATACTGTTTAATAAGACAATACAATAAAGGGCTTTCTAGAATACAAATAACCTTCAACCTAGAATGTTGAAAGTGGTAAGTAGAAAAAACGTTGTCTAGAATCACTCCCATTCAGGATAGTAGGTTATATGTATTCTGGTGACATCCGTTACAGGCACACAGACCTAGATTACTCCTCGCCACAAACTCTGGATTGGGATACAACTGCGGATTATCATCGTATATCGACGATGTGAAGTTGGAGACGACCGCTCCATACTCTGTGTCATACGATGTAATGTCATAATCCCTGTCCTCATGCCTAGGGTAGGTCTTGTGCTTGAAAACTGGCTGGAAGGATCGGTAGGAAGGCTTTTGGTCGTTGTAAGCTCCGTTGTTTACCTTTCGGGTATGGTGAACTGTTTTGTTTGGTGGTGAAGCTAGAATTGAGAAGGAATGATTTACTTTTAGAACAATTTAACTTAAGTACCTAGTAGTTAACTTATCAAAAGTTGCCTCAACAAATCGTTTTTTATAATATCTAAGGCCGCTTATTGTTCCTCAAATTGAAATGTGTACCTACCAAAGATTTTTGTCTGTGTTTGTAATTTTGGTAGTTTTCAATAAAAAAAACATCAATTTTTCTTAACTGCTTATCTATCATCTTATTTGGATCTCAGTTAGCAAAACTTGATGATTTAATCGGTGCTTTTAATTGTATAGGTAGTTATTCGCACTATAAGAATGACCTGTATTCTGCTATATATGTATCGATTTAGATAATAAAGGTATATCTACTCATCTAATTAATTAATTAGGTATAAGTAGATATTTTAACAAAAACAAATTAAAGTCTGATTTTCATAAGTAGGTACCTAATCAATGTTCAATACATTGAATTGAGTTTCTAAAATATAAAGATGAGTTTATCGAAAACTTACCATCTGTACACGTTAAATGTAAAAATATAGAGAACAAAGCAATTAATTTTATAAAAACACTTAAGCCCATTTCCTTAGCAGTAATCAACTTTTCAACGTTTCAGCTACAGACATAGAATTTGCAGTCCGCATTTAGCTAATATAATAACAGCTTTATGTTTATTTCGACGTATTATTGATTCCTCCGACCTACTGCCCCGACTCCAACCAAACCATTCGCAGCTGCCAGCCGCGGCAATCGATAATATGACGTTCCTTTCTTTCACGAGAAAAAGCCTTGTTTTGTTTGAAAAAAAAATATATATAATTCTTATACTTTGCGGCGGGAATTCAAAATTCAAAAACACGTAGTGGCAAAATAAAAATTAGATATTTTGGTAGAATTGTGAATAATAACGAGACAACCCATTTTTTTATTTCTCCCAAAAGCTTCTAAACTTATGTTACAGGGAGGAGATTTTCCACACAGCAGTGTATACAGCAATTTCCGTTTACGCATAATTGATATTTTATATAATAGGGTATACAGCAGACTTTCCCTGCCGCCATTATTATTGAACGACAATTAATTTTATTCAGTTTACTCTCTAAATCCCCAAAATGTTGGGTTCTGTTTTTTTTCAGTGGCTTGTGGATAAAATATGATCTATTAGCAGCTGAGCGAGAGAATGAAAGCCATAACACTCTGAGCCTGTAAAGTAGGTAATATTGTTTTTAAGCATTAAAATAAGATTTATGAGGCTGGCTTAGCATCCCAAAATCGTCTGATTTAATGTCTTGGTTGTTCTTCAATACATACTATACACACTATATTGTTGCATGCGTTTATTTCCTTATTGAATTTATTCATAAATACCTACGGCTTTCTTGTGAAATACGGCATTATGATCTTTTAGATAGGGCAACAACAAAAAATCTGATACATACAATCACAGAGTACATACAATTCTTCTTGCTTTCGCCCAAGAAGGCTGACTGATGATTATTAATTAGCTTATTTCTTGCTCACACTTTTCGATAATATATATCGTGTCTCTCTGTCTTTTAGGCAGTGTTTCATGAAAATTCACTTCGTTCGGAAAATAGTAGATAATGGGAAAATTACTAGCTGACTTTGACGTCTACCAATTTATTTTCTCAACAAACGCAGTAGACTAGGATGCAATTTAACAAAAAATAGCGTTAAAATGAGTTCAATACTAAAATTTATCCGTGAAAACCATATCCTAGCCCTCATCGAACAAGCCATCAGCAGAAAGAAGTCCCGTTTGTGTTTGAACTCGTTCGAAATCTACGAAATTCCTGGTTTGCTGTTCACATGTATGGACATAGAGCATCTTTACCTCCACAGAAATAAAATATCCATGATTCCTATTCAAATTTGCCAGCTAGTGAACCTGACTACACTTACTCTCGATTACAACAATATAACTTCACTGCCAGCTGAGATTGGTAGCTTGAAAAACTTAGTCAACCTAAATCTGAGCTACAATCCATTAAAAGTATTGATTCCTGAGATTGGTGACTTGGAGAATCTTGAAGCGTTCTGGTGTAACCGAATAGGGCTACGGGAGATCCCTAAGGAGATTGGAAAGTTGGAAAAGCTGGATACTTTTGGAGCAAGAGGGAATCAGATCAGAGTTATTCCAGATGAGTTTAGTAAATTGACCAAACTAAGGTAAGCAGCCAAATAATATTATAATATAACTTTAAAAATGTTTAGTTAATGCCTTGAATTGTAAATAGTGATGCAATATAGCAAAACTCTCAACAATTCACAATAACTTTTAGAATCCTACTTATATTATAAATACTTAATATCTCTGTAACAGTTGTTGTCTGAACCAATGTGAATGATATTTGGAACAGGTAGTGACCGAGAATAACACAGGCTACTTTATACCACCTGAGTGAAGCTGTAGGTAGAGGCTAATCTATATATCTTTTTTTATACAACTTAAGTGCTAAAAATGCATACAGCCCACCTATTGGTAAGCATCATAACCAATGGGAGCTTGTAACAACAGAGGTACTCACTCATAAAAAGTAAGTCAAAATATCTTTTGAAATCTTAGCGTAATTTATAAAATTCCAGATGGCTAACTCTTGAGTACAATGAGATTGAGAGAGTCCCCTCTGACATGGACAAAATGGAGGCTCTAGTCCACTGCAATATACGAAACAACAACCTTAAGGTGTTTCCTACATCTCTACTTAACTGCTCCGAGATAATGTACATCCAGCTCACAAATAATCTGGTACATATTTATTTTACTTTACTAGACGCTAAACAAAGACAGCGTGCGGTGTGGCCTGCACTATCAAAGTAAAGTTGTATCATCAATTACCATCAGATGAGATTATGCCCTAATAAAGCTACTTGGTAAAAAAGTCGTCAATAAAAAATATTAACATATAGAAACATTTAAAGAAACGTCTGCTTAAAATGTATAATTTAAATGTGTTGCTTTAAAAAAGATACATATGTAGATTGAAAATACTCTATTGCACACCAAGTACATTCCAGCTTAGATAAATACTACAAACTTTGACGATGTTATACAATGAGCGGTCTTCTCGCTAATTAGCGATCTCTAATAGACAACCTTTTGGAGGACTTTACAAAAGATTATGAGGGGGCTTTAGTGGTGTGCCACATGCTATCAATATACTTCAAACTCCTTAAGCTGAGTACTGACAGGCGTTAAAGTTACTAGAAAATGAATCAATTTATATTATTTTTCAGATTTCCTCTCTGCCACATGACATCATCTTAATGCTGCCAGATTCACTGGAGTCCATTGATCTGAGGCTAAATCCTATATGTGACCTTGAACATCCTGTGAGTTATAATATTTGCCCATTAGTTAATTTTTTTTTTTGAGAATGTCTTAGTTAAGAAAGGAGTGAGTACTGAGATGATGATAGAGGAGAGTGGAAGAAGAAAACATGTTGTGCTGACCCCACGTAATGTGGGACAAGAAGATGATGATGATGATTATTATTATTATTAATATTTTTATTTTTATAATTTTTATTTAAATGTTGCTAGATGACGCGCTACGTGACGTGCGTCTTGCTCTTCACAGCTAACAGCTAGTCTGAATCAGGCAACATACTTGAATGAATGAATGAAAATACTTTATTGTACACCTTAAACAAATAACAAAATAACAAAATCTTATTCTAGAGAAAGTACAATGGGTGGTCTTATCATACTTTACTTGATGATGTTGTTGTGATTGATTGATTGTTTGCAGGAGCACCATCAGCTGCGCTTCACGGAGGCGCTGCACCCTGCGGCGGAGGCGGCGACGCGGTCCGCGGCCTCCGCGCTCGCCATCAACGCCACGGCGCTGCGGCTGCCAGCCGTTCCGGGGGTGAGGCATGAACTGCCGCTGCAGAGGATCGGTAAGTACCTCACATCACACTCATCATACTTACTACTGTTACGAGCTAGGGTTCGGGATAAAATAATTAAGTCCAATTAAATACCAAAATTTACACTGTATTAATAAATCACTCAATAAAAATGTCAACAGAACAAATAACACAACGAAGCTACACAATTAAAATAAAAACACTAAAACACTGTATCACTTGGTACAACACTAACGCAACGGTCACTTCACTAGTCACTGGATATCGCTCTCGAATCACTTCCAATAATTCACTTTCTAGAAAAGAAACTGACTCTACCTTTTTTTTTTTTTTCTGAATGGACTTTAATGCTGCAGGGCCGCAGATGGCCTTGGTCAGCGTCACCGGACTACGGCGAGCGCAGAAGGCGCTCAGCCTGTAAAAAGTTAGGATGGGGCAACTAGCACAAGGGCACCACTTAGGTACGGACCTCGGCTTGGGCCGTTGCCAGAGGGGGTGGAATAGGAGAGAAACGCCCCGGTACATATCTGTACCGTGAGTAGGCGGAAGTGGGGACTCGTCGAGCTCGCCGGCGGGCTCGGTGTATCTGTGGAGTGTTTGCTCTGTCGGGACTTGATGACGTCACCACCGCGTTAGCGGTGCTGATGGGGTCATCGGGGTCACCAAGAACGTGTTTTGGTCTACGGAGGGTTTTCAACTCGGGTGACTCGATCGAGTAGTCGGGGATAGTGGAGATTAAGGGGTTCGGGTGGGATGAGGCCAGTTCATAATACCGCTGAGAAGCGGTTTTTATGAATTTGGCTATGGACTCGAGCTTGGTGTCTCGGTGGAGATCTATGTTGCGCGAATACCACGGCGCACCGGTGGCCTTGCGCAAGAAACGATTTTGGACAGCTTGGAGTTTTTTGACATGAATGGAGTGGCCGAAGGCCACTGCGGCATATGTCATAATAGGGCGGATGCACGTTTTGTAAAGTGTCACCTTATTTCTAAGGGACATTTTGCTCTTCGCACAGATGAGAGGGGAAAGGCGGCCAAGGATGAACTTGGCGCGGTTGCTCACTTTCGTAATGTGAGTGAAGAAGGATAGACGTCTATCAAGGATCACTCCTAAGTAACGGGCTGACTTAACCCATGGGATGGGTTCGCCAAAGAGTGAGACCGTTCTTGTGGGCAAGCGGTTTCTCCGAGAAAAGAGCACTGCTGCACTTTTCGTTGGATTTACCTCTATGCGCCATTTACGGAACCATGCACTTAAGGTGTCGAGAGCGGCTTGCAGCTTTATGCGCACTCGATCAGAGTTCTTATCGGATGCGTATAAAGCTGTGTCGTCCGCGAAAAGGGCTAGTTCGACTTGATGAGTCCGAGGAATATCGCTGGTATACAGCGTGAACAGGAGAGGAGCAAGGACGGAGCCCTGAGGGACACCGGCTCTTATGGGTCTGGGGTCAGAAAGAGTACCTTCCACGCGATAGCGGAAGCTTCGATTGTGGAGATAGTCTCGTAAGATGAGCACGAGTCTGTCTGGCACTCCGAGTTGGAATAGCTTGTAGATCAAGCCATTGTGCCAGACTTTATCGAAAGCTTTCGCTACATCGAGGAAGATTGCACCTGTATCTGCAGGCCAGATAGCGTGCCTCTTGGATAGGATGTGCTCCGTGATGCGGAGCACTTGCTGGGGGCACGAGTGTCGGGCTCGAAAACCGAACTGCTCGTCCGGGAGGAGCCTGAACTCGTTTACGTGGGACCAAAGACGATTCAGAAGGAGTCGTTCGTAAATCTTCCCCAGGGAACTGAGGAGACTGATAGGGCGGTAGCTGGAGGGTTCATTTGCACTTTTGCCGGGCTTACGGATGCCGATGACGATGGCTTCCTTCCAGGCATTAGGAAATGAACACGAGGACATGGCTGCATTGAAGATGCTGACTAAGAGATAGATGAGGGGAACTGAGAACTGCTTGAGTACTCTGTTGCTGATGCCATCTGCACCAGGGGATTTCTTAGGGCGGAGATCCTTGATGATCGTCATTACCTCTGAAGCTTTGACAGGGGGCAGAGCTGGGGCAGAGGGGGGTAGGGAGATAAGGCGCGTGACTTCACTGTTCACCGTATCGAGGTGAGCAGGGTCAACGGGGTAGTGGCTAGGAGTGCATTGGGCTTCTAGGCTTTCAGCCAAGCAGTTGGCTTTATCCTTGTCATCGAATGCGGGAGGCTGATTGGGTCGGTTGAGGGGCGGCATCGTCGAGATCATGTCTGATTTCATAGACCGAGCCAGTTCCCAGTAAGCCAGGTGACTGGGTTCGATCCCTGAAAGTAGACTGTCCCATTGAAGTTGGCGGAGATCTTTAATGCGCCTCCGCACCTCGCGGTGTAGAGAGCGCATTTTGACTCTATTAAATTCGGTGGGCCAGCGGCTGTAATAGCGGGTAGCTGCGTTTGACTCCGTGATCAGGCGCCTCACATCATCTGGCAGGACCAGGCGGGGGTGAGCCACCACCGGGACCTGTTTCGATGATTCGCTAATAGCGTTTGTGATGTGACTGGTCAGAGAGTCAACCGCGATCGAGATATCACTAGGGGTCCTAATATCGTCGGGGATTTTATCTAAGTCGGGTGAATGTATAGACTTGAGAGCTTTCCCAAGTTTATGCCATTTTACCACAGTCTTAGTTGGAGGGGGAAGATCGGTGGGGGGGCCTAGCTGTAATATTACAGGGCGGTGATCGGAAATAAGCTCGTGGTGAACTTCTATTGAAGATAACCGTAGGGCTACATTCTTTAGAAGTGCTATGTCGAGGACTTGGGGTGACTGCCCCGCGATTGCGGGGTAGCGGGTCGGGCACATTGGAGCGATAAGGTCGAAGTTGAGAGATTCGACAAGGTTATCGAGAATGACACCGTTTCGATTGTTTTGCGTACAATTCCAAAGGGTGTTTTTGCTGTTAAAATCGCCAGCCAGGATGACGGCGCTTCCTAGGTTGAGGAGGGCTTCGAGGTCGCTTTTGAGCAAGACTCTCGGTTGGGTAGGAGAAAGATAGCAGGATGCTATAATGATCGGTTGATGACCGGTCATCCCGAGTTGACAGATAGAGGCTTCTAAGTGAGTAAGCGGAGGGGGGTCAAGAGGGATGCAGTGCAGGGATCTCTTGAAATAAATGACAGTAAGCCTAAGGCGCTTGGTCTATCATTCCGGACCATTTGGTAGTTCGCAATCCTAGGATTGCGGGTTCCGGGTTTCAAGAAGGTCTCCTGCACTAGCATGATATCGACTTGGTGTTTGACTAGAAAGTCTTGGACAAGAGGACGTTGATGGGCAAGTCCGTTAGCGTTAAAAAACGCTAACTTGACGGAGCGGGGTTTTAACCTTTCCTTTTGTATAGACATACTAAAAGTCAAAGTTTTCAACGTAATTGACGATGTCCATGTGATCTGCAAGGATCATCATTCTTTCAAGGCCTGATTTGGCTTGTTTGAGTTTACACAGAACCATCTTGGCCTTGGTAAAGTCAATAAACTTGGACTCGGGGGAAGCTAATTCGGGGACTAGGTCCGAATGGCTAACCATTTTGGAGCGAGAAGCGACTGCTGGAGCCGGGGCAGGGGCAGAGGGGGGGAGAGGTGCCTTTGCCTGAGGGGCACGGCTAGTGTAGGGTAGGGGCTTAGCCCATGCCGAGGTGGAAGGCATCGGTTTGCCCTGGGGGACTAATGCCACTTTGGATGTGACATTGGAGTATTGACGGGGGGGAGGGACACGATCGGGGGCCCGGCGGATCACCTTTTTGTTGGCTTTGGGTGCCATGGGACAGCCGCGATAGTTCGCGGTGTGACCCTGAGCACGGCAAAGCACACAACTCGGTGGCTCGGGGGTGTCGCGTGTGCGGGTGCAGTCAGCGGTGCCGTGGTCACCCAGGCACTTGACGCATCGCGGGCGGGCGTAACAATTTTTAGCTGAGTGCCCATAGAGTTGACATCTATGGCACTGGCTAGGGGAACCGTTACGATGTGGGGCCACAATGCGTAGTCCGGAGAGGCGGTTGACCGTCTTCAGGTTGAAGATGGCCTTACCTTCCGGCGAAAGGTCTAGTACGACTAGCACTAATTCATAAGGGACTTTGGTCTTGCCGCTGTACATGCGGTGGACTTCCCTGACGGGGAAATTCTGAGCCACAAGGTCGGCTTTAATTGAGTCCGTACTGTGTTCGGCGGGGAGTCCGCGGATCACAACACGGAGGAGGCGTTCATCCTCAAGAGCATAGGTGTGAAAGCCTATGGACTCTTGTCTGAGGATGGAGGTGAGGCGGCGGTGGTCGTTCGAGGTTTGCACCTGAACTTTGATACCCTCCTTGGTATTCTGGGCTTTGGTGAATTCGATCTTCTTGAGGACAAGAAGCTTCGAAACATTGTCCCATTTAGCCTTCTCGCGAAGGTAAATGGGAGGAGGGAGTTTCTCCTTTTTAGCCGCGTCTGAAGGAGCGGAAGGAGGAGAGAGGGGCGAGACCGGACGATCTGTTGCCGGAGGGACAGTCGTCTTAGCGGGCGGGGCTGAGTCGGACTTGGGAGACCGCTTCTGCTTCCTCTTACGGTCGACAACCGAGAACGGAGTGTCGTCCGTAGAGTCCGAGTCGGAGGTTATCGGGCGAAGGTCGGGGTCGGTCTCCATCGCCGCGTCCGGAGAGAACGGGTGAGCGGGAGATGCGTCGGGAGACTCCGGAGAGTCGGGTAGTGGTGCGGCCTGAGGGGCCTGAGGGGCGGAGGCTGCCTGAAGGGCATTGCGAAGGGCTTCGGGATCGAACGTAAAAACAGAGGGATAAGCCTCGTTTAACGCACGAAGAAGATCGCAGATGGACTCGAGGGACAAATTGGAGATATCCATCTTCTCCCGGGGGGTGGCACCCGGGAGTGTGTAGGTGAGTGACCCTCCCGTCGGGTTAGACGGGAGGGGGTGAGGCCTCAGTGTCCTACCTAAATGGTGTGTCCCAACTGCTGCTCTTACGGAGCAGAAGGGGTGTGTCCTAACCGATATCTGGTGTCGGCGAGGGTAGACCCCAAGGCCGGTGGTACCAGGCCCAGCCGGATTCTGCGTTCCTCAGAAGGAGGAAAGCAGGCACTCCGGGTCAGCGCCCAACCCAGTTCGTTGGCACTGTTAAGTATCCCTGGGTTGACCACTAAGCGTGGATTTGGACGTTTTTGTCAAATGAAACAAACAGAGAGGGTCGCCTTGAGAAAGGCAACGATCTCTGTGCTTGTAGAAGCACGACGTCACACAGCTTGAGCTGCGTCGGCGGCGGGCGTCGATGCGGCGAACAGGTAGTCGGATTGACTACCTGCGTGGCGGTTGGAGCGGGCTATCGGCGTGGGAGCCGGCGGCGGGCTTTGACGAGGCGAGCAGGTAGTCGGGATGACTACCTGCGTGGTGGTTGGAGCAGGCGACCGGCGCGGGGGCCGGCGGCGAGTTCCGGGCGGCTAGCAGGTAGCCGGGTCGGCGTACCTGGCAGGAGCGCAGAAGGGACGTGTTGCCGGCTCGGGATCCGGCAGTCGAGTCCTGATGACTGACTCTACCGGCCGCTTGCCGCGCTTATATATCTCGTAAGACGTCTCTTCCAGAACAATCTAGTAGGAGGCGTGGCCATCACACTGTCTCACTTCGCTCCGCCAAGTCTCGTACCGTCTCGAACGTTCTGGAAACTACCATACTTTTCTAGCGCGGTTTGTGCCAGTCGATACTAGATGGCGGTAATAAGTAGTGCGTCCATTTGATAAGAGATGGCGCTAGCGTACCGTAGTAGGCTAGGCCGCGCTCGTCACACTACTATAGATGGTGCTAGGGTATCTACGCATTATCTATCTATACTATAATAAGAATGTAACAGGTCCAATTCTGTAATTTTTTTTTTCATTTTTGTCTGTCTGTCTGTCAGAATCTAGGCCGTGCATAGCGCCTAAACTATTGAATGAATTCAAATGAGATTTGAGTTCACACTACGGGGTAGGACATAGGATACTTTTTATCCCGAAATTCAGCATGGTTATCTTGCGAATAATTCGTCTGGAGAGATGGCAATCGCGAGCGAAGTCGCGGGTACAGCTAGTTATAATATATGTGGCATAAAGTCCTACTATGCATGTTTGTTACTCTTTCACGCAAAAACTACTGAACGGATTTTGATGAAACTTTACATAATATATAGCTTATACATCAGAATCACTAAGAAACACTGTTTTATTGATATGTTATGTATATTTTTAATTTAAATCTGAGAGGATTTCCGATTTCCCAATTTCCGTGAAGCTGGAATGTGGTGGTTTTTGGCACACGCATGGGCTATTTTTTATTCGGGTACTACGCGAGCGAAGCTGTGGGCAGAAGCTAGTAATAAATAATGCTGGACATTTTTCACACAGCATCATCTAGTCCCAAACTAAGCACAGCTTGTGTTATGAGAACTACATGACTGTTTTACTACTTATATACTTTTTTTTGTAAATACATACATACATACATATTTATTAATTATTAAAGTACTTAGTAGTACACCCCCAGCCATTATTACAATCTCATTAAATCCTATCCATTTTTCTTATGGTGTACAATCAAGTATTTTCATTCATTTATTCATTCATATTATACATAGAAAACACACAGACCCAATACAAATATTTGCAGATCATACAAACATTTGTCCTGCGGCGGGAATCGAACCCGCAACCTTCTGCGTCTCATGCGGGCCATCGCCCACTCCGCCACAGAGGTCAAATTGCCAGCCCGTTTTAATCCCTTCTTCATCAAATATATTTTTCTGTTTTATGTTTGCAGCTGATATGGACTTGGACAATTCGTCCTTAGATTCGTCTGAGGATTGGGAGAATAGCGTCAACAGTTCCGAACTAGATGTCCATTACCAGAGTGACGAAGAGAGAGTTGATAACGAGGTAAGTTTGTTTAAAAAAAAACTAAAAAAACTTCTTGGCTTATCTTGGGTTCCAAATACGCTCGTAATATGCTAACGGCTCGTTTTTCCTTAATAATGTCAACACTCTTTCTCTCTATATTGAAACTCACCCTTAATTGGCGGTACAGTCACCAACTGAAGTAGCTTACACATAACTTTGGGCCCTTTTTGGCCACTTATTCGAGTTATAAAAATTGAAAATGTTAATCTTCTTTCACTTTCAAAAGCGAAAACTAATCCATCCATCAACGCTTGGCCTAATAGAAAATTCCCAATGAATTCGGATCCAGCGTCAGTTCGATCCAGGGTGAAATGTGCAATGCATTCCCGAATTCAAACATCAGGCAAAAGTCAAAAAAGATGAAAGGTGTCACAAACAATTCCTCTGTATCTGTGTATATTTTCATCAATTTTGATTGGGCACCTACTTTTGTAACTTGAAACTAACCAGCCTGCTTAGCATGAAGACCCAAGAAAAACGGTTTCATCTACCACTGAGAAGACAATAAATATTTTGTTTAGAAATAGTTTTTATCTTCTCTTTCGTAGGCAAAACTCTGTCTTGGGTTCTCATGATAAGCGGGCAGGAAAGGCCTTTAGAAGTCTAATTTTTAGTGTTGAAATTATATCTACCATTTATCAGTGTTCCTTCTTATAATAATAATAATAAATGAGTTATAAATTAAATGAGTATAATAATAATTCATTTATTGTAGGCAACATATATAGGACAAATACCTTATAACTGAAATGCATACAATCACGAGTATGTTATTTATTGACGTTGTGACCGAGTCATCATCATCTTCAATTGGAACGGTGTCGTTACCCGCTGATGCTAGATCGTTCAATTCTTCCAGGCGGTTGGCATGGTACTACCTGAATTGTCCCGCTATGCCTCTACGGCCAGCTAGACATCTTCTAGAAGATAGCTGCTCCTAGAAGAATGGAGGAAGGTGGAAGTAGTGGGAATCACCATGAAAATTACAGGTTTGTTGGATATTTCAGGAAGCAGCGGCTATAAAAGGAAGAGGTGAAATGTTAATATTTTCTAAAAAGAAGTACCTTTTAGATAAAAAGAAGAGAGGTTGAGCGATCTTGAAACAAATAGAAAAGTTTTGTTAAATATCTTCTAGAATGAAGTATATGCTAGAAGAAAAAAGTTTAAGGGAAGAAAACATTTAAATTATAAGTTAAATCTTCTTGAAGAAGTATGAAGTAAATTATAAAGAAGAACCATCTAGGAAGGAAGTAGGAAAGTTTCGTTTAATATAATCTAGGAGGAAGAATCTTCAAGATAAATAAAGAAGTAGAGGAAAGTAAATTTTATCTTCCATATGTATAAAGGAAAGTATCAAGAAAAACCATAAACAAGGAATTATAAAAATGTTTGTTACATATTTGATCATATCTGGGAAAAGGAATTTGGAAGAGAGACTCAACTAGAATATTACTGTTCTAACTATCTCCTACCTGGAAGGAGAAGGAAGGAAGTAGATGGGAAGAAAAAAAAACATTGTATAATATTTTCCGTTCTATGTAGACTATTCTAGATAAACGAGAGTAATTAACCATGATTCTAGAAAAAGAAAGAACTGTCTAGAAGAAACGAACTGTGTTACTACAAGAGAATAGACAAGGTAAACGGCTGAACTAACAGGCCCGGATTAAGTTAAAAACATTTATTAGAATAATTAAAAACCTTATTTTAATAAACCATGACAAAAAGCAAACGTCTTAAAACGGCTGAAGTGATTTCTATGAAATATATCTAATTTGATATGTTAAATAGAAATAAGTGATATAAAAAAACTTAAGAGTTTTTTTTTTGTGAATTGAGAATATTATTTTGCAGTTTGTGTTGAAATTACCTATTTGGAATAGCTTACGAAAATATTAATAAGCTTAAAAGTGACTGATTTAATTTGATGGTATTATAAATTTTGCCGCCTACAAATATTAAATTTAAGTTAATAATGAGCATGACTTTTACATTTTCTACTCGTACGGATCTATTAAAATAGATACGGAATAAAATATAAATTTAAAGTATGAACCTACTTTAAATTATTCTTAGCTCAATATGTATTGTGTAGGTAAATTATAGAAATAACATAAAAAATTAACGCAAGTGAGCTTCGCGGCAAAACTCCGGGCTATAAATCTATGGGGCCAACAGAGTTTCCAAGCGCCCGCGTCCGCTCGCGCGAGCGGCCGAGGACAAGACGTGAAAAGCCGAGCATACCCGAACCATAGAGCTGGTACAACGGGTGAACGAACGTCGCGCGTTACAAAATCCTTTTTAGTCTACTTTTGATTAGAACAAAATCCATACATTATTCGTACAACGCAACGCGACGTCGCGTACATACTCATTATAATTATTTTATTAATGACTAGCTTCTGCCCACGGCTTCGCCCGCGTGGTACCCGGATAAAAAGTAGCCTATGTGTTATTCTGATGTATTTAGCTATATTACTGTAAAGTTTCATCCAAATCCGTTTAGTTTTTGCGTGAAAGAGTAACAAACATCCATCCTCACAAACTTTCGCGTTTATAATGTTAGTAGGACAAGTATTTTATTAATTAGAATGGTCCGAGTGTCCAAAAAATAAAAAAATATCCCCGAAAGTAGTAATGTTTAAAATATCCCCGAAAGTAGGTACTTATCTGGGCCTGTTTATCTCTTGAACTGTGTGATTGGAAAATGTTATTATTATCTAATTGTATTGCTTTTCTTAAATCACGTACGTAGAAAAATAAAAAAGGTTGTGTAGTTCAAACAAATAAAAAAAAACATTGATAATCTAGGAATCTCCTGACCATGAACAACGACCAAATGCGTTGCAATAAGTATTCGATTTTTAAACTGCAACTCTCCTATATCATTATTATAGATACCTATAACTTATCTTTACAGCTGTAGGTACATATTACGTCCTTTTATATTAATTCTCAAAATGTTTGATAAGCCAATAAAATTAAAATTATAGAATTTAGAAAATATATTTACCAATTCGAATGTATTTAATGTGTCAAAATATATTATACTGTAGTTGATTCTATTATATTAGTATTGCTAATGGTTCATTTTATTCGAATATAGTGAACTTTCAAAGTATGTGAGGTTTTTGTTGTTATTAGTTTTGTAAATATAATCATTTTGTTGATTTTTTTGGTTTAAGAATAGATTCGTGATAGGTATTTGATGAATATTTTCGGTGTTTGAATATTTTTTATTTTATTATGCTTTAATTAAAGAGTAGTTCGGCTAATTGTCAAATATCGAGCTTTTTATAATGTCTATGCTTAATTTTTATTAACAGTAGTTACAAAGCACAAATAAAAAGAGACGCCATATTGTCAAAAATTGTTTTCAAATACGTAAATATTCGAATAACTTGGTTTCTCTATTCAATTCGCACAAATGTCTGTTTATTAAGGTGAAATTTTCAGGACAGTAGTATCTTTTTTATATCCACTTTCAATCCTAATCGTCATGTTCTAGTCTCGATATTTTGTTATTTTTAAACTTTTACATATCAAACAATATAATCTTAAATTATGTAACGCATAACATCTGCCAATTACGGTGCTATGGTATAAAAAAAATCTAATGGTTGAAGGGAATATTATCCTATTTTAAGATATAACATCTCAAGAAAGAAAATTAAAAAAAAGGCGCATCAAACTTTAGAATATCGCTATAAGCCATTCTCATTCCATCGAAAGTATGGCTTAGTAGTTTTCGGTGCTATAATCGAATTAGTTAAAATATATAAAAGAGAAATATAGAAAAAACTGACTTTAATTATCTTTATAATTAAAGTCAGTTTTTTCTCTATTTCATGTAGATTTTTTCTTCTCAATCTTTAAAATAGGACAGCCACATTAACTTTACAGACAAAATTAATGTTACCATAGCTATTTTTTCAAATCTTAAGATATGATCTTATTAAGTCTCTATTGAAACATGAATTGCTATGATAACCAAAGACAGGTGTTAGTTAGTGTGGCTATCGGTGTAATACATAAGCACTATATGGTTGTATACATTTCACTAAGGATTACGTAATGTAAAATGGCGAATAAATCTTTACAACATCGTCTGTGCGTGTTTTATTTGTAGTTATTTCCAAGCATAACAGGTAATTAATAGAAAATAATTGGACAACATCAATATTTATTAAAATCAATCAATCAATTTAAAATTACACAAATCTATCACATATTTAATTTCTATTATATATATAATATTTATCACTGAATATTTCTATCACAGCAATTATAATCTAGATTCGATCAGAAAAATTTAATCTTATATGTTCTAGGCTTGGTCAAGAAGAAGAAAGAACATAAATTAACGATGTTTAAAAAAAATCTATTGATTTTGACTCGTCACGAAGAATGGAGTTAATTATCTTCAGATTAGGTATTGTATACTATAATTGTAATATTTATGTAACTGTAGATATTTGTTTCGAGTCTAGCTGTTGTGGTACCACGGTACTCGTAGTTCCTGATACCCACTACACAGGGAATCCTAGTGTGGAGAGGGCTATGTCTGTTAGGTTTACTTGTAAAAAGATTGCATTTTTTTTTTGTTCATCGTTAAAAGAGTCAAGAATTATTTTGGGTGTGATAATTAGGTAGATATATTATATTTTTTTTTCTGATCGAATAATAAACTAAAAATAAATCATTATGTTTATGTACTGGAATGAAGAAGCAGAGCTCACTTAAAATTATTATGTCAATAAATAGCGATTGTTAATAACTTAACTATATGAAATGTTTTAAGTACCTATTTATAATATTATTTTTTATATTGTAATAAATGTAAATACAACTCCTTAATCTAGGCATGACATGGGTAGTATCAATTTAGATATGATATATAGCACACAGGTTTCTAAAACACACACATCGGTACAATAACTTCAAACGGCATCACAAAGACAATTATTTAGAAGAAAAACAAATTGGCGTTGTTGCGCATTATCTTTAGTAGGGAACACTTAAAACAAACAAGACTTCTATTGAGATTTAATATATTACAGAACCCTTTAACTTTTCAGAACAATGACGGTGATATTCATAATTTTTACTAAAAACAGGATATTCAAGTACCATGAGTTTGAATGTTTAGTGGTATTTTTCGTAAGAAAAGAAAGAGGGTATATCGATTTGTCTGTTACTAACATAACCACCCGCAAAGATGTGCGTGCCGGAGTATCGGGAATCATTAATACTCACAAATCATGGTAAATATTCAGTTTTTAGTAAAGAATATAAGACATTATATACATAAGTTTTAGAAAGTAAGTAGGTATAGGTAAAGTTAGTTAAACGCTTTAAGCATTTTCATCGACTATAATTATGTAAATTTTATCAGCTTTTCGTAGAAAACTATGACAAAAAAAGTTTTTTATGTGCAACCTTTACTTCTGCCACGCTTTTTTAAATGTTCGGTACAATAAGTGGATCACTTCCACTGATCCCGTTGATCTGTTGATATCAACTATTGGCAAAATTATAGTTTCCTATTTATACATTTAATATTAAATCTAAGTTGGTAAAAGTTAAAATACACTAAACCACCAAAAGCAAGGCACCTAAGTAGCTTAATTTTAAGTCGAGCCTCAATATATATTGCATTAAATACCACATAATATTATGATTGCTAATAGATAAAAACATAAAAAAAATTGGTCATTTATCACACAGCATCATTTAACACTAAACTAAGCAGAGCTTGTAGTATGGGAACAACATGACTGATATACTACTTATATACTTTTTATAAATACGTACATATTATGTATAGAAAACACCCAGAACCGACACAAATATTTGCAGATCATACAATCATTTGTCCCGCAGCGGGAATTGAACTCCCAACCTTCATAATCTCAGGTGGGCCACCCACTTGGCCACAGAGGTCGCCTTAATTACTGTACACTTCAAAAAATGTGTTATATAATGTTTTAGGTTGCTATATTTTTCAATTATATGATGAACCGTTTAATTCGTGGACCGTTTCGATGAATAATTCCTTTCTGATCCTTGATGACAGATCCTAATTCCTGTTAGGTCCTAGATTTAGCCGTAATTTGGTACTTGAAAATGGTCAATTTGACTTTCTACCAAAAAACAGAATAATTTTATCTTTTAAAACCATCATGAATCCAAACTTTACAAACATTTCATCCCAATACAAAATAGTAAACAAAACTGAGCATTTATATTACAATGTATATGTATGTATCGAAGTATATATTTGGGTGAATTATTTTCATTTATGTATGTAGTTTACTTCTATTTTAAGTAGCTAGTTATTTAATATAGGCAATACAATTTTTTCCATTTTAGTAATCTCCATTATGCACTGCCACACTTCATTACACTGGTTAACTGGTAGAAAATGCTAATTAGCATTAAGTTCGCCTATGTACTTATTTTATCTTGTGCAATAAAGCATTTTCAATCATGGTTATTAACATATTTTTTACTAAAAATGAGATACTGACTTGAATCAACTTGGATAGAGGTTCAATATGTTTTTCTTTTTAGTAAAAATGACGCTGACGAAAATGAAAATGAATAAAATACCTACCTATTTTTTCACTTCATTTTTCGCGATATCCTTATAGGTACAATGAAACTGGTATTGCTATTCTTGAAGTCTCTATCTATTTAAAATAGTCTTAAGCCTTTGAAGTGTTCTTTAACTCTTCAATCTGCCGGAACTCTTCCAAAAGTGTGTCCCCTTCGAAGAACGTAGCAGAATCTGTAAGTTTAATTAAAATTTTAATATTAATAGGAAGGTCAGTGTTCCAATAAGCGGCGATGGGCTTGGAACGTGGAATGCCATCTTAAACGTGGGCATGTGTCATTTACTTACAATGTTTGGACGTGACTCTGACTACTCGTGAAAGATGGCAAGCCTATCACCGCTTATTGGAACACTAGCCGATGGCAATAACCTTCGAAATTTTATTTCCGTATGGCGATTAAATCACGATGTTTCCCTACGCTTTGTTTTTAGATGTGTTAATGAGGAATTGCCGAATATAGAATATTATGTTCTTCATTCATGCGTAACGAAACAGAATTAAAAATGAGAAAATGAGAAAACGAAAAATGAGAAGACTCATGACGAAAGTGGAATCTGGCGGATGTGTACTTAATCAAAAATCCATTGGTCCACGACCGATTGGTCATCGAACCTACGACCTTGTTATTAAGCCCACTAGGCCAAAACGGATCTATTTCTTACCAGCCTTGCTTTATTAATTTCTTGCCTTTCTTTCCCGTCTTGGTCGCGGAGGAACAGGCAGTAAAATTGACGTTTCACATAGTTTTAAGTGAATAAATTAATTTCTCAATTAATACCGTTATTCATTTGACATAATATAAAACTCATACTAAAACATTTTTAGCGCTGACTACACTTTGCAATTTTAGTGTTGAAATTTGAACCATAAAAGCAGTGGGCGTGGACGGTACCTTATAGGAATGATATTATTAATTTTGAAAGTGTCTCTAGGGCCCGCAGTCCATTTTCTTCGCAGTCCCTAACGGTAATAACCCACTTTAGCAGCGTGTTTATTTTTTTATCCTTTATTTAGTGTTAGAATAGAACAGGATTCGCTAAGTTAGCCTGTGATTGTGAATAAGAGGATTTTTTAATTGGCTTTTTGTGACTTTGTTATCACTGCGGCCGCTAAAGAGGGTTAGACTTTGAGTCTTTTCGAGGGTAATTAAATATTTGTAAATATATATTCTTACGTTCCCTTTCCAGTTCAACTTTTCCAATAAATACTTTGTCATCTTCCTCTTTTATCTCGACTTTGAATTTACTCTGAAAATAACAAACAAAAATATTAATTTGTAGCATTATCAACAGCCTGTCAGAGGTCCACAGCTAGACCATGACAAACAGATTTCGGATTTTAAGCAGGAATGCCGAGCTTAGCTGATAAGTTCTCAATCAATTAGGGCTCAGCGTCACTGTATTCATGGCGGAATTGGTCAAAGCTTTTCTGATTATAGGCAAAGATGCGGGTTCGAATCCTGCTGATACGGAATACTTGGAACAAACAATACTCAAGATTTAAGAGTAGGTAGTATCTATTGAAAAGAGATGGCGCTATATGCAATATAAGAAGCTGTTTTTATATAATCATCTTAAGTTTTAAATAAACGTGTCAAAGTTTTAGTATTAAGCAGTGATTGTAACAAACATCCATACTTTCGTATAAATAATATTAGTAGAACGTTAATTCGGATAGTAGTGATTCATAACACTCACTTTCACGAAGTCGGGTAATCCATCCTGAAGGTGGTACCAGCTCAGCATAAATATAAGCGACACGAAGAAGAGATTAGTGCTTATTCCTGTGGAAAAAACATGGGAATGGCTTAAAGAGACACCAAATTGACTGAAAAAAATACATTCCTATAAAATAAACGGTTTCGTAAATAAATGCTAACAGACAAAAGATATTCAAACGGCTGAACATATTTTTTTTTGCATAATAGCTAAGAACACTCTTGATCAAGACAGGACAAGTTACCTTTCAAATATAAAAAAAAAACTAAATCAAAATCGATTCAGCTGTTAAAAAAATATGGTCATGCATTAATTCACGGCTAAACGCTCACTTTTATACACAAAACCTGCATACAGGGTGTATTAAGACTATTCCTGAAAACTGAAACCACAATACCGCACGATTTGAAAATAAAATATAAATCATATTGATTTCGAAAAATTATAAAATAGTAAAGCAAATTTTATTGTTTTATTTTTTTCTGTGCAAATTGATCAAGATCTCCGTCTGTACTTCCCGTTTAAGTTTTTGAGAGTACTTACTTAGTATTTTAACATCCTGTAGGTATGTGTATTATTTTCTCTTATAATTTGAAAAATAATTGATACTCCCGCCTATAGTTAAGAAATTAACAGTAAAATGAATATAATACTCTGTGCTTGTCTAAAATTAAATTAGGAAACAAAGTTACCAGTCACATAATAACAGTGTAGTGAAACAGGAAAAAAAAACTTTTGTCTAAATTACAATGATTCTTTGAAACAAATTAAAAAAACAAAGATTATTTGTTGATTAACAAACTGTGATTGTATTGACTCCAAGACATATTTGTCTTGCAGTGGTAGGACCGAATATCGGCGCTCGTCTAACATTTTGAAACAATGAGTGGTTTAACCCCCCCCCCCCCCCCCCCCCCGCTCCCTTTTTAGTGACTTACCGATAACAGCAGACATGTTGGGCCAGTGGAACATGACATATCGCAGACCAGTAAAATGCGCTTGTATATGCAGCTCGCAAGCGTACACTTGAGCGAAGCGAGACTGTAGTTCTACGTACGCGTCAGTTACTGGGAGATTCTGAAACAAAATCAGATACTTTATGATATCCCAAACATTATCAACTGAGACCAAATGATTATAAAAATAGCCCACGGCATAGCCCGGGTGGTACCCGATAAAACGTAGCTACCATAGCGTTTATAGGAAACGTATTTGTGAAAAACTCAACCCACATTAGTTTAATAAATAATATATTATCTGTGCTGCTCTGTGTGTATGTATACTCTGTGCATTCGCTTCTGAAAAAAAATACTGATTAAAGAAATATGTCCACGTTGAGCAAAATATAGATAGTTTCCTTTCAATCGACCCCTGCAGAGGCATCTGAACGAACCGATAACAGAGGTGGCAGGGGCCCCACATTATTCGCTTGACCGTTTTTTAGTCGACTTACATTGCAAACGAAACGAACATTGGTCTCCACGAAAAACCCTTTTATTTTAACGGGATTATATAAAGCCTATTTCCAATTTTCCACCCTGAAGGTCAATTTAAAATACTGGTGAAATAATCTTTGACATTAATTGTAAAGTAATTGGCGAGCTATAAAAAGAAAAAAAAAGGCTATAAAAAAATAAATTGGCGAGCGAAAGAAGCCGTGAATACGGAGTGGTAGAAAAAAAATGCTCACATCTGTATTTCTCATGATGGACGTCAAATCCATAATCAATACTCTTTTTCATGAGGATTTAACAAATAGGGGTTAGTCTGAGGCAAGACCAAACATCAAGGTTTTTAAATTAATAAAAGTTAGACCTTTTTTTTCCAGGAAAAAATAATAAACGTCTTGTGAATCGTTTACTATTTATTACAACGAGAAGTTGATTTCAATATGAAATTCGATCCCCCATTTTTCCACCCTTGATTGGGTGGGAATTGGCGAAGATATCGCCTGAGACGCAGAAGGTTACGGGTTCGATTCCCGCCGCGGGACAAATGTTTGTATGACTTGCAAATATTTGTCTCGAGTCTGGTTTTTTTTTATTATAAATGTAATGTATTTAAAAAATATATATAACAGTCATATAGTTCCCATAATACAAGCTCTGCTTAGTTTGGGGCTAGATGATGCTGTGTGAAAAAATGCGGCATTATTTAAAAAAAATACACACAAAAAACATACAGACAAATTGAGTACCTCCTCTTTTTTTGAAGTCGATTGAAAAATCTAATCTTATCACGACTTAAGGATGATCAAAAAATTACCGTTTTATACATTGCTTATAGCGCTATCTCTTTCCTACTCTATCTAACTCACGAATAGCATTCAATATTTGACCGTGAGGGGGCTCACCTGATCATCTTCAAAATCGCTGAACAGTTCCACTTGCAACTGCTGCTTCTCCTCATTGACTCCTGACAGAAGTAGAGGGGTGATGAATATGGTCCTTAATAGTTGATGGAGGGCTGATCTGTTTGAGCAAGATTTACCAAGCACTCTTATGTAAAAACGTAAATTTTTACAAAATTAAAAAATTGCTAACTTGTATTTTATCACTGATTGCGACGCCCCCTAACGCCCCCATTCCAAATTCACTCATACATACACAACCTTGCATGTGGTTATTACGTGGCGTATGTTTCGTACATTTTATCGAGAGTAGCCGGGGTGTGCTTGAAGTCAAACAAACCGTATTACAATCAAGTAAGGCATTTCGGAGATAAATATAAGAAGATAAATTAAGTCGCGTAAAAGAAAATTGCCATACGTTTCTCACAAACATTATTACAATATTATGTTAGAATTCATAATTCAGGATACTATAATCTCTACAGTGTACTTACATTCTTAGATCTATGCCTACTAAGTAATTTCATAGATCCATGAGGTTACCAATTAGAGGGAGACAGAGGCTTGTCCAAACATTACCTACACCTCGGCAGATGCCCAAGTTTAAAAAATAATGAAACACCAAGCAGTCATTTACATAGTCCTTACCGGTGGGATCAGGTCAGGTCCACACTAGGATTCCCTGTATCGTGGGTTTCAGGAACTACGAGGTACTAAAACACCCAGACTCTCACTGAATTCACAGATATGGAAACATTTATCCCGCAGCGGGAATCGAACAGGCACATCTTGCGTCCCCCGCTGGCCGTGTAAATATGCTTGCCTGGAAATTGGACTGGAAGACATTAAAAAAAACGCGTAAAAGGTGCTGGTTCGATTCCCGCAGCGAGACAAATATATGTAGATATATAGTGGTAATAGTAACAAATCTACGGTTTTTTTTTTAATTTGAAAGAAATAAGATAGTCCAATTACTTACCTATGCCTGAGCATAGCTGATCTGCAAGATGAAGAAACTAGCACGCCCCCTTTAGCTCGCATCTGAGCACACACCATGAACATGCCTGTAGAAATCAATTAATTATGACGACCTCTGTGGTGCAGTGATTCGATTCCCGCCGCGGGACAAATGTTTGTATGATCTGCAAATATTTGTCTCTTTTCTTTGTATAATCCTATCCTACTTAATATTACAAATGTTTGTGAGGATGGATGTTTGTTAATCTTTAATAATAACAGAGTTCTTTCGAAAGATTCACATTCACATTATGAACATGTACATGAATGTACCTCTAAACTTTTGTCAATGTTAAAGAATAGCAGTTAATAAATAATAATTGATCAACACTTAATAATTCGAAGTTATATTTAATTTCTCTCAAAAATTTCGAACCATTTGATATTTCAAACACTTGATGATTCTTAATATTTTAAGAGTCCCTCGAGCTTCGAATTAACGAGAGTCGGCTGTATCTTTGTCTATAAAGGACAGTATTGTAAACTAGTTACGTTTTGACATTGTAGACTTCTTTGGTGGGTGAAAATGTAAATACCTAAGTCTTTATTGACTTGTGTCTCGGGCATGTCCAACATCAGTTTAACTCGATAGGGCTGTGAGGACATAAGCATATGACTCCTCCTGGTCAGCTGGACGTGGGCAGATGGAAATGAGCATATTCCCATCTGTTCTTCACATGATCTGGAACACAAGTTTCATTTGTATAAATCATCAGATCACACCAAGAGCAGATCCAGGGTGGGAGCATGGCAACCCCCCTAGACTGTTCAAATAAAACTTCTACATGGACTGGCCTTAATGCATATCCATCAAGACATTGCTTCAATGGTGAATGCTGAAGCAGAACATAAAGGTTTTTTTATGAAATAAAAGTTTAATAAAATAATTATATAGTTATTGTATATCATTGATAAATAATGAGTCCCAAAAACATAGTGCCATGGGTGGGACTCCTTACTAGACATATCTGGCCCTTATGTCTCTCCTAGAAATAAATCCTGGATCTGCCCTTGGATCTCACATTTTGTATGACAGAGAACTTGATAGCTTTCAGCTAAATACTGAAACTCTACTCTAGATTTGGGTAGAGTTGAAAAGGGATGATGCTATATGCAATGCATAAAGTTATCATTGTCTAATCATCCATAAGTTGTGATTATTTAATCAATTAAGTAGAGTTTCAGTATTTGGTAAATGAATGAATGAAAATACTTTATTGTACACCAAAAACAAATTAAATAATCAATCTTATTCTTGCTAAAGGACAATGGGTGGTCTTATCGCTATGGTGGTTAGTTATCTTATTTTTTAACATCAAAAGATGCTTAAAATATCCAAGCTGTATTTATTGCCTGATTATACTAAGCTTGATTGGCAGAGTTCATATAATTTATTTATTTTGATTTAAAATGATGGTCATATCTGATTTTTTTGGATGAGATAAGTATTTTTAATGGCTGAAAATAAATGCCTGGATACAGATTTTCTAAAGTCTATCACTTTGTATAAGAACAACAATAGGATAATTGTATCCTATATTTGTACTGACAAACATTAATCCCTTAAGGAAATCAACAATGAGGAAGCTATACTACTTTAATTTGAATAGTGTAAATAATGTGATACATATAATTATAATGTGGTGGGTGAGTACCATTTTTCTTCCATAATCGTTTTTTTTTCTGTCTTCTCAAGTGACCTACCAGAAATACCTTACAGGTCCACATAGTCACATATCTAATTATGTTAATGGAAAAATACATAAAGGTACTTACTTGAATTGCAGATGCACTGGTCTTATATGAGTTACATTCGGCATATATGTGTAATAGAAAATAACATACATAAAAATAGAAATCCATAAAATAGCTGACAAAAACACTGTTATTATGCCAGCTCTGTACACAAGCTCCTTAACACTATTAATACCTGCATCGGTTTTCTTTTTATAACCTTTATACTGGTCGTAGGCAAAAGCTTGAGCTGGTTTAAGGAAGAATTCCCTATAGATTCTAAAGGGGCTTACATAGTTCAGGAAGGACATTTTCTTTATGACAGACTAGCTCTTATCTAAGCTATCAAGGAAACGAAATTAATAGTATTATTGTGGGTAGATAGTGCATTTTGTTAGAGCGATAAATTTAACGATAAGCGACGTCCGAGTCAAAGGCCACTTTATTGTTTTTTTAACACTGTCAATGATTAGATAAAGTAGAATTACGAACACAGTTATGTTTTAACGTTGGAGCACTTTACTTTTATACTGTTGATAGCATATTTTATTAAATAAATCCTAGGAAATAAATTATTTCCCCAACGCACTTTAGTCCGACAGCAGACCGTGGCTTTCTATTGTTGTGACAGTAACATGTCGCCGGGCTGGAAAATGTAACGTACAGTACAATCAATCATTGTACAACCATTAAAAGTACAGCACGTTCATTCTGAGATAAAGAGGAAGTCATTTCTGGACGTTGGCGTCCAAGCGCGAAGGAGTCGGCGCCCACACACGAGTCTTAGCGTAGTGTCACATTCTCTTTGCACACGGGCTTGAAGCGAGGGAGTTTATTTAATGAAAATAAATCTGCGTAGAAAGGGGACCGCATACATATTATAATACAACCTAAGAATGCACGGCCTGTATTATCAGCCTGATATTTTAAAACTATGGTTGATCAATTAATAGCTATTGTCAGCGGCTTTGCATGAGTGCAGTTGGGTTTGGGACACTTTGGGAGACTGTGCTCCACGGAAAACTCGGACTCCATGGAAAGCACCCCCTGGAAAGTACAGCCAGAATTACAAACCATTTGGTTTGAAATATCTGGGTGTGCTTTCCATGGTCGTGCAATACGTTCCGTACAAACTAGACACATGACGGTATTGCACACCCCTGGAATGTACGTCCCGTATTACGAACCACTAATTTCGACGCTCATTGGTCGAGAGTTCATCATATCCTTGAACCCTCATTGGTGGATGCGAAGTAGTCACATGACGAGGACGAGGCTCGTTTGCAACCAAGAGTTGCCATTGATAAGACAAATTTTGCAAACAACAAGTTAATGTTGGTCTGAAAATCCTTTCTAGGCAAATCCGGCTTGGATAGGTTAGGTTATTAGGTTTTTTTCTATTACCATCCAGAAAAGGAGGATTGCTATCTGAAATTTGCCCAACAACTTGGCTCAAAATAAATAAAATTAACCGGTTAGTTTCTCTGTAAAAAACCGAAATAAATAGCGAATCTACTGACGTTAATTGACTAATAGTGTAAAATACTATAGCAACTCGCCCCTTGATAGCACTCGCACATGTAAACAGAGCATGAAATAGATTCGTAAATTTGATATTTCAGGGTTGTACAATACTGCATATTGCATGTGTTGGCCGTAAAAGGTAAAATACATGTAGAGAATAAACGACCAGGAATGTACGCCCACTATTACGCAGCCAATATTAAAATCCAATGGTTTAAAGTTCTAGCTGTACTTTCCATGGGGTGAAGAAGAGCAAACCTTTTTTTTTATCTGTGGTACAATACAGGAACGGACTCTTGAAATAGTATGAAAAACTAAAATATTTTGTGTTTTGATGATGTAAAAATTACGATTTCTGTCTTAATATTGAATCCCACATTGAAATTTTAAATTGAAAATGTTATCCCTTCGCCTAAACTACTTAACTATAAACTTATATCGTCAGAGAAAGTGTATTTCGAGTTCTACACGGATTATTGTGAAAGACGACCTTCCATCTCAAGCATACAAGCCGGAAATTGTGGAAAGGAATAAATATGAGAAATGGGAGAGAGAAGGCCGGTTTATAGCTGAAACTACGAGTGGAAAGCCGGCATTTAGCATGGTACTGCCGCCGCCAAATGTTACTGGAAAATTACATTTAGGTTAGTACATACAAAACCAATAAATAAAATAAATAAACATCCGAACAATCACATACAAGGGCTAGGATTATTTTATCGTGAATATCAGGAACACCTCTAACGGGACAAATATCCGCATAACATGCAAACATTTGGACAGCAGATGCACTATGAAGTTTTATAGCGATTCAGATCTAGCACCGTGTGACTTCTTTTTATTCCTTAAAATAAATCAGCTGAAAGTGATACAGTTTTCATCGCCGGAAGACGCGCTAGCAGAGTTCGAGAAGACCGTGGAAGAGGTGTCTACGACGGACTGGAAAAAATGATTCGAAAATTGGGTCAGATGCATGAAACTTTGTGTAGAGGTTTTTTTTTTTTTTGTAGAGGCTGGTGGAGAGTTCTTTGAAAAGATTTAATTAAAATATTTTATCCATAGAAGTAAATTTATTAGTTTCTCTAAACTTTCTGAGTATCCCATGTATGTTTTTGTTAATTTGTGTTAATTTTTCTTATGGTGTACAATAATTTATGATAAATTATGTCAGACAAAGATGTCACTTTCCGCTTTGTGATTGAGGACGCTATGGCATTGTTAAAGCTTTGTCATTCGCAAAGCAGGATTTCACATCTTTGCCTGAAATTAATTGCATTAAGACTTGATGGTTAGGCCTCAGGAATCTAAAATCTAAGATCTAAAGATCTAGCTTCAATATAATTGATAATACTCTGCCTTCGTCAGATTTGATTTCCCATTTTAGATGATGAAATATTGCTTTTCATCGTTTTCTGCTTAGCTTTTTGGCTTGGTCCTTTCAGTTAAAAATATAAATGTCAAATGAGACATCATGACATACATACCATTCTCCCTTACCTGCTTGAACAAGACTCAAACAGAGGCTCTTGGCAATTAGGCTGCCAATTTTATTACCACAATTGTTTATAAGATCTTATTCTGAGTGATATTTGAATTCTGATATATGCAATAAAAAGGTAGGTATCTATGATTCATGCTTGATTGGTGTAATGACTTCCCTTCCTGCATCTGACCACTACACACTTTCACCACACAGGTTGTTTGTTTCTTACACTTTCATTCTTACTGTGTACTTATTTAGTTAATATTAGCCCATTCATACCTATGTCTATTCTAATTCTAAGTGGGGGAACCAAGGTCTGCACTGACGTCCCGCATTGGGGTGTATTGTGCATTATTTCCCTTCTAACCTGACCCCAACCAGCCCAACTCCTTGAAGTAGCGGAGAAGGACTCTGGATTGATGACAGCACTGATCCAGTACCCCTGATCTCTTGTCAGTTAATGGTGACGGATAGCATGAGTTCATAAGCTCTTGCAGTTCCGTTTTCGACCTGACTTCATTTGTGGCGGTGCAGTGTATTACCACATGCTCCACAGTCTCTTCAACCTGGAGGCAACCTCGACAGAGTCCACTATCCGTGGCCCCTGTCTTAAGGAGATGGTGATTCAGATCACAGTGTCCCGTGATGATGCCCACCATCATCCTCAGGTCGTCGCGTTTCATTTCTAGTAAGGTGTTCGTTATTTTACGATTTTTTACCGGTAGCAAAGTTTTTTTATGTTTGCAGTCCGGTCGTTGATCCCTATGTCTATGTACACTATCTCATTATTTCTAAGTTCCTACCTATAAGACGAATTATTAGTTATTGTCTTGTATATACTGCGCATGCTGTGAGCCCTGTAATTGCAGGAGCACTATATATACTATGCCTTTGTATATATTTTTTGTGTGGTCTTAACCTGTGTTGGGTGTCCTAATAAATAAATACACTGGTTACTGGTTACCATACTACGTAATTTCCATATTGCATCTAATACCAAGTATTATATGTCAGACCTGAGACTCTATAGTCATAGGTATTCCTACTGGTCCCAATTCCATTTTCAGGACATGCCTTGGCATGCACAGTGCAGGATGTAATAGTGCGAAGGAATAGGTCCATGGGGCACAATGTACTCTGGCTCCCGGGAACCGACCATGCGGGGATTGCTACACAGGTATAAGTAATTCGTAGAACACTAGCATTTTCCCCTGGCTTTGAATGTGTGTTACAGTTAACTATATAAATATATCTCTAGTCGAGTTTTCAGATAGGGTACCTAAGGTAAGGTCACTGACAGACCAAGACCCTCTACCTACATTATACCATATTTGGGTATCTCCTGGCCAGTCGGGTTTATATCCTGCCATCAGACATTTAAAATCCTACTGTAATAGCACTTTATACAAATAAATAATATGAATAAATTATATTGTAAAAACGGGAATTTTCACATACTGCACTATCGGTGAAGGCCCTGATAAAGACTCTTGCAATTAGTCGAAACTTAGTCGGCGCTTTCACCGATAGTGTGGTACGTGAAAATTCCCGTTTTTACAATATGAATATGAATAAATCATTTATTTATTTCATTTATTCGTGCTTAATGTCCTACATACAATTGTTAAGCTTAGTTTAGTTTAGCTCCAAGTAGGTTGGTAGGTACATCGGCCCGACAGGACGTTCAACAATGTTAAGTTTTCACGTTTTAGACACTGTTCGAAACCAAAACGCTACGTGGTACGCGTACGCGGGTGCAGTATCCACTCAGTCTCGTGGTCCAGCCACAATCTAAATTTTTTTGGCTGTTTCGGCTCAAAGCAACACTCGCGTACCAAGACGGAGGTCGCGAGTTTGATATTCTGTAGTATTACGAAATATGAAAACATTACCAATTTATTCATATTGTAAAAACGGGAATTTTCACGTACTGCAATATCGGTGAAGGCACCGACTAAGTTTCGACTCATTCCGAGAGTCTTCATCAGGGTGAGTGGTTGCGACTTTCTCCTTCCGCGTCGCGCCGTGCACTACGCGCTGCCGCACGTTGTGCGCGGTTATAAAGGCGCGCGAGTGGAGGGGGCGATTGTGTTCGTAGCGTTGTTGTAACTACTGGTGGTAGGGGTGCTACATCGTCTACGCTACTGCTCACGTCGATGCAATAACCTATTCCTGGAGGAGCCAGACAGGCTACGCTCACTGTGGCAATGTCAGATTCGACTCCCCCGTTATCATGCAGTCCATACAGACATGACTTCCAGGCGGGGGGTAAAGCCCATCCACGGTCTCTGTTAAAGTTTGGTAGACGACCTATCTCGATAGCTTCGCGGATCTTGCGAGGAACGAAAAACTTTTCTCTTGTCAAGACCCGGGCTTTATCAAAACGGATATAGTGCGTCGTACCAGTGACCAGCGAATGCTCTGCTATGGCGGAACTGTTGATATCTAAGTTCTTCACAGCGCGTATGTGTTCGGTGAGCCTTGTAGAAATGTTGCGTTTTGTCTCGCCGATGTAGCATTTACTGCAGTCACAAGGAATCTTGTAGACACCGGAGACACCTAATGGGTCTCTATCCTTGGGAGAACGTAGCAATTGTCTCAATTGTGTCAGGGGTCGGAATATCGTTTTTATGCTGTACTTTCGACGTAAGACGTGCCCGATTTTATCTGTTATTCCCTTAACAAATGGTAAGTATGCTACAGCTCTCTCTTTATAACCGCGCACAACGTGCGGCAGCGCGTAGTGCACGGCGCGACGCGGAAGGAGAAAGTCGCAACCACTCACCCTGATGAAGACTCTCGGAATGAGTCGAAACTTAGTCGGTGCCTTCACCGATAGTGCAGTACGTGAAAATTCCCGTTTTTACAATATGAATAGTCAAGTTCACGATAGTTTTTGGAATAAAATTACCAATTTAATTTCAGGGTGTGGTGGAAAAATATCTGAAAAGCAAGCAGAACAGAAATCGACACGAAATAGGAAGAGATAATTTTGTGAAAGAAGTGTGGAAGTGGAAGGAAGAACATGGAGGTATCATCAGCCAACAACTACGCACTTTAGGTAAAATTTCTGTATTTCACTATTTTAAATGAACAAAATGAAAAATGCCCATCAACAAGCCGAATCTGCGCATACTTTTCATTTTAACGAGTTACTCGTTTTGCTAGGAAACAACTTTTAATTTTAGGCATGAAAAAATGCTGTCTTTTGTTTTGCGCAATGTAATTGTGGGGGAGTAATAGGGGCTGATAAAGAGGAAGTATTACTTATATAAGTACCGTATAAAAAAGAAGAGAAGTTACTGTACATAGAGACCTACCTAAAATGTCTTTCTTCGTGTTTCTTTTGTATTTACTGGTGTACAATAAAGATATTCTTCTATTCTATTCTAAAATATAATTACCTAACAAAAATTCTTAACGAATGCATGTGTTTTTGTGAGCGTCATTAATTTATGTTTTATATTTATTTTCATACTATTGACATTCTATATATTGTATATTAATAGTCTGACTTATTTTTATTTAGAGTAGTTATAATTTTAGTCTTTAGTTAATGTAATTGGCCCTCGGCCGTGTTAATTAAAAGTAAACAAATGATATATGTTCATTTAAATATTTGCTACAAAAGATACAAAAGGTAGACAAATCAAGCCTTCCACCTACCCCATGCACTCCCAATACATACGTTTTTACACGTGACTGGCTCAGGTACTGGTGTCCTTGTGGAGGCTTCCAAAGTGTCTTCAATAAATTGCAATAAATGCGTAAGAATTTGATAAGAAAATTCGAAAATTTTGATGATGTTTGTTTGGGCGAAAGTTTTATAATAACACTCGGATTACATTTTCGTAAAGAAGTCGAGAGAAAAAGACTAACATTCAATCCTATCCTACTCCTACTAATATTATAAAGGTGAAAGTTTGTGAGGATGTTTGTTCCTCATTCACGCAAAAACTACTGAACGGATTTTGATAAAACTTTACAGTAATAATATAGCTTACACATCAGAATAACACATAGGCTACTTTTTATCCGGGTACCTCGCGAGCGAAGCCGTGGGTATAAGCTAGTAGTTTATACATCAGAATAACACATAGGCTACTTTTTATCCGAGTACCACGCGGGCGAAGCCGTGGGCAGAAGCTAGTATCTCCATAACCAATGGATTCTCGGGTATAATCTAATAGAAAAATATCCCAATGGTGTATAGACTTGGCTTTCGGCTTGTGATGGGTCTTTTTACACCATATAGGTATAACTATGTAATAGTGTGTATTGTTATGTTCAAAATAAATATTTCCTATTCTATAATATTCTGAATGTTCCAGGATGCTCGCTGGACTGGTCTCGTGAGATGTTCACAATGGACGCTGCGCACACGCAGGCAGTCGACGCGGCTTTCATAAAGCTGTTCCAGAGAGGCCTCATCTACCGCAAGAAAGCTTTAGTGAATTGGTGTAATGCTCTCAAGTCAACTGTCTCCGATATTGAACTCGAAAATGTTAGTATCAAAGGTAAGTTTTACAAGTAATTATGTGAAGGGTTCGATTCCCGCTGCGGGAGAAATGTTTGCATGTGCTGCACATATTTGTTTCGGGTCTGGGTTTGTTTACTCGTAGTTCCTGATACATAAGCAAATAAATTATGCTGGACATTTTTTTTTACACAACATCATCTAGCCCCAAAGTAAGCAAAGCTTGTGTTATGGGAACTACATGACTGATATAATACTTATATACATATTTTTCGTAAATACATACATATAATACATAGAAAACACCCAGACCCGAGGCTACTCTACGGGTTATGAGTAGGTACGTAAAAGTTTGGGAATCGCAGCTATATAGACCAAATGCTGTTGCCAGAGGCTTTGCACGCGTAGAGTCGTGTTTTTTTTTAATTTTTCATTTTTATAACTTCAAAGAACAAAGATTGCACCCCTTAAAGTGGAAACTTACAAAGATCCTTTCCTTAACACATGCTTACGTTAAACAAAAAAAAACTTATTTTAGAATATTATTACATATGTAAAATGTAGCAAATGCTTTTTTAGACATTTGCTAGCCTTTGATTTTCAGTCTTAGACTTTGAAATCTTTTTAGATTTGGATGTTGCCTGATTTTGTGAAAATTATAATTTATTAATTTATTGTAATAACGAATTATATAATTATGTAATATTGTAACAGAATATCACATTACGAGAAGAGTGTTAAATATGAATGTGGATGGAAATAAAAGCAGAGGTAGGTCAAAGAAAAGATGGATGGATTGTGTGAAGAATGACATGGTTAAGAAAGGAGTGAGTACTGAGATGACGGCTGATAGAGGAGAGTGGAAGAAGAAAACGTGAGAAAACTTATCCCAAATTACGTACAGACCCCACGTAATGTGGGATAAGGACAAGAAGATGACGATTGTAATAACGAATTGTATGTTGAAGGCCGAGCTGGAGCTGCAGAGGTTTTTTTGAAAGTACTATAAAGTATACTCTAATTCTTTTTAGGGCCAACAGAACTGATCATTCACGGCTATGAAGAACCAGTGAAGTTCGGTCAGTTATACGACATTGCTTACAAAATTTGCGACAGTGATGAAGAAATAGTTGTGTCAACGACCATGCCCGAGACAATGCTGGGCGATACAGCTGTGGCCATACATCCTGATGATGAAAGGTATTTTTGTTATGATTTACTAGCTACTTCCCACGGCTTCGTCTGATAGGTCTTCATGAAAATCCCATTTATTTTAACAGGATAATATACAGGATATGCCCACCCTGAAGGTCTGTTTTACTATTTCTATATTTTACCGCTATTTATCAGCTGTCCCTAGGTTTGCTGGAAGAAAACCTTTGTTAGGGTTAAGCTCGCCATTTACATGTCCTATATGTAAGTTTTTTGTGTGTACAATAATACAGACAAAAAAAAGAATAAAGAATTAGTGGTGAAATCATTTTTGAAATCGGATAAGTAGTTTTGTAGATTACCTCCTACATCCAAACTTTACCTCTATAAAATATTATAAGAACCTACCTTTTTTTTCTATTTGTTGGAAAGTAAAATAGGTATTTTTATTTCAGACACAAACATCTGAAAGGAAAGCGTGTACACCACCCCTTCAGAAATGAAACGATACCGATCATATTCAACGATTTTGTTGACATGAAATTCGGCACTGGCGCTGTTAAAATCACACCCGGACACAGCAAAATCGACTACGAAGTCGCAAAAAAACACCACTTACCTTTAATACAAGTGATCAACGAAGAAGGAGCGATGGTTAACTCGGGAAGCTTCGATAAACTGAAGAGATATGATTGTAGAAAGAAGTTGCTACAAAAGCTGGACGAAATCGGTCTGCTCAAGAAAGTCAGCCCTCACGAAATGTCTTTACCGATTTGCAGCCGTTCCGGCGACGTAATAGATCAAATACCTAAAGAGCAGTGGTTTCTATCGTGCACGGATATGAACGAAAAAGCAGCTGATTTAGTGAGGAATGGAAAGTTGAAGATTATACCTGAAAAGTTTGTAAATAATTGGTTGAACTGGACCGGCGATGATAGAGATTGGTGTATCTCAAGACAACTCTGGTGGGGGCATCAAATCCCTGCCTACAAATGCAGTATAGACAAGGAGTTTATATGGATAGCTGCTACAAACGAAAATGAAGCTAGAATTCAAGCATCAAAGTTCCTCAGGACATTACCTGACGATATTGTAGTCCATAGAGATACGGACGTTCTTGATACATGGTTTTCGTCTGGCATCTATCCGTTTTCTGCTCTAGGATGGCCGAACGATAGCAGTGATTTAAATAGTTACTATCCACTGAGCCTTATGGCTACTGGACATGATATCCTTGGATTTTGGGTGCACAGGATGGTTATACTAGGCCTAGAATTGACTGGTAAATTGCCCTTTGAAAATGTACTACTGCATGGTATAATCTGTGATAATAAAGGTGCTAAGATGTCGAAAAGCAAAGGCAATGTCATAGATCCTATGGACGTGATCAATGGGATAAGTATGCAAGGGTTGAAAGATAAAAGCCAGGATATGTTCAAAACTGGCATATTGTCCAAAGACGAATTAGATAGAGCTTTGGCGTATCATAAATCAAACTTTGCTAATACAGATGGTATCCCAGATTGTGGCGCGGACGCTTTGAGATTCACACTACTCTCTCAGGATATAAAATCTCACTTTGTCAACTTCGATGTGTCTATATGTCATTCTAACAAGTTATTCTGCAACAAAATCTGGCAGAGTGTAAAGTACATGCAACTGTCTTACTCGAAATTGAAACCGATAAGTGAAGAAATAACCAAAAATGATCTTAGTTACTTTGATAAGTGGATTCTAAGTAGACTGGCTAATATGGTTGAAATTGTCAACACGTCTATGGATAAATATGATTTACATTTAGCTACTAAAGCTATTCGAACGCTTATTTATAATGAGTTTTGTGATGTTTACCTAGAAGCAACGAAACCTGGTTTTGATAAAGAGAATGCAAAGATTGGGTATGGACATGCCCACACGTTATCAGTTGTTTTAAACACTGCCTTGCGGGGCCTATCGCCTTACATGGTTTATCTAACAGAAGAAGTAATCCCTAAAATACCCTCTTTTGAAACGAATATAATTCATAACTTCAATGACAAAGACAGCCTGTACTATGAATTCCCGCAAACAAAAGATTTTGAGATCTGGACAAACGTTGAAATTGAGAAAAGGGTAGAGAAAGTATTAAGTGGTGTTTATCTAGTTAGAGAGTTGAAAGGATTGTACAACGTTTCTAACAAATTACGACCGAACATTCTGATTTCAAGTCAAGATGATGAGTTTCTCAGTGATGTTAAGGATAATAAAAATGTAGTGTTGAATTTGACCCGTTGTAATGAGGTACACTTTGAAAACGATAACAGAAGGTACGTTACATGCGCTTTGGACAATAAAACAGATATAAGCGTGGAAATTATAGGAGATGACGCCGAAACCGCAATATTCGCTGCTAGAAATAGATTGCAGAAACGAATTAAGAAAATTGAGGACAGCTTGTCTAAAATGGAGGCTAAATTATCAAGCAACAAGTACTTAGAAAATACCCCAGAATATATGCAATTGATAGAAATTGACAAAATGATCACGCAAAGGAAAGTATTGGAGCAACTTCAAAGACTGATGTAGACTATAAATGAATTGTTATTAAAAAAACGTATTTAGTGTAAAGTATATTTTATTGTTTAAAAATCAATAAACGCTTTAAAAAGTACAACAAACATATTTATTTCTAATTGACTATCAACAATGGCCCCCTTGAAAGTAATATAAAATTATAAGAGCCGATTATAAATAAACCAAAAACACTAGGTCATAGGTGTAAGTATATAATATAATACGCAACCGGGATTTTTTTTCAGATTTGCCATCTTGTTTCAAATCAAATATGGCGGATAAAAATTTATTGCACAAAAACGTTATGGGGTTTAATTTTTATTTATTTGATGCTGATTATGAAATGTACTTAGTCCATTTTGAAATCAAAGATGGCTGGCACTAAACAGCCTAAAGCAGTACCTATAGCACAGACATTTTAATTATTTAACTTACAAAATTGATGTCCTGTCTTAAAAAGAAATGGTTTAGCTTGTTCGAACATTCTAAACAGCTAAACTAGGCTAAGCTTCTCTCAGCTTGGCCATTATAGGATATGTGAAAGTTTGGGGCATTCTCAACTGGGTGCTTTTGTGCTTCGGAGGTCATGTAAAGCTGCCTTCCCGCCTGCAACACTACGCCATGTGGAAGATCCATAAACTCCTTTACCACAGCAAACTTTTCTTTAGTTTAAGGCTTTTACTTAGTTACAGGGTATATAGGCAGAGACTATGTACGACATGTAGCTACCTTGTATTTAACGATTGAAAACGCGCTTGAAAAATAAGTGCAGTAATCCTACTTTAGAAATTATAAATTCTCACTTTTGAAGATTAACAGTTTTTAAAATCAAATCAAATAACAATCATGTATGTTTTTACCTATGACTACTTCAATATTTGGTACGTAAAAATGAACTAACGTCTATTTTCACCAATAACTCTTAATTCATTTCAATGCATCTTAGAATCATATTCTCAAAACAGCAGTGTCTATGAACTTCATTCAGTATTTCTAGTACGCGTAAACTTTAAAACAGCTCTTCTTTGCACTACGTGATTTGAGAATATGTCCCATATATTCTTGACAGAATGGTTTTTCGAGGAAACGCGCATATTGCACCTTACAACATGTTGGATGCAACTTCAGCCTACCGTTACACTGCCCAACTTCAGCCACCTGTTACGAAGTCCAAAATGTTGAATCCAACTAAGTCGCCTGCTACACCGTCCAACATGTTGAATCCAACATCAGCAGCCTGTTATTCTGTTCAACATATTGAGTCCAACTTCAGTAGTTGATAACTGATTTTTCTTTGGTCACAGTATCACTTTTGTACACGCCAGTCCAACAATCTCTATCTCTCATGCACGTTGGATCCAACATGTATGAATGATGTAACATTCGCTTTACAATACCAACTTGAGTTATTGGTGCAATTAGACTTCAAATAATTAACAAAATCATAAACGAAATACACAATCTAATAAAAAAACTAGATACACACTTATATCACGCACACACACTAACATTAACATTTAACTCTTCATATAGCTTCCTATTTACACAAATACAACAATAAGCTATAAAGCTTTTAATAATCTTTCATTATTTTACCCTCTAATAAGGGTCATATTCTTTAACAACGCAGTGCAACAGGTAAACTCAAATTGTGCGTTGTTCGAGTACAGTCAGCGATAAAAGTATGAACAAATTGCGTTATAATCTCTGTTTGCGATTGTCACGAAAGTAGTAACTTTAGATTGCAAATAGTTAGTTGGCAAGACGGACCTTATAATTCTGAAATATTGAGTTATAAAAATCGAAACTTCTACTTTTGTCGCCAACTGCACGTACGCGCTAAGCACGTTCTGTTTAAGAATCCTAGTGTATCCCACTATTGGGCATAGGCTCTATTCATTTTGGTTGCTTATTTTATTGGTATTTAAAACTTCCTTCAAATTTATACTCTGTCTTTTGGAATCTGATTTACGAGTATATACCCCTGATATTATTTTTATGGGCAATGTCTCAAATGCTGAACTGATGTCCATGTAATGTTTTTACATTTTAATGGAGTATCAGGTTTACTGGAATCAGGGTGTTACATATTCATACGAATGAAAACTATAAGCATCAAACGAATAACAGTATTATCGAATAGAAACGAAACTCCATAAATATCCTGTGACGATAAATTTTGCCTCTCTCACATGATTCGTCTTGCCTCGCATGCATGACGCATCATTCAGGTGTGCGATTACGAAACAGTTGTCTGCGTTCATTTTTGTACGCTTGTATGTATAAAATTTGCGCACGTCCGACTATAATCACCAAATAAACCTGAAATGTACGTGCATACTATAACTACATACCAAAAACGAGTTTATAGACCCGAAAATACGCCGTTCTTAAGCTGATTTACCCTAGTAATTATATACCTATACCTCGTGTGTTCATAAGTTTTGAGACGAACTTATTTAATTAATTTAAAAAGAAAGTAATTCATGCAACCTTTTTTAAACTTTTAAAATTTTAAATTTCGAATGTTTTGAATCAGAAAAAATATACATTTGAATATTTGTTTCATTCTCCGTGAAAATGGCGCCAACAAAAGATTTGCGTGCGACTGTAATTTCACTGTTTCAAGCAGGAAAAAAACCAATGGAAGTTTTTAGTGAAATCCAAAGTTTGGGATGTAGTCGGAACTTTGTGTATTATACCATAAAGAGGTACAAGGAGACCGGCTCTTTAGAAGACCGTGGAAGATGTGGCCGCCCGCGGTCTGTAAGGACGCCCGCCAACATCAAAGTAATCAGAGAGCGAATTCGTCGCAACCCTTGCCGGACTCAAAAGAAATTAGCTCTGCAGACCAACATTTCGCGAATATCGGTGAACAGGATACTTAAATATGATCTTAAACTAAAGGCCTACAGTCGAAGGAAAGTGCATTATTTAAACGAGCGTCTTCGTAAATTGCGACTGGAACGATGTCGGAACCTATTGAAGAGACACGATCCAAAAAATATCCTGTTTACCGATGAAAAGATCTTCACGGTGGAAGAAAAGTTTAACCGGCAGAACAATAAGGTTTACGCCAGAAGTTCAAAGGACGTCCAGCCATCTGTACGCAATGTCCAGCGCACTCATCATCCAGCAAGTGTGATGGTTTGGTGGGGTGTTTCCTACGAGGGGGTCACTTCGCTTCATTTTTGCCAGCAAGGCGTCAAGGTGAAGACACAAAATTACCAAACCGACATATTGGAAGCGGTGGTTAAACCATTAAATGATACGCTATTCGCTGGAAAATTCTGGGTTTTCCAACAGGACTCTGCTCCCTCCCATAAAGCTAAGACTACCCAACGTTGGCTGGAGGCCAATTTGCCAGGCTTCATTCGGAGCGAAGATTGGCCCTCGTCAAGCCCTGACTTGAATCCTTTGGATTATTCTTTATGGACGGAATTGGAGCTGAGGGCATGCAGAAAGTCTCACCCAAACCTGGATTCTCTCAAGCGAGCCCTTATTAAAGAATCGAAACGGATTCCCATTGAAAAGATTCGTGCCGCCATAGATGAATGGCGCACGCGTTTGAAGGCCTGCATTGAATGCAAAGGCGGCCATTTTGAATGATTTATTTTTAAATACAGATCTAGATGTCAGTTGTTTTAATTTTAATATCCAATAAATGAATACTCAACTTAGCTTCAAAAATATTTTAGTTTTACTGTGTCTCAAGACTTATGAACACACGAGGTATAAGCCAAGTGATAAATTACCATGTATGGCTGTTTCGCTTCCGCACGATCATACTATTATTTTATGGACTGCATAAAATTGTAAAATCTCTTACAAAGGATGCCTTTCTATGATTTAAATTTCTTTAGCTTTTGATTTGATTTGATGGCTAAAATCATTTTCCGTTTGGGCATATTCTGTTTTATGGGTACATTCTGTACTGTGGGTATGTTCTGTTTTGTAACTATATTCTTTTTTATGGGTTTATTTTGTTTTGTTTGTACATTTTGTTTTGTGGGTACATTCTGTTTTGTGGATAAATTCTGTTTTGTGGTCACATTCTGTTTTGTGGGCACATTCTGTTTTGTGGATACATTCTGTTTTGTTGCGTGCTTGCAGTTTGACTGGCTTGTACATATTATTTCTGAAGTATCTGAAAACAAAATACATTTTCAATAAAATGACTGTAGACTTTGACTTAAACAAATGTTGTATAATTGACTATAATTGTTTAGATTAGATTAAGTCAAAGTCTGCAGATAAAAGTGATACATATAAGAAAACATCAAAAATGTCTACCCCTTTAAATAGAGACGGTAAAAATAAATTTGATTCCCATAATAGGGTGCCTAAAGACAGGCATTTTCGGCGGCAGTCATCCTGCCGCTGCAGGCCATAAATTCACTTCACGTAATTACTTCGCTTGTTTGTTTGGCACCGGTTTCGGATTCAAAATTATTAAAGTAATCATATTAGTGTAGGAACCTAGTTAGACTGAAAAGTTATTTTTTTTATTTTTCCCTTTGAGTTCCATTCTTTTTTTGTGTGTAAAATTTTTTGTTCAGCAGTTTTTCGTGTTTTAGGATGGCAACTATGCCTAATGAAAATGTTTGTTATATTACAAGGCTTTTACTTTCGATCAACCCACTTTATAGCTTGCAGGGGATCAAAAGGAACATAGCTAGCGGAGCCATTCTTAACAGATACCTTTTGTTATGAACCTTTATAGATAACAAAATAAGCACTTACTTGTAATAATTTCCTCATTCATTTTTTTCAGCTTCTTAGCCTCATCTTCATGCCACTTAACATGCTTAACCAAGCAGTATAGAAACTTAAAGCTCTGTGAGCATTTAGCGCAAGCATACATCATTTCACCCTCCTCATTAAAATCCTCATCATATGTACATTCCACGGTGTTTGACTTGTCGGGTTTCTGTATAACTCCACCGGGGAGTATTTCCAGTGTCGGCCAACTAGATTCTGGTAATCTTTGTTCGTATGTGACTTCCTGAAAATGTATAATTGCTTTTTAGGGGTTCTTTAACAAAGGGTGCTCTTGGTATGGGACTTATAACTTATAAAAAAAATATGCCCTTGTTTTTAGACTTATTACTCATAAAATATATAACACTAATGAAATAAAAGGCAAAGTGCCAAATGAGCCTTTCACTACTCCCTACTTGGTATGAACACAGATCTGCATACAGAGTATGTATCTGAGGACCTCTATCATGGAGATTACAGCAAAATCAATGAATAACAGTGGATCATGTAGAAACATCAACTTAATAACTATGTAAATGTAAAATTTGAAAGTGAATTGACGCCGGTTCCTCGCATGCATCCAAGCCTAGAAGAATCGGGCAACAAACTCTGCTTGGTTATTTTACACATCTACACATAATATACATTATACAGTAGATATCTGTAACAAATGTGTGATAATTAAGCTACACTACTTTATTCATTCAATTATTTTAGCCCTGTCTTTATCTAACACTAAGCAAAAGAACGAGCCACATAAACCTATTTTGATCAAATTAATAAAGTAATGGGGTGACTATGAGACGGTACTTACCACAGGAATATCATCCATTATTTCAGGCACGATCATCTCAGGGTCATCATCAGGCACTTCTTCTGATTTGATGGAGACCATACTCCCAATATTGGAGTCTTCATCATTATTTACAATGTATTCCGTGTCATATACAATGTCTTCGATCACACACGATCCTAGGACTTCTTCCACTGAATCTTCATCGCTCTCCCTTCCAATAGCTTCGTAGGACCGTTCTCTTGAAGGCTGCACATCTTCCATACGCACAAGAGGTACGTTATCCAGATCTTCGCTTTCTAAAGTATTAACAGACATCGTAACAAAACATCACTGTTTGACCTACTTTCGTGAGAGTGAATAGCGAAAAACTTTTGTGGGGTGCAGTAAATGGTCCATGGGTGAAGTTCTTCGGAAAGTCTAATTTTGTAAGTAGTGAAATTTGTGTTTTTTGTTTGGAAAAACAATTTCGTTAACTATCATTAAATGTAGGTACCTACGTAAATGACGACTATGACATAACTGACATTGACAATTTTACCAGATCTGAAAAATGACATTGTTGGTGGGTATAGCAATTGTACGGCTTGTGGTGCATTCTACTAGCAGGTATCGAGCTCTTTGATGCGAACTTTTATAGCTTAGTTTTTCCCTTTTTGATAGCCCTCGCATTAGTTTGATTGGGCGTTTAATTCTTTAGTTGGATTGGAAAACTAGGTAAGTAGGTACCTACCTCTCGAATTTTAGCTTTTAGCGAAACTAGCCTCAGGGCATAGAGGAACCTAACCACTACGTTTACACAGGCAACTACCGACGATGCCACCGCCTGCGCCGCTTTTTGTGTATTGTCCATTTCTGGCCACCAAGGCGCACAAATACGTGATGTTTGTAGCTAATGTATTACTAAGAGCCCGGTCAAAGTGGCGATCAAAGGAAAATGGTAACCGCCACCGCGATGTAGTGTCACGAGATCTCAAATATTCCGACACATAAGTGTCCACAAATGTAGCTAATACAAAAGCAATATAATAATTTTCCAATATTTTTTAATATTCATTAGGTACCAAAATCAAAAAATTCGAGTATATACATGCATATTAGGTACCTACAAAACTTTATACAAAATTCAATTAATATAAGCACATTTTTACACAAATCTATTCAGAAACCGAAGCACCATCATTATAGTTCCAATCATGCACAGGGAAATACATTTGCATCAACGTCTCATAAATATCAACATCAACTGGCATAAATGTACAGAAAATAACTCTTTCCAGATCTTCATTAGTCTCTAACGCTTTTCTTGCAGCTTTAAGGGCTATGTGGGCAGCTAAACGGTTGGGGAACCCGTAGATGCCGGTGGAAATGCAAGGAAACGCAAGGGCAGTCAGACGGTTTTCCTTTTGGATAGCAAAGCACTTTTCGTAGCAAGATTGCAGTTTCGATGGTGACCCGTCCTGTGGTCCTACTGTGTGGATTACATCTGAAAATAATAACATAAACATTAAATTTTACAAAAATCTAAAAACCCCCTTTAAAGCCTTATTTTCATCATTTATTTCTAGTGATCTTCGCGTTTTCATAACTGATTCTGATGTATAACCTATATTACTATAAAGTCTCATCAGAATCCGTTCAGTAGTTTTTACGTGAAAGAGTAACAAACATCAATCTTCACAAACTTTCGCGTTTATGATAGTAGTAGGATATAAGGTTTAAATGCGGTGTGCTAACTTACATTTAGCAGGAAGATTATATCCTCCGGTTATCTTGGCCTCACCAGTCGGACAGCCTCCTAGAGAATTGTTTTCCTCCTAAAATAACAACAAAATAATTTATATATCTAAGTTTACACAGTAATACACACACACTATTAAAACCGTCCTTAAACACAGTTTTTCTTATGTGTAAGAAGTTGGGTCACATGAATAACTCGTGTATTACTAAGAGCAATTTTTTGTTGTGTATTGTCCAGAAATGGACAATACACAACAAAAAATTGATACATAAATCTTGGTGGCGCTACAATAGATGATAAAATAATAATAATGATGAACATTTTTCACACAGCATCAAACTAAGACGCAAATTAAGCATACCTTGTATTATGGCAACTACAGAGCATACAAACATTTGTCCCGCGGCCGTAATCGAACCCGCAACCTTCTGCGTCTCAGGCGGGCCTTCGCCCACTGCGCCACAGAGGTCGATAAAAACAAGTAGGGGACGTGTTTTTATCGTCTATTGTAGCTTACTTACTAGCTTCTGGCAGTCAAATCTATTGTTCCGTATTGTATGTTGAATTAATATTTTACAGTAGAATAAAACAAATTCATTCATTGGCAAAATTTGTCATACAACTGTTCGATGCGACATCAGCCTAGCGTTTAGCGAGCCAAAGTCCAGGGGGCTAGACAAATACCTCACGCTTACTTTTCCTTTCACGCTAACGCAAATTTATCAAGGTAAAACTTGGCAGCTGTCACGTGACATTTCCGTAGCTAATGTCGTTTCTATACAAATTAATCTTTCCGCAGGCGTTAACGACAACATGGACTTTGGCTCGCTAAACGCTAGGCTGATGTCGCATCGAACAGTTGTATGACAAATTTTGCCACTTTCTGGGGGGCTAGACAAATACGTCTAGCCCCCCAGAAAGTGGTATTTGTCTAGACACCAGTATGGCTAGTTGTCACACTTAAATATTGCGTACATTCCACTGTAAGGAAAGAACCACTATACGTTCACCAAAGCGAGCAAATTCGTGAGAACCCAGGCGGTTTAATTACGATATTATTTTTAGATGATTTTATTTCAGCCTTTTTGATCCCACTGTAGGGCCTGGCTCTTCCTTTCCACTTCTCGTTTCTTGGCCACAGTCACTAAAAATTAATGAGAGTCGAGATCTTCCCGCCATTTATCTGTGGTCTAGCGCGCGAATGCCTTACTTGTTGGGAACGAACTGAAGTAACTTTAAAAAAAAATGCTGGAAATTTTCACATAGTACCATCTAGTCCCAAAGTAACAAGAGCTTGTGTTATGGGAACTACATGACTGATATACTACTTCTATATATTTTTTTGTAAATACATACATATCATCGGCTAGCTAACAACACCGCGTAAATCGATTTTCCTAACTTTTCAGGAGAACCAAAAAACTGTTTTATCAACTCCGCACAAGTCCACAAAATTGAAATCGCTAACGCTGAAATTAAAACTGTGATTGGTTGAAATGCAATGTTTGTATTGATGAACAGAAGCGCAGTGAAAATATCTATCCAATGGCATAAAAATGTCAAAACCGCAAAATTTCGACTTGAGCGGTGTTGTTAGCTAGCCGACGATATGATACATAGAAACCACCCAGATCAGAGACAAATGTACAAACATTTGTCTCGCGGCGGGAATCGAACCCACAACCTTCTGCGTCCAACCTTCTGCGGGCTTTCGCCTACTGCGCCACAGAGGCACAGAGGTCATCATGCGATTTTAGCATGCGATTCACGTGTCCGGCCCAGACCCATTTTAATTTGGCTGTTTTGTGGGTGACATGTTCCTGCATATTGAGTTTGTATCTAAGGATTACCTAGGACAAAACATTTTATACCTGAAGTAAAGGCCCGGCCGCACGGTGAATAGCCCCGTCCACACCGCCCCCTGCCCTCAGCTGACTGTTGGCTGCATTCACAATGGCATCAATCTGTAAGAAGTAAAGTAAATTTGTTTTAGAAAATGACTAAGGTTAATTTATTTATCATATTGTAAAACAGGAATTTTCACATACCGCCATACTATCTGTAAAGGCAGCAAATAAGTTTATATCCTTAAACTGATGGACCCTGATAAAGACTCTCAGAATTAGTCTAAACTTAGCGTGCCTTACGGTAGTATGTACAAATTCCTCATAAAAAAATAACAATATTTTTTTTAACTTAGATATCGGAGTTTTTAAGACTCCCCAAAGGCATAATTATCAGATATGCTTAAAATGGTGAAGGAAAACATCGTGAGGATGTTAATAGGATTATTGGTAGGGTATGTACTTAACTAAAAGAGAATGAAAGGATATACTTTCAGATTGATCCCGTTTTTATCAAAATCCAGTACTGATGATAGGATCCATGAGGAATTGAGGGAACTCATCAAATTTGGGTGAAAAAATAGGTGATTAAATTAGATATTGTCATTTTATCAATTTAAAGTCAGCTTTTGACATTTAATGTTTTAAAGCTATTTTTTGAGAATGAAAATTCCAAAAACATGTGATTTTCAGTCATTGACCTAGCATGTCTTTTGCATGCTGCTATAAATGCTTTGATTCAATGATCTCACTATTCAAAATTTATATAGATACTTTTTGAAGCAGTAATTTGGCAGCCTTCTAACTTGTAATAGCTATTTTATGCTGTCCATTTAAAAACCAATAGAACATGCCTTGCTTTTACAAAAGCCATAATCAAGAGAAGTGAAGTGAAGCCTTGCTTGGCAGATCTTGTTGCAGTTAGGAAAAGGCCCACATCACTGCCTAAGCTTCTAAATTACCGATTGTATTATGTTATGGCCTCAATAACAGTCTTCCCTATGGAAAGCAGTTGTAACACCTAGAGCATTGCTGCTCTGAAGGGCTTTTTTTTTAAGCAGGTCACGTTATGTTTAAGAGTAATGAGCAGTCTAACGGCCAAGATAAAACAAATTGCATCTCACCTCTAACTTTGTAATGTCTCCTTTATAAATAGAAATCTTTTCCGTAAGCACCTTATCCTTTGTATGATCCAGTTTAATCTTCTGAAACTCTGTCAAGTCCTCAAGAGTGTGCTTTTTAGCTTCAATACCTTTGTTTAGCACCACGTACTTGCACCAAGGGTCTACTTTGTCCAAAATAACGTAGTCCTGCGACTTGTAAATCTTTCTCTTCTCAGTTATCGGCATGGAAAGGATTTTAGCTTTCTCAGTCTTCCATTTGGGTTGCGCAGTCATCTTTAGTAGTGATAAAAAACAAGCTTGATAAGTTTTTGCTGTGGTATTTGCGAGAATTTTGCGAAAAAATCTTCCAGTTTGTGCCGGTGATAACATATCGGCAGTGGCTATTTCAATTTCAGATTTGGATATAGCATAACAAACCGTAGGTATATATCCGTTACAGAGTTACAGGTAATCGCTTAACACGAAGTACCAAACGTTACTCAAAAAATAATTTCGTTACTCGCATCGCATTTGTCGTATTGATGTCAGTTTGATACAAAGTACGTACAAAGTCATACTGTACGCGACACGACTCAATATGATGCTTCATTCATGCTTATTCCTGCTGCACACTGTCGCCTTATGCACATTATACATGGTAATCACCATAGATACCTGATATTTTAGCATAAAACAAGGTCTACGATAATATTTATGTTATTACCTACCGTGAAATTTTCTACGATAATTAGAATTAACAATTACCGTGTACATTTTTAAAGTTGTAAAAGAATTACAATTTACATGTAAAATGTACATAAATGTAAAATGAAGCGCAAACACGTTCAAGAATCCTTTCATTTAACTTACAAAAACCATAAAAGGAAACATACTTAAATACGTACTTATTCAACAATACATTTAGTGGAAAAGGTTGTATTGATTTGGTACCATCGTAGAATATGCTAATGAAAATGACTGCTAAAATATAATTAGCAAAAGGTTGCGATATTATATGATTAAAAACATAGTTTGTTTAGAATAAGAACAAACTTATTGTGAATAGTGTTTTTTTAATTACAAATTAGTTAGCGTAAGTAGCCTTTTTTTTGGATTATATTAAAATCCAAAAAAGTTGGTTGGATGGTTAACACACATTTTTTATGGAAGAAATTTTGTTTAAATTATCTAAATCAAATAAATATATTATTACGTGCAGAGATTTTAATGTTAATTTACTAGAAATTAACTCCTTAAATACTAGAATAATTAGTTTATTTCAATCATTTAATTTAAAACCTCAATTTATGGAGCCTACTCGAATAACCGATACTTCGGCCACATGTATAGACAATATATTTGCCAACATTAAAATTTTAAATAAGAGTATAATTAGTAATATTAAGTCGGATCATCTTGGTCAAATAATTAAAAGAGAGGTTCAAACAAAAAAACTTGAAAAAATAAAAATTACTTGTATACCTATGACCAAAGATCGATTGGACAAACTAAAATTGAATTTAACTTCTGTATTTCCATGTTTATATGGTAATTTTAATCCAAATAATTTATTCAACACATTTTTTAAGAAATTTAGTGATGTGTTCAATTCAATTTTTACATCGAAATCGATCATGGTCTCTGACGGTAAAAAGTTCAGTGATTGGGCAACAGCGGGAATACATAAAAGCAGGAAGAAATTGTATGATCTTTATGCTGAAAAACAATATAATTTTAATGAGGAGTTTAAAGAACAAGTCAAAAAGTATTCTAAAATTTTTAAAAATGTTTGTCGTGAAGCAAAAGCGCTTCATTTGAGTTCAAAAATTAAAAATAGCCAAGATAAAGTAAAAGCCACTTGGAAAGTAATCAACAGTGAGACTGGAAGAGTCACAACTAAGAACAATAAGTTTAATTTGAAAATTGGCAATGCCACCGTCAATCAGGATAGTGATGTAGCTAATGCGTTCGAAAACTTTTTTACCGACATTCCAGTCTCTACCACAAAATCCTTAAACTCCTCTCCCATAGAAGCAGAGTCATTGTTAATAGAAAACTTAACAGAATGTAAAATACAATTCAAATTTGATCATGTAAGTAGTGATGACATCATAAAAGCTTTCAAACTCATAAATGTTAAAAAAACCACGGACCTCTGGGGCATCTCTGTTTGCGTTGTGAAATCATTGATTGGCATTATTGCGCCCGAACTAGCTTTAATATTCAACGAGTGTATTGACTGTGGTGTGTTCCCTGATTTAATGAAACACAGTAAAATAACTCCACTTTTCAAATCGGGTACATGTTCTGACCCTAGTAATTTTAGACCTATATCAGTACTTCCTACATTTAGTAAAATTTTTGAAAAACTAATTTTAAATCAATTGCAAAGACATTTTAAATTAAATAATTTACTGCATAATAAGCAATTCGGATTTAGTAAGGGTCGCTCAACCACTGATGCTGGTATTGAGTTAATATCGCACATATTTGATGCCTGGGAGGAATCTCATGACGCTTTAGGCGTTTTTGTGATTTGTCAAAGGCATTTGATTGCGTAGACCATGACACATTGATCAGGAAACTACACCATTATGGTATTAGGGGCGTTGCTCTAGACTTTCTCACTTCCTATTTAAGTGACAGAGTACAAAGAATTGACGTGAATGGAAAACGGTCTCCGGGGTCTCTGGTTACTATCGGTGTACCGCAGGGATCAATTCTTGGTCCATTTTTGTTCTTAGTATACATTAATGATCTACCCCACCTTGTAAGGGACGATCATGAGGTTGTATTGTTTGCAGATGACACGTCACTTTTATTTAAATTAAAGCGACGACAAACCAATTTTGACAATGTAAACAATGCAATCTCTAAGGTTGTAAAATGGTTCAACGTTAACAATCTCCTACTTAATGAAAATAAAACAAAGTGTATTAGATTTATACTACCCAATGTTACACAAGTTAAAGCAAATATCAAAATCAAAGATGAACAGTTGGCTCTTGTGGACACCACCGTATTCTTAGGTATCACCCTAGATAATAAGCTTCAATGGGGTCCTCATATTGATGGGTTATCGAAGAGACTTAGTTCTGCGGCATATGCAGTCAAAAAGATCCGTCTTTATACAGACGTTGACACAGCTAGACTAGTTTACTTCAGCTACTTCCACAGCATTATGTCGTACGGTATACTGCTGTGGGGGAGTGCTGCTGATATCAATACCATTTTTGTGCTGCAGAAGAGGGCTGTTCGAGCAATTTATAATATGGGCCCCAGAGAATCACTTCGCGAAAAGTTTAAAGAAATAAATATAATGACATTCCATTGTCAATACATTTATGAAAATCTGATGTATGTTCACAAAAATATTAATTTGTTTAAGAAAAAAAGCGATAATCACAATGTTAATACTAGAAATAAAGATAAACTCGCTGTTGCCACTTGTAGACTCCATAAAGTTGGTAAATCGTTTAAAGGGCACGGTGTACGCTTTTATAACAAACTCCCAAGAGATATACAAAAATTATCAATTAACAAACTTAAAAACGTAATTAAACAAAAGCTTTATAAAAAGGCATACTATAAAATATCTGATTATTTAGATGACAAAAACTCTTGGGATTGAAAATGCTCCAACTCGAACCTATTGTTTTGTAAAAGGATCATTAAAAAGAATAACCAGCCTTGTTTTCTTGCCTTTCTTTCCTGGCTTGGTCGCGGAGGAACAGGCACCTAGATTAAAGCCGACGTTTCAAAGTGGTCCTTGTGATTTTATTGAATACTATATAAACATATTTATTTGTTTACACGGTAACTTGGTCTCCAAACACGGTATTTTTATGCTTCGAATCAGTGTAATTTTTTGGTTATTTGTCTGAGGCATACACTACTTTAATCGTTTCCATTAATCTTTATGTTGGTGCGGCGCTGTAACATGATTTAGGTATTATACATAACATAAATTCATTCTCGTTTTTTAATATTGTAAAAACTGAATGAATACATTGTAGTTCTTGTTCATTTAATATTTAAACTAAGCAAATGAAACTATATCATAAATATTTAAAGGTATCATCATGTTTCAAGTTTTCAAGTTTGTTTTTTGATTAACCGAATATGTCAAATATCAAAACAAAATTCCTATCCATCCTGGCAACCCGCACATTTGCCGAACAAAAATTCTCCACGTCGTGAGCGTGCGTTTTATCAAGTTTTCGTATTATTTCTTGTAATTTGCGTGTTATCTAGCGGCTATGAACCTCTGTAAATTGACCCAGTGAATTATTTTAGGTTTTTAGCTAGGAAATCGTACAGGTAACTTGAGTGGTATCGTGTTAAATTTCAGTCCGTTGCTTGTTGGCCGGTCTTTGTTGTAAATTCTTTTACTTTTTTGTAGCATGAAGATCGTAGGCCTTCTTCTGGTCACCGCGTTAGCAATTTCTGTTTGCTATGGAGTTGATAGAAATAATTTCAAAAGCTGTGAGCAAGCGGGCTTCTGTAAAAGACTACGCGCAACAAAGCCTGAGAAATCTCAATACACCCTGAATGTAGACTCTGTTATCGTCCACGGCAATGTTCTGTCTGCTGAAGTAGTCACCATCGACCTGGAATCTGAAAAGAAAACGGTCTTGGTAAGTTTCTAAACAAGTTTAGGTGACTGTATAAAAGGTGTAATTTTCTAACATTTGGGTGTCAGCCAAGATATTAGAAATTTTCATAACTCTGTAATCGCTCCGGGTACTGTTAGTCTGATGATCATAATACATAACAGCCTATGTAAATTTGTTGATATTAATATGTTTAAAACTAGTTTGGCGAAATTCACAGATGCTGCTACACTACACAGTATATATGTACTTATTAATGATTCCATTGTTGTTTTGGTATCCCTTACGGTCAAGACAATTTGATTGTCATTTAAAATATAAATAACATCATAAGTTCTATATTCCATGGTTCATATATACAAAATTAAAATCTTGTGGACATTTTCATCCTTCACACAATAATTTTCTTTGTTATTTGAATTATTTCTTACATTCATATATTTCACAGTGGCACTATGCTCTAAGACTGTCAGCGCTGGTCGATGGAACATTCCGAGTGGAGATTGATGAGGCTGATCCTTTGTATCCCAGATACAGGACTCAGCTGGCTCTGAAAGGAGAACCTAAGCCAGATAGGTAAGCTTAAAGCTTTCATTTTGTAAGTCTTTCTCTGGATCTAGACACAAGTATAGATTTATGATTTAAAACTGTACCACTTATTACTGAAATGCTGTTCAGTGTTTTTAGAAATTGACAGCTTTACATTGTATATATGTATAGTGCTAGTATAATTGTTTTTTTATTTTATATTTGTGTGTAGTATTTTTGTTTATTACTATTTATCACCGAAACTGATATACAATTGTAGCTTGGCTTTTTTACATTTAATTTGTATTACTTCAAGACAGTTCTAAGATAGGTTGTACAACCACTACAAATAGGGTGCATTAAATACTGAAATGTCCAAGCATTATCAGTCAAAGGTTAGAAAGGTTAAGGAATTAGAATCAAGTTCATATTTCAACCTCATTCCAGTCTCAAACTAATCTCAAAAGACCATGACAAGCTGACCCTGATCAACGGCCAAGGTAACAAGGTCTACATCAAACTAAATCCATTTAAGCTGGAGTTCTGTGACAAGGCCGGAGATGTGGCCGTGATATTGAATGACAACGCTCAGCTGATCGTGGAACCCTTGAGAGTCAGACGGGAGAAGGTAGAAAATGAAGATGGGGACAGTGTGGATGTGATTGTAAGTGTTTGCTTATAAATGTCTCTTTTAATATGGTTTACTAGCCTTACAGCAAAACAAAACACGGCCGCAATATCTTGTACGAGCGCGACGTTTTCGCACGGAATAGTCTCGAATATTCGAGACAGCGTGCTATCTCTTTCTACACGTTACTATCTCTTACTGTCGCGGTTAGTGTTTCTATACGAGAGTAGAGGGCGGTAGAACAGGTATTGCATATATCCGCTAAGAGATGGTGTACTAAAATTAGCTAGCCGCGCACGTTACAATACCATAGTTGACCACAACATACATAATACAAACTAGTGTATTTGTTTGTGGCTTATCTCAAGATACTGCCATTCACTGTTCGATTCACATACTTCAGTTGAGATCGAATGTCATTGATCTAGTGGTTTATCTCGTACGTGACTGATTGCATTTCCTTATTTGTATTATATGGATGTTTTCCATACATCGCATCTTACGAGAAAAACGTTAAAAACCGGACTGTACAGACAGTCAGTCACTTTACCATCCATTTACATGCATTGGTTTTGAATGAATGAAACTATGTGTTATTCCGATGTATAAGCTATATTACTGTAAAGTTTCATAAAATCCGTTCAGTAGTTTTGCGTGAAAGAGTAACAAACATTAAAACTCACAAACTTTCGCGTTTATAATATTAGTAGGATGAATGAAAACACATTATTGTACCACATAATAATCAAATCTTATTGGTTTGAAAGTACTTAAAGACTGTCTTATCGCTTAGAAGCGATCTCTTCCAGACAACGTTTGGATGTAGTCATGTAGAGGATTAGAGTGGCAGGGGTCTACATAAAATAATAATAAAATAATGCAGATTAGTTATATCGTGGGAAATGTCTTTGTTTGAAACTCGCTCATTAGTTAGATAAGCGATGATTTATGTACTACGTGAGGTCGCCACTCGAAAGAGGTCACCAATTGATCGTAGTAATTAAATTATCATTGCCAACATGTAATTATGTCATTTGTTAGTAATCAGTGTCTGTTATCAGCAATATGCGTTGATGTAGGTATTTATAGTTAAGTTAATTTGGATTAAATTCAATGAGTCAAAGTTTCATAATGTAAAACAAAATATATTGGCGCCGATTCTGTAGTACACCAACTAAACTTAATTTAAACTGTTGCTCTCTTTTACTGATAGTGTACGCAAGAAAGAGGTAACAATAATTTTACTCCTGTCAAATCAGCATATTTTGAAATTAACACTAGTTTGACAGCACTAAAATTGTATCTCTTTCTTGCTTGCACTATCAGTAAAAGAGAGCGACAGTTTAAATTAGGTTTAGTTAGTGTACTACAGAATCGAGGCCATTGTGCCTGTAAAATACGTAACTTTGTCTCTATGGCAAGCAATGCAACATCAATACCAATACCAATGTGGTACTCGTAGTTCCTGATACCCACGACACAGGAAATCCTAGTGTGGGATCAGGACTATGTATGTGACTGCTGGGTGTTTATTTATTTATTTATTAATATACAACGGTAACCGCTTACCTTCTCGTGGGTGGCATGTTAGTTTGTCTCCAAATAACATTTAAAAACCTTACCCTCCTTTTGGGCAGTCGGAAGCAAACCCACAAATCAAGTGTTGAAAGTATGGACAGATGCTTAAGAAGTTCGATTTGAAATGCACAGATAACCATAACACCTGTTGCGCAGCAGATTACAATCAAATCAACTTGTTCATGATAAGAATCAAGTCAAATTGTTCATTGAATGTTATGGCTGCGTTTGAAAGATTAAGATGTTAAAGAGGATTTTCTTTAAATAAAACAGTCTTGAGGATGATGGCGATGATGATAATTTATTTTTTGCTTGCAGACTAAGCGATAGAAACCACACTTTTCGGCCTACCCGTTTTTAATTATCTAGATTATCTTTTAATTATCTAGAAAAAAAAGTATTATTGCAAAGCCACTACGGTCGAAAATTTAAAAATAAAATAAAACCGCGGGATGACAGTTTAATTTAGACGACCTCTGTGGCGCAGTGGGCGAAGGCCCGTCTGAGACGCAGAAGGTTGCGGGTTCAATTCCTGCCACGGGACAAATGTTTGTATCTGCAAATATTTGTCTCGGGTCTGGGTGTTTTCTATGTATAATATGTATGTATTTACAAAAAAAAAATATATAAGTGGTATATCAGTCATGTAGTTCCCATAATACAAGCTCTGCTTAGTTTGGGGCTAGATGATGCTGTGTGAAAATGTCCAGCATTATTTATTTATTTATTTATTATATTTAAAAAACACTTCTAAACAAAATAAAAAAGAAAAACATAATTTTGATTGGCTACCAAAAAAAGTAGGTCCTCAAAAAGAGGTTGAGTTATGATAGAAATAAACTAGGTGACCGCCTGGTTTATCTTTTAGCAGTTATTTGTAGTCAAACCTCTTTTTGAAATGTCACATAGACTTTCGGCTATTATACTATAGCATTCAATTTTAAGCCTTGTTTCCTATGCACAATAATTTGTCTTGAAAATCAGGAATCAAAGGTCTAAAAGATAAACCACCGATTTAAACCACCTTTCGTAATGAGACCCAAAGCGTCTGGTTTAATGGCAATTTATCTTTCAGGAGGATGAAGGCACATGGAGTGAGAACTTCAAGTCCCATCACGACAGCAAACCTCGTGGTAATGAGGGCATCTCACTTGACATCGCCTTCCCTGAGGCTGATCAAGTTTACGGTGAGAAACATCAATATTAATTGATAAGTTTATGGTGGGAAACATCAACATTAATTAATAAGTTTACAGTGAGAAACATCAACATTAATTGATAGATAGATAGATAGTTTTTTTATTAATTAATTGATTTTAATTGATAAGTTTATGGTGGGAAACATCAACATTAATTGATAAGTTTACGGTGAGAAACATCTACATTATCGTCATTAACGCTCTCTGTGGCGCAGTGGGCGAAGGCCCGCCCGAGACGCAGATGGTTGCGGGTTCAATTCCCGCCGCGGAACAAATGTCTGTATAATCTGCAAATATTTTTCTCGGGTCTGGGTGTTTTCTATGTATAACATGTATGTTATTACAAAAAAAATATACAGGTTGTTTTGTAGCGCGCAATGTAATGCACGCTGACCGCGCGTTTGATTAGAAAATTAGAATTTTCTTATAATGTTTGTTTGGACGAAATTCTTAAATAAAGCTAATCATTTTTTACACAGCATTTTTCACAGCCCCAAACTAAGCAGAGCTTGTATTATGGGAACTACATGACTGATATACTTCTTACATATTCCTTTTTTTTTCGTAAATACATACATTATTAGTTATAGAAAACACCCAGACCCGAGATAAATATTTGCAGATCATACAAACATTTGTCCCGCGGCGGGAATCGAACCCGCAACCTTCTGCGTCTCAGGCAGTCCTTCGCCCACTACACAGAGGTCGTATAAAATAATACTGCTAATTTCGACTAAAATTCTGATCAAACATAGGCAGGTGATACCTACCGTCCACTAAACGGGCCCCATAAGTGTCGCCAATACAATGCAGCAACGTTGGTGTGAACACTAAAAGTTGTCGAAAAATGTACTGCAGTTTCACTAATGTATTATTTTTATAAATCAAGATGTTTGCCTTCAGGTATCCCGGAGCACACCGATCGCTTCCATCTGAAAACGACGACGGCTGGGGAGCCCTATCGTCTCTATAACTTGGACGTATTTGAGTATGAGCTGGACAGCCGGATGGCTATATATGGCGCCGTGCCAGTTATGTATTCACATGGGTAAGATCTTTTGAGTTAGTGTTGTCAGTGAGCGAAGTTAGTGTAGTAAGTGGTTCGAGTGAGCGAAGTGAGCCGAGGTTTTTGAGTATACAGGGACGATCCGGTGTTCGTGTGCAAGTTTTATGATTACTGCGGAACCTTTTATTTAATCTTAATGAAACATGGCAGCTAGGTGGGTTTATTAATATAATTATTCACATGCATGTATAAGAACTCATGGGTTAGTGTACTAAAAGATTGATCGAGCGAGCAAAGTAAGCTCTGATCTCTGATACTTCCTGGTCAATACTGAGTTTGTTTGTAAGTTTGTTTTATAAAACATTAGTCGGTATAAACGTTGGTTTCGTTATGGACTAGGAAGGTGCATATCTAATGAGTTGTACAACTCGTTGATATATAATCCTCCTCATTGATTTCGATGACGGCGACCCTACTAAATTCTACTAAACTTCGTCGTGAGCCCTGATATGGCTCGCTAGACCAAACTTACTTTTAAAAACCCAATCACACGTATGGCAATAGAGTTGGGCTCGAGGACTATACATAAGCGTATGTATAGGAGGGCTTAGGTCGTTCCTTGCGTAAAAGGCGTTTTTCGTCAAGTGTTTTGAGACGGCTTTCTTCGAACTTTTTAACCTTATTGTAGATGGTAGAGCGCCAAGATGACCTTTTTGAAGCGAGCTCAACCCAACATGTATAGTCAATATTACAGGCTTTCAAATTCCTTTTAAAAACATACTTTTAACGCAGATGCTGACCTCCATGTTTTCGCTTACCTTCTGCCATCTCTGACTAAAAAACAGCTTTGGGTAAACGGTTATCATCCATTCGAAGGACGTGTCCGCACCACCTAAGTTGTCGTTGCATGAGAAGAGCTTCCATGCCATACATTTCGGAGCGACGCAGAACTTCAGTATTTGGTACGCGGTCCTGCCACTTAATCTTTAGGATAGATCTTAGACACCTTAGATGGTATGTGTCAAGTTTCTTAATGTCTGATTTGTAGAGGCACCACGTCTCTGCGCCATTTAGAAGGACAGGTATAATAAGCGCCCTGTAGACGCTATGTTTCGTCTCTAGTTTGAGATCGTTGATAATCTGTACGTAAAGGTGCTCTGTCCCCGCACACGGCTCACTCTGTCTCTGGTGAGCCCTGTATAGCGAGGTCACAAAATAAAGACTTACATTGTTTTTTTGTTCGCAGTCCGAAACGCAGTGCCGGTGTTTTCTGGCATAACTCCGCGGAAACGTGGGTTGATGTCATCAATTACGCCGATTCCACCGTGGTATCTTCCCTGGTGAATCTGGTCACAGGCGGACAGAAGCGGCGACTTGACGCCAGGTATGACAATACACGTGCTCGAAACGGTGATGGAAAACATCGTGAGGAAACCCCCTCGCCCAAAGAACATAAATCGACGGCATTTGCCATATCGGTTAGTGTTCCAATAAGCGGCGATGGGCTGTCAATCTGTCACGTGTAATGCAAACTTGCATGTATTTGTTTAAATATAGATACTACTATATAATTTTGTTTTTTTTTCATCAAATAGATTCTGGGTTAAAAAAAACGTAGTACAAAAAAAACCTGTGCAATGTTAGGACATGGCTATAACTACCCTCTACTTGGTAACTTTACTGACGAACTTTCGTACTGAGTCTCCGGATTACAGCGTGTTTGTTTTGAATTAAGTGTGGACTCCATCTGCTACATACAGAATGTTTGCCCCGAAATAACTCATACAATCTGATCATAAGATTTTAAGAAAACTAGACAAAAGTTATTATATTTCGTTGTGTTTTGTGGATATAGTTTCATGACTGAGTCTAAATTATGTAATTTCGTTGCTATTTTGTATACATGTTTATGTGTAGTTCCTTCTTTATGATATTTTGTTGCTATTTTGTGTACAGGTTCATGAGTAGTTCCTTCTTTATGATATTTTGTTGTTCTTTTGTGTACAGGTTCATGAGTAGTTCCTTCTTTATGATATTTCGTTGCTATTTTGTGTACAAGTTCATGAGTAGTTCCTTCTTTATGATATTTCGTTGCTATTTTGTGTACAGGTTCATGAGTAGTTCCTTCTTTATGATATTTCGTTGCTATTTTGTGTACAGGTTCATGAGTAGTTCCTTCTTTATGATATTTCGTTGCTATTTTGTGTACAGGTTCATGAGTAGTTCCTTCTTTATGATATTTAGTTGCTATTTTGTGGACAGGTTCATGAATAGTTCCTTTTTTATCATACTTCGTTGTATTTTTTAAACAGTTTCATGGAAACCTTAAAATTTTATTATATTTTGTGGGCAGGTTCATGAGTGAGTCCGGTATCATAGATGTGTTCGTGTTTCTCGGGGAGAAGCCCAACGATGTCCTACGTCAGTACACGGCGCTCACAGGACCGGCGCCATTGCCTCCAGTAAGTTACTAATATCTATACTAATTTTTATAATATTTTTTGTTAGACAATGCCCCTTTACAGTAGCAATAGGTTGTACTATAGGTTCCCATGGTTAAAATAAATTAGTATGAGTATACATACATGCTTATTTGTACATATATAGATGAATAACTCTTTATTGCATACATTAAAATTGAAAACATCTATATTTTTTTTTCATGCAAAATTAAAAACCTTATTCAAATAACGGGAAGCTGATAAAAAGTACAATATGAAATTTCATCCCCCTTTTATCCCCTTCAGGAATAGGACTTTTTTGAAGTATCCATTAAAAAAAAGAATAATTAAAGTTGATTAAAAGTTAACTATTGCGAGTATAAACTAGTTTTTGGGTAATACAATGGGCGGCGTTACTTATAAAGATTTTTAATGGGTGTTTTTTTCTACTGTTGTTATTGGAATGACATGAATATTATTGATCGGTCGAGCGAAGCGAGCCAAGCTCCCTGAGTCAAGTTTTAAGTATCGCAACTTTATGTTACCTCGGTGGCGCGGCGAGCGGGTAGCCGGCTGCCATAAAACAGGTGCAGGTCTGATTCCCGCTGCGGGACGAATGTTTGCATGTTTTATAGACATTTGTTCCAGGTGTGGGTTCTTAATACCCGACGTGGGTATTAAGAACTACGAGTACGTAGGATTCCCTATCCTAGTGTGGGGTCAGGACTATGAATGTGTCTATTGGCTGTTTATTTATATGTTTCTACTGTTTGTAAAGAAATATTCTTCACTTTGTTTGTCCGACGATAACTGAGGTTTTTTGCAATAGATTAGTATGACTTCAAGGATGGTTCTTAGATGAATTTTATCGCCCCAACAAGGCGATGGAAAATACGAAGCTCTTAAGAGGCCAGCGGAGGATGAATTACCCATACAAACACAATACCAAAATCATTTGTAAAATTAGAGCTTATTTCCACCATATTATGATATTATTGTATTCGAATATTATTTACCTGAACACATTTTTTCAAAATACTTATCCAAAATGAAATGTAAACGAATCGTATTTTGTATATTTTTACATCATACATAACATGTTTTCATCTTATTTGTTTCGTATTAAAAACAACAATATCTTACGTATTGTTTGATAAGGTGCATAGCTTGTATTATCTAGTTACAGAATAATGAAAAATACAAGTTTTCAGTCATAATTTTTTGATATTACGGAACACCACCAAATTTATAACAAATTCTGAACGGCTAATATTGCTATCAAGCACAGGCGGGCCTGCATCAGCCAAAAAGAGCTAGCGATATTCGGGCTAATTTTTGGACGCGCCTCAAATTGAAGTTGCGAGCCGCGTTCGCCGCACCCTTAATACATTTGTTCAATTCACCTTTCGCTTTGAAGAGGGTGCCGGTGAAATAACAGACACATGAGACTTTCCACCCGTTATGTCTCAGGGTCGGTAACGCGCGAGTGACAGGTACCTCTGTTGTCGCAAGCGCCAATAGGTTACGGTAACCGCCTACAGGTGGGCCGTATGCTTGTTTGCCACTTTAGTTTTATGAAGAAAAAAAATTTTTTTTTTATAGAAATTCTCGCTAGCCTACCATCAGAGTCGTTGGAACTACGTCGACGAAGCAGACGTCAGACAAGTCGACGACAATTTCGACGAACACGACATCCCCATGGACACAATTTGGCTCGATATTGAATACACTGATAGAAAGAAGTAAGTACATATCTTAATACATGGTGTCACTTATAAATGCTGTTCAAATTTAAATATTGTTCATAATTGTAATAGTTCTTTAAGGGTGTCTAGACAAATACCTCACGCTTACTTTTCCTTTCACGCTAACGCAAATGTCACGGTAAAATTTGACTTATTTTAGTTTTTAAGCTGAGATAGGTCCTTTTCGACCCATACTTATCACTGCAGCATAGACTGCCCCTCGTTAGCAATTGTGGTGAATAGATGTATGTAATTAATTACTTACCTGCCTATAAAACACGTTTCATCGTTTTTTTATGAATGAACTAGCTTCTGCCGACGGATTCGCCCGCTTGACACTCGCGTAAAAAGTAGCCTATGTGTTATTCTGATGTATAAGCTATATTACTGTAAAGTTTCATCAAAATCCGTTCAGTAGTTTTTGCGTGGAAGTGTAACAAACATCCATACACACAAACTTTCGCGTTTAATAGAAGTAGGATCTTCACCGTCCGTGACGCGTATTAAACTGAATCATAATATTATTTTGTAGGTACTTCACATGGGACCCGGAAAAGTTCTCCCACCCCGATGAGATGGTGGCCAACCTCACCGCGAAGGGCAGGAAACTGGTGGTGATCATAGATCCTCACATCAAGAGGGAAGCGGGCTACTTCCTCCACGAGGACTGTCTCGAGAAAGACTTTTATGTCAAGGACAAGGATGGGAAAGTTTATGAAGGTCAGTTTTTGATGTATGCCATGAATCAAGAGTTCGTTTTTTTCAGGCATCTAAAAAAACATAATTCTGGTAATTTTCATACAGCATCATCTAGCCCCAAAGTAAGCAGAGCTTGTCCCGCGGTGGGAATTGAACCCGCAACCTTCTGCGTCTCAGCTCTAAAGTTTTAGACATAGCCTAGTTTTACTGTAAAGTTCTTGAATTATAAGTTAATAAAAAAAACAATGTGTATTCCATATTTTTTTATAAGTATTATATTTTTTTATTTAATTAATCAATCTTTAATTTAAAAAGGTACTTTACCTTTTATCTTTTTTTAAAAAGGTAATCGTGTAATGTTATCTGATTGTGAAAGTTTGAAAAATACCTTATCAATCTTTGCCATACTCAATCTCTATGATCTCCCTAGGTTGGTGCTGGCCCGGCTCCTCATCATACCCTGACTTCTTCGACCCTGAAGTCTCCAAGTACTACTCGGAGAGATACAGATTCGAGAACTTCCCCGGTACCAGCAAGAATGTACATCTGTGGAATGATATGAATGAGCCCAGTGTAAGTATGGACAGATGACGGAGTGTAGAGAGTCACCTGGTGGATGGATTATATTGTTACATACTCTAAGATTATAATTAATCTAGAATTTAAATAGATATCAATTAAAATACAAGACATTTGGATACAATTTAGACGGTGTGTAAAAATACCCATCAACCAAGCCGTAAGCCAAATCCTACTACTATTATAAACGCGAAAGTTTGTGAGGATGTATGTTTATTACTCTTTCACGTAAAAACTACTGAACGGATTTTGATTGAAACTTGACAGTAATATGGCTTATACATCAGAATAAAACTTAGGCTGCTTTTTATCCGGGTACCATACGGGCGAAGCCGTGGGCAGGGGCTAGTATTCTATACATCATTGTAATATTTTTTTTCTACTGGACTATACCTAAGAATCCACTGGTTCTGGAGATATTGAAGGTCAAAGTCCTAAATTTTTTTTCCGTCCAAACAAATATTATCAAAATGTTAATTTTTATCAAATTGTATTTAAAAAAAATATGTAGGTATAGTATAGTTTATCAGTCATGTAGTTCCCATAAGTTAAGCTATGCTTACTTTGGGACTCACAGGTTCTCAAACTTATTTTTCCCACCGCCCACTTTGAGAATTAAAAAATCCTAGCGCCCCCCAAAGTTTTTAAACTTAACAACCTATGCTTTTCCCTCTAAACCGCTTTAGCGCCCTCAATATCTTGTAGAGCCTTCTACCGCACCCCTGAAGGCCTCCAGCGCCCACAAGGGGGTGTTATCGCCCACTTTGAGAAACAGTGGACTAGATAGACACTAATGTAGTGTAAAAAAAGAAGGTAGGTTAAAATTTAATGTCATCTCTGACTCAGAACAAGTAATAGGTATCTGTTTTTATAGCTACTTGATTATTTGCAGGTGTTCAACGGTCCTGAGATCACGATGCCCAAAGATTGCCGCCATTACAAACCTCCCCAGGATGGTCAAGATGGATTGGCCTCCTACTGGGAACACAGGTACTGTTACGAGCTAGGGTTCGGGATCAAATAATTTAGTCCAACTGTACACTAAAGGAACACTGTAATAGCAAAATTACACTATAAAAAAGAATACACTGTATATACACTGTATCACTAGGTACAAACCACTTGACTAGTGGTTGTGGACACTAGCACAACTGTCACTTCACTAGTCACTGGGTATCGCGCCTTTATCACTTCCGTGTCGTGGGTATCAGGAACAACGAGCTCCGTTGTACCACACGCAGACTCAGATAAATAAAATCCTAGCGCCTCCCAAATTTTTAAACATAACCTATGCTTACCCCTCTAGACCGCCTTAGCGTCCCCAATATCTTTTTTATATTTTATTTTTATATTTATTTTATTTTCAAATTAAAGTACTTTAAATTCTAAAGTTTCTGCCAAACTGTACAACAGTTTGTCGGCAGTAGCTCTCGTGGACATATTATACTTAATTGTAAATATACCTAACTACTTAAACTAATTACTTATCACATAATATAATATAGCCAAATTAGCTCCCATATACGTACATAATAGATATATAATATTATTACGAATTCTAAATGACGGTGTATTCATTTACAATACATCTCTGTAACACAGTTACCCTTTCACGTCTACACGGCAGAACGGTTTTTATGAAATTTTGCAAGGCGGTACCTTCTAGAGCCTTGTATCGCCCCCTGAAAGCCTCCAGCGCCAACAAGGGGTTATTAGGCGTTAGGCGTTATCGCCCACTTTGAGAAACAGTGTTCTACATGTCAATTTGAAAATACATTAATTATTATTTTTATTAAGTAATGTTTGCATTGCTGAGTTCCCGTTTGAAAGCTGTATGTGCCGGTGAAATTACAGCCACACGAGACTTATTACCATCATGTCTCAGTGTCACCAACTAGTGGTGTTGCTAGCATCCATAGATTACCGTAACTTGTTTAAAAAAAAAACTACAAATTCTTTCTATCTTTCCAGACACGTCCACAACGAGTACGGCCTATGGAACATCAAGGCTACCCACGAAGGCATGCAGAAGAGATCCGACGATAAATATAGACCATTCATCCTGACTAGGTCTGCCTTCTCGGGCAGCCAAAGGTATTATAATATATTGACACGGAATAACTAGACACGGTTGCTTACTTTCGTAATGTGAATGAAGAAGGATAGACGTCTATCAAGGATCACTCCTAAGTAACGGGCTGACTTGACCCTTGGGATGGGTTTGCCAACAGAGGTTTGCTATGATCTATACTAATATTATAAAGAGGAACGATTTTTTTGTTTGTTTGTTTGTAACGAATAGGCTCCGAAACTACTGGACCAATTTTAACCGTTTTTTCACACCAATAGAAAGCTAAATTATCAGGAAGTAACATAGGCTATACTTTATATTAAAAAAAATAGAGATCCTTATGAAAATTTCAATAATGTAACCCATAGTAGCAAAATTTTGCCTATAAAGTTCATTATTTGACGTGCGCTGAGAAAACTATTGATGATACATATAAATTATGTACTACATAATTAAAGTACTCATTATTACCTACAAAAAAGTCCTCGAGGGAATATATCTAACTATCATAGTTAAGTGCTTAGTTTGGGGCTAGATGATGCTGTGTGAAAATGTCCAGCATTATTTATTATTATTTATTTTTAAGACACAATAGCAGCTTTTGTGTTCTAAAATTTAATTAGATCGCCGGTAGAAACAATTGTTGGTTACATTCATATCGTAGTATCAATTATTATTCAAATAAATAGTTTTATCATCAAGGGTATTTATGTAGCAGTAAAATACTTTACTGTTACTTTTTATCCCGATATTCCCGAGGAATCGAAACTTACGCGGGTGAAACCGCGGGTGCAACTAGTACCTTATATAATTACCGTGGCAGATATGCGGCCGTATGGACGGGCGACAATGCCGCGGAGTGGGGACATCTAGCCGTGACGGTGCCGATGTGTCTGTCGCTATCAGCGGCCGGTATCAGCTTCTGCGGTGCAGACGTCGGGGGCTTCTTCAAGTACCCCGATCAGGAGCTCATGACCCGGTGGTACCAGGTAAGAACAATGTAGAAAATTCTAGATGACACTAGAAATAACACTCTAGAAGGATGGATGAAAGAACAGTGGAATGAAGAAAATGAACTGTCTGTCATTCATATTATGTTAGTACATTTGTGTTTTAGAAAATGGGCAATTTATTTTGTCACCCCTTCTGATTTTAGGGTTGCATATAGCTTATGCTAAGCTAAGTGATATCATTTAAAAACCAATATGGCGGACTCCCAAAGATGGCGGACAAATTATTTTCTATATTCCCCCATGATATAGGCATCAACTGAAATTGTTTGCTGAGAAGGATATAAAAAGATTTTTTATTAATAATTATATTTGTATCTGCAGGCAGGCGCGTTCCAGCCGTTCTTCCGTGCCCACTCGCACATCGAGACGAAGCGCCGGGAGCCGTGGCTGTACGAAGCCTCCACCACCGCGCTGCTGCGGGACGCCAACAGAAGACGCTATGCTCTGATGGACTTCTGGTGAGACCGACCATTCATTCATAAATCAATAATGCTGGACATTTTCACACAGCATCATCTAGCCCCAAACTAAGCAGAGCTTGTATTATGGGAAATACATGACTGATATACTACTTATATACATTTTTTGTTAATACATACCTACATAATATATATGGAAAACACCCAGAATCGAGACAAAATATTTGCATGTTCTGCAAACATTTAATAAAATTTTGGAAAATAATTTCCCTTAACTGTCTCTCTCATGGCTATCAACCATGTCTTAACACATTCATTGGGAAGGAACTGACTTCTGACATATAGGTAGCCCTAGTTCAGCCAGAGCTTAATAAAATAAAATAAAGAGTGCTGGTCATTTTTCACACATCATCTAACCCACTGTTTCTCAAAGTGGGCGATAACGCCTCCTTGTGGGCGTTGGACGCCTTCACGGGGGCGGTAGAAGGCTCTAAAAGCTATTAGGGGCGCTAAGGCGGTCTAGAGGGGTAAGCATAGGTTGTTATGTATAAAAACTTTGGGGCGCTAGGATTTTTTTTATTCTCAAAGTGGGCGATGGAAAATATAAATTTGAGAACTTTTAGTTGTATAAAAAAAACCCGAGCAATAGGTTATCGGATCAGCCAGTAACGCAAAATACAATTCTTATTTCATCACAGGTACACACTATTCTACGAGCATTCCATAGACGGTCTTCCCGTTATGAGAGCTACTTTCCAGGAGTACCCTAAGGAAGAGGACACCTACACAATTGACGACCAATACTTGCTAGGTAAGACTATAGCAAAACTGGTGAACGCATTATTTTGAGGGTTAAGCTCGCTTCTGTACTGACTCATCTAATATTATGTTTTATGTTTCTGTGTTATTTCTTTGTATAATAAAAAAAGGGCAGAAAAGGAAAATAAACTCAGATGCTACCGAAGTAATTATCATATTGTTATGAGCTATGGTTCGGGGTAAAATAATTAAGTCCAATTGGACTTTAAACGAAGACTGTAATAGCAAAATTACACTGTAAAATTTACAATAAAACAAACAGCACAACGAAACTACACATTAAAAACAAAAACACTGTATCACTAGGTACAACACTAGCACAACTGTCACTTCACTAGTCACTAGGTATCGCTTCTTTATCACTTCGAACTATTCACGTTAAAATCAAGTAACGCGTTTCTTCTAGTAATTTCTCGTAGGGGCGGTCCCGCACGCTGCCTCGCACCGCCTCAAATATTCGAGAAACTGCCGTCTTTTACTAGCGCGGTTAGTATCGGACGATACTAGATGGCGGTAGAACAAGTAGTGCGTCCATTTGATAAGAGATGGCGCTCGCTCATCGATGCCGCGCACGTCATAACATTATAGGCGGTATTTTTTTTTGTAAATACATACATATTAAACATAGAAAACACCCAGACCCAAGACAAATATTTTATATGCAAATCCTAATCTATATGCGTTGCGGTATATTACCATTTATCTTCGAAACGGCTCCGATTGAGATCCGATTGCTTGTAAGCGATAAGGCCGCCCATTGTACTTTGGATGCCTTATGGTGTAAAATAATGATACGAGTTAGGGTTCGGGTAAAATAATTAAGTCCAATTAAACACTGCATTTATAAATCACTCTATAAAAATGTCAACAGAACAATTAATACAACGAAACTATACAATTAAAACAAAAAAACTGTATCAATTGGTACAACACTAGCGCAACTGTCACTTCACTAGTCACTGGGTATCGCTCTCGAATCACTTCGAATAATTCACTTCCAAAATCTAGAATTGAACTCCCCCTACCGGCCACTTGCCGCGCTTATATATCTCGTAAGACGTCTCATCCAGAACATTCTCGTAGGGGGCGTGGCCGGTATGCCTCGCTCCGCCCCATCTCGTACCATCCCAAACATTCTGGAAACTTCCCTCTTTTTCTAGCGCGGTTAGCGCCAGTCGATACTAGATGGCGGTAACAAGTAGTGCGTCCATTTGATAAGAGATAGCGCTAGCGTACCGTAGTTAGCTAGGCCGTACTCGTTACAATAAAGTATTTTAATTAGAGTAAGAATAACTTTATTTCGAAAATAACAAAACTTAATGAACAATATGTTATTTAGATTTAGGTTGTTAATTTACTATGTACTGTTTTGTAGGTACAATTAAAAATGCCGGTAGCAATACAGTTTGAGAACACTTACCTCCCGTGCTAGTTTATAACTGTGTTACGGCAAGGTAATAGATTCTCGCCCCATATAAATACGGGTCATATTATGTTGATCTTAAAACAGAACTGCGACAATGACAATCACTTTTGACAGATTTAGCAATGTTCAAAACTTCTAAAACTCCAAAAGGGGACACATTTGACCCTAGACATTCCTATTTTTAAAAGTTTTTGACATTTCTAAGAATGGCAAAGTGATTGTCATAGTCGCGGTTCCATTGCCATTTTGCTAGTGTAATTAGGGGGCAGGAAAAGACAATTGTGTAAGTGACTCGGATACTGGACGTAATTGATGAAATAATTGTTTTTGTCAGGAAATAAGCTGTTAATCCGACCCGTGGTGGAGCCCGGCGTGAATAGCGTGAAGGTGTATCTGCCCGGCGCCGCTGCTAACGCTCTGTGGTACGATGTCGACACGTACCAGGCTCACAAGGCAGCTGGCTACTTCAACCAGGCCGTCACTATATCCAAGGTAGGCCAGGTTTTGTGGAGACTCCGAAACCACCTTTAGAGCTAACTAAATTAGGATGAATATATTATATCCTACTACTATTATAAACGTGTATGTTTGTGAGGATGGATGTTTGTTACTCTTTCACGCAAAAACTACTGAACGTATTTTGATGAAACTTAACAGTAATATAGCTTATACATCAGAATAACACATAGGCTACTTTTTACTTTTCCGGGTACTACGCGGGCGAAGACGTGGGCAGAAGCTAGTAAATAATAAAGCTGAAGAGTTAGTTTTTTTTTTGTTTGAACGCATCTCTGGAATTGAAAAAATCGTTATGCATTAGATAATCAAATTCTTGAGGAATTTATAGGCTATTTAAAATCACACTACGATATACGGAGTCGAGCAAAAAGCAAAAAAGGCAGAAAGAACGCTAAGCGTAAACGAAGTAATAGCGCGGGCGGCCGTGGTATAGCTAGTGATAAAATAAAGACCCAACAGACACATACCCATAGTAGTCATCGGTACCACAGTAGTCTTAGTTCCTGATACTCACGTCACAGGGAATTCTAGTTTGGGGTCAGGAGTATGCGTTTCTTTTGAGTGTTAAAGTATTTTATAAGAGACTAGCTTCTGCCCACGGCTTCGCCCGCGTGGTACCCTGATAAAAAGGAGCCTATGTGTTATTCTGATGTATAATCTATATTACTGTAAAGTTTCATCAAAAACCGTTCAGTAGTTTTTGCGTGAAAGAGTAACAAACATCCATCCTCACAAACTTTCACGTTTATAATATTATAGGAAGGATAGGATAGGACAGGATTTTGAAGTTGATTAACTAAACACTGTTTCGTCTATAACTGTTATGCGTCATTTCCAAACCAACAGAAGAAAACAAAGCACTTTTTAGCAAAATAACTATTTAATATCTTTATAGATAGATAGATAGATAAAACATTTATTCGTTGCTACAGACACACACCAATATACATTTTATTGTCAGTAAGTTTGTGTTTGTGTGTGTTGCAGTACAACAAAAAGGCCATGGCTCAGTGAAAATTTTTTGCTTAAAAGCAAAAACACTGATTTTCAGCCAAAAACCTGTTGAGAGCAAGCAGAACGAGTTGCAAGTGTACCTAGCTACGAATGATTGTAGTTGTGTTGCGAGTAGCGTTCATACATTTAAAAGAGAAGAATCAAACTGATAAAACAACTGACGACAGCTTTATTTTAGGCATACGAAGTGCTTTATAGGAGAGCATGTAAAATTAAATTGTGATAGATTTTATTTACTATTGTAAATAAAATAGCCGTACACTATCACATACATAAGATACATATTTCTATAAAAATGATGAATGGTGGGTTTTCTATGTGCCTACAAATGTATGTCTTCCCAAATACCGAATGGGTACGTTTTTTTCCTAGGTAGTTGTGTTAGATTAGGTTGCTTTATTTTCTGTTTGTTTTCTGTTATTTTTATTTTGTTTTTTTAGTAGATAGTTAAGTATATTATGTTAACAGGTAAGCACACTCGTGCTAAAATAAAAGCCTAAGTAGATAAGTACTTAAAAGTTTTTGTTTTTCTCATTTAAGTGAACTATAATTATGTCTAAATAAAGAAAATTTAAATAGAAATTAATTCAAATTGTGCTTGATTCCAGATCCCAGTGTACCAACGCGGCGGTTCTATAATCCCCCGCAAGGAGAGGATCCGTCGCTCCTCCGCTCTGATGGCCGACGATCCGTTCACACTCGTCGTGGCTTTGGACGCTAACGTAAATATACATTATCAATCGATTCTCTTTTACGCTAACTGGGGGGCTAGACAAATACCTCACGCTTACCTTTCCTTTCACGCTAACGCAAATTTGTCAAGGTAAAACTTGTCACGTGACATTTCCAGAGCTAATGTCATTTCCATACAAATTAATCTTTTCGCAGGCGTTCACGACAACAAAAAGTGGTATTTGTCTAGACCCCCATGCCTTAAGGGTCCGGCGTACAGCGCTCATAACTTAAATTCGAAGCGCGTACAAAAATATAGCTATCTCTTTTTGGCTAATGCAGGCCCGCCCGTGCTTGCGCGCTAGCAATATTAGCCGTTCAGGATTTGTTATAAATTTAGTGGTGTTCCGTAATACCAAAAAAGATGAATGAAAACTTGTTGTATTTTTCACATTGTGTTGTTATTCTGTAACTAGACAATATAATCTATGTACCTAACCAATCGATACGTAAGGTATTGTTGTTTTTAATAAGAAACAAATAAGAAAACATGTCATGTATGACGTAAAAATATCCAAAATGCGATTCGATTACGTTTCATTTTAAGTATTTTGAAATAATATATAGCAAGGTATGTAGATAAATACTATTCGAATGCAATTAATAACATAATATGGTGGAAATAACCTCGTTAGTATGGGCAATTCATCCAATGCAGGCCTCTTAATTTTAGCTATCGCTCTTCTAAGGTTACCCATCTGAATTTAAAGTTAATAATAATAATGCTGTACATTTTGCACACAGCATCATCTAGCCCCAAACCCCCAAACTAAGCAGAGCTTGTATTATGGGAACTTTTTTTTTGCTTGTTATTCATACAATTTCTTCTGATACAAAAATACTTAACTAAATATAATTTTTTCTAGTTATGTATTTACAAAAAAAAATATGTAAGTAGTAAATCAGTCATGAAGTTCCCATATTTCAAGCTCTGCTTAGTTTGGGGCTAGATGATGCTGTGTGAGAATGTCCTGCATTATCTATTTATTATTATTTATAAATAAACTTACTTTGGCTACAGCCTAGTACTTAAACTCAGACTTAGATCTAGATTAAATTACTCATTTAAATAAACTTTAATCTTTAAACATCTGGAGGTTATTGTTGCTTATATTATCGTCAATATTTAGTTGTGTATTCAATCTTTGTAAATTTTTTAATGCAATGCAAAAACACACTGTACTTTTATCCTGATACGACGCGGGCAGAGGCGAAGGCCCGCCTGAGATGCAGAAGGTTGCGGGTTCGATTCCAGCTGCGAGGCAAATGTTTTTATGATTTTCAAATATTTGTTTCTGGTCTGGATGTTTTCTATGTATAATATGTATGTATTTACAAAAAAAATGTATATAAGTAGTATATCAGTCATTTAATTCCTGTAACACAAGTTCTGCTTACTTTGGGGCTAGATGATGCTGTGTGAAAATGTCCAGTATTATTATTATTATTATTCCTCTTTATTTATTTAATATTTCCACCCTTGAGCATAGGTTATTATTATTCATATTAACAAATAATTTGTATTGGCAGGGCACAGCAGAAGGCAGTGTTTACATCGACGACGGAGAAACGTACGACTATCAGAACAACAAGTACATCTACGCTAAGATCAACTACGACTCCACCGGCATTACCTACCAGTGAGTATGACCTTTAAATAAAAACACGCTCACTACTTCGACTTCATCACCCCATGATGTACATTCTCAAATACATACTCAGTAACATCGAGCAGTTAACCCCGAGAGATGTCGTATTGAACCACACTGTTCTGTCAACACATCAGTCTTTTAGGATTGATGTTGGCAAACGCGGACATTGTCATTGTCATTGCGCCATGTTGCCTGCTATGCTCGGATTGGTTGAAACTACAGTTTGGACCAATCAGGGAACAGCACGCGTGGCGGGACTCACACGACAGTTGACAGAATTGTTTACTTGCAAATTATCAAACATTGCGTCTCTTGAGGCTGTCTACTCCATGCTCAGTGAACACCCATAAACACTCTAGATATCAAAAAACTTTTGGGGACTGGATGTTATAGCACCAGATGTTATTTACTAGTAGCTGAGTTTTTTTAACATTTTGCACACATTTAGCTCCTAACTAAGCAGAGCTTGTATTATGGTAACAACATGACTGATATACTACTTATATACTTTTTTTTTGTAAATACATACATATTTTACATAGAAAACACCCAGACCTGAGTCAAACATTTGCAAATCATACAAACATTTGTATCGCATCGGGAATCAAACCCGCGACCTTCTTCGTCTGAGGCGGGCCTTCGCCCACTGCGTCACAGAGGTCGTCAATTGTAATTGTATGGAAATTACATTAGCTGTGGAAATTTCACGTGACAGCTACCAAGTTTTACCTTGACAAATTTGCGTTAGCGTAAAAGAAATACTAAGCGTGAGGTATTTGTCTAGAAACCCTGGACTATATTATAAGTGTCCTTTCACTGTTTTTTTTTAAATTAAATTTAATATTTTAACAGATTCGTGAGCGACAACGCCAGCTACCCGACACGCGCGTGGGTGGAACGCATAGTGATCGCCGGCATCAAAGTCCCACCCAAAACGGCCAAGCTTTCGCAGAACGAAAAGTTAACCGCCCTACAGATGACGTTACACAAAGGAAATGACGTGTTGGTCGTCAGGAAACCGGGCGCTAATATGGCCAAGCCTTGGAGCATTACTTTCGGCTACTGATTCTGAGGAATAGCTATTTTTTTATATGCGTTTGCTCCAGAAATATCATAAATAAATTATGCGTTGGTAAGCCTTGAGTTAACCAACAAAATAAACGGACAACCAGGGCCAAATATCTCACGCTTAGTTTTGATTTCACGCTAGAGTAAAATTCGTTAAAAAAGAACTTGTCACAGTCACGTGATATCTCAACAGCTAATGTCATTAATGTCATTCAACAGTTAAATTTTTCCGCAGGCGTTAACGCCGACAGAAAGTGGTTTTTCCTAGAGGCTGGGTGTCTCGACAAATACCTCACGCAAATAGACACCAGGTGACAAATTCTATGAAAACATGGTCATAACTCAGTGATGACAAATTCTATGAAAACATGGTCATAATGCTTTGATTAGGACCTAACCGTCCGTTATTCTGTTGGTGAAATCGGTCCTTAAAGTGTTCAGGCGACAAAATTATGATATAGTTCGAATAATGTAAAAACTATCTGTAGATAGAAATCGAATGTTCAGAGGACGAAGCACGAATTATTTACGTTACTGATACATTAGCAAATGTCAAGTTAGCTTATACATTGAAAAGATTTTAATCGACGCGACGATATCGGCTAAAATTTGACATAAATTTCCCAAAATATCGAACCCACCAGCTCCCCTACTAAGAGTGCTTTAACGACTTTGCCACAATTCCCGATCGAAACTCTTGGGATGTTATGAAGCGCCACCCGTAGCTCCACCTACAGGGGAAATGTTGCAGTTATCAAAGCCTGTTCAATGATGTAGTATTTTTCTCTTTTGACTCCTTAAAAACGTAATCACAACTGATATAGTATTGATAATGTAACGTCGTCATAAAACGTCCGTGCTTAGTTCTGAACAGAATACCAGTCACACTTTTAGTACCTATCCATACAAGACTTAATAATGAGTAGGGTAATATACTACAGAGCTCGTTTCAGTCTGTCTGTGTGATTTTAACACCAATGCTATTTTTACTGTCGTTAAGAGTAATTTATTTCTAAGAGCCTTTGTATCGTTTCAGAGATACCAGATTCGCAAAATACCAGTCATACAGTTAAAGCTCAGAGGCCCAAAGCGCAAAAAATATATATCGTAACGTTGACATCAAATATTAGCCAATCAAATTGAAAATATTTCAAGCAACGTCGATTGGTTGAAATCTGTCAATTTACATCTTAACGCTACGGTATATTTAAGCGCTTTTTTCGCGCTTAGGCCACATGTTAACCACTTCCATTAATTTTATCAGCTTTGCAATAAAATTATAATTATTATTAGAATATAACTGTACAATTGTTATTTTGCAAAACTGGTTACTTAAGACTCTTTCAGGTATTTTAAACCAACGCTGTCAAAGCGCAGTCAAACCAGTTTTTTTGTAGACCAATGAGACATTATTCGCTTACGAATGTAATTGGAATCCGCCCAAAGTCGCGGTTAATCCAATGTATATCCATTCTACTATATTTTTATTAAAGGCTTGTTGAGTATTGTTGTATTCGTTTCTAGAAATCCCTGTATTTTTGTAAATGTAAACTTACTGTGTCAAACCGAACTATACTTTAGTAAATAGCACTAAACCATAGTAAAATAAAACATGAGAAATATTTCAGTGTAGCGACGTCGTGTAATTGAATTCCTTATAAATTATTTGTATAGTGTTCAAATATAACAACAGTAATATTTATCAGTAGAGAAACCATAGATGTTTTAAGTAAAATAGTTTTTTTTATTTAACTGATGTTGGAAATACAATTTTGTATTATAGTAACATTCATTTCTCTGTGAAGTTCTTAGTGATTAATTAACTTCACTTAAGTGAAACTTAGTCAAACCTAGAGATGTTAAGTTATACTTGTGTTTGTAGAAATTTCATGAAAACTATTGTATGAAACATCAGAGTTATAAAACAATCATAAACAATATAAACCAATTTTGTAATTTTTGGTAATATGGTGATCAATTTATGAATGAAAGGTCTATACAATAAAAGAAAACACGCTCATAACTGTATGGACATCCGCATACATACTCAGTGAGTATTGGAGATACCAAGAAGGGGTGGTCAGAGGCACGTCCAAAGATTACATTTGACACATGCCCGCATTTTGCAAATAGACTATACCTACTATAAAATCACAAAAAATGCGGTATTCGGTGAAGCAATCATTAAAATAACGGGTTTGTGCGGGGAAATGTCTGTTTATCATGGTATGTGATAATAAAATAGTTTTAATTAAATAAACCTACATGTGTTTTTGTTCAATCCTCGATAGGTTTATACATATCACTTTAGAATTCAGAGTAAGCTAAACACGGGGTTAGCTTGTATGAAGTAAAAACAAGGCTAAACCCAGAACTTTATTCAATTTTTATGCGATTTCCTTCGAATGTGCCTATGCATTGATTATGCATAAGCACATTCATGGTTACTTTGGCCCAGAATCAGAATAGTAAACTGTTCTTTATTGTAAACTGTTTTACATATGATAGTCGTTTTTAAACGGATTACAAAGCCATAATTTTATATTCAAACCATGAAATTACCGATCACCGAAATTTCCAACTTCGAAGGGGTCACAATTAACGCGTTCCAACGTTATGGGCCACAACGTTAATAAAAATACTGTTTAGGTTAGATAGCGGTGGGCTTAGGCTTAGTCAATAGTCATAGCACAGATATTATAATGTCATAGGTTATCGTTTGGTAACATTCTACTACAAAACCAAAAAAAAAAACAAGTTCACTCAAATTATTCGATTTTCAAATCGAAACAAGATTTTTGAATTTTGAATAAAAAAGAAAAAGCGCCGCGGGTTCAAAAAGTTTTGTCAAGCGAGCCAGTAATTAAATTAGTGGTGAACACAAGGTACTTGTGGCCAAAACCCTGGGAATCAGATACAGGCCACCCCTGGCCCCATTGCCGGGATCGCGGACCATCCGAAACATGGAAGCGCACAGTTCTATTCTAAACGACAAATGATTCGTGTATATTTTGAGTAGAGTATATTTAATATTTTTTTAGGTATATGGGGTTAGGAAGTAAGACAAATAAATTCTCCTATAATCAAAACGTAGCATGATTTCTAAATAAAACTACAAATTACAATACATATCAGGCACTGATAATATTATATTTTTTTATTCTTACTAGACTAATAACACAGTAACATTAAAAAAAAACTTAGATAAAAACTTTCTAGAGCTGCCTACCCAAGGGTACAAACATGACATGATTTTAAACAGTAGATTAACTAAACACCGCTTTGTCTCTTTCTGTTATGCGTCTTTATAAATTCAACAGTAAAAACAAAACACTGAGTAAACAACTGTTTACTGTTTGTATACTTATAATCTTTATAAGTAAGATAATAATACAAATCCTCACAAAAGAAAAATTCAAAAATATTTAGTATAATATAATTATAAATGCAAAATATTGAGATAAACTTGTGACTTTAGAAATTGAAGAACAAATATCTTATCTGAGCCACTCAATAACTGGGAAAAGACGGAATAGGTAGGTACCGATACAGGTAATCCTAGAGGATAAGGTGTAAGTTTAGGTATACTTAGGTCAGTATAATAAAAACTCCGCGTAAATCTTTGAGTAGACCAAGTAGGGGGTTACTAGTTCGCTTTGCATGTGACAGGTTGTAAGCCCATCGCTGCTTTGGTACACTAACCTATGGTTAATACGGGCTCAGATGTTATACACGGGCACACCATACTAGGAATCCCTGTATCATGGGTATTAGGAACGAGTACCATGGTACCACAACACTCGGACCCGGAACCGGATATCTGTAGAACATGGTAACATTGTTCGGAAATGAACACCTCTTTCGTCTCGGCCGAGTTCTCAACATGTTCTGGGACACCTGTAAATTTGTCACTTTTCTAATGTTATTTTGAGTGGACCTTGAAACAGCTGACTTAAATACTTTACAAACTTGGTAAAAATGCTCTCATTTTTTTTACCAAGTTTCCAAGGGAGTTCACTGTGGAATAACTGGGGGGCATCGTTTAAACAGCTTTCCCAGGCAAACTTTATAATTATAGTAACTATATAATTAAGTTTATATTTTATAACTATTGCAAAAAACCTGCCATAGGTTTTCAATTGGTACTTTTACTTACTTGCTAAATAAATAAATAGGTTTTTACAGACTTTTCTCAACAAAAAAAATAATTACCTATACATGCGCCCGCGCTTTTTGCTTAAATATAGTTTTTGTAATTTATTGTGATATAGTTTTTGTAACAAGCTTCACAAGAAGAATAGCTTAGCAGACACAGATTTTATGCTGAATGAGCTTTCTTTTAGGGAATGAAATAGCAAGAATTTATGGTCACTTAAAAAATATTCTACTTGGTTTATCATCGTTGGGAAATTCTATGAATGGGTGTGTCTGCTTGTGTTCCTGCATGGCACCCTCACCTGCAAACTTTTCCCCGCAAATATCGCAAGCAATAATTGAATCTTCTGTGTCTTTCTCTCTCCGCTCTTTCTTTTTCTTTTTAATGTCCCACTCCTTCGTATTTTCTGTTTCCTTGTCTCTCCGCTCTTTCTTTTTCTTTTTAACATCCCACTCTTTCTTTCTAAGTGTATCTTTTATCTTTTCTTTCTTAGATGTTGACTTTTGTTCCTCGATTAGAGGCTTTCCAGTTAAGAGATACTCTTTCATATTCAAATGTTTTACCGATGTTTTGTGTGCTTTAAGTCTATTCTCAGAACTACATTGGTATTCACAAATAAAACAGACGTATTTCATGTCGCCTGTATGGATCTCCGCGTGTGCTTTTCGTTTTTGCTGGGTAGCAAAGCGAAAGTCGCAGAATTTACAGGGGAATTTTCGCTCCATGGAATGTAGGCGCATATGAGAGGTCAGAGCTGTCATATCTTTGCACATTTTTCTGCATGCTAAGCACATGACTCCTATTTCTTCCGGTTCAGCGGGCTCTGCGGGCTCGACGCGGTGGTGCATACGTTTATGCGAGTTGAGCCCTTGGTTGCTGATGAAGACTCTCTGACAATCTTCACACTGGAAATGCTGTTCGTTTTTCATCTCTGGAGCGTGTTTATCAATGTGGTGCATGGCTAGTTTATCTGCCTCGTGGAACTGTTGACCGCATTCCTCACATTTCCACGCTTTGACCAGCTTAGAGAATGCTTCGACAACATTTAAGACCGCCTGGCTTCCTACATCAGGGTGAGCTTTTTTCATATGATCCACGAAATCGATGACTTTCGTAAACACATCATGCCTACAGTAAGGGCAGTTGTATGGATCTGAATGGTCTTCCATTATGTGAGACTTTAAATCGGCCAAGGTTTTGCAGGGCTTAGAACAAATCAGACATTTGAGTTCTTGGTTGCCTTTCGCAACTTCTGCAATAACTTTATACTCCATCAGTTGTACTTTTTGATGGACCTGCAGATGTTTGAATAACTCCTTCTGGGTTTGGTAGTCGGTTGGGCAGAATTTGCAAGGGAATTTTTTTCTATGGAACTTGTTTCGATGGTAAATCAGGGCTTCTTTTGTCTTAAATTTCTTTTGACAAGTCGGACATGCATACTGGCATGTTTCTGAGTACTCGGTGTGCGACCTGAGACACGTTTCCATTCTACTGCGCCTTTGGAAAATTTGTCCACAGGTACATTTATAGCCATCTCCATTTTCTATCCTCACATTACTGCCATCATTCTCGTTTAAGCGTTTCTGTTTCTTTCTGTTCATAGTCTCTATTCTAGTTTTCTGTCCCCTGATAATACCCAATGCTCGTTTTTCAATGCTCTCATGGACTCTCAAATGCTTCTTCAAAGTGTATTTAGATCTGAACCATTTTGCGCATTTCGGGCATTTTTGGGTATAACCTTCTATTGCGACTTCCTTCTTACTTTTCAAAAGACCGTAAGCCTCCTGTTCTAGAGACAGCACATTCCCTGTAATAGAATTTAGTAAAAAACTGTCGCCGTAATCCATTTTGTAATTATCCGAAGTTGGCAAGATTTCTTCGGGGTTGCTCATTTTGTTGAAAGCTTGGTCACTTGATACAGGGTGTATTTCCATGACTAATGTGTTGGTTGTGTTAGACTCTATGATGCCACCTAACATGCTAGTGACAGTAGATGTTGTGTTGATCAGTTTCTTTGATATGAGATGTGTTTCCGTGACCATCAGTTCTGATTCTTCCTTGATGTCGGGGAATACTTCTTTGTTGTTCTGAAATCACAAACATATTATACTAAGTACCTCATTGTAAATTTGAAATTGTAAATTTACTGCTGGTAAAAAAAAGATTTATATTCATACAAAAGTACTTATTACCCTACCCCTTGCTTGAGCACAGATCTGAGACACAATAGACTCTATTCTGATTGGAATACCAGGAGTCATAAAGTTAAAAATGGTAATTTTTATAAAATTTTAGAACCCCTGACTGATCCGCTGTCTATCTAGATCATAAATAGGTAATAAATAGCTACTTTAATTTAGTTCTTTCCGTAAGGGTTTTTATAATAGACAAGACACCTTGAATGCATTACAGAGCCCTCTGTACCAATAACCTATAGATACAGCCTTGAGTAAATAATAATAATAGGTAGGTATATTTTTGTACTCGACAGGGAAATACCTAGCCCCGACCGCATGCATTGATTCCCTGTCATGGGTATCAGGAATGCAAACATTCGTCCCAGAGCAGAATCGAACCCACACTACTTGCGTCACAGCTGGGTTAATTGGTGGGAATCTACAAAAAGTTAAAGTTGATAATGAAATCAAGTTACTCACATCATTTTCAGTTTTAACTTTAACATCATCACTCAAGCAAGCTTCGACGTGGCACAGTGCAACAGCCTCACTGCTGTCCATGCTATCATCAAAACTTGGATAATCATAATCAACCGCATTTCCAGTTTCTTCTTTTATTTTGATTTCACCATCATTGAATTTCATATTTATTTCACCTTCGTCATTCGGTAAAATAGATTCTGTTGTTTCATTCTTTACATTGATAATGGTAATTTCTTTTCTTAAGTCATCGGTCAGTTCTTTTTTTATACTTGACTCGATTCTTACATTAAGATTGGTTGTATCATTTTGATCTTTTTCTGAGCTACCTTGTTCATGTTTAATCTCAATGAGAAGGTTTTCATATGGATTGTCATTTTCTATGATCTCTACAGTCTCATGTTTTATTTGTACATTGTAATTCTCTTCGTTAGCAGGTTCAAGTTCCTGCTTGATGGTTATATCCTCAGATGTGGACACTTGAGGGTAGTTAGCAGCATCCATTTTTCAATGCTCTGAAAATAGGGATGAATCACAACTTTATACAACAACTCATGTACACAGACTAGACAGTTTATTCTACAGACCAATCTGATTCTTGAATATAATGCATAAGTTTGTATGGACCATGTATTATTTATATTAAAACTAATTTAACCATAAACCAGCAACATCATCTGCATAACTTAATATGATATCAATATCATTTGCCCATTGCACCCTTTAGGAATTAAATATTGAAAATTCCTTTTATATTTCACCCTACACATCAAAAGGAGGCTGCATGTTGTGTGACAGTACATTTTTGAGATATTCAGATAAAGGTTAGCTGGTTATTGTAGTAGTCTGTACTGTCTTCAGAATGTATCAAGGCAATACCTTTATTTTGAAAAACTTTATTTTGCAGATAATTAGAAGGTACATGTAAATAAGTAGCTATTCTCAATGATGATACATAGGTATCACATTATCAACGAGAAGTTCAACATTAATAACACCGCTTACACACCTTAGAAATTAATTACCTACCTACCAAAGCAATTAGGGCTTTCGCGATTAGTCGGCTGCAATTAGCAGACAGGCGTTGTATCAAAACGATTATCCCTTCGAGAGGGACATTGGTACAAGTCTAGCAAGGAAATTTTTCTTCACGGTAATTTATGATGTAGCAAAGGAATTTCACTATAATAAAAATCAAATTTTACCCAAACAAATCGATCGAATAAACCACAGACTTATTTTTGATTGATGACATTCCGTATGTCAGTCATCCGTTGATGAAGAAAACATGTAGGTAGTCATTCCATACTACGGAGCAAACCAAAGATTTTGAAGCATTGTTCAACGCTGTTTAGAATTAATGCTACGGTACCTACGGTACATACCCACCCTAAGCAAGCTTTATCTACGACGTCGCCCCCTGTGCATCTGGGCCCCAGACTCTGGGATACATAAGTTGATTGTATGTATGACCAGAGAATGCACGACTTGACAACGCGCAGACTATTTAGAGATAATACATGACCGAATGGAATTATAAAGGCTGTAGCCCAAACCATAGCTTTCCTTTACTTGGTTGTGCAGTTACAGGTCGTACACTCCTGGGTAACTACACAAATACCATTTTCTGTTGGCGTTAACGCCTGCGGAAAGATTGAATTCTATGGAAATTACATTAGCGTGGAAATGACACGTGACTTCTGCCAAGTTTTACATTGATTTGCGTTAGCGAGAAAGGAAAACTAAGCGTGAGGCATTTAAATAAATAATAAGCAATATAATGCTGGACATTTTTCACACCGCATCATCTAGCCTCAAACTAAGTAGAGCTTGTATTATGAGAAGTACATGACTGATATACTACTTACATTTTTTTTTGTAAATACATTCATATTATGATCTAAATATATTTATTTCGAGTCTGGGTGTTTTCTATGTATAATATCAGTCATGTAGTTCCCATACTATAACACAAGATTCGCTTACTTTGGAGCTAGATGATGCTGTGTGCAAAAGTGCGGCATTATTGATATATTGTATTACAAAACAAAACTGGTAGCATGGAGTAACAGGCTGCACTTTCCACGACTGTATGTACAATGTGATCTTCAGTTCTTATGTTGTCCGAGTTGTCCGTGATAATGTTCGGTCAGACTGACATGACGCGGTGGCGGCGGGCGGTGGCAATCAGTGTACGTTGACGAGAACTTTGTTGACGTGAGTGGCGCAGTGGGCGAAAGCCCGCCTGAGACACAAAAGGTTGCGGGTTCGATTCCCACCGCGAGACCAATGTTTGTATGATTTGCAAATATTTGTCTGGGTTCTGGGTGTTTTCTGTATATAATATGTATGTATGTATTTATAAAAAAAAAAGTATTAATTAGTCTATATCAGTCATGTAGTTCCCATAATACAAGCTCTGCTTAGTTTGGGACTACATGATGGTGTGTGAAATATGTCCAACATTATACATTATACATCATGAGTCAATCTGTCACTTCAATTGCCAGCTGGCTGTCACCAGTCATTTTATTTTAGTTGGGATTGGAATTTTTCCGAATACCTAAAACTTGCGTGAACGCATCGTTTTTAATTTTTTTTAACGAAACGTTTGGTGGTAATTTGGATTTTAAGATGAGATTGCATTGTCGAAATTAATTGAAACATGAATTTATTCGTAACCATTTCAGCAGGAATTCCTTGGAGGCTCACTAAATCATGGCCGCGAGCTTGGACTTGAAAACTATCGTAAAACATCTGGCCAATGGATCTCTTGGTGCTCATTTGTGTGTGGTTTGTTTAGCGGCTCTTACTGAAGACAATTATGAGAATATATTCACGTCGGTCTGTAAAAAAGACGAAGAGTATTGTATAGCTGATGTTTTAAAAGAAGTATGTCAGTTTCAGGTATTTATATTCTTACGATAGGTATTTAAATAACTAAAAAGATGTTCACAAACTTTGTTACTACATAAAAGTAGGTAACATGCATGTTAAAAATATTCCTTGCAATAGTCACTCTAAACTTCTCCCAAAAGCATAGTACTGTTTTTCCTACTAGCTATTATGGATATAGATTCTGTGCCAAAAGGTCTAAATATAAAAAAAGTCCTGCATGATCGGATTTATGGGACACATTTAAAATTAAATTCATAGTGTCCTTTCTACTCCAACTGTGAATTCTGTAGAAACAATTATTTGCAGATTCTGTACACAGATCATTATAACATTTGTTGGGATTGTTTCAAATCTGCATCAACAGCCTACCAATTCTACTTGCAAGCAAAACGCAGTTATGAAATCCTCAACTTCTACACAGACCAACTCTCAAACAATATTGAAGACATTGAAATAACTCAAGAAGACAGTAAACGCTTGCTGTGTATCCCATTATCTCTCTTTAAACCTGAAAAACCAGGATTTGACAGTTTTGAAAATAAAATGGATAACATTGAAAGTGAAACAGACAATTCCAACATTAAGTGCAGTAAAGTAAAAGAGGATGAAGTTATACTTGTTGTAAAAGATGGAGAAGCCATGACTTATCATAATAAAAATGGTCTTAACGAAACTGTGAATTCAGATGAATCTGATGATGGAAATGTGTTGATGATTGTTAATGAGAAAACAAGGAAAAAAAGAGATCCTATGGTGTATATCTCATGTATGCATTGCCCTGTGAGATATCGGTTTCTGTCTAAACTAAAGGATCATGTGAAAAGGGTACATGATGTTGATATTTATTATTGTAAGGTGAGTATTTTACCTTAAAATACATACACACATAAATTTACACATTAAACTATGTGCACATTAACACATGCTCAAAATGGTGGAAGGAAACTGGGATTTCCTAAAACAAAAAAAAATTAAGGCATGTTCCATTGGTCAGTGTTCCAATGAGCACGGATGGGTTTGCAATCTATCATTTGGAATGCTAACTACTTGCATGTGCGAAATGTAATGCTTGGACGTTTCTCTGACTACCCCCTATTTGGTATCCTCAAGGGGTATTCTCCTTGAGGGTATACAAGTGGAATACCCCTTGAGGGTATACTCACAACAGTATTCCGTTGTGAGTATGTTTGTTTGTATTTTGAGTATTTTGCCATATAGCATTGCCACCCTCCATATAGAAGCTTTTGGATTAATCATGAGTGTTTGTTCTTTTGTTTTTCCATCCATCAGATACATTTTATACTGTGTATCTTCCAATTAATTCCAGATTTGCAAATTAATAACAGACAATAAGGAAAGTTACGATGAGCATATACTCACCCATATTGGGGAGTATCAATGCACTCAGTGCAATGCAGTGTACAGGCGGCAGGACTCCCTCTTTGCACACATGAAGTCTCATGAGGAACATGAGAAATATCAACAAGAAAATGTGGTAAGTTTGAGCTAGAGTTCTACCTGGCCAGGTTGTGGTGGATGGTTAGGGTGTCATGCATACCGTGATACCAACAGAAAAATCAACAGGAAAATGTGGTAAGTTTGAGCTAGAGTTCTACCTGGCCAGGGTGTGGTGGGTGGTTAGGGTGTCATGCATACCATGATACCAACAGAAAAATCAACAGGAAAATGTGGTAAGTTTGAGCTAGAGTTCTACCTGGCCAGGGTGTTGTGGGTGGTTAGGGTGTCATGCATACCGTGATACCAACAGAAAAATCAACAGGAAAATGTGGTAAGTTTGAGCTAGAGTTCTACCTGGCCAGGGTGTGGTGGGTGGTTAGGGTGTCATGCATACCGTGATACCAACAGAAAAATCAACAGGAAAATGTGGTAAGTTTGAGCTAGAGTTCTACCTGGCCAGGGTGAGGTGGGTGGTTAGGGTGTCATGCATACCATGATACCAACAGAAAAATCAACAGGAAAATGTGGTAAGTTTGAGCTAGAGTTCTACCTAACCAGGGTGTGGTGGGTGGTTAGGGTGTCATGCATACCGGGATACCAACAGAAAAATCAACAGGAAAATGTGGTAAATTTGAGCTAGAGTTCTACCTGGCCAGGGTGTGGTGGGTGGTTAGGGTGTCATGCATGCTGTGATACCAACAGAAAAATCAACAGGAAAATGTGGTAAGTTTGAGCTAGAGTTGTACCCTGCCAGGGTGTGGGAAATGGTTATGGTGTCATGCGCGCCATGATACAAACAGGAAACCAACAGAAATATCAGTAGGAAAATGTGGTAAATTTGAGCTAGAGTTCTACCCTGCGAGGGTGTGGGGGGTGGTTAGGGTGCCATGCGCGCCATGATACCAACAGAAAACCAACAGAAATATCAGCAGGAAAATGTGGTAAGTTTGAGCTTGAGTTCTTCCCTGACAGGGTGTTGTGGGTGGTGTTTCAGTGTGTCAAAAAGCTTTGCTTAGGATCTAACCACCTATAATTGTGTTGAACTTAGAGCATAGCTCTTAAATGATAATGTTTCAGGCAAACGGCAACATATGCGAGATATGCGGCGTTGTGCTCGAGAACGAAGAGGCATTAGAGCAGCACACGGCGCAGCGGCACGTGCAGAGACACACGTGCTACTATTGCGGCAGGATGTACAAGGGGCAGGCGAGCTTCGAGGCGCATATCAAGAAACATGAAGCACATTTAAATAAGAATTCGTAAGTTACATACACTTTACCCCCGGCCTCTTCAAAATCTTATATAATCCTCTCCATCCAAAGGTTGTCTGGAAGAGATCGCTTTTAAGCGATAAGACCACCCATTGTACCTTTGTCATATGTGTTACTGTTTATTTCGTTTGTATCTAAAGGTATACAATAAAGTATTTTCATTCATTCATTTACCTGTTACGGCAGGAGTCAGATGAGGAGGATGTATATGCATTAGATAGATAGATAGAAAATTCTTTATTGTCCAAAATAGTAGTACAAAGGCGAACTTAATGCTAAAGCATTCTCTTCCAGAAATGCATTTATTTGTTTCTATGTATTTGTGTTTGTTTGTCTGTTAGATAGACGACCTCTGTGGCGCAGTGGGCAAAAGCCCGACTGAGACACTGGAGGTTGCGGGTTCAATTCCCGCCACGAGACAAATGTTTGTACGGTAAAAAAAAATCTGCGAAACGGCTAATTGGATTGCAATGCGAATTGTAATTGCTTTGTATGTCATTAAGGATAGTTCATAAATTTTGTAAATACATACATATAATACATAGAACACCCAGACCCAAGACAAATATTTACAGATTATACAAACATTTGTCCCGCGGCGGTAATTGAACCCGCAATCCTACTGCGTCACAGGCGGGCCTGCGTCCTATGCACCACAGAGGTCGTCATTCAGACGTTGAATGGCGTTGACGTTGATGTTGAAGGTGCTTCATTCAGAACATTATATTTGGCACATGCCCATATTTTGCATAGAAGTTAGCGGTCCACGTGACAGATTTGCAAGCCTATCGTCGCGCCGCTGTACTGGAATACAAACCGATGGCACTTTTTATTCTAAATCAGGCCAGTTTCTTCACTATTCCTTTGCCGTTATGAGCATGTGTCACATATATTTTTCAAATTGAATAATCTATTGGTACACATGCGGGTGAGAACCCACAGCCTAACGATCGGAAGTCGGAGTACAGCCCACTAATCTAACACGTCTCGTTCGACTATTAAAATCTGCCGCACCAGAGGCATTGTGTTGCACGCCCTATGCAGTCAGAGTTAGTGGCGCTTAAGGATCCGGCGTACATCGCTCATAACTTAAATTCGATCGAATTCGCCTGCCCGTGCTTGCGCGATAGCATTATTAGCCGTTCAGAATTTGTAATAAATTTGGTGGTGTTCCGTAATACCAAAAAAGAAGAATGAAAACTTGTTGTATTTTTCACATTGTGTTGTTATTCTGTAACTAGACAATATAATCTATGTACCTAACCAAACGATACGTAAGGTATTGTTTTGAATACGAAACAAATAAGAAGAAAACATGTCATGTATGACGTAAAAATATGCAAAATGCGATTCGTTTAGGTATATTTCATTTTAGGTAAGTATTTTGAAAAAATATATAGCAAGGTACGTAGATAAATTCGAATGCAAATAATATCATAATATGGTGGAAACAAGCTCTAATTACAAATGATTTTGGTATTACGTTTGTATGGGCAATTCATCCTGCGCAGGCCTCTTAAGTATTTAAATTTGCTCTTATAAGGAACAATCAACAAAAATCAGATCCTGATTCAAATCCAAAAAATCCAGAGACGAAAGAAATAGAATCAAGTACATCAAAGAGGTCCATTTGCGGGGTTTGCAGCAAGAGCTTTGTGGATGAGAGGTCTCTATTGTGGCATCAACGGCTTCATGATAATGAAAGGCCTTTTGTCTGTGATGTGAGTATCTGCTGGTATACTTTTTTTTTCATACAGCTAATGGCAAAAAAACATATGACCCATTCAACACCCGCTACATTCACTAACATTTAAAACCCGCAGACTTCAGTTCTTCCCGTGATCATGGTACATGCCGAAATATCGGGAAACATTCAAGTTTCCCGATATTTCGGAATGTAGCGGGTGTTGAATGGGTCATATGTTTGTTACTCACAAATCATGGTACCTAAATATCCCGTTTTTTAGTACAAAATATATATAATCCACCTGTTGGTACGCGGTAATTGTGACCTATGGACTTAGCAACACCAGAGGTAACACTCCCGCGTTGTCGACCCTGAGACATAGCGGGTGAAAAGTCTCATGTGTCTGTAATTTCACCGGCACCTTCAAACTTACTTCGGAATACTCATATAACCAGCTCTTAGAATAAGTTGAAGCGGCAATGTCCAGGCCGTATAGCTCGCAGAAGGTTGCGAGAATGAGAAAGTTTGTGTGTGAATGTTTGTTACCACGTATACCTCGTGTGTTCATAAGTTTTGAGACGAACTTATTTAATTAATTTAAAAAGAAAGTAATTCATGCAACCTTTTTTAAACTTTTAAAATTCGAATGTTTTGAATCAGAAAAAATATACATTTGAATATTTGTTTAATTCTCCGTGAAAATGGCGCCAACAAAAGATTTGCGTGCGACTGTAATTTCACTGTTTCAAGCAGGAAAAAAACCAATGCAAGTTTTTAGTGAAATCCAAAGTTTGGGATGTAGTCGGAACTTTGTGTATTATACCATAAAGAGGTACAAGGAGACCGGCTCTTTAGAAGACCGTGGAAGATGTGGCCGCCCGCGGTCTGTAAGGACGCCCGCCAACATCAAAGTAATCAGAGAGCGAATTCGTCGCAACCCTTGCCGGACTCAAAAGAAATTAGCTCTGCAGACCAACATTTCGCGAATATCGGTGAACAGGATACTTAAATATGATCTTAAACTAAAGGCCTACAGTCGAAGGAAAGTGCATTATTTAAACGAGCGTCTTCGTAAATTGCGACTGGAACGATGTCGGAACCTATTGAAGAGACACGATCCAAAAAATATCCTGTTTACCGATGAAAAGATCTTCACGGTGGAAGAAAAGTTTAACCGGCAGAACAATAAGGTTTACGCCAGAAGTTCAAAGGACGTCCAGCCATCTGTACGCAATGTCCAGCGCACTAATTATCCAGCAAGTGTGATGGTTTGGTGGGGTGTTTCCTACGAGGGGGTCACTTCGCTTCATTTTTGCCAGCAAGGCGTCAAGGTGAAGGCACAAAATTACCAAACCGACATATTGGAAGCGGTGGTTAAACCATTAAATGATACGCTATTCGCTGGAAAATACTGGGTTTTCCAACAGGACTCTGCTCCCTCCCATAAAGCTAAGACTACCCAACGTTGGCTGGAGGCCAATTTGCCAGGCTTCATTCGGAGCGAAGATTGGCCCTCGTCAAGCCCTGACTTGAATCCTTTGGATTATTCTTTATGGACGGAATTGGAGCTGAGGGCATGCAGAAAGTCTCACCCAAACCTGGATTCTCTCAAGCGAGCCCTTATTAAAGAATCGAAACGGATTCCCATTGAAAAGATTCGTGCCGCCATAGATGAATGGCGCACGCGTTTGAAGGCCTGCATTGAATGCAAAGGCGGCCATTTTGAATGATTTATTTTTAAATACAGATCTAGATGTCAGTAGTTTTAATTTTAATATCCAATAAACGAATACTCAACTTAGCTCCAAAAATATTTTAGTTTTACTGTGTCTCAAGACTTATGGAACACACGAGGTATAATCGTAAATACTTAACGGATTTTTATAAAATTTTGTATGTGGGTAGTTTAGGTTCTGAAGTACCACATAGGCTAGATCAAATTTTCTAAAATCAACTCATAATAAATGTTCAGATATGTTCCCGCGGCTTCGTCTCCCTGAACCGTCGCAACCAGCACGCCCTGTGCGCGCACACCCCGCCCGCGCGCCGCTGTCCGCTCTGCCCCGCGCTCTTCCACCTGCGCTCCATGGTCAACACGCATCTCAAGAAGGTCAACCAACCAACCAACTAACATCACCATCACCAGCTAGCATGAACAGTCCTATTCTCGATCTCCCCTCTTGTGTGCCACGGAAGGGGGATTCTTTTCAAATCGAAGGTCGAAACCACACCAATGGAATTTCCACGTGAAAAATGTATGTGCGCAATGCTAGTGCTCTTAAACGGCGAACAAAAATATCGTGAGGAAGCTGGAATGTCACAGAACCAAAACTCGAAGAAAATGTAACACATGCATGAATGGAGCCTCTACGAGGCGCATCCTTTCACATTTGGTCCGTTTCAAGGCTATCATAGGCACCTTCTAACTATTACGTTCTCAACGATTCTACGAATTCGAAGGCCTGAACGCTAATGTTACCAAAGGGAGCTTGAAATATAAAGTTTTGATAATATAAATACGACCTAGTAGTGACGACCTCTGTGGCGCAGTGGGCGAAGGCCCGCCTGAGACGCAGAAGGTTGCGGGTTCAATTCCCGCCACGGGACAAATGTTTGTATCTGCAAATATTTGTCTCAGGTCTGGGTGTTTTTTATGTATATTATGTATGTATTTACAAAAAAAAAAATTATGTAGTATATCAGTCATGTAGTTCCCATAATACAAGCTCTGCTTAGTTTGGGGCTAGATGATGCTGTGTGAAAATGTCCAGCATTATTTATTTATTTTATTTTATTTATAAAGGCACCGTCGACAACGAAAAACAAAGTAAAGTATTGCCGGAAATTTCTGAAAAAAGCTATAATGTGTTCAAGTTATATTTTTTTGGTAACAGGTGCACCTAAATAAGCAGCAGAAACGCAGGCACCGAGTCACCAAACATACGAACGTGTTTTGGCGAACCGAGACAGTGCCCATACAAGAACTCAGCGTGTCCATCCAAAACGAAGTGCTTGAAATGCAGAGTTCACAGGATCAAGATTGGGTAGGTCATTAAAAAATACCCTCTTATTCAAAATAACTTATCGATTCCATAAAATTATGTGTGGCCTTCGTTTATATTGACCATCATAACCAGCTAGAGATCTTCTAAGACCCCCCATCGTATGCATCCCGCAAAGTGCCAATCATCATAAATTAAATCATTGGTCTATCGCACAGGTTCTTAAATTTATTTATACCACCGCCCACTTTGAAAATTAAAAAAATCCTAGCGCCTCCCAAAGTTTTTAAACAACAACCTATGCTTTCCGACCACTAAGGTGGCGCTAAGGCGCCCCCAATATCTTCTAGAGCCTTCTACCGTCCCCCTGAAGGCCTTCCAACGCCACAAGGGGCGTTATCGCCCACTTTGAGAAACAGTGGTCTATCGGGACCATAATATACTTACACCTTTACAACACGACGAACGCATCTCTGCTTTAAGCCAGTCTTTCCAAGAGCACTCATTAAATGATCATAATTTTTTTCCTCGGCTACACAGGCCACTTTAGTTCTTTTCTGGGGGCACGGCAGTACGGCGGCCAAGTAGCTTCAATGTTTTTCCTCAACGTTTTGAGATCGCTACCGGCTATTTATTGTATTATTTCTTGTGTGGTGTGTTCCTTTTACAAATTATAAGATTCCATCTTGAAGCTATTTGTATAAATTATTTTTGTGTTCAATCAAAACAATACCCATTTTACTAGACACTTACGCTCTTATTTGAAGTATTTTGAATACTCTCATTTTGAAGTGATTCGTGAAATTGAAAAAGAATCTAACTCACTTTGTTTGCTTTCAGAACAATATAAATACGACTTTACACGGCGACTCCAATACAATGTCACAAAACTGCAATAATGATAAATTGAAAAACTCCAATAATAAGAAATACAATAAACTTTCCAATCCTAAACAGTATACCAAACAGCACGTGTACACTATAGACATGGATGTACAAGATTTGCCGAACAACATAATGTCACAAGATCAAGATTTTGAACTGGATAATAATGAAGGCCATGAATTTATAAACTGAGCTTCGAACACGTTTGCAGACTCTAGCTAAATTAAATAATTTACCATGTTGTTTCAAATTATTGCTGTTATCTGTATATAAAATGATCTTTAAATTAACCAATATAGTGTTTTTTTATTACTAAATAAATATTTCCTGGTGCATCCTGTAGGCATAGGTTGAAAACAAAAATACTTTTATATTATCTTTATTATTTTTTTGTCCATTTAATAATTTTCCGATATATATTTTCATATATAATCATCAATTGGCTATATACAACTTAGATTACTGAAGGTCCATAATAAAATCTACGCAAGTCTTATCAACTAGGTGGAATCATTTTATTTAAATACTAGATGAAAATATACGCTCGTAGACACATTTTAACACGGCATATAAACTGACAAATAAATAAAATACGCTATTTTACCCTGAACTTGCTTAATAAAGCAGAAGAAACTTGGATTGAACACAAAATAAAATTGATCAAAAAAGATTATAAATCTACTGTTTCATTAAATTTTCAGAAGAATTAATTGCATGTTTTTTAATAAGAATATTGTGCAAAAATCTTCTGTTAGTGGCTATAGGATAACAAATCAGATATAATAGATATTTCTTCTACTTTGTACTATACAACCATTTGCAAGGAAAATGTTTTTGAAACGTTGCAGGGCTTATTCATGTTAGACGCGACATCGAATTTTAATAGACATCTACTAGAAACCTGAAATGTGGTGGGTATTTCCTATAGGAGGTTTACTAGAAAGCACTTCCTTAAGGTCTACTATGCGCTTGTGACGAGCAGCGGAAAACGTTGTTTGCAAAAGCCTTCGCGCAAATCGTGGGTGGTCCGCGCTGGTATGGATAATTAAAAGTTTATTTCAAAGCAGGCTTTCAATTTATGGGGCTATATTATAGGGTAGGTCAAAGTTTATTACTCAGCCGTTGTCGCTTCCTTGCAAATGGTGGTCTGCCGAACAGAATAAACTTACATTGACGCATGCCGTGAACCCTTGGCCGACGAGCTGACGACAGGGCGATCTGCAAATAGAACAACCGCACGCTTACTCTAACGGACCTTCTTCGATTTATTACAAATCACTACTTTTTATGCGGTCGCTTTCGTTACAGTGGACTATCTACGTTTTAAACCATAGAAGTGTGTTAAGACGGGTTTCAATACATTTATATTATAACGAGGTAGGATGTAAGAGAGGCAATCTCCGAAACTACTGAACCCGTTCTAAAAATTCTTATAGAAAGCTACGCTATCCCTCATTGATATAGGCTATAATTTAATGCGAGTGAAACCGCGGGTTTCATCGAGTTGCAGATAAGATTCAAATTAGCTACGTCATGGTTGTGCATAAAATCTCTACATTTTTTTTCGATTTCTTCAAATATAAAACTCCAAAATTTTTAATGATTAACACTTCAGTATGGTGGAAAGGCAAACTAATTGTTTAAAAAAATATATGTTATAGCTTAAATGACTGAGAACGGCAAAATGTCAAATCTTTACAGAGGGTACTTTGCGATATTATTTTAAGGATTACACGTATTTAGCCCATCATAACGAAAAGCAACCAATTTTCTGTTTTTATGTTGACCTAATGAAATATTTAAACACCTACAGTAAACTTACTCCGCCAAGATGAGTTGTCTCGGCACGATGTCTATCTAAAGAGAATAAGAATTGAAATAAAAAAATATAGTTTTATATAAAACCTTCTAACATTCGTCTAAGATTCTTTGAGATTGTACACTTTAATTGCCAAATCTACAAATCCTTTGAACTTAGATTTTGAATGTATTCTAGATTGTTACGTCTACGTCTACTGGCCGTTACTTCTACTGTCATAATATACCCCTGTATATTATGACAGTAGAAGTAAATCACCCTTTATTTAGACACCATGTTCCATAGGGATAAGGGCGATGGTGGACTCCGTGGCTGACCCTAATCACATTATGTATTAATATTTTCTATGATTTTTATAGTTAAAGAGCTAGGGATATTATGTCCAGGCCACTCTCCTTAAAATATATGTAACAAACGCGTCTCAATTACCATATGCATAAGTTTGTGTACATGAACGGTGTGGTTGCATGTGTGAGTCGGAATGGTGCGAGGTGGTGAGTGGCTATTTTGTACCTGGTACTATATTTGTGAGGCTCCTACATCGCCCAACTCCTTTTCTTCCTTCGAAGACTAAAAATTCCACTAGCCATTGATAAAAAATAAAATCTATCATACTTGGCAAGAATAATCTAAGTGATGGTTGAAACAGCCGAAATCCTCACTCAAAGGATTTGTTTATGTCCTCAATGTTTGTCAATAAAAGTGTGCAAACCCATAGAAAGAAGCTAGTATTTTATAAATGAATCCCGCAATTATACAAACATTGTATAACTGTCTAGATTGAACCATTTGAAATAGACATTTGAATTCCCACGAAGACTTGGCTTATGAAGCTTCACCAAGCTCAGTAAAGACTAAAGGCGACTATATAGTTGCGTTATAACGGTCGATATCATCGCATTGCGTTTTACGTACTTATTTTGTCGGGGCTTTATTAACGCAGCAGTGTGTGAGACCGCATGCAGATTGACCATTATAACGCAGCTGTTTGGGGGAACTTTTAGCCATGTTTTAGAGACAATTTTTTTTTAAAAAAATATTATAGTAAGACACACCTTAGTTTTTGCTTAAGCATGCAAGATGGGCACTAGGTTGGTCTTAACTTGAGATGTCTTGCTAAGTAACTGGCACTCGCTAAGTATCATGCCAGTTTAATAGTCTAAAAATGATTCCGTAATCAGCCTTCTTAGGCTTAATACTGAAACGCTACTCGAGATTTAAATGGGGTTTGAAAAGGTGGCGCTATATTAAATGAATGCAGCAATCATTATCTAACCACCCTTAAGTTGTGATTAAACTTTGAGTAGCGTTTCTGTATTCGGCAGTAAAACTGCCAAACTAAGCTGTCCCAGATGAAACAAAAACCCTTTGTTTGGATGCCAATAACTATCTGATACTTGGCAAGATATCCCCAAATAAAGGCCAAATATCTTACAAAAAGGTGGTCAAACTCAAGTCAGTCAGTATTCTTTCAATTGAAATCACATGGATCAGGTGTTAGGAAAGTAACCACTTGAGATTCTTTTATAAAATACCAGCTAAATCTACTTACCAAGTTCCAAATCGAATAGACACATAAAAACATTGATTATAGAATGAATTGCACCAACAAACTAGTGTTTGTGTCATATCACACAATGCTTATTCTACAAGTGTACAAGTGTCTATTTCACTGAACATTTTACTCAATTTTTTTTAAAACTTATTTTTTTGTATACATTTTTTTCTTGATATTTTTCTGTATGTAGTCGTATTTTTTTCTATGACTACATTGAATTGTTTGTTTTTTAAAACAATGTCATTATTTTGCTTGACATATTTTGTCCAGTCAATATCATTTTCGTGTCATTGCCGATTATCATGAATTCAGTATTTTACGAACTCAGACTGTAACTTTGTTCTTGTTTTAGTCCAGTTGCTCCATCTCAATGACATATTTTATCAGTGTATTATTTGTCTTTCTCATTTAAGAATAAAACCATTATATCGTTCTCGAGTGCATCTGTTTTTGCTTTTCATTTGACAATTTTCTTCTCAGATTCATAACTCATTCTTAGATACAGTTCTCTGCAATGACTCTTTCAAAAATTTCTTCTCTATCAATCTTCAGGTCTAAAAACCATCAAAATCAGGACGTCACAGAAATCAACACAATCAAATTCAATCAGACACAATCTTGCGGTCACTGATGCGATCTCGCAAGGCCATACAAAGGTCACCTTTGATCTTTAACCTCTAGTAGGTATTAGCGTCAGTTAGACAGGTCACTAAAATCATAACCTTTGAAGTCACTCAGGCCAAACATGTGTTGAGTCTCAGCTGAAGTTGGTAACCTTATGTTATATCTGCTTTTATGACCTTGATTAGGTCACACAAATGTCACCTTTTGACCTTCACACGACTTCTAGGAGATCCATGGCTAGTTTCATGTTTATATTGGCTATGGTCAAATTTACCTTCAGCATCTAACCCGTCTGTTTAAACATCCACAATAGTCTAATATAAGCGTCCATACACTAAACACAGTAAGGGTTCGATGAGATTTGAACAAGTTATACAAAGGTGACATCTAACCTCAAAAATCCATCACTAAAATCACTACAGGATGTGTGTTTCAGCATCCATACACTAAATTCACTAAAGGTCCTAAATGTGACCTCGACAAGGTCATACAAAGGTGACCTCTGACCTCTGTCACTAAAATCACAAACGGTTTATGACCGCCTGACGCGGTTGAAACGGGCGTTCCCTCGGCCGTATATGAACCGATTGCGCCACGCGACGTACTGCTACGTCACCACTATGCTGGCAGCTGATGTTGTGGGATGCTCGGATTCCGCTGTGGGGTGGGCACCATTTGCCCCGCTCTGCACATTCACCTCAAAGACGTTTGAGGAGTTTGAGTCTTCGTTGTAGGAGAGGAGGTTCACTTCTTCCGCCTGGAATATGAGAACGAAATTCAAAAGACATACAGCGATTTGGCAAAAGCATATTTCTAGCGCATATTTTTAATACTAGGTAGCATAAAAAACAGAAGGATTTATTAGGCTAGTCGGATCGGCGGGAGGGGGGCGGGGGGCATTCTATATAGGCTTGTGTAGTACAGGAACGATGTACTAATAGGAATGAATCCCCGTTCTAGTTCAAGTGAACTAGAACGTACTATTCAGTTGTACTCGTTCCTAATAGTACAATAGTTCATTCTGGTCCCAAAGTCTGTATGAAGTAAAAGTACTCGCTATTTTCTACGTCATAAGTTTTAAATTCGGACGGACGTAATAAAAGAATAAAAAGTATTGTTTGATGAACGCGTTTTTTATGTTTCCTTCAGAACTCTAGTACAATAGTACATTTTAGAAGAGCGCACTAGAAGTCCGAACTAGTCCATTAGTACGATTGTGCTAGTACGGAGCGTTCTCTTTACTGACCGAGTAAGAACAAGCCTAATTCTATACATAGTACTATTATATAATTGTGACGCTGGATTAATAAGATATCCCCCACGCTGCTCCATTTGGCCCACAACTCGTTGGGCGTGCGGCAGACGTGACTGGCCCAGTCTCACTTTAGCCTCATGTCCGGAAATGGGGGGAAGCCTTTGCCCAATGGGAAAATATGGGCTGATAGCAATAGTACTCACACTGCTCTCCGAGAGTCGTTTGTTCTTCTTCAGCGGCAACGGCTGCGGCGCGTCCTGTTTCCGCTTCGTTCCGGACACAGTCCGTTCCCGCTTTATCATCGACGCTGACAGGTATTGGTGGAGCTGCTTACGGCGGACGTGACGTGCCTGGAATATTATAACATTATAACATGTTTTTTCGTCAATACTTTTGAGATAAATAAATAATGCTGGATATTTACGCACAGCTTCATCTAGCCGCAAACTAAGCAGAACTTGTATTGTGGGAACTAAATGACTAATATACTACTTATATACATTAATACATATTATAGACAACACCCAGATCTGAGACAAATGTTTACAAAACATTTGCCCCGCGGTGGGAATCGAACCCGCAACCTCCTGCGTCTCAGGCGGGCCTTCGCCCACTGCACCACAGATGTCATCGTTTCTTCTTTCTCAACGAATCAGTTCACCTTGTTCGATTGGCATCATACTAAAGCTGAATAAAGGAACATCACAAAGAAAAAAAACAACTTTTGTTGCCTGATTCTTCTAAAATTGTTCAAGCGCGAGTAATCGGCGTAGGCATGGGGTAAAATATTTTTTGAAATCGGATGAGTAGTTTCGTAGATTACCCCTACATTAAAACTTACAAACTTTACCTCTTTATAATATTAGCATAGATGTGTAACTCACCTCAATAGTCATTCCTTCTCTCAGCATGCTCGTGGTTTCCGCCTGGTAATGAACTGCTTCGGTGAAAGAGCTGATGTCGCTCGTCAGGTCTACGTTCAGGATGTTCTTCTCAAAGACCAATCCGATGAACCACATTGAACAGTAGTTCGGCAGCACTACGCCCTGAAACACGCGGGCATTACAGAATTGCAACTTCAGTTGTTTTACATTATTTTTCTCAAATGCGCGGAAATATTGTAATTACTTTCGAAAAAAGAACACGCGACGTATCGTTTTTACGTACACAGCATAAGTTTTGAATTTGGAACAAAAACGCGTCGGCAATGTTGTATGGAAAAGCGGCAAAACTTTTTCTTTGTTGGCTAATTTGAATTTGGAACTTTTTCATAGAGCTTGGTGGTGAAATTACAGACACATTAGACTTTTCATAAACACGTAAAAAATATCATGGAAGTATGCTAGGTATGTTTGTTTAAGTGTAAATATAAATAAATATTTTTCAATAAAAAATAAAAGGGCATTATTTTATTTATTAAGTTGTAGACCATTATGTCGATCTGTGTTTGACGATTCAACTAGGTTGGTTCAACTTCGACAAAGAGGCCAGATGACAACTCAAATCTGATGGGCAGGTATCGGGGAAACTTCAGATACCACAGAGTCTCAAGACGAAAGTCTACAGTCAGTGCTTGTTGCCAGTGATAGTATAAGGCATTAAGACATAGTTGTTTACTATTACCCACATACATCAGGTCGCCAGCGAGCTACGGAAAGATTTTCACTTTAAAAAAAAAAGTGGCAAACAAGCGTACGGCCCATCCGTTGGTAGGCAGTTACTAAAGCCACTACTTCACTACGTGATAAAATCCGAAAAATAACTAAAGTCATCAACATAGCTCTTACAATTAATTAGCAAGTTGACCTTCTTCCGGCATTATATACACATTCCGGGACACACTGTATATAGCTCACGGAACTGACAACCGCTAGAGTTGCCGATTCCGGGTCAGTGTGAATCGGCCAGCAGTTCGAAATATAAAAAAAAATATATTCGAAATATAATTATTATCTTTTCAGAGAAACGATAACTGATCAAATTGAGCATCTAAATATTGTAGACATGAATGGTTGAATAGGGCTTACATTTTCATTTTTCATTATTTCAGGGGGCGCTGGGTCGGCCGGCACTGGCGCATCTAAAACACAAATATATTTTCAACAAACAAAAAAAACACGTTAAATTCTACATACTAATAATATAAATGGGAAAGTTTAGATGCTTATTGCAAAAAATCACTGTAACTCATAGACTGATTTGAATTAACATTTTGTTACAGGTAATAAGTTCAAGGCTTATAATAATATATTCGGGTCCCACGCGGGCGTGGACAGAGGCTAGAAATAAATATTGTAAGATTGCCTGCACTAATCATAACAAAATAATTTTCAAATTTTCAGCATAAAATACAGATGGTGTAGTGACCCGATTTTGGGTCTTGCATCCAGTGAAGGAAAAATTGTTGCTGGCAAATCCTAGAACTAAAAAAATCTAAAGAAGCCTGTATTTTGAAATACTGAGTTGATACGATAATGTTAGTATTGTATGAACTAATATATATATATATATATATATATATATATATATATATATATATATATATATATATATATATATATATATCTAGATTAACGTACCTCCGAAAGATTACATTTTCATGGGATATTGTGATGTATCACATTATTATTATTTCTGCTACTTTTTAAACAGGTCCCAAGCGGGCGAAACCGTGGGCAGTAGCTAGTCTCAAATAAAATGGACTATCTAATTTTATTTGAGACTAGCTACTGCCCACGGCTTCGCCCGCGCGAGACCTGGTTAAAAAGTAGCTCTTACCTTAGCTACTTTTCATCGGCTACTTTTTAACCAGGGCAGCTTACTTTTAGGCAGCGTTAAAAAGCGTATTCGCTCGACCGTGTTTCATCAACTTACGTTGCAAAATTTGTCTCCACGAAAAGCTATTTTATTTTAACGGGATAATATACAGCCCATGTCCACCATGGGCTAAAAGTTCCATTCTTAATAAATATGCGAAATATTTTTTTAAATCGAATGAGTAGTTTGTAAATTACCTCCTACATCCAAACTGACAAACTTTACCTCTTTGTAATATTAATTCTTAATATTACAAAGAGGTAAAGGTTATCAATACAACATTTTCAAAAAATTAATGCTTTTAATAAAAACTACACCGAATCTTTTCCCCATAACATATGTAAGTTTTCGACATAACCAAGTGTACTATAGAGAGAAAAAAAGAAAGAAATAAAATTATTTATTTGGCAACAACAAAGCACAGAAAGTACAGAGACACATAGATAAATAGTCACTATGAATACCTAAGATTTTAACAAAAACATAGTGACAAAGAGAAGATTTTTGTGCTAATAAGTCCCATCTGTGCCATGTGGGCCAAACTTAGTGCTGCTCTGCACAGTAGTGAGAAGCAGCGCTGATTTTCAGACAGAGCCTATAGGTTCCCACGGTTAAAAATAAATGAGTATGAGTACACATTATGGCCTGGTAAGACCTAACCCAGGGTGACTATGAAGGAATCAAATGCATAGAATTACTATAATGCTGGTCATTTTTCACACAGCATCATCTAGCCCCAAACTAAGCAGAGCTTGTATTATGGGAACTACATGACTGATATACTACATTATATACTTTTTTTTGTAAATACATACATTTTATACATAGAAAAACACCCAGACCTGAGACAAATATTTGCAGATCTTACAAACATTTGTCTCGTGACAGGAATCGAACCCGCAACCTTCTGCGTCTCAGGCGGACTTTCGCCCACTGCGCCACGGAGGTCGTCAAATAACATATACAAACTAAACACATACCAGGCGGCAACGCTAGGGGCTGACCGTTATTTGTGTACAGTGGTACAGAGTTATAGCACTCTGGATTCACGTGGGCTATCGTGATTTGTTGATTCCTCTCCAGGTGTGCTGCGGAAAAAAAGCATAAACTCATAATCATTCGTAGCTAGGTACACTTGCAACTCGTTCTGCTTGGTCTCAACAGGTTTTTGGCTGAAAATCAGTGTTTTTGCTTTTAAGCAAAAATTTTTCACTGAGCCATGGCCTTTTTGTTGTGCTGCAACACACTCACAAACTTACTGACAATAAAATGTATATTGGTGTGTGTCTGTAGCAACGAATAAATGTTTTATCTATCTATCTTTTATCATAACTCTATTTCAACAAATTGCATGAAATTATTTTTATTACTTAAGCGATAAATTAGCTAACTAATATGAACATATTTTTTTCTTAGGTATGCAGTTTGCAACTGGCCTAAAGTTTATAGCTAAACTTTGTAGTTACAAAAGAAAAGAAAAGATATTGCTAAAAACGGAATATCTAGGACGGAAATAGACCAAGCAAAGATAACTTTTTTTTATCATGAATAGACCTTCATTGTAAGTAAGCCCGAAGATGGAATACGAAAGTCGAAGATAACTAATCACTCGTGTCTTAAAAAGACTCAAAAAGATTGTGTAGTTCAAGAAAGACTTTCTGCTATCTATACAAATAATAATGCTGAAGAGTTTTTTTTAAACGCGCTAATCTCTGGAACTACCAGTCGGATTGAAAGTCTTTTTGCATTTGATAGCCCAATTCTTGAGGAAAGTTGTAGGCTGTGTGTAAGTTACATCACGCTACGATCCTTAGGAGCCTAGCAAAAGAAGTAATAGCGCGGTCGGGCGATGACACGGTGAGTCGGGCCGAGGGCGGCCGTTGCATAGATAGTCTTTGTATAATATGTTCTGAGTTGTAAATATATTTTTGTTGTGTTTTGTCTATGGGGACAATGTGTATTCTTCTTTTTACTTTCATAGACAGACTTACTGATTAGATGGCGTATTCGGCTCTCCACCAATCCGCACCATTGCAACTGTTCGTCCGTTGTGGCGGACGAGGCCAGAAGCACTATGAAATGTTTGTACCGTGAGAAGAAGTTGGGGGCCTCGAATAGACGCTCCCAACCGCATTTACCCAGCATTATCTCATCTGTGATGGCCAAACCTGGAATATAAACAATAACATAAAAAAAAACCCTTGTATTCTTTCATGTGCTGCAGCGCCCCTTAGTGAAGTGTACAAAATATTTTGACGTGCGCGGCTAGTTACGGTACGCTAGCGCCATCTCTTATCAAATTAATGCATTACTTTTTCTACCGCCATTTAGTATCGTGTAGATACATTAAACCGCGTTAGTAAAAGACAGCAATGTATTTTCTAGAAAGCACGCTGTCGTATGCTATCAACTACATAATTTAAACTAAATAATTAAAAAAAAAAACAACTACATAAATACAACACTATCGTACAATAGACACTAAACACTGGGTATCGCTTCCAAATCACTTCGATTAATTCTTATTCAACGCTTGAACTGAACTGTCGCTACGTATGGAGCGTTTATATATGCCGCCAAAAAACTTCTGAATCTTTCCAGTACTCGCTCGTACAATCCCGTACGAGCTGTACGTTCTGAACTGAAGGTTTAAAATTTTACGCCTCGACCTCGCCTCAACTTACCTGAGAGCGACGCCTCTCAAGAAAACGTCGCGCCGTGAGAAAAGCGGCGGCATTTTTTTTGTTTATTTTAATATGGCACACAAAACAGAATGCAGTCAAATATTCTGTTTTTTGTAGAATAAATTATTACAAACATTTCGATCCATACAATATTCCAAAGCATGTGTACAGATCATAATTATACTTAACAAAGCAGAATGTAACATTCTATTTTGGTATAATCTATACTATAATAAGAATGTAACAGGTCAACTAATGTACAAATTTTCAAATTTTTCAACAGGTCAAATTTTTGGAGGACTCTCTATAATCGTTACTGAAGCCAAAAATGTTTTTTTTTATAATTTTTGTCTGTCTGTCTGTCAGAATCTGGGCCGCGCATAGCGCCGAAACTACTGAACGAATTCAAATTAAACTTGGCATGATTTGAGTTCATACTACGGCGGGGTAGGACATAGGATACTTTTTATCCCGAAATTTAGCACGGTTCCCTTGGGAGGGGATCAAATTCAAAATTTCTACTTTGTTGTATTTCATTAACGCGTAGTCCGATTTCATTCATTATTTTTTGTTAGAAAGGAGGTACTTTAAAGATTGATGGCAATCGCGAACGAAGTCGCGGATACAGCTAGTAATATATATAGTCATACATAAATTATAATTTTATATATAACAAACTCTTTTGCTAGATGCTTGACATGCCCAAGTACCAATAAGGCACGGGCTATTGGTAAGTGTTCTAAGAAGCAGCGATGAGCAAATTGAATTTAAATTTTGAAAGTGAACGCCGATTCGTCGCCCAGCAGGGCTCTCGGTAATCGCTTACCAAGTCTGAATTCCTCCATGATGACAGTTCTAGTGGACAGTGACACGTTGAAGGTAGAGTTCTGCTGCGGATAAGCTGGCGTTATGATCGGCATCAGGTGGAAGCGATCTGATACGTTGACCTGCGCAGAGAACATTCATCACGACTTGTGAATCAATAATAATAATAATGCTGCACATTTTTCACACAGCATCATCTAGCTCCAAACTAAGCAGAGCTTGTTTTATGGGAACTACATGACTGATATACTACTTATATACTTTTTTGTTGTAAATACATACAGAAAACACCCAGACGCGATACAAATATATGCAGATCTTACAAACATTTGTCCCACGGCGGGAATCTAACCCGCAATTTTCTGCGTCTCAGGCGGGCAACCTCAAATTCCGGTTTGTCTGGAAAAAGCTGAAAGGGAATGAAGTCATTCAGCATTCCATATGAGCGGTCTACTCGCCCGCCGTACCACCGACTTCGTTAAATCTCACCCTCGGATCCCAAACGGGGAAGTTCAGGTTGACGGAGTCAGGTTGCTTGAGCAGTACAGGCTGCGGCCACTTCCACTGACTGAACACCAGGAAGAACTTGTGCACTAACGTGGCGGACTTTGCGTTGGGGTACAGCTGGCAAGTCCGAGCCACCAGCATAGCCCACGAGACGCCGCCCAAGTAGCCGAGCGTGTTGGAGTAGATTCCATGCCCTGAAATGATGAGGAATGGTTCACTTCAAACTGTTAATGGATTAATACATGACTGGCTTTTACTGGCTTTTTTCCTTTCACGCTGATGCAAATTTGTCAAAGCAAAACTTGGCAGAAGTCACGTGACATTTCCACAGCTAAAACTCGGCGCTAATGGCGCTGGGTCATATGCACCTGGGATCTAGACAAATACCTCACGCTTAGTTTTCCTTTAACGCTAACGCAAATTTGTCAAAGCAAAACTTGGCAGAATTCACGTGACATTTCCACAGCTAAATCTCGGCGCAAATGACGCTGGGTCATACGGATCTGGGAGTCATATGACCTAGACAAATATCTCGCACTTAGTTTTTAGGAAAGGAAAAAAATGTAATTTCTTTTATTATTATAAAAATCATACATAAAAGTTTTTACTCAAAGTTATAATTTAAATAAGTATACTTTTAAAAATAAAGAATTAGTTTTAAGACAAGATCTATTATTATTCTCATAATTTCAAGAATAAAACTGCTGGTGTCCTAAATTATCTAATACTTGTGATCTCATTTGATTAAGACTGATTTTACAAGAGCAATTGTGATCATTTATCACAATTGCTCTGAAATTTAGTATCACTGAATTTGACTGCTCGTTATTATTTTATAATTACTAAAATCAAAATTAGAATTTAACAGAACTAGTAACAATATACTTTTATTGTTAACTAGCCTCTGTCCACGGCTTTTGAAAAGGCAAAATATTTGTGATGTGACCAACTGGATCTGGCTGGATCCAACCGGATTAAAAATGGTGCCGGATTGCAATCTCTAATTGGAACATCAGAGGTGTCACTCGCGCGTTGATAATCCTAAAACATAATAGTGAAAGGTCTGGTGTGCTTAAAGTTATTACTTACGTTTAGCCCAAAGTTTGATAGCTCTCAGGGTGAGTCTGAAACTCTCGATATCGGGTACGAGCCGCAATATCTCGTCCGTCACACGACATCCGTTCAGAGAGCGAACGCTCTTTTCATCCAAGTTCTTGAGCAACATGTCATCACCCAAATCGAATGAGTCTGTAAATTTAAGAGGAATAGGAATTTTACAAAATCTTGACAAGCTGAATGAAGGATCATTACAAAAACACCAAGAGTTTGTTGCCTGATTCTTCTAGGCTTGGTCGCCGAGGAATATGCTGCTTACTTATAAAGATTTTAAATATATGTTTAGCTAAACAGTGGCGTCCATTCTTTGTACACCAACTAAACTTAATTTTATCTATCACTCTCTTTTATTGACAGTAACAAAAGAAAGAGTGCAGATTAAAGTTTCAATAAAAGCTTAGTCATTATTTCAAAACATGCTGACTATAAGCACGCAGACGAGCAATGTGTAATCTAATTTGTCAGGAGTCTTTTTCTTATCATTTTGTAATTTCAATGAATTGAATTATTGACTGTGTAATGACTTTTGACTGAGAGTCCCCTAAACTTGGCACAACCTGTAACATCATTGTACTTACTAGGTATTTCCTTCAATGCAAGTCTAGCAAACAGCAAATCGATCTCAATACCATTGAAGTTCATTTTGATGACTGGCACGAAGGCGTTTTCGACAGATCTGAGGTCCTTCACCTATAGAAAAAAAAAGTTGCATGACAGAAAGGTCCTGGTTCGACTTCCACTGCGGGGATAATTTTAACATGATCTACATATACTTGATGTGGGACCATGGTACTCGTAGTTCCTGATACCTACGACACAGCGAATACTAGTGTTGTGTCAGGAATATGTACAAAAACCGTGGTACCACAAAAAGGTGTTGGTTGGATTCCCGCTGCGGCAATAATGTTTGCATGATCTGCATATACTTATATATCACTACAAAACAGTCAACAAAATTGTCTGTTTTGCATTTATATTATATTTGTATGTATCTAAATATATATTTGGATGTTTGTATTTAAGTATGAATTATTTTTCGTTTTATATAGGTTGTTTACTATTTTAAGATAGATAGATAGATAAACTCTTTATTGTGCATAACACCAATTTACAATATCAACACAGAAACATAGTAAAAAGAAAAAACAAAAAAGAAAGAAATGCACAATGGGCGGTCTTATCGCTGAAAGCGATTTCTTCCAGACAACCTTAGGATAAGTAGCTAGTTATTTTATTTAATAAATTGGTTCTCTTATTTTGGTAATCAAACGCACTACCGCTCCACTCTTCATAACACAGGTTATTTGGTAGAAAATGCTAATAAGCATTAAGTTCGCCTATGTACTTGTTTTATCTTGTGCAATAAAGCATTTTCTATCTATCTATATACTTGATGTAGGACCATGGTACTCGTAGTTCCTGATACCCACGACACAGTGAATACTAGTGTATGCTCAGCTATGTACGAGTACCGTGGTACCACAACAAACCAGACGCAACACTAATCTAATCTATAGCCATTATACCTAGATTTTAATTATATTATTGAAAATTGTTAACTGTATTTAATTATTGTTTATTTTTACTACTGTATAATTGTTGTATTTTGTATATGTGTGTCTGAAGTTCAAATAAAGTCTTTTATCTATCTATCTATCTATAATCTGCAGAACAAGCAAACATATTTCCATCCAACCCGCAATTCTTGTGGCTCGACCGCCGCGCCCTCTTCACGTTCGGCGAACGCGTTGGCCCAACTTGTATAACCCATGCTCGTCTATGCTTGGCAATGATCGTGCATGTTTGTACCCGATTGCCTTGCTGTCGGTTTTTCGCGCAAACATCAAAGGAGTTCGTGCGTAGTTGCGAAACTGTAGTTTCAACCAATCAAAGCACAGCAGGCAACGTGACGCAATGACAATGTCCGCGTTTGCCTACATCAGTACTAAAAGACTGATGTGTTGACAGAACAGTGTGGTTCAATATGTCGCCTCTCGGTGCTAACTGCTCGATGCGTCGAGGTGACCACACGTTCACCGATCATTCAGTCGGTCGTCATCGGACTCCGCCCTCGCGGCTTCTTTCTTTCCAACATTACGGATTTAAACAAGAACATAAATATCCACGGAAAGTAATCCACATTATGTTACCTCAGGCTGATGCTTCAACAGTTCGTAGAAGGTTGTAAAGTAGTCGCTCCTATCGATGTGGCGCGGTGCTACGCACAGGGCGTCTATATCAGCGCCCTTGTGGTGTACCTAGAAACAAGATAATTGCATTAACATCCCGCTCAAATCTCGCATAACATTTATACTAAGCCAAAAGATCACTGAAACACCAACATGACGACGAGCTGCAAGAGGTGCGGATTCAATACCCACCGTGGGACAAATATTTGCATGTTAGATTTGTTCTGGGGCTGTATGTTGTGGTACCAGTAATGGTACTTGTACCGTTTATTTTTATAAAACCCTTAAAAACTCCTGTTTCAATTAAGGAGGATTTCAAATACAACCATTACCGTCAAAAGTCAATAGATTTTTATTCATTAAAACCACAAGTATTATAACATTGAAACATCAACCGATAAACTACCTATGTGAAGTGAATTTAAAATTATATTGTCAGAGAAACAAGACAACGAGATGGCATCATTTTACGAATATTATTGGAGACGTTAAAGTATGGTGTGTTATATTATGTTATTACAGGTGTTTACAAACTCTTTTCATTTTTGAACCTCTGGCTTACTGACTGGACTTTGAACTTACTCCAAGACGGTATGAACCGAAGGTGTAAATATTCCCTCCAACAGTATCAGCAACGCTCGGAGGCATGTTCTTGCGCAGAGACTCCTCACGGATCCACTGCTTCACCAGATTATGGAGTGCTCCTAGTACGAACATGCGATGGTTCATTTCTTTTTCTGATTCAAATACGTCGAAGGGAATGAGGGAGGCTTGAAGTTCAGCTGTCTTTTCAATATCCGCGGGCTTTGGACCTGTAATGAAGTGCCATTTCTATGTGTAAAATATACATGGAAGTTGTAGATATGAAAATATATATATTAAAAATTTAAATATGTTACAAATTAATTAACACAAAAAATAAAGCTAATTAAACTTTTGGTTTTGATAAAACAATTTTCAGCTCTTGCATTATTTATCAATCCAAATCCTGTTTTGGTATAACAGGATCCATTTATCAAGAAAGTTAAATACATCAACTGGAAAAAACTCAGTTATTTACCAGAATCACTTTAAAATCAGTGAAAAAAGTCAAACCTGCTAACGAAATAGCGGAGGTCATGCCCAGAGTCCTCAAATTCCCCTGATTCTGATGATCATTCCCCCTGGCTCCATTGCTTTGAAGCGGCTGGGTGTTTATGTGGGAGTATTGCGATGCCGGCCACATCTTGAACTCGGTTCTTAACAAGTTAAGAAAACAGCTTAATTCTACACTTATGTTCTATGGTGGGTGTTCCTCATTTATCCTAATGCTCTCCTATAAGATACTGTTGGGTTTCTTGATGTTGTGACTAATCTGCAACAAAAAGGATGTTTTTTTAAAGGAAGTGTTATAAACACATCCTTATTAATTAGAACAGCAAATTGATCAATTACCCAAACATAGTGTATAATTATCTATCAAAGAGATCTTCAATGTTACTTTTGAGACATCATTGAGAAATCATTTTTGCCCAAAGGCAAAGTTCACCATTTGACTAGTTTTTCAAGGTTTGAAAGTTATATTTACATCTGAATATTGTTTACTTTTGGCACTTGCAATGTCAAAGTTAACTTTACTACATCATGAGAGTCATAACAATGAGTCTAGATGCTAAAGGTATACAAATTTCATCTAGGATTTGTTTTATTTGGTTAAGCAAACAACAACTGTTAAGAACTTCTGTGAAGGCATAGTGGCAGTAGTCATGAAAACATTGAATAATCAATCAGAGCAATGTATAATCTCAACCTACATACCTACCAAGTACATATTTTTTAGGAGGCATGACATGGAGTTTTGATGATACCAATGAGCATAATGCATATACAATATCTGGTAGATATCTGGGTGGGGTGCCCAAAAACCACAAGGATTAATAAGATTATTGCTATTATTTCATTTACACACAGTTATGTAGTTACTTACGTAGGTTTATTTATTTCACAAAACAAAATGTTTAGTCCATCTTCAGTTCATTAACCCAGGTACTATTTTATTGTAATGAATAAGGTAGTCAACTCAGCTTATTCGCCAATTCGCACGGTGACAAAGTACTAGCATGCGGATAAAGCGAAAACATCGAGATTGATGCAACGTTAGACAAGCTTCTTGATATTTCTTTGTTGCGATTATATGGCGATTGTAGGTACGGGAGTAAGGTCACGGCCAATGTAGATATCTTAGTAGGAAATATACGCATGAAAGTTTGTACATACCTCTATGAAATACTTGTTTACAGCAGTTCGTCGTATTTGAAAAAGAAACTTAGAAAACATTGTAAAATTGGAACACAAGTAAAAGCTCACGTTGCGCTGATGATACAGTTACAATTTCTCCGGCGATAAACATTGGAGCGGGTTGAAACTTACCTTATATATACGAAGCGAATCCAACTTCACAGTATTTTACACAAATTGGGTATCGAAATCATATTTTAGTAAAGAAACAACTAATAACTAAACAAGCACCCAACAGTCACCAACAACAAGGCAGCCATTTTGCTAAAGATGGCGCTGCTTGCTACGCAGAAAAGTCTTGAATGAGATTTTTTATAAATGTTGCTAGTTTATCTATACAAAAAAAAATGTTTACATCTGTTGATTATTATTTTGTTCCCAAACTGGAAATAGAGCTTAATATTTTATCGAACATAATTAAGAAAAGTGGGTTAGAAAAAAAATACCATGGTTTTATTTATCATTTTTCCTTCTTTCCTTCTTTGAAATATGAGGAATGAAACGCAGAAATGCGTTCAGAATTTCTAGATTTTGCGCATGCTCCATTGGCAGTTTTCCTGTGACGTTTATAAACTCGTTGTCATAATACTATCTCGCTCTACATGGTAAAAAAAGAAAGGGATTGATAGAGAGCCGGTTGATGTTTTCGTGTCAGCCTTGTGCCCATTTACGAGGAGTAGGTAAAATCCGCCATCTTGAGAGTCAATTCAAGAATGTGAGGACTTTTAGCGAATTAATGTGATTAAATTTTGTTATTTTAATATTAAATGGTCGGTTATTCGTCCATCAATAATTATAATATCGTTCGCACGAACCGGGGGCATAGTCATTTCTCGTTTACACGCCGTTGTATAGCCGAAACCGTGAATTCCTTCGTAGTGTTTATGTGACAGAAGAAGACACCGTAAGCTTTCTAATAGTTTTTTGCGTGTCTATTTCCGTTTTCAATCTCAACGATCGTTAGCATATACGTGAAAGTGAATCAGGTACGCGTAACGTCTATCGACTATCGCGTTAGGGCTTCGCGATGTTTTTTTCTGGCGGAAAATGCGGTTAGATGGGCGTTGTTGGTCGGCGTTCGTTGGAGTCACAAGTGGTGCGTTCTGGTGAGGTTCGGGGCCGGTCGGGCGGTCTGATCGCGCGGCCGCGGAGGATGCGAACGGTGCAGAGTGGCTAGCGAGGTGTTAAAGTGTTCGGACAAGTGATTCTGCGAAAATGTCGACGACTATGCGACCGACCCTTCAGACTGTCCCGGAGTCGTTGCCGGCGGACCATGTGACGTCTCCGGCACCAGCACCCGCGACAACGACGCCTGCAGTCGCCCCAGCCTCGGCGCCGAGGCATCCCAGGCCTATCTTCAAGGTAAGTCAGCCCTTTTGCTTTATGATTCCCTGGTCATTCAGTAGTGGTTCCCTATATCTCTTATTATTGTAATTTCCAGCCTATTGTTACCAAACAGATGTCTCACACCCATTGTAAGTTGTAAGAATGGTGCAAACAAATAAATAGCCTGTACATGCTTATCATTTCAATAACCAAAGATAACAGCATCCATTATGAAACCGGTATTCATTTATCAATAGATTGCCAGTGAAGAGATAAAAAGTTAATTGTGTAAATGTGGCCTGTAGCCTAGATTTCCTAGAAAGTGTGCCCAGCATTGCATGTCCACTAAATCAGCTAAAGCATAAATGAAGTCTAGATCCAACTGGGTTTCACTTATTAAAATGAAATACTACCTAATTGCTCATTAAACTTAGATGGATCAAATTAGTCAAATTATTTGTTTAAACTTGAGTATATAATCACTGCTAGCATGCTAGTAATTTACAAACTACAGTAAAGTCAAAGGAGTGTATTTTGTAGATCACTTTAGAGGCAGAATAAATGCTAGACAACTAGGTACTATTTTTTTGGACTGCTTCTCATTTCATAGCTTTATCAATAGTAGCATTACATTATAGTTGATTAGGAAGGTACTAGGAAATATGGTGAAAATAGTTCAGTATCTGGTATATTTGACAAAGGCAACATCAACAGAACACACAACTGAGTGTGAGAATGCACAGAAATTTCAATAAAACAGGCAACAGGTAAAATTTAACTATATAAAATAACAAAATAATACTAAAGTTAAATAAAGAAAACTATTACTAAATAAGTAGTATCTACTTAGTATATTCTATATACTAAGAAATATCTACTATACAAATAGTAAGAAAAATATATATTTTTTAATTAAATTTAGAATAAGAAGCAACATTAAATTAATCTAATAACACATTTTCTTAAAGTGAGGTTTGTGGTGACCATATGTTATAAATACATTATTTTTCATAATCAGCCTTTATTCTTTTAGAATAACTCAAATTTAAGCTTATTGGTAGAGATTGAAAAATGTTTACTGGCATAAACAGATTAAAGTGTTACTATGGATTGAAATGAAAAAAATATAATATGTACAGCTACAATTTAATCACTCCTCTCAATTTTATTCACATAACAATCCCAGGAAGTCTGTTGGTGCAAGTGGCTTAAATAACGTGTTGAAGCATTCAAGGGAAGCTTCCCTTCCAGCTGATATTAATGCACCTTTTACATTCTGTGATTCTCACTCTCGAGAATCATTAACATAATAATATTATTAAAACTGATAGTCCGCACAATACAGTTCAATGATTACTGTATGGAATTACTCACAACTAATACTATTGGTGGTTATCATAAAAATACAATGCTTTTTACCTACCTGACTATGAGTCATTTATTGATATCTGCCTTTGTTTTACTGTTCTTTTAGCTTAGCATTTTCAGCAGAAAATATGAACATTGTCAGTATACCTAATAGTTTTATCTAATAAAATATATTTGAGCAAAATAAGAAAAATAATGCTTACACTATATTTGCCTAAAGCTGTTGGATATGTTAGGATCATTGCACAATACACCCTAATGTGGTACATTACACAGTTCAGAAATAGGTACCATTAATGTGTTTTAGTTACTGTTTAATAATAAAAGGTTTATAAACACCCAAAGTGGTTTGTGCATTTACAAAAAAAAAGTAATTAGTATATCATGTAGTTCCATAATACAAACTTTAGTTATTATTAATGACAAATCAATCCATATCAAAAATAAATATGTAATACCAAAAACATCACCCTTGTTGTTGACAAAATTAAGCATAAGCTTTAAAAATGATGTCATTCTGATTCCAATTGGAAATTAATATAATATGAAGTAACTTACAAAGCAAGTTACCTTTCAATTTAATGTTTGGTTTCTATGTTAAACTTTTCACTACGTTGATTGGTTTAATAATAATTGTATTATATACTTTACACAAATATACTTTAATTAAATGCTATAGAAACACATATTCAAACATATTGCTTAATCTTCCCAAAATAATTTGATGATTATTTTCTTCTGCATTTTGTCCACTATCTGCAATGACCAGGGAAACCTACTTCCATGTTAAGCTTCCAGCTACTATTGTGAAATGTCAAGAATGTATGTGAACTGCCTGCAAGTGATTTTTGTGAGATATGTGTTAATCTACATTACATTTTTCAACCAAAATCTTCATTATCAAATATGTTACAATATTTTTTTATGATCCTTGTAATATTACTATACAATGAGAGAAGAAAATACAATTTGGATCATCATTCAGAAATTGATCCAGGTTATTGGTAATGGTTTGGCAATAAATTTTCCTTTAAGACATATTACTATGAATGCGCTTTTCTAATAACTCTGTGAAATTCTAAATATTAAGCGGCAGTTTATGCTTAAAGCATTGAGCTGTTACTATTATTTAATTGGCAACACTACCGTAAACTTCCACCAGGAAAATTCTCCTGAATTGATTTCACTACTTTTTATCGCGAAAAACTTACGTTTAATTGGAACTACGACACTTGTTTTTTTGGCTGATCTAAAAATTGATCGCGTAGTGAGGCTTTGTTGTCATGATATATCAGTGCTTAGTATTTTTTATTTTATTTGAATACCGGTAATTTATTTATTGTGAAAATATTGAGATAAGCTTCTTGTAGGGCATTTACAACAATTCAGAAAGCGTTAACTTGGCTTTTACTTTCCGATAAGTTTATGCCCGAGATATTAAATACTACGTCATTATTATCTGGAACTCGTGCATTATGCTATTAATCTATTATATATATAAACCCATTAGAGCTAAGGTCACTAGCGATATAATTAATACCTTACGTAATTATAGTTTAGAGTTATATTCACTCAAAACACCCCGGATAATATAGAACCACGGAATATACGGTAAAATATTTCATTTTATTGACATCAGAATTGGCACGGGCATACCAACCACACGACGTCATTGCCCTGACAAATTATAAAAAAATCAATATCGAGCGTAGTATTTTATCCGTATTATGCTGCGTTACGCTCGTAAACGATAAACTAAACTATTTGTTTGTTTTACAAATATTTTGTAAGGTAGTCAAGGTGTAACATGGATACTTACCTATTTCAGTTGTAGGTATCTTGACAAAGTAGAAGATCTAAACTTGTATGTCAACATGTTATACATATCAGTCATGAAAACTTGATCGTGATAAAACTGTTAAACTAACAGTTTATAGTTTAAACTACAGCTACACAATAGATAGATAGGTAGAAAATGCTTTATTGCACAAGATAAAACAAGCACATAAGCGAGCTTAATGCTAATTAGCAATTTCTTCCCGCTAACCTTTGTGTAATAAAGAGTGCGGCGGTGGGTACGATTCTCAATTATTTAGCGTAAGTATCTAATTGTTAAGTTCTTTTTTAGTACCAAATGTACAATTTTTAGACTTTTTTTATTATTATTTACAAATGAACTAACAAAAGTACTTCGTCCATTCTATGCACTCGAAGGCAGCGTTATGTCATCCAAGATGCTGTCTATATTTATCGCAGTCCGGGAAATTAACTGTCATGTTCCGTAAAACTCGAAGTTTTCTCTATCACTATCTCTCGATTTTAAATAAATACCTACTTACTTTGACTAGCATATCGGTGTAACCTCTACCGACTGGAAAACCTAGCTTTTATTCTATTTTTTTCGTGTCAAATGTTCATTAGCAGAATCGTGTAACGACTTAGAACAAACTGGGTTAAAAATAAACAGACACATGCACTGTACATTCACTAGGACTGTCCTACACTCCTAAAATATTAGTAGACGCTTGTTTCGTCGCGTTGTTTTTCATTCCCCCGAATGGAATCATGGGGATAGTTTGAGGGCGTTGAACTCTACGTAAACAAACTTAATAATTACAATATTATAATAGGTAGTAGGTTCCTTTTGTTCTTCAAGCATATACAAATTGGAAGAAAAGGAAAAGCTCTGAAATACATTGGTTGTTAGACTCATAAACTCTAATAATGCTAGATCTATTTATTCTGTCGTGAGGTTGGTTTTTCCCTTTATCATTATTATGACAGGCTTTGTGGGGTTCCTAAATATCTTAAGAATATCAAGCTGTCAAACTTGACATTTCGGTTGTAAAAGTAGAACGTAATTTAACATCAGACAGAAGGATTCTAGGGCATAAAATAACGTCAACATTTGGTCTAAGTTGGACGGAATATAAGGGATTATTCTAGAAAACTTAGACCATTGAAAGCATTTCTATGTAGGTACTAAATAAAATAATAATAAATAAACACCCAACAGTTCTCAACACCTCAACACCATTGCTTGTCACTTTGATAACTATTTCAGTAAAAAATATATGGTTTTAATTTTAAATGACCGCGAATGAGAAAATATTTTCTAAAAAAGACGGGTAAAGTTTAAATACTTTACCCGTCTTTTATTTGGCTACGCCGGCAGCCGGGTAAAGATATTTTGATATGATTACAAGAATGTAATAAGGGCGTACACGTTAGGTAATCACGAAGAACTCGCGGCGCGGCGGGCAGCTGTGACGCAAGAAATGCGGGTTGGATTCTCGCTGCGGGACAAATGTTTGCATTTTCTGCAGATATTTATTCCTGGTCTGGGTGTTCTGGTAGTACGGTACTCGTAGTTTCTGATACCCATGACACAGGGAATCCTAGTCAGGGTGAGGGTGTATTTTTCTACTACCTAACAATTTGCTTTGGAAGTTGTAATTTAATAGTATGACCAATAAAACCAATATAACCCTACTTGGTATGCTCAAAGATATCTCACTGATTAAGATGTGTCCAGCGATGGACATCATGGGGAATAAAATAGTGAGTGTGTTTGTTTCACCAATAAGACCAGAGTGAAACAAAATACCTTGTTTTAATCGGTTTCTACAGAACGTAAGCTTACCCCATTATTATCTACAAGGCTTGTGGTAACATTATCCATTTGTCTCTCTGAACCTAGCCTGTTTTTCTTAATAAGGCAGTGCAGGACCGAAAAAGAATCATGCATCGAAGAGCATGAAATTAAAAGTATTAATATAGTTCTTTGTAAAATGACGGCTGATAGGGATAGTGGAAGAAGAAAACTACCAATCAAGCAACATCCAAAAATCCAAAGCATTACATACAACCATGGGTAACGTTGATATAACAAGTGACTAAGCATGAGACTATTTTTTTAGTCTCACGGATGCAAAGCCTCGCAGAGTCGTGGTGGATTCTAACTGAAAAATAAAAAAGCATCTACTAGAAAAAAACTTCAGTGCTTTAGGTCCAACTCCTGATTGCGTTTCAAAGTAAAATCAAAGTGTCTGGAAATTGCAGCAACATGGTGCATCTGAAATGGGAAAACTTTGAAACTTATTTAAACTCTGATAAAGTTGAATTTGATCTGATAAGTGGAGGAAATCTGAGTCTATCACGGTCCTTGGAAGAGTTGGTAATTTGATAAGATTAATAGAGAAACTTACGTGGAAAGGTTGTCAGCTGCGTTAGTTTTGAATTCCATTTTACGAGTATTACGCTTTTCACCCACTTCCATGGTTCGAATTAGTTTCGCATTAACTATGTAACATTTGCAGGTTACTAGGGTATCTAACATAAGTAAGTAAAAGATAATAATCTAAAAATGACAATCTCCTAAATTAAATTGAAAAAGACTAGCAATAACAACATGGTATTTTAATATTGATAGTGTTTTTTTTAAACAACTAATGCGGAAAACAATCGTACGACCCACTTGTTGGTAAGCGGTTAATTATGAACGGTTGCAACGTAGGTATCACTCACGCATTGCCGACCCTCATGTGCCCGTAATTTGTCCTAAAGAAATTTCGACAATACGCTACCCCAGAGTGTTGGAGAAAATAGTATTCTCGCAAAAGCTTCTGAATTATGTTTGAAGAAGCAAACATCCATATTAATATCGATTAGGCAGGCACTTGGAAAGAGGTGGTAGTCAACTTTAGTGTCGTAATTTTTAGGCCGCCTAATGCTCTCCGACTGGACTCTGTTATAGCCGGGACAGGCATCTTAACATGTCTTCGAAGTACAGAAGTGCTCAATTTTGAAACCACAGTTTATTCAAATGGTGACCTGCGGCCTAACCATCTTATTGCTATTCAATTCAGGTATCGATGTCAAATCCCGCTTTGCGAATGACAAAGCTTTAAGAACGCCATAGCGTCCTCAATCGCAAAGCGGAAAGTGACATCTTTGCCTGAACTGACTCGCTATAAGACTTCATGGTTAGGGCCCTGGTGGAGCATTGGTTAACTGAAAGAGGAATTAACCTAGCTGAACTGTCAGGAAAATAATTAAAATAAATAAATAATGCTGATAAATTTTCACACAGCATCATCTAGTCCCAACAAACTAAGCAGAGCTTGTATTATGGGAACTACATGACTTATATACTATGTTATATATTTTTTTTCGTAAATCCATACATATTATTCATAGAAAACACCCAGACCCGAGATAAATATTTGCAGATCATACAGACATTTGTACTGCGGCGGGAATCGAACCCGCAATCTTCTGTTTCTCAGGCCGGCCTTCACCCAATGCGCCACAGAGGTCGTCAAATAACTAGTAATAATGATTGAAACGTACAATTAGTCATGTTTTGCTCAGGAAGCCAATTAATTGTAGTATCTTAAGTATTCAATGGTATTTAGATTTTCCGATTTCAGTTGGAATCCAGCTCTGCTATTTGGAGGCATTCAAACGATAGCGTACTAGTAGTAGGCAGGATCGATACAAGATTATTTAGATTCTTTCCGTACCAGCTTGTTCAAATACTGGGCCATATCGGGTTAGAAACGATTGAATCTATTATGGGAATTTTTGATTTGTCAGGCAAATAAACTGATCCTAAAGAACATTCATCCTCATCATCAATAGCCTGTAGAAGTTTGCTGGTCTCCCCTAAAGAAAAACATGACGAACGATTTCAGGCCACCGCCTTCCCGCAACATTTAAAATTCCAGACAGTAAATTTGTGACTGTTGTTATATCAGGTTTTGTATGCCGTGAATATATATTTTTCATTTCATTGTTCACATAAACGTATTACGTTACATTCTATATTTTAGAGCAAAATTATTATTGTACAATCGGTACGATACCGAAAGAGGAATTAACAAAATGTTGAGTCCATCCACTATCTTAAAGTATTGCCTGAGATATTATGACACCAATCTCATTTTAATGATCATTCGCAGTTCAAATGAAGCATAGTTTTTAATGTTTCTTTGAACATTTCGGATTCCTATCCAGCAGTGATTCACCATTCTTCATCAGCTATAATTTAAATAATCAATTCTTATTATCAAAGTACAATAAAACAGCTTTGGCTGAACAAAACAAAAAGCTTTCTCTTAAACTGATTGGAAAAAAGAGCGCGTTTTCAATTACGGCCCATGCGCTCTGAAGGGCTGGTCAAACATTTTAAGAAATCGCCGACTCATCCCGTAATCGACCAAAAACTGGCAAGCATTTTCAATACTCACGATTACGTGTAAAAATATTCTATCGATAACCTCATAAAGATGATTATTATAATAGATGGGATGGGAAGAGCCTATTATGAATTATTCATAATCCTAGTCCTTGCATACGACTTTTCCCGTAATTTATGAATCTTTTCAGTAATATATCCGGGTACCACGCGGGCGAAGCCGTGGGCAGAAGCTAGATTATAATATTTTTAGGATGGGAACAGCCGATTGTGAATTGCTCATGTCATAGCTAGATCTAGTAAGCTCTAGTAGAGCATTACACCTGTAATGCTTTAGTTAAAGACTACGAGTACTACCATCTTAACTATTAATAATGCTTCGACTCTCTTAGGTCTGAGCCTGCCAAGGATTTTTCATGTCACTTAAAGGCAACAAGCATACGGTAAACTTTTTAACATCAGCAACGACTCTGGTGTTAGGCGTTGCCTGCCCTAAAGATAAAGTTAAAAAGTCCCGTGTGTTCGAATTAAAATTATCGTGGTTTGGTATCATTTTAGCATATAATTACGACTATACCACGTACTTTAATGCAACGGGAATGCAGTTCCCGTCTCACGACCGTGCTCGCGTGGTCGCGGACGGTGCTCATGAGGAAGGACCTCTAAACGGTCAACGAAACGTCAGCAGGAGAATAGTAAAGTACGTGGTATAGTCGTAATTATATTCTAAAAAGTTCCATATGCCTGTAATTTCACGGGCATCCATACCATTCCACCCAAAAACCAGCCGATTCGCTTCAAACAACTAACTTGTCATAAGAAAATGATTTGTCTTTTTCGTCATATTGCCAATTCCACCGTCACATTTGGACTGAGGACGGTTATCGAAGGCTCTCTGGCACTTAGTGCAAATAGTAAAGCAAGGCCTATGTCTAGACGTCCTAATGGATTCACATTTCTGATAATGGCGAGAATAGTTCCGGCTGTAACAACTACCTACCTACATAATGAACGAATAGGAAATTAAAGGTACGCAATGCTCATTTTGAATGTTGGTTCAATTTGTATAATTTCTTAAAAAACATTCATTTGGAACAACGTTAAAAAAATGGTTACCTACTCCAAAGCATGTTTCAACAGTTAAAACAAAACGAAATAAATAGGTATTTAGCTTGCTTTTAAGTCAACCACTTGTAATGAACTGTCTGTCTACAAAAGATGACAAAAAAACACTCACGTCTTTAATCCCCATGATAGATATCTTCAGATCTATACTCAGTACATAGGTCCGTGAGGATATCAAGAAGGGGTATTCAAAGGTTCGTCTAAACTTTATATTCTTGCGACCCACGTTTTGCGTAGTAGGTAGTTATTAGAAAACATATGAAAAATCATACTTACATAAGTTAAGCTCGACGTGCTAGTTGTGTTCTTGTTCTCCTAGACAATGATATGCCATTGAATTTGTTTTGGAACAACTAAAAAGTGCTTCGGAGGACACGTTAAGCTAGGTCCTGGATATATCAGCCATGTCGAAAGCCTTCGGGCGGCCGGTAAGCTTCAACGCCCACATTTTCCACTAACTCACACGAACTTTATTACCAAACATACCCCTGAGTATAAGCTGTAAGCTGCTGTTATTCAGTCACCGAAGTTTTTAATTTCGTGTTTGTTACGTGACGCTATGTGAATAAGGACATGCTTCAATATAGGAATATCAAAGTTCTGGAATATCCGAGGGTGTATCCATACTTTGGATTTTGTTTGACGTTTTCTTTATCACATAGCAAGCTGCATTATTTCTCACATGTACACACATAACATTAAAATTAATAACACGAACGTTGTAACGCCTTATCTACCTATAAGCACCAGGCGTAGATACGTGGTATACTAGTAATTAGGTTCAGTAAGGTCTACTAAGTATGTCAGGCTGTCAGTACAAGTCCTTGCATAATTAGTTACAAGGGCTATAGGATAATGGATTCATGAGATAAAATTGTTTGTTTCGAAAGCATTAATTTTACTTACCATACAGATCGTCAGATCGATGACGTCCATGGCTCGGCCGGAAAGTGGCCGGTCGTGACGCAAGATTAGTCGGTTCGATCCCCGCTACTACGGTATAAAAGTTTGCATGGCCTGCAAATATCTGTTCTGGTAAGGGTATTATGATACCATGGTACTCTTAGTTCCTGATTTCCACGACGCAGGGAATCCTATTCTGGTGTCTAGCTGAACTATGGATGTGACTGTTGGGATCGGGAGTAAAATACTATTATGAGTACATGTCCAGACTTTTAAATCACTCCTTGCAATAAGACGCGCAGTTTGTGAATAATGAAGAAACAAAATAAATGGCTCTAAAAGAGTAACTTTATAAAATGCCTATAATCTACGGATCTAAGATATGGATGGTCGTTTGGGGTAGAACCGTGAAATCTACCCTATAACTAACTGCTAGGATAACGTGAATCGGTTATGAAAAGAACGAACAAATTGTGTGAAGAGGTTTTATTGTTTTACTTATGAATTGATATACTTTTTACTACTTATTTATTACCTTATAACAGATTTTTTCCTCTGTTTAATTTGAAATTACACATATTAATCAGAAAGAGATGAAGCAGTATTTAGTTAATTAACTGGAAAATAATCTTTAATAAAATAATAAATAATTTTATTCCTAAAACTATCGTGAACTTGACTATTCATATTGTAAAATCGGGAATTTTCACGTACCGTACTATCAGTGAAGGCACCGACTAAGTTTCGACTCATTCCGAGAGTCTTCATCAGGGTAAGTGATCGCGACGTTCTCCCTCCGCGTCACGCCGTGCACTACCTAGTAGTATAAATAAAGCTGGACATTTTCACACAGCATCATCAAGCCCCAAAGTAAGCAGAGCTTGTGGTAAAAACCTACATATTTTACATAGAAAACAACCATATAATTAAAAATATAAGTAAGGCTGTAAATATTTAGTAATGAAAAAGGAAGGTAAGATTCGTGTTTATTCTGACAGAAAACTACCCATTTGCAAAAATATCTGCAATAAAAATATAACAGCCTACCGTTAGTGGTAACGTAAAGTTTCCTACGACATTTTTCTTTTACGAGCCTGCACCTCATTCTTGCAAGGTAAAGGACTTTTTATTTTTAAATACAATCAAATGAGTAAATAAATAAATTATAATATATATAACAAATAAATTTACACAATAGACGTAGAAACCATGCATTTATTGAAAGTTTAAAAAAAAACAATTAGCTCTATAATTTTCCGGAACGTGGATTTGCTTCGTTTCGCGACTGCGTCTGCTGCGGACAGAAAAAAGTACTATCGCACATTATCTTTCACTTCAACAACTTAAAATCGACACTAATTAGGTATGAATCTGGCCCTAACGCCCGGCCAGTTTCAATAATTACGAGCTCTTTCGTTCTTCGTGTTGTCCGTTTTTTCTGGATGACCATCTTTTATGTCTGTGACTAGAATGAGATACAGTGGCCCCAAATAGGCCTAGAAAGAAATAATGAAGTTCGGGTGATAGGATTCAGTGCGTTTCGCAAAAACTTCTTTGATGCATACTGATAATAGCAATTAGAATTAGATTTTTTAATCAAATAACTTTTTAAGTCTACATAACTACAATTGTAGTACTACCTACCCACAATATATTAATATGCAGCTAGCTACTTTTAATTAAGATTAGAGCTAGGAATTTGACTACTCATCAAAAATGGTATAGCTAGGTGAGCCCTAAACCTCACATTAGGATTCCCTGTGTCGCGACGCCTTGTTATACACGTAGAAGTAAAAAAAGGAAAATAACACGTGCGTGAAGCCTAATAATATTCAGGATTAAAATTGAACCTTTACTGTATTTAAATTCACAGCCATAATGGTCATTTGACATTAAAAGCTGATGTGTGGGACATGCTCGTATGAGCCCAATAAAAAGTGCACAAGTCGATATGTGGATCCAGTTTGCCTTATACGGCCATGGGAAAGCGCGTCCCTGCCTTCTTCAGTTGACATTGCGTTGCTCTATAAAAATTCCTTGCTTTCTAAAGTAATTGAGCTTTGTATTTTGAGTTATTGGACTTTTAACTTGACTTCTCTGTTGATCTTTCTAAGTGTTATAGTTAGATCGTAACTCAACAAGACATAGCGAGTATGAGCACTAATATGTATACGTTCTATAATTGTGTTTAGGTTTCCATGGAAGGCCATAATAATTGCATTAAACAAATTGTCTGTCTCTTGTAGCTGTGCTTGCAATAGAAAATGATTGATTGTTAACCCAACAAAATCGTTCATAACAACCTGCTCCGCCGAACACCTGCGGTCCACTGAATTCAGTTGAAGCGTAGCGACCGAGTTAATAATTTTATGTAAATTTTAAAATCTACCCACTGAGATAAATCGCAAAGGGCTTACTGGAATTGCTTTACCCGGGTTTAAAATTCATATTCCAGTAGATTCCGGTATCGGAAATCAATTTATTTCTTATGCAAACTAAAAGTGTACCTTATTTCCTGTTAAAAATTATTTTCCAGTAATATGAATTACGAATAGATTGAATGTAAAATCGTGTTAAATCTCAAATAAATTCTACTACCAGTTCCTCGGTAGATAGAGGTGTAACTCAGAATACAAAATGTACATATGCTTCCTGATTTGTATGCTAGACGTACTAACGGATACAATACACTGTACTTCTAGTAATCTATGGTTGTATGAAGGTTTAATTGTAGTTTTTCCTCTTTTTTTAAAAAATATTGTTCTAGAATACTTTTTACTGAAATAAACATTAAAATAACAAACACCTATCTATCTAATTATGTAATACTAGCTTCTGCCCACGTCTTCGCCCGCGTAGTACCCGTATAAAAAGTAGCCTATGTGTTATTCTGATGTATAAGCTATATTACTGTAAAGTTTCATCAAAATCAGTTCTGTAGTTTTTGTGTAAAAGAGTAACAAACATCCATCCTCACAAAATTTCGCGTTTATAATATTAGTAGGATTCAATATTCTCGACCTCGGTGGTGCGGCGGGCGAATATCCAGCGGTGACGCGAGAAGTGCGGGTTCTATTCCTTCTGTGGGACAGATATTTTTTTCCGGGTTGTGGTTATAGTACCGCGGTACTTATAGTGCATAATACCCACGATACAGGAAATCAGTGTGAGGTCAGAACTGTGAATTTATCTGTTGGTTGTTTATTTATTATATGTTTATTTTTCTTTGCGTTAGGGACGCAATAAAATTGTTTCTCTTTCGTTGCCATAATCCTTTTGTAGCGAAACCAAAGTCATAGTGCGTACATCACACTTTAAAACTTATCAAATACTGCTATCATCAGCAAAATAAATTGCTACCGCATATAACTTATGAATTCATTGTGAAACATGTTTTTTAATTGGACGCAATGTTTTGTTCCGTGTTAATTACTCTGTTAATTCTAATCAACCTTTCTGTAATCCTACTAGTAGTCATCATCATCAACCTATTGCGATATTCCACAGAACATGCCATAACTCACACGGTTCTCATTGCTGCTAGGCAACCGGCGACGATCATCGCTTCAGCTTTTAACTAGAAAACAACACATTTGTTAATAAAAATACCTAAACATTTGATATAATAAACATTTAACAAGAACAACGTAAAATATTATGACAATAGGCTTCATAGGATAAATACCTTAGAGAATATACATAATTATAATTGTATAAATTATCACTTAAAGTGTGCAACGTGTTACGCAATTATAGGCTTACTGGCTTCTGCCCACGGCTTCGTCCGCGCGGTACCCGGATAAAAAGTAGCCTGTGTGTTATTTTTATGTATAAGCTATATTTCTGTAAAGTTTCATCAAAATACGTTCAGTAGTTTTTGCGTGAAAGAGTAACAAACATCCATCCCCACAAAGTTTCATGTTTATAATAGTAGTAGAATATAATACATATAGAGTACATACACAAACTAAACTGTTTAATTTTGTAATTTTGCTACAGTAGAAAAACAGAGTTAAGTCTCCGACTGCAGGCTGGGTGCTCAAAATGATAGGTAGATATCGACGGCAGAAAGCGGAAATTTCGTATCTCAAAAATTGTCTAAAATGACTTATAACTTTATTGTTAAGCAAAAAAAGCCGCGAATGGCCTATGTCTCGTCTTTCTACGATGAAAAAATTCTATTATACCGCCCTTGATTTTTTCCTAGTTTTTTTAACTAAATTAGTAAAGTTAAGAGTCATTTAGGCCAATTTTTGAGATACGACATTTCCGCTTTCTGCCGTCGATATATAAATAGATGATAGATACTGAAGGATAACGTCATCGTTTGAATAGCAATGTTATAAATATTAGTTGTTAATAATATGTCATTACAAAGGCTAGTACCTACAAAAACATAAAGTTTTCCCTGATCAATAAAATCTGATGTTTAAAACGGTGCGATGTGATAACGATCGATAAGGGCGATGTACTCTCCATAACTTTGGCAATTTAATGTTTACTATCGGATATAAGCTATGCAGCTAAACTGAAAACGATAAAGTTCACTCTTATATTGAAATACCGTGTTATGAATGAATGAATGGAAGAAACTCTAATTTTTAAAAATACTCACAACTGTAGATTTAGACACAAGACGTGCGGATTCGATTCCCACTGTGGTACAAATGTTTGCATGTTCTGCAAATATTTGGTCCGAGTTTGGGGGTTGTGGTCCCATACTTCTCGTAGTTTCTGATACCAACGACAGGTAATCCTAGTATGGGGATCAGCACTATATATTATGTGTATGTGACTGTTGGGTGTTTTTTTATTATTTTTATCAGATATAAGTTATATTAAATTAACTTCTTTGAAATCCTCTCATCACGAACTTTATTTTCGTATATCGGCGTGTTTGTAGAAACATATCTATACTTCTATACTAATATTATAAAGAAGAAAGATTTTTTGTTTGTTTGTTTTTTTGTTTGTTTGTTTGTATCGAATAGGCTCCGAAACTACTGGACCGATTTTAACCATTTTTTTCACCAAATGAAAGCTAAATTATCAGGAAGTAACATAGACTATAATTTATTTAAAAAAAAATAGAGATCCTTACGCAATTTGCAATAATGTAACCCAAAGTAGCAAAATGTTGCCTATAAAATTTATTATTTGGCGTGCGCTGAGAAAACAATTGATGATTTAAAAAAAAAATAGAGATCCTTACGCAATTTGCAATAATGTAACCCATAGTAGCAAAATGTTGCCTATAAAATTTATTATTTGGCGTGCGCTGAGAAAACTATTGATGATACATAAAAATGATATACTACATGATTAAAGTACTAATTATTACAAAAAAGTCCGCGATGGAATATATCTTACTATCATAGTTAAGTCACAATAGCTTTTGTGTTCTAAAATTTAATTAGATCGCCGATTTTCCCACGGAATCGAAACTTACGCAAGTGAAACCGCGGGGCGCAGCTAGTTATTTACAAACTAAGTTATACGTGTAATAATTAGGCTGGCGTCGTCAGCTTGTTTGATTTTTTATTTCGGTAAATATCGTGTCTCAACTAATTTTCTTAAACTCGAACCCGAAACCAACCCAATGGATGTTTGGATATTTCCTACCGATAATGTTCGCAACGGGGCGGATTGACTATTTAATAGCGAAGCCTTGGGCACAAACTAGTAGTAAATAAATTATAATTTTCATAATTCCGTGCCAGTAATCACAGTCATAGACTAATGAAAATGTTTTGGCGAAGGAACATCTCGGAACAATAAACCACGCATGCTTTCACATAGTGATGTCACCTTCACAGAACAAACTATAGTGACTACGAAGCCTGGAGCATCGCAAGTATGTTACGGTATCAGAGTAGAAGTATATGAGATTGCACTATGCTTAGCACAGATATGAATGCGCCGATAGAAATCACACTCCGAATACTAGGATTTTTCGTGCATGTAAAAAATACGTGCAGTACTTCGGTCTCAAATAGCAAATATTAAGATAGAATGGTAGAATTAAATGTTTAAATTAGAGAATAAATATAAAGGTGAAACTGTAAGTTAAGGTTTCAGTGAATAAATAATAAAATATTTAATGTGTTAAATTTATATTTAACTTGTCATCTTTCTTCTTTTACTGATTGAATGCACAGACCATAGCTGTTGTGTAAAACTTCAATTGAAATGTCACAGCCTAATTAATATCTGATAGTTCTTGAATCTTCTAATTACTACCGAATGTGCCATGTAAGATGGTAGGCGGAAATGGTTTTCTGCCAACTTGCCAAAAGAGCCAACGATACCGACCTAGAAAACTGACTTGCTAAATGTTGAACAATCTGTGATAGCTTGTATCATACAAAATATGAGACAATCTGCGGTTGTGTGACGATTTGGATGCAACTCAAGGGAATTATCCACAAGGACAGAAATAGACGGGAGTGTAGCGAGAGTTTTGAGGGAATGCCGCTGTGACTAGCATTGACTTGCAATCAACGCACAGCCGTAAGTCTTAAAGACCTGAAATTTAAACGTAGGTTCGTTTTGATAGGGTTAATGTGCCACTCATGGTACAAAATATTTCTTTCTGTAAATATATTGGAGTTTGCGCTTTAAACTGTACGAATAGAGCGTGATGCACTTTAGCTTTATAACGATTTTATTGTAGCCCAATTTTATAATAGGCACATATTGGTATTCGTGACTTTACCTCGGGCAAACCGGGGGAAAACAAAATCTTGCGAGCAACTTATTCTGTGTCCCCAAAGGTGGACTGTGTCTAATTTGATTGTTATCAATGGAAATGAGTTAAATATCGAAGCTTGAGTCTGGATTCCATTTGAGATTCGTACTTGGACACAGATTTTAAGTGGACAGTATTGAAATACTTCTCTTGAAACAGTTTGGATCCAATCATGTGTACCAATTCCCCACACGTTCCGGCTCGAACTTGACCGAACACCTTAGTTCTATTAAACTGTGGCTTTGACGCAGTATTTACAATAGTTTCTGTGAGAGATGTGACTCATTACCACAGAATATGACACTGTCATTACACCGGTTCCTTATAAACCGATTCAGTGCCTTCTAGTAGTCGCCGGCGCACCTTCGTTGGATGAATATCGAATCGTGCCACGCCTTTGATCATATCATGTTTATTTTTAAGTGGTTAGATGAGGCGCTCAGATGGCAGTATAGTATCGGCCGGGATGAGGAATGAAGAGAGACAGATATAATTTTGAAGGAGATGCCCACTGTTAGACAAAGGTACCTATATAATACGACAAAAGTATATGGCCATCGCCACATTCAAAGATGACGTTGACAACTAATTTCATCTACCAAAGCCCGCTCCGTTGTGTTAGATCGCGTAAAGGGCGATATTTCAATCATATTCAGCCAATTTAGTTTGAAATGAGCGTGTCCGCGCCATTTCTCGCATTATTGTTCATCCGTTTAGGCTTCAAAGGATGGGGAAAGTGGGTGAGTGCGCTTGCCAATGAGTACTGAACATACGCCCACAGTTTTATACGCGTTTGGAGGGTAATTTGCTTTTATTTAACTAGCAATGTTTGTATGTTAGTTTGTTCGTTTAGGTCAAATCTTGAAAGCTGAATTAGAACCACTTCCCCTTATCCTACGGAGTTGAATTTTTACAGGTTCAGTTCCGATGACAATGCAATTTTATGGTAAGCCTGACCTGAATCGACATCCAGGATTAGCTCCAGATAAAGGAACTCTTCAATAACGGTACATAAATTTTGTGTACGCATTTAATTATGATAGCTGGTTTTAAGTTTTGCCATGACACGGTTGCCGCACTCAGGGTTAAAAGCTTTTTTTGAAAATGTTTTTTTTACTATTAATTTATTATACCTAAAGTAGGATGGGATGGTATGAGTTTATAGTCGTGAACGTGTTTGTTTTTTTGATACAGTCAATGAAACTAAGATTTTAAAATTTTATCTGAATATGAAGTACATTGATACAATAACACAATCTCACAACATTCATAACTTGTGACCGCAAAACGCAACTGCATTACATAAAACATATTGCAATTTTGCTTTGTAGATTGCGTAAGCTACTGTCATGCACTAGATATTAATTAAGATGAGGAAAATTGAGAAAAAAAAATAGTACCGCTCCAATCTTTATTACACAAAGGTTTGCTAGAAGAAAATGTTAATTAGCCTTAAGTTATCCTATGTACTGGTTTTGTCCTGTTCAATTCACTTTTATTATGTATTACATTTTAATCCAGTATAACTTCCAGTCGCCACCAAATAAGCACCCTAAATTTTAACTCAATGAGAGATTTACTTCTGTGGCAGTTCAGTTTAATTGTGTACAGTTGTGTAATATAATAAAATGAAAACCCGTCATTTATGTGGAATAAAATTCTCATAACCACTTCTATCTGTTCTGCTAGAAGTTAGCTAGGAGACTAAGGCCCGATCGCACTAAAATTTGTCAGTTTTTATGTTGATACACAAACAAGCTTAAGCAAAGACAATGTTGCTTAAGCTTGATTGACTGTAGTGCAATATGAGCAGTGTGAGGATTATAGATAATTATAGTGGGTTATAATGATGGTCCTCTGGGCAAATAAATATCGTGCGAAATTGACAGATGTTATCAAACTCTCTTATCTTACTAAGGCGGTTGCTCTACCAGCTACCACATAAAATAATTAATTAAAGTAAAACCAGGCACCCATAAAACTCATAGACATACTTTTCTGCGCATCTAGGCCTTTCCCTCTACGACCTTGTAGCATAGCTATTGGTATTATGTTTTTATCTTGGAATAAATATATTAGTTTTATACGACCCTGTTATGCCCTCTATCTCGTAAAGAACGAACGGATCTATCCCGAAACTTTCTCAGAATCCTGGATTAGAAACTTATTTTCTGAGTTTCGTGTCTTGAATTAGTATATTTGCACGTTTCGCAAAACACAATTTCACAGTCACATTCATTATAGGTGCTTGTAGAACGTTATATGTTTTGAACAGTCCTATCACATTTAGGAATGATCTCTATGCATTTGCTGGAGTATGGTGGGTTGGTCGGTGAGAGGTTGAAGGATAGGTTAGAGGAGAACAGACCTATAACAATTCTTTTTACATATTATCTACCGAGAAACGGCAAGACTTTGAAGTGTACCTTTGTTCGGAGTAGTTTATTTGTAGGCACTGGGCAGATACCACAGATTTTCAGTTTTCATTTGCTTTGGATGTTTTAAAACACATCCTCATTTCCTTCATAAACTCGTAACATGTTGGTGGGTCTAGGGTACTTTCTCCTTTAATTTCACTATTAATTTATTCGAGTATAAGCTATGTCAAAGTGCAAATCGAATATTTTTTTCCCAGCCTATTGACGTAAAATTAATAGCTTTCTACGCCCGCTGTCAACGTACTAAATTATCTACAAACTATGCATGAGCGAATCCAGCTGCTACTGAAAATTGATTTCAGTGTGTGCTTCCAACCAATATTGAATATTCCGATTTCCGAAGCGTGATCTGAATGGAGGTTCAAAAGAACGGATTCGTCGGATTCGTCCCTGTTCTCTAAAATCTCGCCGAAATCATTTTCAACGTTTAAAAAGTTCGTCTGCGAATGTTCGCTTTGAGCGTGCTTCCTTTTTTATCAAGATTATTTTCTACAATTATAAAAATTATCTATTTACTGGAAAACAATAAGCTGCAAGACTTTTTCATCTTTTTTGTAGCACCGTTTCTTTCTTGGTTACCTTGCGTTAGACCAGTGTCCAGTGATCAGACCAGGGTAAGGTGGCCTTTAAGAGAGCCTTTTCACCAATGCATGGTGAAGGAACCAGTTGAATGTTTAAGTAGACCACGTAGACTAGTCATTAAACCCTTAGCTTTTTGTAATCTACACTCCACACATAATTACTCTAGACGATCAAAAGGCATTTGATAGGTAAGTACATACTTACACTTATTTTTAAGTAAACAGTTCGGACCACTATTTCTGAAGATGGTCAATGCCATTTATATAAAGCATTCTGAATACACGTCACATAATCATGTAGATACATAAAATCCCAAAATCAACCTCAACAGATATATCAGTGACCGTTGAAGATCAATTCATCAATACAAGCTAAGTATGTTTATGGAAAACCAGATTTTCATCGTAAAATCCGTATCGTTTACTCACACACGTGTTCAAACACGCTTGGTGGAGAGAGACTGACAGCGAATCTAAGCAAGACTGAGCGGCCCCGGCTAAAACAGTCATTAGGTCATCTCAGCCTTAAAACTCCGGTAAGTATCGTTATTTGCCCACGAACCTAATAATACAAGGTCACAATTTTAGTCACGTAACAAGGGTCTCCGGATCCCTTTCCATATTATATAAAGAGCATGGTGAGCTCGTGAGTATTTCAACCGCTTCCGAATATTGAAAACTAGACCCACGGCTTCGTCCGCGTGGTGCTCGGATAAAAAGTAGCCTATGTGTTATTTTGATATATAAGCTATATTACTGTAAAGTTTCATCAAAATCCGTTCAATAGTGTTTGCGTGAAAGAGTAACAAACATCCATCCTCACAAACTTTCGCGTTTATAATAGTAGTAGGATGGAGCCTGGTTTGATGCTTAAAATGTCAACTTCATAATTATATTAGTTTTAAGTAGTAAAAAGTATATGTGTTAATTATTAATTAGCTGTATTTTCCTTTCGTTTACTTGATGGGTTATTTATTCATTGCAATATTTGCAATTACAAAGATAATGTTGAATCGTTTCATAAACTATCATCTAAAGCCTAGGCTTTATTATTTTACGTCGTTCTCGCTTTTGAGATTAGGCAGATACGAAGCTAGAAGAGTGTTCAAACTGTTTCTACGACTTCCTAAATAAATCCATCATATCAACAACCAAGATGAAAGCTAAACGTCCGGTTCTCCAAGATCCCGTTGCCCATATATGTACGTATGTCCCTCGTCCAGTGTCGTAAAGCATTTACTACTATTTCACTCGGAACACCCGTATTTACATTCCGTATCGAATCGCTTGTCGCGCGACCGATGTCGCGATAATAAAAGTCTCTTTACGAGCGAACCGGGGTGTTGGCGTGATGCCAAGATAGCCGAAAGAAAGCGTCGTTCACACCAGCACGCTGACGCCGCTGCACGTGTTTATTTTAAACTTCATGTTGAAGTACATGTGAACACTGGCCTTAGAATCTAAGGTATCTGTACTTTTCAGATCCAGATGATCAGATATCATCAATACATGGCAAGGAGTAACAATGTTCTGGATCCCTTTGCTATTCGGTCTCTGTCTGGATTGAAAGATGATATCTGACATATTCAAAAACAGAGAGAACGACTAATCGTAAAAGGTTTAAGTAGAGGTCTTGATACTTCAGCGGTGGGGTATGGTGATAACAGAAATGGCCGAGCAAGATTAAATAAGGCTAGGACACGGCTGGTTCCTAGTGTGCAAGACGCTAAAGATGTGGCGTGTATCACCACGCCCAATGTCATGATCTTATGTGACGTTGCTGTTTGATTACACGCAGCTATTTCTGACTTATCTTCGATTGTTTTGGCCGTAATTAAGGTTGGTCTAGCTCAATTTTTAATGTATTGAAAGATTCGCGACCGTATTGTATGGACTGTACTGGTTTCCAACGTTTCCACGTTTAATTGCAGTCTCATTGTTTCTAGATGTGATTTGTGATGTACCATCATTCCTGTAGTATCATTGTGGATAGTGAAAGTGAGAAAGCTTACAAGCATTGGGTATTTTCGGTCGTGAAAACGGAGAGGAACGCTATATCACTTGTATGGAGGAAACTTTTGCCCAGCAAAATCACCCATGCTGGGATACCTTCTGGCCCGGGAAAAGAAGATGAGGTATATTTTAATACTATTTCAAGCGCATGAAAGTTGTTACAATCAGTTCACACATCATTTGTTTAAAAACCCTTTCCATGTCTCTTAAACTGCCGTATTGTAAAAGGATGAAATGTAAGATGCGACGTGGAGTGAGTGCGTCGCGATCTCTCCCCATGATAAAGACTGAGTGTTCGACTCATTCCGAGTTCACCAATAGTCACCACCGACCGGTACGTGAAAATATTAGGAGTATATTAGGTTAAATATTTAAAGAAAAAACGGGATATATACCATATATTCAATATATATTATATATTCAAAAGGGATATATTCAAAAGCTATGAATACGTCATATTTAAGTATGATGACCTCTGTGGCGCAGTGGGCGAAGGACTGCCTGAGACAAAGAAGGGTGCGGTTCGATTCCCGCCGTGGGACAAATGTTTGTATGATCTGCAAATATTCGAGTCCGGTCCAGGTGTTTTCTGTGTATAATAGTTTATTATTATTATTTAATAAATATTAAATAATAAATAATAATGCTAGAAATTTCAACAAGATCGTTTCAACAGTACAAATTTTCAATGTCTTTAGAAATATCAAAGATTAACTGTGGGCCTTACAAATTAGACCTTCAAAAACTGTTTGGCTTGTAAATTAAAGCCAAACCGAGCAGACAATAATATATTAGCTGTGAACAAAGTGAATTGTACTAAATTATCTACAAACTATGCATGAGCGAATCCAGCTGCTACTGAAAATTGATTTCAGTGTGTGCTTCCAACCAATATTGAATATTCCGATTTCCGAAGCGTGATCTGAATGGAGGTTCAAAAGAACGGATTCGTCGGATTCGTCCCTGTTCTCTAAAATCTCGCCGAAATCATTTTCAACGTTTAAAAAGTTCGCCTGCGAATGTTCGCTTTGAGCGTGCTTCCTTTTTTATCAAGATTATTTTCTACAATTATAAAAATTATCTATTTACTGGAAAACAATAAGCTGCAAGACTTTTTCATCTTTTTTGTAGCACCGTTTCTTTCTTGGTTACCTTGCGTTAGACCAGTGTCCAGTGATCAGACCAGGGTAAGGTGGCCTTTAAGAGAGCCTTTTCACCAATGCATGGTGAAGGAACCAGTTGAATGTTTAAGTAGACCACGTAGACTAGTCATTAAACCCTTAGCTTTTTGTAATCTACACTCCACACATAATTACTCTAGACGATCAAAAGGCATTTGATAGGTAAGTACATACTTACACTTATTTTTAAGTAAACAGTTCGGACCACTATTTCTGAAGATGGTCAATGCCATTTATATAAAGCATTCTGAATACACGTCACATAATCATGTAGATACATAAAATCCCAAAATCAACCTCAACAGATATATCAGTGACCGTTGAAGATCAATTCATCAATACAAGCTAAGTATGTTTATGGAAAACCAGATTTTCATCGTAAAATCCGTATCGTTTACTCACACACGTGTTCAAACACGCTTGGTGGAGAGAGACTGACAGCGAATCTAAGCAAGACTGAGCGGCCCCGGCTAAAACAGTCATTAGGTCATCTCAGCCTTAAAACTCCGGTAAGTATCGTTATTTGCCCACGAACCTAATAATACAAGGTCACAATTTTAGTCACGTAACAAGGGTCTCCGGATCCCTTTCCATATTATATAAAGAGCATGGTGAGCTCGTGAGTATTTCAACCGCTTCCGAATATTGAAAACTAGACCCACGGCTTCGTCCGCGTGGTGCTCGGATAAAAAGTAGCCTATGTGTTATTTTGATATATAAGCTATATTACTGTAAAGTTTCATCAAAATCCGTTCAATAGTGTTTGCGTGAAAGAGTAACAAACATCCATCCTCACAAACTTTCGCGTTTATAATAGTAGTAGGATGGAGCCTGGTTTGATGCTTAAAATGTCAACTTCATAATTATATTAGTTTTAAGTAGTAAAAAGTATATGTGTTAATTATTAATTAGCTGTATTTTCCTTTCGTTTACTTGATGGGTTATTTATTCATTGCAATATTTGCAATTACAAAGATAATGTTGAATCGTTTCATAAACTATCATCTAAAGCCTAGGCTTTATTATTTTACGTCGTTCTCGCTTTTGAGATTAGGCAGATACGAAGCTAGAAGAGTGTTCAAACTGTTTCTACGACTTCCTAAATAAATCCATCATATCAACAACCAAGATGAAAGCTAAACGTCCGGTTCTCCAAGATCCCGTTGCCCATATATGTACGTATGTCCCTCGTCCAGTGTCGTAAAGCATTTACTACTATTTCACTCGGAACACCCGTATTTACATTCCGTATCGAATCGCTTGTCGCGCGACCGATGTCGCGATAATAAAAGTCTCTTTACGAGCGAACCGGGGTGTTGGCGTGATGCCAAGATAGCCGAAAGAAAGCGTCGTTCACACCAGCACGCTGACGCCGCTGCACGTGTTTATTTTAAACTTCATGTTGAAGTACATGTGAACACTGGCCTTAGAATCTAAGGTATCTGTACTTTTCAGATCCAGATGATCAGATATCATCAATACATGGCAAGGAGTAACAATGTTCTGGATCCCTTTGCTATTCGGTCTCTGTCTGGATTGAAAGATGATATCTGACATATTCAAAAACAGAGAGAACGACTAATCGTAAAAGGTTTAAGTAGAGGTCTTGATACTTCAGCGGTGGGGTATGGTGATAACAGAAATGGCCGAGCAAGATTAAATAAGGCTAGGACACGGCTGGTTCCTAGTGTGCAAGACGCTAAAGATGTGGCGTGTATCACCACGCCCAATGTCATGATCTTATGTGACGTTGCTGTTTGATTACACGCAGCTATTTCTGACTTATCTTCGATTGTTTTGGCCGTAATTAAGGTTGGTCTAGCTCAATTTTTAATGTATTGAAAGATTCGCGACCGTATTGTATGGACTGTACTGGTTTCCAACGTTTCCACGTTTAATTGCAGTCTCATTGTTTCTAGATGTGATTTGTGATGTACCATCATTCCTGTAGTATCATTGTGGATAGTGAAAGTGAGAAAGCTTACAAGCATTGGGTATTTTCGGTCGTGAAAACGGAGAGGAACGCTATATCACTTGTATGGAGGAAACTTTTGCCCAGCAAAATCACCCATGCTGGGATACCTTCTGGCCCGGGAAAAGAAGATGAGGTATATTTTAATACTATTTCAAGCGCATGAAAGTTGTTACAATCAGTTCACACATCATTTGTTTAAAAACCCTTTCCATGTCTCTTAAACTGCCGTATTGTAAAAGGATGAAATGTAAGATGCGACGTGGAGTGAGTGCGTCGCGATCTCTCCCCATGATAAAGACTGAGTGTTCGACTCATTCCGAGTTCACCAATAGTCACCACCGACCGGTACGTGAAAATATTAGGAGTATATTAGGTTAAATATTTAAAGAAAAAACGGGATATATACCATATATTCAATATATATTATATATTCAAAAGGGATATATTCAAAAGCTATGAATACGTCATATTTAAGTATGATGACCTCTGTGGCGCAGTGGGCGAAGGACTGCCTGAGACAAAGAAGGGTGCGGTTCGATTCCCGCCGTGGGACAAATGTTTGTATGATCTGCAAATATTCGAGTCCGGTCCAGGTGTTTTCTGTGTATAATAGTTTATTATTATTATTTAATAAATATTAAATAATAAATAATAATGCTAGAAATTTCAACAAGATCGTTTCAACAGTACAAATTTTCAATGTCTTTAGAAATATCAAAGATTAACTGTGGGCCTTACAAATTAGACCTTCAAAAACTGTTTGGCTTGTAAATTAAAGCCAAACCGAGCAGACAATAATATATTAGCTGTGAACAAAGTTGCCTAAGCCGTTGAAAGTAATCTAATAGGTCTAGGATTGTTTTTCTGTTCTCTTGGAACGGAGACCAAAGGCCGGTTAAAGGAAGGCCGTCAGCAGGTCCTGACACGATTCAACGTGTTATAGCTACAGCGGGGACGGCAACTTTAAGTGTCCTCTGAAGGACGGAAGCACTCTGTTGTTCATGAACGACCAATCATTTTGGCCGCGCTGAAAGTACGGAATTACGTGTATCCTACGGGTGTAGGATTCACGAGGAATCATAGTGTTGGGTCTGGACTATGTACGATCAGTTACCTTTATATATCACTAGTTTCTGCCCACAACTTCGCCTGCGTGGTACTCAGATAAAAAGTAGCCTATGTGTTATTCTGATGTCAAAGCAAATTAGTTTTTGCGTGAAAGAGTAACAAACATCCATCCTCACACTTTAAACTTTCACGTTTATAATATTAGTAGGATAGGATTATGATTGCTTTGTGTACCCTCAATAAATTCGGCTGCTGTACGTCGAAACCGTTTTGCGCGTCCTGTTGCCAATAACTTTAACCGATTGCTACCCACACAATAGATAGGTTAGTCACCTTCGCGCACGTCCTTTGCTTCCGCGGTGACGTCACCCGCGCGCATGTCACTTAGCGTGGATGTATGCGCAAACGTTTGTTTCGTGTTAGTTTGCTTTCGCGGTTGCAGTTTTGTCTTATAAACAAAAGACGGTAGGGAGTAATCAGAGACAAGCCCCAACATTAACATTTGGCGCATGCCCGCGTCCGCGCGTTTTGCAAGTTGTTAGCTCGCCACGTGACAGGTTGCAAGCGAAGCATCCAACTCATACTCATATCCATATAAGTATTTCAAGTTTAATTTTTATGTTAACAATTTAAACCTTAGAAAATTAAAAAAAAAACAGTTGGTTACGTCTTATCCGTTTCAATAAAATTATAATAAAACTTACATTATGTATTTGGAAGGGTGCTAGAAACAAGTATTTTACATGCAGGTAGGTTTATATATCAAATGGGCAACGTATTAAATTATTTTATAAATTTTATGTATTGCTGTAAATGCCCCATGTATTGGAGCATTGTGAAGTAATTTTAAAATGATAGAATTCGATGTCAATAATCACGGAAGTGATTTAGTTAAATAATTACAAAAATAACTGAAACTATGTATAGCGTATACAGTATAGCATATGTATGTAGCCATATTTAAGGCATGAATTATTTTAGAAGCATTGATCTGATTAAGTCTTGGACAAAGGTGCCTGCACTGCATGTATTGATTGATGATTTACCTTTTGAGCCTACTAAAAATACTTTAAATACTTTATTGTACACCATAAACAAATAATTTGCGTATGTTTGGAGCTTGTGGATAAAAATGCTGACCTTAATAGAGCTTAGTCTTCCTGCTTTTGACGAAACCGTACTAGATACGATACCTTTTGTAGGTAGTAGAGATGTTACCTAGGTTCTTAACATCCCTAGATCCTAGGAGTGAAAGCAGGACTCTTATTAAATACGGATCAGGCGATCATTTCGCATTTGGAAAGGTGTTCAATATTATATATTTCCACGGCAGGTTTAGTTTAATCAGTGCGGATAAACAAATAAATAGGTCGATCACCTGATGCCATAGTCTAGGGGTGTCTTTGAGGTTGAATAGGTAATTTATTTACTTTATAGTTTTCGGAGTGGGGCGAATGTAGTCTGAAATATGGATAATTTTAATCCGGATGAATTTTTTTCGTGGATGAATTTTACGTCTGCCAGGCGTATTTTCGAGGTTGATTGACTTACAACTATCGCGCATCGCACAGCCAAGTTGTAAGTCCCGGTGACTTCAAATAAAAGAGTATGTTATGCTCTTTTTAATATGTAGGAAGGGATGTGTGAAAAAGTATTTCCGGTACGCAGCTGTTTGAAGATGAAGTTTGCGTGAAAAAAATCACAACGCGGGCAAGGTCGTTTCACTAGTAAGTGATCGATCATAATTTCTATTAATAGAACTATAACACTGTATAAATAAAATATATTACTAAAATGCTGTCGAAGGTATGGGATAATCATAATAAACGCGAAAGTTTGTGAGGATGGATGTTTTGTACTCTTTCACGCAAAAACTACTGAACGGATTTTGATGAAACTTTACAGTTATATAGCTTATATATCAGAATAACATTTTCATTTTTTTTATCCGGGTATCACGCAGGCGAAGCCGTGAGCAGAAGCTAGTTTATTATAATTTTGATATTTCGCGTTTGCCAATCTTGTAGTTTGTTAAATTTACGGTATAATAGGGCGTAGCAGTCACGTACCTAAATAATGAAGGTGAATGATCGATGTGAATGGACGCAGCAGTGGTAGGTGTCATTTTGTCTAAAATGTTACAGACTGTCCGACTGTGAAAACTATATGCAGAGCCAACCAGATTGGGAAAAAAGTAGAGCTAAGTAGATGCGAAATAATTTTGTGAATGACTGTTGCTTGTAAATTATGTGAGACAGGTACGTATATTAAAGTTTCGATTTTGTTACATATTAACTTTGCTACCTGCTTAGACATTTGAAACTCTGCAGTTTGAGAACTTAAGAAGTTGTAACTTATGCATTTAGGTTTTATAGCAATAAAAAATTTAATCGGTTAAGTTGCAGATATAATTGGGGCGTTTGGCTTGGACAATAGGTGATGGTTTTTTTATAGTTTCGGACAATCACGCGTGACTGTTTAGCATCCGCTTTGTAATTGCGTTTATAGTCATACTCGCGAAAAATGTAGGCTCATCAAACTTGTATTTTTTGTGTTTGAAGTTGGAACGTCTGTAGAAATAGGTGTCAGTTACTCGGCTTATTGTATGATTGTTATCGTTTCGGACAATTGCGTGCCTGTTTCGCTTGCCTGTGAAATTTGATAGCAATAGACATCTATCGCGTTGCCTATGCAGCTTATTGTTTTGAGTCGGCTATTAGCCGAATCGATTACATGATAATCCCAAATGCTTGCCTGATTTACTCACCGCCAGTCTTCAATTATCCACAGTTATCATGAATTATAACTGTTTATAGGGTAAACTGTTTTTATGAGGTTTTGACGACGTCTGTGGCGCGGCGGGCGAGTAGCCGGCTGAGACGCAAGAGGTGCGGGTTCTATTCCCGCTGCGGGACTAATGTTTGCATTTTTTGCAGTTATATGTTCCGGGTCTGGGTGTTGTGGTACTCGTAGTTTCTGATACCTTCGATACAGGGAATCTTAGTGTGGAATCAGGATTATGTATGTAACTGTTGGGTGCTTATTTATTTTTATTTTATTCACGCAGTGTATTGGGATAATAATATTCTGTATAAGTTTGACCTGACCAAGGACTAGGCACACTAGGTCACCAATTAATAGTCTGCTGTGTTTTTCTAAAATATATTTGTTGCATGTTACACTATTTTAGGACAACTCATAGTCCTAGGAAACTCTTCTCACTTCTCCTTTCTCAAGAAAAAGTCCAGAGCTCTTGGCGATAATAAATAGGAGCGAGCTCCTTCAATATTTACCGTTAGCACAGTAAAGTAGGGCTTCGAAGTGTCAAATAAAAAGGAACACAGCCGGAACGTGATCTCCATAAACAAGCTACTATTTATAACGAGACTCCTCAATTAGAGCTTGCGTGATTGGCAATTGGAAATGTTAAGAAAATAGATATTGTGAATAGGAAGTACAGGAAAATATCGGCTTTGTAGATTATTTAAGAAGAAAGCGACGATCTCATTCTGATTCAGACCTCAGCTAAGCGCATAGTGTTGTGAGCACGTAGGGCGGATAATAAGTGATAAGATAACCCATGGGTTATCTTTTTTTATAAAGGTCAGATCGATGACGAAGGATAGTGAAATTTTGAAATCCGATTGGATAAATTTTCATGAATCTCTATGTTGAGCCGTAGAATTGAAAATGTGCTTACAGACATTTTTCGTCATCATAAAACTAGGTCTACCTACACGTGCCGAGTTCTCTAACTCACTCTTATACAGGCATCTCATATCAAAGATGCCTGTATAAGAGTGAGTTTATGACCATAATGCGTAGTTGGATTTTTTTAACTTTTTTGGGATCTTATTTAATCCGAACACGACCTTACGACCACGACTAAGCCAAAACTTGGCGCAAGTAAGCCTAATATATGCAAAAATAAGTTCTGTCTCTAAACCGTCGAAATCTTCTGATTGGTTGACTTTACGAGCGGTTTCGCGTGAATTTTAGAACTGAACATTGGTCATGAATAAGAAGTGCCTCATTTTGTGATTCCCGAGTTTAGTAAACTGTCTTTCAAATTCGACCTGAGGCCACATTCTTGTAGAAAGGAAAATGCCTGAGCTTGCCTCCCTGCGCTTATCGGCAAGCCTGCGCACAGTTCACAGATTAAATTGGTTAATACAAATTGGTAAATTCCAAGATTAAGGTGGTGAAATCTCTCTGTTCGTATTACCGGTTCTGTTATTCTGGCTAAGCCATGCCTTTTGCTAAGATAAACATAATATAAGATAACCTAACACCAGTGTACTCTCTGACACAAGTGTTGGCAAATAGCTCATACCTGCCTACCAGCTTGTGTTGGTTACCTGTTTCTTACATAAATGGATAGTTATTACATATTATTGATTCTTTGGTTCCAAGAAATGTCATGTCAATAACCTCAACAACTGCATCGGTAATATGTCATGCAGTTTTCTTTATAAATCGCATAGAAAGTAGGTAACGCGTATATAAGTCGTTAGCCTCGTTAAGATGCACTTATAACGGAAGGTGTTTCCACTGGAATACAAGATGAATTAGTCCTAGATATATTTTATACTCAACAAGCTTTATGCAGTAGCGACCACGATCGGACCGAGACCATCTTTAAGGTTGCAGGATTTCGGTGGATGGAAGCTCCACCTAGCTCAAGATCGTTCGTTTTTTATAGGAGACATATGTAGCAGCAGTGGTTTTTATGTAATACAAGCATACGGCCCGGATATGTGATGAAAAGGGTGAATTATTTTCCAACGACCAATTCGAACTATTGGCGATAAGTAAGCTCGTGTCCTATTGGGTTATTCCATTTTTCTCCCTAGCTTATGTATCCACTAGTGGGGAGTATTGAAAAAAATCTAAAACGTATGGGTGTACACTATCAGTCTGCAGGCGTGGCAGCGGCGAAAAAGCCGAACTATCCTAGATTTTTGGATTTTTCCCTTCCTCCATTAATAGTGAGTTTCCCCCTACTGCAGACTTATAGTGCAGAGAACGTCCATACGTTTTGGATACTTATTCTTTCCACGCGAAGCTCGTGGGGTGAATAGGAATAATCTTTCCTATTGTGAAACATGAGATGTACAAGTTTACTACATGGTTAAAGTGAGCGGTGTTTGCTTGCAAACAGCCGAGCAATTTGAAACTGCGGGGGGTGTACTGCGGTTTCCGACATATTATGTGGCTTGTCTTCAGCATAGTGTACAATAAGTCGTAGTTCAACTGCGTCATCCCATTGCTGAAACATACTCTCCTTCATCAACAACTCTTGCTGAAAAAATGCTGTCATTAACCCAAAGTCCTTCTCCGCTTATTCCAAGGAGTTGGAATGATTGGGTGGTCAGTGCAGGTCTATGCCCAATATACCTCAATAGAAGTAGCATAACTAACCTCGGTCGTTTTTAGGTGTTCTTACAACGATCCAAGTTTTATACATGTCATTTCTACAACTACTTTATTATATTGCATACCACAAGAACATTGCAAAACACAAAAACGCATTATATATAAAAATAAAAACAGGGAAATTAGTACTTTTCGGTCAGTACGGTACTTCATCATTTTTTGCACACATACTGAGTCACTGTATTCAATATCAAATGATTTTATTGTTATTCACAGTTTGTTGTTTTATTAATCTGTTGGTCTCAGGTGCTGTGACTGTGACAATTCTCAAAGAGATTTTGTGACAGTGTTTTATGGAGATCATTTGTCAGAAAATCGACGCTTGAGCGTCAGCCTGAGTCTCTCGTGTCTATGTCAACTTGCGATACTGTTTGACACAAACTACTACGATGCTCGTGCATTTGTTTTCGTACAGGCACGTTTCTGCGTGATGCTTATAACTTGGATTCCAGGGCCTTCAAGTATGTAGGGCCTCATATTAGTGTTGCTTAGAACCAACATTATGTTTAGTCAGTGTTTATCTTATAATATCCTAGAATTGCCTGAAGAAAAGAGGTCCTCATTTATAGTGTTTCGCGACCTCGCCACACACAACCTCCCCGGACACGTGCGGTGGCTGGCACGTTTAACAAGTGGCGCAGAGAATATAAACATTTTTTATAATACACTTCAATCTTTTGTCTTTGAGAAATCTTATATTTTTTAATAATATTAAAGTAGCATAGCAAATCCTTATATCATTGGCCACAGTGCTAGATGTCCTTTCCACTATAATATTCATAATATCGCATATATATTTTATTCGAACACGAATGAATAAGTTATATGATATGTAGGAGACCTTCAAATATAATCAACTGGATTCTTCCTGCCCTGCTAAAAGTTATATTACTGTAAAGTTTCATCTAAATCCGTTCAGTAGTTTTTGCGTGAAAGATTAACAAACATCCAACCTCACACTTTCGGTAGTAGGATTAGCAAAGGGGCTGATTGGTCATATTGTAAAGTTTATCAAGCATACTTTCCATCGTTTTATTTCATTTTTTTCCCATCCAATTCCCATTTCGACAGCCATCACAGAGATGTACGATGAGCACTGAACTACTATAGCCATCGAGCGAGGCTATCTACTCTTTGGCTATACCTAATAGTATAATAAAGGTCCCACCTGGACTCCGCATATTAGCTAAGTTAGACCAGTACTTACTCAACTATGCTACGAGTATGTCCAAGTTTGCCAACTATCCCTTGCTGTGCGAGGACCCTGGAGGTTTGACCGTTTGTGTCAGTCTAGGGGTATTAATATTTGAGGCAGCTGTTCAAGACTAAACAAAATAGGGGCAATTATGTCCGAGTAGGACTGGGTAATCGTGTAAGACAGTAGTCACACTGGCTCAGGTCTGTTTTAGGTGTGTTTTTATACAACTTAACTATTTTGTATAAACTTTTTTGTATTGGTTGTTAGGTTATCTCTGATAGTCATACAGTTACATGAATTTGAAAACTGTAGTGGTACTTTAAAAAGCACCCTGTGGGTCCGCATCCGCAAAGAATTAGTGTTATGAAGGAATTTTGGGTGCAGAGGCAAACTTACATTATTTTACGTAACCTAGCTTAATCAAAAAAAAAACTAGTATATAGGTAATAATACCGTGTGTAACAAACAGTTCAAATTCAAGTTATAGAGGAAATAAAGCATTCTTATTTAAATAATAAGAAAAATACAATTTAATGTCTTCGACATTCGATCTATAAGAATAGGTCAGTTGCGGTCACTAAGAGGCCATCATGAAGTGCATCTGCTGCGAAGACATTGCTAAACCAGTTCTAACTAATAATATTAAATTTACTTTGCGTAGGAATAAACCAGTTTCAATTTGTATGCAACTTTACTGAGCATTTCATAGATATGAACCGGAGCGAGCGGCCTTTGCGCGAACTAGCAGTTGGAACGGCGCGGTACGAAGTTCAGCTACTGCATAATAGATGGCGCTACGTGTCGGGTTCTGAAACTCATATTGATTCGGAGCGCCGTGGATACAGAATAAATAACAGCTCCAACGTTTACTATAGAAGTAAAGTTAGCGCCTGTACTCAAATATAATATGGATTGTCTTGCGATACTAATGTTTGTGTATCTTATCTTACGTTTCGATATATTGTAGCTTCGAGAAACATGTGTTATTATGAAAATCAGGCTCGTGTTTGGAATTTAATAATCGTTTGTAGAATAAAGGTTTGTTCAATATTTTCGGATAAAGTCAACTAGCATATGTGTAACTAGCTAAAAAGTAGCATATGTGTTATTCTGATGTATGAGCTATTACTGTAAAGTTTCATCAAAATCCGTTGTTTTTGCGTGAAAGAGTAACAAACATCTATCCTCACAAATTTTCGCGTTTATAATACTAGTAGGATTTGTCAAGATTCTGTACATACTTGATTGATTAAATCTATGTTTCACACTGCAGTAGCAATCAAATCAAAAGCGAATAAAATTATTCTAAAGCCGTCCATTTTAATCTGTTTTCCCGCCAATTGAATAATAGCGCGGGAGTGTTGAAGCGATGATGTGACAAGGTCGATACTGTGTATCAATCATGAATAAATAAGAATAAAGTTGTTCTTGTTAATAAACTTCATAAGTTAAAGAAGAAAGAGGAAAAGGTGAATGAACTAGTGACGCCCTGCGGCATCGTCTGCATTGAGTTTTTACTACTTCACCTTCCAAAGGCTGCTAGCAAGAGATAGCTTTTAGCGTTGAGGTCCGTTGAACCATTGAATAAAAACGTGTATTCTTATTTTCTGTTTCTGTTTATTTTTATTTACTCATAGTTAATTAGTTATCTATCTACCTAGTGAGTGAAATTTCGTGAAATCATTTTTTGTGCACCCCTATATCAGAAAATTTCAGGAGTTAGGCTGTGCATTGATTGAGAGTCACGCAACGATTAAACTGCAACTTTTTAACTAAAAATCCACTTCTGAAAATCTTTACATCTTAGGCTTCTGAACCGAGGGTTATATTTCCTGCAATCCCACTTCTGTAAACGAGCATAAACTTTTATCTATCGTTTTACTTTCCGGACCTAATGTTGTCTCTCTATGCACACTACGAATCTTTCAATAAAAATACCTATTCAATATTTAATCGATAAAGTTATCTCTGTAAATGGCTGGCTCTTTTGCGAAATGACACCTCCAATTGTAACTTTCCATTTATCATATCGACTGTCAAGAAAACAGGCCATCCCAACTCAGGGCAAGATATAATGGAGCTGCCTATTCGCTTGGATGAGTTCTGTGATAGGAAACTTTCATCTTTTGTGTTAAACTCATTATTGAACTTTTGTTGATGGCGATGGGTCTATTAATAAGATTTGAGTCGGATGAGTTAGTTGACCTCTGGCGAGGAAAAGGTGTGTACTAACTGATAAAACTGATTAGTTTTATCAATAGACACACCCGGATTGTGGCGGATGAGAGGCGCAAACTTGTTTACCTACAGCAAAATGGTCCCTGCAAAACAAGGGTTCTTGAAACAGAAGGGTTTAGCTCTTTCCTATGTTGTTACTGTTTGCTGAGTATCTGTGACATTATTTGGCAATTAATATAAACTTTTCCATTATCATATCACGCAAAGGAACAATCGAACACATGAAACTATCTTAGGTTCACTGTAATTTCCAAACCGACAAATTCGCACCGTTAGGAAAATTTCCAACCGCATGACTGCAAATACACTATCTTGTTCAAATACAAAACTTCCACACGATGTTAAGATTGTATTTGCGATTGTAAAGAGACGTCGACCTCCTATTTTACCAATAGCTACAAACAAAACTACTCTTATGATACGATGGCCAAGTACAGCACATTATCTAGCCATTACATGTCTGTTGAAATCATAGCGAGCATGGCTCCTTCGCAGCTTACTAACGTAATTATAAATTTCGCGACCTATCTCCTACCCATTTGTCAAGGAACACACATCATTAAGATTGGTGATTAATAGGACTATTCTTTGTTCAAGGGGTAATTATCATGTTAGTAAGAACAAGGATACTTACAATACTAGGACCTAGAAAGCTTTTTTCTTTTTTGTTAAATAAAATTCTACATTCTCTGCCTTTTATCAGTCTCAAATTTTATCGAAGTTTCGGAGCCCGTTCCGTTAACATTTCCTATCCACCCTCCTATTTTAACTTCTTGGTGTCGACGACTTTGGAAGAAAGATAGGTAGTGGTTAAAAAGCCCCTGTGATACTTTTTGTTTCGATTGATGAGACTTGTTGATTTTCAAGTTACTTGTAATGAATTTGAAGATTCGATGGAGTGACTTCTTTAGAGGCGTGATATCGAAGTAGCTCAAAAAGCAACCAATTAACAAAATAAACTTGAAGGTTATGCACTACACTCTCTGTCAGTAAGATATTCCAAGGTTTGCATAAGGACTAAACACGACCCAGAAAGTACACGTCACGTGTTGCACGTCAGAAGCTAGCAATACAAATTTCTAACGCTACGTGTCATCGAATAAAATATTACAACAGCATTCGCAACACCGTTGGCGTTTACGACTTCCGCAATGGCACAAAAGTTAGAAAATCACACTTTAGTCACATAAAAACCGATTACTTAAAAATAAATATTTTCCGATCTCCAATTTTCTGCCAAAAACGGCTTTTCATGAATTTAAGATCCCGACTGCGCTCTGACGCGGTTGACACTAAAGATTTCTTTGGAGTCATAAAGCAGTTGCTAGTTCAGCGGTGGTTATATAAACTCCTTGTCATGTACGACACCTAGTTCTCATTGTTTGCAAGCGCAAGCTCACATGTTTGTTTTCTGGGGGTAATTTTATGCTTGTAGTTCGTAATCCTTCCTCTATAATGATTTAATTAGACCTTACAGCAGGATTCCACGTGAATCACAGACACCTAGAAATTAACTTTAGCCAGGGAGGGACCAGTTAAGGCCAGGCCAATTCTCCCCGGCCGTCGAACCGTCCAAATGCGCTAATGGAGGGGTTCGATAATTGTGCCATCCGTGTGGGAGAATGTGGGAAAAAACGGACGGTTTTATTGTTTAATTGGACTTCGTTTGGTGCCTGAGCTAGTAGCACCAACTCACCTAATAACGCCTGACGATAACTAAGAAACCCTGACTAAAACGTCTATAGAAACGACGAAAGTGCTACTATTTGTGCCATGCATCCGTGTGGGAAAAATTAAGCGAAAAAGTAGTTGTCTGCTAAACATCCTAATGAAATCTAGTTTACGAATACTAAGTGAATCGCATACATTCCCTATGATATGAATATGCACCATTATCAGATCACTCGTTTGTCACAAAATAGACGTAGGAGTTTATAGTTTTGTATATTTTTAGTAGGTAAATACTGAACGATGATCAAATCACATAATTGGGGCATTAGTAGCTACAAGGGTACCGCAATCGATTAAAATTTGACTTGGAAACTCTTGTCAGTTCGTGATTTGAGGACGTTTACTTCACAAGTTCAAAACCGTTATCGTTCCTAAGTATCCCCCAAATCCCCCAAACTCCTTGGAAACTTTGGAAATGTTGCCCAATGATGCTGCATAGAAATCGACCTTAAACTGACCCATTTTTAACTTCAATTGGATCAAATGACTTCCGTTCCGAAGTACTCCAGTGATCTGCCAACGAGTTGAAGCTGCTTAAGGTTCGATTCCCGACAACTACTTCAATACTATCTGCATAATTTTTTTTTGCCTTTACTACTTATATAACGTTGTTTCTTGGCATTATTATTTTGGTTTGCATATTTTTCTTCAGATAGTTCAGACTCAGACCGATTACCATCTCCTGATCCAATTTCTCGCGAAAATAAACATGGAACGTGACATTTGTATTGAAATCAAACAGACCTGACAAAGAAAACTGTAAAATCTTGTATGAAAAATATCACGTTTATTTCATCCATGTATGATAGAGCATGTGAAGTCCTAGTCGGTGCCTTTGTCTAATCAGCAAATGAGGATACAAATTACATCGTCACCAGTTCTAATTTCGTTGATTAACGTAGACGTCACATGTCTAAAGACATCCTCAATCGCATCACCCCGTCACGGGTCCGCCGTGTGTCGTCCAGTGGATAATTCGTCCTGTCCGGTGCTCGGCCTTGAATGCTAACTACCTGTATGCTATGATAATTAGGAATGGACGTGATAGGAAGCTTTTTATATTGGTTTGTTCTGGACTTTGAAGTGTTCAGAATCGGTAACATTTTAATGGATAATATAAAAGAAACTGGGTACAGATTTAATCTGTAAGTATGGGTATTTGCGGGTAGATGTTAGTGGTAGACAAAACCTCCCTTTCAGTTCTTCCCGTGATCGTAGTAAATATCCCGATTTCGTAAAAAATATGTTCATAACCATGATAGTTTCAAAAGTTACGAGTATATTTTCGGTTCTTCGTTCTACACTTTTGTTTTCGCGTACCTTTTACAATTTCTCAACTTACTGGTTCATTTTGATACGTTTCGAACGGAAATCTCGTTATTTCTTCTTTTGGATATGACCTTTTAGTTAGAATATTATGAATGACTACTGAAACTTCAACTGAAAGACTTACGGGTTAGACTGTGAGCTGTTTATCAGTTAGACATTCTAATTGTCAATGTAATATATTTAGAAGAATATGGTATCCACTGAACTGACCAATCCACTCATAACACCGTTCACTGGATCATATTAAACTAGGGCCACAGAATAAATAACAGTGTCTTAGGGCACTGGGTATATTTTACAACCAAGGTCAGGGGGGTCTTTAGCTAAGAATAGCTGCGGACCTTCAGTGTGACTTAGGTGATCCTTTTCAATAACATAGTGTTAGCGACTTGGTGAGTGAGTTGGAAACTCGGGGTAAAGCCTTGAATCGAATAATTTTTATGTGCAAGCAAGAGACAGTATAAAGTTGAAAATGTGTTGTAGGTATTAAGACTTTCTTTCAGCGTCTTCTGGATATTTCTTGGTATCTCACTATCACTTGGCGTTAGTAAAGTGATTACATTGAGTTATGGTAACTTTGACCGAGAACTTATCAGTGGCAAGATTTTTTATATTTTTCAGGAAAAATAAAAACAGACTGCAAAATTAAATTATGCCCTCAAATTTTTCACCCTTAGAGGGGGATTTTTCCTAAAAAGATAAAATTTATATGGGATAACATTAATAAAGAATCGTTAATCGGTTCACAATTGGCGAGGATATCCCATAACATACAGACAAAAAAAAATACAGACGAATTGATACCTCCTCCTTTTTTGAAGTCGGTTGAAAAGTTTTTTTTTATTTATCACCGTGTGCACTTCATTTTATAACATAATATAAATAAAACATTTCGGAAGTGTTTCAGTAAACATGCCCAGCGCGAGTCGTCTGGGTTTCGTTTCGGCAACTCTTCCGCGTGCATCGTAACATTGAAAAAATTGAACGTGGATGGACGTGGATCTATCAGTGATGTGGTTACTTGATATTATAGTATCTTCATAACAGTCAATATGTAATCATCTCATCTAGAACTTTCTTCTGTTACCCATGTTTGATGAGACGATAATAAGACTGGCGGCCGTTATATCTGTTTATTGATACATCTATTGTATACCTATCTACCCTCGTCATCATGGCGGGATTCGGGATCATGGCGTATCTAACAATATCTCATTAATTTAAATCCATTAAGCGTTTGGATGCTACGGTAAAATAAAAAATCTTAGTAACGCATACGCGAGAATAAACTTCCCTACCCATTGCAAAATTACCCGTGGAGTTTTTTTAACTGCAAAGGAACCAAGTTTAGGTTCCCTTAGGAACAATACGAACAAACTCGTAAGTTTCCGTCCAAACGCTATCTACTGAATAGCGTAGAAACTAACCTTTATCAAATTAGGAAGGTCCATGCCAGTATCCATTCACACTAATCCAACTAAACAGGCTTCATATCATATCACGCTAAGTTATATCCAGCGAGCGTTCCCCGGAGTAGTCGTGTTTGCTGGTATGATTGGTGTGCTGTGCATCATAGTACTGTGAATTGGTGATTCATAGTGGTAATACAGTTGATTAGCGTGATTACGTGCGAGTTAGTCTGGACCTATGTTGCTGAGCTCAGATGGGATTTTAGATTAGGCGCGCGAGTTTATTAGAGTATTTGAAAGTGTTCGCCCAAGGAGATTCTGACAACGTAGCTATTTCTGGTTGGCTTAACAGTAATTATCACATTGCTGTGTTCCGGTGTGAAGGGTATGGTTGCCGGTGAAATTACAAGCACATGAGACTGTGTATTTTGTTTTAAGGGCAGGCAACGCATCAGCAATTAGCCTTAGTGTTGCAAATTTCTATAGGCGACCGCTTACTATCAGTTACGCTAAATGCTCTACGCCAGGTTCGAACATAGCCTCTTATTTAACGTATCCAGTAAAATTCCACATTGTTGTATAACAAGTGTCACTCAAATAACCACACACATTGGTCGATGACTGATATCTTTCTTTATAATCTTTTGTTTGTTTTTTCACTCGTGTTTCATTAGCTACCTTAGGATGCCTGTCGAAGAGTTGCATAGATAAGATTATCTGCGACTTTGCCCGTTAGTGGTCAAATACCATACTACTTTCGTTTCTCTTACGTTATCTGTTGGTACTTGGTAGACGTCCTGTGCTGGATGTATGCCTCCATTAATTGCTATGGTGAATGGTCTTTAGCTTCTATCCATCGCCCAGCGACTGTTTCACAATGCCCATCGGTAGTGTATAGATTGATGAGAATAGGATCGCATAACCGACCAATAAACTAACTAGACAGGAAAGCACCGAAGGGAATTTACATCGAATACACTCCCCGTGTTATACCTCTATATAGTTAAACAAAATTCAGAAAACGTGACTTTCTGTAAACTGCACGCTTTCCAAAGATTTTAAATCGGAATATATTTTTTCACCTAAAAAGACGTGTTCAATACTGTGTGCAAAATGAAATAATTGTTTTAATAAATTATGGAAAAGTGAACAGCAATTTCCTGGGACCACATCGAGATCATATCCTCCTATGTATGGCATAGAAAATACATAGAAGTGAGACAAAGCATCACGAAATAATCAACGCAGCAAATATCCATTCAATAACGCACAACCGTGAAACTGGAGCACATTTTGTTTTTCAACATTACCACCTACCGTTTGTTTTGCTAAACACAAACCACGTTTTAAGAATCAAAACATTCGGGCGTGGTCTCAACACTACCTAGTCGTACCTACTCGCATTCTGTGAATTAACTCACGAGTCCTATGCCTCAGTTGCGCTCCGTTTCGACGATACGCCGGACGCGAGGCCCGTGTCGTCTCGTTGCGATTCCAATTTCGAATTCATCCATAGTGCCCAGAAGTATCGAAAATTCGAATTGTGAACTGCGAATTGAAGTTTTTCAGTGTTTTGTGCAAGTGTAGCTATTCTCGTCCGATCTTTGTTTAAGATTGCATTGAGAATTGGATGTTGCACGGAGTTGTTTGACAAGGGGTATGTTTTGTTATGATCCGCAAGGTCGGACCGGTTCCACTAGTCCTTTGCTCTTTGCGATCCACAAAAAATATGCAGTTCTGTTGGATCACGCTCTTTGAATGTATAAATTTATTGTTTAAGTGGTTTAAAAATTATAAAGCAGAAAAAGGAAAAATGATGACTTCACGACCTTTAAAAAAACTAACAATAATATCGTATGTTATAACTTTTATCGTTTTTTGATCACACAAAAAAATCTTAAGCACTGTGACAGGTGTTTTCTAAAACACCTGTCACAGTGCTCTTCAGTGGTTCTTCTTGACTATAAACCTACATATTTTTTTAAGTTCTGAAACAAAAATGTTATATTTTTCTTATACCCGAAACTCGTTAGTACATTTTTCATTTCCTCGGGAAAGTGTATTGCTATCCAACTTTTATATCAGCTCAATAAAGTTGCAGTAAGTTGCTCTTTGAGTTTTATTGCTCACTCGGTGCATTAATTCTTTATTATGAGAAGTTACTAAAAGGATTACGGGGGTAAGAGGGTAGGTTATTTATTTAATACGTGTAAGAACTGATAATATGATGCGGAGATTGGCGCACCAGAGATACATTTTAATGGGATTCAATCACATATATTTATAAACAAGTAGCTTAGTTAGTTTGTACAAAAATTAAAGTTATTTCATGGTCATATTTAAGGACCATGGTAAAATTGGGGTAGGTACGGTGTTACCAATGTGAATAGGCCCATGTGATCGATTGTAAACCAGTGTGGCGAAGAGGTATAGTCACCTAATGCAATTTCAAACAACCAATAAATACTCTAGTTAAAATAAACATATTTGACAGATACCTACTTATTTTTTTACATCTCATAAAAACGTTTAAAATACTCTTAGAAAAACATAACTTCCAAATACCTTAATTAGGTACCTATTTCACATTGAAGCGCAGCAAATGAAAATCATCAAAAAAGCAAGTCGTGTTTGTTGCTTGATTATTAGACTTTGTCGCGCAAATTCTGAATAAATTCACTTAGTTTATAGGTGACGATTGCAAATACGATTTTTGCGAGATTTCGTTGTATAAAAACCTATTGGTCGCGACTTCGAGTATAAATATAAGGGCCAGCGTAGCGTGTCCATCAGGTAAGTATGCAACAGACATTTAAAACAATAGTCTTAATACCGTACCATCTACTACACGCCATGACTGATTAATGCGATATATCGCCATAGGAATGCTATTGAGAATACAAATGGGGGCCATACCATCCATGATGCCGACCGCCCATATTTGACGCTGGCGGTTGAGACATAGACACATAAATTACTCAGTAAGCTGAGGTAACTAATACCAGTCCGCACTTAGTTCAGGCGAAGTCTAGGGTATGTCTTAGTTTCAGATTTCTATGGATAAATTGACAGAACTAACAGTCTTTGCATAGTGCAGACGAATATTAAAGTTTATCAGGACCGCGCATTACCCCTGCATCAGTAGCATGAGTAATTGAGCACCCAAGATAACGGTTTTGTTGATGGAAGAAATACAAAAATATTTCTTTCTCTCTCTTTTGTCTGACGGGAAAAAAAACAGAAGTAATTTTGGCTTTTTTCCGGACATAACAGGTCTTGGTGCTCATGTTAAGCTCATGTGTTGCAGAAGTTAATAGGCAAAGGTAACGGCATTCTGGTAGCCTGTATGGCTTCAAAAAGTATCGAGAAAAGTGTTTTTTAGTGGCCAATTCTGTATCATAAAGATGGCCGAAACCGACATAGAATTGACCAAGCAGCAAGGGTTTTAGGGGACCGCGCTCTGCTTGAGAAAGCCCTTGAAAAGCAATGAAGACATAATTTTTACATATTCCACCACTTAGACATTAATGGCATTCTGTAAAATGAAGATAGCAGTAAGAAATAGCTTTTAATATTCCGAATTCCAATATTTCAGCCCTTAGACTTAATGATAATGGAAATGAAAAGGGTCTTCAGTTTTAATGATTCCAAAACGGGAAATTAGAAAATTTTTAGCTATTTTTTTAGGACAAGACATGGACCAAAGTCAAAGTCAAAATTCATTTATTCAATAAAATCACAAGGACCACTTTGAAACCATGACAAGTACTAGATAAATAGTGTTATAGTTTGTTTGATGGCTCTTATATCGAATACTTATGAATTTCTACCTTGCATACCATTTTTTTTACAGGATTTCTCGTTAGTTTGTTCGTTTGTTCCCGGTTCTTTCTTGGCCACTCTGAGTATGTTTAGGCATGGTGGCCATGAAGGTGGCCTTTTGATTAATAGTGAAAGAAACCTTGAGTTGAAATTAATCTATGTATCTTAAAGAGGCTTCTTTCTCGTTTCATGAGAAGCTATTTTTTGAGGTGAATGAGAGCCCAGATTATTGAACTAATAATAAAAATATTGATGTGAAAACACAAAGGTGAATTTAATCAACAGCCTTTATAAGTCCACTGGTGGGCATAGGCTTACCCCAAACTGTGCCATGACTAATGATTTTGGGCTACCGACTCCCCGTAACCTCTTAAAGGTTAATATGATATCTTAAATATCATCGGGGGCTCTTACTCTACTGCGTAGTCTGGCTCGTAGTCGCCATCCGAAGAAACTTTTTTACTTTGGTGAGTTCCTACCAAAGAAACGAAAATAAAGCAAATTTCATGTTTAACAATTGCGGCTTCGGTATAGCTATTTGAGTGACAAAATAAACCCTTTTTGCTAACATTATTCAAAGACTTGCCGAATCCAATTCTGGTACGGTCCTTGTGCAATATTAATTTGAACGGGCACGTGCGTACCTTCTGTTCGGAAATGGTTTCCATGTACGTACATAGTCTAAGAGCCAGTAACGGCTTTCTTGCGTCAATTGCAGAACAACTTCTCAGATAATATTCATCGCTTCACCGACAGCATTAAAGCCAAAAATAAGAATAAAGTTTAAATATTATTAAAGGATTATGTTCGCATATTTACTATTTTTTATGTGTAATCAAGATTTTTATCTATCTACGTAATGTTTTCTTTGACTGGATTTTGTACAATTTCATGCTCATTTATAAATTAACTGTTAATGGTTCTAAGGACTGACATAACTTCTTTAGGCAGACCGCAATGGCAACTTATTGACATGCTCAATCATGGCGTAAGTTGCCTCGAGCCAATCGTACAGAGTACTTCAAATGGCGTTCGATTCAGCGAAATGACGTTAAAAAAACTTTACTGGCTCCTCTAGCTAGAAATAACAGTGGGTATACTGTAGGTCTGTAACATTTTTGGGTCATATTCACGGTTTTGTCGCTTTGGTGACCTACCTAGGATAGGTTTTGGTTTTGTTGTCCCGAAAACAAGGAACGATAGCATTAAATGGGTCGATTTGGGACTCGTATTCGACAACTCTAATTCTAGGACGTGAAAGCTATTTGCATTAATTACACACAATGTTGCGATAAGTTTTTAATTTATCGCATCTGGTTTGACCTTTAATAAAATCTGTTCGTTATATGTAGGCTTAATAAAATGTTAAGGTATACAGTAAATAAAACGACTTCTATGTTTATATATGGAATAGTTCATCGCAAACAAACATGATTAAATAATCTCACAGTTATTGAATCTTAATGAACTACCAACGCTGTACATGAGCGACGTGTTGGAGGCCAATGTCATAGATTACTTTACAGATACGCTAAAATCCCTTGTTTAGGTAAAAAAAATGCGAAAAAAATAGGATGGATCGAAAAAAGTTAGTATGTAACTTACTCACTTTTGCTCGATGGCACGACGCTAAAGCTGGATCGTCAAAAAATAACCATGCCTTGTTTGTTGTCTTATTCTTCTCGCGAGGAACCGGCCATAAATTCTTTTAGTTTATGATGATGATTTAAAATGATCCTTGTGAATTCAGCGAATAAAAATATATTGGCTTTGAACTATCGCATAGGCGACCGATTCAAGTGTCTATTATTAGTCTACTCGGAAGTATCAGTTCATTATGTACATTTAAGATAAACGGGAGTAATGTCATTGATATGCAGTAAAAGGTGTCTGGTGTTTCTGTAAATTGATAAACTTGATTGACAAAATGTCTATATAAATGCAGTGTAGAATAGACGCGTATCTTAGAGAATTTAAGATTTTTTTTTTATTATGTAAGGTGTGTATGAAATAAAACAGCATCATTGATCAAATCCTACCGGTCTCATCACTTTATGGTTTAAGCTTAACCCTAGATTCAAAATAACTCCGTCACTGTTTTAATATCATTTTAAAATAAACGTTGGACAATCGAAAATGTGCGCAAAAAAGAAACCTTACGAAAATTTTAAAAAAATTACAAGCTTTTAGTCATTCGAAATTTGCTTTCAAGAGGAATCAAGTCTCTTCCAAAACTTTATTACGCAGTATCGATCGTCGCTTCCAATTTGGGGTTAATCAAAGAGTTGTCTCGTCTATTCATGTTTAATCTAATCTATGGTGACAAACTAAGAGTAGTCATTGAGTTGGGTAGTGCGAACGAACAAAATAATATTTCGTTCGTTCGCACTAATGTATTCTGTCTTTGTCAAATTAGTGTTATAAACCGTATAGTTCGCAGAACTGCTGGTGAATAATGGCTTTAGAATGACGACCACGAACCGTATGGGAAGATCCCAGACCCGATGGACCGATGGCAACTGAAAGGTAGCGAGATGTCATCGGAAGGAAGTGGCACTAAGACCGTCATTTGGTCCATAATCCAGCAGTGGACTTCTTTGGCATGTTGATAACCATGAAACGGAAGGCTCAGTGGGTTCTCATTATAAAATAAGTTGGTGGACTTAGTCCGTTATTCTTTGCATTTTAAGGGCGTGTCCCAGCGGCCACCCCCATAAAGTGCAAAGAGTAGAAATGCATGAGACACCTCATGTCCAGTTCTGGGCTTCTGTGACTTCACTGCTTGGGATCAGCAGAATACCAGTAGATACTGAGTTGATGTTTGTTCTTTTGATTAGGTGGATTCTACCACCTCATCACCACGTCGGCATATCAGGCGTGGCGTATCTGCAGGTGATTCAAGACAGATGTCCAAATGCAAAAGCAGTAAACCTAATAACCCAACCGAATCATCCCCATGTATAAGACATTAGGGTGATTCAGATGGGCCCATGCCTCTAAAGCTTTTGAATCATCTGTCTTAAATCATCTTGTCATAGCTGCTCTATCAGTCAGTTCTCTGAGATACGCATTTCGCAGATATAATTAATTAAAGCACTGCTCGAGATATGTCTAATACATATTCTAATGGGTGCTATTTGTAAACAACTAGGCAAGTTTCCTCGTTGATACGTTATAGGAGTATGATATAATGCTTACTTGGTTTAGGAGTAGACTAGGCGTAGATAGATGATAGCAACTGACAGTGCAATTACTGTTTATTAGTTGCTTTCACATTCAACACGATCATACATTAAAACCAATTCTCAATTCGATAAGATTCCTATTCTCCATGGAAATTGGTTTTGACTTTCAATGATAACAAAATATTAAATGTTTATTTCTATTAGATTACAAGAACCCACTCGGTCTCATTTACATTCCTCGCGACCGAAACACCAGTAGAATCGGCAACGAGCTGGGCTTGTTATGCGTATGCGATTCTTGCTTACACTATTCTGATTTCAGAAACACTTTTTTCTAAAACTGATTTGAGATATGAGGCATGCGAATTTAAGGGCCCTAATGTAATACCTCAAAACATATACTCATATTTTAAAACATATTGATGTTTTAGACAGTTTTTAGAGATACAATTCTACATATTGTACACACGTGTATAACGTGTGTACGTATATAACCCAAACCAAAACATTGTTACATTTTACTTCACAAGCCACCAGACCATAAACTCACATCGATAAAACTTTATATCAACTCGCGGGAAAAGTATCGCGGCTGATATCGACGTGGACGTACCTTTATATTGTCGTTTCCCATCTATGTGAGCATGCCTTTATCTTGTCGTTTAGCCCGCTTTGATGGCAACGCCTCTAGGGAGGTAAATTGAGGTAAGAATAATGGCGAATGGAGAATATGGCCATATTTGTTTTGGTGGAGATGGTTGGTTGCAGTATTTAATGTATGAGAAAATGGCCAAAATTAAACTAGACTCATTATTAACAGCGTATGATGTAAAAGAAGTTTACAAAAGACGAAACATTACTACCAGGCTCTGATGATGGAGCGGGAATAGATTTGATTTGATTTGAGAGGGTTAGTTAAAAAGCCCTTCACTAAGCGAAGTTGCTAGGTCGCAGCTAGTGTTACTCTGTGAAGGCAATCTTACCTAAAACTACATACTTACTGTGACCACCCGTCTATGTGACTACAGGGAGTGATCTGACGAGTGATACCTTTTTAGCTTTTAGCAATAAAACCACGTGGATTTCACCTTAAAGCCGGCCTATAGATCAGGAGTAAACCCACGGCTTTAAGCGGAAAATCTCCCTGAAAATCTTGCAGTCAAAAGCTCGTAGGTCTTGCCGATCAGGAGTAAACCCACGGCTTTAAGCGTAAAGTCTCCCTGAAAATCTTGCCACCGAAAGCTCGCTGGTCTTGCCGATTGACTAGGTATTTTCATAACAGAGTCGTGCTTTTTCTGTGTATGGAATTACCTTTCGCTGCGCTGGTGGTTTCACCATCGGGCAGAAGGGCTCTTGATCACTATACCTGAATCAGCCCCTTACACTAGCATGTAAGGGGCTGATGCGTGGCTATGGGAACTAAACTTCTTCAATATGAAATTGGTAATGTTTAGGTCAACAGTGTCCTCTTTTTTATGGAGAAATATTGCTGTTAGTTTAATTAAGAGGCTCATCACTGACAACTAAGGGTGAACAAAAAATAATCGGTGACACGGCGGACTTATTTTAAGACTCCTAGTTTTTAGTATTCATTACACTTGTAATTGTTATACGAATACGAATCTTTATAAAGGTATTCAAAGGGGCAAAAACATTGACACATTTGCACTAAAAGTTTCGATTTCACCTTTACAATGACATTCTCATAACTCACAGCTATAGTCTTTCTTGAATATAAAAATCTGGGTTTCTTCAAGATAAAGTGAATAGGTATCTTCTAGACCTTCATGCTGCATCGTCGGCCATATCATCACTTACTATCAGGTGAGAAAATGGTCAAATGAAGTTAATAAAACTTCATTTGACCTTCATGATAAAAAAATGTTACGAGTCAACAAAGACTTGCGTCATTTACTGGCCAGTTTTTGTCTTGATCACTCTGACGTAGTTTAAAAATCTTCGACGTTGAACAATCGCATTTTTTATCACCATAGCTTTTAAAATTGAGCTCATACAAAACGTTCTATAATTGTTCTTCGCAATATTTATTATATTTGAACTCTCCTCTCAGAGGCCCCTACTAGATATCCTCATGAATAGTCAAAAATATGTATACCTTTTCAAAGTATATATATATATTAATAATGCTATACAAACTTAATTACTTGATAATTATTCCAATAGTTTAGTACGAATAAGACCTTCGCCATTCTGCCATTGAAGCTGATTCATCATTAGTCATTACCGTCTCCCATTACAAAAGCGATAATGTTGTTATTTTGTAATTGTAAGAAATTACATTGTTGTTTCATTCATTATAATAAAAGTCGGAATGCGCCACACAGCTTTACTGTCCTTAAATCCTGCCGGTTTTGGAATGTCGTATTCGTACTGGTTGTAAAGGTGCAATGAATTTAATGGCCTAGGAATCTGTGGGGTGCTGAAGAATTTAGTAGTATATAACTTCCGACAGTAATAATATAATTTCAAACAGCCAAAAGAAACAATGTATAGTCCTGACCCAACGCTAGGATTCCCTGTAATCGTGGGTATCAAGAACTACGAGTACCGTGGTACCACAACACCTAGACCCCGAGACCTCGAACAAATATCTGCAGAACATGCAAACATTTGTCCCAAAACGGAAATTGAACCCGCAACTCTTGCGCGCAGCTGGCTACTACGCCTCGCCTTACCGAGGTCGTCAAATAAAGAGACAACCTTCGAGATTATGATTGTCATCCACTTGTATGGTATCAAGTGGATAAAGAGATACAAGGATTACTCAAATTACATGATCTGTAGTGACTTGGTTTGGTGGAAAACGTGGAATGTGCCTAACCTACGTATGTATATTTCTTCCACTGAAATGAGAAACTAACAAACAGATGAAAGAAAACGGATTGAATCTTAAAACTTTACGAGAAGGCTTTGACAAAGTTTAGAAAAGAACATCAAATATGTATCCGAAAAGTTCTGATCTAATCCGAAAAGCTCGTTGGTATTCAACCTGGAATTTGTATCGGAGTATTAGGTATACAGGTTGTTAGTAGGTATACAATATGTTGGTGCATATAGTGTCAAGTAAGTTTAGATTTAATTTTGGTAGCTTTTGACGTGAACTCGATACTACGAGTATCGTCTTATTCGATTCTTAAGTTTTAATGCTTAGCAAATATTTGTCCCTAGTCTGCGTACTCGTAATTTCTAATACCACAGGAAATCGTGTGGGGTCAGGACTATGACCATGTATGTTACCATTGGATATTTTGGTGTGTTTATTCCATTAACCCGCATAATTCGATACGTTAACTTCAATCAGTTGGAAATAAAGATAAAACAAATTTTATTGTTTAATCTTTACTGGTTAAAAGTATCTGTTTCATGTAACAATAAAAAAGCACACAGACATACCAAATGACTGAGCACAATGTTCCAATTCAGCCAAACACCAGACACTGCGTTAATTTTTCCCGAAACCGACATGAATCAGATATGAGCGATAAAACTGTACGATAGAATAATTTATTCTCGAGTTAAATGCATAATGAACTGTCAGGGAAAGTTGAAAGATAATTCGAAATTAAACAGCTGAAAGCTGACCGGTCGCCGTCGTCGAGAAAAATATGCCTTTGGCACAGAATAACCTGTACTGAAATAAATGGCTAGGACCATGTAAATTGAGGATCAGCGCGCGCTTCTAGTATTTTTTCTTTCTGTACTATTCACTCTTTGTTTGTGTTGTTTACATCCCGAACTTATAGTAAAACTAGTAGTTTGCCCTGAATTGAGATCTCGCCATGTTCTGTTTGTGTTGTTGTTGGAAAAATCGGCACTGTATGTATGTAGCTACATACATACATATTTCGAAGAACGCACTCGCTTCGCTTCTGGATTATAAATCTTATGTCTACGTTAACAGCCAACTCTAAAGTGACATAGGCCAGCCATTGGAAAACGATTCAGCTGGGAAGCTTTATAAATTCGTTCGCAACAATCTTATATTCAAATATTTTCAACCGGTTCAGAAAAGCGAGGAATTAATATTAAATCACTTTAGGTACCTTCACAAATTTCGGAAAAGAGGATGATTATTTATCGCTTTACATTTTCATCCCTTGGTTGTAACTTCAAAGTTCAGACTGCTGAAAGTTGTTAGCTTTAGGTATACAATTTCTACTCTTCGCAGATGCATAATTTGAAATTCTTGTTTGAGTTTTCGACGACCTTTGCTTGTTTTTTAATTTGTTTCTACTTTGATTTATCCAGTTACAGTATTATTTCGTTTTTTTAATGTGGCTGTACCTAAAGTGCCAATAAACTAAATATTTTACAGAAAGCAAATGTACGAGTATTCTCAAAAACGAATCGAAGCGTACTATTTGGTTGCTAGACTTATCCGATCTTTAAGATTAGGAGTATATCAACATTATAGAGATATTCAACTCTCCTTTCCTCCTTTATACAGACATCAATCAATCCCCGTGTAAACTGCACCGTTAATTTAACGTGTCTGAACACTGAACAGTCTGAAGTATGGCTAGCCCGAAGGAATTCTCCACAAGTCCTGTGGGGATTTGCAGCTGGAACCATCTATAGAATTTAGATCTGCAAAGTAAACATCTTATTTTGCATTAACCATTTCAAGTAAGATAGTGGTATTTTCTTTGTAGAGGTGATAATAAGAAAAGTAGATTTTTCTCTGATTCTGTTTTCGTTCAAATATAGGGTACCTTAGTACCTTATCACAATCAAACTTTTGTATTGGTAATGACGTGTATAGAAGTTAGTAGGAAGCTTAAAGTATTAATTCTTCAAAAACTCGTAATTTCTAATACCACAGGAAATCGTGTGGGGTCAGGACTATGACCATGTATGTTACCATTGGATATTTTGGTGTGTTTATTCCATTAACCCGCATAATTCGATACGTTAACTTCAATCAGTTGGAAATAAAGATAAAACAAATTTTATTGTTTAATCTTTACTGGTTAAAAGTATCTGTTTCATGTAACAATAAAAAAGCACACAGACATACCAAATGACTGAGCACAATGTTCCAATTCAGCCAAACACCAGACACTGCGTTAATTTTTCCCGAAACCGACATGAATCAGATATGAGCGATAAAACTGTACGATAGAATAATTTATTCTCGAGTTAAATGCATAATGAACTGTCAGGGAAAGTTGAAAGATAATTCGAAATTAAACAGCTGAAAGCTGACCGGTCGCCGTCGTCGAGAAAAATATGCCTTTGGCACAGAATAACCTGTACTGAAATAAATGGCTAGGACCATGTAAATTGAGGATCAGCGCGCGCTTCTAGTATTTTTTCTTTCTGTACTATTCACTCTTTGTTTGTGTTGTTTACATCCCGAACTTATAGTAAAACTAGTAGTTTGCCCTGAATTGAGATCTCGCCATGTTCTGTTTGTGTTGTTGTTGGAAAAATCGGCACTGTATGTATGTAGCTACATACATACATATTTCGAAGAACGCACTCGCTTCGCTTCTGGATTATAAATCTTATGTCTACGTTAACAGCCAACTCTAAAGTGACATAGGCCAGCCATTGGAAAACGATTCAGCTGGGAAGCTTTATAAATTCGTTCGCAACAATCTTATATTCAAATATTTTCAACCGGTTCAGAAAAGCGAGGAATTAATATTAAATCACTTTAGGTACCTTCACAAATTTCGGAAAAGAGGATGATTATTTATCGCTTTACATTTTCATCCCTTGGTTGTAACTTCAAAGTTCAGACTGCTGAAAGTTGTTAGCTTTAGGTATACAATTTCTACTCTTCGCAGATGCATAATTTGAAATTCTTGTTTGAGTTTTCGACGACCTTTGCTTGTTTTTTAATTTGTTTCTACTTTGATTTATCCAGTTACAGTATTATTTCGTTTTTTTAATGTGGCTGTACCTAAAGTGCCAATAAACTAAATATTTTACAGAAAGCAAATGTACGAGTATTCTCAAAAACGAATCGAAGCGTACTATTTGGTTGCTAGACTTATCCGATCTTTAAGATTAGGAGTATATCAACATTATAGAGATATTCAACTCTCCTTTCCTCCTTTATACAGACATCAATCAATCCCCGTGTAAACTGCACCGTTAATTTAACGTGTCTGAACACTGAACAGTCTGAAGTATGGCTAGCCCGAAGGAATTCTCCACAAGTCCTGTGGGGATTTGCAGCTGGAACCATCTATAGAATTTAGATCTGCAAAGTAAACATCTTATTTTGCATTAACCATTTCAAGTAAGATAGTGGTATTTTCTTTGTAGAGGTGATAATAAGAAAAGTAGATTTTTCTCTGATTCTGTTTTCGTTCAAATATAGGGTACCTTAGTACCTTATCACAATCAAACTTTTGTATTGGTAATGACGTGTATAGAAGTTAGTAGGAAGCTTAAAGTATTAATTCTTCAAAAACTTCCTAAACTTTGCGGATTATATGATAGTCCATTACATTTCCATTCTAATTATAACTAATTATAATGAGTAGACCTGTTCTATCTATCTGATCTACAATCTTTGCTTAGGTTCATTACACTTAATCTGGTAATGAGATCTTTTATCAATGGTTTTGCATCTCAAGTATGCGACATAATATTTCCATCCCTTTATCGATATATCCGACATATTTTTTTGATCGATGGATGTGTAATGTACTATGAAATTACTTCTCGTTCGATGATGGCTTCTACTGTAAGTTGTCCTATAGCCAATTTTTGGTCCTATACATTGATATTTTTGTATCTTGTTTTACATACGGCAAAGCAAATAGCACAATTAACCGCCCACCCTTTTAAAGTGGCAAATTTTTATGTTATCGCAGTTGTAAGTTATTGGGGCATAAATAAGTCAAGTGTGAAAGAAATGTAGTGACGAAAAAGTTACAAACTACCCACTTAACTTTGTTTTTTATACGCATTAGTTGTGAATAGGATAAATATCGAACTTCGTCTCATTATCGTTATCGTTGCCATACTGCTTACATTGCTCCAGTGGCATTAAAAGTAAACAATTTGAGTTTGTTTTGGTTTCGTAACTTAAAGCTAGTGTTTGGACATCACAAACATGCCATTTGATGCTAATTCAGTGGCGAGAGCCGTCGCTCTTATCGACGAAGGGTTTAGTCAGCGTTAAGTGGCGCGGAAGCTTGGTGTCGCACGTACCACCTTAAGGGATGCAGTGAAACGGTTTCGGGAAACTGGCTCTTATGAGCGAAGATCAGGACAGGGCCGAAAAAGATGCACCTCCGCTCGTGACGACCGATTTCTTGTGACCAATGTTCTAAGAAATCGGTTCACTACAGCTGTTCAAGTGAGTGAAAGAACAGTGAGAAGAAGACTAGGAGAGAATGCCCTTGGAGCTTTTCGACCATCTCGAGTGCCACAATTACTCGTAGGCCACCGGAGAGACAGACTTCGTTTTTCCCGAGAGCACGCCGAATGGAATATGGAACAATGGAAGAATGTTATGTTTACTGACGAGACAAGAATATGCTTGCACGGTCCTGATGGTCGCCAGCGTGTATACAGACGCAAGAATGAAAGGTTTGCACCATGTACTGTTGTGAAAACAGTAGGTTACCAAGGTGGCTCTATCATGATATGGGGCGGCATTACTTACGAAGCACGCACCGACTTGGTTATCTTCGAAAGAGGTGGAATAAATGCTCAGAGGTATGTAACAGAAGTGTTGGAACCTCATGTAATGCCATTTGCTCCATTTATTGGCGAAGATTTTTTATTAATGCAGGACAACGCTCGCCCCCACGTTGCTAGAGTTGTTACCGCGTACCTGGATACCGTCGGCATTAGAAAATTACCATGGCCATCCCGGAGTCCAGATTTAAATCCTATTGAACACATATGGGACAATTTAAAAAGACGTGTTCGAAGCCGCATACCAGCTCCAACCACCATAGATGAATTAAAACAATCCGTGATTGAGGAGTGGCAGAACATTCCACAACAACAGATCAAAGATGTCATCGACAGCATGTCAAACCGTTTGATGGAAGTCATGAGGGCTAGAGGTGGAAATACGCACTATTAGATTTCATTTTATCAGCAGATTTTTTTATTTTTAAGTCATTCATCACATTTGTTAATTTACGGTCAAAGTGTTTTTGAGACTTTTTTATAAATAAACGTAATAATTAAAAACAATATTATCTTTCATTTTACTTCTAAATACCTACGTTATAAAATAACATTCAAAAGTATTGTCACAATTTTTTTTTAATCAAAATCGTAAAAAATCTAGGTGGGCGGTTAATTGTGCCGCTGAGTGTATAAATCATTGTAAGAACTATGTATTTCTCTTCATAATTAAATAAACCGGTGGGCTTTTAAGAGAATTACTATTCTCTTAATATTATTCTGTATCACGTGTCGGCAGCGCGTGTTAATTAGATTCTCTGCGAGATATTATCAAATGGTTTATTTTCATAGGTGGCTCAGATAAAATGTCAGTAGTATAAATAAATACATGCAACTGATACGGGTTTAGCACGGTGGGGAATGAAATGTGTAGGCGTTGTGTGCTTAAATTTTGCTTGCTGAAGTAGGTTAACTCGATGAAGGTAATCTATGAGCTTTGGAAGGACTGAAAGTATTAGCATACGCCTGAATCTCAAAGATATATCGCGGTATAATATTATTTTCTTCGTCGTTTCGTCTCTCAATTTCCATATAATATTTTTTTAATTTAGTCAAGATCAAAAGCTGTTTGGTTTGAATTATGAGTACTTATATATTTTCAATATCATTTTCTTACAAAAATTTTAATTACTTCTGATAACATTGAATGTTGGAAACACCCATTTTCTGTTCCTAATAGTAACTTGTCATTAATTTGAATTCAACTTCTTGTAAAACCGGAATTGTTCTAAAATCTCATGATTCATTTTAGTCACGTACGTCAGTCAAGTCTATCGTTTCAAAATTATTCTAGACTCCCGCAAGGTCGCATACTAGTGCTCACAAGTTTGATTATGTTTATGTTCATTTTACTTGTTTTTAACGAGACTACATGTCTTTCGTTAAAAACATGTTAATATGTTTGTAGGCACAGTATGTCGCTTGTTTCTCTCGAAACCCGAAAATCCGACTGATATGTGATGCGAAATGTGATGTGTGTACTTTGAGACGAATCGTATTCAAATTAAAATTAAAATTTCGTTGTCAAATTAAACCTTTGAATGCACATAACACTAAAAGATTACAAAACTCGACAAACGGCACCGTATTTCAAAATAATAACGTGGAATTAGACTTGATATAATTACTGGTTATCTCAAAGTGTACCTTTGTCAACCTGTCCTGAATTCAACGTGGGTTTGATTGGGACACCGGTGTAGGATAGCCCAAAGCTCGAGCCCTCTTACAAACCTACTGTGTAATTAACTGTCCGAATCGTGCCCTTTTCGCCAGGTACTTATAAAACAAAGTATGTATCCATAAAATCGTAGCTCTGTAGATTTTGGTTTCTGTCTCCTATACTAACAATCTTGCTACTTCTGTAAGCGGTGGCAGAGCCCCAAACTTCAGTTTCGCTGCTGCTGCAATTTCATATCTGACTTGGCCTGACTCTTCAAAGATGTCTTCTAGACATAACCAAGCACCAAACCGTGCCATGACGGACGGTCTTGAGCCACCTTTACCCACCGACTTCCCGCAATCTTTAAAATGTAATCTGTCCATCGGAGGTCTTCCTACATTACCTCGTGTGTTCATAAGTTTTGAGACGAACTTATTTAATTAATTTAAAAAGAAAGTAATTCATGCAACCTTTTTTAAACTTTTAAAATTTTAAATTTCGAATGTTTTGAATCAGAAAAAATATACATTTGAATATTTGTTTCATTCTCCGTGAAAATGGCGCCAACAAAAGATTTGCGTGCGACTGTAATTTCACTGTTTCAAGCAAGAAAAAAACCAATGCAAGTTTTTAGTGAAATCCAAAGTTTGGGATGTAGTCGGAACTTTGTGTATTATACCATAAAGAGGTACAAGGAGACCGGCTCTTTAGAAGACCGTGGAAGATGTGGCCGCCCGCGGTCTGTAAGGACGCCCGCCAACATCAAAGTAATCAGAGAGCGAATTCGTCGCAACCCTTGCCGGACTCAAAAGAAATTAGCTCTGCAGACCAACATTTCGCGAATATCGGTGAACAGGATACTTAAATATGATCTTAAACTAAAGGCCTACAGTCGAAGGAAAGTGCATTATTTAAACGAGCGTCTTCGTAAATTGCGACTGGAACGATGTCGGAACCTATTGAAGAGACACGATCCAAAAAATATCCTGCTTACCGATGAAAAGATCTTCACGGTGGAAGAAAAGTTTAACCGGCAGAACAATAAGGTTTACGCCAGAAGTTCAAAGGACGTCCAGTCATCTGTACGCAATGTCCAGCGCACTAATCATCCAGCAAGTGTGATGGTTTGGTGGGGTGTTTCCTAAGAGGGGGTCACTTCGCTTCATTTTTGCCAGCAAGGCGTCAAGGTGAAGGCACAAAATTACCAAACCGACATATTGGAAGCGGTGGTTAAACCATTAAATGATACGCTATTCGCTGGAAAATACTGGGTTTTCCAACAGGACTCTGCTCCCTCCCATAAAGCTAAGACTACCCAACGTTGGCTGGAGGCCAATTTGCCAGGCTTCATTCGGAGCGAAGATTGGCCCTCGTCAAGCCCTGACTTGAATCCTTTGGATTATTCTTTATGGACGGAATTGGAGCTGAGGGCATGCAGAAAGTCTCACCCAAACCTGGATTCTCTCAAGCGAGCCCTTATTAAAGAATCGAAGCGGATTCCCATTGAAAAGATTCGTGCCGCCATAGATGAATGGCGCACGCGTTTGAAGGCCTGCATTGAATGCAAAGGCGGCCATTTTGAATGATTTATTTTTAAATACAGATCTAGATGTCAGTAGTTTTAATTTTAATATCCAATAAATGAATACTCAACTTAGCTCCAAAAATATTTTAGTTTTACTGTGTCTCAAGACTTATGAACACACGAGGTATGTCCGGTTGTCCGGTTTGTGCAACATTTGTTCTTCAACGGTTGTCGGTTCAGCGAACAATGTGACGTACTTATGAGCTATCATAAAAGAGTTCTCTTCGGGTGATATGGCATGCCAGGTCAAGGTTTACACAGAAGTAGACTTGTAACAGACTTAAAATAACGCGATATTTATATTATAGCTCTACTTTGGTAGACAGGGGCTCTAAGCTTTGACTTTGTAACTCTGAAAGGATTCCACAGAATTTAAATGCAGATTTTTTGTTGCTTTAATCAAGCTTGATAATGCTGTTAGGATAAAGTCTGCCTAGTATTATATAGTTGAAGGCGCGAGTGGTCAGTTAATTAACTTTATTGCCATAACCTTGTCCTTGGTTTTTGGGTTGATATACTTCATCAGTATTTTGTTATTATAAATAACAAAAGCAAGATAATGCTTCAGAATCCATATGTATTATTACTTTGTAATAATGCGTGCTTGTTGATTTTTTTCTTTGTGAATATATACTGATAATGTTGAATTTGATATGTGATTTAGAATATTGTATCAATGTGTGCATACAGAGTGAGAGGAAAACATGCAATTCTAAGAACCTTGCTTGTAACTGGTAATTACGACCGTAGCGCGGTTCGCCTACATACCTATGCAACAACATAACTACCTCACAGTGCCACAAAGCTAATCTTCTTTCAACTAGAACGAACCTTGCCAGACGCTTAGTAGCTGGCAAGTAAACCAACACCTTTACCGCTTCCACGAAGTTTGTGGCACTGCACGGAACTTAAGCACGTCACTTTAAACGTGCTTATGCGCCGGTGTAACTTTTTAATAAGTCACATCCTTAATTTGTCGCAAACACTGGACATTGCATCTTGGATTACACACTATTTGTCATATACGTGTCTATAAAAAAACTTCACGTAGGTAATGGATGATACATGTGTTGAAATTAAATAAATAACAAAGAATAAGTTATGTTTCTAATTTAAGCTTACTGTAGAAACAGTCATTTTATATAGCTCATGAGGCCGTATAATTCAGTAGCTAGGAAACTCAAAACCATATTTTGACTCAAACATACTTTTTTTACAGATTTCAGCAACTTACAATAATAAAATGTGGTTATTATGTTATATTTATTTCCATGACCATTGACCACAGACGTTGCGAGAATTTCTCAACTTTAAAATAATATCGTGTCATATTTTGCGCAACGCTTTGTTGGACTGAAATGTTATGAATGCCTTTGAAGCGAGCAAAACTTTATTGTATTTAAGGTTTTATATACCTTTTGAAATCGAATTTTACAGGTGTAACTATTTTGTTTATTTTTTGCCAAAGGTTTGGCAAAGGTCTTCGAGCGCCTTGGTTCTGCGAAATTATATGATTGGTCAATAGCATTTTACGCAACACTTTTTACCCGCGACGTCAGGAGCCGCCATGTTTTTGGATAAAAGTTTGTTAGTGTTTTCGTTTGTTTTGTGTCAGTTACCATTCACCTTCATTATAATATTTTTTTTGCAATCGATCTGTCTTCAGTGATGGTCCTTAGATAGAGTTTAAAGTTACAAGTCACTAGGGGTAACAGTTGATGAAAGACACACACCCCTGAAACATCTCGCACTAATTGCTACGTGTTCCCACCTAGGTCTCTCAAAGTGCCGAGCTGGCGGCTACACGACTACACGCTACCTGTAAAAGATTTCTCAACCTTTTTAAGGTATTTTTCGGCTGTAGGGATGTTCTCAGCAGCAATAATTCGTATTTTCGTTCCCAAAAGTCTTCATCCAAGTTTTTTAGATAGATATTTTGTGTACACAAACAGACAAATAAACATTGCTCGTAGTGAGGTCGCACCAGTCTAAGCCTGTACGCTTCGTAATTTAAAGTTATGGTCGAGACGATAACGTTATTAGGTACATAATAGGCCACCAAACTCAACTGCAGACAATGTTGCGAAGGAAAGCGAAATGGTAACATTCTGTGAATTCATAGTATCTATTTCCGTTTCCGTCGATCGAGATTTAGGACATGCTTCTTAGAAAATAGATCGTATTGCGTGATAATATTATGCTATGTCATATCATGAAGATAGTGAAGATAGATAGTGTTTTATGATCCATTGATGACGTCAAAGTCGGTGGATAGAAATCGTTCAAGAACCTTAATCCACTGCTTGAATTTAGAATACTAAACTTCATCTTTTCGTTGCACCCTCTAAGAGTGAAATTAAGAAAGAGTGCTGTGCATGACGAAAATTTCTCGACCATAAACTGTGGTGTTTTCGACCGCTTCAGTTGAATGCAGCTTTCTAGAGACTGAAAGACTAAAATAAAAACAATTCCTAGTTCCCCCTAGTTCATTAACTATCGTACATGTGTTATCAACTACGCCGTACCAGACAGACTTACGAGTGCAAATTTCCAACGTCACCCCTGCATCGTTAGCGGCACTAAAGCATCTTTCAAGTGCTCAGACTATTTGCATAGTATCTAAAACGTGCACTATCTCTTTCCAGCCGATCGGTTAAAAGGAGACAGATAACATGTCCCCACGGTAGCGAGCGATATCTAAAAGTCGCAGCCACGTTCTGTTTACAAAGGATTTTAAGGGCTGGTTTTACAAATTTAGTGTTGTGGACGCCTGTAACTAACGCTTTTCAATCCATTCCATCCGGACCGGCAGGTCCTATTAACACTAATTCGAAGGCACGTATGAAATGAGGGCACTGAATAGACAACACTGTTTGTTTACCATCGGTCACTTGTCCATTGTCAATTGCTCCCTAATTATACCAACACAATGGATATGGGTAAGGACTCGTTTTCGTAGGCTTAGCAACTTCTAGATGTTGTGGCAAAATGAGGCTCTCGCCGGGCGTAGAACGACCGAGAAAGCATCCTGATGCAGCATTCTACAAAATCATTATTATACCAACTTACCTACTAGATTCTTGAAAGGGCAGATTCTCTCAAGCACCAATCTATCCCTGGACTCTTTAGAAATGGATTCGTGAAAATACGCTCCGAATTGAAGACCTTCTCCTTTTATGAAGACGGTTAAAAACAAGCTTCTACACAATGGATTGTAACCGAAGGGATGTTCGGGTTTTTCACTTGGATAAACACCGGTCCTGTAATCCGCTTTCGGATATCTTAAAATGTTTGAATGGTGTTTTGTGAAGAAGCGGAAATTCACAAATATATTCCTTATCGTATCTTTGCTCAATTTATATTATTATTTAGCGTACTGGAAGAATTATTCCTAGTAGTTGCCCCAATCATTCATTGAACGAACGAATCGATCATCAAAGTTTGCAAAGAACTTTTCTCCCCTAGAACATTAACTCATGTTCTATTTTAGGAAAACCACAAAAGTAATATTAGTTATCTTAATTTAAACCGTCGCCGTCGCTTTTAGTGATATTTTAAAGACGCATTAAAGAAATGACAAGAATTTAAATCCTGTCAAATTGGTTTACGTGTCGCTCGTCTTCGTGTTTATAACTTATACTGAAAACTTAACTTTGACTAATTTGACAGCACTAAAATTGTTGGTATCTCTATATATTGTTACTGTTAATAAACGAGAGGGATAGATAAAATTATGATCGTTTAATGAGTATGAGGATTTAGCTCTGTCGTGACGATCATCGAATAGGAAAGAGGCCGGGGAACCCAGAACTTTTCTCAGCTTAACCAATATACGTTTTCATTATCCAACCGTATGCCGCACAAAACACACGTACTTGCCGTAAACTGTACTCTACCACTGTTTATGCTCAACCAAGCCTGGAGGTTACTGTCTATATTTACTGTTTGCCATCGGGCGTGATGAGAAAAGTTCAGGCAGGTAGCGAAATGATTGTGATGCAACTTTTATTCGGGATTATAGAATGCATCTTGCATTTTGTATCTTGTGCTGTTTGTAAAGTGCTAGAAAAATGGACGCGAAAGTCTGTTGTAATGTAGATACGAGAACAATGTTTATTAATCTCTCTGTTTACAATCATGATATAAACTAGAAGAATTTGATGAGAACTCGCTGTTCTTGTTTTAGTTATTCCCGCTAATAAAATGGAAAGTAACTTTGGAAATCATTTTGAGAATGTGAACAATATCTGAAAACTTCTATCAATTAAACGGTGCAAAATTAGGTCGAGAAGTGTCTTTTCCTAACCCTTTTCAAGTTTTAGCAGTGTTGTACTTTGTTCCTCATAGCCATATTGCTAGTCTTAGTTCTCGTATTTTATCACGATTAGAGCCCTTTAATTTGAATCATAGATCCTTCTCATCAATTGGGATTGAACAATTCTTCACAACTCCAGATTAGGTAAAAAAAAAGTTTGAAATAAAACGTAAAAGGATTCGTTCGTGTATATTAATACACAAGGGTGACAAATACCACTTTCTGTTGGCGTTAACGCCTGCGGAAAGTTTGAATTGTATGGAAATGATTTAGCTTTAGAAATGTCACGTGACAAGTTTTACCTTGACAAACTTGCGTTAGCGTGAAAGTAAGACTAAGCATGAGGTTTAGCGTGAAAGTAAGACTAAGCATGAGGTATTTGTCTAGACTCAAAGGGCTATAAGTTCTTGTGCTCTACCCAGTTGAGTTGCTATGTAACTCTGTCCGTTGTTGTTACATCCTCAGTGAACGCGTAAACAATAGTTTGGTCCCCGTTGAGTGAAATTGAATTTATCTTGATGCGACCCTTAACTGCTTAGTTTCGGCGACCATCGAATCCTTTTACTTCCCGGGGGTACGTTGTTAAGACGGAAATATTTGTGCATGATTCGGTTCGTATATTTCGACATGGAAAAATCAGAGAAATTTTATAACCCTTGAACTACATGTTTAGATTTGTATACATTGTATAAATATTTAATCGCAATTCTGTGACGCTATCCAACTTAGGATTTGTCATAGAAAAGGCAATACGCTTGCCCAATTTTCGCTTTAGATAGTTGTTCTATATGTTTGTTCAGCGCTATTATTTTAATTTAACCTTGCTACTTCATAGTAAATAGTTTAAGTATTGAGATATTTTTGATTAATGCAGTTTAGAGATTACCCTCTGATAATCTACATGTAGTTGACTTATATTATTTAAAGATAAATATCGTATTTTCTTAGAAACATGTAAACGTCTAGTTCGTTTATCTTGACAGATGATTGCTATGCAAAATATTTGTACTAGAATACATTTTTATTACGAAAGCACCTTCCTTCCACTTCTCTAGCGCTATCAAGCAAAGATAATTATTTACGAGCTCCAGTAATTGAATTCGTTAATAGCTCAGTTATTCATGTCATTTTATTGATATGACATCATCATGCCATTGCGTTTAGTTTCCATTGATGGATAGAAGGAGGTTGAATGATGTTGAATGAAAAATTGTATACTGTTTTATTACTTTTTGTCTTATCTCATTATTCTCTGAGCACTTTGTAGCTATAGTCTTTGTCAATTTTGATTTGACACCGCGGAATGGTCAAGTTATCGTTCTTTGGTATACCTTCGAATACTGAAAAGCTACTCAACGATTAATAATGACGTGATTGACACGACTACAAAATTACAGCTTTGTACTTTGCCTGTATATCTGTTTCCGATTCTACTTAAATCTTAAGGAGCATTTTATTATTTGGCCGTTAACGTTAAATTGATTCCAACTAGCAGTATACTTTACTGTCTTTATTACAATAAGAGTTACTTCATTGTTAAACCGGACACATAAATATGAATTTAGCATCACGACTAATGCGTCCGCTGGTCACCCCTCACATTTTCATAATTCAAAGACTACATCGCCAAAATTAGCTTCTCAAATCTCAATTCATAAATTTTCGTAATTGTTAATGATGATACGAGTATTAGTATGTCTATTAAAGCATGTAGATTTAAGGTTGAATGTGATTCGCTGGAATTGAAAAATAGACTGCTTGTAAAATGAATATTTTTATGAAGAATGAAGCAAATTTACCAAGTGAAAATCTCCGGGAAACAGGCGTAAATTTATGTATGGATTGTTTGTGCCCATTAAATAGTTTTGTGTACAAAAAAATGTGATATGACATAAACTAAATGTTTATGTCATATCACATTTTTTTGTCATATCAACCTTTAGAAATACGATTGAGCAGACATTATCAACTGGGTTTATTGTATGAGGCTAATAATGTCACACAATGGACAGCAAAATGTTGTATGAAGGGATGATAAACAGACAATACGCTACCAGACAAGTCTGTGAATGGCAAGGAACACAAAACATTCTGTAACATACGAGATAAGGTTCAGGGGTAGAGCTCAGGAGAGATGGTAAAATATCTTTTATTTTTGAAATGACACGTCTATTGTGATCAAATGTTTCGCCATACTTATGATTAAAAAAACAATTTTTTTCTTCGCCATGTTTTTTGTTGGTCATCCTGCGTCAGTGATCTGACAAGGTTGAGGCTTACCTCCTGCCTGAAAAGCCTGTTAGTGGGCCTGAAAAGAGCCTAGTGACGACATATACGAATCCGCAGTTGCTTTCTATGTCGTCGCATTATTCAATGCCACAAACGATGCCATATCTTTTCCTGATTGCATTAACACTTATGTAAGCACTGTGTGAGGCTACAGAAAATGCTGTAAATGTGGTCAAATTTTGGTCAATCAAAATCTAAACGAAGAAGAAGAACGATTGTCACTTGTCATGCCAGCCTTTTGAACTTCAAAAATTTACTGCATTTCTTGTCAATGTTTTCTAATTTCAATAACATTATTATTTTCTAACTTCTAGTTTGCTTCGCTTCAACATTAAAAATCATAGTAGAAGGGTTATTTTGCCATGTATGCATGATCGTTAACACGGCTAATTGTATAAAATCATTAAATACCGGCGTCGGCTATTTCCCGATGTCTAACATGCAGACATTCTGACGGCCTAGAGTCTAGACTTCAAAACGAACTGTATTCTAAAAGCTTCAAGATTCAAACTTGTTTTTTAACTCCAATAGTACTATGATTAAGTTTTATGTTGCAAGCCTTTGCCCGGGCACGCCTGGGTCTGATAGCTATTGAGAGAATTACCTTATTAGAGTGTAGACGCCGCAGATCGTTTAAATATTGATTTTCAAATTTTACCTGTATACTGACTTGATTGAGGGCTTTTAAAACGATAGTTTCTAGTGTTTTTTTTTATTTGCCTACAGGTTATAGTAGGGTTATTCCCTCTTAGAAATTCCCCCTAAGAAATCTCCCTTAGGGGGGAAAACTGAACTCTAATGTAAAAAAAAGTGCAGAAATCCCCCTTATATTTTTTTTATTCTACTTTCCCCCCTAGCGTCTTTTGCTCGTCTTGTGTAAGACAAGCGTAAAATTAAATTGTTAGTTAAATGATATGCCAGCTGGAACTTTTCACATGTGTCGTCATAAATTTTAGGATGATACATTTTGGTGAAAATTGTTTATAGACCGAGCGCTTATATTCAAGGTCATCGTATTCTCGGATGTGTGCGAAACATTTAAGCTATTTTTAATTTTATGTCATAAATCGTCACCTTCACTCCGTTTGCACTAGCTAAATTCGTCCCCACTTGTAAATATTATTATTTTTCTATTCTTATTTAGTTTCGTTTCCTCGTGAATGGTTTATTTTCATATTAACATTATTGGTGCGTTACGAGTGTGTGATTAAATGAATGATTTTGTTCTATAAAAATACTTATCTATAATATGATTTAAAAAATGTTTATTACCAAAGATGAAGAATACAGATGCAAAATGCATATATGCTTTATGAATGGCATCTAAACTAACTATGTGATTATTAATATTTATTACACAAAACGATTAGTTTGCTAATATAAAAATATTACGAATAATTTATTTTAATCTATATGTCTCATGTATAGTTGATTTTATTTAAATACTAAATTTTTTCCATCTTCTTTACCCGATATATCGAATGGGTACAAATGCTCCTTTTGCTCGTGTGTTACCAACTCTCGACATCTCATCCCCGTTCTACCATTTGCTCCTTGCATAAATTAAATGGCGGTCAATCGCTTGTCTTTTTAACAATAAAAATAAAACGCCTCTGGACAAATCTCCTTAGCATTCTTTATACCTACGTAAAAGAGAAATTCCAGCTTTCGGTCAGCGAAGTTCCACGATTTGTGGCATACATTTAAGAGACGTCAGATTTTTATCTTATGCACACAAAAATAAAAAAATACTATAAATACTACACCATCAAATAAAATGGAAACACTACGCTGATTATAAATTACTGAAATGAACAAAAACCAGATATATTAAATTCAAAGCTATTTACTTATTCTTCTAAGATCTTTATAAAACAACATGTTAAATAAATATTTGACTAGCATACTAAAGTGTTTTTAAGGACATATTTTCATAGAAGTCACTAAGACATGCCTAAAGTCTGTCCAAGCCCTCCAGGAAACAAACTTCGACAGAACGGTACTCCTATACGAGTAGGCACTATTCCAACATCGTAGGAAGTGAATTGACTAATGACAGTCATCAAGGAAACTCTGCAGATTGACCTCGTTTCTGAGGACGCAAGTCGAGCGTGATGAAGAAAAAATGTACAGCCGACCAGAGTTAATGGTGTAGGCATTGATCAGGCTAAACGAGAGATTAAACTCGGTTCCTTTTATTTGTATGCACTGCTTTGTTTTGCTCGTCTAGGAGATCGAGAGTATAATTTCATATTTCTGGAAGGGTATGGTAATTGATACTTAAAAACCCGTACTTATATAGGATTTTTTTTTTAATTAAATTTTGATACAGCGTTAATTTGCTTTATTGAAAATAGACCCGGCCAGGCCCTTTCTAAAAATTTTGAATAACGATACTTATTAATATAAATTCCATTAATTTCGTGGAGTTAATATTATTGCTCCGAAAGATATTACAAATTCTTCTAGTTAACTCAGTATTCATCAACATTGGACTGCCCTCTGAAATTTGACACGCAATCGTAATTACAACAATTAAGTGGTATATATGAGTACTCCGAAAGATATCAGAAATTCTTCTAAATTTCAGTCTTAAAGATTGGTGGAAGTTGGTGGATGAAAGTGGCCCTAGCTCTTTAGCAGAAGAGTCCATGAGGAGTCTTCTATAGGCTCGGTGATGATTATAATGTAGATTAAATAATACAAAAATCATAAATGTACAGTGCACTCCCAAACACTTTATTATAATTACTTATTTTAAAAAACAGTGCATAGAACAAACAACGGCCATGCATTGCATTTGCTGCAGAACACCGACCGCAGACAAAGTAAAGTCGGTAGCAGTAGTTATTGCTTCTATAGCCGAAATTGTATTTTCACTGGACAGCTAACACTAAATTGTAACGTGAACAACGGTTGGTTGAAACCACAAAAAGGAGGACAAATAGCTAGCAGACTCAAGTTTTGTTCGTTTGTTTAGATTTAGGGAAACAACTTTTTTTTTTAGAATATAGTTTGGGGTATGTTTATGTTTTCCCCGTCACGGTTTCCAGTGTCCCTTAGTGAACTGTGGTGATAAAACCTATGTAAACTAAAAACCACGCTTGGAGTCATACAAAAAACATAAACCGTTTTTCAGAAAAATGGTAACGGACAACAACCTTTAACGCCGGCTCCGGTCACGATTAAAAGTATGTTCAAGATGAGACATCATGAGACAACCAAATTAAGGTGTACTAAAATGTACATTTTGTGTCAATACATAGTGTCAAACACTTGTCAATATAATTTTCACTATTTAGGGCTTGTGGTCAAAATATTGGCAACACTGTATTATTAATGCTGGACATATTTCACACAGCATCATTTAGCCCCAAATTAAGCAGAGCTTGTATTATGGGAACAACATGACTGATATACTACTTATATACATTTTTTTTTGTAAATACATACATATTATACATAGAAAACACCCAGACTCGAGACAAACATTTGCTAATCATACAAACATTTGTCCCGCAGCGGGAATCGAACTCGCAACCTTCTGCGTCTCAGGCAGGCGTTCGCCCACTGCGCCACAAAGGTTGTCAAAGGTTGAAATTATTTCGTAAAATTTGCACAGAATTAAATTACTATTTATCCTGTTAATATTATTTGGTAACAAAATTATAATGCTCCTTCGTTAATCGCAAATTTTCGCCGACATCAACATTTAAATTACACGTAGTTTATAAGTTTCTATACTATATATACAATATGATCCTTGTGATTTCAACGAATAAAAACCTATTCTCTATGATAAACAGTGCATAATTTATACATCTACTCGGCCTATCGTCTTGTTATAGTATTTTACAAGTCAAATGACTTATGGACTTTTTTGATTCCGAAGATGAAATGAGGGTAGTTGCGGCTACTGTCTTTATTCCTCGACGATAGCTCCGTATACTCGGTCATTCCGTGATCACGGCTGTTGCAATACAGTCGAAACGTCAGATAAATAATAAAAAGCCAAACGCGGTAAAGACCCGTTAAACTTGTATCTTCTTGATTATTAAAACAGTGATGTAGGACTTTAAACGTGCTGAATTGATTGTAGCTCTATTGGCAGTATTATTTGACGACTTCGATGGTGTGGCGGGCGAGTAGTAGGCTGCGACGCAAGAGGTGCGGGTTCGATTCTCGCTATGGGAAAAATGTTTGCAAGTTCTGCAGGTATTTTTTCTGGGTCTGGGTCTTGTGGTTCCACAGTACTGTAGTTCCTGATACAGGACTATGTATGTTTATATTAGGCGTTTTTTTTTAATCACAGCCTAGAACCGTGTAAACTCGTGCCGGTCCGGTGTTCCTACTACATGCGACACTATAGATCGGACGCGCGGTTCGGCCTCCCTTAACGCTCTGTTTAACAATTATGTCGCTGCTCAATCGAACAACAGAATTGCACCTGAAACGGGTGTACGTGTCAATATGATTTTCATTCGTGTTAGCCTAGCGGTAACTTCTGTTTCGAAGGTCGAGGGATCGAAACCGGTCGTGCAGCATTCGATTTTTCAATTTGAAATAGTTTTATTTGCGCTTTGGCACGTGATTAAGATAGCTATGGGAAGCATCGTGAGGAAACTGACATGCCCTAAAACAAACAAAAAAGGCATGTGTAATCTGTTAGTATTCCAATAAGCACGGATGTGCTTGCAATCTTAACTACTTGCAAAAACGTGGGCATGGCCAAATGTAATGTTTGCGGACGGAGAAAGTCGCGATCACTCACCCCTGATGAAGACTCTCGGAATGAGTCGAAACTTAGTCGGTGCCTTCACCGATAGTGCAGTACGTTTTTACAATATGAATAGTCAAGTTTACGATAGTTTTTGGAATAAAATTGTAATGTTTGGTTTGTAATAAATGCCAAAACATTTATCTGACTACTTAGTATCCTAAATGATCTACTAACTAAGTATATGTCCGAGTATGTTCATCATAAGGTATTCCTATGATGATCATCCTGGGGCTGTATTCAGTCGTAAGCATGTTTATTTTGTTTTGCTAAGCCTGACAAAGTAAGTACCATTGTCTCAATTTATGTTTAAAAAACGAACCCAGTGACCTATGGTGAAAGAAAATATATGGTATGAATAATAATAAAATACTCGTTGACGTCACTATCCCACATGATGCTAATCTTCTGAAGGCCAAGATGGACAAGCTTAATAAATACCTAGACTTGGCCCACGAGATTACGGCCATGTGGGATGTGGATTCGACGATTATCGTTCCGATAGTCGTGTCAGTGAACGGACTGATAGCGAAGAGCCTCGACCAACACCTTAAGAGACTTTCGCTAGGTTGCTGGAACAAGGGTCAGATTCAGAAGGCGGTGCTCCTGGACTCGGCGCGCATCGTCAGGAGGTTCCTCTCTCTGCATCCCTAGCCACCGACCGCTTGGGTTCTGCCCCGCGGTTTGTGGTTCTCCGTTTTTATATGTTTTTACTACAATGTTTTGATGTAATTTATATTGAATTTGTAGTGAAAAATTTATTTAAGCGAGATTATACAATAAATGAAGTGTAATAATAATAAAATTTATTCAAAGAAACTTGTAATTATACAAAACATAAGTGCACTAAATAAATATAGCTAAGTATAATAATTTTGTCTGAACTAGGTAATCCTGTGTTTCAGGCGACAATAGTGCTAATTATTAAATAAAATAATCACTTACTATCACGATATACGAATTCAGTGAGCGTCGCAGTCTCGCAGATACTATATTCTAGCACGTCAATATGACAAAGTATACAAAGTATACGTCTTGAAACCATTCAAGACGAAAAAAGCGCATGTAAGAAAGGTTCTTTTTCAGACCTTATAATTTCCTTCGAGACTTAGTTGAAAATATGAGAGATTGATTGTATAATATGCATAAAAAGAACGACAAGATGGGAAAGAATATACAGTCAAAGATCAATTTGAACAATGTAGGTGATGAGTAAAAGTCTGTTATCAATCAACAAAGTAATTCATTAAGTTGATTCAAAAGATAACAAGCAGATGAACTTGACATATTTTTAATAGAAAAACTTCTCCTTTGTTTCTTGCGACAAAAGCCTTTAACACAATTATTTGAAGTACCTTTCAAAATTTATAAGGATTCTTAAACGGATGCTTCAAAGAAAACGTACCGTAATAATTCTTTTGTCGGAAGTGAAATTTCGACAGATTTCCGTTTAAACTTTTTCCAAGATTTTTGATTTGAATTTAACATAACCTAACCGTAGCGTCGTGGTTTGAGGGATGTTATTACAAAAGTATCCATCATCAATGTCAGTAATATTATTTTTAAACTTAAAACTGCTGGGATTCTAGACAGTAGACAATCGATTGACACAATAGACTTTTGACCAGGTCAGTGCTAAAGCAATCATGCCTGCAGATCAGCTTAGTAATGAACAGACTCTGACTCTCATTTTGTACGGAACCCTAAAACTGCGAACGATATGTTTATTGACTGTGATACAATGTGACGAAATAAAATAGGTCAAATACTAAACCAGGGCAACAAATACGCGATAGTGTAATGAATGAGCGTATTCGCGTAATACGACGCAGCCTGATAATGATAGGCTGATATCGCAAACGGTAGTTGGAGGCTCGCCAACTTCCTGCACTCTGCTAGTGCCCTGGTACTTTTGATTACAAATCGTTAAAGTTTTAATGGCATTTTTATTAAAATATGCCGTTTACCTTTCAAAAACTTCCTATAAAAAGTAGCATTAACTGTTACTTTTTATAAGAGGTTTTTAAAGGCTTTTAAAATCGAAATGGTGCCCCTTTTTTTTTACATAGTTTTGTTGCTCAGGTTAATGGCAAGAGTCTTGAAGTGAACGTTTTAAGTTATGGAGGAAATATTCGATGTGATAACAAGAAAGTTCATGTCAAGGTTTGTTTATTAATGATTTTTACGATTGAAAGTTTAAATTTATTTATTAAATACAAAACAGTAAACAAAAACATACATAATATTAATGTATATTCAGTAGGTATATTACCTAAGGAAATAAGGAAATCTTTGAAAAGATTCTGTAACACGCAAATAAAAGGTCAATGTAGTCCACTAATGTAATATGTAATTGCCTTTATTTTATAAGGTAGACTTCATTTTAAGGATTAAAGATCGAAATTCTAAGGGCGACAATGTATTTTTCCAAAAAAATTACCAATATACGCAAAGCTAGTGCCCTCAAGCGGTGAAGGGGAACATCGTGAGGAAATCGAAATGTCTTAAAACAGAAAATGCTAAAGCTATGAGAACAGATATAAGCCGCCTATTTTGGGACCAAAATAATTCTACCTGGTTAAATGACTGTACTCACTCATTGTGACCATGAAAGAACCGCTGACACGACTAACAATAAAAGAGCTTAATAAACACATTTACGGTAAAGCAAGGTGAGGGGAAGCTGTGCATATTGTATGAGCATAATGTCGCAGCATCAGTTATAGTTACCACAGTAATGTGTTCATGTAATTATGTAAACGAACCTCGGCTTGGCGCGTCGCCAGCCTTCTCGCTTTTATGTTGCCTTAGTACTCCAATAGTACGGTGTGCTCGTAATGGTCAATTGTTTAGGTATTGGCGGTACTTGATGGATGGCAGCGTAAAAGTACAAGAATTACGAGTACATCATCTTTATTAATTAGTAGCTGTGACACGGCCGCCCTCCGCCCCCTACCCACCGCGTCGCATCGCCCGTTCGCGGTATTACTTCTTTTGTTCGGTTCCTAAGGATGTTATATAGCCGAAGTACCTCGAATTTATCTTACTTGTTCGACACGCAAAAACGCGCTCTTCCTTTAACGCGCTACGTAAGAGCCCGTATGTATGGTAAGGTTTTTTTTCTTCAAATCGCTTAACCTAGTTTTATGCGTTTCTTATCATGCGTTTGCCATTGTTTTGTATGACTTCTAATGTGGTTCTTAGATGATAGGTTTTACCATTGGCCATTAGTTACTAGGGACGTTGCAATAGACGAATTATTGTGAAACGGGGTAACGGTTTAAATTTATTGGATAATTGAATTTCAACAAATATTCAGAATAATATGTCGCTAAAACACGATACGAGTACACAACTGTTCCTCAGATAAAGAAAATGCCCTGAATACAAAATGTCCTGAATAACTTTACACTTTGTCGAATGAGATTATGTTCAAGACCTGATACTGTTTATCATTCGAATTTGAAACAACAAAACACAAATTTGTAACAAGAAGCAAATTCCCCGATCTACGATTTAAAATGTATACCAAACATTGGAGCGTTTAAAAAGTGAAAATAAATCGAACACAATAAATTAATGAAGTAAAGATTATATTTAGATGTTGCTTTCTTATTTTCTTTGTAAATATAGGTATGTTTTTTGATATTTAAGATGACTATCAAAAATTATGTGATAGTGACGTATACATAGGAAATGTCAAAAACTCTAATACATAGCACACCATAATCGATTATTCAAATCGTTTCATCTTTATTCGAAGCCCCTATCTTTTCATCATACTGGAGTGCTATAGGTCGTCACCGGCATGATATATCCTCGCTGAAGCCTGTTTGCATACCAAATGTGTTCTTTCAAGCACCGATTCATGCCTTGTACGGTACAGCACGTCGATCTTATAGTGTATGGCTGTGGATGATCAAATAGATGAACCTGGATCCTATCAATATAACACGAATACACCACGAATCTATAGACTCTATTTATATATCTATGAAAAGGTCAAGTGTCGAGAAATTCCATGACTGCAAATTAGTGTTCCAAATTTTCGTTTTTAACTCAATTATGGCCGTCATATTTTGCGGAAGTTTGAATATAACATGAAAAGCGCAAAAGTAATTATTTTAACATTTCCCAAATTGCTATGTTGAATTTCGTTGAAGACAACAACTGACAATTGTTCTCAATTTTTTTGAAGACAACAACTGACTCAATTTTTTTGAGAATGTCTAATGTGTTTAGGACAAAGTTTTTGCTAAGTACCGTAAAGACGTGCCTTTTTATCGAAGGGGTGGGAAGTTGTCACATCCATAGATTTAACTAACTGATAAGTTTTAACTGTAATAACACAATCCTATTAATAACCTTAGTGCGACCTTCCGCCTACAAAGAACATAAAATAAACAGAAACCAAGAATAGAGATACATAAAAGCCTACCCCATTCCAATGGATAGAAGGCTGACGACACAAGTATCCTCCACATCCCATGAAAACGCAATAGCCTTTTGTGTTCGCATCGCTAGCACCCGCGTCAATATCGAGCTACGTTTGATGCGACAAGTATCATTCAAGACGATACTAGTAACTAGCTTGATACGAGTATTACTATTCCAAACCAGTATAGTACAGGGTGATCCTTACGATTACACTCTCTATTCTTCAAAACCTTTGAAATCGCTGGTTTGACTAGCTGTTTTCCATTCAAGTATCGATACTCACCAGATATATTCACGCAATGAATAAGCGTGAAGTGCGTCAACAGATTCAAAGTGTTTCTGCTTTGAAAGGGATTGGCAGGAGAAAAGGATGTAAATTTATAAAGATAGATTTGCTATCTTTTCATACAAACGTCAAAGTGAGATGTGTGGCAATAAATCATGTTCAAATCGGCATTGTAAATAAGCTGAAACATAATAAGCTAGACACGTACTTTATTTCGAAGGCATGAGTAATTATTATGAAGGAAATTAGATGATTAAAATAACAAATGAGATGGGGGTTGAGGATATTCATACTTTTGTTTGAAACATTTCATTTAATTTTCCGACAAACATATTGCCAAGCGTATTTTTCCACACAACAAATTTGCTATAAATGTTTAGTAGTATGTAGTTTAATTATAAACGAGGCATAGAATAGGCGTTACATTTACTATTGTGTGCGTCTGAGTACAGCTGAAGGTCGGTAGGGTGTTCATATTGACGGACAGAGCCAGATAGCGTTGGATGGGTGACGACTACGGGTTTTCCAGGAAACCGACGCTTTGTGTATAGCGATGCTAACATATTGGTACGATAATAATGCGAATTGCAGCCGCAAAAATGTACAGAATGGTAAAATTACAGATTCATACAAGGTTGCAACTTGATATCTAAGTAGTAATTCGAACATCACATTATGTATAAATAAGCTATGATTATGATTCATTGTTATTTTTATCTACGGTGCTCGGAGCGAACAAAGAACTAAGATTAGTTAGTTTTTGTGATAATAAAGGTACAGAACCGACTAATAGCTGGACAAAAACGGTTTTACCATCCATAGCCTAACAGAAAACCGAATTATTTAAAATATACCGGGAATACAAAAAACATATTTCCCAAAAAACAAACCTTCTAATTTAAAATAACTGTACAATTAAGATAGCGTCTCGTAAACGAACCACACAATAGCATGTCATCCTCCCCTCCGTAATTCAGGAGGCACGATTAAAAAGATAGAGAACAATGTTCCTGTGGGTAGAAATACCGGTGGAAACGGGGAATATACGGGGAAAACCGCGAGCAGTAATGAAAGGAACTTGACATGAATACAAGACGCGATGCTGTAAGAACACACGCTAATTTGCTTGCCCTTATTAAGTGGTCTACCAGACTCTCATATGAGTAAAATGACAATTAGTTTTCATGACATCGTTACAAAGTAGGTGATAACATTTAATATGAAACCTGAACATTAACTAAAGATTGCTTTTGCTCTGTCTACTTCATTTTAGGCATAGTCATTACTAGCTCTAGTATTGTAAAACAGGATTTTTCACGTACCGTTTCACGTATCGATGAAAGTACTACACATTTTCAGGGTGAGTTCTCCCTCTTGGAATAAGTAAAAACCAACTCGATGCCCTCACCTTATAGTGACGTGAAAATTTTCGTTTTACAATATAAATGATAAAATGCACGATAGGTTTTGTCATGTACTGTATTATTTGGGGGTATTTCTGGAGCTTGTTTTATAAATAGATCATGAATATAAAATACTCGCGCGCTATTTTATAGCGAACACGTTTATGATACAGAACAAAAAAACAGGGTAAAGTTGGGTTCGCATATCGAAACAGAACATTCAATACAGCAACGGTCTGTATTGAATGAAAACTGTTCTAATTCAATCCAGTGTTTTCATTTGAAAAGTCTCGCTTCAGTTTTTGTATTGACTGTTCGCAGTTGAATTAAACAGTTTTATAACTAAAAATGAAGTTTAAACAGAAATGAAATAACGGGTAAATTACATTTTTCGAGTTTAGGGAATGCAATAAGCATTTTATATCTTTTTCAGAAGAAGTCTTAATGAAATTACTGATTGGAACTGAAAGTTTATTAAAATAGAACCAGACACAGTTAGTCTGCTATCCATCTAGAAGCTTCATTGTCCACCTTCGTTCTCCACCATCAGATCAACTCGCTATCACCATAATATTGCTTTTTCGTTGGAACTTGGTATACAATCCAATCTGATCAGCTATAGGACAAAAACTGCGTCTAATCGTGTCGTAAGATGTTAACCACATGCAAGTTAAAGCACCGATTCTTAAATCTGCCTACTCTATCTTCCCAGAGGAAACCTTCATGAATTTTCATCTATGCCACGTAGGGAGTGTTTCCCGCTACGACACTCGTCAGTTACTTGACTAGGTAGTAGTTGACGGTCGTGCGCCCTTCGCATCCCCTTGCAAATATCACTTTCAATTTCAAGAGGTCGTCGACGTCATGTGATAAGGGTTGCTGACGTTGGTTACCGCTGATCTATAAGTCACTAACCTTATGTCTTGTGGTGTGTAGTGAATTTAATCAAATAAAATGTGAGACCCTTTGGAAACTTCGTTTCGCGAAATGTGAAACTTATTTTTTTCCTATGTCATCATTATCAATAGCTAGTAGAAATCTGCAACTAGACATAGGTCTCTTCTTAGCTATCTATAGCTTGGGTTGTCGCACCTTTATCAGTTTTATAATTATTAACTTCGAAAGTATTTCTTAACGAGTGCTGAAAGGTTTTTTGCGTATAATTAATTGGATAAACAACGAACAGTCACATAAAAGTTCTGATCCCACACTAGGATTCCCTGTATCGTGGGTATCAGGAACTACGAGTACCATGGTACCACAACACCTAGAGCGGAACAAATATCTGCAGAACATGCAAACATTTGTCCAGCAGATGTTTTCATACACCATCTGTAACCTGTGATGATCTGGTTAGGAGACTCGACGACTCTAAACGTAACCCAATAGAGTAATGTAATGTTTAGTTTCTGCATGCTAGTTTACGGTACATAAAACAGCTATGTTTACGTTATATCTATTCTTCCTGTAGCACTTTATAGTTCCCGCTAAGTCCATAGTGAAAGTTGTATCTATTTACGTACCGTTTATGTCTTGCAGTTCGACTCAGGAATCATTAGTTGGAATAATAAGCGTGAACTGCTTTTTATTTCCGTGTTGTTCTCGCGTTGAAATACGTTTTAAAGGTGTTTAGTTTCGGACAAGGGCCGACATACATAAAAGCGTTGCGGCGCTGCGGCGCACCGCTTTTTCTGCGTTGCGACGTGAGGTGACACCTATTTTGGCGGTGCGGCGTCGCTTTTATGTGTGTCGGCCCTTAATGTTTGGAGTTGTGCTGGAGGAAATGGGGTTTTTATCCTTTGTCTTATCACTAGTTTCTTGTTGGTCACTGACTTGGTGACAGGCTGACCAAGCCGAAACCAGTGATATGCCAAGGAATCCCGTCTGATATGTATCTATATATCTATGTATCGTTATAACATGAGACGTTATGGTGATGCGTCCGTCGATTAGCAATTGGACGCAACAGATGCGAGATACACGCCGCGGGACAATGTTTGCATGATCTGCGAATATTAACTATTGTGTATGTGACTGTTCTGGTCTACATACCGTCCATATAAATCATCAGATCAGGTCAAACTTCACGCGCTAAGATCCAAGCTACCGCACACGTGTCTAATTGGTTTCTGAACAAACGTTTTTACCAATATTGTGCTCTAATAGTTTCTCTGTAAACGTCTTCCTACTTTCCTTGATAATTATGAGTAATTGATACACCGCTGTGCTAAATATAGAAAAACGTTGCATGCGTACAGTAATTTAACCACAAAATAGCAAATAGAATTATTGAATATTTTTCGTTTGACTGAAGCGTCTATTCGACACGTAATCCGATACATATTGATTCGACTTTGTATATTTAAAAAAGTTACTTTTTGCCCAAATTTGCATTACACTTGTTATTTTAACATTGGTCACAGGCTCTTCTCAGGTTCACTATATCTGACCCTAATGCAGGGTGAATAAGAAAGAACCATTGACACCACGAACGAACGTCCTACGAAAAGTATGACTTTCAATCTTCCTCTGTAGCTTATTACTTATTAAGTCTCAAGATCAGCGGTCTAAACATGAAGTCTTATGCGCTTCCGCTTTGCGATTGAGGACGCTATGGCATAGCTAAAGCTTTGTCATTCGCAAAGCGGGATTTGACAGCTTTCCCTGAATTGAATCGCAATAAGACTTGATGGTTAGGCCCCAATAGTTGATGATCTTTATGTGCCATTTTCTTTTCATAGTGTGGCGGGCCGGCATTGTCGTATTCGTAAATGTATTAAGCTAACTTACGTCATGAAACGTCGTGCTAATGGCCTACATACCTAAAAATTCGTTTCAATCATTCTTCGACCAGAAGTTTGTAATTTCACGTTTTGTTTGCTTCGACGCGTCGAGTGGTTGCTGACCTCACTTTCACTACTCTCACTCGTTATCGGTTATCATCGAGTATTTTGCATTTCGCGTTGCCTTCGTATGACTCATTGCGCCCTGAGCTGTATGCACCTTTAGCTAAGGCTTTATGCCCTTATATAGGGACAAAATTATTGGAAGAAATGTCAGTAAGACTTATCTAAACCTAAATTGACACTCAACCATGACTTTTTGACAGTTTTCAATGAGAATGTGCCGAAAAAGCTATGAATGAGACTAGCTTTAGTTCGAGATTACAAGTGTCTAAACCTATAACTATACATTCGTTACCTAAAAAATCAACAGGTTTACTTTTTAACTAACATCACAAGGATTACTACAATTTTCATATTACAGCTAAGTGAATTTACGCCGAATCGTAAAGTAGAAGATTTATGTATGTAATCGGTTTATAGCGAATGAATATCTTATATGAACCTTGTACCAGACCACCCGACATAGTCTCGTTTAGCATGGAAATCGCTATTAAATCATTGCTTAGCCACTCTGCGTAAAAGTACTATAAAATAGTTACTACGTAGAACAGAATCTCCAAGATTTAACTCCTTGAGTGAAATCTTGCGCTCTTCCTGACCTACCTCGGCACGACGACGTATACCGTTTTAAATGTTTCTAAGTGCTTAGACTTGAAGCCAAGATGACACTAGAATGTGTAAGCGCTGCTTACTTCCGGGGCTTGGTGATGCTGTGTGAAAATGTCCAGCATTATTATTATTATAAGTATGTTCTTAAGTTGTTCATGCTGAGCGACAAAATTATTTAACGAATAAAGCTTGCTGATAAAGATTTAAAACAGGCCAGTTCTCAGCTTACTACTCGGCTTCTTTTGTCAGTACCTGTTAACGAAACTCATAATTCTGTAATTATGAGTTTCGTTTCCATACTCTCTGCTGCTTTTATAACGATAGCATCACCATTCCTTTTGTTAAAACGTATTCAATGTTTATAGCACAATAAAGAGATCCCACCGCACCCGCTGGAACTAATAGATAATTGTTTTTTATTATCGCTGGCTATTATTGGCTATCAAGTTTGACCAAGTATTGCCGATCGGACTGCAGCAACTTCTATGCTTCATTCCCATCTGGATTTGAAAAAAATACACCATAACACTTTTTTGGATCGGTTGTTATAAATAAATAATAATAAATAATGCTGGTCATTTTTCACACATCATCATCTAGCCCCAAAGTAAGCAAAGTTTGTGTTATGGGAACTACATGACTGATATACTACTTATATGCATTTTTAAATACATACATATTATACATAGGTATATGTTATCTATAATCACTTGGAGTAGCTGAGAGGCAGACCGAAGGTAGGATTGTGTGAACCGATGACGTTGTAGTCCACATATTGTGCACCATTGAAGTAGTGAACACTGAATAGAGGAACAAGAAATCAACTGTGCCGACAACACATAATGTGGGATAAGGTTAGGTAATGATGATGATTAAATTATGTTGTATGTATAATGGATCGATCTTAGTCGCCATCAGAAGCGAGCAACTCAATCTATCGACATCGATTCATCGAAGCATTGCTAATCGACCATTATTTCTTCGATGCTCCTTCTTTGTGAGTCAATGTATCATCGATTGCATAAAATGCTTTGTCTCTTTAGAGAATATCTTCATTCGAGTACTGAATCATACTAAACACAGGACTATGCAAACCAAGTTGACAATGAAATCACGACCTTTGTCTATCTAGGACGTCGCTAATTTTGACTCATAACTCCATAGTTAGTTGGTAAGTCGTATCACAAAGGAAATACCAGAGGTATTGGATGTGGAATCCGCTTAGAATTCCAAACCGAATTCTAAGCGGATAGGATAGTAGGAAATTGCGCATTTTGCTCAGATGTTTTGTGTAAGTAGGTGGTTTGGTATGCTCTGTCTATCATTCTACCATAAAAGAAACATACAAAATAATACAAGTTTTAAAGATACAATAGCCTACTTATTGCTAAAAGTGATACCTTCTAGTCTTATCTTTGAATGGTTGGGATCAGTGTCCCGTATGAAATGCCGAGTCGATTTCTGAATAAAAATACAGGTAAAATATTTAACAGATTTAACAGATCTGTCTAAATTTAGGTGGATGGTTCCACCTAGATTACTTTCCTGCTATACTTCCATAAAACAAGCCATAAGTAATTCAGTGAATAGTATCTATCGATCTATCTTACTTGTGATATCAGGATCGAATCAAGTTTTTTTTTCCACTTTAGTATAATAGTGTTCCAATAAGCGGAGATGGCCTTGCAAAACCTGTCACGTGGATAGTCAACCATTCTGCAAACGTAGGCATGTGCCAATTATAAAATTTGGTCTACTCTTTACTTGCTTTGTGGCCTACTTCCCATTTTCTACAGCTAACAGCTACTGAAACCTGTCCAAAGCCCGAAATTAAACGTCCAACAAAAAATCACGTTATCGTTTCCTTCTTATTAACTCCACGTGGCCACTGAATAACCAATAATACTAACTTACTGAAAACTCACTCCGCGGTTCGCTATTTTGAGTGAAGTTGTCGTGCGTATTCAGTTATTCTGCCGTGTAACACACCTGCGCCCACCTTCCTTACTCTACCCATATTATATTTTATTCTATAATATCTGTGCCCATACGATAGTTTTTGTTAGGTGTGTACGTATTATGCTGTGTATATTATGTAGGTATATTGTGTATTTTATGGTATATTCATAGTATGTGGTATACCAATTAAACCCTTTGTAAACTTTCGTACAGTCATTTCCCTCCAAAGGTTGTCTGGAAGAGATCCGCTAATTAGCGATAAGTCCATCATACAAAATTGGCAAGCTGATTTGTAATTTGGTCTGAAATTAAGTATTGTCTATCCATCTATCTATCCAGCGCTGGTCTTTGAACGCGGCGTGGTTCTACTGATACGAACCGTCGATAGTGCGCGTCAACTATGTATATTTTCGTCTATATTCCCTCCTAAACTGCGAATGCGGAGTGAAACAAGCCTCACATGGCTTCAGAATCGCAGCGAGATTGAAATTGTTTCGAATCAAAAACGAGGTACAGTTAGATTAAAATGTTTGAAACGGAATTTGTTTTAAAAATACTTCGAAAAGTGTTCGAATATTGAAAAGGGGAAAATAGAATGGTTGTTTTTTATGAAGGTGATTTTACGATTTAAGTCCGGTAGTAACCTAACAAATCAACTAGATTAAACAGCATTCGGCTTTGTCAAAATTAAAATGGAGACGTTTTCGTGCCTTGGATTGCACGTTACGTAGTCGGTGTCAGCTATAACAGTCGCGAGCCGTTTCGGCAATATTCTAGCAGTCTATAAACTCCGACAAAACTACTCCGAACTTATAAGAATGTCTTTGTTGTCTGCGCGCAAGACAAAAACCAAAGCCTGTTGGAGAGATCAACTTTATTAATGTAGGTATCTTCATCTACCAAACCGATTTACAATAACGCTAGTGGAAAAGGAAAAAAGAAATTTGGAATGTCACGTGTACATACTTACTACTCGATACAACTATTGCTTTCACATGGTTACAAAGTTTAACGAGTAGGTAGTCTCTTATATGAAACTTGTGTTCTTGTCTCTTCCATGAGGGTATAGCAACAGCGAGACAGACCGAGGTTTTTTTAGCTAAGAAGGTTTATCTATATTTTTAGTTTTCTATTAGCGTTACCAATTGTAGAAAGTCAACTTGGCTACAGGTGCTGGACTGGGATATAATATTTAATCAGGAAAATGAAACAATCCTACTAATATAATAAATGTCTGTCTGTGTGTGTGTGTGTGTGTGTGTGTGTGTGTGTGTGTATGTGTGTGTGTATGTGTGTGTGTGTGTGTGTGTGTGTGTGAATGTATGGCACATATACACATATACAACACATAGGCTAATCTAATCGACCCCTAAGGGGGTTAAATAGGGCGGTAAAGTTTCTATGAAAAAACCCTTTGGGGGTGTGCAATTGAGTTCTAAACTTTGTATAAATTGTACTCCTTGGTTCGATTCATTCAAAAGTTGGTGGACATAGTTTGAAGCCTGGAGACGGTCATATGCTACTTTTACTAACATACCACGCGGGCGAAGCCGCGGGCAACAACTAGTAAGTAATAAATGTTTCAATTTTGAAATCTTTATATTTATGAAATTGAAAGCATTATCCTTCAACTAGCCTCGGGCCAGATACCAGAGTGTTTTCTGTTATTGAATTTGTAATATTCTTTGATATTTGGTAGGTACAAGCTTCACAAAGAATAACATTTTAATTTAAAACAGGTTTCTACTGAAGAGGTATTCTATTCTAAAAACTATAACTACTATAACGATACATTAAAAAGAAAATTAAATCAATTAATTCAAAAAATCTATTAAGAGTTAGCTTAACAGTTTCCCACCATTCACACTAAGATTTTTATGATTACGCTGTTTTCTCCACAAGGAAGAGGCATATAGATATACAATGTAGACAATCGAAAAAAGTACAAAACTCTTTAGGCAACAGTCTTCATGTTGGTGCATTGTGACCCGGTACCATTTCGTCAACTCTCATTATCCAATTCTCCTAACCGGTGATTCCATCAATTGCCCGGTGACTTCACCGAAACATTGACCTTACGGATTAAACTGTACGCCTCTCGCCTCTTATCAACGATAACATTCAGAGGATGTGTTACAATCGTCCGATTGCGCTACACCGTCCAAGCTCCAACTAGTCTGTTCCAAACCATCGGGCGAGGACGACGTGTTTTAACATTCGTTCGGTCGCTGTTTAATTTACGGAAATATTATTCAGCCTCCGATAGCGTGATACCAACCGACACTTTTCAAATAACAACCTGCAACATCCACAGTTTTCAAATGTAAAACGAACAGTGTTTTGTTTACCTTGCGATTCTCGGTAGAGTGTGTTTTGTGCGTGAGCTAACAACCGGATTGCAGTGTATCGGATTGTGAAGTGACCAATGGCGTTGATCTGAGCTATTTGGCCGGTGTCGTACTGTTGTCGTGATGTACGAAGTATCGTGCGTCGCCGGTAACAAAGTAGACGCTGCGTACGCAGTCAAATCCCTATCGAACGTCGTACCCCCAGGCATGGGTCACACCGTGTCAGTCCAGCGTCACCACGCGCACTCCCAGTCCTACAAGCACAAGCACGAGCCTCCTCCGCCGGTCAGCAAGCCGGATGCCCTCAAATCCCATGTGATGAGACTGCTCAAACGGTCCAAGAGCCATACTCCAGCAACGCGGGCGGCCGAGAACCAACCGGACCCGAGGCAATCCGCGTACGACCGTCGCACCGTCTTCACGAGGCCGGTTACCGATGAGCAGCGACGCAGGCGGAATTCTACGGAACGACGCCGCAGTGCTGATAAACGTGTGATGGTGACTATTGTGGATGGGCTGCCGGTGGTGGTCACGGGACAGAGCCAACAGCATCATCCGCCGCCGGTGACGCACCATCGCCATTCATATAAGGTGAGTTTCGTAACTACAGCATGAGGGAGTAACCATTCAGTTTAGAAGCTGACAGCTACGATGTTGATTACTACATTAGCCTGTGACGGACATGGTAGATCCCAGTGATCGTGTTCTCACTACTTCAGTTTAGGTGCTGTGACATGTCATATTTTGACAGCTACGATATAAATATTATAGTTAGTCCGTAACAGTGGTGGTAGGTGCTAGGGCTCGTTTCCTCGAACAACAGTCCGTAGAGGTTATATGCATGTCATCCAGTAGCACAATTCAGTCCGTAGAGGTTATATGCATGTCATCCAGTAGCACAATTCAGTCCGCAGAGGTTATATGCATGTCATCCAGTAGCACAATTCAGTCCGCAGAGGTCATAGTTCATGTCATCCAGTCGCACTATTCCCGCCCGAATGCTGGTACTGACTGCAGTGTAATGCATTACATGTTTACCAAATACGGACTGGCGTTTTTAGATTTCATTTCAGTTTTCAATGTAAATAAACATACAATACGATTAACGAATTAAAACTCAAATAGGCTACGGCCTGAGTGAATTGTAACTTTATGCATTGAATGATTTATTTTCGGAAAGAACTTGATCTTGGAATGTACTTGAAATTACTTCAATCAGAAAAATGTTTGTGAAACCATAAACCATACCAGTGTGGTTTGAGGAAAATTACTAATTTGTTGTGACTGGAGTAATCAATGGTGACTTATTATTACAACATGATCGATTTGTACCTATTATTATTTTAATCATCATCAGCAGCCTGTAGAAGTTCACTGATTGAAACAGGTCTTCTCCAAAAAGTGCCATGACGAACGATCTTAGGCTACTTCCATCTACCGATCATTAAAATGTCATCGATCCATCGGTTGTGTGAGGTCTACCTACACTTTGTTGTCCGATTTGTGGTCGCCATTCGAGAACTTTTCTTCACAAGCTGTTCTCGGTTCTGCAAGTTAAATGACGAGCTATACTTAAAATTATTATAACTTGCGTAAGCGAAAATTTACGTTTACTCGAAAAGCTGGCAAAGAAAGTGACAAAAAGGATGAGTTAGCCGTAAAGTTGTGTCATACGTATGTTTTACCCACATAGCTGATGAACAAAATACTTGTTAATTAAAATTAAGAATATGTTTTGAAAGCAGTCTCAAATTGGAGTTGCTTTACAAATTGCGAGCGTAATAATTAACGCAATATTGCCTTTCATACTTAGTACATATCAATGAAACACATAGGTACAATTAAAGCAACCGGTTTCTAAGTGGTTTTATCAGAGTTAAAACGAGCAAACTGTAGACATGGTAAATGTAGTTCCCGTTGTCTGCGTCCGTGGGCAACCAGGGCCCTTCGCGTATTCAAAATTTTATTCAGGGCGACTGGTCTGAGTGACGCGTTACCAGAGATCTGGCTCACGGCATTAGCATTCCCATTCAGCGTGGCAATGCAGATAGCATTTTGGGAACGCTTCCTTCTGGTAGTGATTCAGATTCAGATAATTTATTTGTACAGAACACAGGTAAAATTTCAGATAAAATTTATAGGTTAGTAAACGTATCACCATATTCTACTAAGTTGTTAGTATACAAATATTCATCAGATAAATTAACAATTAAATCAAAATTACGAGGCAACAAAAATCATCTAAAACATGTGAAAAAAGGGATAACTAGTGATCAGGATCAGTTGAGATATCTATATATCGTTTACTGGCTAATTTGGTCAGTTCGTGTCCCGGATCAGACAATCTTCTTTTAAAATATCTTTAAATGCTATATTACTTTTAAGATTTAACAAAGTCTCCATTAAGTAAAACTTCCTAACTCCTATTTTAGTTTACTTTCTATGTAGCATAGCTTGAGATGCCCTGCATACTTTATGGTTGATCCTAGGCTATGAACAATCAGATTAAATTCAGCTGGCACAGCGTACATACCTCACGATCCTATAGATAACTGTTTCATGTCTCTACTGGTATTACGGAAAACTTCAGTATATATCTGACTCATTAATATTGCGCGCGTGAACGTAATGATGTTAATATTTTTAAATAAACACTCAACAAGTTTAGTTGCAAAAACAAATTATGTAACGAATGGATTGGCCTTATTATTGAAACTAGTAATAGTACTATATAGATTCGTGAAATTCTGGATTGGGTAGTCTTTTAAAGAATATACATTTTATATGTTAATATCATATGACGAAACAAACATGCTCACAACTGTATTCCTTAATAGGCATCCTCAGATTCATGCCCAGTGCCGAGTAAGTGAGGATGTGTGTGATGCGAATATGGGGAAGTCAATGTCAAGTCAAAACATTATGTTGGCACATGCCCACATGCCATTAAAATGTTTATTTAATTAAAGAAATAAAAATAATAACCTATTATTTCTGACTACAAATATAATAATAGATATTGTTTAATTTAAGTCACAGACTCATATTATAAAATACAGTAACAATAAAAGCAAATAAAATTAAAATAAAATGTCAAAAAATAAATAAGGTTATTATAAAAATACACATATGCATAGACAAAGCAAACAGGTTTTACGGTTTTTTTTTTCAGTTAGGTCGGAAGCCTTCGGACTGTCAATACCTCTATAATCCGATACGAGAACATCCGTAGAAAAACTCAAGGCTCAATAATTAATTAATTAAATAATTGAATTAGCAAGCTGATATGGCGTGTCTTTTAAACGGTGTAACAGTATTGATATATTTTATATGTCCTTGGCAAAATTCGGGGATGCGGTTTTATAATTTTTGGATAGGACACATAGTAATATGTAAAGTAGTTTATTTTAAGTTATAGATAGTAGCTTGTTGGTGTAATTTTATTAATGTTTAGTAAGTATACTTGTATTTCTTTTTATATTTATTTGTCGCTTTGGTGCTGCACTGTTTAGGCAATGTAAATATGTTAATAAATAAATAAAAACTCGCATTTATAATTATAGTGATTTTTGCACAAGTTGATGGTTACATATTGTCAAAGTTGTCACTGTCGTAACATAATGTTTAATACTGTGACATTGTTTTGAAGAGAAACAATTAAGGTTACACGTTATCGCTTGCGACAGTACGTGCGTAGATAGGTGTGGATATATATTAGTAAAGTCATTACACTTTTGGCAGGTGTTTATGAGTAAACCCTTAAGGATCCGGCGTACAGCGCACATAACTTAAATAAGAAGCGCGTACAAAAATGTAGCTATCTCTTTTTGATTGATGCAGGCCCGCCCGTGCTTGCGCGATAGCAATATTAGCCGTTCAGAATTTGTTATAAGTTTGGTGGTGTTCCGTAATACCAAAAAAGATGAATGAAAACTTGTAATTTTTCACATTGTGTTGTTATTCTGTAACTAGACAATATAATCTATGTACCTAACCAAACGATACGTAAGGTATTGTTGTTTTTAATACGAAACAATTAAGAAGAAAACATGTCATGTATGACGTAAAAATATCCAAAATGCGATTCGTTTACATTTCATTTCAGGTAAGTATTTTTAAAACATATATAGCAAGGTACGTAGATATAAATACTATTCGAATGCAAATGATAACATAATATGGTGGAAATAAGCTCTAATTACAAATGACTACGGTATTACGTTTGTATGGGCAATTCATCCAACGCAGGCCTCTTAAGCAATGCGCTTAATGTTTACGATAGTAAAACAGCACGTACTATATAGCACGTAAAAACGTAATGCAAAGTCTTAAAACATATTTACGTCATTCTATTTATTTATCTTAATTGTTATCGAACGCGTTTGCCTTGATGAAACAGCTGGGTGTTATGTCATATTATTATGAATATTGGTATTTTTGTTGCATTTTGTGAGCACTTGTGGTGTAGTGGCTACAGTGACTTTCGATCCAAAGGTCCCGTCCCGTCGGACACCAATGGATTTATCCACGCGAAAATGTATCTGCACATAATAATAATTAATAATTATGCTGGACATTTTCCACACAGCATCATCTAGCAAAGTAAGCAAAGCTTGTGTTATGAGAACTACATGACTGATATACTACTTATATACATTTTTTTTTGTAAATGCATACATACTTTACAGACCCGAGATAAAGATTTGTGGACAACATATTACATTGCATACACATTGCTCGAACATAAAAATTAAGGAATATATCGCGATGAGATCAGCTATTTTCAGACTGCGTCGTCTCACTTTAGGGTAAAGGCCTCCCTATCTCTTCTCTTCTGGGTCCTGGGCTATTAAAGCACCATCCTTCTTAAAGGAGTCAAGTTCGTCCCGCAATCTCAGACTGGGAACTATTCCACCAAGATTAGGATAATCAGTACCATAGCCCTTAGAGGTCAGAACGTCTACTTAGCGATGTAGCTTGCGAAATCTTTGCCCGGTTAGATCATCTGACCGATTTAGAGCCTAACTGGTGCGTGGGCATTCCATCGTTAGTGTTGAGGAAGGTCGTTTCCCTTAATTTGCATTTTTGACGTCTTTTATTAGGTGGTGACTTTTTATTGGCAAGACTCCATCCCTACCAAGCTACGGTATCCACTGATAGGAACTTATTATATTTTAACTAAATCATATTTGTCTCGGGTCTGAGTGTTTTCTATGTATAATATGTATGTATTTACAAAAAAAAATATCAAAGTAGTGAGTATATCAGTCATGTAGTTGTAATCCAAGCTCTTCTTAGTTTGGGGCTATGATGCTGTGTGAAAAATGTTCAGCATTATTTATTTATTTAAAGTAAGGCTAGGATAATGTTAAAGACTTTATTTAATTCTTTGACTAATACTCGTTTTCAAAAAACGAGTTCGATTGGCACCATGCAAAAACTGAATGAAGGATCATAAAAAAACAAGCTAAGTTTGTTGCTGATTCTTATAAGCTTGGTCGCGCGCGAGTAATCGTTTTTAAGCTGACGTTTCTATACGATCCTTGTGATTTCAATGAATAAAAAAATAAAAAATCAATTGTCTGGTGATCTTTTAAAAGCCTACCTAATTCACTCTCGCACAAGCGAAATTTATGGGCTCGTGATCACTACGCACAGTCAAAGCTGTATTCGTAAAAATGATCATATCAAAACACTTTCCTATTTATAACATTTTACATGTTCGTGACGTTTCGTGATGCTATTACGAAACTGGTGCACTCGCATTACGGTCAACAAAAGTGACAGGGTGACTAATGGAATAGCTAAACTGAATAGACTAGAAACAGAATAAAACGCCAGTTGGACAGGTTTGTAGATACATTTTGCACTTTCGCTGGGCTCTTGATTTATTGAGGAGGTAAGAGTGGTTCTTGTGAAACTTGTGATTTTGAAGAAAGTTGTCAAAATTATGAAGGTCAGGGTTATTGTTTGTACCAAAAGTTCGTAATGAGTACCATCCTCAATTCCTCACTATATCTAAAGACTCAAAACCGACTGAAGCTTTGACTGAAGCGTTTTTTTAAGCTTACTAGTTTTTGAAATAAATAATTCTAATTGACGAAGAAGACTCATACTCAATAGTGGATTACAAAAAGTTGATAATGATGATTTAAAAAAAAAAACTGGCCACTTTAATATTGCCAAATGAAGGCAGGACGCCTTCATAACTTAGAATTTGAAAGTTTAGAATTAAGGCCGAGACATATTAAACGTTTCTGACACTAATTACTGGAGTAATTAATGGACGGGAATTATGCTGAAGTTTTAGGGGTGTCTTAATAACAATTTTCATTAAAAAAAATAAGTTTTTTATTCATTGAAATCACAGGAACCCATTATAAGAGACGTCAACTTCTTTGTTCTCTGTTAAACTTTAACTGTATTTACAACAGTAACACACAGCGTCCTGACCTCACACTAGGATTCCCTGTGTCGTGGGTATCAGAAACTACGAGTACCGTCGCACCCCAAAACCCAGACCCGGTACAATTATCTGCAGAACATGCATTTTTTTGCCGCAGCGGGAATCGAACCAGCGTCACAGCCGGCTACTCACCCGCTACACCATCCTACTAATATTATAAACTTGAAAGTTTGTGAGGATGGATGTTTGTTACTCTTTCAGGCAAAAACTACTCGAGGGATTTTGATGAAAGTTTACAGTAATATAGCTTATGCTTCAGAATAACACATAGGCTACCGGGTACCGCGCGGTCGAAGTCGTAGGCAGAAACTAGTTGAGGTCATAAAATTTGCTATGTTCTACAGAGCGCGCGCTACGGTGCGGCTCTGAGGCACAGCAAGGAACCTATGCCTTCTGCATCGAATATAGTTGCGTTACTTTTCACTTGCCATTAGATCGACACACGCAAGTTCTTTGAACGCGTTCGAAGTTGGAACTGTACCGTTCTAATTCGAGATTGGAGTGTTCCGCGCTTTATTTTTAGCGAGATACATTTTATGCGCTTAATTCGAGACTGTGCTAGTTAAATGCACTTTGATGATACCGTAGTGTTTTAAAAGGGTTTTTATAAATACTCGATAAGATTGTCGGCAAATGTTCTTTGTCTACATTTGGACGAGTGGCCATTAGTGACATTTGCAACTTAGTCCTATCGTGATTTGGAAATACTGTGTATTTACGACCTAGCTGTGTCACGGTCGCCCTCTCGGCCCCCCGACCAACCGCGTCGCATCTCCCCGTCCGCGCTTTTACTTCGCTTCGCTTAGCGTTCTTTCCGTAGCGTGATGTCATAGCCTTCCTAAATAATATGGCTATCAAAAGCATTTTTTTTTCAAATCCAACTGGACGTTCCAGAGATACGCGTGTTCAAACAAAAAAGTATAAAAATCGGCTTTATGATTAGTATAGATAATGTATTATTTCGAGAAAGAAAAACATAAAAAAAAATGCTCACACATTGTATTCCCTATTGTAGACATCCTCAGATACGTACTCAGTGAGTGGATCTTTGAGGATACCAAAATGTAATGTTCTGTGTTAGTCATAACACAGAACATTACATTTTGCACATACCCGCGTTTTGCAAATAGTTAGCATTCCACGTGGCAGGTTGCAAACCCATCGCCGCTAATTAGAACTCCCTGTTGGCAAAAGCCTACGAATTTTTGAGACAGCAGTATAGAAAATACAATATTTGATCGAACTAAGCCTTCCCTTCTAGTCAGCTATCTCACTGCTAAGTCAAATAAATAACACTCCGTAACTATAATTATATTTTGATAACGATGATAACGATTTAGCTTTGAATAATTTGTTCTTACAAAACTCTGCACTGGAAGAAGTTAAAATATGCAAAGGTCATGTAAATAAGGTAGAATTCAAGTTTATCAGAGTGATAAGAGTTTTTATCTCGTGTTATCACAACAGTGCGAGATCGACTAGTTGAAACTAAACTTACAGTTTAGAATGGTAAACAAGTACAGATTTTTACGCGATATATTCATGTTGTTCCTATGTTGATTTTAATCTGTGGTTATCAAATCAGTTGCAATATAGTTACATACCTAGTAACATTAATCATTAACGAAAAGAAATATTTTTTTTAAATTTTCGTTCATCGTGTCACCTTTTTTGGTTAAAAGTACTTTACTTTTGATCAGTGAGCCGATCAAACTAATAATAATAATTTTTCACACAGCATCATCTAGCCCCAAAGTAAGCAGAGCTTGTGTTATGGGTTGTTATGGGAACAAAATGACTGATATACTACTTATTTTTTTTGTAAATTCATACATATTATATATAGAAAACACCCAGACCCGAGACAAATATTTGCGATCATCCAAGCATTTGTCCCGCTCTCAGGGCGCTTCTGCGTTTCAGGCGGCTATGGCCCACTGATCCACAGAGGTCGTCGAACTATGTACCTATTAAATTATCCTAAAATGTCCTGTTTTCGTTTCGAAAAACTAGCTTTTGCATGCGGCTTCGTGCGCTTGGTACCTAGATGAATGTTTGAAGGTCACAAACTAATCTGTTACATTCTAAATTTCATTCAAGTACTTTCAGTAATTATAGCCAATTACGGCCATTATTTTAAAAGCCATATTTAGCAACAAACATTTAAACTTTTGCATCCTAATCCTACTAATATTTATAATTTGCCAAAGTTTGGATTCTTAGATGTTTGTTGATAATCTCCTTAATAGCTGGGTCGATTTGGATGAATTTTGGCACAGATATCGCGGGCAGAGACAAAATTTGTAGCTTAAATTTGTGCTTTCGGTAGGTTTTGACGAAAGGGGTAAACCCCTTTTAAAACTTTAAGATTTTAAATAATGGATAATCAGCAATTTATATCAACTACATATAAATGGCTAAACGTTTCCGCTCCTCAACCATTTTGTTTATGCATGCAAATAAATATAATTAATGATAACCTACAACGTCAAGAAGTCTAAACCGTTTTTAATGTCCTATGTTTTTAATGTGTACACTACACTCTATTTGTTGCGCGGCAAAAACTATGTCTGATTTATTTTAGACCTGTTGTTTTCAATTATCATTCATATTGTAAAACGTTTTTTTTTGTCATATTATCTCGTTTTACAATATTAAGAATTCTCGTAACTTAATAATCTTGTGGACAGCTAACGCCATCTAGTGACCAGTAGCGAAACTCAAAGTACGGGCGTACCTAAACGCACCCAACATCTATGTATAATATGTATGTATTTACAAAAAAATGTATATAACTAGTATATCAGTCATGTAGTTCCCATAACACAAGCTCTGCTTACTTTGAGGCTAGATGATGCTGTGAAAATGTCCAGCATTATTTATTTATTAACATGACAACATCGAACCTCAGAGAATTAATAGATCTGAATGTTTTCAATTTCTAATTATACTTTTGTTTGCTTTTTTACATTTGTTATCAAGCAGACGCTTTCCTTGAAAGGCTTTGTGAATTTGTGTTTAATGCGACCACTCCACGCAAGATGGCGCTAGTAGTCTTCAAAGCTAACATGGCTCGTCTCTAATATTATGTTCGGTGCCTTTGACATAATTATTATATCTGAGAGTTCTTATTGCTCTTTATTATTAACTAGCTATTGTCCAAGGCTTCGCTCGCGTAGTTCCCGGATGAAAAGTAGCTCTAAGGCAGCGTGTGTAAGCAGCAACGTATTCGCTCGAACCTTTTTTTCGTCAACGTTACAAAGTTGGTCTCAACAAAAAACCCTTTTATTTTAACGGCATCCTAAGTTCACTCGAAAGGTCCATTCTAAATATTGGGAAATATTTTTTGAAATTGGATGAGTAGTTTCGAAGATTACCCCCTACATACATATTTACAAACGTTACCTCATTATAATCCTACTATCCTACTTCCTACTAATATAATAAATGCGAAAGTATGTGTGTGTGAATGTTTGTTACCACGTATCTCCGTAACTAATTAACCTGTTTCGATGAAATTTGGAATGTAGATAATTTAGGTTCTGGAATAACACATAGGCTAATCTTATTTTGATTCAATAAATTAACCCCCTTAACCCCTTTGTTAAATAGGGTGGTAAAGTTTCTATGGAAAATGTTATTCCTTTGTTAGATTCGCTCAAAACTCGGTACAAATAACTTTAAAATAAATAATAAAACACGTTTTTTTTTATTTTTCCAAACTACCCTTTGGAGGTGTGCAATTGAGTTCTAAAATTTGTATGGTTTTTTTTATTCATAGTTCGATTCACACAAAACTCGGTTTAAATAAACTATAAAGTAAATAATGAATTACGTATTTTTTATTTTTACATAACTACCCCTAGTGGGTGTGATTTTGATGAAACTTTACAGTTATATAGCTTATACTAGAGGTCGCTCGGTGCGCGAGCTGCGCGCAGCTCGCGGTTTATGTTTGGTCCTGGGGGGTGTTTTTGAAAAGGTTTGCAAGTTTTAAAACGTCATGTATCACCCTTAATACGATGCTACTATGCAATCGCTACCCCTTTTGCAAGTTTTTAACATACGATGGGAAGGGGGGTGCAAGGGGGGCTAATTAAAAGAGGAGGTGCAGGTTTAATAATGTCGTGGAACACCCCTATACGATTTCACCACGCAATCACCGCCCATTTTGCAGGTTTCGAAGATACAATGGGAAGGGGGGTGCAGGGGGGGCTAATTTCAGGAGGGGGGTGCAGGTTTAATAATGTCTTGGAACACCTCTATATAATCCCACCATGCAATCAACGCCCCTTATGCAAGTTTCGAAGATACAATGGGAATGGGGGTGCAGGGGGGGCTGATTTCAAGAGGGGGTGTAGGTTTAATAATGTCTTGGAACACATCTATACGATCCCACTATGCAATCAACACCTTTTATACATGTTTCGAAGATACTATGGGAAGGGGGGTGCAGGGGGGGCTGATTTCAAGAGGGGGTTGTAGGTTTCATAATATCGTGGAATACCCCTATACAATTTTACCATGCAATCACCGCCCCTTGTGCAAGTTTCGAAGATACAATGGGAAGGGGGTGCAGGGGGGGCTGATTTTAAGAGGGGGGTGCAGGTTTATTAATGTCTTGGAACACCTCTATACGATCCCACCATGCAAAGGGGCTGATTTTATGAGGGGGGGTGCAGGTTTAATGATGTCTTGGAATACCTCTATACGATCCCACCATGTAATCAACGCCCCTTATGCAACTTTCGAAGATACAATGGGAAGGGGGGTGCAGGAGGGGCTGATTTTAAGAGGGGGTATGCAGGTTACATAATGTCATGGAACTTCCTTTATAACCATCTATATTGTTCGGTGCGCGAGCTGCACGCAGCTCGCGAGTAAATCATTGTCCTGGGGGGTAGGGTGGAGAGGGGGTGCAGGGGGTGCTGCTTTCCAGAGGGGGTGCAGGTTTAATAACAAAGTGGAAAGCCTCTATACAATCCCACGATGCAATCAACGCCCCTTCTTCAGGTTTCGATGATGCAATAGGAAGGGGGGTGCAGGGGGGGCTGATTTTAAGAGGGGGGGTGCAGGTTTATTTGTCTTAGAATACCTCTACACGATCCCACAATGCAATCAACGCCCCTAATGCAAATTTCGAAGATACAATGGGAAGGGGGGTGAAGGGGGGGCTTATTAAAAGAGGGAGTGCAGGTTAAATGGCACCGTGGAAAACCTCTATATGATCCCACCATGCAAACACCGCTCCTTGTACAAATTACGAAGACAATAGGAAGGGGGGTGCAGGGGGGGCTGATTTCAAGAGGGGGGTGCAGTTTTAATAATGTCGTGGAACACCTCTATACGTTCCCACTATGCAATCAACGCCCCCTTATGCAAGTTTCGAAGATACAATGGGAAAGGGGGTGCAGGGGGGGCTGATTTCAAGAGGGGGTTGCTGGTTTAATAATGTCTTGGAATACCCCTATACAATTTTACCATGCAATCACCGCTCCTTGTGCAAGTTTCGAAGATACAATGGGAAGGGGGTGCAGGGGGGGCTGATTTTAAGAGGGGGGTGCAGGTTTATTAATGTCTTGGAACACCTCTATACGATCCCACCATGCAATCAACGCCCTTTATACATGTTTCGAAGATACAATGGGAAGGCGGTGCAGGAGGGGCTGATTTTATGAGGGGGGGTGCAGGTTTAATGATGTCTTGGAATACCTCTATACGATCCCAAAATGCAATCAACGCCCCTTATGCAACTTTCGAAGATACAATGGGAAGGGGGGTGCTGGGGGGGCTGATTTCAATAGGAGGTGCAGGATTAATAATGTCTTCGAACACATCTGTACGATCCCACCTTGCAATCAACGCCCTTTATACATGTTTCGAAGATACAATGGGAAGGGGGGTGCAGGGGGGGCTGATTTTAAGAGGGGGTGTAGGTGTAATAATGTCTTGGAACACCTCTATACGATCCCACCACGCAATCAACGCCCCTTATGCAAGTTTCAACGATACAATGGGAAGGGCGGTGCAGGGGGGGCTGATTTCAAGAGGGGGGTGCAGGTTTCATAATGTTATGGAACAGCCTCTATAACCATCTTTATTGCTCGGTGCGCGAGCTTCACGCAGCGCGCGAGTAATACATTGTCCTGGGGGGGTGGGGTGGAGAGGGGTGCAGGGTGTGCTGCTTTCCTGAGGGGGTGCAGGTTCAATAACAAAGTGGAACGCTTCTATACAATCCCACGATGCAATCACCGCTCCTTCTTCAGGTTTCGATGATGCAATGGGAAGGGGGGTGCTGGGGGGGCTGATTTCAATAGGAGGTGCAGGATTAATTATGTCTTGGAACACCTCTATACGATCCCACCATGCAATCACCGCCACTTATGCAAGTTTCGAAGATACAATGGGAAGGGGGATGCAGGGGGGCTTATATAAAGAGGGGTTGCAGGTTTAATAACGCCGTGGAACACCTCTATAGGATCCCACCATGCAATCATCTCCCCTTCTTCAGGTTTCGATGATGCAATGGGAAGGGGGTGCAGGGGGGGCTGATTTTAAGAGGGGGGTGCAGGTTTATTTATGTCTTGTAATACCTCTATACGATCTCACCATGCAATCACCGCCACTTATGCAAGTTTCGAAGATACAATGGGAAGAGGGGGTGCAGGGGGATGAAAAATGGGGGAAGGGGGGATAACTTATATAACAGTCAATAATTCACTATACGATCCCATAAAGCAATCACAAAATTTTTTACGCATTTCGGAGATCTCGAAAGAGGGGGGATGAAAGAGGGGGGAAGATGGAAAGGGGTGAACAATTTTTATACTGTTTATCATCCTTTATACGATCCCGTAGAGCAATCACCACAATTTTGTCGCATTTGAGAGATCGGGGTAGAGGGGGTTTAAAAGTGGGTGAAAAGGGGGGTAGGAGGGGAAAAATTTTCCAACTGTTAATCATTCACTATACGATCCCATAAAGCAATCACCACAATTTTGTCGCATTTGAGAGATCGGGGTAGAGGGGGGTTGAAAGTGGGTGAAAAGGGGGGTAGGAGGGGGAAAATTTTCCAACTGTTAATCATTCACTATACGATCCCATAAAGCAATCACCACAATTTTTACGCATTTCGGAGATATCGAAAGAGGGGGGGTGAAAGTAGATGAAAAGGTGGGAGGGGGGATGAATTTTTTATCTGTCAATTATTCTCAATACGATCCCATAAAGCAATAGCCACAAATCTGTCGCGTTTGCGAGATCGGGTCAGAGGGGGGGTGAAAGTGGGTGAAAAAGGGGGGAGGAGGGGGTTAATTTTTTAACTGTTTATCATTCACTATACGATCTTATCGAGCAATTACCAAAATTTTCACGAATTTTGGAGATTCCGAAAGAGGGGGGATGAAAAAGGGGGGGAAGGTGGGGTGGGGGGGTTATTTTGTATCAACTTGAGCACCCTCTATACGAATCCGGTATAAAAACATACCCTCGTCGGGAAGATTTCAATGTTCATTCCTGGGGGGGGATGAAGGGGATGAAAAAGTGGGGTTTTCGGATTTTTCCTCTACTCACTGGAACACCTCCTATACGATCCCACCAAAAGTTCACCCCTCCCACTACTGCATCTGGGAGAACAACTATGTCAATGAGTCAGTGAGTCAGTCAGTGGTAATCGAGCTTTATATAATATAATATCAGAATAACACATAGTCTACAATTTATTATGATATTGTGTGATTTGGCCATAAGTATTAATTAAGTCAGTAAAATTATATCGTAAATATCTATACCTAAGTATATGTTTCCGGGCTAAACTGCTGAGCAGTTTGTCATGAAATTTGATATGGACATAGTTTGAAGCGTGGAGACGGTCATATGCTACTTTTATTAACATACCACGCGGGCGAGGCCGCGGGCAGAATCTAGTATTAGTATATATTATTATAGATCATGTTTTTTATTACAATCAATCAACTATACAACATCGTTTTTGTTCATAAAATAAATTAACTTAAACTTCTAAATCTATCAAATTAAATGAAATCAATACGTAGGCGTGAATTAGTCTAGCTACAGGTTATGTTTAAATCTATAACCAACCCACGCGTACTCAGGTCATACACCTTTAGGTATCAATGACATAATCAGACTATCACAAAGCCATAAAGGCTTTTAAGAGGGTTTTAATTCAATAGATCATAGAGTTTCGTAGACCTTATCGCAAGGCTGTATAGACTATTTCGAATTTGGCTTTGATGAATAGATAGTCTGAATAAGGCGTGATTGACATTGGTTTTTGCCATTTAACAAATTGTTATCTGCTAATCTGATGTATAATATACATTAATTTATTATAGTTGCGCCATTAGTATATATTAAAATGAGCATTTTTTTGCTTGGTACCAACCAATGTTTGATCCATTAGTTTACTGTATACTCGACAGTGACATCGATCTTGTAAACTGACTAAACTTAATTTTAAATGCTCTCTTTGACAAATAGTACAGCAAGAAAGCGATGGCAAGAACTTTTTTCAACTAGTTTACAGTAAAAGTAAAAAAAAACGTACTAGTTTACTAAAGTAAAGCCAAAGTTTATTTTGACCAAAACTATACACAGCTATATTTAAAATTGGTACCTATAAGTCATATAATCCATTATGTAACATTTTATTTTTTAACTTTTTCAAAGTGCTGTCGAAATGGTCTGTGCTCAGTATAATGCTGCAGATAACTGCAGCATTAGCGCTGGTTTTCAGCACGGACCTCGGTTGATGCACGGACACACGGAAGTTTCTTTCTTCTTCGTGTATAAAGTCAGCGTTTTTGTAACCACGACTGAACTTGTATGGAAAACTTAAATCTGACAATTTTGACGGTAAAATTTGGCACTAAAATTGTTGCTGTCTCTTTCCTTTTTTGTTAATGAAAGAGAGCAATAGATAAAAGTTAGTTTAGTTGGTGTACAAGAGAATAGACGTCAGTAGTATCCAGTCTCTGAATAGACAGGTTCACGTCTGTAATCACCATGATGGACATAATTTAGATCCTTAGTACGTGCGACTGTAAGGTTACCAAGTGGGGGGTAGTCTAACATATGCCCACGTTTTAGCTGTTAGCATTCCTTGACTGGCGATGGTTTTTGTTTAGGGTTCCCTCTTTTGGATTTATATTTTGGAACTTTTTATTATTTGTCAATATTAAGTAACACGTGAAAAAAAAACATACTGGCTTCAAATTACGATTGAAAGATATGGTGAATGACAGTTAGGCAGATGGAAGGACGGACTTATTCAAAGTCAAAGGTTTTTATATATTGAAATCACAAGGTTCTTATAGAAACGTCAACTTATAAACTACGTGAATTTAAACGATTCCTCGCGGGCGACTAAATCTTAAAGAAACAGGCAACAAACTATGCTTGTTTTTTTATGATCTTCAATTCAGCTTTAGTGTGGTGCCTATTAAACAAGGGACATCGCTTTAGTAATAGGGACGCACTCGCTCCGTTCGCACTCTTTGGGTACGAAACCCTAAAAGATCTTTCTCAGCATGGACCGAATTAAGAACCGTGAAACAATGTTAAAAATCGCAAACTGGTCGTTGACCTGCAATTGTGCTAATGGCCATCCAACATGTAATTATGAATGCAAGTGGGTCGGGAGTGTATAATTTAGGGTGATAGAACCGAGCATTTGCCATCGTAGAATATTACTACCTGTGCGCGCTAACTGCCTTCAAGTGAAGAAAATAAAATATAGAAGAGGTTTTATTCCAAAAACTATCGTGAACTTGACTATTCATATTGTTAAAACGGGAATTTTCACGTACTGCACGTGAAAATTCCCGTTTTTACAATATGAATATAGAAGAGGTCCTAAAGCTGGGATACCGATCCAGCGTTTCGATCCAGTCCAGTGTCTATTAATGCTGGGTTGACAATAAACCTAATCCGATTTAATGTTTTGATACAGTTCAGTGGTTATTTACTACTGGACTAACACTAATAAGGCATACTACTGGACTAACACTAATAAGTATGACACGATGCTGCATTAAGCTGAGACAGGGACCTCTGTGGCGTAGTGGGCGAAGGCCCGCCTGAGACGCAGAAGATTGCGGGTTCGATTCCCGCTGCGGGACAAATGTTTGTATCTGCAAATATTTGTCTCGGGATCTAGGTGTTTTCTATGTAAGTATAATATTTATGTATTTACAAAAAAAAAAAAAATTTAAGTAGTATATCAGTCATGTAGTTCCCATAACACAAGCTCGACTTACTTTGGGGCTAGATGATGCTGTGTGAAAATGTCCAGCATTTTTTATTATTTATTTATTATTTACCTATTTTGACCCTAAGCAACACATTTTTCTAAAGGCTAAGTCGATAGTATTTAATCACAATCTGTTTGTGTGGGTAAAAAAAATGAATTCTCTTTCTTTCTTTCATACCCAGTGTATCAGTGTATGTCCAGTATCTAATTAGCGCTGAATTGGCACTAAACTGAATCCACCCTTATTTAAGGCCGTCCAATCCCTTGTTTCACGATGTTCAGCTCTTGTCTTTCAAAGTTCGAGACAATCCATATCGAAACCTAGAAAGTGTCTAGGTTTTGCTATGGATGGTCTTTTACATTAAACCAGTTAGTGTGTATTTTGTTGTTATAATTATCCAGTGCTGTACGGGATTGTCCAGCCAGTGATCCAGTGGTATAATAAATAAATTAAAAAAAAAGCCTTAACTTAAAAATACAATTTTACAATTTATTAATTTATCTAGATAATTTATGTTTTAATTAATTAATTTAATATTGCTGATCCAGTGGTATGCTAGGTTGAAATACTGGATCCGTAAAGAGCATTCTTAGAACGGAATTCTAAGTATACGCCAGTACAATGAATTACCTATTCTATCATAGAAGTGAGCTGTAGTGGTGGGTCCTCAACACGTATGGCACCACTTTTGTAGCTACATACTTTCTCGAAACGAGGCCTCACTCTTTTCGTTTGGACGAGCTAGCACACCTGCACAGTTACACAATTGTTGTGCTAGGCGCTTCCGAGCCGCGAGGAAAGAACGTGTTGGCTCGCACAATGGGGCTCGCACATAGCACTCCACTCCATTACCACACCACACAACACGCACAGTACACACTGTGTTCCCAAAACTGCCTCACTCAACTACGTTCAGAAACTGTCTCGCTGCCTTGCCTCAATTGTGGTACCACAGTGTGCTGGCTCAGTTGTAAAACTGAGCCCCTCGCACGATCCTTGTTTTCAAACAGTGTGCCACCCATGACTAGTGAGCTGGCTGGCCGCTTTCTGTGGAAGCGGTTTTTATATTATCCGTTTAGGACTTAATAGACGGTGGCGGTTATTATAAGTGCATAAAGAACTGGGCAATTTTTATTAGATAAATTTGCTCTGACTAAAGGTTTTTGAAAGTTGTTTTTTTATGAAGATTAATGTGGAACAAATGTACCTATGTGTGATCTACAAATATTGGTCGCGGGTCTGCGTATTGTGGTATCAGGGGGGCTAGACAAATACCTCACGCTTACCTTTCCTTTCATGTTGCGGGTTCGATTCCTATCACGGGACAAATGTTTGTAAGATCTACAAATATTTGTCTCGGGTCTGGGTGTTTTCCTATGTATAAAATGTATGTATTTACAAAAAAAAAAGTATATAAGTAGTATATCAGTCATGTAGTTCCCATAATACAAGCTCTGCTTAGTTTGGGGCTAGATTATGCTCTGTGAAAAATGTCCAGCATTATTTATTTATTTATTTCAAGAACTTTCTTGAGCTCAATACTACGATAACACAGACCCTGGCAATCAGAATTTTCCACTCTTGTATCTATTTATTTTGTACTCGCCAACAACTGCCTCCACTCACACATTGACGTGTTCTACACAACACATGCGCAGGCGGTCATTATAGTGCTCCGACGCAGCCTACAATGAGTCACGGTTCACGCACATGTTCGCAACCTGCACATAATAGGTACATACTTGCACATGTGTTGTGTATACCTTATAGCTAGTCTGGTTTACAAGGTTGTGAGATATTCTGCAGGGAGATTCGATGAATCACTGTATAAACTTAAGCAGGGTTTTTATAGTAACTAATGTGGCATATATGCATACTGTCCATCTGTTGGTAAGCAGTTACCGTAAATCATGGACGCAAGCATCACCAGAAGTATCACTCGCGCATTGTCGACCCTGAGATGTAATGGTGAAAACACTCAAGAACCTGTAATAACACCGGCACCCATACTCTTCAAGCCGGAACACAGCAATGCGAACTGCTTGGCGACAGAAATAAGTATTATGGTAGGACTTCCCTGGACCAGCTCTTTCACAAGGAGCTCTACTACTTCTAAATTGTACTATTCAGAATCCCAGTTTATTCGTGTAATTCGCGTTTAACAATATTTTTCTGGTCTTAAACTAAGAATCCGTGCCCAAATGCCGAGTTCAGAAATCGAATGCTAACTCACGCAGATAAAATCTTTATGAAATTCTACTGCGTTTATTAGCTTTAAGAGTACTTCATAACTTGTACACTTCGTATCGTCTTACAACCTGTTCATTGACGCGTAAAAAATTACAACGGACACATAAAGGTTTGCCAAAATGTTTTATACGCGAGTTGAAGTTACTCCTCTTTTTTTGAAGTCTGACAAAAAAGGGGTTCGAAGCACCGGAAGTAGACTGGTAAAACTTCAGGTGAGGCTCTTTTGTGTGTTCAATGCTTTTGGAGAGACGCTTAAAGAAAATTAGCGATGCTATGCAAGACTGTAGCACTTTGAAAAATTTAAATTATCCTGGCTATAGCAGTCGTTGTTGTATCGGATGCATTCAGCGTGTGCCTGCCTTCACTTCAAAATGAGTGCGATAGTTTTGTTTCACCAGGATTTTTTTGGTGTGAGCTGCTACCTAAGCAGCTTCCCTCAAACTTACCACTTTTTGAACACACGCTATTCGCGCAAAATAATTGCAACTTATCACTCGATTCACAAAACAAACAATGAACACTAATTAACTGCACGATTTTCAGCCGCGCTTATCTCCATATCACGTGCGGGCTTTTCTTTCTGGTCACCCCCTTTGCCCCTGCGAAGGCTGATAAACCGGAGTGACGCCTGCGCAGCTATGCCACCTCAGTCTACTCTCGAACGCCGCGCGAGACGGACGTGTTGCCGTCCAACGTTCCGAAAACCACAAAAAAAAAACTGTCAGTGATGTGACAATCGAAACGTGAATTCAGCAATTCAAAGGAATACAGTTCAGTGTGATTGGATCGTTTTTGTAAGCATCGGCCTGTACCGTTGTTTCCTCGCTCCGGTGGCTCGGTTAATAACTTGTGGATCTACAGTGCTAGTGCTAAGATTTACTGTGGAAAGGTCACTTACCTTGGAACACTGCCTTTTCAATACCATTTAGATTTATTTATTGTTTAAATTTCCAGCTTTCAATTTCTGTGCAACAGGTTGTTACAAATTCCGCTTCCTTTCGTCTCGTTATGGCTCTAGAACTCGTTTTGGTTTTTCTCTGTCTGTTGACTCATTCCTTTGCAGAGTATTGGAGTTTTTGTTGAAGTTTAGTTTGTTTTTGACAGGTTTTGTATGAATAAATTGGGTTTATTAATTACAGGAAGAATTTACAGTATTTATTTAAATTATTTGTTCAGGAACCAAGCAGATTCTTTAATTACCATTTAGACGATAATCTTGTCTTATCTTGGAATATTGAATTAATTAACAGACTATCAACAACAGATATGGTGTGTCGTAGAGTAGGTATACGATTTAGAAAGGCAACACCGAATGCTAATTAAGATGCTTTAGGCGATGTGGAAGACAAACGGAAGCAGAATAAAGTTGTTAGGAAACTAGATACCAACAGAGAAATATCCGATACTGTCTGAACAAGCTTAACCACAAAACACGGCGACAAACGACCCTACCTCGCTCGTTAAAATTTTATTTTATTTCCAATATAGAAGAAAACATAGTTAAGACACCAGAAAGACAAGCACATATGAGTATTACCTTGGCTTCTCTTGCATAAATACCCCCACTAAATATCGAAGAGCGAATTCAAGCACTAATTCTCGTAATTCAGAATAAAACTCAAATACAATCTAGACTAATGTACTATATATTTTTTTTAATTCTTTTATTAAAAATTGACAAAAATTTATGGTTGAGTATATATATGGGCCTAAGATTCAATAATTGATTGCAACAGCTCAACAGAATCCGATGATTATCCACGGTTGATAGAGCACTGTTTAACAGTTTAACCCGGGGTTTTTGTTTCGAGGCAGTGAAACGGGCCAATTGGACCTTGATGTCCGGCGTTGCAACACAATGCTGCTGCCGGTACTGTGCGGTTCAAGTGTTGAACTCTGGACCTGAAGGGTTATGTATGCTCTGTCATTAATGCTATTGATTCTTTCTCAGTCAATTTGTGGATTACCGTAGTCGTAGGCATAAATTGTAGTCATTGACTCTTCCTATCGCAACTACTTAGGGTTCTTGAATCAACCCGATTTTCAATCCTCGTTTTTGCGCTCGCATAGGTAATTTTCTGTTGCTAATTTACTTTGAAGATTTGCTTGGATGGATATGAATACATTGATGGGACCTTAACTTTTACAGTCTGGAGTTTAAGGATGAAGAGAGTAAGAGCGTGTTGACCAAAATAAAGATATGTTCGTTCGTCGTGTTACCATTTGAATCGGCAGTGATCATTTGAATTGTAGTCTTAATCTAATTGAATTCCAATTTCTCGCAATGAAGCCTCGGGCAAAAACACGGCGCGCGTTTCATTCGAGTAACAGAGAGTTTAATTTGATTATTTCTGAACGCTTACACTGCTTTTATTCTCTTTGATTTCTTGCAAAAAGTAAGAAGAAAGTAAATAGAGAAATAATGAAAGGAAACTGTACTGCACTGTATTCGCAGACACCGCAAAGGCATTAGTCACGATTCCCTCATTTGTGAAATTGCGACCCAGTTATACACCTGCTGGTTTGACATGAAAAGTGGATAGTTTCTCGACTGATGGGAAATTAATCGCCGTAGTTGCGGTCGAGTTAAAAAGCAACTTGTCACTGCCCCATGCATTGAACCTTGTTATTTTGTCGTCCGTGCAAATACAGTCATACCTTATATGGTCGTCAGATTTGCTGATATCTTTAAGATTATCACCGCTTGCGAAGCAAAAATTACATATTGTGCCATAAATACAATATGGATGATATTCGTCATCTGTGAAAGTCAGGAAAACAACACTAAAACTAACTTGTTTTAATATATAACTGATCTGATAGTTACTATCTCATGATGACTTTTTAATCTTCAAGTATTATCGCTTTCGCTTCTACCTTAACAACTTATTTTCGAGGTTCAAAACGTCAAACCACGCTCTTTTTGTACAATACTGTTCACAAATTTAATCGAAATCTTAGCTGTACGTTCCGGCATATCGTTTACGCAACGGGCTTATTGTTTATGGAAGTGCATGGTATGGAAACAATACAAATTGCTACAGGCTGATTAAATTGAATGGGTCTTATTTCAACAGTATTACTGCCTTAGCGTGGACTGATTCCTTTAAACCGTTCATTACAATGTTTTGTTGCTATAAAGGTAGTATATTATAGGTGTGCGATGCGGTCTAATGCATTTCGATGTCGAATCAATCTCATCATACCTCAACAGCCTGTAAAAGTGCATTGTTTGACATAACCTAAAGGGTAATTTCGTACGATCTTGGGCTGTCTTTATCCTCCTTAGTTTATTTACAACATTCATATATTCTTATGGCTCGCAAACCTGAGTTGATATTCACGAACATTCAAATAATAAAAATATGGAATGCTAAAAACAATATCAAATAAAATGCACGTAAAAACGTTGTGTTTACGCCTTTGCTTAAAGTGTTAGTTCCAAACCCTTGTTTCTAAGTAAAAGTATGTAACATGACATCATACAACACTATACACCGTTATCATTATTATCTTTTGGATAGCGATAACCGTGCCTTGTAGATAGCGACAAGTGTTTGAAATATCGACTGTGTAAACTTCCTAATGTTCAAAGGTGGGCTCTTCGACTGGTAAAAACGTCGCTAACGGCTTGGTTTTAGCAACAAAACAGTTTCTTTAAATAATGCAGAAAAGGGGTCTGTGTCTCGGCAGTATAGGTACATTCTAAGGCTAGTAATAAATTAGCTGTAGAAAGCGTGTCATAAAATAATAGACTCGATTGTACAGAGTTGATGTAGCGAATCAATAATAGCAAAAGTAGATTATAATAATCGTCATTGTTGCCCAGAAGTGAGATGCAGAAAACGCGATCGCCTGTGATACATACTAGTGAGTTAGTTAAACTTAGATTTAATATTTAATGCGTAAATTAGTCTATAAATTAACGAAAGCTATTTCCTCCCTCTCACTTTTTAACCCGGTGACCTAGAAAATGAAACGAAACGAGTAGCATTCGATTGAAACTACCAACCACGAATTAGTTCGAAAGATTTACATTGATAACTTTAGGAGATACGAGGCATGCAACTTTGATCCTAACATAGGGTGCCTGTCTACACGTCTTGGGCAGTTTATTTTAAGATTTTCCAAACGTAAAATAAAAGTTGTTGTTGAATGAATAATTATTTTCTTAAAAACTAGATATAGGCAACTCTGTCAGTGGCGAGGTCGCCGCGACCTTAGCACGGATATCGGGAGTTCGAGGTTCAGCCAATCAACTCTTTATGCGAATTCATTTCGGTAGTCGCGTTTAATAACATTTTAGCGACAATTTATTTTCTAAATAAGACGTTTTCAGATGAAACACGTACAACTCTTTATTTTAGATCATCCCTAAACAAAGTAACCCGCCCATAATTAAAAGGTGTTGCCGAATACTTCCACTTACCTATTTTGTCTTTATCAATGACTCGAAAATATTCCTATTTTCTATGCTACTACAGTGCAGTATTTCCTTGCAATGTACTTATACTGCAAGGAAATATACATAAACCTATACCCAGTATATCTATCGCGTTTGTCTCGCAAACAGATTAAACAAAGGCGCGTATTGGAACAGGTTGCTCTTGTGCCAGTTCTCTGTTCAAACATTACTATAAACTATGAGTACCTATGTACTTAGTTAAGCTATCATTATGTTTTTTATTTAAGTCTCATAATGTTAAATTACATGAAACAAACGAGATACGTGGGCAAGCCGCTACGTGACGACCTCGGGTACGCGATTTATTAAACTAAATTTGTACTCATTCCGTTAATTGCCAAAACTCACTTATGTTAATGCGAAACGTAACGGTCAATGTGTTATCATCATCATAATCTACAACTGATTTCACCCACTGCCTTTCTCAGTTTGTGCCATCCACCACGATCCTGAGCTAGACTCGACCATCCTTGGCTCGCGACGTTAACAATATCGTCTCTAAGTTTCTGGAACCACTCCTAGATCACCATCGCTACCTGCGTTACCTGTAGTCTTGCAATGTGTTACAAGATTTAAAAATGTTTGTCGAAAGGTGTTCGAGTATTTCATGATCTGAGTCACCTCTTTATTCTCATTTTTAAGTTAACGTTTCTATATGATCCTAGTGATTTCAATGAATAAAAACCTATTGATTTGACTTTGACTTTGACTTCATCTACATTCTTATTGTTAGCAGTATTTACAGCACAACGGAGTACCTGAACATTGCTTCATAAAAACTTTCGTGTTAATTATTTTTATGCATTATTGTATGACTTGGAGACTAGTCTAGAAGCAGGCAGGCTAAGCAGACGAGAAGGCGCTGCAGTCGACCTTGCTCCGGCTCAGCACAATAGTTTCATTCAATCATCGGAAACCACTTGGCATTGATACTCGCATGTGTTTGCAAACTATGCTATATACGTTTACCCTCATGCCAATTGGTATTGAATTACTCAGGCGTTCAGTTGTCTAGTATTCTAAGAGCTCATTTACGGAGACGAAGCGAGTCGCGCGACGCGTTGTGTGGCGCGCGTGCGGCCTAGGTAAATTTAAACATATGGCTATGTATAAGAGCGTTTACGGAGAAGCGATTTAACGCGCGTTTTCTTGAAATAAACGCTCTCATACATCGCCATAATGTTTGAATTTACTGCGGGCAGCGCCACACAACGTCTCCAAATGAGCCCTAAGTATTTGATGAATTATATTGAGTACTATAGAATATAATAAGTCTTCAGCTACCCACTCTGAACTAGGTCTACTCCTGACATGTATGACTAGTAGGGCTACGAAGTGCAAGTCAATAAGAAGTATCATTATTAATTATTTTCGTGTATCAATCAACTGTTCGCTTGCTTACTTGATTTTCGATTATAAGCTCTATCATACGCAAGTCACCGTTTAAGTATTGACTCTGATTACTATTTTTAATCACCGATATTGTCTAACAACGCTATCGGAAGATAAACACACCGGTCGCTTATTGGACGATTTATTTATCATATCGACTGGTATCTGAAGACTACCTATGCTTTAACTGTATATTTATAATTTGCTGGACATTTCGTGATAGCTACAAAAGTAGTTTTTTTTTATTTGAATGTCGGTGTGGATGGTTATTGAAGGAATCAACATAAATTATATTGTGGTAATTTTACAAAGTAAGAATATCTTTCCCAAACATCTATCAGCTTGATCGAGAAATATATTTATTCTTTCAAAACTAACTTTTGAAATACACTGTCGCTAACTCCTGGTAACGTATATTTGATCTGAATCAAATAAGTTTTCCAGGAATTCAAAAAATAAATATTGCATCTATCGATAACGATTATCATTTCTGAGTCACTGCAAAACTACACGTTAGATAGAACCGTGTCAATTATTGTATGAGGAAAATTCTGCAGTGTTTTATATTATGTCATTTTGAGCACAGATAATACAATGCGATACATCCTGAATTGCACTCTGTGACGTTTAATTATCGGTTATAAAGCGGTACGTATTCGTAATACCTTGTGTGGTACAGAATATTATGTATACTGTGACAGTATAGTGTGTTTGCCGAGCTCATTTCAAACTTATTATTTTCTAAGAAAATCTGACATGTAAATAAATAAATAATGCAGGACATTTTCACACAGCATCATCTAGCCCCTAAGCAGAACTTGTATTATGGAAAGTACATGACTGATAAACTACTTATATACTCCTTTGTTTTGTAAGTACATACATATTATACATGGAAAAAACACCCAAACCCGAGAATAATAGATCATACAAACATTTGTTCCAATAATAAGACGTGTCCGTTCGTAAGACATCAGTGTAGCAAAAAAACGAAACATGACCACCGTCTCTCCAGACGAGGTGGCAACACTAACAGTAAATTATAACGGTATTTAGTCACAGCAGGCCGGATTAATTGTGCACGAAATGATAGCTGGCTCCGCAGCACAGCCCGCCCCGGTATGACGTGAATGTGAGAGCTGAGTTTCCGAAACATATTTGAAATTTCCAACTGGTTATTAGAGGATTGTTCCGTAAACGTTGCTAGCTTGAGATTCCAGCAAAGTACTGTGAAATGTGATACCAGAAAATACTATGCGCATCTCTAAACCGGAACTTGCATATATTATAGCCTTAATTTTTTTGAATTTTATTTATTCTTTATTGTACACACAAATAAACAATTACAAAAAGGCAGAATTAAATGACATGTACAAAGGCGAGCTTAACCCTAAAAAGAGTTTTCTTCCAGCAAACCTTGAGCTAGAGAGAGGTAATTAGTAGGATCGTGTACAGAAAGAAAATAATACTTTAGTTACTTAAACTACAAAAATAAACATTTTTATATTTAATTGTCTGTCATTATAAAGTTACAGCAATTTGTAAATGTTTTTTCACGTGACGCTCTGACGACGTTGGTGGATTGAAGTGGGCCAAGACAGTTCGTTATTGCACTCTTTAAAAGAGGAATATTATATGGATTTAGGCCTCCTCTTAAAAGTTCCATGAATGAAATGAAAATGTATTTTAGCCTAAAACAATGAACATTGACAAAATCTGTTACGCTGGGTTTCAGCTTTACTCATTTCTCATGAATCTATCACAAACCTTCCGTCGTAGATCGACAACGATTCATCACATCGGTTACACCAAAACCTGTAGTAATACAAGACTGGCTACACCCACCAGTGATCCAAAATCATACCATTAGGTCGTGCGTGGGGGACAACGGATTGTGCTGCCTTTGCCTATATGTAATGTGGGAGGACTTCAATGCATACTTTGTGGACAGTTTTACCATGATAGTCTACTAGTCTCTGCTCACGGCTTCGCCCGCGTGCTACTCAGATAAAAAGTAGCCTATATGTTATTCTGACGTATAAGCTACATTACTGTAAAGTTTTATAAAAATCCGTTGAGTAGTTTTTGCGTAAAAGAGTAACAAACATCCATCGTCACAAACTTTCACGTTTATAATATTACTAGCTTCTGCCCACGGCTTCGCCCGCGTGGTATCCGGATAAAAAGTAGCCTATGGTGTTATTCTGATGTATAAGTTATATTACGTTAAAGTTTCATCAAAATCCGTTCAGTAGTTTTTGCGTGAAAGCGTAAAAAACATCCATCCTCACAAACTTTCGCGTTTATAATATTATAGTAGGATAGTCTATAATAATCAACAGGAAATTGATTGCTATAATCATAATTTTATAATTGCACGTCTGACTTTTGCTTTTCTCATGTCAATGCCGATAGTCTAAGATACAGTGTAGCGAAAGTACCTATACAGAGCATTTCGCTCGAATTTTTTTTTGCTGGAAATGGGCTATTTTGTCTTTTTTGCAATATATTTTTTATCATTTGACTAACTAAAAGCTGCTAGTCTCTCTCTCCCTCTGATTTGTGTAATTTAACATTTTACAGTAAACTTGTAACCTTGTATTGATTGTTCATTAGATAGTCTCTTCGTCCAAGTCTAAAACTACCTTAACTTCTCTCTAGGTACCGGTAAAGGAGACAGTAGGTCACGGAAGACTGGTAACAATAGCTGAGACTTTCTTTCGGATAAACGCAAATCAAACTGCTTTGTGTGTAAGAGGGGAGAGTGAATTTAGCATTATTTTGGACTTTAATGATGGTGGATGGAACATATCATTGGCCTTTCTTCGTATTCTAAGCCTTTGGGTGGCCTATATATACCGCCACACTGGCAGACCTTAAAATTATCAAAGCAACCGCAATAGCATCACGATGGCAATCTGTCGTGGACCGTGAAGTGATTCGTGTTAGGGATGCTTGTCGTCCGTCCGCCTGTGTTATTGCAACTCTGATAATTAAATGTTTAGTTTATCGATTGTCTGCGATAGTGGCGATTGACTCCTGTCAGAACTAAGACCGCCGATTGCTGGCGATCTGTAATATTAAAAGTCGCATCGGCAGCAACAACAATTGTATAACAACTGTACTATTGTCGGAAAATTGTAATTGACTGTTAGTCGTTTCTAAAATAATAAAATAAAATTTACCTCGATTGCTAAAACTACGTCATAAGCCGAACGCCGAATGGTTACTGGATTTATTTTGCTGACTAACTCTAGTACACGTGCTTATAAACATTATTTAGTACTTAATTAACTAAACTCTGCTTTATCTTTGCCAGATATGTGTCATTAAAATTCAAAAGACGAAAACGAAGCACTTTTCAGCAAAACCACTTGTTTAGATTCTTTATAAGTAAGTCCCTTATTTTTTGTAATTTAGCATCTAGGTTACTGAATAATTGAGTAATCAAAAACCAAACAGGAAACGCTTTATAAATCTTCGATGATATTCATCCTATTACCAATTAGCTTTCTCAGTGACATTTAATTAATATTGTTCCTTAAAGCCTTGCAATAAAAGCGATGTTTTCGCGTACATATGGTTTAAATTGAAAACTAGATAGTATGTTTACGACCGGTTGTGCGGCTTTCTATTTTGTTTGAGTGTTGTGTGTGGTTTTATGATGATCCCGTTTTGTTCTCTTTCAATGTTACGTCTTAAACTTATCTTATGTTACTCAATATAGAATAGGGCGCACTTGTTCTTCTGCCCTATGCCCTTTCATCTTCACCTTGGAACAACGAACATTAATGACCACCGATGAGACCAGTGATGTGGCCAGTTGATGATGGCAGGTCATTGGTCAAAACAAATATAAAATACCAGTCAATTGACACGAAATTAATAAAACTAATATGAATCGCCCTGGGACTTCGTCTGCGTTGCGTGGTCGTCCTATCCAAAAATGTCACGAAGGGGATTTGAGCCTTAATCCATAGACTTCCTCAACGGTTTGTGGTCGGCACTTGTCAGTGTCCGTCGTTTCTGTGATCTATATGGGCTATTCCTAGAGCCTATTCTTCGAGCCATACCAGATGCAAGTCACCTTTCAATATTTGAACAGATGTTGCTTCTACTATATGTCTGTACCGTCAACACCAAATACAGTATTCGACGTAAATTCTACAACCTGTGTGTCTATCTGATTAATCAGATGTTTATGACAAATCTACACAAAATACGATATGACACACATTTCTACGAAATAAAACGTTTCGCTATCGAACTGTTTTCACGGTCAATTATAAACTTTATTGTTAAGCGATAAGATTTACGATATTGAGTCCACTTCCTACACAACGCCTACCGTTGAGGAAACTTCTGGCTAAGTAGCTGGGTAGGCTTTATTAACTTCATATATGGGACTTTATTTGCTTTAAGTGTTCATAAAAATGTGTAATAGACTTCTAATAGGGTCGTTTAGTGGGACTTGAATTTTCATTCAACTTAAATATACTCGTACATTCCTTAGCATATCGTTTATCATAGCTTCAACAGCTATTTTGAGGATAAGTTCCTTATGGCATGTTGGGGTGCACTCGGAAAGGATTATGCTAAAGCACTCCAACCTTTGAAGGATGCAGCGGGAAGATGGAGACTCTCGGGAAAAAAACTGTTCAACTTTGCTACAATGCAAATTATTATTTCAGTCACCAACCGTAACATCTTAACTCATTGCAATTCACCCAAGAACGAAACAAGGAAACGATTGAACATCTAAAATGTAGCATTCTCAAGGTAAATCGTCCATTTTCAGAGTAAATTACGTTTTGCTGCAAAAACCTTAGATTTAATAATGTGCAATTAAAGTAATGACGAGGGTCCTGGCAGGAATTATTTTAATGACCCGCGAAATGCTTCCTCCATTCAGATTTCAAAACCAGTGATGGTCTGATTTAGAGAGTGCTCACACTGCGCTTCTGTTAACAGACAGGAATAGTCTTGTCTGTCTGACAGATGATGAGGTTTTCTACGTACGTTGGTTAAGGCGTACGTAGCCCTTTAGGAGAGGCCTGCGTGCAGCAGTGGACTGCTACAGGCTGTTAATGATGCTGATTATCAAATCATCATCATTTTGACAATAGTCTCTCCAAAGCACTTCACATGTAGCATGTCTTGCTTGAGCGTACCTTGTCTTACGAGACGCATAGAGGAAACTAATACAGTACAGAACTGGCAGCACTTTTAGCCCGATGCATTCGTGAGTCGCCTGGCGTGTTGTGAAGTAACAAATATGTGCTGTCCATTTTCTTGCGTTTATCTCGATAGATGTCAAGCGTACTCTGATTTAGGTGCCTAGTGATTTGCCTATGCGGCCGCTGCTTAAGATGAATCATAAAGCAGAAGAGACAGTCTTATTTCTTTAAGTGTTTAAAAGACGGAGCCAGCCAGGCGACTGTGTAGTACAACCATGGCCTAAGATAGCTCATGAAGTCGAGTAGGCGGTTTTATTTCTTAAAGTGAACTCTTCAAAACTTAAATCACTAAGGAATATTTCAAAAAACTCTACATGTCAACCGCCGTCTCTACATTGCCTATTAATACTTTCAAATGTAAATGTTTCTCTTATGCCTTTGTTAAAACAATCAGTAACAGTCAAAATAGTTTCGGCTCTTTATCTTAGAAGAACAATGTCGTTCAACTTTCACCAGTCTGTACTGTGTAACTGTGCGTGTGTGGAGTTTGTGTTTGTCATCCCACATTAGGTTATATAACTTTTGAAACTATCATAGTTATGAATGAAGCCTTAAAAGAGTTTTCTTCCAGCAAACCTTTAGGGCAGAGAGAAATGATTAAAGGTAGGGTCGTTTAAAAAATCCGTAAAGAATTGAAAAACGGGGTAGATAACATCAAAATACATACAGGTATCGGCAAAAAGTAACCGCGTTTTTTAAAATAATTAATTAAATTAAATTTACATTATATAAAGCTTTATGTATTATCATTAGATTCAACTTCTTTGTTTTTATTCATTGTTATTCATTGTTTTTTATAATCAACTTTCTAACGATGTTTATAACAATTATCTTTTTCAACCTTTACCCTTACCCTTAATTACTCTCTTTCATATTAGCAGCTCTTAAAAATAAGCACCTATTTTCATTAAAGACGATTCAATTATTGTTCTTAATGATCATTCCTCTCGTACTTTCTCACATAAAGAAGAACATTATATTTCATTGCTAATAAATGCCTGTTTACTGCAAACACAAGGAAATAGCAATTATAATATCCATTGTATACTGTTATGCAGACATATCCCTTGAGAAAATCTATTGTATCATTGTACAAGCGCACAATGATACGAAATGGATCGATTCATGGATTTTTTTAAATCAAGGCTAAGATCGTTTTGATCTATTCCGTCGGATCACTTCTTGCAACATTTTGTTTATGACGTATAAGGACTGGTAGGCAATGCATCAAGTAGGTACGCTTATTGTTGATCATTTAGTAAAGAGTTAAAAAATAGATAATCCTACTAATATTATAAACGTGAAAGTTTGTGAGGATGAATGTTTGTTACTGTTTCACGCAAAAACTACTGAACGGTTTTTAATAAAACTTTACAGTAATATAGTTTATACATCAGAATAACACTTAGGTATTTTATCCGGATACCACGCGGGCAAAGCCGTGGGCAGTAACTAGTCTGCTATAAAACCAGAAAATAGGTAGGAAAAAAAAACAAGTAGCTGTCACAATTAATTCTATTGTTGCTCTAAAAAGCAGTGGTACATATCAAATTATGAAAGGAAACTACTCACATCCCCTCATTAAGCGTGTTTAGCCTACATTGACAACAATGTTTTTGACCTCACTTGGGGAGGGGCTAATTTGACCTTAGCTGGGAACACAGGCTAATGCTGTCCCGCTGACTAAATTACATATAATTCGTTTGCGGAAACGTTTCACTCTGAAGGGACACCTACTATTTACAAGCTATTAAAACAATTTCTCATCAAACTAGGTTAGTGCCCAAGTTGCTAAACCCTAGATTTTTTAAATATTTCGTTGAAGCAGTTATAACTTTCGTTGTTTTTTAATAACCCAGTACTTTATTTATTAATAAAAGCTATTTTAATCCATTTTAGTTTAAAATAAGCTCCGTCACTTTTTGTCTTTATAAACTACTAGCCTCTACCCATGGCTTTGCCTGCGTGGTACCTTGATCAACTAACAACTATTCCTGTTCCATACTTGTTCCAAATTGGTCCAGCCGGAGATTATTGGTAACAAACATAACATGACAAAACGTTTTAATTATTATTAACAACAAACGTCTAAATTTTGACATTTATAATATTAATAGGATACACAACTGAATCTTTCAGGGCACAACGTACCAACATTTAGCAGAGCCAGTTTGCTACCAAATACAAATAGCATAAAAAAACTGGGGAGATAACTGCAATACCGTATGTAAACGTGACTTTTTATGTAAAACGATATCTACAAATTCGTAACTTTTGCCTGTATCTGCTCTACTATCCAGCTTGTTACCTACAACAGAAAAAGAGGACTGCGCAAGCACCGGAGCATGACTCACGACCATCGAACCGATAGGAATATCCGTCTCTATCTAAAACACCACTTTACTCTACCATCTCACTCTAACCGGTAAAGCCTCGGGAACTTTGATGATTACGTAGAGATTCAATAATAGTCTGCAAGAAATGCCTAATTGTTGTGATTGCTAATGCAACCAGTAAACAAAAACCCGTCTAAATCCAACTAAAACTAAAAAATGGCGCTTTCAGTTGACCAATCGAAAACGAAATCATGATAATTTTTGCAATGGTGCCCTCAATTAAAATATTTTTGTTAGTAGGTACATAGTCTCCTATATTAGACCCTGTACAATTTTGAGATTATTTGACATCTGCTACTGATGTAATCAATTTTACGGTTATTGTGTTCCCGTGACCTTTTGTCCGATGACTCTTGAACCGTGTTCTAGCACACATGTTTCATTGCATCAGCTTGTCTTAAAAATGTCTTCCAAAATTCCCAATTCTCACCATCATTATTAATTGCCTCCATCCCAAATTATGGGTACCTAATCACCTATGGGCTAGTCGCGGGGTAATGATACATCCGGAAATTGATCGAAAGCCTGATCAAAACCCAGCTTTTGACAAGATCAAAAATCAGTTTCAACGTATCCCTGAGGAGATCTAAAGTTTCGATCAATCTACACTAATCATTGAAATAAGTTTCCAATGCATTTCTAAGCTCAAAAATTTGATGCTCATTGCCAACTCTAATCGACAAGTCGCTTCACCGGTCGTGATGTGAAATTGGGCTTGCGATGACTCATGACGTTTAGTCGAGAGTACAAACCGGCCTTGTATTCAAGTTTGCCGTGCGAATCCCATGATTGACCACCATCCGTATCGTAGTAGTAACTGTTTTGACTTCTGTGCCACCGTCTTGGATGAAATATTGTGAGATTATAAGAGCGGATTGACGTGAATTGTACTTCTTTACGTTGAATGTTGTTGTATAAGTTGGGATCTCAAATTTTACATCAACGCCTGAAATTTTACTTCATGAATGTTCTAAATTTTGTCCAATTAACTTTAATGTTTTCTTCGCTTAAAATGATGTTGCAAATTTTGTGATTGCATCAGGCAGATGTTTAGACTCTACCATCTGGTGAATATTTGTCAGTGTACAAAAACTACAAAGGTTATATTCAAGTCATCATAATTGCAGATTGCATTCATTTGTACCGTTGAAGTACATCATCATCAATACACCATTTGTTCAAGGGTTCATTCGTCGTATCTTTGCACATTTTATTTCAAGCGACACTACCAATAAATTTCATTCCAGTCTGGCCCAGACTCAAGTAGAAATATGACGATTTTTTAAAAATTTGAGAATTTTTCCACTTACGTACAATGGCAATAAATAAAGCTCATTTGAAGGAATGTCTAGAAGAATGTTTGAATTTATTGTTTTGGAGTATAGAAAAACTTTAACAGACCGTAAATTCTGCATAATCTTTAAAATACTTTATTATTTTTACGTTTCCGATTCCAGACCAGAGTGAAAATAGTGTTAAGATTTTGTACTAACATTACATTTTGTACACTTCTAGCAAAAGTAACATTGAATTATCATATAAAAATTCAAAAGCCTTTTACTTGATGTGTATAAAGTAATAGGTTTTTATTCATACGTCAATTTAAAGTGAATTTACCCTCACCCATACTTTTTTGATGATTCTTCATTCAGCAGTACTTCGATGACATACAAATTTAAAGTAATGTTTCGCACTGTGGAAAGTTTCCTCGTTAGCCGGACAAAACTCTAAAAACCGGAGATCTCGCATCGATTCCCGATCTACGTCGATTTTATTACCCGTACCACCTCGCCTCACCTTACGTAGACAATAAAGGAGCGCTCCCAAAACGTTTAAGGGCACGTTCCGAACATGAACTTTCACACTTATATGTAAAGCCACCAATAGCCGTATTGACATGGTTTTTATTAAACTCGAAACGTCTGATCTGTGCTTGCTACTACCCTTTTACAGCGACTGGTTCTATAGCCGGGCCCCAGACAAATGTTGGCGCAATACGCAACTCAAAATGTGTAGCACGGCATTTGCAAAGGCAACACAACTTTTTCTATGTACTTATAGCGCCTTTGTGAATGCCTCTCCAAGGCTCTCCTAGCGTATCCATTTTGCACATGTCCATGGGATCGTACTAAAAACATCACCATGCAATCTGTCCACGGTCCAAGTTTTGGAGCTGGATACTAGTGGTAGATATCTTAATTAACCTTAAGTGCAAATCATGAGGAACTGATTATGTATCCTTTACTTCATTATTACTGAGTTTAAACCTTATAGCCTAAGAGAGGTGTAGAAAATACTTATCTAGCATCCTATCTACGTAAAATTATTGCTTTTTACTTTTTTATTAAAACGATCGTTAACTTACACACTTCTTATACCACCTTTAGACGGACCACCACCGCAAACTGAAACTTTTATTCCTTACTTTTTTAAAGAAAAGAACAGGTTTCGAGGAGGTCTGGGCCAAAAAGTCTGGAAGTCGTGTTTTATTTTCCAAAATGGCGGTTAAAAATGTCCGGCTAATCTGAATAGCATTGAATAACGATGATGATCGAAAATTCGGCGATGGAGAGATTTTTTGTAGCTATATTTGGTTTGCAAATTTTCTCATTTCATTCTTATAACCATCATTCTTAATAACTGTTACAGGGTCGTAGGAACAGTTCTTATTTTCATATATCAAAATAATAACGCGCGCAATGTTTGTTATTTGATTATTCTATTGGTCGCGACTCACGGGAAATTGGCGCAAATTAATTTCCTAGTTTAAAGGCAATTTGGCTATCCTCTAGATTTATATCTTAAGCTTTAAAAAAGTATAATATAACTTTTGGTTAATCTACTTTGCATATGGGAAAACGTCTTATTAAGCTCAAAAAAAGGCAATATATCTTGCAGAGGTACATCTACCGTCATCTCATAATGTTAATTCCTACCACTAGTGTCTAGGGTATAATATATAGAGATGCAAGCAGATATAGCGGAAGGCTGTGGTACAAATGAACAAACTAATCTTATCATCGATACAAACGGTAATACACCTTAATCTATTGAAATAGAAGCTAAAGGGCGATACAAGAGTAAAAGCCAGTGCAGCAATTCCACAAAGTGATATTACTAACGATACAAACGATAATTTTCTCTAAGCTATTGAAATTGAGGATGCTAGTGTAGATAATTGCTTTGGTGTTAGGAAAGAGTTGGATTACAAACGGTTATTCTTAGCTGCGGAATACGAGACAGTTGAAGCATTATATATTATTGGTTTTGGTATTGATTTTAAAAGAATAAGAATTTATTTTAGTATGTATTACGAATATACCTTGCACTAAACTATTTTCTTCCTACCTTAACAATTTCATTTTTATTTTCTTGTGTCACAAAGGCTCCTAGCATTCCAGAATTGTGAGCCTAGAGGTTTTTTTTTGCCATTTCCATACAAAAATTAGACATTCTTTGCCCTATCTCTTTAATGCATTGAGTTAGAAGCGTGATTTTTATACGACACTATAAGCTCGCAAACCTTTCTATGTGGTATAAGTTGATACCTTTAGTCGTTCTTAAGAAAAAGGATCTTGACAGACGGACACCTAAGTGAGGATCACTTAGATGTCCGTCTCATAAGGGTTCTGTTGCGGTACGAAACTAATTTCAAAACTTAAAACAAATATATTTTCTACCTTAAAACAGTGTTCAGGGTCACCGACCGCAGGCAGGAACTATTATTTTAATAAGAAAACCTAAAGTTTTTGATTATTTACATTATAATGGTTTGAAATTGTATACTGATATGAGGCAAATTAAATACTAATGTTTGACAACATTTTAGAAAATTTTGTATTGTAAAATATGTACCGCAAAATTTGTGATATGTACCGCAAAATTAAATATTGTCAAAAAAAAACTTTCTATCCAAACTGCGATCGAATATTTATCGCTAAACCTTAGAAATTCTTATTTGAGCGACAATTGACTAAGAAGCTACGAGCGGAACACGTTGGCGTTATAATTAGTAACGCATTCATCACAGTTACTGATATAGCCGATGCTATTTCGGGCTGATTTCGTATTTGTTGTGATTTCTCTGTATGTTTGGGCATGGGTCAAGGAAAAAAGTCTCTGAAAGCCGGTTATGAACCATTGCTAAAACTCAGGTTTACGTACGTTAGCTATGTTATAAATTAGCCTATTTTGTTTCATATCTGAAAAGAGTAAAATTGCTATTCACAAGCAACTTATTACAGTGCGCTACTTTATTGTTTTACAGACAAATTCTCTCATTTCTTTATACCTATTTTCGTAAAATATAATTGCGTTTTCAGATTATAATTAGAATAATTACATACTCGTGCATCCCGTATGAATACCAGTTTCGTAATACCTAACGCAAATATACTGCAATGGTGGAGTTAAACTGCAATCAAAAATATATCTTGGTCTAGCTTCTGTTTTCCAACGATGTTTCTTGAAAGTGCACTCATCTAGTCAGTCTCGTGTAGAGTTTCGCACAGGTTAACTGTGTATATTATCTAATAGTGCGAAAACACAAGCGCGTGAGTCATACACAGTTCGCTAACCATCTGTTTCATTGTCGTGACTCCGCTCCAAGGATACACGTCTCTTAGTATATTCTAGATCCTATAGTAACTGTTATCCCATATTAATCTGCCAATTTGACTTCATTATCATCTTTGTGAGAATTGTAGTTGACATATGAAAACTATGCTTTTTTAAGTTTGTCATCACCGAAATTTGTGTCTGTTACTGTCTCGCTTATTGTTTCGTGTTATCGTCTATTGATACAAGTGTTTAAGGTGGAGGTGTGTTTTTCAGACAGGTGCGTGCAGCAAGCAGCTTTGTTTATGGGAATACGGTGAACGGTTCTAGGTTTTCATTTTAACAATGTGCTTTGTCTCTCTCTTTGCAGATGGACTGAACCCTGCCATCTCGCTCGCCGGCCGACCGACAAGAAATCCTTCTCAATGTCCTTGAAAGGAATTGCCCACTGTCCAATTATTTTATCCTTCGGATTGTCCAAAGTCCAGCTTTTATCTCTTGTTTCAGAAAGTGTATACTTTGACGGAAGTTCCATTGCGGTTAGCATAGATTCACGTACCTATTCAAATAGTGTTTCGGTCTCATATTACAAGTAGCTTAGTATATTATCTAGCGAAAACAATCGTTCTTATTTCAATAACATTAAAAGCTAAATAAATTTCGAAATTTTGCAACGATTTTCGTAATTTTGTCGATTAAATTACCGCTCGTTCGGTGATTTCACTTTTTGCGTTCTCGCAGTCTTGTTATTTGGTTACGTAATTTAATAGTTGTCTTTGTTCTAAACAAACATCTCTGGAAACGTTCACAATTACAAACAATACGTCTTTAAACTGAGATTATCTTAAGAAGTTTTAAGTTTAGTTTTGGATTAGCCAACTTTCTTTGTTACTTTAGGTTTCTTAGTATTGGAATGAGCACTGTTTTAAAGTCCAATTAAATTATTCTCTACAAATAAGTAATTCTGTGCGTCAATAGTGAATTTTAGATGAAGTTGGTTCGGATGACGTAACTCTTAACGAATTTATCGATTGTTTAGCGTCGCTTCTATAACCTCTAGCTTTTGTCCCAGGGCAGGTAATAATTTGTGATATTTGCATCGAAACTATTGCATGTTGACTATTGAGGTCGCTCGGATATCTATTTAGGTTTTCATTTTACCTACTTACAATCTTTCCTCTTATCTAAATGGTATTGATAAGTGCAGTGTTTTGCTGAGAACAGGGCATTCATGTTGCAATTTTACAGGTAAAACCTAGTGATAATAACTGTGATATGATGAACTAAAATTAAATGATTTCGAACCAGTTATATGCACGAGGGTTAAAATGGAGCGGAAACTGACTCGCGAGGATTTCATGAGGAAGAGCTTCCGGGCTCCAAGAGTGTCACCTGCTCTGGAACCTCAGGAGCCAGCTGTGAATGGTGCTCCGCCACCGTCACCGGTGTCCCTAGCCATGTTGGAAAGGACCCCCCTACCACAGCGAACCCACTATGAAGTCACCTCCTCTGGCATTGCTCCGAAGCGCTTGGAAATAAACAGAGCGCATCCAATACAATTAAAATCATTCCAAACTCCCGAACAGCCTGATGAGAGCACCCCCGTTCCACCTTCAGACGATGTATTACGTAAGCTGGAACGACAGATTGGAGAAATGGAACGTGGGCTGGAGAGACAACAGAATGGCACTGTCTCTATCGACGAAAGAGTCCGATACGCCGAGCACGAAAATCTACTCCGCACAGGCGTGTCTTCTGTCGGCGGTGGAGGCTACTTACCGGCTGACTCTGACACGGAACACGATGTGGTACCGTTCAATAGAAACGAAACAACTCGAAGCAGTACCGGTGCTACCGCTCCCGCTCCTAGACCAGCCACCAGACTGGCCAGAACCAACTCTGACACTCAGCAGTCCGTCGCTGCAACCGCCAGACTTATGCGAAAATTGGCTGATGGGGGGACGAAAGATACGGAGAAAACCAAGGTCATATCTCGAAAGGCGATTCAGGCTAGGATGGAGCGAGTGAAGAATTCAGTTGTAGGAACTAAACATGAGCATAGAGTGTTGGCTGAGCATAGAGCAGAGCCTGCTTCGCCAAGGTCACCAGTTTCCCCGAGATCTTCTGTACAGGTAATGTGTTTTCGACTATATTGTGGCGTCTGTGTTGTCCAATATGTGTTTGAAGACCACAATGAAACTATCAGAAGTATATTTACTTCCGATTAATATGAACACGATAAAAGGTAACCTTAACTTACGAAACCGTGCCTACATGTAATTAATTAATATATGCTATCGCTTCAGAGCTCCACACGGCAATCGATAAGGAATCCTTACGTCACTTACGTCACTCGGATCGATATGGTGCGTCATTACATTAAATTCACTAGTGTGATTTGATTTGGATAACACGAAAATAAAAGTTCTATTTAAGCGCTGGTTCTATTTCAAGGTCACATCAGAATCAACTTAACGTGGGCCGTATCTAATCAAGCTGGTTGAGCTATCTGTCACAATGCCTTACATACATCTCGTAAATGTTTTAAAATATAGCCGTATGGCTTAGTGGGCTTAACCCTGAGTTCTGATCCGAAATTCGATGGTTCGAACGCGGTAGAAATGGAATCTTCTACTCGATCAAATATGTGCACATTAATTTGTTCACAAAACGGCACTTAAAAAAACCATCAGGACTGGTAATTCGCTAGAACTAGTTATGTGGTGATAGGCTTGCCACCTGTAATGTGACCGCGTGGTATGCTAATGGTATGCTAATATGCAAAACGTGGATAACTATGTTTAAGACTTGCCTCTGACTACCTAGCCCCTACTTAGTATCGTGTCAAATCTGTCTAGGTACTACATTGACCTGAGAATGTCCATGTGGGGAATTTTATAGCGAGCGTGTTTTTTTATGTGCGTATGAAAATAAAATTTATATCCGTTAATTAAAGGGTTGTTTATATTATACCCTTTAATTAACGAGGCTTATTATATTAATACGATCGTAACACGAGGCGTCAAGGCCAATTTGAGACATATGGGAATTGTGATGTCATGCTGTGATTATGACGTATTTCATGGGCTTAAGGATCACGGGTACGAGAGGACTAATGAAATTCTTGGCATTTCTTGAGTTATGAGATGAGCCTGTCGAGGTAATATAATGGTTTGGTATTATAAAGCTATAACATAGCGTATTAGTATGAATCTGAGTGTTGTGTAAACAAAGGGACGGATAAAAAAAGAATGCATGCGGATGAGATGGATGTATGGAGTTACAAGATAGGATAAGATAAGGAATAAGTATATCAAGAGAAATCTGAAAGAACTGAAAAGATATATAGATAGATAACTCTTTATTGTACACCACATAACATGTTGCTTACAATTTCAAACAGAGCCAATTATAAGCTAATCGCGAGAGTACAATGGGCCAAAAAAATGGCCAATTAAAAATAGGGAGTCAAAAAAATATAAATTACATTTTCGTTCTGTTTACATTTCACCAGAAATGTAAACAGAACGCAAAAATACTAAGAGACAAAAATTATCGTTTGCGTGTGTTATAGCTTAGACAAATGGGCGTGTGTGCTAATAATTTCCTTTTCTCATTGCAGGTAAGGACGACAAAATTGCCGTATTACATGAAACTCCCCAGAAGCGTGCACAGGAGGTAAATGTTGATTTTCGAGCTTATTATGTTTTATTTAAATAATGCTGGATAAATAATACTGGACATTTTTCACACAGCATCAACTAGCCCCAAACTAAGCACAGCTTGTATTATGGGAACTACATGACTGTTATTCTACTTAAATACTTTTTTTTTGTAAACACATACATATTATATATAGAAAACAACCAGACCCGAGACAAATATTTGTAGATCTTACAAACATTTGTCGCGTGACAGGAATCGAACCCGCAACCTTCTGCTTCTCAGGCGGACCTTCGCCCACCGCGCCACAGAGGTCTTCCCATTTTCCACACGGGCAATTATTTTCTGGAATTGCCTACAACTCTACTTATTACTAATAAGTTGCAATAAGCGGTGATGGGTTTGCAACCTGTCACGTGGAATGCCAACTACTTGTAGAACGTGAGCATGTGCCAAATATAAACTTTGGACGTCTGACTATACCTTATTCTGAACTACGTAAACATGCAAACATCTGTACCGTAGCGGGATTCGAACTCGGCATGTTTTGCGTCTCAGCCAACTTAGGCGTAGGCACCTTTCACAGATATTTGATACACTTCGATTACTGGTAATTCATCTACATTAATACATATTATAAATAGGTAAAGTTTGTAAGTTTCATCGTAGGAGGGAATAATGCTGAAAATGCTGCTGGTTATTTTTCACACAGCATCACCAACCCCAAACTAAGCAGAGCTTATGTTATGGGAGCTACATGACTGATATACTACTTACTTATACGCTTTTTTTTGTAAATTCATACATTTTATTCATAAAAAATACCCAGACCCGAGACAAATATTTGCAGATCATATAAACATTTGTCCCGTGACGGGAATCGAACCCGCAACTTTCTGCGTCTCAGACGGGCTTTTGCCACAGAGGTTGCCTCTCCTGCAGAGGTAATCTCCGATTCCAAAAATTATTTCACCAATATTTTGAATGTACATTCAGGGAGAACATAGAACGTAATAATCCCGTTAAAATAAGGGAGCTTTTCGTGGAGATTAATTTTGCAACGTAAGTCGACGAAAAAACGGTCAAGCGTTTCTTACGAACGCTGCCTTAACGGTAAGAACGGTTTTCATCGGTGTACCACACGAATGAAGCCGTGGGCAGTAGCTAGTAATAAATAAAGTAGCTTCCAGACACCAAGAAAGCTTTATGCCGAGAACCTAGTGCGATGATTGTGCCGGCTCGTGAATAGGCTTCACGACCGTCCTTCACTTTTTCTCAGGAGGGTTTCGCGTGAAAATAAGCAAGAAAAAGTACATAACTTCATTCGCTGTTCTGGCATTTTCTTTTGTTACTCTATCGTGCCCTGGTTCTGTTTGGTCTCTCTACTTCTAGGTTGTTCCAACCCAGAGTCAATTGTGTTTTTCACTAGCTGACCCGACAGATGTTGTTCTATCCAGCTGGGCTATCCTTGAAGTTTGGTACTTTTCAATGTGACGTTGACATTTGAGATATTGGAGTATAGTTTTGCGATTGAAATGTTGCAGGCTAGAATATTTTTAAAAAGAACGAAACTGGATTGGATTATAATTGAATTGAGATTGTATCGAGTGTCAAGGGTATACTGATACGAAACGTCAATTGACAACCAAGAACAGTTTCTATGGGAGAAAGAAACAACCTTTTTCTACAAAATTTTGTTTTCATTTATATAGTTAAGTATCCAAAATTGCCGAGGCACTTCTTTAGCTTGGCCTTAGCTTTTTGAGTGGAGAAAGCAAAACACGTTGCTCGTATATGTTTGAATTAAAAAAAAACGTGTTGGCCTAGTGGGCCGTACCCCCGAATTCCAATCCGGGTTTGAGTCTGGTAGTGCATCAATAGATTTTTCCACTCGAAGAACATATGTGCACATTAACACGTATTCAGAAGGGCGAAGGAAAACATCATGAGGAAACTGGCATGCCCTAGAATAAAAAATTGTACATTTGCATATCGGTTAGTGTTCCTATAAACGGCAAATTTTCACCTAGTAGATAGTTGCTGTTAAGAACGACTTACAACCTAAACCACGCGATCTCTAAATACGTACCTACTTATAAAAGAAGTAGAAAGTATAATTTTCTTACTATACTACATAGTAAGAAAATTATATATGAATATAATTTTCAGTTTCCATGGACACGAAATATTAATAAATTAATTGACCATGGCATTTTCTATGCGTGATGTTTGGGTAATGAATTGTTGAAAATATAATATTCCCGTAGGTAAATCGAGGTCGCCGGTTTTAAGCTTAGTATGTTGTTAATCAAAGTGGCAACATTCAGGCCGTAGAACTTGTTTCCCGTCTTTACCTACTGGTCGGTCTACCGTCGAACGGGCGATGTAGGAATTGTACCCAGGTAGGTACCTACCTATAATACAAATATAATCTTCGGAAAACAGTATACAAAAACCTACTGATTAAAGTAAAAAACATATATTAAGTAGGTAGGTACACCTACCCAAACAAGTCTTAAAGAACCTAACCCATGATAATTTTAAAGTACCTACCAAGACTCTGTACCTATTATGTTAGGTTTAAATTACGATACCTAAATCAAGGTCACCGGTATTAAGCTTAGTATTTTGTTAATCAAAGTGGCAACATTCAGGCCGTAGAACCTATAATCGCTGGGTTCTCGAGGTTCATGAGTTGCGGCAGCAAACTTGTCGGTTCTGCCAGCTATTTGCAGACCACCCATGGTTCCTTCAACTTGGTAATGCTGAGACTATCAAGGTACTGTTATACATGTCCTTCATCATCATCATCATCATCATCCACAGCACGACTTCACCCACTGCTGGGTATAGGCCTCCTTCAGTTTGCGCCATCCACCACGATCCTGCGCCAGTCTGAACAATCCACGGCCCGCGACGTTGACTATGTCGTCTGCCCATCTCGCTACCGGACGTCCAACGTTTCTGTATCCACTCGGCCACCATTCAGTCGTTGTCTTGCTCCACCTGTCATCACCACGCCTTGCAATATGTCCCGCCCAACTCCATTTCAGTTCCATAATCCTAAAGCCGATGTCTTTAAGATGTCCTTGAAAAGCATCAATTCCCGCTGCCAGACAATTGTTTGCATAATCTGCAGATATGTGTTCTATCGCGGTCTGAGTGCTGTGGTACCATTCTACTCGTAGTACCCATGATGCAGGGAATCTAAGAGTGGGGTCAGGACTAAGAATGCGACTTTTGGGTGTTAAAGAAAAAATGCTGAGAGTGTAACTTTACTTCTTTTACGAATTTCCTCGTTTCGTATTTAACAATGTATTAAAACCAGTAATAAATACATTGAAATAAACCCTGACTTATTCCTCCAGCAATGCCTATTTCATTACAGTTGTATAGCGTGACAAGCAACCAGATTTAGCCCACGACAAAATTAATGTCAGATATTTTCTTTATTAAATTGAACCTACGTAGCTTCAAAGTCGTTATACCATACCTTATAAGGTTATATATATACCTTATTGTAAGGTTTTTTCCCATTGTTTTTCTACCAATATAATAATAATTCATTTAAAATTTTAATTTAAACTCTATGACTGACACTGACGTTTCTTGCATGGCACAGCCTAGCACAGCACTGCAAAATAATTCAAAGTTTAAGCTTATTATGTTACTAATAACCTCTGCCCACGGATTCGCCCGCGTGGTACCCGGCTAAAGTAGCCTATTTCTTATCCTGATGTATAAGCTATGTTACTGTAAAGTTTCATCAAAATCGTTAAAGAGTAACAAACATCCTCACAAACTTTCGCATTTATAATAGTAGTAGGATTATACAGTTAATTCAGAATAATTGTTATTGTCGCCGCCAGGCATACCTTAACAGTATTCGTTAATTTAATAGATGTCATGAAATTTACCATTTTATTATATACCCATCAGGTTTGCTATTAGCATTTACCACCTACGCAAGGTGTGGGCAGGACAGGCTGTAGTTGGAACGAATTAGGATTCCCCTGGGCATTATGTAGGTATAGTATTCCTGTGTTCAATTGATTAACCTGTGGCGGCCATCATAGGAAACGGAACGATTTTTTCGTCAAGGAATTGCATTCCATGGAAAAGTATTTAAGTTAAATGTATCCTGCAAACCAGCACATACTCCAATATATTTATCAATCTAAACAATGTACGCATTTATTCGTGCTCGAAAAGGCGAAAGAAAACATGGTTGAAATGTCCTAGAACTCAAAATTCAGACATGTGTAGCTGGTTTGTGTTCCAACAAGCAGGGATGGGCTTACAACCTGTCACGTGGAGTGTTAAAACATGGGCTCTTTGCAATGTTTGGGCGTGCCTCTGACTACCATCTACTTGGTAATCTCACAGATCTACTTGCTGATTATAGATCGGAGGATGTTTAAGTAATTGAAATCTCACGTAATAGGTGACGCGCTGACCGACGCGTATTGAAATAGAAGCCGTATAGAACATGAGTCCAAGCATACGAAGCCAGAGAACCGTTAGGTTATAGTGATAATTTATGTTTTCTTCGTGTATAACCTGACCGCCGTTTTATGTGCCTTTCTTTTCTATATATAAGTATTATATACTATATATAAGTATTATATAGTAGACCGATGTGGTGCGGTGGGCGAAGGTCCGCCTGCGACACAGGAGGTTGCGGGTTCGATTCCCGCCCTGGGACAAATGTTTGTACGATCTGCAAATATTTGTTCCGGGTGTTCTGGGTATTTTCTATGTATAATAAAAAAATATCTATCTATGTAATGTATTGTATTAAGTATATCAGTCATCTAGTACCCATAACACAAGCTCTGCTTAGCTTGGGGCTAGATGATGCTGTGTGGATTGTCCAGCATTATTTATTTATTTATTTATTTATTTATATCAGTCATGTAGTTCCCATACCACAGGCTCTGCTTAGTTGCGGGCTATCAGATGCTGTGTGAAAATGGCTAGCATTATTATTATTATGATAGAAATCGTCATGTGGAAGGCCCAGAATGTGATGGAGGGATGAGCATCACACGCGTGTTGCCGACCGTCTCTGGTGTCGGAAGCGTCCATAGGCTACGGTAACCGCTTACCAACCAGGTGGGCCATATACTGCTAGTCACTTTGGCGGTATAAAAAAACTATGGTATTTATATTCTTTTGTGGTATCATTGGTGCTGTGTTAAGGATCCAGCGTACAGCGCTCGTAACTTAAATTCGAAGCGCGTCCAAAAATATAGCTATCTCTTTTTGACTGATGCAGGCCCGCCCGTGCTTGCGCGATAGCAATATTAGCCGTTCAGAATTTGTTATAAATTTGGTGGTGTTCCGTAATACCAAAAAAGATGAATGAAAAATTGTTGTATTTTTCACATTGTATTGTTATTCTGTAACTAGACAAAATAATCTATGTACCTAACCAAACGATACGTAAGGTATTGTTGTTTTTAATACGAAACAAATAAGAAGAAAACATGTCATGCATGACGTAAAAATATCCAAAATGCGATTCGTTTACATTTCATTTTAGGTAAGTATTTTGAAAAAATATATAGCAAGGTACGTAGATAAATACTATTCGAATGCAAATAATAACATAAGATGGTGGAAATAAGCTCTAATTACAAATAACTATGGTATTACGTTTGTTTGGGCAATTCATCCAACGCAGCCTGCGTTAAGACATTGTAGTGATGAGATTAAAATTGCGAATATGTTGCATACGAATTATAAATCTTCTAGCACTTACCAGTAGTAAACTATTTTCTTAAAGAAGTGAAAGTAGATTATAACTAAACGAACCAACTCGATAAAACGAGAATACAGCTCCATAATCTTGAATGTTGTTATCCTTATTGAACTGGAAGATATCGAAGTTTTACGGGTAAATGCACAAAATTCCGTACACATTCTAAGATAGAATTTAATACTTCCTGGGAATTTAAATAGTTCTCTCGCTCGCCTAGATTCAAGAAATGTCTTTGGATTTACTTAAGACATCTAAACTTTCTTAAATTTTGACGCTTCCGTCTATTAGCGGTATCTGTAGATCGTTCGCAACGGTCTTTAGACGACTCAGCTGTTTCATCTTTACATTTTGTAGTTTTATTATAATTCTTGTAAATAAATATCGATTTTGAAACACAAATTTTGATCCTACTGCCCGCCGATTACAACTCACCCACTTCACCGTAGAAGGTCGTCTTTGATCCAGGTAGGGCCATGTTTTTATTCCGTAATAGGGTGTCAACAGCTGCATTTCGACCGTTTACAACAGACAAATGGCTTATTGAGTATCGTTCATCATTGTTCAATGGGCCGTTTGACGTTTGTTCAGCCCCAAATATGGTTTTAATGAATTGACTGAAGCAACTAACTAACTTCCAGAAGGTGTTGAATTGTCCGGGGAATACCATCGTATATATATCTGCCGGCAAGCAGCCATACTCGCTGTGTTCCATGAAGGGTATGGGTATGCTTAAGAGGCCTGCGTTGGATGAATTGCCCATACAAACGTAATACCATAGTCATTTGTAATTAGAGCTTTTTTCCACCATATCATGTTATTATTTGCATTCGAATAGTATTTATCTACGTACCTTGGTATATATTTTTTCAAAATACTTACCTATAATGAAATGTAAACGAATCGCAATGTGGATATTTTTACGTCATAAATGACATGTTTTCTTTTTTATTTGTTTCGTATTAAAAGCAACAATACCTTACGTATCGTTTGGTTAGGTACATAGATTATATTGTCTAGTTACAGAATAACAACACGATGTGAAAAATCCAACCAGTTTTCATTCATCTTTTTTGGTATTACGGAACATCACCAAATTTATAACAAATTCTGAACGGCTAATATTGCTAGCGCGCAAGCACGGGCGGGCCTGCATCAGTTAAAAAGAGATAGCTATATTTTTGGACGCGCTTCGAATTTAAGTTACGAGCGCTGTACGCCGGATCCTTAAGGGCAGGGATTGCCCTTGGTATTGCAGTTGTCATATAATTATTGCCTCCAAGTAACATAAACAAAAAATCTACTTTGTCACTAATTTCCACCATAATTCGTTCATTCTTTTTTAATTTTTTTTATAAAAATTGGCCTAAAAAATTTAAATGAATTCTGTAATAACATTATTAGATAAAAAAAATTAAATTAAAACACGAAACAGTATGCTAGTCTGGTTATAAAACCCTAGCAATTACAGCAAGCACGATTTGAGTAATCCTTGACATTGATTTTTACGACCCTCCACAAAAACAAAAAACCAAAACACGGAACTCGCGACACAATTTACCAGCTGACGTAACGTCCCGGATCACCCCGAATCACCCCGAATGCAATAACCGTCCCAAAACGCGCCGGCCGTGCTGAAAGAAGCCCTTACTTACTCCCCGTTTGGTCTAATATCCTTTGCCCAGCCAAGCGTGCCGTAAGACACTTCGGAATGTGTGTGCATAAACCTAGGGCGGTGGCGGGGCACCCCAGCCAGTTCTACTTCCGTTCGTCAGTAGTATTTCGAAATTCGCGTTGGAAGCACGTTCGCGGGCAATGTCACTATAGTGTCTGTTTGTTTGTTTGTTTGTGTGTCATGGCTAGGAAAAGGGTAAGGGCGTATGTTTTGATGAAGATTTTACGTTGCAAGGTCTCTTCCCGCGTCGGTGATAAAAATGTGTGTGGTTATTTAGTTTTTTGTTATAATTTGTTGATTTTTATAGTGTCCGAAACGTATCAAGCTTTATAGGTTAGAATATATCTGGTTTAACATTGCTAGGCCGTCATCTTCTCAAGTTGGTTACTAACTTTATATAGGCTGTCGAAGAAAGTAACATTAACTATTACTATCTCAGTATTTTAGACAAAGATGTTTCGAGCTTGAGTTTTAATTAATCTTTATTTCATTCAAGATGGTTTGTAGCGTTCGGCTGAACTTTATAGGGATAAACCGAATTAATTTGAGTAGAAAGGCTTAAAAGTTATCCCATTATGAGCTAATAAATACAAGGCTTTGTCGAGCGCAAGCTTTTATAAGTTTCGAAATGTTTAAAAATAGGCCAGCAACAAATTTACTAAAAATTTCTTGATGCTTTAAAATATAGAATAAAATGAAAGGCCTTTATCGTAACGTTATTTAAATGTAATCGGTACTTAACATTTTCCAGTCCCTTGCCTATAAACGCTATCAAGTAAATATGTTTAACTTATTAAACTTAATTATAGCGTTTATAGTCAAGACTAAATTGTTACGGGAGTATTACGTTCGAGTGTTTTTATTTTTGGAAAAAAATATAGAACAGGAATATACAAATCGTGGGCATGTGTCGAATATAATGTTTAGAATACCCCATTTGGTAACCCCCTGAATCTACGTACTGAGTATAGATCTAAGGACATCATAGGGATTATTGAGTGTTTATTTTGCCCTTTTAAATGCATGGAATGCCGAATATTGATCATAAACTGATTCGCAAATCACATTCCAACGAAGCATTAGCTTCGAGTAAATCAAGAGTTATTTCCGTAGAATAAGCGATGTGATTGTGTTGATGTTTGGACGTGATAGGAAATATTAGAGTGACTCGCGTGATGGGAATTCGTAAATCATAACAAGAAAACTCTTAGATTATTAAAGAACGGGTACTTTAATTACACTAACAAAATTGATATGGAATGCTAACTACTATGCAAAACGCGGATATTTGCCGAGTATAATGTTTGCACGTGTCTCTGACTACCCCGTTCCGTCCCCGTTCTCTGACTATACTCACAGATTTGCGTACTGAGTATGGATCTGAGGGTCTCCACTATGGCGATTACAGTCGTTAGCGTTTGAAATGCCTTTCGACACTTTTATGGATAATTAGATAACTCTTAATTGTACACCACATAATATGTTGCTTACAAAATCAAACAGCAAATTACTACTGGTTGCCATCTCATAACATTTTAATCAACCCAACCCAAAACTCACTCTATACACACACACAAACGCTCTCACACATGAACACACACACACACACACACACACCCCGACACCGACACCGACACACACACACCGACACACACACACACACACACACACACATACACACACACACAGAGACACACACACACGCACAAATGTTGTAGGTTACGAAGGTACTTTATCAGACGGCATAATCGATACGTGCCTTGAAATAATGTCGCCACAAAAATGGAATCAATAACCGAAATACTAAAGTTTATCTAAACCAATATTTGTTAATAAAAGAGATAGGCAGTTCTAAATATAGTGATGAAAGGCATCAGCACTGCCACTGAATGAACTAAACAATGCAATGTAATTCTGAATCATTCTGGTCTCTGAAACACAGTTTATAACTAGTTCAGAGGCGTATGGATTTAAATGCTTTTAATGTATTATAATTCTTTGTTTTTACAACAAGAGATGAAGATTGCCTTAGACCAAAAGCAGATTCACAATATTTTTGTGAATCTGAGGGACAACTGGTGAAACAGAAAAGGCGTCCAAAATAATTTCACCACAGGTAGCTCTTTCACCATCGCCCTTTCTTACCTGCTATCCATACCTTAATTTCCCCCCTTATTACACTAACAAAATGGCAATGGGATCGAGACAACGGCTTCGCAATGTCCAAAACTTCAAAAAACTTGACAATTGCAAGCAAAGTGACATCTCACATCAATTGAAATAAATGTAATTTTAGTCATTGAACAGGTTTGGATAACTGCTGAGTTATCCCTGTAGATGGAGCTTCTACGCTTTGTGCCGAAACATCCTACGAATTTCAACTAGGCAGACAACGCCCTCGTGGCTATGTTAGTTTTTGACATCACTGAGTCTGTTAAAATTAGTTGTTTCCCATTGCCATTTTGTTATTGTCATTTGGGGGGCTGGTCACTGACCTAACGCATAGTGACCAAGAAAAAAACAGAGACAGGTCTGTTAAAACACTTCTCTGCAAAATCGAAGCTCCATTTTGTACTAAAATACGATTGAAACACTACGGCGAAAGCTTAATCCATTTAAAATTTCCTATCTTCAGTTCTTTATCTGCATCAACTTCAAATTGTAAATTCTCAGCGAACATTTTCCGATAAATACAGCGAACGAAAAACTAGTGCAATGTCACTCGAAAAAGATCGGCGTTGAAAAGTAGGCGGGGAACTGGTAACAGTAGCAGGCAGTAGGTAACCTACTGCCACGTGGATCGATACTACACTCTGTTGTATATCTGTGACTCTGTCTAACTGGAAAAATGCTATGTTATAAAACAAAACCATTTCAGGACTCTGCTATACTCCAGTAAAATCAACCTCGGCGGGCTAGTAGCTGCGACGCAAGAGGTGCCGATGCCCGATCCGATTCCCGCTGCGGGACAAATGTTTGCATTATTCGCAGATTTGTTTCGGATCTGGGTATTGTGGTACCACGTTATTCGTAGTTTCTGATGTCCAAGGCACAGGGAATCCTAGTATGGGGACTATGTATGTGTCTGTTAAGTGTTTATTTATTAGGTATATTACTCGTAATGTTATACGAACAAATGTTCGCTGTAGTCCGAATTTGCTCTAGCACATTAAGGGCTTAAAATTACGTTCAGTATCTTTGTTACCGAAAATTATTAAGTGACTAGCTTCTGCGCACGGTTTTCCCGCATGGTACCCGGATAAAAAGTAGCCTATGTGTTATTCTTATGTATAAGGTACATATATTACTGTAAAGTTTCATTAAAATCCGTTCAGTAGTTTTTGCGTGAAAGAGTAACAAAAATACATCCTCACAAACTTTCGCGTTTATAATATTACTAGCTTAGCTTATATTAGTATAAGTATGAAGTAGGATTTAACTAGAAAAATCTTGTCGTAAAATATAGAATCATTTAGAACATTAAAATGTTCATTTCACATTTATTGAAATTGAAATTCTAATTGTTGTTTCCAATGATGTCAGATCACCATATTGTTTTGTAGTAAGTTTAGAATTGATTTTCTGCCTAGCGTAATCGCTTTAGACGCTGACCTAACAGATGAGTGAAGCATAATTACCCACGTTTTAGGTCAACCAGCTACCGAAATCTTTCGAAAGAAGAAACAAATAAAAAAATACAAAACAAATTAACACAAACTGAAAGGTTTAAATATTCGAAATAATAAACATTAAAAATAAGTGTTGTGTGTCATCTCAGCTTATGCTGCACTAAAACTAGGAACGGTGAAGCGCTGGTTTTGGATAGAATAAAGTAAGTAAGGCACTTTCACACCTGGACACGTGCCCTGACTTTAACAAGCTCAATTCCAGTCTGGTACGGAGTACTGCTGCCACCTTTGGGTTGGCTTGGCCAAACACTAGTTTGCTACCTTACAAAAAAACAGTTCATCAGGTGGAACCAACAAAAGAGTGTTGATGATGATACAATGATATATTTCTATTTCCATCACAAATTAATGATAAACTTTGAACACCCCCACAATTTTCATTGGCATAACAAAGTGATATTGGCACAAACAATCTTCGATAAGTGTTGTTTCGATTTTTATAAGCTTTTTATATTTTCGCCATTGTTGGTTGTTTGAATAATATTTGTATTCTTTGGAAAAGTTCTCATTCAGATGTTTTATCCGTAGATCAAACATCTTGCGATCCATCAATGTTAAGCCTGGTTTCAATACTGTGCTAACGCGTGTCTAAGCAAGTTATGAGATAGTCACGAAGAGCTATTATTATTATTGAGACGTAAGTGACCATTTAGGCTTAGGAATAGCTGGGGCAAAATGGACGTTATTGTTAAAAGTATTGGTTTATGGTATAGCCATATCTACCTTAAATTACCGTTACCTTAAATGATCGTTAGGGCATATTGAATCAATAATAACCTTTCATGGAATAGTTTTACTAAATGTGTTGAGCTGGCATGACACTCTTCGGGAGAGGTCTAGGTCCAGTATCGTACTACTACAGTTCTCCAGTATTGATGATAATATGTTGTTTTTATCTATAATGGAAGACCCTTAGAGATTTAGAGTTGATTAATTATAAAATGATTTGTCTTTTTCTGTTATGCGTTATTTCAAATTAGACACTGTTTATACTAGATTTTTGTAAGTTACGCCCTTGGCGTCTAGACAAATACCACTTTCTGTTCGCTTTAACGCCTGCGGAAAGATTGATATGCATGGAAATGGCATTAGCTGATGAAAAGTCACGTGACTGCTGCCAAGTTTTACCTTGACAAATTTGCGTTGGCGTGAAAGGAAAACTTAGTGTGAAGTATACGTCTAGACACCCTTGAGCCTTACTTAAAAAGACCAATATGACTGAAATGTCATGTGTGTTCCTTTTACTTAGTTTCATTACTGATTGTTGATACATTCTACCAGTGTTGCTCGCGATTCAGAAGGGGTTTCTTATTGTAAAATTTCCATAAAAGCTTGTTATGTTCCATTTCAGTTTGTTATTTTCTAGTAAAGTTGAAGTGACTTTTGTGACGAGTGCTAAAAATAACTATGAGTGAACCCGTCATGCAATCTTTCTTCTGAGGATTTGGTAGAGCGACGATGGGCGTCAAGGGCAGATACCTGGTGAATCTTTATTTTCATATAATAATAGAATTGATTGTTGCTTGCACTTGATCTAGAGTTTAAACTTATTCTTACAACCCATACGAATAGTATATTTCCCACAAATAGAAATGTATTTTGCACGTTTTTCTTAGATTCGATTTTTAAATTACGTTTTGCATGAATGATAAGCAATTTTAGAACTAAAACACTTTAGTAGCACCCCTAGAAGACTAGAAGTACATAGTTAGATATTAACCAAGGATTAAAGCTGCAGATTAGTGGACGTTATTATATATATTATACGCTATCACAAAGATTTCATCTATACTAATATTATAAAGAGGAAATATTTTTTGTGTGTTTATTTGTACCGAATAGGCTCCGAAACTATTGGACGGATTTTAACCATTTTTTCACCAATAGAAAGCTTAATTATCAGGAAGTAACATAAGCTATAGTTAATTTGAAAAAAATAAAGATCCGTAAGAAAATTGCAATAATGTAACCCAAAGTAGCAACATTTTGCCTATAAAATTCATTATTTGGCGTACGCTGAGAAAACTATTGATGATACATAAAAATGATGTACTACATGCTTAAAGTACTCATTATTACCTACAAAAAAATCCTGGAGGGAGTATATCTAACTATCATAGTTAAGTCACAATACAGCTTTTGTGTTCTAAAATTTAATTAGATCGCCCGCCGGTAGAAACAAAAGTTGGTTAGGTACATTTGTATCGTAGTATTAAATCTTTTTCAAATAAATAGTTTTATCAAGGGTATTTATGTAGCAGTAAAATATTTTTTTATTCATACGAAAAGAACATTTAATTTCGGAGTTATTACGAGTATAAAATCGAAACTTACGCGGGTGAAACCGCGGGGTGCAGCTAGTCGTAATATAAAGTTCTGGCCTGGATAGGAATTGGCAGAAGTTGAATGCGCCTTACAGCATCTACTAGGCGATGCGGGCTTTCAGTGCGGTATCAATATTATTATAAACAATATATTTTACTTGCAATATACTTTATCCCATAATCTGGTTCTCCATTTTGGAAACTTACAAATGAAACATCTGGACAGAAGGCAGACTGATATAAACAAAGGCATACTTAGGTAACTAAGTAAAGTTTCTTCCAGTAGACCATTGAGGCTAGAGAGATGAAATTTACAATGATAGGATTACAAACGTACTGGAGCGAATATAAGTTTTTTTTTTGAGATTGCTTTCAAGTTTAATATGTACCTGCGACATCTCTTGAAGATGCCTTTATTGACATAATAGTTTAATACTAACCTAAGGTTAAAAAAAAATATTCTAATAAAATAATCCAACAATGAATAAAAAAAAAAATGCTAAAATATGCGAAAACTAACCATATAAATTAACTAATGCAGTCAGCATATTGGGAACGCTTTCGTCTGGTGGTGATTTGGATCAGTTACTTGACTTACAGTGACTTACCTATCTACAGATCATTTGCAACAGTATTTAGATAGCTATTTGTTTTATCGGTATTCTTTGTATATACGTATACATACGTACGTACATAGTTATATAAAAAAAATATTATTTAGCATATAATATATTCTCTCATAACCACTATATACGGTTAGTTTTCGATATATTCCGTTCTCACACCTAACTAGTACACTACAAAATTCCAGGATGTCTTTTAGTGTTTTCGCGTATCACCTTCGGGAGCTTTAACCTGTTCTCGCTCCACCGAACCGTGTGTTATGCTGGGTCACCTTTTATGAAGTACATTTTATGAGATACTCTATAAGGTAAAGTAAGACGGATTGGGGGACGAATGTGAGCTTAAAACTTTTGACACTACTCGTTTTATGATTATTAACAGAATTTGAACTAGAGGTAGAAACGGGGGCTTAGCTTTTGGTTACACCTCGCCTGATGGTAAACGTGGTTGTAACCTATGTAAACTGGTCATTCTGTAGATCATAGGTTCTGAAGCTTATTTTTCCCACCGCCCACTTTGAGAATAAAAAAAATTCTAGCGCACCCCAAAGTTTTTAAATATAACAACCTATGCTTTTCCCCTCTAGACCGCCTTAGCGCCCCCAATATCTTCTAGAGCCTTCTACCGCCACCCTAAAGGCCTTCAGCACCCACAAGGGGGCGTTATCACCCACTTTGAGAAACAATGCTGTAGATGCTTACAAACTCTTCTTTTGAAGATACCCAAGTTATATTTTGTAGGAAACATAGACGCGGGAAGGACATTACCATAATTTAGTTTTCCTATTGGCACTTAGATTTGCTCGCTAACTTTTGACCTCACATAGGCTTAAGGTCGCGTAGGAATGATGCTGGTCATTTTTCACACAGCATCAACTAGCCCCAAACTAAGCAGAGCTTGTATTATGAGAACTAAATGACTGTTAAACTACTTTATATACTTTTTTTTGTAAATAAATTCATTGATATATTTTTAGAATTAAGAGTTTAAGGTGACAATGGGCAGGTCAGCTCATAGAACGTTGAGTCCTTTAGCAAGGACAGTGCTCTCGAGCTTTTTTTCCCTACAATAAACGAAAATTACTTTTGGTCAGCGCTCGGACAAAATAACATTATTTTGTGACTTTTTAGAATGTGTATTCGTACCTTTAAACTTCAAAGCGTCACCTGGGGTCACCTTAGTGACGTTAGAGACGACCTCTGTGGTGCAGTGGGCGAAGGCTCGCCTGAGACGGAGAAGCTTGCGGGTTCATTTCCCGCCGCGGGACAAATGTTTGTATCTGCAAATATTTGTCTCAGGTCTGGGTTTTTTCTATGTATAATATATATATGTATTCAAAAAAAAATATATTAGTATATCAGTCATGTAGTTCTCATAATACAAGCTCTGCTTAGTTTGGGGCTAGATGATAATGTGTGGAAATGTCCTGCATTATTTATTATTATTATTATTTTCTTGAGAAGTGTGAGATATTCAGTGACATGAATATTATATTACAACTTTTATTATTTTGCGTGAATCGGCCTCGGACTGACTGAATCGACGCTCATTAGCCGTACTTAAATCTGAAATTTTGAGGTTGTGTCCTTTTTGATGAATAGTAGTACACTTAATTTTTTTCCATTATTTGACCTCTAGCTAAAGGGTGAGCGGGAAGATGAAGTTTAGATAAAAAACTAACAAGATCGCTGGCGGCGTTCCACTAGGCTTTAAAATGACACTTGAAATGAAAGTCAAGTAGAACTTGCAAGAAATGCAGAGGACCTAAACGAATCTAGACGTAGACGTTATCTAGTAGTTACGAGTAGTTACTGATTTTTTTCCTGGACGTAGTAACAAATTCACCGTAAATTCTCTGAAACTGCTCTTACACGTAAAATTACTTCCTGCTCTGCAAGGGAATAATAAATTGAGTCTAAGGTGATTCGGAAGGAGGGAGCATTCTTAAACATTATAATGCCTTGGCAGGGCTGTCAGGAACCAAAAGGAGCTTTGAAACATTTTTTACTTAAAACGGGATTTTTACAATGATTTTCAAGTTAGATTCCCTTAGTTTCTCCAGCGATCATGGTCCATGGAACTGTACCGAAATATCGGGAGACATCTCACTCACAAATCATGGTAAATATCCCGTTGGTTGCGAAAATTATGTTCTTAACCATGACAGTTACAAGTGTTTCGGAACAGGTAAACCATTTTTGTATAATATGTCTGAGCACGACCGAGCTGTCTGAGCTATCGATTCCGTATATGAAAGACAAGCTTCTGCCCACGGCTTCGCCCGCGTGGTACCCGGATAAAAAGTAGCCTATGTGTATACACAGTCATCGTTTCCGTAAAATATTCTTGGTGTTCGAACCAAATGCCTTCATTTTCGTAAAAAAGTATCAATAGTTTCTTGCTTTTTGTCGTTTTCACAAAGATTGGCAGAAGTCCGGGTTTTCTTAATTTAAATCTGGCATCCCTATTTTCAGGTTTTCCTACTCAGTGTTCAGTTCCGCAGAATGTTTGAGAGTATAATGAAATGAGGTCACATTCCGGTTTCGTAAAACCTCCTTTTGTTATAATAACTTTTTGAATAATAATAAATAATGCTAGACATAATTTTTTCAGTGAAGATTCTGGGATATGTAATAATTTGACGCAGTTTTAATAGCAGTAGTAGTAGCGTGGAGTATCTAGTCACGTCCCATGGGATGTCTCCCGGAAACATGACGACCTTGGAACAATAATGAGACTCGAGGGTCCTCTGTGTTCGTGTTGTTTATAGCGTTAGCCAATTCAAATTTACTATGTTAAAGCTTCTGCTATCACTTGCGTGCTATCCGTTTACACACTAACTTATACGTTTTACCAGCCACAAACACGATTAACTCCATATTTAATCTAGATTGTTTATTTAATCCTACTAATATTATAAACGTGAAAGTTTGTGAGGATGGTTGTTACTCTTTCACGCAAAAACTACTAAACGGATTCTGATAGAATTTTACAGTAATATAGCTTATACATCAGAATAACACATAGGCTACTTTCTATCCGGGTACCACGCGGGCGAAGCCGTGAGCAGAAGCTAGTCTAAAATTTTTCATACTTCCATCTCATTTGCGCTTCAGGAATATAAAACGTGGGTCACAGAAAAGGCTACTCTTCTCTTTAGGATATAATTACGAGTATACGTAATTATAACCTTAAATTTACTGTTACACGTAATTACTCGTAACTATTGCTGAATGAGACGGGTCACTCGCGTCCTCGCGTGGGAGCGGACGGTGCTCGTGAAGAAGGACGGTGCTCTAAATGGTTAACGAAACGTCAGCAGGAGAATAGTAAAGTACGTGCTATAGTTGTAATAATATCCAAAACTAGCCTATGCACACGGCTTCGCCCGCGTAATGCCCGGATAAAAAGTAGCCTATGTGTTATTCTGATGTATAAGCTATATTACTGTAAAGTTTCATCAAAATCCGTTCAGTAGTTTTTGCGTGAAAGAGTAACAAACATCCATCCTCACAAACTTTCACGTTTATAATATTAGTAGGTTAGGATTATACCGAACCACAATAATTTCAATGCTATGGCTACTCACCCTTCTAAGTATTTGAAACTTCGACATTTGCACAACTGGCTGGCATTTCCACAGTTCGTATATCAATTAGTATTGTTCCCGTTAAATTGGCATCGGATCCGAATGAGATTGCGGCTATTGTTCTGAATGTACAAATGTCACTGCATTCATGTTGGTCTCTGAATAAAAACGGGATAATATTAGTGACGTCAGCGCTCGTGATGTAAATTGCCTGGTCGATTTTAGGGTTATGAAAAGGCATATTTTAAGCCTTTTAGTTTCTTCATTGTCGTCATGAAATGACATTCTCAGTGGCGCGACGGGTGAGTAGTAAGCTGCGACGCAAGAGGTGCTGGTCGATTCCCGCTGCGCGACAAATGTTTGTTTGTTCTGCAGATATTTATTCCGGGTCTGGGTGTTGCGGTACCAGGGGCCGCGGAAGTGGGGGGCAGAGGGGGCCAAATGCCCCCCTAAAATCACATAGGCCACCTACCAAGCCAGGGCTGGGATTGAAGGGGTAACCAAAGAAATTTGTCCCCCCTATCACGGAGTATTTCTGCGTCTCTGTGTGGTACGATGGTACTCGTAATTATTGATTTCCACGAAACAAGGAATCCTAGGGGCCAGTGTGTATGTTGGCTGTTAATTTATTTATATTTATTTATCGGTCCGTCCGTATGTTACAACTTAATTTCTTCCTAAGTCCTGTGTATCGAGCTTATAGGTGTGTAGACTGTTTTCTTAAACCCAACACCATAAATGAAATAATAATTAAAATAAAAGAGTTAAGATACTCGCGTGCATGTGAAGTTAGGGATTATAAGATCCCTTATATAGGATAACTTCCTTGTCCGTCCGTCCGTCTGTCTGTCTGTCTGTCTGTCTGTATGTCTGACGTAATTAACTTTAAACACGTAGGTCTACGGTCCCTTGGAGCGCAAAAAAAAAACTTCTAAGTCAACGCAATAAAAAAATACGGTAATTTTGCAAATAAATCAAAACCTATAGGGTTACTTCCCGTTGACCTAGAAACATGAAATTTGGCAAGAAGCAAGGTCTCACAGTACAAGTAAAGGAAAAAGTTCCAAAATAGTTAATTTGTTTTTATACCATATTAAAAATATGTTTTTGTGATTACAAAATTACACTTCCAGTTGGATAATTGACCGTGACGTATATCGATGTAATGGCGAACATTTTTTCAACTACCAAGTTAAGTTTGTCTTTCAATTCTACTTATATTTTCGTTACAGCAATGTACCAAACACAAGCTTTACAAGCTTGTACTCAGACCTCGGTGCGCGAGTCAGACTCGCACTTGTCCGGTTTTTTCTTATCGCAACTCCGCATGTGGAGTATCATTGGACCGTATAAACCTTGAGGTTTCTATTCTTGTTTTGCGACCCCCATCCAGGCAATAAAAAACCTCAAAGTAGCACTGAAAAATATACGAATACAAAGAGCATACAAAAATATACTAATACATAAATGTATGAGACTACGACCAACAATAGTTAGGAAACAAGGAAGTATGATTAAAACTCTGTGATTCAAAGTTGTAACGTCAAGCTTTCAGCTGAGATTTAAATGACGTTTATGTTATAGTTGGTTGTATAGTCTCATTCACATCTGTACACGTATATGTTTACATTGGTGTATGTTATACAAAACGGCTGCAGAGCACTCACTCTGGGCTGTGACCCGCTCCCATTCGGAAATGGCGCAAGTGGGGGACACAATTGCCGTTCCTTCAGCTTCCTTCCTAGTTTTAAGATTGCTTGAATGTTGGTTGACTGGGTTGGCTGACAGTTACATTACCAAAACTACTTTCGCTAGATTTTATTTTAATGAACGCAAAACAAACCATATTTTGCGTCCGTAGTCTAAATTGTGATATCACAACCTCAGTGAGAAAACTGGCATGTCTCAGAACCGAGGCCTTCGGTTAGTGGGTTCCAATAGGCGGCGATGGTATTGCAACCTGTCACGTGGAATGCTGACTATAAAGCAAAACGTGGGCATGTGCCCATGTGGCAATGTAATATTTGGATTTGCAGCTTAACTGCCCCCTCATAGATCCGCGTATCGAACATAGATCTCATAATGATCCATTATCGCCAGAGACGCAGAAGGTTGCTATGTATAATATGTATGTATTTACAAAAAAAATATGTATATAAGTAGTTTATCAGTCATGTAGTTCCCATAACACAAGCTCTGTTTACTTTGGGGCTAGATGATGTTGTGCGAAAAATGCCTAGCGTTATTTATTTTTTATCCCAGTCGTATATTCTCATATTACAAAGGCGTAAGCGTCTTTTTTTTTGGTAGAACTTGCTAAAATACTTTGGCAAAAGATCCTACTCCGTGCAATGATCTCCACGTAAAAAATCGATACTGAATCTCGACTGATCGAATCGAATGAAATCAAGTTCGCTATCGTCAGTCACGTGCCGTTCCGGCCATTGAAAATTATAAATTCGTTGCGGAATTAGCAGATCTTGGCGCCTTTCTTTTTTGGGAGAGAACTAAAATCCGAAAACACGTATTCAAAGTTATATCGACCTCGGGTAAATAGCCGGCGCAGTGGGTAAGTAGCCGGCTGAGACGCAAGAGGTACGGGTTCGATTCTCGTTTGCATGTTCCACAGATATTTTCTTGTCTTGCTTTACTGGCTTGGTAGCGGAGGAAGAGGCAGTAGATAAAACTGACGTTTCAAAGTGATCCTTGTGATTTTAATGAGTAAATGAATTTTGACTTTGACTTTGACTTATTTGTTCCGGGGCTGGGTGGTGTGGGACTATGGTACTCATAGTTCCTGATACTCAAGATGCAGGTAATCCTAGTGTGGGATCAGGAAGTCAAAATCGGTATTCTATTCTCTCAAAACAATTGGCGATTGTTCTTATTTCCCTGTTTGTAGGTATCAAGAACTACGACTAGCATGGCACCAACATCGATTGCAGATTTTACAAACATTTGTCCCGAAGTGGGAATCGAACCCTTCTTGTTTCTCAACCGGCTACTCGTCCACCGCAACACCGAATACTTCATTGCATCTTTCCATCCTAATGGATTATTCAAACTGCCTCACCGTCGTTCAATGGACTTACTCTAGTTTCAATCACGATTGACTCGTTCACGGAAATTAGTCTTGAAACTCGGATCGAATCCATTAGACCGGATTGGCACTGTTGGCAACCCTACCTGGGTACAAACCATGAAGTCTTATAGCGAGTCAGTTCAGGCAAAGATGTCAAATCCAGCTTTGCGAATGACAAAGCTTTGACAACGCCATAGCGTCCTCAATCGCAAAGCGGAAAGTGACATATTACCCTGATCGTGTTCGAGAAATGTACAGAAGACAAAAATTGTCTAGTGTCAGATTTCTTGTTACCTAGACGAAGACGCAGTTCGGGAAGCTGAAAGGCCCCACCTTTATTAGTGCTGGCATAGTATTAGCCAATATCTCTGGTTTTGCAGTTTTCAATAGGCGACGGTATCTGATTACTCTGGTGGGTCGTCTGCCTGTTTGCCAAAATCATCCGAACCACATAGGTATCCAGATATCAAATAAACCTTAGTGAAAATGTAATCGGTTAGATAGGGTTGTCTACAGTTCCCACCCCGTATACAATCTATTGCACCGCCCACCATACCGGTCGCCAACGGTCATGCTTTTATTTTAACTTGTGAAACGATCATCGTTGTTAGATAGGACACTTTCCATTTCGTGCTAAAAGTTTTCAGCGAAGCTAAATGGAGTTTTATTATAATGAATTGAAAGATTTTTTAAATGGCTGTAAAAATTTACATTTTAACGAATTAGATTGGAGCTATATTAAAAAAAGCGTCGTAAAAAAGGTTTTGGGACGGTTCTAATTTCATTAAACTATAGAATTATATTGACTTTAGAATTAAGTTATTTCGGGCTTGTAAAAATACATTACACGTTGCCTTACTACGAGTATAATACGATCTCCGTGGCGCAGTGGGCGAAGGCCCGCCGAGACACAGAAGGTTGCGAGTTCGATTCCCGCCGCGGGACAAATGTTTGTATGATCTGCAATTATTTGTTACGGGTCTGGAGGTTCTATGTATAATATGTATGAATTTAAAGAAGATATCTGTCATGTAGTTCCCATAACACAAGCTCTGCTTACTTGATGTTGTGTGAAAATGCCTAGCATTATTTATTTATTCTTCACTAGCCTCTGCCCACGGCTTCGCACGCGTGGTACCCGGAAAAAAGTAGCATATGTGTTATTCTGATGTATAAGCTATATTACTGTAAAGTTTCATCAAAATCAGTTCTGTAGTTTTTGTGTAAAAGAGTAACAAACATCCATCCTCACAAACTTTCGCGTTAATATCAGTAGTAGGATTGATTCATACGTTCTGCTGGTACTAAGGCACTACTATTTTATTTAATGTAGTTTTGATTCAACAAATCGTTACGATTTTCGATATTTTGTTTACAAATAGATTGAGTTTGTTGACATAAAATGCTAAAAGATTATATTCAAGTTCGCTGATAGTGAAATGTCAAATTGAAATTCCGAAGTGGACCCAAGCCACGGATAATCGTGAAAGCAAACGCCGACAGAACCGATGAGAGGAAATAATAAAAATGCCTCGTTTTAGCTCAAATACACAAATAAGGGCAGGGTTTGGTTTTCTCTCGATGGATGTAATTTCCCGGCGGAGAGGGAGGATCCGTAGAATATCCGCTCACTATTCTTGACGTTTTTGCTTCACTAAAGACTTCGTTAATGCTTCCGTTTTGAGGGATTGAGGTCAGTACACTTTGTTAAGGTTCCGGTATTTTCAAAGAATATTCTGTCCCTTTACTGGTCAACGGTCGCGTTCTTATACAATACTGACTACTGTGGTTCGAATGAATTCCGATCACCGTTTTTCTCTGGGCCTTCCGCGTCCATTGAGCTTATTTATTGATTTTTCAGCGAAAATCAATCAAAACTGTAAATTTTCGAGGAAATACTAGGCTTTTCCTGTTTCGAGTGCAGAGTAAGTTGCAAAATTAAAGAACACGGGTTCGAATCTCGCAGCCTGGATAGATAGATAGATAGATTGATGACACTTTATTGTACACCACACCACATACCTATATTGCTTACGAATTCAAATAGAGCAAATTACAAGCTAATCGCGGAAATACAATGGGCGGTCTTATAACTAATAGCGATCTCTTGTAGAAAACATTTGGATGGACAGAAGTTGAAGTGAACGGTAAAGGAAGGTGGTGCATATCAATAAAAGTGCATGCATAGTAACGATTTATTATATAAATAAGCAACAAATAATTTATATATTATCTGTTACATAAATTATACCTGCATACATACACAAACATACATGAATACTTATACCTACATATAATCTATAAGATAGCGACTCAGCAATCTTTCTATATGGAGAAATAGTGATCGTGCGTACAATATATTTTTGAAGATATTAAGGCGCTTATCCAGCTTTCCATAGGTGGATATCTTGTACAGTAAAATAATATAAAGTAGAATAGAATACACGTTTATTTGGCACAAACAATGAAAGTATAATGTGTATAAATAGGCCGACAACTTAAAGTAGATATAGTTACTTAAATCTAAAACAATAACAACGAAATTTGTTTGGCTCATACGTCTGAGAAGCCATGCCGGCTGTATCGAAATGGTGTTCAGTTTAGCTTAATGTTGGATATGTCACCATCTCCCAACGCTGGTTCTCAGAAACGTGTACAGGTGTTTTAAAATTTAAGTTGCAAGGTCTCAGAGGAGCGCATTATACTAGAGTTATAAACACAACTGTGGAATGAAATCAAGTTGTAGATCAATAGCATGCCAGCATCTTACGGGCAACGCTTACAACCATGGATTTGGGAATGTAATCTTTATACTTAAGTTTAGCAACATTGCATGTTAATAAAGATATGTATTTATCCCCGTAGCACTAGATTGCCACGCTCTTTTCAACTTTTCCATTAGATATAACCCACTCGTTAAAAGTTATTAGACTGGGAAACTCATTGGGAGGTCTGTGATATGGTGTTAAACTCAAAATTACTTGACGCAATATGCACTTAAAATACCACGGAAACTTTTCAAAAGTTGTTACAAGTAGGTACAATATTTTCTTACGATTTGTTAACTAATTGAAATGTCCTTTCTTGTTACAGGTAAGCTACACGGAATGTAACGTCTAAGTTTTACCAAGCGGTACGGTAAGATACAAGTTATAAATTCACTATGACATACTTTACACTTGGCTCCACTTGTGCTAAGAAATTATGTGAGTTTTGAATAGTTTACGAGTAGGAGGAATGGAGCTTTGAGCTTTCTGCATTGTTTATCGGGTGAATAAGGTATGCTTTGGCTAATTTTACAGAACAAATTTTGAAGCCACAAAGAACGCATATGACGTTAAACAAGTTTTAAAATCCCCAACGTGTTTACTGTCTTCTTGTGATTAAACCTATCACAGAATCAGTCTTCCTTAAGAGGCCTGCGTAGGATGAATTACCATACGTAATACCAAAATCATTTGTAATAAGAGCTTACTTCCACCATATTATGTTATTATTTGCATTCGAATAGTATTTATCTACAGACCTGCACCTCTTGTGTCTTAGCTTACTAGTCGGCCCCCGCGCCACTGATCTCATCAATTCTATCCTTCTAAGGGTCAGCTCACACAGAGACGCGCGACAGCGCTAGCCCCCCTGTTGGCGTTTACGCCAACAGAAAGTGGTGTTTATCTAGACCCCTAGGCACATTAGAAGACAACCACTTTCTGTTGGCGCCTGCGGAAAAATTGAATTGTATGGAAATGACATTAGCTTTTGGGATATCACGTGATTGCTGCCAAGGTTTCCCTTGACGTATTTGCGTTAGCGTGAAAGGAAAATTTAGCGAGTGGTATTTTTCTATAGAAGTCCATGCTTGAAGAAGTCTAAGAATCCACGCTGCGTAAAGTGGTGCCGTGAGGTGTATCGTGACGCCACGAAGCGCATATTTACGGTTTTGCTGCAATGCCATGTACCTTGTAAAGTAAAAAAAAATGCGGGCCTTGTCGCGTCGGATCCAGCCTTCGTGTGAGCTGACCTTTAAAAAATGCAAAAGTACTGTGATTGTTGCAAAAGTAATATCTTTGTAATCTGTCTATCATTGGCCTGCATAGGATGAATTGCCATACGTAATACCAAAATCATTTGTAACTAGAGCTTATTTCCACCATATTATGTTATTATTTACATTCGAATAGTATTTATCTACGTACCTTGCTAATATATTTTTTCAAAATACTTACCTAAAATGAAATGTAAACGAATCGCATCACATCATACATGACATGTTTTCTTATTTGTTTCGTATTAAAAACAACAATACCTTACGTATCGTTTGGTTAGGTACATAGATTATATTGTCTACTTACAGAATAACAACACAATGTGAAAAATACAACAAGTTTTCATTCATCTTTTTTGATATTACGGAACACCACCAACCACCAATAGTCATCCTTGAAGACATTCTAATTGATTGCGTAAAATAGCATTGCAATCCGATTAGCCGTTTCGTAGATTAATGGTAACAGACAAACTAACACTAACAAATAGCCTCTTATCGCAAACGCACATACGGGCTCCTGTCGTCGCGGTCAACTATGTTTAGCATTTTGACTGTTATGGGTTTAACCTAACTCAATGGTGGCGTAGTAAAATCAGTGAGCTCCGTTTATTGCGCCCGTCCTCGGTCATTTTATACGATGGTCTTTATACGACTGCTCTTTAATATACATAAAGTTACAAAAACAATGAACGTTTTGCTGCTACAGCACTTTGGCCGTTCATAGTAAAACAAGTGAATGTTTTCGTTCAAATTCTTGAACTTAAAAAAATCACATAAAAAAATCACTTAATTGAATTATTGTTTAGTTTGACTAGCTAGAGTGTGATAGCAACATTGTTCAAAGTTACTTATCGTTCTGACACCACACTAGGGGGTCTAGACAAATACCACTTTCTGTTGACGTTAACGCCTGCGGAAAGATTAAATTGTATGGGAATGACATTAGCTGCGGAAATGTCACGTGACAGCTGCCAAGTTTCACCTTGACAAATTTGCGTTAGTGTGAAAGGAAAAGTAAGCGTAAGTTATTTGTCTAGACCCCTGGGTTTGATAATTATAAAATGTGAAAACTACAGCTATGGAGACTATTAAATTTAAATGTGTCCGGTAAACTTATCATGAGCACTAGCTGAATAGAAAGTGCCCAACAAATTTGGGTTAGGTCCGTGGTCCCCCAGTCCCGTTCTCCCCCGATTAAAAAAAAAATTATATCAATATTTTTTGTCGCTTTTGCGTTAATTTACATTAAGTACCGGCGAAGCCTAAAGTGCTTCAGAATTTTAAAATTATATTAACAAACATCCAATATTTTACTTTTTACATTACTAAAGCTTATTTTAGGTTAGGGAACACATTTGTGCCTGCCAGTACTTTTTATAAGAAATTGCTTCCGATAAAATTGATCGTACCTAAACCAAATCGGGGGAGAACGGACCGGGTGAAAACGGGACTGGGGGACAACGGACCTAACCCACAAATTTGAGCTCAGTGTTACTCGATTCATGGCGATGCGTGTGCGATTCAAATCACCTAATCTAATTTAATTATTCAATGACTAGATCCTGCCCACGGCTTCGCCCGTGTGGTACCCGTATAAAAAGTAGCTAGCAGCTACTTTTCATACCGTTGAAGGCAAGGTTCGTAAAAAACGTATTCACTAGTCCGTTTTTATGCTTTTGTCCACCCTGAAGGTCAATTGTATTTTTTTTTAATCGAATTAGAAGTTTTGGAGATTACCCCTTACATATAGACTTCCAAACTTGACCTCATTATAAAATTAGTGTAGATTTAGATGAAAAATAAGCGAATATTGACAAACATCCCCCTCGGTATTATTTATACACCCATCTAGGTTATCACGCTCATCAGCCTTTTTCACGGGCGGAATGCATCGCTTCGCTCACTTGGTTCGCTGGACCCATGCTTAATATAGCCCTTTGACCCCGTGTCTCAGCCAGTCTCGCGTCAGTGTCACAAGGATCCACTCGATAACGCGCTATCAATATTGTAATGGCGCGAATGTAATTCCGAATCGATTTTATTGTGATTAGGACAAAGCGCGCGGTTTTCGGATTTTGTGAGTTGATAGAGTGTGCGCGTTGAGGGTCGATATTTATATTGTTGCGTTCTATAGGCGTAGCGTTATATGCTGACTAGGTTGAGCAAATTCCACGATCAACTCTTGGATGAGTGGCTGTTAGTGGCTAACGTATGATAACATGTTAAGCTGTCGGTCTTCGGTGACGTTTATTTATCGATATCGTTCACATTTGCCTGTCGTGCACATTGAATTTTTCACAAAGCCATAGAATAAAAGTAGTTAATATCGTGCCATTGAATGTTTTATTAGTTAGTTCAGTATCGAGAATCATAGAATATTTTAGCAGGTCTATGCTCGCGCCCTTGAAAGGTTCTGTTTGTGTGACGGTTACTATTGGAAATGGTATTATTGGATGATATTAGCAGTGGTATTTTAGGTTTGAAATTTTGAATATAATCCGTACTTGCAGGCTGTCCTAGAATATTTATACGTTTTTTTCTCAAAAAGGGTCATTCTAACACATTACTCGTATGTTACAACTTTTGTTCAAGGATTTCGTCGGCTATTTCCTTTGAAGAAAGTTGTGGTCAAAAACAACAGTCTTCAATAAAAAAAAAATTGCTTTTTAAGCTACCGATACCCAGTTTTGAATATTTTGGTTCGTCTATGGGTTTACACAAAACTCAAAAATTCATAAAGTGTTTTAAATAATTTTCCTAAAATAAATTTTAGAATAAGTAAACCGTTCAGTTTTAGTTTTAAATAAACATTTTTCCCTTTCATATGCATAAGCAAAGTTAATAAAAAGTAATCAAGCTAAACATATCGTATCCTACTACAGAAAACGAAGAAAACCTCCCACTCTTCAACAGATTTACACAAACGACAAAACTCCTTGTTTCCAGCACGCTTTGTATTCCATCCAAAGTTCTCTGTGTGTTCGCCTGTTGAATTTTAAATAGTTCACAGTGTTTCAGTTTTAATATTGGGTTTAATTTTACACTTCTGTGGGTCATTTTATCAAAGAGAACTTTAAATTGAGTATGCTAGTGTTAATTCCTCGAATACATTGTCACGTCTAACACAACACAAACACAACAAGCCTGAAGATGTTAGACCTTAGAAATTACAGATATCTGCAGAACATGCCAACATGGAGTTACGACCTCTGTGGCGCAGTGGGCGAAGGTCCGCCTAAGACGCAGAAGTTTGCGGGTTCGATTCCTGTCACAGACAAATGTTTGTAAGATCTGCAAATATTTGTCTTGGGTCTGGGTGTTTTTTTATGTATAATATGTATGTATTTACAAAAAAGTATATAAGTGATATATCAGTCATGTAGTTCCCATAATACAAGCTTTGCTTAGTTTCGGGCTCGATGATGCTGTGTGAAAAATGTCCAGCATTATTTATTTATTTATTATTATTTTTAGCTTGCAGTGAGAATCGGACCCGCACCTTTTGCGTCTTAGCTGGCTACTCGGCCCCCGCGCCACTGAGCTCATCAATTCTATCCTTCTAAGGGTCAGCTCACACCGAGACGCGCGGCAACGCTAGATCCCCGTTGGTGTTAACGCCAACAGAAAGTGCTGTTTGTGTCGCTTTTATAACCAACTCCCAAGAGATACAAAAATTATCAATTAACAAATTTAAAAACGTAATTAAACAAAAGCTTTATAAAAAGGCACTATAAAATATCTGATTATTTAGATTCTGATTGAAAATGCTCCAACTCGAACCTATTGTTTTGTAAAAGGGTCATTAAAAAGAATAACCAGCCTTGTTTTCTTGCCTTTTTTTTCCTGGCTTGGTCGCGGAGGAACAGGCACCTAGATAAAATCCGATGTTTCAAAGTGGTCCTTGTGATTTTATTGAATAAATGAATTTTGACTTTTGACTTTTTAACTTTTGACTAGACCCCTGGGCCCTTTAGACGATAACCACTTTCTGTTGGCGTTAACGCCTGCGGAAAGAAATGACATTAGCTTTTGATATGTCACGTGATTGCTGCCAAGGTTTCCCTTCACGTATTTGCGTTAGCGTGAAAGGAAAACTAAGCGTGAGGTATTTGTCTATAGACGTCCATGCTCGAAGAAGTCTAAGAACCCACGCTGCGTAAAGTGGTGCCGTGAGGTGTATCGTGACGCCACTAAGCGCATATTTACGGTTTTGCTGCAATGCCATGCGTGTCCTTTCACATAAATAATGTACCTTGTATAGTAAAAAAAATGCGCGCCTTGTCGCGTCCGATCCAGCCTTCGTGTGAGCTGACCTTAATTTTAAAAATGCAAAAGTACTGTCATGCAAAATTAATATCTTTGTGACGACTAAATGGATTTGGATGGAATTTAGTATAGGTGTAAATTTTGACCTGTAATAATACATAGGTAACTTTTTCTGGGTTAGTGCATGGTTAGAAGCTAGTAAATCTATATATCATAAAATCCATTATAGCAGGTACATATACCAGAATACCAGCGCTAAGTAGGTAGCCACCTACCTAGCATTATGCTGAGCTGATACCTTTTTGGTGCGACATGTCTATAACTGTCTAGGTAGATAAATTAGGTAGTAATCTTATCTACCGGTGCGTGGGGCATTTCTGTTTCAGTTATAGGTACTTATAAGCAGGCTGTTCAAACTTATAAATTATTATTATTAGGTATTCTCATAAATTATCCCACCATCCTAACTTCCAAAATTTGTTATTTTTATGTCGTGCTAAATCTGAGTCTGTGGTTTCAGCATTCTCAAAAGGCTTACAATGCTCTGCGGGTCCAATTTAATAACGCTTTCAGGACGCTGTTGCGGCTCCCGCGCTTCTGTAGTGCTTCAGGCATGTTCGCCGATGCGCGCACCGACACATTTGACGCCATCTGGCGGAAAAAGACTGCCTCTCTGCTAAGCAGAGAGGCGGAAAAAGACTGCCTCTCTGCTAAGCAGAGTGCGCGCGAGCAACAACAGCATCCTGAAAGAAATAGCTAAAAATTACGCATGTCCTCTGGTGTGGAAGCTCTCCCAGAGGACGAAATCAGTATTAGTAATTAAGTACTAACCCTTATCTTAAGCTTACTAACACTTTTGGATCATGTTGTCTTTGAATAAACGTTATTATTATTATTATTATTATTAAATAAATATTTTCTTTCTTTCTTTACATCATAGCATTAATTGATACATCTTGAGCCACAACACTAAGCTCGTATTTCAAATCAGCTATAATTTGTGTGACAATCGTAACTAGTCAGTGCACAATTACTTTCAGTAACAACTTAATGGTCAACCTAATAGTTTTTAAACGATTCCCAGGAAATACCTTTGTTACATTTTAAAGAGTATAGTAATTTGTTATCAGTGTTTTTATGACATAAGGTAATGTCATTGGGGATGGTTGCATTCTTCCTTCTTTGTATTTTATGATCACCCTTATTTAGATAAATCTTCAAATCATCTGCCTCAAGGTCAAACACCCCAGGATTACATGAAATATTTATTTCTTTCATGACAATGTTGTTGATCTTTTCGATATGAACTGTCGTCTTTATCTTGAATGAGTTTCTTTTTCACTTAAACTGAAGTTGCAGTGTTTACTCCGTCATGTTTATTAACCTTCTGGCTATCGGTGAATCGTTGAAAGAACTCGTAATCCGTGTTTAATTTATATAAACAAATCTCTTATTTACACGCGCGACTAACTAGCATAAAAAAAAATCAAGGTAGCAATCTAACTCAAATTTAAAAATCGACTCACAACGCTACGAACTATGATATGTTAGATCTAAGAAAAATATACGTATTTTCAAGTCAGTGATAGATAACCTATAGGTTATCATTTACGAAACACGAATCTTCCTATTTCGTGGACTAGTCTCACGCAAAATTTTACAGTGAAGACATCAGTGAACATTCTCTCCCAAACGAACTATTCGTGCAAGTGAAGTGCAGCAAACTTAAACTTCTGTGAAATCAGTGGAAATCCCGAGCGTTAAGAACTGCGCTGTAACTGGGCAAACTTTTCTTCTTCTTGTTTCCAGTCTAAAAACAGCGCAACTTATCCGCTCAAATCTTAAGACCCTAATAAAGTGTTTGAAGTTCCAAGAAGTTGGACACTGCGAAAGTGCCCATAGCTTGTGATAAATTCTGTTTTAGAAATTTCCTTCAAAGCTCTACTGTCTCACGAAATTTTAGACGACTTCAGCTGACGCAAGACATGCAAATACACTAAATGACCTCTGTCTATCTTGGGTTCTCTAATCGAGTGTTCTTGGGAACTCCACAAATTAAACATGTGCACAAAATGAAAAGTAACACTTCCATTGTCCATGCCTCGTGCTAGGAACTTAACACATTTATCTCCAATTTGAAGCATAATAATCGCCTTTAAAGTTTAGAAACGGTAGTTTCCAAAACTGTTAAAGTCTAACGCCAAGCTAGAGTCGTATCAACTCAACTGATTTGAAGAAGATAAAGCCCTACAAAGTACAAAGACGTAACCTAACCAAACTGTTGAAAGTCTAGCGGCCAGCTAGGCTCGTAACAAGCCAACTGTTGCCAGAAGCCGTCAAAATAAACCCTCAAACGATGCGTCACCGGGTGCTGCCGCTGCTGGCGCCAGTGTTCCTGTCAAAGCTGTGGAGACGGAGGCGACGGGCTAAGGCCATCGAGAAGTTCCATGGGGTAACATACTTGAACATATAAAATCTAGATTTGCATCGTGGTTTCGTATCATTTTAGGATAATATTACGACTATATCACGTACTATACTATTACCCTGCTGCTGACCTTTACAGTTCCCGTTTCACGACCCTGCTCCAGTAGTCGCGGACGGGGCTCATAAGGAAGGCAGCAGAAGAATAGTAAAGATTGTTGTAAAATGTGAAATCTATTCCATGGCTTCCTTGATAGTATTTCCTTTAAAATATGGATGGGGTGGAGCCCAGATCAGTGGCCGTTAGAGCGCTTGGGCACTGCGATCGATCCGTGGAAATACGAAGGAGCCGTTTAAAGCAACGCAAAAGCTCACTTGATGGTTTCATATATTTTTTTCCCTTTTGTGAGGCCCTTTTAAAAACTGCGTACGTACACGGCAGCTTTTGTCTGATCCACTGCAAGTTATCGTAACTCAAGTAAATCAGCTACCCAGATGTGTTCATTGAAATAAAGTAAATAAATCGTATCTTCGGAGGCTTCTTGAAATTGAGTCTTCGGGCTTTTTTATTCACTGAGGAAGCGTTCAATTGAGATTCAAAATATTATTTATTGTATAAATTCTCGTCCATTTTCGGAAAAGAATGAACGTATAAAGCTTTCAACAATCCTGTGATTCAGAACACTGATAGCTAGCTGTAGACTCGAAGCATTTTTTGCCTTAAAGCTGTTTTTTATTCTCCTGAAAAAACGCTCAAGACGCTAATCCCCATGATCGATATCCACGGATTAATTTAGGGTGTAGTCAGAGGCAAGTACAATCATTATATTTATTTATTTATTACCTATTAGTTAGCTAGGATGAACTCATTGGACTGAGTTCATCCTAGCTAACTAATAGGTCGGCATTGAAGAATTCGTGTAGTATAAAAAAGTCACTCATAGAAAAATAAACGGCGCGAATCACCTTTGGTGCGCGTTGTCCGAACATCATTCCCTCTTTCCATATTCCATAGTCGTACAACGGAGACAACGCATTTTTAGTTCATTATTGTCCGATCACAGAGACCTTTCTTAAAAATGCTTCTCTCTTGGTATGGTCAAAAGTGACAGGAAAGCTGTCCCCGTAATCGTGCTACCGTGTGGTAGATAAACAGTGGTAAGGGGCAGATTTCTTGGGCTGTCTCTTGCAGCGAGTTTTTGGTTCATACTTTGGTTTACGTGCTCTAGGTTGATTAATGTTTCTCTTGTGTTCACGAGTCTTGAATGCAGACAATACCTGAAAAAGGAGGCAAACGCGAAGCCTAACAAAGTATCATTGCTTACGTAAAAGAAAAGAAACGCTATTCGTGACCTACAATAATTATTGTAGCGACAGCAGAAAAGGGTTCACAGACGTAGGTTGAAGGGATATTGTTAAAGCTATTTGGTTTGTCAATAATTCGTTAAAATCAGCCGGTCGTAGTCCACTTTTGAGCCCCTAAGTGGCCACGGCGAACGGTCTTTAGACCTATGACTTATCGAAGACATAATGATGATTTTAGACGGACTTCAAAACGGAGGAGGTTTTCTATTTCTGCCCCTCAAATATGTATTCATTTTATTTGTATTACGTCGATTCGATTACTACTTGCTACTTGGTCGTACTTGATTGACTTTTTGCTGTTCATGAGGATGGGGTATGTGAGCCATCGTCCCTCACATCATCTCAGCACAACAAAGATCTTAAAATAAGAACAATGCTTGCGCAATTGTCGATTCATTTATGTGGATGATATTTTGTCGTAGTTCTCGTTATTCTCAGAAGTCGGTTTTTGACTTGATTGTTTTTTTTTGCCTTTTTTTTATTGCAAACCGTACACAAATGTACATAAGTACAGTTAGCAAACAAACTTAATAGGTTCCAAAATAGACCTCTAAATTGCTATTGGGGTTGTTAAGGCGTCACCGTTGGCTTCCCAATGAATTGAAGCTATTTCTGTTCAGCCATAACCTTGAAAGTTTTATTTATTAAGGTGAAGTTATCTTTGTAATGGGGTTCAGTAGGGTAGTAGTAATTTTTTAATCTGACAAATGTTAGGTAGTTTGAGTTGAAATAGGGCAACAGTCTGGAAAAGCCTTAAAAAACATTCAGCGTTTTATCAGTCATTTATAGCATTTAGCGTGAATGCAAAAATGACTTTTCCCCTGCTGGCATTTGTGGTCATTAATCAACTGATACATCAAGAAGCGTTTCTAGAAAATATCACATGCCAGTACGTGTGCCGGATACATACATACCTTGCATGCCAGTTTGCCAATGTCTGGTATTTCGACCTATTCGGCATGTGTATCACGGCCTTAATATTCCCATGTCTGAGTTATAGTTTTCTCATATTAATAATAACTTGTCCGAAAATCCAAATCGAGCCAACAAAACTTTATTCGCCTGTTGTTGAGATAAAAACTTATACAAATATTTTGCCAAGGTGCAGAGACTCGAACTGGAAAAGCAGTCTCATATATCAGGATACCCCGGACAAGCACAGCTGGATTTATATTTCCTATGAAATATCCGGGAAACCCGGATATTTCATAGGAAATCACGGTGTTTGCCTTCTTTATGGACTGAGAAGGAAATATTTTTTGGAATATGGAATAGTGTTGCATGGGTTTAACCAACCTTGGAGGTTATAATATATAGGAAATATTTGTTGCTAGTGGATATTAATTTTCTTTTGTATATAATTTTTTCATGCTAGTCTATTTATTTGTGTCAAACAAACATTTACTAGAAAACGGCGTTCCATAGTTTTTCGCATCGAAACGACAACTTTTATTTAGTATTCCAAACACTAACAAAACATAATCTACGTACAAGCTATGAACAAATGACAAGAAGTTCTAAAACATTTATTTATACACATATATACAAGTAGCTATATACAATAGACGCAGATCAGCTAGCTATCTAAAGAATATTTGCAAACGATCTAAAGATAACTCAAATAAGTTTTTATGCTTTAAAAAAAACGACTTATCCGCCTCAGAAAATATTTTCACGAGACCAGGATCATTTCCTGCACAACAAAGAATAAATAATTAAATTACGACCAAGCATCACAGATGATTACAGCATAGTGTATTTAATAAATATACAGAAAAAAATTGTAAAGTCCCCGAATTGAGACCACCCTTATTTTTTGATGGCATTTTTGACTTCGAATTATCCCTCCCCACCTCTATTGGTCTGGGTTATTATAATGCACTAATTGGTGACTTATAAATAAATGACACAAATCCATAAATAAATACAAAACCCGGATAAGACAGCTGGGGTCAATATCCTCGTAATCCGGGTATAAAATTTGAGAAGGGAAATGGGACGACAAATATTGTTTGAAGATAAACGTCGAGGCGTGTTTGTCTTGGGGGGCTAATTTGTTTCATTTTCACATCACTTGGTTGGGTGATGCTTAGGGTTTATTTACAAAACGTATTATCACAAATCTGTATTGAATCTATATACCGCATAAATTAATATCAGACCCGGATAAGAGTCGGGAGCCGAGTATAATATGTGAGTCAGGAAATGAGATAACGAATATTCATGCTGTTTGTTTGAATATTCAAACCTCTAGCGGTGTAGAGAGTGTGTATTTTGAGGGCTAATTTGTCTCAAGCCATTTATATTATAAATGATTGATGCGAAACACTTCTAACTGTTTCTAGGTTCTAACCTTTGAAGAATAAATGAGTGATCTTTATTTTGATCTACAGACAAAATGAACAAATTCGAAATGAAATTGTTAAAATCGCCCAAAATACCCAGTTAAAAGAAGTCAGTAACCTCGTTTACCCGGGTGTAATATATGATAGAAGAAATAAGACGGAAAATACACTGTTCGGTAGTGATAAGAGGTTGTCTCTTGGGGGTTAATTTGTCTCGACTCAAGTATCATTACTTTGGACATAATTGTGACTTTATCACGATACAAATTATTTTTTTAAAAAACAATGATCTACTACAGAATTTTAGCTGTTTTATTACACTATCATAAGAAACGAATACATATTCGAATGTTTGTACATCTCATTATTTTGTCAAAGATAGTATATGCCCACATGGGCGCTTTCACTTTCAACTTAGGTACCTTTTCTGTGAAGCATACGTCTATCGCCATAGCGTATGCAATAAGCATGCCTGCCAGAAACTCAAAAGAAAATGACATTCTACATAAAAAAATAAGAATAAAATTATTAATGACATTTCTAAAAAAAGGCCGGCACTTTCATTCGTTAATTGAAAAGCTAATAAAATGTTTTTCCACTTTCCAGAGTGCGTCGGAGTCCTCGGCAGGGGCGGGTGGAACATCAGGCGGAACCGCTCGCGTATCCTCCCGCTCCCGGACTTCAGAGGAACCACACATTGGTCAGTACAACCTAGGTATACGATCACTCCAGTACTAACTAGCGAGGCTTTGCACGGGGCGCTGCAAATGGCTGAAGAACGCTTTTCATCAAGTATCAGTTTCTAAAACAATACTATATACTAGTCAGTCAGCTCATAAATAAAACTGGCTTTAGCGCTGCAAATGGGTTTGTTTGTAAGTACGCTTTTATCATGTCATGCCTTCCTTAGGCAGTTTACTTCTTTAAACTACAACACCAGGGTTATCCACTAGCTCATACAAGTGCTGATACTTCATCATTCATTTTTTTAACGTCAAATGACAGGGTACATTATTATATCATCATAAGCCTGTATAAGACCACTGGCCATAGGCCTTGACCAAAGCGTGTCAGAAGTTTGTCATTAGCCACTTTCATTCCATTAACGACTTACCGTAGTAACCTTTGAGATGTCTATGGGAGGGCCTTCCTACTCTGTGTCATCCGGTTCGTGGGCGCCATTGCGAAACTTACCCAGCGGTGGGTGATTCTGCAGGCTAATAGCGTATTGGTAATGTTCATCATTTCAACTGCTCATTCGGTATTGGAAGTGTTGCAAGTGTTGTTTCTTGTACTATATTTGTAAATTACTTGTCTACCAACACGGATGAGAAATAAACTGAAGTGATTTCCAAATCGAAGTGCCGAATTATGCCAGCCCACTCATAAAATAGTAAGCCGATCGGTCGCTATAGCAATGTATGTAGGCGAAATTCTCATACACCATCCCGACCGATAATTATTTTGCAATAAGGCAGCTTGGTGTCCCTTTTTTGTCATCCGACCCTGCCAACTAACAGGAGCTTACTTCATGTTTTCTGTCTTTTTCCAGGAAAGTACAAGCTTCTCAAAACAATCGGCAAGGGTAACTTCGCGAAGGTGAAACTCGCGAAGCATGTGCCCACCGGCAAGGAGGTTGCCATCAAAATCATTGACAAGACACAGCTCAACCCGGGGTCGTTGCAGAAACTCTTCAGGGAGGTGAGAAAATTGTCAAAAGATTTACAGGAATCGAAATATTTACGCTGATTTATCCGCTTACCAACAGGTTGCAAGTTGCCAATCAGACGAATCGGTCTAACTCTTTAACTCTCTCTTCTCTTTCTCACTCTTAACCTGCGACCGTATATGCGTTTACCGTTTTTACCGTTAGAGGTTGTTGTTTGTTTCTCTTTTTTAATTGCAATCGGTTTGTATGTGTTCAGGGATGGTTCTTAGATATTTTATCGCCTCTACTCTCTAGGGAGCGCTGCAGTAGACGTTGGAGAACATAACAGTTTCAAAAATACTTTATTTTAAAAAAAAACGGGTTGGCTGTATCAGAGACGCAGCCGCAGTGGAGTACATGAAACGTCGCGTTGTATGCGCTACCGAGTGGAAATATCGCGTTACTACCAAATTTTTACGTTGATAAATTTGCGTTAGCGTGAAGGGAAAACTAAGCGTGAGGTATTTGTCTAGACTCCCTCTGGGACCATTGCTGATGGTGATACCATAATTGAGACAAAGATGAAATATCTCATGTGCCTGCAATTTATGCGTTTCAGGTGCGGATAATGAAAATGCTGGACCACCCGAACATTGTAAAGTTATTCCAAGTGATTGAGACTGAGAAGACGCTTTACTTAGTTATGGAATACGCTTCTGGTGGCGAGGTTAGTGGCACTAAACATTTTACGTTTAAAAAGATACAGCTCTGTATCAGCCAGTTACCTTGGTTAAATGGTATAGTTTTTAGGGATCCGTTTTGGGTACGGAATCTAAAAACGATTTTTTATTTTTTTGTATGAATAATTGTATTTTTTAATGTACAAAATCCATGTGTAATAGATAATCCATGCACGGCTTAAACCAGTTAAGGTTACGTTTTAGGACTTAGATCCTAGAGACGTGGAGGGTAGGTGCCTTTTGTTGTGTAGGGGTGCACTAAGAAAGAATTTGTTGAGATTCTACCCCTAAGAGTACAGCGGAAAGTTAAAGTTGTGTGTGGAAAAGTCATAGGACTTCTATGACTTTTCCATATTGTTTGGTATAATTTTTAGATATATTACGACCAAACCACGACAGTCGTAAGACGGGAACTCATAAAGAGGGGCATTTGAACGGTCAACTAAAAGTGCACAGGAAAAAAGTAAAGTGCCTACGTCGTATAGTAGTCATATATCCTAAAATGGAAACGAGCCAATGCCGCCGGTCTACGAAATTGTGGGGCGTTCCACTAATCCAATGAATAATAATAAATAATGCTGGACATTTTTCACACAGCATCATCTAGCCCCAAACTAAGCAGAGCTTGTATTATGGGAACTACATGACTGATATACTACATATATACTTTTTTTTGTAAATACATACATATTATACATAGAAAAACACTAATAAAAACATGAATAAAATGATCGTGACCCTTACTACCTTCTCTGATTTGCAGGTGTTCGATTACCTAGTTCTACACGGTCGTATGAAAGAGAAGGAGGCGCGCGCCAAGTTCCGGCAGATTGTCTCCGCGGTGCAGTACTGCCATCAGAAACGGATCATTCACAGAGATCTCAAGGTATGAAGTATTTATATTCTGTTGTAACCAGGGATCAAATCTAGTCCATCCTGTCCATGTACTTCCGCGATTAGTTTCTAATTTGCTCTGTCTGGATTTGTAAGCAACATATTGTGGTGTATTATAACATATCTTGTGACCTATCTCAGGTTTGTATTCTTGGAAATCAACAAGTATCGTAAAGAAACGTCAGCTTAAAGTTTACGTAATTTTAAAATTTTAAATTGTGATTCGCGCGCTTGGTTTTATTTGATGATCTTTCATTCAGTTTTAGTGATGTGACAGTCGATCAATCTATCTATCTTATCCTTGGAAGGTCACCCACTCATCTCCCAGAAGTTTAAATCGCAATGGGCATTCCATAAAGCTCACGGAACCAAAAACCGCTCGAAGATCGCGAACTGGGAGACGATCCTTTGGATCGGACAGCAGAGGCTAATAGATTTTTTGCCTCTAAATAATATTAAAAGGGAACTTCTACTATTATAATTATTTTATGTACACCCTCGCCACTCTCACAATCTCTTATGATCTTCTCCATCCAAAGGTTCTCTGGGAGAGATCGCTTTAAGGCGATAAGACTGCTCATTGTACTTTCTTCAGGATAAGATTTGGTTTATTATGTTATTTTGTTTAAGGTGTACAATAAAGTATTTTCATTCATTCATTCATTCTATGTAGACCGAAGAAGTGATTAATTTGTTGAAGATTTTTAAATGGTTAACACACATGGGGTTTGGAATATTATAAAAGTCTTGCTTATTGTTATTTTTTTCTATTTCAGGCGGAAAATCTACTATTGGACGGCGAGATGAACATTAAAATTGCTGATTTCGGTTTCTCTAACGAGTTTACCCCCGGCTCGAAACTAGACACGTTCTGTGGTAGTCCACCGTACGCGGCGCCCGAACTGTTCCAAGGTAAGACTTGGTCACCATGTGTCAGTGTTCTGATCTGCTGACGGTGACATTTCGTGAACAACCGTGATAGAGACAAAAAAGAATCCTGAATGTTCATTTTAGCTCTATATAATATTAAGACTAGCTACTGCCCACGGCTTCGCCCGCGTAGTACCCGGATAAAAAGTAGGCGATGAAAAGTAGCGTTAGTAAGAAACGTATTGGGTCAACCGTTTTTTCATCGACTTACGTTGCAAAATTGGTCTCCACGAAAAGCCCTTTGGATAATATATTGCCTGTGTCCACCCTGAAAGTCCATTCTAAATATAGGTGAACGAATGATTAATATTAAGTATAAATTTTAATGTGATTCGTTGTGATTTCAGGCAAGAAATACGACGGACCTGAGGTAGATGTGTGGTCTCTTGGCGTTATCTTATACACACTGGTATCAGGCTCATTACCCTTCGACGGGTCCACTCTACGGGAACTGAGGGAACGAGTGTTACGGGGCAAATACAGGTGCGCATTATAGACCTATAAGGGTGTCTAGACAAATACCTCACGCTTAGTTTTCCTTTCACGCTAATGCAAATTTGTCAAACTTGGCGGCAGTCACATGAACATCTCAACAGCTAATGTAATTTCCATATAAATTCCATGTGCACGCGTGTGCACGACGCGACGTCTCCCTCCGCGTCGCGTCGTGCACACAATTCCCATTTTACAATATAAACTGGCCCTGTTTTAAGGACCTAAGATATAATACCCCATCTATTATACATTTCAGAATACCTTTCTACATGTCGACGGACTGCGAAAACCTCCTTAAGAAATTCCTTGTACTGAACCCGGCGAAGCGAGCGTCTTTGGAGGCCATCATGAGGGATAAGTGGATGAACACGGGGTATGAGGAGGAGGAACTGAGGCCTTTTATCGAACCTCAGCAGGACTTCAAGGACCACAAGCGGATAGGTAATAAATACCCCCCTCTAGTCTACTGCTTCTACTACGTCTACTACTTTCCGTCTACTACCATTTGTCTATTACTGGTTTATTGGCCTTTACTCGTCTATTATTGGTATGCTACCATACCATCGATGTACAACTACTGGTCTTCTACTGTCTTACTACTGTTCTACTGCTTCCGTTCTTCTGGATTTCTACCACCGGTCTACTAATGATCCTCTACCACCGGTCTACTACTGCTCTACTACTGTTCTACTGCTAGTCTACTACCGCTCTACTGGTCTTCTACCACCGGTCTACTAATAGTCCTCTACCACCGGTCTACTAATAGTCCTCTACTACCGGTCTACTACTGCTCTACTACTGTTCTACTGCTAGTCTACTACCACTCTACTGGTCTTCTACCACCGGTCTACTAATGGTCCTCTACCACCGGTCTACTACTGCTCTTCTACTGTACTACTGCTAGTCTAATGCCGGTCTACCACATTAAGAACTGGCAAGACGTGACACCATTTTGGTTTTGGTTGTTCGGATACTGGTATATCCGTATCCTACCTTAGCCCAGAAGGACACCGAAATATTGTTCCAAGGCTCGTGGCGTAGCCTTCTCAACGTTCAGCCTGGTCAACGCCTGGATGGGATGGATGGGTGACCGTTAGAGACCGTTAGATACTAAAGTTCAATACCTACTTGGCTGAAATGTATGGAACAGCTGATTATTTTTTCGCGTTCACAGTGTTGGTTCCATAGTAAAAGTTGTTCATATTGATGGGTACTTTCACCTCCCGAAGTTTTCGGGAGTAGTCTTTTTACACCCTGTATATTTGTCAGGAGTTTTTCGATCATAAACGTTTTATTGTATTGAACTTATATTATTATGTACAAAGTATGCTAAGCTAAAAGACGCTTATGCACCTTAATCTTAACCTGGCTGTTGACGCTAAACCACACTTAACAACTTTTTGTACTTGTTAGAACAAGGAATTATAAGTCAAACCGCACATCAATTTGTTTAAGGAAAGCTTTCAAATTGTCTAATTTTGAAAGGAGATGGGGTGATTTGGTGCATTTTTGGGCTCGGAATTACTTTACGATTTGAAATGAAATTTTGTATTGATTGGGCACTGAGATAGGTTTTGGTGTAAGAGTGTAGTTTTTGCGAATTAAAATTATTCAAAAATTTCCCTGTTTGTGTATTGGTCGTACTGTGATTTTTGTCTTATAGTAATTTGTCTTTTTCTTTTTTCTTTTGACTAAAAGAGGAAAGAAATAAAGGTACTATTTGAACTAACCTATGCATCCCTTCAGTGTAAACTATTCTTCTTCGTAATGTTATGCCTCAAACAATTTCTACTTAAGAACTTCAAGAGATTGATAATTAAATCGCATGCTTTGGCCGCAACTTTGCCATATCCAAATAGACTCAAAATAAAACGTAGAAATTTCTATCTTAAATTATAGATCAATTTTATTTTGGTGTGCGGTAGGACCACAGACTAACACGATTTTATGTATTTCATGCGTACATCGCTATCTACTAAACAACACAGCTCAAGTTGGTACGTGGATTTAACTAGGGATGTTATGTGTTTAGATTGTTTTGATAGTTTATTGTCTTGCATGTGTAAAGGATTCTGCAAAAACAGAAAAAAGACTTACGCCATTTTAAAAGAATAATCATGCATGCACGCTTTTATAATTTAAAATTTATGTTATTTAGCTCGTATCTGGTCACGTGAATAAGGAAAACATGTTCGTTAATTTTGACGATGGGCGTTAGAAATGCTTTAGAAACAAGTTTCTTTGCTTCTTATTCAGTTACGCGGTATATGTTAGCGAAACGTCGTCGATGTTCATCAAAAGATTAACTTGTTGATAAAAACTAAACAGTACGTCTTGTGTTTCAGAAGCGCTAGTATGCTTGGGCTACAATAGACAAGAAATTGAATACTCACTCGCCGAGGCGAAATACGACGACGTATTCGCGACGTATCTACTTCTAGGAAGGAAAAGCACAGACGTAAGTACTTTCATACCAAACTGATCGTTGTACTTTATATTCTGGAATGCCCGTTACATTTTGCGGCACTTTTATGGGTTTGGTTTTTTTTTTATTATGGCGCATCATGTTATGTTTGTCTATATTTTTACGGTGCGCACACTTATACAGGGTATTTTTTTGAGATTGGTCACTGATGGGAAAAAATAAACGATAAGAGATATCAAAAAAATCTGAAAGTACTCATGTTTATGATATTAATAAAAATAAATACTGTTTTCAAAGATTTTGAAAAAATATTATACACGCCTTGGGGATAGAACTCGCTGTAATTGAAAAAAAAAGCGTAGCTTGTTTTAGTACGTAAATCAATAGTTAAAGGTGTACAATTTATTTTAGCCCGTTCATCGTTTTTTGATAACTCTGAAACTGACTGACTGACTAACTGACCCATCTCATAGAAATACCTATTAGTTAAAATATTCTGCATCGCGTCATTTTATGTTTCATCATCATCTTCATCAACAGCATGTAGAAGTCCACAGCTAGACATAGCCCTCCTCTAAAAGCGCTACGATGAACGATCTCCATCCCCTTCCCTACCTTCCCGCAACCTTAAGGATGTCATCGGTCCATCCATTGTATAATTAACTTTTCTATAATATAATTTTAGACAAAGTACATCTTGTTAAATTATTTGATTTTAACACGCTTAAATTAGCTTCATCTGTTACTAAATAACAATAAAACAAAGAATGTAATCAAATCTTGGAAGTTATTGTCGTATTGTAATGAAACTATTTATGTAGGTATATGTACTTCGAATCGCAATAATATAATTTGGTATCTTGGAGCTGTTCTGATGCCATCATCAGAACAGCTCCAAGATACCAAATTATAGTGCCAGCCACTCCATAGCCAGGAGGTGGATAGCGGAACTCTTCAGTGGCTTCAAATAAACCCCCCGAGTTTGAGCTCATATGATTTGTCTTGACGAGTCCAATAGATTGGGCTTGGTAATAATTGTCTGATGATGGAGCCAGGAGGTGAATAGTGGAATTCTTTTTTATATTTTTTAATGTGTGATAAATCGTGTATTTTAGTTTTTTTTTTAAAAACACTTTTTATTTAAAGTTATACATGTGTATGTTTTTAAAGTGGCGCAGTGAGTCCCGCTGAGGTGAGTTTTTGTGATATTATAAATTGTTGTTGAAACATCATATTGGTTCCGTAGCCGGAGTCGGACGGTAGCCGGTCCGGATCGTCGCTGTCGCTGCGGACTGCGGCCGGGAATCAGGCGCCCGGCGCCACACAGCAGGCGAACTCACACTCAGGTAAATATACAAACAAACAAAAACACGCTCACGACTGAAGTTGCTCCAACTCAATGAAAAATGTGGCATATTCCTCAAATCCCCTGCAAAGAGATTTGTGGAATAAGCCGAAAAATGTACCCATAGTTTTGCTAAAGAATCATTAAAAAGAATTTCCAGCCTTTCTTTTCTGGCTTGGCCGCGGAGGTAACATTTACGTATCAAAGTGATCCTTGTGAGTTTAATGAATAAATGAATTTTAACTTCTGAAACTATCATGGTTTTGAACACATTTTTTACTAAAAGACGGGATATTTACCATGATTTATGAGTTTTAATGTGTTCCTACTGTGATCATGGTACATGCAACTGTGCCGAAATATCGGGAAACATTCAAACTCATAAATCATGGTAAATATCCCGTTTTTTAGTAAAAATAACGAAGTTTACGGTTAAGATCATTTATTTCTCAAAAAGATTTACAATATAAATCGCTTACTGAGAAATCAATTTAAAGTTTGACTATGAATCCCCATTATGGACATCCTCAGATCCATACGTACATACTTGTCGCAACTACCCTCATTTTACCTTTAAATTCAGTTTTATGTCATCTACCTGGTATTCTTACTAAGTATAAGTATGGTTCTGATAATTCCTACTAGCTAGTGAACTTTCGTACGAAAGTCGTGGGCTCGCATCCCGACGCGCACCAATGGATTATTCCGCTCGAAAAGATTACGAGCGCAATGCTATTGTGCTCTGAAACGGTGGAGGAAAACATCTTGAGGAACGCCATAAGATCGAACAAACAATTTTAAGACGAGTGAGGTGCACTGAATCTTTTAACCACACTGGATTTATTCCACCATCGGTGACTAGGCCCTTTTCTGGGGTCACCATACTTAACCCTACTCAACGTAGTGTGACCAACAAAGAACCGGTGACACTACGAAAAAAACTAAACATTTTATCGGATCTTAAGATAATTATCTTAAGCTTGGTAAATGTTTAGGGTTCTAACGTCGGTCATAATTTGGGCTTGTTCATAATTGGAGCTTAGTCGTTGTTCGAGGCTAGGTCATAATTTGGGCTTAGTCATAATTGGAGCTTAGTCATAATTCGGGCTTAGTTATAATTCGGGCTTAGCTTTCTAACTGGGTAGCTTTATCCACACCATTGGTGCCGTCCTGCTGAATAGTAAAGTTAACTGTAATACGCTTAATATTCTACTATTTGTCCTCTTATTTGTGCTTTATCATATTTACTAAATGTGCAACGATCACAATCCCAATATAAAAAAAAACAGTTTGCTAAAAATCTCAATCTTAAAAAGTCTTAAGAAATACATAACCCTCAGTAGTCGTGTGAAAACACTTGTAGTCTAGTCTTATTAAATCTTTTGTCAAATAAAATACATGTTTTTAAAAAACTATAAACTAATCTAGATAGCTTTTTAACATAAAATCAAAGTGAACAGTAAAATATTACTGTGCCCTAACAGTGTTTATGTTCGAGGCCAAGTATATATTTTTAGTATTAAAAATCAGGTTTTTTGATTAATAATTTGATTATTAACGAGCTATATTCATAAACGACGTATATCATTAAATTTTCAATAAATACTCAATATATATACTAATAAAAAAGGTAAATTATTAAGACATGTCAGTAGCCTTTGTTATCTATACCACGTTTAAAATTGCTCTGGTGGAGAGGACGATGATAACACTTTTCTATTAAAAAAATGCCGGACACCTTTTCTTCGAAAATAAAGTTGAGAAAACTTTATGTCACAAACGGGATTTTATACATTAAAAATAATAGTTAAGAGTACGAACCTGTCATCTAGTCCATCTCGCAGGATGGAAATCTGAAAAACCTTCGAAAAGTCGGGAAGAACAAAAAAATAAAGCCACGTGATTAAAACGCGTATAAATATTTCAATTTGAAACAGTCGTGAAACAATCGCTGAAATATTTATATTTTAAAATAAATAAAATATTAAGTGGTCCAGAGCAATTTTTTTTTTCTAAAATTTAACATATATCCGAAATAAAAAGGAGCCACATGACTGGTCCTAGTTAGAGCGTTTGTGATCGTGTCACGCACATGGTTGTGATACATAACACGGTGTTAGGCGGCGGCTGCGTGGGAGCGGGCTCGCCCTCGCACCGCGGCGTGCAGCGCAGCATCTCCGCCAGCGCTCGACCCGCCGCCTCGCGCCGCGCCTCCTCCGGCGCCGAGGTGCTCCGGACGCAAGGTACCTCGCCCCGCAACGAACCACGACACTCTGCCACTCATTCAGACAATAACACGCACACCGGCCGACTCTATTGAACGAACATTGTCTTATTCCAAAAAATATCGTGAACTTGACTATTCATATTGTAAAAACGAGAATTTTCACGTACTGCACTATAGGTGAAGGCGACGACTATGTTTCGACACTTTCCGAGAGTCTTCATCAGGGTGAGTGATCGCGACTTGCTCCCTCCGCACGGCGCGACGCGAAGGAAGCAAGTGAGTCGAAACTTAGTCGTTGCCTTCACCGATAGTGCAGTACGTGAAAATTCTCGTTTTTACAATATGAACACATTGTGTCAATAAAACACACATTATATCAATAAAACACGCACCGGGTCATTAAAACATTCATAGACTCGATAAACTACAACACGCCAAGGGCTACGCTTTTTACGGACGCAAGTTTTATCACCGTACACACTCACCTGGTGCGATTAACACACCGAGTCAATAAAACACATACTGGGTCAATATTTATTTAACAAATTAAGTAGATAAAATAGTTAGTTAGAACTGAACTGAAGAAAATAAAACGCTCGCACTGTTTTATTCAGTCCAGTGTTTTATAATACTTACTTATACTAATAAAACACAACTAACGGACGTAAGGTACACCACCGTAATTACACGCATGGGGAAATAAAATACACACAAAGTCAATAAAACAGAATGGGTCAATAAAGCTCGCAGACTGCTCAATAAAACACTTATAGGTGTAACCGACTCAATAAATCACTCACTAGCATAATCAAACACTTGCTGAAGTAATATTAAATTTTATGTGTAATTTTTACCTGTGTTCTGTACAAATAAATTGTCTGAATATGAATAAAACACTCAGAGATGCTATATAACACTGACAATATAAAACAGTCAGTGACTCAATAAAAAAATACACTGATATTATAAAAATGACCCTCAAAACAATAAAATATCAATTGACTGAACTTAATAAAAAGTACCCACGCTGACTGAATAAAATACTCACACTGACTCAAAAAAACATTCACGCTGACTTAATAAAACATTCACACTGACTCAATAAAATACTCACACTGACTCAAAAAAACATTTACACTGTCTCAATAAAACATTCACACTGACTCAATAAAATACTCACACTGACTCAAAAAAACATTCACACTGTCTCAATTAAACATTCACACTGACTCAATAAAATACTCACACTGACTCAAAAAAACCATTCACACTGTCTCATTAAAACATTCACACTGTCTCAATAAAACATTCACACTGACTCAATAAAATACTCACACTGACTCGAACATACATTCACACTGTCTCAATAAAACATCCACACTGACTCAATAAAATACTCATACTGACTCAAAAAAAACACATCTACAGTAAAACATTCAGATTAACCGATGAACACATTTACTGACTCATTGAGGTATTCACTCACTCACTGTTGAAATAAACGCATTTCATTTACATTCACATATCTTGTTTGATTTCATAGTTAAAATCACATAACTTATTGGCTTTATAACTCTCTCTCTCTCTGCAAAATTATGCGTCTTTTGGAACTGTTTGTTTTAATTTATTTGTATAACCTGTCTGTCATTTATTTTTCATTTATACGTTTTATTTTTATTTTGTTAGTTTTGTGCAAACATTCTAACAACATATGCTTTGCTTTAGTACATATTTATGTGTCATTGTAGGTATTATTTGAGCTTAATAAAATATTTACTCATTCAATGTTTCATTGAGATTCATATAAGTTGGTTTTTCTGTTTTACAGTTGGTACAACGACCACGGCTGCCAACAACACAACCTCAACTGCAACTACAACGACATCAAATTTCAAAAGACAGGTATAATTTTTTTGAACCGTTGCCCGAATTCAACATGCCAAGATTCGACCTACTTAAAAGCCTCCTATATCATATAGAAAATGAAATTCCATCATTGTATTTCAGAACACAATTGATTCCGCATCAATCAAGGAGAACACAGCGAGAATCGCTCAGATGCAGGTACAAAACTTATACATTGTGTTTTTATCCCATCGTTTTCATAACTTTAATTCCAACTTCTTATAATTTTCATCACAGTGTTTCAAAACTTTATCGCAACGTTTCTTAACGTTATTGTTTTATTACTACCCCAACCCCCCCCAGTACTTCGTATCCTTTATCGCAATGTTTCATAACTTTAACCCCAATGTTTTATAACTTCTACCTCAGTGTTTTATAACTTTTACCCCAACCCTTCCAGTGTTTCATAAGTTCTATCGCAATGTTTAATAAGTTTCCACGTTGCAGGTGGCGAGTACGACGCGGCCGAGCAGCGCGCAGCCCAAGCTGGAGGCGCGCTCGCGCACGCTCACCAGCGGAGGCACGCGCCGCGCCGCCGCCGACGCGCAGCCCGCCAAGCTGTCCCCGCCGCCCGCAGCCGACGCACCTAGGTATCTAAACCAAATCTCTCAAAACTACACACATTTTCATCTTTTAAAGAATCAACTTTTCGACGTCAACGAAACATCTGCAGGCGAATAGTAAATAAAGTACATGGTATAGTCGCAATAGTATCCTAGAATGATACCAAACCAGGATAATTTCAATATAATCACCACAATAATGTTTATTGATATCCCACCCTCCCCGTTTAAGGATATCATTGTACAGGTCTCAGAGTTAGTGATAAGGGAGTGTGTCGCGATCACTAACCCTGGACACTGGACACTTCTCTCTGTAAGGTGCTCTCGTATTTACATTAACCTAACATAAACCCTCTATGTTCTACGATTGTTATCAATGATTAGTGTGGATGGGATTAGTTGTGGCGCGACATTAAATAATTAGGTAATCAAAATCCCTATAAGATTTAAATTTTGCGCAATAATTATCCTCCACCTTAAGTAAGTTTTTTGCTTTGCCATTTACTATTGAAGTTTTTTCTTATATTGTGAAACATGTCGCTTTCATTGTAAAAAAAGGCCTAATACGATCAACGCCGTGCAATTAATTGTTTTTATGCCGACAAACCTGCGCCGAACTAGTTTTATACCTTGTTAAAAACGAGTTTTACCTTAGCTACATACAGTTTTTTCATAAACTAAGTTCTGCCCAGGTACGTAGATTAGTAAAGTTTGAACAATACAGAACATATTTAAAGTAAAACAAGTTTGACCAAGGCAGAACTAATTTAGCCCAAGCAGAACTAGTTTGGCTCAAGCCAAACTAGTTTGGTCATTGTAGAACTAGATACACAGATAAACTGTTACACTATTTTACTCATAAAAAAGCATAACTAAAACAGCAGAAAAACTAAAGAAGGCGCACATGGGCAGTTTTATAGCTGAAAGCTATTTATTTCAGACAACCGTAGGCTACCGAAAGAAGAATTATCTTGGTTTAGACAGAACTGGATTGGCCAAAGCAGAACTAGTTTAGTAAAGATAGAACTAATTAAGCCCACGCAGAACTTGGCCAGAACTAGTTTTCAGGCCGAACTAGTGCAAATCATGAATCAAAGCAATAAGTCCCGTGTACTAACTTGCTGGCTATAACCAGCTCCGGCGCCGCACCCGAGAAGAACGGAAACACCCCCGCTGCGAAGACGCACGTGAAGAGTGCGTCCATCTCCTCCGCGAGCGGTGCGCCGCCCTTGGCTGAGGCGACGTCGCATAACGCGTCCGCGCGGGATTTGGCACAACCCAGGCCGAGGTAGGGGCCTAGCATCGCGCAGTCCGGACAGCGTGTACCAATAAATACGGTCATTGACACGCATCGTTTATCGCTTTCGATCTTTCTTAAAGACATTGCAATAAAGAAATTTAAAAAAAAACACGACTGTTATCCCCATGCTAGATCTCAGTAATCCAATAAGCAGCTTTTATGTCTGTCACTTGGAATGCTAATATGCCAAGAAACTATAGCTACATTTTTCATCGAGTTGGAGCAACTTCAATCCCATAATGTTTTTCATGTCAAAGTCATGTTATATAAGACTTTAAAGAGTGTCACGACAGATATCCTTGAGCCATCGTCCAGCAACTTCTCACTACATTTACGATGGCATTGTTCTATCAGATGAAGGATTTCCTGCGTCGCCCGATTGATGTCACTGACCTATTTCTTGCTGCTCGCTGTCCGGACTTTAGCTAGACCCTGCAACTTAATTGGCACATGGCACCACTGGCTTGCTTTACTGCTATAAGTTTTTAGATTTGGTGTTCTTTTTAAGTTATCCAGAAACGTAAATTGAGACTCGAGTAAAGATTTTTGACAGATTTAAAACAAACGATGATTTGAGTAGAATTGAGACTCTTATACATCGGTTCAGTTAAGTATCTAAACTTAAGCATAGTTTTAACCGTTCTCAATGGAAATCCTATTGCTTACTAATATTATAGATGAGAAAGAATGGATGTTTATGTTTATACTTTATATGTTTGGTTAATAATCCTCAACGATTAAACCGACCTAGACATAGGCTTTTTTACTCGAATACAACGAGGGTGAAACCGTGGACAGAAGCTAGTGTGTCATAAATCTATGTTCGAGTCTCGTTTCTGTTTGAGATTTGAACTGAATTCATGTTTAATTTCTACTAATTTTGAAACGCTTTTGAAGTTTGAAATGATTTTTTTTTTGCTTATTTTAAAAGTTTTCTATGAAGTTGTGTTCAAGCCTCTCTTAATATTATGATGGTTTGCGCAGCATATTTTGTAATTTTTTTTTGTATAGACCGCCCTAATTTTTGTTTACGCCATAAACTATCGTGAGTTAGATTTATTCATTTTGTAAAATTAAAATTTTCACGCGGTACCTTACAATCGGTGAAGGCACTGACTAAGTTTCGACTTAACCCTGATAAAGACTCTCGGAATAAGTCGAAACTTAGTCGATGCCTTCACTGTACGTGAAAGTTGCCATTTTACAATATAAACTTTTTTATGCTTATTGTTAAAGGACTGCACATATCCTTGTCGAGTTTTGTCAAGGACATGGACGTGTGTAAACGAGTTCATACAAAATGTACATAGGTACCGACGGATATTAATTGGTGCTCCGTTACGGACACGTCACGGCTAAGTGTGGATAGTCCGTATATAAATTGGTGCTTGTTTTTTTACCTACACGTTTGGTTCGCACTTAACACATTTCGTTGCGGAGTACAATGCTGTTTTTTTATTCGGCGATTTTTAAGTTTTTGTCTTTTTCATTTATTTGCAACGAATTTTTGTACGTTTCAAAAGTTTTTTTGTTAATTATTAATTCTATGTGTTCGTTTTATTCTTTATTTTTTATAATATCATGTAGTTTTTGCACTAATTAGGTAGATATTGGTAGTCCACATAGAATAGTATATTCCTAAAATATTTTCGTATATTTAACAGTATGATAATTTATTTTTTGTTGTTTAATTCTACACCCTGTCACGTACACGCTAAGTTTGGTAATTGTTGACACTTTAGTTACACCTATAGTTTTATACTGTTAAGGCCCTGTCAAACTGTCACGGTGGTCAGTATATTCATGCGAACTTTGACGACCACTTCACAACCATTTCCATTTGACCGCCACTACACAGCCACCGCTCCGCCACCGCTTCAGTTTGATCGGTCCTTTACAGAACACCTATGTATTTGTAGTGTTCGAATACAGACTGTTGCTTTGCTAGAGTGTTTTGTTTTCGTCTGTTGAATTAAAAATGACACGTATCAGAAAGAGGCAAAGCCGTGTTTATTTATACAACTGTTAAAATATAGTCTTTGTATGTACTGCATTAAGTGTTTGATTGTTTACAAGGTGGTTTTTTATCACAAAAAGGGTGATTCTGCTCATGAAAATGTTCCATGCAGAAAAGTCGATGTTATAAAAAAAACTTGAGTACCTAGTTTTGAGTTAATTCGTTTTAAAATGTTGGTCACCTGCTTTTTAGACTGAGTTCCTGCCTCAAGTCAGGCACAAAGTGTAATGTTAAGAAGTAGTGTTTAATAAACAAGACTTTTGACTTTTGTTTTGTGCCATAAATAGGTCTAATTTACCATCATTATCTTCAATAAAAAAGTCGAATTTTGAAAAGTCTGATTGTTAAAATTTACCTATTATGTGTAGAATTACCCTCAGCGGATAGTTATTTAGTATGTGTAGAATTACCCTGAGCATAGAATACGTGTTTTGGGACATCCTGTAGAACTTAGTACATTATCATTTGTGACATAGACCGTAGATCTATGCAAAGTATTGATTTTGCTCGGATTTTGAATGTTATCCGTAAACTTGGTGTTTCGTCATTCCAGCTTGAATTCGCAACTGTCGACGGGGGCGGCTGGCACGGGGGCGTCCGCAGCGGCGCGGCAGCGGGACTTCCCCAACCCGCTCGTGTTCCCGCGGAACGTGCCCTCACGGTCAACATTTCACTCAGGTAACATCAGCCAGACGAAAGAGGTTCCATCTCCCGCGATGCCGCGTCCATTAGGTGCCCTTATAGGCGCTTGTGTTGGTCGTGGGGTCACCAATGAAAAGGTTCTGTTTGAAAACCAGTGCAGCTTCACATCCCGGTGATGTGGAGCTGCATAATACGATGAGGACCAGTTTAACCCGCGCTTCGGGAAGAGGACTAGGTATTCTGTGCAGTACCTACTAAAGCCTATCACGGTAGGGCCAAAATATACGTACCTATATCCTTTCTGTGAAATTGTGTAGGTCAAATCAATTTGTTTTCTTTCTTCCTTTGACGTTCGTTTGTTTCCATTTATATAAAAAAAGGCTTATTGAATTGTAGTGCGGGTTCTTTAAATAGATTTGTTTGTCTTCAAGGATATTTCTTGGATAAGAATATCGATGTAATCGATGTTGTGAATACATGTTGAGGGTTTTAAAATATTGTGAAAGTTATCTTGCAATCTTAACCCTTATTTACTGACTAATATAGGTCAGACTCGGTCCCGGGGAGCGGGTGCGTACGGCGATGGTGGCTCCCCGCACCAGGCGCGACCCTCCTTCTTCTCCAAGCTGTCTTCGAGGTTCTCTAAACGGTGAGTGAAAACACCGAAACTCAACAACGCGTTGCATTACGGTGTTGCCTTCTCATAGCGACAGCGACTGACTAGCGACATTTCTAACGACATTTGCCGAAGCATAACTTAAGACAGCACTAATGACTATTCATAAATGCTGTTTAAATTAAAATATGACATGTCACTGTTTTTCATTATTCAGTGGAAAAGGATGACAATAATTATAAGCAATGTTCTTAGAAGACTGGTAAAAAGATTGTGCTGTATTGAAAAATTACAAAAATCTTAAGAGTGCACTAATGACTGTTCATAAATGCTGTTTAAATTAAAATATGCCTTGTCACTGTTTTTCATTATTCAATGGAAAGAGATGACAATAATTATAAGCAACGTTCTTAGAAGATTGTTAAAAAGATTGTGCTGTACTCAAAAATGACAAAAATAGATTTACCGGAATAATAGTTTTTTTTAATGAATATGAGAAATATATTAATAATTGTTTGCTTAGAAAATTAATCGTGGAATTCATCATTTTACTTACTAAAGTAGTGACTGGGTTAGTGACCTAAAGGATGTCCAAAAAAGAAGCAGTGACACGACAAACTAAAGAAGTCATGTTGCTATGAGAACGGCATTTTCCATGTGTATCATTTTATATGATCTGACTTGTGCGACAATCGTTAACATTACCTACTTACTTTTAGTGGTATAATTAGTATGGGTGTGATAAATGACATGGTATTTCAGTCAAAATCGAATTATTCCTTCGTTTGTCATATCAACATCTAAAAGGATAAACTATATAACGCAAAATAATATTTTTTTCCCGTCACAAACTTGTCACATATCACATCTTATCTCAAAATCAAAGGTCAATAACATTTAATTATAAGAAATTCATTCAACTAACATACTGTGATTAATCGAGACCGACATTTTACATATATTACTAACTTTGGATACATTTATTTATGTATATATTATCATACCATCAGCTTCGGAGCAAATTCATATTTCACCAATAAGGAAAAATATTTTTGTGTTGCCATCACCAACAGTAAATGGAACTAAATATAGTAACGAAAAGTACCAAATGTTCTTTCTAGTTTGTTAAAAATCCATCTGAGAAGAACATTTCTTAATTTAACATCAGTTACTCAACATTTTAATTATTTAAACCGCTTTTTGTTCCAATTAATAACACAAGAATATTTTTCGCAAATAAATGAAGCTTAAAATCTTATCTCACGCCACGCATATAAATGTTAGCTACCGCACACGGCTTTATGTGCACTTCTTTATCAATTCATTTCACTCAAATTATAGTATAGCTAGTGTTATAGCATTTTTTTTTCTATATATCCTACTAGACACAGATTTTGAAGAATGGTTAGAGTATATGAAAAGGGTTGTGGAGAAAGACTCGGTTATTTCAACGTTGTTTTTATTTGTTTCTCTGTTTGAGAATGTCTTTGAAAATTAATTTATTTATCTGAAGAAAACTCTCTTTATCAATATGTAAAAGTGAGTTTTTTTTGTTTGACTATTAAATCTTATATATTTTTCTTTATTCTTCAGCTAACATTTCTCTAAATAATGAAAAATATTAACGTTCTCAGAAGGGCTTTTTAAATCCGCTCACAAAGTCTCTTTTATATGTTGTAAATAATGTTTACACCATAAACACACAGTTCTTAACGTATTTCACAATATTAACCCATTCGTGTTTCGTATTTGTGGTATCATTTTATGTGTATTTTAGTAATTGTTATTTATTTTAAAACGATGAAATTGTCTCCCTCTTTATAATTCCGTGCTCTATTTATTTTTTTATTTATTTTAATTACAAAAATCGCGTCAATACAGGGGATGCACGATGCTGTAACTTCCTATCTCCCTTTTTTACGCCAACGTAGACTTGTTTTTAATAATTAGGTACACGCGAAACCTTCCCCCTCAGTTTTATAGACCGTTAGACATTTTAGTATCAAAGCATGTTGTACTCCCCTACTGTCGTTACAAGCTATTTTAGTTTTGTTTTTATTACTATTTTTTATTTCGCTGATTGAAAGTGAGCCGAGGCAAGATACAAACGCAATGCCTTCCATGCTTTGAGTGTTGTTCTAGAGCTTTCGATGAAATTAGTGACGCGATACATCGATTAATGTAAGTATTTGAGAGAGAAAGAGAGAGAAGCATAGTTTTTTAACGTGTTTAGTGTTACTCTCTCGTGCATCCCCGGTGTTAAGGATAACTTTTTTTTTACCTAACCGTTCGCTTTTACTAACGTGAACGTACCGCGACGTAGGTAAATATAGTAAATTATAGTAAAAATCGCTTTTAGTCAATCCACAACCCTTTAAAGTTATTGTTGCAACGTGACGGAACGTTTTATGTTGTTATTTTTTTTTAAATAAGGGAGTTTATAGTATTGTGCATCTTGTGTTGCGGCGCGGAAATATAAACGATATAGGGTTGCCATTGCGAATTACAAAAATACTTTTAAATAACGCATTTATTTCGGTTACTTTTCACTATAGACATAAGAATAAATAAATTAAAAGTAGCATCAAATATGGCAACCTTATTTTTAATCATCAAGTGAAGTGAGCCGGAGGAAAGAAGAGGGGGGCGATTCGACTCTTGATTGGTCGTTTCGCTTACCCCGTTCCGTTGTACGCAGGTTGAACCAAAATCCATGAAGACTGAAGATCATCGGGGCAAGCTACGTTTACAAGTTCACGTAAAAAAAATAGAGATATAGTAAATTTAGAAAAACTATTATAAATTTAGAAATTTTCTCGACTTTACAAGACAGTAAGACAGAAAATTTAGCTTTAAGAGTTTATATTTTTTCTATAATAACGTTTCGTTTTAGTTCAAGTATTGATTGGTAACTCATTGATAAAAAAATCAAACGACGAGTTTTCTGACTACATGTTATTTTATTGAAGTTTCAAGCATAATCCAAGACAACTTTTTCCGTTGTAGATATTATATACTTTAAAATAAATGCCACTCAAGGGACACATTTAATGTCTGCCGTCAAGTATTGTTTTCACTTTAAAATTAACACAACTTTGAAGTTATTCAAACAAAATTTTATTTGAAGTGGCTACCAAAGTACCAAATACAGGTGCAGGATCTAGTTTCTGCCCTTTTTTCGTAAAAAGGTATCGGCTTAAAAAGCCTTTATGAATTTGGTATGTCTTTATTAATGTCTGGAATGAGACAATACTTTTGTGAATCTAAAATAAATAAAATGGTCTGGTTAATTATATTTAATGAAATGACATGTAGCGGTGCTAGTCCCGTCGTGGATCGCATTTCATATAGTTTTAAGAGATACATGTTCTAACTTCGAACGAATTTCCAACATTCCAGGGTTCCATATACATATTATGTTAATTAAGTTCACATAAGCACAAACGACTAATTGCTGAACTCTGAGAACATTTCTTACTGAGTCCTGTTAACGAGCGAATGGCATATTTCGGGTTAATTTTTTTTTATCAAAAGGCGCAAGTGGGCTACACAAAACTTGGTGAGAAAGGCCCTATATATTTATAATTATTATTATATCATGTTACGACGACTGATGTAGTATTTTGTATATTATGCATACCTACGTCTTATGGGCAAATTATAATACCTTTCATGAGAATACAAAAAAACTTGCTAACTAGAAAAAACGCCAAATGTATAATTTGCCTTCGATATTATATTATATACACATTTGTTCTCATAATTGTATTCTTTATCGTGGACCATTATATAAAATCTACACTATAATGCCCTGTATGATATGTCCTTGACAGTCGGCCAGTCTGATCAGTTTTCGATTTTATTCCTATTCTTTAAGGTTCGAAACTGGTTGTGCGACTTAGATAATTCTAATAATGTACAAATATTGTACTGTTACGGTCCCATATTAATGCGTATAAATGAGTGCGATATATATAATATAGACATAGTGTCGTTGTAAATGTTTAAGAAATGTAGTTCCATCTCCTTAGCTTTGGTACAAAATACTCAGTAGCTTAACAGTTCCATAGATGAAATTCATTTAGGCAGCTTTTTAGGTAGAGTTGGACCTATGCTTTCCACTAATAAATTGTAGGGAAAAAAATCGGCTAGTGAGTTCTAGCGAGGTCTTTAATAGTTTTTTTTTTTTGCGGCTACCATGTTGCAATCAGATGTACGAGATGTTTGCAATAGGTTCTCCATATAATAGGTATTTAGCAAAGTTACAATTGGTTGATTGTAGAGTACCATGGCATGTATATATTTTTTTAATAAGAAAAGATATTTCGGATTTCGGATCAATCAAGCAATATATGGCTCTATTGAAAGTCAACGATATAACGATACAAACTCTGCAATAATATAACTCGTGAAATAAATAATTTTTATGTATATTAAATACAAAATATATTTTTCATATTTACTCAGTGTTTTAGGTTATTTGTACATAATTCTATTGTACGTTTGACGTAGTGTGAGTGTGAATTACGGCCGCATCCACAGTCTCCAATTAGTTTAGGTAATGGTTCATTAAATTGTTCCATATTATTACTAATAATATCGACAAAAAACTCCATTTAATGACCATTAACTTTAAGTGACGTATTTGAGTATCGCCATAAGTGTACTTTCCAAGGTTTTTTTTATATCACCGCGAAAATTTTGTCTGTTCTATAAACAGAACGTCGCAATAGTAGTGAAAATAGTTTAAAAATCAAAGCCTTTTTTATATGATCATTTGCGTCTGCACTGTAGGCGTCTAGGCAGCTAGGCGCCATGGCAGCTAGGCGACTTATAACGACACATGCGGTCGCATTGCAGACGGCTAGTGCTCTAGCTGCCTAGGTGGATTGACTGGTCGCATTACCGGCGGCTAGCTAGATGGCTTGGTCTTTCGAGAGAAGAACGAACACAATGGTCTCGTTTCGTTGCATGCGCGAGGCTCAAGCGTGCAATGCCGTCCCCCGTCCATTAACATGCGTCGGTTTTCGCAAAGGTGAAGTCGCGAGACGCGAGGCCATAAGTGACTAAAACCCGGAAACATCTCGTATTTTTGTGTAAGTGTAGGTAATAGTTTTCACATTTTATATGATACGTCGTTTTTGCCGTGTAATTTACATAATGCATACATTGTGTCAGTTTTTTAAACAAAATCAGGCTGTGGTGATGGACCTTTAAAAATTTACTTATATCTTTTAATGGGCTGCTTTAATGTTCCACCTTTTTCCAATTGTCCTGTCATTTATTATCAATATCAATATCAGTAGCATGTAGTCCACGGCTGGATATAGGCCTCCCCTTAAGAATGCCATGATGAAAGTTCTCTTTGACCACCAGATTCGTAACCAATAAGGCGTTATCGGACTATTGGGTGGGGGTGGGAGGGGGCTTCCTACATTGCATCGTCGATCCGACCGTTGGGGAATACAGGTAGCCATTCGAGAGCCTGTATTCCCCAACGGTAGTCTGTTCACTGTATTGACACATCAGCTAATTCTGAGAACTATATTTCATATTAGTAATTGAAAACTTCCTAACTCTACCTTATCAAATTTTATTTAAAAATTACGACAAAGGTAGGTCGGTAGGAACTAACTGACATATTATATATATTTTATTGTATGTATTGGATTAAAACGTTTTAGTATGTGTATTAATTTAAGGTATTTATTATCGGTGAGATATAACGTAAACGAAAGATTACCTTATTTATTTCACTCTATTTTTATTTCAAATATATCTGAAATGTGTAGCGTCCTCATCAACAGTATTCTTTATTTATCATCTTAAATAAATTCAAAAAAATTTCGTAGTTTGTCGAACAAATTTATTTTGAAACGTAGGTGCTGTTAAAATTATAAAAGATTTTTTTTGACATTGTGATTAGACAAACTTAATATTTTTGACAAGAATATTTTAAAACGTTACTGAATAAAATGTATAATTATGTGATAAAAGTAGTATTTTAGTATCAAAACTGTAATGGAAGAAAAAAATTACTTAGTGCTTTTTCTATTTTTGTACGTTAAAATGATATTGAACGTTAAATAAGCAATAATTATGTTGAGTTTGTCATTTTATATTCAGTAACGTTTTATGTTTTACTATATTATATAGAATTTATTTTTAAATTATATCAATATAACATAGGCGACAGTAGTGAGGTGTAAGATTTACGCACATAGACAGTGCATTATTTTGTTTTTTTATTTTTCCTACAAGCATTTTTTTGTTTACTTGAAGTAATGTCTCTATTATAATTAAAACTATGCGAAATAGGAAAAATGCAATACATTCTAATTTAGTTAAGTTTAGTTAGTCATACAAATAAAATAATAAAGTAAGTAGTTATTTTTGAAAATGTATCATGTGTTTTCCCGTTTAGTGTATTTTTTTTCTTGCTTTTACCGTTTTGTAAGCTGCCAGTTTGTTTTATAATAACAAAAAGAATCATTATTATTTGAAATTCAGATTTGCCCGATTTATATAATTTCTAATGATGTTTATGATGATCGTATAAAAATGTGGTTTGTCATTGTTTTTATCATGTACAATTGTGAATTTTTAACACTAGCATATTTGGAAAAATCATTCTCCAATCGAAAATAGTCGTTAAAAATTTCGAAATTTGATGGAAATTGTTAAAAAATTAATGACATGTATTAAATTCAACGTGAATGTGTTGCGCTTTTTCAAATAATCGAGTTTTCAATAACAATTCTGTGTTTTATTTCATCCTCTGAAAACAATCAAGACAACGGATTTGTCGACGGAAGAGAAGAGAAACATTATTTCTGTCTCCCTCTTCCGTCTTCCGTTTCCTTTGGTCCTCATTCATATATTTAGTATATTATACGCTGCTTCCATGTCCACAGATATAAAGCATAATATTAAAGTATCATTATTGTCTTACTTGGATGTAAAAGAACATTTTTTTTTTGTCTTTTTACTCCATTTTATGAGTAGATTTTGATGGAACAGTAAATCTTTCAGTCACGTTGCAACAAAATTTTAGAACTAGATGTTTTTCTATGGCAGGATGTTTAGTTTAGTTTAGGAAGCTTGTAGCAATAGTACTTTCAGAAAGGGTGGAAATAGAATACTACTGCGTTTCAAAGTCCGTTAAAAATCCGTTAAAAATTGAAATTTTGTCCTCCTGATTCTGACTGCCATATATTGAAACTATTCCTAAATTTCCTTATTCCTTCGTTAGAATGAGAAGACTAAATATGCAAGCAATCTATAAAGTCTTTTTTTATCGTTCCTGGCTCGTGATTAAACGTTTAGTATTTTAGCGTTTCAGTACTCGGCAGTTAACTTACTAATTTGGTGCTTTTAATTATAAGTTAAAGTTTTTAATAAAGAACCTTGAAATTAAAAGTACATGATTTGTAAATTTACCTGAATACAACTTTTATAAAAATACAATAAAAACGTTTACTCACCATATACAGGTTCTCAAAATATGTATACTATCCCGAAATGGGGTAATTCTAAACAACAACTTTTGTCCAAATTTGACTATTTTTACTGAAATGGTGGTAAAATAGTAAATTTGTGAAAGACGTTTATGCCTGAAAATGATTTGTAAGGAATTTCGGATAGAAGATGAGAACAGTAACATGTTCTGTGGCACCCTTGTATAAGGTGTAGTAGGTATACATTATTATTCCACCCTTCAATTTCCCTAATAAACATGGTAAATTGCTCCAATTGTAACTTTATATATTATTTTTCCACCCTTAAACTTCCCTAATAAACATGGTAAATTGCTTTAATTGTAACTTTATACATTCTTTTTCCACCCTTCAACTTCCTTAATAAACATGGTAAGTTGCTCCAATTGTAACTTTATGTTGTAAAATCAGCCTGTCGGTGTTGGGTGACGGCACCGGTCGTCAGAAACCACGAATTTTTTCTTCTCTGGACATACAACGCAGGTAGGCGTGATAATGTGGATTTTATATAAGTTTTTTTTTTTAAGTTTTGGATAGTGTTGGGACGCTGCGGTGTTTTGTTTTGTGGTGAGATGAAAATTAGGCATGCACAAGGTCAGCTGGAGTTTGTTATCGATGATTGGAATTTGTATGTTTTTAAGTCGGATCAGTGTATGTTACTATGTTTGTAACATATAATACAGGAGCAATTTTCAATAAATAATATAAATTCAACACCATTCGACTAAGTTTGAAATTTAATGTAAAATTTGATTTTAGTTTTTTTACGCACTCTCTTTGAGGGCTATTAATAATTTTCGTCTCACTATAGTACTATGCATCGTTTGAACTTAATTCAAGATTAATCCGTTTTGTTTCTGTTTTGAATGCGTGGTCCAACCGATTGAAATTTTTTTCTCAGAAATGCATCAAGTCTCTTATATTTTTATAAGAATTAATTAATTCATATTTTTTATCAATAAATCTTTGTTTATTTATTCCTTCTTCTTTATTTATTTTCAATATGAATAAATTTTTGGCTTCTATTTTCACAACTTTTTCTTACTTTTCAAACTTTTTCGTAATAAATTGGACGGATCGCTTTTTCAATAACAAATTAACACATGTTTTGATTTTTGATTTGTTATTTTTTAACTACGTTAAATTTACTAATTTGCGTGTTCAAATATTAACCCATTTAGATTTTAATAATCCTACACAAATAAGATCAGTTATGAAAATGAATACATTGATTATGCCGATATAGGGAAGTTTTTGTTTGTCATTTTGAGGTAAGTATTTTAGTCTAAAAGTGTGTATTACAGCAATTAGCATGCTCATTAAATTGTTTTGTAATTTTAAGCTTGTTGTGTTTGACTGGCTTGGCTTGTGTGTGCTTGTGACCCCTATTTGCACTTATATAACTTGTAACTGATTTTTGTAACAAGCTAAAGTCTTCAAATTAATTCATTCTCCACTCCCATACAGTCGAGTATATAGACCATTGACAACCAGTATTTATCTATTTATTTTTGTTTGACATCTCATATTTTGTTTTTGCCAAGTCTTTATTGTTACGAATTTGGCTTGTTACAATCAATCTCTAACAATGATGTATAACTGTCACCACCCCAACCCTTAGCGTTAGTGTTAGTTTTATTTTTTTCTGTTTTTAGGCCTTTGGACGGTACCGCCCAGAAGCATGCAGTAGGCGCTAGTCCACAAGCCATGCTTGGGTAATTATCTTTGACCGTTTATATTTCCTTAATTTAAAATATATTAAAAAAAAAAAAATTTGGTGTAAAAAAAACAAACCTGAAAACTCAGAGGTTTTATTTTTTCTGATATAATACTGTTGTTGTTGCGTGTTAATTTTTTATTCTCTTATGTTTCTTTTTTTATATTTTCATATTCAAGTTAGGAACAGCGCTGCGACTAATGCAACTTCAATAATTTGAATTTAAAACTTATCGATATATTGTATCGATAATTCATCTCTATTCGAAGAATTGAAGCAATATCGTTGAGTCTTAACCATCAAGGTGTGAGCTGGACGAAATCATTCAAACTTTTATTTATCGAATAAATTAATGGGCCTTAACTCGTAAAAGCTGTTTACATATAAACATTGCTCAAAATTAACCTTGTCACTTAATTTTTCTATCCGGTAAGGGATGTGCTGTCAAAAGATATACTTTAAGCATAAAGTATATCTGTTTTTTTTGACGATTTTTTGAGCCCATTAAATTCATAAGTAAGTTCATAATAAATATGATATTGTTCAGTTCACACAACGCTTTATTACATAACTATTAAAGCGTCAATCTTGTTCTTTATTTTTGTTATAAAAATATTTAAAATGTAATAAAAATATTTCATTCATATGAAAGACATTACAGTTTTCATGCAAAGTGCGTCCTTTTATATTTATACGACAGCAGATCTTCTGTTCTGTACTTTTTTGTGTTTTGTTTATGTACCTACTAACACTCTTACAACATGTGTATAAAACACACAACACGTGTAATGCTTTACAAGTTTTAACACAAAATTTGACGTATTAAAATAAATACCTAAGTAAGCTTGAGGCAATACTAATGGCAATTCGAATCTATTAGAGAGAAGGTTGATAAGTTTACTCATAATCAAAAAGAGCTAACCGATAAAATAAACATACCTACCCCTCTATCTGCAACTAGTTCCTACATGCTTACCTCGTTCATTAGCGTAACAAAATGTAAAAAAATACTTTTTGTAGTTATTTTTGTCTTCCATTATGAAACATCTACATCCATAGCTTGAGAACAAGCCAAGTATGGTCTCACTTCTACTTGACTTATAAACTTTATGCAAACAGCAGAATTTTTAAACTTTATGCAAACAGCAGATTTTTTTTTGGGCTATCTAATTTAACGTCAAAGTTAATAGGTTTTTATTCATTGAAATCACAACGATCATATAGAAACGTCAATTTGAAAGTGACTTTACGCTTAGAAGAATCAGACAACAAACTCTGCTTGGTTATTTTTTGATGATCCTTCCTTGAGCTTTGGTGTGTAGCTATCTAGTAAGTAGAAATGAGGCTGGACATACTTATTTAAAGACGTTACCTTGAATATTTCTTACAAATTAAGTGAAGAGCGCTTTGTCTTTCGAGAAATAAAATTTAAATGAGATGATTTCGACATAATGTGTCGATCGCAAGAAACAACGACAAGCAACAGTAAAAAGTGAGATAGATTCTGACGGGGAATTAATGAAACGTCTAAAAATACTAAAGTACTGTTAGGTACATACATAGTTTCAATGCATATCCATATCTTTATGAAGAACGAAATGCCATAATGTGTATAGCCTAATAGATATAGGTAACCACAATGTCACACGGCTAAACTGGCTTTAACTGATACAGACAAGGAAATGACGAGCAAGTGAAACCACGGGTACTACGATTCACGTGGAGCATGAAAACCACATCCTCCAGGGACCCTAATGAGATCATGGCGGAGATCCGTAAGGTAAGCCAGAAGATCACCAAGAATGAGAGGTTATCTATCCAGGGTTTCATACCAACAGGTGGCGTCAAATCGAATTATAAAGCGAAAGGTCTGAATTGCGCAAGCTAGATTGTATCAGGGTTTGAACGTATATAGCGCTTTCTAATCTGTCCTACAACTGTTGGTCCTAGGATCCCGGCGGGCAAATGGATCGGATTTAACAGACCTTTGGAACATCTTCCCCTTTGCTATAAAGGACACGCTATATCGTGTTCTATATGGAAAGGAGGTTCATGCTACGTGCCTGGGCCGGACAGTGCCCCAGTCGGCGAATGGTAAACATCCTGTCGGTTATGGGACATATGTATATTAATTATACCAACTTATATCATAGATTGATCTATTAAATATAGTAGGTACAAGGACCACAACGCGAGGGTTGATTTATTGGAACTAATACATGCTAGATCCCCAAAATGTTGGTGGATATTCTCATGAACGTGATCACCGGACTATAGCCGAGCGGCGGCTTCAACGACTGACCTAGACGTCTAGACAAATACCACACGCTTAGATTTACTCCGCAAAAGCGCCCAAAGAAAAAATTGGCAGAAGTCACTTGACATCTCAACAGCTAATGTGATTTCCATTCCGCAGGCATTAACGCCAACAGAAAGTGGTTGTTGTTTATGAGGCTAGGCAGGGTGAACTTGACAATACGTGGACGACTGGCTCTCAGCCCGGTGTAGCGTGAGCTATTAGTCCGGGCATTGCAGCCGGCCTGGACACGGCCCGGTGTAGCGTGAATCATCCTTGAATTCCTATCTTCCAGGTGTTAGACGCAAACAACTGTGACTACGAGCAGCGCGAGAGATTCCTGCTGCTGTGCGTGCACGGCGACCCCAACGCGGACTCGCTCGTTCAGTGGGAGATCGAGGTGTGCAAGCTGCCTCGCCTGTCGCTGAACGGAGTGCGCTTCAAGCGGATATCCGGTAAGAACTCAACTAACCGACTCCCCATAATGGACATCCTTAGATACTGTCGTGAATTTCATCATTCATATTGTAAAAAGGGAGTTTTCACGGATCGTACTATCGGTGAAAGCACCGACTAGGTTTCTACTCGTACGAGCTTATACCTAGAGGATAATGTGTTGTCTGTGTGTGTGTGTGTGTATGTGCGTGTATGTGCACGATGGCTTATGTAGACGTTCACTTTGCAGGCACAAGCATCGGCTTCAAGAACATTGCGTCGAAAATCGCGAACGAGCTCAAACTGTGACTGCCAAGCAGCGGCCTGCGTAGACGCAGGCGCCGACGCCCCGCCCCCCCGGACCCCTCCTCCTCCGACCGCGACACGCCCCCTCCCGTGCCGCCCCCTCCTCCCCCCCGGACGGACAGCCTGCGACTCTCCACAGAGGACATGGTGAAACTAGCGAACGGCGGGCAGAGGACCCCCTCAGGTACCCTCGCACACTTCCTAGCAGCGGATTACATTGCACGGAGCGACTATAGGATACCGCATTTGAAGATCGCGAATGGTGGGCAAAGCACGCCATCAGGCACCCTCGCGCACTTTCCCGCAGCCGATTACATAGCGAGAAGCGACTATAGAATACCCCATTTGAAGTCAAAGAACACTTACTTATCCCCCGACGAGCAGGTCCTAGCGAAAAGTGACTATATACGGCACAACGCATCACCCAAACGCTCGACGTATCTCACGGCTGACGAGGCGACGCTCGCGAAAAGCGATTATCTGAGAACGCCTGTGTCGCCGAAGCATCCCAGGTCGTCTCTGTCGCTCAAGGCGGATAGCGTGGAGGTGGAAGCGAGATGCAAGACGCTCAGGCCGCGGGTACAGCACCAGTCTTACTCGTACAGTGTGCATACTTTACGGCGTCAGGCCAGGGCGGTATCGCCGCCTTTCTCACCCCCGTGCGATTGTCTACCGATGGAGCCGATACCGCCGCCTGAGCTGTTCGACTTTTGATTTATTAATGGATGTTGTATAGTAATTAATAAACAAACAACAGTCACATACGTAGTCCTGAGTCCCACACTAGGGTCCTCTGTGTCGTGGGTAAGGAAATACGAGTACCGGAACAAATGTCGGTAGAATATGCAAACATTTGTCGGGCAGCATTATGTTTAAGGCACTTTAGCCAATCGCAGTAGAAAGTCATTAAATTTATCGAATTTTGTATCAGATCTATGAAATCTATGTGATTTTTTTTCGGGATCTACACAGTTTGTATAAAAGTTGAATCTGTCGCATTTTTTTCTTTTATAAGCAGGCTACACAGCGACTATTGTTATAATTGGTGAAATAAGTAGGAAAGTGCTGACTCAGCTTCATCCCCATCATTTATGAACGTGGATTAGCCACTGATTAATTTAGCAAACTCTCCTGTTTCAAAATTTATGTTGACTTTTATCTGTGAAAATTGGATTTGCGAATAGCCTCTGATCGCGATCATACAGACTCGGTATAGTTCTAAACCACTAACCACGTGACTAAAGCCTGAATTCATTGTCGGGGATTGAACAGTCCCCCAAAATCCATCATTCAGCATTTGCCTTATGGCTGGGTGCATAAAGGTTAAATTCGCAATTGAATTTTTACTTAACGCCTGAACAGTCCCCTAGTGGAGCCTCTATTTGACTATGAATTCGGGTCTAAGACATTTTTATAAGAAACGGGGTGTAGTATTTAGCAACAAATTGGTTTATGAGTCGGTTACGACCGTTAATCTCATGGCAACATAAGTACATACATACAAACTCACGCCCGTTTCCCGGAGGGGTAGACAGAGACGACGGATTTCCACATGCTACGATCGTGAATTACAGGACAAAAACCCTATCAAAGTCATGTAAGATAATAGTTGTTTGAAAATATCATACCGGAAAGGTTTGTACATGGACAAGTCTTCTAAAAATATCTTATTCATAGTATTTATAATGCGATGGTATCTATATTTGGGATCTTTGTTACCAACAAACTTCGTAACGGCTGAACTGATTTGGATGAGCAATAATACCTATAATAACAGATTGGCGCAGCCGGGGGCAGAAGCTATAGGAGAATATAATGAGTGAACTATTTTGTTAGAATATTCTAGATTTTTCCGAAACGCTCCGCAATGTTAGAAAATGACAGCCTTGTACATTACGTATAGCGCCATCTCTTTCCAAATCTACTTAAATCAATACTTGAGTAGTATTTTCAGTGAATCAGGAGAGTCTGAGATTTTGTTAAATTCGTAACTCAAAGTAATAATAGGTGGCTATAGAGCGTATTCGAAAACCTAGATTCCTTGGCATTGTTAGTGGGTTCATACCCGAATTTATTGTTTAAAAAACTGGGATTGTGTTGTGTATGTCTATTTAATTTACCTTATGAAATGGCGGTGGATAAAAATAATGGAATGAGCAATGTGCCAAGTGATGTAGTCTCATGATATAAAAATCAGATTTTGCCAGTAATAGATCGGATAAGTCTCATGATATAACAACCCGGATATTACCGGAAAAAGATCGGATAATATTCCGAACTTTTAGTTAACTTCGGCTTATTTTGTGCTCGATTTAGGAGAAACAGATGATTGCTAAAAGTTCTCACAATTATGTTCATATGTTTATACGAACTAGAAAAATGGGTCTTAGTTAAATTTCAATGTGAAATGCTCATAATAATGCGCATTCATTTGTATAATAATAGTTTAACGATCGTGTGTGATTGTTTTTATTTTATTTTATTTTATTTTTTTGTATAGTTAGGGCACGTCCGTTTGTGTGAACCGCGAACATTTTCTGATTCATATGTTTTATTATTCAATGAATTTAGTTTTCTTAACTTATTTAATTTTTTTGCAATTTTAAGATCGTTTTTAAAAGACATTATGGTTTACCGTGGCGCACACGAACGGACAGACGTTTTTATTGTGCTATTGCTTACATTATAAATAAAAAACATTATATATGTTAATCGTGTAATAATGTACAAAGTGAGTTTGCGCTCAAGAAAATACAATTTAGCTTAGTGGTAATTTTATTTTGTTTTTTTTTTCCATTTCAAATGACGAATATAAATAATATACAAAAATATGGCTGTCTTGAATAGCGGTGTTACTGTTCATATATTGATATGTCATTAAAATTTGTAAGTTATTCGACCATTTAATATTGACCACTGGTTTTCATACAAATCATACAAACTGGTGTCAAGATAAAGTGGTGTGTTATGCGCGATCGCCCTATACAGCTGTCTCTTTCTAATTGTAAGGCTGAATTAGAAAGTGTCAAATGTTCTCTCAACATTTACGGGTCAAACCACACTCAATTCAGAAGCGACTTAGCATAAAATTCACCGAAAAAAAATACGTTTAGATGTGTAATTGTGATCAAAGTATTATGAAGTTTATATTGTTAAGCAATAACGTTCATTATTATTCGCTCGTGTCAAAATGTACTTTAAAAAATATCTGTCGTTTAAATATTTCAATGTTCAGCCTGTTTTAAGTGTTTTCGGTGTGACGCTTATATTTTAAATAATTTTCTTTCTCTTTGTGTGTGATTTTCGCATACTAGGTGATAATGTTAAATAAACTATTAAAATAATATATAATGATAGGGTACGTATGTGTGTGCTATGGGGCGATCGCAGCTCTTTTCTATTACATGTAATAAATATTATTGTAATTAAGTGTAGTGTATTATCTTTTACATGAAATCACAAATCTGACGTTTCGGTCCCATCTGTCGTGTTGTCGTTGCCTTGTTTTGATTAAAAAAAAAACTTATAACTTCTTAATGAAAATGTAGATCTTTTTATACGTTTATGTACAAAATGTGTCATAATTTATGATGTAACATTTTCTGCCTTTATTGCACTTTTTCATAAATATTATATTCCATTTTTATGGTTATCGATTATTCCTGTTGAACTTTTGGCTTCTTAAGGCAAGCAACGACCACTGCATTCTGCCAGATTTTATATGTGATAGTGCTGCGCTTAACGATTATCGATATATCTAGTCGATATTTACGATGAGCATCGACGATACGACATGCACCCGATCTACATACCTGTTTAATAATGTAGTTATCTTTATATATAGATGAGCTTTGTTTTATTGGATAGAGTAGAGTTCAGGCGGTTCGCGGCCGTGTCACGGCGTTTTGTGAGGTATTCAAGTGAAAATAAATTTTATTTTTAATTCCTATCTGTGTTTTTCTTATTTTTGTGAGTGATCTTTATCCACAAATAAAATATATCTGTACATTTGTACAACTACACTGGAAATTACTTGTCTTTATGACAGTTCAGCGGGCTTACTCTTGAACGTAATTCCGACCGATCGATATTGGAATTGAGACATTTCTTACTCTTGAACACTCTTGAGTGCGACCCTGGCGCCAAATTAATTTCAATATTGCGTGAATATTATATAAACTAATTGAGATTAGCATTGAATTGTCTAATTCTTTTAAGGCCCAAAATGGTACTCTTGACAGTCAATTCACAGTTGCGTCTTGTGTTTGGTATTGCGTTGAAACACAATAGCAAATCAGTGACTTTTTCGTAATTAAAACTTGATTAAACGTTTGTTTTGTGCATGTAGCTTAGGCTTTGTAACAATATAATGGCACGTTTGACTCTTGCGTTTAATATTCTTCGTCAAATCGTGCATCGACGCTCTCTCCGTCTTTGCATTAATGCAATTTCATTAATACATGGACAAGGCATTTTCTACGTGTGATGATGAGTTTAAAGCCAGTTATCGTGTCACTAAGGATTTGTCTGAGGAGATATTGCATGAATTCGAGCCTTTTATGCAATCTTCAAAAAGAAGGAGTGATATATCAAATAAATATAAAGAGTGTAATGTTGATTTGCGTTTAATAAATTCCTACCACCTACTAAGACCTCACTGTAACTGATGATTTTTATTAGTAGGTATTCGCAGATTTTGGTAGCTATAACTATATCCTTCTACGCCACTGGAAGTTGAGACTGGCCACTGGCCCAGAGTCTGTATCCCGTGCACTGATACAGACTCGTACTCGTAACAAACGACTATAATAATGCACGCACTCCCGCTAAAACGAACTTTTTTCCCGCTTTATCTGACATAGGCTAAGGAACACGTCGTCCATACAGCTATGGACGACGTCCACGACGACGACAAATCATTTTTTTTGTCAAAAAAAACACTTTTTTGCTGTATTTGTTTGAAAATATATTTTGATCGATGAAAAAACTATTTTTAACCTTAAAAAGCTAAACTTTTGAAGATTTATGGTATTTATTATTGTTTTACCGGTTTTCGACTTATCATCCCTAGTGCTGAACATAACGCAGCTAACTTCATGTATACCGATTTAATTCTTGGCCAATACAAGCGCAATTCCGATTTAAATCCGATGCTATCAAAATTGTTTTCAAGGGTATGGTAATTTGTCAACATTGTCAGACTCTTGGATTGAAATTCACAATTGATTGGAATTATTATTAGATTCAAGAGTAGGCCTACAGTCTTGGGAACATTTTCTAATACAAATTGGCTTTTCAGACTGTCAAACTAGGCTAGAAAAATCAAAAATCTTATTGAGCCCCTAAAATAAGTTAGTGCAGGCAGTCAATCTGAAGTAATAAGAAACTAGTTTGATTGTTAAAAAATATGTGTTAAGAAAAAAACTTTTATTTTGTAATAAATAGAAACACTTAACTAGATGGCGCTCTTAATGATAAGATATAAAAAATAAGGATTCATAAGAATAACTTAAAATAAACGAAATATATAACTAGCTATATTGAGCATTTGTCACAAATCAAATTAATCCGTCGATTTTATTTATTACGGATTCACTAGAATTGGATAATACCAATTTGAGGCTTATATTTTTTACTGCACATAATCCAGTCATTTTTTCGATTAGGTACAACACTATTTTGAGGTGTAAGTAATTATAATTTTTTATTAATCTCTTCGTTTAATACTGTTTCGATTTACTTCTCCATAGGTAGGCGATGGAATCAGAAAAGGTACTGGTAGCACGCAAGCATCTGATATTACAAACACATTTTAAAACTAAGATTCTATAACTACTTTGATGGTTTACGTCTGGGGCTGCACCTTGAGAATACCAACGCATGTCGCAAGGACATGACACTGCACATTTGGATCTTCGTCATCTTTGCAGCGAAGCAACACCATATGTTATCTGTATTTTTGTTTTTTCGAGTCCATACAGATCGGAAATTTTGGGTCACACAAATTTTAACTAAACTTTTACGATAAGTATAAATTATGTAGACTGGTAACTTCATTCATTCTTTTTTAATAGGTAATCCGTCCAGATCGACCTCAGTGCTCGGAATCAAGGGAGGCTTGAAACCATACTCAATATTGACTTTAGTCATTTTAGGCACTCTGTCGGTTCTTCTATGTTTGTATTCAACTGAGTTCTGACTACCCCATTGATCCCTTTCATGCTGAATTGGAGCTGGTCCGTAGTACTGATTTTGTTTTTCATTAAAGTTCTGTGATTCTTGTCCGCGGTTGTCATAGTTGTAGTTCTGTTGTGGTCTATTCTTCTCCTGTCTAAGATTTTCGTAGTTGTAATGCTGATGTCCATTTTTCTGAACGTGTCTCTGATTTTCGTAATTGTAGTTCTGATTCGGTTCAGTTTTATCTTCGTGCCTCTGAGTTTCGTAGTTGTAATTTTGATTAGATTCTGCTTTCTCTTCATGTCTTTGATTTTCGTAGTTATTCTGATTTTCTTGTCTAGGATTTTCGTATTTATAGGGATGTGATGGTTGGATTTTCACTTCCTGTCTAACATCTGGTGTATTAATATACTGATATGATGAAGCGTACTGATTACCCCAGCGAGTGCTCTGAATTTTGGGAGCATTTTTCTGCATGAGTTCTTTGAGAATTTGAGTGTATTGGGAGTGCGAAATGTGGTTCGTGTTCTGTGCTAGTTTTTCTTTTTGATCTTGTAGGTATTGCTTCTGATCGGGCAGTTGGTATTGGAGATTGTTCCTCGATTCGTCGCCGTGGTATTGCTGAGAATAATGGTACCGTAAAAAGACTGGTATGTGTACCTTTTTCTCTACTATTGTCTCAACGGGGTATGGTACTTTGACTTCGAATGGTACTCTTACTGCGTAAGGCTTTTCCACAATCTTTTCAACTGGATAAGGCACCCTTTTCTCGACCGGATAAGGTTTGTTGATGTATTTAGTCACAACGACAGGTTTCTCGACAATTTTCTCGACGATTTTCTCAACCGGGTATGGAACTTTTTTTTCGACTATCCTATCTATGTGTACGGGATACGGGACCTTTTTCTCGACGATTCTATCAACAGGGTACGGATGATGTACGTGAATCGGAACTGGAACCGGTCGGTCGATATGAATAGGTCTATCGACGACTTGAGTTACCGTTACCGGCTTTTCGACGATTTTCTCGACGGGATACGGGACCCTTTTCTCAACCGGGTACGGGACTGGTACCTTTGTTTCATAATGTACCGGATACGGCACTCTTTTCTCGACAGGGTAAGGTACTGGAACTTCTTTGATAGTTTCTATCTGTTTTTCAACCTCGACTGCGACTGGCACCGGTCTGTCTACTGCGAAAGGGTATAACACTTGATGTTCAACGGGCACCTGGACTTCTACAGGTACCGCGACAGGGGTAGGTACAGGTATTTGCTGAATAACTTGCTTTTCAACTACCTTTTCTACTGGATATGGAACATGTACGGGACGATCAACGTAAACCTTTTGTTTTACTGGATAAGGCACCTTGACTTGCACGGGGTATGGACGGGGCACTTCCACTGGGTATGGCTTATCTACATACTTTGTAACAGGTTTTTCAACTATCTTCTCGACTGGATAACCGTATGGTACAGGTCTGTCGACTGGGACCTGGACTGTGACAGTTTCAGGGTATGGTACCTGCTTTTCGATGTATCTGTCCACGTATTTTGTTATCGGTATTTCTTTCTCGATTATTATCGGCTGTATTATCTTCTGATTTTCGTTTACGTAATCGTTGTTATTGTTGTAATTGTCATAGTAAACCAATTCACTTCTTTCATTGTTATCGTTCTCAGGCCTAATTTGTACCTCAGTTTGATAGTTTTCACTTTGCTCTAATGGCTCTTTTGAATTATTATAATCTTCTTTGTTTTGTTCCACGGTATTTTCGTTCTGATTCTTAGCGTAATCATACAAAACCTTATTGATACTATCATTAAATTTTTTAGATTTCAACGCTTCCATATAGTTGTTGTAAATGCTTTTAGCCATTTCGAAAGAGCTATCCTTATTACTTCTACCTTCGTCTAAATATTCGTGGACTTCTACATCATTTATGTGTGTTATTTCTAGTGGAATTGATTCTTGTACCTCAACATGCGTTTTTTCTTTGTAAGGCCTTTCCACAGTGTCAGATACTATTTCGCTATCAGAAGTTTCATGATCATCAATAGAATTGAACGTATCATTATCATTCAGAAGCCGTAAAGCTACGGTGATAGGTGCCAAGTAGTTTTGACTAAGAGGTCTTGGTGTAACGTTGATGTGCTCATCATATTCTTTGTGATTTTCAGATTCTTCTTCAGTTTTTTTTACACCCACAATTTCGTATCCATTTTCTAGGTACGGAACCATAGTTGAAACAATGTTGTCGACGATTTGATCTTTGTAGTTCTTGTGGGGAGTATCTGCTACGATAATGGGAGAAGCGAATCTATATTCGTTAGAAATAGTCTGTAATATTTGTTCTTTATTCTGATTGTTTTCTAGATGTTCGACGTTTTCTGAGTTGACAATGTTACTTATTTTAGCCCTGACTGTGATTTGAGTAGGAGAGGCATCTAAGGTTTCATAATCTTGCCCTTGATACCTCAAACTAAATCTAGGTCTAGGTTTGATCAAGTCTTCGCTTTGCTCCTTAAAATGTTGTTCGACAGCGTGGTTTATTCTTAACAAGTCTTCATTTGTAATAAGATCTTTTGTGGATGCTACTAATTTTTTGATTCCTTCGTTTGTGTCATTGTTTTCTTCTGTTATAACTTCAGTAGGCGTAACTTGAGTAGTGTAATAAAATCTTTCATTCCTAGCGTTAATCCTTGGAGATTCGACCCTAAAATTAGCAGCTCCTTTGTAAGTTAATGGTCGATTTGTTGCTCTTGCTCCAAAATTTCCATTGATATTATGTACATTATACAAAGGTATATCTGCAAAAAGATCTTTAGACTTCTGTAAGTCACTTTCTAACTCTTTTGATTCTTGTTGTGGTTTATCATCGGAGCAGTTGTGATTTTTGAAAACTTGCACAACAGGTGTAGTGAAAATCTGCTCAGTTTGGGCTTCTCTTTCGAGATGCTTTGAGCTCGCTTCCTTCAATTCACTGGCTTCGTTTTTGGAGTGTTGTGTTTTTACGTTATATAAAGGAGTAAGGTTGTTATAGTAGTTATCTGGTAGAGGATAGTTGCTGGCTGGGAGTAGGTAGGGTTGTTGTCCGATATCAGTTAGAGGGTATTGCTGTTGGAGGACGAAGATGTCGACTGGGTCTGCTTGCGCTGCGGGTTGGAAGGGTTGGTGAGGTTCCTGCAAGGAAGAAAGATTTATTCATTTTTCAGTTCAAACAATAGGTTAATTGGACCGAGGTCAAAAACAGCGATATAACGTTAAAAAAAATTGTAGCTTCTGCCCGCGGCTTTGCCCGCGTGGTATGTTGATAAAAGTAGCGTATAATCGTCTCCAGGCTATAGCCGTGATACATATAGGCATATTAGGCATAGATATTTCCGATATATCTTTACTGACTTAATTGATACCTACTTATAATTCTTAATTCTTCATTCTTATAATTCTTTATTGTACACAGAAATAGAACAGAAATATTAAACAAGATATTAGGTGAGGCATGTACAAAGGCGAGCTTAACCCTAAAAAGAGTTTTCTTCCAGCAAACCTTTGAGGAGAGATAGAGAAGTGATAAAGTTGGTAGGTGTACAAAGTCATGAAATATACTTAAAATACCACTATATTTTAATAAACTACATATTATACATACCTACTTGAACTACCTATGAATACACATACACCGAAAATAAATACAATATCATCAAATTAATACATAAATACAAATAATATATACAATACATAAAGTAAAGTATCCTAAGTATCCTAAGCATATTACAGAGAGAGATAATGCTCTTCCACTTTAGATTTAAAAATGTTCAGCGATGGACTGGCTCGGATTGCATGAGGGAGAGAGTTCCATAATTTAACAGCATGTACGGTGAATGAACCACCATAACAGCTGGAAGAGTGAGAAGGGGTCCTGAGAAGAAGTGACGAAACTGACCTACATGGCTTTTCACGAGGGACAAGATAGTCGAAGCGCTCACGGAGGTAAGAAGGGGAAAGGGAATTGTGAAGAACATTAAAGAGAAATGTCAGAACGTGAAGATCACGGCGACGACGAATAGAGATCCATTTTAATTGGGATCTGAAGCTGGAAACGTGATCAAAATTGCGCAAACCGAAGATAAATCGGATGCACAAGTTTTGAAGACGCTCAAGCTTGTTCAGAAGTTCCTCCGTGGCGTCAAGGAAACAGACATCAGCATAGTCGAGAAGAGGTAGTAAAAGTGTTTGTGCAAGGGTGATTTTAGTTTCAAAGGGTAAGAACTTCTGGATACGCTTGAGTGATTGGAAGGTAAAGTTTACCCTTCTACTGACCTCATTAATATGACTTGACCAGGATAACTGTTTATCAAAGATTACACCTAGATTTTTTGCTTTGTCAGAATATGCGATCGGGGTTATAACGTATCGTTATATTATGGCCAAATCACACAATATCATTACAAATCGTAGACTATTTATATTATTCTGATGTATAAGGGGTAAAGTACCTACTGGGATTGAAAATGCTCCAACTCGATAAAAAATGCAGGTACCAATTGTTTTGTAAAAGGATCATTAAAAAGAATAACCAGCCTTGTTTTCTTGCCTTTCTTTCCTGGCTTGGTCGCGGAGGAACAGGCAATAGATAAAACCGTTGTTAAAAAGTGATCCTTGCGATTTTAATTAATAAATGCATTTTGACTTTGACTGTAAATTTTCATCAAAATCCGTTCAGTAGTTTTTGCGTGAAACAGTAACAAACATCCATCCATCCATTCATCTTTCCAAAACTTTCGTGTTTATAAGTAGGATAATTACGACTGCGTGATTGATCTTTCATACTGATCACGAAAGTTTTGATCCATTGGCGAGCCGGTGCGGACCAGAGGTCTAATCGGTTAGCTCAATTAGATAAGGGATTTACGTCACGAAGCAGTTGACTTTAGACTAACATATCCAGTGCTTGTTCAGTTCAAAATTACAGACCTTTATCACAGAAAATTTAAAAGTTATACGTTAACAAAATCAGAACAATCGTCAAAATTTCGAAACTGTAGAACAAAAGTTGTTTAGTTTGATTGTTCGAATTGTGGTCCGAGAGCTTTTGCGAGATTTACATATTAATCTTGTATAGGCGGTAAACATATTTAGCTCGCCGGAGCTAATACTAATGGTGACGTACTAATGGTGTAGCTCGCCAATGGATCAACCCCTGTTTTGCTACTGATAAGACTGATGCTGAAGTGTCTCACCAGTTGAGCGTTAAGATCTATCGCCTTCTGGCCCAGAGCGAAGTGGCTTGAGTGAGTGTGGTGCTCGTCACTCGTGTTGATTGCCACCGCACCGTGGTAACCTGACCCGTCTGCCGCGTACAGGACCCGTTGCTCAGACTGGACACAGAAATGAACATTTTTATACCCGCAACGAAAGGTATACTGGATGTACCTAGGTTATAAAATATTATATAACGGGAAGTTGATAAAAAGTCCGATAAGATATTACATCTCCCATTTTTTTAACCTTAGGGGTAGATATTTTTCATAATATACAGTGGTGGTCATATAATTAGAAACACTTAGTCATTTGATAGTCTTTTAATGTAACCAACATTATTAATTCAATAAATTGGAGGTAATAGTTTAATTTACGAAATCACAATGTACATTTATATCTCTGGGATAATAATAAGGAATAACATTCAGACAACCAATACAATAATTATAAAAAAAAAAAAAACAAAAGTATCAATCAATATTCTTAGTACTGGCAGTCGGACAACTAATTAGAAACAAAGTATGACTAGGTTCTAAAATTGAATTTTAAAACTAAAATTCACCTTTCGGAATGTCACCGCATTATGCATTTTGCCGCCTTTTCTTACTCATTCGGATTTGTTACCTTTTGTCAGATTTAATTATTAAAAATGGGTAAAAACAAGAGCTGTGATGCAGCAACAAGAAAAATTATAGTAAACTTTCATTTTAAACGAAAATGGTCTTACAGAAAGATCGCCGATCATTTAGAGTGTTCCGTAAAGATGGTATTTAACGCCATTGCACATCACAAAAAACATGGAACATCCGATAAGGTGCCTAGAAAAGTTCGGCCAAGGAAGACCACCGTTCAAGAAGACAGGCTTATGATTCGTTTGGCTAAGACAGATCCCTTTAAAGGTTCTAATGTTATACGAAAATAAGTATTTTCACAAGACGACCCTCGAAACGTGTCCGCAAGACTAGTCCGTAGGCGGTTGGTTGAAGGAAATTTGTATGGAAGACTTGCTAGGAAAGTGCCACTTCTCACCAGGCGACACAGAGAAAATCGTCTAGCCTTCGCTAGAAAATATGCCAGTTGGACTGTTCATCAATGGAGAAAAGTTTTGTTTTCAGATGAAACTAAAGTAAATTTGGTAAATTCCGACGGAAAACGATACGTACGGTGACCAATCAACGAGGCTTTGAATAACAAGTACACTATAAAAACAGTTAAGCACGGCGGTGGAAATGTTAAAGTATGGGGATGCTTTTCCGGATACGGAGTTGATCCCGTGAGAAAGATTGAAGGGCTGATGGATCAGTTTCAATACAAAAAAATCTTGGAGGAGACAATAATCCCATATTCAGATGATTTGCCAGTGAATTGGATTTTTCAGCACGATAATGATCCCAGCATACAGCAAACAGCGTTAAAGCGTTTCTCAGACAACAATTGGTGACAGTGTTAGAGTGGCCTGCTAATAGTCCGGATTTAAATCCGATAGAGAATTTGTGGCACACTGTGAAGAAAACATTGTCGGATGAGCATATCACCAATATCAACGAACTTTACGACGCATTTGTAGAAGCTTGGAGATGTATTCCTTTGGAAACGTGTGAAAAACTGATAGAATCAATGCCACGTCGTTGTAAAGCTGTAATCGACAACAGAGGGTACCCTACCAAGTACTAACAGTACTAATCGGTTTTGGATGTAGTATTCATAGTATTATTCAAATTAAATGTGGTTTTGTTCACTTAGTTAATGTTTATATTGTTGTTTTTTTTTGTTTCTAATTAGTTGTCCACTTTAGTCCATGTATTTTAATAGACTTTTTATTAAAATGGTATATTTTTATATCAAAATTGTTGTTTGTTATTACTAAACTCGTATAGTAATACTTTAAAAGAACCGATACATCCATATAAATACGTAGGAGCCCTCTATGGTACGTTAAAAATTAGTTATGATGTTAATTTGTAATGAAAATAGAAGACAGGGTTGGTGTTTCTAATTATATGACCACCACTGTATATGGACTACACTTGAAGTATACCCTACACATTAAAAATAATCATTAAAGTCAGTTCACCTTTGGCCAAGATATCGCGTAACGTAGGTACATACAAAAAACACAATGAATTGAGAACCTTCTCAATACTCAATACTCAATACATTTATTGCTTTCACATGGTAGGTACATAGATGGTGTTTATAGGTAAGTATCTCACATGAACCCTGTCTAAGGGTATAGCAATAGATAAGTAGGCAGGCCGAAGTTTTGTGTAAACAAACTAGTAGGTACAATAAAATAAAGTCAAGGTAGGCAAAGTATCAAGCATTTGGAATAACACAATTAGGTAAGTAGGTTTAGTAATTTTTTCTTTTGTTATAATTTTAATTAGTCAAAAATAGGTACGTCACTTTTTATTTATTTTTAAGGTTTGCTAGCTTTCTAGACTAAATAATCTTTAATGTCATAGTAGCATTTGTCAATTAAGAATGATTTTAGTCTTTTAGTGAACAACGAATCTTTTTGTAATTCTGTGATTTGTTTTGGAAGTTTGTTGTAGATTTTAATTGACATTATGTATGGGCCATCGCTGTGCAATTTTAGGTGTGATCTTGGTTGTATAATTTTGTTTCTACCTGGCCTAAGTGCGTATCTTCGAGGAAGACATGTGACATTCTCCTTTTTTGAAGACATGTGAAAAGGGGTTCTTCGAAGTTCGCGTCAGAGTAGTGGTCTGAGTAGTGTAGGCATATAATGCCTAATATCTGTGGTGTAAGTACCTGTGGCAACTTCACGTAGTAATGTCCTACTGTGCCAGGGCCTTCTCCCGGGGGTGCCAGCTGCCACCCCCACTCGAAACTCGCACCGTTCTGTTGCACCCTCTGAAAACAAACGACAGAAATATATTACCCATCTCTCGTCATATGACTGAGCTACGTTACTTCGTACCAATGCAGAGCGAAGGCAACGAACGACTGATATACGAAGAGAGCGTTCTAGATCGCGCAAGCAGAGTTTTATCGCAACCTGATCATTGTTATATGGACCGACAAACAACTGTCGGTCCTTGGAGCCCGGGCAAATTGATCAGATGGATCAGCTCGGTGGAAGATCTTCCCCGCAGCAAATGCGAGGACACATCACTAACCATATTCTCCATACCTCCAATCGATCAATCGATCCATCGATACCATTATAAATGTGAATCGGGGGACAAAGGGAAAATAAAAAACGTTCCGTTGTCTCCCAATGGGTCCAAAGACTGCGGACAAAGGGAATAACCCAAATCACAGTAGGTACCTCGGCAACTTTTGATTAATAAATTTGATTACTTTTTATTTTGATTTGATAGATTTTGACAGACCATAATCATCTTGTTTGTTTGTTTAAAACTAAGTAGGTATAATAATAATCAAAGTATGCAACATAGCTTGCAGATCCGACGGAAAGTACAAGTTTTAAGTACCTACCTATCTACACTTACCTAATTAAAGTTAGAGTAGAAATGTTTTCGTATTAAATGTGGCAGAAAACATAAATACAAAAAAAAGATGGATTTTAAAATGTTTTTAACAATTATATAATATTATTACGACTATACCACGTACTTTACTATTCTCCTGCTGACGTTTCGTTGACCGTTTAGAGGTCCTTCCTCATGATCACCGTCCGCGACCACGCGAGCACGGTCGTGAGACGGGAACAATTAATAATTTTAATTATATTTTTATCAATAGCTGAGAATCTGAGAAATTGCTGATTTGATTTACATTAATTTTTAATAGATTTGGATTTGGTAGGTATATTTATTTCGTGACTTAGAAACATTGGCTTTTCTAATCCAGAAAGCACGCAGGCGAAGCTGTGGGCTGAAGCTAGTCAAACATTATAGCGTTATCAGGACGTTTCTTTAAAATTTTAAAAGTTGTAATTTTCTTTCGGCATTTAAAGGCTAATTAGGTATATGCAGCAGAAAGTGGATGGAGTCCCAAAAAGTTGATGAGTTCAAATGATGTAACACAAGTAGGTAAGTAGATACCTACTCCACTTATTCAATCAGCCCCCGATTCAACACCACTCAATTCTGTTAAGGTAGGTAAAAATTAGAAACTTATATAGCTTTTCATTTCATCTTACAGTATCCTTATTAAAACTACTAGATGTGCCACGGTCGCCCCTGCCGACCCACCGCGTCGCATCGCCCGCCCGTGCTATTAATTATTTTGCTCGGCTCCAGGTTCGTAGCGTGATGTTAAATAGCCTATTACCTTCGTCATGAATTCGGCTATCAAATGCAAAATATTTTTTATGTGGTAGTTCCAGAGATTAGGGCGTTCAAACAAAAAACACTAGCTTTATTAATAGCTTAGATTATTTAATTTTATATCTTTTGTCAGGGTAGATGAATATTAAAACTATTTTAACAATAAAGTTTTTTATTTCATTTTATGAAACTAAAATTATTTATGTATGTTGATATGTTTGTTCCATAACTGTAGAGGATAGGGGCGTGGAGTGGTGTTAAATTTTTATAACTTTTGAAAATGCCGTCTGTTTGCGCGACGCGAGACAGGTAACCGTTCGACCATATCAACTTGCTACTCAAAGCCTCGTCTCGCTCCCGCGCAAGCTTACTGTGGATTTTATTTAAAAAAAGTAAGTTTTTTACATCTACCTACATGTATTATATTTATACTTTAAAATTAACATTATTTTATATGATTGCAGATTCGCGAGGTACGTCGTCTACAATAACTGCAAAAGTTTTTTAATCCAAACTCACGAACAATAAAGGTCCCTCAACTGGTGGAATGAGATTTCAGTTTGGGATTTTCAATATATCCCAATTACAATAAACTATTTGTATTTATGGTATAAGTAATACCTTATTTGATATAAGTACTTATAAAATGTTTTGATTGAGTTTCGTTCGAGGACGGGGAGCCTGCTGAAAGTCCGAGCGGTTCCTAATCGGTGGGCTACGTTATCTTCCAGTCAAATTGAATTATGATGTTTATTTATTATGATACTGACCTAGTATAAAATAACTAGCTCTGATTTTAATAATATCTGTACTCTGATGTAATGAAACAACACTCATTCACTTCCGGGGCGTTTCACATCATCAATCAATGTGTTACATAAACATACATACGCGCATTAGATACACACAAGAAGTAAATAGATTAAAGTAGACACAGTGTGTGATGTATATCAGTATCGATGGTGTTTTAGTTTTAAAAATGGTTTTGTTTTGAAACTGAGGTGGAAGTTTTAGGTTTGTAGGACATTTTAGAATTGTTCTTCTTGTGAATGATTCTTTCTTGTTAACTGTCACTGACCAGCCCTCTAATTACATCAGCAAAATGGTTATGGAAACGAGACAATGGCTCGTCATTCATATTGCCAAGCTTAGCAGTGACAGATTTGTAAATTTTGCCTGTAAGAATTTTAGTTGAACACTTTTTGTTGCAACATAAGAACTCTCATTTTATGTATACCTATATGCACATTCACAAAATAAAAAAATAGTGTTTATACAAAACTGTAGGTTGGTGTTCCAACTTCCAATATAGGCGATGTGTTTACAGCCTGTTATGCGGAGAGCCAAGTACCTACCTATCTATGGTAAAACCATTAGGTATCCGTGGCCAGATCTTCTTCGTAAGATTGATCTGACCTCGGACACAAAGTTTAAGTTTTCAGATCGCTACGAAAATGTAATAAACGAAATGTATACTTGGTAAGACTGTCATGTCGTAACGTTATAGTGTCTGTAGTCAGACTGCGCCCAAACGTGAGCATGTGCCAAATATAATGTTTGGACTTGCCTCTTTCTTGGGAACCTCCTGGACACCCACAAAGGGTAGAGAAAATATCCGCTCAGTTCTATCAAGTAAAATGTATTCAACACCGTCTGTTTAGCGCAAATAGGCTGTATCGAGCCATGTTGCTTGAATCACCTGTATCAACAGAACCAATAATGTAGCTTGAATCATCCTGTACGGATAAAACCATCCATCCAGATAATAGTAAACAGCGGAAACATTACATAAGGATAGCGGCACACCGAGTTTGCGTCATGAAGAAAACGTTAATTTCTAACTGTGCCTCGCTTCATTTATTTTCATTTAAGTGCTTCCATGCTTCGCAGGGTATTTTAAGATGTCGGTCCCGCAGGCCTCTTTACTTATTATTTTTTACAATATCTAGTCTGGGTGTGTTAAAAAAAAAAAAAAACAATGTCCAGCATTATTATTATTACATATGAATTTTAGGCAATTATTAAAACGCCCGCCAAAATAAGTTATTTAAATTTTTCAATATCAAAGCATTTTTTTTTATATCTATTTCCAAACTCATAACTGAAAACCAATTTTGTTTTCTTCTGAAGCGCCCATTATTTCCTATTGTTATTAACTCAACGTGTTAAATGGGCGTGTGTTCATGTAACAGAATCACCTCTAATACTGGAGTAAAGTGAAAGTGAAATATGTATGATAAATTGATCTATCAATGCGTTTGTTTTAGTCAATTGTTTAAATAACTATGTTGTCCTGAGCCTGACTATGAATGAATCATATCAGAGCGCACACCCCACGCGGGTTGGATAATTTAGACATGTTAGAAAAAAAAACTACATAATTTCCTGCCCATGAACAAACTATTTTCAGGTATTGCGTTATTTCAATAGGATATTATATTTACATCGGTGTGTCTCCAACTCAACAAAACATGAAAATTGAATATCCTACTACCATTATAAGCAGGAAAGTTTGTGAGGATGGACGTTTGTTACTCTTTCACGCAAAAACTACTGAACGGATTTTGATGAAATTTTACAGTAATATAGCTTATACATCAAAATAACACATAGGCTACTTTTTATCCAGTACCACGCGGGCGAAGCCGTGGGCAGAAGCTAGTTTATCTATAAAGTCGGAAATATTTACATCTGTCCAATAAATTCACAATAAAATCGGATCATCTCATTCCCAAGCAGGAAATGATTCCATCGTCCGCTTTTCGCACTCTCTGTAGACATTTACTGACAAATAGTATCCGGAACTTCTCATATGGAATATCAACATTAGTATTGCCATATACAAAAGTAAAACCTGCCTGGTCGCAAGTAAAAGTGGTGTGGCTGAGAAAAAACTAGACGAAATGAAAGTGAAGTTAGGTACTAGGCATTTCTATGGCATCTGGATTCTGCACCTAGATTTGTTCTAGGGCCAGGGTAAGGCCTTACGAGTTGATATAGCTACTGCAGTTTTTACGGGTTTATATGCATGGGTATTGCAGATAACAACCATGGCAATAGGCGATGGTAACGCTTACCAGAGCCCCTTAATTACACTAACAAAATGGCAATGGAGAATGGCTAATTTTTATAAGCTTATCTATAAATTCTTAAACTTGAAAATTTCCATTTGGTTCATTCCCATAACAATTTGTTAGTATTTGGCCGTAAAAAAATCTAGAGCATGGTATAGTTTGTCGACCGATCTAGGTCCAAATCTGTGCAGCTATTATTTATTCTTAATAAACTTTACACTTAAGTACATAATTATGCTAACTAAACATAAGATATTGGTTTATCTCAAGTAGGTAGATAAAATCTGAAACATATTATTGCATTATTTGTTTACATACATAATCGCACCTATATAAATAAAAGTACCACTTAGTTTGCCATTTTGGTCTTCAAGTCAATAGAAATGGCAACCAAGGTTCAGATGCGCTAAGTTGACAACCTCTGTGGCGCAGTGGGCGAAGGCCCGCCTGAGACGCAGAAGGTTGCGGGTTCGATTCCCGCCGCGGGACAAATGTTTGTATCTGCAAATATTTGTCTCGGGTCTGGGTGTTTTTCTATGTATAATACGTATGTATTTACAAAAAAAAATATATATATATAAGTATCATGTAGTTCCCATAACACAAGCTCTGCTTACTTTGGGGCTAGATGATGCTGTGTGAGTTTGTCCAGCATTATTTATTTTATTTATTTATTTAAGTTAATCCATCTACATACAATTACGATTATTGCGCAAACACCACTTTATCATAACTGTCGATAGCATAGGGTATAGTAGATATTACAATATCTGTGGCATATAGGTAATATCAATTTAAGTGGTACCATTTGATAGGTTATATCTTTGATGGCATACGCAAGGTGTTAAATAAGTTGAGTAATAGCAATAAGGAACCTAGACGCAACTGAAGGCCTATTTCCGCTATCCACTACCTACCTTCAAAGCTTACGATAGGTACTTAACTGGCAAAATGTGAATATGTATACCTAGATAAATAGATAGATAGATAACTCTATATTGTACAACACATAATACGTTGCTTACAAACTCAAACAGAGCAAATTACAAGCTATTCGCGGGAGTACAATGGACGGTCTTATCGATTATAGCGATCTCATCCAGATAACCTTTAGATGAGCAGGAATTTACGTGAACGATGCAGTACGGTGGTGTATAGACAATACAAACATACATAGTGACGAATAATTAGATTAAACACATTTACTTATACACACATACATAAATACATATACCTACATAATACATATACCTACATAATACATATACCTATGCAACAATATAAGTTATTAATTATTATTTATCTATAGGTACTATCTAGGTGTTCTCATTGACAGACACATGTCATGGGGACCTCAGCTAATTGAAGTCAGCCGAAGAATTTTTGCTTCTGCAGGTTCCCTTAGGAGACTTCGCAACTTCCTTCCGACTGCCACTAAAATTTCGCTTGCACAGTCTCTCCTTCTTCCAATACTGGATTATGCTGATGCTTCCTACTTAGACCTTACAGAACAGCAGCTGGATAAACTTGACCACCTGCAAAACTTCGGTATACGTTTCATATTTGGCTTACGCAAGTATGATCACGTTTCTGAGTTTCGCAGTAAGCTCAAGTGGTTACCCATACGCCTTCGCCGGAATATTCATATCCTAAATCTGTTATATAACATTCTTTTCAATCCTTCCACACCTTCCTATCTCAAAGAACGTTTCCAATATATTCATCTCTCCCATGCTCGATCCCTGCGCTCTTCTGAAACTCTTCAACTTCTGACACCTGTACACACCTCCTCCTACTATGATAACTCCTTTACAGTGCAGGCTGTCCGTTTGTGGAATGAACTAGCTGTTACCATCAGACGTGCTAAATCATTACCTATTTTTAAATCTTTGGTCAAGGAACACTACTTGTCCTCGAGTCACTAACTGTTGCCTGTTTCTGGTTTATCTATGTTTTGGATCATACAAAAGTTATGACGTATATAATATGTAAATATGTAGGTATATTGTATATTATAAATTATGTGTATTATAGTATATTCAAAATATGTGGTAAGTACACCAATTAAACCCCTTTTAAACTTTCTTACAGTCCGTTCCATCCAAAGGTTGTCTGGTAGAGATCGCTATTTAGCGATAAGACCGCCCATTGTACAACATTGTTAATGTTGATAGTACTTAACTAAGCTGATATGTTATTTAGTGTACATTAAAGTATTTTCTATTCTATTCTATTCTATTCTACTATTCCTATAGGTAGGAACGCGCTAAGCTCAGTAACTACCAATCTGATTTGAAGTTATAGGTTATTTAACATTATGCTACGACTCCTAGTAGCCAAGCAAAAAGAAAATAAGTCGGATCGCTAAGCAAAAACGAAGTAATAGTCGAGGCCGAGGGCTGCCATGGCACAGCTAAGTACCTATAATAACCTAATTAACAAAATATGTAGGAAGCAACATATATTTTTATAGCGTTTTATAATGATGTACCTAAGATAATATCTGTGATCTAGGTAAGTAGGTGCAATTAATTAATTTATTTTAATAAAACCGTCAGATCGTCAGATATTTATCGCAATTTACACGCACAGTTACAGTTACAGAAGCTTATTAAATCCCGAATTCATAGTCGATTAGGGGCTCCCTTTGGGGACTGTTCAGGCGCAAAGTAAAAATTCAAGTGCGAATTCAACCTTTATACACCCAGCCATAAGGCTAATGCTGAATTGTGGATTTTGGGGGACTGTTCAACCCCCGACTATGAATTCAGGCCTAGGAGTACTAAACAAAATGTCAGTAAGATACTAGGTGTATATTACAGTATTTTTTTCACATAAATATTTTACTTAGTCACGCCTAAGTTAGTGTAGTCGGTCATTAGGTCGTAGGGCGGCAATCAATGTATCGTGTCAAATAGACATTAGAAGCGTGTAATCGTAGACCTGGGTGTATAGACAAATACCTCACGCTTACTTTTCCTTTCACGCTAACGCAAATTTGTCAAGGTTAAACATGGCAGCTGTCACGTGACATTTCCGCAACTAATGTCATTCCCATAGACACCCCAGGGGCTAGACAAATACCACTTTCTATTGGCGTTAACGCCTACGTAAGATTGAATTGTATGGATATGACATTAACTATAAGAACTATTAGAAAACTCTTTTTAGGGTTTAGCTCGCCTTTGTACAAGCCTCACCTAATATTTTGTTTAATATTTCTGTGTACAATAAAGAATTATAAGAATTAACTGTGGATATGTTAAGTGACTACTGCCAAGGTTTTCCTCGACATATTTGCGTTAGCGCCCCCCCCCCCCCCCCCCGTGTTCCACAAATACCTTCAAGTTAATTTTTGCAAAAAAAATCCCAATTTTAACTATCGTCTTTAGCGTTCTCTAGTGACTTGTTACGATGAAACCTGTCTAAAAATCATCCTTGAAGTCATCCAAATCGATTGCAAAAAACTGCATTTCCATCCGTTATGCCGTTTCTTAGATAAATGGTAACAAACAAATCATCATCCACAGCCCGACTTCAACCACTCCTGGGTAAAAAAAAGGTTTAATTTATTATGTTCGTTAATGTAAGGAACATTATAAAGAGTATCTATTTATAACAGCCACCTACAGATTTAGGTATGTATGTGTTTAGGTATGGAAGTTTCGTAAAGTTGCTAAAGATACCTAGTATGAATGTAACACATGTTATACTTTCTCTTGAGGATAATCTACGAGCGCGATTTATAAGATTATGCAAGCGTTTTAAGGGCAATTACCTACAGCTTCAAGAAATCATGCATAAAAGTAAAAGTGGTACCTATGTAACGTTACATAAGATATATAACCATTTAATTCTATTATGTGGTTCGTTATGCTATGTGGTTAGACGAGAGTGCCACTATTATATATCTGGGTAAGTAGGTAGGTACGTCTGTAATAATTGAGTGTGATATTGATTATTTAAGTCCTACATTTTAAGAAAAAGCGAGGTCAATCTACCGTTTAATTCTTGCAATTCTGTGTTTTTGTTTGAAGAGTATATGTGAAATTACGAAATTACAGATAGAGCTGTTTTTGCTATCTCAGATATCGTAGGGTATATTTGGTTGTCTCTACGTGGGTAAGTAATATATACTATAACATCATTCTAATAACAGTATTATGGCAGGCAACGTATCAGCTATACAGATGTTCATATCTATTATCATCTGTATAGCTGAGTGATGAGATGGCATGAGATGGTGAATGACTCTTGGTGGTTCGGGTGCAGAACAACTTGATCGCAATCCGTTGCCTAGATAGGATCCGTTGCCTAACTATGTTAGTTTATTTCGTAAGCCTGGTTGGTTGTAAGCCTGGACGCTGGTTTGGCTCCAAATAAAATATAAAAACAGTCCATTCAGAGCGCAGCGGATATATTTTTCAAACGATAAATAAGTTTCAAAATGGCATCAGGACGTCATGACAGAGAGTTATTTTTGAAGACTGGAAGACCTGTTTAACGATATCTTACACGACTAAATTCATCCCCACTTTACATGTACCGGGAGTTGAGCAACAAAGTAAATGAACCTACCCTTACTGATTACCTATCTATATTTTACCCTTATCAAATTTATCTCGAAGCGCTCTATTCTGAACTCAGAGAGAAAGGGTTGACGCAAGGGCTTGATGAACGAACAATCAAAATCATAAGAATTTTGCTTTCAACAATTGACTATGGAAGAACTAGATCACTTCCTAATTCAATATTCTCAGATTAAAAAACCTATAGTTTTTTTAATAGTTGTTACGAAATGTCTTCATCTAAAATGAAGTAGGTACTTACGTTCTTAAATGATGTAAAAATGCTATAGAATTCATTAAATTATTGTGGGAAAATGTATGAAAGAACAAACGAGTAGGTACCTACGTTACTTCCTAGCGGGAGAAAGTACTATGAAGTTTCCTGCTTTGTGCTAGTAAGTGGGTACAATAGCGGTATGGTGGACTGTTTCAAATTATTACCTACCTTGCGTAAGTTTAGACACAAACACACTCAGGTTTTATACAACTAAAGTGTCAAACAATCGTACGGCCCACCTGTTGGTAAACGGTTACCGTAACTTATGGACGCATGCAACACCAGAGAATAAGAATAAGAAAGCATTGATTCATCTGAACTATACACAACTCTACTCGCGCGTTGCCGCTAAAGACATAACGGATGAAAAGTCTCATGTGCCCCTTCAAGCCGGAACACAGTAATGCGAGTACTTTCCCGGATAAGATCTTTCATAAGGAACTTACTACTTCTATATTTATTATTATTAATGAGGTTATCCCAGTTGACAACAGTATGATTACTAGTATTATAATACTAGCTTCTGCCCATGGCTTCGCCCGCGTGGTACCCGGGTAAAAAGCACCCTATGCGTTATTCTGAAGTATAAGCTATATAACTGCAAAGTTTCATCATAATACGTTCAGTAGTTTTTGCGTGAAAGAGTAACAAACATCCATCCTCACAAACTTTCACGTTTATAATACTAGCTTCTGCCTATGGCTTCGTCCGCGTGGTACCCGGATAAAAAGTAGCCTATTTGTTATTCTGATGTATAAGCTATATTACTATAAAGTTTCATTAAAATACGTTCAGTAGTTTTTGCGTGGAAGAGTAACAAATATTCATTCCTCACAAACTTTCGCGTTTATAATATTTGTAGGATAGTAGGATCTGTGGTATGAGGTTATTTAAAAAAGGCGTTCAACACTCGTATGATGCCTCTGGCTTTGCAAGTGTCCATATGCTTGATTGCCACCCTTGGTGCGGTATACAAAAACAAGGCCCGCGCAAATTCGCCACCTCCATCCTCACCGCTCCAGTTGCGCTGGCCTTTAGTTGGCATATCACCCGACGGGGTAATCTCAAGATCATAATTATGATATGTAATAAGATTACATACGTGCTCCCGAAAACTTCAACGGACGTTCTCAGCGAAATTTTCGATCAAATCCAACCGAAAAATCTAAAAAAACTGGTCTTTAGACTTTAATTTTGTCATTTTTTAAATCTCGATTTCTCAATAAAAAAGAAGATATCTCGGTTCTATTTCGGTCGATTTGAGGTCAACTTTACCTTCTCCTATATTATGTCATAGTGCTATTATGTCATAATATAGCCATATTATATTTACTTCGTTTGCATATTATTATTTCGTTACTACACATCTGGAAAAACACAATCAGATACATTTTGTATTCTTCTAATAATCATAGGTTGTTTGAATTGCATAATGTTATTTCGTTATGTTACACTAGCTCACTCTCGTGTTAGTACTTACAGCATTGCTGTGTTGTGATTGTGACAAAACTGTTGCAGACGACACGCTGAACGCCAGCCAAAGGCGGACCCACTGGAAAATTTATAAAATAATTTTAATAATTTTGAACATTTTCAAGATCTGAAATACTTAAGTTAAAACAAAACCTAACCTCACGGCTGTGATGCCTATCATGCTTATCCCATATTCAACTCCATATTCAAACCCATATTCGGTAGGAGGTAGTCAAAGACTCTTTTTTTTTACGACCAAAAGTCCTTTTATTAAGACCTTGGTCCCCACTCTAGAAAACCCTTTGTCGTGGGTATTTGGAACTATGATTAGGTACTTTTTATACTGTGTAGTTAATTTACTTATACTTTTATACTTTGTACATACTGGCCTCGATTCTGTAGTACACTAACTAAACTAAATTTAAACTGTCGCCCTCTTTTACTGATAGTGCAAGCAAGAAAGACATAGCTACAATTTTAGTGCTGTCAAATTAGTCAGATTTAAGTTTTCCATACACTTTTATTCGTGATTTCAAAACATACTGACTATAAACACGAAGAAAAGCGGCACGTAAACTGATTTGACAGCAGCACACATCAGTAAAATGATTGCCATCTCTTTCTTGCGTACACTATCAGTAAAAGAGAGCGACAGTTTAAATTTAGTTTAGTTAGTGTGCTACAGAATCGAGGCCAATGTGTAGTTTTCACTACGTCATGTCATCAGCGAAGCGATATTTTCTCCGCACTGCTGAAGTGGGATTATGTTTGATGATGAAATGATGGCGAGACAATCAGTACCTAGTTACTGAAACTATCTTTAAAAGACACAAAATAACTCACCATATTATTGTTGTCTCTTAATTTATTGTGCTTGCTGCCAGCGTGTATTCTCTGAGAAAATCTATAAACAAAAAAATGGGTTACTTAAACCAAGTTTTTTATCTAGACTACATTTTTGAACGTCCCGACAGTAACACAACGAACGATGAAATCGTTCGTTGTGTTACTGTCTTGGACACCTGTGCTCCTTATTACACTAACAAAATGGCAATGAAGAACGACTCTTATTGACAGGTTAGCAATGTCCAAAACTTGAAAAAAACATGAAAAGGGGGCACTTCTATACCTATGCTTTCCAGCTTTCCCATTTTCAAGTCCTGAATTTAATTTAGAGTTGTTTATTTATTTACTTACTAGGTACAATAGATATTTGGTACGTATCTGAATCTCTATCAGATAGACAACAAATAGGTGTAGGTAGGCAAAGAAAATGAGTTTAAGATTTTATAGCTATTAGTAGGTATATTATAATTTACACCGATCCCTCGCTACTAAGCCTAGCAGAAGTATGTACAAACTGGGCTTGTTTTTTTGTATGGTGTCAATCGAACAAAATTAATTTCGAGAAAGAGTTAGTTTGGACGTTTTCGATATATTGCTATAGCTAGCAATAAGAGTGTCATTTTCATAGCCATTTTGCTAATTCAATTAGGGGGCAGTATAATGAAAAACCATGCGAAGAAAAGATACAGTGCGCCTCGCAGATAATATTTTTAATAATACGTGATTTGCGAATTACACTTTGAAATACATGTCAGGGAATAAAATCAAGTTTATGTATCACAACAATCTCTTCCTTATAGATTTCTGTAGCTAATTTTGAACGCTATCATTTTGCTACATCACTTTTTGTGAGACTAATCAGTTATTTATGTATGTTTATCACGCAATGTATATCGTACTAGCTACTGCTCACGGCTTTGCTCGCGTGGTACCCAGACAAAAAGAAGCCGATAAAAAAGTAGCTCTCACCGTTAAGATCGATAGCTTGTTGTCAAATTGCATATCTGTAGTAATATAGCTTTTAACATTAGGTGACATTAGGTTAAGCATTTTTGTTTTATAGCGTATAGTATGTTGTCTTAAAAACTTAGGTTGATACTTTTTTGACTTTATTTATTTCTTTGTACTCTTTTTTTTGATAAATGACTTTTATCTATTATCTTTCATCGCTCTCTATGTAGTCTTAATATAATATTATATATAGCTGTTAGGTGTATTTATATAAAGTATAGATATGCATGTAATTTATGTAGTTACATACATATCTATACTAGATGGGTGACCTTATCTCTGAAAGCGATCTCTTCCAGGCAACCTTAGGATGGACATAAACTGGAAGAACAAATAAGGACGGTGGCGTACAACCAACATTATAGAGAACCAACATCTATAATGTTGGTTGTACGCCACCGTCCTTATTTGTTCTTCCAGTTTATGTCCATCCTAAGGTTGCCTGGAAGAGATCGCTTTCAGAGATAAGGTCACCCATTGTACCACTAGGTGTTATTATAATTTATTTTTTGTGTTTCTTTTGTATTATCGATGAGTTAGAGCGAAATGAACGGTCAATCTAGATAACTCATTCATACACAAATGATTACCAGTCTACCCCGTTATTTGCTTGAGTATAGTGTGTAATTTTAACAGGGTAATTCCACCGTGACTAACTACGACGTACGATGATATACAATTTCGTTACGAACTACTTTATTATTGACCAACGTCCAATTCTTATGATAGGTCAGTGAGGGTACCCTTAACGGTAAGAGATGTCAATAATTTATAAGAAACTGAATGTCAAAAAACCGACTTCAAATAACGAGAAATTGATAAAAAGACCAATATGAAATCATCAAGCATTTTTCATCCTTAGGAGTGGGATTTTTGCATGTAATTGATGTGGGGACCGTCCTTAAAGTAGGTAAGTAAACCCTAAACATAAAAAAATAAGTAGGTTTTGCGAATATATCGCTTAATTTAAACACAAAAAAAAACAATACCATGAAATGTAAGATGACGATGTTTTTTAAGTTTTACCTATGGGAAAAATAGCAAAACCTCAGACATAAAACTTTTATGGGACCACCTCGGCATAATTTTTTATACCTACAACAACCAAAGAATCACCAAAATTGGTTAACGACGAAGATATTAAGTAAAAAACACAATAAAATAAAAAAAATACAGCCGAATTGAGACTCTCCTTTTTTTGAAGTCGGTTAACAATACTGAAAGGTGTCACGTCAGCGATTATGATAAAAACGTATTTAGACAATTTGATCAAATTTTAGATATACAAAGGAATAGATCCCCTTTTTCGAAAATAAATCCTTGCTTATTTTATTACGGGAATCGATAGTACCTATTCTATAGGATTTAATGTGGTCTAAGCTATACAAAAAATAATGGGAAACCCAAAACTGTAATTCTTAAAATCGTACATTTGCAAGAAAAAATCCTGCAGTTCCATTAATATTTTTATAAATTAAAGTTTATTCAACTATGCAGGAAGCGGTGTATGAAGGCGACTTGACCATTCGTCATGGCACATTTAGGAGGAGGCCTATATCCAGCAGTGAACTTCAACTGCTTTTTATGATGATGATAGTAACAAAGTGGAATTGACCTTGGCACCGGTTCAGAAATTAATGACCGACGCTGTAAAATACTTGAGCATCTAGGGTAGTTAAGATGCACGCCGACGATAGCCAATGACGATGTTATATGTATTCATATAGAGTTAATGAACTTGTATTGTTTCTTTATGTTAGCAGTTACTTGTCAAATGTAAAGTGTATTTACAGGTCTGAGACGCAGAAGGTTGCGGGTTCGATTCCCGCTGCGAGACAAATGTGTGTATGATCTGCAAATGTTTGTCTCGGGTCTGGGTGTTTTCGTATTTACAAAAAAAAAGTATATAAGTAGTATGTATATCAGTTATGTAGTTCCCATAATACAAGCTTTGCTTAATTTGGGGCTAGATGATGCTGTGTGAAAAATATCCAGCATTATTATTGTTATTAGGTACAAAATAATAATATTGCAACAATTAAACTTTCTACATAATATTATATAAATAAACAGCCAACAGACATACATAGTCCTGACCCGACACTAGGATTCCGTGTCTTGGGTATCAAGCTGTACAAGTTCCGTGGTATCACAACGTCCAGACCCAGGACATATATTTAACTAGGAAAAAACTCTGTGCAACTAGGGTACTCAAAATGGTTGGATATTACTTCATTGACCACTTACCTACATCAGTAGGTATATGGTTAAGTGAAAAATCTTAAGCTACTTGCGAATTTACCACCTTATTGTACAGCCCTTAAGGCAAAACACTGTAACTTAATATACAGTGATTTACCACCTTATTGTACTGCCCTTAAGGCAAAACACTGTAACTTAATATACAGTGTAACTAAAGATACAGTGCCTTTACACGGTATTGTAGGTGGACGAAATTTCGTCATTCGGTACTAACTCCTCTTTTGTAGTTGGTAAGGTAAATAAACCTATAACATTTGTTGAGAGTTTTTGATAAGTTGTTAACTTTTGTAAGAAGTTTTTGATCGAAAAGATCAAAAACTTATATTGTTTTATAGTAACCAAAAAACTAGAATTCATTTTCATTCAGAATTGTTTTTGGTGGCAAGAAATAGGTAGCAAAGGAATAAACATAAAGAATTCAATAATTCCGGAGCGACCCATTTTAGTTTTCAGGACTAACTAGGTTTTTCTTGTTCCATCAGGAATGTCTGTCTGCCTGAGTATTATTAAATCCATGAGGTAAATACACTCACTTATTTTCCCTGAAACAACACTAAAATCCACACAGCACTTATTTTTTTTTATCACAAATTGGCAACGGCTGCAGTTCTATTCAGCCACGCGTGTGCTCGATCGCGCGTGATGGGTACTACTTGACGGTGCCCTTTCTTTTTCTGGTCCCTCCCCAAGCTAAAGGAAAGGTTGATGTTTCGTACTCGGTTTGGGAAATGGAATAGAGGGATTCCATCTCCGTGATTAATAAACGTGAATGCGAGATAGATTAGCTTTGGTTTAGCGTTCTTACTCCGAAAAATGTTTGGGAGCTGAAATTATTTTATTATTTTTCGATTATATTTCTAGCGCATTTTTTGGTATAGATCAGTAGCAAGGCTCGACAACAAAGAAAATGTATTTCTGCCTCACAGATTAGGTATTAAAGTTATGTAAATAAATATAGGTACGTAGTTAAATATCTTATAGATTACATTACAAACAAAAACTAAGAAATCTGTGCTAAAATGTGTAGGTACTACACATTTTATTATAGATTTTTTAAATATTTTTGTGTTTTATTTTTAGCCAGAAAAAGAAGGTGAGGGTAATACACAATATTTGTGAACCACTTTATATTATATTTAGATTTCTTAAGTTACAAGTCTCTTAAAACCTATGTTAGGATAGACTCTAGGTTCTCGAAGTGTTATTGATTAATCGATGATTATTATTAGATTACGTCCAACCGTCGCTATATTTAAGTAAGTAGGATTTTTGAAAAAGGGCGGTCGACAAATAATGGCTGAGACTGTGGCTTGATATCTGACTTGCGAATGACATGTTTATGTAGACATATGTCTATGTACTAGGTATGTTTATTTACTGGCAGTATGACATAATGTACGTGCGTGCCACCAGACGCCGATAACTCACTTAAAAAGAAACATTAACTTCCCTCGTTTCGATTCCGGCTCATAAATCGACAATTAAATAAAGGAGAAAGTTTTATTTTCACAGTACTATTCATCCGATATATTTAATAGGCCGCCCTGCAGTGAAGTCCATAGGCCGAGAGGCTGTGAATAGTATTTTTTTGCCATAGTACATACCATAATACCCAGACCAGCGCAGCGGGGCGATCACACTAATTTCCATGGCTATCAAGATGGCGGCATGGCATTAGCCATGGCCGGTATCATCGGATGGGATGAATCGTATCTCGCTAATTTGTAGGCTGGATGGGCCATAAATGGACAATGCGAATAAACGAAATTGCTTTCCGATTGAAAGTTACGTTTTTTGAATGGATGGACCATTCAAATGGGGAACTAGTGACAAAATTGATTGTTATTTCGATAGCCATGAGTTAGTTTGATCGCTCCGCCGGAGGAAATATCTGCTAAACATGCCCGCAGACCCGCAGCGGGAATCGAACCCATCTCTTACCGCCTGCTACTCGCATACCGCACCCCCTTGGTACTTATTACCTCTTTGCATTACCTTACCTACCTCTTGCTACTTTACTAGCCTGCTGCTAAGCAAACAAGGACGACGGTTTTGTCCCCCGAGAAAACAAAAAAACATTTTGTTCCTCCTTTTTGTTTGACAGAATAGGCGACATAAATAGTTTTTGTCTTCTCTTTCGTTGACAAAACGTTGTTTTGGGTGCTCATGCTACGCGGGCTGGATAAGTATTATTTTACTTAAATCGGTCAATCTCGCTATTCTTATTTATTTTTTACTACCCGCGACCCAATTATGTTTTTGTCCTATGGGGTATCTGTTTGTTTGTCAGTTACCATTTATTTCTGAAACGACTTATCGTTGAACTTAGGGCTTATTATCTCTGTATTTGATGTCATTTGCAACAGTAGGTACGTACCTTAACGTACCTTCGAGCTTAAATTTAAACGAAAACAATTAATCTCGAGTTTATATTAAAGTTATTAGTATTTACCTAGCCTAGCCATAGTAGATAAATCTATCGGTAGGTAAATCGGATTTTTATCTTCTACTGCTTTGTAAATCCAGTTAAATAATGAATAATAAATAATAATGCTGGACAATCCACACAGCATCATCTAGCCCCAAGCTAAGCAGAGCTTGTGTTATGGGTACTAGATGACTGATATACTTAATACAATACATTACATAGATATATATTTTTTTATTATACATAGAAAATACTCAGAATACCCGGAACAAATATTTGCAGATCGTACAAACATTTGTCCCAGGGCGGGAATCGAACCCGCAACCTCCTGTGTTGCAAGTACTTTCCCTTTTAAAATATCACTCAGTTAGCGCTAGATTTATTTACAATAGAATTGTTTTATTACGAGCTTCCAGCTTCTCTATGTCTGAACATTTTCCTCTTTTCTTGATCTGTCCTATTTTAACGCACGTATTTTTACCAACTTCAAAAAAGGAGGTTTTTTTTATTGTATGTTTTTGTTACTTGATAACTTCGCCAGTACAGGCAACGATCCCGAGGTGGTTTCATAAAAGTTTTATGCCTGTTGCATGCACCCACACGTACATCATAGACACTTTAACGCGTCGACGTATCGTATGTAGATTCGTATGTCGAATCCACATACGATACGTCTAACATACTAAAAATAGATTGTCCCAGCCATTTAATTTCACAATATAATACGGATAGTTATATTTTTTTTTCGTGCGAAACATGTATCGAATCGGTTATTAACTAGCTAAGTAGGTACGTACGTAGGTGCCTACCAAACAATAATTTGAATCTTCAGCCTCTTTGAGTCAGTTTTGTATATCAACCCACTTCGTATTATTTAGCCTAACTTACTACCTGAAGGTTTGGTTTATTTTTAAGGTTAGGTACCTACGTACCTTTTTCCCTTCTCCTCGGTTGACAGTAGTAGCAGATGTTCTTCCAAATTTCGTTACCTATACCGTTGATCGCTCTGGTGCTTTTAAATAACGATCTTTAACGAGATCCATGATCCAACGAGATTTTCCCCCCAATTTTTGTGGTATCGAAATATTTAAATTCAAAAACTTGCGCAACCAGAGCTATCAATATTGGTACCAGAGTGATCGTTATTTCAAGAAAAACACATTTTATCGAGATTATGTTCTTATTAAGTAAGCTTTCTTCGTTAAATATCACAAGTAGCAAGTCAAAGCTGCTTGATTTAATCTACACACACACAAATTAATAACAAAGTTTACTCAGTTTTGGATGTTGCTATTAATAATTGAACACGTAACCAATCAACATTATAGGTACTGTATATTATAAGAATTGTGAATGTATATTTATTTATTTTTTAAAAATATGTTTTTTCTATACCACTATTGAGGCAAACAAACTAACGGCCCATGTGGAGGTAACCGGTTACCTTAGCCTATGGACGCTTGCAATACCAGGGGTCTAGACAAATACCACTTTCTGTTGACGTTAAAGCCTGTGGAAAGATTGATTTGTATGGGGATTACATTAGCTGCGGAAATGTTACGTGACAGCTGCCAAGTTTTACCTTGAAAAAATTGCGTTAGCGTGAAAGGAAAAGTAAGCGTGAGGTATTTGTCTAGACTCCTGAGGTATCACTCACGCGTTGCCTCCGAGATAACAAGATGAATCATCTCATGTACCTGTAATTTCAAACCACATACACTTCAAACCGGAGCACAGCAATGAGAACATTACTGCTTGGCGTCAGAAATAGGCATAGTGTAGCACTTCCCTAATACTCTTAAAATATAAAATATCATATAATTTTCTTTACTGTTCTAATAATCTATACTAATATTATAAAGAGGAAAGATTAAAAAATCTTGTATGTTTGTTTGATTGTATCGAATAGGCTCCAAAACTACTGGACCGATTTTAACCATTTTTTTCACCAAATGAAAGCTAAATTATCAGGAAGTAACATAGGCTATAATTTATTTTCAAAAAAATAGAGATCTTTAAGATAATTGCAATAATGTAATTTGGGTTACATTATTGCAATTTTTTTTTGTATCAAAATTTTACCCGTAAAATTCATTATTTGGCGTGCGCTGGGAAAACTATTGATGATACATAAAAATGATGTACTACATAATTAAAGTACTCATTATTACCTACAAAAAATCATAGGGCAATCGCGAGGGCATATGTATATCTAACTATCATAGTTAAGTCACAATAGCAGCATTTGTGTTCTAAAATGTAATTAGATCGCCTGTAAAAAGAAAAGTTGGTTACATTCGTATCGTAGTATTAATTCTTATTAAAATAAATCATTTTATCATCAAGGGTATTTATGTAGCTGTAAAATACTTTTTAATTCATTCGAATCAGACATTTAATTTCGAAGTTATCACGAGTATAAAATCGAAACCTACGCCGGTGAAACTGCGGGGCGCAGCTAATCCTACTAATATAATAAATGCGAAAGTCTCTCTGTGTGTGTGTGTGAATGTTTGTTACCACGTATCTCCGTAACTACTAAACCGATTTTGATGAAATTTGGAATGTAGATAGAATCGACCCCTAAGGGGTTTAAGTAGGGCAGTAAAGTTTCTATGAAAAAAAATTGTCTGATTCGTTCAAAACACATTCGCTCTGTACAAATAAACGTTAAAGTAAATAATGAAACACGTATTTTTTATTTTTTCAAAACTACCCTTTGGGGGAGTGCAATTGAGTTCTAAACTTTGTATAAATTGTAATCCTTGGTTCGATTCATTCAAAAGTTGGTCCAAATTCATTCAAAGTTGGACATAGTTTGTAGCCTGGAGACGGTCATATGCTACTTATATTAACATACCACGCGGTTTATAATAAACTAGTTGTTAAGTAAGTAAGTATTCTGTTGATTTTTTTTAAGGAACATCAACAGAATTGACATCAAAATCTCACTCAATTAAAAATAATGCAAACAATTTTTAACTACCCCCCCTGAATTTTAAATGACACATCCGAAAGTGACACTGCAGATGTTTAGTTAATCTCCTGTTTATTTTTTTTCTATGTAAGGTCTTTTGTCCCGTAATCGGAATCAAACCTGCGCCTTCTCAGCCTGCTACTTACGCATTAAGCTATGTAAACGGGATATTTACCATGATTTGTGAGTTTGAATGGGGGAGGAACTCCCGTTCCTCCCGTGATCATGGTACATGCAACTGTGCCGTAATATCGGGAAACATTCAAACTCACAAATCATGGTAAATATCTCGTTTTTTAGTAAATATTATGTTCAAAACCATGATAGTTTCAAAAGTTATATTATGTAGCTCTTCTTTAACGTAACCTAGTCAGGCAAGCCCTAGGCGCCTCGGATTACTTCCAATTAGGTGAAACCAATGTTATTAAAACTAGACTATTAGATTACACTTTCTAGGAGCGTGTCAAGTGAAATGAAGTTTAAAGTAGCTAGGTACCTCTAGCTACTTTAAACTTCATTTACCTAGATAAGTAGTGCCTTTAGCAATATCAGGATGATACTATTAATTATCTTACCGATGATACGGAAATATATGTTTAGATGTTTCTTGAAATGAAATTTGAAATAATTCGTGTTGTCGAAAACGTTGCTTTTCATTGAAACTGTGGATAATGGTATTGGTAATATTTTAATTTAATTTAATTATTTTACAGCTACTTATTACATACTAACGTTTTACTGTTTGTTGTCCCTAAGAGAGAAAATAAAAAAATATACCACACGTACGAACCCGTGCTGCTAGTTATTAGGTATTATAATCCAGCAATTATCTACATACCTACAGATAAGAAAAAGAAAGGATAGAAAAAACGTTTATATGGCAGGAAAAAATACTTAGGTAGGTACTCAAAAAGTATTATTTTTTACTGTGAGTACCTACTGGTGGCGTATGCATAAATACCTATTATAATACTACATATAGGAAGGTAGGTATCTGCTCCAATTTATATAAATTATCTCAGTCATAAACACAGTTGACACAGTTTAGCCTGTCAGAAAACGAAACGAATAGTTTCCGTTTACTGGACCGAAGTAAATTATTAGTTTCGTAACCGTTAAGGACTGTGAATAAAATGGACTGCGGGGCCCTAGAGAAATTTTCAAAATTAACATTATTTTCATTCCTGGTAGGGACCATCCACGCCCACTTCTTGTTTTTCTACAAACTTAACTAAATTCAGAAAAGTCGTAAATAAATTTCTTATGTAAAATAAGTGACAGAAGAACAAAAAAAATAGCTTGCTTTAGAGAACTAGAAACCCATCAGCGGGCTTACCATGAGAGCATCATCAACTGTTTTGTTGGTGGAACAGAAGACAAAAATACTTACTAAGTAGACTTACTTCTGTCCTTTAAAAGCCATCAGTGTGGTATTGAGCAAACATCCCCGATGCAGAAACGAGGCAGCCTCAACATCATCCTGAACATATTATTATATTGGATACATAAAGCGTCCAGCGACCTTTTCGTGTATTTGGCCCACAGAGTTCCCGTGTAATCTTTACTTGATTAGTACAACGGGAGAATCTGCGAGCCAACATATTACCTCTGACCGCTAGAGCCCTACGCTCCCTTTCAATATCATCATCATCCTTAAGGTCGTCGGTGATTAAATGTCTCAGGTATTTAAATTTCGTAACACGGTTAACGCTCAAGCCATTTAGGGTAATGTGGTGTAGGTAATCGAGACATTTACCGGCGGCCTTAAATCTTTAATCAGACAAACAACAGATAACATAGGTACATAGTCCTGGGCTAGACAAATACCTCACGCTTACGCAAATTTGTCAAGAAAAAACTTGGCAGCAGCCACGCGACGTCTCACAAGCTAAAGTCATTTCCATAGAATTCAACCTTTCCGCAGGCGTTAACACCAACAGAAAGTGGTTGTTCTGGGCCTGACCCCACATTAGGATTTCCTGCGTCGTCCGTATCAGGAAATACTAGTACCTCAAGACTCAGACCTTGAACCTCAGCAGAACATACTAACATTTGTCCCGAAGCGGGAATCGAAGCCATCGTACATCGGACATCGAACTTCCCGTGAGACTATAAGTAGATAAATAATTTTGGTATATACTACTGTAGTAATTATGTGCTTTGAGTCTTCTCTTCAGGCCACAAATCGTTGTCTTGTGTCATAGAGGAAATAAGCTTGAGTAATACTACTGGTTCCGTTAGGTTTCAAAGATTTTGGACTCCACTGGTTCGAGTATTTATTTTCTATCCTGTCAGACTGGTTCCACAGATGATAAATAAGTTGATGATTTCGTAACATCACCGACAAAATACAAGATCCGGATTATTTTTCTCACGGTGTTTTTATGAAGTATTTTAGTACCTACATACCTGCGCTCTTGGTGGAGTTTGTAGGTACCTGGCTGGCTGGGCAACGTTCAATATAGTCGTTAGGTATGTAATGTGATAATATAAAATACGGCCAGTTACCACTGTTTAAAGTCGATTTAAATTTATACCCGCGACTCAAGAAGCCCTTACCTATATGTGTTTGCTTTTCTTGAGAGATTGGTTACCCAAAACGGCTGGACCGATCGTAATGCGATGAATGACAATGCTAACAAGATCACGTCTTTTCAGCCAGAAATCCTGAAATTAATTTTGAATGAAGTACGCGGAGGTTCTCCACATGGACCGAGAATTACACCTCAAAAGGCAATTAAATAAAATTCTATAAGACTCGCTGCTGATGTGGGACCAAAAACCTGGGTTTCAAAATGCAGGTGTGCACATGTTAAAAGTACCTGCCCACAGTATCTTATTCTAGACTACCTGAATAGTAATAGAGAGCCCATATTGGACAGCTGCGTCGCAGTTGCAGCGAATCTAGAGCCATGATATAAAACTCTGAATCAATTACCCACCGAAATTGAAAATAAATTAGGTACCTACTGCAATTTTCTACATTCATCTTTTTGAGTTTTATTTTTACAAATAACACGACGGCACCGCAGGCGAAAGTAAATGGGCCGATTAATTTTATTATTTCGGTCCACAGATTTTGTTAGTAGCGATAAATAGAGTTAGGAATACTACAGAGAGCACTGGATGCAAATAGGTTACCTACTTACGCGAACTTTTTACTAAGAGTCTTATTAATTAGGTACAATAGCTCGAAGGTATAAGTAGGCGTTTTCTATAAAAGTTTTTATGTTTCTAAGTTTTTCTAAGTTGTTTTTCTGTTTAAATGAAAATGTAATTTTTTGCAATTTTTAACAATTGATCTGTCAGGTTTAGATAGTTTCTAGTTTCTATTACAAGTCACGAAGGAAATACACGGGTGTTTCAAATTATATCTAGGTACCTACTTAAACATTTAACTAAAAAATAATACAATAGTAGTTGACTAGTTAATTAGTATGTTATGAAAATAATATAAATGTTAGTATATACCTGCAGATGAAACAATCTGGTCATCTAAAGATATCGCCATAGCTCACTACTAAGCGTCCACAATAAAATTATATAGGCACATAAATAATATAAGTAAATAAGATAATCTTGGATCCTCTTGTCTGTATCCTATTGCTCTTAGCTCTACTATTCCAGCATATGGTCAGGTTAATTAGCTCTACCTGTTCCATTGTACGAGATTATCCGTTGCGTAATAGATAGAAAGTAAAAACCATTGTGCCGCGTGCGCTAAGCTAGATGCAAAGATAGAATGAGAATTATGGCTTATCTCAAGTATTTTATAGGATTATCTTCCAACAAGCAATTTAATATGTGCTCTGACATGTTTGTAACCATTACTATATTAATTCCTCTCGACTACACTAGAGCTTTGCAGTATCCCAGTAGTAGTTAAAAAAAAAATAGTACAGGAAATGTTACTGTCACTGTCAAACATGCACGATGTCAATTGTCACAACTTCAAATTAAATAGCAAACATTCACATTTCAATTTCACACATACCTACATACTTCGCCGATTTGTTCGATTCATAATTATTAGGGAAATCAGTTTTCTAATTTCTACAAAATAACTAGATGTTCTCGTTTTTTGCCGTGCTATATTAAAATACTCGACGATGGAAGTGCCAAAGATTGAGAAAAACATAATCCTCGCGCCTAATATGGCCGTAAATGCCGTGTTGTTGCCGAGTCAAGATCTGCCTGCCGAAACTCCAATCGTTGTCGGCTACGACTGGGAAAACGGTACAGACTACAATAAAATACTCGAAAGCTATGCCCGATCGGGCTTCCAAGCCACCAACTTTGGCAGAGCAGTTACAGAAATCAACAACATGCTAAAAACTCGCTCGGTTTCTTTGAACGAAGAAAATTCAGACCCCTATGAAGAAGATATATTTATCAAGAAGAAAACCAACTGTACCATATTTCTAGGCTTCACTTCGAACATGATCTCGTCAGGACTTCGCGATACGATCCGATTCCTAGTCAAAAATAAGCTTATTGATTGCTTAGTGACCACGGCAGGTGGTGTGGAGGAAGATTTTATCAAATGTCTGGCTCCGACATACATTGGAGACTTCAATTTGAGTGGGAAGGTCTTGCGGTCCCGAGGAATTAACAGAATTGGAAATCTTCTGGTCCCGAACGATAATTACTGTAAATTTGAAGAATGGGTCACTCCAATACTAGATGAAATGTTGGTGGACCAAATCAGAGATGGTAAAGTGTGGTCTCCATCACGAATTATAGCTAGATTGGGAGAAAAAATCAATGATGAAAGCTCTATCTGCTACTGGGCTTGGAGAAACAACATACCAATATTCAGTCCTGCATTAACGGATGGGTCTTTAGGCGATATGATGTATTTCCACTCATATAAGAAACCCGGGTTGGTTATAGACATTTTGAGTGATCTGAGAAGACTTAACTCTATGGCTGTCAAAGCTAATAATACAGGGATGATAATATTAGGTGGTGGTGTAGTAAAACACCATATTTGTAATGCAAATCTGATGAGGAATGGAGCTGATTTCTCTGTCTTCATCAATACTGCCAGTGAGTTTGATGGTAGTGACTCGGGTGCTAGGCCTGATGAAGCCGTATCTTGGGGGAAAATCAAACCAAATGCTAATCCAGTGAAATTATATGCAGATGCAACTTTGGTTTTCCCACTTATTGTAGCTCAGACATTTGCTAAGCATTATTTCAGCAATAAAAAGAATGTGTAAATTGAGCCTTTTATTCATCTGAAACATCATTCCAATAAAACAAATTCTTAAGTCCACAATCACTGAAAAGATTTTCATAATATCACATAATAGTTTTGCCCACGGCTTCGCCCGCGTGGTAGCCGGATAAGAAGTAGCCTATGTGTTATGCTGATGTATAAGCTCTATTACTGTAAAGTTTCATCAAAATCCGTTCAGTAGTTTTTGCGTGAAAGAGTAACAAACATCCATCCTCACAAACTTTCGCGTTTATAATATTAGGAAGTAGGATAGGATTCGGCTATTTAGCGCCATCTAGTTACCAATATTTAGTTATTGGTAACTAGATGTTACCAATAACTAAATATTGTATATATTAAATTTAGTTATTGGTAACTAGATGTTACCAATAACTAAATATTGCAATTGAAAAATATTTTGTTGGTTTAGCGACATCTATTGTTTTTCTAGAAGCTTAATTTGATCAACGCTATCTATTGGTGAGTAGCATAGCTAAAAGTTACGTTCGGAAACTACTAAGTGATGGTTTAAGTTGTAGCAAGTCTGTGTTTCGTGTTCTGTAATATTGTTTTACTTAGGACTAACCAAGCAATAACAAAACGCAACCTACAATAATTAATTATTTAGGATGGTGCAATTAATCTACGACGATTACCGTAGTGAATCAATCTACGATGTACCAATGAAAATACATATTTCTTTAAAAGATACACAAATCATCGTTTCCGAACGAATTCCGTGTGAATGAACTGTCAAATATAGCATGAAGTTAGCCGCTGTCTGGATTGAATTATTTTCTCCGTGTGCGTGCGAGGTATGTGTGAATTCAAATTTGTGCTTGTGTGCCGCCTGCAAAAACAGCTTTGAAAGCTCTACTCATATGAACTGTTAAATTCTAACATTATTCTGTGGTTCAATCAACCCCGTCCGGTCATTTGCCCGTGCCGCGCGCCGCATCCGAAATCCGACGAACCGTCCGAATTTGCTCGTCTTTTGACAACGGTCGCCGCGGTCGGTTGTGTTTTGTATATATCGCATTTCTTCCAAATTCCAATGAAATACCTTCCAAAAGTCTTCTAGACTACGAACAATGTATTACTTTATTCACCGAGCAAAATTTTAGGTGGGTTGTATAAAGTTTTTATGTGATAAAACAGTGAAAAAATGTTTTTGAGTCGGTGCCTTGGGTGTTTGATCCTGCTTCTGTTTTGTGGTGAGCATCCTTGCGCTATTTTTAGTACTTTTATGGTCATCCAACGCAAATATTAATGCCTTTGTAATGGGCATATCGTATCGGCCCTTTGATGTGTCCTCTCGCGGTGCAAATGAGTTTACATGCAGAAGATTAGCACTAGGTAATGACCGTAGACCCTGGAATCGTATGTTTTAAGTGGTTTTGCAGACTGGTAATTTTGTAGAACTTGATAAAGATCATTCAGTTTGGTCAATGATTCATTAGCATGTACTACTCAGGTCTTAGGTCTGGGCAATGAACTCAAAGGGCTATTTAGTGTGGCCAATTCACTGTCTACAATGTGTTGTTGTTTGTTCATCACAGAATTAATAATTATCAATTGCTATAATGCAACTCGGATAGAACATTATTATGTTACAGATACTGCTATTTCTTGGTGACTCATTGGTCAGTCTGTAAAAGGTGCCTAGTTACCTACAAAATTTTGTCTCTTTAGAACAAATAAATAAAATCTAATTAGACTTCAAGTACCTATTTCTAAGATACCTAATTAATTTTCTCTGAATAAAGTATTTTTTTGTTATTGCCTGAAAATGTAAAGATCTTCATGAAATTAAATGACCTAAGTACCCAAATAAAATCAAATAATTTGCTAAAATATGGTAGGTACCTACATAAAAGTATGTTTCTTTTACATGAGCATGCAAATAAAATGTATCTAGTTATACTTATAATAAATAATAAAAAAATAAAAATAAATAATTCTGGTCATTTTTCACACAGCATCATCTAGCCCCAAACTAAGCAGAGCTTGTATTATGGGAACTACATGACTGATATACTACTTATATATTTTTTTACTTTTTTTTTGTAAATATATACATATTATACATAGAAAACACCCAGACCCGAGACAAATATTTGCAGATACAAACATTTGTCCCGAGGCGGAAATTGAACCCACAACCTTCTGCGTCCCAGGCGGGCCTTCGCCCACTGCGCCACAGAGGTCGTCGAATTAGACATATATATGTATATATACATACATACTGAATTAGAAGCGGTTTGTAACTTAAAAACTAATAACAGTGATTATTAATTTAGCAGGCATATGTCAAATGTAATGTTTTAATCTAACTCTGATTGCTCTCTAATTGATATATTCATAGATCTACTCACTTAGTTGTGAGTGTGTTTGTTTATTTTTTATTCTTAATAAAAAATAAACAAACACGATATGATGTTGCCAGGATCGTAGCAAGTGGAAAGATATGGTCTCTGCTTGTCCGGGAAACAGGGGTGACTTTATGTATGTATTAAGTCTTCTTTTGAGTGGAATTCGACATTATATTATAAAATAATTCCTTCAAATAATCTTAAAGGTTGCAGGAAATGGGTGAAAGTAGCCCAAAATCGATTATCTCTTTTTTTGGAGAGGTCTATGCTCTCTTTCAGCATACTTTTACAGTCTGTTAATGATGATGAATACATTCATCTGACACCATGCTTTATACCGAGAAGTAAATCAAAACAAACATGGAATGCTGATTCTTTGTAACACAACACACATTTTACCCAAGACTTCATTGTATATCTGACTAGTTACTGCCCACGGCTTCACTCGCATGATACCAATGAAAAGTAGTTATTACTGTTAAGGCAGAGTTCGTGAGAAATGCATTCGCTCGATCGTTTTCTCGTCGAGTTACGTTGCAAAATTGGTCTCAATGATGCCCTTTAAGAATTAACAGGATATTATGTCCACCCTGAAAGTCCATTCTAAATATTGGTAAAAGAATTGTTTAAATTGGATTAGTAGTTTCGGTGATTACCTCCTACATCCCAACTTACAAACCTCACCTTTATATTATTAGATAGGCAACATTCATAGGTATTTTATAAGGAGTTGATACCTTATCAGGCTATTTGAAGGATCTATATGTATCTATCTTGAAATGTGACTACGGATACTTGAGACTTGAGACCAACGCTTGAGACTAAATTTTTTACAAACAAGTGACTTTTTTTACCACAAAAAAATTCAAATTCGCGTATTCCATCTCGTAATGCAATGCCCCCAAGCTATAATAATGTAGCTAGAACCTTTCTTGAAGTCGTACAAAACAATTACAAAACCAACATTGCAATCGGCTACGCCGTTAACTTTCAATCATCTATTGCAGCGCGGTGTGACAATAAATCCTATCTATGAACTTACATTATTTTTGTATACTACAGCGGTTACCGTAACCTATGGGCGCTTGCAATACCAGAGGTATCACTCACTCGTTGCCTCCCTTAGATATCGAGATGAAAGATCTCAGGTGCTTGTAATTTCACCGGCAATCTTACCCTCAAACCGGAACACAGCAGTGAAAGTATTACTGCTTGGCGGCACATATTGTCATGGTGGTAGCACTTCCTTGTACGAGCCTTTTCACAGAAGCTCTACTACTCTTACCTATGAGAGTACCCGGTTGAGACTTAAGACGCGCTTTCGATTCCCGCTACGGGACAAATGTTTGCACTTTCTGTGCATAATTGTTCAGGGTCTGGCTGTTCTGGTACCATAGTACTCGTCGTTCCTACCCACGATACAGATAGCACTAGTGTTGAGTCAGGACTATGTTTGCAAGCTACGACTACAATGTCACAGATAGATAAATTTAAAAAAACCTCTCGACCCGCGACGTTAGTAGCCCGCATTTGCGTTTACATAAGAGATTGTGGGTTTGTGTTTGTTTATGTCTGTCGGTTACCATTTATCCAATTGTAATGGGGTTTTCGCAATCGATTCGTATGACTTACAGGATGGTTCTTAGATACATTTTATCATCATAAGTCACTAGAGAGCGCTGTAATAGACAAAGGAAAACTCGTTAAAATATTGCGTGAGCTTAAAATGTCAGCGAAATTGCTCGAAGGGCACGTTTAGCTGCCAGCCATATCGGAGGCCTATAAACTTCGACATCTGGCCACTAGATCAAAAGTCAATTCAGTTTTTTTATTGTAAAAAAAATAACCTTCATAACCCACAAAGCCCCATAATTCACGTCTCAGAGCAGACTCGGAGTTATGAGTTAGGAAGGCCAGGTAGGGGATTCAAACCCGCCTCTGGCGCCGGCGATTGATCTTACACCATTAACTGGACTGGTCTACAAAATGAAACTACCTAATTTGAAAGATGATTTTGATGATTAATGATGGCAATTATTGAAAATTTAAATTCGTAAACATTTCAAACACGATGTTCACAGTCAGCTTATTGTAAAATCAGTGATATATTTTATGACTAGCTGTGGCATAGCCCTTGGCCCCCGACCCACTGCGTCGCATCGTCGACGTATTATTACTTCTTTTGCTCGGCCCCTAAGGGCTGTAGCGTGATGTTAAATCCTACTAATATTGTAAACGCGAAAGTTTGTGACGATGGATTTTTGTTACTCTTTCACGCAAAAACTACTGTTTGTCAAAATTTATTGTTTCATTAAAATCACAAGGATCATTTTGAATCGTCAATTTTACCTACTGCCTGTTCCTCTTGTGACCAAGCCAGGAAATAAAGGCAAGAAACAAGGCTGGTTATTCTTTTTAATTATCATTTTACAAAACAATGGGTAGGTACCTACATTTTTCATCGAGTTGGAGCCCAAGATTTTTTATCACAATAAAAATCTGAAATTTTATTATATGCCTTGTAAGTATTTTGTTTAATTACTGTCAAAATTTGCTGTCAATTTTTATATATCATAACTGCATAACGTAATATTAGCTCATAAGGCATCTTCTTAAAAGTGCCATGCCGATTGAGCTTAGAACGCCTCCAAGCTTAAGAGTTTGTGTTATTTGTTTGAACTACCAGTCGGATTTAAAAATATATTTTTGCATTTGATTGTTATAGGCTACTAGCTTCTGCCCACGACTTCGCCCGCGTGGTACCCGGATAAAAAGTAGCCTATGTGTTATTATGAGGTATAAGCTATATTACTGTAAAGTTTCATCAAAATGCGACTTTGTAACTATGTATTGACTAGTTCATACATACATTAAGGAATACACGTGGTGCTATCATACTTTAACCAATGACTCATCGATACCAATAACTTCAAACAAATCTTATTCCCCGACAACGAACAGACAAACACAATCGAATTATTCCTGTAACTTCTAAGACGAATACTCCACGGATAAGCAATCGAGGAATCAACGCTAACAACCCGGGGTGAGAATTCAAAACGGTGAAGGGTGAGTTGAGTTAAATTCAGAGGTTCCGTACGGAAACCTTTTATTTTATTTTCAATACTTAAGTATTATTTACTTTTACCGTACAATGGTATTACAGGCCTATTATATCCTAAACTAAAAACAAAGAAAAACTTTAAAATTAGCTTAAAATCTAATCACTGATGCATAAAATTAATATTCAATAAATTAGCTGCGTTTGACGTAGGTTCTGCCAAAATATTAGTAAAAGTTCCCATGTCATAAGCTTAAACAAAAAGCTTATTATCATTGCTCCAGAGAACAAGTCCACGGAGGCCCATGCACCATAGTAGCGATACGAAATGTCTTATATCTACTAGCATCAGATCATTTCGCTGTCACCATAATTCCACTTTGTCATCTGAACTTCACCGGTGTGGCATAATTTCATTCAACGCATAAGTTTGGTTTCAACTCGTTCGACTCTGCGTAACAACGGTACTGCCTCAGAATCCCACAAGATTTGTACAACAGATTTACAAAACGAATATCTTACATTATACTTAACTAATTATACATTTGTGTATGGGTATTGTAATGTTTAATTAGTATTTTATGTTCATTCTCCATACTTACGTCATTATATCTTTAAATAATGCCATCCTATTTATATAGGGCTGTAGCGTGATCCTTTTACATAGTTCTCGCCATCCTATGATTGTTTGGAAAAATGTCTTGTCGCTTTCAGCGAAAAGACAGCTCTTTTGTTTTCATTTCTTTTGTTGTTCTGTAAATGATGCTATGCACAATAAAGAGTTCTTCTATCTATCTTACCCTGTAGTAAAAAAAATAACTGTTAACTTTAACTTTGTCTCCCATCATCTTGCATCAACGATAAAACTATGGAAATAATAAAAGAGTAATTGAACCCCTTATCGTTATCCGCTATGGAACCCTAACCCACCCCTGGGGCCTGCAACTATAAAGCCGACATATTTACGAGCTCAGTGCACCCCCGCCCTTGTTTTTTACGGTCGAAGTAGTTGGCGGTGCGCGGATTCAGAAAAAGTCGAATGTCATCGAAATAAAAATAATATTCAAAGTAATTATAAGAAAAATCTTATTCGATCCGAATAAAACTATGAATAAAGTAATCTATAAAGCAATAATTATAATAACAATTATGATATAGCAAAAATATTTTAGATGCTTGCAATAAATATCTAAGTTTTCACATAAAAAGTATTTTTTATTGAATACTGAATACAATATCCACTGAAAAATAACATATACATAGTTCTTATGACATCATAAAGGTTGGAGAGTCGATGTATGTGTGGCTCAAGACGATAGTTAGTCAGTGCACTTCAACCAGGCTGTTGATGATGGTCCTTCAAGCCGGATACTTAAAAGCTCGTCTAGTCGTTGCACATATTAAAATTTTAACTAAACTGAAATGTTTCAGACACCACTCTTTAGAGCATCCATTTTTAAAACGCACCACCCGTGATCTCTATACAACGCTAAATTAAACTAATAAGGGCCCGTTCAGACTCGAAAGAATCCTGAAGTGGTCTCATCGCCTGTCATTTAACCCTGTTCTGAATAAATAAAACCGGCCAAGTGCGAGTCAGGCTCGCGCACTAATGTTTCTGTACCAACACACCATACAAAATACTAAGGCCTAAGTTTACCAACATAATAACGGGTTGTTGGATCCTAATCAAAGCTTATTGACACATTTTTTCATAGAATCTGTCATGATAATCGATTTTCTAACCATTGACTGTTCGTTTATTTTGTTGTTGAACTCAAAGCAATTGATTAGTTATTAGTTAGACAGACAGATGATAATAGACTGTTGATTTACTAATCTACTCTCTCTCTTTCTGATATGTGGCGGTTCAATTTCAACAGTAGAAAACATTGTTTAGCTAAACAAATGTTAATTTTTTTATGAGAAAGGTCCTAATTCTCTACTAAACATAATACTCGTAATTGCCTTTTTTTTTTGTACAGGTTTGGTTTTAGAATTGATGTTTTTTTTTAAATAAAACAGGACTATTAACGTATTTTGTAAAAAAAAAACAACTTGCTACATATTACGGTTCAAAAAATACAGCAAACGGACGAACGGCGCCGGCTACGTTGCCTTAGTAATAATGGTCCCGTTTGCATCCTTTTTGTACGGAACCCTGAAAAATCACCACGCTAATATGAACTGTAACTTCCACGGTTTAAAGTAGAATTTTTCATATACTATGAGAGTAAGGTAAACCAGTGTGGACTATTTTTTCCTTCGCGTATTATTTCGACTGTATATTTTTCGCGTTTTATTTGAGGACGTGTTAGTCGGAGCGGAATGGTTGAAACTATATAAAATGTAAAATCTAGGCGAAGTTTTAAGTTCGGAAAGTGTAGATCGGGATACATTGGTACTCTTTCTACTTGATGGATTCTATAGTGAAGTTTGGTCGAGCATCAATATATTTTTACACTCGAAAATGTGTGCGATTCTATGACAAACGCCAAACGCTGGGGATTAAAGGTTCTGGAATATTTGTGACAGTGTAGGAAGGCCCCGTTAGATAGACCGCGAAGGTTGCGAGAAGTCTGTGGATGGATGTACTAGCTCAAGATCGCTTGTCATGGAACTCTATGACGGGTATTAAAGGTTCTGAAATATTTGTGACAGTATAGGAAGGCCCCCCCGTCAGATGGACCGCTCTTTAGGCCCGAGTTCATCTACAAAATAACTTCCTAATCGAAGCTTTTTGATTAATTTTTTAAATATTTATATATTTAAAAAACTGTTCCGTTACTAACTGATCGATCAACGCACAGCCTAAGCCATAAGTCCTAGAAGCATGAAACTTGAAGGGTATATTCCTTTTATGATATGGGGTGCAATAAGAAAGGAATTTGGAAAATTCTACCCCTAAAGGGGTGAAAAGGGCTGAAAACCTTTGTATGAAAACCGAATTCCTTGAACTTCCAAATATGAAACTTCAAATAAATTATAAAAAATTGCTTTAAACTTAGTTTGGATACTTAAAATACAAAAGAACTGAATACGTATCAGAGTATTAAAAAAAGCCCTTAGGGTGCAAGGCACGCAATGATTTTGGACGCACCTTATCCTACCCTACTCGAGTAAAACCGCGGGCATCGGCTAGTGTTTCTATAGAATCTGTCACAATCGTCAAATGCAACCGATATATTAATATCGGTTGCATTTGACGATCCGTTTCTTTTTTTGGCGAACTCAAGCCCGAGCTTTTCGGGAATAAAAACTTTTGACTAACATACCTACTCTTATAGCAAAAGTATAACATTTGGTAAAAAATGATAATACTTTTTTTGGTTATTTAAAAAAAAAAAACACCTGAAAAAAGTAACCAAGTAATGTAGGTAGTAGTAGTTAGTAAAGTAAAAAAAGTAAAGAGTTCAAAACTGTTTGGTAGTTTTAGTTGAAACTGATTTTTTTTTTCAAATTTTCAGGTTTGGGCCTGACTTCCGGATCTGAAGGTATGTGGTAGGTTATAGTGAGACTAACTTGCGATAAATCAGCGATCTGACCCCTAAATTACTAGCAAAATTACTATGGGAACAAGATAACAGTGACACACAGTGACTGATATTCCAGACTCATCAATGTTCTAAAACTTTAAATGGATTGATCTAGGTTGAGAAATGTCCCCTCTCGAGTTTTATAAGTTGGGGACGTCGTATCCGTTCAAATGGATTGTCCTCATTGTCATTTTATTAGTGTAATTAGCGGACTGAACAGCTCAACCTGTTCAGCCTATGCTAAGGTGGCTCAGAAAAGCCTAGTGAGCAACGGTGAAAGGATTCGATGCGCCTCACGCAGGGTCTTTACATGAGGCATGCGTCACATATCTTTAAGTTTTAGTTCAAGTACCCTCTACCCCGTGACTACAGGAGCTCCCTTTGCCATAAAAGGTTGTTTGTTTGTCTATCTGTTACCAATGATCTCCGAGCTTGTCCGATTGGAATGCGATTGTATGCAATCTATTTGATTGCCATAAGTCTTCAAGGATGGTTTTTAGGTGGGTTTATGTTTTTAAAACTAAGTAGACGTGAAGACTACTAAAAATCTAGTTAATGCAAAAGACAAAGGTCGTAGCCGGTCAAAGTCACGATGTATGATAACTTTGAACTTTATGAAAGTGAATATACCGATCCATTTCATATTTTAGGCTAGATACCTTCTTTACATTGTCTGGGTTTTACGATGAAATATTGTTAAATTGGTTTTTGATATACATATGTACATAGAGCCATTGTTAATTTTATTCGCAAGCCGCATGCCTTTAACTGAAGAATCAGTTCACCTGTTAAATGAATTGAGTAAAGCTGAATGAAGGATCATAAGTTTTCTGTCTGATTCATCTAGGCGCGCGCTATGCTTAGATATGCGCTATGCCAGAAATCTGCGCGCCCAAGAAAACTGCGTAAATCCACTTTAAAATTTTTAAATTCACGGAGTTTGTTATTTGACATTTTTATATGAGCCTTTCAATGAAAAACCTATTAATTTGGATGAGTTATTCTATAATGTGTCAAATTATTTTCATTGAAATCACCACTCAAAACTACAAAAGAAAAGGTACCTATATACTTACTTGCCCTGAGAGTCCTGTGATAATAGTTAAAGGAAAAAAAATAAAGTTACAGAGCTCATATTATAAAAGAGTGGCAAAATAAGTAAATAAAAAAAAGCCACATGCTGTATGTACCTATACTACTTTTCCCAGTTTCCACTACAAATTACGATGTTCTTATTGTTGTCGGTTTGTATCTATGTTTTCTATTAAACTCAGTCAACAGTTCTAAATAGGAACTGTTTAAAAAATTCGTAAATATGTCACAAAATATTTTTTTTTTCACAATCCACCTGGTGCGATTACTTTTGTGTAATAGGACGTGCTCAACTATATGTTTTCGCCAGCGCGATCTAGCGTTGGGTACTTTTTACTAGCGACATCTAGGCCCGAATTCATAGTCAAATAGGGGCTCCCCTAGGGGACTATTCAGGCGCTATGTGAAAATTTAAGCGCGATATCAACCTTTAAGCATCCAACCATAAGGCGAATGCTGAATGATGGATTTTGGGGGACTGTTCAACCACCGACTATGAATTCAGGCTCTATTCAGGAAGTGCGGAGTCAGGATTATGTATTACACTGTGGGGTGTTTATTCAATTAAATTTTACCAAGAATGTTGTAGTTTCCAAAAAACTATTTTTTTACAAAATTTAAAAGTCAAAGTCAATAGGTTTTTATTTATTGAAATCACAAGGATCATGTAGAAACGTCAACTTAAAAACTACGTGAATTTAAAATTTGAAAGTGAATTTACACCGATTCCTCGCTCCCCTAAATCGGGAGGAGCCCGATTTACTTGATATAACCAAAATTAACTCATAAAATAACTATTGAAAAAAAAACTTTTTTATTGATGAAATGATGAACACTTACACATAATACTTCTGGGAATCTGATTGTTTTTGGAAAAAAAAGGAAAAATATGTCATTTTCGCATTTTTTGTCAGCAATGTGTCGTGAGATCCACGTTCTTGCGTATTCTGCTTTAGGCTTTAATTCAATTATTGCGTTCGATACTTAAACCGCTACTTTTTGGTATGCTAATGCGGCATTAAAAAAGTATTCTCTCTTCTCGATGTATTCTATGATATTTGCTAGCATTCGTACGCGGCTTAAAACTGCACATTCAACTGAATAAACAGATGCCCCTATAAGCTGTGTTAGAAACCATCCGTCCGCGGTATGCTAGCATAAATCCGCCATGCTGCCCGCGGATACTGTTTTCGAATGCATTGTCACTGGGCCTGAATATTCAGAGCTTTTGAAGTACGTCGATGATATGAATACAGGATTAGGAATGAATAGGAATTTGTTAAACGCCGCCGGCCGGCTTGTTGGCGCTTGGTTCGGCCAGATATGAAATAAAACAATTAATTCTCATAGGAGTTATAAATACGGAACAAAAATCGATAACTCCATTTTACAACAAATATCTTTTATTTATTATTCTATCTGGCATTCTAGGTCACAGAAGCATTATTATTTATTTTATAACTAAAAAGGATCACCAAATAGAGAAATAGGTGAAAAAAAACTATTAAACTATCTACCTGCATAATATTAAATTGCATATAGAATGAAAAAATAGGCAATAATAATTTTCTGGGATAAAATTACTTTCTTTGGCAATTTCCGTCTTAGAACCTTTGAAGGCCGATAAAAGCCTTCTATTACATAAAATCCATTAAGTTACTAACACTATTTTTATTGGATCATGTTACAAAAATAAAAAACACTGAAAAAGTTTACCGGATGAAAATTTTCAAACAAACGTTTAAATAAAAAATAAAAGAACAAATATTTATAGTTGTAATTATATATTTTTTGGAGTTATATTTTTTCACACACCTGAGTGTGAGAAATATTTATTCTAACGTCACTTTTCAGACCACTTGCATGTATTTATTGCTGTAAAATTATTAGGTGAGGTGGTATTAAAAAAAAAAATTGAATGCTTGTACGAGTAGGTACCAAGAAGGCTTTACACTAAACATTTATAACATTCGCAAAACCCTTGAGGACCGCATTTTGATAAACTTTTTTCCTTAATTAACCTACTTTGCAAGTGAAATGTAATCATTGGTAGTGCGAATCGAAAATATTTAGGCATTTCCCGGAAAAGCGCTCTTTCATTTGCGTTAAATTTAACAGTCGTTAAGTTTTATCGGAATTGGTTCAACAGAATCTGATTTGTTCTAAAATAAAACCTCCTTTTCAGAATAGTCAATGACGTTATAGAACAGTCTAGAGTGATAACTGAAATAATTGATTGATTAAACGAACTCGCCTTTTAAGAAAGTTCAAATAATTATGAAGTACCACATTGACGTTGAAAGACTAGAATCTGAGTATATATGACATCTTAATATGACTTTGTTAAGTCTTATTTTTAAACTGAATTTACTGCTTAAAGTAGCTCGAGAGTTGAGAGTAAAACTGTGTTTCACTCATTTAATCAAAGTAGATCTCAGTCAAGAGACTTCCAAGGTAACTAAATCATGATTATAAACTTTCTAGACAACTAACCTGCAAAAAAAGTTTGTATATCATTTATTTCTCATCATATTTCCTACTAATCCTACTAATATTATAAACGTGAAAGTTTGTGAGGATATTTGTTACTCTTTCACGCAAAAACTACTGAACAGATTTTAATGAAACTTTACAGTAATATAGCTTATACATCAGAATAACACATAGGCTACTTTTAATCCGTGTACCACGCGGGCGAAGCCGTGGGCAGAAGCTAGTCTACCATAAATGTTACCTGATTCCCACTACGGAACAAATATCTGCAGACCATGCAAACGTTTGTCCCGCAGCGGGTATCAATGTTTCAACAGTAATACAATCGTGTTATATTAGTTAAAATATCATCAAAACTTTTACGTAATATTCCTATGTAAAGTATTTGCGTAAAAATTGTGGGTACCTTGATGTTTTCAGCTTCACTCAATGCGACGCGGCGAAGGAGTCATCAAGTGGCAGTGTCTATTTTGAATCTAGGGATGTCGCTGTTTGTATCGATAATAATTTTATTGTCATTGGATTTTTTTTAAAGGTTTAATAGTAATACCGTGATTTTCCCAAGTTGCTTTTCGTATAAGATAATTTCTACGAAGGTGCTTTTCAAATCGTCCCTTTTGCGTAAAATACCTCTGAAAAAGTTGGTTGTCCCAAAAGACTATTCAGTCACAGTTCTTTGTAGTTGAATTTAGTTGTTTCATATTTAAAATATTTAGTTCGGCTCAGATTTTATCACTTTGAATGAATGGATGAATGCATGAATGAAAATACTTTATTGTACACCGCATACAAAATAAATAAAAACTTAATATAATTGAAAGTACAATGCGCGGTCTTATAGTTTAAAAGCGATATCTTCCAGACAACCTTGGGATGAAGCTGAATGTATGTAATTGTAAGAATGATTGGCGGCGAACGTAATAATAAACCCTGAATTCCTGCATGCGATAGTGACTTCTGAATTTTTATCGATATATTCCATCGACAGCATCCCACCTCTAAGTCATCGTCATCGACTAGTCTAAAGTACGCTTCGTCGCCTCCACACCCATGAATACAGGAGTATTCTTTTGTCTATCCCCTTCTTATTGTACGCGAATAAGAAAGATGGAGATGGTCGAGTGCGTATACAAAATGTCCTATCTACGCTTAATGATTCTGATATTGAGATGTGTTTTGATTGGTAGACGGGGCGGGGGTGTTTTGTTTTAGTCTGTTCTCTTTGTCAACTGTATTTATATCTACAAAAAAAACATCAGCCTGACTGATTGACTTAGCAGAGCCTGATTCGCTAGTCCTAGAAACTTGAAATTTTAAGGGTGTCTTCTTTTTAATGTGCAGAGGATACAAGAAAGCAATTTTGAAATTTTACTTCCTAAAGGGTCCAAAGGTGTCAATATATAACAAAAATCTAAAAGGATGTTTTTAAGCTTAAGCATTTTTTTTCTGCCGTTACCTTGATGTTATTTGATCTACCTACTTTAGTAATTTTGCTTATAAGTGGGCAGAAAATGGAATCCAAAATAAGACAGGCAGAAAATGGAATAATTTTTACTACTTTTAGAAAATGGACTACATGCAAATTTTCAAGTGTTAGATATGATAATCAGGCCTTCCACTTAGAAACTGTGCACAGCCTGGTTGTGGTATGTTATGATGAAAGAAAAACATGAGGACGCTTATCTACACAGATGGCGTCCTCGTCCTTTATAAGTCCTTATAATAAAAAAAAAATGTTTAGAAAGTTACAAATTATGGTCTGTGTGAAAAAGTGAAAAGTTGCTAAGTGAAGGCCTGAATGGAAGGACACTCAGACCGCACTAAGTGCTCTCGCTCGCTGGCCTCGTCTGAAAAGAAGTAGTGGAAGAAATAATTAACAATTATTTCTTGTATACAGACATCGGTTTACTTGCAGAGATAGTGTATAATTAGAGTTATCATGCATCCGTTAAATGTGTAACGAACAAAAAGGTAGCCAGTTGGTATTGGTTTGGTATCATTTTGTTTTTACTATCAAAATCAAATATGGCCGTTGCTATTTCGGCGCTTTCCCCGCGCCATTGTTCCCCGCCAGAATGCCGGTGTTGCCGGTTTTTGCACGAATTGATGGACCATTGTGTTGCCACTCGCGAAAAATTCCACCAGGAAATAATTGATAAGGCAGCTCCATGATACGTGCTGCTAGACTTTAGCCGGACGTTTCTGGTTTTCCAGATCTGACCGAACATAAACCTGCATCACGTGATTTCATCAAATTTTACAAATAATTCTCCGGCCGTGCACTATTGGAGGTTTCCACTTAAAAATTGCTCAAAACGGTGAAAAAAATTACGCCCACGTCATACATAGTCCTGACCCCATGAACGCCCTGTTTCGTGGATATCACAAACTACGTGCCATGGTACCAGAACACCCAGACCAGGGATAAATATTTGCAGAACATGCAAGCAAATATTCAAGCGAAACCTGGTTCCGGCATAAATCTAACAATGAACGGCGATGGGCTTGCAATCTTAAACGTAGTTGCAAGCTCATCCTTGTAAAACGTGGTCATGTGCAATTTTACATATTATAATGTTAGGACTTGCCCCTGATAAACTCCTACTTGGTATCCTCATAAACCTGCTGAATAATTATGGATCTGAGGATGCCCATCATTCGAAATACAGTCTTAGTTTGTTTTGCAATCTTCCGGCACTTTTCTTAATTTTTTTCGGCCATTTTAATTCTCAACCAAACTAGCAACACAACCCTTTGCCCCGCGACTTTTTTGTTTTCGATGAATCGCGAGACGATTAGATCGTTTTTGGAATGCGAGCTTTTGTTTGCTTTCCTGTCTAGCTCGCTTCATTGTTTTAGAGTTTAGGCTGCAGATGTTAGGTTTTTGTTTGAACTGCTTGAATGGGTTCGAATTTTGGATGAATAGTTTTTGTCATAGATTAAATATTCTTTATTTTTCTTATTTAGTGTTCCATCTGCTACATTTCATTGCATCGCATTGTAGGAAAGCCACCTCTTCCACCAAATAGTCCGATGACATCTTAAATTATTAATTTAATTTACTAACTTAATTATAGATAACTTGACCTGACTTTGACTACGTTGGCATCTAGGCACTAGAACTGTCCGTCCCTGGTAGAAGATCTAGAGGGAGATGCAAGACCACATAGACAGATATGTTGCGCAAAGATTGGCATGCAGTTTCCGATCAATATGTCGAAGATAGAGCGAAGTGGAAGAAAATCAGTAGGAAAGCTGATCCCACCACCATGTGGGACGCTATGATTCTTGGTTTATGCGCTTTTCAAACTAATAAACGTTTATGATATGAAAAAGTTAAATTGAAACATCTAATCATAAATATTGACAAAGTTAAATAATAACGATACGACCGAAGCTCACGCTGCAAAATTTGACACGTTTACATGAAAAGAGTGTAATAGTGAATTTCTATGCAAACGTGACATAATACATGCTTAAGTCTTTGCCTAGGTTCAAAGCAAACAGGCATCAGTGTCGCAAATTTATGAGGAAACTGAAATAGAACTCGCATTAGTACAACTAACAGAAACAAACACGGCTTCATTGGCATGCATGGCGACCCGGGGCCATAGCATAATGCTCGTGTATACCTAAAACAGCCGCCGGGAGAAGCAGGAACCACGATCAAAACTACATTATGCTGCTCCCGGGAGAAATCACCATAATGTGTGTCAGCACTCGGGACATAATAACAACAAATTGTGTTATTTTAACAAACATGTCGCATTTTATGGCGCAATAGTTCTCGGCATGTCTGGCGGCTTTTTGTCTTGCCGGGAAGGAGACTATTCGGCCAAGGTGCATGTTGTCATCGACGATCATAAGAGCCGTCGTATTGTATGGATGTTAGTGTTGGGAAACCAAAGGGACATACCTCTATAAAAGAATGCACGCGGCTGAGATGCGAATGTTGAGATGGTTGTGTGAAGTTACGAAAACTGTCAAGATAAGAAATTACGCAAAAGTTGAGGAGTAATAACGTGGCATGGGCATGTCATAAGGAGGGAAGAGAACATTACAAGAAGAGTGTTAAATATGAATGAGGATGGATATAAGTAGAGGAAGAGAAAAGTTGGATGGATTGTGTGAAGGGTGACATGGTTAAGAAAGGAGTGAGTACTGGGATAACGGCTGAAAGAGGAGAATGGAAGAAAACTTGTTGTGCCGTGTTCAAGGACATGGACGCATGCAAATCTCCTTATTTCTTACATTTTGATTTTTGAGTTGTTAGTTATCATCAATGTTGATTATTTTTTGGATATTTCCCTACTTTTTGGAAATTTGTCCAACACTAACACAAACACAAAAAACACACAACACCTCTGCCAACGGCTTCGCACGCTTGGCACCCGATTAAATAGTTTATGTTATCCTAGGTCAAGATCACGAACTGTATCTGTTTCAAATTTTATCCAAATAGGTTACAGATATAATTATATTTAGCAAATAATAATAATATATTATTAAGAAAGTCAAAATTAAAATTACAATGATCATATAGAAACGTCAACTTATAAACTACGTGAATTTATAATTTTGAAGCGAATTTAGGACGATTCCTCTCGCGCGACCAAGCCTAGACGAATCAGGCAACAAACTCGACTTGTGCTAATCGAATGAGGTCAACTCATTCATGGACCAACATTCAAACTATTCTATTATATACTAGCTACTTCCCACGGCTTCGCCCCCGTGATACCCGGATTAAAAGTAGCTCTTACTGTTAACGTTCCTAAGAACCGTTTTTTCGTTACAAAATAGGTCTCCACGAAAAACCCTTTTATTTTAACAGTCTATGTTCAACCTGAAGATCCATTCTAAATATTGATTACATAATTTTTGAAATCGACCAACTTTACTTTTTTATAATATTACTTTAGTATGGAAAGAGAGGATAGAGAGCTTTTATAAGCAACAGAACCCATAAAGCCATAGTTTTTACTAACTTTTCGTTCTCCAGTAATAGTAAAAGGTCTTTAGAGGCACGTGGAGCGTCTGCGCGACGTATTTGGGTCGACACGTGATCGGACTACAATGTGAGAGTACCCTCCCGAGCTCTCAAAACCCTTGTAGGGTGACAAGGCTTTACGTTTAGAAGATACCTTGACGACTTTGTGCGGATTCGATTATCGTTGTGGTACAAATGTTTTCATGTTGTACAGACTTTTGTCTCGGTGTTGTGGTACTCGTATTTCCTGATACCCACGATACAGGAAATGTGGGGGGTCAGAATCATGTATGACTGTTGAGACTTATTCCACAAATACCCTGCGAAGGGGATTTCTGGTCGGTTTGTCCAGAAATCCCCCTCCTGTACTCAAGTGGAAGCTAAGGGGATTTGTGGACAAGAGTTCCAGAAATCCCCTGATCCATTAATTTACACTGTAATTTTAAAAAAAATACACAAATACAGATAACTAAATTGGTCATCACGGTCTAGAAAAAATGTGTATCATAGTTTTTTTTTACATGGGACATCTTACCTTGTTCGATACACATTACTTTCAGCGCTTTTTCTGAATAAAGAAAACAAAAAAAAAACACTCGCGGTCTATAAGTAATCCTCATGATGGATATACTCAGATCTTTTGTTAATCCTTAGATACGTGAGAATATCATGTAGAGAGTAGTCAGAGCCGTGTCCAAAACATAGCGTACCCACAATTTGCAAGTGAGTATTTCACGTGTCAGGGGCAAATCTTACTAATATTATAAACGCAAAAGTTTGTGAGGATGGATGTTTGTTACTCTTTCACCCAAAAACTACTGAATGGATTTTTGATGAAACTTTACAGTAAGTAATATAGCTTATACATCAGAATAATATATATGCTACTTTTTATCCGGGTACCACGCGGATGAAGCCGTGGGCAAAGGCTAGTAATAAATAAATAATGCTGGCCATTTTTCACACAGCATCATTTAGCCCCAAACTAAGCAAAGTTTGTATTATGGGAACCAAATGACTTTTTTTGTAAATACATACATATTATGCATAGAAAATACCCAGACCCGAGACATATATTTGCAGGTCATACAGAAAATTATCCCGCGGCGGGAATCGACCCCGCAACCTTCTGCGTCTCAGGCGGGCTTTCGCCCACTGCGCCACAGAGGTCGTCAATAGTGCATAATATTGGAATAATTAAGTTTTGGTTGGGCATGCCGCTTTTCTCGTAATGATTTCCTTCACCGTTTTCTGCGCGTGTTAATGCGCACATATGTACATTTCTATTCATTATGAGAATCCATTCGTGATATTATAAATATAATCATATTCTTTTTGACTTTATCGATCTAAAGATGCGGTCCTAAAAAAAGATAAATTGTGGACACCACGGAAACATATCAGTATTTTCTTAGCACGTGGTAAGACTTATCCTCAAATGTGTTTCCGGTCATTATCGCTGAAGTTAAACTCGTAACTTTTTACATTCGGTTCAAGAAAGTATAGACAGATTAGAAGACCTCTTTGAAAATAATCTTGTTTTTTTTACGGATTTGTATCGATTGTTTCTGATCCATGATTGAGATTGAGTTTTAATGTAGATACTTAAATAGAAAGTAAGTAAATATTCAAATTGAGACTTTTCTATCACATGCCTTACTTATTAGATTTTTTTAATATGTAGTTGAATAATTAACTAACCACTATTTGTCTCTTTTTAATATGTGTCATTTTCTATCCTATCCTACTAATATTATAAACGTGAAAGTTTATGAGGATGGATGTTTGTTACTCTTTCACGCAAACAATTCTGAACGGATTTTGATGAAACTTTACAGTAATATAGCTTATAGAATAACGCGTTTAAAATATAAGTAGGATTTAATGCGTAGGTTATATTAACGTCAATAAAGTTCCTAAAGGTCATAATCGTAGGTAGGTTAGGTACTGCCAGAAATTATAATGTTACATATTATTTTAAAAGAAAATGAACTTCTATTCGCTAACGCTAATAGCAAGAATAAAAGCTTGTTCTAGCAAGTCTAGTCTAGCGAAACTTATCGCAACTTGAAAGGGCAGACGTAATTAATGCGGAGGCGTAGGAATGACCTACAGACGGGCGAAGGGATAATTTGATACATCTGTGCCCTGTAGCCGGGATAGAGGTGAATCGTAGGTTGAAGGTTGGAAAGCCAGTTTATCTAAATAGCTAGATATTCATAATAATACTGGGCATTTTCATACAGTATCATCCAGCCCCAAAGTAAGAGCTTATGGGAACTACATGATTGATATATTACTTATATAACTGCATTTTTTTTGTAAATACATACATATAATACATAGAAAACACCCAGACCGCGGGACAAATATTTCAAATGTTTGCAGATCATGCAAACATTTGTCAAGCGGCGGGAATTGAATCCGCCCCACAATTTTCGGTCTGTGTTGAGTTTTTCAATACTGATATTTAGATTAGATGAAGGTAGAAAAGCCTTATGAAAAAAAAAAAAGATTATTAAAAGATTATTAAGCATTAAAAAGTAATAAGTGAATTGTAAGAAAAGAATTCCCTCGCAAATTACACTTACTGCTGGCAGTTATACGATAAATAAATTAAAAAGTAAAAAAAACAAAGCGCCTTTCAAGTGTCATCTATAATTGCATAACTGCATTGTCTGAAAGCACTTACGGCAAATTACTTATCTCCTCGGTTAAATTGGATTAAGAGAATTTATTGCAAGTGTTATCGTCGCGACTGTACTCGCCACCAGTTAGAGTAAACACGCACTGCGAAAAAGGTTTTATTTCTCTGAATAATTATCGACTCACTCATTTAGTTTTTGTAAGTGATTTCAGTTAGATCCTTAGATTGATTTCTTGGGGTTCGACGTTCCTGTTGGAGTTTAAATCAGGAGATATTATTAAGCTGGTTTAAAAATTCTGCTTGATCCTTGATCAGAAAATAATTTATAGATAAAGTTATGATTAAGAATGCATTTTCTCGATCGCAATCCGTGGATCTTTTCACCCCCGACGAGATACTTTGCGAAACATATAACAACAAGGTTTTCTATTTAAGTGTAATGAGTAAAGTCAATATATTAATCAAATGATAATAATAATAATTATATTATTATTGAAGCGAGTTGAAAAACTCGAGATGAAAGTAATTTCAAAATATTAATATTGATTATTATTATCGATTAAGTGATAAAGGCATAAAGCACGGGAGTATCGTTTAGTGAAACTGCAGCACACCTCTCGACACCCTTTAACCGTTCTCACCAACGTTGCCTCTACGCTGCCTATCATTGGCGGCACTTATAGGCCCTTTTAGTGGACGGCAAGTCATCACCTGCCTATGATTTAATCTGAATTTCAGTAAGAATTGGCTGGTGCCGTTTCATTCAACGTAGCCCAAAGACCATTCCATAAGCATACTCCTGCAATAGCCCAGTTTATCACCCAATATTTCCAATAGTTTCATCAGTCGACATCCACAAAATAACATTTTTTATGAGTATTGTACGAGAAGGCCTCTTAGTGTTAGCTTTTGCTCCATTAATGTCTGTAAAGTTTCCAGGCATAAGCCTGAGATTTTAAATAAATAAAGAAAAATAATGATTAATTAATGTCTGAGATTTTTTTCCGTTAGTGGTAGGTATTTTATGGATAAATTTTTATTTTTTAAAATTTGGGCAATTTTGTAAAATCCTGTTTTGGAACAATGAGATTCTAAGTAATTTGATGAAATAACACAAAAACAAACAGTTTTCTCCACTGCCAAAAACTAAATGGATTTGCTTCACAAAAAATAGTATTCTAATCGTATTTTCGACTAAATCCCCTTAAATAGGTTGTGTTTGGCTGGGCTCATTTTGATGAGCTAGCTATTGGTTTCAAAAACGAAAGAACTACGTAAAAAATATGAATAACAATCATGCTATAAAAGTTTATTTTCAATAGTATATTTTATTCAAAACATACTTACTTATTCGCAATGCGGCTATACCTTGAGAGCTCAGCCAGTTCTTTGCAAATCCTTATATTAACCGTTATGTTTCTGATATTGCTTTTTCTACAGCAGTCTGGTCTTTATTTTTTATTTTATAGTGCCTTCGTATTGGGCAATTGTGGTTATGGCGGAATTATAGTTTTTGTATTCCATTATGGCTTATTATTATGGCATCCGATTCCCTGAGCACATCTTGAAGACTTCAGAAAATCGGTAGATGGACTCAAGACTGTGCATTATACTACTCTTTGAGAGAGGCTTTTGTTTAGCATCGGATAGCATTTTGCGGAATCTATATCGAAATAAACTAGAAATAGCAAACCAACTTGAATCGAGGACTAGACGATTAGAAATTGACAGATGTAATGTATGATGTAATGTTGAGTTGGAAATACATGGCGTTATAATACATAAAGCGCCATGTATTTCCAACTCAACTTAAATCTTGAATAACTATGTAAGTTGATCTTGTAAGTAACCATTCTGTATAATGCGATAAAGGAAAATCAGTCAGTCATGTAGTTCCCAGCTTAGCTTACTTTGGAGCTAGATGATGCTGTGGGAATGTAAGTGTCCAGCACTATTTATTTATTATTCTATCATCTTCAATTATTTTGAATAATTCTTGCTCTTATGTATTTTTTTTTATTAGTACAACAAAACTTGTGTTTAGCCTACACAAGTTTTGTTTTACTCTACTATAATTTAAAAAAGTCCCCTATCTAAAATTCTTATCAATCCGATAGCACCACAATAAAAATATCACCCTTAATTAAGACCGAGGGATTGTGTTAAATAATTAAATTCTAGGATCCCCCTTAAAGTCGTAAACTGCCCCTAGAAGTCGTAAAGTAGCGCTGGTTTATTGTGTTCTACCCTTAATTTCACCCCTGGCTATATGCTCAGCCCTGACTGTGCCACTCATTAAAAGTTAATCGTAAAAAAATAATGGGCGTTTAAGAAGTTAGAAATGTGGACGAATGCTTAAAATGGAAGTAAGAAAATATGACATACATGCTATGTATTTGCAACACAAAATAGGTACTCAGTTCTTTATTAAAAAAAATGTTTACTTCCCTATTTTAGATTGAAAGCCCTTATTCTATAAATATAATGCTTAAAAAAGAAGCTAAACATGTGCCTCCCAACTTGTTACTTTTTGCAGACTTGAGCAATTTATCTTTTTGCTACATTTAACAAAATATAAGAATAACTAGCAAAAAGAGATGCGGTTTCCTTGGAATGCTTACGATCACACATCAAACGCTAAGACGTTTCAGCTTCCTTGAAACAAGCACCATTATGTTAACGAGCGTATCCTTTGAAGAACATCTTATATACTAACATTATAATAAATGAAAGTGTCCTGTCTAACTGGTTTTGAAATAACTCCCTTTTTACTGGCGCGGCGGTGTAAGGAGCCATACGGGCGTTAGACGTAATATGTCGTCTGTTTGTTTGTTATAATTTATCTCCGAAATGGTTTATCCGTTTTTTGAAATCGATTCGTGACTCCAAGGCTGGTTCTTAGATACGTTTTATTTCCTCAAGTCACTAGGGGGCGCTGTAAACATTTAAAAAATATTTTTGTCACAGAAATATTTCATGTATGATAATAAAACCTACTGGCAGATATACATAATACCCGTTATGTTTTTTTTTAGTGGAACTGTAAAGATCCATTTGTGTAGGGTACTCGTATCTTTGAAACGTCTCTTTAGGTTAGGTTATGTAGGTAGGTAGGTATATATAATTGTGTTTATCTAGGGAATAGTTTTGTATTTTATTAGTAGTATAGAGCTCTAGCATACAATTTATAACTTTTCTTGCACTATCTCAAGACTTTTTTCTACATTGCACAATGGTTAGCTGGAAGAGATTGCTATCTAGTATTAAGTTCGCCTATGAACAGTACTTTTAGTTGTTCAATAAAGATTTTTCTATAAATCTATCTTCTCCAGTTGGGTACTTCGGCCTCCACCCTCGCCGACTGCTACTAGGAAGAACTACCAACCATATGTTTTCAGATTTCCCCCATTCTCCCAACTAGTGTTGGAGTGACGGTAATGATCTGAATTCGGAGTGTAGTGTGGCTTTTCCCCACTGACACGCTCGCAGACTTGTTAGTGTGTGACCCACTAATTAAAAATTTCCCACTAGTGGGGAGAATGACCTTTAGTGCACGATCCGTTTCGGACCCACTACTTTCGACGCCCTATAATTTTACTGAAATATTAAGTATTTTAATGACTCTTCTTTATCCAAATAAACAATCATATTTTGCACAGCTGATGGGCACGATGGGAAGGGACCACGGTATAATAACTTATCATCATGCTCTTAGAAAAGAGCTACTTCTTAGAGTCCAGAATAAGACTTACTAGATACAGCTTTCAAAAGTGCCTTTACAACTGGTAGGTATCTACTGTAGCAACATTATTTGAATCTGAATTGCTTCCGACCATGAAATTCTCTAATCTCTATAAGTTGATGTCTAGTGTTCATAGTAGCCATTTTCGAAGCACCCCGCTTTGAACCGCGCGCCATAAAATTTTACGACCGGTTGCCATAGCAACGCCGCCATTACGGAGCGAAGCGCGGCAAAATACGGGGGCTGCCGACGTTTATTTTTAAATTGCATGAAGGTTTGGAGTTTGGTTAACCAAATTATTGCATTCTACCGGCTTTATGTGTTCGGATTTGAATTGCAGCATTTGCAACACAGGCCATTTTAAACGACCAATTTATGAGTTAGTAGGTAGGTACCTACTTCCATTGTTCGAAACTAGTAATGTGTAATAGTCATACACCTCGTGACCACGTGAAAATAAGTGTCAGCTCTCTTAGTTTTTCAAAATTGTACATAGGTATCTAATTGGTTAGAGATTTTTGAGACCCGTATTTCAGAATTAATACCTACGTATTCAGTTGAGGTTTGTTTTGTAATAAGGCCAGTCTCTTAACCTGGATGTGAACTTTTTTCGATCGAGTGAGCGAAGCCAAAAAAAAACTCGCGAATCTACGTGGGTTAGGTATACGGCGATTTTATGTATGTAGTTATGTCTATGGGTGTTAGTCCTACGATAGCTGCCGAACGAGTGCTTCCCTGTTCAACCCACAATTTTTTTACCCAATATTATTTTTACCCGTTCAACGCAAAACATATGCTCCGTTCTACCCAATCCAAAAATCTACATCACAGTGTATTCTAAACAGTACAGACATCGTAATATTTGTAAAAAATCGAACTTGATGAAATTATTACTCACAGTAACTTCAAATTTTGTACCTACAATATGGAGGTAATAATATTTTATGCTAATGTTTATGCTCTCTTCAAACGAATACACGTGCAATTCCTAGAACAATGTAAGTAGGTGGACTTATTGTTTTGTTTTAAATAACTGATCTCAAAAAAAAATGTGATTTTGCATAACTGATATTATGTACCTAGATAACTTAGTAATGTAACTTTATATTTACCTACCAGACCTGAATCTGAGCATCGATGTGCTATTTTTTATAATATGTTTATTTGATTATGTTTTTTTTCTTTAAAGGTTGATTAGAGTTTTTGTTAGACTCGTAGACAAATATTTGACTCACTATTATCTGAACAAGACTGATTTTATTAATAAAAATATTTATAATAAGTATCTACATTTTTTTGTCTGCTGACCCTTCTACTTTAGTGTTTCACTGTGTCATTTATTTGAATTTAAACAAAATAAATTAGGAATAAGTAGGTGTGGGTACAAAGGGTAACTTGAATCAAATGTTTTGGGTCGAACGGGGAAGCACTCTGCCGAAAAGTTTATAATTTTGATGGTACTTAGTAGGTAGGTTAATCGTAATAGAATTTAAGAGTTCGAATATGAGATTAATCGGTTTGAACTATGGGGTAGGAGATCTCAGTTCGTGGCGATCTTCTAGTTATTCAGTTATGGTTTGTATACATTTCAGTCGTAAACAAACCATAACATTTGCAGTTGGTGAATTTTTTATTTTAGTGTGCCGACAGACAGGTCGTTTTGGTTCGTTCCGGCACAGATATTATAATACAAGGATCTGGTGAGGATACATAGAAAACGGCCGTATCGTGAGAGACATGTTGTTCTCTCTTTCACCTGTTCCAACGGCCATGAGACGGGGCAATTGATAAAAAACAAATTATGCAAGAATGATGGTGGAACTGTTAACAATTTTTTTTTATCGATTTTTTTTTAACGTACTCATAACTTATTAAACATACCATACTCATCAAAAATATGGTAAGTACGAAATGGATAGATAGATAGTGGTTTATTTGGCAACAGCAAAGCACAGAAAGGATAGGTAATATAACAAAATAAATAAAAATTTACAGAATCCGAAGAGTCGTTATTGTAAATTGTTTTAACATAAAATGGTTGGTCTTTTAAAAGATATCAAACAGTTGCCTGTTTCGGACACTTTAGATAACAGTAAAAGTTAGCAATACAATTTCTGTAAGAAGAATAACCTACTTACAAGTAAAACTGAAACTTAAATTCCGCACACACCTTGCTTATCCAGTTAGATGGCGGAATTTAAGGTTCAATGTCGCGAACGGTGTGTCTCGTGCCGTAATGACGTCTAATGACGCCTTTAGCCGTCGACTTATGAACATAAGTTACATGCAATATCTTCCTATTTACCATGAATTTTAAAGCTCATCAAATATCGTCTTTAAGACTCGTGTCAACCAATCTTCGTCAACAAATACCTAATACAATATTAATTAGCCAACATGTCAACTTGCGAGTGACACGAGATACATTATTACCAACGTGATGAGAATAACACCTTTTACTAGCAAACACACTCTATAATACTTTTTCGGCTTTATTTCCAACTGATAGATCTCAAAGTCTTGATTTTTGAATTCTAAGCACGCCCTTTGTACGACTTTCATCTCTATTAAGTTGGTTATAGGTCACAAGGTATCTTGTGTTTCTGAGAAGACAGTAGCGACATCTATCTTGCCGTAGCCAGTCTTCTGTACGACTCTCAATTCTAGCCTAAAGACATAAGTTTTGGATTTCTTTGTTTCGTAAAGTGTCTTGAGTTTTTATTCTACGAGGGAAATGACAGATATTTCGGAATTGGGAGAGCACTTTTCTTTTTGACTGTACGTGATGAGGAAAATATGATTCGACGGTAAATAGTTGAACAATTTTTCTTATTGTTTCGTAATTTTGTGGAATATGGAAGGATTTTTGTGAACATTGATATGACAATAGAAAATTGTAAGCACATGAGCCTTTTCATACCTATACCTCGGAGAAACTGATTAAAATCATTCAAAACACAAACACGAATTTATGAATAATTCTCTTAAAAAAACTTTTAAAAACTTTGATTTGCATTTGGTTGGATCTCTCAAATCCTACGTTTCCAATCCTTTCAAGTAATTTTAAAACATTTCTTTTAATATTTTCCTTTCGCTGCAAGCAGTTCACTACGTATGTCCGTCGCTAATGAAATTTTACTTGCCAACACAAGACTCCGAGTCTATAACTTCAGCGACTAATCTAATCTAACTTTAGTCGGTAAACAAGTACATTAAAGTCTGGTATACCGTTTGGGGGTCTTAAAGTCTCTTTAATACTAGCTACTGAACTTGAAAGATACAGTATAAGTAGAGTTTGTAAAAAAGTTTGTCCGGGGAAGTTAATAACCACTATATTGCACACTAGCTGTGCCCCGCGGTTTCACCCGCGTAAGTTTCGATTTTATACTCGTGATAACTTCGATATTAAATGTCCGATTCGAATGAATTAAAAAGTATTTTCCTGCTACATAAATACCCTTGATGATAAAACTATTTATTTGAATTAATACTACGATACGAATGTAAACTTTTCTTTTTACAGGCGATCTAATTACATTTTAGAACACAAAAGCTGTTATTGTGACTTAACTATGATAGTTAGATATATTCCCTCGCGGACTTTTTTGTAGGTAATAATGAGTACTTTAATCATGTAGTACATATTTTTTATGTATCATCAATAGTTTTCTCAGCGCACGCCAAATAATGAATTTCATAGGCAAAATTTTGCTTCTTTGGGTCACATTATTGCAATTTCCTTAAGGATCTAATTTTTTTTGAAAATAAATTATAGCATATATTACTTCCTGATAATTTAGCTTTCTATTAGTGAAAAAATTTTTGAAATCGGTCCAGTAGTTTCGGAGCCTATTTGGTACAAACAAACAAAAAAATCTTTCCTTTTTATAATATTAGTATAGATAGGCCTCCAAAGAGTGCTATGTCGAACTATCTTGGGCTAAGGTTTTTTCTGGTTTAACTATATATTTATGTAATTATTGTACGATCCGTGGAGAGGGACACTGGTGACCTGTAACAAAGTTTTTTTTTAAATGTTACAGGTCAGAAGCGAATCTTCACCTGTCTTTCACAATTTATAAGCATCAATCGTATGTACTAAACCTACTTTGTAATAAATCAAAATTCAATTCAATTTTTCAGATTCCCTCCTTTCGGATTTTATTTCGTAGCTAGTCGGTGTGAGTCTATAAATAACTAACAAATACATCGGTTAAATAGAAAGCCGTATTCAACACGCGGTTAGAGCAAGCGTAAACACAGTTTTGTTACCATTCGGCGACTTCAAAGGGGCTCAGTTAACGCCTTAAACCTCACCGAAGTAGCTAAATATTGTTTATGTTATGTACGTTGCATTTAGAGTGACTGTGGATTGAGATTTTACGCGATAACAAAAAGTGGTCTTAAAGTGATTAGTAGATGGAAGTGAGGAACTGCTTCCGTTTCTTCTGATCTTTGTCCTTCCAAAAGTCGCCTTGGAGAAATCGCTTTTCTATCATTTCGACTGGGACTGCAAATCAAAAATATTATGTACTAGCCTCTGCCCACGGCTTCGCCCGCGTGGTACCCGGATAGAAAGTAGCCTATATGTTATTCTGATGTGTAAGCTATATTACTGTAAAGTTTCATCAAAATCCGTTCCGTAGTTTTTGCGTGAAAGAGTAACAAACATTCATACTCAAAAACTTTCGCGTTTATAAAAAGTTTTATAGGATTCTTGAGTAGGCCTTGTAAAAATATTAAGTAGTTTAATAAACTGAGCCGACGTCAAATAGATAATTTTAAATATAGCCATCTCCTTGGTATATCGCTATTCGGTAATACGTGAAATGTGTTCAAAATAGTTGGTATAATCAAAATCATCACATCTAATAGGCTTTACTAGTTAACGAGTAGCCGTGTTTATTATCGGTTTAGAAAATGTCCACACTAAATAGTTTTGTTTTTGCAATCGTAATTTTTAAAATTTACTTTAAAGCCAATATACTTTGAAAGTACGCAAACCTTCACTGGGCGAGGTCCGATACGCGCTTTGGCCAACTTTTTCCATTTCAAACCAAAATGAATTTTATTCCAAAAACTATCGTGAACTTGACTATTCATATTGTAAAAACGGGAATTTTCACGTACTGCACTATCGGTGAAGGCACCGACTAAGTTTCGACTCATTCCGAGAGTCTTCATCAGGGTGAGTGGTTGCGACTTTCTCCTTCCGCGTCGCGCCGTGCGAAACTGCAGTACGATAGTGCAGTACGTGAAAATTCCCGTTTTTACAATCAAAATTAATTTGTTAATTAAAATCACAAAGATCACTTTAAAACGCTAATCCGCGACCAAGCCATTTGACTTTGGAATCATAAAACCGTATTCTTCGGAAGTATACGACAAATCAAAAGCTAGTTCTTTATTATTCTTTATTATACACACAGAGAATACAGACAAAAAACATACATACAAAGGCAAGCTTAAACCTAACAAGAGCCAGCTTGGTAATACAAAGGTTGCAGGCTCTATTTCGATGTGACAAATGTTTGTATTATCTGCAAATATTTGTTTCGGGTCTGGGTGTTTTCTATGAAGAATATCTATGCGAGTTTTTACAAAAATATGTAGTATATCAGTCATGTAGTTCCCATAACACAAGCTCTGCTTAGTTTGGGGCTAGATGAAACTGTGTGAAAAATACGCGCGTCGCTCCCACACCAGTCTTGTTATTCTGTTCCTGAATCAATCCACACTTGCTCTGACTACGCGGTGAGAGATGTGTTAAACAATTTTAATTTTAATTGACATGTTTTTTTTGGTTATCGATAGGCTTGTAACCTGTCACGTGGAATGCTAACTACTTGCAAAACGCGGGCATGTGCCAAATGTAATGTTTGGACGTATCTTTGACCACCACTACCACACTTGGTATCCTCAAAGGTCTGCGCACTGAATATGAATCGGATATTCCTCAAACGGATATACAATCTTGTTATTCTTTTACTTTTTGGTACCTCTGTAGCCAACACCTGCGTGATCAGACTATTATGTACGTAGAAAAATACGGTACATCGCGAGATATCAGTTCGTGGCTTGCTGCTAGTTTTTTTAAGATCTCTGTGGCGCAGTGGGCGAAGGCCCTCCTGAAACGCAGAAGGTTGCGAGTTCGATTTTTGCCGCGGGACAAATGTTTGTATGATCTGGAAATATTTGTCTCGAGTCTGGGTGTTTTCTATGAATAATATGTGTATATGGAGGCAATAGAGACCGGGAATTTCAATTTCGAATCCAAATATTTGGATTCGAAATATGTCGTTCCATATGTCCAAATATGTCTTTGCTCATGTAAATCCTACTAATATTATAAATGCGAAAGTTTGTGAGGATGGATGTTTGTTACTCTTTGACGCAAAAACTACTGAACGGATTTTAATGAAACTTTACAGTAATATAGCTTGTTCATCAGAATAACACATAGGCTACTTTTTATCCAGGTACCACGCGAAGCCGTGGGCAGAAGCTAGTACATAAAAAGGTCGCTAAACATCACAAAATCAGGTATCTCTTAAGGGTGATTAATGGTGATCTGTTTAACTTTTCGCCCACCCTGTATTAACATCTTGATTTACGTTATAACATGTAAAGGAAATGCTAAGTTTGTCCGTCCATCTGCATTTCCGGAGATAAATTAATAATAGGCGACGCGACTTCAAAGGGATTTGAAACAAAACTAAAATAAATGGAACAAACACGAGTAAGATTTGTGTAAGTTATGACTGTTTTGTTTAACAGCGTGATTTAAATTGTTTAGAATATTATTGAAAATGTATAAAATATATTTTGTTTAGTCGGAACTAGCTTGTATCCACGGATTTGCCCGCGTGCATCATCTAGCCCCAAAGTAAGCAGAGCAGTAGTTCCCATAACACAGGCTATATCCTACTAATATTATAAACGTGAAAGTTTGTGAGGATGTTTGTTCCTCTTTCACGCAAAAACTACTAGACGGATTAAATAAATAAATAAATAATGCTGGTCATTTTTTCACACAGCATCATCTAGCCCCAAACTAAGCAGAGCTTGTATTATGGGAACTACATGACTGATATACTACATACAGTGGTGGTCATATAATTAGAAACACCAACCCTGTCTTCTATTTTCATTACAAATTAACATCATAACTAATTTTTAACGTGCCATAGAGGGCTCCTACGTATTTATATGGATGTATCGGTTCTTTTAAAGTATTACTATACGAGTTTAGTAATAACAAACAACAATTTTGATATAAAAATATAACATTTTAATAAAAAGTCTATTAAAATACATGGACTAAAGTGGATAACTAATTAGAAACAAAAAAAACAACAATATAAACATTAACTAAGTGAACAAAACCACATTTAATTTGAATAATACTATGAATACTACATCCAAAACCGATTAGTACTGTTAGTACTTGGTAGGGTACCCTCTGTTGTCGATTACAGCTTTACAACGACGTGGCATTGATTCTATCAGTTTTTCACACGTTTCCAAAGGAATACATCTCCAAGCTTCTACAAATGCGTCGTAAAGTTGGTTGATATTGGTGATATGCTCATCCGACAATGTTTTCTTCACAGTGTGCCACAAATTCTCTATCGGATTTAAATCCGGACTATTAGCAGGCCACTCTAACACTGTCACCAATTGTTGTCTGAGAAACGCTTTAACGCTGTTTGCTGTATGCTTTGGATCATTATCGTGCTGAAAAATCCAATTCACTGGCAAATCATCTGAATATGGGATCATTGTCTCCTCCAAGATTTTTTTGTATTGAAACTGATCCATCAGCCCTTCAATCTTTCTCACGGGACCAACTCCGTATCCGGAAAAGCATCCCCATACTTTAACATTTCCACCGCCGTGCTTAACTGTTTTTATAGTGTACTTGTTATTCAAATCCTCGTTGATTGGTCGCCGTACGTATCGTTTTCCGTCGGAATTTACCAAATTTACTTTAGTTTCATCTGAAAACAAAACTTTTCTCCATTGATGAACAGTCCAACTGGCATATTTTCTAGCGAAGGCTAGACGATTTTCTCTGTGTCGCCTGGTGAGAAGTGGCACTTTCCTAGCAAGTCTTCCATACAAATTTCCTTCAACCAACCGCCTACGGACTAGTCTTGCGGACACGTTTCGAGGGTCGTCTTGTGAAAATACTTCTTTTCGTATAACATTAGAACCTTTAAAGGGATCTGTCTTAGCCAAACGAATCATAAGCCTGTCTTCTTGAACGGTGGTCTTCCTTGGCCGAACTTTTCTAGGCACCTTATCGGATGTTCCATGTTTTTTGTGATGTGCAATGGCGTTAAATACCATCTTTACGGAACACTCTAAATGATCGGCGATCTTTCTGTAAGACCATTTTCGTTTAAAATGAAAGTTTACTATAATTTTTCTTGTTGCTGCATCACAGCTCTTGTTTTTACCCATTTTTAATAATTAAATCTGACAAAAGGTAACAAATCCGAATGAGTAAGAAAAGGCGGCAAAATGCATAATGCGGTGACATTCCGAAAGGTGAATTTTAGTTTTAAAATTGAATTTTAGAACCTAGTCATACTTTGTTTCTAATTAGTTGTCCGACTGCCAGTACTAAGAATATTGATTGATACTTTTGTTTTAATTTTTTTTTTATAATTATTGTATTGGTTGTCTGAATGTTATTGCTTATTATTATCCCAGAGATATAAATGTACATTGTGATTTCGTAAATTAAACTATTACCTCCAATTAATTGAATTAATAATGTTGGTTACATTAAAAGACTACCAAGTGACTAAGTGTTTCTAATTATATGACCACCACTGTATATACTTTTTTTTTGTAAATACATACATATTATACATAGAAAAACACCCAGACCTGAGACAAATATTTGCAGATCTTACAAACATTTGTCTCGTGACAGGAATCGAACCCGCAACCTTCTGCGTCTCAGGTGGACTTTCGCCCACTGCGCCACAGAGGAGAGAGGATTTTGATAAAACTTTACAGTAATATAGCTTATACATCAGAATAACACATAGGCTACTTTTTACCGGATACTACACGGGCGAAGTCGTGGGCAGAAGCTAGTGAATAATAATTTGACTGATATACTTCTTATATAGTATACATGTTATACATATAACAGACCCAGACCCGAGACAAATGTTTGAAGATCATACAAATATTTGCCCCGCTGCGGGAAACGAAACCGCAACCTTCTGCGTCTCACCCACGCACTGCGCCACATAATATATCGTTAAAATAATGTGTGTTAGTTAAAAACTATTTTCTTTTATTTTCAGATGTGGCTCATCTACATTCGGCACATAAACTGCATTCCCACCTGTTTTACAGAAGACATCGCGCTATCAATGGTATTTTTACAATTTTTCCTTCCAAATATTTTACTTCTACCGCCGTCTCTCGTTGAGTAGCGGTACTAAAAGCTCAAACTATAGTTCTATCAAGGAATGAATTGAAATAAAGGATTGAAATTGATACAAAACACATGATAAATTAATTAACACTTGCTCAAAACGGAAAACATTGGGAGATAATCGGGAGTATCTAGAATGAAAAACTTGAAGTCGTTTAGTTTTGAAAAAGGTAAGCGATGATGGGACTGCAAGTAGGGCATGCATTCCGAAAAAAAATAGATTTTTCCGATATTTCAATTCCAATATACTACGTCACGTGAAGCGCTATTAACTACAATATGAAACGTGAGCATGTGCCTAATGTATTGTTTGGACGTGCCTTTGACTAACTTAGTATCTTCAAAGATCTACTCACTGAGTATGTATCTAACTAAGGTTGGGGAATATAGACGAGAGCTTGGTTTATAAGTTCTTGTGATTCCTTTAAGTGTGGATTTGAACACCAAATAACCAGATAGTTTTGGCTTGTAGCGGGAGTAAATGCCCGATCAATGTGACGCGGTGGCGGTGGTGGCAATGGCAGTGGCGGTGGCGGTGGCGATTAAAGGGAAGTGGTTGTCAAATGGTTGTTAAAGTTCGCGTTAATATAGTACGTAGTTCAGTAATGTAGTTCCCATAATACAAGCTCTGCTTACTTTGGGGCTAGATTATGCTTTGTAAATGTCCAGAATTTTGTATTATATTATCATTAATGTTTTATTTTTTAGCACTTAGCACAATAACTTAAAATATTTTATACATTTTGCGTACTTTAGCAGGCGTGCTACGTACCTGTGTTACGGACTGCTAAGTTTCCATTGTCCTCCTGAATGTGATAACACACCTAGACACATTTTATAATTTTCCAGCTCAATGTGGGTAGAATTAAAAAAAAACATTTAATTCACCCACCCAGCTAACCACATATTATTTTAGCCGCCGATTGCGTTTATATTTTTGTTAAATTGAGGCATAAAGTTAGGTACCAAATCATTTTTGTCGGTGGTATTTATCGCCACCGCCATCGCCACAGCGTCAGTTAGATCAGGCCCTTATTGGAGGAAATTTTATTTCTATTCCCCCCACTTTACCACGTACTTCCACTCGCCAACAGATGGCGGGCTGCGCTTCGAGCCAGAGCCGTACAATAAAAAGTTGGAGCTGAACAGTTCGGGCAAGATACACTGCAAGGTTGCTGGCGGGGTGGCTCCGGTTGTCACCTGGTATTTGGTAAGTATCCTGATGAGCACATTTTTCTGTATTTGTGGTAGGCCGTTATAGTTTCCTGTACCTTACTAGATGGCGCTGACACGCTCGAAACTGAAGGCATAGATTTATGCCGATGTATATCAATCTATCTATATCCTCTTCAACCTTATCGGTCCTGGGCTTCCTTATTCTTAAAGGAGTCAAAGAGGTTCAAGATCGTCCCGCCATCTGAAAGGGAATAGGGAGGCCTTTTCCCCTGCAGTAGGGCCAATCCTTCTTAAAGGAGAAAGGAAGGCTTTTTCGCTCAGTGGGGCTGAATATAATAATAATATAATATCAATCTATGACTGTTTTTGTTCAAGTCCTGCTTTTCGAAATTACGTCACTGCAGAAACCTCTGGCTGGTAAATTTAATAGAAATTCTTATTGTGCCAACACGATAGTGTATGGCATTTTCTTTAAATTGAAAATACGGCTTATTTTGATCAGCTTCATCATTTTGATGAAAAGCTACTATTAGATACGAAACGCCAGCAAAATCGACGAAAAACAGTGGTAATTAACATTATTTTCAATTTAAAAATGAGTTCCGTCTACTTTAGTCTCAATTTTGTCCATATTAATGTTTCAGAATGACGCAGACTCTCTGCCGGAAGGAGTTACCTCAGCGAACGGCACTTTGTTGGTCGCCGAGGCGACTCGGCAGCTTGCCGGTCAATACACCTGCCGCGCGGTCGACAACGATCATAAGATCGAAGCCAAGATACATCTAGATATCGTTGGTAAGTTGTTAACTGTAACTAGCTCGAAACTAGCTGATACTTTGAGAGTTATGATTAGGATATTTTAGAGACGACCTCTGTGGCGCAGTGAGCGAAGGCCCGTCTGAGACACAGAAGGTTGCGGGCTATTTACAAAAAAAGTATTTTCAATATTTTATTGGTTTTTATTCATATTTCTAATTTCCTTTTAACATCTAACTATATACCTTTTTCTATAATTTTATTTTTGTTAACTGTTTGTAATGTATTATTTTATTAGTGTAAGCGGTTATATATAATACCGTTCTAACTCAAGTAAAATCCTATTAATATTATAAGCGCGAAAGTTTGTGAGGATGGATGTTTGTTACTCTTTCACGTAAAAACTACTGAACAGATTTTGATGAAACTTTACAGTTATATAGCTTATACGACAGAATAACACATAGGCTACTTTTTATCTGGGTATCACGCGGGCGAAGCCGTGGGCAGAAGCTAGTAAATAAATAAACCTATTTTTTGCGTTGGTTGTTAAAATAGTAGTTGGTTGTTAGTAGTAGGTAGTTGTTGATAATTAGTTGTGTTTTCATTTTCTGTTTTTTTATTTATTTTCAGTATCACCACGCGTCTTAGAGCCGGCAGTCGGGCAACAGTTGCACGCGACTATCGGTCAGGCGGTCGAGCTGATTTGTCGCGCGACCGGCGACCCTCCGCCGACCATACACTGGGACAGAAACCGTACAGTTTTACAGCAACATCGTTAGTACTACATAAATATTAATTTGTTTAAGAAAAAAGCGATAATCAAAATGTTAATACTAGAAATAAAGATAAACTCCCTGTTGCCACTTGTAGACTCCATAAAGTTAGTAAATCTTTTAAAAGGGGTACGGTGTACGCTTTTATAACAAACTCCCAAGAGATATACAAAAAATATATCAATTAACAAATTTAACGTAAAAAAACGTAATTAAACAAAAACTTTATAAAAAGGCATACTATGATATATCTGACTGTTTAGATGACAAAACCTCTTCGGATTGAAAATGCTCCAACTCGAACCTATTGTTTTGTAAAAGGATCATTAAAAAGAATAACCAGCCTTGTTTTCTTGCCTTTTTTTCCTGGCTTGGTCGCGGAGGAACAGGCAGTAGATAAAAATCGACGTTTCAAAGTGATCCTTGTGATTTTATTGAATAAATGAATGTTGACTTTGACTCTTTTTTTACCGGATTTTAATAAAGAAGGGGGTCCTCAGTTTTGTGAATGTGTTTTTTATGTGACGGTACCTTCACTGACAGAAAGGATTCACAGTTTTTATTTATATCCTCTATGTAAAGGGCTTGTATTAATTTACCATAAAGCTTAAAGGCCTGTTACTATATCTTCAAAGATAGTTTTTAGGTAGGTTTTATGGCGCTCTGCAATCGATGGTGAAATTCTGTATAACTCAAATACTAATGAATACCGAACTAAGATACTAATTAATCGAGTCCAGCTGAATCGAAATTTCCGATATATATTTTAACAAAGTGAACAAGTTTTCCTGTAATAAAGTGTTAATAGATGGAAGAATTTGGGACAGACCTTTGCCCAGCAGTGGGACGATACAGTTTAATTGCAACAATTGTTTGGATAGTAATTTGAAATTGGTTTGTGAAATAAATGATGTTGTTTTCAGAGGAAGGTGTGGACATCGAAGATGGTCTCAACGCTACCAATGCAAAGTAAGATTATTTTACAGTCAAAGTCTCATCTAGGTAAAGTCAGATTTACATTTTCGTCATCTATACTAATATTATAAAGAGGAAAGATTTTTTTGTTTTTTTGTATCAAATAGGCTCCGAAACTACTGGACCGATTTAAACAATTTTTTCACTAAATGAAAGTTAAATTATCAGGAAGTAACATAGTCTATAATTTATTTTCAAAAAAAAGAGATCCTTAAGAAAATTGCAATAACGTAACCCAAAGTATAAAAATTTTGCCTATAAAATTTGTTATTTGGCGTGCGCTGAGAAAACTATTGATGATATATAAAAAATATGTACTACATGATTAAAGTACTCATTATTACCTACAAAAAAGTCCGCGAGGGAATATATCTTACTATCATAGTTAAGCCACAATAGCAGCTTTTGTGTTCTAAAATTTAATTAGATCGCCGATGTTCCCACGGAATCGAAACTTACGCGGGTGAAACCGCGGGGCGCAGCTAGTTATCTATAAATCACATTGCGATATAAAGCTTGTTTATTTTTTATGATTATACTTTGTGCTTTGTCTCTCGAGATTAGTAACCTGTAAGAGAAATTGTTAATAGGTTGGTACACAATGTTGTAACGCCTACGTGACACGTGACACGTGGTACACTAATTTGAGTATTTTTTTTAAATTCTTTTATATTTGGGTACTTGAATTCTCCTCGCGACTGCGCTCGCCCGATCACTTCATTAGTTTAGAGCCTGAGCACTGGATCCTGTTATTTCCTGAACCTCATCTCTTCGGACAAAGCACTGGTCTAATTATGATAGAACTTCACTTAGTTCGTTTAATCCTACCCTACTAATATTATAAACGTGAAAGTTTGTGAGGATGGATGTTTGTTACTCTTTCACGCAAAAACTACTAAACGGATTTTGATGAAACTGTACAGTAATATAACTTATATATCAGAATAACACATAGGCTACTTTTTATCCGAGTGCCACGCGGGTGAAGCCGTGGGCAGAAGCTAGTCATTAAGCTAGTCAAGCAACACATTTTCTATAAGCTAATTCTTTTCCAGTTTTTTACCATGTTTGTGTTTTTGGGCTCAAATAAAAATACTCTTTCTTTCTTTTTCTTTATTAATAATCTATTAATAACGTTTCGCTTGTGGCTTTTCGTAAGGGTATAATATTGCTTGTGGCATTTTGTAAGGGCTAAAACCGTTAAATTGTAGGTTCCTTCTCCTGCGCAACGGCAGCCTTTTGATCCGTGACGTGGCGGCCACGGACGCAGATCAATACGGCTGTACTGCGGGCAGCGCCGCCGGCTTGGCTCGGAATGAGCTGCAGCTAGTCGTACATAGAGGTGAGTTCATTATAGAAATACTATATTTACTTAATACAACAATTAAGCACAGAAAGGAGAGGTATAATTTTCTATAAGTTACAAGCAATACAGAAGTGCACGTAATAAATTCTAATCACTTACGATAAACTCGCTGTTGCCACTTGTAGACTCCATAAAGTTGGTAAATCGTTTAAAGGGCACGGTGTACGCTTTTATAACAAACTCCCAAGAGATATACAAAAATTATCAATTAACAAATTTAAAAACGTAATTAAACAAAAGCTTTATAAAAAGGCATACTATAAAATATCTGATTATTTAGATGACAAAAACTCTTGGGATTGAAAATGCTCCAACTCGAACCTATTGTTTTGTAAAAGGATCATTAAAAAGAATAACCAGCCTTGTTTTCTTGCCTTTCTTTCCTGGCTTGGTCGCGGAGGAACAGGCACCTAGATAAAAACCGACGTTTCAAAGTGGTCCTTGTGATTTTATTGAATAAATGAATTTTGACTTTGACTTTCACTTTCACTTTGACTTTGACTTGCTTTGCCCAAACGTAAGTTTCGCTAGACTTATTACTTACTTGTTTTTATCTTCGATTTTAATTTTATTCCCATAATTTATACGTAACACAGCACGCAACTTCAATTTTCTGTTCCGTTTTTCTAAACACACATTTAACTATTCGTTTGCCCACATACTACAGTAGACTACTATAGTAATTTATTTTCCTTGTTTTCTCTATGTACTGTGTTTATGTACCTTCCTAGTTTGTTTATTTTTGTTATTATTACAATTTAAATGATAGTAGCCCAGGAGTTTTCCGCGTTTGTGAGGTCATCTTTCCTAGGCCCTGTCTGAAAATCAGCGCTGCTTCTCACTATTGTGCGGAGCAGCATTAAGCTGAGACGGGACCTGTTTGGCTCACACGGCACAGATGGGACTAATTAGCACATAAATCTACTCTTTGTCACTATGTTTTTGTTAAAATCTTAGGCATTTATTGTGTTTTTTTTAGTGTGTTGAAAGGACAGAGTACAGGTACCTCTGTCCTTTCTGTGCTTTGTTGTTGCCAAATAAATAACTTTCTTTCTTTAATTATTTGAACCGAAAAAACATTTGGGATTGCTATGCTGACAAATCTCTATAAGTATTTCTTTGAACATCTCAAGTATAATATTGTATTTTCAAGTATAGTATTGTATTTTCAAGTATAGTATTGTAATATCTGTGGTATTTCTTTGAGATGGGTCAGTGAGGGAAAATGTTGAACGGTAAGAGATATAAAAAAATGCTGTAAGGATCCACGTCATGGGTGCCGGTGGAATTACAGGTGAGAGGTTCTACATGAGAGGTTCACCATTACGCGCGAGTTGTACCTCTGGTGTTGCAAGCTTCCATGGGTTACGGTAACCGCTTATCAACATATGGGCCGCATGCTTGTTTGCTATTTTGGTTGTATAAAAAAATCAATAAAGTAAATAGTATTCAAAGAAGAAATTTAAAAGACTGCTTACAACCTTATAACCCTCTAAATACAGTTTTTATTTTTATCAAAATCTGTGACGAGAGTCCTTCAAGCATTTTTGATATCTCTTGCCGTTTATATCGATATCGATATCGATTTTTATCACTGGCAATATTTTTTTTTATACAACTTAAATGCCAAACAAGCCTGAAAGAAAGAAAGGAGAAAGAAAATACATTTATTTGACACACACACAATACATAGAGAATAAAGGCAGAAGGTACATAGAAAGTAGGTTATTCCTCTCCGCTACGCCTGGGCCAAATAGGTCCTTTCTCAGCATATAATGCAACTCCACATCACCAGGATGTGAAGCAACGCTGGTTTTCAGACAGAACCTATTGGTGAGTGATCCCATGACCGACAGCGCAGGCGCACAATAGCCTGCCTATAATGGATATATAATATATATATAATGGAGCCTGCGCCCCACCTGTTGGTAACCGGTTACCGTAACCTATGGGCGCTTGTAATTCCCGCGTCGCCAACCCTGAAACATAACGAATCTCAAAGTAATATCAAAGATATTATAAAACTACTCTAGGAAACATCCTGTCCCTAAATGTATTGAATCATGTTTTGGTTTCAGAGGGTGAAATGGCACCGTCGGAGTCTAGTGGTGTTGCGGGCAAGGCGGTGGTGGTGTCGGTATCGGTGGCGGGCGCGTACATGCTCCTCGTGCTGGCTCTGATGGTCTACTGCCGGAGACGACGGCTGCAGAGGCGACAAGCTGGTAACTACCTACCTATCAATCCTACTAATATTATAAACGGGAAAGTTTGTGAGGGTGGATGTTTGTTATTTTGATGAAACTTTACAGTAATATAGCTTATACATCAGAATAACACATAGGCTACCTTTTATCCGGGTACACTATTTATACCCCATGTACATCCCATATAGCAACATGGGGGCCATATCGAACATCTATTGCAATAGTTTTATAACAGTTTTTATACCAAATTACTAAGAAATTGTATGGAAGTTAGTCAAATTTAATAAATTTTTCATTTTATAAAATTTGACTAACTTCCGCTGCTCAATTTATTTCATTCGATACAATAAAATGATCCTGATCCTGAGTCGATCGACATCAATTTTTTTTTAAATTTTATTTTATTTTATTTTAAGGCGCTACTCACGCTTGACCAAAATTTTGTTAATAACAAAATGTTTTCCTCCAAAAAAGAGCTGATGTTTCAAAAGAAACTGCACCGGTATCTCCTCTGGTTATGGGTGCCCCCGTACTGTCCCAGTAAAAAAAAACACTGTATACCCCATGTCATGTTCGGACTTATCATCTTTTGTTCCAGGTGAAAAACTGGAGTTAGAAATGGTAGAAGGAAGAGAGAAATTGGTGGAGGAAGCTGACGAAGAGAAGAAAGTGGGGAATGGTGTCCCCGCGCAGAACGGTAGACTGTTGCCCCACGATAGAGACAGCGGTAAGACATCCTATAGAAAATCTGCTACTAAGACATGCCTCAGTCTTTACTTTAGCTTTAGGAGTTTGGTGCAGGCGAACTCGAGTCCGAAGGAGGGCGTTGGGATACAGTTATTATTATCAGCCTACCCTCAATGCACCATCTCATAAATTGTGTGCCCCAATCCTACTACTATAATAAACGCGAAAGTTTGCGAGGATGGATGTTTGTTACTCTTTCACGCAAAAACTTCTGAACGGATTTTGATGAAACTTTACAGTAATATAGCTATAAGCTATAACTAACACATAGGCTACTTTTTATCCGGATACCACGCGGGCAAATCCGTGGGCAGAAGCTAGTTATTCATACCGTTGCGAGCTAAGGTTCGGGATAAAATAAACGGTGTTCCTTCAATGTACAATTGGACCTAATCTAATTGTATACTATAGGATGGAAAAATCGACTTCAAATAACGGAAAGTCGATAAAAAATCCAATATCCTACTAATATTATAAACGTGAAAGTTTGTGAGGATGGATGTTTGTTACTCCTTCGCGCAAAAACTACTGAACGTATTTTGATGGAACTTTACAGTAATATAGCTTATACATCAGAATAACACATAGGCTATTTATGACTACCTAAACTACTTTTTACTTTTGCGGGTACTACGCGAGTGAAGCCGTGGGTAGAAGATAGTAAAGGTGAAGCTAGCAATATATAAATATAAGGTTTTTTTTCATAATATATATATGGTACCACCCTTGAAGTGTACCTCGTGTGTTCATAAGTTTTGAGACGAACTTATTTAATTAATTTAAAAAGAAAGTAATTCATGCAACCTTTTTTAAACTTTTAAAATTTTAAATTTCGAATGTTTTGAATCAGAAAAAATATACATTTGAATATTTGTTTCATTCTCCGTGAAAATGGCGCCAACAAAAGATTTGCGTGCGACTGTAATTTCACTGTTTCAAGCAGGAAAAAAACCAATGCAAGTTTTTAGTGAAATCCAAAGTTTGGGATGTAGTCGGAACTTTGTGTATTATACCATAAAGAGGTACAAGGAGACCGGCTCTTTAGAAGACCGTGGAAGATGTGGCCGCCCGCGGTCTGTAAGGACGCCCGCCAACATCAAAGTAATCAGAGAGCGAATTCGTCGCAACCCTTGCCGGACTCAAAAGAAATTAGCTCTGCAGACCAACATTTCGCGAATATCGGTGAACAGGATACTTAAATATGATCTTAAACTAAAGGCCTACAGTCGAAGGAAAGTGCATTATTTAAACGAGCGTCTTCGTAAATTGCGACTGGAACGATGTCGGAACCTATTGAAGAGACACGATCCAAAAAATATCCTGTTTACCGATGAAAAGATCTTCACGGTGGAAGAAAAGTTTAACCGGCAGAACAATAAGGTTTACGCCAGAAGTTCAAAGGACGTCCAGCCATCTGTACGCAATGTCCAGCGCACTCATCATCCAGCAAGTGTGATGGTTTGGTGGGGTGTTTCCTACGAGGGGGTCACTTCGCTTCATTTTTGCCAGCAAGGCGTCAAGGTGAAGGCACAAAATTACCAAACCGACATATTGGAAGCGGTGGTTAAACCATTAAATGATACGCTATTCGCTGGAAAATACTGGGTTTTCCAACAGGATTCTGCTCCCTCCCATAAAGCTAAGACTACCCAACGTTGGCTGGAGGCCAATTTGCCACGCTTCATTCGGAGCGAAGATTGGCCCTCGTCAAGCCCTGACTTGAATCCTTTGGATTATTCTTTATGGACGGAATTGGAGCGGAGGGCATGCAGAAAGTCTCACCCAAACCTGGATTCTCTCAAGCGAGCCCTTATTAAAGAATCGAAACGGATTCCCATTGAAAAGATTCGTGCCGCCATAGATGAATGGCGCACGCGTTTGAAGGCCTGCATTGAATGCAAAGGCGGCCATTTTGAATGATTTATTTTTAAATACAGATCTAGATGTCAGTAGTTTTAATTTTAATATCCAATAAATGAATACTCAACTTAGCTCCAAAAATATTTTAGTTTTACTGTGTCTCAAGACTTATGAACACACGAGGTAGATAGATAGAAGATAGAAAATACTTTATTGCACACCAAATATTTCAACTTAAATAAATAGTAAAAACTTTAACATTGTTGTACAATGGGCGGTCTTATCGCTAATTAGCGATCTCTACCAGACAACCTTTCGATGGACCGGACTGTACGAAAGATTACAAGGGGTTGTAAGTGGTGTACCACATACTATGAAAACACTATACTATTATTTACCTACATAATTACTTACTACACAGCATAACACCTACATACTATCATTTACTATTCTATAATACATAACTAGGTAAGCCAGAAACAGGCAACAGCTGACGACTCGAGGATAAGTAATGTTCCTTGACTAAGGAGAAGTTAGTGTACTCTACCATAATCAGTTAATTTGGGCGCAGGTGCTGATAATTCTGAAGTATCGGGTATATCCCGTGCTTCTAAAAAGTCGGGACAGTTTGACCAGCTCTCAGTGGCAAGGACTCTGTTGACGGAGCAAATTCCACTTGGTAAGTCATTTAAAATATTTGCTTCTATAGTATACTCTATTTTGCTGATAATTCGTAAATATATAATAAATGATAATATACAATGCTGGACATTTTTCACACGGAATCACTAAGCAGAGCTTGTGTTATGGGAACTACATAGCTGATATACTACTTATAAACTTTTTTTGTAAATACATACATACAGATGGATTGTGTTGAGATGGATGTGTGGAGTTACTAGGATGGACAAAATAAGAAATGTGTATATCAGGGGAAGTTTGAAAGTAGCACCCGTGACGGAAAAGTTGAGGAGTAATAAATAGGTTAGGATGGTATGGGCATGTCGTGAGGGAATAATGTCATATTACGAGAAGAATGTTAAATATGAACGTGGATGGAAATAAAAGCAGAGGTAGACCAAAGAAAAGATGGATGGATTGTGTGAAGGATGACATGGTTAAGAAAGGAGTGAGTACTGAGATGACGGCTGATAGAGGAGGGTGGAAGAAGAAAACATGTTGTGCCGACACCACGTAATGTGGGATAAGGGCAAGAAGATGATGATACATTTTGTCGAAACTAAATTATTTATTAACACGTGATGACCTCTGTGGCGCAGTGGGCGGAAGATCGCCTGTGACGCAGAAGTTTGCGGGCTCGTTTCCCGCCGCGGGACAAATGTTTGTATGGTCTGCAAATATTTGTCTCGGGTTTGAGTGTATTCTATGTATAATATGTATGTATTTACAAAAAAATGTATATAAGTAGTTTATCAGTCATGTAGTTCCCATAATACAAGCTCAGCTTACTTTGATAGATGATGCTGTGTGAAAATATCCAGCTTTATTTCTTTATTAGTATTTTCCAAACTTTCGCGATCAGTTAATATAATAAGCGTGTTTTTTAAATCTACCTATATTTCATCAGGCCGCGGCGAATTCGGCGAAGTATCCCTAGCGAAGATCGACATCCACCAAGTGAAGAAGCTGAGGAACAAGACGAGCAGCGGTAACGGAGACGAACCGAAACTGCGGCCAGTTCTTATCAAGGCACTCACCACTAAAGATGAGGTAAATGTTACCAGCTAGGGTTCGGGATAAAATAATTACATTAAAGAAACACTAATAGCAAAATTACACTATAAAATTAAATTACACTATTCGTTAAATTACACTATTAGTTAAATTAACTCAAAGTTCTCATCTTCGCTTCATTCAATCGACTTTGATGTTTGTTCTGTCATACCCAACTTTCACTACCATACATTAGTTAGAGTCTGAAATAAATTATTTTGTTTTTGTTTCGAAATCACATCGCCAATTTGTCCTTTTCAGTCGAGTTCATGAGAACAGCGCGATGTTTTTGAACCAACGTTTTCTAGCAGAACCTTATAAAACAACAATAACGGATGGTTAGGTCTAATCAAAGCTTTTTGACACAATATTTTAATATCTATCAGTAACTGTAATTAATCAATGGTTAGACTTGACCGTCCGTTTATTTTACTGTTGAATTCAAGTAGAATACTATTTTAGATCCAGCTGGCCGAGTTCCGTCGCCAACTGGACCTCTTCAGCCGAGTTCGCCACGAGAACATAGCTCGCCTGATCGGCCTCTGCAACGAAGCTGACCCGCATTACATGCTGTTGGAGCATACTGACTGGGTGCGTAAAAAGATGGCTTTACTATTTATCCGCCGAGCAGTGAATAAATATGCGTTATTTGTAATATATATTATGACTAGTTGTTGCCCGCGGCTTCGCCCGCGTGGTATGTTAATAAAAGTAGCATATAACCGTCTCCAGGCTTCAAACTATGTCCACCAACTTTTGAATGGATCGAACCAAGGATTACAATTTATACAAAGCTTAGAACTCAATTGCACACGCCCAAAGGGTAGTTTTGAAAAAATAAAAAACATGTTTCATTATTTACTTTAAAGTTGATTTGTAGAGTTTTGAGCGAATCAAACAATATTTTTTTTTCATAGAAACTTTACCGCCCTATTTAACCCCCTTAGGGGTCGATTTTCGAAAATTAGACTAACCTATGTGTTATTCCAGATCCTAAACTAACTACATTCCAAATTTCATCAAAAGTAATTACGGTTTAGTAATTACGGAGATACGTGGTAACAAACATTCACACACACACACACACACACACACTTTCGCATTTATTATATTAAGTAGGATATTACATTATTGTTTCGAATCAGAATCGTAAATTGACGCTAATGGACGAATGCAAAAAAAACACTCTGTATTTATAAACAGTAGTAAAAGCAAAACAATAACTGTCTCCTTCATACTCATAAGCTTGATAGTGTGCGAGAGAGACGGACATAGTTTTCATGATGCGCATGCAGTGTGACGTCACGCCGCGCGCTACGTCTTTCTCATTCACAGACACTACACAAGCGCAACGTGGAAATGGGTAGAGCGTGCCAGCTTTAGATAACCGACCTTTATTTATATACCCATTATTTGGCATCCTATTTTTAGTTAACATATTACTAACATCGCTGTTAGTTTTCTAAATAAATAACATAACTCGCATCTACAGACTGGATTTTAGAACTCTTGTTTACCTAAACCGCAAACAGAAAATGTCAATATCTCAGTTATTGGCAGATAAGTAATTGTATTTAAATGTTTATTACAGGGTGACCTCAAGAACTTCCTGAGTGCCACTCGCACCCCGGCTGAGAGCGCGGAGTATGTCTCCCGCGCGGGCCCCGCCCTGCCCCCCGCCTCGCCGCGCGACCCCGCGCCGCCCCTCGCGCCGCAACACCAGGCCCTGCTGGCCTTGCATCTCGCCACCGCCGGGGGGAAACTCGCCGCTAAGAGAATCACTCACAGGTAACACATCACTCACAGCTAACAAATATATACTCAAATGTAACAAGTATCACTCGCAGGTAACGAATACCACTCGCTGGTTACGAATATTATTCACAGGTAACAAATATACATTCACAGATAACAAATATCATTCACTGATAACCAATATCACTTACTAGTAACAAATATCACTCACAGATAACGAATATCATTCACTGATAACAAATATCACTCACTAGTAACAAATATCACTCACAGATAACAAATATCACTCACTGATAATTAATATCATTCACGGATAACAAATATCATTCACGGATAACAAATATCACTCTCAGATAACAAATATCACTCACAGATAACAAATATCACTCACTGTTAACAAATATTACTCACAGATAACAAATATCACTCACAGATAACAAATATCACTCACTGTTAACAAATATCACTCACAGGTAACAAACATTACTCACAGATGACAAATATCACTCACTGTTAACAAATATCACTCACAGGTAACAAATATCACTCACTGATAACAAATATCACTCACAGATAACAAATATACACTCTCACGTAACAATTGACTTTATTGTTAACTTTTATGTTACTATATATGTATTTTAATTAAATTATATTTTATTTAATTTAATTTCAGGGATATTGCAGCACGGAACTGCCTCATAACATCATCATTGCATCTCAAACTGTCATACCCGGCCTTGACGCGGGGACCGGATTCCTACGAATACTACAAGCTACATGATCAGGTAAAATGGTTAAAATAATTTGAAAGTTAACTTTTTTACAAGTTTTTTTTTGCCCAGAATTCTAGCGGTATTGCCACGTTGAATGAGAATACTAGACAAATTTAAGTCAGCACTCCGGTCACATCCATAAACCTCTCTGCCCACATTAAAAAGAACAAGCATCTTGTTTTCTTGCCTTTCTTTCCTGGCTCGATCGCGGAACAGGCAGTAGATAAAACCGACGTTTCGAAGTGATCCTTGTGATTTTATTCCAAAAACTATCGTGAACTTGAACTATTTATATTGTAAAAACGGGAATTTTCACGTACTGCACTACTGTGAAGGCACCGACTAAGTTTCGACTCATTCCGAGAGTCTGCATCAGGGTGAGTGATCGCGACTTTCTCGCATCGCGTAGTGTACGGCGCGAAGGGAGAAAGTCAGATTAATACATGAATTTAACTTTGATTTGTTTTGTCCAGCCATCCTTTCTTTTAAGTCCAAACCATCTAAATATACTATAACACAACATAATGTAGTATATCAGTCATTTAGTTCCCATAACACAAGCTCGCTTACATTACTAGACGATGGTGTGTGAAAATGTCCAGCCTCGACAAATACCGCTTTCTGTTGGCGTTAACGCCTGCGGAAAGATTGAATTGTATGATAATGACATAAGCTGTGGAAACGTCACGTGACAGCTGCCAAGTTTTACATTGACGTTGCGTTTGTGTAAGCGTGAAAGGAAAACTAAGCGTGAGGTACTTGTCTAGACCCCTAGTAGTATTTATACATACATACATATAGTCACGCCTGTTTCCCGGAGGGGTAGGCAGAGAACGAGGATTTCCGCAAGCTACGATCCTGGCATACCTGTTTAACTTCATTCATCCTCATCACATTCTTCATACAGGCTCGGTGGTTTAGTGTACTTCTGACCTGGTCTTTTTCTAAAATGTCTCCAATTTGGTCAGAGCACGTTCGCCGAGGCCTGCCTCTACCAACTATACCATTCACGCTCGCCTTGTATACTTGTTTTGTTAATCTACTTTCGTCCATCCTTTCTATATGCCCAAACCATCTCAACATACCTTTCTCAAGTTACACCACTCATACTTCTCAAAGCTCTCATCTCCACTGCATTCAGTCGACTTTGATGTTTCTTCTGCCATACACAACTTTCACTTCCATACATTAGTGTCGGCACTAACACTCCTTTATGCACGGCTAGTCGTGCCGTCTCAGACAATTGCCGACTGCTCATGAAGGAGTGAAATGCCCCATTCATTTGATTTCCAGCATATTTATACTGTGCTAGATATATAATTTAGTCCTATATGCCAAGTTTTGTCTTGACAAATTTGCGTTGGCGTGAAAGATAAACTAAGCGGGAGGTATTTATCTAGACCCTTAGTATTATTTATTATTTATACCGTGCTAAATATATAATGCTGTCCTATTCCAGGTGATTCCACTGCGATGGCTCCCGCTTGAAGCGGTCTCTGAGGGAGAATACTCAACTAAGTCAGATGTGTATATGTTCGCTGCTACTGTATGGGAGGTAAAACTCTTTCTTTTTCAAATATAGATAGACTAGCTTTTGCCCACGGCTTCGCCCGCGTAATACCCGGTTACAAAGTGGCCTATGTGTTATTCTAATGTATAAGCTATATTACTGTAAAGTTTCATCAAAATCCGTTCATTAGTTTTTGCGTGAAAAAGTAACAAACATCCATCCTCACAAACTTTCACGTTTTTAATATTACTAGCTTCTGCCCACGGCTTTGCCCGCGTGGTACTCGGATAGAAAGTGGCCTATGTGTTATTCTAATGTATAATTTATATTACTGTAAAGTTTCATCAAAATCCGTTCATTCGTTTTTGCGTGAAAAAGTAACAAACATCCATCCTCACAAACTTTCACGTTTATAATATTACTAGCTTCTGCCCACGGCTTCGCCCGCGTGGTACCCGGATAAAAATGTAGCCTATGTGTTATTCTGATTCATCAAAATCTACTCAGCAGTTTTTGCGTGAAAGAGTAATAAACATCCATCCTCCTAGTTTATGTGTTATTCTGATGTATAGGGGCCGCGGAAGTGGGGGGGCAGAGGGGGCCAAATGCCCCCCCCTAAAATCACATAGGTGCCCGCCTACCAAGCCAAGGCTGGAGATTGAAGGGGTGACCAAAGAAATTTGCCCGCCTCGTCATGGAGTACTTCCGCGGTCCCTACTGATGTATAAGCTATATTACTGTAAAGTTTCATCAAAATCTGCTCAGTAGTTTTTGCGTGAAAGAGTAACAAATATCCATCCTCACAAACTTTCGCGTTTATAATATTAGTAGGTTTGTCAAACAAATGTAGCTTTATTATATTTGCAGATTTACACAAAAGCGGAGCTTCCATTCACTAAGTTAAATGACAATTCAGTGTTGGAGCGACTGAAAGCCGGGACACTGGAATGGATCACACCTAGCGGCATGCCGGAACCATTGGCCGATTTACTGGTAACAATCCAAATGATTTGTCCATAGTTAAGAGCTTTCACTTATGAATTGCCCAGTTTTGAGGCATGCCTTATTGTCAAAAAACTATCGTGAATTTGATTATAGAGTTGTAAAAACGGGAATTTTCACGTACCGCACTAAAGGTGAAGGCACCGACTTAGTTTCGACTCATTCCGAGGGTCTTCACGTGACGCGGAGGGTGAGCGTCGCGATCACTCACCCTGATGAAGAGTCTCGAAATGAGTCGAAACTTAGTCGGTGCGGTACGTGAAAATCCCCGTTTTTACAATATGACTATCGGTGCGGTACGTGAAAATTCTCGTTTTTACAATATGGATGCCTTATTGTATGCGTTGTTGCAATGAGGCATGCCTCAAAAGTAGTTGTCTGACGTGGGATGATTGAGACGAGAGGCCTGCCTACAATGTGCCGTCCGATTTGTGATCGCTATTTGAGTAGATTTAAGGCTATCACACACGTGTCAGCTCGGCACTAGATCGGCAACGCCTTGCCGTCAACTTAGCTACGTCTGAGGGACCGCGCGGTGATGACAGTATCACACTCGTTGACGGCTACTTAATACGAAATTAAACTTTAAAAAAAAATGGTGTGGTCACTTTGATGCATTGGATTCCAATTGGCCAGATGTGGAAACGGACCAATGAAAGGATATAGGGTAGAAATTTCCCCAGTAGTGGATCATTATAGATTAATAAAACAAACCTCTGTGGCGCAGTGGGCGAAGGCCCGCCCTGTAGAACCGATTTGGATGAAATTTGGAACAGGCTCGTGACATAGAATAGGCTACTTTTTTATCTAGATACCGCGCGGACGATGCCGTGGGCAATAGTTAGTGACGAATAAAGAAAAAATGTATTTCTTCCAGAAACGCTGCTGGAGTAAATCCCCCGCCGACCGCCCTCAGTTCGCAGAGATATGCGAAGAAATTGCGGCCATACTCAAAGACGTCACCTCCGAAAACGTGTCTCAAATATCACAGGAGAAACTTGATGACGAGTGTTAGTTTCACCATCAGACCATTGAATGTCTATGTGGAATACATCGCGATGTTTAATGTATGTATTGCACTTTATAACAATGTATGTAATCATGTGCTCCGATTGGTTAGTGTTCCAATAAGCGGCGATAGGTTGCATCTATCCATAATCTGTCCCATGGAATGCTATGCAAAACGTTGGCATATGCCGATATTAACACATGGATTTGCCTTCGATTACCCCTAATTTATATCTGTGTACTGAGTATAATTCTGAGAATGTTTATCATGGAGGTAATTCGATGTTTTTTTTACTATTTAGGGGTATAATTTGAAGTCAACCATCTCAAAATTGACATGGCGGCGGTCCGCCGTATTGGTTTTATATAACGTCAAATAGCCAATTTATAATATTTATGTTCCTCAAGATTTTACTGAAAATCATACAACAGTGTTGCTTTTTAATTTAAATTTACCTAAACTATGGCATAATTGTGTAATTTCAAAATGATTAAGAGCCGTTTATTGATAGCGAAAATTTGAAAAATATTATAAAATAACACATATGAAACAGCTATCTAAAGACGCGTTGCAAACGATATATATAACGATATGGTTCAACTGATACTACAACTGATCAATATGAAGCGACAGAAACGTTCCCAAAATGCTGTCTGCATTGCCACACTGAATGGCAATGCGTTGACCCAGATAAGAGCCAGCTTAGCGACGCTGCGACCAGTCATCCATAAATAATTTTGAATCATACGCGTAGGGCCCAGTTTCATCATGGACCCAGAGTCTCAACCCCAAAAGGCTCAATATCTAAGCTCTGTCTAGACCACAGGTTCTCAAACTTATTTTTCCCACCGCCCACTTTGAGAACAAAAAAAAACCTAACGCCCCCCAAAGTTTTTAAACAATAACCTATGTTTTCCCCTCTAGACCGCCTTAGCGCCCCCTTATATCTTCTAGAGCCTTCTACCGCCTCCCTGAAGGCCTCCAGCGCCCACAAGGGGGCGTTATCGCCCACTTTGAGAAACAGTGGTCTAGACTATTGCCATATTTGTGCATCTTGTCAAAGTCAGATCCTCGGTCGATCTCTTAATCTTTACATTAAATATACATATATTTTATTTCAAAATGATTGAATATCATTATCTTTGTTTAGCTAATTAAGGTAGCTTCCAACATTAATTTAAAAAATTTATAAATGTTTTACAATTTTATAAGTATTTTATAAATATACATTTGAGTCATTTGTATGCATTTACAATTTAGTATGATAGGGAGTGTGTTATAATATTTAATCGAAGTTTTATATTAAAAGAAATATTTTATTCCAAAAACTATCGTGAACTTGACTATTCATATTGTAAAAACGGGAATTTTCACGCACTGCACTATCGGTGAAGGCACCGACTAAGTTTCGACTCATTCCGAGAGTCTTCATCAGGGTGAGTGATCGCGATTTGCTTCCTCCGCGTCGCGCCATGCACTACGACCCTGATGACGCCGTGTACCTTGATGAAGGCTCTCGGAATGAGTCGAAACTTAGTCGGTGCCATCATCGATAGTGCAGTACGTGAAAATTCCCGTTTTTAAAATATGAAAAGAAATATTATTAAAAATAATAATAATGGATAGGATAGAAATAAAAGTTGCATTTATTAAATTAGGTACGGCCCAATTGCGCCAACCGAGGTTACAATTTAACCCCAGGTTATGTTCTCGATGATGGAGCGTACAATTAGCTCCCGAGTTATAAACTCTGATTGGCGAAATTGGGCCGAAATTATTTAGCTTATAAAATTGACAAGACGGATATTGAAAAACATAAGGTATTATTTTATTTTTATTTTATTTATTTAACAAAATCAGCAAAATCACAGCTCTCAAGAAATGATAACTTTTACTAATAAAAAACTTACAGCCAATTAGGGATTTAAATTTCTTGTACTTTACCAATAAATTGACGACAGTCAGTCATACATTACACAATATGGGTAGAAAGCAATAGTTGATAGCACCCTTACTAGTAAAAACTAAACTTATATTTTTTTTTAATTAACAGTTTCACTTTCATGAGTTCTTCCACGTTATTCCACTCCCACTTCCACGTTATTTTACAAATAACGTGGAATGCTAAGTGCTATGATAATGTTTTGACGTGCCTCTGACCACCCCTACTTGGTATCCTCACAGATCTTCGTACTGAGTATGGATCTGAGGACCAACATGGGGATTACAGTCTTGAGCGTGTTTGTTTTGTTTGTAAATTAGGTATAAGTATTTTTTGTAAAAATATTTTAATCATTTTTTCAACCGTCTGAAATTTAAAATTATTAAAAACATTTATTCATACAACTATGTAAATGTAGGTATATACAAAAAATACAGATGAAACAGCTAGCTATCTAAAGACCGTTGCAAACGATCTATAGATAGCTCAACTGATCCAGATCACTACCTGACGGAAGCGTTCACAAAATACCGGCTGCATTACCACGCTGAATGGCAACGCTTAAGTACCAATCAATTTACTAAATTAAACAGATTTTTAATGAAAGTGTACATTAATTCAATACAATCATGGAATGATGACTTTGTGGCCCATATCGTGTGTCATACTGTGCCCCATTTTGCATTATTTTCATTGACGGGAACGAAATGATAATAGAAAAAAAATTGTGTTAATAATATAGTTATATTGACTCCCTAGTTTATTCAATATTACCTTATCTGTGTTTGCTGTAAGCACAGAGTATATAAGTACTAAAATTTATGTGGCGTCAGTCTAGAACCTATTTTTTAAAAAGGCGCAATACCTAAAGGACTTTGAACTCAAAGTGGGTCAGCATCCAACTAGGTGATTGTTGGCATTCTAAATAAACGAAATAATAATGATTAAAATATTTTTACAATAACTTTGAGATGTAAGTAGATTTATTTAGGTATTTAAGATTAAAGACCCAAGCTAACGAAACTGCCAATTTGTATATAAAACTAGTTTAAGGTTGAGATGAGACATTTTAGATTAGATTACTTTTTAGAATTATTATTTAGACTTCGTCCTAAATAATTGTAATTTTAGCGTCCATCGAATCGATATTTCAGAATTACATAAGCTTAATAGACTTTAGGAAGTAAGTACGTATTTACTTAATTTAATAAATGAAGACCCTGATGAAGACTCTCAGAATGAGTCGAAACTTAGTCGGTGCCGATAATATTTCAGTACGTGAAAATTCCCGTTTTTACAATATGAATAATTGAATGAAATCGTAATCAAAAATGTTAAAAGTTCGACAATCAAATTAATTTTCTCTTAGCGATTCCTTTATTTTGAAATATAATTAAACAATGACACAAATTGTAAAGCCCGTTTTTCGTCTATGGGACCGCCCCCCAATGACTTATGGTGATTAAAGAACCATCCTTGAAGTCATACAAAACGATTGCACACAACGAAATCGAATAAGCCGTTTCGTAGATAAATGTCGCGATAAAAGAACAATCCTTGAAGTCATACAAAACGATTGCAAAATCGAATAAGCCGTTTCGTAGATAAATGTCATGTGCATTAGCTAGATATTAATATTTCCTACGCGATTAACAAGAATTGGACAAATATTAAGACTATCGAGGCGCAAAGTAGTCAGCGAAACTTTTGTTTAAATTTGAGCTTCACTTAACAATTAACATTCTCTAAGTAGTCAAAATGGGGGAATAAATCAAATAAGAATGACCGGCCATTTAAAATAATTCTAGCATTTAGTTTTCCGAAATAAAGAAGCACTAACAGAAGTTTCATACAGATTAAACTCGAATAGTTTTAAGATAGTGTATATTATTTTAAAAAGTGACCAGCGTTGCATTTATTAGAATAAGCATGTAATCTCAACTTTAGATTAATTTGATAGACTTTTATGAAGACTGCTTTTTTTATTTATTTAAAGTTAAAAGTTAAGCTGAGTGATTTTCGGTCGTAACTGACATAACTTTGTACCGAATATAGATAAATGAATTGTGTAAAAGATGATGTGCGTAAAAAGTTAGTACTCAGATGACGTATTAGAGGAAAATAATAAAAAAAATACATTAGACTCATACATTGTCCTGATCTAACAATAGAATTACCTTGTGCGTATCAGGCTACATGTACCGTGGTAGCACACCACCCACCCAGACCCGGAACATGTATCTGCAGAGCATGCTAACATTTGTCCCGCGACGGGAATCGAATCCGCACCTCATATCGCAGCTAGCTAATCGCCGGCCGCGCCACCGAGCTCGCCAAAATGGCACCAAAAAGAACGAAATGCATCGTTCCTCCTAAAAACGCGTCAAAATAACAGACAGTAAAAACAAGTAATGGGTCTGGGACTCCTTGGTCATTACTATTATTGAGTAATAGCTGATCCGACAGACGTTGTTCTCTCCTTGACTGTGACATTGACAGATACGGAACGTCAGTTCAATAACCATAGAGGGAATAACCACTACGTTCGACAACCAAGATGAGTTTGTACGAGATAAACGTTTTTTTTACATATTCCTGGCAATTTTTTTCAATATTTTTTGTTTTAACACCTAATTCGTACTTTTAGAAAACATTTTAAAACAAGAAACAGCCTAATCGGTCCAGCCGTTCATTAGTGATGCGCTTACCAATGAAAAGCATTTAGTTTCTATTTATATAGATTATTTTCGCCGGTATGCCACATAATGTATTAAAAATTTCAAAAATATATAACAGCGTTTTAATTTTTACTTTATTTATAAGGATGTGTTGAATATAGTATTATTTTTTAAATGATCAATTTGTTTAGGTCAGTTTAAAACTGACAGATGTAGGATTAAGCTTAGTGCCAGACTTAGATTAGGTACCTATTCTAAATTTAGCTAGAATTATGTCAATTTGACTAGTATTTTTATTATGTAATAAGTAAGATTATTTAAACTTAATTTTGTAATAGTGTATCGTCATAATTTACAATTATTGTATAGATTTTAAGAATTTAAGTAAGGTCTACATTGTGGGATAATATTTTCGAACAGGTAGACAAGACATTTTACCTTAAAATTATTATGGGATTTAATTTTAATGTTTAGGGCTGATAGGTAATTAGCATTAAGTTTTATTTAGCAATTTTATGATGTTTCGCTTTATTTTCTAGATGTTTGATTCCTATTTATCTCATTATTTTATGTACGTACTTTAATTTGTGATATAGACTGTTTTTTTAACTATTATAGAGCTTTAGCTGTTTTGACTAAATTATAACTTGAAGGTTTAATCGGCTTAACTACGAGTATATGTATGAGAGTCAAGTCGATCTTAACTAAATTCTGACTCTAGTTAGAATTGATTTAATATCGACTGAATTTAAGTTGAATCGATTTTTACTTATCGAATATTGATGTGCTATTTGTAATGAAACTAGCATTTGCATTTTTAAATAAACTTTTAAATAAATCCACCTAATGGTTTTTTTTATATTTATTCGAACCTTTGGTTTTTATCACATTCATTTTATTGATGGTTCGATTAACAGAAGACTATAGTATTATAATATCTGTGTTAGAAGTAAAATACATACAGGAATCCGTAAAAAACATGTTGAAAACATTTTAAAACTATCGTGGTTATGAACATAATATTCCCTTAAAACAGGATATTTTCGTTTTTTTCTAAAGCTATATTTTAGGGTTTGCTAGCATTACAATGAGCCTTTATAAGATCGTCTTTTTGTAGTAAAGTATGGTTTTCCGTGTGAATTAGCGAATTTGTTTTGAAGCCCTAAAACCTACTTTAAGATTTTTTTATTTTTATCAAAAAAATCATAAGTTCGGAAACTTCTAGCTTAACTTTTCATGACCACAATAAAACTAATACTCGGAAAAACATCAAAAAATGTGGAGGTAGTCTGAAAAGGATAGAGCGAGCGAAGATCTCTTGATCTGCCAACACCAACCGGTGTTTGTTTTCATGTTTTGTTGTTTATCCAAAGATTGTTAGTTATGAATATCCAAACATCCACTTTCGCTTTTATAATACTAGTACGATATGATAGTATAAACAATAAATATTAGTTGTCATATTTTTTTATAAAGACAATGTAAATAATTAAATAATGCTGGCTATTTTTCACACCGCATCATCTAGCCCCAAACTAAGAAGAGCTTGTAGTATGGGAACTAAATGACTGTCAAACTACTTATATTTTTTTTGTAAATAAATACATTATTTATTTACAAAAAAAATATAACACCCAGACCCGAGACAAATATTTGCTAATCATACAAACATTTTGAATATCAGACCAAAATTAATTTAGCTCGAAGTTGATAACTAAATCTGAATTAACATAAAAATAATTATGAAAGCTAATAAGTTAATTAAAATGCAGAAATACTTAATTAAACAGCTAAAGCCGAAATACAATCAAAAATCAATTATTGTATTTGCAAATTTCCACGGCTTTATAATGGAAATGTTTAGTGATTAATTGTTAGTGTTTCGTTTTCTCAAGATGAGGAGCACTCTATTTTTGGTAACCCTTCTCTTCCCGATTATGTTGGGAATTGAACGAACGGATAATAATTTACTGGTAAGTACCTACTGGGGGATAAAGGTTCTCGAACCGGGATAGGTACGCAGTGTAAAGTCAAAGTCAAAATTCGTTTATTCATTAAAATCACAAGGATTAATTTTAATCGACGAAGAAAGATAATAAACAAGGCTGGTTATTCTTTTTAATGATCCTATAATGCCCCCCTGACGGCCTTAAAGATTTTGGATGTCAGTAGCTGGCCGTGGATCGAAATCGTCATGGTACTTTGAGAGGGATCTATGCCCAGCTGTGGACTTCTACTGTCTGAAATGATAGTGAAGACGTTAAACCTTACTCATAATCGCCATTTTAAAAAGCAGTTCCAGAAGAAAGAATTCCTATCTTCTGTGAGACTAATAAGTCCCAGTTAATAAAAAATAAAATAAATGAGTATAATATAATCTAGTGATATGGACTTTGACATTCTGTGTTCTATATTATTATTAATAAATCTAAGTAGTTTAAAAAGCTAAGGTACCTAAAAAATCCAGCTATATAATCGCTCAGCTTAAAACTATGCTTGTATACACATTACTTAAATTAACAGGATGATCGAGAACACTCAAATCAAATGATTGATGAAGAAACTGAACAGAAAATGGCCGATCCACTAAGACAGGTATGTATATCCTAAAGTTCTACCTAACTGAGATACGTAACTTGGTAAATATACCATCCTTCTGTTATACCAATAACGAGCAACATACATATTAGCTATCTATGTCCCAGAATATGTAGAAATACTTAGAATGGGTAAGAATAATTAATCAAAAAAATGTGATAACTTAAAAAAAATACACAAAAATAGTGGTTCCTCATGGACCGAACGGTACGCACAACTAATTATGCCACAATTCGGAACAAATAGTTAGTTAGTTTCGTTAAACACAACAGTTATAGCATATGTAGTTGTTCTATAATTGTTCTTCACATAGAAATGTTCCATACGACACCACCCTTTCTGGGTGGTCATAAAAACAACCGAGTCGGATCGGCCCAGGATTTTTTTTAGTGGTGCCAAGTTGTGTTTAACGGAACTAATATTTGGGATGACAGAACTAACATTTTTTCGATAAAAATACCTATGCCAAAAAAATGTAGCCGTTATTTCCTATTGGTTGTAGAAAACTCTCTTTCGATATACTTAGTATGATCACAGATATTATAATACAAGTAATATGATACATATTCTGGGGCAACCTGTAGGTACATCATTTTTATCAGTTACATTTATCTATTTAGTCTAGAGGTGTCTTTTTTTGCGCGTTGTAAATTAATAACATTATTCATGTTCTTGTTTTTATTTGCCTAATTTATTACTGCTTGGTGATTAAGGAACATTTTTTTTTGCAGGGAATATCCTCAGATGATTCAGAAAATGTCATAAGTGTATGTATTAATTTTGTGAATATATTTTTTAAGCTAAGTATCGTGTAGGCTAGATACAAACACAGTATTTATGGACTATGGTCTTAGCATGTTAATATTTGTTGTGATTCGGGGCTTATAAAGACCCCGTATGATGAAATAATTCGTAGATAGTGTCTTTTATTTAAGTACAGCGTATTATAAAATATATGGTATTATTTCTAGATTGACGAGGTACGTAATTCAAGTATTTAACATACATTTTTCACTTCATCTTAAAAAGAGTCTACATTATATAAATATATTAATAAAGAAAATTATTCCATAAAGAAAGAGCCTTTTCACTTCGGAAATACATTTTGCACTTTACCTACTCGGAAAATACATTTTTTTTTCACACACTCATAAAAATCTTTTCACTTCACATACTCGTATTTCATTTATTCATGCTCAAATGTGTTTATAATATCTGACATCGGAAATCGGACCTAAAACAGATTTCATCAGATTTGTACCGGAAACAGTCTACTTTCACTATCACGTGTTTTAATAAGAATATTCCAATATCAAAACAAAAGTTTTTGCTTTTATTTGTAGGTACAAAAACCATTTTTCGGAATAATATCATATTCTGGGACACCCTGTATACATTTTCCTCACCATGAAAGTCCCGCTTTAGTTTTTGATTTATACATCTAAAGTCGAAAACAAACCTACGGCCACCTGAGGGCCTATGATAGATAGATAGATAGTTTTGTATGAAAATCTTAGAGATACTGTCGACATTAAGACATGTTATAAACTCAGCGTAGATCCTCTGTTGGTAAGCTCTTACCGTAAACTATGGCGTTGCCGACACTGAGACATAGCGGGTATGAAGTAATCTCATTATACCCCGTCTGTATAGCAAAAAGTCTCACCGTTTTACTAATTTTATTTCTTTAGGGTATTCTTCCTTCTGGAACATGGTTTCATAACAACAACGGAAAGATAACCTACTTTAGTTATCCAACAAAAGTAAGAAAACCCTAATTATTTTAAACTTCTCCGTTACTTATAAACGCTTTACTATTTATATAGACACTTAAATAGAATAGAATAGAAAAATATTTTAAATATACTTACCAAGCTAATCCATTTGAATCAAAGATTTTGGACTTGATTAAAATATGGTGATGAATAATTATCGACATCTAGCGATGGCTAACCTGCAACATGACGTGCTTATATTTGGACTTGTCTTTGACTACTATCGGTATTCTCACGGGTCCGCGTACTGAGCAATACCATACCTACTCAATTCGCTCAGTCCTATCTCTGAAGATTTCCATCATGAGGATTATAGCCCATGTTTTTTTTACATTTTGTCATTATTATTCTAAGACTACCTAGTACCCATGATTAACCCCGAGAGGCGTCATATTGAACCACACTGTTCTGTCAATACATCTGTCTTTTAGGACTGATGTTGGCAAACGCGGACATTGTCATTGCTATTGCGTCATGTTGCCTGCTATGCTCTGATTGGTTGAAACTACAGTTCGACCAATCAGAGCACAGCAGGCGTGGCGGGACTCGCACGACAGTTGACAGAATTGTTTTCTAGCACATTATCAAACACTGCGTCTCTTGACTAGTTAACTAGAAGCGGCATGCCATACAAACGAGGTGAAATTAATGTAAAATAACGCCGCAATACGGCTAATTAGAGACTTGTGTTAGAAGGTTTATTACGATTCAAACAGGCTTGCTATATTAAAATTTAAATGAGCGGTTCTCAAACCTGCACCTTAGTTTCTAATCGTCAATTCATCAGCGCTTAGCTGAATATAAAATATAAACTAACTTTAAGACTGGCTAATTATCAAGGAGTTCTTTTAGATTAGGAGTTCTTTTTTTGTGGCACGTGCTAACGCATTTACTGGTTAATTTATATGCATAACTAGTGTTTACAAAAGTAGGCCAGTGAATCTTTATGTACCTACAGGCTGTCCCAGAATAATATATTATTATCTATCACTTAGATGACATTATGTCATACATACATATTTCTAGTTCAAGAATTAATGCGTACACCGCCGACCATTAATGCAATCTAATAGATTACTCTTCATCCAAAGGTTGTCTGGATGAGATCGCTTCGAAGCGATAAGATCGCCCATTGTACTTTAGTTATTTTTGTAATTTTCTTGAAGTGTAGAATAAAGTATTTATATTAATAAATTTCACAAAAAATAAATTTTGACAAGTCTGCGAAGAGTGCGTCTTGTTTGCAATTTGACCATTTTATATTCACCTTCTTTGTCTTAGTACACTAAGTATGTAATGAAATTATATTATTATGTATATTATAGACCCCGAGAAGACCAAGAAAACCCTTTCATACTTTACCAAGAAAACCTGTGAGTTTATTTTAAGTACTTAGATTTATTTATAATTCGGCTTGCAAGAAAACCTACACAGTGGAAGAGTTTTTTATTATCTAGTTAAGAAATATGACTTACGTATGTGATGACGATGGTAGGTACTTAACCAAGTACACACTTAGATAGGTAACTAAACTTGTTTTTATTTTCTACTAGTTTCTGCCCACGGCTTCGCCCGCGTGGTACCCTGATAAAAAGTATCTTATGTGTTATTCTGATGTATAAGCTATATTACTGTAAAGTTTGATCAAAAACTGTTCAGTAGTTTTTGCTTGAAAGAGTAACAAACATCTATTCTCACAAACTTTCGCGTTTATTCTTTCACACACGTTGTGACGTTGTTTAAATTCATGTGTATACGAGTATCTCATATGAATAAATAATTTTGATTATAATTATGTCTGGCTTGTTAGCAATTTGACCATTTTATATCCCCTTCTTTTGTCATACCGACCTAGCTCTTGGTACCTATGTAATGAAATTATAATTATGTACATTATAGACCTCGAGAAGACCAAGATACCCGATTAAAACTTTACCAAAGAAACCTGTGAGTATAATATCGATGTTTTATCTGCAATTGTGTAATTGAAAATACCTCTTTACAGAAGCGTAATAATTTAAGTTATATTTAATTGTATTGTGCATATTGCATACATTAGATAATGTATCATATTTTTATTAAGTATTTATATTGTAATTGAATTTATTTGACCCAAACCCATTCTGAAATCACTGTACCTACTTGTCTGTTTAATAGCTCTGAATAACTGACCAGATTTATTATGTAGCTTTATTTTATGAAAATTGACAAAAATAAGTAGGCTGTATAGTTTCTACAGTGAATACATGATCATAATCATACGAACGAGTACAAACTCCCGCCTCACAGGGATGAAATTCTGTCTTACTTACCTACAAATTTCAAATATATATTTTTTTTAAAGAAAATAATGCTTTAAGTATGTATATAAATTTATAACATGTACATTATAGGCCCCGAGAAGACCAAGACGCCCTTACTATATACCTAGAAAACCTGTAAGTACCTATCTATCAAAATAGCTATACTTAATATAAACTTCAGTCATCCCTTTGTACATATTTATAAATAGCTTAGAACTGGGTATAGTAAAGAAAAATTACAAAATATTGAGATGTAAATTAAGAAAGCTTAATGATGAAGATGTAAATTAAAAGCTTTCTTAATTTACATCTTACACATTTCAAATTTTAGTATAATTTATCTAAACATAGAATCTAGGCCAATATTTTGTAATTTTTCTTTATTACACTTAGTTCTAAGCTATTAATAAATATGTACTAACATAATAACAGAACCGAACAGTATCAAGGTCCCCTTTTAAAACTTCACTCTTGGTGAAATTTTAAAAGAGTAGGTACCTTATATTATAAGGTACCTACCCTTTTCACTATAGGTATATACCGGGTATAATGGAACTAAGACTGACAACGCGAAAAAAAAATCAGCTGTTCGATACATTTCAGCCAAGAAGGTATTGAAATTTAGTATGGAACAGCTGATTTTTTTTTCGCGTTCACAGTGTTGGTGCCATAGTAAAAGTTGTTCATATTGATGGGTACTTTCACTCCCCGAAGTTTTCAGGAGTAGTCTTATTACACCCTGTATAACCCTGCACCTACTAACTCTTACACAGAAAAAATAATATTATAATTAATAATTTAATGAATGTTCTGCATAATAATATATTTGTTTCGGGTCTGGGTGTTGTTGTAGCACGGTACTCGTAGTCCCTGATACCCACGACACACAGAATCCTAGTATGTGGTCAGGACTATGTAAGTCTGTTGGCTACAAAATGTAATTTAAATAAATGTGTATATTTGAGTCCTTTTCGATTCCATTCTGGTAAAGACATGACCACAGACTACTATATGTACCAGGGTACATGACACCATTAGGTGTTTTTGTTAACATTGCTACCCACTTTGGACAGGTTGGGACAGGTTTACACATTTTAGAATATAATTACGACTATACCACGTACTTTACTATTCTCCTGCTGACGTTTCGTTGACCGTTTAGAGGTCCTTCCTCATGAGCACCGTCCGCGACCACGCGAGCACGCGAGTGAGACGGGAACGTCAGCAGGAGAATAGTAAAGTACGTGGTATAGTCGTAATTATATTCTTAAATTATACTAAACCACGATAATTTTAATTCTATAGGTTTACACATGTCTAGTGACCGAACCTTAACATAGGACCGAGGTTCCTATGTTTTCGAACTGGTGTTCACTGAATTCATTTTCACAGTTCATCGATATTTCGATCATCAACGACCGAATGACCGAATCGTTTTGACGATTCGATCACCATTTTACATGCTTAGTTTATACTTCATAAACCCATTTTTTTTATAGTTTTGGCCTAAAAAGAAATACCAAATCAACAGAGTAAGTACTGTACTTTCATGAGTCTTCAGTTTTTAATATTAAAAAAATATATAGATAAGTAGGTGCCTATATTGAACACCAAATACGCTTTGATATTTTTTTAAACAAATAAACTTTTTGCGCAGATTGGCAGCAACGGCAACACACCATTGGTAAGCCCATGGGAACATACTAATTTCTCACACATAATTTTGATAGGTTAGCAATAAGCATCACGCTACCAAATCGTCTTGAGCATTTTTTTACAAACAAACCATTTTGCAGCTTAACAGATACGGCGATACACCATTAGTAAGTACACCAATTTTTTTTGGAAATTTTGACGATTCGTTCACTGACAGGATATGTAACTTTAGTGTTAGAGATTCTGCGCTGCTCGTTCGTATGCTCGATCAATCGAGTGCAATTGAGTGTTTACTATTTCCTAAGTAAAATCATTCAATTAAACGAGAAAACAGAACCTTCTCGTTCAAATGAATTGTCGAGTCACTCGATCAATCGATATATTATTCTTTATTTTCATACTTGTAACCGAATTTTCGGCACCGCAATACATATATGGTGGGTATCACGAATATTTGGGTTTCAAATATTCGTGCAACCGGAATTTTTATTAACGACATCATAACATTCAAACGTCAATTGGAAACAATTGGAAATTGGTGGTATAGTCGTTATATTATGTCCTTGAACGCCATACCAAACCATTATTTAAAGGTAGATAACTTAAGTTTTAGGTCATTCATCAGCATGCTGTGTACCTAACAGTTTAAATTAAAAGATTCTTACGATTTGACTTTGCGCTTGCGCGCTAAAGACTATTTATCTATATCCTTGTTTATTTTCCAGAGTGGTCAAAAAATCGCAATACCATCTGTACGTACCTAACTAATCACTTCCTTCTAAAGGCAGATAACTATCTTATTTTCTAAAACACTAACACATTTACCTATTGTAAAGTATTTAACTAGGTACTCATATTTCTTCCAAAAGTACGGCTACGTGGGTACCTTATTTAGACTTTTCGACATCTATTCTTTGCAACAAAAACAGCGTGGTCCAATATGTCGGAGTCAATTCACTTGACAACGATTCTAAATAATATATGTGATTTCAATAAATTAAAACCATTTAGTAGGACCTATGGTTGAGGCTGGTGGAGAACCATGAGGAGTGGCACAAACAATAGGGAGCATATACTCAGCAGTAAAGTCAGACTGTAAAATATGATGATGTCCCAAAGTAAGTTTTAGATTTTAAGCCAGGGTTTTTCTGAGACTCGTGTTGGTTTTTACTTTAAATTAAAAACCATAATACCTATAATGAGTGAAGGTAGGTAGTAACAAAGTTTTATTTTAACTACCTACCTAGTATGGTAGAGATGTAAATTATTGGAATACCTAGTCTTCCGCGTCAAAAAAACAGCGTGTAAGGATAAAACGCCTCAAATACCTACTTTCCTTTCCGTACATAACCCTCACCATAAGAACTCGCTCCCATAGTAGGTAGGATTTTTTATGGCAATGCAGTTCAATTGAAGTTGGTAACAAATATTTTCAAACATTAATAATGTTAGAATGTTGCATTCGTTTTTCTTAACGATACATTATTCGTTCCGAATTTTGGAAGGATTGCGGTTCTTATTCGTATATCATATATATATATACCTAGTTTTCAATCGGCAATGGGTATTGCAGAATGATAATAATTTAATTTTGTTTAGTGTTCCTTTTTCGACGCTCGGACGGTGACCGGTTACATTTATTCTGTTCAGCCGTATGCCTTTTATTATTGCTTGTTGCGGTCTTTTGAGAGCGCTCATGTAAGGGCCCTATGTGGCTTCGCTACTCTCCTGTCTGCGGACGCACTTGTGAACGGCTCGCTTGACGCCCAAAGTCTCGTAAGAGAATCGGCCGAATTGCGCGCTAAGTCCATAGGTGCGTAGTGAAGTGATCACATCTATCGTCTGTTTTCTCGATAAACGTAAACTGTAAACGTAACTGTATAGTCCGTTTTCTCGGGTTTTACCGGATATCGCAGCATGTCACCAGGAAGGAGGCATTAGACGATAAACTAGGCGCCTGCAGTGCAGTTAGCATATCGTTCAGGCAAGTGCCATGCTGACCTGTTCATTTATTTTTAGTGTTGTGGCCAACGCTCAGATGGCCAGCCAGCATGTGGGTCACAAAATAAGGTAAGTTTAAGAACTCGTTGCCAAAGTTGCCACACATTGGTGTCGGGATCAACAAATTAACAGTGTCACAGGCTGTCAGAAAGAAAGCGGGATCAACTTAGTTTTGATCGAAGGTACACAATTTTACTTGTAAACTCACTAAAAACTCGATGCTTAGATATATTAGGATTTATTTTAAAGATAATTAGGAAGGAACACGATTTTATCATGATGCATGAAACTGTGTTGAAATATCTGAAAACAGTAGAGTTAACGACAATAACCTATCGCTAACATACCATTGGTGGAATGGGTAGGCGGGCGGGATTTTTTTAAACTGTGTTAATTTTTTTAGCCTTGTGGTAATGGTGGAGGGCAACAGGGCGTTTTCAATATTGCGATGGGAGCCCCTCAAATAAAATTGCCAGAGGTAAGTTTGACTGCAGCTGGGGCAAGCTTCATTCAAACCGAAAAATATCTAGCTAACTAGCTCAGTTTTGGCTGAAGCCAAAACTGAGCACGGCATTAGATGCAAGGAAATCAGTGACCAACATAAATTGAACTGCATTGTCATAAAATTTCCTCATGTCACGTGATCAACATCTTTCCGCTGACTTTTGACAACAAGCAAGTTAGTTCTGACTGCTCGCTATTATGTCAAAAATCAGCGGAGATATGTTGATTAGCACAGACTAAAAAAAATAAGGAGGTTCAAAGCCTTTCTCGAACGGATAGCAGTGACGGTTTTAACGGCTGTCGAAACGGTCCTAATTATTGTAAAATCTGAGTTTTGCAAAAGTTATATAAGGACGCTTTTCTTTCATAGAAGAAAAATATTTCGTCGTTTCAATATAAGTATAATTAGGTAGATCAAAGTCAAAGTCAAAATTCATTTATTAATGAAAATCACAAGGATTTGAAACGTTGGTTTTATCTACTGCCTGTTCCTCCGCGACCAATCCAGGAAAGAAAGGCAAGAAAACAAGGCTGGTTATTCTTTTTAATAATCCTTTTACAAAACAATAGATACCTACATTTTTTATAAAGTTGGAGCATTTTCAATCTATATAAATACCTCATTAATAAAAAAATATTATTATTACATTTTTAATAATTTACCTACCCTTCTTTTACTTTTGTGACGGTGCCGTTGTTTTTACCTACTTTGATGATGCTCCACTAAATGCCTATTACAATATTATTAAAGTATCGAGAATCTAGTGTTTAGTCTTTATAAACCTAACACATTACTATTTAAGACAATACTAACTATCTTTTATAACTACTCAGTTTGTGTCAGATAAATCTATCTATGAATACGGGAGCATCTACTGCTTGCGTTATTAAAATAATATGTTTCTAATCGGATTGACATTATGTTTAAGATCAAAATGCCTGATAATTGGCCTTTCGGGAGCGATGGAGGCATAAACAATGTGGTGAGTGAACCTACCATAGACTATAGAGGTACAAATATTGGGCCTGAGCATGGTTGTATCGATAGCTAAAATTCGACATAAATTCTCGATAAAACGGGGTTTTGTCGAAATTTGGGGTTATACCACAAATCCCCCCCCTGAAAATCCCCCTTTAGGGAGGGAAACTGGAATCTAAAAACAGTCTAGAAATTCCCCTTGATATCCCCCTAAAGGGAGAATCAGTAGCATGGAATGTATCGTAGATAAATTCGAAAAAATATACCGTATTTATCGAATTTTATCGAAAACCGTAGTATGATCTTATTTTTAAATAAGATTCATTTTTTTGGATCATAACGATTTCGATCGGTTTTGGAAAATGTATACAAAGCGAAAAATATATTTTGGACATTATTCTTGTTGAAGCCGAGAGAAAGGTGCGTGAGGAGAGGATTATCAGGCGGCGTTTTCGAGGTGCCTCTGATCCTCTGGACCTAGATAGAAAAAGACATTATTATTAAACTTTTTCGCATGGAAATCACTCGAAAAAATATATCGAGGCTAGTTCTGTGCTAGCGGTTTTAGATAAAATTCGATAGAATAAATTAGTTTATCGATAGGTACGATAAATTTGTCGACCGAAGTTACATGATCGCAGGGCAGTCAAGGCAGTTACAGACTAAACATTAGTCACTGTTAAATGAAATATTTACTACCTACATATCTATATACCAGTTACCTACCTACGTACATGTACATTAGAAAGACTAACATATTTTATTTATTTTGTCCATTAGGTTCAATCGGGTGTAATAGTAAGTTCTTACCTAATATTTTAAGTTTTTCATTCCGTGCCAAAAAACGTATTGTATTTAGTTATATAAATTGACAGATTAATACAATACTAGCTTCTGCCCACGGCTTCGCTCGCGGATAAAAAGTAGCCTATGTGTTATTCTGATGTCTAAGCTATATTACTGTAAAGTTTAATCAAAATCCGTAGTTTTTGCGTGTAAGAGTAACAAACATCCATCCTCACAAACTTTCGCGTTTATAATATTAGTAGGATGCCATAAAAATATCAATTTCAATAATTTGCAGACAAAAGAACCGTGTTAGCCTAAAGGGCGGTACCCCGACTTCCGACTTCCGGTCGTGGGTTCGAACCCGTTCGTGCACCAATGGATTTTTCCAGGCGAATAATGTATGTGCTGACTAACACGTGCCCAAAACGGTGAAGGAAAACACCGTGACGAAAACAAGATTGCCAACCAAAAAAATTTAAAGCATGTGCATCTGTTAGTGTTTCAATAAGTGGCGATGGGCTTGCAAACCTGTCAAGGGGAATAATAACTTGCAAAACACGGGCATGTTGCAAATGTAATGTTTGGACGTGCCTATGACTACCCCCTACTTGACATCCTTAAAGATCCTGATATCGCTATACGTATTATGTCTACCATGGGTAATACAGTTGTGATCGTGTTTGTTTTTTTTTTGTAGACAAATGCATGGGGTCAAATACAGATGAAAAAACTGCAAAACCTAAAGGTGAGATAAGAATGTTAGAGCGTTAATCTTAACGCATTAGCATTGCCATTCAGAGTGGCAATGCGCCCAGTATTTCGGGACCGCTTCCGTCTGGTTGTGATCTGGATAAGTTGCGCTATCTATAGATCGTTTGCAACGGTCTTTAGATAGCTAGCTTTTTTGTATATACCTATTTTTACATAGTTTTATGAATAAATGTCATTAACGTAGAATGTTAGTAGATAATGTGTAGTGTAATTACTAAAATGATTAGAATGAAAGGATTTCGAAAATAGTTGAATAGAAACGAAATAAGGTTAAATTTATACAAGATTGCCCATTGAATCATCCTCTTATAGGCTGATTCAATGATTATTATTGAGCTTTTTTTTATAAAAAAATATATTAATAATGCTGGACATTAGCTCCAAACTAAGCAGAGTTATTCTCTTCAGTGTAAATAAATGGATTAGGGGATTTCTGGAACTCTTGTCGAGAAATCTCCTTTATTTTCCCCTTGAGCGGAAGTGAATTATTGCAGGGAATTCATGGAATAAGCCTGCGAATCGAATGGTGAAAAAACAGCATGATCTAGCCCCAAACTAAACAGAGCTTGTATTATTGCAACTATATGACTGATATACTATTTATATAGTAACTTTTTCTAAATACATACATATTATACATAAAAATACCCAGACCGGAGACAAATATTTGCTGATCATATAAACATTTGTCTCGCGGTGGGAATCCAACCCAGGCATTGCTGTGTTTGTGTATCTAGCGACTTCGTCTCATTGCCGTCTTATATTTTTCTTACAGATGCGGAAGCATAGAGTTTGCATTTTAAACGCTAACCAAGAATACTGCATCACCAAAAGCTGAATGTGAGTGAAATAATGTACCTATGTATAAAAAAAACTGTTATTACCTATTTAGTTAAAAGTACTTGATAAAAAAACAGGGGATTTCTGGAACTCTTGTCTAGAAATCCCCTCGGCAGATTATCGAAGGGAATTCATGAATTATAAAACCAAAATGTAATAAATAACATGTTACATAGTCTGGACTCACCTTTAGGTTTTGTAGACAAAATCGGAAGGGGCAGAAAGCGAATAAAAAAATAAAAACTCAAAATTCTTAAGATACAATAATCTTAAGACTTTTGAGTTTTTTTTATCCTGGGCGTAAACAGAGAGTTGATGTTAACGTGATGAGTATGTTTTATAAGATAAGGTTAACGTGTTGTGATCTGCCTGTGACATCGTAGCTCCCAAACGGATGAACCGATTTAGATTGCGTTTTTTTTTTTTTGAAAGGTGACTTGATCGAGATATTTCTTAGCTATGATTCAAGAAAACCTGTTCAGTCGTTTGAAGATCATCAGCTCTTTTCTAGTTAATGTGACTGTGGACAAAAAAATGCTGGACATATTCACACAGCATCATCTAGCTCCAAACTAAGCATATATATTATGGGAACCACACGACTGATATACTATTTATATAGGAACTTTTTTTTGTGAATAGATACGTATTATATATAGAAAATACCCAGACCGGAGATAACTATTTGCAGATCATATAAACATTTGTCTTGAGGCGGGAATCGAACGCAGGCTTCTGTCCCAGGCGGGCCTTCAGCATTTGAATAATGCTGTTTGTTTTTTTGCAATCGATTAGTATGTCTTCTAGGCTGGTTTTTAGGTAGGTCTTATCCCATCATCCACTAAAGGGCATTGCAATCGATGATAGAAATACACGAAGGGGGTTTTACCTACAATATTATAAAAATTACCTTGTGTATAAATGCTAATGTTAGAATATCAGTCATGTAGTTCCCATAACTATAGATATTATAATAATACTAGTACAGATACGTCATCCCATACAGAAGAAATGGATAGCCATAAGTCGGGCTATTTTGCCATAACACAAGCTCTGCTTACTTTGAGGATAGATGAAGCTGTGTGGAAATGTCCAACATTATTATTATAATTGCTAATTAATGTCATTGGTTTTTAACTCGGCATAGCACAGGCCTCTGTTGATAGCTGTGCTTGTGTACCTATCTAGCGACCCCATCTCATTGCCGTGTTATCATGTTTTTCTTTCAGAGGCCGAGTCATAGAGTTTGCATTTTGAACGCTAACCAAGAATACTGCATCGGCTTACAGAAAGGTTCAAAATAAACTTAATAAAACTAACCAAGGATAGTTATATATATGTACCTATAATTGAATTGTATGTATCTATTTATTGTAGGTATTTGATTTGTGTGTACGAAGATTTGAAATCTAAAAATTGGTAGAATAGGTTTTTACAATCTGAAGGACAATTAATGGGTATGTACCTAATGACTGGTTTACCTACACGTGTTAGAAAATATTGTTAATTTTATTTAACCTTTATTGCTCCACTGCTGGGCAAAGGTCTTTCGAAATCTGTTAAAACATATTTTCCACAAGAAAAGATATGAGATATCGACTTTACTAAAATACCTAATGTCGAAACTGTTATGATATTTTTTTTATATATATTATAGATATTTTGGGATATTATAAAATTTTGGGACAAGGCCTTGGTCAAATTTAGGACAAGCGTGAAATCAAATCAATCGATTGCATAACTGCAATCGATTGATTTGATTTACAGTTTAAGTTAACATTTGTAAACCAGTGATAATGGTATCATTCAATATTTTTTTGATATTCAGATTATAATAAATTTTAAATGGCTTAATTATTATTTTTTTTATTTTTTTTTTTGACTAGAGAATCCACAAATTCTCATTCACAAATAACTGAGATGTAGAAACCTTTATTTTCACTTTATAAGGTTTATGTTACCATTTGGTGTTATTATGTAATATACGTCTGTACGTCCCGTATTTTCGGGAATAGTCTTATTACACCTTGTACCAACCGATAACATAGAAAAGTCACTTTGGAAATCAGATAACAAATTCTAGCAACCTACACTTACTTTACGTCTCTGAATGTATGCATAATAAAGAATTAATTCATTTGAAAACTGTTTTTTACTTCCTAAATCAAGTTGATTTTAAAATCTTTTCTCTTTTTTTATAAGAACAGATAAAGTATAATATTATAGGATATATAAGGATCATAAAAAAACAAGAAATACTAGAATAACTTTCTTATACCTGAAACAGCCAAAAGTAGCCTGAAACAGTAAAAATACCTTACGCATTTTGCTGATCCATCTACCTAGACAGTTAATTGTCGCGCCAAAAAAGCTTGGCACATTGCTAGTAAATATTATATTTACCTACTGTCTTCGATCAACCATAGTAGGTACGGATGATCGAAGTATACTATAGTTTTTAAGAAAGAAAGAAATAAAACATTCTTATTTGACATAGGTACAGTTTACAAAGCCGAGATCGGGCACTAAATAGGGACTTATGATAAAAATAAACACTAAAACTAAAATCACTACCAACTTACACTTTGTCAGATATTATAATACTAGAGATGGTAGGTAGATTTCGTCATGGCTAGTTAAACAAGGCTTATTCCACAAATACCCTGCGATAATCGAAGGGGATTTCTGGACTTTTTAACCAATACCCTTCCAGTACTCAAAGGGGATTTCTGGCCAAGAGTTCCAGAAATCCCCGGATCAATTTATTTACACCGTAGTTTTAGGTACTGTTGTGCAAAGTTCCTTCAGCACCGCATGCCAAACAGGTTAATTCTCAGCACTAACCTGCTTCAAACCATGGGTGTAAGTGTAAAACTGCGCTGATTTTAAGAAGAAGCCTATGCGGGCTACTTCACGATCACCAAATAGAGCATCATCGTAAAAATAAAGCTAGATAGAGAGTACCTAAGTACTTATTACTCAATGGATATACGATACAAAGTTGCATAGAAAGTACCTACTTACCTACCTACGGGCGGCGTTCATGTTTTAAGTCATTCAATCATAATTACATGACGTACCTACATACGATATCAAAACTTAATTAAACTCATTTGAAAACTAAATTAAAATGAAATGAAAAATAATTTTAAAATATTAAACTCCAAATTATGTACCCACATCATCATCATCATCATCAGCCCACATCAGTCCACTGCTGGACATAGGCCTCTCCCAATACGCGCCACTGAGCCCGGTGTTCGGCTCTTATCATCCACTTACTGCCCGCTGCTTTCCTTAAGTCATCGCTCCACCTAGCCGGGGGGCGCCCCACACTACGTTTACCCAGACGCGGTCTCCACTCAAGAACTCGTTTACCCCAACGGTTATCGGTTCTTCGGCATATATGACCAGCCCATTGCCACTTCAGCTTACTAATCCTCTGAGCTATGTCGATGACTCTCGTTCTCTGTCGGATAATCTCATTACGGATTTTATCCTTCAGAGAAACCCCGAGCATAGCTCGTTCCATAGCTCGCTGTGCGACCTTGAACTGGTGGATTAGCCCAACTGTGAGTGTCCACGTCTCGGCACCGTAGGTCATCACGGGTAGGACGCACTGATTGAAGACTTTAGTCTTCAGGCATTGTGGTATGGGTGACGAGAAGATTCGACGTAGTTTCCCGAACGCTGCCCAGCCCAGCTGGATCCTTCTCTTGGCCTCCTTCTCGAAGTTGTGTCTACCCAATTGCAAAATTTGCCCGAGGTAGACATATTCTTGAACAACTTCAAGTGGATGGCCTTGTACGACGATTGGCTCCGGGTCTATGTTCCCATTGAACATAATTTTAGTTTTATCCATGTTCATCCGGAGACCAATTCGTTGAGAAGAGTCAGCTAGGCCATCTAGCATACCCTGCAGCTCCTGCAGTGACTCCGCCATCAGGACTATGTCATCCGCAAATCGCAAGTGTGAGATGTACTCGCCATTTATGTTGATGCCCATATTTTTCCAGTCCAGCGTCTTAAACAGATCCTCCAATGCGTTAGTGAACAGTTTTGGAGATATGACATCTCCCTGTCTCACTCCTTTGCGCAATTGGATGGGATTAGACTGCTGGTTCTGTACTTGAACACTCATGGTCGCGGTTTCGTACAGACATCTCAACACTTCGATGTAACGATAGTCCACTTGGCATCGCTGCAGGGATTCTAAAACAGCCCAGGTTTCGATGGAGTCGAAGGCTTTTTCGTAGTCCACAAATGCTAAACACAGGGGCCGATTATACTCCTCGGACTTCTGTATAATCTGCCGCACTGTATGGATGTGGTCCACGGTACTATAGCCGCTTCGAAACCCGGCCTGTTCCGGAGGCTGAAACTCATCGAATCTTCTTGCGAGACGATTCGTGATGACTCTAGAAAACAACTTGTAGACGTGGCTCAGGAGTGAGATGGGCCTATAGTTCTTTAAAAGTGTTTTGTCTCCTTTCTTGAAGAAAAGGATAACAATACTCCTGTTCCACGCCTCCGGAGTTCTCCCACGGTAAATGACAGAGTTGAAGAGCTTCTGCAGTTCCCTTAACACTGGGACTCCTCCTGCCTTCAGAAGCTCAGATGTGATTCCGTCATCACCGGGGGCTTTTCCGTTTTTAAGTTGCCTAAGAGCCATCTCGATTTCATTCACGTTAACATCTGGCAGCTCATCCGTAAAGTGGCGCGTTAGTGTGGCTCTGGAATCGTGAATATCGGGTTCAGGGCGGGGAGCATGTGAGTCGTACAGCCGGCCATAGAAGTCCTCAATCTCAGCGAGAATCTGCGGCTTAGACAAGACGGTTAGGCCATTTGCTGTTTTGAGCTTCGTCAGATGACTCCTCCCAAGCTGCTGGTTAAACACTTTAGACCCTCGGTTCTGCTCAATAGCCTTCTCAATACGGCGTGTGCTAGAGCACCGAAGGTCACGACGAACCAGCTTTGCAATATGCTTGTTGAGGGCAGAACGCTCTGACGAAGTAGCCATTGTGTCTTCCCGTCGTTTTGTCATTAACCGCAGAGTCTCATCCGAGAGTTCAGACTTCCTACCCATACGTTTCATGCTGCAGAATTTTACGCCCTCTTCCCTCACGACTCCTAGCATGTTTTGGAGTTCCTCGTCAACGTCTTCTGTGGTTTCCACGGCAGCGAATCGATCTTCCAGTTTCTTTTGGAAGGCTTCGGATCCCGCACTGATTTGTAGTAGGTTAGGTCGGAGCGTGGACTTTATCATGCGCCGCCTCTCCAACTGAACGTCGATACTTAGGGTGCCTCGGACCATTCTGTGGTCACTTCCGGTATTGAACCTATTGACCACCGAGACATCCCTAAATATTTGTCTTTTGTCGGTCATGATAAAGTCAATCTCATTTTTGGTGACAGAGTCGGGGCTTCGCCACGTCCACTTTCTGTGGGGCTTCTTTTTATAGAAAGAGTTCATTAAGAAGAGCCCCTCTTGCTCTAGAAAGTTGACGAGCATTTGCCCCCTGTCGTTCCTCCTACCAATACCGTGCGGCCCTAGTCTCGATTCACCGCGAGTCTGTACTCCTACTTTAGCGTTGAAGTCCCCCATGATGACGTTGAAGTGAGTTTTAGTGGTGTTATGAAGGGCTTTGGATACGTCTTCGTACATATCCTCTACCTCTTCAGTTGAGTGTGCTCCAGTCGGTGCGTACACCTGTATCACTTTCAGGCTATATCGTCTCGATAGCCTGAGTATCAGGTACGCTACCCTGTTTGAGACACTCGAGATCTCTTCAACGTTATCAGTAAGGACCTTATTAACGAGGAAACCCACGCCACCTTGGGAAAGTTGGTCTCCCTCACGGAAATACATAAGATGGCCCGACTCCAAGGTTAAGGTGTCCTCCCCCTTTCGTCGGACTTCGCTTAACCCGAGTATGTGCCAATTTATGTTGTTCAGTTCCGTCTCTAGCTGTACCAAATGTTCGTCTAGTCGCAGTGTCTTTCCATTATACGCAGCTAAGGTCAGTTGTTTTTGTTTGTGGTAGCCTACCGTATCCCGGGGATTCTTAGCACCCCCTGCCCTGCCGTTACCATGACCGCTACCTTGGCCAGGAATAGCGGGGCGACCGGGAACTGGGGGCCGTTTATTCAAGGTGCTTAACATTGGGAGGAATTTGCCCATAATCACCACGCTGGGCAGGCGGGTTGGCGATCGCAGGACACAGCTTGTCGCACCACTGACGCTGCTGCCCGTCAGTGGTCAGGATATTTAACTGTGTCAGTTTAGGGAGGGCTATACCGCCATTAACCGGTCGTCAGAGCCTCGTTTGTTTCTGCAGGATGTACCGCGTGCAGGTGTAGGTTGACGATTGGAGCAGAAGGTGAAATGTTGCTCCCTTACATCCCACGTAACCCACGTAACTCACTTATTAACAAGTTTTTAATTATTTTTTGGAAATTAATTTAAGTTTTGATTTTAATTACTAACATGTAACATTAATTAATTTGGTAGGTACTTACTCAATTAACTTATCTATTACGGCCAGCCAGAGAATGCTTGCTGTTTTTTTTGTGTTTTTTTTAATATTCTTATAAATAAATATTGTCTGGCTGTTTGATACCTTTTATTTTGAATGGCAGTTGAAAATACAGAGCAGACACAAAAGGTGGTTTTTATCTCAAATAGAGAGTTACCTACCTACCTTTTAAGGGTTCCAAAGTCAATAAATTATTCCATGTCATTTAAATTACCAGACACGACAATAGAGGAAATCTCTAGCAATAAAGAGTCAAATATTTTTTTTTTTTAAATAAACAAAACAAACAGTTGTTAAATAATAAAAATGTGAAATATACCAACTTGATGCACCAAAATATTGAAGGAATTCGTTGTAAAGAATTAGAACTAGAACTGTACATGAACTCAAATGACATTGACATTATTTGCATTACAGAACATTGGCTGCGAAGCCATGAGGTCATGTTCAGTTTCAGTAATCACCAACACAGACTACTATATGTACCAGGGTAATCACCAAGTTGGTAGTTCTTTCTGCAGATTACATGCTATACGTGGTGGCTCATTAATCCTACTTAATAAACAGATAAAATTTAGAGAACGTTTAGATATAGTCCACCTCTCTGTAGAAAGACACATTGAAGTTGCTTGCATAGAGTTGGAGCAATTCATAGTTATAAGCGTTTACAGCCCACCATCTGCCTCATTTGACATTTTTGAAAAAGTTATGGAAGAAATGTTGTTTAAATTATCTAAATCAAATAAATATATTATTATTTGCGGAGATTTTAATGTTAATTTACTAGAAACTAACTCCTTAAATACTAGAATAATTAGTTTATTTCAATCATTTGATTTAAAACCTCAATTTATGGAGCCTACTCGAATAACCGATACTTCGGCAACATGTATAGACAATATCTTTGCCAACATTAAAATTTTAAATAAGAGTTTAATTAGTAATATTAAGTCGGATCATCTTGGTCAAATAATTAAAATAGAGGTTCAAACAAAAAAACTTGAAAAAAGAAATATTACTTGTATACCTATGACCAAAGATCGATTGGACAAACTAAAATTGAATTTAACTTCTGTATTTCCATGTTTATATGGTAATTTTAATCCAAATAATTTATACAACACATTTTTTAAGAAATTTAGTGATGTGTTCAATTCAATTTTTACATCGAAATCGATCATGGTCTCTGACGGTAAAAAGTTCAGTGACTGGGCATCAGCGGGAATACATAAAAGCAGGAAGAAATTGTATGATCTTTATGCTGAAAAACAATATAATTTTAATGAGGAGTTTAAAGAACAAGTCAAATAGTATTCTAAAATTTTTAAAAATGTTTGTCGTGAAGCAAAAGCTCGTCATTTGAGTTCAAAAATTAAAAATAGCCAAGATAAAGTAAAAGCCACTTGGAAAGTAATCAACAGTGAGACTGGAAGAGTCACAACTAAGAACAATAAGTTTAATTTGAAAATTGACAATGCCACCGTCAATCAGGATAGTGATGTAGCTAATGCGTTCGAAAACTTTTTTACCGACATTCCAGTCTCTACCACAAAATCCTTAAACTCCTCTCCCATAGAAGCAGAGTCATTGTTAAAAGAAAACTTAACAGAATGTAAAATACAATTCAAATTTGATCATGTAAATAGTGATGACATCATAAAAGCTTTCAAACTCATAAATGTTAAAAAAAACCACGGACCTCTGGGGCATCTCTGTTTGCGTTGTGAAATCATTGATTGGCATTATTGCGCCCGAACTAGCTTTAATATTCAACGAGTGTATTGACTGTGGTGTGTTCCCTGATTTAATGAAACACAGTAAAATAACTCCACTTTTCAAATCGGGTACATGTTCTGACCCTAGTAATTTTAGACCTATATCAGTACTTCCTACATTTAGTAAAATTTTTGAAAAACTAATTTTAAATCAATTGCAAAGACATTTTAAATTAAATAATTTACTTATAATAAGCAATTCGGATTTAGTAAGGGTCGCTCAACCACTAATGCTGGTATTGAGTTAATATCGCACATATTTGATGCCTGGGAGGAATCTCATGACGCTTTAGGCGTTTTTGTGATTTGTCAAAGGCATTTGATTGCGTAGACCATGACACATTGATCAGGAAACTACACCATTATGGTATTAGGGGCGTTGCTCTAGACTTTCTCACTTCCTATTTAAGTGACAGAGTACAAAGAGTTGACGTGAATGGAAAACGGTCTCCGGGGTCTCTGGTTACTATCGGTGTACCGCAGGGATCAATTCTTGGTCCATTTTTGTTCTTAGTATACATTAATGATCTACCCCACCTTGTAAGGGACGATCATGAGGTTGTATTGTTTGCAGATGACACGTCACTTTTATTTAAATTAAAGCGACGACAAACCAATTTTGACAATGTAAACAATGCAATCTCTAAGGTTGTAAAAGTTCAACGTTAACAATCTCCTACTTAATGAAAATAAAACAAAGTGTATTAGATTTATACTACCCAATGTTACACAAGTTAAAGCAAATATCAAAATCAAAGATGAACAGTTGGCTCTTGTGGACACCACCGTATTCTTAGGTATCACCCTAGATAATAAGCTTCAATGGGGTCCTCATATTGATGGGTTATCGAAGAGACTTAGTTCTGCGGCATATGCAGTCAAAAAGATCCGTCTTTATACAGACGTTGACACAGCTAGACTAGTTTACTTCAGCTACTTCCACAGCATTATGTCGTACGGTATACTGCTGTGGGGGAGTGCTGCTTATATCAATACCATTTTTGTGCTGCAGAAGAGGGCTGTTCGAGCAATTTATAATATGGGCCCCAGAGAATCACTTCGCGAAAAGTTTAAAGAAATAAATATAATGACATTCCATTGTCAATACATTTATGAAAATCTGATGTATGTTCACAAAAATATTAATTTGTTTAAGAAAAAAAGCGATAATCACAATGTTAATACTAGAAATAAAGATAAACTCGCTGTTGCCACTTGTAGACTCCATAAAGTTGGTAAATCGTTTAAAGGGCACGGTGTACGCTTTTATAACAAACTCCCAAGAGATATACAAAAATTATCAATTAACAAATTTAAAAACGTAATTAAACAAAAGCTTTATAAAAAGGCATACTATAAAATATCTGATTATTTAGATGACAAAAACTCTTGGGATTGAAAATGCTCCAACTCGAACCTATTGTTTTGTAAAAGGATCATTAAAAAGAATTACCAGCCTTGTTTTCTTGCCTTTCTTTCCTGGCTTGGTCGCGGAGGAACAGGCACCTAGATAAAAACCGACGTTTCAAAGTGGTCCTTGTGATTTTATTGAATAAATGAATTTTGACTTTTGACTTTGACTTTATTATACCAATATTTAGAATCGACTTTCCGGGTGGGCAACCCTACTCCCAGGTATTTTATTCCAAAAACTATAGTGAATTTGATTATGTATAATGTAAAAATACCATTGTTTGAATTTCGAATTTCCCTCTGGAAATGGATCTGCATCGAGAGCATTTTCGTGCGATGATTTTCTATGATTTTAAATGTGGCCTAAAACCTGATGAGTCATTTGATCGACTTCAAATGGCTTTTATGGATGAAGGACCTTCAAAAGCAACCATCTACCGTTGGCATAGCGAGTTCGAACGTGGTCGCCTTACTTTGGGGTATGAACAAAGGAGTGGTCGTACGAAGAGATTCAACATACACTGCAGATTGGTTCGGGAAGCGTTCACAAGATTCTTCACGAGCACCTTCGCGTGAGGAGGATAGTTTCGCGCTGGGTGCCGCACAACTTCACCGAAGCTTTATTAGAAGCAGGCCCGTGTGGAGTGGTGCCGTGATATGATTCAAAAATTTGAAGCAGGCTCGTCTCGGCGAGTTTACGACATTGTGACAGGTGACGAATGCTGGATTTATCAATACGATCCAGAAACAAAGCGTCAATCGACAGTTTGGCTGTTTCAAAACGAACCAACGCCTACGAAAGTGAAGCGATCGAGAAGCGCGGGGAAAATTTTGATCGCTAGTTTCTTCACTTTGACGGGGTATCTGGTTTCAATTCCATTACGAGACCAAAGCAGCATCAACGCCGAATGGTATACCACAAAATGCCTGCCAGAAGTTTTGTCTGCAATGAGCAACAAGCGACCGAACACCGGCTCCGCGGGGTACTGCTTCAACATGACAACGCGCCCGCGCACTCAGCGCTCAAAACGAGGGACTTCCTGGATACCACACCGGTCAGAGTCTTGGGTCACCCTCCTTACAGTCCTGATCTGGCACCGTGTGACTTCTTTTTTTTCCCTAAAATGAAAAATCAGCTGAAAGGGATACAGTTTTCATCGCCGGAAGACGCGCTAGCAGCGTTCGAGAAGACCGTGAAAGAGGTGTCTGCGGCGGACTGGATAAAATGTTTCGAAAATTGGTTCAGCCGCATGAAACTTTGTATAGAGGCTGGTGGAGAGTTCTTTGAAAAGATTTAATTAAAATATTTTATCCATAGAAGTTAGTTTTTTAGTTACTCAAAACTTTCTGAGTATCCCACGTATTATGATAAGGTACCCACCAAATCAAAAGTTACTTGTTAAAGTTAGACGTCAATTAGTTTTTCAAATCAAAAATTGATTTGGAATCAATTTCCAAAAAATAATTAAAAACCGATTAACAACTACCAGTAACTACATAGGTGGGTACATAATTTGGAGTTTCACGCCTATAAATGTTGAGAAAGCCACTCAGTGTTTACCTACCCAAAACTGTATTGCCATGTGGTGATTCTATAATGTCAACTTTATTTTTGTTTTGTCTTCTCATCCCGATTACATTGGCGAGGGAACGAAAAGATCACATTCAGGTACAGTTTTTCATATAAACGCTATTTTAAGCATGCCTACTTGGTGAAAATGTATAGATATGTGACATATTTATATTTGATCTAAGTAGTTTAAACTTAAAAACAATATCGATTAGTAACATCAAGCGTTTGCAAGTAGTGATATCCAAGTGACAAGTACCAAGCCCATCGCCGCTTATTGTAACACTACTTAAAGTTTGGAATTGAAACTATTGTGATTTGGTATCATTTTAGAATATTATTAAGACTAGATATCCAAGTGACAAGTACCAAGCCCATCGCCGCTTATTGTAGCACTACTTAAAGTTTGGAATTGAAACTATTGTGATTTGGTATCATTTTAGAATATTATTAAGACTATAATACCACGTATCAAACGATCGACCACGCTCGACCGTCGAGCGTGGTCGCGGACGGTGCTCATGAGGAAGGCCCTTACACGGTCAACGGAACGTCAGCAGGAGAATAATAAAGTACGTGGTATAGTCGTAATAATATTCTAAAAACTAAAGATTGGGCTTGACTTGGCCATATCTGTGCTTGGGCTAAGCTTGGCTTGGAATAGCGGCGATGCGATGGGCTTACAGCCTGTCATGTGGAATCCTAACTAATTGCAAAACGCGGGTATGTGCCAAATGTAATGTTTGACCGTGCCCCAGACTATTTGGTATCCTCAAAGATCTACGAATTGAGTATGTATCTGAGGATACACATCATGGGGAACACAGCCACGTGCGTGATTATCTTTTTATTTAATTTTAATATACTTAATTTTAAACTAAACTCATAACTTTCTACTTAGGCAGAGCACCTAACTAGTTCAGTTTCGTAGATCTTGAAAATTGTTGACTGTTCTAAATTCTCAAAAGTACTTGGTACCTACCATATTTTATTATTTTCAGGATGACCAAGGAAACCTTATATTATTAACCAGCAAAGAAACCAGAAACGAGTGGGAAATGGCCAATCCACATCACATGGTAGGTAATAATCTGAAGTGGACAATTAAGAGCTTGTTTTTAGGTAGTACCTCGCGTGTAAAAATCAATTGCATCTCGGATTATTGGGTAATTCTCACTCAATCTAAATATTTTACTCTCCCAATCCCACGAAATAGTTTAATAAGAATTTCGCTCGCTCGTGTGGCAACATTGAGAGCTAATAAATTATCTGGTAAATATTTTCGGGTACAATTAACTATTATTAAGACTATACCACTAATATAATGTACTTTACTATTATTCTCCTGCTGATTTTTCAGTCGAGTGTGGTCACGGACAGTGTTCATGTCGAATGAAGAAGCACCTCTAAAAAGGCGAAATGTCAGCAGGAAAATAGTAAAGTGCGTGGTATACCTAGTCATCAATATATCCTTAAATTAATAATAATAATAATGCTTTATTGCCTTAAAGTGTACATTTGGTACTTATAATAAAATTATAATATGATCGTTACTAAACCACGTTAATTTCAATACTAGGGTTCATCTCTAGATCTTTATAAATGTTACAAACAGGTATTTATTAGGTAGGTACAAATATTTATTATGTACTGTAGGGAGTACACCCGCACTATTGTAAAGATTTGTAGATATATTATCTGTGAACGGAAAAGGAACGACACTAGAACGACGCCGCTCCTCGTTCTAGCTTTCTTTTTGTATCCAAGATGATGACTTGTAATTAAACGTTCTTTTAAACATACTACAGTACTTATTTACTGACATTTTATCTACAAATTTAATTTTACAACATTTTACGTAAGTATTTATCTTCTGTGTCAAAAACCCCAAAGAAAAGCTGTTTTTGACAGGAAATTGTGTACAACAATAGCGCGGGCGTTTGTAATGTTTACAGCACTGAAATATCAGGAATAATATTAGCTACCTACACAAACTGAAATGTTCATAGCTTTTATAAAGTTTTTTGAAAAATAATGCGGAAAAACGAGCGTGTTTGTCACTTTTTTGTGACTTGTCGTCGCGATGAGACGTAAGCGCTAGTCTTGCGTATGCGCATTTTGTATGAGTAATGAGTATGGGTATGAGTATACTATGAGTATATATGTATTTGAAGTCATCGTATAGGATATCCTAGTTTGGGGTCAGCACTATGCGACTGTTGAGTGTTATTTTTACTATTTATCGAAATTGCGTTTGAAATATGTTGGTACAGTCTTAATTTAGCCCAGTGAATCAACGGCCCGTAGTTATTACGAGCCGTTGAGCACTGATGAAAAAAATAGTCTCTTAGACTAATTTTATGTCTAAAGTCGTAGAAAATGATCAGGTCAATTTCGTATGTAAACAGAGCCCCTATGGAATAACACGCAATTCATATTTTTTTTAATTCATTTGTATCTTTAGTTGAAACCAGCTGCTAGAATTGGAATCGTAAGTATTACCTACATATTTATTTTCTAAAATATATTTTTTCTTATTTATCGTTTTTCTTTAAAAAACGTCCAAAGCTTTGAAAATATTTCTTAGAGAAACAATCCGTTATCCGCTTAACACTGTAGGTAATTGGAACCTCTGCTTTTTCTTGCTATTTTCCCTTTCAAAGTAGCAGATTTCAAGATATTGAAAGAAAAAACATTTTTTTTCGCAAAAAAATATTGTGCGCACCACTCCAGACAATCCTATTTGATGAATGATTTGAATCCTATTTACTAATGTACAAGTGATTGACCTAAAGAACACACTTTTTTAATCAAATTTGAAATTTACGATAAATATTAAATTTTATGTACAGTTAACTAAACTACCGTTACTTATTTGTATGTTTATAATGTTTTTTTTTATAGAACACAATAAGACCAAAATATGGTAGTGGACCAAAGAAACCTGTAAGTAACTAGTTATTATCGATACTTACCTACCTACAAATATTTGCTTTTTATGTATAATATGTATGTATTTACAAAAAAAGTATATAAGTGTTATATAAGTCATGTAGTTCCCATAATTCAGGCTCTGCTTAGTTTGGGGCTAGATGATGCTGTGTGAATAAATGACCATATTGTTTTATTTTTACTCCACCCTTTTCTGTTTATTAATCTGTAAAAAAATCAAGAATTGCTGGAACGGTCCTGAGTAAAAAAGAGCTAAAGAGTTTCCCCAGATAACTAAAAACTTTTTAGTTATCTGGGGATCTTAAATTAAACTTAAATGTATGGTCACCAGCATCCTCAATTGCGGATGTCAATAGATTGGCAGATGCTAACCTCTTGAAATTGGCTCTGCTGATGCGGTACCTGCTCTGAATTCTGACACAAAAGGACTTCAATAATACATTCAAAAAAAATACATAAGTAGTATATCAGTCATGTACCTATTTACCTAAGTAGTTCTCATAACACAAGCTCTGTTCACTTTGGGGCTAGATGATTTTGTGTGAAAATATCCAGCACTATTATTATTCAAACAAAGTTTGTTTTAGAGAGTGTTTTGGCCACGAAACGGTCTGTATCATCATGGATGGAAATCAAAAACAGTAAGTTGATTTAGAGTATTATACCTTTTTACTTACCATGTCAGCAACATTCTACCGTCTTATTAGAAAAGGGCGCATCTACCATTTTTAACTAAATTGAGTGATCACTCAAACAGGCACAAATCGAAAATGTTATATATTCCTATCTTGTTCCTGAACAAAGTTACCGATAAGCGAAAGGTCTTATCGGTAACTTTGCCACCATATAGAGATGTCATCGGTCCACCCGGTGGGGGGCCATCCTACACTGCGTTGTGGTTCCCGAGAACCTTTATTCCCCAGTGGTTGCCGGTTCTGCGAACTATGGCCTGCCACTTCAACTAGCTATATCGGTAGCTTCTAAGAGCTATATCGATGACCCGGTTTTCCTCGATTCGGATTTTATCACGTAGTGAAACACCAGCAAGCCTCTCTCCATTCATCATCATCAGCCTATATTAGTCCACTGCTCGACATAAGCCTCCCCTAATGAGCGCCATAGCGCCCTGTCTTCAGCTTGTCGCATCCAGCATCTGCCTGCAGTGTTTCGCAGATCGTCATCTCACCTGGCCGGAGGGCGTCCTACACTACGTTTGCCGAGTCGCGGTCTCCACTCAAGAACACGTTTACCCCAGCGGTTATCGGTTCTTCGCGAGATATGACTCTCTCCATTACCCGTTTTTTAATATTTTTTTATTTTCTTACCCATTAGCGACAATCCGGTAATATAGTAAGTACCTATTTATAATTATTTTAGGGATATATTTCTCATCGAAAATAGTCGACCGAGCCACAGACACTATAATACTATACTGCCAAACGTTTATTTTTTTGACATAAAAATCATCTAATTCACTTTGAACACCACATTCCAAACGAAATACCTATAGGTACTTCTTCCAGAATCTTGTAACAACTTCTGGTACTCATACAAAAATAGCATTCCTATTTTTATATATACCTCTATATGTTATATATATATTTTTTTTTACAGCTATATACGAGTATGTTGCCTGTAGCTCAATCCAAACTGAAACTACAGCAAAATGAACAGCAGGTGAATAATAAAAATAACATTCTAGGCTAAATTATCTAGCCCCAAAGTAAGCAGAGCTTGTATTATGGGAACTACATGACTGATATACTACTTTTATACTTTTTTTGTAAATACATACATATTTTAACATCAACCTACAAAATTAAGACCGAATGCAAGTCTTACTATATTAAGACCGAACTTCCTAAATTATTGTAGACCGAAGGTGCGTGTTACGATATTATTGACCGATGATGGTGAGTCTTACAATATTTGAAACCGAATGTGAGTCCCATAATATAGACCAAACGTGAATCCTAACAACATAGAACAAAGGAAGAAAAAAATATATCCTTCATTCTATTTCTTCGGTTTAATTTTTCTTTTGACTGCGAGCATGACTCAAATGAGTTACAGATAAACATCATATAACATATAGGTAATTTCATATAAAAATTTGTCTCGCGGTGGGAATCGAACCCAGGCATTGCTGTGCTTTTGTATCTAGCGACCTCGTCTCATTGCCGTTTTATCATGTTTTTCTTTCAGATGCGGGGGCATAGACTTTGCATATTTAACGCTAACCAAGAATACTGCCTCAGAAAAGACTGAATGTATGTGAGTTAAAGAGTGTCATCGTTAATTATTATGTATGTTATGCATAATAAAGAATTAATTCATTTAAAAACTGTTTTTTACTTCCTAAATCAAGTTGTTTTTAAAATCCTTTATCTCTTTTTTTATTAAAAAAGACAACAAATATTAGAATAACCTTCTTATAGATTAACCTGAAACAGTAATGCCCCGCGCATCTTGCTGCTACCTAGAAAGATGTCGCGATTTTTCATTCAATCATAATACGTACGTACCTACCTACAAAATCAAAACTTAATTAAACTAATTTTAAAACTAAAATAAATGAAATGAAAAATATGTTTTATGTTTATTTAAAGTAAAAGTTCAAATTATGTACCCACTTAAATAGTCACTACTAGTAAGTTTTTAATAATTTTATAGGTAGGTAGTTCCGACCCGAACGTGCACCAATGGATTTATCCACTTGAAAAATGTATGGGCGCAATTAACACGTTAGGTACTCAAAACTGTGTAAGAAAAAATCGAGAGGAAACCAGCATTGATTATTGTAACAATAAAGCGGCGATGGACTCAACATGTCACGTGAAATGCTAACTACATACTTGCAAAACGAGGGAACATGTGCCAAATATCATGTTTGGACGTGTATCTGACTACATCGTAGGGGGCTACGGGATACCCTCAAATATCTACTCACTGAGAATGGCCATCATAGAGAATACAGTCTTGAGCGTGTAGGTAGGTATAAGGTATATAAAACACGGATAAAATTTTCTATTAAACCTTTATTAAAACTATACAGAGGTAATAAAATTAAAATAAAGTTAATTTTCTTTTAAATCTTTACTAATATCATAAGGTAATAAAATGAAACTAAATATTTTTATATCTTTTTTTACTAATATTAGGTACTTATACAGAGGTAAAGTTTGTATGTAGAAAGTAATCTCCGAAACTACTTATCCGATATCAAAAAATATTATACCAATATTTAGAATTGACTTTCAGGGTGGGCATAGGTTATATATAATTATTATCCCGAAAGTAATTGAGTACTGGGTGTAATAAGACTGTTACCGTAAACCGAAACAGTGCATTCAGACCATGATGCTGAAAAAAAAACTGAAAATACGCTATCAATTTTTTTTGAGTACCTGCCTAGGTAATTATTTTTGTTTCCATTTGTGCAAACCACTTTTTGCACAATTCCATTTGTGCAAAAAGTGGTTTCTTTATTACCAAATTTCAAACTTAAAATATTATGATAAGGTATACCTACCAAATCAAAAGTTACACGTTAAAGTTGCACGTCAATTAGTTTTTCAAATCAAAAATTGATTTGGAGTTAATTTCCAAAAAATAATTAAAAATCGATTAACAACTACCTGTAACTACATAGGTGGGTATATAATTTGGAGATTCACGCCTATAAAATGTTGAGAAAGCCACTCAGTGTGTGACTCTCACTATCATGTGTGTAGTCACTCACCCAAAACTGTGTTGCCATGAGGTGATTCTGAAAATGTCAACTTTATTTTTGTTTTGTCTTCTCATCCCGATTACATTGGCGACGGAGCGAAAGGATCAGTTTCAGGTACAGTTTATCATATAAACGCTATTTTTAAGGCTGAAAGTTATGACTGAAAGATATTCTTTAAAACTTCTTTAAACACTAGGTAACGACTCAATCCTTACTTACCTACTTGGTGAAATAGCATAGATATGTGACATAATATTAATAATTAATTAAGTAGGTAGAATACCTAACTAAATAATTCGGTAACTTTAAAACAATATCGCTTAGCTCAGCCGCTCAGCGCGTTTTGAAAGTAGTGATATCCAAGTTCCAAGTAACAATAAAGATTGGGCTTGACTTGGACTAAGCTTGGCTTGGAATAGCGGCGATTGGCTTGCAACCTGTCATGTCGAATCCTAACTTCTTGCAAAACGCGGGTATGTGCCAAATGCTATGTTTGACCGTGCCTCTACTACTTCGTATCCTCAAAGATCCACGCACTGAGTATGTATCTGAGGATACCCATGATGGGGAATACAGTTTTTGTGTGTTATTTATAGTTCTACTAGTTGTTGCCCGCGGCTTCGCCCGTGTGGTATGTTAATAAAAGTAGCATATGACCGTATCCAGGCTTCAAGCTATCTCCACCAACTTTTGAATGAATCGAACCAAGGATTACAATTTATACAAAGTTTAAAATTTAATTGCACACCCCCAAAGGGTAGTTTTGAAAAAATAAAAAAATCATATTTTTACTCTAAAGTTTATTTGTACAGAGTTTTGAGCGAATCAAACATTATTTTTTTTCATAGAAACTTTACCGCCCTATTTAAGGGTCGATTTTCGAAAATTAGCCTATGTGTTAATCCAGATCCTAAACTATCTACATTCCAAATTTCATCAAAATCGGTTTAGTAGTTACGGAGATATGTGGTAACAAACATTCACACACACAGACTTTCGCATTTATTATATTAGTAGGATTTAACCTAGCTAACCATGGGAGTCTGGGGTGGTGGTGGTAAGGTAAAAACTGTATAGAGTCCAAACACTATATTATCTGATTTACAACGGGGTCAATACTTATTAATTCTGAGCTAAATACGTTTGAACCGAGGAAAGGGTCTCTGTGACTGCCGTCTCCTTTGTGTTAACTATAATCTTTGACTGCCGTTCTCTAATGCAGAATTTCTTACATAAATGTTGCGACTACCTACTATTTGCTAACCTGTGTCACCACACAGTCGTGTGGGTATTTGTTTTTTTTTAATATAAAAAAATTACAATTTAATTCTAATATACCTCTACTTAATTCTGAACTAAACTCATAACTTTCTACCTAGGTAGAACTAACCTAACCTAACTAGTTTAATTTCGTAGATCTTGAAAATTGTTGACTGTTCTCAATTCTCAAAATACCTTGGTACCTACCATATTTTATTATTTTCAGGATGATCAAGGAAACCTTATACCACTAACCAGGAAAGGAACTAGAAACGAGTGGGAAATGGTCAATCCACAGCACATGGTAGGTAACAAATCTGAAGGGGAAAATTAAGAACGTGTTTTTAGGTAGGTATACCTCGGGTTTAAAAATCAATTGCATCTCGAATTATTGTGTCATTCTCATTCAATCTAAATATGTTACCCTCCCAAATACTACCTACTACGAAATAGTATAAAAATATTTTCGCTCACTCTTGTGGAAACATCGAGTACTTATAAATACTCTGGGAAAAAAATCAGGTAAGACGAATGATGGGTCACTGGTCGTTTTTGGATGGGGTTCATAGCTATTATGTGTGTTGTAACTTTGAATGATAGAGCGAGAAATAGCGTGTTAAGAGAGCAGTGTGGAGTGAATGAAGATGTAGTAACGAGAGTTGAGAAAGGTACGTTAATATGATTTGGACATGGAAAGGATGAACGAAAAGAGAATATAAAACAAGTATACAAGGGGAGCGTGAATGGAATAGTTGGAAGGGGAAGGCCTCGGCGAACGTACTCTGACCAAATTGGAGACATTCTAGAAAATGGCCAAGTCAGAAGTACATTAAACCGTAGAGCTTGTATGAAGAATTTGATGTTGTCCAGGATCGTAGCAAGTGGAAATCCTTGGTCTCTGCCTACCCCTCGGGAAACAGGCGTGACTATATGTATGTATGCATGTATTCATAACTATTTAGGATATTATTACGACTATATAATTATTCTTATACGTCAAGCGTGGTCACGGATGGTGATCATGTCGAATGATGATGGACCTATAAACGGTCAACGAAATGTCATAGTAAAGGACGTGATATAGTCATCATAATATCCTAAAACTATTCGATCGATACCAAACCACGTTAATTTCAATGTAAGGTCTTTATAAATATCACAAACAAATATTTATAAGGTACTTATTTATTGACAAACTTAATTTTGCAAAATTTTACCTATTTATTTATTTTGTGTTAAAAAAACTCCAAGAAAAGCTGTTTTTGACAGGAAATTGTACACAACGACAACAGCGCGACGTTTGAAATGAGCGCTAAAATGTCGAGAAAGATATAAGCTAGGTACCTTCACGAAATGTTTAGGTTTAATGAATAGGTTTTAAAAAGTTTTTAGAAAAGTAATGCGAAAAACGCGCGTGTTTCTCACTTTTTTGAGCGCGGACGTGTCGTCGCGATGAGACGTGGTAAGCGCCACGGTGTTGCGCATGCGCGGTTATTTAGTTTTATTATATAGATGTAGTTACCTATCTACCTATTTAAGTTTTAAGATATTATCATATGGGCCCTGTATTTATGCGTATACTTTACTGTGTCGCCAGAAATGAATGAACTTTATCATTTATTTATTTAAGTTATAAAACTTTAATTCGTCGCTACAGGAGATCCTATTGTGGGGTCAGGACTATGCGACTGTTAAGTGTTATAAATAAATAATAAATAACGCTGGACATTTTCACACAGCATCATCTAGCCCCAAAGTAAGCAGAGCTTGTGTTATGGGAACTACAGGACTGATATTACTTCTGTAACGCGATGAGTATTCGAATCGTCCCGCGCAGCGACAGGTATAAACACACTCCCGCGCCTCCGCCAAAGTTGTAGAAGGAGAGAAGAGAGTCAGCGTCCAATCCGCCCGGCGCCGGCTGCGAATCGCGCGGCTGTGATTTTTAGTGTTTTATATTGTTTTACCTATTGTTTTGTATTGTACTTTTCAAAGACCTGTGTGATTATAGTGTTTACTGTTAGACTCGTGTATTTATGATCCAAACACCCCCTGAGAGAAGACCTTTCCTACACTACTTATATACATATTTTTTTTTGTAAATACATAAATATTATACATAGAAAACACCCAGATCCCGAGACAAATATTTGCAGATACAAACATTTGTCCCGCAGCGGGAACCGAACCCGCAACCTTCTGCGTCTCAGGCGGGCCTTCGCCCACTGCGCCACAGAGGTCGTCAAAATATATAAAAATCATATTTAAATTGCGTTTGAAATTTATATTGCTATTGTGTTAATCTAGCCCAGTGAATCAACAGCCCGTAGTTATAAAAAATGACGTTTTTGTCTAATAAAGTCCTAGAAAATGATTGAGTCAATTTCGTAGGTAAATATAGCCCCTATGGAATAACACGCATTACTAAAGCTCTTCATATATTTTTTTAAATTTATTTGTTATCTTTAGTTGAAACCAGCTGCTAGATTTAGAATCGTAAGTACCTACCTACCTATTTATTTTCTAAATGATTTTCTTATTTTCTATTCTTTGACTCTTTTCTATGAAAACTCCAATTAGTCGGTACGTGATGGCAAACTAAGTCTCGCTTAAAAAAAAACGTTTAAACCTTTGGCAATGTTTCTTAGAGACGACCCACACTTAGGACTTACAAATAGGTAATGTACGAGTATCTTACGAGCACCACTCGAGACAAGCTGATTTCCTATTTTCTGAAGTAAATTAATTTTAAATCTAATCTGAAATTTACAATAAATAATTAATATTATGTACAATAAACTAAGCTATCGTTATAGTTACTTACCTTTTTATATGTTTTTAATTTTTATTTTATAGAACACAATAAGACCAAAATATGGTAGAGGACCCAAGAAGCCTGTAAGTAATTAGGTTTTATTGATAATAAGTATTGATACTTACCTGAAAATAAGTATTTACTTTCTATGTATAATATGTACTCGTATGAATTTACAAAAAAGTGTGTAAGTAGTTAATATACAAGCTCTGCTTAGTTTGGAGCTAGATGATTCTGCGTGAAAAATGTTCAGCATTATTTTATTTTTACTCTACACTTTTCTGTTTATTAAGAGTTTGCCCAGTTTATTAAAAGGAAAATTATAAATAAATACAACCTCTTTTTTATTTGAGGACAGGCAGGAATAAATAGTTCTGTATGTCCCCCCGTCACTAACAGGGGAACAGACAGAACTTTTTAAATTTTCTAAAAGTTCTATCTGCCCTCGTTGCAAAAAAGGGGACAGATCAATTTTTTTTTCCAATCGTCACCCTTAGGGGCAGAGCAGAGTGACAGATGGGAATAATTCACACCCCACCAGCGGTTACCGTCCCCTATTTTAACCCAAAAGGACTTCAATAATTACATACAATAAAATACATAAGTAGAACATCAGTCATGTATATAGTTCCTATAACACAAGCTCTGCTCATTTTGAGGTTTATTATTGAAATATATTATTATAAGTATATTATTATTATATTTCATTTAGCATGAAATCAAGGTTTGTTTTAGATAAGGCCACGAATGCCTCTGTATTATCCTCAATGGCAACCAAAACCTGTAAGTGATTTTATTATTACCTATACTTACCTATTTACTTAGCATGTTAGCAACATTCTACCGTCTTATTAGAAAAGGACGCATCAGCCATTTTTGACAAAATTGAGAAAATCCTACTACTATTATAAATGCGAAAGTTTGTGAGAATGTTTGTTACTCTTTCTCACAAAAACTAGTGAATGTATTTTGATTAAACTTTACAGCAACAGGTATAGCTTATACATCAGAATAACACATAGCTACTTTTTATCCGGGTACCAGGCCGGCGAAACCGAGGGTAGAAGCTAGTTTAATATATTCCCATCTTGTTTTGTTCTTGAACAAAGTTACCGATAAGAAAAAGGGCGCTTCTACACATTTTTTTATATATTTTGCTCGGTTTTTGTTTGTGATATACCTACGCGCCCTTTTCATGGCAGAGTGCACAGTTCCGTGCGCACAGAACAACAATAGGTACGTGCATCTGCGGTCCGCACCTTAAAACGCATTGTTTTAGGTACCTTTCTAAAGTAGTTAGGGCGATTGCCTCTAGACAGGACATTTCAAAAAACTACCTCAAACTGAATAACATCAAGGAACACCACTTAGGTGATTATTTAATGTGGCTAATTATTTATAATCATCACTCACTAACTTTAGCAGCGTGATAAAAATTGTCTGCCTCTATCCTATGTTTAGTGTTAAAAAAGTTATCGACCAAGATAGTGAGTGAGTGATTAGATATAAATATGGGTAAATTGAATTTATTTTAATGTAGGTATTTTCATGTTTTTCTAGTGTTGTTGCAACAAAAAGACAACTCCATCCTATACAACAAAAAAACCGGTAAGTTTATTGGTGTCAGATTGAAAGCGACATTGTAGGCAACTAAGTAGGTATCTAACTATCTGCCTACCTACCCTCCACACCTCACACTGATTCATTACTGGAAACCAACAACAACAACGGGTTTTTAAAATACCCGCGGGTTTTTGCAGGCTCTAGTCTTACGTCTGCAGATCCTCCCCGCACCCTTTTATTTCAGCCCGCTTCAACCCACGATAACGTTTGTCTACGAAAGAGAAGACAAAAACTATTTCTGTTGCCTTCTATTCAAACAAAAGAGAGGGACAAAATATTTTTTGTCTTCTCGGCGGTATACAAAACCGTTGCATTGGGTCTTCATGTTATGCAGGCAGTGGTTGCATCGTGCTTGATTAGTTATTGTGAATATAACTTTATTTTTTATCTGTGACAAGCTCTTCGAATTTACAGAGGTGGATCTCTTTGGACCTTAGTTCTTCGGCAACCTTACGTAGAACTTTTAGGTAGTAATGTAAAATATTGCTATATCTATTTGAATGATAATGATGATGATTTCACTTGTCGATCTATTTTTCACTGGTCGGACTAGAATGTTTTTAATTGATTCAACAGGATACACCACCGAGCTGCGTACAGCAATCGATAGAAGTAAGTCGATGAATGATGATGATAGTATAGCCATATGCCATAGATCCACTTGCTCGAGGTCCTTGAACCGACAGTTGTTTATCGGAGGTATTATTTTATGTTTTAGTTGAGTGTAAACTTCGCTTGCGCGATCTAGACACTCCGATTCAACGCCATCTGTGTATTGACTGTGGTAGCTCTTCGTTGATGTGATGTAACGTAGCTCAGCCACATGTGCACTTTCATCTATATCTTGCAATTTCCTATGAGGCAAGCTGTAGCGCCATAGCGCATGCCTCAAAACTTATCGACTTAACAACAGTGCACGGTACGCTTCTATTGCACGCCAATTTTATTCGTGTTAGCGCAAGTTTTAAACGATCTAGACGGCGCGGCGCGTGGCGGCAAGAAGTGCCTGTTCGATTTATGCTGTGGGACAAATGTTTGTATGTTCTGCTGATATTTCTTTCGGGTCTGGGTGTTGTGATACCACTGTATCAGTTCCTGATACCCACGACAGGGAATTTTAGTGTGGGGTCAGAACTATGTATGTGTGTGTGTTGGGCGTTTATTATATTTTATGATTATTGTTATTAAGAATAATAGAATTCATGACTAACTCTTTACGTCTTGAAAATAATATTCTATGTTATCAAGTTGGATTCATCGTAAGACCTACGGGGGTTTGAACCCGATCGTGCACTAATAGATTTTTCTAGTTTAAATGCTGAAAACCTCGGAGGAACATCCTTGCAGTGCTCCAATAAGCGACGATGGATTTACAATATTATGTGGAATGCTAACTAATCATAAGCAAAATGTGTCAGTCCAAATTTTTCTAGTCCTATGTTCGCATAACCTGATTACCCCCTATGTAGTATCAAGGATCTTCATACCTGTAGGTACTGAGTATGGATTTGTCCATCATATCATTGTGATTATAATCGGGCGCGTGATTATTTTAAGGAATTTATAGGAAAAAGAAAACTTTAAATCTATTTTTTTTTATTTAAATTTAAGACAATTATCGCCTGAAATATGCAGATAAATCAGTATTTCTAGCCATCAAAAGACCGCTGTAAACGATCTATAGCGCAAGCGTCCCCAAAATGCTGTCTGCATTGCCATGCTGAAAGGTAGTGCGAATACGTTAATGTACCTATATTTCAATTTGGTGTAATTTGGTCGTTTTTTTAAGTGTTGTCTTAATGGATGGGGTGGGCAACAAGGAACTTTCAACTTTGCGATGGGGTCCCTATTCGCATATCCATCGGTAAGTTTTCTAAGCGCCCTCTCTACTGTGCACTAGCCTAGCAGTTAGTTAGTACTAACTAAATTGTCTAAGTACCTGCTATAAAACTAGGCAACCTTTTATTAAAAACTAGCTGTACCACGGCCGCCCTCGGCCCCCAACCCACCGCGTCTTTTGCTCGGCTCCTAAGGGTCGAATCGTGATGTTAAATAGCCTATAAACTTCCTAAAGCATTGAGCTTTCAAATGCAAAAATATATTTTTTTTATCTGACTGGTAGTTCCAGAGATGAGCGTTTAATAAAAAAACATACTTCAGCTTTAATAGTAGTAGATTACTAGCTTCTACCCACGGCTTCGCCCGCGTGGTACCTGGATAAAAAGTAGCCCATAGGCTACTTTAACACATGTTATTCCGATGCAAGTATAAGCTATATTACTGTAATTTCATCAAATCCGTGAAAGAGTAACAAACATCCATCATCCTCACAAACTTTCGCGTTTATAATAGTAGTAGGATTAAACAAATAAAAACCTACTCCACCTCCAGCCACCTACATAGAGATGTCATCGGTCCACCCGGTGGGGGGCCATCCTACACTGCGACGTGGTCGCCATTCGAGAACCTTAATTCCCCAGCGGTTGCCGTTCTGCGAACCACTGCCACTTCAACTTCCTAATTTTAGAGCTATGTCAGTCACCCGGTTCTCCTCGATTAGGATTTTATCACGTAGTGAAATGCTCTTATTTTAATAATATTTTTATATATTCTTACCCATTAGCAACAATTCGGTTTTATGGTAAGTATCTAATTCTATTTTTTTTTTTGAAAATATTCCAAATAGAAAATAGTCTACACTATTCAAAATGTTTTTTTATCTTCATAAAAAATCACCTAAATCACACTTTGAACAAAACATTCCAAAGAAAATATACTTCTCGCAGAAAATTGCAACCACTTCTGGTACACATTACCTACTGATACAAATTAACATAAATAAAGTTATTTAATTTTTGACATTTTGTATAATTATTGACATTTAATTTTATTTTGTTTACCTACTTATTCACCTGTTTCATTATTTAAATTGTATGTGTGTAATTTTTAAAATAATAGCTACCTGCAACGCCCTGACAGGGCCGATGTACCTACCAACCTACTAGGAGCTACACTAGACCTAAGCTTAACCATTGTATGTAGGACATTAAGCATGAATAAATGAAATATGAAATGAAATATGAAATAATTCTTTTTTAATATAAATTGCAGACAAATATGTGGCCACTACCTCAATCCAAACTGAAACTACAGCACAATGCACAGCAGGTGAATAATAATAATGCTGTACATTTTCACACAGCATCATCTAGCCTCAAACTAAGCAGAGATTGTGTTATGAACATTACTTTTTTTTGTAAATACATTCATATTATAACATCAATCCACATTAAGACCGAATTCGAGTCTTACTATTTTGACGACCTCTTTGGCGCAGTGGGCGAAGGTCAAAAGGGACAAATGTTTGTATTATCTGCAAATATTTGTCTCGGGTCTGGGTGTTTTCTATGTATAATATGTAAGTATTTACAAAAAAAAATGTATATCAGTCATGTAGTTCCTATAACACAAGCTCAGCTTACTTTGGGGCTAGATGATGCTGTGTGAAAATGTCCAGCATTATTTTTTTATTTTATTTAGACCGAACTTCCTAAGTTATTGTAGACCGAAGTTGCGTGTTACGATATTATTGAACGATGGTGAGTCTTACAATATTGGAGACCGAATGTGAGTCCTAAAATAATGTAGACCGAACGTGAATCCTAACAACATATACCAAAGGAATAGAAAAATTTCCTTCATTCCTCGGTTAAATTTTCTTTTAACTGCAAGCATGGCTCTCTCTAGGTACAATCCCTTGCGCGACATTGCGCTTGTAAATGAGCGCAATACTTCAGTAATAATCTCATCCTATTGATTAATTTGTATTTATTTTTCAGAATAAAAGCCCAAGAAATAAATTTTGCATTTTTAATGCCTACGATGAATACTGCATTGGCATTGAGTAAAACTTGAAAAACTTGAAAGTTACTCTTTAGAGTATTTAAGTTGGTAAAGTAGAATTATTATTGTTCAGATTAATTTATTTATTTCACTGTTTATAGTCGCGATCTTTGATTTGTGGACCTATAAAAAAATCTTCGATGATTATTTATTTACGTCAAATTGGTATTGGTATTGGGTTGCAAATATTAAGCACTAGTTTCTCAATTCGTATTATTAGTGACGTGAAGTGGTCCGTAAATTAATGACAGCGGCTGTATATGCAGAAGTGTTATACAACGACAATATTGAAATCTTGAGAGCATCTTTTAATCTGATCTGATACCTAATGTAGGTATAAAAAAATGGAAAAAAAACATGTAAAACTTATAATATGCGTTCACCCAATCCCATTATAAAAGTTTTTTGAAGATAAAATATATTGGTATTCATTGAAAACTGACTTTTACTTTTGGGACTCGTCAAAGGCAGTGTTTTTTTTTCAAGAACTAGCTTCTGCTTCGCGGCTTCGACCGCGTAGTAACCGGATAAAAAGTAGCCTATGTGTTATTTTGATGTATAAGTTATATTACTGTAAAGTTTCATCAAAATCCGTTCAGTAGTTATTGCGTGAAAGAGTATCAAACATCCATCCTCACAAAATTTCGCGTTAATAATCGTAGTACAACAATTAAATAATAAATAAATAAATAATGCTGGACATTTTCACACAGCATCATTTAGCCCAAACTAAGCAGAGCTTGTATTATGGGAACTACATGACTGATATATTACATATTTTTTTGTAAATACATACATATTATACATAGAAAACACCCAGACCCGAGACAAATATTTGCAGATCATACAAACATCTGTCCCGCGGCGGGAATCGAACCCGCAACCTTCTGCGTCTCAGGCGGGCATTCGCCCACTGCACCACAGAGGTCGTCAGCGATAAGACCGCTCATTGTACAACATTGTCAATGTTTGTAGTACATGCTGAAATATGTATTTGGTGTGCAATAAAGCATTTTCTTCCGTCTATCTACCTATCTATGGGCACGTGGGCACGTTTTGTATCGTAGTAAACATTCCACGTGACAGGCTGTAAGCCTATCGCTTATTAGAACACTAACCGATGGCACATGCTTCCAATATTTTCGTTCTTGGGCATGTCGGTTCCTCATGTTTTCCTCCACCGTCCTGAACACGTGTTAAAGTGCACATAAAATTTACGAATGAAAAATCCATTATTTCGAACCTACGACCTTTGGAATGTAAATTGGAGCCCCTAGGCCAATTCAAGCTAATGAAAATGGTAAAACTTTTCTCAGTAATAAAATGTATTTAATAATATAAATCATAATACTATAAAATTCATGATAAACTGTTTCGGTTACGAAAACATAAATTAGAAATTATTTTACAGCATTGTCAAAAACACAAAATCAAAATTTAGTTAATTATTACAATATGGAATGCAGAACATAAAATGCATCAAATTTTATTGAAATTTTACTAAACGATATTTGCTAATATGAAGCACTTTCACCACACTGGTAGTTCTCCTATGGTCAAAATGAACACAGCAATTTTAAGTAGATGACCCCAACATAATTTCTTCAATCCCTTACCGGACCTTGAGTCCTCAATAAAAGTTAAGATTGCATTCAAAATATTGTTTTTTATAAGTTCAAAATATTAAAATATTATTTCAGAGTTGTACAATTATTAAAATTTTACAAAATTTTGTACTCTCACCTTAATTTTGATTGCGGACTCAAAGTGCAGAAGCCATGACATAGTTTCTTCTTAAAAATAGTGCATGTTTAAAGTTATATCGCATTAAATAACCCATACAAAAAGTACCAGATATTTTGAAATCTCTATCTCTTTCTTAACCTTGATTGGGTACTCAAGGTCCAGCAGTCAGTCACAAGCAAGTGAAATAACTAATATAGGTTCGTTAAACCAGACATTAAATATTTTAACAGCTATCTATGGTATGAAACTTTAAATTAAGGTGTGACTTTGATTAATACTTATGAGCACTAAAATAATTCTAATTGTCAACTGTTCCGCCTTAAGTAACGATTCAGGCATTGAACTTAACTGGCCCTAGGTCCCAGCTTCCTCAGGCAACCCAATCCCTGAAAAGAAAAAAAACATTACGTTTATCTTATACACCCGACGGTTGTATGGGAGAGATCGCTATCTAAGCGATAAGATCGCCCATTGTACTTTTGTTAAGTTGTTTTTTTATAGTGTACAATGAAGTATTTTCATTCATTCATACATTAAGTTACGTTACAGTTAAGTTACAGAATCAACCTAATATGGCGAACCAAAAATCCAATATGGCGGAATACAATTCATTTAATATGATCACCCTGAAGAACTCCACTGCTACACATAAAGCCTCTTTCGTAGAGAGCTATGACGATTAGTAATGTATAGTCACAAACCTAATGTGGCGAACAAAATCAAACATGGCGGACTAAAATCCAATATGGCGGAATACAATTCAATCAATATCATCACCCTGAAGAACTCCACTGCTACACGTAAAGCCTCTTTCGAAGAGAGCTAGGACGATTAGTAATGTATAGTCACAGACCTAATATGGCGAACAAAATCAAACATGGCGGACTAAAATTAAAATCCAATATGGCGGACTTCTCAACTTATATTCCGACTAGCCTCTGCCCACGGCTTCGGCCGCATAGTACCCGGATAAAAAACCCAACTGTTTTTCTCGTCGACTTACATTGTCAAATTGATCTTCACGAAAAGCTTTTTTATATTAACGGGATAATATACAGCTTATGTCCATCCTGAAAGTCCGCTCTAAATATTGATAAATATTTTTTTCAAATCGGATGAGTAGTTTCGGTGACTACCCCTCACATACAAACTAACAAACATTAGTATAGATAAGCATGGTTATAAGTCTCACCTGTTCTTGATATTCCTGGCGGGAGAGCCAGAAGTTGTCTCTGTTCTTGCATACTTCGGCGAGCACGGCGCCGCCTATAAACACCATGTCCTTGCGGCGAGGCGGGTCTTCGATGCGAATCTTGAATTTCTGCCGCAAAATAATTAAAAAGTCAATAGCATTTTTATTCATCTCAAAGTGTTTTATTCAATTTAATAATCGACTACTAGGCTCGAGTTATTCAATTTAAGGATCCGGCGAACGCAACTCGCAACTTCAATTCGAGGAGCGTCCAAAACTATCGCTATCTCTTTTTAGCTGATGCAGGTCCGCCCGTGCTTGCGCGATAGCAATATTAGACGTTCAGAATTTGTTATACATTTGGTGATGTTCCGTAATACGAAAAATGATGACTGAAAACTTATTGTATTTTTCACACCGTGTTGTTATTCTGTAACTAGACATAAGCTATGTACCTAATCAAACAATACGCAAGATATTGTTGTTTTTAATATGAAACAAATAACATGAAAACATATCTTAAATGACGTTAAAATAATATAGGTATATAATATAGAATATAATATATAGTATATATAGAATATAATGAAATTTTTTAATAATATTACATAGCGGATTTCGCATGCGCACCGTCGTTATGTAGTATATACTCACCGCCAACTTGTCGCAGTCGTTCTTGAGCACTCTCTCGAGGTACAGCTGTTTGATCTCCCTCTCGAGGCGGGAGGGGAGCCCGGGGTACATAGTCGACCCTCCGGATAGCACTATGTGCTTATACAATTCGTTCCGCATGTCAATATCTGCCGCCTGGGAAATATTAATGATTAAATAATTAATTTTTGTTTTAACCCCCTTCCAGCACATCTTTTTCCACAATGTACAAAGGTTATCGGAAAGATAATGCTTCTTAGCATTCAATTTTGTGCAATAAAGAAATCTTTACAAAGTTTTATCGTTTTTTTTTGTAATCTGTAATTTACTGTTTTTTTTTGCTTGTTTTTCTTGTACAGTAGAGCCTCGATAGTCCGTACCCAGGCTAATACGAACGTCGCTATAATCCGGACTGCCAAATGTCTCCACCCGCTCACCGCTTTCGGGTTGTACATTCCCAACACGTGTCGAGAATGTCCCATTATTTTGTACGGTCTGGAAAGCAAAACCATGGAAAACACATCCTTGGAATTTGCGACCAAAATATACACCAATTCCATGGTTGTGTTTTCCATGGTTGTGCTTTCCACGGTTGTGTAATCACGGCACCCCTCGCGCGCCACGTATTTTTTGTAGGTTATAAATATGATCGCACCGAAACGCAAACATATAACTTTAACTATCGCGCAAAAGTCTGCCATATTGGACAGTTTAAAAGGTGGGCAGTCTGCAACTTCACTTTCTCAGAAATATGGTGTAGGGTTTGATGAGTCTGCGAATGACGAGTCTTCTATTGACGAATCTTCTACGTCATATATATCAAGAAAATTTCCCATTACAAGCTATAACATCACTTACGCTTGCATGGATTGGGCTGACGAAAATGACCTCTCGTTATCGGAAAAGATGTTGCATCAAAAATTGAGGGATAAAGCTTTTTCTTGGTCGATAAATAGAACCCGCCAAACTAAAATAGATCAGTTTATGACAAATTAAACGTATTTTGTCAAAGTCAAAAGTCAAAGTCAAAATTCATTTATTCAATAAAATCACAAGGACCACTTTGAAACGTCGGTTTTTATCTAGGTGCCTGTTCCTCCGCGACCAAGCCAGGAAAGAAAGGCAAGAAAACAAGGCTGGTTATTCTTTTTAATGATCCTTTTACAAAACAATAGGTTCGAGTTGGAGCATTTTCAATCCCAAGAGTTTTTGTCATCTAAATAATCAGATATTTTATAGTATGCCTTTTTATAAAGCTTTTGTTTAATTACGTTTTTAAATTTGTTAATTGATAATTTTTGTATATCTCTTGGGAGTTTGTTATAAAAGCGTACACCGTGCCCTTTAAACGATTTACTAACTTTATGGAGTCTACAAGTGGCAACAGCGAGTTTATCTTTATTTCTAGTATTAACATTGTGATTATCGCTTTTTTTCTTAAACAAATTAATATTTTTGTGAACATACATCAGATTTTCATAAATGTATTGACAAGGGAATGTCATTATATTTATTTCTTTAAACTTTTCGCGAAGTGATTCTCTGGGGCCCATATTATAAATTGCTCGAACAGCCCTCTTCTGCAGCACAAAAATGGTATTGATATCAGCAGCACTCCCCCACAGCAGTATACCGTACGACATAATGCTGTGGAAGTAGCTGAAGTAAACTAGTCTAGCTGTGTCAACGTCTGTATAAAGACGGATCTTTTTGACTGCATATGCCGCAGAACTAAGTCTCTTCGATAACCCATCAATATGAGGACCCCATTGAAGCTTATTATCTAGGGTGATACCTAAGAATACGGTGGTGTCCACAAGAGCCAACTGTTCATCTTTGATTTTGATATTTGCTTTAACTTGTGTAACATTGGGTAGTATAAATCTAATACACTTTGTTTTATTTTCATTAAGTAGGAGATTGTTAACGTTGAACCATTTTACAACCTTAGAGATTGCATTGTTTACATTGTCAAAATTGGTTTGTCGTCGCTTTAATTTAAATAAAAGTGACGTGTCATCTGCAAACAATATAACCTCATGATCGTCCCTTACAAGGTGAGGTAGATCATTAATGTATACTAAGAACAAAAATGGTCCAAGAATTGATCCCTGCGGTACACCGATAGTAACCAGAGACCCCGGAGACCGTTTTCCATTCACGTCAACTCTTTGTACTCTGTCACTTAAATAGGAAGTGAGAAAGTCTAGAGCACCGCCCCTAATACCATAATGGTGTTATTTAAGAAGTTCAATAAACATAATTATTCGAAAGAAACTTTTTTTTTCTTCTTCTTTTTAACATACTATAACCGAACGCTCCGTGAGTCCGAACAGGGGTTGATTTTTGATAGTTCGGATTATCAAGGCTCTGCTGTTACAGTAGTACTGTACTTGTCTGTGCTGTATCCGTATGTGTTGAATAAAAAAAAAACAATCTATCATACAAGTTGGAGCCACTTCAAGCTTTTACGACCTCTGGGGCGCAGTGAGCGGAGGCCCGCCTGAGATGCTAAAGGTTGCGGGTTTGCATGTTTGTATGATCTGCAAATATTTGTCTCGGATGTTTTCTATGCATAATAAGTATTTACAAAAAAAAGTATATAAGTAGTATATCAGTCATGTAGTTCCCATAATACAAGCTCCACTTACTTTAGGGCTAGATTATACTTTAGGCTAGGGCCGTATAAAAAAGGATTATTTTGATTATTATTATAATCATCATCAAAATAATACTTTATTAGTATCTATGCCTTTTTATAAAGTTTTTGTTTAATAACGTTCAATTCGTTAATGATTGTCATCTAGTGATAAGTGACTGGTGGCGCCATCTAGTTCTGTCTCCACTGATCTTATAAACAATTGTTAGAACCTCATGTTTACCTGAATAGTGTTGAAGACCAGTTCAGCGATACCCTGCCCTTCCACGTTGATCAAATGAGGCTGGAACAGAGCCTCGGGCGCTTCGAACCTCTCACCGCCAACTTTGATAACTCTGCCGTCAGGAAGCTGAAAAAAAAATGTATGAATTAATGAATGAAAATACTTTATTGTACACTATGAAATAGACAAAATGAACAATAACACATGACTAGGGATTGCAATCCCGCAAAACGGGATCACGCATTCCGGCGGGATCCCGCTGCTTTTATTTATCTGCTGGATCCCGCACCTTCAAAGCGCGGATCCGCACAGCCTGCTAGCGTAGAAGCCGAGAGAGCGTTTTCAGCATCAGGATATATTTGCAGTTCACTCAGAAGCAGGCTCGGAGATGATACAATAAATGCCATTTGCTTCTTAAGAGAGTATTTTCAAAAGTTGTCACCATAGGTTGATATAGTGATAGATAGCATCTACGAGAAAGTTGTGATTTGATTATTAGTCATTTCATTATTATTGTTGTTATGAGTAAGGGCAAAATTAAACAAAACTATTAAACTATGCCAAACATTTAAAGATGAATCTAAGAAAACAGATTACTAATTACTTATACTTAATTAATAGAAAAGAAATAGTTTCTGTTGCTTAATGTAAGAAGTGTTTAATAAAAGTGTTTTATTAAAAGTGTTTTTCAATTAGATTTTATAACATAATTTCAAAGATGCGGGATCCCACGTGATCCCGCGCGGGATTGCAATCCCTACACATGACATTTTTATATTATTTTTTTCAATGCGAATTTTTGGGTTTCCGTGCAGTACGATTTATATGTAAGTGTATTATTTGTACAGTTTATTTTTTAATATTTTATATATTATTATTATATTTAATGTATACTATTTAAATATTTTATTCTTCTACTATTATAAACGTGACAGTTTGTGAGGATTGATGTTTGTTACTCTTTCACGCAAAAACTACTGAACGGATTTTGATGAAACTTTACAGTAATATAGCCATCGAGCAGTTAACCCCGAGAGAAGGAGTAATATTGAACCACACTGTTTTGTCAACACATCAGTCTTTTAGGACTGATGTTGGCAAACGCGAACATTGTCATTGTCATTGCGTCATGTTACCTGCTGTGCTCTGATTGGTTGAAACACAGCAGACGTGGCGGGACTCACTCGACAGTTGACAGAATTGTTTCCTAGCAAATTATCAAACATAATATCGTCTCTTGAGGCTGTCTACTCTATGAACATAGCTTATACATCAGAATAACACATAGGCTACTTATTATCCAGGTACCACGCGGGCGAAGCCGTGGGGCAGACGCTAGTCGATACATATATGCTTAGAAAAACTACTATTAAGTTTATTAGGTGTACCATAACCATGTAACTGTAAAATTTATTATATATAAATAAATTAATAATTTTTACAGTACAATTTATTACTGTAATACTAATTTTTTTACTTATTTTATTTACAGTTACATGTTATATATTTATATTGTGGTAGGAAATAAATGTTATGTCTATGTCTATTACGAATAATACATTAAAATAACCTTACCACATAAGGCTCCACTAAAACGGTAGTCTCCCAAGCCAACTTCTGCTCCTGCTCAATGTTGTAACCAATGTAGCATAACTTCTCTTTCATCATACGCACTGTCTCAAAGTCGGCTGAGTGGTTAAAGGCGTACCCACGGAGTAACAGCAACTATAAAAAATCAAGGTAATTTAAAAAATTTAAAAATACCCTAATTATCAGACAATTTGAGCTCGAACCAAAGTTTCAAGGAGCTAGAAGGAATAAATTGTTTGGTTCAGAATGTTTCAGCACAATTTAATATTTTAAGTGTACAATATCGTCGTTGCTATCTTATCTATCTTGCCAATTAAACACTTTAAAACCATTTAATGTAAATACAGCAAATACTTTCCACAGCATCACGACCTTTAAATAAAAAATAAAAAAAAATACTTGACATTTTGCACACAGCATCATCTAGCCCCCAAACTAAGCAGAGCTTGTATTATGGGAACTACATGACTGATATACTACTTATATACTTTTTTTGTTGTAAATACATACATCTATACTAATATTATAAGGAGGAAATATTTTTTGTTTGTTTGTATCGAATAGGCTCCGAAACTACTGGACCGATTTTAACCATTTTTTCACCAAATGAAAGCTAAATTATCAGGAAGTAGCATAGGCTTTAATTAATTAAATATAATAATTAATTTAAAGTTGGTTACATTCGTATCGTAATATTATTTCTTATTCAAATAAAAAGTTTTATCATCAAGGGTACTTATGTAGCAGTAAAATACTTTACTGTTACATAAAAAAATCCCGATATTCCAACGGAATCGAAACTTACGCGGGGCGCAGTATTTTACATAGACACACCCAGACCCGAGACAAACATTTGTAAATCATACAAACATTTGCCTCGCAGCGGTGCAGATATACCTTTATCAGATATCTGGTGATGTCTCGTCCAGCTATGTCCAGCCGCCTCGTCAGATGTGGTAACGCGAACTCCTCGTAAACTGGACAGATGTGAGTGACGCCGTCACCTGAAAAAAACACTTATTATAACTGCAAGATCATTTTATAATCGACTAAGAAAAAAAAGAAGGAGATTCTCAATTCGACTGCTTTTTTATCGACTTCAAAAAAGGAGGAGGTTCTCAATTCGGTTGTTTTTTTAATCGACTTCAAAAAAGGAGGAGATTCTTGATTCGGTTGTTTTTAAACGACTTCAAAAAAAGGAGATTCTTAATTCGGTTGTTTTTAAACGATTTCAAAAAAAGGAGGAGGTTCTCAATTCGGTTGTTTTTTTAATCGACTTCAAAATAGGAGGAGATTCTCAATTCGGTTGTTTTTTTAATCGATTTCTAAAAAAGGAGGAGATTCTTAATTCGGTTGTTTTTTTAATCGACTTCAAAAGAGGAGATTCTCAATTCGGTTGTTTTTTTAATCGACTTCAAAAAAGGAGGAGATTCTTAATTTAGTTGTTTTTTTAATCGATTATCGCTTTTTTTCTTAAACAAATTAATATTTTTGTGAACATACATCAGATTTTCATAGATGTATTGACAAGGGAATGCCATTATATTTATTTCTTTAAACTTTTGGCGAAGTGATTCTCTGGGGCCCATATTATAAATTGCTCGAACAGCCCTCTTCTGCAGCACAAAAACGATTTGATATCAGCAGCACTCCCCCACAGCAGTATACCGTACGACATAATGCTGTGGAAGTAGCTGAAGTAAACTAGTCTAGCTGTGTCAACGTCTGTATAAAGACGGATCTTTTTGACTGCATATGCCGCGGAACTAAGTCTCTTCGATAACTTATCAATGTGAGGACCCCATTTAAGCTTATTATCTTGGGTGATACCTAAGAATACGGTGGTGTCTACAAGAGCCAACTGTTCATCTTTGATTTTGATATTTGCTTTAACTTGTGTAACATTGGGTAGTATAAATCGAATACACTTTGTTTTTTTTTCATTAAGTAGGAGATTGTTAACATTGAACCATTTTACAACCTTAGAGATTGCATTGTTTACATCGTCAAAATCGGTTTGTCGTCGCTTTAATTTAAATAAAAGTGACGTGTCATCTGCAAACAATACAACCTCATGATCGTCCCTTACAAGGTGGGGTAGATCATTAATGTATACTAAGAACAAAAATGGTCGAAGAATTGATCCCTGCGGTACACCGATAGTAACCAGAGACCCCGGAGACCGTACCAGAATCCACAACCACTCCTGATATAAGACCCTGAGCGTACAGCGTCAGCACAGCCTGGATTGCGATGTACGCGCTGTCAAATCCATATTTCTCGAACATAACCTGAAAATTAAAGGATTTAATAAACAATTTTGTTCCATCCGTTTAACTAATTTACCTGGGTAAACAAGATAGCTAGATAGATAACTCTTTATTGTACACCACATCATATGTTGCTAAAAAATTCAAACAGAGCAAATTACAAGCTAATCGCGCGAGTACAATGGGCGGTCTTATCGCTTATAGCGATCTCTTCCAGACAACCTTTGGGATTTACGTGAATTATTCAGGATGGTGGTGTATAGACAATACAAACATACAAAGTGACGAAACAAGATTCCTGGAACGAACAAAAATGAGGCAACTTTTCCGGACGAAGTGTTTTTCGCTCGTACGAATGAAGATATTATGTGTGTCTAAGGGCTGTTGGATCAGTAGTTTAAACTTTGGATTTCGTAAATCTCTATTAACATTTTATTAATATTTTGATCTACTGTCATATAAGAACAAATTTGTGAATAAACTACCATTGAACTTCTCACTAATATTATAAACGCGAAAGTTTGTGAGGATGGATGTTTGTTACTCTTTCACGCAAAAACTACTGAACGGATTTTTATGAAACTTTACAGTAATATAGCTTATACATCAGAATTACACATAGGCTACTTTTTATCCGGGTACCACGCGGGCGAAGCTGTGGGCAGAGGCTAGTATGAAATAATCGAAGATAGAAGATTAAACTTTCTATTGTGGTTTAGACTGCTATTGATCTTACGACCCTTAGTGTATGTCTTATCTAATTGGGATTCTATATTAAAACGTAGAATACTAATTGGAAGGATTACAATGAGGTACCGTTAGATGCGTCATGATCCTGAGAGAGACATAGGAAATGAAGTGTCACGCAGATCTCTTTTATCAATAATTTAGACGTTTTGCTTGCAGTACTAAATAGTATTCAGTATAATAAAAGGTGAAATTTCAAGATTAGATTGTGACGTACCTCAATCATCTTTTCCCTATTCTTAGTTGGGTTCATGGGCGGTTCTGTGAGCAGGATCTTAGTGTCTTTGGGATCGACGTTCATCTTGCTAGGACCGAATGTGTAGTCCCATACATGACACATATCTTCCCAATTGCGGACCACCTGTTAAAAAAAATACATGTTCACAACTATTCTTTATTGTACACACAGATATTACAGACAAAAAACTCACACACAGATAAACACAGATAATAGGACATGTACAAAGGCGAGCTTAGCTCTAACAATAGTTTCCACCAAACCTTTGAGGCCAGAAACAGCTGATAAATAGCGGTGGTAGGTGGTATCATCCTACTTATCCTACTACTATGATAAATGTGAAAGTTTATTAGGATGGATGTTTGTTACTCTTTCACGCAGAAACTACTGAACGAATTTTGATGAAACTTTACAGTAATATAGCTTATACAACAGAATAACACATAGGCTACTTTTTATCCGGGTTGATTTCTAAAAAAAATATAAAAATAATAATAATAAATAAATAATAAATAACGCTGGACAATCCACACAGCATCATCTAGCCCCAAGCTAAGCAGAGCTTGTGTTATGGGTACTAGATGACTGATATACTTAATACAATACATTACATAGATAGATATATCTTTATTATACATAGAAAAAACCCAGAACACCTGGAACAAATATTTGTAGATCGTATAAACATTTGTCCCAGGGCGGGAATCGAACCCGCAACCTCCTGTGTCGCAGGCGGACCTTCGCCCACCGCGCCACATCGGTCGTCAAAACCGATAATGATGATAATATCACAAAGGATCACTTACTCCATTTTCCATTGGATAGCTGACTTCCAGCATGGACCTGAGTTGCGAAGCTTCATCTCCCACCATCAAATCCTGAAAACATCATTAAAAACTGTTCAGCTTCTTTACAAACAGTGGTTTAGCTATTTCATGTGATGATATGGTTTTTATTGGCCAGTTAACGTGAAGTCTAAATCTATAAAAAAAAAATAGTAATAAAAATGTTAGAAAAAGTTCTGAAAAACATTCACAAAACAAAAAAAACATACATTCTGCTGTAAAAACATATGAACCTATTTAGTGTTATGTTTTCTATGTATGCGAGTTTAAAAGGCATAACCCACACTTAATGTACTGGTTAATTTACTAATGGTAAGTGTACTGTGATTTACTGCAGGTTTTCTTAGATATGTACAAGGCTTTAAATAAATAAAACTAGAGTCCGGACACAAGGTAGGAAGAAATTAGGTCATTGACACGCATTGGACCCTGCCGCTCGACAGATATAAATAACGTCGTCCAATGACGTCCTGAAAATGAAAATGGTAGCTACAAATTAAAAGTGATTTTGTATTATGAGCTACTGGCCAATTCTGGTGACGGAGTTTTTATGGCTGTTATAGCCGGAACCGATCGAAAGTGGCATGCCACGGTCCGTAACTTAGAATGATACCACGCACAGCTAACGTCCTTGGAAAGCCGCGCACCACACCGAGGCTCTTTCCACAGTGATCTTTGGTTGGATCCAGAGATTCCAAGATTTAATTAAGTCATTACAGCTTGGTATTGGTGAAAGAGATCGTATCAACGTAGATAATCCCACAAATCACTGTAGCGGTTCCGACGCACCGCTACGGATGAGTCGGCGACATAAGACGACGAAGGTGTCTTAATAAAAAAATTGAGCAACTTACTCTATTAACGGATTAATAAGTCAATTAATTAATGATTTTGTGCATTTTACAACGTCAGTGTTGCTTTTTTATTCCAAAAAAAAAGCCCCGTGTGTTCAGTGTTGTCCCGTGTTGGATCTTCGATTCCCGCAAGTGCGACTTCAAGCAAGGCAATCCGTTAAATTACGGACCGTGGGAATCTACCTTTAGCGTGTCCTCCAGACTTCAAACGCTGTTCTAATTGCCACTACCGGTCAGCAATCCGTGATATGGTGGAACATTGCTGATTTGTTAAGAGCAAGGCAAGCTACGCCGCAAGCGCTCCAAGCAACTAAAGTGCCAACTAAATAAAAGCTAGTACATAACTATCTTGTTAGAGGCATAAGAAGCCAAGTATATTGCCAGGCAATTATATTGCCAGCTATGTAAGTACACTACCTACTTGTGCCCAATGTTACCTGGACAATTTGTAGATCAAACATCTGGATTGCATGAAAGTGCAATATCATTTTAACTATAGCGATATTTTAGATATTTAATTCTAGAACTTTTGGGACTTCCGATTAGTGGGTCCTTTAAAAATTATGTGTGCATAGCATAACACATGCCTAAAACGGCGCAGGAAAACATCTGGTATGCCCAAAGATTTTATTATAGATTAGATCCAAAGATTTGAAGACTAACTCCGCGCTATCGAGCTTATTAGTAAGCCGTAACGGCCTTGCAAAATTTTAAATGGAAATATGAATAAACATGTGTGTTTTTATGTTCGGATTTGCCTCTAAAAACTTCATATGAAAGGTATGGATCATCTATGTCTATGCCCATAATGGGAAAATCAGTTCTGAGCGTTAGAAACAATTGAGGTATTATTAGAATTTATAGCTGGAATAAGATAGTTATGTACCAGATAAGATAATGTTTTAACATGTTATTATTTCAATTTATTTACACATTTTTTTTAACTGTACATTCAGAGTTAGTATCCAAATTGTTTTGTTAAAAAAACATAACATGGTCAAACAAACAGAAAAAAACAAACAAGTATTTATTTATAAAAGTCACTCAAAACAATGTCCTATTGTATTGTTAATGTCTACATGCATTTTAGGCATACTTAATAACGTTAAACTTACACCGATGGTAATATTCTGGAATAAAATAAGATTTCATAAAATATCTGAGTTACTAATAAAGTATTTCACGTTATTATTCTAGGCAACAATAATTGGATGGGCGCCCGACATTCATTCATTCTGTGTAAAAAGTGTCAATTTACTTTACTTTCAAAATACTTTCCAATTATGAAAGATAAATGACAACTTCTGTGGCGACCCGCCTGAGTCGCAGAAGGTTGAGGGTTCGATTCCCGCCGCGGGACAAATGTTTGTATGATCTGCAATTTTTTGTCTTGAGGTATAATAATTATGTATGTATTTACACAAAAAAAGCAGTCATGTAGTTCCCATAGCACAAACTCTTTTTAGTTTGGAGCTAGGTGATGCTGTGTAAAAATGGACAGCATTATTTATTTCTTTATTATTTAGAGATGGCATTGCCGATGACACGGACTGAGATGGCAGGATGGAGTCTAGACAAATGCCTCACGCCTAGTTTTTCCCTTCACCCTAACGCAAATTTGTCAAGATAAAACTTTGCAGCAGACATTTCCATAGCTAATGTCATTTCCATACAATTCAATTTTTACAAAGACGTTAACGCCAACAGAAAGTCTAGACTTGTCTAGATGCGCAGGACTTGTTTCAGAAGTATTGGTCCTCATCAACACTAGACCATTGAAAGTAGAAATGGAATAGCGAGGTCTTTGCCCTGTAGGGAGACAATGCAGGCTAATAACAATAGCCAACGTAAAACCAGTTAATTTTTAGAAATTTTGAACTCTCTTATGTGTTTTACATCATCCAATTCAGCACCCTCTTGTGAATTGTGGAGGTAAACACCTTTCTAAGAACCATCCTTGAACAAAACTAAATCAATTGCAAAAAATCTTTATAGAAATTTTTATTATAGAAAAATGGTAACAGACAAACCTCTTAGTCAAACAAATATATGGACTCCTGTCTTCATTGGTAAAAAGTAAGTTTGTATGCTAAAAGCTCAAAGAAAAAAAGAGTTATAAAGTCATTGAAAGGATTAAACATACACTAGGACAAATTGACCCAAACAATCTTTACATACCCTCTGGAGCACCAGCACCCTCATTCATAATACATGTATTGCTTTCAAATGGTAGTACATATATTGTATCTACAGATTATGGTAGGTATCTCATATGAACCCTGTTTAAGGGTTAGCAACATATAGGTAGGCTGGCAGAGCTTTTGCATAAACAATGAATCATACTAATATGCATATTGTAAAAAAAAATCACGTACTGCACTATCGGTGAAGGCACCAACTAAGTTTCGACTCTTTCCGAGAGTCTTCATCAGGGTGAGTGCGACTTGCTCCAAGTCCAAGTTGGAGTTAGCAAGTCGCGATCACGATAGGTTTTGGAATAAAATTGCTACTAATATGATTAATTTGAAAGTTTTGATGTATGGATGTTTGTTGCTATCCTACAATATCTCAATATCTCAGTAATAGCTAAACCAATTTGGATGCAATTTTAGAATGGATATCTAGAATAACACAGTATTACATAGGTAAAATTATGGGCAAAAGCTAAAAAGGTAAGTCAGAACTTACTTAGTTTAGTACTTTATTTGAACAAAGCTAAGTTGTGATCAAGTATGATAAATAGGCTACTTTTTATCCATACCACATGAGCGAAGTTATGGACTAAGCTAGTATTCAATACAGTTAAGTCATTTTATTAATAGCCTTTTTTAATAAGTCTAACAGGAAATGTATATATTCTAACATTTCAAAAGGTAATTATTATTCACAGAGAAGCTATCAATGACACATAATATATCATAGGTGGGTAAGTAAGTCATGTCTGGAGAATATTACTGCTGGACATAAGCCTTCTACAAAGAGTGCCATGATGAAGTATCATGAGCTACCTCCATCCACTGACATTCCCGAAACTTTTAAGATGCCATTGGACCATCTAGAATTGCATTGTTCAGTTCTAAATAAAAATAATTGTTTTGTACACAGAAGAAACAACCAATAAACCTGTTTTTTTTTGTCATACTAAAGGAAAATTTATGTCAATTGTAGATGTATTTATATCTAATCTTTCATAGACAAGAATGTAGTCTTGGTTGTCATCTTAGGACTGCTGGCCATCCGTCTAATGGTAGTTTGTTACAATTAACTAATTGGTTAGTCGTAACAGCCTGCAGACTGTAAATTAGTGGGCCCCTTAGTCAAACACCCTTTTTAGACAAGTATAACGAGGAAAATGATTATCTTGTCAACCATGAATAAAAATACACAACATCCTCCTACCTTGACATCAATATCGCCAATTTTGTTCTCAGCCCTGATGATGGGCCTCCCGACCATTGAGGGGAAAATATGTGCGGGGAAATTACTGCCAGCATATCCACATTTCACAAACTGCAACAATATGAAGAAATGATGAATCAGTCAACTTATCAACAAAGATTTTTCACATCAAATTTCGATGAACTTACACCGGTGCCGTTGTCGCAAACGATAACTTTCCTTCCTTTGTCATCCATTATAGTGTTCCAGTTATAATTTGCTGTAGAAATCTAAGATTTGTTGTGGAATTACACAAAAAATAATATTACACCCCACACAGCCAGCCAGGAATCAGCCAGAATTTTTTTTCTTGTCTTGTTGACTGACGCTTGACTGACGTATGACAAACCGTTGAAGTATGATAAATAGCTCTATTGAAACAGACTCTATGTAGTTGAATTAGCTCATGTTTTAGAATGACAAATCCAAGGGTTAATGACACGCCTTCTGATTAGTGTGGCAAGGAACACGAACCTTCAGCCTTTCAGCATCATCAATCTAAAATCAGCTGTCTTTCTACAGTTTTATAAATGTCACTGTCAAAACTCAAAAAAAATCGTACATTTGCTGCGTGGTTTGCTTGACTGTAATTTTCACGTGTTTTTATTGTTATTTTCCCAAATCCTATGAAAATACCTCAAAATGAAGCACAAAAGATTCGAAGAAAACATATTAGTTGATGAGGCGTACACAAACTACGGCAAGGAAGACAAAAATGCCGATGTAAAGAAATCTCAGGGTATTGCCAAACATTTCGCTGAAACTTTGGAATATGAAGAAAAGAAGAAGTGGTACGACCAGGTAAATACTCTAAAATATACCTCTAATTATGCCTCTTTAGATCTAAATAATGGAACACTTGACCAACGTACTGTAGCCAGAATTTTCTAACATTAATTTTATCACGATTTTGGGGTTACACTCGATAAATCTCACTTTGTTTCACTGGTCTTTTCTTGATTACCCTTATTTTAGCAGTGATCAGTTTGTAATTTTAAATGGCATTGATTTTGGGTAGGTACATATATTTTGGAACACTTTTCAGTTACCCAGTGAACCCACCTCTGATGAAAAAGCACTAACTCAGGAACAGATTGAGGAGTTCCGGAAAGAGGCAAGCAGCGCATTACATGGAGACACGTTAGCCTATGAGACCAGTGAGTTACCAACTTAGTCCCATTCTTTATAATTTAAACCTCTAGAAACGAATATCTGCGGAATACACAAATATTTGTCCCGCAGTGAGAATTGAACCAGTACCTCTTGCTTCCCAGGCAGCAAGTATGTCATTTTTGCTTTTCTGTTTGGTAGTTTATTACAGTTTACTAGGTATTCATATTTATCTAGTACCTAGTTTGTATATTGTATAACCTATTGCACTCGCCTCTTGTAAAAATTATTACCACCAATGGTCGGTTCACCACCATTCTTACAATTACATAGATTCCACCCCATCCCAAGGTTGTCTGAAAGAGATGGCTTCTAAGCGACTGCCGATTGTACTTTTAGTCATATTAAGTTTTTGTTTAGTGTTGTCAAATTGAGAATGTATACTTGTTTTAGTTTGTAGGTATGTATAAAGGTCCAACTTGCAATATTTAGAGCTAGCCTGGGAATGTATTTCTAATAATTTGTATATAAGAAATTTGCAGCTAAGTTCAAAATATGTTTTGTTGAAGAATGTAAGTTGTTTTGTTTAAAACGAAGTGTTCTATGCCTTTTTTCCATAATTTTATTTGTAACTAGCTGAACACGCGACTTCATTCGCGATTGCCATCAATCTTTAAAGTACCTCCTTTCTAACAAAAAAAGAATGAATAAAATTGGACTATGCTTTAATTAATTACAACTAAGTTCAAATTTTTAATTTGATCCCCTCTCCCAAGGGAACTGTGCTGAATTTCGAGATAAAAAGTATCCTATGTCCTACCCTGTAGTATGAACTCAAATCGAGCCAAGTTTAATTGGAATTCGTTCAGTAGTTTCTGCCCTATGCGCAGCCCAGATTCTGACAGACAGACAGACAAAACAGAAAATAAATAATTTTTAGCTTCAGTATCGATATAAAATTTTCTAAATATCTTCAATGTACAGAATTTGACATTCTTATTATAGTATAGAAGATAAACAATGACCTCCTTTCTCTCTTCCAGAGTCCAATAGGAGTGGTTCATCAGACCATCAATGGGCAAGAACCCTGCTGAACAAAGGTGCTATTGGGGACAGAGTAGCAGCTGCCACTATACTAATTCAAGTTAGTAGTTTTAATAATAAAAGCATGGGAATAGCGTTCGGTGAAACTGCAGCACACCTCTCAACACCCTTTAGCTGTTCACGCCATTGCTGGTCCTACGCTGCCTATCATGTTATCATGCCAACTTAATGTTTTCAACAGTTTCAATCTGCTGCTATCCACACTACAATATTATGTTTTTTAATATGTACAAAAAGGCCTTTTAGTGTTGGCTCAGGCTCCAATTATGCCTCAGAAGGGTCCAAGCTCAGATCTGAGATATCAATTAAATGAGTGAAACATTACTTCTGGCAACAACATGAAAAAAATAAAAAATACAAAAATCCATAACATAAAAAACTTTATTCCAAAAACTATCATGAACTTGACTATTCATATTGTAAAAACGGGAATTTTCACGTACTGCGCTATCGGTGAAGGCACCGACTAAGTTTCGACTCATTCCGAGAGTCTACATCAGGGTGAGTGGTTGCGACTTTCTCCTTCCGCGTCGCGCCGTGCACTACGCGCTGCCGCACGTTGTGCGCGGTTATAAAGGCGCGCGAGTGGAGGGGGCGATTGTGTTCGTAGCGTTGTTGTAACTGCTGGTGGTAGGAATGCTACATCGTCAACGCTACTGCTCACGTCGATGCAATAACCTATTCCTGGAGGAGCCAGACAGGCAACGTGAAAATTCCCGTTTTTACAATATGAACATAAAAAACATCTAAAGAATAACATACATAATGATTATAGTATCACTTATTGTTAACACGTAAAGTCTGCAACGTGATACACAATTACCCTGTGACAATTGGTCCCAGCAAAAACGACGAAACACCATATTTTACAGTAAACATTTCTCATTCATAAAGATCAATAGTGGAATGCAATTGGCTCAACTCATTATTCCCAATTATCATTATTTGTTTTTTTTAATTTACAGGACAGCCCTATCTACAACCTAACAGCATTGAGAAATCTCATTAGCCAAGTGAAGCCAGCAAAGAAGAAAGATGGTATCACAATTATAGGTATGTACAATATATCTATGGTCATCAATCATGTTGGGGTCCCCAATATGGAGGACAAGGTTGGTGGTGTATCCTTCATTCTATCGACACTGGCGAAGCCGTGGGCATGCCTCTGCTCACTGATAAAAAGTAGTATTTATATGTTACTAGCTTCTGCCCACGGCTTCGCCCGCGTGGTAACCGGATAAAAAGTAGCCTATGTGTTATTCAGATGAATAAGCTATATTACTGTACAATTTTATCAAAATCCGTTCAGTAGTTTTGTGCGTGAAAGAGTAACAATCATCCTCACAAACTTTCGCGTTTATAATAGTAGTAGGACTCTAGATCACTAACTATACCAGCCTACATATTATCTACGAAAGAGAAGACAAAAACTATTTCCTATTCTGTCAAACAAAAGAGAGGGACAAAATATTTTTTGTCTTGGTAGTAGACAAGACCGTTGTCTTGGATCTTCATGCTAGTAGGCTGTTCTAAACTTCATCTAAATTGGTTTTGTTGTTACGGAGATATTGGCGTCGATTCTCTTGTATACCCAACTTAACTTTATCTACCGCACTTCACTAACAGTAACAAAAGAAAGAAACTGCAACAATTTCAGTGGTGTCAAATCAGTCTGATTTAAATTTTCCATACGTGTTTAATCGTGATTTCAAAACATGCTGACAAAAACAACGAAAAAAGCGACACGTAAACCAATTTGAGAGGAGTAACATTCTTGCCATCTCTTTCTTGCGTGCCCTATCAGTAATAGAAAGCGATAGTTTAAATTAAGTTTAGTTGGTGAGCTAGAGAATTGGCGCCATTGAACATCTAAATATCGCAAAGTCAAATTCAAAGTCATTTATTCATTAAAATCACAAGGATCACTTTGAAACGTCGGTTTTATCTACTGCCTGTTCCTCCACGACCAACAAGGCTGGTTATTCTTTTTAATAAGCCTTTTACAAAACAATAGGTACCTACATTTTTTATCGAGTTGGAGCATTTTAATCCCAAGAGTTTTTCTCATCTAAATAATCAGATTTTTTATATATTGTGCCTTATTATAAAGTTTTTGTTTAATTAAGTGTTTTAAATTTGTTTATTGTCAATTTGTGTATATCTCTTGGGTGTTTGTTATAGAAGCGTACACCTTGCCCTCTAAACGATTTACTAACTTTATGGAGTCTACAAGTGGTAATAGCGAGATTCTCTTTATTTCTAGTATTAACATTGTGTTTTCTCTATTCACAGATGCGTTATCAGAGCTACTTATCTCCGATCTGCTGATCCCTGATGTAAAACTACGGACATTCGCCCAGCATCCGCTGGGACATGTCGACACCATGTCCTCGGGCAACAAGCAGACAAGGAGGAATATACTCAAGCTGTGGTATTTTGAGGATCAGCTTAAAGAGCTGTATGGAAGTAAGTTTCTCCATTTTTACGAAAACGCTTAAACGATCGGTCTAGACTAATACTTCCCTCTTACTTTTCCTCTCAAGCTAACATAAATTTGTCAAGGTAAAACTTGGCAGCAATAACGTGACATTTCCACAGCTAATGTCATTCCCATACAATTAAATCTTTCCGCAGACGTTAGCGCCAAAAGAAAGTGGTATTTGTCTAGATTCCCTGGACATTTTCACACAGCATCATCCAGCCCCTACATGAACTACATGACTGATAAATAAATATAAATAAAGTTGTAGTTCATACAAACATTTGTCCCGCGGCGGGAATCGAACCCGCAACCTTCTGGGTCTCAAGCGGGCCTTCGCCCATTGCGTCGTCAAAAACTCTTGGGATTGAAAATGCTCCAACTCGATAAAAAATTTAGGTACCTATTGTAAAAGGATCATTGTAAAGAATAACCAGCCTTGTTTTCTTGCCTTTCTTTCCTGGCTTGATCGCGGAGGAACAGGCAGTAGATAAAACAGACGTTTCAAAGTGAACCTTGTGATTTTAATGAATAAATGAATTTTGACTTTGGTTTTAGTCGTTAGCAATGTGAAACGGCGAAACCGAATGTCATGCCGTTTTTTGTAAACGTTGTGTATGACTTCAAGAAAGGTTCATAAATCAGTTTTATCGCCATACGTAACTAGGGGGCTCTGCGATTGATGGTGTAATACATGAATAGGCTTTTTTTTTACTTTTTGAGAGAATTTACTTGGAAATTTCGCGGGTTTGATCTTTTTCCTTTGAGAATTTATTCTTGATAATTGCTTGCAAAACGCGGACTTGAGCAAAATGTTATGTTTGGACGTGCCTCTGACAACCCCTTGGTATTCTTAAAAATCTATGCCTCAGTGCGTATCTGAGGTCGCCCAGCATAGGGAATGCAGTCATTCTATTTTATTAAAAATCTTGAAAATTCAAATAATTATATTTATTCAGATTACATTGATCCACAAAATTATTAACTTGAACTAAAAATATTTATTACTAGCCTCTGCCCACGGCTTCGCCCGCGTGGTACCTGGATAAAAAGTAGCCTATGTGTTATTCTGATGTATAAGCTATATTACTGTAAAGTTTCAACAAAATCCGTTCAGTAGTTTTTGCTTGAAAGAGTAACAAACATCCATCCACCCTCACAAACTTTCACGTTTATAATAGACTAGCTTCTGCCCACGGCTTCGCCCGCGTAGTACCCGGATAAAAAGTAGCCTATGTGTTATTCTGATGTATAAGCTATATTATTGTAAAGTTTCAACAAAATCCGTTCAGTAGTTTTTGCTTGAAAGAGTAACAAACATCCATCCACCCTCACAAACTTTCACGTTTATAATAGACTAGCTTCTGCCCACGGCTTCGCCCGCGTAGTACCCGGATAAAAAGTAGCCTATGTGTTATTCTGATGTATAAGCTATATTATTGTAAAGTTTCAACAAAATCCGTTCAGTAGTGTTTGCTTGAAAGAGTAACAAACATCCATCCATCCTCACAAACTTTCACGTTTATAATAGGATAGGATATAAAATTACAATAATTTATAATTTTCAGCGTATGTAGAGGCTTTGAACAAATTTGCCCACGACTCAGTAGATGCCAACAAGGAAAAAGCTGTCAGTTCTATGTCATATCTTTTAATGCATCACCCTGAGAGAGAAAAGGTGAGAATTTTTATTTAAAAGCTGTTTATATTTAAGTGTTTTTTTGTTGTGTTCGTTATTGTCAACGGGAGGGCTGCCCTTGAAACTCGAATCTAATCACAGTGTATAACTATGTAAGCCGCGCCATCTAGTTGTGAAAGGTGGCAACTTATGAAATTACCTTTAAACACTCAGTTAGGATATGGATCGTATTCGTACGAGCGCACGATTGGAATTAGTATTTGGTGGAATTTTATGGAACTAAATGAAGTCGACTCTGCTATGTTTTGGTAGGTACTATTGACGTTGACATTCGACGGAGTAGAGTTTGCGATAGAAATGTCATACGCAAATTATTAAAAGTTTTATTTAAAAAAAAACTAAACTATTGGATTAGAATTTCGCACTAGTAGCACTAAAAACAAAGAATGTTATAAGAAAATCCAGCTGAAAAGTCGGAATTTTACAGTCCGCTCCGGACTAGCGATCCGCTCCGGCTGCGCCGCGTGCGCAACCGGAGCGGATCGCTAGTATACAATAAAGTATTTTTTTTTTCTATTGCAAAGATCCATTGGTTCACGATCGAGTTCGAACCTTACCAACGCATATTTTATGTTATGTCCACAGATGCTACTCACAAATATAATAAACAAACTCGGTGACCCGAGCCAAGCTGTAGCGTCTAAAGTTGTATATAACCTCTGTCAGTTGTTATACAATCATCCCAACATGAAGTCAGTGGTCCTGGCCGAGATTGAGAAGATGCTGTTCAGGTATTCAGTTATTCACCTGAATGAATGAATCCTACTACTATAATAAACGTGAAAGTTTGTGAGGATGGATGTTTGTTACTCTTTCACGCAAAAACTACTGAACGTATTTTGATGAAACTTTACAGTAATATAGTTTATACTTAGAATAACACATAGGCTACTACTACTTAAACTACTTTTTACGTTCCCTGGTACGCGGGCGTAGCCATGGGCAGAAGCTAGTTAATTAGCTAGCTAGTGACGACCTCTGTGGCGCAGTGGGCGAAAGTCCGCCTGAGACGCAGAAGGTTGCGGGTTCGATTCCTGCCACGGGACAAATGTTTGTAAGATCTGCAAATATTTGACTCGGGTCTGGGTGTTTTCCTATGTATAATATGTATGTATTTACAAAAAAAAAGTATTTAAGTAGTATATCAGTCATGTAGTTCCCATAATACAAGCTCTGCTTAGTTTGGGGCTAGATGATGCTGTGTGAAAAATGTCCAGCATTTATTATTATTATTATTATAATTATATATTAATATATTCATTAAAAAATGCTGGAAAGTTTCACACAGCATCATCTAGCCCCAAACTGAGCAGAGCTTGTATTATGAAAACTACATGACTGATAAACTACTTATATACATTATTTGAATAAATACATACAGTTTATACATAGAAAACACCCAGACCCGAGACAAATATTTGCAGATGATACAAAAATTTGTCTCGTGGCGGGACTCGAACCCGCAACCTACTGCGTCTACACCACAGAGGTCGTCAAATTAATTATTAAATTGTCCATAATGGGGAATACGTTTTTTTGTATCGTTTTTTAAGAATTCTTAAATTTAGTTTTTCTTTTCATCAATATCCAGCTAATGTTTTTTCCAGAAGTTGACTTTAAAACTATTAAATAAGGTATCTTGGGAGTTCCTTATCCTGCCATGCACAGTATTTAAAAAAAAAATCTTTTATTTACAGAGCAAACATATCGTCCAGAGCTCAGTATTACGGCGTATGTTTCTTAAATCAGTTCTATTTAGGAAAGGACGATTCTAAGATAGCGGAGAATCTAATAAGGATATACTTTTCATTCTTCAAGGCCTCCATCAAAAAGGTCAGTGTCAATATATAGGAATATTTACCCGCGCAACACGAGCTCGTATATGCGTTTGCTATAAGTCTAAAAGGTTTTGGGTTTGAAGATTTTACGAACACGCTACCGCTTGGTACGCGGGCGCTATACCAACTAGGCCACAAGATCGTTTCCAGCCAGGTCTGAATTCTTGGGATGTATTGACATCCCATGAATTTGGACCAGGCTGGTTGAGCCGATGCTCGAAGCGCCGCGGCTCCACCTACAAGGGAAACTTTGTAGTTTTTAGCCTGTTCAATGACCAAAGTTACGTTTGGTACAATTGACCAGAGGTGTCGCTTAAACTTTAGACCTCTTTTTGGACCCCTTCATCGTGGTTATCATTGGCAGCTCGCAGTAACCCACTGCTGGGCATAAGCCTCGTCAAAACGCCACTCCCAATCTATTCTGGGCCTTTCTTATCCAGGTTTAACCTGAACGGCAACGATGTTGTTGATCCAACTAGTTGGTTGCCATGGTCCCATGTGTAGCCCCTTGGCCGTCAATCAATCAGGGCCTTTCTCCACCTGCCATCACCAAACCTTGCCAAGTGTCCTAGGACCCCTTGCGATGTGATTTTGACTAGCTTTCACAGTACATCCTTACACATAAAAGAAAATACCCTTTTCATACTCATACTCATTTATTAACCGTAGGAACTGCATTGTACAGTTGGTTTTGTCAAATTGCTTAATATACATAAATAAATAAATAATGCTGGACAATCCACACAGCATCATCTAGCCCCAAGCTAAGCAGAGCTTGTGTTATGGGTACTAGATGACTGATATACTTAATACAATACATAACATAGATAGATATTTTTTTATTATACATAGAAAATACCCAGAACACCCGGAACAAATATTTGCAGATCGTACAAACATTTGTCCCAGGGCGGGAATCGAACCCGCAACCTCCTGTGTCGCAGGCGGACCTTCGCCCACCGCGCCACATCGGTCGTCATAAGTCTATTGAATACTAAATCTGGTCCAATATCTACATAATAAATATCTGTATAGTTATAAGCCATTAAAACAGACAAGCGCAGTTATTTAGGAAGTGTTAGGGTCAAAGAAATTCAAAAATCAAGAGAAAAGTATCATAACATTCTATACTTTCTTTGATAGTCTCTATGGTAGTAATTGAATAGTAAGTCAAAGACAAAATTCATTCATTAAAATCACAAGTATCACTTTGAAAAGTCGGTTTTATCTACTGCCTGTTCCTCTGCGATCAAGCCAGGAAAGAAAGGCAAGAAAACAAGGCTGATTTATTCTTTTTTAGGAACTGGTACAGATACAGGACTGTTGGGTTGGGTGTTTAAAAAAAACCATCAGTGATAAGGGACCATCTATAAATTACGTCATTCGTTAAGGGGGTGGGGGTAACAAAATGTGACATCATCTTTAACTCTATTGAAAACTTTAGTGGACGAGTCACACAGATGTGACAAAGACGGAGGAGGGGCTTCAAGAATTCGTGTCACCTAATTTATGGAAAACCCCCAATTAAAAACCTAGTGTAGGGTCAGGACTATGTATGATAGATAGATCGTTTTTTATTCAAGTCATACGGCACAGCACAACATGTACAAATGATATGAAAGGAAAACAAACAAAAAAAAAGTAAATTACAGTTACAGAATACAAAAGAAAACAAAAAAAATAAGATACAATACAAAAGGATCTAAAAAATAAAGATAAAACGTGGTAATTGGATACCTATGTAATTAATTACTGCTTATAATGGTCTGTGTCTGTCAGGTGTTTTAACAGATACATTCTTACTTTCAGGGTGACATTGACACCCGTCTTATGTCAGCTATCCTGACAGGTGTCAAACGAGCCTACCCCTTCGCGGACAGCGACCGAATTCAAGAAACGCCGGCGCACATCGACGCGATATACAAACTAGTGCATTTGTCGAGTCTCAACGTGTCTATACATGCTCTATGTCTATTATTTCACATCGTTGGCACGGGCAAAGGAAGTTCTGACCGGTAAGTAAATCAGTTGCTACCGGTAAGTAAATAAGTTCTGACCGATAAGCAAATAAGTAAGTAAATCAGTTGCTACCGGTAAATAAAAAAGTTCTGACCGATAAGCAAATAAGTAAGTAAATCAGTTGCTACCGGTAAATAAAAAAGTTCTGACCGATAAGCAAATAAGTAAGTAAATCAGTTGCTACCGGTAAATAAAAAAGTTCTGACCGATAAGCAAATAAGTAGGTAAATCAGTTGCTACCGGTAAATAAAAAAATTCTGACCGATAAGCAAATAAGTAAGTAAATCAGTTGCTACCGGTAAATAAAAAAGTTCTGACCGATAAGCAAATAAGTAAGTAAATAAGTTGCTATCAGTAAGTAGATAAGTCCTGACCGGTAGTTCCTCCGCTCAGATTTTTTTAATTTCGGTAGATTATTCCATCTTATAATGAAATGGATGATAACAAGTCATCGCAGTAGGGTCAGAACTATGATAAAAGTTGAGTGTCTATTATAAAAAAAAAACAATATCTTACATCAAACGCATAAGTATACATCGCAATAAATAACAATGTGTTTTTTGTTTTTTTTTTTCTAGCTACTATACGGCGCTGTACAAAAAACTTACAAACGTAGAGCTATTCACGACATCGAATTCGGCTCTTCTCTTCTCGCTCATTTACAAGTCGCTGAAGCGAGACGACAACATCAATAGGATCATAGCTTTTGTGAAGAGACTGCTGCAGTTATGCGCGTATATGCCGCCCGAGCATTGCTGCGGGATCCTGTTTTTGATATCGCAAGTTTTGAAGGATGGAGACAAGAAAGATGCTGTGAAGTTGGTTTGGCACAAATCGGAAGTGAAGAAGGTGAGTTTCTTATCACCAACACGCCGTTGCTACTTGCTACTAATACCCCGTTCCTACCTCATCAACCCTTCATTTCTACAGCATCAACACCCTTTTCCTACCTTTTCATCGACTCTATCTTAGCAGCAACCACCCATTGCTACCACCATCAGCCCGTTCCTACCTTATTAACCCCTCATTTCTACACCATCAACGCCCTTTTCCTACCACTTCAACACCTCTTATTACCACCAAAACCCCATTATTACCACTCATACCCCGTTCCTGCCTCGTCAACCCCTCATTCTTACACCATCAACGCCCTTTTCCTACCACTTCAACACCTCTTATTACCACCAAAACCCCATTATTACCACTCATACCCCGTTCCTGCCTCGTCAACCCCTCATTCTTACACCATCAACGCCCTTTTCCTACCACTTCAATACCTGTTATTACCATCAAAAATCCCATTATTACCACTCGTACCCTGTTCCTGCCTCATCAACCCCTCATTCTTACACCATCAACACCCTTTTCCTACCCCTTCAACGCCTCTCTTTCTCGCCATTACTACCACCAACACCCCATTCCTAGCTCATCAACCACTCATTACTACAACATCAACACCCTTTTCCTACCCATTCATCCCCTATTACTTACCAGCAACACCTTATTTCTACCATCAAACCCCCCATTACATACCCTGTCAAACATATTTCCTTCCCATGATTACTCATATTAAAGACCAGGGTGTCCGCAGGCGTTAACGCCAACAGAAAGTGGTATTTGTCTAGACACCCGATTTTCTATGACAGGAAATGAAACCAGAAGCAGCTAAAGAAGTGAAACATGATGAAAATGAAACCAGCACTTTGGATACAGAGGTTACAGAAGAAGCACAGCCGATTAAAGAGCAGAAGGTCGATCTACTGAAAGGAGATAAAAAGGATTTGCTGATAGGCAAGTTGCATATTATTACTAGCATGTGCTCAGAACGGTGAAGGAAAACATTGAAACCGTCATTTCTGAGAACGAAAAGTTCAAAAGGCATACGTCATCAGATAATAATGTTAACATGTTATTCCTTCTAACATAGAAAATAATAAAATATCAACTTGTCGAATCCCGTTACATAAACTGCGACTATCTCGATATTTACCAAGTAATTTGTGTTTATATTGTGTGGTTGTACAGAACATTTAATCCGCAATTCTGATGCGCGCTTAATTGCCTTTTTTTTTAATGTTATTTAAATAAATAAATTATGCTGGACATTTTTCACACAGCATCATCTAGCCCCAAACAAAGAGCTTGTAGGACTGATATACTACTTATATACTTTGTTTCTGTTGTAAATACATAAATATTATACATAGGAAACACCCAGGCCCTAGACAAATATTTGCAGATCTTACAAACATTTGTACCGCGGCGGGAATCGAACTTGCAACCCTCTGCTTCTCAGGCGGGCCTTCGCCCACTGCGCCACAGATCGTCAAGCAAGGTTGATTTGCAAGCAAGCAGGCATACTGTCCACACCAAGTGGTTAACGGCTACCGTTGCCATTTTCATTCATCCTACTACTATAATAAACGCGAAAGTTTGTGAGGATGGATGTTTGTTACTCTTTCACGCAAACACTACTGAACGGATTTTGATGAAACTTTACAGTAATATAGCTAATACATCAGAATAACACATAGGCTACTTTTTATCCGGGTACTGTACTACGCGGGCGAAGCCGTGGGCAGAAGCTAGTAAGCTATATTACTGTAAAGTTTCATTCAGTAGTTTTTGCGTGAAAGAGTAACAAACGTCCAATCTCACAAACTTTCGCATGTAGTAGTAGGATATCAAAATAAAACATTATTTTCCAGATGATGACGATGAAAACTATGTCGACCTTAAGATCGACAATGACGGCAACGTTAAGCCGAAGAAGAGGAATCCCACGGTCACCGCCGGTTGGTTCCATGCTAAGGTACTTAATTATTATTATTCATTTATTTCAGATTATAAAAATCCATACAATATTAATACTTATACATAAACTTAACACTATACATTACAGGATAAAAATTTAATCATTAAAAATCATTAAATAAAATGTCACAGCAAAATTAAAATTGAATGAGATAAATTAATTTAATTTATTATCTCACTTTCTCAATTATCTCACTGTAATTTTTATGCAGTAGGTAAGAAAAGGCCAGCTTGAACAGAGTAAAATATATTAGAATTTCCTGATACAGTCAGTGATCGTCAGTGGAAAAGAGGTGGCTTGGAAAAGAGAAAGGATGGAAGGGAATACCTGGGGTTCTGACAGGTTCCTGGCGCTTAGATGTAGGGTGGTTGAAAAGCGTCCCTTCTCCGATTCCGTACCGATGATGAGCCGATTGTGGCGGAAGGCGCTGATGCACACGATGACGAACGAAAAACGGGTTTACGCGGCAATTGGGGCAGATTTTCGTGATTTTACAAGGAGCAAATTCAGGCTCGACTTGTGCGACCGGTAGCGAACGACAAAGAGACAGTTTTTTTCTTCTACCCCCCCACGATTTTAACGAGATGACAGGAAAGGGTTAGGGAGTTGAGGGTACATTTAATAAAGATAAGGAATAGACAAAAGCTTCGTTCCGAAACTGCTATCTTTGCGAAACACTGGGTTTATGGCAATTTAGCTTTTTAGTATAGAACAGCGCCACTGTCGGCAGTGGTTGGAACTATGGTGTGCTAATGAACGAGTCTATGATAAATTAACGTAATTAGGTCCATAGGTTCCATTTTATATTTATAAAGATCGTAACCTACCTTGCTATCCTGTCTTACCTATGAGTTATATTATAAATGCGAAATACAAATGAATCGTAGACACTTAGCTGCCAAGCCGCCTAGCAGTCTAGACGCTTTGCGGCCACCCAAGCCACCCAGACGCCTAGCTTCCAAGCCGCCTACAGTACGGCCACATGTATTGTAGACCAGCAGTGTGACTACTTTTCCAGTTTATCCAAGCTTAGCTGCCAAGCCGCCTATAATACGGAAACTTGCATCATAGAAATCCGCCTAACTCGCTTCTCGTCTAGAAGTTGTATGGACTTCTGAATAATAATAATAATAATAATTTTTTTTATTGATCTACTAATTAAATAAGTATGAATGCTCGCACTGCGACCCCAGCCTGATTTTTTTTTTACTGTGATTCAGGTAAAACCGGAAAATCAAGAGGATGACAAGGAAAAAGCGCTGGAAGCCAAGATTCAGCTGAAGAAATCCGCTAATATGGATCGGGTGAGTGTATCTGATACTATATTTTGATCATATAATTCAGAACCGCTCCATATAATAATATTAATAATAATACATAGCTCAGCAATCATTCCTTAAGCATTTACTCCTGCAATAGTCCAGATTATCACACAATATATCCAATAGTTTCATCATTCACCATCCACGAAAAACCGTTTTTTATATATTGTATTGTACAAAAAGTCCTCTTAGTGTTAGCTTCGGCTCCACTAATGCCTATAAAGGCTCCAAGTATAAGCCTGAGATTAAAAATAAATAAAGAGGAATAATAATAATAATAATGCTGGACATTTTTCACTCAGAATCATTTAGCCCCAAACTAAGCAGAGCTTGTATTATGGGAACTACTGGCCAGCGAAGCAGGTGGATTTCAACTGAGACCAGTTAACCTTTATTTATTTATAGAGCGTATAGATGACACTCTCGAGGGGGCCACAGATATCTTGAAAAATCTCGGGGTAATTAATATATATAAAACTGTTCCATTACGGACTGGCGGATCAACCTAAACCATAAGCCTTAGAAGCATGAAACTTGGAGGGTATATTCCTATTATGGTGTAGGTGAGCATTAAGAAAGTAATTTGGAAAATTCTACCCCAAAGGGAGTAAAAAGGGCTGAAAACCTTTGTATGTAAAATCGTATTCCTCGAACTTGATTTTTGATGCACCCTATCAAATACCTACCCTACGCGAGTAAAGCCGCGGGCATCGGCTAGTCGTACATAAATATTTAAATGAATATATTGTTTCAGGAGATAACTGAATATAAGCCGACGGCAAGGAATCCTGCATACGCGGGCGCGCAATTCTCTGCTTATGTGGAACTCGTCAGCATCGCTGAACACTTCCATCCAACCGTGAGACTGTTCGCTGAGAAACTCTTGAATGGTAAGTCACATGAGTCTTAAATGGTGAGTCGCAAGAACGAACTCTTGAATGGTAAGTCACAAGGATCTTAAATGGTTAGTGGTAAGAAAAAACTCTTGAATGAAAAGTCGCAAGAATCTTAAATGGTGAGTCGCAAGAACGAACTCTTGAATGGTAAGTCACAAGGATCTTAAATGGTTAGTGGTAAGAAAAAACTCTTGAATGAAAAGTCGCAAGAATCTTAATGGTGAGTCGCAAGAACGAACTCTTGAATGGTAAGTCACAAGGATCTTAAATGGTTAGTGGTAAGAAAAAACTCTTGAATGAAAAGTCGCAAGAATCTTAAATGGTGAGTCGCAAGAACGAACTCTTGAATGGTAAGTCAAAAGGATCTTAAATGGTGAGTGGTAAGAAAAATCTCTTGAATGAAAAGTCGCAAGAATCTTAATGGTGAGTCGCAAGAACGAACTCTTGAATGGTAATTCACAAGAATCTTAAATGGTAAGTGGTAAGAATAAACTCTTGAATGGTAAGTAAGGTAACCAAAATATACTTTTACATTTATATTGCAGATCAAATAATCCAGTACTCCGGTGATCCGCTCAAGGATTTCTCCTGCATCCGCTTCCTGGACCGCTTCGTGTTCAAGAACCCCAAGAAACGCGCGGAGAATGAAGTGGTGGATGGTGTGAAGAAGGTTCGAGGATCGCATCCCAAGTTCGCAGCCAGGAAGAACTATTCAGCCAAAGGTTCGTACAATATTCTATATGTATGTACTAGCTTCTGCCCGCGGCTTCGCCCGCGTGGTACCCGCATAAAAAGTAGCCTATGTGTTATTCTGATTTATAAGCTATATTACTGTAAAGTTTCATCCGTTCAGTCGTTTTTGCGTGAAAGAGTAACAAACATCCATCCTCACAAACTTTCATGTTAATAGTAGTAGGATTTACAAAAATGTATTTAGGTAGTATATCAGTCAAAGCAAAGCAAAGCTTGTGTTATGGGAACTCATAACACAAGCTTTGCTTTGCTTTGACACTTAGTTTGGAGCTAGATGATACTGTGTGAAAATGTAAAAAAAAAAAGTTTTAATGGTTGCATTTTAACAGGGAGTCGATTAAAATCACCAACTAAACTTAAAAAACAATAAAACAAACACGCACACTACTGTGTTCTCCATCACGGACCCTCAGATACATTGAGAACCTGTGGTCTAGACACCCTGCACATTCACGAAATTTTGTGTTCACATTTTATTATGAAAGCTGATTTTAAGTTTTATCATGACATGGTTGCTGCACTCAGGGTTAAAAGCTTGTTTATAAAAATGTATTTTTACTCAAAGTCAAAGTCAAAGTCAAAATTCATTTATTCAATAAAATCACAAGGACCACTTTGAAACGTCGGTTTTTATCTAGGTGCCTGTTCCTCCGCGACCAAGCCAGGAAAGAAAGGCAAGAAAACAAGGCTGGTTATTCTTTTTAATGATCCTTTTACAAAACAATAGGTTCGAGTTGGAGCATTTTCATTCCCAAGAGTTTTTGTCATCTAAATAATCAGATATTTTATAGTATGCCTTTTTATAAAGCTTTTGTTTAATTACGTTTTTAAATTTGTTAATTGATAATTTTTGTATATCTCTTGGGAGTTTGTTATAAAAGCGTACACCGTGCCCTTTAAACGATTTACCAACTTTATGGAGTCTACAAGTGGCAACAGCGAGTTTATCTTTATTTCTAGTATTAACATTGTGATTATCGCTTTTTTTCTTAAACAAATTAATATTTTTGTGAACATACATCAGATTTTCATAAATATATTGACAAGGGAATGTCATTATATTTATTTCTTTAAACTTTTCGCGAAGTGATTCTCTGGGTCCCATATTATAAATTGCTCGAACAGCCCTCTTCTGCAGCACAAAAATGGTATTGATATCAGCAGCACTCCCCCACAGCAGTATACCGTACGACATAATGCTGTGGAAGTAGCTGAAGTAAACTAGTCTAGCTGTGTCAACGTCTGTATAAAGACGGATCTTTTTGACTGCATATGCCGCAGAACTAAGTCTCTTCGATAACCCATCAATATGAGGACCCCATTGAAGCTTATTATCTAGGGTGATACCTAAGAATACGGTGGTGTCCACAAGAGCCAACTGTTCATCTTTGATTTTGATATTTGCTTTAACTTGTGTAACATTGGGTAGTATAAATCTGATACACTTTGTTTTATTTTCATTAAGTAGGAGATTGTTAACATTGAACCATTTTACAACCTTAGAGATTGCATTGTTTACATTGTCAAAATTGGTTTGTCGTCGCTTTAATTTAAATAAAAGTGACGTGTCATCTGCAAACAATAATTTATTTCATCTGTTGGTGAGCGGTTACCGTAACTATCGCGGATCGTCAAGATGGTTGCACTTTTCTGACGGTTTTGGTATGGGTTTTTTTTACATAAAACTTATTTCTAATGTTCTATTTGCAGGATTGAAGAGTATACCAATCAACTCGGCCTCGTATCTGAATGAAGATGCCGCAAAAATACCAGTTGATGAAAGATTCTTATATGAGTAAGTTTTTTTATATGAATATCCCACTTCTAAGCGATAAGACCGCCCATTATACTTTAAGTTTGTTTTTTTAGTTTTGTTAAGTTTTCTTATGGTGTACAATAAAGTATTTTCATTCATTCATTCATTCATTCATACTTATGGTAGACGACCACGGTGGCGCGAGTAGCTAGCTGCGACGGAAGCGGTGCTGGTTCGATTCCCGCTGCGGGACTAATGTTTGCATGCTCTGCTGGTATTTGTTCCGGGTGGTTCTCAAATATATCCGAAAAAAAATAGTTTGTTTTTTTTTTTACTAAAAACGGGATATTTACTATTTTTGAGGTTGTTTTATATATACTACTAGCTTCTGCACACGGCTTCGCCCGCGTGGTACCCGGATAAAAAGTAGCCTATGTGTTATTCTGATGCTGAATCTTTATTACTGTAAAGTTTCATCAAAATCCGTTCAGTAGTTTTTTCGTGGAAGACTAACAAACATCCATCCTCACAAACTATCGCATTTATAATAGTAGTAGGATAAAATATAAATCTATTACTTTTTGTTGTGCAGTTTCTTGCAAAAACGTCGTGAAGCAAACGAGAGAGCGTCTGATGATGATGATGATAGCGACGCGGACTCTGTCACCTCTGAAGACTTTGACAAGTATCTGGACCGAGTTACCGGAGCGAGGGATGACGGTGAGACTCTTTGGAATGCTTACAAAAAAACTGCTCGTTTTTGTACCCGACACTTACTGAAAGAGAATAATGAAACAACTTCACGTGAAGTCGTAAAGAAATTTCTTTATTCTCAGTGTTATTTTCTGTGGCGCACAGTTGCGGGTTCGATTCCCGCCGCGGGACAGATGTTTGTATGATATATATATATTTTTATAGGGTCTGGGGTTTTTCTATGTATTATATGTATTTACAACAAAAAAGTATTAAAGTATATCAGTCATGTAGTTCCTATAATACAAGCTCAGCTTAGTTTGGGGCTAGATGATGCTGTGTGAAAAATGTCCAGCGTTATTCATTATTCTATATATTCGCAATATAAATTATGTTTCGAGGCCATTTTTTGGGTACACGGCCGTGTTCGATCTCACGACCTCCGTATCGGAAGTCGGTGTGCCGCCCACTAGGCCAACACTGTTGTTTTCTAACACATATTATTTACATTACGTATTCTCTATGTAAGAAGAGTGCACGCAGCTGAGATGCGAATGTTGAGATGGATGTGTGGAGTTACTAGGATGGACAAAATAAGGAATGAGTATATCAGGGGAAGTTTGAAAGTAACACCCGTGAGGAGTTGAGGAGTAATAGGTTAGCATGGTATGTGCATGTCGTGAGGGAAGAATGTTATATTACGAGAAGAATGTTAAATATGAATGTGGATGGAAATAAAAGCAGAGGAAGCCAAAGTAAAGATGGATGGATTGTGTGAAGGATGACATGGTTAAGAAAGGAGTGAGTACTGAGATGACGGCTGATAGAGGAGAGTGGAAGAAGAAAACATGTTGTGCCCACCCCACGTAATGTGGGATAAGGGCAAGAAGATGATGATGTATTCTCTATGTATAACATGTATGTATTTATTTCAGGAGCATCCGATGAAGAGTTGGACTTCATGGCGGACATTGAGAAAACGAAACAGCTGAGGCGCAACAAGAAGAAGAATAAAGGCGATGGTGACGATGATGATGTTGATATGGGCAGCGATGATGATGATGATGAAAATGATGAAGCAGACGGAGATTTCGGTGATGATGATGGTATGATTCGACTGTTTGTTTTTGTTTTTACAGCCAACATATACATATAGTCCTTCATATAGCTTCTAAGCGCTAAGACCGCCCATTGTATTTTAGTTTTTTTTTTTGTGTTGTTAAGTTATATCTATTTTTCTTATGGTGTGCAATAAAGTATTTTCATTCATTCATGCATAGTCCTGACCCCACATTAAACTGTGTCGTGGGTATCAGGAACTAAGAGTACCGTGGTACCAGATATTTGTATCCGGAACATATATCTGCAGGATATGCAAACATTTTTATCCCTCAGCGGAAATCGAAGCAAATACCTCACGCTTACTTTTTACTTTTTATATTTTCGATAGACCTACAAATTCTGACGCCTAGTATAATTTTATTTAATTTGCTTTTACAGGCAGTGATGCTGGATTAGATATATCTGCTGATGAGGGAGAGCCAGCATTCTCTGGTGACGAAGATGGTGAGAATTTATATAATATAAACAAACACGCTCACGACATAATCCCCGTGATGGGCACGTGCCTTCAATCTTTTGGATCTAGAGCACTGTTCCTCAAAGTGGGCGATAACGCCCTCTTGTGGGCTCTGAACGCCTTCAGGGGGGCAGTAGAAGGCTCTAGAAGATATTGGGGGCGCTAAGGTGGTCTAGAGGGGAAAGCATAGGTTGATATGTTTAAAAACTTTGGGAGGCGCTAGGATTTTTTTTATTCTCAAAGTGGGCGGTGGGAAAAATGAGTTTGAGAACCTGTGATCTAGAGCATTTACTATAATATGTATGTATTTTCAAAAAAAATAATATAATTAATATATCAGTCATGTAGTTCCCATAATACAAGCTCTGCTTAGTTTGGGGCTAGATGATGCTGTGTGGGAAATGTCCAGCATTATTTATTTAAATAAATAAGGTCCGGGTCAAATATACAGAACATACACACATTTGTCCCGCAGCCGGAATCGAATGTACTTCCTGCGCCTCAGGCGGCCACTCACCCGCCGCGCCACCGAGGTCATCATTAATACTGTCATTAAATTGTTCTAATTATTATTAAATTTTCTCCAGAATTACTGTTAGAAGGTAGCGACGATGAGTTTGACGACGAAATGGATGCCCCTGTGAGGAATGGCAAAGGGAAAAAAGGCATGAAGATAAAAGGTAAATAAGCGGTTTCTTTCTACTACATTTTCTTGGAGTTAAAATAATTATTATTAAAGAAAAATTAAGCTTACATTTTAAACCTTAAAAGCGAACCCTCTTATTCATGATCACTCTCTAACTCTAGCCCTTTCCTTTTCTAACACTAAACAGAGGATAAAGGCGGAAAACTTTTATCACACTGCTAAAGTCAGTGAGTGATTATGAAATTTGAGGGTAACCGTTTTAAATCAACACTTAAATATACTGTTATAGAATTGTTTTATGTTGAAACTAAAATATAATCCTACTTATTATCCTTTCCTACTAATATTATAAATGCGAAAGTTTGTGAGGATGGATGTTTGTTACTCTTTCACGCAAAACCTATTGAACGGATTTTGGTGAACTTTACAGTAATATAGCTTATACATCTGAATAACACATAGGTTACTTTTTATACGGGTACCACGCGGGCGAAGCTGTGGGCAGAAGCTAGTATAATATAAATGCATTTAATTATCGCCATCATCATCATCAGTTCACATCAGTCCACTGCTGGGCATAGACCTCTCCCAGTACGCGCCACGAAGCCCGGTGTTCGGCTTTTATCACCCACTTTCTGCCGCCCCGCCTTGTTTAAGTCATCGCTCCACCTAGCCGGGGGGCGCCTCACAATAATACGTGACTGACTTATCAGACATTCTCAACATACATACACTCATACTTTCACACAATCATACTTAGGCATAGGCAGTCCACGTCTCTTCACTCTTTGAACTATGGGACTGAGATATTGGGCGTCCACAACACACACTGACTTCCCACACCTTCCTTCACAAACACACCCCTACACACCCCCCCCCCCCCCCCCACACACTCACGCTCCCATCCACACTCACCCCCCTCCCCACACACTCACCCCCCCACACACTTAGGCTGTCCACGTCATCACCCTTTGCACTAACATAAATAATAAATAAATAATGCTGGACATTTTCACACAGCATCATCTAGCCCCAAAGTAAGCGGAGCATGTGTTATGGGAACTACATGAAATCATTTCTTCTTTCAGGCGAAGACGATCTAGGCTCACTTTTCGCATCGGCGGAACAGTTCTCGACGCTTCTAGAGGAGACGGCGACGAACAAACGGCAAGGATCAAGCCAAGCAGTCTCGAACACGGACAATTCCAGCCAAAAACAATTGGCTTGGGAAGAAAACAGGGATCAATGGATCAAAGGATATAACAGGAAGATCCTGGGTAACAAAAAATGGGGGAATAAAAAGGGAGGGAAGTTTACAAAGCAAAACAATATGGCGGATGGTAAACGAAAAGGCGGGAAATTCGATGGTGCGGGAGGGAAGAGGAAGAAAGTAAAATGATTTGTTGATAATAAATAATGCTGTGTAAACTATTGTAATTATTTGTTTTATTTTCTCTACATAGTATAGATTTGATAATATTATACATTATATTGTTTTATGAATATACCTGAATATATATTTGATTTAATTCACTTTTTGCGGCTTTCATGTTACTGCGGCCGTAACAGGGCCTATTGTGATTGGCAGAACAGCCAGAGTGAAGAGGATTAGTGCAGAAAAATATCTACAATTTTAGAGATGAACGAAGGTGTGAATTAGATCTAAAACGCGACCAGCTAAAATAATATAACGCCTTCAAATATCCTATCCTGCTAATATTATAAACGTGAAAGTTTGTGAGGATGGATGTTTGTTACTCTTTCACGCAAAAACTACTGGACAGATTTTGATGAAACTTTACAGTAATATACCTACTTTTCCGGGTACCACGCGGGCGAAGCCGTGGGCAGAAGCTAGTTAATTATATCTATATCAACGGTGTACTGACATGCACTACATGTGAGTGTACGTTTAAAGCCAGAATTGGCTATATTAGCTATCTCCGAATACACCAAACGTAAACAACAGCCGAAATCAGCCTGGAAAATCATCATCATCATTGTGATCGCCACTTGCTTTCTTCGCCCCCTTAGGAGGCGTTCACGGTTCACCGCCCTGCAGCTGTTAAAAACTGCAGGATATTCTTAGGCGAGATGAGTTTAAGTTCATCTGGTCTGAGGATATGTTTGTCCAGATGAAGACTATGCTTATGTAACAGTGGTCCACACTCAGATGAAGGGGCGATTCGTCCGCCTCATTACAGAATCTACAGGTTTGTGGGTCACACAGCCTTATTTTGAACATGTGCTTGAAAGCGACAGTGTCCAGTCAAGGCTCTAACCACAATGGCGAAGGTTGAAACCTTTGGGGGCAAAGGTTAGTCGATTCTTCAAAACATGAGTTCAAACGGTTTCTTTGTGTTAGGCTTTTTGGTATACCACAAAACGGCTACGGGCCCATTTGTGTCCCATTAACCACTACACGCGCTGCACACTCGTTACCTTCGATCCCTGCGTGTCCCGGAAACCATCTTAACAACTCTGTTCCTTAAGCCCAGGGTGTTCAGACGTGACAGACAGTCTAAAACTAACCTGGACGTGATAACCTTCGAATCCAGAGCCTGATAATCCGCCTGTCTGCCAGAGTTATGTAAATTGTGTGGTTGGTGTAGCGCTTATGCAGATTTGCTTCCGCACATTTTAGGATGGCTTACACCTCTGCTTTGATGACAGAGGCGTGATCCCCAAGTTTATAGAACTACTTCTTTTGAACTTAGGACCGACCTAAGACTCCGCAGTCTACATCCAGCCCCATATTGCAACCATCTGTGTACCAGTTGAGACACCCGGCCTCACAGAGTAACTGGCTGGCTGTAACTAGTCCTCTCTAGCGGGCATTACCAAAGCGTAGCGTTTTTCAAACACAGGCCGTGGCAGCAACAACACAATGCTCACAAGGTCACCTTCCACATCGATTTGGAGGTCTGCCAGTCTTTGCAAGAGTTTATCCACTGCCGAAATCCAATAGATAGGCGATAGAACACCGTCTTGTGGGCAACCTCTAGCCGTGGATATCTGAATAGGTACGAGTTGTTGTTTGGTGAAGGGCTAGTTTTGCTCCTATATGATTCAACTAGTTGAATCGACATTTTTGTTTATAATCCATCTATCAGCAGAGAGGTAGGTGAGACCTATATAATATTATATTTAAATAAAGTACAAAATGCATTTATTAAGACTAACCGGAATCTGAAAAAAAAAACGAAAATAATTCGGAACGCATTCAAAAAACGAACGCAGAAATTCTAAGCAACGCGAAGTTAGATGCAGGTGCAGATGTCAAACACATTGTTTGGTAAACTGATAGTGATGTATATTCACGATCTTGCTAAGATTGATCAACTTTAAAACTACAATGATCGATATTTTGTCAAATTTTTATTTATGAAGTTATTTAGTTCTACCTTTAAAAAAATATTTTTAATATAAAGTTTACGACTACTACCTACCTATTCGGTTATAATATGAAATTCTGTAGTTTTTCAATATAACACCTGTTGTATATCAATATTCTACTATATGTGTAAGTAATTTTGAGAAGTCGGTACTAAAAGTATATGAGAGTCCTGTAGATTTTTGGAATCATTGTTTCCAATTTGGACTTAAGTAATTTATCAACTGGCGAGCAAAAATATGTAGGTATAATTATATGATTACCTACTAAAGAAACCCCGGCTTTACCTATAAATAAGGTTCCTAAGTAGGTACCTACTTGTCTCATTACAAACATCCAATTTGTCATTTAAAATAATAATATTAACAATGTGGATTTCTTTTAAAACATATTGTTATGATTACACAATAGATAGACAAGCAGAAGTTGTGCAATAGAATATTTATTTGGAGTTACAATGCTTTGAAATTGCATATCTCCCGCGCAATGGACTAAACGCGTTCTCGGCGCTTCTTGTTTGTTGACATTTCTCTACGTTATGTGCTTGTGTTGTGGAGCGCGCCATCGCACCGTATTTCACTAGTGCAAGCGCGAATTAACTAAAATTACTCGAAGTATACACGACACCTACACAGTGTTACCTAAGAAGTGAACTTTAGACATTACAAAACATTAATTGCGACTCTATTACTGTTATTGTGAGAGAAAAAGGCGGGCAAAATAAGTGAACAAGTGACGATCACTAATCTATTTATAGCTGGAACTGTTTTGTGATAAACATGTTTTGGGTGGTAAATGTTCATTATGTGTGCCTTGCATAAAAAATCCAATGAGCTTTGAAGCATAAATAGTGCATCTTTTGATTCCAATTGGACATGTTCAGTGAATGAAAAGAGAAAAAGGCAGCCGCATAACTCGTTTGACAGCTCATGCACGGCACACAAAGAGCGGAAGGTATTGCGCATGTGTGCGTGTCAGTGATGTGAATTCTTGCGCTATCGATTGGCAAGATTAATTTTCAAGGACATCATTGTAGACAACGGATGGATGATTTATTGTACGACGAATCTACCTTTTGAACATAATTCTGATGATATTAATGACATCTGATAATAAACTCATTTAAAATGGAATCTACACTGGTAGATGGTAAAAATGCAGCTAAAGTTACAACAAGCGTATCTATTGCATCTAATGGCTCAAATCAACTGTACATAGCTGAAAATATGGAGTTAGACTTACCTGATGATACATTCCGTATGAACTTGGACAATTTTTCAGTTATCGGCGAAAATATCACAATAGCTGAAAGAGATAGCTCTGTAGATACAATAACATTAGGTACACCGATGCTGGAAATACCCACGGCGCTTCAGACACCTGACATACAAACACCTCTGGAAAAATCTCCTCCTAAAATAGACACTCCAAAAACGCAAGAGGATAAGACGTATGAGCATATTCTCAAAACACCGACATTACTAAAGTTATCCCTGACAAAGAATCAGGATCACGACATGTTTGTTAAACCATCTCCTGTTGCGGAGATCATGTCACCAGCCAGAATGCTACAATATGAAATTGGCTTAGGGACTCCATACACGCCGACTATGAAAAGAGCGGCTATTGACTTCGATTTCTTCAATAAAAATAGATTTGAAGAGTACTTTAAAGATGATCCTGAAAACATTCCAACAGAAGTCAATGAAAAGGTTGAAGACAGTTTACACAAGAAGACACCAGTAATTGTAGACCGGAACACCTTTCGGCATGAAATTGGCGATGGTAAGTAGGTACCATTAACGGTGGCATTTTGTCATCTATTGCGTTGTAGGTCTGTTTACAAGGATCAAAAAATTAAATTGTCATTTTTTTTACTCACAAGTGATCCAAATGAATAGTTATAGGCCTTACCTTACAAACTAGACCAAGGTCACCATTTCATACATGTAGATACCTAATAGTATTGTAGGAAAAGTACCTTGGTATATATTTCTTAGTTATGAAGTTTATGGGTATAAAGGCTCCCCCAGATAGGTAGATAGCCGCGTCATATCGATCGATAAAATAGCATTGCTATTTTTACCGGTCGATAGATACTTTTCCATTTATTATAATTATGGGTAGGGTAGGACAGATAGGATCAAAGCCTCTGAGGAATCGTTATTATTATACTTAGAGGCGGTTGAAAACAAATTAAGGAATAGCTTTGACTTTCGGAAAATACTTTGAACATCTCAAAACTTAAAAATGGGCTAAGAAAGTGGGTACGCTATCCGCATTTCAAGTATGTAGTTGCATAATTTGGCTGCGATTCAAAAAATGCGGCCCCTAAGTTTTGTGGCCAAACATAGGGAGGCATTTATTTATTATATGCGGCTTGTATAAAATATTTATACAAGCATCATAACTATTATTATATAAAACAGTGTCGTAGTTTCGCACTAATCAAGCTCGCCAACGGTCTGACATGGCTTGGTGATTGGATGATTGATGAAAATCAAATTTACATTATTGGTACTCCACTATGGTTTCTATTAAAATACCTGAAAGCTTTTATAAAAACTTCCATGATATTTAATAAACTAACCTACTTTATAAACCTAAATCCCCGTAAGATCCATTATGATAACAGATGTTATTGTTTACTCAAGTAAATTAATTAGGATTCCTGTCGGTGCATTTCATGAACACAATCAATAAATCATAACTTAGTACATTTTCTTATTTTATAATTCAATTCATATTATTTTAATGTATCTATGTAGCCTACATAATGATCAGTAAATTATAAGTAAGAAGGTCGAACTATTTAATATTTATACCCAGTTAATAAAATAAGCACAATACGATCCTCGTTAATGTCGTCACAAGTTTCAAGCCCCATTTTGTTTGCATCAATTACGGAAAAGATTGGAATTATAACTAGCTATAATAGGTACTCTCTTATAGCAAAGAATAGTAACTGTTTTATTTTATTTTATTTATTTAACAAAATTACCCACAGATATTATAATACTGCTACTATGCTTAAAGCTATCAATATGCAGTTAAAGTATCTAAGTATAGGACTTAAGTTTTTAAGCTCCGTAATAGTATTTTTTAATTTGTATTAAAGTACACAAGATTTTCAATAAAATCAATTTCAATCATAGAAATTAGAAATTCTTAAAACAATTTAGCTGACGCTAATATTAGGAATACTAACACTAAATATTTTACGGTATTGTTACCATAATACTGTTATAAATAAATATTAATACGTATGTAATTAACACAATACTCAATACATTTATTGCTTTCACATGATAGGTACATAGATGGTGTTTATAGGTAGGTATAGCAATAGATAGGTAGGCAGGCCGAAGTTTTGTGTAAACAAAAAAACTAGTAGGTAGAATAAAATAAAGTCAAGGTAGGCAAAGTATCAAGGTATCTAGGCATATGGAATAACATAATTAAGTAGGTTTAGTCATTTTTTCTTTTGTTATAATTTTCATTCGTCAAAATAGGTACTTACGTCACTTTTTATTTTTAAGAAGTTTTGTTAGCTTTCTAGTCTAAATAATCTTTAATGTCATAGTAGCATTTGTCAATTAAGAATGATTTTAGTCTTTTAGCGAAAAGCTAATCTTTTTGTAATTCTGAGATTTGTTTTGAGAGTTTGTTGTAGATTTTAATTGACATTAACTACTGCATAGCTATTCAACTGATTTAATGAGGGATACTTTTATTTCAAATATATTAGCACACTTAGAAAACCATTCTAAGTGTGCGTTTTTTGTCAGGCTATTTTACTTTAGCAACTTTGTTTGAATATGGAGAACAACTGACATTCGAGCAAATTTGTACCTAACAACAGTAAGATAACTATGTTACATTCACCATGTCATCGGTTCTGTTTTGGTCTCATGTTTATGTTTATGCTACATTAATGCAAGGTCAGACATGTTTTTCTTACTAAATATAGAAATTCAAAAGTTCCAAGCGTCAGAAGGTTATCTTTTCTTAAGACGTAAAGGCTAGAAATCAGGATGGATAGGTAACATCAGTGTATATTTATTGGTGTGGTATGTACCAGTGTATGGTAATTTTACATTTTGCTATGATGCGACAGGTTTAAAGGTGTGCAATGCGACACTATAATACATCGGCTTAGTGAGAGTTTTACTAGCTCACAAAAGGTTAGTTAGTCGTTACTAAAAAAATTGCAACTGCATTCATAGTTTAAAAGAAGAGAAGATATTGTAGTATTTAGTTAAATCATGCCATAATGTGCATACATTATTTAAAGTTCCATACTATAATTATAGTAGTATCTATGTGATTAAGAATAATATTTTTTGGTGATTTAAAGGTTAATCTTTTTGCTCCTTTTACTCGCACCACTTATTTCAGAAGCCACACTCAATCCAAGCCACATCAAGCCATTACTTGTGGTTAATCTATGGAAAATATACCTAAGTATTGTTTACTGTCATACACTAGCAATTGAATTGACTTTACTTAGGGTTTTGAAGTATCGATGAGAAAGTAAAAACCGTGACATACCGCTTCACGGCCACTTAATTGCTAACTAATAAATTAATAAATAATGCTCTTCATCAAAGTCAAAGTCAATAGGTTTTTATTCATTGAAATCACAAGGATCATATAGAAACGTCAACTTAAAAACTATACGTGAATTTAAAATGTTAAAGTGAATTTACGCCGATTCATCTTCACAGAGCATCATCTAGTCCCAAAGTAAGCAGAGATTGTGGTATGTGAACTACATGACTGATATACTACTTGCATATTTTTTTTTAATACATACATAGATAACACCCAGACCCGAGACAAACATTTGCAGATCATACAAACATTTATCCCGTGGCGGGAATCGAACCCGCAACTTGCTGCATCTCAGACAAGCCTTCGCCCACTGCGCCATAGAGGTCGTGAAACTAGAACCTTTATTTTTATTGTTCACACAGAAAATACAGACAAAAAAACTTACATATCGGACATGTACAAAGGCGAGCTTAACCCTAACAAGAGTTTTCTCCCAGAAAACCTTTGAGGATAGGGACAGCTGAAAAATAATGATATGTGTACACAGACGGATAAATTCTAAGAATATAACTAATTTAAACATAAATATGATTGGTAAATCAATACATACATACTGTTTTTTTAAGAATATAAATCATAGTCGTGTTTTGCCGAGGGTTTGATTATTATTACTGCATTAAGGCTCAACAAATTACAATAATAATAGCGAGATTATATAATAAATAAAGTGTCATAATAATAATATTAAAAAGTCATCGCTAAGGAATACAGACCTGCATTCCTTTGAGATTTTTTGATTTAATTTATTTTACGCTTTCATTACATAGATAATTCCATAATAGTCAACAATATACGCATTTTTTGCAACATATTCAAGAATAAATGAAGAAAGTCATCAGTTCCACCAAAAGTGTAATTTTTCTTCTGTTCAGCATTGTTTTCACATCGAAATTTTCAAAAGAAATGTATACAATTGGACTCCAATGCACAACCTACAACCACCGCTGCCTGTCTCACCGTGCTTCGTCACTGTCCAGCGATGAAAAACGTGTGACCCACAGAACCAACAGCTAATGAGCCAGTGCAGGTCACTAACAGTCGCCTCGGCCGCTGTGACCACCTGCGCGACGAGGAAGACCGCCGTTGGCTGCCCTGTGTGCCGGGAACCTACATCGCAAGCTATCGGGCTGTACCCGGTCTCTGGCTCGCCACCGACGACGATATAATGCATCAAATAAACCATCATTCATACATCATCTCGCAGAGGGCACTTGTGGCGAGCCTTCGGTGCGTAGCGATACCACGGAGCCCCATTACTCCCTGGGTTTGACAGAGTCCCCTGACCCTCGGCTTGCCTTGGCCGGCCAATCGGGGGTGGAGGCGCAAGAGCGGAACCTATGCTCCAAGGGTTGAAGTGATAAAGGCATAAAGCACGGGAGTAGCGTATAGTGAAACTGCAGCACACCTCTCGACACCCTTTAGCCGTTCACATCAACGTTACCCCTACGCTGCCTATTATTGGTGACACTTATGGGGCCAGCTTAGTGGACGGCAAGTCATCACTTACCTATAATTTGATTTGAATTTTAGTCAGAATTGGCAGGTGCCGTTTTATCCAACATAGCCCAGCAACCATTCCATAAACAAATACTCCTGTAATAGCTTAGTTTATCACCTATTTCCAAAGTAACCAAAGTTATTAAAACATTCATTCATTATTAATGTGTAGTTGACGGAAATAAATAATTAAGTTAAACGAGTTATTAGTAGGTAAACATAAAAAAAATAAAAGAAGTCAAAATTAAATACAGTAGTTTCTAAATCATAATAACGTCGTTAAAATATATCCGATTAATACTCATTAACACTGTAATTAGCGTTTTGTAACAATAGTTTTTTAGTTTAATTTTAAATACAATTATTGAGCATGTTTCTAAGATGTAATGTGATGATTATTGAGATTAAATAAATGGATATTAAGCTTGACAAACAGTACCACCTCATTAAATGGAGCGTAAGGTAGGAATTTTTAATTGGCAAAAGTAAGGTTTACAACTGTCAGTTTGTTTTAGTTTATGAATAGCACTGATGCATTTCTTTTCTGCTCTAAATACACTTTCTTTTCCCTCAAATTGAATACAACGAATATAATTGAATTGAATAATAAACAGAATACCATACCTGAGAATAGATGTCACGTTCCCGTGATATGCAGTGATAACTGTAGTGTTCTATTATCTTAAATGCAGTTACCATGCTCTTTGACATTCCAACGCTGATTATAAAAATATAACCAATTAAGAGGATTAGGAATGGAGCTTATGTTCATTCTATTTATGATATTATAAAATAAGTGATCTACTTACCAATGACAGCCTGTTTATTAAGCGTACGAATAAAAAACTTTGATTAAAAGTTCTAACTAATCAGATGGGTACAGTACTGGAACCAGTTTAAATACTACCTGGTCAGCTTACTATATTGTGTAGGTAAGTAGGTATAGGTAGTATTATTCAATAACGATAACTATTGTCTTGCCTGCTTTTATCTTATTAAACTGAAATATTTTATTACCACACTCTAGTCATGCAATCTTTGGGGGCACACATTATTTGAGCAACATGCCTTGCTCAGGACGACCAAATGAGTATTAGATAAAACGACCCATAAATAGATAGGTATATATTGTACTTTGATTGATTAAACATTCTGTTATCGCAAACATTAACAATAGGTAGCTGTTTTATCGCGATGAACGTTTAAAAACAAAGCGTACAAACGTGATTTTTGTTCAATTCAGCTGTAAACGCGAAGGTCATGCTTCCGTGTCTTCAAAAACCTTCCGTGTTCAGAAATGTTAACTAATCATAATCGAATAGCCATTAAATTGAAAGATACAGCAATTGCAAACTTAACAAATTGATTGGTTTGAAGTTAAGTGATTGGAAAACCTCGGAAAGAACGCGAGGCTGCTCTACTTGCTAAAATAGATATATACCTAGATAAACTCATCATTGTGCATAACACCATTTTACAGAACAACAATGTAAAACAAGACAAAAATAAAAAATATACAAAACAAATGCACAATGGGTGGACTTTGACTTGTCAGACTAATATTGAATGGATTTTAAAAATGTAGGAACTCCTTTAATTTTTATTAGATTTTTAGTAACTTCTCAGAGAATGTTATTAAGTAAATGAACGTTCAGTTACGTCAGTATTGCATTAAATTCAATCTTTAAACCCCAGAAGGGTAACTAACTGGTGACACTGACTGTACTTAGGCAAGGAAAACTCATAATTTGCACAGAATGAGTCTAATTACAACATTCTCGAAACATGTTTCTCAGGCTCATTGGAAGATTTACTGTTTGCGTATCATGCACGAAATGAAAGTGTTAGTCACGTCGTAATTAGAATCAGCAAAAAAGTAATTGGTAGATATTAAAACGATTTAGGAGAGGTAGGAACCTCCGATAAAGATTGAGATTTTTTGAGAAGAGAAAACAATCTAGACAGGTCTAAAGGCTGAAAAAGAGTTCAGTTGCATTCAATTTAGATATGTAGTTCTAATTCAACTAAATGTTTTTTTGGATAAAGTATCCCTACTTATATATTTTATTATTTACTTGCTAATGATCATTTAATAATAACCACGTATGAGTGGTGAACATTTAGAAAATTTAGATTATATGTCACTACTTACATACTGACTGTAATGTAGATAAACTTAACTAATCTTGAACACTTGGCAATAACTATTATTGTGAAAGAGATAGCACAACAGAAAGTCTCTGTCACGCTTGGATGTTTTATCCCACTCTGCTCTCTAGCATGGCGATAGCAATATAATAAAATTTTATCTCTCACTCACCTTCATGAAAACAATGACGATGTAGTACAGACGAAAACAGACGACTTCATATAGCTCCACATCAAGATCGATTTAATCTTGTGAATTCAGTAACTCAAAACTTTTTAACTCGATTCTATTGAAGAAACAAATACTATAAATCGAGTAAAACAGATGTCGAAAAACGGAATCGATTAATCGACTTGTTTGCTGTTCTTGTAAGCACTATGTGTGGCCTCGGAAGTAGTGGGGGAAGCTCTTCGTTGCTCGCGTCGTACGGTTTCTATTTTATTTTGCGTTTCTCGAATTCAGTTATTTTGTCGCGTAGAGAGGGGTGTCATGTCGCTCGCGCGTGTATTCTACAGTTATTTATAAGTATTCTTAAGGACGTTTTCTAGTGTTAAAGTAAATAGATCAAACTGAAATACGAATAAACCGATAACAGTGCTCAGTGGAATTGTGTACTCTATTGGATTGTTGTGGAACCGGAAACGAATGCGGACTAGATGTTTAAGTGTTTGTGATTTTGTAAGAATCTAACCTGAAAATCTGAAAAACAAAGGGGAATACACCACAATTTGACGTTTCAGCGAAGTGAAAGTAGCCGCAGATCCAATTTCTCCTTCGTTGCGTCTACATTTGTGACAGTTGACATCCGAAATCGGGCGGGTTATGTCACGACGGTGGCGCCGCCTGGCGTCAGTCGCGTGAGCGCTCAGATCGCAAGTGGTCGCGAATTTTACGTGTCGCATCGTATAACTTTCGCTGAAAGTTGTTGAATAGTTACAAAATAATTTATCGCGGACGTGTCGGCCGTGTGACCTAGGTACTGTGTTCTTGGCTTGATGATTCGGTGATATTAATTGCGAACTTGATTTCTATGGTATCCGTGGATGACTGAACCATGGCTGCTGAAATGAGCGTGCCGGATAAGAAACCGGAGCACGAGTCAGGGTACTACGAGGGAAGCGACGACGAAGAGCCGGTCGAGTGCGGGTGCGGGTCTCCCACCAGTTCGCGGCACTCCTCGCACTCAATGATGTTGAAGCGGCGGCATCACAGCCACACGAAACCGAAGAAGCTTCCTCCGAAAAAACCCAGGATGGAGCCCTTGATGGACGAACAACTGATGAACACAACGATAAACACTGACAAAAGTGTGGAGATAGTGGAATATGTGCCGGTGGATTACAGCTACCGGAATCACAAAGATCAGTTTGTTCCCGTGGCGGGACCAAGTAGCACCGTGAGGAGTACCAGCTCTGTGGAGCTCATTGGTGGGACCGTCCCCGCCCCGGCCAGGGACTCTGTGGATTGGAACCTGGTCGAGGCTAGTAAAATTAGGAAAAGATATAAAGGTTGGTAAACTTATTTGAAAGTTTTACTCTGGCGCTTAAAATGTTTTGCTTTCTGAGTTGAAGATGCAGTGACTGGAAATAATATTTGTATATCACTGATTTTCTTAAATTTCGGTCTTATGATGAAGGTCTACTAAATTAATCATGAAACACTAGCAGCATCAGTGAAAAACAGTGGTATTTTTAAATTCATATATTGGTTTCTTTTTTTTTATCACCAGTAGGTACTTACTTGTACATGACCTGATTACACTAACTAAATGGCAAAGGGGAATGACTGATTTTGAAGGCCTTAGCATTGTTAAAAACTTTTCCATTCCCATTTTCAAGTTTAGCCATTTTGATTATAGCTAAGCTTGGCAATATGATGCTATTCTCAATATGTGTATAATTCCTATAGACATATTACTAGTGTAATGAATATATTGTTTGAGGTTATATGTTAAAAGAACCATTGTGTTGAAAGAATTCAGTGAACTTCCCAGAGGCTGCTTTAAAAGAACATGAATTTATATTTGACTTTTAGAGTTGTTTTTAACTGAGTATAGTTTTAAATTAATTTAATTTATTTTGTATTACAAGAATCTAATGACACAGTAGTTTCTCCAGATGCACCTGGGCTTGGTTATTCCATTGGTTATTCTTACATGACTTTGTATGTTTTTCATATGTAACTAACATGTGAAAGTATGAATGTCCGTTAATACCCTTTGTGATGGGTGAATTGATAAGGATGCAATTTGGAATAGGTATAATTTTTGACCTAGAATCTCATTTTTATCCAGGTCCATGCAAGCAAAGCCTAATAATAACAATGCTGGTCATTTTTCACACAGCATCATCTAGCCCCAAACTAAGCAGAGCTTGTATTATGGGATGACTGATTGATATACTAATTATAAACTTTTTTTGTAAATACATACATATTATACATAGAACATACCCAGACTTTTTTTTATGAATGAGGTATTGTAAGGCCCTAAAAGTAGCAATTGTCTATTTAAAATTATGTCAGTTTCCTGGAGGTGAAGGCAGCATACTTTGCCTCACAACACATGCCTTTCACCAGCAGATTTTTTTGACTGAATATGGCTGTGACAATAGTTTTTAATTACATTTTTTTATGTTTAAAATATTGTCAGAGATGATACTTCCTTCCTACTACATAATGATAAATTTGAAAGTTTGGATGGATGTTTTAATGTTTGTTGCTAAGATTCTTAACTGCTGTAATAATTTAGAAAAAAAAATTGGAATTGGTATACTTTTTATACTAAAATAACACATCTAACCTATAAGCAAATTTTGTACCAGCGGGCGAAACCATGGGCTAGTAGTTAGTCTTCAGTAAAAGTTTAGGACATAAATTAGAAATTATTAACTCTGTCATTTTTGAACACCAAAACAAATAAGTATCTCAAATTCACATCATAATAATGACGTAATAATGAAATGATTATTGTAATTTCTATGAGGTTCTGTGTTATTTTTTCAACATAATGAGAAGACAATAGAATTGCAATTAGATGATCTCCATTATGTTTTCTATGTATAAAATGTATGTATTTACAAAAAAAAGTATATAATTAATATATCAGTCATGTAGTTCCCATAATACAAGCTCTGCTTAGTTTGGGCTAGATGATGCTGTGTGAAAAAATGTCCAGCATTATTTATTTATTATGTTTCTATAAAATAATCTTTTGCCCGTTTTCTTTGCTTTTCTGCAGTGTACAAATTAAAGACCATGCCACAGTTACTGTGAATTCGTAATTAAAACTCCTATAATTCCAAAATTTTCAAACAAACGTCAATTGAACTTGGACCTTTGCCGTGGATGACGAGTTTACTTACCAATTTCGCCACAGTTCGAAATAGAGATGATAATAAAAAAATATCCTTTCCCAAATAATTACAAAACAACAACCTAGTTTTAAACTTGTGGGAACAGTGATAGTATTGTTATCACTGGTCCTTGACGTACTGATAACATTATCAATTGGATGGTGTCCATGTTATTTGTTATTTTATGCTTATTTCTTGAAGAAATACCTACAATAGCATAGTGGAGGAAATCCGTAGAAAGACCGTATGCCACCAATATAGCACAGAAGGGTAGTCTGTTGATACTGAGAAGACTGACATTGGCGGAGCCAGACTCAAGTCTCTCTCCAATCTGTGTTGGTTAGTTGATTATCGGTAGAGTGGCATTTTTATTACAGTCTAGTTATAGCTCAGAATTTAGCAAGTTGAAGAGGAAATGGGCAGGGTAATTAATGGTGACCATGAACTGAATGATGCAGTGTGGGAAGGTCTCCCACCCGATTGGCTAATGACATCTTACAGCTCGCAGAAAGTTGGGAGGACATCCTCAAGATCATTCAACATGTCTCTTTTTTGAAGGGTTTATGTCCAGATGATAATGATATGCTTAACCACTTTATCTCATAGAGACAACAGATTTTCTATTCTGTCTCAAGTGTCAGCTGTATGGAGGTTAAGATGTCATTAGTCCATCAGGTGAGGGGGAATTCCTACACTGTACCATCCAGATTGCCATGGAGCATGGCTTGAGAACTAAAATAATTCCCAGTAGTGTGAACTCTACTAGACCAGATCCCCTATTAAATTGTAGAATAGTTTTTTATTACATTTTGTACAGTTAAAGGTTCAGGAAACAGCCATCTATAGGTTTTGAATAAATATCTAATGATTTTTTAATCTGTACTTTACTGTATTTAAACTAACGTTTTCCATTCAAATAACAATAAGCTCATCATCATCCATAGCAAGCTCATTGTTTATAATAATGATCTAATTATTATTTAATATGGGGAAAAACTATGACCAAATTATGGATTGAAATTATTGTGGTTTGGTATCATTTTAGAATATCATTACAACTGTACCACATCAGCAGGAGAATAGTAAAGTATGTAGTATAGCCATAATAATATTCTTAAATGTGACCAAATTACATATTTTTAGAAAAAAAACTTCTGATCAAGTGAAATGAATAAACTGTGGGCACATTTCTTTACTATTGCTAGGCAGAAATCTACAATTTAACTTAGTAGTGGTATCACAGACACCAGATGGTTGTTAGTGAACAGTATGACCTTTCTAGCAAATATTGGGTCATTGCACCTTTGACTTTGTGTGTCAAACTGTTTAAAGTCTGGGTTTCAGTGTATCTAAGTGTACTTAATGTCCTAGCTATGAGTAGAAGCCGGCTAGGTAGTTATTTTGACATGATTTATGAGGGAATGGTGACAATATTCTGAAAAGTTCCATGTTATTTCGTAACCCTTACCTGCAACCAGAAAGGCAATCTTTTTGGTGGCTAAAATAAATAAATCCTATCCTACTAATAATATTATAAACGCGAAAGTTTGTGAGGATGTTTGTTCCTCTTTCACGCAAAAACTACTGAACAGCCACCACCTCATATTCCATGGTTTGCCGACATTAATTTAGATAGGAAATATATTGTAATTTTGCATAGACTGCGCTCCGGACATATGCCGCTGAATGGTTTCGGGTTTCTGACTGTGAAGCCTGTGGAGTTAAGGAAGACGTGTACCACCTTTTAGAGGAGTGTGTCCGGAGTGCGTCGATGAGAGAGAATATGATTAGAAATAGGCTACTTTTTATCCGAGTACAACGCGGGCGAAGCCGTGGGCGGAAGCTAGTAAATAAATCATGCTAGAAATTTTCACGAGCATCATCTAGCCTCAAACTAAGCAGAGCTTGTATTATGGGAACTACATAACTGATATACTACTTATATACATTTTTTTGGAAATACATACATAGCTATTATACATAGATATCACCCAGACTAAGCAATTAGACACATAAATAGGTGAAGGTACCTACTTCTGCAGACAGTCTTATACAGAGCTCTTGCAAAACATGTTTACGTGAAGCCTATTTTAAAGTTACATTATTTTACTTTGTAGCATTGAATTTTATTTGTTTGATTGCTAACATTAGCAACATTATTTTCAAAACAGTGAGTCATTGAACCCCGTTGACTTTGAGAAGCAAAACATCGTTTCCATGCAACATATCTCTAGTATGCAAAATTTTATCGGTTGTTATTTTTGTAAAACATTCATAATTGAATGCTCCTGTACTGATTGAGTGGCATTATCAATGCAGTATTTTGGTTTCATATCTAAATGTATAAAATTGTTGCATGATACAATTATAATCAATCTACAGGCTACACCATTAGTTTTAGAGACCAGTGTCCTAACCATGAAGTCTTATAGCGAGTCAGTTCAGGCAAAGATTGTACTTTCCGCTTTGCGATTGAGGACGCTATGGCGTTGGTAAAGCTTTGTCATTCGCAAAGCGGGATTTGACATCGTTGCCTAAATTGAATCGCAATAAGGCTTGATGGTTAGGCCCCTGAAATTTAATTGGTAGCTTCTTATGTGTAGGGGTACACTACAGAAGAATAGGAAAAGGACAGTGAATATTTTATGAAAAATTATCAATGGATTTTATTCTATGGATTTAATTATGAACGTGAAACTAAATCTCTTTGAATTGAATAATGAAATATGGGTCTGGTGATTAATCAAACCAACCCCTAAAAAGGAGTTTTCAGTTATGTGCCTACTTTAATTAAATGTGTCCCAAAAATTCTGATTCAATGGGACTTGAACTGTTGACATCTTCGCCTCTAATCGGCAATGCGTTGGCCAATTACGCCATGCATCGAGTGACACTGAGTCCGAGAATTTATTGGGCGCTTTCTATTCAAAATAGAGCGCTATTCTATTCATAATGGATGTAGATTGTAAAGATGTCTCATTCGGATATATTATTGTTCAAAGTCCGAAATTCATTCGAACGAATGACGAATGTCTTTGTATGTATGTGTCTATGTTATATATTGAATATATTACCAATAAATGTATCAATAGAAAGGTCTTAAGTCAAAAGCTTACGATTATTTTAAAAGCAAGTAAGATCCAGTTCTATGAATCGTTAAAAGCTGAGCACTGCCAATCTATGTTTAACTGACCAATAAACATGTATTGTAGAGTTAATTATTTCCTTACTTGAAGACGTTTATTGTAGTTTATGTAACATAGACATGTGTTTGGTACCTGCACTATTATGTTGCTATAACACTAATTAAAATATACTGCCGAAGATGTGCCAGTTTGACTTCGAGACACGCTATGGTAGGGTTCCGAAGTAGACTCATCTCTTAAATAACTTATAAATGGCATCTTAAATGCAAATTATAACCTTTGGCAGTACCTACCAAATGTTTCGACATATTACGACAAAAAGTTAAACAGTTAAGAGAAAGCTAAAATTATCCCTTAAAAAAAGGTTACATAAGGAAGCCTCAAAGTAATTTTTAAAGACCTATTCAATGATGTCATTTCAGGGAAGAGAAGAAAAAACTCTATATACTTACTGAGAGCGAAAAAGTTGCTGTCTGATTTATTTTTCTTCTTGTGTAAGAAAACATGCCTGGGTATCTAGACAAATACCATTTTCTGTTGGCGTTAACGTCTTCAGAAAGATTTAATTGTATGGAAATTACATTAGTTGTAGAAATGTCTCGTGACTGCTGCCAAGTTTTACCTTGACAAATTTGCATTAGCGTGAAAGGAAAACTAAGCTTGAGGTATTTGTCTAGAAACCTGGACACCAATTTCTATCTGAATACGCTTTAAACTGAGGAAGTAATCGATGTGTGATAGCCCTATGAACGAACGGACCGGACTTAACGGACGAAGCTAAGGGTTGCGTTTTCGCCGTTGGAATTCGTAACCCTAAAATTAAAAATATTTGCTCAATACCTTTGTGATACGAAACAGCTAAGAAAAAAACATCGTGGTCGTGACCTTAATTCGTAGTCAGAAAGATTCTATATTAATTATATTAGCTAGCTAGACCGCATTTAGGAGTTCTTTATTTTATTTTATTTTATGTTATTTATTAGGGGTCTATTATGGCTTTTTAGCCGCGACGATAGGAGCCCGTATTATGCGTTTGCCATAATAGGTTTTGTTTGTTCGTCTGTTACAAACAACCCCCGCCTTCTGTAGCCGCTGCCCCGGTTCTGTAGCGCGTCGGGGACGTGTGCCGAGGCGCGCGTGGACTGTTTCTACAGCACCATGCGCAAAAGGTCCACATCTCTGGTGCGCAGGGTCCGGGACAGCTCCAACAGCATTCTGAGGGTATTCTCAGATAGATTTGACTTAACTTATCTCAGACATTGTTCTATGATCCATTTTAATAAGAAACTATCTTATTTATTCTAGTTGTAATGACATTTTAACTTTCTGACATAGTAATTTTGACATTCCATTCCAATTCAATTAGTTTGTTTCTAAAAAAAATTGCCATTTACTGTATCAATTACGTATTTATTTGTTTACTTGTTGTTTTGTAGCCAAATAGTTCAAGGAATGTAACTAACTTAGAATAAAAAATGTATAACTAACATGTATTATGATGATCCAATGTTGATTTTAATAAATAAATATGAAATTTGAAATTATCTCCGAAATTGCTTATCGAATTTTATCGCGGTTTTTGACAATCGATTTGTATGACTTCAATGATGGTTCTTAACCGTTTTATCGCTACAGGCCTCTACCTCGTGTGTTCATAAGTTTTGAGACGAACTTATTTAATTAATTTAAAAAGAAAGTAATTCATGCAACCTTTTTTAAACTTTTAAAATTTTAAATTTCGAATGTTTTGAATCAGAAAAAATATACATTTGAATATTTGTTTCATTCTCCGTGAAAATGGCGCCAACAAAAGATTTGCGTGCGACTGTAATTTCACTGTTTCAAGCAGGAAAAAAACCAATGCAAGTTTTTAGTGAAATCCAAAGTTTGGGATGTAGTCGGAACTTTGTGTATTATACCATAAAGAGGTACAAGGAGACCGGCTCTTTAGAAGACCGTGGAAGATGTGGCCGCCCGCGGTCTGTAAGGACGCCCGCCAACATCAAAGTAATCAGAGAGCGAATTCGTCGCAACCCTTGCCGGACTCAAAAGAAATTAGCTCTGCAGACCAACATTTCGAGAATATCGGTGAACAGGATACTTAAATATGATCTTAAACTAAAGGCCTACAGTCGAAGGAAAGTGCATTATTTAAACGAGCGTCTTCGTAAATTGCGACTGGAACGATGTCGGAACCTATTGAAGAGACACGATCCAAAAAATATCCTGTTTACCGATGAAAAGATCTTCACGGTGGAAGAAAAGTTTAACCGGCAGAAGAATAAGGTTTACGCCAGAAGTTCAAAGGACGTCCAGCCATCTGTACGCAATGTCCAGCGCACTCATCATCCAGCAAGTGTGATGGTTTGGTGGGGTGTTTCCTACGAGGGGGTCACTTCGCTTCATTTTTGCCAGCAAGGCGTCAAGGTGAAGGCACAAAATTACCAAACCGACATATTGGAAGCGGTGGTTAAACCATTAAATGATACGCTATTCGCTGGAAAATACTGGGTTTTCCAACAGGACTCTGCTCCCTCCCATAAAGCTAAGACTACCCAACGTTGGCTGGAGGCCAATTTGCCAGGCTTCATTCGGAGCGAAGATTGGCCCTCGTCAAGCCCTGACTTGAATCCTTTGGATTATTCTTTATGGACGGAATTGGAGCTGAGGGCATGCAGAAAGTCTCACCCAAACCTGGATTCTCTCAAGCGAGCCCTTATTAAAGAATCGAAACGGATTCCCATTGAAAAGATTCGTGCCGCCATAGATGAATGGCGCACGCGTTTGAAGGCCTGCATTGAATGCAAAGGCGGCCATTTTGAATGATTTATTTTTAAATACAGATCTAGATGTCAGTAGTTTTAATTTTAATATCCAATAAATGAATACTCAACTTAGCTCCAAAAATATTTTAGTTTTACTGTGTCTCAAGACTTATGAACACACGAGGTAGAGGGCGTCACAATAGAGAAGGAAAAACAATAATGTTGTAAAAGTTCACGTTTTTCCTAGCTAGTCCACATTTAGGCGATCGTCACGACGTCATCAAAATGTATTTTAGGACTTTGGAAAGTTTAATAGTAACCAATTGTTGTTTCTTTTTCAGTGAACCTCAACGGTGCGTCAAAAGTGGACATATCACACTTTGACTTGCTCAAAGTACTCGGCACTGGAGGTGAGTTTTTAGTTATATCCCAAGATTGTCTAATATCACATAAATTTCGAACCGGCGACCTCGCTTCGTACGCCGGTGCTGTAAGCACCCAACCACGAGATCCAGTTTAGATTTTGCAAAAGTGTGGGTTAACCAAATAATTAATTATGTCCCAGTTATTCGCTCTAAGACCGTTTGTCGTGGCATTATATGTACAAGGCTTATCGTCAATAACTCCCGAATGATGAAATTATTATTTTTTATAAACAAACAAAACTATGTATCTATCCTTTTATGAAAGTTCTGTATAGAATGATTCCGAGGATCATAAACTAGAGTACTGGAGAAGTACCTACTAGACTAGAGTCTCGAACATGCCGCTTCGCACACGATGTTTTCATTCACCGTTCAAACTAATTCTAAACTATCTTTTATATAATCATAACCAAACCAACATTATTTTTACGATTTCACGCCAATCCGTAATCTAAATATGGATTCCCCGATTTAAATCGTTCCTGCACAAGTTCTGCTTTCGTTTTCTTAAGGGAGACCATAAATAATTTTTTGTTTTTTTTTTTAAATGGGGATGTTAATCTTTTTACTGTTTTGTTCAGTAAAAGGCTCAAAAGACTAGGTATTATTTGGCTTGACATACATTTATCTATGCAACTCTGTACAAGCAGGCATATATGTACAAAAAATACAAATGAAACAGCTAGGCCCATTCATGACTAGCGATAGCGTGTAATGCAATTCACTGAAATTTAGGTATGTTTGTTATTATGTACATTCTAAAGGATTTTTCTAAAATCCACACCTGTATGGACAGACCTAGACGCGGGCGTAGTCGCGGGGCGCTCGACTATTGCCATTCTGTTTTTGAATACTTCCACTAAGTCGGTTAACATATCAACTATTGAACCATCCTTTTCACAAAAGAAAGTACTGAACTTATTTATACAAAACTGCATTATGTATTTTTCTTCGCCATGCCCGCTCACGCCACATGGCATAACACACGTCACGATATATGGGGGTCAATGACCCTGTCAGCTGGCAGACACAGATTAAATCATAATTATTAGGGTGACGACTTATGATTAACTAGGTATGTCCTTACCTTACTCACCCATTGCACACAACTTAGCAAGGGCTCGTTAAATGAGTGAACAACGAAATTGAATTATGTACCATTAAAGGGTTTCATAGAATTTTTAATGAGATGAATAGATAACATTTTATTGTACACCACATGTTGACGACCCCTGTCATTTGGCGCAGTGGATGAATGTCCGCCTGAGACGAAGAAGGTTGCGGGTTCGATTTCCGCCGTGGTACTTATGTTTTATATAACATATCACCTCCCCTACTGGCAAGTCCTGCGCTGCATTCAACCCTCGATTACACACGTCTAGTAGACGTGTGTAATCGAGGGTTCTCCCTCTCAAACTTTGAGACATCGGACCTACCTCACCTTCAAACTTAAGCTTAAACTGAAGCTTAACCCTTTCCCATCGTTATCAATTATATAATTCCTCAACATCTCCGAACCAAACATACGCTAATGGCCAATTTATTCCTACGGCATTTTGGTTAAACATCATCCGAAGTCCACTCTTGGACTTAGGCCTCCCCTAAATTGCCACGACGAACGAACTTGGGCTACCTCCTTCTACCGACAACCTTTAAAATGTAATCGTTGAACACGTAGAAATAATTTTCAAAATTTTTACTCTGGGGGTGCAACAGAGATATAGGTAATTGTCACGGGAAGTTCCACTAGTGCACCCAAGAAACTCTCAAGTAAACTGCATAGTGCATATTGTTATTTAATCACACATAATGCAATATCTCAAGCGCATGACAGCACATGGTGCAACAATGTTATTAGCTAGCAATCCTTGGGGTGACCAGCGTGCTGTGAAGTCTACTGTTCAGTAGAAACTGCTTTATAGTCTGTGGTGGACAATAACCCAGGTTATAACGGGTATAATTGAACGTGGAAGCTATGCTGCATGTATGAAAAATGTGTTGGTCAAGCCTGAGAGCAGAGCATGCATGCATTGTAATTTTTTTCTAATCTGAATGTATTAGGGATTCGAGAGATTATTTGGATAGTACCTATACATGTCAATTTGTTAAGGTAATAAAACAGTAAATTACTTATCAGACTACGCGCCGCGTATGTCTTTGTTTAACAGGAAACGTTTCATAAAAATTTTCGTATTGACCATGAATTTATCAAAATTGTTCCCTAACCCCCCATATTGACTAGAAAGGGCAAAGATAATTTTTAGTAGTACGTACATTTTTGTACATAAGTGCCTAATGTAATTTTAATTGTTTTACATGAAACACCACACTATCTGTTTGCACGCTCAGGACGGCTGGTAGAGAAAACTTTAGCATTAAGTCCTCATAGCACTAAATTGTTTATGCCGAAATAATAACTAAATAGAGTTTGTATGGGAAAAACGGTCCTAACGAAGTGGCGGGCATTTCACTTGCTACATATTGTAACAAGATATCTAAAGTTCTTTTCCAAACACTTTAGACAAGAAACTTATAGCACATAAAAATAAGATAGGGGTTTCGTGGGCACCAGAACATAATTTTACGCGGATTTTTGTTTTATTTTGAAATAAAAAATCTCTCCGGAATTCCGCTAATGCTTTCTACGAATTGAAAATCCCCCTGAGAACTAACGATTGTTCGATTGGCACCATACTATAGCTGAATGAAGGATCATAAAAAAATAAACAAGATTTGTTGCCTGATTCTTCTAGGCTTGGTAGCACATAAATTTTATGTAAATTTTTAAGTGTTTTTTTTATTCACGTCATTTTTTAAACTGACATTTCTATAATTATGATCCTTGTGATTTCATTGAATAAAAACCTATTAACTTTCCTCAACTTATGAAGAATCATAATTTCAGAACTAGATAACTCTCCACCCGAGTACAAAAGGTCGTATATTGGATGACGTCTAGACGTAGTCGTAATGTCTAGGTTCAGTTCGCTGTGCACGGACACCCTATATTATTACTTTTTTAGTCTGTGGCTTAGCAAAGAAACTCAATTGTCTCGGTGTTTGGATAGAATGTGTTTATTTAGTGGTCTTAAATGAATTCACTCAATAAACTTGGGCACCTACCACGAACATCCAAAAATTGCCTCGAAGAGATCGTTTCTACTGTAAGCGATAAGACCGCCAAGTATAAATCTTTTATTTATTTCTTATAAATGTTCGGTACATTATTTGATACAAATTAACTTAGATTAATTAGTGAAATTAATAAGATAACAATATTACAAATAACACATAGTTACTATTACTCAGGACTATATTATTTAAACAAAAGATGGTCTTGTAACTAGACTATGGTCTGTTAATTATACGTAGGTGCAAAATAAAGTTTATTATTTAATTCTTTCCTGGTGCTATGTTTTATCGCCACAAGTTTATAGGGGGCGCTGCAATAGACTATGGAAAACACGTCTTCAAATTTTGCAATTAACTTTATTACAATTTATTTAGATTAAATACATAGTAATAGTTTTTCTAGATTAAATCCTCAATCAAAATGTACTTCCACTAATAACGTAGCCTTTCACATTGAAAGTGGCACATACACTAGCCTGCGTGGTTGCGGTCACGTTGTCATCCACGTGTAGGCATGTGTGCCCGGATTTCGGAAGAGGCGATTGTATTTAAAACTAGTAGAACGCCCGCGACTTCGGCCGCGTTGAATTTGTTAGGGTCCTTAAGCCCAATGGCGAAAACAATACTTTCATATTTTAAAAGTATGTTAGCAAAAACTACGCAAAAGTTCAGAACATTATAGTTTTCTCAATATACATCGATCCGTCTGTACATTTTAATTTATTTTTACAATTTATCAGTTTAAACTTTAAATCTTATCGAGATATAATTGAGTAGGCTTTTAAAGTACAGGAACGATGTACTAAGGAATGAATTCCCTCAAGTGAACTAGAACGTACAATTCAGTTGTACTCGTTCCTAATAGTACTAGTTCGATAGTTCATTCAGCTCCCAAAGTCTACATGATGTAAAAGTACTTGTTATTTTCTACGTCATAAGGTTAAAAATTGGATGGACGTACTAAAAGAATAAAAAGTACTGTTTGATGAACGCGTTTTGTATGTTTCCTTTAGTACTCTAGTACATTTAAGAAGAGCGCGGTACTGTTAGTAGGTACTATTGTATTGTACAAATAGTACTAGAAGTCCGAACTAGTTCATTAGTATGATTGTACTAGTACGGAGCGTTCTCTTTACTGACCGAGCAAGAACAAGGCTATAATTGAGTGTGTTTTATGACCAAACAACAAAAAAATATTAACCACCCCCAATACTGTTTTTTTTTTCCTCAACGCGCCCTTCCTGTGTGACTGACGACGATATTATCGTAGGTGTGCCGTGCCTTAAGCAACTTCAATGGATATCACCTACGTGTTTTACGTTCATTAAAAGTTATTACTCCATGAAAGCCGTAAACATCCCCAGAAATTCATAAAGTGCGCAAAACATTTGCAAATCTTATCAAATTGGTGATTTGCTAGTCATTTGCGCGCCCACTTACGTCTGAGTGACGTTTTTATGTCGTTGTATTGACATGTGACGTTGCACACAATCGGTTATGTGATTGCTCAACGTTAGGAAAATTAGAGCTTGTCTATTTACGTATGAACTGGACGTGGAATTTTACTCATTTCTAAGGCCACCGCAATCCTTTGAACTTGGACGTCAGCTGGCTTCACGTTGCTAACTATCTCATACAGCTAATCAGATTCAGATAAGTTTATTGACCATTTCATTATCAGATGGGTATACGCTAGCATATTTCATCCCACTGCTGGCAAAGGCTTCTCTTCTTTTGTACCATTCGCCTCGATCTTGGAGCGTGCTCCTTGGTGCGACACTGATCCTAGCAGTCTCCAAACTAACGAACGGCTATTGTTCCCGGTGAAAAAACTACTAGATTAGTAGGTTTTTTACCTACAAGTATAGTAATCACAGGTTTACTAACAAGCGAGCTACTTCAAGTCCATGATAAAAATTATAACCCTCGTCTAGACTTCTGGCCGTTTTACTGTTTTTGAATTAATGTACGACGATGTTTAATAGTCATTTCGCTCACACCGTAAGCGGCGGCCGTCAAAATGCCATTTTTTTCTAGGGGTTGGTTGTCGTGACTGATTTTAGACTTCCCTTCTAAATTGTGTAATGCGAATTTTAAAGCCATTTTTCAGACATCTTAATGAATAGTATGTTAGATCAAAAGTAGGCAACTATGTATTAGTCTGTTTGACTACAATGGACGGCGCAGTTGCCAGATTTGAGGCTAAGAAAATATGTTTTTGCAATATAAAACTGCCAAATCGGAAAATAACCGACGGAATAGTCTATTTACTGAACCTTGTATCTACCAGGGCCTCATGACATCGTAGAGGCCGTTCGAGGCCCTAGATGAACTTATAGTTTGCAAGGAAAGTTTTACTATGACTCACTCCAAACACACGAAAATTCGAAACTTAAAATCGGCTCGTGACATCATTTGACAAAACTAGCCGATTTGTCGGTTATTGTGCGATCTATCTATACTTATAATGAAGCTGAAGATTGTTTTTTTGTTTGAACGCGGAACTATCAGTCGGATTTGAAATGTTTTTTGCATTTGATAGCCCATTTTATGAGGAAGGTTAAATGCTATTTAGCACCACGCTACGACCCTTAGGAGCCGAGAAAAAGAAGTAATAGCGCGGACGGGCGATGTGGCGCGGTGGGCTGGGGGCTGAGGGTGGCCGTGGCACAGCTAGTCTATATTAAATCTAAAGCCAACGCGATATAGATACAACCTAGCAAGCTGGTTTGAAGTGAGTGCCATGACAGAGGCCGCCCCAGGACGTCCGCGCGGTCGACGACCCCCGAAACGCGCGCGCCCGGTCGTTACCCGCCCGTCCTTACAGCTGCTCGACCTTTATGCTTACCTGGTACTTCGTGATTGTTTTCTAATAGAAGTTCTTGTCAAAACATGTTTTTATAATGACTCTCGGTCATCTCGTAGCATTACAATTACGCTGTTAGGCTAAGAACGATGTCTATTTAAAAAAAATCCACAGCACGCTGTCCATACGCGGTTTTTTTTTTTGATCGGTAATAGGATACTAAAAGTAACATCCCAGCTTCTGTTGTCGGATCACGGGGACAATAGAAACTCGAACAGCAAAGGCTATTTTTATGACAATATCACACACTGATATCAAATCGTTAAGTGATGACTATGACTAACAACCAACACATAAGCGTAACTGTGAGTCCGAGGTGCCTAGACAAATACCTGACGCTTGCTTTTCCTTTCACGCTACGTAAATTTGACAAGGATAAACTTGGCAGCAGTCACGTGACATCTCAAAAGCCAATGTAATTTTCATACAATTCAACCTTTCCGCAGACGTTAACGCCAACAGAAAGTATTTGTTGTCTAAGGATATAAAAAAAACTGGTCCTTTTCCTGGAAATAAAAAAATAACTGGAACAGCATTATCTAGCCCCAAACCAAGCAGAGCTTATGTTATGGGAAGTACATAACTGATTACTTATTTTTTTCTTCTGTAAATACATACATTTATACATAGAAAACACTGTTGAAAACACCCGGGACAAATATTTGCAGGTCATAAAAACATTTTTCCCGCGGCGGTAATCGAATATTTGAAGGTTGTGTGGGTGCAATAAAGGATTTTCCGAAATTTCGTTCTTAGAGGGGGTTACAGATAATAAATAATAATAAAATTAGGTATTTAGCCAAATTGTAGTATTTCACCTACAGAGTTGAGTCCCTGTCTCCCGGAGAAGCGTGAGCTGTGGCCCAGGAAACAGTTCTCTCCCTATGAATTCTCCAGATGAAAGATGATTTCAAATTCAACGCGGGCGACCGACGTCATTTAGAGTTCTTTGATGATGTTTATCTTCCACTTTTGCTAGCTTCTAATCTACCGATCAATCAATGGATTGCCACCATGGAATACGGTTGCTTTGAATAATTAAAGAGACTAATTCATCACTAGGCTTTTGACCTAGCTTATATTCGAGGCGCACGCGCGCCCTTGTGCTCGAATTTGCTTCATAACAGTATACTTCCAGTTAACACAAACTTCTTCTATGAAATTGTTACAGATTGTTGGATTTTTTTTATGTTACTTTATTCTTTAGGCCACAGAGTCGGATGCTGCTTCCCTATGGACCGATGCGGAAAGTAGGTAGATGGAGGTAGGCTAAGATCAAACGATCTTCATTGCACTCACTGAGGAAGGCTCATGTCCACCTGTGGACTTCTTAAGGTTGACGATGGTCATGATAAAGTTTTTTCACTGTCCAGTGAAAAATATATAATTATCATGATTATGACTGGATATTTACCATTATTTTCGAGTTCTATTGTTTCCCGATATTTCGGCACAATTGCGTTTTCCGTGAGTAGAAAATAATCATACTCAGATGTTATAGTGAAATATCCTATTTCTACAAAAAATTGGGTCAATAACCATGATAGCTTCGGTAGTAATATTAAAGTAGCTTTTCCTCAAACATAAAGGGTTGTATACCAATTTTGAATACTCATAATTCTCAATTTAAACACAAACAAGCCCAGAATACGCCGCATTCACTTCTAGTTTTCGTGTTGGCATCCGCAAATATTTGGTTTTGAATAAGCTACCAAATACCGTTCGAGTCCTAATTTGTTTTCGGAATTTTAGGCCTCGGTTACACAGCGTGGGCAACAGACGCGCAAAGCCGGTCACGCACGGCGGTCGGTAAGGTTCACCATACACGCCACGCTACGATGGGTGCAATTCACTAATGTACGTCTTTCCTAAATTCAGGAAAAAACTTACGACAGGTTTGAGGTTAGGTTAGGTTCTATAGAAAAATGCAGTAGACAGGCCTGAGCTAAGTTCAGATGGGCACAATTCACACACATCCTTTCATCCTTGACATAGCGCTGACAGGTGTCAGCCTTGCATTGTTTTGCCCGCGTTTGTCGTTGTGCTGTGCTACAGCACCGCGTTGTGTAGCAAAGACTTTAAGTTGATTACTCCCCTTACCAAAGTAAAAACATACTATCGGCGTTATCTTTGTTATTATGAGCCTTATCAATATTGATGGTAAAATTGATTTAACTTTTAGAATTCACTGTTTTGTTTACTCGAAGGAAAAAAGTAGATAGGTACTATTTATTTTAATAATGCTTATCATGTTTGTGTTCAACAGATTTTTTGTTAGTCAATGATTTTCTTTCCTCGTTTGTAGCCTTTGTCCTTTTTTTTTTGCTAGTTTTTATAGAAATTGTTTCAGGAACTACGAGTACTTTGGTGTCACAGGCAATAATTAACCAGGACTAAATTATACAGGAACCAGACGTGTTTTCCATCATCTTTTGCAGCGTCCCCTAGTAACTTGTGGCGATTAAACCTATATAAGAACCTTCCTTGTATTCATACAAATCGGTTACAAAAATATCATTTCAATCTGATAAGCCGTTTCGGAGATAAATGGTAACCGACAAACATACATACAATCAAACAACCTCTTACAGCATACGCATACGGACTCCTTACGTCGCTGGTAATAAACATACCCTTAGCAAGCTTCTAAGAATAACAAAATACCGATATAAATAGATTCAATAACTTTAGAGATAAGAGTGGCCATGGCATACGGCTCACAGGTGAATCTCACAATGGATCCTGAACTCTATACCCTTGAAAGAGAGTGTAGAAAGGACTTAATAGTTATTACATTACCGCGTAGTGAAGTGCTATACAAATCTAAACATATTGAGGGCTCCTTATAGGGCTGTCTGTTTGCATATTCGGGGGTTCCCCGAAATTAAACAGTCGCATAGCGTCGATCTCTTGCTTAACTTCAAATCTTCTTTAACAATTTCAAATTAAAATTTTAATTAAATTTCGATTTTATTAAATCTAGATAAAACAGACGTTACCTAGCCTAATTCGTTATATTATCTAGTCCTACGACTTTACACAAAGTATATCGTATTAGGCAGTTCAATAAACAGAACCGATAACCGTTAGGAAAATAGGTTCTCAAGCGAGGAGGTAATAAATGTTCTCGAGTGGCGAGCACAAATCGGAAATGGCTATTTAAGTTTTTGACGGCTATTCTAGCAGAAGCACTGGATCTTATCGCTTACAAATACCGAGATACTTACGTGCGGTGCTTAGGATTGTTTCTGTCACTCTCTTCTTTTCTCTTCGACGGTGTGACCGACTAAGCATTTTTTTTTTTAATTAAATTAGTAAGCATTACTACGTGCTAAGTCACGGCTATTTATCTTGATTAAGATTTTCTCCAGTCTCTGCTTTGTTAGGACACCTTCAAGTCAGTTGCATGATGGCTTCAGTGCGCCTCATACGAGCCATTACCTATCAAATAGTTTAAGTTGACAACCTATCTAGATTGACATGTTACTGATGGCCCAGCCCTAGAACCTGTTAGTAAAGTCGGCAGATGGCTATGGTATCTCAGGGTAAACTGAACCTTATCTCGTCATACGGGTGGCCTGTGATATTATGGTGTCAACGCTCTACGCCCCCCATTATTTTACAGGAAAAAGTTGTCCAATAATTAGAAAAAACCGTCCAAGTGCGAGTCGGACTCGCACGCTAAAGGGTTCCGTATCACTGCACGTTATGAATACTAATTCTTTCGTAATAAATATTTGCTCTTTCAACTTTGTTTTAAAGTTTCGAACAACGTTGAAAAGTGTCTTCTAGACCTTCATGCTCCATCGTCGGCCATATCATCACTTGCCATCAGCATCAGGTGAGATATAGCCAAAAGAAGGTCTATTATTGGTTAAAAAATATATTGAAATGAGTGTCAGCGGCAAGTTAGTTAGGCCTGAGCAATTATAATCGAAGAATTCAAGATGCCTGTGCTATGTGTGTTGCTCTTGAATGACATTGATAAGCAAAGCACAGAGTGTTTGTAAACAGTAGATACATGCTCTGAAGCGTGTCGCTTGCATATTGTGCTCGGTATATCATATCAGTTTATTTCAGCGCAGTTAAAAGATAAAGATAGCCGTGTTGGGCTAGTCGGCTGTACTCCGACTTTAGATACGAAGGTCGTGGTTTCGAAAGCGGTTGTGCACATTTTTTTTTAAACTTGCTCAAAACGGTGCAGGAAGGGTTCGTGAGGGAACCGGCATGCCCTGAGTCAATAAATCGAAAGCATCGGTTAGTGTTCAAATAAACTACGATTCACTTGCAATGTTGAAAGCGTAATTGCAAAACGCGGACCAAATTTGTCAAAGTCATATTTTGAAATCACAAGGATCATATAGAAAAGTCAGTTTTAAAACTAAGTGAATTTAAATTTAAAGTGCGATTCCTCGACCAAACCTATAAAATAATCAGGTAACAAATTCTGCTTGGTTTTTTTTTATGATCCTTCATTCAGCTACGTGGTGCCAAGAACAAGACGAATAATAGCGAAAGAGAAGTCGAATAATTAAATTAGATCTAAATCAGTATCAACCAAAGTTCATAAGACAACATACCTACGATTAAACATAGCGATAATAATATTAATGCATAAAATATTGCTAAAAAATATGTTACTACAGATATTGAATTTGACAAGTAAGCTATTGAGTGAGCGCAGCGGAGCGACTGTCAAACTGTAACTTTTAATTATATATTTTTTTTAATTCGGATACTTATTGATCCGTATTGATTAGTAGGAAGTAAAACAAAATAATTAGGTACTATGTACCTACCACTGCCAGTACTACTAACATAGTACATAGTAAGAAAAGGGTGATGGGTATGAGGTGCAAAGAATCATCAAATGAGAAGAAAAATAAATACCAGCATAGATAATGTACGTCGGTTTCTCATTTGATCACTTTGCTATTTCGCACGTATCTTAATAATCATACCTGCCTGTAAGTTTGAATATTCAGTCAGTTTAAACTTGGTTCGCCCTCAGGCCAGGTGGTGCGTTTTTTGCAACGATTACGGACAGATGTTGCATGAGGTGTTTTAGGACATTTACCTCGCAGCGTATGTGTAATTGTGTAGATAGCTTGATGGCATTTTCTTTTATACGTATTTTAGTTTACATCATGTTTTTTTTTTTACTAAAAAAGGGATATTTATCAAGATTTGTGGGTTTGTATAAATCACGCAAAACTGGCGATGTTCTTTCCTCCCGTGATCATGCAACTTTGTCGAAATGTTTGGAAATATTCAAACTCGTGAATCATGGTAAATATTCGATTTTAAGCCAAAATTACATTCATAGCTACACTAGTTCCAAAATGTATGCTTCTATAGATGGTGAACTTAGAATAGTTACGGTTATCTTTTTCATTGCTAAATAATATTTTATTAAAAAAATATATTTTTTAACAATTTCAATGCATTTAATTTACCTTAAATCATATTGTTATTCGAACTATGTAACCAAATCTACTGAATGGTAGATTTGGTTCTGTGTTTTTTTTTTTAATTATTATTTTTTCTGTTAGGTAGGTCCCTTACCAACCTACTTACCTAGCCATGCATGTTACTCTCATTGCATCTAGAATGCATCTTAGTACCTACTTGTTAAGTAGTATAAGAATTTTGTGATTTCTCAGTAAGCGGTTTATATTGTAAATCTTTTTGAGAAATAAATGATCTTAAACCGTAACTACATATACATACACATATTTAACATATACATATTTGACGACCTCTGTGGCACAGTGGGCGAAGGTCCGCCTGAGACGCAGAAGGTTACGGGTTCGATTCCTGTCACGGGACAAATGTTTGTAAAATCGCAAATATTTGTCTCGGGTCTGGGTGTTTTCCTATGTATAATACGTATGTATTTCCAAAAAAAAAAGTATTTAAGTAGTATATCAGTCATGTAGTTCCCATAATACAAGCTCTGCTTAGTTTGGGGCTAGATGATGCTGTGTGAAAAATGTCCAGCATTTATTATTATTATTATACAAAATTTAATTTCGATACGACAATTAGAAGTAGTTAAAAATTGACTTCCCAAGATTGCTTGACACTATCAACAAAACGATCGAAATCATCTTTACATATCTATAGAATGCATACAGCGTTATACATAATGATATACATACTTCTTGCTTGTTATTACCACATAAACCATTCCCCTCACGGACATACCAGAACGGAACAAAATTCAGGTTTTTTTTTATAACGGAAGTCGTAAGGGACAGTGACAGCATATAATTACAAAGGTCAACTCAAAGGTGATTGACCACCCTTTACTTAACCCTAAAGAGCCCTGAGCCACAGCCACAGTGCGAAACGTTGCGGTAGGTCAAGGAAGGCTGAATGCACAGGTGGCTCGTCCAGAGTCCTGTAGGCTTGCACGCTATACCGTGCGAAAAATATATAAAAAGGTAAAAGAAGACCCATACCATTTTGGTAGTCTTATATTGTGTTAAAAGTGGGGTATAAAAAAAAAAAGTTGCGACCTGATCAATGACGCACAGGTGGCTCGTCCAGAGTCCTGTAGGCTTGCACGCTATACCGTGCGAAAAATATATAAAAAGGTAAAAGAAGACCCATACCATTTTGGTAGTCTTATATTGAGTTAAAAGTGGGGTATATAAAAAAAAAGTTGCGACCTGATCAATGACGCCCCTAATGAAACCTAGGGGGTTGCAAAGTAAGAAATTGCTGGTATGTATTTAAAGTCAAATCATATTTCGCTCATAAAACAATTTTCACAATTTGTGAGTTAGATATAATTTTGACAAAATCATAAGTTCCGTTTTATTCATTTGGCTGCGGAACCCCAAATGAAAACAATTCAACTTCATTCGATGTCGTATAACCGGTTCTTTCTTAGTCACCCTGCGTTAAGTGACCAGAGGTATGGTAACCCCGAGAAGAACAGTGTAAAAAAAATCGGTGTGCTGAAAGGATTCAACGTGCCTGCACAACAGTCCAATAGACCGCACGCTCGTTTATTTAGATAGATAGATAGTTTTGTATACGCATACGATACAGCACAGACAAGTACAAATGAAAAGAAAGAGAAACAATTATAAAAAAAATTGCACCTTTATTGATAATCTTGAATGAATGAAAACAGCATCGAAAAATAACTCACCCACTGACAGATTTTCTCACCCACCTACACACATACAAAGATGGGACGTTGAACTTTCACGGTTCACCCTTGTTTCAATATTCTTTCAATATAGACCGATCTCGTGGTGGGCGAGCAGCCGGCTGGGACGTAAGAGGGTCGAATCCCGCTGCAGGACAAAATGTGTGTATGATATGTAAATATTTTTTTAAAGTCTGGGTGCTGTGGTATAATTATACTCGTAATTCCTGATACCCACGACACAGGGTGTCCTATAATTGTGGTGTTTATTTATTTATTTAAACATCTTCAAATTATACATGTACTACGTTTATTACTTGGCCGAAATTTTCACTAGTAGGAATTTATATCTATAATAATAGTAAAGCTGAAGTTGTTTTTTTTTGTTTATTTGTTTGAACGCGCTAATCTCTGGAACTACCAGTCGGATTTGGAAAAAAATGCATTTGCTAGTCCAATTCATGTGGAATCTTATAGGCTATTAAACATCACGCTACGACCCTTAGGCGCCGAGCAAAAGAAGTAATAGCACAGACGGACGATGCGACGCGGTGGGTCGAACGGTGGCCGAGGGCGGCTGTGCACATCTAGTGATAAATAAAAGCCTACGTTTTTGCGAAACAAAAACGTAGGGCATTCACCAGTGTGTACCAAAATACCTAGGACGGTGTAGTCGGGATGAAATTGGTGTCTCGTCTGGGGGTAATTTCAGTCGCGTCCTAGGGTCCCGGGTTCAAGGACAGTGCAAAACACGTTACCCGGTGACCTACAGAGGTTGGACCTACGCCCTTTGGCATTTCGACCCAGTTCCAGTTTGACATAACCTTTCTCGATTATCTTCGTGGAAGAACCAAGGTCACCGAAATAGCTCAGAATTAGCAAGTTGCAGATGCTATGGCCTAGGCATATCTACTATATCTGCTGTAGGTACTAGTAGTTTTTTTTAGACTTTCGACCAAAGACGCAAACTCAATCAGTCGCAGAACGTCCAAATCGTAAAATATTGACCGATCTTGTTGCAAAATATCTTTTCGAAAACTGGCAATGTATCACGGCAATTGTTAAGTTGGGATTTGGGAATCAAATATGTAATGTTCCACTTAAATGTCTATTCTTACGGATTGGTTGTTTACTTTTTGCAAACCTAAGCATTTTGGCCCCTATAATTCAGATTGGCTTCTGGAAGCGCTGTGCACCGTGATATGAGAAACTGACCATTTTCGGATTCATGACCTATGTTTACGCTATGTAAAAGTTTCATATAAATCCTCTCACCTATGGAAGTAACAACGAATAAAACATCTACACTTTCACAATACGTATCACCGCGATAACAATTAAATATTCATACATCTGCATGACTCATATTCAGGACTTCTTCAGCACATAAAAGTTCCTCATATTGTCGCAATTGTGTATATGTTTGTATTGTTCTCCAAGTTTCTATCCGACTTAAGAGTTTGCAGTCCCGTTTATTTCGATATGAGATTCAGCGTATACTGCTGGAGTTAGAACTTAACTAAACTATAAGTTTCGAAAAATAATGCTTATCGTAATGTGGAACTCCTTGAAACTTAGGCAGCGAGTGATGATAACATGCAAATTCGTATACAAACAGTGGGTTATTGACCTGCCGTAAATGTTAAACAATGGAGTTGCGATACACCGAATATCGACGAGTTGAGTAATGAATCTCTAGAATTAAGTGGTGAAAACAAAATAGTATTCGATCATAATAAGGCAACAAAAAGTAGAAATAAAATACTCTCATCACTGAAATGTCAACGTTTCTCCGAGAATTCATAAAATTGAAACCAATATCTAGATACGCCGTCCTGCCTTTTCAATAGTACGGTTTCGGGTCAGTTGACGCCGTAATTGCTATGAAGAAAATCTCGATTCAATCATTGAGCTTATTCTTGTAAGTAATTCAAATTCTACCTCGTGGAATTTTCTTATTCGAGACTTAGTCGTTTCGCAGTTGTTAAAAAAATTTCATGCATTCCCTTCGGTCAGCGTTATTTATTCTTTGTACGAATGACTGTCTTTCCGTTTTGTTCGAGTATTCGGTTGTTCTAATCATTGCTTTTGTGGTCATATGGTTGTCTTCTTCTAGATAAGTATTTTCGTTCAAAACAGAGTTTAATTCACCCGGCCGCAGGCAGGGTACCTGCGGTGGTCACCCAAAAGGCTGGCGACATTACCTCGTTTTATAGCAATGCTAATTTTCTGACCGAGGTAACTTTGGTCATTGGTTTCGTCCATCTATCGCTTCGAGATTTCAAGGAAATCTCGAAGTAGAAAGGCCGCCAGCGTGTGGATACGCTACAAGTCGCATTCCAAACCAAAGTTTTACCTATAATTTACTAATCTAAGACATCACTATATAAGAGAGATAATGGTCCTCGACCACAAACTGAAAGACATTGTGCTGTGTAGCAATGAATGTGATCTTATAACGGTCGCGGGAAGACTATGGAAGGAGGTGACAAAAGACCAGTCGTTGTGGCTCTTTTGGAGCCCCTATGTTCAACAGTTGACGTTTAGCGGCTGATGATAAAGACATTAAAACCTCTTGCTGGAAAGAACACTAACCAGGTCATTAACAGGAGCAAAGAAGACCCTCACCATAGCCCCCCGCAGGTAATGGGAACTGGGAAGTAATTCAACAAAAGGCACAGGAAGCTAATCCAGACCAGCTCAATGACCACTCGCCTGACAGCTGTGTGACAACAGTAACCTGACACTTCCGGTGCCACAGATTATACTCACGTTCGGAGGGTAGCGTGCGACACTAGATGAGCACAGGTTTATGGTTGAACAATAGAAAGTATAAGTGGATTCATTAACCCCCTTTGGAGAGGAAGTTAAAAAAAGTATGTATTTTGTTTAAAGAGACGAAGAAATAATTGACTTTTGCTTCCAAGTGGTGTTATCGAATTTCCAGATATTTTTGGCATTGATTTGTTTTTAGTTTCTAGATCGTTGACCGGTCTAGGTCACTGCAATATTCAAGTACAAATAGGTTGAAACTGCAACTTAATTTTTTTCTCTCATCGTTATTTTGATTATCTAAGCGATTGACTCCCATGGCCGTTTTTGCTAGTGTAATTAGGGGACAGTTTGTTCGTTCGGCATCATTTAGTTCTTTCTTGGTTCACAGGATTATTTATTACTAAAACCAGAGGTATTTTCCTAAAATAAGTCTTATATCCTACCCCCATCTTCAGAGAATCTCAAAGAAAATATTTACGTGAATTTTTATTACAATAAGCTCTCAGAATTTTGCTCGAACTGTTCGCGGAAATGATGAGAGTTGAAAATAACCCGACCTTGCTTTAACGCTTGACATTCTGGCTGTAAATCTGTATAGAATAGCGGACATACCATTTCCCATATACATCACTGGAAGGCACAATTTCCGAAAAACAGCTGATTAAAATATACAAATAAAAAAATAAACTTTTTTTATGAATTTCTACGTTTTTGCATTTTGCTCTGGTGTGCAATAAAGAGTATATCATCTATCTTATGCAAAAACATTTCGTATAGTATTTTTTCCGTGCCCTAAGTGTGCCACCGGGAATAAATATTGAATAGAATTTGATACTATTAGATATTTTGGATCTAGATGGTTTTTTCGTCCTAAAATCGTTCGAGGCGATGGTTTAGGTAATATTTTTTGTACAGACATACAAATATTGCATGGCTCGTGTAAAAGAGTTCTGAGAAGGTACGTTCAATACATCTAGAAATGCTCATTCTTTATCTGTAAATAAACAAGTCAATTGTTCTTTACGATACTTGCCCTACTTTCATGAGAGTAACTTACAACAGCGTTATACCATTTTCATGTACTTGCGTAGGTCTTAATAGTAGGACGATAACATTAATAGAAAATAAAAAAATGCGTAGAACCGAAACTCCGAAACTAAGTCATTTGCAATGCCTCAGTCAGAGCCGTGGCACCCTAACTTATACATAAAATGAAATATAGGCAGTACTGCCATCCGTGTCATTCTCTATTGTATAATCCTAGCGCCACCACGAGGCCAACATTATACCACAGATAGACCATCTAAAGCCATTGGGAGGCATTTGGACAATATCGAGTGATCTGAAAAAAATACTTATTTTTAGCGCTGCAATTAGCAATAGAGGGAGTTGCGTTTCTATAACTCTAATATTTATAAGTAACTTATTCAATGTCGATTATTACTAACAACTATTTTCTCTTTGTTTCAGCTTACGGCAAAGTGTTCCTAGTTAGAAAAAGGTTTGGAGTGGACGAGGGTAAATTATATGCAATGAAAGTATTGAAGAAGGCATCTATTGTGCAGAAACTAAAGACTGCTGAGCACACGAGGACAGAAAGACAGGTAAGAATCTTTAAGTCCACGTAAAATCAACATTGGCAGCTTGTCGTAACGTACTGTTGTGCATAAGCCTCTTTCCTTAAACGCCACTCCAGTCGATTCCAGGCCTTCCCTATACAGCCACCACTCAGCCAATCTCCATATCATTTTCTAAGTAATGTTTTCTTTTTCATTTACATTTAGGTTAAGACAAACAACATGCATCTACCTCCATACTCTAGTAGTATGGAGGTAGATAAATATCTATACCACAGTCTTAATAAATATCTGGATACCTTCTCTCCATAGAAGTAACAAGCGCAGAATAACCAGTGAAAAAATAAAGTTTTCGTTAAAAAATATGATCCAAATCTACTCTACAATTATTCATCGAATTAATATCGTCCATCTTACTCCTCCATCATCAGATCAGATTGGTGATCATTCTGAACATTGGCAGAAACACCACTCCTTTGCCCAGCTTTCGAATAACTATTCCATTTGGTGATGCTATCTCATCTAGTCTAGACTTAACACCATTAAATGTAGATGGTTTTCATGAATGCACCTTATGACCATACAACGATCAATTCGTTGGTAGTCTTCTGTTCGACTCATCATTCTGTGCTTTAATATAGTAAATGTGTGTCTGTGCATAATTAATATGTAGTTTAATAATTGCATTAACAACATTGATCACAAGTTATTTGAGTTTGATTTCGAACAATAATTGCATTGAAACTTATGCAACCGCATCGTGGTATGTCTCAGGGTGCATTTTTCACCACATACATTTAAAGCTGTTTACTGAACTTTTTAGTTACAATTTATTAACAGGCTGCTGTAACTCCCCGTTTACAATTCGTGCTTAGGCCATGAGTTCGAATCTGGCTACTGGTGTTAAGTGGTATACCTTAATATCTTAGCACATTGACCAAAGCGTTTTGTACAAATTATATATCTCTCACCAATCCCCATTGTTTGATGATGTCATATTTACTCTTGTGGGCAGATCTAAGGTTCCAGCACTGAGAACATTCGTGTGTTGGACATTTCACCACTTCTTCGTTACGTCATTTCCTGGACTAGGTTGATGTGTAGTGGCCCTGGAAAGGGCCTGGTGACTGAAGTTGAAGAATTCAGACCTTAGCAGAGGACCTTAGCAGGAATTATTTTTATGCAGGTTGAAGTTAAAAGCTGATTATTTATGCTTCTATATGCTTAACAGGTCCTGGAAGCTGTTCGAGCGTGCCCTTTCCTGGTCACACTTCACTACGCCTTCCAGACGGACGCGAAACTGCACCTTATACTTGGTAAGTAAAATATTTTCCTTTTTACCTTTCCGTATAAATTACGTTTTTTGCAATCAATCAATCATTAAGGTGCGGACGAGTGTCATTAACATCTAGGTGTAGAAAAACTAGTATATAAAAATAGAAAATCGAAAAGACCATCATCTATTAGTTAGTTAGTATTACCAAATCATCAAACCCATTGCCGTTTTCTAGGAATACATTTTCTTCACTTTTTAAAATGTTAAAATGACTTTTCCAAGTATACAATAATTGTATCTTAATGGAATAAAATATATTTAATTGAATTGAATTGAATTTGAGCATCTATAATTATTCAAGTGGAATTGTGGAACACGGCTCTCAAAATAAATTATCGGTTCCATGTTATATACGCAGTTTTTGTTTGTATTTTCTACTCAAGTGTCTCATTCCATGAGATTTCTAACAAGACGTTCATCTTATCTTTGATATAATTTTCACATGAACCGGGATATTGTTTTTGTTTATATCCGTTTTAAGTTTAAATTATTTATACTCAAGGCTAACATAAGTGTCAAAAGTTTATATTTGTTCCTTTCATTTTAAATCGGAATAAGCTAAGAATATCATCTAACTTTATTTAAGTACAAGAAAATTTCAATTTTGTTGCTCAATCATGCTTAATGTAATGTAACCATGCCAACAAGTTGCTATGTCAGAATGAAGGAAAGCAAAACAATGTTTTCCTTCATCGATTCTCGGTCTTAAGAGTTAGCCTAATCGATTGCTGTGTAGTTCAATGTGACCCCCCGTCTAGGGCTCTGTTCTTTGGATGTCAAAGACCTTCGGGTCTTTAAACCGTTGCGCATTGCTAAAGGACCCTTATATGCGAAAACTTCCAGAATATTTTCCTTTGATATTGGAAGTTGTTAGAAATTTATTTTTATTCGATGAAAGTACACAAAATTACTTGGTGACCTTGAAGGTCTTTCTAACCTTATGATTGTCAAGGAACATCTAGGTTAATAAACTGTTGCGCAATGGCTTTAAGGCTAGCTTTTTAGGGATCACTTTTTTATTTTTGTATCACTACAATATAGTTGGCGTTCTTTGTTTGCGTGGTTTTTATGACCTTGACGAATTGTCTTCCTGTTAAATCCTTAGGGCCTTAAGATCGATAGTATTTTAAACCACAGCAGAAAATCTTCTATCTTCGATAATTTCATAAGATCAATGGTCGAATAAAGAGGGATATGTTGTTGTAATACAGCTTTTTTAAAGTTTCTTTAGTATGCGACCAATCGTAAAAAAATAAGAGTGATGAAAGGCTTCACTGCGCTGGCACCGCAGAGTCTTAATTTCTGCCTGTCCGTACATGACTGGCTCATTAAAGAGCCTTGGATCCTTAATGTTTGCGCAATGCCCTTGCTTGATCTTCTTCCTACACGTGCTCGCGAAAACTGTTTGCTATGTTTAGAATTTTTGCTATTCTGTTTTGTGGTTTATCAGTAGTTTAAAAGTTAGGTTGGTTTTTGCCGTTATTGTTATCAATCATGTTTATAAGTTGCTTCGTAAGATCTTTTGTGTTACTTTTTCACTGGCTTGTATAACATTTGCTGTCATCTTCATTCGTGTCACTGGTTTTATTTTTAGTCACCCTGCGCTTAAGTCTTCCAAGTAGGTTCAAATCCATTCACCGTTTGCCCTCCTCTGTGTTGGCTGCATTTCATTTGATATATTTGACGCTTACTTTGAAAAATACAAGAAGTCAATTTACACAAGTTGGAGAATGTTTGTCAAACTTCAATATGTTTTCCTGTGTGTGTAAACACCCTAAGGGCTATTTCAAGGGCAAGTTCAACTTGAACTTGACGACCTATCGTGCGTGATTTCATTATGAATTTGATATTGTAGAGTTTGTTCTTTCGTTCGTCATTTCACTAGTTATATCTTGATCATCATGCGTTAGGTCAGCAAAAAGATTAAGGTTTGGTGACAGAGTGACATCGAAAAGGGCATGCTGGTCAGTTTTTAAAGTATTAGTATGCTGAAAGGATGCGATGTCCTATTAGAGTCTCCATGCACATGCCATGGTCTGTTAATTATACGACATAATTATGAGTTTGCGGTAAAGTTGAAATTTTAGGCGAGGATTCTTTCTTTGGTCACAAAACGTTGAGTCTGTGCTACCAAACAAAACACAAAACGCGATTTACTATTTCATTATAATAATACTGACCTAAAGTTATGTCGTATCATACCTAGATGACTAATTGACGTTACAACCCAATTCGGGATTCGATTCTAGTTCAGTCGCAAGCGGGTCAAGGGGAAGACGCGTGTCTTGCGCAAGCGTTATCACCAACTTCAAATTCAACCTTATCACTTTCGCTATTAGAATTGAATTCATTCATAACCGTTATATCAGAGATATTGCAGTGTTTACCTTTTACAGGCTCGACAACAATGTTAATTTCAACATTAAACAGCTCATTGGAACTATCAGATTAATCTATTATCATAACTTATATTAATTTGACTATTTGATTCACATCGCACTTCTTATAAAAAAAACATCCTTTGATTATTATTCGGTCTCGTAAACTTTTTATTATGTTATTGAAATAATAAAAAACTATAACTTATCAGTATGAAAATAGTAACTATACATAGTTTTGTATGTGTAGTTCCTTATTTTCCAAATTCGTAAAATGGGACAAGTTATAGCTCGAATCAGGATTTTTTTGTTGAAAACTTTGTCGTATTAAATTGTTTGAGTTACAGAAAATTTTAAATTTTAGAGAAAACGCTATCTACGATCTTATTACATAGAAGTATATTTACATATTTATTTTAATTGTGACCGGTAATTTGGTAGCGTCGATGCATAGGTGCCCAAAAAATAGGTGCTCAAACGGGAATACTTCGTCGTAACGGCTAGACAAATAACTCTTAATAATATATTGTTTCCTTTATCTTTATTTCCCTTTTTCCGTTATATGTTGTATCCGTTTCTATTCATATATCTATAATATTCGTTACAATTGCCTGATGATTATCAGCTTATCCAGGCCTTGCCAGGATCGAGACTTTTTGCGAAGAATCTGCTAACCTTAATTGGTAAACTCAGCGTTATTTAGATCCTGACTAGAAAGCATAAAGTATTAGCTTTCTAAAGTCAATTAGAGTTTTTTGCGGGTGAAAGTATCACTACATCTTGTTAATCAATGACGAACCCTGCCTTCTTTAAAGTACTATGTTTTTGGTTAAGGTCGTTGAGGATTGTTTCCTACGTGGTTCGATATCTGAAAAAACCCGAGATAAAATAATGTTTTTATGATCCGCACATAACAAGTATTTGCTTGGTTTGGGTGTTATGGTACTCGGTAGTTCCTGATAACCACGTCACAGCGAAAGGGAATCAAGCCTTGAGAGTTTTGTGGCACCTTCGTCTACCGACTCATTGCAACCTTCCCGATGTCATCAGCCCTTCAGGTGAGGGGCACTCCTACTCTGCGCTGTAAAGACCGGTCTATAGTCTCCATACGAGAACCTTGCTGGTTCTATGAGCTGAACTATGTGATCGGTGCTCATTGCCACCTCAACTGTGGCTTCATTTTGGTTATGTCGTTGATGAATATTTTGATTACGAAACCTAATATCTACCTGAATTTGAATTAATTGACTTAATTTTTCTACCTTATTAGAAAACATTATGATCAAGTATTTAAAAATATTCAAATACTTGCTCATTTATTTCTTTATTATCCGACTGAAATAAATAAAATGAATCTAACACGCTATTGCCAGACCGATGTGGATTGAATGTGTGACACTTATTAATTAACTAAGACCAAAATAAAATAAAATATTTACAATAATTACAGTAAAGAATATGAATATGACCTTGGTTCTTCCGCGAATTTCTTGGTTTCGGATTTTGACATGTAGTGAAACTCCATGCGTAGATTACTCTATAGCCCGTTTCGTCATAGTTTGTTCATGAGGTCAGTTAGTGCCATATTTCGTCACTTATACTTATTTATCAAATTAAATTAAAGTACTGAAAGTATGAGAAAGATATATAAATATTCGTAGTAGGTTAGTGCATATTTCAGTCCCAAACACTTAACAGGGTATCCGGCTATAAGCTTTCAGCGATCGGAAGCTATCCGATTATGCATTCGAATGCCAGCCCAATTATCGATGTTCCGTACCGAATATGACACTCGGGCTTTGATATCGGCTCGTTATAACTGTCGTAGTCTACCCGAAAACGGGTAATGATAGTGGTTTTAAATTGGCAGTACATTGTTTGCAAGAAACCGCAGAGGTTTCTTGTCAGTTATGCCTTTTACCTGTTCGCGTATGAAGGTTATATCCGTATGTTAGCGATATGAATTGAACACCCCACAGTTAAGCTATTCCAAACGAATATCAAACCTGGATGTCTAGACAAATACCTCATGCTTAGTTTTCCTTTCACGCTAACGCAAATTTGTCCAGGACAAAACTTGGCAGCAATCACGTGACATTTCCACAGCTATTGTAAAAATCTTTCCGGAGGCGTTAACGCTAAAAAAAATTGATTGTTGTGTTAGGGGCCAGGTTATTTAAGCTTACCTCTTTTTCCATATCTTTGAGGATAATAGAAGTAGAATAGGAAGTAGGGGGTAGTCAGAGGCATGTCTAAACATTACATTAAAATTGTTACTTCCCGCGTTTTGCAAGTTCTAAGCATACCACGTGACAGGTTGCAAGCCCATCGCAACCTATTGGAACACTAACCGAATGGTATATGCCTCCGAATTATCGGTTTTAAGGCATGCCGGTTTCCTTTAAAGTTTTGAGCACAAATACACTTATCGAGTAGAAAAATATATTGGTGAATCACCGCATTCGAACCCACTATCTCTGGATCGGAAGTTAGGGGTTCCGCCCACTAGGCAAACACAGCTCTCTTTTTAAGTATATTTACTTTCTTTGTAGAGCAAACAGTTACGGCTGCAACGACTGAGATGTCTCCATCGGAACTTAAGAAGCAGCATTCTCTATGGTAATTTCATGGTACATGCTGTTAATCTAATCTCTGAATCGAGCTCTTGGGAATTGTGTCGTGTTCCAGTTTTGTTGTGAACTCGTAAACTTTATATGAATGAAAGAGAAACATTTATTTTACTACAGAATAATACTAACTCCTTTTTAACTTACTACGAGGGGAGGTCAAAAAGTTCGCGTAATTGCAGGGTAGGGGGTCAAAATGAAACAAATCATGATTTTTCCTTTTCAATATATTCTCACTTAAAGCTTTTCGTGCTAAGTGAAAAAAATTTTTTTACGAAAAGCTTTCCTACAGGTTTATGCTTACCTTAGAGCTTTCCTACATCTTTTTAAAAGATCTAAGGCTTACCTTAGATCTTTCAAAAAGCTATAGGAAAGCTTTTCGTAAAAAAATATTTTGTCAAGGCCTTCAATATATGCGGATTTGCAGACTTAACTTCTACATCGTTAGTAAAAAAAACCACGAAGTTCTTTTTTTAATTTTGTAAACGAATAATAATCAGAAGAGGCTAGATCTGGACTATAGGAAGGGTGGTTTAATGTTTCGTAGCCACATTTTCGCAAGGCAGCCATTGCAACATGGCTCTTTTGTACGGGTGCATTGTCGTTCAAAAGCAGCACACCTCGACTCCATTTTCCACGTCTTTTTTCTTTGATGGCATCTTTTAATTTTTCCAGTAGAGTGGCATAGTATCCCCCTGTGATATTCAATCCTTTTTCTTTGTAGTCGATTAACAAAATCCCCTCCGAATCCTAAAAAAACAGTGGCAGAGTTTGATTCAGGCTCATAGTGATGAACCCAAGTTTCGTCCCCAGTAACAACCCGGTTCAAAATGTCATCCGTTGTTGTCGCTATAGTTATCCAAAAACTCGCGTGAACATTCTACGCGCTGCTTTTCTGAACCGCTGAGAGCATTCTTGGCACCCATTTGACCTTAGACATGTCAAGATGATCATGGAGGATATTCAAAATGGTTGTAGATGATACTCCAACCATTTCTGCAAGTTGTTTCTTCTTTAATCGGGTATCTTCCAGGACAAGTTCTTCGACTTTTTTGATGATGTCTGAGGTGGTGGCCTCGATTGACCAGCCCGGTCGGTTGTCATCTTCAATTGACTCCCTGCTTGCTTGAATAAGCTATGCCACTTATAAATCATTGTTTTTCCAGGCCACAAGTCCCCGTAAACAGATGAAATTTCTTCTAAAATTATTTGAGGTTAGGTGTTTTTCCTTGCTCAGTAAGGAACTTTATAACGGCACGGAACGAAGTCGCGCTACGATTTTATATACTTATGTAGATAGTTTTAATCGTATTTTTTTATAGTTTTTTATCGTGTTATTACCTCAAGGAAGTATTAATGAATATCTTATAACGACGTAATTTTTATAGTGACCTAAATATTTTAGAGGCTGAAATCATAACGAAAAGTAATAAATCAAATAACACACAAAAATACTCATAAATTATTGTAACATGAAGTTTATATTTAACAAAGTGTCGTGACATTGAATCGGACTTCTGCTGAAATGTCTGACGTTCTCAAGGTGAAGCGGTAAGGTTATACGGTATAGAGAATCTCAGTAATTTTCATAGATGAGCATTTTTTCTATGGTTTCTGGTTACTATAGACGTGACGACACGTGTAAAGTAAATTCAAAAATGTAAATACCGTTTAAACCCACTAATTGGTTAGTGGCATGTTATGTATCTACGATAAAATCCATCCAAGAGTTATTTTTGCAAAATTTTAAAACCCCGACGTCTTGCATCGTCTATTGCAGTGCTCGGTTTGATGCCTTTGGTGTTGCAAGCGTCTATAGGTTACGGTAACTGCCTACCAACGGGTGGGCAGTAAGCGTGTATGTCAATTAAGTTGTATGAAAAAAGGTTGTAAAGTCTAATATTACCACCACTTGTACACGTCGTCCTTGACCGTTTGCATCGGTACGGAATATGAATGTTTAATGATTCCGCGTAGTTACACTGTTTATTCGATATCGATAAAAAGATAAGAAAGAAAGAACAGAAATTAATTAATATTTATTTGAATCCTAAAAACACTGTAATGAACAACTTTTACTATGGAACCAAAAAATCAGCTGTTCCATTTCCATACTAAAGTTCAATACCCACTTGGCTGAAATGTATGAAACAGCTGATTTATTTTTTTCGCGTTCACAGTGTTGGTTCCATAGTAAAAGTTGTTCGTATTGATGGATACTTTCACCTCCCGAAGCTTTCGGGAGTAGTCTTATTACACCCGGTAGATGGTTATTATTTATTTAGCCTATAGACAAGTGAATTTTTACAAAATTTGAAAACCTCCGTCGTTTTCGGCATAGTCTTAAATTCCTCTTGCCTGTTCCATCATCAGACCCTGAACATCTATCTATAACCTACCTTGTGACCGTTCCAATAAGCCTCAACACGATACCGCTGCTGTAAGTTGGTGAGGAGTTGGGTATTCAACTCTAGGGATTCTGCAGGTTCCATTCGATGCTTCAGCATCAGGGGTAGTACGTGCATAGACTGGTTCTTTTCGAGTTTTTTGATGATGACATAATGTTGGTTATTTTCACACAGCATCATCTAACCCCATACTAAGCAGAGCTTGTATTATCTGAATTACATGACTGATATACTACTTAAATACTTTTTTTTTTTAAATACAATCCAGAAACCATATTATCGTATTGCTTGTAATTTTAATTAATGTTTAATATGGAATTTTACTAACACAATGCCATTCATTATGTAATGGATCAAGTTTTAACAAACGAGCGTTGATAATCTCTGGTGCAGTGGGTGAAGGTCCGCCTGAGACGCAGAAGGTTGCAGGTTCGATTCCCGCTGCGGGACAAATGTTTGTATGATCTGCATACATTTGTTTCGGGTCTGGGTGTTTTCTATAATATAATATGTATGTATTTACAAAAAAATGTATATAAGTAGTATATCAGTCATGTAGTTCCAATAACACAAACTCTGCTTACTTTGGGGCTAGATGATGCTGTGTGAAAATGTCCAGCATTATTAATTTATTTATTTCACAGCTCTATCATACTTTAATGCTTCAATTTCGCTTACACCTAGCGCACCAACACTCTTTATACACACATACGGTAGGTACCTACTGACCTACTTTCATACTATTAGATACTTACTTACCTACTCTAGATTTTTATTTTGCTTTTTACTTATCGAATTTTACTGTGTTCAATTTGATTGGACAATAACTGTTTCCTGGGTCAAATTACAAAGTTTTGTCTTTGGTCCGAATTTAGGTGTTGACACACGGCACAGGGAATACTAGTGTGGGGTCAGGGCTATGTATGTATCTGTCTTTTGGGTGTAAATTTTCATTTGAAGATATCTTGGTAGCTTTAAATGATAGTTTGTGTATCTCGTTTCCTCTTCGATTGTAATTTCTACACTTAATCAGTTAATTGTGTAATAACTAGCTTCTGCCCACGGCTTTGCCCGCGTGGTACTCGCATAAAAAGTAGCCTATGTGTTACTCTGATGTATAAGCTATATTACTGTAAAGTTTCATCAAAATCCGTTCAGTAGTTTTAGCGTGAAAGAGTAACAAACATCCTCCCTCACAAAGTTTCGCGTTTATAATATTAAGCAGGATACATTCAATTTAATTTTACTCTGTTTAGAAAAAGTTGACATTTAGCGTCTAGCTATAATGGTCACATGATTGACCTGAATATTTCGTATAATTACATTTCACTTCTCCTATGACAATGCATTATTTTCTCCATACCAACGTTATCGTCGTTGTTTTATTAAAGTAGATGTTATTTCATGATAACATTTCTTATCTATTTTATCAGCAGTGTGACCTTGGAAGGAAAGTTTTGATTGGTACGTCTAAAAATGGTATCAACTTTCAACTTCAATTCCAATGATATTCGTAGGAGGACTCTGCTCAGTTCGTTTTTAGATTTCATTATACTTTTATGGTTTCCAGAGAAAATATCGTAATCTAGTGTTTGCTGTAGATCATAATATACCTAAATAAAATATAAGAAAGAACAGATTTTTTTATTTAAAAATACGTAACGTTGAATTGTCAAAATTGCCCATCTTTAAAGTCGGGTCAAAACATCAGCGGAGACGATTACAGATAGTTTAAATCGGAATGAAAAATTGCAACATTTAACAATATTCCGTGTCAAAACTCCAATCACCGTGATTCGCGTGTAGCCACAAAAACTGCGCCGAAAGATTGCCCAACAAAATGGCGAGAGGCCTACTGGCTATCACCTTGACCTACTGAAGTACCCTATCTACTTGCCGTATTCTAATTCACCATTGACTTCAGCGTTCTACTATTTACCCGACTGCCGCAATGATGTATCATACAACAGCTTGTAAAAGTCAACTGCACAACTTTGGCAGCTTGTAAAACTTAGATACCTTCTAAAGGGCGCCATGAGGAACGATCTTGGCCTACCGCTATCCACCGATTTCTATCTTCGATTGAGAATAAACAAACACATTCTTATCACATCACGTCTTATTTCCCATGATGGACAATCTTAGGCCTAAATTAGTCGAATAGGGGCTCCCCTAGGGGACTGTTCAGGCGGTAAGTAAAAATTCAAATGCGAATTCAACCTTTATTCATCTACCCGTAAGGCGAATGCTGAATGATGGATTTTGGGGGACTGTTCAACCTCCGACTATGGATTCAGGCTTTAGGCTGATACATACTCAGTGAGAAGATCTTTAAGGATAACAAGTTGGGGGTAGTCAAAGGCACGTTAAAAAATTACATTTGGCTCATGCCCGCGTTTTGCAAGTAATTAGCATTCCATGTGACAGGTTGCAAGCACATCGCCGCTTATTGGAACGAATCTCTTACCCATAGTGCCTTCGAATTAATCTGTCTTGTGTTGAGATTCCTTTTGAAATTCAAAACACCTCAAAAAGTACCAGAGAGAGCTGGCTCTTAACTGGGTCAACACATTAGAATTGCCATTCAGCGTGACAATGTAGCCAAATTTTTGCAGACGCTTGCTTTTTCTAGTGATCTGTTGAGTTATCTATAGATAGTTTGCAGTGGTCTTTAGATGGACTGGTTCATCAGTATAATTTGTATATACTTACTCTGACTTACCTAAGTATACATGTACCTATTATTCTTTAAGTTAAATGTATTTTACTGTACGTTTAAAAATTTATAAGTTTCTACAAAGTTGAGTTACCTTGGGATTATTAAAATCATTGCCATTGGAAAACTTTGTTTAACGGGTCACGTTTAAACTTGAAAACTACTAATTGTTGTTAGAAGTAAACAGAATCATTAGCAGTTCAGTTTTCTTTTACGTTTCGACATTTGAAATTAAAGTTTTTGAGACGAGTGTTTTGTTTTAGTTAATTACTAGCCACTGCCTATTGCTTTGCTCGGGTGCTACGTGAATCAAAATAGCCTATGTATTCGTCTTGGTCACGAATTATACCTTGCCAAAATTTACATTTGAACAGGTACAAATCTGTTATCAGATTTTCGCCTCGTCACAAAACAAAGACAAAAAAGTCAGCGTTGCAAAACCAGAGGACACACGCGCCTTTAAAAATGTCAAAACGCTCTTTTTGAAGATACATACTGTATGATTCAAACTGTAGAAAACCTCAGCAGGTAGATCATTCCACAACCTGAGTGTTCGTGGATTGTGAGTGGTGGTGCTGATGATTCAAGAGGTTTATCGCAGAAAAAGGCCTTAAGAGAGCCTTTCCCTAAAAGCTAAACCGTGTTTTTACTCGCTACGAATTCTCTCTCTCAACAGAGAATTTGTAGTGAGATCTCAACAGTCTCATATCATCCAACCTGAGTCTCTGTCCAGAAATATAAAACATGAAATATGCCCAGCCAGACTAATTAAGAAAGTTTTGGCAATTCTCCTTCACAAATTAAACATTAATAATTATATTTTTAAATACTTTTGTACTCGCCATGCACACCTGTCACGATTCAAATAAAACATTTATGGCTCAGTCGCAAATTAAAAAGTCTTTGTCGAAGACTTCGTTCCACCTCTTAATTTAGCTGTCGGCCTAAGTATAACCATTTACCTTTTCATTGTTTGTGCCAAATAAACGTATATTATATTCTGTGTTCATGAAATATCTGTCGAGAGGTGGCTATTATCTGAGTCAACTGTTGTAATTGTACACATGTAATATACAAGAAATCTGGACACATTCAGTCGCTTCGCGTCTCTGACTACCTCCTGCATGGTATCCTCAAAGATCTACGCACCCAGTATGTACCTGAGGAGGTCCATCATAGGGAATACAGTCGTGGTTGAACCCTAAATTTGCTATTTTGAAATATAATTTAGCGTTAAATCGTTCAGTAAGAGTGGTAACACCTTGACCAAACGGAAGCGTTCTGTGCTTTTTCCCTTTTGTAGTTTGATTGTAATCCATTGTTCGTTGCTTTACACGTGCGCAACTTAGCCTGTTACGTTCGGGTCCAATTTGTGGGAGAGAAGCGGAAAACGGTAGTTTTTGGACGCTGATCGTCGCTGCTGCCATTGCAGCTAGTTTACGTGACGGCCCCTCACCTTGGTCTTCGTTGTGTCACTAATTTTTTTTAAACTCATTAGTCAAATACATAGTCTTGATACCACATAGTTTTACAGGTGGAAAAAATGGGGTCTCCAGAAACACACCATTATCATTATTGTATTTAACGCATAACTCTCACTTATCAAGCTTTAAGTAATCCATGTAAAAGATCTTTATCATCATCAGTATACTTCAATCTCTAAACTGAAAATTACTCGCCCTTATTCACCATTATTTTGGTGTTTGAAGTTTAACTTTCGCTTTTCTAGTTTGTCGGTAATCCATTGTTCGTTTCGTTGCACGTGTGTGGTTACATTTACCCTAACCTAATAAGTTGAGGGTCAAGTTGTAGAATACAAGCGTGATGTTTGAACTAAAAAAAACTTATTATCTTAGTAATTAATATAAACTAACTAACTTTTATTTAAGGTTTGCATAATCTAAGCAACAGCAGATAATTTGATTGCTGTGGTGTATGTCATAAAGAGTATGTCAAAAACTAAAGTTGGTCATCAAATTTTAGGATTGAACAGTAGTATTTGAACCATTTTTCAACATCTACAAAATATTTTGTTATTTACGTGTAGGCCGTAGTACAACAGTTAAACATTGATTCGTTCAAACTGTACGCTGGCACAATTATACTAACAACACTGTCTGCCCATCCTATTCACGTTGGCCCACTGGCTAGGCTAGAATCGGCCAGCGTTGGGCACGGCCAAATCTACGCCAAGTCTTTGTACACTCAGATCAAGCTTAGTGACCTAACGCGTAAAGACACATGCATCATCAGCCTGTAAATGTCCATTGCTAGACGTAGGCCTCCCCTAAAGAGTGCGACAACGGTTTTGAGCCACTTCCATCCTTTGGGTCCAGCATGGAATTGAACAATAGACAGAAAACGAAGATCACCCTTCAGGTGGACTGAATATTTTAAACGTTGCGGATGCCTTAGAATGTCAAAGTCGAAGTCAAAATTCATTTATTCAATAAAATCACAAGGATCACTCTGAAACGTCGGCCTTAGAATGTCAAAGTCGAAGTCAAAATTCATTTATTCAATAAAATCACAAGGATCACTCTGAAACGTCGGTTTTTATCTACTGCCTGTTCCTCCGCGACTAAGCCAGGAAAGAAAGACAAGAAAACAAGGCTGGTTATTCTTTTTAATGATCCTTTTACAAAACAATAGGTTCTAGTTGGAGCATTTTCAATCCCAAGAGTTTTTGTCATCTAAATAATCAGATATTTTATAGTATGCCTTTTTATAAAGTTTTTGTTTAATTACGTTTTTAAATTTGTTAATTGAAAATTTTTGTATATCTCTTGGGAGTAGCTCCTACGTCATGGCATCCATTGAAGATGCGAAGGTCAGTAGACTTCTACAGGCTTTTGATAATGATGAGAGAAGTTAGATCTGCAAGTTATTATCGGTACAGGATACGGAAAAGCACTAGAAAACAATTCAGCTAGTTTGTGTTCGCGTGCACAATGATTGCAGTGGGAATTACATTGAAAAAGAACGAGTTGCTTTAGTTAATCTATGTAATGTCACGGGGTTTTCCAAGGCCTTTGCAGATATTGCAAACTATGAAGTTTATTCGAGGAATGTTCTTTCCGCGTATCGATTACGTTGATAACCTTGTCAATCAGGAATCGACCCTGTAAATACACTCACATAATGGCAATGGGGAATGGACCCATTTTAACAAGCAAAGTCCTTTTTTTTTAAATTGAAAAAAAGCTTCATAACCTAAACTTTCCCATTTCAAATGAGTGTAATTTTTTCCCCTATAGCCTTCTTGCTGGTGTTACATATATAGGGGCTGGTCTAATATCTTCTAATCAAATATATTTTCCCCTGTAAGAACCACAAAATATCACCAGACAAGAAGAGCAAATTCTTCCAACCACAACCTTTTCGGGGCACGTGTCCTTAATGATCACTCATTCGAATAACATTAGTAAACACATCTCATATCGTGGGCAGATGTAGGTTAAACACTCTGATGTTTCGACCTAGATCTAGTTATTCACGCGGTACGCCTAGACTTATAGGAGTAGTTACAATTGTTTGGTATTTGGTATTATTGATTGCAGACATTAAATATTACCGCCGATTACTGAAACACTCGTCAACGTTTTAGAATATGTTAGCTTTGTACATGGGCCATCTATCCTGCTTCAACTCTTCTTAAATCTTGAGTTTTTTTTTTATGACCACGATGACGCGAGTAGTTGCTGCAACGCTACTACAATTCATTTTCCCTAGCGGTTATCGGTTTTGCGAGCTAAATCGTCTTTAACTTTTCAATGGATATCCTCCTTTAGGATTCTATAACGTTGTGAAAATCCGAGCATATATCTTCATAGATCATTGCGCTTCCTTGGACCAAGACACTCTTTGCTAAACTGTCGTCGCAATAAAGCTAAAGTCATAAAATGATGATTCTCTCGTTTCTCCAACAGATTACGTAGCCGGAGGGGAACTATTCACGCACCTGTATCAGAGAGAACACTTCAACGAACATGAAGTCAGATTATACATAGCGGAAATCATACTCGCCTTGGAGCAGTTACATAAGGTAAATAAAATAGCCTTCCTTCAAACGACATCTAGCTAGGATAAAGGGCATACATGCAAACTCATTTCCTCCAACCTGCATAATACTGATTCCTTTTTCATGAAAATTCTTCAAAAAAAATACAATAAACATTGGTACAACAGTTGGTATGTATAGGTCAAATCTTGCAATTGAATTTTAAACCAGTTGTCCCCAACTGATTGAGCTGACATTTTGCATACACGTTTGGTTTGGATGACAATGAATGGTTAGCTAAGTGACATCATTTTAAATTCAATATGGCGGACTCCCAAATCCTTTTATGCACCCCCTTGATATGAGTATCAAATGAAAGGGTTTAAATAAATAAATAAAATAAATAATGCTGGACAATCCACACAGCATCATCTAGCCCCAAGCTAAGCAGAGCTTGTGTTATGGGTACTAGATGACTGATATACTTAATACAATACATTACATAGATAGATATTTTTATTATACATAGAAAATACCCAGAACACCCGGAACAAATATTTGCAGATCGTACAAATATTTGTCCCAGGGCGGAAATCGAACCCGCAACCTCCTGTGTAGCAGGCGGACCTTCGCCCACCGCGCCACATCGGTCGTTGATGAGATAAATACGAAAAAGCTCGTTTTTTTTTAAAAATTAAAAATTTGGGTGGCATACAAGCATACGGCCCACCTAATGGTACGTAGTTATCGTAACTTATGGACTCTTGAAATACGTTATCACTCGCGCGTTGCCTATTCTGAGACATAACGGGTAAAAATTAACACACAGCAATGCCACCATAACTGCTTGATAGCAGAAGTATGTATGGTGGTAGAACTTCCCCGGAGGAGCTCTTTCACACGAAAATCTACTTCTTCTAAACACTTGTTCACACAGGGTAATTTAAGGAGACAGTTGTATAAATATATCATATCAAGGCATGCTAAGATGCGCTGCTGACTTGTAATCACATTTAAGTCTATTGTAAAGGTTACGCAGGAATGTCACCTAAGCAATTTGCCTTTAAATTTATATTGTATGATATGGTATTGCGTTTCATTATAGTTTGTTTTACGACTTCATTATTGTAATTATTAAAACTGGCTGAGCTAATCTTCAGCGCAAGGAGTGTTAAGATGATTTATTGAGCAGCTTATTGAATGAAGTTTAGGCTTTGCAGTACGCCTTGTGGCGAACTGTCCACCCCTAAAACCAAAAATTGTATCACGAACATGAAAAGGCTGCGATGCACTCTGAAACCGTTTACTCCATAGGTTCTTTCACCAACGGTCATCAGGGTTTTATCAGTGCCACCATACCTCAACCGGTGTTCTTAAGATCATCGACATAACGACAATGTCACTTAGGGTGACAAAGAAAGAATCAGTGACTAAGGAGTTCACAGTCGTTACTGTCACTCGATAAATCAAGTTTTTTTTATATATTGGCCACGATTCTGCAGTACACTAACTAAACTAAATTTAAACTGTCGCTCTCTTTTTGTACGCAAGAAAGAGATGGCAAGAATTTTACTGCTGTGTGCTGCTGTCAAATCAGTTTACGTGCCGCTTTTCTTCATGTTTATAGTCAGCATGTTTTGAAATCACGACTTAATTTGTATGGAAAACTTAAATCTGACTAATTTGACAGCACTAAAATTGTTGCTATCTCTTTCTTGCTTGCACTATCAGTAAAAGAGAGCGACAGTTTAAATTTAGTTTAGTTAGTGTACTACAGAATCGAGGCCAATATCTCTTTTACACTATGCCCCCTTTTTTAAGACATGTCCTAGCACTCGAGGGATAGGGTTGACGGATGTGAACATCCGAACGAAGCTTAGAACCAAGTCTTCTTGACTAATCCATCCATCCCTTCCAGCTCGGCATCATCTACCGTGACATCAAACTGGAGAACATTCTCCTGGACGCTGAAGGGCACATAGTGCTAACCGACTTCGGGCTGTCGAAGGAGTTCTGCGGTGGCGAGAGCCGAGCTTACAGCTTCTGCGGCACCATCGAGTACATGGCACCGGAGGTCGTCAGGAGCGGCAGCCAGGGGCACGATATTGTGAGTACCATAGGACTTAGCTTTTTGTCTCTGGTCCCAGGTGTTTTGATAGCGTCTGTACCGCTTGTACAGGTTGTGTGTTTGCAGGATGTCGATGTTCCGATGTCGTCTGTACCGTCTGTATTGCACAGATTATGGTATGGTTTGTAAAATGTTATAGCATAAATAGTCAAGTGCCTAACTTCGGAGTTTTTTAAAAACTTTTCCATTTTTGGAATATTGATCACTATACTGACGATATCACCATTTGCTGCGAACGTGACATTACTTTTGTCGTCACGGTTCATACACTTGAGTGGCTTTCTTAGAGGCTGTATAACATTTTTTTATACCACCAAGGTGACCAAAACACATATGGTCCATTTGTTGGTAAGCGGTTACCGTAACCTATGGACGCTGCTACACCAGAGGCATCATACGCCCGTTGCCGACCCGTAAAAATACGCACAAACGCCCGTTTAAGAACCTCGTACTGTAGTTACTTGGAAGGGAAACCTCAGCAGGGAGATCATTCCACACCCTGAGAGTTCGCGAAGGAAGTTCTTCTGAAACTATAAATGAGTGAAAAAAATTATCTTACGTTGACTTAACTTGTTCGATTGGCACCACACCTGAATGAAGGATCATAAAAAAACAAGCAAAGTTCGTTGCCTGATACTTCTAGCTTGGTCGCGCACGAGGAATCGGTGTAAATTCACTTTAACATTTTAAATTCACGTAGTTTTTAAGCTGACGATACTATATGATCTTTGTGATTTCAATGAAACCTTTTGACTTTGACTTTGAGTGCACGGTGCGCGACCAACCAGGCTTCAGGGTGTGAGGATGAATCACCTACCAACGCCGAGCGGTGCGGTGATAAGTATGTACCTGGCATCTGGGAGTACGTACTTGGATATCGTGCGTGATACGACAACCTTAACATTTGTGATCATATTTATTTTAAGTGGCACGTGCTTTTATCAATTTGAAGGTAGGCTTTTTGTATAATAATATCTCGCATTCAATATGCGTTTTACAGTTTATCAATTGTCTATGAATCATGTTTTATCTGGTAATCGACCGAGCATTCAACTGTTGCTAGTCTATTGCTTAATGTTTTGCTACCATTGTGTGGCGTGGTAAGGTCTTTACCGTCTACAATGAAATATGATTAATGAATGCAATTTTTATCGTTTCGCAATTAAAATTTAGGCAGATTGACATGATTCAAGTCAATCTGCCAACTTCGTAATACAACGAAGTTTTGGTGAGAACAGCCGATGAAGTAAACATCTAGTTCTCCAACAGCTCATTGTAGTTAGTAGTTTTTATGTTGACGTTTCTATATGATCCTTGTGATTTCAATGAATAAAAATCTATTGAATTTGACTTTTACATTGCAAGGAGGCTGGACACCGACTTTGCCTTCATAGAGCGCTGAACAAGAGATAAAGTAGTCCACTTTTAATCGAATGGCTCTATGTACCTCCTACCTAGACTGTCTAGTTTAACTTAATACCTTTTAATTTATTTTATTTTATATTTATTTTAAGTAATTCTGAAATTAAATTAAAATAAAAACAAGGCAGGTAATTCCAAGCCTGATATTAATAAAATGAAATTGATTGAAATATTCTGGGAAATGTACTATGACGTAGCATTTAAAAACTCAACATTGTTCTAAAATATGCAAGGCAAAAATACATGATAACTCGCGGCTATAATGCCTTTTATGGATGTCCTCAGATCTATGCTCAGTAGGCAGATCCGTGAGGAAATCAGGTAGGCGCTAGTCAGAGGGCTCGTATTACAAAACATTAAGCAATATACTATTGGCCAAATCAAACAGAACAAAGAAAGTCATACGCGTTTTAATCAGATGAGTTAGAGAATGTACGATACACAATCACTTTCCTATTTAACATTCAACTCTGTAGCATTATTTTGTGAAAGTATTCATAGATCTTTATCTGACAATAGATGCCATGCGTCAAAATGGAAAACGTTAAATACGCAATTTTCACATGAATTGACTTCATTACGGCACAATTGAGTATGTGTAATATTCTCTTGAGAATAATCGTATGCTTGTAACTGTTATTCTTTACGCGTCAAAATCGTCAAGTTTTTTGTCAATTTTTCACAAAGCGCGTCCATATTTAGCATCTATCAGATTTGATCAGGTATACCTGTTAGCTGGTATCTGTCTCTTTCTTTCTTATAACATTTGTGTATGTTCTGTCACCGTTACACCACGGACCATGACCTACATGCTTACGGCGATGTTGTGCTAATTTTAGTGCTGTAGTCCTTATTATCACTGTGCTTAATGTATTTGTATATTTCATGTAAATTATACACAGACACAATATCGTCATCAATAAGCATGTAGAATTCCATTATTGGATTGGATCCCACACACTGACTTCCTGATCCTTTATTCGATCCATCGGTCGAGAACTCTCTGTTCCCCAGCGTTTGTCGATTCTGCCACCTGTGTATTGCCTGCCCATTGCCACATTAGCTTGCTAATTCTGAGAGCTATGTCGTTGACTTTGGTTCTTCCACGGAATTCATCGTTTCGTATTTGATCACGCTGAGAAATTTGTTTTTCATGTTCAATTCATGTTATTCGTTACTCGAAAGATACTACATATGCTTGACTCTTTGTCCCAATATTAATTTGTTTAGTGTTGATAATAAGGCCATCCATGTAGTGATGGTTAGTCATTTTACTGACAGGCATTTAAGAAGTTTTGAAGTTCTTATTTCATCGCCTTTTATGTTGTTCGATATATATCTACCTTGTTTGTAATGTGCGTGTTTTTCAACTCTTGCAATACAATTTTGAAAGAATTTCCGTCATTTGAGTGATATGAAATTTTGCGTACTAGTCAAGTTTCGATGACGATGCAATAATATGGAGACAGCGAGCTGATCTGATGATGGAGGCGGAAGGTGGACGATTGAACACATCATGGATAATTGTAGACCAAATTTAATCTAAATCGTTTCAGCTGTTACGGAGATACACAACTTACGCATTTATAATAATAGTAGGATCATGTTGGAGCTTATCCCGATTCTTAATTTTAAAATAAACTTCTTATATAAAAAATATGTTTTTGCAAAAACTTATTTTGCCTTATGCACTTCTTCTTCTTCGTCTTTTGATTTTTTTAACTAAAATTTGGCCACATTCACAGCATTATCTGTAAACTTGGACGCACGGGTCTTTCATAGTCACCTACACTATACAATTGCACTCTGAACAGTTCCATCTATCTCCGTAGTCACTTCAGTTTTTTTTAAATTTGCTTTTTGTGGCTTGGTATCACTGCGGCCGTCACAGGCCTACTGTGATCGCCACTTGCTCTACTTTTCCCCTAAAGGGGCGTTCAAAGTTCACCGCTTAGCCCTGCAGCTGTAAGGAACTGCAGGATCTTTTTAGGTGTGATGAATCTTAGTTCATCTGGGCTAAGAATGCGTTTTCTCAGATGAAGGCTACGCTTATGTATCAGTGGTCCACACTCTCCTAACAGATGAAGGGGCGATTCGTCCGCCTCATTGCAGAATCTGCAGGTTTGTGTGTCACACAGCCTTAATTTGAACATGTGTTCAGTTAAGGCTCTTACCATAGTGCGAAGGTTGGACAAATAGGACCAGTCTCTTCAGATAGTTCCATGTAGAAATGTCCAGTCTATTACAGACAATATTTTTTTTGCTGTGTTCGATTGACCCCGCCCCCACTCGTGCAATTTCCAAATTTATTGTTTTACAATATTCAATTCACGACATACCTCTTTCGATCTGGCATCTCTTATATAACCTGCCTCAATAAAAAAATATTTATACAAACGCCAAACTGTATGTTGTTGTTGACTGAACAGTTTAACCTCAAGGTAGAACGTTAAATTAATTTGACCTTGCTTGTTATTCAGTTCTCCTTCCTAGTGTTTTTTTTTTTATATTAATTTTGTCATGACTGTTGTTCCGATTAAGTTAAAAGTGTCTAAATATTTGAAAATATCAATTCCACCAAATATCAATGTCCCAAGGTATAAAGTAATAAAATTTTAATAATTTCACATTGGAATTTTGCTTCTAAGTGATATTATACAATAATACTAATGGCATACCATCATTAAAAAATATACTCAATATGCAGATCTGGTTGTTTTCTAAGTATAATATTACATAAAAAAAAAACAATATATATCCGTCATTTAGTTCCCATACACTAGCTCTGCTTACCTTGGTACTAGATAATGCTATTTGAAAATGTCCAGCATTATTATTATTATCAGTGTGGATACGCGAAAGCTCGCGTAAGACGCAGAATGTTGCGGCTTCGATTCCTGTCGCGGGACAAATGTTTGTATGATCTGTAAATATTTATTTCGGGTCGGGATGTTGTCTCTGTATAATATGTATAAATTAAAAAAAGGTATGCAAGTAGTATATCAGTCATGTAGCTCTGCTTAGTTTAGAGCTAAAGATGCTGTGTACACCAGTGGCTCCAAACTTAAAACAATCACCATCTTCTTGTCCTTGCCCCACATTACGTGGGGTCGGCCCAACATGTTTTCTTCTTCCACTCTCCTCTATCAGCCGACAGCTCAGATCTCACTCCATTCTTACCCTCTCGTAATTTGTCAATCTTTCTACTTCATAACGTGCCCACACTAAGCTAATCTATCCTCATCTACTCCTCAACTTGATGAGAGAACAAACTCTAGTATTTTTGAACTTTTGCGATCATCAAATTTAATCATAGAGTTTTTAGTTTTATGCGATAAAGACCCGTATGAAACTTATAACAGCAAACTTTAAACAATCATATGGGCATATATTGTAATCTTGCTCAACATTGCATTGGTTGTGCGGCCAAGGTTGATTCGTTCGACCGTTCTATAGGAAAACACGATAATCGCCTGTAATCGATGCTGTATGAACAGTCATCAGACACACGTAGTCCTAATCCCTAACTAGGATTCCCTATATCATGGGCTTCGGGAACCACGAGTGCAGTGGTACCACAACAACCAGCCAGATCATTAACAAATATCTGCGGATCAATCATTTGACGACCTCTGTGGCGCAGTGGGCGAAGGCCCGCCTGAGACGCAGAAGGTTGCGGGTTCAATTCCTGCCACGGGACAAATGTTTGTATCTGCAAATATTTGTCTCGGGTCTGAGTGTTTTCTATGTATAATATGTATGTATTTACAAAAAAAAAATATAAGTAGTATATCAGTCATGTAGTTCCCATAATACAAGCTCTGCTTAGTTTGGGGCTAGATGATGCTGTGTGAAAAAATGTCCAGCATTATTATTATTATTATTAATTGTCCTGCTGCGCGGAACGAACTACCTCTTGAGTCGCAGGCTCCACGCCTGCCGCTCCATCGAGGTCGTCAAATATTTGTCCGGCACAATTTCACCGGCATAGAAATAGGTATATGGTGATGTTGTACTTACCTAGATGAGCTCTTTCACAAGGAGCTCTGGTTTTTCGTAAAAAAAAATGTATAGAAACTGTACAATATTTAGCCACGTAGTATTGCGTAAGAGACAAAGTTGTACTATGTACACAGAAGTGATTTAAAATGTATTGTTTTCTGTAATCGTTTGTGATAAGATACGTGAACCTTAGAACAAGGTAATGAGAGGCTATAACGAGACTTCCTTTATTGGTTTCAGCCTGTTTATATGCTCTATCTAATTCAAGGTCTTTACTGAAACATGGATTGTTTTGTTCAAATTGTCATAATCAGGCACATGAGACTTACGAGTATCAACCGTTGTCTCAGGGTCGGCAACGGGCGAGAAATGCCTTTGGTGTTTGCAAGCGTTATTGTAGGTTACGGTAACCGCTTACCAACAGGTGGGCCGTATGTTTGTTTGCCATTTTGAATGAATGAATGAAAATAATTTATTGTACATCTTAACATACGAACAAAATAAACAGTAACATATTATGATAAAAGTACAATGGTCGGTCTTATCGCTTAAAAGCGAACTCTTCCAGACTACCTTTGGGTGGAGATGATTATATATGATTTTGAAGTGGCCCCCGGCCACTGCTAAATCTGTAAAAAAAAAGTACTTTATAATTTGTAATAATTTATTTAATTTGTAATTTTTTTTTATATTATAAAAAATTTCTTGTTCCATTCCTTTCGTATGTCATCCTACTGATGCTTAGTAGCAACAACGCACAAGTAACGTATCTAGGATTTAGGGAGTTACGTATGTTATAGTTAATATCCTACTGATATTATAAATGGGAAAGTTTGTAAGTTTAAATGTTTTTGCTAAGGATTTCCGTTACGGCTGAACCGATTTGGATGAAACTAGGAACAGAAATAGTTAGTGACCAACACTCTAGCTACTTTTTATCCTGGTTCCACGGGCATAGACTTGTCTCGTATAATTTACCAAATTAGGAAATAAGCTCCCACACATCTCTCCACTAACCAATCTACAGCTTCATATCATTTGTCGCTGGATTCATTGGAATATGAACAAAGATTCCTTGTTGGACTATAGAGCCTTAAAACTACTTGGCCAATTTCTATCTGTAATTTATGCGTAAGTTCCTAAGAATTTACGAATTTATACGCCCCAGTCCATCCTAGGACGGGAGGTCTGATTATTCCCTTAACAATGCATGTTATTGAACCAACTCTTCAGCTTCATATTCAAAAACGGTTGCCCCAATTTGACTCAAAATCTGCCTCATTAAAGCAACGCAAACACCTCCGAAATGGAAGATAAGCCGGCGATGTGAAATGGGCCACCAAAAGCGGCGCGCGCGCTGAATATACAAAATGGCCGGCGCCTTTGTGGGTCATGGCGACCGGTGTCGTGGCGCCTCGGTACAGTTGAAAAAGTATTAGAGTACATTTGACGAGTTTTAGGAAATCCAATTTTTGTGTTTTAATGTGCCACGCCCCTCCAGATAGTAAGCTTCCGTTGCATTTTGACATCTTTAACACCAGGGCATTTCTGATTCGTTGCCTGCCATAATAATCAAGTGCAAAAGGCTAATGTTTAAATATCCTTCAAACCGGAACATGGAAATGCGAGCGTAACTGCTTCGTGGCAGAAACAGATATGGTTGTAGTAGGTACTTCCCCGGATGAACTGCTTCACAGAAACGAAAGCGCCAGGAATGTATCTTCCTGGAACAGCCTTGGTGGCATAATTTACGGAACATAAATATAAATTAACTTAAGCTCCTTATTCGAAATTATATTATGACATGAACACAATCAGCATACAAATCATTTCTTAATGGATTCTGTCCGCTTTCTCTCAATTTTATCTTTGTATTTTGTGATATTGTTTTTATCGCTATCTTACTTCCTGATTCCCATCAAGTCTATGTGCGTTTGTGTTGTCGCTGTCTCTTCCTTAAACTATGCTTGTAAATTTCTTGAAGGTTATCAAAGTTAAAAAGTTTTCTCTTCGACACTCCGAATCATCACGGTGTTGAGTAAAAAAACTTTGCACGGACTGTAGAGTCCGTGCATAGTTGAGTAGTCAAGATGAGTCAGATTTACGTGCGTGAATGGGATAGTTGGTAGAGGAAGGCCTCGGCGAACGTACTCTGACCAAATTGGAGACATTTTAGAGAAAGGCCAGATCAGAAGTACACTAAACCGCCGAGCCTGTATGAAGAATGTGATGAGGATGAATGAAGCGAAAAATGTTTGCCAGGATCGTAGCAAGTGGAAATCCTTGGTCTCTGCCTACCCCTCCGGGAAACAGGCGTGAATAAATGTATGTATGTATACCCCTGCAATTTTATTCAGCTCATAGGGGTAAAATTACAAACTATCAATCATATTTTCAGGTTTTTTTTAAATTTATTTCAATCAACTCCCTCAACATCATTAAGCGACTTTTTTCGTAGCACAACAGTATCGACCTTGAGGAACCCTTGTTCATTATGTGTTAGTAGGTGGGTAGACATTCTCTACCTGCCGCACTTGCTCATACCCACGAGCACAACGATGAGGTAGGTAGTGCTTTTAGTCTATTAGTTATAGCGTTAGTTTTATTATAAGAACCTGCTTAGTTCCAAAAACTATCGTGAACTTGACTATTCATATTGTAAAAACGGGAATTTTCACGTACTGCACTATCGGTGAAGGCACCGACTAAGTTTCGACTCATTCCGAGAGTCTTCATCAGGGTGAGTGGTTGCGACTTTCTCCTTCCGCGTCGCGTCGTGCACTCACGACGCGACGCTAATGTCGTCCAGTGTCCAGATGGTCTCTTGTAACCTGTTTGTCAAATAAAACGAATTTCTTTCTTCTTGTCTCTAAGAAAAATATTTTCAGTTATATCGTACGATGTTTAACGTCTCTCTGTACAAAATATTTGCTATACTGTTACGAAAACATGTTTATTAGCTTTACCATTACCAATATAATAAATTCAACAGAACGGTTCGCGGATTCCATTCCGTGAGAAGTGAAAGCGTAATGATATATTTATCAGAGCGGAACCACTTAGACTGTATTGACAAAACGTTCTCATAAGTCGTCGGCATTATTTACCAAATTGCATGAATGAATATTGTTATGAGTACAGTATTCTAATTTTAAATGTTTTATTTTCGCGCTACCACCACCCGTGCGTCCGCTCTCTCGCGAAGACTCGCAAGGAATGAGGTCAACGTGTTCCAATTTTAAATGTCGATTGTCGTTAGTTACTTTCACTGTCATTTTTGTTCCTTTATCTTTCTCTAAACCTAGGCTAAGCTATTGTGAATTTAGTTCCGGTTCAGTGCCAATCTCTGAAGTCAAACCTGATTGGTCGATGGCACCATCATTATAATCAACTGGTTATATTGTAATACTGTTATATTATAATTGAGAAGCCTCTGTTATGGTTATATGATCTAATTTTAATATTTATTTGATTGCTTGTGTATTTTAAGCACCTCTTTTTACGCTACGTAAGTTAATTCTATAAACTTTGATAAATAATACAAATACACCAAAAGTTTGACTTTACGCTCCGTTTGTCCTAATTACATAAATGTGTCAGAAGTAACAATTTTATCTGCTACCGATATCTACTTCGTCGAATTGAATACTGATTATTTTCCTTGAAATAATTGAACTTGGATATATTTCGATTAATAATTTTAACGTCATAGATCATCATCGGTCGGTTTCAAGAGATTTTTAATATTAAACGTAAACCAAAACTTCTCCAGCAATCAGAATACATAGTTGGATAACAGATTGTTTTGCTGATTTCTCGCCATAAACCATAATGCTTAGGTACTACATGGATTTGAATCTATGTAGTACCCCATAAAAAATGCAATAAACAAGTGACAAATCAACAGTCCTGTTATTACTCCGGTATCGCTCGGACCAGTAATTATAAATAGAGACTGATAAGTTCCGTTAATCGTAGCCTCTCTATCCTTGTCTTATTCGAAAATATCATGATGGAAACGAAAGAGATGGCTATATAAACGAACCTGTCCTTACTCGCGTGCTGTGGCTCGGGTTTCCCCGTAGCGAGGCCACTTTCGTTCAACGCGCTTACTCAAATTTTTACTTGTATCACGTTAAAATAAAGTATATTTTCATTTGTATATAGATCACTTTTGGGGTGAAGTCGTTAAAAGAGTTGATGGTTTCTTGACATTGCCAATTCGAATCAGGACTTTGCCCTTTTTAAGATACGACTTTTACGCCGTATAAAAATAACTTCCGCACAGGTGTTTACTTACATGGATTGGATAATTGATCATTCGCCTTTTGAAGATATATGTAGTTAAAGCTATGCTTAAAGCATTTATTGTATAGATCTATGGTCTACTAGGAAATACCTAGTTAAGCTAAGATTTAGATGAGAACGGGCTATATTAAACCAAGTTTGGAGATTTATTCAAGGATGGTAAAGTAATAAGTAAAGATATCCGAGTTAAATGAATGGATGAAACGTAAAGCGTTGACAGAAATAGCACGCATTCCCGTTTTAAGTGCGAATAAAACATAGCGTGGGTCTTAAATGCGACATTCTTCAAATAGTAGTAAGGAGATCTATCACATGTACTTCAAAATTAGATATATATATATATATATATATATATACCTAGACTGTTATGTGAACCTATCCACATTGTGCAAATCAAAGGTGTCATTGGAATTTGTGGAAACAATTTACCATCGCGTGCAGATCATAATAATCATCATCCGACTATATTCAACCTTGCTTCTGAGAACTTGAGTATATCAGCCAAAGTCAGAACTCATAATGATCTCACGGAAACTAAACTGACTGGACCCGTTAAGTGGTATAAATTCTTTGGACTTAATCAGTCAAGTATTTTGATTTATATTAAGCATACTATTGAACAAGATTTATGTTTAATGATTGATGCTATAAATAAACTTACTCGAATAACTAATAGCTTCTATAGTTAGTATGACCAGAAGATTACGGAAAAAATAGGAATGTATCTGCGGCAACTAGGCCATTTTATTGTTCTTCAAAGTCACAGAGACGGTTCCATACCTACTAAAAGGATGACTGTCAAAAATATGTCTTCATGGCCACGGATGTATATCCCTGATATTTAAGAAGCCAAGACCCTTGATATTCTCTTGCAAACGGTGCCATCTAGCAAGCGTCTAGAAACCTAACCTGCTGAAGATAAAGAAAAACAAAGTCTCATTACTGAGGTTTTCACTATAAATTTTCTGCACGAATCTCGGACACTGTCAAGTTTCATTATTATCTTTATCATTCATAATACGACCCAGGGAATAATCATTGGCTTGACTTTAAAAAAGATGTACTGTCAATTGGTTTATATCATTTATTCAATCGTTTCCGTGCTCAGCTGATTTGAATTCAATACTCGGTTCTTGTTTGTGATCTTGACCTCTTGTGATAATACGTCTAGGTATAATAGTAGTTTATAAGATTTCATCAATGTTTTTTTAAAAAATAACGCTAGTAGAAGACGAGATTTGCTCGGGACATGGGATGGCCAATTGACCACACTCTTAGAACATCTCGCGTTAACAATGCTTTGTTTTCTCTAGCTAGCGGCTTACACGACTAATACTCGTCGTGGTTACTGAAACCTTTCATAATTTTCCTGCATTTTACCGGCCGTGGGATTTTTTCCAGCTATGGGACTTGGCTAAATCTTATTCTCCTTTCCAAAACCATATTCTGTCCGTCAAAATCCTCTGAGCTATCTCTAGATTTTCTATAGACAAACATAATAGACGTTGCTCGTTTGAATGATCTTAGAATGGTATTCACATTTTCTTCATCATTCACCTCTTTGTTTGTTTTATCCGTCGATGTTTCATCATCATTATTCACTTCTTCATCATTGTTTTATTATTATGTCTCTTCGGTCAGGTATACTCTCTCAAGTCGCGAGTAGCCTAAGTAAACAGATCTTAACCGGCAAGGGTGCATGAGCCGTAACTATGAACCAATTTTTTTTTAACAGAGTTCAGGAATATTAAGTTCTCAATTATGTATTTTGGTTATGTGGTTGTGTTTCGATAACTTGGCGATTCTAGTTTCTCTTTGAATGCTTTGTTGTACCATCTCGCTCTGGTCCCATGAAAATATGGTACCTATATAAAACCGAATAAGTAATTTACGAAAATATGCATTGGTCGACATTTTGTCTTAGTATTGCTAAAACTTTCGCGATCGCAGTCGAAGCGTCGTGAAAATAATAAAAAAAAGATAAACGCGATAATTGTGTTTCTGTGTCACTATACATTCGCTTTAATTTTTAAACTGTACTACATTACGGACGAATTTGTCTGAATTAAATATGTATATTGAATTGTATTGATGAAGACCCGTAAAACTAATAAGCAAATTGAAGTCGGTTTTAAGATTTGGTTAATCATGTAGATTGGCTTTGCCTCACGGTCTTAGGTGTTCCGTCCGTATTGTTATTGTTAAAAATACTAAGCTGTTTGTGACCTCATTTACATAAGGCCGGCGGTCAACCCGCCGAAAAAGGTCACTCATTCATAAATAAATAATGCTCTGGATTCCAGACCATCTCCACTCGGAGGCGTAATATATAGCGGTCTCGCTACGTAACAGTCCACGATGACACAAGCGGTTACGGTACTCCACCAAGAGTGGGGGTAAACTTTCAAACTCACGCGCAGGCGCGCAATGCAAAATGAGATCTATCCGTCTTGGATTTACGTACATTACGGCTTTGATGTAGATTTACTACCGGTTGAAAGACACGCAGACTACCAGAGCTGGGCATCTCGGTTTGTTATTTGAGTATGAGCTATGTGTTGCTGACGTTACGTCTCAAATTCTTAGTATCGCGCTCGAGTGCGTGTCGTAGATTCGATGATAGTATGTCATGACAGTGACGCGATGACGTCGCAGTAGTTACTTTTGTTTATTCTGTGCTCACGCGCACGAGAGCGTTCGGCTCCGCTCGGCAACACTCGGCCGCCGCCATCGCCGAAATATGCCCCGTTCCTTTTTCTAGAAGTTAGCTTCCACCATCCCGTGGCGCTACGTGACCACAATGCGGAACGGATCGTATTTCTTGAATGGTAAGGCGTGTATTCGCTTGTCATTCACGCCACTCGCCGCACCGTTAGCAGAGAAAGTGTACGGCAAAAGTGAAACGGATGGTTTTGTGGCGCAACTTGAGATTGGCGGAAAAAATCGCGGAAAGGTTAATGGCGATGTGCCGTTTTTTGCGGTTCTCAAATTTTTTGCATGTTTGAAACCTTTTTAAACAACTTCAAAAAAAGAGGAAGTACTGAGTTCTGAACATTGTCTCTATTCAGAAATGACCAAGAATTAACTAATGACAACAATAGAACGAAATGATAAACGTGAAACAGGAGATTTCGGGACAAGAAAATGAATGGCTGAGTAGATCCCATAGTTGGTAAAAACCTGGTGAATTAAGGATGTCTGAAATGCAATTTAATATTAGCGCTGCACGAAAAATGTTTGCATTATCTGTAAATGTTAGTTCTAGTTCTGGGTGTTGTGGTACTATTGAAAGGTGCTCCTAATGTCTGATACACACAACGCAGGGGATTCTAGTGTGGTGTCAGGACAAGAATCAGTATGATAACACACAACGCAGAGGATCCTATAGTGTGGTGTCAGGACAAGACTCAGTATGATTACACACAACGCAGGGGATCCTAGTGTGATGTCAGGACAATACTCAGTATGATTACACACAACGCAGGGGATCCTAGTGTGGTGTCAGGACAAGACTCAGTATGATTGAGTGTCATTTAGTGTTTGTTTTTGTTTAAACTACCAGTCAGATTTGAAAAAATATTTTTGCATTGAAGCCCAATTCTTGAGAAAGGAACGCTAAGCGAAAACGTAGCAAAAGGGCGACCGGGCGATAGGACGCGGTGGGTCGGGGGCCGAGGGACGACTGTGGCACAGCTAGTTTATAATATGCAAGCCTTTACAAAAATAAATATATATAAGTAGTATATCCGTGATTTACCATAACACAGACTCTGCCTACTTTTGGGCTAGATGATGCTGTGTGAAAATGTCCAGCATTATTTATTTGTTTATTTTAAGGTCAAGTCAAACTTAGAGAAACTGGCAAAATGGCAGCTTATATCCGTCCGTGCTAAAATTCACAATCGATAGGTGAAATTAGGTTGCCAGCATTGCCTCACAGCCGTAGCGCAATGAAGTGTATCAGGGTTTCGTGCTAAACGCAAGAAAACAAACCCCTACTTCTTTTTTTTTTTACTTATTTTTTAACGACCTCTGTGGCGCAGTGGGCGAAGGCCCGCCTGAGGGTTCGATTCCCGCCGCAAGGCTAATGTTTGTATCTGCAAATATTTGTCTCGGGTCTGGTTTTTTTTCTATGCATAATATGTATCTATTTACAATATATATATATATATATATATATAAGTAGTATATCAGTCCCATAATACAAGCTATGCTTAGTATAGGGCTAGATGATGCTGTGTGAAAATGTTCTGGATTTTTTTTGTTTTTCTACGATAAAAGATATGTTTTTTTGCGATAAGAGATTCATGACAACACCGTTAATATTCCACAACGTTTTTCGATTGAATCGAAAGGCCACAATGTTTGCAACACGGAACCCTCTCGCCCCGCTCGCGACTCGCAAGCACTTGACCGATTTTTTTTTCAATGTCACTCACGATACTCCAATACATTATGGTTCAATAATCATAACTTCGGACATACATTAGGGTCAGTAGGGTGGGTATTATAGGTGGAAATGAAGCTTATATAAGTACGTAAATCGACGACCTCGTTCAGCTAGATTCGGGCTGGGAAAAAATTGAAACCAATAGGTATAAAACAAAACAAAGACACTCACGACGGTATTCCTCATGGAATACCGATGGAATAGATAAATCCTGCTAATATAATAAATGCGAAATTCTGTGTGTGTGAATGTTTGTTACCACGTATCTCCGTAACTACTAAACAGGTTTTGATAAAATTTGGAATGTAGATAGACCTCTGTGGCGCAGTGGGCGAAGGCCCGCCTGAGACGCAGAATGTTGCGGGTTCGATTCTCGCCGCGGGACAAATGTTTGTATGATCTACAAATATTTGTCTTGGGTCTTGGTATTTTCTATGTATAATATGCATGTATTTACAAAAAAAAATGTATATAAGTAGTATATCAGTCATGTAGTTCTCATAACACAAGCTTTGCTTACTTTGGGGCTAAATGATATTGTGTGAAAAATGTCCAGCATTAATATTATTATTATTATTATTTCCTTCACCGTACTGAACACGTTTTAATGTGCACATTATATCTGAATGTAACGAAAAAGCGCGCCACGAGGAAAATGGCGGAATCCATTGCAATTTGAAAACTGACAAATCGCTCAACAGTCACACGTACATAGTCCTGACTGAGCTCTCAAATTCAAAACCCCCCTAGTATTCCCCGTCTCGTGAAAATTAATCAATGAACCTGTTTCAGACTAACAGCCAAGCAACGGACGCGTAATTTTGTATGACTATAAAGCAGAAGCTTTTAGGATTAGTGCGGATTGCCCTTTAAACAAGTACATTTTTCAATTAACTTGTTTAAAGGGCAACGTTTGTTTTCGTCTATTTCAGCGCCCCCTTGTAATTAGTGACGATAAATCCTATCTAAGAATCATACTTAAAGACATACAAATCGATTGCAGACCGCAATCTGATAAGCCGTTTCACAGATGAATGGTAATCCTACTAATATTATAAACGCGAAAGTTTGTGAGGATGCATGTTTGTTACCCTTTCACGCAAAAACTACTGAACGGGGATTTTGATGAAACTTTACAGTAATATAGCTTATACATCAGGATAACACATATGCTACTTTTAATCCGGGTACTACGTGGGCGAAGCCGCAGAAGCTAGTAGACCATAAAACAACCTCTTATGTCAGACTCAAACGGGCTCCTAAAGTTCTGACGTTGCGAATAAAAAAAAGAAGTTTTGCTCCAAGCACCAGCGCTTCTGAGTTTCAGAGTGCCAGAAGTTAATTTTAGTACCTATGGAATTAATCAGTGGGCGAAGGCCCGTCTGAGACGCAGAAGGTTGCGGGGTCGATTCCCGTCGCGGGATATGTGTTTGTATTATCTGCAAATATCTGTCTCGGGTCTGGGTTTTTTCTATAAATAAATAAATAATGCTGGACATATAAGTATATTATGTATATAAGTAGTATATCAGTCATGTATTTCTCATAACACAAGCTTTGCTTACTTTGGGGCTAAATGATGTTGTGTGAAAAACGTCCAGCATTATTTATTTGTTATAGATGAGACAGAAAAAACAGATTCTGCTCCAGTATAATTTAGCACTTCGCATAGCAAACTATATAGTCTGGTGCCGTAATTGTTATTATTCATATGATCATGCCTCAAAAAGTACTGTTTTTACTGTCTGAGTGCGTCATACTTCAATTTGCATGTTCTATTAAGCCGTCTCTTGCTTATCCTTTTCAGTCTACACTAAATTATAATAATAACTAGCTTCTGCCCACGGCTTCGCCCGCGTGGTACCCGGATAAAAAGTTGCCTATGTGTTATTCTGATGTGTAAGCTATATTACTGTAAAGTTTCATCAAAATCCGTTCAGTAGTTTTTGCGTGAAAGAGTTACAAACATCCAACCTCACAAACTTTCGCGTTTATAATATTAGTATGATACTATTGCCTTTGTCGCTTTGGCCTCTAAGAATCGTTCTTCCATTCAATTTATCCTATCAGTTGAAAAAACATACTAAAAAGATTCGTTGAGAGCTGGCAACGGATCAGCAATGCAGGTGTTGTACAGGTCGATAGACGACGGTAACTGTTTTCCAGCAGAGGGTCCGTATGCGATCGCCTTTTTAATTTGTTAACATAATAATAAAAACAAAATAGTTTCAGAATCATTTCGAGCAATTTGATTCCCAGATGTACCGATCCTACTTATCTTACTAATATTATAAACGGGAAAGTTTGTGAGGATGGATGTTTGTTACTCTTTCACGCAAAAACTACTGAACGGATTTTGATGAAACTTTACAGTCATATAGCTTATACATCAGAATAACACAGGCTACTTTTTATCCGGGTACCACGCGGGCGAAGCCGTGGCCAGAAGCTAGTTCCCAATAAACCCCAAACGAGCGAATCTGTTTTGATCGAAATAGTCGCGAGTGATTTTTCCTGTCTCTCTATTAATTAGTATCACTGGTTCCTTGTTGTTTATCCTCCGTTAGGTCTATGGCCAGGTTGAGGTATAGTATTACCCTTTAGTAGGGTAGGGATTGCATGATTTTTCCGTGTCATCACTGCTCTGGTTTAAAAATATATGCCCCCATTTCTTTTCTGTTTTGCTGTCGACTTGACTCAGTATAATAACGCTCAGGACAATACTGCTTAGTCAAATTGAATAGTGAACTTCAAGGATCATTTTAAATCGTCCTATAAAATATATAAACGAGCTAAGTTTGCGGCGACTCCTAGTGACCAAGTTTAGAAGAATCGGGCAACAAACATAAAGCGCGTAACTCATTTGATGATCCCAATTCAAGTTTGATATTTTACTTGAAAATAGATCGAAATAATTTCCTTAAATTGTACTATAAACTACCATGTATAGCCCTGTGCAGCTTGGACAAAAACATTAACCGTTATGAATGCAAGCTCTACGTTTTGTATAGCTGTACAAAATGCTCATTGTATTTGTAAAATTTAAGGAAATGCTGTTTTAGCATTCTTAATGCTTTGCCTCTCGACGAATTGGAACAGACCAGGGGGGCTAGACAAATACCTCACGCTTACTTTTCATTTCACGCTAACGCAAATTTGTCGAGGTAAAACTTGGCAGCTGTCACGTGACATTTCCACAGCTAATGTCATGTCCATACAAATTAATCTTTCCGCAGGCGTTCACGACAACAGAAAGTTGTATTTGTCTAGACCCCTAGTTCCTCGAGTGCCTAACTAGTACATAGTGATAAATGACCTATACCGTCTTAATTTCCTTAAATGTTCCAAAGGATAACCGTGAGTCAGGCAAGCATGCCACGGCTTGGTAACTAGGTCAGTTGGTCGCGGTGCGGCCTCGGCCGTACTCGGCGCCTCTTCAATACCGTTTGGGGTAATCTTGATCGTTTTCGGTCATGAGCGCGTGGACGCAGATTCAAAACTGTCTGCAGATTAGTGGGGATAGCCCTAGAACCTAAAAGTTGACGCGTGGTGCCAGCGCTTAGTATTTTATCCTATATCCTATCCTATTGATACTAGAAACTTGTTAAAAAATAGTATTTTTATATTGTTTACTAGCTTCTGTCCACGGCTTCGCCCGCGTAGTGTCCGGAAAAAAAGTAGCCTATCTGTTTTTCTGAAGTATAAGCTATATTACTGTTAAATTTTATCAAAATCCGTTCAGTAGTTTTTGCGTGAAAGAGTAACAAACATCCATCCTCACAAACTTTCACGTTAATAATATTAGTAGGACTTTTTTTGTTTGATAACACCCAAAAGGCATGTAAACACAGTCCTGACCACACATCAGGGTTCTCTGTGTCTCGGGTATCAGGAACTACGAGTACCGTGGTACCACAACACCAGCAACAAAAAAAATCAGATCATAAATTATAAATCCAGGAATAAGACTTTAAAGTAGCTAAAATTACTCTTTCTTTAGTTTTTCAACTTTTTTCAACTGTAGAATGGAACCATGTTTCGAGTATCATTCGAATGGGAAATGCCGACAAAAAATGTAAACAAAAAATGGTATAACGGATTTCCACTGAAATGAGGCATGCAACATCGGGGCTGTGGGCAACACGTTTCGGGCAGTTTTTTTTTTAGATGTATGAACAATTTCGTATGAAATATACTGACCGATGGCTTTTTAAAACCCAGCCCAGCGGGGCGATCACACTAATTTCCCATGGCTGGTATCATCGGATGCGATGAATCGTATCACGCTAATTTGTAAGCTGGGTGAGCCATAGATGGACAATGCGAATGAACAAAATTGGTTTCATTTTGGACGTTCCGTTTTTTGGATGGATGGGCCATTAAAATAAGGAACTAATGTCGAAATTGATTGCCATCTCGATAGCCATGAGTTAGTCTGATCGCCCCGCAGGCCTTAGAAAACTTTTACGCTGATCCACTAACTTACATCGTTTTTAACAGTCAATTAACCCTTTTTGTAATAAAAATAAAACAAGTAACTTTAAGTGACGTCATCCCACGATGTCAATTAAAACGGTGTTAACTGCAGACATAGGTGCACGTTAATAGGGAGCATACGAATAAAAATATGCCGGATTAATTACCGCTGATACCTACTTTGTTTTTTTTAACAGGGAATCCTAGTTTGTTGTTAGGACTAATGTGTCTGTTTATTATATATTTTTTTTATTATTCATTGGCAGCTTGTAATAACCCTCTGCTTAGCTGCCTCAAACGTCACTCCTGTCTATTCGGGTCATTACCGTTAGGGACTCCGAATAAAATGGACTGCCGGTCCCTGGAGATACTTTCAAAATTAATATTATTTTCATTCCTAGAAGGGACCGTCCAAAAAGCCCAGAATATACAAGTGGGCGGCCACTTGTATATTCTGGGCTTTTTGCATATTTGACAAAAGTTTTTGTATCCTAAGTTCCCGCGTCGGGGCAAAGGGCAGTCACAAAGTAAGCATGTAACCCTATATACACACGCCTGTCTAAAAATAAAACTATTTCAGTGGAGGATCTTTCGCCCACGGCCGATGCGACCCACTGAAAGTTACTTTTAGATTACTGGTATTTAAACAAAATGAGTAGTTTAAAAAAAAACAACACGCTCTTGTCACGCATTATTACCCTTAGACAGGGTTCATGTGAGATACCTACCTATAAACACCATCTATGTACCTACCATGTGAAAGCAAAAAATGTATTGAGTATTGAGTATTAAAAATTATAAAAAATAATTCCACTATCCATTTCCTAGCTCCATCATCAGACCCTCGATCTATAGGACTCGTCAAAACGTATCATATGAGCCCAAACTATATTATAATAAACACTTTATTGTACTCCACAAAATAATAAAATAAACGAAAGCTGAATAAAACTAAAAGTAAATAGGCGGTCTTATCGCTTAAAATCGATCTCTTCCAGACTCGAACTCGAGGGGTTTACTGGTAGCTACTGAAGAGTTCCACTAACCACCTCCTGGCTGCATCATCAGATCAAATACTACGATAAGAGTAGATTAAAGTTGACTTCCAAGATTTGGTTACATTGTTTGTTTGTAAGTTAGTTACAAGTGAAGCGTGTTATAAAACAGAAGTTATTTTTTCAAGTAACCGTCTGACTGTACCTTGCGACGTTACATAGGAATATGCTCGGGATTATCTGCTATTACATCTGTCAAAGCCTTTCTTAACTTTTAAATGTAACCTAACTTTTTGAGCCAGCTTGAAATAAACCGATTTAAAAAAAAGGAGGGGGTTCTCATTTCGTTTGTATTATTGATGCTTGTTACTCGATATCCCTGTCAATTGTTAAACGATTTTTAGCATTATTATTATTTATTTTGATGATAATAAATAATAATAATGCTGGTCCTTTTTCACACAGCATAATCTAGCCCCAAACTAAGCAGAGCTTGTATTATGGGAACTACATAACTGATATACTTCTTATATACTTGTTTTTTTAATACATACATATTATACATAGAATATTTTGTTTATGAATATCTTGTTGTTGTATAGAGAATGGTCCCGCAGTGATCGCATAAAAGTTTTATTCTCCCAAGGGATTGCTACTTTTCACGTGAAACCTAATAAAACTTATACGTCAGAATAACACATAGGCTACTTTTATTCGGGTACCACGCGGGCGAAGCCGTGGGCAAAAGCTAGTGTCTTATATTATTGAATTTCAATTTATCCATTTGATAAGTTCCATTTGAACTACATACCATTACTCAAATATCCCAAGATCGTAATCAGAAATAGCGATCTTAACGAAACGAAATTCTAAAAACAACTGAAGGAAATGCCTCTATAATTGGAATGTATGAACTTGCAAGGATTCAGTTAGAAACAAGGTCGATTACTCAAACAACTTAGCATTACCCGACCTTGTAAAATGAAAATGTATAAACAAATGTGCGTATGACCTCTGTGCAAAGAAATGTATGGAATATACAGAATATTCCATACGTGTTTATGTGTTCAAACAAAATATATTTGTGATCTTTATAAACATTTTTAACGAGGTTTTTATGTGCCTATTTTACTTAATAAACGTTAAAAAATATATTAATTTTTATAAGAATAAAGAATACTTGATACACTCAAAAATCATTTATTGCGTCACATTATTTAAAATTATCCGCTAATGTATTACGTTTCGAAAAATGCACAAGGTAGGTAGGTTATATTTTTAACATAATAATCTCTTGTCATTTTTACTATAAGTAGTTTGATTTATATGTTTTTATTTCAGAACACTTACAAGTCCACATCCATCACGTTTGTATGTATTTACTAGCTTCTGTCCGCTGCTTCCCCTGCGTGGTAATAAAAAGTAGCCTTTGTGTTATTCTGATGTTTATGCTATATTACTGTAAAGTTTCATCAAAATCCGTTCAGTAGTTTTTGCGTGAAAGAGTAACAAACATCCTCACAATCTTTCGCGTTTATAATAGTAGTAGGATTGTAATGTACCTATTTAGAGTTTTGTTTCGATGCCAAATAACTTGATTAAAACACAAAAAAAAAATGTTACTAGTGTAAAAGACAATTTGCCACTCGTGAATTCGTGAATCTAAACGCAAGATCCGACTTTGCTATACAACAAAATTAATAAATGCACTGCTAAATCGGACAGGAACGAGATTAAAACCAGCCTCCGCTCCAGAAATTGTATTACTGAGTAACCTACGTAATTTAATTTGAATGTGAATATAATATCCTGCGGAATACAGTTTTCGCAAGCCCCTAAACGTGGTAACGACCAACGCAAATAAATTACGTCCTTTCGGCTCTAGAGTTAGATTCTAAAATCTCGTTCAAACAACTGTGCCACATTCGCGAGCATACATTTTCGGAATGTCATAACATGCCGCTGTTGCGCCACGCGATTTTATTCCATATAACAGCAATGTAGGCTGTGTTTTCGCGTGCAGACCGCATCGGGGTCAGTGGGACACCGGTGTCGGACCAGCTTGACACTGACAGCCGTGAACTTGCGATGTTTGACATGTTATGTCATGCGTTGTGTGCGTGAGTGATTTATGTGTGGGTGGGATTGTCCACACAATTCCTAATGACTCCCGGTTATTGGAGAGCGGAGTATTTTTCGAACTTTTTACACCTGTTTTCTAGTGTCATTACCGTTAGGGACTGCGAATAAAATGGACTGCGGGGTCCTAAAGACACTTTCATATTTAATATTATTTTAATTCAAAGAATCCCTTCTTCCGTCTATACGACCCAAAGTAATACGAGTACTACTCGCTCTCCCTAAAATTAAGCGAGACGTTCGATTCTTGTCTCGAGCTAATAGAACTGGGATAAACGAAAAATGATACCATATCAAAATGTTTTTATTTGACACAGAACGAACAAAAATATAAAATAGATACGTTATGGATAGGTAACAGTAAATAAAAAGACAAAAAGAAAGACTCTTTTTGCTGATGGTTGTATTTGGCATAGGAACGGGACGAGTGGCACAAATAAAGAGAGGCCCATATGCCCAACTGTGAATAGACACGTGCTAAAAACTACGGTAATATTAATTTATTTGAAGAAAAACTAACCACCTACGTAACTCCTAGCATTTCTTCCTATGGTTTCAGAAAAAATACAATATTTCCTAGGAGAAAAAAATGTACAAACAGTCATAGAAAATAGATAAAACGTCGTCCTTCGGAATAAAGAGTCGTCTATATGATGAATGAAGCGAAAGAGGTTTGCCAGGATCTTAGCAAGTGGAAATCCTTGTTCTCTGCCTACCCCTCTGGGAAACAGGCGTGACTATATGTATGTATTATATCATGTTTTTTTTAAATTTTGTTTTGCAGTTAACGTCGGTAACCTATTGTCGTATACCTGTTTCCGTCGATAAAACATAAAAAGTTTCTTCGGGCGTGCCGTACAGAGGTTACATAAAAATATTAACATGACTTCAGTAATTGATTTTATAATAAGTCTTTAGAAGCTAATACGCCTATGAATAATCAATCATGCGCAACCTTGAGACAGATCCTTGCTGTGTTAGCGGGGGAATTAATATATTTCTCGTTTTATCTGCTTTCTTCTAGAAACTAGATTACATCTTAATTAAGCTGTTTTAGGGTGCCGAAACTAAATGGCGAAAACGGAATCTTTATTCTTTCGTCTGTTCGTCCATGCGCCTTACGATTTACCGATTGTTATTTTTATTAGATTACGGGAAATTAATATTAAATTGAAAAAATAATGCTAGACCGGTTTCGAAGACATGACCTTCGAGATCGGATATACACAGACACTCATTAAGGAGAATTTAATCATACATACTATGGTAGTCTGTACAGACTACACCTGTAGGTACATATGTGGATAAACGTGCAGCTGTGTGCGTCCCACAAGCATGCAACGTGCCGTGGTCACGTGTCTGGATGGATACATTCATACTATAATACTGTGTACATTACGAGCAGCGTACCAGGGTGTCTAGAATACCACTTTCTGTTGGCGTTAACGCCTGCGGAAAGATTGAATTGTATGGAAATGACATTAGCTGTGGAAATGATACGTGACAGCTGCCAAGTTTTACCTTGACAAATTTTGCGTTAGCGTGAAAGGAAAACTAAGCGTGAGTTATTTGTCTACACCCTCAACATTGGACTGATTTGGACTAAATTCTCTTTCATTATGTGAGATAGTTTAGTTAAAGTTTGAACTACTGCATTTTGAAAGCGATATACAACTAGCCACGAACTGACGCGTAAACGCCCGGGCAACCAGACACAAACTCGTTTCTGACGCGTAAACTCTTGTTCAAACTGATGCGGTGGCGGTGGCGATTAATAGGGAATGGTGGTCAAGTGGTTGTCAAAGTTCGCGTGAACGTATCGATTGCCACCTCGCGATCGCCGTGGTCGCGCCTGTCTGCGCGGACCTTTAGAATAGTGAAAATAGTTTTAAAAACACAACTATGTGGGAAACTTATTAAGCGATTGAGTCACATTCCTTACCTTAGTATGAACGAAAATTAAAATTAATATTATGTCTCTATTGTCATCCAGCTTTATCATATAGAAGTCCACCTCTGCACGAAACCCTCCCATAAAGTAGGGCGAACGACCTTATGTGTTTACCGAATGGAGGTGCCATTCGGACGACGCAGGCAGGAAGGCCCTGCGTCGTCCGGTTCGTGGTCGCCATTCATGAACCTTTCTTATCCAGCGGTTGTCGGTTCTGCGAACTGAAACAAACGTTATCGTTTCACAATTGTGAAACATTTAGTCCACAAGCCTCATGGCACGTCACAATCAACACATTTAGAATACACGTGGATTAGTGCGTGCCTCTAGTCAGGACACGTTCCATCGATAGTCTGCCTGAACGTTGTGGAGTGGGCGAGATGTAAAGTAAAAAACCTTGTTCAGTAAAATTTTACTGAACAATGTTAAATCGCGATGTTTGTACAGAAACTAGCAACTTACGGGCAGATCCTCAACAAACCTGACCTCTCTGATGTCAGATACTTTCTTCAGTGACATATAAAAGTCAGTTAGTAATCTTGCGAGACGATTTTATTCATCCGATTGAGAGATTTTTTCCATATCTGTGAAGCTCTGATGACAATGCAATATTTTATGTGGTGTCAAATTAAAACGTGCTGATCGAATGTGGAAGACGGGAATCCAACATGGATGGGCAGTAGAATAAGTTTGAGTTCAATTTGATAAGCTTGCATTTCCCCGAATAAAGGTTTCGTTGAATAATAATATTTAAACGAAACCTTTATTTCATACTAGCTTCTGCCCACGGATTCGCTCGCGTAGTACCCGGATAAAAAATTGGCTATGTGTTATTCTGATGTATAAGCTATATTACTATATAAAGTTCCAACAAAATCCGTTCAGTAGTTTTTGCGTGAAAGAGTAACAAACAGCCTCACAAACTTTCACGTTTATAATATTAGTAGGATAGGATGTTCTTTTACCGTGTCCATTGATTCTTTTCTTCCGTCGTAAGAAAGTTCACCTATTCTAGTTTACAAGACGATTCAAAACTATACTATTGACTTTGATCAATATCATGCTCACACAACCACGCTCACGACTGTATTTCCCAAAATGTATGTACATTCTCACGTGACTAAGTGCAAGCTCATCGCATGCTTCAATCGTTTTTTAAATGAATACGTAAATTCATATTGTAAAAACGGGAATTTTCACGTATCGGTGAAGGCACCGAATAAGTTTCGATTCATTCCGAGAGTCTTCATCAGGGTGAGTGATCGCGACGCAGAGGGTCGGTGCCTTTACCGATAGTGCGTTACGTGAAAATTCCCGTTTTTACAATATGAATAGTCGAGTTCGCGATAGTTTTTGGAATATAAATACGTAAATGTCTTTAGCTTGAACCGCTTCCTAACAAATCTTGTATTCTTCCCTGGGTCCTTTCAAACGGCAATGTCATGTAAATTTTTCTCATCTTTCCGTGCTATACTTATATTACTTTAATATTGAGCTTGGCAGGAGAACGGCGCGGACTGCCAGAATGACCGACATAAATAATTGTATGTTATGGAGTTGGGTGCCCGAGTTTGTATGGCTGTCCTTTTAAAAATGATTTGTAAGCTACTTTGAGAAAAGTTGTTAAGATTTGGTATTAAATTTTCACGTACAATAGAATTGTGTATAACAAGCTTTTAATTAAATTTGTAGTTATCCAGAGCCCAGAACGCTGCCTATTTTTTATGTGTAGAAGTTACGCGATCCGCCTTACGTCTCTATCTTCATTATAAGTCCTCTGTAATCGTACATTTTTTTGGTCATATATACGTAAGTATGCATTTCTTTCAATAGAACTCATCAATCCTAATACTATTATAAACGCGAAAGTTTGTGAGGATGGATGTTTGTTACTCTTTCACGCAAAAACTACTGAAAGGATTTTGATGAAACTTTACAGTGATATAGCTTATACATCAGAATAACACATAGCCTATATTTTAGCCGGGTACCACGCAGGCGAAGTCGTGGGCAGAAGCTAGTTGGTTATAGTATTTCTCAAACGTCAGCATATAATTGTTTTAAGTTTTACCGGGTCTTTATCGTGTTTACCTTTTTTTATTAAACTGATAATAGTAGAATAACTCTGTTTCAGCTGGCTTGCTAAGATTTTTTTTTGTTACAACTATAGTGTCAATTAAGCATACGGAACACCTGTTAATAAGCGATTTCTAACAGGAATGTCCTAGAAGCTTCTTTTGAAAAATTTATTTTTCTTAAAAATAGGTTTTAAAAAATAGGTCTAAACTAATGAGCAAACCTATTTTTTAGAAAAATAAATTTTTCAAAAGAAGCTTCTAGGACATTCCTGTTAGAAATCGCTTATTAACAGGTGTTCCGTATGCTTAATTGACACTATAGTTGTTTAAATTAAATTAAGATGATAGATTTTTACCTAACTCTTCATTGTATATCAAATAATATGCTTACAAAATGATGTAAGACGACCTCTGTGGCGCAATGGGCGAAGGCCCGCCTGAGGCGCAGAAGGTTGCGGGTTCGATTCCCGCCGCGGGAGAAATGTTTGTAAGATCTACAAATATTTGTCTCGGGTCTGAGTGTTTTCCATGTATAATATGCATGTATTTACAAAAAAAAGTATATAAGTAGTATATCAGTCATGTACATAGTTCCCATAATACAAGCTCTGCTTAGTTCGGGGCTAGATGATGCTGTGTGAAAAATGTCCTTCAATATTTATATTTATTTATTGTTTTTACAAGCAATGTGATAATTTTAGCTCGATAATTGAATGTAAACCGGTTTGCGTTGTTTGAAGGGATTACTTATAAATTTGTAGCTAGTCGACGAACCTGGTCACGAACCTGGTGGACGAACCTGTATATTATATAGGATATGTATATATATTTGTAATATGTAGGTATTTATTAAAATATATATATATGTTGTAGGTTTAGGTACTCGTGCACCGCCGTCTTTTGATTCTATTTTATCCTGTCCATCCAAAGGTTGTCTGGAAGAGATCGCTTTTAGCGATAAGACCGCCCATTGTACCTTATATTATTGTGAATTCCTGTGTCTTTTTGTATTTTGCTTTGGTGTGCAATAAAGAGTTTATCTATATATCTGGTCAAAATCAACGTCAACATCTGAACACCATTTTGGTACAGTCATATCTTTTCAGACATAAAAGGTATGAGCCGAACAATATAGTTGTTGTTATATAATTAATAGTTTCTGTCCACGGTTTCGCCCGCGTGGTACCCGGATAAAAAGTAGCCTATGTGTTATTCTGATGTATAAGCTATATTACTGTAAAGTTTCATCAAAATCCGTTCAGTAGTTTTTGCGTGAAAGAGTAACAAACGTCCAACCTCACAAACTTTCGCGTTAATAGTAGTAAGATAAGATAGAATACACGCAATTTCACGCAATTTCTTAAAATGATTTGGGTAAAGTTTGCTGGAACAGACATACATAGACCTGACCTCACACTAGGATTCCCTGTGTTTTGGGTATCAGGAACTATGAGTATACACCATTTATTGAATGCGAATCTACACATTTTATACGATCACACCAAAGTTGCGTTTCATATTTTTTTAGGTCTACTTTCAAACGAGCATATGCACTCGTTGTGCGTAGTAATTCGCTTGCCACGTGACAGGTTCTACCTCGTGTGTTCATAAGTTTTGAGACGAACTTATTTAATTAATTTAAAAAGAAAGTAATTCATGCAACCTTTTTTAAACTTTTAAAATTTTAAATTTCGAATGTTTTGAATCAGAAAAAATATACATTTGAATATTTGTTTAATTCTCCGTGAAAATGGCGCCAACAAAAGATTTGCGTGCGACTGTAATTTCACTGTTTCAAGCAGGAAAAAAACCAATGCAAGTTTTTAGTGAAATCCAAAGTTTGGGATGTAGTCGGAACTTTGTGTATTATACCATAAAGAGGTACAAGGAGACCGGCTCTTTAGAAGACCGTGGAAGATGTGGCCGCCCGCGGTCTGTAAGGACGCCCGCCAACATCAAAGTAATCAGAGAGCGAATTCGTCGCAACCCTTGCCGGACTCAAAAGAAATTAGCTCTGCAGACCAACATTTCGCGAATATCGGTGAACAGGATACTTAAATATGATCTTAAACTAAAGGCCTACAGTCGAAGGAAAGTGCATTATTTAAACGAGCGTCTTCGTAAATTGCGACTGGAACGATGTCGGAACCTATTGAAGAGACACGATCCAAAAAATATCCTGTTTACCGATGAAAAGATCTTCACGGTGGAAGAAAAGTTTAACCGGTAGAACAATAAGGTTTACGCCAGAAGTTCAAAGGACGTCCAGCCATCTGTACGCAATGTCCAGCGCACTCATCATCCAGCAAGTGTGATGGTTTGGTGGGGTGTTTCCTACGAGGGGGTCACTTCGCTTCATTTTTGCCAGCAAGGCGTCAAGGTGAAGGCACAAAATTACCAAACCGACATATTGGAAGCGGTGGTTAAACCATTAAATGATACGCTATTCGCTGGAAAATACTGGGTTTTCCAACAGGACTCTGCTCCCTCCCATAAAGCTAAGACTACCCAACGTTGGCTGGAGGCCAATTTGCCAGGCTTCATTCGGAGCGAAGATTGGCCCTCGTCAAGCCCTGACTTGAATCCTTTGGATTATTCTTTATGGACGGAATTGGAGCTGAGGGCATGCAGAAAGTCTCACCCAAACCTGGATTCTCTCAAGCGAGCCCTTATTAAAGAATCGAAACGGATTCCCATTGAAAAGATTCGTGCCGCCATAGATGAATGGCGCACGCGTTTGAAGGCCTGCATTGAATGCAAAGGCGGCCATTTTGAATGATTTATTTTTAAATACAGATCTAGATGTCAGTAGTTTTAATTTTAATATCCAACAAATGAATACTCAACTTAGCTCCAAAAATATTTTAGTTTTACTGTGTCTCAAGACTTATGAACACACGAGGTAGAAACCCATAGCTGATGTATGAACACTAAACCATGGCACGTGCCTTCGAATTTTTGGTTCCTTAAATACTACGACGATCTCTGTGGCGGAGTGGGCGAAGGCCCGCCTGAGCCGTAGACGGTTGCGGGTTCGATTCCCGCCGCGGAATATTTGTCTCGAATCTGGGATTTTTTTTCGATGTATAATATGTATGTATTTAAAAAAAAAGTATATAAGTAGTATATCAGTCATGTAGTTCCCATAATACAAGCTCTGCTTAGTTTGGGGCTAGATGATGATATCTTTCACACAGCATTATTTATTAATTTATTATTATTTATTTAATTAGTTTTATGCTGGTTTATGCCCGATGTTTTCTATCACTGTTTTAGCGCTCTGTACACACATAACCAGCTAGTTAATGTATGTATCTGTCTTCAAGACAGCGTGCAGCCACAATACGTACGGAAAAAGCTGTTGCTATGCGACTCTTGCCAAAAATCTCGACAAATGACCTACATACATCACTCTCGTCCGCACACCAATCTGCACTTTAAACCAACATTATTAAAGTTAAAAATATATTAAGTAGCTTTGGCTATTATAATTTGAACTTTATCGTTAAGTTATTAAAGACTGTTTGCTTTGTAAGTCGTCGATTACATGTAACCTTCTAGCTAACCTCGGTTCTACCACGTTCAAGGTTCGATTCCTAACCCAACCATTACAGACTAAAATCAACTTTATTCTCACAACAGTTAGGTTGTCGAAGTGAAGTTGGAATAGAGAAATTTTTGACTAAGCTATTGCTACCATATTGTAACGGCATTGCGGAATACCATCTGTCAGCAAAAAAAAATGGGCAAGTTGTATATTTTTTGTCTATAAATTGTAAAGTAATTGTAGGTAGGAATTTTTGTATAACATTCACGCATATCCAGGTGTTTGATTCAAGCGAGAGTTACATGGTGATTTCTGCCTTATTTTTTTTATTTTTAGAAAGTTAAGATAAGTTTCTTCTTTTGAGAAGAATTTATAGTTTTTTTTTTGATTTCTCCTCACCTTAAAAAGTGCTATAACGAGCTTTCCCCCATCCCGACTTTTAAGATAGAAAAGTAATAAATATGGGGCTATAAAATGTTTAAGAAAATATTAAAATGTTACCAAATGAACGATCTCTGTGACGCAGTGGGCGAAGGCCCGTCTGAGACCCGCAGATGGTTGCGGGTTCGATTCTCGCCGCGGGACAACTGTTATGATCTGCAAATATTTGTCTCGGGTTTTCTATGTTTAATATGTATAGTTTACAACAAAAAATAAGTAGCCGGTATGTCAGTTATGTAGTTCCCATAATACAACTCAACTGCTTATTTGGAACTAGGTGATGCTGTGTGAAAAATGTCTAGCATTATTTATTTATATTTATCTAAAAAACCAAGAAGTCTCGTTTGAAGTCGTTGTCGATTAATAAGTCCGAAATCAATTTGGACAATCTCGATTTAACGATTTTGAGAAGATAACGGTTTAAAATAACCTGATCAAAATTATTATGCTCAGAGTCACCTGTTAGAAATATGTTAATATTCTTGAAAGTATTTCAATGTAAAAAAGTAAAGTACGAAGTGTAAACTTTTCACATAGGTGTATATTTTATTTAATCAATAATTAAACTCGAGCGCAGTATTATATTGACCTTACTTTGAAAGATGAACCTAACATCAAGTTCAAACCAATATTGCACAATTTGACACCATTTATGTCATCATCATCATCATCACCATCAGCCTATATTAGTCCACTGCTGGACATAGGCCTCCCCTAATGAGCGCCATAGCGCCCTGTCTTCAGCTTGCCGCATCCAGCATCTGCCTGCAGTCTTTCGTAGATCGTCATCCCACCTGGCCGGAGGGCGTCCTACACTATGTTTGCCGAGTCGCGGTCTCCACTCAAGAACACGTTTACCCCAGCGGTTATCGGTTCTTCGCGAGATATGACCGGCCCACTGCCACTTCAGCTTGCTAATTCGTTGAGCTATGTCGATAACTTTGGTTCTCTGACGGATGTATTCGTTACGAATCTTATCCTTCAGAGAGACTCCGAGCATAGCTCTTTCCATAGCTCGCTGAGCGACTTTGAACTGGTGGACCAGCCCTATCGTGAGTGTCCACGTCTCAGCTCGGTAGGTCATGACGGGTAGGACGCACTGATTGAAAACTTTTGTTTTCAAGCATTGCGGTTTGGATGACGAGAAGACTCCACGTAGTTTTCCAAACGCTGCCCAGCCTAGCTGGATCCTCCTCTTCCATTTATGTAAACCAATTTTATTATTTGACCAACATTACAAAACTGCTAACGGTCAAAACTTTTCGATTTCAAAAATAGCAAAAAGATGCTCACGTGATTAACATTCAGTGCGCGAATCCGTCAGAATACCAAGTAGTCAGAAGCAAGGCCAAACATTATTTAGATGACAGAAACTCTTGGGATTGAAAATGGTCCAACTCGAACCTACTGTTTTGTAAAAGGATCATTAAAAAGAATAACCAGCCTTGTTTTCTTGCCTTTCTTGCCTAGCTTGGTCGCGGAGGAACAGGCAGTAGATAAAAACCGACGTTTCAAAGTGATCCTTTTGATTTTATTGAATAAATGAATTTTGACTTTGACTTTGACTTTATTATATTTGGCATATGCCCTCGTTTCGTACAGTAGTTGGCATTCCACGTGTCAGATTGCAAGCACATCGCCGCTGTATCGGAACACTAACCGGCACTTGCCTTCTGCATGCCGGTTATCTAACGATGTGTTACTTAATATTTTTTTAAAGTAGGTAATTTTGACGCGCAAAGACATCACGACAATTCTACCCGACTACTTTCTTCGGATCGGAATTCCGGGGCACAGACCAGTAAGCTAACTGTGTATTACTATTATATTCACAGATTAGCCTTAAAAACCATTCACGGAAACATTTTAAAACTAAAATAATTAAAACTCATAACATATCTTGCCCTCTGCCATCGGAAAACCACCTCTATAAAAACGTTGTTTACAATATTCCAACAATCAACAACATACCACTTCTAATATCGGTCGCCAAGGTTCTCAGCGCGGAAGTAAGCTTCGTTTGTGCTCGTAAGCCCTCGGCTAACGTCGGCAACACTCGGGCTCCTTCGGGAAACTTCGGCGCGCGACGTGGAAATTGTCGAGGTGAATCGTGTTTCGTTTTTCTTTGTACGCAATTTGTTAGGAAAGGCAGGCTTAGAACGCTGAAAGGTTTTCATGAACATAAGAAACAAAGAGTACCTGGAATTGACCAAGGAATATTGTGAGAGTTTGTAGGGAAATTTTCTACCATTGTTATCTATTTCGGCCGCCAAGCAGTTATGTCTGCTGTACTGCTGTGTTACAGCTTTCAAATATTGGTCATAGGGAAATCAAAGATCAAAGACTTATATTTTGTATGTGGACTAACTTAATGCGGGTTCGATTACCGAACAGTAGTGACTTTACACTAAAGCCAATTAAAAGACCCCGAAAGAAGGAAATAAGGCACGGTTTGGGCCATCTGCATCCCGCAACTTTCCCGCAAAGTTCCGGTTTTGAAGGGTATGGGTGCCGGTGAAGTTACAGCACATGATATTTTTCACTCGTTACGTATCAGAGACGGCAACCTCTGGTGTTACAAGCGTCCATAGGTTACGGGAATCGCTTATGAATAGGTAGGCCGTAGGCTTGTTTGCCACTTAAGATGTATAAAATACTAGCTTCTGCCCACGGCTTCGCTCGCGTGGTACCCGGATAAAAACTAGCCTATGTGTTATTCTGATGTATCAATCAATATATATAAAACTGTTCCGTTACTGATGGGCGGATCAACGCACAGCCTAAACCATAAGTCCTAGAAGGATAAAATTTGGAGGGTATATTCCTCTTATGGTGTAGGGGTGCACTAAGGAAGGAATTTGGAAAATTTGACCCCAAAGGGGATAAAAATGGCTGAAAACTTTTGTATGAAAAATCGTATTCCTCGAACTTGATTTTTGATGTACCTATCAATTACCTACCCTACGCGAGTAAAACCGCGTGCATCGGCTAGTCAGTTATATTACTGTAAAGTTTCATTTAAATCCGTTCAGTAGTTTTTGCGTGAAAGAGTAACAAACATCGATCGTCACAAACTTTCACGTTTATAGTATTAGTTGGATAGGATAGGATATTAAAAAAACATCTTATCGCCCCATTGCGTTGGACCGTTCCTACGTGTCGCCAAATTCGTGGTCGCTATTCTAGCACCTTATTCAGAACCTACAGCTGGGAGCTGTCGGTTCTGCGATCCAAACGGCCTGATAAAGGATTACTTCTAATTTTGAGAGATATGTCAATACTAACTTCTACCCACGGCTTAGCCCACTTGGTACCCTTACAAAAAGTAGCCTATGTATTATTCTGATGTATAAGCTATATTACTGTAAAGTTTCATCAAAATCCGTTCTGTAGTTTTTGCGTGAAAGAGTAACATCCATCCTCACAAACTTTCGCGTTTATAATAGTAGTAGGATTAGTAGGATATTAGGATTCAATCCTGTTGAAGTCTTCATATTCAGTTTCATTCATCGAGTTATTATTCAGACACGTGAACTGCCTGTAGTATTATGTATGTATAATCGATCGCAAGACCTTCGATAACAGCGAATGAGTCCGCACTGATAACGATCGACCAATGATCACAGCGTATCATGACCGTGATAAGGACCTTTGTTGCATGTATTCAAGTGATATGGTTCAAAGTAAAATTAAAATGTTGACTTTGATGTCCATGTTGGAAATCCTCAGAGCGCTTAGTACGCAGATCTGTGAGGTGGAAGTGTAATTGTAAGATTTATACAGGTCTTTATCGCGTTTCTTCTTTATTATTATTATTAAGTTTGTAGTAATTCTCGCTTTGCTATGGTCGGGCTTGAAGGGTATGGGTGCCGGTGGAATTACAGGTACCTGAGACTTTCCCTGTTGTCTCAGGGTCAACAACGTGTGAGTTTACCTCTGGTGTTGCAAACGTCCAGGGGTTATTGTAACTGCTTACCAACAGAGGCTTAACCATCAAGTCTCATAGCGATTCACTTTAGACAAAAATGTCACAATCCGCTTTGCGATTGAGGTCGCTACGGCGTTCTAATAGCATTGTCTTTCACAAAGTGCGATTTGACATCTTTGCCCGAACTGAATCGCTGTAAGACTTGATGGTTAGGGCCCAGGTGGACCGTATGATTGTAAGCCACTGTAATGTAGAAGTAACTATAAAAAAATGTTTACTGAATGCGATAGTTTGAAAAATACTAGATGGAACTAGTCAGAAGTAAGCCCACACGTTAAGTTATAATTGTGTGTTATTCTGATGTATAAACTGTATTACTGTAAAGTTTCATTAAAATCCGTTCAGTAGTTTTTGTGTGTAAGAGGAACAAACATCCTCAGAAACTTTCACGTTTATAATATTAGTAGGATAGGATTAGTAGGATAGTAGGGAGTAGGATGTGCCCACATTTTGCACAGTAGTATTTCACGTGAGGTTGTAAGCCTACCGCCGCTTATTGGAGCTGATTAATAGTACAAAACAAGGGAGAAACTTTTTGCATCGTCTCATTCATTGCTTTATTTTGTTGTTACGACGAAACAACTAAATAAAGCAGTCCTGTTGAAGTGAAGTAAAGTCCTGTTTTAAATTGATTTATAAGAAATAAGACACATTTGACATACAAAAAAATGTAAATGGATACGTCTAACTAAATGGGTCTAAGTCGTACGTCTAAATATAATTACGCTGGGTCTAAATGTTGACAGCACGAAGCCATATAAAACCGCTCTTGCATAGGGAATGTTTTAATCAATATACCGCGTAACTATTACCTAGGCAGAAGTTCATTCTAGTCTTCGTAGCACAGCAGTAGAGTCGACCTACTGAGACTTGTCAATCAATTATGTCAACACGATAGGACCGCGTACATCAATCAACAGTGTTCTAACACATATTATCATCAGCCGCCTATAGGTTTCCATTGCTTGGCAGGACTGTCCTAAAGACCACCTCCATCCACTTACTTTCCACAATTTTTAAGTTGTTATCGACCCATCAGATGAGAGATCTTTTTACACTGTATCGTTCGGTTCGACACTTTCGTCACTCCGTATGACTCATACTAACCAGGTTGATTATTATTCATATTTTAAAAACGGGAATTTTCACGTACCGCACTATCGGTGAAGGCACCGACTAAGTTTCGACTCATTCCGAGAGTCTTCATCAGGATGAATGACCGCGACGTTCTCCCTCCACGTCGCGTCGTGCACTAGTGCGATACGTGAAAATTCCCGTTTTTACAATATGAATAGTCAAGTTCACGATAGTTTTTGGAATATAACTGATTATTATTATTATTTCACAAAGGCTTAGTATCTGGTGTTTTGGGAGACATTACTTGGGCCGAAGCCAACAGCAAGAAGCCCTTTGTAAAATTGTAGGCGAGACAGATGGAATACTATTACAGGAAACACTGGGTCATTGCGAGAGTTAGCGCCAGTGGAATGAAATGCGGCTTTATTATTATTTAGCCATCGCTGTCCAGCTGCGGGGGAAGGTCTCCCTTCCTTCCTTCCTTCCACACTTTCCGACCCAATGAGAATAAATTAAATACCCAACAGTCACATACACAGTCCTGCTTATTTAGTGACCATCTTGAATTATGGTGGCATTTAAAGGTGATGAATGAACACAAACGCTAATGAAATGATTTCTCGTTGTCCGCAGGCAGTAGACTGGTGGTCGGTGGGTGTGCTGACGTACGAACTGCTGACGGGCGCCTCCCCCTTCACGGTGGAGGGCGAGAAGAACACGCAGCAGGAGATCACGAAGCGCATCGTAAGGTGTAGCTATCCCGTCCCGCCAGACGTCAGCCCTGAGGTGCAAGACTTTATCAGGAAGTGAGTATGTCTCTCAAGCGTTATATTCAGCCTCTTTTAGGAGTCTCAGAAGACGGATGAAAAGAACACGGAGCAAGAGAGATGCAGATGTTCCCCGATGTTAGCCTTGAGGTGCAGGACTTTATCAGGAAGTGAGTGTGTCTCTCAAACCATGCAAGGGTTATAATAGCCTCTTGGGAGTCTCAGGTAGTAGACCGATGTGAGGTGAACAGCTGGACCTCTTGGCATATCTTTAGGTGCAGCTTGTACCCGACGGATGGAATTTGTAAAAAAATGAGTATGTCTACCAAAGCATTGGTTATAAACTCGCATCGAAGTTTCAAGCAGTAAGCCTAGATGAGAAGAACTGGCATTGCTGAAAGTCTTATGTAATTACACTGACTCCAACCATTAAGAAAAAAAACGTTGCGTTCAAAAACTTGCTTTTTGTAGTGCGCTTTATCTAATATACATACTTACGTTTGATTCTCTTATTTCCAGACTTCTGGTGAAAGATCCAAGAAAACGTCTCGGGGGCGGAGATGACGATGCCACAGAACTGAAAAGGCATCCATTCTTCCAGGTGAGGTGTTTTACTTCTTTGTACCCGCAGCCGTTAGAAGTTCTTGTTCGTTCGATTGTCACTGTGTTTGTCTGTTTCTATTTTTCTCCGAAATTGGTTGCATTGGTTTTATTGCCAATCGTCACTAGAGGGCGCTGATCACAGTTTATTGATCTAACACGATCTATTGATCTCGACGTCCTCGATAGCGGTGGGTGGTGGTGATACTACTTATATTTTATTGAACCTACTTTTCCTCCACAGACCCTGGACTGGGACGCGGTAGCCAGAAGGGAGATCCAAGCTCCCTTCGTCCCCGGCCTATCGCACGCGGCTGACACCTGCAACTTCGCTGATGAATTCACCAGGATGCCTCCGACCGATTCACCCGCGCAGGCGCCGAAACATCACGACAAACTCTTTCTAGGTACGTTGGAATAGTGTTTTGTCTCATTTATCTAAGTACAAGTAGTTATAAACAAAAAATACACATGAAACAGCTAACTATCTATAGGCCGTTACAAACGATCTATAGATAGCTTAACTGATCCAGATCACTACCAGACGAAAGCGTTCTAGCGACTAAATAAAACGCGAAGGGTAGTATAGTTATAGTTTACAGTTGCATGAATAAATGTATTTTTATCTAGGTACTATTCGGCTGCGCCAATCATGATTAATTCAACTGACTGCGCCAACTAAAGCGGCGGTGCAAATGTCCATTCAAGGCAGTTTAAAAAAACACATTCCTTTAGCAACGAATTCCGCTTAATTCTGACGCGGACGGTGCTCGGAAGGACCTCTAAGCGGTCAATGAAACGTCGGCAGGAGAATATTAAATTACGTGGTAAAGTCGAAACCTATACTTTAAAAAAAGCTGAATGGTCTGCTTTTTTGTTTGAACGCGCTCTCTCTGGAATTACCAGTCGAATTTGAAAAAATCTTTTTTGCATTTAATAGCCCAATTCATGAGGAAGGCTATTTAAAATCACGCTTTTAAATAGCCTTCCTCAAGAACCTTAGGAGTCGAGAAAAGAAGGAATAGCGCGGGTGTGCTATGCGACATTGCGGGCTGGGGGCCGAAGGCGGCCGCGACACAGCTAGTTATATCATAGAATTATAATCACGATAATTTCAATGCTTTCTTTCACTTATAAGTCAATGTTCCAAAACATGTCCTTAAGCTTTCTGATTTTGGTGCAGACATCATGTTATATTTATATTTTTGTTACCAACTTAGTCACCCTATGTCATAGGGACGGGCGCTGGAAGATGCGACACAGTTTTTACTTCTGCATTCTTCAGCGTTCCTTTTATATATTATGTTCTTTTGTAATATCTTGTTCAAAAAATAAATAAATAATGTTTGTTTCCAGGTTATTCATATGTGGCTCCGAGCATACTGTTTTCTGAGAACGTGATATCAGACCAGCTCTGGCTGCAAAACACTAAGCAGAAAAACGAGAAGTTGAAAGGATGGGTAGCTAAGGTAAAATTCACTCTTTATTCTACTAGCTTCTTCCCACGGCTTCGCCCGCGTGATATCCGAATAAAAAGTAGCCTATGTGTTATTCTGCTGTATAAGCTATATTACTGTAAAGTTTCATCAATATCGCTTCAGTAGTTTTTGCGTGAAAGTGTAACAAATTTCCATCCTCACAAACTTTCATGTTTATAATATCAGTAGGATTAGTAATTTAATTCTTGCTATTTTTAGAGCTATAACTTACTTATGTGTATGAATTTGTTTACACCTTTTAAAACGTAATTAAACAAACACTTTATAAATAAATAAATAATGCTAGACATTTTCCACACAGCATTATTTAGCCCCAAACTAAGCAGAGCTTGTATTATGGGAACTACATGACTGATATATTAATTATATACTTTTTTATTATTGTAAATACATACATATTATACATAGAAAACACCCAGACCCGAGACAAATATTTGTAGATCATACAAACATTTGTCCCGTGGCGGGAATCGAACCCGCAACCTTCTGCGTCTCAGGCAGGCCTTCGCCCACTGCTCCACCATCTCTTGTGAATAAAGTAAATTTTCCCTTGTTCCAGGACTCTCCATTCTTCCAAAAATACTCTGTGGAACTGAATTCCCCTGTCCTGGGTGACGGGTCATATTCCGTTTGTCAGAAATGTATCCACAGGCAAACCGGCAAAGCGTATGCCGTTAAGGTGAGATGGCAATACTGTTGCCACTTATTTTACTGTATCTTAAGCCTCGTCTTTATGGTTACAGTTTATGCATTTGCCTAAAATAGGCTAGATTTTAATATTGCTAGGTTATATTTATTTATTTTAAATATAATAATGTACTATGGACAGGAAAAAAATGCATTTGCCAATATTACATAATATCATGAATTGTGTAAAAACGTAGGCAGTTTCTACTTTTGCCGACCCTGATAAAAAAACTATATGTGTCGAAACTTATCGCCATCTTAACCGATAGATCGGTTGAACCAGTGGCAAAGCTGTTGTTGCACTCTTGTACCTAGAGAGAGAACGCGGTTCGATCCCGTCCCACGTAGTCGGGATATTATAAAATTTGATATTTCCAATATGTGTTGGTTGACATTTTAAAAGTTGGTTTAATTGGGTTTTTTCAGTTGAAATATGCTATAATCGTATACTGTATTATATTTGCAGATAATCTCAGCTCAAAAGAAAGACATAAAACAAGAAATTGAACTGCTCAAGGCGTGTCAAGGCTGTCCCTACATTATTACATTGCATGAAGTTTTTCATGACTCGGTAAGTTCTCAAGACAAACATTTGTTTTCTGTCCTCCCCGACTTCCGATCCTAAGGTCCTTTTTAAGAACGCTTATGGAAAACTTTGTGTGGAGACCGACATACCATAGAACGAAATGTTTGATGCGGCCTACGCATCAAACATTTCGGTTAGTGTTTCAATAAGCGGCGATGGGCTTGCAACCTGTCACGTGGAATGCTATCTACTAAGCAAAGCGTGGGTATGTGGGTACGGGGGTGGGTGGACTCCCTTTTTCCGCATTCGGACTCTTAAGGAAGCCTGGCTAGATGACTAGCCAGCCTAACTCCGCCCAGAAGCATAGATGCTTCCTTGGATCTTCGCAGGCTTCGCGGAGTGACCTCGGGTTGTTGAGGATACGTGGGTATGTGCCGAATGTATTACGCCACTCGGCGGTGGCGCGGCGGTTGAGCAGCTGCGACGCAACAAGGGCGGGTTCGCTACCCGTTGCGTGACAAATGTTTGCATTTTGTGCAAATATTTGTTCTTAGTATGGGTGTTATGGTGAAATGGCACTCCTTGTTCCTGATATAGGGAATCCCAGTGTGGGACAGGATTATGTATTTGAAAAAAAAAAACAATGTCTAGATATGTAAAAATTGGTTGTTAAATTCTCTCCCATATAAACAGTTGTTAAATAAATAATAAATAAATAATGCTAGACATGTTTTACACAACATGATCTAACCCCAAACTAAGCAGAGCTTGTAATATGGGAACTACATGACTGATATACTTCTTATATACATTTTTTTTGTAAATATGTATATACATATTATACATAGAAAACACCAAGACTGGAGACAAACTATTAACTAGTATTGGTTGTCGTATTCAGTTTTCGTATCAGAACAAAGTTGACATACCTTCAGCTTGACTAGACTAATGTATGTTCTTGTCTAATGTATGTTCTTGTCCTCAGGCGTTCACGTACATAGTGACGGAGCTGGCAGTGGGGGGCGAGCTGCTGGGCGGGGCGCGGGCGCTGCCGGAGGAGACGGCGCGCAGGCTGCTGCGGCAGCTCGCCGTCGCAGTGCAGCACATGCACGCGAGGCACGTCGTGCACAGGGACCTTAAACCAGAGGTGACATACTATTACAAGTGTCCAAGTCCTTGAATAAACCTCTACTGTTCCTTCCCCACATAGTTAGTACCTACCTAGATTAATATTACTTTTAACTAGCTTTTGTCCACGGCTTCGCTCGCGTGAACCCCGGATAAAAAGTAGTTTATGTGTTATTCTGATGTATAAGCTATATCACTGTACAGTTTCATCAAAATCCGTTCAGTAGTTTTTGCGTGAAAGAGTAACAAACATCCATCCTCACAAACTTTCACGTTAATAGTAGTAGAACTGTAAACTGTACGGTGTCTATCCTTTCTATCTATTGATGTATCCAACCTTGTTTGTGTTAGGCATGGTTGGATATAACAAGCTGGAAACCAGGAGGGATATGGCACTCGCTTTATATGTGCTCAGGGTGTTCAGGGGTGATGTTACCAATCCGGGCATATTGGAAGGGATGGAACTGTGTATGCCCGATGAGTACGTGCGCAGGCGGTGAAAGCTGCGCCTATTCGCTATACCGCGCGCAAGGACCAACTTGTTGAGCAAAGCGCCATTGACATGCACCATGACCACACTAAATCTAGTTGTAGAGAGTATTGACATATTCCACTGTTCGCTGAATGAATTTGTAAATGTTACACATTATTTTTGTGTTATTTTGAGAAGAAATGACTACTATAATTTTGGCTACACTATTGTATTAGGGAAGCCCTGTAAAAATGGTTGTAATTTGAAATAAATAAATACATATTTTCACCATATTATTGATAAATATTTTTTTCAAAATACTTACCTAAAATGAAATGTAAACAAATCGCATTTTGAATATTTTTACGTCATACATGACATGTTTTCATGTTATTTGTTTCATATTAAAGACAACAATATCTTACGTATTGTTTGATTAGGTACATAGTTTATATTGTCTAGTTACAGAATAACAACACGATGTGAAAAACTAAAACACGTTATCATTCATCATTTTTGGTATTACGGGTACACCACCAAATTCATCACAAATTCTGAACGGCTAATATTGCTATTGCGCAAGCACAGGTGGACCTGCATCAGCCAAAAAGTGATAGCGATAGTTTTGGACGCTCCTCGAATTAAAGCTGCGAGATGCGTTCGCCGGATACTTAATGAAAATTATAAACTTGTAACAAAAATAAAAATAGCTTCTGTTCTGTTTGCAGAACATCCTCCTGACCAGCAATCGACTGAGCGAGGCGCGCATCAAAGTGGTCGACTTCGGGTTCGCGAGACGCGCGCCCGAATGCGACGAGCGGCAGCGCATGATGACGCCCTGCTTCAGGTGAATATAAACTATTCTTACCAACATTCCTTATTACATCTACCGCAGAATATTGTGATTGGACATAAATTTGCTAAATTAACAACTCAGGGTGTCTAGACAAATGCCTCTTTCTGTTGGCGTTAACGCTTGCGGCATGATTGAATTGTATGGAAATGATATCAGCTTCGGAAATGTCACGAGACTTCTGGCAAGTTTTACCTTGACAAATTTGGTTTAGCGTGAAAGGAAAACTAAACGTGAGGTATTTGTCTAGCCCCCCTCTGGCTTAGTCGCGGAGGAATAGGCAATAGATAAAACCGTAATTTCAAAGTTATCCTTGTGATTTTAATGAATAAATTAATTTTGACTTTGACTTTGGCCCCTGGGTGCCTAGACAAAGACCTCACGCTTAGTTTTCCTTTCACGCTAACGCAAAATTGTCAAGGCAAAACATGGCGGCAGTCACGTGACATTTCCGAAGTTAATGTTATTTCCAACAGAAAGTGGTATTTGTCTAGTCACCCTGGAAAGAAAGGCAAGAACACAGGACTGGTTATTCTATTTATTTATCCGTTTACAAAACAATTGGTACATTTTTATCGAGTTGTAGCATTTTCAATCCTAAGAGTTTTTATCATCTAAATAATACGATATTTTATAGTATGCCTTTTTATAAAGATTTTGTTTAAAGTATAATTTTTTGTATATCTTTTGGTAGTTTGTTATAAAAGCTTACACCTTGCCCTTTAAACGATCTACTAACTTAATGGAGACTACAAGTGGCAACAGCGATCTAACCATGAAGTCTTATAGCGATTGAGCTAAGGCAAAGATATCGCCGCCCTGCCTTGCTAGAGGTGCCCAACTGTAGGACTAATCTGCTTAAGTTTGCCCCCATGTCACTCGCTATCTATCTGCTCGATATCTTGTCTGCGAACAGCGTAGATATTTTTTACGATAAACTGCCGAAATTCTTACAATTAGCACAGATAGTTTTAGAAACTATAGATTAGTCTACAAATCTTATATATTATATTCTATACTATATACTACTATATACTTACATATTTCATCGATTTAGGCTTCAAAAAAAACCTGTAATGATGTCATAATGTATTCTGAATAAATAAATAAAATAAATAAAAATAAATCATTTCCCGGTTAACGATTGAGGGCGCTATGCCGCTTTCATAGCGTTGTCATTCGCAAAGCGGGTTTCGACATGTTTCGTTTCCATTGTCATTTTTCTAGTGCAAATAGGAGACTGATTGTGTATCCAAATCACAGAGGGTGGGTATTAGGTGGTACTAGAAGGTAAAGGTGGATATTATAATTATTGTTGGTTGCAGTTTGCCGTACGCGGCGCCCGAGGTGGTGTCTCGCGCGCGGAGCACCGCAGCCCCGGGGTACGGGCCGCAGTGCGATCTATGGAGTCTCGGAGTTATCTATGTAAGTAACGGAACCTAGCTTTCATTCGTTGATTAAGAGCTTCTGAATTTTATACGAAACGTCAGCGAATCGATTTATTGATCACCAGCCTCTGCCCACGGCTTCGCCCGAGTGGTAGCTTGGTGTCTTGCGTGGCAGCCAGCTCTATTAACCTATTTAAAATTAACTTTTAATTACTTCTACTGTAAATCTTTCAAACTTTCGCGATCCGATAACATAATTTTAAGTTTTTTTGTTTTTTTTAGGCACAAACTGTTTTTACAATCCTACTACTATTAAAAACGCGAAAGTTTGTGAGGATGGATGTTTGTTACTATTTCACGCAAAAACTACTGAATAGATTTTGATGAAACTTTACAGTAATATAGCTTATATACCAGAATAACACATAGGTTACTATTTATTTGGGTACCACGCGGGCGAAGCCGTGGGCAGAAGGTACATTATGTTTATATATACAGTTAGTTTTTATGTTCCTATTAGGTACAACGTATAAGATACATACATACATATAGTCACGCCTGTTTCTCGGAGGGGTAGGCAGAGACCAAGGATTTCCACTTGCTACGATCCTGGCATATCTCTTTCGCTTCATTTATCCTCATCACATTCTTCATACAGGCTCGGCGGTTTAGTGTACTTCTGATCTGGCCTTTTTCTAAAATGTCTCCAATTTGGTCAGAGTACGTTCGCCGAGGCCTTCCTCTACCAACTATCCCATTCACGCTCGCCTTGTATACTTGTTTTGTTAATCTACTTTCGTCCATCCTTTCTATATGCCCAAACCATCTCAACATACCTTTCTCAACTCTCGTTACTACATATTCATTCACTCCACACTGATCTCTTAGCACGTTGTTCCTCACTCTATCACTCAAAGTTACACCACACATACTTCTTAAAGCTCTCATCTCCACTGCATTCACTCGACTTTGATGTTTCTCCTGCCATACGCAACTTTCACTTCCATACATGAGTGTCGGCACTAACACTCCTTTATGCACGGCTAATCGTGCTGTCTCAGACAATTGCCGACTGCTCATGAAGGAGTGAAGTGCCCCATTCACTTGATTTCCAGCATTCACTCTCCTTTCAATATCTTTCTCATGCTTCCCATCCCTAGTAAACAAAGTCCCCAGATATACAAATTCTTTTACTTGTTCCACTCTCTCTCTCCGCCGATCACAATATCACATGCATTCATACATTCATCTTTATCAAAAACCATTACTTTCGTCTTTCTCACATTAACTTTCATCCCTTTTCTTTCAAACGCTTCATGCATAATTGTTACCATATCTTGTAACCGATGACGCAAGTATAACCTGATCATCGGCGTAGAGAAGACATTTGACGAGTAACTCATTCATTTTAACCCACATTCACTTTCTTTCAAATCTTTCAAACAACTGTCCATGAATAGATTAAACAGCCACGGTGACGCTACACATCCCTGTCTAACACCCTTTTCGATGCTAAACCATTCAGTGTATGACCCGTTTATCCTTACGCAAGCACTGGAATCTTCATAGGTAGACTTCAGAGCTCGAATTAGATTGCTGTCCACTCCATACATTGACAGTACCGACCATAGTTCCTCATCACATTATCATAGGATTTTTCCAAATCCACGAAAGCGCAATAGACCTTTTGACCCTTGGCCAAAAACTTTTCGGCTATGCATCGTTTACTTATACATTTTTATAAATTATCTTATATACTTAAATTTGTATCTCATGTTTAATCGTCACCAAATTTCTTTTTTAGGTGTTGTTTTAATGTCCTATGTTGTTTCCAGTACTGCATGTTATCCGGGAGGGCTCCCTTCCAGCCGGCGTCCAAGAAAGAACCTGTCACAGCTTTCATGGACAGGATCCGAGCCGGAAACTTCACAATGGAAGGTATGTTACAGGATGCAGGTTCGATTTCCAGCATTGGACAATTTCTCACACCTACTCTCATTCATCACGACCTCTGTAGCGCAGTGGGTGAAGGCCCGCCTGAGACGCAGAATGTTGCGAGTTCGATTCCCGCCGCGAGACCAATGTTTGTATGATCTGCAAATATTTGTCTCGGGTCTGGATAGTTTTCTATGTATAATATGTATGTATTTACAAAAAAAGTATATAAGTAGTATATCAGTCATGTAGTGCCCATAACACAAGCTCTGCTTACTTTGGGGCTAGATGATGCTGTGTGAAAAATGACACTATTTATTTATTTATACAAACAGTAACTTAATAAAAAAAACTCTATTTTTTTCCTAGCAAGGGGGTGCAAGTGCACCCCCTTGCACCCTGCTGCCGGCGCCCATGGGTCTCGTTAGAAATTTCACTTAGTATGTAGTACCTATCCTATCTCGATATTCTGTATGCATTGTTAATCTGTATTCTTCATCTTTGGTAATAAATTGTTTTTATGTTTTTTTTTAATGTTTATGTCAGGTCCGCTCTGGGACAGGATCACGGTGGAGAGCAAGAGGATTGTGATGGGTCTACTGGCGGTGGAGGCGAACCGGAGACTGACCATCACTGAACTCCTGGCAGCTCTGGACGCCGGCCAAGAAGACGACAACAGCTTCAGACTTGCCGTAAGTCTACAATATACATACATGACGACTTCTGCGACGCAGTGGGCGAAGGCCCGCCTGAGACGCAGAAGGTTGCGGGTTCGATTCCCGCCGCGGAACAAATGTATCTGCAAATATTTGTCTCGGGTCTGGGCGTATTCTATGTAAATGTATTTATGTATTTCCAAAAAATATATAAGTGGTATATCAGTCATGTAATTCCCATAATACAAGCTCTGCTTAGTTTGGGGCTAGATGATGCTGTGTGAATATTTAACATATTGTTGATTTTTAGAAAAACTATAATTAATTTATTCAGAAAACGAGGTACGGTAGGGATTCATATTTTATGCAGTTTTAGTTATAACAATAAAATACAACTGTTCGATATGACGGAGCAGGTGGCTCCAAGGTGGTGTTTAAGAAAGTGTGTCGTCAGCAATGCTGACGCCAATGAATCGTACTCGGTCCGTCGCCCGTATTTATGCAAAAAACACAAACTCAAGCAAGCTACTTGTTTGAACAAGTTTAAATTACTTGTAAGCTTTTGAATTTCTACATTTACAATCATTTAAGTTTACAAATTATTTTTGAAGGTAAACATGGTAAAAATAACAAAAGACTATCTAAGTGATGATTTGTTAAATAACTCGTGGTTCTGCGCCGATGACTCATTGTAGAAGCATAATAACGACCGTGCGCCGACAGATATTATTTTTTTAATAAAAATTATATTAACGAAAACCCGAAATATAACAAACAGTAAATACTAATACTGGTAAATTATTTTAACCCAAATGGATTAAAATGATTTTTTTAAGTCGCCATGACTTTATAAAATTACTTTCAAACCGTAAGTTTGATTATCGGTGTTCACATCTGCACCGATTATTAATACCTAAAATTAATAGATTATTAATACTTGATGTCAAAGTTTCGCTGGGGTATGCAGTCCCATGTTCTTTTTAAGGGACAAAAACGTTGGTATTCTGTGTTGTCTGTGGCTGCCTGGAAGAAATAACTTTCAGCGATAAGATCGTCCGTTCAGAATTTCTTTTGTTTTCGTTCTCTTATTATGTTTTGTATGTTTTGCTGCAAAATAGTGTTATGCACAATAAAGACTTAATCAATTCATATGGAAAATCGTTCAACAGGAAAAGGGAAATATTTCAACTTTTTAAAATTATGGCAAACCTTTTTGAATGTGTGTATACACATACTTATGTAAAGTCACGCCTGTTTCCCGGTGGTAACTCATTATATTTTCCTTCCCAGGACATGACCAAAGCGGACCTCTACAAGCGCCGCAACAAGAACAAGACGCGTCGCTCGAGCTCCGAACCCGGGACCTCATCGGAGGACAAGGAGACCCTCATCGAATCCATCAACCTCAAGAACCGCATCCACAAGAACTCCATCGAAAACGACGTGGAACTCATCAGAGCTAATACAAAAGATACACCTGTGAACGATACAGTTGAGCCTAACTTCGAGTTAGATGAAGTACCGTCCGTTAAGCCAGTAGAGAAGACATACGCGAAATCCCGCTCGAAACTCGACGATTATATGTACGTGGAAAGCTCCCAAGGCCTGGACGATACGGAGGTAGCCTTCCCTAAAACGACGCGCGGTCAGAAAACAACACAGAAAGAGGAATCCACCTCCCCAGCTCCGAAGAAGAGAAAAGTGGAGTCTAAGAGGGAACCGCCCAAGAAAACTCCCGGTAGAATGCTGCGGAGCAAGATAACGAAGCAGGAAAATAAATCTGAGGACATAGAAGTAAAACCGGCGATGGAAAGAGGAAAGCGCTCGCTCAGGAACGTGACGGAGAAGAACAGAGCGACTAAGGAGTCTATCGAAAACGAAATAGTTAGGACTACCCGCAAACGCAAGTTTGAAGAAATGGCCAAACCGATTCTGAGGGAAAAAGGTCAGAACAGCCGGAACTCGACCAAAAGCTCTGAGAACGAGCGGAAAATCGTACGCGCTAAGAAGAACACTAAAGCTGAGAAGCCTAAAGTCGAGAAGGTCAAAGTCGAGAAGACTAAAGTTGAGAAGACCAAAGTCGAGAAGACTAAAGTTGAACCGCCAAAGACGGTTATGACGCGCTCGCTGCGTCGTCGATTAGAGATAAGTCTCTCTGCTTCGGAAGTTCAGGCTATAATGCCTGATCTGTCGTTTGATTCCGACCGCCGAGTGGACTCCGTTGAATCGGGCAAGTCCAATAAGTCCAACAAAAGTACCAAGTCCAATACCAAAGCAAAGACAGCTAAGGCAAAGAATGCGAGCAAAGCGAAGGTAAACGCTAGTAAAAGTAAGGAAAAAGCGAGCAAAGGCAAAGTAAACGCGAGCAAAGGTAAAGTAAACGCGAGCAAAGGCAAGGTAAACGCGAGTAAAGTGAAGAAAGTCCCTGTGAGAGAGACGCGCTCCCGCAGATGAAAGAATTATCAAAAACTGTAGATTTTAAACATAGTTGTTATTTAGGGAAATTAAAATTATCGATATTAAATTAAAATAGACTGCTAAAAGCCGCTTGGCATCTATTTAAATCCAAAATAACCTCAAATTCCGATTCGGACGCTTCTTCGCTACGCGTACAGAGGTTATTCAAAATGACTCCTCCCTGAATCAACCCCTGAATTCAATCAACCCCTCCCCTTTCTTTTATGTTACTATTAATTTTTAAGATATCTTTTCCCTTATTTACCATTAGAGTTAAAATTGACGTTGGTTAATATTATATTTAGATTTAGTGATTGAAATATTAAATAGGAAATTTTTGGATGTGATCGATGCATGTACCTATGTACCTACCCTATGTGGAAATAGAGTTTTTAATATAAAGTCAGAGTGACGAGGGCTAGAATACATTATTGTATCAATTTAAGATTATATCCCTCAAAAAATATCCATAAAAGATATTTCCTCAACTTGAAACCAACTTTTCCAGTTGAAGAAATTCGATCCGTTGAAACCGATCTCTTTCCAATAAATATGATCGTTTGTGTATATTTGTTTGTCTAGATTAATAGGTTAAATTTGTAAATGTTTTCATGAAATAGAGTTTTAACTTTCAACAATTATCTTCCACTCTATATATTTATGGTGAAAGTGCCAAACATTTTTTTTTTGGCCTCGATAAAATTATGCTATTTTAGAGTTTTCCATGAAATATTGATTTAAATCATCAACTAGAGGCTGTATTTTTTTTTTATTGTCTATTTCTTTCTATGCTTATTAATTTTCCTGTTTGTCTTTTAATGCGTTTCTCTAATATTAGTTTCCTTAGCGCTTTTACCAAATAAATTGTTTCGATTTCTGTGTAAATATAAAAAAAAACATTAGCATTTAGTACAAAACAATTGGTGAAAGGTGTTAAATTAATATTTATGAATAAATTTAATTGATAAATCTCAAATTTGAATTCCCAAAAATGATACGATAGGCACGAAAAGCAATAAAATAACAGAGTAAATTTTTATGTAAGTATTTGTGTACTATGAGTGCTTTTCTATGGCGTAAAAAATAAAAAAAATGACCAAGATTATGAAAATCAAAGATTTTAAGGATGAATGAATGAATGAAAATACTATTTTGCACACCTTATAAAATTAAAAATTAAAGGTACAATGGGCGGTCTGAATCACATTTTTTGACAACTACCTTCAGGCTCTATTAAATAGACAAAAGAACTCGTAGTACATAATATGTTAGCCATAAATACTTGCTTAGTTGGTGCGATTTATATGTGTGTAATATAAAAGCGTGTGTGGCCATCATGTCGGAGTTTCCGTGCCCTCCGAAGCACGAAAGCGTTCAGTACCACCACGGCCACTTATCCAGATACCATGCTGAACGTTGCTTAATTAAAAGCATTCTATTATAACGGTAAACACGATAATAAACTCCGAGTTATGTTGTAAAATTAAATATCTATATGTTTAATGTTACTATAATAAATCCCAACAGTGACACACATAGCCCTAATTCCACACTAGGTCCCTGTGTCGTGGGTATCAGGGACTACGAGTGCTATCACTCGGACCCGGGACAAATAGTTGCAGGTCATAGAAATATTTGTACCGCAGCGGGAATCGAATCCGCACCTCATCACCCCAGCTTGCTACTCGCACGCCACCGAGATCAACTCTTCATTCATAGCGAGTGAAAATAGTGTTTGGGTCATTATTTAACTTGAATGTGTGTATAAAATTTTTGAGGCCGAGTGTACTAACATTATCATTGGTGTGTTTAGTTTCGTTATACATTATGTATTGTTGAAAAGTTTATATAAACAGCAATTAATTAGTACAAAGTTAAATTTAAATTGGGTATACTTTAGGTGTGAAATTTCTTCCCTTATCGTAGTTTTTCTTGTGTGGTAGTTATATTATGGCTGTTTTCACCATTACATAGTCTAGTGGTCACTTTTTATCAGAAACTGTATTTGATGCCCAATTCCACGAACCAATACTTAATCGATGGGAAATTCTATGAATGTTAAATTGATAAAAAGTCAAAGAACTTTTGAAATATAAACGTAAAAGTTAACTGCCTGCTAACATTAATACTAGCTTTGTGGTCCCTCAGAGTTAAGTGTCGGTTTGTGAAATGAGGCATGACTAATTTATTAATGATGATAACGCTTGAGACAAAAAAGGCTTATTTTCTCGGCGAATGTTAATGCATTAGTGATTTGGAAATTTCGGAATGTGTTTTTGACATCTTTATGTTTATTGTACAGTCACGGTCGTTAATATGTGGACCCACGACTAATATAAATAAAATACTGACAATCTGAATCGACGTTCATCTGAACTACTGCATTCTCTCAAGCTCTATAGATTGTAACGAAATGAACCACAGATATATTTTTGTGCCGCAAAGCAAGGGTGCCGTTGGAATTACAGACACATGACTTTTCAACGTGTCAGTAATGTAACTGGGTCTAGACAAATACCACTTTCTGTTGGCGTTAACGCCTGCGGAAAGATTTAATTGTCAGGAAATGACATTAGCTGCGGAAATATCAGGTGACTGCTGCCAAGTTTTACCTCGTCAAATTTGCGTTAGCGTGAAAGGAAAACTGAACGTGAGGTATTTGTCTAGACACCAACCACCAGCATTATTTATTTGAAATGCTCCATGCATAAAAGACCGTGACTGTTTTATCGACCATTTTATATTTATTATTTTTGAATTATTTTACCAAGTGCCGTGTCGTATCAATTTAATGGAAATTGAGAATTTCCCTCATCGCTTAGTAGCCCTTAAATGTCGTAACGTTTGTAAGTGCACTTAATAATATGGAATGAACCAAAAGAATATATAATTTTATATAATAAAGTGTTAGTTATGGTGTGGAAGGGAAACAAATTTTGTAAGATGCAAGAATGTGGACTGGAGTTATTGGATCGTAATAAATATACCATTTTAACATTTATGCTTGTTTTATTATTAGGTTTTATTCATATATTGTCAACAAAATGTCAGTAATATAATGTATAGTACCTAACTACTAAACTTACTGCAGGATCGATTCCACAAATGTTTGAATGATTGGTTGATATTTTTTCAGGGTTTGGGTGTAGTGTACTCTATGGTTGTGATATCATGGTAGGTACCTACCTACTCGCTAGATTCTCACGGCACGGAATACTAATTATGCAACTATTGGATGTTAATTAATGTTCTGAAATTCAATTCAAGTCACAATCTACCCTTAGTTGTGACCTTTTAAACAATTGATTAACTAAACATTTTCTCTCTTTCTGATAGGTGTCATTTCAAATTCAAGAGTACAAAACCAAATACTGATTAATCTAAAGTTTAGATAATCAGTGTTTGGTTTATTGAAAGTTAGAGCACAGATATTATAATACTAGTTAGAGAAAGATATTGATCAGTAATTTAGATTTTAAACTACCTAATGATCAAGATCTTTTTCTATGTAGGATGCTTAACTCTGATCTTCCACAGCGTTGTTCAAAATCATGGTGTAATCAGTCTCCGACCAAGCGAAGAATAAAAAGGTTGATTAAACTTGTCCAGAATTATTTGATTTTCAACTTAAACAGGTGCAAAATAAAACAAAACAACCACGAATGTTGCTCCATCTGCATCAAAAACATATTGGGAATCATTTGTGGTAAAAGGAATATAGATGGCAGTTTAAAATCCACTAACTTGTTTGGGCAGAATGTAGGTATCCAATATAGACCCCCAAACTAAAATTATGAATTAAACAAGATTTTTCGTATTCTTCCGGAAAACCCTTTCATTTGCTACCTCTAGCATGGTTGTGCATAAAAAATAATCTTTGGAAGTCCGTCATATTGGATTTAATGTCACTTAGCTCACCATGCATTGTCATCGAAACCAAACATGTATGCCCCTGGTACATATAGTAGTCTGTGATGTATGCTAAATTTTAGCTAAATTGGTTGGGGATAACTGGTTTGAAATTCAGTTGCAAGATTTGACCCATACATACTAGATAACTAACAAGTGAAATTAAATAAAAGTTTATAATAAAAAAACCATGAGTCATGAGAATGGGTTGCCAAACCAATTGATGGATTTTTCAAATTAAAAAAATACCATTATTGGCAGATTGCATAGAACACGTAGTGAACATGGATTACATACCTGTCTTGTGAGGGTATCGGAATGTAACACTTTACATTCCGATTTTATCTTACGTTCGTAACTACTTCGCAATGTTGATGATTCGTTTCTTAAAACTCAGGATCTGATTTGTATATTAAAAACACTATTAGTAGAAGGCGTCCTATAGAAGTGGTATGGTAGAACATAAAATATTTCTGGCAATACCATGAATAGCACTGACTGACCACTGTGGCATACGTAGTATCTTATTTAATCTGTGACTGTGGCAAACGTCAGGCAAGGCAATGTCGAGTTTTGTGTTGGAATTGTAAAATTATTTTTTCAAGATTTTTGTTCAAATAACTATGTGAATAATGATATGAAAGTGTAGATAAATGTTAGAATAGTGTGTTACAGTGATTATGGCGCATAGTGGTGGCGTTTTGAGTTCAGATATATCTAGGAGAAACCCTCAAGATGAGTACGAGCTCATTCAGAGAATTGGATCTGGGACCTACGGCGATGTATACAAGGTAGGAGGTCCTAATTAAATTCTGCCTTTCCAATAATAAAAAATCAGGTAACCCTAGCCTCCTGCCAGCATTTAAACAAAAAAACAGAAAAACTCAAATTCTATTTATTTTGTATCGTTTTACTTATAAATCTCAGAGACACGAACCCAAAATCACTATAAAAATGTTCAAAAATTATTTAAAGCTATTAAAAGTGCGTTTATATTATCCTTTTCACACCTAAACATGTGCAATTCGTGACCTTGAAACTGGGACATCTCTAGGTAATTGTTGTGAACACACCCATTGGGATAGAATTCAAAACATAACACATCCTTTGTCTTAACATTATGTAAAACATTATTGATAGTCAGAACAGGTGTGTTTGCACCTAGCTTTATTCAATTACTCATGTGCATTTCATTATTGGTAATTTTTCTACATCTTTTTGCCTACCAGACGTTACAGAGTTACCTGTCCTATGGGGTACAATTTATACAATACTAGCCTCTGTCCCCCAGCTTTGCCTGAGTGGTACCTTACCTACCAGTTATTGATCATGAAGGTAACAACTCTGCAATGCCCCTGTTATTGCTGACAATTGCATGTCTGTTTGTCTCCAAATAAGATTACAAAAAACTCACCCTATATCCAAATATTTTCTAACTGTTTCAGCTTATTAACTCCGAGCAGTCTTAAATAATAGTAATTATCTTGTTTTTAGTAAACATTACGTAAGCAGTAAGTTCATAATAATGAACTAGTAGATAGATCTGTTTGTTTGTTTGATGTTGATGAATGAATGAAAATATTTTACTGTACCTACATCTTATGAAATAAACAAAATAAATAATAACACATTAAGATTAAAGGTAATGGGCGGTTTTATTGCTTTTAAGCGATTGACCTTTGGGTGGAGGGGATTCTGTCTTTTTGAAGTGGTTTTGAGTCATGCAAAGGTCTTTTCAGCCTTAGACCTCCAGATTAATGAATAGAATAGCTGACTGGCAACTTAATATTTCCTCAAAAAAATTAATAAGATAAGAGATCTTATTTCTAAATGAATTTAAAAAAATAATGTCCTTCATTGGTATTCTAGTCATGTGTTTCTTTTTTGACTTTGTATTTCATCCAAGATGGTGGATGGGTCTCATGCATGAACAGTTCAAAAATTTAGGCATTCTTGGCATACTGTTTTGGAACTATGGCAGGAAAATGCTCTAACAGTTGCAGATAGTACAGTTAGCAATGACAGCATGTTAAGATGATTCAATATGACTCATTTCAACTTGCTTGTTATTTTGCGTTAGATACAATTACTAATCTGGTAGTCATTTGATGAAACAAGTTAAACATTCTGTTTTTCGAAAAGGGAAACATGATTTTTAAACATGAGTTATTATTATGAAAGCTAATAATTAAGAAAAACTGCAACTAAAAACTGGAAAACTGCAGTGCCATTATGTTTGTTTTAAGCGAAAAAAAAAAACTCTTACTTGCGTAACAAGATTTAGTGAATCTGGTACAAAAAATGAATAAACTGGTAATTATAGTGGGGTAAAGTTGTCGTCAAATGAAATCAAAATGTGATTTTGATGAAACTTTAGAGTAATATAGCTTATACACCAGAATAACACATAGGTTATTTTATGTCTAGCGAGCGAAGCCATGGGTAGAGGCTAGTAATGTACCTATATCAGAAAGAGACAAAATGGTATTTAATTAATCAACACTATCAAAGACCCTTCGTCACTTAGTCAATGCATTCAGTCTTTCAGGCCATAGATGAAGCTTCATATATAATTAAATAAATAAATAAAATAAATAATGCTGGACACATACTGCTTACTGACTGATATACTACTTATATACCTACTTAAAAATTCCCAGACTCGAGACAAATATTTTCAGGTCATACAAACATTTGTCCCGCGGCGGGAATCGAACCCGCAATTTTCTGAGTCTTAGGCGGGCCTTCGCCACTGCGCCACAGTCGCACGTCGTCAATTGAAGGATCATCAGAAATACGAGTCGGATTTTTCCGTTTTTAACAGTTTTCTCACTGACGAAAGTATGATTTAGTATGAGTTATTAGATCGGAGGGTTCGGTTTGATTCCAGTATCGCGTCTTCTAAACAGGTGGTCATGTAGTTGACCTTCAATTTATTTCAATGCAAGCTTTATGACGCGGAATGTTTTGTTTTGTAGTACCGCTTTCCACCAGGTGAGAAACAGGCGTACGCCTGTTTCTCGTCTAAAAAAAAATAAAAAAAAATCGCAACTTCGCAAGGTTTCTATTTTTTCTGGCTTCGTTCGTCGGAACTATTTACAAATTTTCTCTGAATCAATTCGAAGACTTAATTACTGTTCGTAAAAAGCATAATTAATTACTTACGCATTATTTTATAATGGTAACAGGTTTTTATGTAAATTTTTTTCTGGATGTTGTAGTACCACGGTATTTCGTAGTTTCTGATACCCATGATACAGGGAATCCTGTATCGTGGGATTGTAAGGTCATGACTATGATGTGCCTGTTGGGTGATTTTTAACTACTCGTTCATAATATAATAGGTACAACTTTAAACATGTTTTTATCATGTTTCCCAATTATACTTAACTAGCTTCTGCCTACGGCTTCGCACGCGTGGTGACCGGATAAAAAGTAGTCTAAGTGTTATTCTAATGTTTAAGCTATATTACTGTAAAGTTCCATCAAAATCCGTTCAGTAGTTTTTGCGTGAAAGAGTAAAAAACATACTAATTTTAACAATGATGAAATCTCCTTTTACTTAAAAAATATTAGTCATAGATTTCGCTCTAGCTTAGATATATTTTAACAGTTAGGTATTTTAATATGATGCTTCATTTCAACTCGAGTGTGTATAAAAAAGCTAGTCGACTCTCCCGCGCGATTCATCTATTAGCCACATGACTGCGTATGCTCTCTCATTAGAACAATATGAGTTGATTCATTATGACCTTGTCATATGTATGTATCGTAATGGTGTCACTAATTTATTGACAACCTCTGTGGCGCAGTGGGCGCAGGTCCGCCTGAGACGTAGAACGACGGGTTCGATTCCCGCTGCGGGACAAATGTTTTAATGATCTTCATACATTTGTATCTGGTCTGGGGGTTTTCTATGTATAATATGTATGTATTTACAAAGAAAAATGTATGTAGTATATCAGTCATGTAGTTCCCATAACACAAGCTCTGCTTACTTTGGGGCTAGATGATGCTGTGTGAAAATGTCCAGCATTATTTATTTAATTTATCAAATGATTTCTACATTCTATGGAACAAAAATTATGACAAGCTTATGCTTACAAAATTTAACAATCAAGGCGTATATTTCATCACATAGGTACCTAATGTAGCGCTTCTTAGTGATGTTTGGAGTTTACTTTAAGTTACAAAAAACTGTATGGAAATCGATTACACCGTTTTACATGTAATCATCACAGCGCAGAGCCCCTAATGATGTGTCTCGTTAAAATCTAGCTAGGAACCACCCATATACGGACTCTTTGCGTCGCGGTTAAAAACACGGTTTCAAAAACTTTAGTGTCTTTTGTATTTTTAACTGATGAGTAAAATTATAGGTTAAATTTTTACTAAAATAACGGGATTTTGACCTTGATTTTATTCCCAATAAAAGAGTGAGAAAGTGGTTAGATAGATTTGCCTCTAACATTCAAAACCCGCAAAGATTTCAGTTCCTCCCGTGATCATGGTACATGCAACTGTGCCGAAATATCGGAAAACAATCAAACTCACAAATCATGGTAAATATCAAGTTTTTATTAAAAAATATGTTCTTAACCATGATAGTTTCAAAAGTTATGATGCAAGCTACTTTGCTTTGATAATATCTCGAATCTATATAATAATATTATAACTTTTAGAGAGGATTTGAGGCTCTCGTGCCCCGAATCCGTCTAATATTAGAGCATTATTTTATCATGTAGTGACAATGAAAAGTATATAAGTATAGTTAAAAGTATTAGAGCTCCCTGTGAAATAGCTTGACCGGGGAAGTACTAACCACTATACCTACTTCTGCTGCCAAGCAGCAATGTTCGCATTGCTGTGTTACGGTTTGCAGGGTATGGTGCACATGAGATATAAATAAAGCTGGACATTTTCACACAGCATCATCTAAAAAAAGTAAAAGTAGTGCCCCAAAGTAAGCAGAGCTTGTGTTGGCAACTACACGACTGATATGCTATGACTGCTTTTTTTTGTAAATTCATACCTAATATACATAGAAAACATCCAGACCCGAGATAAATATTTGCAGGTCATACAAACATTTGTCTCGCGGCGGGAATCGAACCCGCAACCTTCTGTATCTCAGGCCGTCATCCGTTATGTCTCAGGGTCGGCAACGCGCGAGCGATACCTCTGGTGTGAAGTGAAGTGACGTGAAGTGTCCAACCTCTTGGTAAGCCATGCAGTCTTACCAAGAGGTTGGACGCTTCACGTTTTATAAAAAAAAGTAATCAAATATACTAATTCCTTCCTTCCTTGGTAAGCCATTACCCGTAATCGAATGGACGCTTGTAACACCAAAGGTCACTAATATCCATCCTATCCTACTAATATTATAAACGTGAAAGTTTGTGAGGATGTTTATTACTCACGCAAAAACTACTGAACGGATTTTGAGGAAACTTTACAGTAATATGACTTATACATCAGAATAACACATAGGCAACTTTTTATTCGGATACCACGCGGGCGAAGCCGTGGGCAGAAGCTAGTTTGGTATATTTAATGACATTTTTACTTTTCACATGCTAGGCAGGTAACTACTACAGATTACTAACTCGTAAAAGCGAACAATTAAAATGCCGCATTAGGTAACTACTGGAGTGTTGGTGTCTGTTTAGCACGCTAGGTGGGTGGGTCGTCGAACCAACACTCGGGTACTGTACGTAGCTGGCTCTATGTAGGGATATGACATCGATTTTACAAAGTCGCGTGCCAAGTAAAAAAAAAACTTATTTAGTGCAACTACAAACTATTTTTTTCCACTACAATCAACTACAAACGCTTCTGTTCAAGAATTAAATACTAAACTTGAGTGCCGACAAATACGGGAGATTTTTTCAAAGTCCTCCAATTTTTTTAGAGCTGTATACCGAAGTCTAATAGTTTATAATGTTAATTTCAATGCCTACCTATTTATTACTCATGTTTTTGTGCACATTTGTTTAAAATACAGTATCACTTCGAGAGCCTAGTGTCTGGACAATCCTAACATAGGTTTGAAGATACTACTAACTTTATGCCTACTCAGTTTGTTAAATAAATAAATAAGAGATTAAAAAAAAAAATTTACAAAGTCGGGTGCCAAGTTTAGACAGCTGGGTGATTTTGACCACCACGTTGCAGGGCGGTCTCTACTCAGTTTCTTATCCGGCAGTTCTAATGCTTTCGGAAATGTACGTTAATAAAAATAAAATAGGACAAATATTTCTTTTTCTATATATGAGTTCACCTCGTTCGATTGGCACCACACTAAAGCTGAATGAAGGATCATTGTTGAAGGCACGGTTTTAATGACTTGTATTAAAACTAGATGGCGCTAGTAAAAGTGACCAAATAGTAGAACGCGCTATCGAAGTGTTTTGCCGTCTTGCCTATATTACTTGCGTTATTTTGATTATAAAAAAGCTGCTAAGCTCAAGGGTGCATTCGTTTAATTTCGTTACCCCTCCCAGTACGGAAGTTCAGTAGCCCAGACCAGATCTAAACAATCATCAAAAATATAACCAAGCAGAGTTTGTAGCCTGGGGGTCTACTCTACAAACTGATAAACGATATATCGCTTCAATTATCGTGCTAAACCTACTCTACGTTACATCGTTTCGACTATCATTTGAACGAAGAAACGACCGACATTACTTTTGACAATCGATGTCGTAACCCTACTCCGGCATCACTAAAAACGATACGATAATTTGAATTTGACAACGAAACAAATGTCAACCGACGAACTTATCAACGATGCCCTTGATGCTATCGTGCGCATTATCGTTTCGGGTTATATTGCTGTGTTTTCTGATAAAATCATCTCCATTTCGTTTACCGGACTCCGAATCTTTTATACCTTCGAGCCCTGCTGCCTACTGGACTCTCTGCGTTATTTTCATTCGACCTCGGCCTGCTGCACTCCGGACTCTTGATTTGCCTCTTGTTTTGGAATAATGGCGAGATTTATGCTTGCCATGGAAGCCATCCACCAGGAAAAGGCTTTACAAGAACGACATTTTAAAGTGACGAGGGATCAGTTGGACTTGAACAAAATTCCCGACTATAATTTCATCGGGAATTATAAACATAGTAAAAGTTTGTTTGAAGGTAAACTTGTATTTTTTTTAACTTCATGATTTTTTTTAATAATTAAAAATAAAATTGTTGTTAAAATAGTGCTTTAAAATTTAGAGTAGACCCCCTGATTTTTCTAGGCTTGATCGCGCGCGAGGAATCGCCGTAAATTCACTTTAAAATTTTAAATTCACGTAGTTTTTAAGTTGACGTTTCTATATGATTCTTGTGATTTCAATGAATAAAGACCTATTGACTTTGACTTTGAAATGCTTAATTTATTATTGCTATATTATTGAGAACTTGGCTATATTGGTTTCAATTGTTGATAAACATTGTCATGTCTTGTACAAGTTGTTTTTCGGGGGTGGGTTGACTCCGACGCCCTAGTTTACTGCTGCTGAGAAGTGCGTTCCCAGGGCGCTTCCTTGAATTTTCTGGTCAAGTGTCATGCCTCAGAAAAGCGGTGGGCGAGTAGCCGGACGTGAGAGAGTTCTATTCGATTCCCCTGCAGAATTTTCAGATATATTTTCCGGGTCTAGTTGTTAACACTTTTGTGCATGATAGTCTTTCTGCCATGTTTTTATTCAAGTTTCAACCTTAAATACCCAAGTGTACGAGATGACAATCAAAGTATGGAAACTGATAATAAATAAGCATAAATATATAATTTATCTTAGTGTACAAATCGTTAATAACCCGTGGTACGATGGTACACGTGATTTTTGATACACATGAAACGGAATCTTAGTGTGGGTGGGGTGTGTGTTACTTCTTGGCCTTGCGCTTAAAACATGTTGTGCCGACCCCACGTAACGTGGGGTCACAACATGTTTTATTTTTCCACTGTTATCTATAAGCCGTTATTTCAGTACTCACCCCTTTCTTACCCATGTCATCTTTCACACAATTTATCCATCTATTGTTTGGTCTACCCCCACTCTTATATCCACTCTCGTAGTTTATGTTACTGTTGGGAGTTTATTATAAGGTACTTTTTAAATTTGGATGAAATTCTTCACTCTGTAAATTTGGCTTCAATGTAAAATAACCTAAAGATAAGTTGTTATTTATCGAAAATTTGATAAATAGATAAACTATTTATTGTCCATAATACCATTTTACAGTACAAAATAGGTATTAAAAAACATAATTTACATAAATAAACAAGTAATGCACAACGGCAGTCTTATCGCTGAAAGCAATTTCTTTCGACAATCTTAGGATGAAGATAACTTTTTAGATTCTTCTTGTAAATTGACGACGCATCGTTTTATAATGAATGAACACAATGACGCAGATTTTATCATCTGGTTACATAAATCTTTAATATCAGTCCCAGGCATCATAAAAGTAGATTAAGAACGATTTTTCAAAGTAAGTCGAGACAAGTGCATTCCCCTACTCAACACACCCCTCCCCTTTTACTAATAATACGGTAAATGACGTCATCTGATTATAATTAAAACATTAGTCTGGGACACACATGTTCAAACTGAAATGTACCTACTTAAAGATTGCTTTAAAGTAACTGGTTATTTCTTACTAATGGGATATTAAAACTTGAGTTTCCCGTTAGTGTCGGTTAAAACATTAAAAGCCAAATTACTTATTGTAATTCCCCCCCCCCCATATAGGTATATTGTGTATAATATAGTATACTGGCTTCTGCCTAGAAATACATATATTATACATAACCGAACCGAGACAAAAATATTCGCAGTTTATACAAACATTTGTCTCGCGGCGGGAATTGAAACCGCAATCTTCAGTGCGTCTCAGGCTGGCCTTCGCCCACTGCGCCACAGAGGTCGTCAATATGGACCACTCCATCAATATTATGGTCTTAAATCTGTGTGCCTCCCCCTCACCCCTCCCCTCCCTAGCGTACACAAAGTGAATTCAAAATGTCGATATAAATATAAATGTCAATATAAATAATCAAACTCACGATAAGTAGTTAAAACTTATTGGAATAAGACAGCTGTTTACTCTCGCCTATCTTCAATCCCCTGTCAGTACATAGCACAGTATTGTTTACTTTCTCTGCATGCATTGTTGCGATTGTCACGCGTGGCGGCCGCACCGCACCGCACCGCACCGCACCGCCCTGCCCGCCGAACCGTACGATTCATAATGGCAACTACAGAGGCATTTCATATCATCACTGTCAACCCTTGTCTATAATATCTTAATATTCCAATTACGAATACTAATTACTTCTGAAAAGATCAGGCTCGAAAACAGTCATCTTGGTCATGACAGGGAGTAGTGGTGAGCATGTAACCCTTCACCATGTTAGATTCTGTAAACACATTCCTAAATATACAGTACTAGCTTCTGCCCACGGCTTCGCTCGCGTGGTACTCGGATAAAAAGTAGCCTATGTGTTGTTCTGATGTATAGGCTATAGTACTGTCAAGTTTCATCAAAATCCGTTCAGTAAAGAGTAACAAACATCCATCCTCGCAAACTTTCGCTTTTTTTAATAGTAGTAGGTTTCTCAATAAAAATACTAATTACTTCTGTGCTTGTACGAAATCGGTAGAAAAGATCAGAACATTCATCTTGGCCATGAAAGAAAGGTAAACAAATGTGTAAATCTACAGTATTTAACTTATCACACACATACAATAACATACATATATATTTATATACATCATCTTGTTTGGGCATACCACCTAAATCCTCGTCAGTAATAAAGATCCTAGGCACATATCATATATTCATTGATGGCATTTTGACGACCGCGGTGGGCGAAGGTCCGCCTGCGACACAGGAGGTTGCGGGTTCGATTCCCGCCCTGAGACAAATGTTTGTACGATCTGCAAATATTTGGTCCGGGTGTTCTGGGTATTTTCTATGTATAATAAAAAAATATCTATCTATGTAATGTATTGTATTGAGTATATCAGTCATCTAGTACCCATAACACAAGCTCTGCTTAGCTTGGGGCTAGATGATGCTGTGTAATCCACACAGCATCATTTATTTATTTATTGATGAATTTTTCCACAATAGCTCTTTTTTTATTTTGTATATTGTTTTAATGTACAAGTTTATGTAAGTTTAGCTTGTTTTCTTCATAAATATATAATTTTGTTCGGAAATCCGCGACACAGGCTAGCCCTATTGCGAAATTCATTGAAATGTTGTGAACAGTTTATTGTGATTTAGAAAATGTCTACATTATTTTGTATTTGTATTATTTTGTATTTATTCCACAATTCTGTATTCTGGAGCTTAGTTACAGAGTTACTTTTTGATACTGTCTGATTTGTGCCGCGCATACGTTATTCTGTTATCCATATAATATTGCACAACTTAATTAGATACGAATTACCCCCGGCCGTTCTTACAACCTCATTAAATGAGGTTTCTCTCCATACAAAGGTTTTCTGTAAGAGATAGCTTCTAAGCGATAAGACCCGCCCATTGTACTTTAAGTTTTGTAGTTTCGTTTTTTTTTTTTTTTTTTTTATTCCAAAGAAGTTTAACAGACTGTTTTTAGTAACAAATACTTAACCTACGTCACAGATTATAAATTTATAATACTCTAAGTGCTAGTATTTACCTATGTTGTAATTCTAAAGGTTAAATTCATTGTGAACTGGTAGCTGATTTAGATTAGCCCTACACACTCCGTGTCGGATAACTAACAGGGATGGCAAGTAAATAAAACTCTGAGATAAATCCACAGGTTTGTATGACTAAAGTAGAAAGCAATGTTTTAACTTGTACGAATTAGGTTAACCATTTGCCAAAACACATCGATAGCGCGTTGTAGAAACGGGCCATTTTTACTAGCGCCATCTAGTTCTGCATTGGCTCACTAATCTAAGGACATTTGCTTATAAGTTATAACGCACCTACTGGCTTCTAAAGGCTTCTAACACTCCGAACTAGTTTTTAACTGTATCTCGGAGGGTAGTATTCCTCCTCCTCGCGTCCAACACACTTTGTTATGTTGCATTTCATTTATTCATTCATACCGTATGAATGTTTGCTACGTTCTTTGTATGAAAAAAAAAACGATTAATTGAGACATGGTTAATTCCACTTTGTTGACCAGGAAGGGTTCTTTGTTCACGCTAACGCAAATTTGTCAAGGTAATACTTGGCAGCAGTCACGTGACATTTCTTCAGCTAATGTCATTTTCATACAATTCAATCTTTCCGCAGGCGTTAACGCAAACAGAAAGTGGTATTTTTGTCTAGACGCTCTGGCTGATATCACCTTAAAGGCGCTCGTTATCGGTCTAGGTTTGAGGCAATTTTTTACTGCTACAATAAAGGTGTCTTTGCTCTATCTTTGTTTGTGCGACGATTATACAATTGCAGCTGAGAATTGCCACAAAACTAGTCTTTTTACGAGCGCCATAAAAGAGAATGCAACTACTTAATAGGATAGTAGTATTAAATATAGATAGATAGAAAATACTTTATTGTACACCAATTAACATAATATCAGCTTAGATAAGTACTATCAACTTTAACAATGTTGTACAATGGGCGGTATTATCGCTAAATAGCGATCTCTACCAGACAACCTTTGGATGGAACGTATTGTAAGAAAGTTTAAAAGGGGTTTAATTGGTGTACTTACCAAATATTATGAATATATTATAAAGATGGAACAGTCTAGCAATCTAAATACCGTTGCAAACCATCTGTAGGTAACTCAACTGATTCATATCACTATCAGAAGGAAGCGTCCCCAAAATGCTGGCTGTATTGCCACGATGAATGGGAATGCTGATGCGGTGACCCAGATAAGAGCCAGCTGTCTTTGGTCACGTGTCACTTTGACCAGACGGTCTAAAGTTATTTTGAATACGCGAAGGGCCCGGTTCCTCAAAGACTTTGAGTCTCAACACCAAAAGGCTAAAATAAGTAAGCTCTGTTGAGATTCACGGTCAAATCAGACGCTGCAAAAACCCTAAATGGTATTCACGACTCTGTGTTCCGGTTTAAAGGGTATGGCTGCCGGTGAAATTACAGTCACATGAGATGTTTCCTCTTTTTATCAGGGAGCCAACGCGTGAGTAACGCAATACCTCTGGAATTGAAAGCGGACGATATGTTAAAAAGAGGTCGTTACTCTACATAATTTCTCAGTAAAATTTAAACTAAAAACTTGATGTTTATTCGGAGATCGCTTAATGATTCAATCTATTCAATCTAAAAAAAAATAAAGACATACCTACTAAACATGATAAGTGAAATTTTTCGCGATAGATTTATTTTTCGAAATCGGCTCTTCCAAAACCAGTTTCAACGTCCATCCTTCGAATCTAGAAAGTATTAATGTCTATTTTTTATGTAATTTTGTAGGTAATCACGGTACGATTAATGTAAGAAGGTTTTTGGTTAAATATTCTGGTTATTCTGACGCAAGAGTTCAGTTCGCTGTGGAACAAATGTTTTCGTGTTTGCAGATTTTTCTTTCTGGTCTGGGTTTTGTGTTACCACTGTACTCGTAGGCTACCGTATACTCGCGGCATAGGTAATCCAAGTGGGTCAGGACTATGTATGTATGTTGTGCGTTTAACCAAATTATAGTATTATTATCCGAACTACATATACATACAAAGTTTTATTTCGATACGACAATTTGAAGTAGGTTAAAATTGACTTTTTTGACCAAGTTTTGATTACATTGTTCGTTTGTTAGTTAGTCACAATTAGTTAGTGAAGCTTATATAGAAGCGTCTTAAAAAGTCAGTGATACGTAGAATAATGTAGGGTCAAGAAATCCGAAGGTGTTTGTCTCTATGACGTATCAGTTAGTCGATGTTCCATGCTCTGTGGCGCGCCATAAATCTAATTAACCGCTCGGGTCACGAACCTCTAACTGTGACCGCCAAATATGACATAGCGCTCTGTGGCTTGTAAACTGCTCTTTCGTATGATATAACATCCTAAAATGCTATATTAGTAACTTGAAACAATTATTTCAGGCAACAACATGAACAACATTAAAAATAACGATAATAGACCCATAACATAAGTGCCTAACATATATATAGTAGAGATTAACATACATACATATTATAACTTATTACTACTTGTTAACACAATAATTGATAAGATTTAGATTTTAGATTTGTTGGCCTAGTGGACGGGGGTACCCCGACTACCGACCCAAAAGTCCTAAGTTCGAATCTGGCTCTGCACAAGTGGATTTAATATTTATTATTAGAATGCCCAACACAGGTTACACTTTAAATTACAAAAATAAGAACTATAATTGAATATATCCTAGTGTTGTAGTCCTTAGAATATATGCTAATTATAGAATACCTTAAAAAAATTATTTGGCATCTACCTGCCTAAAGTAAATTATATTCATCAGGATATAATAATATTAATATAAATAAACTCTAGATGGAAGCTAAAACACTTTCTCTCGGTTCTAGAAACATGATCGACCTACTCAATGTTTTGCCTTAATTGTTTATAAAATTTATATGGTGGATGTGTTTTTTCTAATTTACTGGTTTTTGAAAGATTGTTGTAATTATTGCAGAGTCCTGACAAGAATTTTAACCTCGGTTTGTTTTAGAAAAGGGCACAAAGAAAAGACTTAATGCTTTAACTAGGCAGTCTGAAAGGGACGATAAGTAAGCTATTCATAGTACAGCATAAATGCTTCGCGGCATAAATAGGTATGGTGGTAGTACTTCCCAAGACGAGCTAGTACTTCACAAGGAGCTCTTCTACTTTTCATGTAATTCATGCTCAAATGTACACCATGTTTCAATTTCATTTATTCATGCTTAATGTCCTACATACAATGGTTAAGCTTAGGTCTAGTGTAGCTCCAAGTAGGTTGGTAGGTACATCGGCCCTGTCAGGGCGTTGCAGGTAGCTATTATTTTAAATAATAACACTGGTGAATAGGTAGGTATGTATACAAAATAAAATTAAATGTCAATAATTATACAATATGTCAAAAATTATGAGAAAAAATATGTCAAGAATCATAATAATTGTTAATATAAGAATACGAATATCACGAAGCAAGTAGTTAGTTCAATAATCAATGTCAAAGGTTGGGTTTTGGTATATTCTTTAGTAGGTACGTCATATTTTGTAAGTAAGAAATGTTGGAGAATGAAATGGTCAAGAATATGTAGGTAGGAAGTTTGTTTTTAGGACTTTTAGATGTTAAAGCATAAACTTATTTGTTTACTTTGTGTCGAACTTATGACGGTTCACACAAAGCCGTTTAACACAATTGCTTAGCAGCGAATATCCTGTCTGGCTCGTTTGGATCAATAAAACAATGTCTCCCGAACTGAGAGTTGGCCGACACACGGTCTACTGTGACTCAGGCTATAGATAATGGGATTGTAGTTGCTCCGAGTCGATGAAAAAATGTAGGTACCTATTGTTTTGTAAAAGGACAAGCTGCGTAAGTATTTTACTGCTACATAAATACCCTTGATGTTAAAACTGTTTATTTTAATAAGAATTAATATTACGATACGAATTTAACCAACTTTTGTTTCTACCGGGCGATGTAATTAAATTTTAGAACACAAAAGCTGTTATTGTGACTTAACTGTGATGGATATATTCCCTCGAGAACTTTTTTGTTGGTAATAATTAGTACTTTAATCATGTAGTACATCATTTTTATGTATCATCAATAGTTTTCTCAGCGCATGCCAAATAATGAATTTTATAGGCAAAATTTTGCTACTTTGGGTTACATTATTGCGATATTCTTAAGAATCTCTATTTTTTTGAAAATAAATGATAGCCTTTGTTACTTCCTGATAATTTATCTTTCTATTGGTGAAAAAATTGTTAAAATCAGTCCAGTAGTTTCGGAGCCTATTCGGTACAAACAAGAAATTATTTCCTATTTATAATATTATTAGTATAGTATAGATATAGATTAGTATAGATATTCAAAAAGAATAACCAGTCTTGTTTTCTTGCCTTTCTTTTCTGGCTTGATCGCGGAAGAACAGGCAGTAGATGAAACCGACGTTTCAAAGTGATCCTTATGATTTTCATGAATAAATGAATTTTTATTTTGACTTTGTCACCAGGAGTATTGCTTCCGTTTTCATGCAATTGCGATCAGATAGCAGATTATTTATTTATAAGGTGTTGTGATTGTCTTCGAAAAAATAACTTGAGTATGAAAAAAGTTGCTCCCAGTAGTTATTTCAGTAATCGAGCGGCGATGGTCTGTCACGCATGTACAATTCAAATACAAATGTTTTTATGGAGTTTCCAAAAGATACTTAATTTTAACAATTATGAAATCTCCTTTTGAGTAAAAAATATTTTTCATAGGAAATTTTGCTCTTGCTTAATTCTTAGGTCATGTAAAATACTAACCAAAACGTGGGTATGTGCAAGACATAGTTTTTGGACATACCCTCCAAGTCCAACCATCAATTGTTTCACAAGCAACCGGCTTCCTCGCAGACTCATTTTTAATTGGAAACACTTATTGGTTCACGAGTGGGTTCGAGCCTACGAGCTTCGGGCGAACGTCAGGGAACCGCTCACTAGGCCAATACGGCTCTTCGAATGTTTTTAATTTTCCATAAAATCCTATTCATACCTTACAAGTTATCTGCTAAACCATTTTAACCATGTGTTTTATTAATAATTTACCTCGATTCTGAATCATCAATCATTTTCGCTTTTAACATGTTCATTCAAAAACATATTGTACTGTATGAGTTTACAGTAATAAGGTTTTATTTTGTTTGTGGCAAAAATTGTTTGACCAATGACGTTGACCCCATCGTTTGATTCATCTCATACACAAACATAAGACTTAATATTTGTGTGAGTGGAAGTGTGTGTGTGTATGATAAAAAATTTGCATGTTCTACATATATTTGATCCGGGTCTAGTTGTTGCGGTACCATGGTACTCGTAGTTCCTTATTTCCATGACACAAGGAATCCTAATTTTAGTGTCAGGACTGTGTATGTGATAGTGTGTGTGTTAGGTGTGTATTATTATTGAATTAAAATACTATATATAAAATAAAAAATAAACTATAAAAAACTTTAAAAAACTCTCGCTTATAAGCGATCTCTTCTGGAAAACCTTTGGTTGGAGAGGATTTTATGAGTTTGTAAGAATTGCCGGGGTGTACCTGTAATAATTATTATTCTTACCCTTATTTCCAGGCGAAAAGGCTCAACGGCAACAACGAGCTTGCTGCCATCAAGGTGATCAAGCTAGAACCTGGTGATGACTTCGCCATCATCCAGCAGGAGATTCTGATGATGAAAGACTGCCGGCATGCGAACATCGTCGCTTACTACGGGTCCTACTTGAGGAGGGACAAGCTATGGATCTCCATGGAGTACTGTGGAGGCGGCAGTTTGCAGGTTAACTACACAACCACTCTCAAATACCCACCCTCAAACACACACACTCTAAGCCTCTTTACATTATGCAGCCTAAAAACGCATACGATTAATTTAATCGTGAAAAGAGGCTTTCGCTCTCAAACATACCACTCGTTCATACGTAGTGACAAGCTATGGATCTCTTTGAAATACTGTGTGGAGGAGGTAAACTTACAAGTAAACTTCTCTCAACCGCTCTCAAATACACACACCTACTCTCAAACACACATATTCAAAGCTGATGCGATGAATTGTATCGTGTAAAAGGCTTCCACTCTCATCAGCCATGAAATATATTCTATTAAATTGTAAATAACCAGTCTCAAATACACACCTTCTACCTCACCTCCACTTTCAGACGCACTCACTACTTCATTTAGACATGCTTTCTAACACACGCATCCTCACTTTCTAACACACATACAATACACAAACCTAGTCTCAAATATCTTCATACAAACACGCTCATTTTTCATCTCATTTTTTCCTTTCCTGTACAAAATTTGTAAAAACATTCGTTTAGTCTCTTTGAAAAACGTAAGTGTTTAAAAAAATAAGTACTAGACTTGATGGCAATTCCGATGATTCTTATCCAATTCGTTTGTGAATTTCAGGATATATACCACGTGACCGGTCCGCTGTCGGAGCTGCAAATCGCGTACATGTGCCGGGAAACGCTGACCGGTCTGTCATACCTTCACAGTATGGGGAAAATGCATCGGTAATTATATATTTTATTTATTTACTAGCTTCTGCCCACGGCTTCGCCCGCGTGGTACCCGTATAAAAAGTAGCCTATGTGTTATTCTGATGTATAAGCTATATTACTCTAAAGTTTCATTAAAATCCGTTCAGTATTTTTTGCGTGAAAGAGTAACAAACATCCACCCTCACGAACTTTCGCGTTTATAATATTAAGTAGGATTTATTGCCTTTATGTACATTTTTCGAGGTACGAGGTATCTCGACATTATGTGTTTACGAAAATCTTCGTGGTTTTATAGTTAATTTTTACTTTAAAAACGTCTGATGTGTATTTCTATCATAAAAGTGTTTGTATGATCTGAAAATATTTGTCTCGGGTCTGGGTTTTTCTATGTATAATATTTATGTATTTACAAAAAAATATATATCAGTTATGAATGTCCCATAATACAAGCTCTACTTAGTTTGGGGCTAGATGATGCTCTGTGGAAAATGTAATTAAATAATTCCTGATTTCTTACTAAACTTAATATTGGCTTCTGTGGTTAGGGTTGCCACAATTTTGCCAATGTCGTGTCGAGAAGATTTAAAAAAATAAAGCGATGGAGAAAAGTTTAAAGAAATTTAGCCGGTTTAAAATAGAAGGAGGCGATACAATATATTAAGATGTTCCTTTCTTTGGCAGTGACATTAAAGGCGCGAACATCCTCCTGACAGACTGCGGGGATGTGAAACTGGCAGATTTCGGCGTGTCAGCTCAGATCACGGCCACTATTAATAAGCGGAAATCTTTCATCGGCACTCCGTATTGGATGGCACCGGAGGTAGCTCGCTCATTTTGAATTCACTTTGTATACGCTGGGAGGGGGAAGGCACTCAGATTTAAGTCCATAATATTGATGGAAGTGCTTCATAACATAATACATTAAATTACAAAAATAGGAACTAAGGACACTTAGACTTAGATTATATTATACACACTATATTTAGACACAAGACTTAATTAAAAAGTCTTTTGAAGAATGTCGGTTAATTTCCGGTTCTAAAACTAACCTAACATAATCTAAACTACTCATCCGATTTCAAAAACTTTTTCACTAATCTTTATAATGTACCTTCAGGGTGGGAAATTGGTCATAAGCTGTATATCCCGTTAAAATATAAGGGCATTTTGTGGAGAAGAAAAAACACCTGTGTTTCGCAGTAAAAAATACTGGTACGAGCTAGGGTTAGTGCCTCCAGACGATACTAGATGGCGGTAGAACAAGTAGTGCGTCCATTTGATAAGAGATGGCGCTAGCGTACCGTAGATAGCCGCAGACGTCACAATACTATGAACTATGTAATACGCATACACCTGATCTAGCTGATAGATTATTATATTCATAGGAAAATGATGATAAATTTAATTTCAGGTGGCGGCAGTGGAAAGGAAGGGCGGATATAATCAGCTGTGCGATATCTGGGCATGTGGTATCACCGCGATAGGTGAGTCAACATTATCTTTCAATATATATAAAGTCCGTTACTGATTGGCGGATCAACGCACAGCCTAAACCATAAGTCCTAGATACATGAAACTTGGAGAGTATATTTCTCTTATGGTATAGAGGTGGAATAAGAAAGGAATTTGGAAAATTCTACCCCTAAGGGGGTGAAAAGGGCTAAAAACCTTTGTATGAAAAAATGGCTTACAAATCACATAAATAGACTTCAATCCAAATAATAAAATACTAATATCTCCACAAACTAACTACACCTCGAAGGGGTTGTAGAGGGTGTCCAAGTTTGTATGGGAACTTTTTAACGAGTGGTCCAATTTGTTTGAAATTCAGCATAAATATTATTCAGTACAAATTATAAAAGAAAAATATTTTTTTTTCTAAACCACCCCTCAAAGGGGGTAGGATGGTGTGTTAAGTTTGTTTAAGAAATGTTTAACGCGTGGTGCGATTTGATGTTAATTTAGTTTGGAAACTTAAAATACATGAAACTAATTACGTATCAGAATATTTTAAAACCCCTTAAGGGTGCAAGGTATGCATTTATTTTTGACGAACCTATCAATTATCTATCCTACGCGAGTAAAACCGCGGGCATCGGCTAGTACTTATAATAAAGATACACATTTGTGTTATTGTTTGAACGCGCAAATCTCTGGAACTGCCTCTGGGAACACCACACATTCGTATTATTATTATGACGACCAGTTCATTTGTGTTATTGTTTGAACGCGCAAATCTCTGGAACTGCCTCTGGGAACACCACACAGGTCGTATTATTATGACGACCTTTGTGGCGCAGTGGGCGAAGGCCCGTCTGAGACACAGAAGGTTGCGCGTTTGATTCTCGCCGCGGGACAAATGTTTGTATGATCTACAAATATTTGTCTCGGTCTGGGTGTTTTCTATGTATAATATGTATTTATTCACGACTACTACTTATATACTTATGTATATAAGTAGTATATCAGTCGTGTAGTTCCCATAACACAAGCTTTGCTTAGTTTGATATTTTTGGGGCTAGATGCTGTATGAAAATATCCAGCATTCTTTTTTTTATTTATTATTCAAACTCGTACGGAGCTACTAGCCACTGTTATATAGCTTAACTTTAAAAATAAAAAGTTTTTTTTTAGTCGGGTTGTCTATCGCTCGCGCGTTCTTTTGTTTGAGGGTACTCTTTGAGGGTAGGCTTTATACTATTGTGAGAGGATAACACAAAGCTCCTTTTCGATATGTATTTTTTTTTGCTAAACTAATAGTTACCTACTTAAAATGTTTTGCATGCTTACTCAATTAAAAGTAAGTTACATAAAACTTACTTTTAATTTCTCATTAAGTGAAATATATTATGTAATTTATTTTAAGAATAAATTTCAATTAAATTTAACAATTATTGTATACATTTTCAGAGCTGGCCGAGCTACAGCCGCCGATGTTTGAGCTGCATCCGATGCGCGTTCTCTTTCTAATGTCCAAGTCGGGATTCAAACCGCCCTCGCTGCGTGAGAGGGAGCGCTGGACGCCGCTGTTCCACGCCTTCGTCAAGATAGCCCTCACTAAGAACCCGAAGAAACGGCCCACCGCACAGAAACTGTTACAGGTAGGTTTTTAGATGGATAGATACTACAGAATCGAAGCCAACGGCTTCGATTCTGTAGTACAGTGACTAAACTAAATTTAAACTGTCGCTCTCTTTTACTGATAGTGCAAGCAAGAAAGAGATAGCTACAATTTTAGTGCCGTGTGCTCCTGTCAAATCAGTTTACGCGCCGCTTTTCTTCGTGTTTATAGTCAGCATGTTTTGATATCACGACTAAATTTGTATGGAACACTTAAATCTGACTAACTTGACAGCACTAAAATTGTAGCTATCTCTTTCTTGCTTGCACTATCAGTAAAAGTGAGCGACAGTTTAAATTTAGTTTGGTCAGTGTACTACAGAATCGAGGCCATTGTCAGTTTTAAATGGTCATTGATAATTTTTAGATGGTCATTGTCTGTTTTTAGATGGACATTGTCAGTTTTTAGATGGTCATTCTCTGTTTGTAGATGGAGAACGTCTGTTTTTAGATGATCATTGTCAGTTTTTAGCTGGTCGGTTTTTAGATTGAAAGGTTGTATTTTTCAAACTTTGCGATCATTTAACATGATTTTAAAATTTAACGGGTCTTTATCGCGTTTATTTACCTTTTTCATTATTTTCCCGACATTTTAACTGTATTGCAACAGCCGTGCTCAGACCCGTAAAAAACTTTTGTAATTAAATTTGTTATTTAAAAAAAAACTTACCCGCCATGCAAGAAGCCGGGTTATGTGTTGTGGTAAGAGATTGTGTGGTTTTAACCCGCGACGAGAGGAGCTCGTATATGCGTGTTAGTTTGTTACCATTTATCTCCGAAACGGCATATCGGATTTTAATACGATTTTAAGCAATCGATTTGTATGCCTTTGAGGATGGTTCCTAGATAGGTCACGTAGGACACAGTTCTAATAGTTAAAAAAAAAATTGTCTGTAACAATTTCTCATCAAAACGGCTTAGCTGATTGTAATGAGCTTTTCTTTCCATAGTTTAGTATGGCTTTGATGATCTCAGTGGCGGGGCAAGAGTCAAAGTCCACGTACATAGTCCTGAATCCAAAGGATTCCCTGTGTCGTATCAGGAACTATGAGCACCGTGGTACCACAAAACCCGGACACGGAACACATATCTGCAGAACATACTAACGTATGTCCCGAAGCCAGCACCTCTTGCGAATCGAACCAGCACCACTTGCGCCGCAGCCGTCTACTCGCCCGCCACACAATCGACGTCCTCACTCTTATATACATAATTCTTTATTGCTCAAAGACTAGGTATTCTAAAAGGTTACTCTGGTTTTGTTTCAGCATCCGTTCTTCCAACAGGACATGAGCAAGCGACTTGCGATAGACCTCCTGCACAAGTACTCAAACCCGCCCACGAACTGTAACCAAGAACTGGACGATGAGGTTAGTGTGGCGTCTACCACGCCCGGAAAATGTACGAAACAATCGCGTCCGTGATCACCGCGTGCAACGTTTGTGTGCGTGGATGGTGCCGTTGTAGGTAAATGTATGAAACAATAGCGTCCGTGATCACCGCATGCAACGCTTTTGTGCGTGGACGGTGCCGCTGTAGGTAAATGTATGAAACGATTGGATCACCTCATGCAACGTTTGTGTGTGTGGACGGTGCCATTATAGGTAAATGTATGAAACAATCGCGTCCGTGATCACCTCATGCAACGTTTGTGTGCGTGGACGGTGCCGTTGTAGGTAAATGTATGAAACAATAGCGTCCGTGATCACCGCATGCAACGCTTTTGTGCGTGGACGGTGCCGCTGTAGGTAAATGTATGAAACGATTGGATCACCTCATGCAACGTTTGTGTGTGTGGACGGTGCCATTATAGGTAAATGTATGAAACAATCGCGTCCGTGATCACCGCATGCAACGTTTGTGTGCGTGGACGGTGCCGTTGTAGGTAAATGTATGAAACAATCGCGTCCGTGATCACCTCATGCAACGTTTGTGTGCGTGAACGGTGCCTTTGTAGGTAAATGTATGAAACAATCGCGTCCGTGATCACCGCATGCAACGTTTGTGTGCGTGGACGGTGCCGCTGTAGGTAAATGTATGAAACAATCGCGTCCGTGATCACCGCATGCAACGTTTGTGTGCGTGGACGGTGCCGCTGTAGGTAAATGTATGAAACAATTGCGTCCGTGATCACCGCATGAAATGTTCGTGTGCGTAGACGGTGCCGCTGTAGGTAAAAACTGATGAGTGATTGTGTATTCCAGGCGATATCGAACATGCCCCAGCGGATAGCGTCCAAGCTGACGCAGGGTCGACCCGGCAGGAGGGTGATGCCGCGCTCCAGACCGCACTCACTCGTCGACACCGCCTCCGACGAAGCTGTCAGGTTCGTGGACAACCGCCGTGGCGCTGTGGCCGAAGGCCCGCCTGAGACGCAGTAGGTTGCGGGTTCGTTACCCGCCGCGGGACAAATGTTTGTATGATATGCGAATGTATTATATATAATAGGTATGTGTATGGCTAGGGTTCAGAAAACAGAATCGTGCGTCCAGTCCTAATTTAGTTTGTCATCTAGGTATTCTTTTACGGTATAATAGGACTTGCCAATAAGAAAATCAAATAATTTACGTATGAAACATAACAGACCTTCACTGATCAGTACATCGAGTGGTAACTCATTGTAAATTCTGGGCGCAATCCCATAAACACTCTTTGAGAGTAGGTCTTAACAGCTAGTGCAAAAAAAAATATTTCTGTTGATGAATATTTCTTTGTGATCTCGAAACATCAGTCGGTCGTACTAGCTTAGTTCTATTGCGATGAATAATCAGTATCCAACACCTTCTCCATTTCTTCCTTATTACTTTTTTTATGATGCACATTAACTAATTACATACCGTATTAAATAAATGGTAGCAGCCGCAACAGACTGTACGCCCATCTCGTACGTCTGACGCGTGGGATATGGCGTGGTCACGATTGCGTGGGTACAAATGTAGCCAATGATCGTGGCAATCATAGGCTATCACTGCCGATAGACAAGAGGGGGCGATGAATGAAAATCTTTGTTCATACGGCAGGGGAAATAAATGGAGCATTCCTTGTCTTCTCTTTTGTAAACAAATCGCCAGCAAAATGTTACGAATTCGTTTAGTTTCAGATTGATCACTATTCGTCTGAAATCCGTTTTAATTTCAGATTGATCACTGTTCGTTTGAAATCCGTTTTAATTTCAGATTGACCACTGTTCGTCTTAAATCCAGTTTACTGACCATTGATCGTCTAAAATCCGTTTTAATTTCAGATTGACCACTGTTCGTCTGAAATCCGTTCTAATTTCAGATTGACCACTGTTCGTCTGAAATCCGTTTTAATTTCAAATTGACTACTGTTCGTCTGATATCCGTTTTTTAATTTAAAATTGACTACTGTTCGTCTGAAATCCGTTTTAATATCAGATTGAGCACTGTTCGTCTGATATCCGTTTTAATTTCAAATTGACTACATTTCGTCTGAAATCCGGTTTAATTTCAGATTGACCACTGTTCGTCTGAAATCCGTTTTGATTTCAAATTGAGCACTGATCGTCTGAAATCCGTTTAACTTTTAGATTGAGCACTGTTTGTCTGAAATCCGTTTAAATTTTAGATTGAGCACTGTTTGTCTGAAATCCATTTTAATTTCAGATTGAGCACTGTTCGTCTGAAATCCGTTTTAATTTCAGATTGAGCACGGATCCGCGCGAGTCCAGGAAATCCGGCGTTTACGATGACTCCCCCATCGTGGATCTGGACGCGGACGACGATCTGAGCGTGCGCTCCATCGCCAAGAGCCACGGAGCCCTGCAGGACATCAACCGATGCGACGGAGATACTATCAAGCGGAACAATGGTAAATGGCGGTCTAGACAAATATATCACGCTTACTTTTCCTTTTACGCTAACGCAAATTTGTCAAGGTAAAATTTGGCAGCTGTCACGTGACATTTCCACAGCTAATGTCATTCCCATACAATTACATCCCATACATACAACTATGTGCAAGTATATAGTTGTGTGAGTTAATGTATTTATATATTTACTAGCTGCGCCCCGCGGTTTCATCCGCGTAAGTTTAGATTTTATACTCGTGATAACTTTGAAATTCAATGTCCGATTCGAATGAACTAAAAAGTATTTTACTGCTACATAAATACCCTTGATGATAAAACTGTTTATTTGAATAAGAATTAATACAACGATACGAATACAACCAACTATTGTTTCTACCGGCGATCTAATTAAATTTTACAACACAAAAGCTGCTATTGTGACTTAACTGTGATAGTTAGATATATTCCCTCCAGCACTTTTTTGAAGGTAATAATGAATACTTTAATCATGTAGTATATATTTTTTATGTATCATCAATAGTTTTCTCAGCGCACGCCAAATAATGAATTTTATAGGCAACATTTGTTTACATTTTTGCATTTTCCCTTAAGGATCTCTAATTTTTTGAAAATAAATTATAGCCTATGTTACTTCCTGATAATTTAGTTTTCTATTAGTGAAGTAATGGTTAAAATCGGTCCAGTAGTTTCGGAGCCTATTCGATACAAACAATCAAAAAAATCTTTCCTCTTTATAATATTAGTATAGATGAATTAATTATTAATTGCATATTTCCAGCATTCCACCGGCAGGCCAGCGAAGATTGGAGCGTTGCTTCTCTGATGTCGTGTCCGAAACACAACCCGCTAACCGAGACACCGACCGACACACTGCCTCAAAGCGAAAAGTGAGTGAAGACAGCTTTATTGCAACTTTTAAGAGTGGAACATGTTCGGATATTTATATTTATGTAGAGTACAGTCAGCGACATAGAAGATAGATATTGTTAGATAACCCTATTATAGGATAGATACTAGCTTCTGCCCAAGGTTTTGCCCGCGTGGTACGCATATAAAAAGTAGCCTATGTGTTATTCTGATGTATAAGCTATATTACCTGTAAAGTTTCATCAAAATCCGTTCAGTAGTTTTTGCGTGAAAGAGGAACAAACATCCTCAAAAACTTTCACGTTTATGAAGAATGGGGCGGTAGTACGATTGACTGATTACCAAAATAAGATAAAAAAATATTGAATTAAATAACTAGCTACTTAAAATAGATTTAAACTACATACATAAATGGAAATAATTTATATATAAATATATACATCCAAATCCTACTAAAAACGCGAAAGTTTGTGAGGATGGATTTTTGTTGCTCTTTCATGCAAAAACTGCTGAACGGATTGTAATGCAGTAATTTAGCTTATACATCAGAATAACACATAGGCTACTTTTTATCCGGGTACCACGCGGACGAAGCCGTGGGCAGAAGCTAGTATATTATAAATGCTCAATTTTGTTATTACTATTTTGTAGAGAAATGAAATGTTTGTAAAGTTTGTATTTGAAGACTCCAAAAAGAAGCAGCAGTTCGGATTTCTACTGGAGTATTGTGAATCTTCTTTTGTCTCTGACTTTACCAGGCTGTAAAATATTACACATCGAGCATTACTTTCATTTCACCCGCGACGACAGGAGTATATGAGTAAGAAATTGTCTGTTTCCTTGTCTGTTAGTAAAGAAGAAAGAAAATAAATTTATTTGACACAAATTTTACAGAGAGGATATAGGTAGGAAGGAACATAAATCTATACACACTAGCCTCCGATTGTGATGTGTATCAGCAATCTGCGAACAAAACAAAAAAAAAACTGAAAAAGTCAATAAATAAATACCATTTATCTCCGTAACGGCTTATCGGATTGTGATGTGGGTTTTCGCAATCGATTTGTATGTCTTCCAGGCTGGTTCTTAGATAGATCTTTATTTTCAATTCTTCAAAGGTATATGAGACAATTCATTTAACGGAACATACACTCGCGGCCATGTTGAATTGAGGAGTAAAAAATAGAGATGGGGTATGATGTGACTTAAACTAAAATATCGATGTCGCGCTGCGACAAAGTAGAGGGTAGTCGGAGGCACGTTCAAATATTACATTTGGCACATGCCCGCGTTTTACAAGTTTCAAGTTAAAAAAAAGCCAATTGCATTTTTAGGAAGAAAAAAAACCTAAACACTTTCACACAGCATCATCTAGCCTCAAACTAAGCAGAGCTTGTATTATGGGAACTACATGACTGATATATACTTTTTACATTGTTTTTAGTAAATATATTCATAGCGTAAATAGAAAACACCCTGACCAGAGAGAAAAACATAGAAATATATATATTAAAAAAAAAAAAAACAATATTTTAGAAAGATAGATCGATTATTCTGTATCATACATACACGTAGGCGAACTTTATGCTCAAAATCATTCTCAGATTTTTTTTCTAAAGCTCGATTTGTTATATTTACGGCCTATGTAGTTTTGTTTGTTTGCTTTTTTATTTATGTGGTGTTATGTGTTGTCACTTTGATATAGGGTGGCTTAGAATATGTATACCGGATGTGAGTATAAATAGTGTAAATATCAATCCAGGGGTGGATACAAATGGTATTTAAAGTGAAATTCCACTGATGGGGGTAGACACTCTTGAATTTTGTAAGTTACTTGATTCCTTAGTTAAGGTTAAGGCAGCGATTAAACGTTTAATAAAAAAAAATCCAATGCATTATTTATTTGGAACAATTTAATGCTTTCTTAGCTTTAAGTGGGGACTTACGGTATAGCAGAATATGTTTTCTTTCATTTTGTCCCATTAAAAAGTTTCAGACCGAACACAATAGACATTATTTCTTATTGTAAAATGGAAAATATCCTCGTACCGTCCTATGGGTGAAGGCACCGACTAAGTTTCGACTCATTCCGAGAGTCTTTATCAGGGGGAGTAATCGGTGTGCGTCGCGTATTGCACAGATATACTCTTGTTGTTTTTAAAAAAAAAAAATACTGTATCAAAGTGGCATTATATATTCTGTGTAATAAAACATAATTATTATGTATTTTTTTATTTTATTTATATTATTATTTTGTAGCAAGTGGTGTCGGGTGATCACTGGTGATGATATATTGAATATGAGTTTAAGGTATTCGGAAAAGTTTTCTAAAGAAAAATCTAAATTTATACTAACAGTTTTATGGATTATGTTCTAACAAAATTTGGGATTCGTTTGTAATTATGGTGGCAGTTTCTTTTCTTCAAAATTTATGGGTGTTTTTGCACTGTGAGAGAATAGTATATAGTTTACACGATTTTTTAACTATGCATGTTGATTTTGGGTCGCGAAAGTGTTTGGCTTTAAAAATGTTTTTGGGAATTCTATCTTTAAGTTTGTTCGAGGTAAGATTTTGTACTGCAGCAATACATTATTTCGCTGCCTTGAGTGTGAAGTATTTACTAGGGAAATATGGTCTAAATTACATAATGTCTTATCTTTAAATGTCTAAAATTCCTTACAGTTATACCAAGAAAGAATAAATTGTGTTTTAATTAAATTAGCAAAAAAATATATATATTTTTCTTATATTGGACAAATACACGTGAAGGCTTTTAAATGCTAAAGAAACAGTCATTGCCATTCAGCTTGGGGATGCATCCAGCATTCGGAAAGCTATCGTCTAGTGATCTGAATCAGTTGAGCTATCTATATATCGTCTAGACTGTATTTTTTACAAAATTATTAAAAGTTAAATACAAAATGATCGAAATGAGGCACGTACCAAATATAATCTTTGGGTGTGGCTCTGACTACCCCTACTAGATATCTGAAGATGTCTATCATGGTATGTATTTACAGTCATGACATAAATAGATAGATAACACTTTATTGTGCATAACATTATGTTGTTTACAAATTCAAACAGAGCAAATTTCAAGCTAATCTTGGGAGTACAATCGACGATCTTATCCCTAATAGCGATATCTACCAGGCAATCTTTGGATGGACAGGATTTCAGGAGTTTTTTATTAATAGATCAGTTGTATTCATTCTGTTAATAAGGTTTAAAAGACATGTAAATTTAGACTATATTTCCACTGCCACATAGTTGAAGTCAGCGTGATAGCACATGTGTGTAAGTTGTCTCTCTTGTTTTAGGAGCCTCTTGCAATATATTGACGAAGAATTAATGCTCAGGTAAAAACGAGGTTATTGCATGTACATTATTCTGAATGTATGTGTTCCGTAGATGCTTTGCGTGTATGTGCAGAAATAGAACTGGTACATTTTTGAGATGCCACCCGTATTGATACGTTTAGTCTTCCCGATGTTTTCACAGATTTCACTGTATTTTGATAAATAAAATGAAAGATAAAATAGTAAATTTACTACTTATATAAACACTTGTACATACGAACATAAATGTATTTATTAAACGTATTTATTTTTAAAACGTAGTATTCTTAAGTTCATATGATACTTAAGTCCCTTTAGAGTTACATCAATCGATATTCTTAAGTCCTTGATTCAGTCAATGATTTAAATACTTAATATATAATTACATTATTAAAAAAGCTTTTTGGCATAGCATCTTTTGCATTAAATAGTTTTGTTAGAATTCATTTACTCCTAGCTATAGCATGTAGCATGTATTATTAGACCAAGCTTTAAAATCCGCCATTTTTTAACTAAAAAATAAGTATTTAAACCTTAAAAAAATCCCATTTAAAGCAAAAGTATTTAAAAATATGTTTTATTTCCACCTAGCACCACTTGTTATTTTAATTAAAAAAAATAACCTCGCATAGACCTACCTACCCCCTTACCAAAAAACGCTGTTGTATGTCACTTTAGTTAAAAGCGTGTGTAAAATAAAAGTCGTCACACACGGTTAATCCCCATCCTACTGTCAAAAAGTGGCAGGTCTTATTTTAAACAAACTTTTAACTAAAACGACGCTAAACATTTTTTTTGGTATGGCCACTAATTTTGTGTCTAACAAAAGCTTACGACATAACCGCACTACACGAGCTTGCTAAAATCCCCCTAAAATCGGGACTAACTTAATCTTTTCACAGGGCAACACTGCCGTTGACCGCGGAAACGGTCGCCATGCAGCAAGCTGGCAACACCGGCACCTCTTTACACGACCAACATCTCTCCCAATGCATTCAATTGAAGCAGAACTATCTGAATAACTCCAACACGAATATATATCAAAACTTAGCTTCCAATCTCACGAGCGCCTCTCGAGTTTCCATAGACGATCCGCTATGCCGCAAAATGGGGGAGGACATTCTATACGTGGACCATGAGAACGAGGTTCTAGAACCGCGGAACGCCAACTGCGAGTGCGGGTTATGCCCTAAACCGGAACAAACTCACAACAACACGCTATCCGACCTACAGCGTTCCGTCGCGCCGAAATGCTCCTGTGATTCGTGTAACCAAAACGGCGATATCCTTAGCTACTACAGAAATTGCTCGAATCAAAACTCTGATTCGGGTATTGTAATATGCGAGACTTGTAAGAAACAGAAGATATCTATATCGAACTTCAAAGCGCTGCAGATAGCGAATAGTTTGAGGATAGCTGACGAGAAAATGTCGAACGGCGCGGCGTCTGATGAGGAGTTGTTTAGGAAGATTGATATGAGTTTGAATATGGAGGACACGGAGCATAGGAAGAAGCATAACAGGCATAATTCCGATTCTGTGACAGCTGGTAAGGAACGTATTCTTATAAATGAGTCTGAGTTATCAGTCAGCTTGTGTTATAAATGGGATGAAAGGGTACAGAAACGTAAATGGAATGAATGCTGAACGATTCTTAGAACATATATTTCTCCCTTATCTAGAAAACATCGTGTGTAAACCGGAATGCTCTAGAACCGAAAATTCGAAGGCATGTGCGATCTGTTAGTGTTCCAATAAGAGACAATGGGCTTGCAACCTGTCACGTGGAATTAATGTTTGGACGCGCCTCTAACAACCCAACTTGGTATTCTTAAAGATCATTGAGTATGTATCTAAGGATGTATATCATGGGGGATAGATAGATAGAAAATGCTTTATTGCACAAAATTTAACAAGTACATAGGCGAACTTAATGCTAACTAGCATTTTCTTCCAGCTGACCTTTGTGTTATGAAGAGTGGGGCGGTAGTGCGTTGACTGATTATCAAAATAAGAGAAAATTATATGGAATTAAATAACTAGCTACTTAAAATAGAATAAAACTACAAACACAAATGAAATTAATTCATACATAAATATATACATCCAAATATATACTTTGTATGTATACTATAATAAGAATGTAACAGGTCCAATTCTGTACATTGAAGATATTTATAATTTTTTTTTGGTGGGCAATCTATAATCGATACTGAAGCCAAAAATGTTTTTTTTTTCATTTTTGTCTGTCTGTCAGAATCTGGGCCGCGCATGGCGCCGAAACTACTGAATGAATTCAAATGAAATTTGGCATGATTTGAGTTCACACTACCGGGTAGGACATAGGATACTTTTATTCCGAAATTCAGCACGGTTATCTTGCGAATAATTCATCTGGAGGGATGGCAATCTCGAACGAAGTTGCGGGTACAGCTAGTAAAATATAAATGCTCAATTTATAACACACAGTCGTGATTGTGTTTGTTTTGTTTTACTCAGAGTGTTATAATATCATAACTCGTTTTCAGGTATAGACCTTAGTCAGTTCTGTCAGTGCGAACTGGAGATTAAGAGGAAGACATCTTCTGTTGATGAGATTTTCAAGATGGTGGACGAGAACGGGAAAGAAGTTAAAATGGAGGTAGTCGAGGAAAAGATTGGAAGGCAACGGAGCCTCTCGGACAGTCAGCGGGACAAAGCCAAGGTCAATAATGCTGGTAAGTGTTTTATACATTACTAGCTTCTGCCCACGGCTTTGCCCACGTGGTATCCGGATAAAAAGTAGCCTATGTGTTATTCTGATGTATAAGCTATATTACTGTAAAGTTTCATCGAAATCCGTTCAGTAGGTTTTGCGTGAAAGAGTAACAAATATCCATCCTCACAAACTTTCACGTTTATGATATTAGTAGGATTTACAAAAAAGTATATAAGTAGTATATCAGTTATGTTGTTCCCATAATACAAGTTTTGCTGAGTTTGGGGCTAGATAATGCTGTGTGAAAAATGTCCAGCATTATTATTATTATTGTTATTATTATGCCGGTCTCTGCCTCTAACAACCCCTTACTTCCTATCTTTCATATTGTAAAACGGGAATTTTCACGTACTTTACTATCGGTGACTAAGTTTCGACTCCTTCCGAGAGTCTTCATCAGGGTGAGTGATCGCGTCGCGTCATGCACTACCTATCTTGGATCTGCGTCCTCAGTATTGGTCTGAGAATGTCCATCATGAGGATCATAGTCGTTAGCGTGTTTATTTTATAAGACCTTTAAAATGATTGTTACAGAGCCGGGAGCGCCAGTGGTGCCACCTAGGAGAGGTCGAGCGCGTCGATCTCACACGCCGCCCAGACCAGCTCCAAATGGTCTACCGCCTACCCCGAAGGTCCATATGGGAGCCTGCTTCTCAAAGGTATGTCTTGTGTACTCATGTAATGGTCTCATTAACTGTTATGTAATGGTCTAATCAACTGTAATGGTCTCAGAGCCTACTTCACAAGGGTATGTATTATGTACTCATGTAATGGTGTCATTGACTGTTATGTAATGGTCTTATCAACTGTAATGGTCTGAGAGCCTGCTTCACAAAGGTATGTCTTGTGTATTCAGCTGTTATGAAATGGTATCATTAACTGTAATGTTATGGTTTAATCAACTGTAATGGTCTCAGAGCCTCCTTCACAAAGATATGTCTTGTGTATTCATGTAATGGTCTCATAAACTGAACTCAGAATAACATCCTGTATAATTTTTATTTTACAGGTGTTTAATGGATCTCCTCTCAGGATTAACTGTACAGCATCTTGGATTCATCCCGACACCAGAGATCAACACATACTTATAGGTAATTATTTTATATAACAACTAGCTTCCGCCCACGGCTACGCCCGCGTGGTACCCGCATAAAAAGTAGCCTATCTGTTATTCTGATGTATAAGCTATATCACTGTAAAGTTTCATCAAAATCCGTTCAGCAGTTTTTGCGTGAAAGAGTAACAAACATCCATCCTCATAAACTTTCGCGTTTATAATATTAGTAGAATTTCACTCGTAACATACTGATTGTTACAGGAGCCGAGGAAGGCATCTATACGTTGAATCTGAACGAGCTACATGAAACGGCGATGGACCAACTGTGTCCGCGACGGACGATATGGCTGCACGTTATTAAAGACGTACTCATGTCACTCTCTGGTAAGCTATTTTAAGTCACTCCTAGTTTCAGAACTCTTCTGTAGAAGAGTGAATTGGCAGGTGCCGCTTCATCCTACATAGCCCAGCAACCATTCCATAAGTGTATACTACTGCAATAGCCTAGTTTATCACTCATATTTCCCAGCCCCGGATCTAGGGGGAGCAAACCGGGGCACCTGCCCCGGGCGGCAGTTTCAAGGGGCGCCAAAATATGTTTGAAAAAGAAATCCAGCGCCCGTTCTATGGATTCTTCATTTGATTTTAAAACGCCCAGTTGGTTTCTGAACACATCCAAAGGGTGAATTCCGAAAACCGCTGCGACAAGCTGAATGGGAATGCACCCTAAGGTGATTTATGAACGTAATTTATTCAAGGGTTCTTATTCTCCCGGTCAAAAAAAATGCCCCCCATTATATATTTGTGTATTTTTTTTTACAATTTATGTCAAAAGCTGGAGAGAGGAGGCGCCACTATCAAGTTTCTGCCCCCGTTCGAAAAAATCGTAGATCCGGGCCTGATATATCCAATAGTTTACATCAGTCGCCATACACAAAATTTAGTTTTTTATATGATAATTACAAACGGCCTCTTAGTGTTGGCTTCGGCACCACTAATGCCTGTAAAGGCTCCAGGTATAAGCCTGAAATGTTAAATGAATAAAGAGGAATACTAATAATAAATAAAATTATTCGATAATGCTGGACATTTTCACACGGCATCATCTTACACCAAAGTAAGCAGAGCTTGTGTTATGGGAACTACATGACTGATATACTACTTATATACTTTTGTTTTGTAAATACATGTTATACATAAAAAAATACTCAGACCCGAGACAAATCTTTGCAGATCATACAAACATTTGTCCCGCGACAAATTGATCAATTATTTATGTTTCATAAAGAATTACAGAATGTAATTTATAATTGTTTTCACATGACACACTTCACACCATCTGAGAATGACTGGTATAGAATGCTTTAGCATTAAGACCTCCTAGCGTAGTGCTACGTATTGTTTGTGCAGAAGTTGCAAGATATATAGAAAATACTTTATTGCACACCAAATATTTCAGATTAGTTAAGTACTAATAACTTTGACAGTTTGTATAATTAGCGATCTCTACCAGTCAACCTTTGGATGGAACGTACTGTACGTACTGTACAATTATAGTATTGCATAAATAAACTGGCTATTCGTCCGATCTGTCTCGGATATCTCACTCGCTTCGCTCGATTAAATAATCGTCAATGCTTGTTACAGGTAAAACTCCGTCATTGTACAGGCACGAACTGCTCGCTTTGCTCAGTGCGAGAGGTAACAAATCACTCAGGGTGCTACCACCAAGATTACTGCCGAGAAGATTCGCCCTCACCACCAGAGTACCCGACACCAGAGGTAATATTGACCACTCGCATAAACTCCACATTCCAACCACTTAATGACCACTTTTAAGAATATACCACTTCCCATAATATCCATTTTTCCATAACGCCCCTGTTCGGATTAAGTAAACCGTACACACAGCGATTTTGCATTCCATAATGACCACTTTAAAGAATGTACCACTTCCCATAATAGCCATTTTTCCCAAACGCCCCTGATCGGATTAAATAAGCCAAACACGCAGCAATAGTGCATTCCATAATGACCACTTTAAAGAATATACCACTACCCACAATATCATTTTTTCCATAACGCCCCTGTTTGGATTGTGTAAACCGTACACGCAGCGATTGTGCACTTTTGTATTGCAAGCAATTGAAGCACATTCGCTCGTTCCACCTTAACCTTAAGACTCTCGGAATGAGTCGAAACTTAGTCGGTGCCTTCACCGATAGTGCGGTACGTGAAAATTCCCGTTTTTAATAAAAATTATTGCTTATAACAATCATCATTAAAAATAACTTATAAAACATTACAATACCAATAATAATTAATGAAAATATTCAAAAATGCAATTGAAAATTAACTTGATTTTATTTTATATTATTTATGAAATAAAATCCACAGCCCTTATTTAAACAAATAACTCTTACTAATCCTACTACTATTATAAACGTGAAATTTTTGAGGATGGATGTTTGTTACTCTTTTACGCAAAAACATCTGAACGGATTTTGATGAAACTTTACAGTAATATAGCTTATACATCAGAATAACACAAAGGCTACTTTTTATCCGGGTACCACGCGGGCGTAGCTGTGGGCGGAAGCTAGTAAAAAATACGATTTAAAATTACCTCGGTTACGGTAACCGCTTACCAATGTTAAAAAAAAACATTTGATATTATTTTCTTAACAAAACTTTTACAAAATTTTCAGGTTGCACGGTATGCGCGGTCGGTAGGAATCCCTACAACGGGTACAAATATCTTTGCGGAGCGACGCCCGCCGGTCTCTTCCTCATGCAGTGGTATGATCCACTTAGAAAATTCATGCTGTTGAAGGTAAGTGCAGACGAATTCAAAAAGTGACGATATTGAAACTTGACACAAAATGTCGACTCTTATGTTGCTGGACAACGAATTGAGAAAGTGACGATATTGAAACTTAACACAAAATGTCGATTCTATGTTGCGGGACAATGAGTTGAGAAAGTGACGATATTGAAACTTGACACAAAATGTCGATTCTATGTTGCTGGACAATGAGTTGAGAAAGTGACGATATTGAAACTTGACACAAAATGTCGATTCTATGTTGCTGGACAATGAGTTGAGTAATTGACGATATTGAAACTTGACATAAAATGTCGATTCTATGTTGCTGGACAACGAATTGAGAAAGTGACGATATTGAAACTTAACACAAAATGTCGATTCTATGTTGCTGGACAATGAATTGAGAAAGTGACGATATTGAAACTCGACACAAAATGTCGATTCTATGTTGCTGGACAACGAGTTGAGAAAGTGACGATATTGAAACTTGACACAAAATGTCGATTCTATGTTGCTGGACAATGAATTGAGAAAGTGACGATATTGAAACTTAACACAAAATATCGATTCTATGTTGCTGGACAACGAATTGAGAAAATGATGATATTGAAACTTTCCGCCGACGTTATTGCCTACGGAAAGTGGTATTTGTCTAGACACAATTCAATCTTTCCGCTGGCGCTATTGCCAACGGAAAGTGGTATTTTTCTCGACACAATTCAATCTTTCTGCAGGCGTTATTGCCTACAGAAAGTGGTATTTGTCTAGACACAATTTAATCTTTCCGCTGGCGCTATTGCCAACGGAAAGTGGTATTTGTCTCAATACAATTCAATCTTTCCGCAGGCGTTATTGCCAACGGAAAGTGGTATTTGTCTAGACACAATTTAATCTTTCCGCTGGCGCTATTGCCAACGGAAAGTGGTATTTGTCTCAACACAATTCAATCTTTCCGCAGGCGTTATTGCCAACGGAAAGTGGTATTTGTCTAGACACAATTCAATCTTTCCGCCGGCGTTAACGTCAACGGAAACTGGAATTTGTCAAGACACCCTGACATGAAGTACTGAATGCCTTAAAAATATACCTTCCTCTTGTTCGCAGAACATAGAATGTGTGCTGCCCACCCCCCTGCTTGTGTTCGAGCTGATAATAACACCGGAACTGGAGTACCCACTGCTATGTGTGGGGGCCACGAGGAAGCCCCTCCGGCTAAACCTGATCAATATCAACTCAGGTAACAGTGGTAAGATTTCAAGACGCACTTTTTTTCTTACCTGCACGATACGTCTTAATCTATCCTACTTCCTACTGCTATAAACGCGAAAGTTTGTGAGGATGGATGTTTGTTACTCTTTCACGCAAAAACTACTGAAAGGATTTTGATGAAACTTTACAGTAATATAGCTTATACATCAGAATAACACATGGGCTACTTTTTATCCGGGTACCACGCGGGCGAAGCCGTGGGCGGAAGCTAGTAATCTATACTAATAATACATTTGTTAATCAGATATTATTTTCGAATAGCTGAGTGGATTGACGATAACTCAATATAATTTACAAGCGATTTCCTTTGTTGTGAAATGAAAAGCATTTGAAAAAAGTGCTAGAATATTTAAGCTCACCATAGTAAGTGTTTATATAGATAGATAGATCTATGTGGAGAACACTCGGGGAGGTCTATGCTGGAAAGCAAGACAATTAAGAAACCGGTGTCTTATACAAAAATATATATAATTATTATTTTATTTACATATACTTACTTACCTAAACAAATTTATTTGTGGTTATATGTAGAAATAAGATAAAATATTACTATTAGATTGTTAATAAAGGCTATTATTATTATTAAATAAATAAATAATGCTGGACATTATTCCTCTTTATTTATTTATAATCTCAGGCTTATACCTGGAGCCTTTATAGGCATTAGTGGAGCCAAAGCTAACAGTAAGAGGACTTTTTGTACAATACAATATATAAAAAACGGTTTTTCGTGGATGGTGAATGATGAAACTATTGGATATATTGTGTGATAATCTGGACTATTGCAGGAGTAAATGCTTAAGGAATGGTTACTGGGCTATGTAGGATGAAACGGCAGCTGCCAATTCTGACTCAAATTCAAATCAAATCATAGGCAGGTGATGAGTTGCCGTCCACTAAACGGGCCCCATAAGTGCCGCCAACGATAGGCAGCGTAGAGGCAACGTTGGTGTGGACGGGTAAATGGTGTGGAGAGTTGTGCTGCAGTTTCACTAAACGCTACTCCCGGCTTTATGCCTTTAACACTCCCACCCTTGGAGCGTAGGTTCCGCTCTTGCGCCTCCACCTCCGACCGGCCGGCTAAGGCAAGCCGAAGGTCAGGGGTCTCCGTCGACCCCAGGGAGTAAAAGGCTCCGCGGTGTCGCCACGCATCGAACGCTCGCCACAAGCGCGCCCTGCGGGATGATGTGCACTATATCGTCGTCGGTGGCGGGGCATGGACCGGGTGCAGCCCGGCAGCTTGCGAAGTCGGCTCCCATCGCGGTGGCCATCCGACGGCGGTCGTCCTCATCGCACAGGTGGTCGCGGCGGCCGAGGCGACTGGTAGCGGCCTGCTCTTGTTTCATTTGCTGTTGGTTCTGGAGGTCACAGGTTTCTTATAGCTGGACAGTGACGAAGGCAGCGGTGGTTGTAGGGCGTGCATTGGAGTCCGCTTGTGTACATTTCCTTTGAAATTTTGCTAAACTTTGCCATGACATTTTGGATTGTCATGTATGTCAGATGTGTAAACAATGCTGAACCGGAGAAAATTTTACAGTTTTGGTGGAATTTATGAGTTTCTTCATTTGTTCTTGAAAATGTTGCAAGAAAATTATTATTATTCATAAATTCATATTGTAAAAACAGGAATTTTCACGTACTGCACTATCGGTGAAGGCACCGACTAAGTTTCGACTCATTCCGAGAGTCTTCATCAGGGTGAGTGGTTGCGACTTTCTCCTTCCGCGTGAAAATTCCCGTTTTTACAATATGAATAGTCAAGTTCACGATAGTTTTTGGAATAAAATTATTCATAAAATTAAATGGTCAAAGTTTCAAATCGTCAACTAAAAAGTCATTAATATTGTAATAGCACTTCAAACAAAAACTTTATAAAAAAGCATACTATAAAATATCTGATTATTTAGATGACAGAAACTCGTGGGTTTTGAAAAGGATCATTAAAAAGAATAACCAGCCTTGTTTTCTTGGCTTTCTTTTCTGGAGTGATCCTTGTGATTTTAATGAATAAATGAATTTTGACATTGACTTATATCAGTCATGTAGTTCCCGTAATACAAGCACTGCTTAGTTTGGGGCTAGATGATGCTGTGTGAAACATGTCCAGCATTATTTATTTATAATTGTTTTTTTGTTCTTAGGAGCAACTTGGTTCCATTCGGACGAGTTGGACGCCAGCGTCGGAGGTTCGAACACAGTGATCCCGCGTCCGGAGAGATTGCACACGCTAAGAGCTGTACATCAACTGAGCAAGGATGCGGTACGTTGCAACTTATATAGTCAAGTTAGTTAATAGTTCGCAGAACCGTCAGTCGCTTGGGAAGTAATGTTCACGAATGGCGACCACGAACCGGACGAAAAGTACATCAGCTGAGCAAGGATGCGGTAAGTTGCAACTTATATAGTCAAGTTAGTTAATAGTTCGCAGAACCGACAGCCGCTGGAGAGGTAAGGTTCGCGAATGGTGACCACGAACCGGATCAAAAGTACGTCAACTGTGCAAGGATTCGGTAAGTTGCAACATATAAGTTATGTTAGTTAATAGTTCACTGAACCGACAGCCGCTGGATAGGTAAGGTTCGTGAACGGCGACCCCGAACCGGACAAAAAAGCGGATATTTGCAGCAGTTTTCCGGTTTGTCCGGTTTATTTTTGTGTTGTCACAGATTAAAGAACCGCAGAGGTATTTTTTTGGGATTTTAATGATTCTGTTTTAAATGGGTAAGAGCCTAGATAAATTTTATGGAAAAATTCCACCCCTGAGGGTGAATAAATGTGGAATAAAATTTCATATTGCTTTTTTTTTATTAACTCTCCGTTTATTCCGCTTGAATGATTCATTTTTTTGAATTTCGTTAAAAGCATGACACTGTAGCGTCCAAGAATCACACGAGGGTGTAATCAGTTTATATTATATTCCACTTTTTTATGTTATCGTGGATACATTGTCCATATTTCTGTTCCACAGGTTCTGGTGTGTCATGAGAACGTGGTGGACATAATCCCGGTGCTGCCGGCGACGTGCGACGGCCGCTACCGAGGGCAGACCGAGGAGGACAAGCGGAGAGGCAGGCTCGTCTCCAGGATACAGTTCCACTTCAACATCGACAGCATACGTGAGTGGAACTCGGAACTGTCGCGGTCACTGAACATAATCGTTTTTTTTATATTTTTCGGACCTCTGTAGCGCAGTGGGCGAAGGCCCGCCAGAGACGCAGAAGGTTGCGGTTTCGATTCCCGCCCCGGGATAAATGCTTGTATGATCTGCATATATTAGTCTCGGGTCTGGCTGTTTTCTATGTATAATATGTGTGTATTTACAAAAATATGTAAGTAGTGTATCAATAATGTAGTTCCCATAACACAAGCTTTGCTTTCTTTGGAGCTCAAGATGATGCTGTGGTAACACAATAATGACCAGAATTATTATTTAAAAGAATAAAAAATATGCTGTAAATATTACTGTTCGGCGGTAATAAAAACGCTCGCTTGTAACGTCGTATAGATAGATATATTGAAAATCCTTTATTTTGCACAAGTTAAAACAAGTACATAGACGAATTTAATGCTAATTCGTATTTTCTTCTGTTGGATGATGTTTTTTTTAAACAGACAAGTTATCCCACACTGGGATTCCCTGTGTCGCCATAACACCCAGACCTGGAATAGATATCACTATGATAAGACCGCCTATTATCCTTTAATAAAAGAAATGATGTTTCTTTAAAGTGCAAATAAAAAAAACTTAAACTTAAATATACTCACAGCAACATAAAAAAAGCGAGATAAATATCTGAATGTGTGTTTGTTGCAGTGTGTCTCGCGGACAGCGTGCTGGCGTTCCATCGTCACGGCGTGCAGGGCCGCTCGCTGCGGAACGCTGACGTCACGCAGGAGATCACCGACAGGAGCCGCAGCTATCGACTACTGCCGCACGACAAGTCAGTTACATACAATCTTACTATTATTATAAACGTGCTGGCGTTCCATCGTCACGGCGTGCAGGGCCGCTCGCTGCGGAACGCTGACGTCACGCAGGAGATCACCGACAGGAGCCGCAGCTATCGACTACTGCCGCACGACAAGTCAGTTACATACAATCTTACTATTATTATAAACGTGCTGGCGTTCCATCGTCACGGCGTGCAGGGCCGCTCGCTGCGGAACGCTGACGTCACGCAGGAGATCACCGACAGGAGCCGCAGCTATCGACTACTGCCGCACGACAAGTCAGTTACATACAATCTTACTATTATTATAAACGTGCTGGCGTTCCATCGTCACGGCGTGCAGGGCCGCTCGCTGCGGAACGCTGACGTCACGCAGGAGATCACCGACAGGAGCCGCAGCTATCGACTACTGCCGCACGACAAGTCAGTTACATACAATCTTACTATTATTATAAACGTGCTGGCGTTCCATCGTCACGGCGTGCAGGGCCGCTCGCTGCGGAACGCTGACGTCACGCAGGAGATCACCGACAGGAGCCGCAGCTATCGACTACTGCCGCACGACAAGTCAGTTACATACAATCTTACTATTATTATAAACGTGCTGGCGTTCCATCGTCACGGCGTGCAGGGCCGCTCGCTGCGGAACGCTGACGTCACGCAGGAGATCACCGACAGGAGCCGCAGCTATCGACTACTGCCGCACGACAAGTCAGTTACATACAATCTTACTATTATTATAAACGTGCTGGCGTTCCATCGTCACGGCGTGCAGGGCCGCTCGCTGCGGAACGCTGACGTCACGCAGGAGATCACCGACAGGAGCCGCAGCTATCGACTACTGCCGCACGACAAGTCAGTTACATACAATCTTACTATTATTATAAACGTGCTGGCGTTCCATCGTCACGGCGTGCAGGGCCGCTCGCTGCGGAACGCTGACGTCACGCAGGAGATCACCGACAGGAGCCGCAGCTATCGACTACTGCCGCACGACAAGTCAGTTACATACAATCTTACTATTATTATAAACGTGCTGGCGTTCCATCGTCACGGCGTGCAGGGCCGCTCGCTGCGGAACGCTGACGTCACGCAGGAGATCACCGACAGGAGCCGCAGCTATCGACTACTGCCGCACGACAAGTCAGTTACATACAATCTTACTATTATTATAAACGTGCTGGCGTTCCATCGTCACGGCGTGCAGGGCCGCTCGCTGCGGAACGCTGACGTCACGCAGGAGATCACCGACAGGAGCCGCAGCTATCGACTACTGCCGCACGACAAGTCAGTTACATACAATCTTACTATTATTATAAACGTGCTGGCGTTCCATCGTCACGGCGTGCAGGGCCGCTCGCTGCGGAACGCTGACGTCACGCAGGAGATCACCGACAGGAGCCGCAGCTATCGACTACTGCCGCACGACAAGTCAGTTACATACAATCTTACTATTATTATAAACGTGCTGGCGTTCCATCGTCACGGCGTGCAGGGCCGCTCGCTGCGGAACGCTGACGTCACGCAGGAGATCACCGACAGGAGCCGCAGCTATCGACTACTGCCGCACGACAAGTCAGTTACATACAATCTTACTATTATTATAAACGTGCTGGCGTGAAAGTTTGTGAGGATGGATGTTTGTTACTCTTCCACTCAAAAACTACTTAACCGATGAACTTTACAGCAATATAGCCTATACGTCAGAATAACACAGAGGCTACTTTTTATTCGAGTAGCACGCGGGCGAAGCCGTGGGCAGGGGCTAGTATGCCATAATCATAACATGGTATTAAATAAGAGGCTACAATCTCCGAAATTCACCAAAATTTTAATATACGCGTCATCTACTCCTCACTTGCAAGGAGAATACTCTGAGGAATTTTTAATAGTTTCACCCCTTCTGAAGCGTCAGCTAATGTATTGGAAATCTGTCTCGAAGCTCTATCTATTGATCCTCTGCCGGCGGCTTCGCCCGCGTGGTACTCGGATAAAAAGTAGCCTATGTGTTATTCTGATGTATAAGCTATATTACTGTAAAATTGCATCAAAATCCGTTCAGTAGTTTTTGCGTGAAAGAGTAACAAACATCCGTCCTTACAAACTTTAGCGTTTATGATATAAAGTAGGATAGTAACATGTATTTATATTAAGAACTAACTGTACCGAGCCATTTGATTTTACCGGTACAATTGTATAGCCGACATAGGTATGACATATTAATATCCCGTTAAAATAAAAGGGTTTTTATTGGAGATTTCTTACGAACTTTACTTTAAATTGGCTGTTTTTTATCCGGGTACCACACGGGCGAAACCATAGGCATTAACTAGAAACTTATTTACCTAGCATGTAGTGACTGTGACGCGGGTGCTTCCCTCTTCCCATGGCTTCCCTCGCGTGGTACCCGGATAAAAAGTAGCCTGTGTGTTATACTTCGTCACCTACCCTGCTGCATTCAAATCGGTCCTTCTGTTACGGAGATTTTTTGCAACTAAACTACCAAACTTTGACATCGGCCCACTGCACATGCAAAATCCGCTATGTCATTTTTTACATAGCGTATTTAGTTTTTTTTAATTCCCCGTTTTTTAGTATCTCTGTTGGTGTAGGATGCTAAAAAACGAGCAAAAAAAAGAAGTTTTTTCGGATTTGCACTGACGTTATATAACATCAGTAAGATAATAATAATTAACACCCAATAGTCACATACATAGTCCTGTCTCCACACTAGCTTTCCCTGTGTCGTGGGTATCAGGAACTACGGGTAATAGTGTACACAACACCTTATCTGTCCCTCGTATAAAGTTGTTTTTCCTAAAAAAAACATCCCTATAATGGGTATCAAAAGAAAGGGTTTTAGAGGCGATTGCAGTTTTTTTTATTGTGTTTTTTTTACAGGGTGGTGGTGTTAGAATCGCATTCGCTACAGACAAACACACAGACCGGCGAAGATGGAAATGATCTCTATATACTGGCAGGACATGAGGCCTCTTATTAGGTAACGTTACAGAGATGATAATACCGCTGTTTCTGAGAAAAACAACCTATAATTCGAGCTGTTTTACTCGCTTTAGCAATATAAAAGGTTGATACCATATATTTTGGGATGTTTGAAATTAAGGTTTTACAGTGGTCATAGACAAACGATCACCTGAATTCGCTGTCTAGCGTTGAGAAGTAGCAGGGCATGATACCTCTTGTTAAGTAATGTTACAGAGATGATAATTCCGCTGTTTCTGAGAAAAAAACTTACAAGCCGAGTTTTTTTATCTAAGCGGATAGCAATATAAAAGGTTGATAAGTACCATATTTTCTGAGAGAATGTTTGAAATGAAGGTTTTGAAATTGTTATAGACAAACGATCACCCGAATTCGCTGTCTAGCGTTGGGAAGTTCTGCGGCTTGATTATGTAAATTTGGCGTAAAAAAGGATTCTCAGAATCCAAACTAAGTTCAAACTTTTAAATAATGTCAGTTTTTCATTGAGACGATAATCGTTTGTAGACATACCGTAGTTTACCCGACTGCTAATTAAAGCTGTAATTATGTTTAAAACTTTTAAATTCGTTGTGTACACGCTTGGTACGATCCTCTGGCTTTAAAGATTTCGTGGTTCGGAAGGCATTTTAAACAGTTATTCCGACTAGAACAGCCGCTAAGCTAAACATGTTTATAAATCAATATATACCTACATTGGCAACAAATTTATAAAGAATATGTATTTTGTATTTGTAATAACTTTTGTGCTAAAACATCTTTATGCTAATCTTCTATTCGAAAAGGGCGCATATAACACATACACAAAAATATTTATATGAAAAAGTATAATTAAATAAATAATAAATAAATAAATAATGCTGGACAATCCACACAGCATAATCTAGCCCCAAGCTAAGCAGAGCTTGTGTTATGGGTACTAGATGACTGATATACTTAATACAATACATTACATAGATAGATATTTTTTTATTATACATAGAAAATACCCAGAACATCCGGAACAAATATTTGCAGATCGTACAAACATTTGTCCCAGGGCGGGAATCGAACCCGCCCTCCTGTGTCGCAGGCGGACCTTCGCCCACCGCGCCACATCGGTCGTCAATTGTTAAATAGATAAAAAATATTTATTGCACAACTAAAAGTACTGTACATAGATGAACTTAATGCTAGATAGCATCTAGATCTGTAGATGCTTGCCGGTAACTTTATTCAGAATCGAGATAGGAAGAAAATAAATTTACTGATCTATGGTAAATTTAACTAAATTTTGGCAAAAATGGTAGATGCGCCCTTTTCGAATGAGACTGCAGTAATATAATGTCATGCAATTTGCTTAAGCAGTTAAACAAAGACTTAGAGAGGCATCGTCTGTGACAGATTTCTTGGAAATTTCCTTAAGGCAAGTCTAAGTCTTTGCTTAAAGTGAAGACGAACATTAAAGTACTATAAATTTACACAGCTTTTAAAGGGGAAATTTTGTAAAGCGTGATCGTATTAAGCGTCTATCTTATTTTAACCCGCAGATACATAAGATAATATATCCACTGCCATTTCGAACTGACCATTCCAATGAAGGGATAGCAATAAATGCTATAAAGAGCAATAATTACGCAGCGAATTTTATCCATAAATTTAGGATATTTAGTATACAATGTGTCATCGGATATCCTTTAACACCCTGTACGAGTGAAATTTAAATGTATACCTAGATTGATAGATTAAAATACTTTAGTGCACACCAAATAACATTTCAACTTAGATAAGTAATTATCGATAAAATCGCCCATTGTACAATATTTTCAATGTTTATTTATAATTATTAAATAAATAATATTTTTTAAAATTATTTCTTATTCATTTTTAAATAAATAAATACTGCAAACTTTGACATTGTTGTACAATGGGCGGCCTTATCGCTAATTAGCGACAACTATCTGTTATTATTTTCTACATATTATTGTTTTTAACATTATACCGGGTGTGGAGTCTGAAAATGCTGTATAATAAAATTTCTTGATAGTTTATTTGTATAGTAAACCTAAAGTATTTTTAGGTGAAAAATTTTACTGAACACCAATCATGTATTATTATCCTATAGATAATAATCTAACAAACAATAATGTACCTTATAAAGATAAATTCTTTTAATAATAGATAAGTAGTCTAATTCCCATTCTAACAAACTGATTACCGTACAACTCAAATTTATGAGAATTATGCTGAAAAAAAAAACAAAGAACAAGTCTCTATGCTTAACCGCCTTTTGTAGAATCGGTCAATTTTCAAACTTATTCTAGCTATGTCGCATAAAATTATCTATGAATATTTAAATAATTATATAAAGTTTCAAATTCTTCAAACTTCAATAATATTAATAAAGAATGACAATGTACTTCCCAAATTTATTAATTTAAATTAATAAATATTCTTAGAACTTTACAAAATATTTACAAACCAAAATGTGATTAGTTTGGTTACTAATAATATTTAAAAAGACAATTATCGATTTAAATAAAAGTAATATAGATTTAGTGAATCGCGCGCTTGTGTAATAAAAATTTAATATTTTCTGTAAATAAATTAATTATTCCAGTTAGCTGTAGTGAAATGTATTATAATTTTATTATCGTTAGATTTAATGAAATGAAAAACATATGTAATTATTATTTTTTAATAATCTAACAACTTTGATACAAGGAAACATCAATATCGGTCTCAAATTCCACAGATATTTTTGTCATCTGTTGATATAAAATATCTATAGATATTTTTATTAAATTGTAGACTTGTGCTTAGCTTGCTCATTTATTTGTTAATACAAGTAACTTTTTTCAATCTCAATATCAATTTTTCTAACAATAATAAAAAAAACAGTATATTACCAGTGTCAAATATTATAAGATTATTTCGTAAAACTTATATTTTCTGTCTAAAATGGGGTCAAAAGTAAAAACAATTGTTTTATAAAGAAAAAGCTCATTTAATTATACGGCTTAATTTTTTGCAATAAAAAATGGTTTTGTAAAGCCCTATCTCTACACATGCTGTATATGGCGGCAAATAGTTCCTATTTCTACCAGATGAAATTGTGAGACCAGCTAACATATAATTGTATGCTAAAACTAACAGTTTATTACGAAAAAGATACAATTTATAAGAGTCTCGTAATGAGTTGGTGGAAATAAACATGGTCGATGCTATTTACATGAAATCTTGCGTTTTATAGAATCGAAACTACTGAGCTCATAATAAGTGATGAGATAGGTATTTTTGAAGATACCACCCTAACGGCCAAATACTGAAACGCTACTTGAGATTTGAGTAGAGTTTGAAAGTGGATGGCGTTTTATGCAATGTAATTTTTTACTTACATTGTGATTGTAGCGTTTTAGTATTTGGCGGTTAAACTTTCAAAGACGGCTTTCTTTTATTTTGTAAATACTTTTTATGTTATGTTCATTAATTGTCTCATAAAATCTGTTTTATTTATTTGACCCTCCAAATAAACGTTTCTTTTGTACAATTTTTGGTTTTTATTCATACACCCTCTAGACGTTTTAGTTTTTCTACATTTCAAGCTTTAGTTTTATTGGATTTAGTTTTTTTCCTGCACGTTTTTATGCATTCTATTGTTTGTAGTTTAGGAATAGATGCAATTATTTCAATCTATCTTTTTCGAATGCCTTGAATTTTATGAAATAGACCACGCCAAAGTTAATAGTGGTGTCAGTTCTCTTGTACACCAACTTAGATGGACTATAAGCACGAAGATGGGCGACACGTAAACTAATTTGACAGGAGTAAAATTCTTGCCATCTCTTGCGTGCACTATCAGCAAAAGAGAAGTTTAAATTAAGTTTAGTTGATGTACAAAAGAATTAGAGCCAATAACATCATCTAATGTCAGTAATCCGTTGAACAGAATTTGGCATTTCATTTCATGCTGCATAGTCGCACTGCTTGTTTTACCTTTACGAACAGTGAAATCATTCAATTTCTAGACCTTTCCATCATCCGCCATTCACTCATTCACTATGGCGAGATTATGTTCAATACAACACAAAAAATAAAAATGTGATTCAAAAATTCCACAAAGCCCACACAATGTATTAAGTGAACGTCTGGTTGCAGCAGTAAGTTACTTTCACACGTCAGCCTGTAAAATACTTAATTAAGGGGAAAGAGTGAGAGCTTTTTCGTTCTAAAGTTCATTCAATTTGATACATTTTTGTTCACTCATTTCTTTCAATGAATGTTTATATTGTCTGGGTAGTCGCAGTTTTAAAGCAGAATTACATAGGGGTCTTATCTCTTAGGAGTGAGATATAAGTTCTTATTTCAATAAAAACTGTCATACGAGCAAGCTCCAGTTAGATTGTAATGGACCATGAACGCCTGTTTAAAGTTTAAGATAAGTACCTATTCTAACTGCCTTTTTGCCTTTAAAAACGCAATAATTGGCTAACTGAAACATAATAAGTACGAGATGTAATTGTGTTTCAAAAGCCGCACAGTTAATACGCAGGCAGGCCAATGACAGAAATTTAAAAATCTTGAGCACATTGCCAAATCAAATTTTTTGACAATTATGACTGAGTATGGCTGTAACTGTACCGTTATGCTTAGTTTTAAAATTGTTTCTAGGGTTAGTATCGTGTAGTGTTTAGTGTTTAATGAAATAATAATAGAACACCAGTATTTTATAATTATTTGTTTGTGACATTTGATTAGAAGTTAGCTATGGTCAAAGATTACGAAAAAGGCTTATTTTGGTGCCACATAACATGGAAATATAGAGGCATTATGTGGCATCTAGATCATAGATAGTAAGGTAGATACCTACTATCTGTGTAATGTAAAAAATATTCAAGCATGGACGCCAGTATCTATGGCCTCTGTGCACAATGAATTATGCAATAATTTAATTAAATGTCACAAATAAATGTAGAATTACAAATGATTTATGATAATAATTAATCTACCTGCTCTTTAGATTCTAAAAGATTTATTACCTATTTAATTTTAAAAAGTCTGGCATTAAACGTTTATTATTAATATTAATACCGTGTGAAATGTAGCAGATAGCATATAATGCTGTTTCTTGATTAGAAAGAAAATGTAGAATTTAGCTATTTCTGTAATGACTTTACTAAAAGTAAGTGGGTGTGCTTCGATGCATTTTTTTTAAAGTACCTATTCTATATAAATATGTACCTACCTACTATGTACTATCATGTATGATGCTTACAAAGGTGAGCAAAAATATCGTACCATTTACCTGCAATTCCAGTTCTATTTTTGCAGTTAAAAAGGTAGGTTAGGTGCTACACAGGGTGTCCTCAAAAGCCTCTGTCACCCTATCGGTATGTACGTAAAACGTAAAGTTAGTTTTGCCAACCAAAATGTTAAATAAAAGCAATCATTTTTCGGTTGTGCGTGTGTGTGTGTCAGATTATCTTATTGTGTCATAAACTACTAAATCATATTGCAGTTCTAAGAGGATTAACATGTAAGGGCTTACCAGCCGTTGCTCAGAATCTTTGTGAATTACTCATAAACGCTTGGTATTAAAAATAAGCATTGTTTAAAAGTCACTGTTTGTCTCTATCCAGTGTGCGTAAAGGCCCTGTCAAATCGACGCGATGGCAATTATTAATCTTTTGACAGGCTTTTATGAGTAAGCCTATTTATTATCAGAGTCATTTTTGTCAGTTTCCGCAATGGGGCAGATAATCTCGTATGTTATAAATAATGCTAATGTGAAATTAGCATTAAACTACAACCAGTTGAAGTAAAACAATTTTCGATTGAGTGAACTTTTTTTTTCAATTGATTCAAAAGTTATTGAATTGGATAAAAAAAAACATGTTTAATTAAATTGTATGAAACTGCCCAACTGGTTGCAGTGTGAAAGCAGCAAGAGATTTCCTACAATTAGGCTCAATTTACACCGCCGCGGAAAGGAATGGAAGCGACTTTTTGCAACGAAATTGTACATAGCATAATGAACTTTATGTCAATTGTATAACATACAAAAAATAATACGAGCCAAAAAAAGGTCGTGCGTCTTCCGGGGAATCCTCGCGCATTCTCCTTTCATCCACCTTTTTTGGTACCTTAGTTTGTTGCAAAAAGTGGCTTCAATTCCTTTCCGCGGCGGTGTAAATGAGCCTTAATAAATCGCTAGTTATTCTATAGTTTTCATAATTTGCATAGAAGTAATGGATCTTGCACACGCCAATAAAATACAAAATGGAATGAACGAAAGTTTTTTTCCAAGCAAATTTATAGTACTTCATTCATTCTATTTCATCCAAAAGTTTTCTTTTTGGTAAGCGGTAAGTTTTATTTTATGGTTCTTCAAAGTCTGTGTTACTTTACCATAGACAAATAATACCAATGTCCTTAAATTTAAGGACTATCAAAAGATAGAAGAAAAGTGAGGGATGGCCAAAAATGTAGCTTTCTAGTGTGTCCTTGTCATACTGTGCCACAGATTAAAAAGCAAATTACACATTGGCATGTGTGCAAGATCTTCCCAATATTTTTTCTCTTAAAACATAAAAGAGTTGGTATTAAGAAATAACATAGAAGTTAGGAAGGAACAGGATATTTATTTTCGATATTGGAAAGGGTATGTGAATAAGATAGCTAGGTAGATCTAGAATTTTATCCCGTAATAGCTCGGTCAATATTTAAGAACAGATTTTATTCCTGAATAAAGTGATGATAAAAAAATTTTTTCATTTATAGGAACCTTTAATCTTTTTCCATATTCTTTTCCTCACAGTGGATATCAGTAGGCTTAAAGAGCACCTTGGCTAACTTATGCTTAAATGCAAGGCAATTATATTAGGTGATTAAGAAAACAATAGCTTATTATGCTATCAATTTGCTTACTGTGTAGCAATGGGACACTTGCATGAATGGAGGTAAACAAAGTAACTTGTACTTCCTAATTTACTATGCAGTGCAGGTCATGTGCTGAACAATTATTGAGTTAGATTGTAACTATTTAGATTAGACATTCTTTATTGTACACACAGATAATACAGACAAAAGACTTACATATAGGATATGTACAAAGGCGAGCTTAACCCTAACAAGACATTCAACTTTATTTTCCCCAGAAACTTGTTCACTTTTAAGAGTATATGTTCACTTTAAGAAATAAGAATATTGTAAGAGTAGAATTTCTTTTATCATCATCATCAGTCTGTGGAGGTTCATAAAAGGCCTCCCTGTGTAAAATGCAAATATTTGTCCTGCTGCAGGAATCAAAATGGCACCTTTACCATTGCATACGGCTTCTTGCCGTATCGGATAGTCTTATTACATAAAAAACAAACATGCTCATAACTGTATTCCACATGATGGCCATCTTCAAATGCATACTCAGTGAGAAGATCTTTGAGGAAACCAAGTAGGGGGTAGTCAGAGGCACGTCCAAAAATTATATTTGGCACATGCTCGAGTTTAGTAAGTTAGCATTCCACGTAGCAGGTTGCAAGCCCATCGCCGCAATCTTATTACATTACTAGCGGACAATTAATAAAAAAAAACCTACTTATAACACAATTTTATTAGAAAATAACTTATAAATACTTTACCATAGCAGTTTTATCACATTTAATCGTCTTCAATGACTTCAGGTTCTTCTGAATCTTCCTTTTTCTTTCCAGCACCGGATTTACGCGCCGAAACAAGCAGTTTGTAGTGTTCGAAAGCATCGCTTAATGGCTCCACGAATCTGTCGAATTCTATATCCCGAATCGCGTCCAACACATCCTGGCCAGTCAATGCCTTCCTCTTCTTATTCTTAACGATATTTGTAGAGGCAGAAGTAACGTAAAGCACGAAAACAGAAGCAGCTTTCGCGAGACCGGTTCGCGCCTCTTTTGATATGGAAACTCCTTCGGGTAAGGCTTCTTTAACTATTCTGGCGACGACAGTCAGTGGAAGATTGAGGTCCTCGAGTTTCTCAGCCATTTTTTTATTTTTGTTGATTTCTTTGTAAAAACATAAAGAATTAGTTCGCTTCTTCAGCGAAACAAACAAAATTCAAAAGTAAATCACGTCCGTTCGACTGATTGTGGTTATGATAATGACATTTATTTGACTGACATTGACATTTTGACGTACGTACAAACTTTGACAACGACGGTTCTTTTTTTTAGGCCAAAGTGTAACTGGCACATTATACCAAGAGTTAGGCCATGTTTTTTTCAAACACACGAAGGACCGGCTGAGTGAAAATTAAATATCTTGAATATTTATAGTTCCAGCTAATTATAGGTAGGAATTTAAATGAAATAATTAGGTACATGTTAATGTGCACAATTAAACGAATAAAGAACAATACAGATCTATTAAACAATCGAAATACTCTAAAGATAAAGGGATTAACAATACTTCCATAATATTATCATAGAATATTTTTGTCGATAAATAATATTGAGAAGTATTCGAGAGTGTATTATTAATAATAATACTTCGTTATTTTTATTATGAAAAAGTTTTTTTTATTTTCCCAATAAAGGAAAAGTTACGTCCTAACATTTTAAAGAAAAAGGCAGGCAATGCTTATAGATCTTTTGGTGTACTAGCGCACTAACATAGATAATTTTATTTTATTCTCAAAGCTCATTCTATGGATATCAAAGTATTAACTAATTAGTAGACGAATAGGGTAGATTTTAGTATCCCGATTTTTAATATACCGTCAGCTATCAGCTAGGTACGGGGGGACCCGCGACCTTCCGCTTGATATACGAGTACACTGGTAAGTGTGGCCAAAATAACTACTGAACTACCTACTTAGCTAAAATATAAAGACCCTTCAAGATAATCAAAAGGTCAATGACATTTTGTAGTGACTGCTTAAAAACAACATTTATGTGCTAAATACTTTTTCATATCATACAAAAGACATTGTTTCTACGATCGCCAAACGTCTCATTACTAGCTTGTACACAAAATAACTTATCTAAGTTGTTACAGAATGCAATAATGTCTGAAGGATTAGAACTCGGATAAGCATTTCATTAAAAGGTATTTTAAAACTTACGATTGTGTCTACTGCGGAAATGTATTGCGCAAACTCACAACGCCATTTTAGCATTTTATTTTATACCCTACCTGTGTCAGTGCGGCACCGACAAACGTATGAGAGAGACGTTTTCGCTCGTTTCTCTATCGATCTGTCACTCATTCTGGCATTGTGTTATTGTAATGTTTTTTCCAAAAAAGATTCACAAATAACGCGTGTCACATCACTAGTTCCCGGGTTGTCGTGGTTTTAAAGTCAGCGTTCGTTTTCTGAAATTTGTTTATGGAAGTAAAGTGAGGTGAGATTTAATATTTTATTCATTTTACGGCTTTTAGCGCGTGTGGTGTCGATGTTTTTTTTAATGATTTTATCGATTTTATTGAATGTCAACTAGTTTAAGGGGTTTCCCGACTCTAATTTGGACAATGGGGTGTTGTATGTTGTATCTAGAAGTGGTTTTGGATTTTTAATACTTATTTGCCACATTTTTGAAATCATAATAAAATGCTTTATATTTTTCACATAATTATCATCTTCTAGCCCTAAAGTAAGTAGAGCTTGTGTATTGGGTAGGTACCTAGGTACCTACAAGATTGATATAGGTACCCACCTTTTTCATAGATTTTCATACATTATGTACTACCTATTCTTCGTACCTATTATACCTTCGCAGTGTATGATGGCTCACCATCCGATGGACCGAGACAAGAAGTCTTCTACAAGTTGTTAATAATCATGATTTGCTGAGTAATTTCATGCTAATAACTTTTAAATGCTGTGTCTACATTATTTTCACCAAAAATCTGAAAGTAACTGTGAATTTTAATTGTTTTTAGTTTATAATTACCCAAGTAATTAATTAATTATAAATCTAATTTCATGGAATCCATATTGTTTTTAGTTTATAATTAGCCAAGTAATTATAAAATCTAATTTCATGGAATCCATGGCTACCTACTTTAAATGACGAGTTTACTTGTGGGTTTTATTAGTTTCTTGATAGAGTTCTGTATTCGCTGTTTGGTTTCGGCACCAGTTCATTTCACCAGTTCACCAGCAATATTTTTAAACCCTTTGGGTTTAAAAAAAAACTATCGTGATTTAGATTATTCGTATTGTAAAACGGGAATTTCGCGATCACTCACCCTGATGAAGACTCTCGGAATGAGTCGAAACTCAGTCGGTGCCTTAACCGATAGTGCGGTACCTACATACCGCACTATCCGTACCTATGTGAAAATTCCCGTTATTACAATATTAATTTTAAAACCCATTTGTTTTCCATCATCTATTGCAGCACTCTTTGTGACTTGTGTCGATACAACGTATCCAAAGAACCATCCTTGAAGTCATACAAATCGATTACAAAAAACACATTTCAATCGTATAAGCTGTTTCTAGGATAAATTCTAATAGACATTGGTACAAAAAACAAACTAAAAAATAACCAAACAACCTTTGACAATGCTTTCCACGCCGCTTCGGAACTGTAATTAACGTAAATCGTGTCAATTATACCCAAAAAACAGAAGGTGATTTGAGAACCTCCTCCTTTTTTAAGTCGGTTAAAAATAGCGTCAAGTTTTAAGGTCGCCTGTACACAGGATTCTACTGTTTGATTACACATCTTATAGATTATAAAATCTCCGCTCTGTTAGATTATACAGCTCGTAAATACCAACACGAGAGATCTACCTATATAGGTACAGTCAGGTGTCTAGGAACAGTGTAAATTAATAATTTGAGTATCTATTTAGATACTCATTTTCTTCGAGTCTAACAAGGAAATGGAAAAATGGAATAACAAGGAAGGGAATGGAGATGGAATGTCTAAATTGACGACCTCTGTGGTGCAGTGGGCGAAGTATGATTTGCAAATATTTTCTCGGATCTAGGGTCTGGTTTCTATGTCTGGTATAATATACCTATATGTATTTACAAAAAAATGTATTTATTTAGTATATCAGCCATGAACTTCCCATAACACAAGCTCTGCTTACTTTGGGGCTAGATGATGTTGTGTGGAAATGTCCAGCATTATTTATTTATTTAAATTGCAAATAGTACCTAAAGTGTCAAGATTTTTAAATGCAACCATATAAATTGAACTAAAGTCTAAGGATTCCAGAGATACCTAGGTACCTAATATGCGTTACAAAAATCTAATAAATCTATAAACTCTGTTTTAAAAATTTAACCTTTTTAGAAATTATTAGGTTGTTTTTTGCTTCAACCTCGTATGCAGGACCTAATTGTAGTGAAGTAATCGACCGTTAATAGGTATATGTATAGGTACTAACAATATAGAAATCAGTGTGATATCTACTTGGGTCGATGACTGTACCTACTAAACCGGTCTCGTAGTCCGCAAATCATCTTATTACGTAAGTAACTACATAGTTATATATGGTGATTTGCGATTTCCAGACAGCCAATAAATGTCTTGTTTAGTGTTAAACCTCTATGCGGCATAAATGTCCGACTTTTAGATCAATTTTAACCGGCCATAAAGTAAAAGAATTTAGGTAATTATGTAGGTACATCACTAAACATGGACTTCATTCAACCTTGGACTTCAAAACAGGAGGTTCTCAATTCGTATGTATGATTTTTTTGGGTGAACCGATTCTTTTTTTAAAGAACCGGTTCACCGGTTTTTGGTAGGGTATACTTCAAGGTTGGTCGATCCCATATACATGTCATGAAAAAATCCCACCCCTAAGGGTGAATGGGTAATTAAATTTCATATTAGACTTTTTATCAACTTCCCGTTGTTCGAAGTCTCTTATTTTATGAAAACTTATAAATCCTCTACCCAACGTAAAGTTACACAAACACGCACTACCGCCCCCCTCTTCAATACATAAAGGTTAGCTGGAAGAAATGCTATTAAGCAAAAGCATTAAGTTCTGTTACTTGTTTATCTTCTGCAATAAAGCATTTTCTATCTATCTGTCTGTCTGTATAAAATTAGGTAATTCTTGTATGTTCCGTTTCAGCCATGTAAAGAGCTATCGAATTATTTGTTAATAGAAATATTGTTGTCCTACCGTCTTAAGTTTAAAAAAAGGGTCGTTCAAAATCCTAAATATAAACAAGATAAATAAACTGATGTACATACCTTGTTAACTACACCTACCTAGCTGTGAGTAATGTAGAGCCAGGAACATTGAAAAATTTAAGTTTAATTTCCTTTAAATCGCAATGTGCTCGATGAAAACGCATGATGATTCGTAAAGACATGTTTGCAGTTTTTCTGAAAGGTCTTTGACAAATGTTATAATTTTCCGACTTTAAGATTATTCGCTGTTTTTTATTTCTAACACAACTCTATTATCAACCTAAATAGCATTTAAGTCGATGATATAACAGAGATTTATCTCCAAGACAGAACTAACTAGGTAACTTAGTACTTACCTATCATTTATGTTCTTGCCTACGAAATGAGTCTTTTCACCGATATCTGTCAGGGTGAGGGGTTGAGTGATATCTTTGGTATTCCAACGCTTATAACATAGGTTACGATAACCGCTTACCAACAGGTGGGCTGTAGCTTATTTTCTAGTTTAGTAATATAAAAAAAATCCCATCAGTTATCGGCTCTATAAGCGATATGGCCTATCCAAATGGCCATTGCCACCTCAGACTAGAATCTAGAGCTAATTACGTTTAGTTCTTCTATGAATTTTCTCGTTTCATAGGATATTTTAATTATTGAGTCTATTTTGAGTATTTTTTTATTACCTAGTCGAGCATTTCACTATGTCGATAGGTACGGTCTTGATGAATCGAGGGTGTAAGATGGATTTGAGGATTAAAGCCACTTTTGAAACTTCTGTCCGATTCAGTCTATTCCGTTCTGTCTCTACAATTTGTGGTTACGTCAATAAAAAGCGATTTATGATCATGCGGTCAACCAGTGTCTCCGAAACTGGTTTGAACCTTACTGCTTTACAAGTTCAGTCGGTAACCACGTGGTGTGTGGAACCCGTCTCTCTTTAGTAGGTACGTACCTAACCAGCTGACCTTTGGCTTACCACGTAATCTACTGATTTGGTCCGTACTCCGGACCAAGGTTGGCGACGTGATTATGTGTAACTATTGTATGAAATGAAATGAAAAACATTTATTTAGCAAGACACAAAAAAACAACAAGTTTTGCAAGTTTAACATGGCGGGACAACTTTAGAACAAATCTTAATTAGATTAGGTACCCTACTTATAAGTAAAACTATACCTACCTACTTATCGAAATATTTTTAATAAACTGACTTCAAAAAAGAGTAGTTTTTCAATTCGACGGTACGTTTTTTATCGTGTGTGTTTGGGACCCTAATATCACCGATAGTGCAGTACGTGAAAATTCCCGTTACGATATGAATACCCTAATATCTTCGCCAATTATTAACCGATTCTGATGATTATTTTGTTGTTATATAGAGAATGATCCCGAAATGGTCCCATAAAAGTTTTATTCTTGAGGGATTGCTGTTTTTCTAGTAAAACTTAAAAATAATCATCATCTCAGGGAATTACGACTAGCCGAAACATTTTTTAGTGTGCGATCTTTTGTTTTTTAATCGAAAGAGTAAACAAAATAACGTGGACGTGAGGATCTGCTGATAAAGTAGGTACCTGAAGGATAGAAACCGTAAACTTGGGACTGCAAGCATATCGTGAATATGACGATTTAGTTATTACAAACCGACTTAAAAAAAGGAGTTTCTCAATTTGGCTTTATATTTTTTGTTTATCTTCGCCAATTGTGAACCGATAATGTTTATTTTTTTAATGGGTAGGGTATACTTCAAGGGCAGTTCTATAATATGTATACATTTTATGAAAAATCCCACTCCTAAGGGTGAAAAAATGGGCGATGAAATTGCATATTGGACTCATTATTAATTTCCCGTTAATTTACATTGAATGTCTTAAAATTATTTACTCTAGCGCATTGACATTCAGTGTGGCTATGCAGTTAGCATTATGGGCACGCTTATGTCTGGTAGTGATTTGGATCAGTTGACGTATCTATAGATCGTTTGTAACGGTCCTTAGATAGCTAGCAGTTTCGTCTGTAATTTTATACATGCCTACCTTCTTGTAAATAGTTGTATGAATAAATGTATTTTCTTTAATTTCAATGATTAAAAAATTAGGTAGGTGCTGAAAATATTGACAGTACCTACCTAAACCCGATTTTTTCTCTTTCGAGATTTTTTTTTCTCGATTCTTTTTTCGAGATTTTTGGGTGAAAATATGAGTTCTTTCTCCATCCCTTTTCGAGCATACATTTTCGGGTATTGTAGGTATCGATTCGATTTATTTTTTATGAAAATAGGTTCAATTGTCTAGTGTCTATTTACCGTGTAGGTAGGTAGTTCACTCCTATGTACTTGTAAAGTAGGTAAATATGTAGATACTACATACAAAGAAAACACCGCAAAGGAGATCGCCGTGACCCAAAGTTAAGCACATAATAACTATGTACTGAATATAATTATGCGTGACCTTCAAAAGATAATGTTTGTGTACCAACTATGTTAATACATATGCATCTAAGTACCTACTAAAGTTATGAGTCGTTTTCCTGTATAAAAGAGGAAGGAAATGTTTGTTTCAGAAGCTACTAGCGACCCACCCCGGCTTCGCACGGGTCATCCAAATTTCCAAGTTTCCTGTGAATTTTCCGTTGAAAGTTTGGGTGTTTTCTATGTATAAAATGTATGTATTTACAAAAAGAAGGTATATAAGTAAATAAATAAATAATGCTGGACAATCCACACAGCATCATCTAGCCCCAAGCTAAGCAGAGCTTGTGTTATGGGTACTAGATGACTGATATACTTAATGATCACTCACCCTGGTGAAGACTCTCGGAATGAGTCGAAACTTAGCCGGTGCCTACACCGGATAGTGCGGTACCTACGTGAAAATTCCCGTTTTTACAATATGAATAGTAAAGTTCACGATAGTTTTTTCAATTGAAATAAAATATATCATTCATGTAGTTCCCATTATGCTAGTTCTGCTTAGTTTGGGGCTAGATGATGCTGTGTGAAAAATTACCAGCTTTATTTATTTTCCGTGGTACAAAGGAAATTACATTTTTGTCTCTGTGTTTGACTTGGAAACTGCGATCTGAAAATGAAATCATGTCTTTTTCGAAAAAGTTACCTACCGGTTTTAAATTTAAAATTAAACTACCTAGCCAGTTTTCTTACAAAAAACTAGGTAAAAAACAAGTAAAAAAATTGAGGGCGCCACTTTCTTTTTGATACGTAGGTAGGTACATATATAAATAAATTAATTCATTTGAATGGAGAATATTTTAGTTCCGTTTCAAAAACTGTTGCCGAACTGTTTTTGGACTTTACCGTTCTTACCTTATTTTATGTAGTTAGGTACTTACTTATATTTAAGTATTCTCTTTAAATGAGAAGTTTGCTAATTATAATGAAAATGCCGTTTGTACAAGCTATTTATGTGTCACGCACACGTTCTCGAACGTATTTTTCCCATCGTCCACTTTGAGAATAAAAAAAAAATCCTAGCACCGCCACCCCCCCACCCCCCAAAGTTTTTAAGCATAACAACCTATGCTCTCCCCTCTAGACCGCCTAAGCACCCCCAATATCTTCTAGAGCCTTCTACCGCCCCCTGAAGGCCTTCAGCGCCCAGAAGGGGGCGTTATCGCTCACTTTGAGAAACAGTAGTCTAACGGTAGAATACAGAGATAGATAGCAAATAAAAACTTCAACTTTTTAGACGCTATAATCAAATTAGGTACTAGGTAGGTATTACGCATATATGTATCTCGCTCTGATACGCCCAAAAATACCAAATCTTAGGCGAAAAAATAATAGGCTAAAAAAGTCCTTCGTGCCTATTCGAATTATGGTGTAGTGAGTGATATAATGAAAAAACTCTGCAATGTCGTCACGAAATGGCGGAGGTCGTTGGCCTCTATGTAGAGTTGTGATGAACTTTCGGAAAAATATACGACCTAACTATAAAAATATGGATGATGTTACAAGATTCTAATAGGAATTTAATATAACTCGTTAATAATCGCTGGATTTGGATGCTGGATGTGGAACGAATTATAGAAGAGCCGATTTTAAACACATTTATCGAGAAATCTTTCATTTATTAACATTATATCCTTAAGTAGATAAACACGTTATATACATTTAGTTACGTATAATATAAGTAAGCTACTGAGATGTGATGCAAAGTAGCCCATAAATTTTAAAATAATGTACACTATTCCACTCTTTATTCATCAGAATAAACGTCTATTAGAAGCCAGTAGAAGTCCATTTCTGAGTATTGTTTTTCTTAACTCTTTATTACCACGCCTCTATCATACTTATATCTAGTTCCCAAGTGCCCGCTCTTTGGAGTAATCTCTCTCCAAAAATGTACAAGGTAAATAAGATTCATTGTTATCTAGTTCTGAATTCAGCCCGAAAGACAACGACAATTACGAAAAATCCGGCATACCACTTTGCCCGAATTTAGATTCTACTCATACAGCTCTACTTAGAAGGTTCTAAAGGCAGTTTTTGTATTTTCTACAAATGAATAATTAAGAAACTGAAGTCGATAAAAAGTTTCTAGTCACGACCTTAGTAGGTACCTACCTACCTATATAAGTACTTAAAAGTAGACATAAATGCAAAAATAGGTAGGTAATGGATGTAAATTGGATTATCTTCGTAATGGCGGAACTAATTTGTATGGCATTTTATCTACAGAATAACGAATAGGCTATTTTAAGGCACACCTGCATAACTACTATGAAGTCTTATATGGAGATTTTTTATGGAGGTTTGAAATAAAAAATGGAACAGGAAACGTGAAAACAATTCACATGACTTGTTCAATGATACGCCACAAGGAGAGTGCGATGAAATAAAATCGGTCCTCAATCAATCAAAAATGCGTGAAAAAGTAACTTTTTTTTCTTTTTCTGAAGGCAAAAGGAAAAAGTTTGTCAAAGTTCATCGCCAACGCCGCCGTCACGAGCGTCTGTTTTATCGGGTCTTTATACCAATTTTTAAACAGGTGTTTGGCTAAACTATCTTCTGTTTTCTACTGTTCAATTTGAAATGACGCAAATAATGTACCTAAGCAGTGTTTAATTACTAATTAGTCAATTGTTTAAAATCTTTGTAAGGTCCTAATTTTTGTAATTCATATAAACAACCACGTCTGTAGGGTTATACCAAGTTTCTTTATTTATTCTTTACTAGCTTCTGCCCACAGCTTCGCCCGCGTTGTATCCAGATAAAAAGTAGCCTATGTGTTATTCTGATGTATAGGCTATATCACTGTAAAGTTTCATCAAAATCCGTTCAGTAGTTTTGCGTGAAATAGTAACAAACAACCATCCTCACAAACTTTCGCGTTTAGTAGTAGGATTATATTCACAAAAAACTTACATACTTATAGGAAATGTACAAAGGCGACCGAATAAGAGTTTTCTTCCAGCAAACAAACTACGGACAACTAAGGTTAAAACGAAGAAAAAATCTAGACTCGGACGGACAGACAGACATGAAATTATAGGGTTCCATTTTCGCCACTTGACTTCGGAGCCGTAAAACTGAATCATCTAAACAAATGACTCAAGAAATAGTACTAATTGTAACGCCCTCGCTTTATTATCACTCGTAGCCCAATTCTAATCAATCTTGTAGTGAAATCTCAAATTGTCTGTTAATATGATTAAACCTGTGAAATATCCAACGCGAAGGGCAAAGAAGCCCTAATTTTAAGCTTATGAAACACGTCATTAACACGATCAGTCAAAATTGGTGCAAATTGAAGATTTTTGACTAATATAATTATTTATCTCTTTCTCAATGAATGAGTTCCCCCTGTTCAATTGGAACCAAAGAATGAAAAAAATGGTACGAATAAGTAGGTAGATCGTTATAAGGTTACCATTGAAAGTATTTGTTATTTTATAATTATTAATTATGAATCTGAAATTATTCTAGAAAATGATTAATCCTATAAAATGATTAATTTAATTGTTATTTTATAATTATCATTATTAATAATTAATTGTACCTATTCAATATCTGTTTAAACATGGACTATAACTTTCAGCGGTCTGACATGTATCTGGGTCCATGTACTTACATGGACTTAATGTACCTACTACATCTACTTTAATGTAAAACCTAAGCTGATGTACATCAAATGTATAAATGCATGTATAAATAAAATAAGAATACGTGCCCTTATTATTCATGTCTTTATTCTGAAAAGATTATAGAGGTACTTTGAAATACGTATTATCTGAGTAACATCTCAAAAACATACATTATTTGAATATTATTTTAGAGATGGACGCTTAGTGTAGCAGGAATAAGTTTTTAATGGATCGGACCGGGTTTTTGTTGCATACTGCAGAAGTAACACGTTGGGCAAATCATAATTTTATTGAAGTTGGTTTTCAAAGTTGAAACCAAAAAGATTGCACGAAAAGAAAATGTTTGTAAAATTGTATCATTGTTTAAGTCTAAGAGATTATGTTTTTACATAATATACAATACTCTACATGAAGAGTCCTCCACCTATAGGCAAACCGCAAGCATATATACGATTATACACCAACTTAGTAGGTAGGTACCTACCACCGTCATATCGTAGATTGAACTCAGAACAGAGTAATGTGAAGTAAGCTATGAATAGTAATTTTATTCGCGTAAGCAAATCCAATACACAAATAAATAAAAATAATTATTTATTACAAAATTTGATAATGTATTTCCATTATAGATTGTAGCGCCCCCTGTGTTTTGTAATGATAAAACCTATCTAAGAATCGTCCTTGAAGATATACAAATAGATTGCATAAACTGCTTTACATATAGAATGGTAAAGACAAATAAATGAACAACCTTTTATGGCCAACTCATATACGGGCTCCTGTTGTCGCGGGTTAAAGCTACGTCAAACGTCCCATGTCGCACCGGTCCCTTGCCGGCACATGTTGAGAACGACCCCAACGACGGGGATATCATAAAAGTTCACTTAGATGTCTTTTTGGTTGGTCTGGTTGGTCTGGATCGGGTAGCGTTCGGGAAACTTCGTCAATAGTCATTTATTTGGTAAAAGTTTTACACGTCACAAATCAAGTTACCACCTAATACAAAATATACTGAACAGGAAAGAGATAAACAGATTAGAATTCTACTTTGTACTTTTTTTATGAAAGCTAGTAGAGGTACATTTATTCATATAACTATGTACAAGTAGATGTACAAAAAATTCAGAAAAACCGCTAGCTATCTAAAGACTGTTGCAAACGATGTATAGATAGCTTAACTGATTCAGATCACTAACAGACGGAAGCGTCCCAAAATACTAGCCGCATTGCCACGCTGAATGGCAATGCTTATGCGTTGACCTAGATAAGAGCCAGCTCTCTGGTCAGGCGCCGCTTCAACCAGTCACCCTAAAGGAATTTTGAAAACGCGAAAGGCCCCAGCTTTCGCGCTTTTAAAATTCCTTCCCACTGACCCAGAGTTTCTATCCCAATAGGTTCAAAAAGGTAAGTTCTGTCGAGACTTCTATATTTGCGCCTCTTGAGATCCTTGGCCGAATCAGCCGCTGCACCGGCTCTAACTGAGGTATTTAAGTAGGTAGTTTGTTCGTATCATAAAAAAGAGGCTATGTTCAGCTGTGGACTTCGACATGCATGATAACTATGATGATTTGAAATAACTCTTTTGGGACAGATATCGGCTGTTTTTCCTGAAATATACAATGGATCTCTTGATGATAAGAGGTACCTTCTTCTAGATCTTCATGCTCCATCATTAGCCGTATTATCACTTATCATCAGGTAAGATTGTGATCATTTTGTATATCCATGGTAAAGGAATTGAAAACTCGATTAACGAGAGAATCGTTATGCGTGTGTTTGTATTTTCAATTCGGCCTCTAGAATTTTGCCGAGTGTGATCGCCATCGGCAAGTCGAACGTGCTGTTCATACTTTCTTAAGCACGTTACGCTATAGCGTATTGCTTCTCTTAGGTTATGAATGTAACCTTGTACAATATGGACGAATTATGTAAATTTATAAAATAGCCTGTTGTGGGAATCAGTGCTTGCGTGCGTTCCGTGTTGGGCAGACATGTAAAAAAAAACGGTATTTTAGTTCTAAATTTAGTGTTATTTTAGAGATTTTACAAAATTGTGTTATTATTAAGCTTATGTGATTGGAAAGTTCTGTTTAAGGTGAGTTTTCAAGGATTTTATAAAGATTTTTCGTTCAGTTACGTTAGCCTTTCTTGGTTGGTCCACTGCGTTGTGTTAGAAAAGGGTGACCGATGCTGAAATAAGCAGTGGTGAATGGATTCAGTGCGCATCTATTTACCATGTACTTAGGCATAGGCTAACCTCCTACATAGTAGACCTACAGTTTGAAAAAAGCGCGAGCAAAACCAGGAATATTCCTAGAGTTGGAAGCGTCTATAGACGCGTAATAAAAAAACAAGAACAATGATAAAATAAAGAGATTATAGAAAGAAATAAAAATAATTAACAGATATAACTAATATTAACACTATCAATCAACTCACAATACTTCAGACATTCGCTACATACATTCATTCATCAATCAGTACAGGGTGTCTAAACAAATACCACTTTCTGTTCGAGTTAACGCCTGCGGAAAGATTGAATTGTATGGAAATGACATTAGCTGTGTAAATGACAGGTGACTGCTGCCAAGTGCCATGAAAAATTTGCGTTAGCGTGAAAGGAAAACTAAGCGTGAGGTATTTGTCTAGATCACACGATGGTGTTGATGCCAGGAGCGCAAGATCCATTAGGCTCTTTTTAACACATATATTTTAAAGCATTTTTTCGTATAGGCATGGTATTTCTTATCGCTGACCATTATTTCGTATCGCTAGTTAACAGGTTTTCTGTTTAAAATACATGAATATAAATACACCTGTGGGTCGTCTTAGTGTTTGTCAGTGACATTAAATATTATTACCTCAGTCACAAATATTATAAAACTAGTACCTCGGGTGAAATTACAGGCAGATTAGACTTCACTCGTTGTCTCAGATAAATAAAATAAATAAAAAATAAATAATGCTGGACATTTTCACACAGCATCATGTAGCCCCAAAGTAAGCAGAGCTTGTGTTATGGGAACTACATTACTGATATACTAATTATATACATTTTTTTGTAAATACATACATATTATACATAGAAAACACCCAGACCCGAGACAAATGAATGCAAATCATACAAACATTTGTCCCGCAGCGGGGATCGAACCCGCAACCTTCTGCGTCTCAGACGGACCTTCACCCACTGCGCCACATAGGTTGTCAGAGTCGTTGGCAAAGCGCGTCTGGTGCCTCTGATGGTGCAAGCGTGGATAGGTTACCGTAACCGTATACCAAAAGGTGGGCCTTATACTTGTTTGATAGATAGATCAACTCTTTATTGTGCATAACACTAAGACGACCTCTGTGGCGCAGTGGGCGAAGGCCCGCCTGAGACAAATGTTTGTATCTGCAAATATTTGTCTCGGGTCTGGGTTTTTCTATGTATAATAAGTATATCAGTCATGTAGTTCCCATAACAAGCTCTGCTTAGTTTGGGGCTAGATGATGCTGTGTGAAAAATGTCCAGTAAGTACGCACAACGAGCGTTATTATCGCTGAAAGCGATTTCTTCCAATCACATTGCTACATTCAGTTTGCTTCATGATATCATTAATGTTTAATCATGTATGAGAGGGGAGCGCAGCTGCCTATAATACAGGCTTTTTAGCCTAGTTTATGCGTCTGGTGAACACTCAGACTTACCATAACAAGGACAGTGCGTCCTACCCGTCATGACCTACGGAGCTGAGACGTGGACACTCACGATAGGGCTGGTCCAGCAGTTCAAAGTCGCTCAGCGAGCTATGGAAAGAGCTATGCTCGGAGTCTCTCTGAAGGATAAGATTCGTAACGAATACATCCGTCAGAGAACCAAAGTTATCGACATAGCTCAACGAATTAGCAAGCTGAAGTGGCAGTGGGCCGGTCATATCTCGCGAAGAACCGATAACCGCTGGGGTAAACGTGTTCTTGAGTGGAGACCGCGACTCCGCAAACGTAGTGTAGGACGCCCTCCGGCCAGGTGGGACGACGATCTGCGGAAGACTGCAGGCAGATGCTGGATGCGGCAAGCTGAAGACAGGGCGCTATGGCGCTCATTAGGGGAGGCCTATGTCCAGCAGTGAACTAATATAGGCTGATGATGATGATGATGATGATAACAAGGTAGCCAAGGTAGGTACCATAATGGAAGCTTACAAGACTAGGATCTCACTCGCGTTGTCGACCCTGAGACGACGGATGACGTCTCATGTAGGTACCTCTAATTTCACCGGCACCTACAACCGAGGTATTTTGCATTAACAAACACTCAGACAACTCGCAGGTAAAATGTTATTCATACATATAAACAGAAAATATGTTCAAATTTTCTGTGAAGGTGAAGGCACCGACTAAGTTTCGACTCATTCCGTCGTTGCGCCGTGCACTACTCCGCCTGACGCGGAGGGAGCAAGTCGCGATCACTCACCTTGATGAAGACTCTCGGAATGAGTCGAAACTTATTCGGTGCTTTCACCGATAATGCAGTACGTGAAAATTCCCATTTTTACATTATGAATAGTCAAGTTCATGATAGTTTTTTGAATAAAATTTTTAAAATTAATATAATGTTACTTTATATTTTATACCCATTTCCTGAATAACATTAATTTCGATGTTGAACGTAGTTAGGTACCAAATGTAATTTCATGAAACCTGTTTTAGTACATATCTAAAGTAATGTAGTTTGAATGTTTAAAAAACAACCTCTTACGTCAAACGCATTAAATTTAGATTTATTTATTTAACAAACTGTGAGGTACAATAGTTAAGTAGTATCTTAAAACCTATGTTAGGTTTGTCTAGACATTGACCTCGATTCTGTAGTACACTAAATTTAATTTGAAAACTGTCGCTCTATTAAACTGATAGGGCAAGCAAGAAAGATATATAAGCAGTGCTGTCAAATTTAAGTTTTCCATACAAATTAAGTCGTAATTTCAAAACATGCTGACTATAAACACGAAGAATAGCGGGGCGTAAACTGATTTGGCAGGAGTAAAATTCTTGCCATCTCTTTCTTGCGTACACTATCAGTAAAAGAGAGCGACAGTTTAAATAAAGTTTAGTTAGTGTACTACAGAATCGAGGCCAATAGGTTCTAGATAGTATTGTATCCGAAACATAAGTATATAAAAAAAATACGAAGCCTATACGGGCTCCTGTTGTCGAGTGTAAAAATAACTTTATCGTATAATTTACGTTACATGTAGGCTTTAGTTAGTAAGTCAAGTCACTAATTAAACACCTTTACAAGGATACCTAAAACAAAGGAACATAATTAGCAGTACCATTCTATGGGTTACGTCATTACAACGTTCAGTGCATTCGAAATGTATGTATGAGGTCATACACGGTTTTGGCCGTGATTTAAGTTACACAGTTATACATAATACAGGGTGTGGCGTGATAATGACCTCGATTCTGTAGTACACTGACTAAACTAAATTTAAACTATCGCTCTCTTTTACTGATAGTGTACGCAAGAAAGAGATAGCTACAATTTTAGTGATGTGTGCTGCTGTCAAATCAGTTTACGTGCCGCTTTTCTTCGTGTTTATAGTCAGCATGTTTTGATATCACGACTAAATTTGTATGGAAAACTTAAATCTGACTAATTTGACAGGACTAAAATTGTAGCTATCTGTTTCTTGCTTGCACTATCAGTAAAAGAGAGCGACAGTTTAAATTTAGTTTAGTCAGTGTACTACAGAATCGAGGCCATTGGAAGACTCTTATTGGTTTGCATATACGCGTTCCCATAGATAGAAGATAGAAAATACTTTATGGCACACCAAATATTTCAGCTTCAATAAATACAAAAAACTTTGTCAATGGTGTACAATGGGCGGCCTTATCGCTAATTAGCGATCTCTACCAGACAACCTTTGGATGAAACGGACTGTACGAAAAATCACTAGACACACGTCTCGGCACTCGTCGAAAAGTTCGTGTACAAGTGCCGACGCGAACTTCAGTTTATTTATTGACGTCCTCTGTGGCGCAGTGGGCGAAGGCCCGCCTGAGGCGCAGAAGGGTGCGAGTTCGATTCCCGTCGCGGAACATTTGTATGACCTGTAAATGTTTGTCTCGATTCGATCTCGGTGTTTGCTATGCATAATATGTATGTTTTTACAAAAAAAAAGTATATACCTCTAAGTAGTATATCAGTTATGTAGTTCCCATAATACAAGCTCTGCTTAGTTTGGGGCTAGATGATGCTGTGAGAAAAATGTCCAGTAAAAAATATATATATACACCCAACACAGGTAGGTAAGCACTCCAGACACAAAATAGATACAAGGGTTATATTAGACATAGTGTTCCCGAAATTAGAGGTCGTTACACCATGTACCTATATCAGAACATAGTGTTCAGTACCAGGCTATATAATAATCTATATAATAGTTATACCTATAATAATCTGCCTATTATCTTCAAATCGATTCACAGTACATACATGTTCAAAAATAAACTTAAACAATTCTTGTCGAATAAATATTACTATTCTATTGACGAATTTTGCTCCGACTCATTTCACATTACATTTTTATACTTAATAGTAATTTTATTTTATTTTATTATTATGTATAATGTTCCAACAGAATTTATATTGTTTGTGAATAAATAAATGAAATGAATGTACAACCATTCATATACTTAACTTTCAGTCTCGTAAGTCGCGAGGGTAATGACGAGGCGAGTGACGAGCGTGCCGCTCAGACGTCTAGATGTTCGTCTTTCGCCACAGATTTGTACTAAGGTAGTCATAATTCGTAATTCCTACATAGAAGTTTAAAAAAAAAGATAAGTAGGTACAGTCAGCTGGAAAATATGTTTGTGTTAATATTTGTATTTTGTCAGAAAATTTCAATATTTATATTAGTTAAGTATCTAATGACTTAAACTCTGTTTTGTATCTGTAGTCCTATCACTGCAGAGAACAGTCTTTTTTCCTATTTTAATATTATGTAGATAGTTTATTAGTATTTTTTTTTATTTTGAAAGTAGGTTTATTATTCAGTTGTATAAATAAGAATTAATTCAGTATCTAAGTACCCATATAAAATTATTAGGACTATTAGTATACGTAGGTAATTAAAAACAACATTCCACTACAAGATGTTCTTTAGTTAATTTTTAATATAAATATTGTTGGCATTGTGACTGCGTGGCATCGCTTGACCCCGAGCGATGATATCACCTTGTCAATGTCAAACTTTAGACATTTTACCCGTCTAGAGGTTTTTCATTGGTCTAATCTTAGATTAAGAATATTAATCTATGGTAGTCCCACTACTATTATAAATGCAAAAGTTTGTGACAATGAATGTTTGATCTTCCTTCACGCAAAAACTACAGAACGGATTTTAATGAAACTTTACAGTAATGAAGCTTATACATCAGATTACCACATAGGCTACTTTTTATCTAGGTACCACGCGGGCGAAGCGGTGGACAGAAGCTAGTACTATTATATACGCGAAAGTTTGTGAGAATAGATGTTTGTTACTCTTTCACACAAAAACTACTGAATGTATTTTGAAGAAACTTTACATAGGCTACTTTTTATCCGGGTAATATGTGGGCGAAGCCGTAGGCAGAAGCTAGTGTAGTATAAATAATAATAGTTTTGATAAACAACGTACCTACACCTACCTAATTATATAGTTTTTAACCCCAAGATTGTATGTTCGCTTGTTCGTCACTTTTGTTGCAAATATTTAAAACTAACATAGTCAAGCCTGACCATACACCTAGATTCCCTGAGCCGTGGTACCAGGAACCACTAGTGCCGTGGTACAACACACATACCCGGAACAGATATCTGCAGAACATACTTTTGTGCTGCAGCGGGAATCGAACCACATCTCTCAACCTTAAACCCCATATTATGCGCCCCCTTATAACTTGTGGAGATAAACACTCCCTAACGACCATCGTTGAGTCATACAAATCGATTGAAATATAACCGTATTGCAATCGGATAAGCCGTTGGTAAAAAGAACCATCTATCCGCTCTGAGAAGGAGTGCTGAGCGGGTATTGTAGTTTAAAAGGCTGGCTTTAGCCAGCCTTTTTGTGCTTAGCCAGCTCACTTCATTTATGAAGTAAGCAAGAACACCGTTGTATGTAGGCTCTCGAATGACGGCTACTAACCACACAACGCAGTATAGGAAGGCCCCCCCATCCGATGAATCTATAATATAATAAGAATGTAACAGGTCAAATTCTGTACATTAAAGATATTTTGAAAATGTTTTTTTGGAGGACACTCTATAATCGATACTGAAGCCAAACATGTATTTTTTTTCATTTTTGTCTGTCTGTCTGTCTCTGTGTATCTGGAACACGCAGAACGCCGAAACTACTGAATGGATTCAAATGAAACTTGGCATGATTTGAGTTCATAGTACGGGGTAGGACATAGGATACTTTTTATTCCGAAATTCTGCATGGTTCCTTTGGGAGAGGGGATGAAAGTCAAAATGTGTACTTAGTTGTAATTCATTAACGCGTTGTCCGATTTCATTCATTCTTTTTTTGTTAGAAAGGAAGTACCTTAAAGATTGTTCCGTACATATTTCAAGGTCATCGGTTTTGTCAATAATAATAATAATAATAATTCATGTGCCAAATGCCAAGCTTGGATGGTGATGATAATGATTTTAAACATTAAACGCCCGCCGTGTCTTCAAGGTCGTCAATGAAATCAAGTCATCGTCTCATTCGATAATATGAAATTATGTCATGATTTGGTTAACTCAATTTCGGGATCCCAGATCAAGAAAGGTCAACTAATAATTGCAATGACTCCTAGATCTAGGTCACCGCGTCTAGACCATTGCGAAATTCATGAGTAGGTGCTTAACCATGTTTGGGTGTGTACGTTTTAATTACTCACACATGTTAATAGTAGGTAGGTAGCTTAAACCTTGCTTATCAATATGTGGACAAAAGATCTTTACTCAGTTTTAATACACTATATAATCTTTTTATCCTACTACTATTATAAACGCGAAAGTTCGTGAGGATGGATGTTTGTTACTCTTTCACGCAAAAACTACAGAACGGATTTTGATGAAACTTTACAGTAATATAGCTATCATCAGAATAACATATAGGCTACTTTTTATCCGGGTACCACGCGGGCAAAGCCGTGGGCAGAGGCTAGTTTGTTATAATTATATAAACTTATATTATAAACAGGTAAAGTTCGTTAGAGTCTAATTTTAGTTTGTCAAAGTCAAAATTCATTTACTAAGTAATTTATATCACACGGATAACTTTGAATCGTTAATTTTACCTTGGTAGGTACTGCCTGTTCCTCCGCCACCAAGAAAGGAAAGAAATAAGGCTGCTTTATACTACGTTTAATGAACGTTTTACAAAAAATAGGGACCTACCTATATTTTTTATCGAGTTAGAGCAAAGACCCAAGAATTTTTATCATCTAAAAAATAATCCGATATTTTAATATAGTAGGTATGTCTTTGTATAAAGTTTTGTTTGATAACATTTATAAATTTATTATTGTTTTTTATATTTGTATGAATCGTGAGAGTTTGTTATAAAAGCGTAGATACACCTTGCCCATATACCTACGATTTACTAACTTTATGGAGTAAAAAAATGGCAACATTGTGTTTATATTTTTCTAGTGTCTGGTTAAGTACCTATTAACATTGTGATTACCGCTAATATTTCATAAACTAATTAATATTCTTGTAAAATATTTTATTTGGATGCAGGAGGAATATTTTATTTGGATGACTACTCATCCGATTTCAGAAACTCTTTCATTAATATTAAGAATGGTTCTTCAGGACATAGGCTAAAATACAAGGGCTTTTTATGGAGGCAAATTTTGCAACGTAATTCCACGAAAAAACGGTCAAACGAATGCGCTTTTTACAAACGCGCTCTTATAAAGTCTCAGAAGTAATGTGTTAGGTTAACAGTGCCCTAAAAAGTCTGTAAAACAGTAATTAATCTTAGAATAAAATAGAAATGTAGGTCGGGTAAAAATCATTAACTCAAAGCCTTGCCACAAAGCCTAAACACTATCCAATATTACAGCCATTAACTTTCAATTCTTAGTAGTGATTTCAAGCATCAACAAAACATTATATATAGATCCTTCTTCACTGTAAAAATTATAACATAATACTTACTAATATTATAAAGGTGAAAGTTTGTGAGGATATTTGATACTCTTTCACGCAAAAACTACTGAACGGATTTTTATGAAACTTTACAGTAATATAGCTTATACATCAGAACAACACATAGGCTATTTTTTAACCGGGTACCACGCGGGCGAAGCAGTTGATAGTAAATAGTACTACCATATTTAAAAAAAAAGTTTTATCAGTCTATCCGTTTCGGACACGCAGTATTTTTTTTTTAATTAAGGTCTAGTTAAAATAAATTTAAATCGCGAATAGAACGTCTCGGAACCGATGTTGATTCACTTACAGGGTGTTTCAGTGTCCTGCAGGGGACATGATACCAATTATTTTTATGAAATTTTAATCAGGCAGACTGCATTGATATAAGATTAGATAGTTTGAACCTATCCCAACATGACGTACCTATATTGTATATCGTTTGCTGAGTCTCAGACATTATAATACTAGGCTGAGTATTGATAATGTAGTATTGATACCTACCTCTACATAGTAGGTACACATGCTCTTTATTTAGTAGGTACTTACTTACAAATTTGTAGGTTAGGTTTGTTTGGCTGTGACTATGAAATCTTCGTCAACTACGGAAAGCCAAATTGTTAGGTCTTAGAAAAAAGATTTTAAAAATTGAAAACGTTCTTAAGATTAGGTACATACTCTAAATCGACCTTATTATTAAATAAATAAATAATTCTGAATTTGTTCAAAAAGCATCTATTCATTTAGTTCCCATAATCAAGCAAGAGCTTGTATTATGGGAACTAAATGAATGATATACTACTTATATACTTTTTTTTTTGTAAATACATACATAGAAAACACCCAGACCTGAGACAAATATTTGCAGATCATACAAACATTTGTCCCGCGGCGGGAATCGAGTCCGCAACCTTTTGCGTCTCAGGGACAGAATCGGACAAGGTTTCTTTTACAGCACAACTGAATAGCTCGAGTTCAACTGAACAGATTTCAAAATTTTCAGAATTTTATAATAGGGTAAAAGTGGAAAAAGAAAATATGAAGGGGAGGTCTGCACTTTTTTAAGATTAAAGTTCAGTTTGCCCACCTAAGGGAGATTTCTCAGGGAGTATTTGTGGAAAACCCTTATTTTTGATGCAATCAATTACTCTCTCTATTATATGCTCGTATTACTTTGTATTTTCGTGCTTTATATCAAACTGACATTTATACTTCAAATGCGAGTAACGAAATTATTTAGTAACGTTTCGATACTTCAGGTCAGGTGGTGTACCCGTCACTCGGTAACGAATACATACAGTTTGCTACAGCCCTAATGTGTCTGTTGGGTATTTATTTATTCAGGTACCACTCGGGCAAAGCTGCGGGAAAATGCTAACATCAATGTTTTGTTCAGTTTATAACTTCATGCGTTATTGACTTTGATTGGTCATGCTTGAACGGATTGTAATCTATTCGTAGTATTGAATGAATTTGCCCATTTTGTACTGAGAAAATTGTACTTATACGGAAATTAGTAGCCCAAGTTACTACCAAACTAAGCTCCTTTATGAAAGAGTTCGGGAAATCACTACACCCTTCTAAGCGAATCGATAGAGATAGAGATCTCTTCTAAGCGATAAGACCGCCCATTGTACTTTAAGTTTTGCTTGTTTAGTTTTGTTAAGCTATATCTATTTTTCTTATGGTGTACAATAACAAATGGACAAATGTTTGTACGATCTGCAAATTATTTGTTTCGGGTGTTCTGGGTATTTTCTATGTATAATAAAAAAATATCTATCTATGTACCTAATGTATTGTATTAAGTATATCAGTCATCTAGTACCCATAACACAAACTCTGCTTAGCTTGGGGCTAGATGATGCTGTGTGGATTGTCCAGCATTATTTATTTATTTATTTATAAGGTATTTTCATTCATTCATTCATTCAGCCATACACCCGACCGTAACTGTTTTTGCCGCCAAGCAATAATACTCACAATGCTGAGTTTCGATTTGAAGGGTAAGATGTCGATAAAATTACAGGCAAATTTGACTTTTGAAATTTGTCTTCAGGGCAGACACATCATGTCTCTCGTGTTGCAAATGTCAATACGCGATGAAAGACGCTATCCATATAGTAGGCTGATCGAATTGCTAAATAATTAATGAAAATATTAATACTCTCCCTGAGTATTTATATTTTCATTATATATTTTCACTTGTTCCATCATTATGATGCTTACCATAGGAAATATTAATATTTATTTTCTTTTGTTCCAGGGTTTCGAAGACATGCCGCTGATTAATAGATGAACAATACACGCAGTACTGAACCACGAATGAACACGAACGAACGAAAACAACCCATCTTTATGAAAAGATAGAGTGAATGAACGCGAATTTTTCATATTTCCCTCCAAATTTTCGTGAAAAATAAACGCACTTTTTTTAATGCTAAAAAAACTTGAACGTACTCAAAAATATAAAGTAGCTAGAGCGTAAATTTCCTTCGATTATACGTTTTTATCAATAATTCTCAGCAATACTTTTTTATTTGGCTATTTATCATAAGAGAAAAGCAGCAAATTTTCATTAATTTCCCGATGATTTCCCATAAAACCTGAACGCATCTTGTAGGAGCAGGACAGAGCTGCTTTCCAGAAATAGTTCGTACAAAAATAGCTAAACAAGATGCCAAGCTCAGTAGTACAAAGCGAATCGGCGTCCGAGCACGCGCCCAAATGGTGGCCAGCATGGAAAACTATGGCGGACCTTGCCGAAGCAGTTGACGACCTAATCTGCAGTTTCGATTATATGGACACAGCTATGGATAACCTAGTGATGTTAATCTTCATATGGATTCTATTCTCCCTTGTGCTACTCGGCATCGCGAAGTGGGCGTACGGTCGTTTCGGAAAAACTCCCGAAGTAGTTGTAAAAACGAACGATGAAACGAAAAAACCAGCAAACGAAATCGTGGCGAGTGCTGATAGTGTGCTGGCGACCAGTGCTAAGGTTAGGAGTGCTACGTTGAAGGCGTCGAAACCGTCTTCCTTCGTTCCCCCGACGCCGCCGAATAAGAAACGGCTTGGACGCATGTCTCCGGGACCGGAACAGCTGAATCTGAAGAAACACCAGTCGATTGTCGTTCCTACTTGCACAGGGCCGGACCCGCCGTCCGTGCAGTGGGTTAATGATCTATTGACGTGGTTATATAACGATTTGGTCATTGTCAACGAACTGGTGCAGCAATGGATTGTGTCCATGAACGAGTTCTCGAAGAAGTCTGTTGAGGAGGTGAGATTATTTGCTTTATTTCTACTGTAGTAGGGGCGGATTTCCGTCAACAAGTACGGAGAGTTTATCTAGCTATTAAAAGAAATATGTCAAAGTGACATTGACGTGTGCGTTTCGATTTTGATTTTTAAACACACATTCACTTTGTATTTTTTTATCGAAACTGGCCTTTGGTAAAGTTTTTGTTTTTACGTCACAATAATTTCCATGATGTTCCTCTGATCCATACTCAGTACGCAGATCTGTGAGGATACCAACATCACAGATCAGAGACACTAGGGGGTATTCAGAGACACATCCGAAAATTATAGATGGTACATGTCCGTGTTTTGCATCGTACATTAGCTGTTCACGTGACTATTAGCCCATCGCCGCTTATCGGAACACAACCTTCTTTGGTCCTTGGGCATTACCTCGCGATGTTTTCCTTCACCGTTTTGAGCGCTTGTTAAAAGCACATAAATTGAAAAAATCTTTAGTTCACGACGAAATGTTTGATAAACCTTTTGTAAATTAAGTGTGGGGAAACGAAATTATCGGTTTAAATAGACAGTTAATATAAAAGTATAGCACAATTTTCAACTAAAAGTTTAAAAATCACAATCTTAGGAAAAGACGTTAACAACGATAGCTGTCAAAGTGAATTTATTTATGTGTTCGACTGTACTCTTTTTAATTTTACCTCGCAAGGTTAAATGAGTTTTATGAGTCAGGAGATTGAGTCGAAAATAATTTATCTCAGTCGAGCATTTCCTGTGAGTAAAACGTGCAGATGTAAAAGAGTAGGTACACTTTAATGATCTTTAATTCTTCGTAAAACGTTTTATTTTAGCAACAATGAAGTTAACATGAAATCTGAAATTAGGTCAATTTCAATTATAACCTTTATTTCGTGGTAAAACGTTATATTTTAGTTTGTAAAGTTCATTTGAGTAGGTCGCGGGTATCAGAGAAAATAACTCAATCGGTAAGTTGAATTAAAACAATATTAATTTGTGGTTAGATTAAATTATTAAAAAAGTAAATAAACAACTAATTGGGTTGGATATTAACGTTAATTAAATTTGTATTTAAAATAAGTAAGAAAATAAAAAAATAGGTTAGTTATTATAAACTTAAGAAATAAACTGTTTTTTTAATGTATTCGTTGTTAAACACCTTTATAAATCGGGTAGAGTTTTTCCGAACTATATATTTTAGAAACTCTGGAAATCTTATTTCATGGAAGTTTTATTAACTGCATAAAATAGTGTTTTGGGAAAAAGTGAGAAAATTGAAATTCTTTGTAATTTTCTATGTAGGTAACAAAATTTGTAAAATTGATTGACTTGTCTTTTAAAAGCCCATAAAAACAAATGAAATCTGAAAATTGGATATTTACGTCAGTACGGTCTATAAGTTACTGATTAAAAGCGTAAAATTAAGTTTTACGATGAAGCCGTTGGACCAGTGCGATGGAATTTACAGGATAATTCGTTCATGAAATGTCTGTGATATCAATAAAAAGAGGTTAAGTACCAATACCGTTGGTACTTAACATCAGATTGGCACTTACCTACCTCAGATAATGCCAGTCAAGACGTCGGGGAATTTCAAGTACTTATGACTCTAGATAAAACCTAATAAAAAAACTTTTTTGTTTTTGGAGATAAACGGCTCACGACCCACCGATACTAAGTGATCGCCAAGGGCATTTCTGTAACATCATCAACACAAAGTTGAAAAGCCATGTGCCAGTAACATTTCTCCCTTCAAACTGAAACACAGCAATCCGAGCATTACCGCTTGGACGCAAGAAACTGATATTTTCCCGGACGAACTCATTTCACTACTACTTTCTTACAATGTAGTTTTGAGATGACATCAGTAGGTAACAAGTTTAGGACATAGCTGGGAAAAAATCATCAAAAATTGTTCAAAATTTAGTGTGATACCTATTTATTCTCAATGAGTTTTTAATTAAAATCACGTAGCTATAAACAAGACGTGATCGGTCAGTTTTGTTTATCTTTCTATCACGACCTCGCACGTTTGTTTGCGTTTTATGTTAGCCGTTTATTAAAAGGTTAAATAAGAAACTAAATACTTTACCTAGTTAAATATAATTAAAATGCTTCTAAGAGTTACTAGCATAAAAAATATACCAAAAACAAAAATAAACAATTTTGTTTCACCGAACTTGCGGTGAGATGGAGACTAAACACGCATTTAAACATTCAATGAAGTGTAGTGTATATTATAAAAAAAGTCAGTGATTTATGTCGTTTTTAAATCATATTAAAAATAATTGCCATAATTAAATAATTCAGGACGGAAAAGCACGGACAATAAAGGACAATACAAATTACGTACGAAGGATCATAACAATACAATAAAATCCAACGTTAGACTGTGCCGCCCACCAACGCTGTAAAAAAGTGAGAGAAACAGACCTTTTTCACAATCACTATCTCAAAAACGTTTAAGGATTAGGTAGTTTATGGGTACCTAAAGACAGATCTAATCATTTGCCTATTCGAAACATATAGGTTAAGGTTATGTACAGTTTATAAAATGGAATTAGGCAAGTGGATGTACTAAAATAAGTTATCAATAAATAACATACTTTATTTATATGTTTTTATATCCTGCTAGCTAACACTACAATTTAATCAGAACAATGAAACAAAACAATGCGGCAAGAATAATCAAGAAATGAAGTGTAACCAACTATAAATAAATTCAAACACAAACGATTTAGAATGGTTCTGCAAATAGTTTTACTATTTTAGCAAACAATTAAACAATAGGTATAGCAAATATATAACGAAAGACCTTGGTGCTTAGATATGCTATTTTTAGAAAATATAAGTACCTTTATCGGATTCAATCTCTCAAAAACGCTTACTTTTAAAATAAAAATGATCAGATCAGTTAATGAGTAAGTAATACATTTTCCGACTTTAAAAAAAAGCGAACTAACTACTTATCTAGGTACAAGATAAATTATCAACAGTAAATACATTTTCTATTCTATTAATAACATGTTTTAAGAGTAGGTAATTAGTTAAAATATAATCAGTTCAATAGAGCACAATAATCCGTATAAAAAAACTTGCAGAAATAACTAAGTCTTCACTAAACAATGCGGCAAGAATAATTAAGAAGTGAACTGAAGACCGTAAACCAAGCAACTATAAATAAACTCAGAAATAAACGATTTGCAACGGTTCTGCAAACAGTTTTACTATTTTTACAACACACGCGAGCCATTCTATTATGTAACATTTTTTATTTACTACCGCGTGTATGATCTAAGAAAATACACTTTGAATGAATACCCTACGTATTATGTAAAAGGTACATTGGACCTACCTACTCAAAGGCCGAGTATAATATGAGAATAGATACAGTCCCACTCCTATAAACGCGAAATTTTGTGAGGATGGATGTTTATTACTCCTTTACGCAACAAGTACTGAACGGATTTTGATGAAAATTTACAGTATTATAGTTTATACATCAGAATAGCACATAGGCTACTTTTTATCCGGGTACAACACGGGCAAAACCGTGCGCAGAGGCTAGTATGTCATAAATCCTCGTCCGATTAGAAATGTATTATCATTATTTATGTTTGCGTACGTATGAATTGTCCTTTTATGGGATTGAATTTATTTATCGGGAAAAAATCTATGTTTTAATACTAGGTTACAACTGAACCTTGTTATTAGTAAAAACAAGTTGCTATTTTCGTGCAAAAATTAAAAACAATTTTTGGACGAAAATAGCTACTGCCCATATTTTGTTAATGCCAATCCTCCTTTTCCTTGCCAATCATACTAATATAATAAATGCGAAAGTCTGTGTGTGTGTGTGAATGTTTGTTACCACGTATCTCCGTAACTCCTTAACCGATTTTGATGAAATTTGGAATGTAGATAGTTTAGGATCTGGAATAACACATAGGCTAATCTAATTTTCGAAAATCGACCCCTAAGGGGGTTAAATAGGGCGGTAAAGTTTCTATGAAATTTTTTTTTTTTTTATTCGGTACACATAAACTTTAAAATAAATAATGAAACACGTATTTTTTATTTTTTCAAAACTACCCTTTGGGTGTGTGCAATTGAGTTCTAAACTTTGTATACTTAAATTGTAATCCTTTATTCGATTCATTTAAAAGTTGGTGGACATAGTTTGAAGCCTGGAGACGCTCATATGCTACTTTTATTAACATACCACGCGGGTGAAGCCGCGGGCAACAACTAGTAAATTAATATATTCTATTCATGAATAGGCTACGACAGCGACATTCACGAGGTCCCTTATAACCCTGTAAATTTTGGACCATCTTGCTTGGACCACCCTTTATTTATTGCGTTTAGAAAGGTATTGTTAAAATACGTGATAGTAAAAAAATAATTTCAAGTTTCAAAGATTGCTTTGGAACTTTGAATAGCGTGGAAAGTATAAACTACTAAAACTTTAAAGGTGGCGTCTTGATTAATAGGTATCCGCATTGCAGTTTGCAACATCGTGTTACCATAGAGGCAACCCTATTTTCCTTTTACCCTGTAAAATAAAGCTATTCTAATTCATAGAATAGCTCTACCCATTTAGATCTAAATCCTGAATCGCATTTCGTGGAAGTTTTGACTGCAAGCAAAACAGTTATTTAGTTCCAGTAATTTGGAATTTGCGGAAAATGCTAAAAATTGTACGTTGTTTTCATGACTTAAAACCTGTATTGATTTTATTGAAGCCAACAGAAACGTTAGTATCTAGGTAGGTACAGGTAGGTACAAACGCAGATTAACAAAAATTATTTATTTATTTATTTATTTATTTATTTAATACTTTCACACAAAACAATGTAGTGCTAGGAGGACTTAATGCTAAAGCATTCTCTACCAGTCATCCTGGGCGTGCAAAAAGATGGTGTGGCGTGTCTAGTACAATGTACATACACTACAATATATATATAATTACAGTTTTTAGAAGCTCTATTTCTTTCACATTTCTTACATTGCAAAAAGTAAATTCTTGTCGGGGTTGATTGTGGTTGTTATGATGTTATGTTATGTAATTAACCACAATTCATTACGATATATTTTTTGTTATGTAATCTGTGATTTTAGATACCTTAGGATACTTAATATCATAGATACATGACAAAAGTCTTTTTAGTCTTCTTTAATTCCTCGGACATAAGTTTCACTTTCTGCTCGATATAGTTATTTAGTTTAGTTGTGCGCACATATGTTTATGTTGTAATCAAGATTAGAACCGAATTTTGTTAGTTGTATTTTTGTATGTGGTTGTATTGTGTTATGTGCGTGTAAATAAATAAATAATAGTAAAGATCAAGGCGGATCTTATGGTAGAAAGTAATTTTAACTTCTTTATTCTTCTTGACGACCTTGGTGGCGCGGCGGATAAGTAGCCTGCTGCAAAGCAAGAGGATATGTTCAATTCCCACAACGGGACAAAGTTCGCATGTTTTGGAGATATTGTTCCTACTCGTAGTTCCTGATACCCGCAACACGGAATCATAGTATGAGTCTGCTGGGTGTTTATTATGTTATTTATTTGCTATATTTAGTAATTATATACATTTAGTGCCGCTTAATTCAGCACTTTAATTTGGAAAGTAGGTTCCGAATTAAATTGAAAAACTAAGCGGCACAGCCTTATGGTAAAACTAGTTTCTGCCCACGGCATCGTCCGCGTGGTACCCGGATAAAAAGTAGCCTATGTGTTATTCTGATGTATAAACTATATTACTGTAAAGTTTCATCAAAATCCGTTCAGTAATTTTTGCGTCAAGGAGTAACAAATCCATCGTTCCAAACTTTCTCGTTTATAATAGTAGTAAGATATAGTAGGATAGGATAAGAAGTAACATAATAAAAAATTACATACAAATGAACATAGAAACTCTTTTAAGTTGGTTAAAAACTGATGTGTCACAATGTTTGTCATTGACATTATCTTCCGAAACATTAAAAAAATGTTTCTGACATTGGCAGCTCACCTTTCTACACGTCTGACACCAAATTGCCAACTCAGGGCCGACCTAACGACCGAACTCACCCTTTTAGTATAATTGAATCATAAATAAATATAATTTATGTGACAATTATGTCATCCAAGGGCGAGACTGGCCTGTTGGCAATCCTTTTGAATGTCAGGGACAACGCACACTCTGTGTAGAGGCTAATTTATAATTTTATATTTTCCCAAAAATTCAACCTCCCAACCCGCGACCTTCCACTTGGTACGCGGGTGCTTTATCAACTAAGCCAGCCTGGTCGAAATTCTCGGTATTTTTCGGCTCGAATCGCGAAGGCTCCACCTATAGGGTAAACTATGCAGGCTTCTTTGGTAAGATAGCATATATATAGGGGAGGTCGGTTCAAAGCGGGTAAGCTTAGGATAAAATAAAAAAAAAACACTTTGTGTTTAATGTTCACAGCTTTTATTTAGGTATAGAACTTATAAACATATTAATGTTTACTTTTAAAACAAAACAAAACCTAAAACACCTCTGTAAAGTATATATATAAAACAATCAAAAATTGAAACCCTTCTAAATACCCGCTTAAAAATAAATTAAAACTGATCTATTTATATTAATTATTGTCATTATTACGAAAACAGATCTTTTCTTATAGTTAGTTGAGCAAAATTGTATTTTTTGTATAATTATTGTTAAATTTTTTAAATCTTTTTTAAACTAAAATGTCACACACCAAGCATCTGGATTCGTCTGTGTTTTTTTTTCGAAAATTCCAACAATTTTTTTTAATGTAAAATTTCAATAGAATTGTGAAAAAAGAGAAGCGGGTAGGTACCCGCTTTGCCCCTACCCGTTTTGCCTAAAGGGATCTTTTATGTTGAACATGCTTTATAACCTCAAAACCAAAACCACAAACCGCAAAGCCACTCCATTTACAATTAGACAAAATATTACTAAACACATACTTTAAACAAATAAGAACAGAATATGAACCAGTTCAGAGAAATCCTCATTTTTTTAGTAAAATTAGCAAAAAACTTTGTTAGCATCTTTCCTCGCAACCGCGGCCGCGAACACCGTGGGCTGACTGCCTGTGATTGGCGGACTTAAGCGTCTGTTCGCACCATGGTTTTTACGGTATCGGTATATACCGAAACGATTTCGGTATAAACCGCAATGAAATATCGGTAACAGGAATATTTATGTAAACGTTTTAGCGGTTCAAATAACCGAAATCATATCGGTACTTGCAACCCGTGACACGTGTTTTTAAAATACCCGCGCTGCGCCCGAGTTAGGTAGGTAAAGTGCGCGTATTCGTTTCGCTAGCGCCATTTGTGATTTATGGCAACTTTTCGTAGTGAGTGATTACCTACTTGCTCAGTTCAGTGGTCAGTCGCTCACGCATATTCCACTCGCTAGCTCGTCGCCTTTCTTGAGGAGTTCCGTAAAACTTTTATACCTAAATTATTGTGTTGTGTGTGTCTAACTAAACCTAGTGATAGGGATGCCGAGAAAAAGAACGAATGCAGTGTATCGGTACTTTCGTACCGACGATAAAGATGATAAAAGTACTTGTGAGCTCTGTAAAAAAAATCTAAAGGTAAGCTAAGCACCATTACCTAATAAATAATATAATATAAGTATAAATAAACTTACTAACTTACTACTTACCTACTAACTTTGTAAGTAGGTACCTAAAAGGTATTACCTACCTACGTAGGTACCTAAGGGGTCATTAGCCTTATTTGATGAGCGTGTAACTTACGTATTTCGTAGTACCTACCCCCTTCTTACTTATTTGCACTCTCATAGGTATCAAAAAAGTAAATATCTAAGTAGATCGTACCTATTTGGCAGGGTAGAGCCTAGTACATATTGATCAATCTAAATGTAGGTAAACGCTTACTGATCAGGTGTAGATACTTAGTTGCAATGTAGAGGTTCCAAGCCGATCGGCAAACATTAAAATGTACCTACCTATCTTGCTAGGTACTAAAGTGAAAGTTTGTATATTTGTTACAAAGTCTTTGCAACGGCTGAACAGATTTGAATGAAATTTAGAATGGGTATAGTTCGTTCGATTTATCTTTTATCCGGGTACCACGAGGGCGAAGCAGTGGGCAGAAACTAGTACCTACCTAGATGGACCGATCATACGTGAACAGGGACTTTGGATAGTTTGAATTCGGGATTCGAAAAGTACCCCAAAATGATACCTACTACTTACGTTGGCTGGTTTTTTTCTTGTATCGCCTAGCAGCTCCTTACAATATTCGTTTTACTTGTATTTTTTTATTTAGTACAATAAATTATTTTCATTTCAGGGCCACCATGCAACAAACCTATTAGCTCATTTATCTACAAAACATAAAATTCAATACAAGGAAATTGTAAGAATGAATGAAAACAAAGAAAATGAGAATTCTAATAAACCGAAATCAAAGACTGAAGAAGAAAAAACGCTTAGAGTAGTTGAAAATTGTCTAAGACTTGTAACTGTACATGGCCGGCCTTTTTCCCTCATGAATGATGAAGCTTTTCAAAATATAATTGCAAATGTTATACCACAAACATCTAGTGTGAATATTATAACCGCCGAAGGCATAAAACAGTTATGTATGGAAAAAGGGTATGAAATTCAAGAGAAAATACAAAAAGAAGTTAAAAACAAACTGATTTCATTAAAAATGGATTCGGCTACCTGTGCTGATCGGCAATTTATTGGCGTTAACGCACAGTACGTAGTTAGCGGAAAAATCGTCATCCGAAATTTGGCACTCATTGAAATGTTTAGCCGACAAACTGGAGAACATATCAAAGAAACCTTGCTAGAAGTCTTGTCCGACTACCACATAGATCTTTCGAATGTGTTTTCGATAACCACAGATAATGGTTCTAATTTTTTGAGGGCTACGAGGCTTTTAAATGAATCTCTTACAGAGGTTTCAGTTCTCGGCAGTGACGATGATTCAGAAAATGAAACAGATAGTCCCAATCACTTTCAGATTCCGGAACTGACTTTTTTAACACAGAATTCGGAAATTCATTCTGTGCCATGTGCGGCGCATACCCTGCAACTTGCAGTAAAAGATGGTCTTAATAATGACCAAGAGTCCGAGACCATAATAGAAATGTGCCGCCATGCTGTGCGACTGCTACGCCGGCCAATTATGAAGATGCTTATATGAATAAGCCAGTAATAGACTGTACTACTCGTTGGTCATCAACTTATTACATGCTGGAGAGTTTACTAAATTTAAAGGAAATATGCCTGAGTCGTACTGAAATCCGGGAAATAATGACTGAAGAAATGTGGATCAAACTACAGGAGGTACTCGCTAGTTTGAAGCCGGCTGAAGAGGCTACAAGAAGACTACAATGCGAGCGGTTAACGATGGGAGATTTCTTTTTAGTCTGGATGATCTGTAAAGAAAAAATAGGAAGAATACACACTACTTTAAGCCAAGAAATTTTGTCAGCTATGGAAGTGCGTCAAGTAGGCTTACTGACGAACGACGCCTTCCTGGCCGCAACTTTTATGGACCCCCGAATAAACGTCGTGTTATCGGAAGAGCAAAAAGACAAGGCACGACATATTTTGAAAAAAACCCATCGTCGGATTGCAAATCTTTCTGAGGCCGGTATTCAACATGAAGTCACAGAAGACATTGCTACGAGTAGCTGTTCAAATAGCAACACACGATCCACCGCTTCTCAAGCTAAAAGTCAAAACAGCTACATCGAAGATCTCGACTTCATCGACAACATTTTAGAGGAAACTCAAAGAATGCGGTCTGGAACCGACGTCAGGGTTAACCTAGACTTACTTTTGGCTGAATTTAGTAGTAGTCCCAAGCTTAAAGCCAGCGAAGACGTTTTGGCCTATTGGAATGCCAAAACTTTTAGTTGCAAAGATCTTGCAGAACTAGCATTTGTTGTCTTGGCCGTACCAGCCACTCAAGTGACAGTTGAAAGACTTTTCTCGTCATTGAAATTTATATTGACGCCTTTACGGAATAGGTTATTGGACCGATTATTGAAAAATGTTATTCTTATAAGGTCAAATCCAGATCTATTGTAATTTTATAAATACATTGGCTAGTTTTTACCCGGGTAAAAACTAGCCAATCTTATATTCTAGGTCACAAACTATACTTATTCTAAATTTTCTATCCATTTCCGTTCAGCCGTTACAAAGATACTTACTAACAAACATCTAATCATCCGTACTTTCGCATTTACGGTAATTTATTTCGCAATATTAGTAGAATATAAATAAAAAATATTATTGATTGAGGGTTGTTTATATATTACCTACCTATTTAATTACCTACCAACATACACTATATAACCATAACAATGTTCCGATCAGCCTTAAATAAATATGCTGGTTATTTTTCACACAGCATCATCTAGCCCCAAACTAAGCAGAGCTTGTATTATGGGAACTACATGACTGATATACTACTTATATACTTTTTTTGTAAATAAATACATATTATATATAGAAAAACACCCAGACCTGAGACAAATATTTGCAGATCTTACAAAGATCCTTATGTTTCACCTACCTACTCGTACATATGAGTAGGTATCTACGTAACCAATTACCATATTGATTAAAAATCGCCGTCGGTTGGATGAGTAGATGGTGCACGCAAATGGACGAGCGAGATGTGGCGGGCGACTGACCGTTAACTAGTGTCACTAGTGTCGACAGTCCGTCGTCATACAAGTCACAACTCACGCGAGAAACCGCGGCCGGAGCTATGGGGGGAGACGGGGGCACGCGCCGCGCACGCACCACAGATTAACTTGTACACACAATCCACAAGCGACATTCGAATTTTCGAGGGCGGACTTTTCAAAAAATACCGAAACTAAATACCGAATTGTTTCGGTGTTTAGTTACGGTTACCATTTCATTAGATAATCGTTATGAAAAGTGTAAATATCGTTTTATTTCAGTTACCGTTTGTAACGGTAGCCGAAACTAAAGATAACCGTTTCAAAAGGTTACCGTCAGGAATCGGTTTTTAAATCCCTGGTTCGCACGCACAAATTCTCAATAACGGTAAAGGCGAGTAATTTTAAAGGCCAACCCGCTTTAGGTGGGGTACCCGCTAAAGCGGGAACCTCTCCTACACCAGACTTTTAAGTCAAATCTTAAAGTGTTTTTTTAAAATCACTATGTCTATATGATCTTTTATACTAAGTCATGGATCACCATGTATAAAGACATCTCTTAGCGATAAAGACATGCATTGTATCAACAATGCATGTCTTTATCCCTAAGAGCGATCTCTTCAAGGCAATCTAAGGATGTACTTGATTAAAAGAATGTAAAGAGAGGTGGTGAAACTGCAATAAAAATAATTTATAATTAAAATCTTATTTATTATTTATTGAATGCTTTGTGTGCAACAAATAATGTACAAAGAGAGGACTTAATGCTATAAAGCATTTTCTACCAGTCGTCCTAAGCGATTGGAAACCGAGGTTTATGTGCAGGAATTCTTTTAGAGGTTTAGGTTTTCATTAAGGTATTGTCAAAGTTTAGTATAAACAATGCCTAAAATATTGTCATCTCTTTCCAGCGGATAATGGCGAACAGAGACAGAGTTAGTTTCAAACAATTAAATTCATGTATTAACTCAATAATAGGTCCAGTTGTATAAGTATGAATTAAAAAAAATACTATGTTAGTGTTGTAGCTATGTACCTACCTGTAAGCAGTCACAACAAAGCATTTATGAATAAGGCCTCTAGTTTTGTTTTTTATGTAATGTAAAAATCTTGTGCAAGACTCTTTTGACTCTGTTCCGTTGAAAGGACAGTTCAATAAAGGTATTTTATTCCGGAGAAATTCGACCAGTTTTAAAAATAACCTACTTCATCAAAAAGCTTAGTTTTTGTCTACTCGACCATGATAAATATTTATTTTTAGATCACTATTTATATAAAAAAAGTTTGAGATGGAAAGAGAAAAATAAACACGGCAACATTATGTTAAAAAAATACATTATCAATGTCAAAATGACATTCCTTCCGTCTAATGTCAATCAGTCTCACCAATTCCTACAGGTGCTACGTACGTTGCCGTAGAAATAGCCACTAACTTTAAATATAGGCTAACCTATTCCTAAAATAATGTGAACACGATGAATTTTTACAAATAATGAGTATGTAGGAGGTACCTATACATATTGAGGAGGTAACCACTACATACAAACATAACCAAGTAAACAAAGCCGCCAGTCGATCACAATAGAATCAGGAGTTTCGGAGTCCGTAGAGCTGATGCAGAGGTCAATAGGGTATCACGATGATATTGGTAAAATACATAGACAACGAAATAACGAGCACAACGAAATAACAAACAACACTGAAGTAAACTGGAAAGTCTTTTCATTTCAAAATGCTATTTTCAGCGTATTGATCTGCGTTCCATTCCATGACATCAAACAAAAATGTCACAATTGTCACATAAACAAATTAGAGTGAGACATAAAGTCGGAAACATACGGCACTATCTCTTTCATGTGGTGCATTCCACGTAGATTTGAATTATGTTTATTGCTAAATATATTTTTTTCAAAAAGGTGTCAGAGCTTAGGACATGTTGCAATAACAATATAATGTGTTGCAGGCGCAAATATTTCAATTCAGGATTAAACAAAAATGAACGGACTTAGTTTTTTTTATTCGTAATATTCTAAAAATAATATATTCTTTCACCTAATACGGCTTAAAATTCAAATTTTATGTAGTACGTACGGGCGGTACATTTTTTGAACGTGTTCTTTGTGTTCAAGTTCTGATGACAAAAACACACCTCCAAAAGTTTATGGCAATAACATGAAACGGGCATTGGCAGAATTGCGACAAATAGTTACTCAAGTCATATTCAAGAAGTCAAGGTCTGATGGTGACGGTGCAGAAGCCATAATCAAGAAATTGAAGATGAAGTTGATGATGACGGTGATAGGTCATATAAATGTCGAATAACTAAACAACATAAAAAAATAGCATATCCCGGTTTGATGACCTCTGTGGCGCAGTGGGCGAAGGCTCACCTGAGACGCAGAAGGTTGCGGATTCGTTTCCCACCGCGGGACAAATGTTTCTATCTATAAATATTTGTCTCAGGATCTGGGTGTTTTCTATGTAGGTATAATATGTATGTTTTTACAAAAAAATATATATAAGTAGTTTATCAGTCATGTAGTTCCCATAACACAAGCTCTGCTTATTTTGGGGCTAGATGATGCTGTGTGAGAAATATCCAGCATTATTATTATTTATTATAATTATCTGTTAAGTTTGGAAATATCGTACCTACATACCTACCTACCTATTATCGTCAAAGTTAGAACATATTTTTTTTCTGTTTCATTTCAGTCAACCTATTAAAAATATGACAAATACCAAATCTAGACAGCCCTACCTTATTTTTAAAACGGACCGAGCCATTCTGTCTGACAGACAATGACATCACTGGCTTGTGACGTCACTTAAAATGACATCATACATTACTACCATACAATCTAATAAATTTAATCATAAGTTTTTATATTTAATATTTTTATGTTTAATAATAAAAATAGGTTTGACGTTAAATTTGGTATTCCGACAAGACAAATAAGACCTAAAAAGAAGCCAGTCTAAAAACTAGCCTGATTACAAATGAATGTCAAAGTCTTTAGACATTTTGTTTAGCTTCTTGTCATATAGACTTGTCAACTCACAACATACTCATACTCTATGTATGTATGTACTGCTCAAATGCGTTGATGATAATATTTCTATGCTTCTGTTCTATCCTTTTAATTAGGTTATAAGGTGAAAGTTATAAAAAAGTTTTGTAATAAAATCTTGCTATCAAAAGACATACTCTTTATTGTTATTTCTTTTATATTATGCCTAGGTCTATGAATTTGGTTTTTAATGTTCGTAGATATTTTTAATCGTTACTAAAAACCGCGATTGTGTAAATTTCATTACGATTTATGTCAGCATTATGTAATTTGCTGATTGCTTAGATTACCATAAAAGTTAATCTGTGAAGTTTTGATTGGGAATAATTTAGAATAAGAAATAAATGAATTGATAATATTTTGTAATAAAAACATGCTGTAAAAAGAAACCAACTCTTTATGGTTTTTTTATATTTTTAAAGCGAACTATGCGTAGGTTAACATTTTAGTTTCAATATTCAAAGATCGTTTTTATAATTCCACAAATCCGCTATCGAATATATTTAATCACATTATGCAAATGCATATTATTATTTAAAATGCAAATTATAAATGCGTTTATGAAGGTAACTAATTACTTAATTATTATAAATTATTCCAAATATAAAATAGTTGAAACGTGCCTGTCCACTCACTCAAAGTTGAATAAGTCAAATCGTTTTGTTACGTTCTCAGCTCTGAGTTGACGGATTTAATGTAAGGACTTAAAAAGTTGTGACATTTATTTAATATTCTTTATAAATACTTTTCTGATAGAGGCCACCCAAAGATTGCTTTAAATGATACTGACTCAGCTCAATTAAGATTGAATAGATTTCCAGCCCGCGCTTCAACGCGAGCTTTTGTGCCGATATTGAGGAGTTTTCATTCAGTTCTTGAAATTGAGCCGTGAGCGTGATTTTAAGCTGCCCAAAGCGTGTTCAGAGAGTCTAGACAAAGACCTCACGCTTACATTTCCTTTAACGCTAACGCAAATCGACAGCTGTCACGTGACATTTCCACAGCTAATGTCATTCCCATACAATTCAATCTTTCCGCAGGCGTTAACGCCAACAGAAAGTGGTATATGTCTAGACCCCAGATGTACAATGTTAGGGTCCCGAAGTTGCTTTAAAGGAATCTCCTATAAGTTTAATTTTCAATTACAGTAAATTATTTAATTTCCAATTATAGAGAACAATATAAAATTTGAGTGCTCGGTGTCGAGGCGAATGAGTCAGGGTTTGATTTCCGCTGCAGGACAATGTGTGTGATTGTTGGATGTTTATTATATTAAGATAAAATTTAGCTTAAATTTTGTTTTGGCACTCCCAGTTTTTTTTATAATTTTTCTCTTTCTAAATCTTACCGGTTGGATGTTATTAGAATCGATTTTATTGGAAAATTACAGATTTGGATAAAAAGGACGAAATTTTAGCTACCCCCAGTTTTTTTCAAATTGTCTCTTAATCTTACGGGTTGGATGAGGATAAAATCAAAGTCCCACCTTTATTGGGAAACTAGATTTGGATAAAAAAAAATGTTTTTTTTTATTATTATCTAAAAGCAGCTTAAAAGCAAAACCTTTTAGCTACAAAAATGTCTCTTGAGAGTCCCATTATCCTGCCACACTTTTTTAAGGTGAATTTAGGCCGATTCCTCGCGAAATCAAAATGACGTATCGACAGACCAACATGCGATTAAAATACTAAGTGAAAAAAAACATTACCCAAAGCAATCATCCGATCATTCATGCATTCGTTCCGATGATAAAAAACGTGTAGGTACGTAAGATTCACCACGCGAGTAATGTAGGTAACGTGTCTGACTCACGCTTGGTAAATCTATTTACATTTTATGCTGGAACAGTGTGGACTAGATTCTTATTAACTAAACAAGTAAATTCTTACAACATTTAAAAAGTTTGTTTGCCACCGTCTTTTTTAGTGATTTATAGCGACAAAACTTATCGAAGAAGCATCCTTGAAGCCATACAAATCGATTGCAAAATGCATTAATTACAATACGATAAGCTGTTTCGGAGATAAATGGTAAACAAACAGACACATAAACAAATAACCTCTCATGGCAAACGCATATACCGGCTCTGTTGTCGCGGGTAAAAACGAGTAAGTTCGAACTACTTACAGTTAAAATTAAATAAATAAATCATTCTTGATTTTTTGGACTGACTACTTATATTTGGACATATAAGTAGTATATCAGCCATATAGTTCCCATAATACAAGCTCTGCTTAGTTTTGGGCTAGATGATGCTGTGTGAAAAATGTACAGCATTATTATTATTATAAAAAACGATTGATTCCATTAAATAATTCTCGTTTCATAACATTAGAAGGTTATCTCTTATCAGTCGGCACCGACCGATGAGTAAGCATCCAATAAAAACCGACTTCAATACAGGGTGTCTAAAAATAAAGTTAGGTATTGTACCTAAATGAGGGAGGCCTATACCTAGCAGTGTGTGAAGTGCATAATGATGATGATGATGATGGCCTTGTTTAGTAGGTTACCTATACACCACAATTAATCATTTGATTGCAATACTATATTATTCTGTGATTTTATGATCACAGATCTGCGCCCCGCGGTTTCACCTGCGTAACTTTCGATTCCGTGGGAATATCGGCGATCTAATTAAATTTTAGAACATAAAAGCTGCTATTGTGACTTAACTATGATAGTAAGATATATTCCCTCGCGGACTTTTTTGTAGGTAATAATGAATACTTTAATCATGTACTGCAATATTTTTATGTATCATCAATAGTTTTCTCAGCGCACGCTAAATAATAAATTTTACAGGCAAAATTTTGCTACTTTGGGTTACATCATTGCAATTTTCTTATTCTCTATTTTTTTGGAAAATAAATTATAGCCTATGTTACTTCTTGATAAATTATCTTTCATTTGGTGCAAAAATGGTTAAAATCGGTCCAGTAGTTTCGGAGCTTATTCGATACAAACAAACAAAAAAATCTTTCCTCTATAATATTAGTATAGATTTAAGGTGATGTTGAGTTTTTACTGTAATAAAGCGATTTTTTTAACAAACTCTATTTTTTTCATATTGTGTCACTTATTTTCCAAAATAAATTTGTTTACGACTGTACTGAATAAAGTTAAGTTTGTAAAAAAAACTAAATTGGGCGTGGACGGTCCCGATATTGACCCTTACGTGCTTGCTTATAAAGATTTTAAACAGTTATTTAGGTAATCGTTTTATTTTATTCTGTTGAACTTGAAATAGCACCTATCAGAGACAAATCAGTGTTTTGGGAATCCATAGTGCAATCGTTAAGTAAGGCCCTAAGGTATTAAACGGTTTATTAAAGTACAAAAAGGTGTCTTGATAATCTTTAGCTCTTCGCGATTATTACTTAAACATTGTACAAAACACTTTTTTTAAATCAGTGTTCAGCTAATGGGTATCCTAGACTATGAATGTTATTCCGAAAGAGACTATTCTGCACAAATTTACAATTTTTGTTCTACAAATAATGTAAATTCGGCTTTTTTCATTGCTAAAACTCACAAGCATATATTTTCAGGTCTTTGCACCCTGTATAAAAATGTTGTAAAGTATCATTTGAAACGAATACATTCATAATGAAGCGACTAAACGACATTACAGAGGTCAGACGGCTACTATTTTATCGGTCAATAAATTGTGGATTAAAATATCGATGACATAGGCTAGGCTACTTTGTTTTTTAAAATAAAGTTGTTTAAACGTTATTTGACATTCACTAATAATACCTACTGATTATGTTTCTGATATTAGTTATTTATAATATTAGTAGGATTTTGTATTTAGCTAGATCCATACCTACCTATTGCACAGTTTTAACGTTATTCAATTAAGTGAAAAACCAATAGTATACAAAAAGAGTAGATGCTTACCAAAAATAATTTCCGCCTATTTATTAACAATTTATTATCATATATATTATTTAATATAATAGATTGTCGTCCTATAATTGTTCCAAATACATGAACAAATTAAAATAATAATAAAACAAGATTGTTTTATTCACACAAGAAACCACTAAGTAGCCATCTTGTTTAAATTGTCACCAAATAAACACAAAATACTTACTAGGTATTCTTCTTTTTGGCAACGCTCGTAGCTCGCTTTTACGAAATACAGGGTGATTGTACGATAAATTTCCATTTTACCCCAGAACCCAGAACTATAAATTTGTTACAACAATCAGACGGGCAAGGGGGATATGCTTTTGGCCTTTAGCCAAGTGTGAGCGTCGCCTGCGATTCTGCCCGCGTGGTATTTTGATGACGTGGCCACATTTACGCTACCAACTCATAGCTCTACCTAACAACTAGAGCTGTAGCAAACCGTATGTATTCGTTACCGAGTAACGGTTATATTGCCTGACTCGAAGTACCGAAATGTTACTCAAAAAATCATTTCGTTACTAGTATTTGTCGTATTACACGTCAGTTTGATACAAAGTACTAACAAAGTCATACGATGCTTCATACTAGTGCTTGATTGTATCAAAAGTAACGAGTAACGTCAAGATACTATAGTAACGAGTGCTGATTGTTATAATAACGACACATACGGGTACATAATTTCACGTTACTTTTACAGCTCTATTAGTAACCTACATGATTAAAACAGTGTCAGAAACCGTTCACTATAACTCAAATTATCAATTATATATAATGCAGGACATTTTCAGACGGCATCATCTATCCCCAAAGTAAACAGAGCTTGTGTTATGAGAACTACATGACTGATATACTACTTATATACTTTTTTTTTTGTAAATACATACATATTAGCAAACACCCAGACGCGAGAAAAATATTAGTTAATCATACAAATATTTGTCCCGCAGCGAGAATCGAACCCGCAACCTTCTGCGTCGCAGGCGGGCCTTCGCCCATTGCGCCACAGAGGTCGTCGCATAAAAATGTATCAAATTATTTTCTATGGTTATTATGTATGTACTAGCTTCTGCCCACGGCTTCGCCCGCGTGGTATCCGGATAAAAAGTAGTATATGTATTATTCTGATGTATAAGCTATATTACTGTAAAGTTTCATCAAAATCCGTTCAGTAGTTTTTGCGTGAAAGAGTAACAAACACATCCATCCTCACAAACTTTTGCGTTTATACTATTTTCCAAAAAAAAAGATATATTTATTAATTCACGTCACGTGACATTTAAACAGCTAATATCATTCCCATACAATTAAATCCTTCCGTAAGCGTTAACGCCAACAGAAAGTGGTATTTGTCTAGACCACAGGCTCTTATCTTGGACGACCTCTGTGGCGCAGTGGGCGAAGGCCCGCCTGAGACGCAGAAGGTTGCGGGTTCAATTCGCGCCACGGGACAAATGTTTGTATCTGCAAATATTTGTCTCAGGTCTGGGTGTTTTCTATGCATATTATGTATGTATTTACAAAAAAAAAACAAATAAATAGTATATCAGTCATGTAGTTTCCATAATACAAGCTCTGTTTAGTTTGGGGCTAGATGATGCTGTGTGAAAATGTCTAGCATTATTATTATTTATTTTATTTATTTATTTACTGCATTAGCATCGCCATTCAGCGTGACTTCCGTCTGGTAGTGAGTTGAACTATCTATAAACCGTTTGTAAGTTTATGTACCTGTAGGAACCAACAGTCAAATCTTAACTTAACATAGTTCTGATCCCGCACTAGAACTTAATGTATCGTGGGTATCAGGAACTACGAAAACCATGGTTATTATTTTAATTTATATTAGGTAGTTTATTTCTATTTAAAGTAGCTAGTTATTTAATTAAAAAAATATATTATTTTGTTAATTTATCAAGAGCACTACCATTCTTCATTACACAAAGGTAAGCTGGAAGAAAAACTTAATGAGCATTAAGTGCGCCTATGTACTTGTTTTATATTGTGCAATAAAATGTGTTCTATCTATCTATCTATCTATCTATCTATCTATCTATCTATATATGGTACCATAACATCCAGACCCGGAACAAATATGAAAATTTTACCGGTTGTTTTTAAATGGAACCGGAGAAAATGCAACCTTTTTTCTGAACTGAATTTTCTGAATTTTCAACAACGAAAATTCTACCGCAACGGGGATCGAAGCCTCTTTCGTCTCAGCCGACTATTTCCCTCCGCACCATGAAGGTCGTCAAAAAACCCTAGAAAAGACCGAAAAAGAAGACCAAATCTGCGATAGTGGCAAATAAAACTCGAGATGAACGAACAGACGCAGCACATTTATAAATATAGAGAAGTGGTAGGATGCCAGCGATTTGAGGTTATTGGCAGGCAAGAGCGATTTGAGGTTATTGTTTCGAATAGTTTGACATAGCTCCTCAATCAATGTCAGGGCACGTGCCTCACGGATGATTTCATTATTTCGTTCCTGTGTTGCCTAAATTTCAATTTAATGTAAGACTATTTTTAAAATTCAGTTTTTTAACGAAAGCATGTTTGTTTTATGACCAAGTAAATAAATAAATAATGCTGGACATTTTTCACACAGCATCATCTAGCTCTAAACTAAGCAGAGCTTGTATTATTGGAACTACATGACTGATGTATTACTTAAATATTTTTTTTTGTAAATACATACATAATATACATAGACAACCTCTGTGGCGCAGTGGGTGAACGCCTGCCTGAGACGCAGAAGGTTGCGGTTTCGATTCCCGCTGCGGGACAAATGTTTGTATAATTAGCAAATGTTTGTCTCGGGTCTGGGTGTTGTATTTACAAAAAAAAAATGTATATAAGTAGTATATCAGTCATGTAGTTCCCATAACACAAGCTCTGCTTACTTTGGGGCTAAATGATTTTGTGTGAAATATGTCCAGCATTATTATTATTTATTTATTATAGATAACACCCAGACCCGAGATAAATATTTGTAGATCATACAAACATTTGTCTCGCGGCGGGAATCGAACCGCAGCCTTCTGCGTTTCAGGCGAGCCTTCGCTCACTGCGCCACAGAGGTCGTCAAGGTAAACAAACGGCCTACCTGTTGGCACAGATTTAAAATACTAGCTGTTGGTAAGCGGTTACCGTATCCTATGGACGCTTGTAACGCCAGAGGCGTAATACACTCGTTGAACGCCCTTTTATTTCAAAACGCCCTTTTTGATTAACCCCATAATATGTAGTCACTTGCTCTAGCAGCAGCTCATTCCATAATAATTTTATGTTCATCAATTTAAATTTTATTATATTTATTATGTAAGTGCTTCTGTGCACGGCTTCGCCCGCGTTGTACCGGGATAAGAAGTAGCCTATGTGTTATTCTGTTGTACTATAAACTATGTATATTACTGTAAAGTTTCATCAAAATCCGTTCAGTAGTTTTTGCGTGAAAGAGTAACAGACATCCATCCTCACAAACTTTCGCGTTTATAATAGTATAGTAGGATGGTATTTTTAACAAGTTACTTCCTACTTAAATATTAATTTTTCGAAATTTCGCTATTTCCATTGGAAGAAATGGAAAATGGTTGCAAAAAATCAGCTGTTTTCTTTTGCTTTGGTACAAATAAAAAAGTTATTTAGGGGTGTTGTCCTGAATAAGCGAGAATCCTAGTTGGAGCCCTAACTGTTGGTAATTTTCTCAGAAAACTCATCGACAATCAAGGTCAGAATCATCCCCATTTGGATAAAGTCCTCTCTGGCGACCTTTGTGGCGCAGTGGGCGAAGTCCTGCCTGAGATCCAGAAGGTTGCGAGTACGATTCCCACACCGGATTGTATATAATGGACAAGTATACATATCTAAATAAACTCGCTTCAGTCAAAGGTAGCACTAGGGGGGGTTGTAGATTGTAGATTTTCAGGTAATTACTGGTATTTTATATTTTAAAGAGGTAAATTTTTCAAGGAGGTAAACTTCAATACGATTTTAAAACGTTTTACATTAATATTTAAAATGGATCTTCATTGTGGACATAGGCTGTATATTAATCCGTTAAAATAACAGGGCTTTTCGTGGAGAGATTTTTCAACGTAAGTCATCAAAAAAATCGGCCGAGCAATTGCTTTCCATAAGAATAGTTACGAACGCTGCATTAACGGGAAGAGTTACTTTTTGTCCGGGCAACACGCGAGCGGAGCCAGGTGTAGTAGTACTAGTATTATTATATATGTGGTAGCAGCTAGTTAGGTATAAAGTAAACTACTGAAGCGAGGAGTCTAGACTAGATGGCGCCGCAGTCGCGTGTCTCTGTTTTTTATCCACGACGTAAGAGCCAATGCGTTGCGTTTGGCGTAAGAGTTTGTATCTATAACAATTTATGGTATTTTTCAATGGATTTGTATGTCTTTAAGGATGGCACAAGTTACTAGAGGGCGCTACAATCGATAACAAAAATATACGTCAGGGGTTTTTTAAATATTGCAAAATAGTAGATTGTTCACGAGCCATGTCATACGAGATGTTTAGCCGCTCGGGCGACAGCGAGGGAGGCTATAGAATCGAGTATGAATTAGTTTTAGTACCGAATTAAACACTACTTTTCATTTCGATTGCGAGAAAATAAATAAACTATGTATTACAGTAATAATTCTAGAGATTTCGCGGCAATAACAATTTTTTTAATTTATTGTTGACATACCTACGCATTGACGTATACATCCAACGATCGCCCATCAACGCTAGTGCGGGTATGAGTCGCTTTCAGTTCCATTTTAAAAAAAAAATTCAAATAAAAAAAAAAAATTATATATTTTTTCTTAAAAATATATTTTACAAATGGAACATCGAAAAGCCGAGTCTTTATAAAAAGATCACATTAATTGTATAGTATGTTGATAGTTATGACTTTTAAAAAATAAATACTTTAGTCCCTAGAGGTTAAATTATATACTCTAGTCCGCCATTTTAGCTAAGCTAAAATGACACATTTTTAGAGCATGAGAAGTAAAAAAATACTTAGTAAGTAACACTCATGGTATATCTCGAAATTGGGGTGACCAAGAATAACCAGAAAGGAAACATAAAAAAATTGAAGTCGGTTTAACACTGATAAATACGACCCATTGTCCAATGTACCTACCATAAACAGATTCGTTGTTAAATTAATTTCCCATGACCTTGGTATGTTTTTGCCGATGTTTACTAACCGCATTTTACAAACTTTTGATAAGTATGTGAAACAGAATGACCTTGTATAATTAGGTCCATGATATCATCCTCATTAAAAAATAAAGTTATCGGTCGGTAATAAATGGTAGTTGCAGTTTTTATTATTATTATTTTTATCGTGGTGGGTTATTTATAATAAAATATTTCCTTATTGGTGGCAGAGTAGAACTGTACATAAGTATATGCATAAAACTTCTTTTGGATTTACATCAAAGTTTATTTATAACGAGCCGTGGGCAGAGGGCCTACGGCTTTGCCCGCGTCTGGTAAAAAAATATTCTAGGTTTTATTCTATTATAAATGCTATTGAATAAGTTAAAATAAATTATTGGTGGTTTATTGAAGATTCTAGGTTCCTATATTTCTAAATTTGGGCATTATTTTTAGAGATATTCTGCGTAACTGAGTAGAGATTCGTAAGGATGTATATCCTACAAGCTACGGGTCGTCAAAGGTAAGCCCGAACGAAATTTTAATACAAGAAGGCAGACTTAACATGAACAAGTCAACGCCACTTTGTCGTGAAAGTAATAAAGCATATGATCGATAACACAAGGTCGCAGCGATGGTCATAACTTATAATGTAGGCGTTATACATTCTTCTTCTTCTTGCCCTTGTCCCACAGTGGGGTTGGCACAACATATTTCTTCTTCCATTCTCCTCTAATAATCCTTCCTACTATCCTACTAATATTATAAACGCGAAAGTTTGTGAGGATGGATGTTTGTTACACTTGCACGCAAAAACTACTGAACGGATTTTGATGAAACTGTACAGTAATATAGCTTATACATCAGAATAACACGAAGGCTACTTTTTATCCGGGTACCACGCGGGCGAAGCCGTGGGCAGAAGCTGGTTATATTGTAAACGCGAAAGTTTGTGAGGACGTTTGTTACTCTTTCACGCAAAAACTACTGAACGGATTTTGATGAAATTTTACAGTAATATAGCTTATACATCAGAATAACACATAGGCTACTTTATATCCGGGTACCACGCGGGCGAAGCCGTGGGCAGAAGCTGGTATAGTTATATATTTAACAGATCTTTATCGCGTTAATTTCTTTATTATTTTCCCGACGTTTCGACTGTATTGCAACGGCCGCGTGGTCACAGGATGACTCTAATAAAGCTTTTTATTTGCAAATCTCTTATTTAGTTAAGTACATTTTTTAAGTTTTTCGTATGTTTTTAGTTATCGTTAGTAAGGTATGTTAGTATTGTTATGAGAATTGGAGCCATTCTTGGGTGAAAGCCTATTCCATCCTTTTTGTTAGTGGTAGAGGTCCTTGTACCTAAAAGAGCTCGTCCGGGGAAGCACCACTATACCTATACAATAATAATCATGATTATAATAATATTATAGTTTTTATTAAAAAACGGGATATTTCATGATGATACAAATAATGGTAAATATCCCGTTTTTTAGTAAAAATTATGTTCAAAACCATAATAGTTTCAAAAGTTATAATAATAATATGTTATAAGTTAACTCAGTGTCGGCGACACGCGAATGTCGCAAGCGTCCATAGGTTACGGTAACCGCTTGCCAAAAGGCGGGTCGTATTCTTGTTTGCCGCATCAGTTGTATAAAAATAAACAAATACTTTATTTACAAAAATAGTGTGTTACAAGTTTAACAATGAGCTCCGCACTAGGCCTAGCCTGTATCGCCTGTAAGCTCAGATAGCGTTTGACAAAGAAATATATGTAATAAGAGATAAACAAGTGCAAGGCAAACATTTAAATTACTTCTTGTGAGTACAAAATGTCCTGAGAAACATCGCAAAAATAATTTTAAAAAAGAAAATTAAGTTAGCCGGGCAGAATTAGGTTTGATGGGTCAGTGAAGGTGAGGGAGGGTGTGTGTATGTGTTTGTGTGTGTAGAGTGAGTTTGTGGGTAGCGTTGATTAAATTATTTTTATGAGATGTGTGATCTCATAACAATATAATGTGTTGATTGTGTAAATAAAATGTGTAGTTCAAAACAAACTAAAAAACACGCTCTTATCACGCACTAAAATTATAAAAAAAAATACCCTCGTTACCAAGCCCAATCTATTGGACTCGTCAAAATAATCATATTGGGGGTTTACTAGTAGCCACTGAAGAGTTCCACTATCTACCTCATGGCTTCTTCATCAGATCAGCTCCAAGATACCAACATACAAAGTTTAATTTCGATACGACAATTATAAGTAGGGTAAAATTGAGTTCCAAGATTTGATTATATTGTTTGTTATTTAGTCAGTTTATTACAAGGCTAGCTTCTGCCCACGGCTTCGCTCGCGTGGTACCCGGATAAAAAGTAGCCTGTGTGTTATTCTGATGTATAAGCTATATTACTGTAAAGTTTCATCAAAATCCGTTCAGTAGTTTTTGCGTGAAAGAGTAACATCCATGCTCACAAACTTTCACGTTTATAATATTAGTAGGAAGGATTATAAGCATGAAAAAAAGTAACAAAATATTGAAACGTTTCTCTTTGTTGATTTGACGTTTATCACCGCTCCGCGTGCGTTACAATAGACTTCAGCCTTTAGTATCATTGGCAAATGGAAAAATTCTGATTGAGACACTAAAACCTTCAAGATCAAGTCTTAAAGTTGACCTTAAAGTAAGGACATCACCAAGAAGCTCAAAAACAAGCACTCCATAGCCGCCATCCGTAACCATTTCAATTAGTAACTTAAAACTTAAGTAATTATGCTTAATGCCACCTTACACATGTTAAGTGATAGGGATCGATTAACTATGACCTCGCCATATACCTACTGCGAGTGTTGAGTGGTACAGAGTATAAAAAGACTACTCCCGAAATCGACCGACTATCGAGTCTCTATCAACACACAACGAAATTAACGTTTTTTTTAACATCCGCCAAAATAGGTATAATAGATTACAAGGTCTCCTCAAAGATTTACGTATGGACATCTGAGAAAGTCCAGAATGGAATATTGTCCGAGACATCAAATTCATTAATCGATGTAAATTCGATTATCATTTTTATAATAGACTTAAAGCTAGGTAAGCGAGTGGCAACACTTTTTTTCCTTCTCTTCCGGTGCTCAATAAAAATGGTTCTACAGCAAGTTTAAGGAGTTATCATTGACAAAACACCGCTGACTCCCACAAATATACAGTAGTCATTCACTCATATGTAGTGTTGCGAGTTAAAATTATTCACTTTCACCAGCAGAACCACCCACTTTTGGGATAGTGAACATATTCTGGGACGTCTTTCAACAAAGGCTAGCCATTCTTGTAAGGTGTCCCAAAATTACAGAAGATACAGACTTGCGCGCCTAGTTTGGGTCAGCTAATTATAAGTAATAAAACCTTTGACATTAGGTATTCTACCTGTAAACATTAATCGTAACATCTTTCAGGCAAATAAATTCTTATGTTAATATGTCTTATAGGTTGTGTGAAAAGACCGGCGTTTTCAGAACAGTAATGTTCATAAGTACACTTTTGGGAAAGTAAACATATTCTTAGACACCTTTTAAGAATTACCATTTTTTAATCGTGTCCTAGAATATGTTGTGTGAAAAGACCGGTGTTTTCAGAACTATAATGTACATAGGTACACTGTTGTGATAGTAAACATATTGGACACCTTTTAAGAATGACCATTTTTTAAACGTGTCCTAGAATATGTTCTGTGAAGAGACCGGCGTTTTCAGAACTATAATGTACTTAGGTACACTTTTTGGATAGTAAACATATTCTTAGACAACTTTTGAAAATGGCCATTTTTTCAAACGTGTCCCAGAACATTTTTTATGGCAAGACCGGCATTTTTAGAACTATAGTTCTAAAGCTATAAGTTCTAAGACGCCGTTCTTATCGTAAACAGCGATCTCTACCAGACATTAAGCGTTTGTTTGCTCTTGTTCCAGCAAGGTATTGGCGTGGAATTGGTCCGAGCTCTCGACAGCCATCCGCCCTCCGTGTCTAATGTCTTCTGCGAGTGCGACTCTAAGGATGACGTTGTGAGTATCAACTAGTACTAGCTCATGAAACATCCATGTATAATATGTATATATATATATTCACAAAAAATATATATAAGTAGTAATATAATGTAGTTCTCATCACACAAGCTCTGCTTAATTTGGGGCTAGAGATGCTGTGTGAAAATGACCAGTATTATAACTTAATTATTTATCTGCAAAATTAAATTAAAACATATTTTCATTTAGTGAGGATACAGAGGGTTGGAGGAAGGGGAGGGAGGCCTTAGCCCTGCAGTGGGACAGTACAAGCCGTGCTATCGGTTTAATTTGACTTAAAAACCTACTTATCTTATGCATACTTTTAAATAGAAGGATTGAATCATACAATAGGTACTAATACATACGTCACGTATTGTCTAGTTGATATCAATGTATGTACGTGCTTTATGACATGTTGTAAACAAAATGATGCACAATTTCAACAGTACACATCACGGGGATATAGCTCAGTGGCAGAGCAATCGACTGCAGATCGATAGGCCCCCGGTTCAAATCCGGGTGTCCCCTTCTTTTTGGGTCTTTATCTCTGCGGTTTTGCTACACGGCTCGAACCATGGAATGTCTACGATCGATTCTATGTAAATTAAATCCTGTTTTGAAGAACCCGACATGTTTTTCGTCGTACAAGACTTTTTGTGGTATGATGGATAATTTCATTGTAATAATTAAAATTAATAATTAATAAAATTAATGATGACTTAGTTAGTCCATCCATGAAGTTTATTTTCCAAATCGATTGCGAAAAACGGCATTTGAGATCGCATAAATGAACAACCACTCAGTGTGTATGGACAAATACCACTTTCTCGTAACTAATTTTAACGCCTGCGGAAAGATTGTATGGCGTGAGGTATTTGTCTAAACCCCAAGTCATTTAGAGCGCATATAAATCATAACCATAATGTGAATCTCAATAAATTTTATTTAATTTTTTATAAGATTTCTGTCGACGCTATCACTTCTTCCGCAGTAAAAAAATTAACAGTAACTAACCAGCTAATCAATTCTTAAACAAATCTAATACTTTCGTTCCTATCATCTAGCTATGAAATAGAAGTCGATGATTTTCATAAGCATAAACACACTACCAAATTATGGGATGCCTATGATTCGTAAGAGATGAAATTAAGAAGGTCTCATCACCATAAGCATCAGATCTAGGATGCCTCATAGAGACCATAGACAACATGCCTCTCCCATTGAGCCCGGTGTTCGGCTTCTCATCCACTTTCTGCCCACCGCCTTTCTCATGAAGTCATCGCTCCACCTAACCGGAGGGCGCCTCACGTTTGCCCAAATGCGGTCTCCACTCAAGAACTCGTTTACCCCAACGGTTGTCGATGCTTTGGCATATGACCAGTCCACTGCCACTTCAGCTTGCTTATCCTGAAGCTGATGACGCTTCTTCCTAAGATGATTTTCCATTTATTTGCAGACCATTACCTGTGACTGTGACGCGACTCCAGCCTTCCAGCTCAAAGCTTTCAGCCAGCGTGGAGAGAAAGTGGAAGTGTCCCACTACAGAGTCAACGTCAACAGGTGAGTTACAACACCGCTGGGGAAGGCTTTTGAAATTATTTATTAAGAACTAGCTACTGCCCAAAGGTTTCGCCCGCGTGGTATACTCATATAAGTAGCAGCGTTCGTAAGAAACTCATTCGCTCGGCTGTTGTTTCGTCGACGTTTTAAAGTTGGTGTCCACGAAAAGCCTTTCTATTTTAATGGGACGTTATAGGCTATGTCCAAATATTAAGCAAGGCTTTTACTATGCTTTTAAGTTCTTGGGTAGTCGGTCCATCGTTGTGTTATGAACGTAAGTAATAACACCGAGCGGCAATTACTTACCTATTAAAAACTGGATTTTGGGGGTAGATGAATAAAGCATCTTCTGCAGATACCCTCACATTTGTGAGATCATTGTCAATCTACGTAAACCTGCTACCTAATTGATGATATAGCAACATATAACAGGAAATAATTATAAGTTTAACGGGTCTTTATCGCATTAATCTTCCCTTTTTATATTTTTAATTATATTATACCCGTTAAACATGGTCTCATTACGAAACGTGGTTTAAATCGGTGGTTTAATTCTCAGAGTTAGATCAGACTTTTGAATCCTGACTTTTCAAGACAAATTATTATAACAAAGCATACAAGGTTTAAAATTGAATGTTAAAATAAAATTGCTGACAGTCTGTGTGACGTTTCAAAAAAAGGTTTGATATAATAATAACTGCTAAAAGATAAACCAGGCGGTCACCTAGTTTATTTCTATCATAACTCAACCTCTTTTTGAGAACCTAGTTTTGGTAGCCAATCAAAATTATGTGTATTTTTTTTTGTGGTTTTGAAATGTTTGTAAATCATATTGACATCCCGCGGTTGTAGACCTAATTCCCTTTGCCATAATATTACTTTTTCGATAAGGTATATATTTAAACCTTGTTTTAGTGTCTTTGACAGAACTCAAGTTGAACTCGAGTTTAGGCCACGTTTCGTAATGAGACCAATAATGATGTTATCTAATCGTTAAAGTTTGAAAAATACAAGTCAAGACCTTCGCGATACTCCTTGGGTTCTGTCTTATCCAGCAGTGACTTAACTGGGATTTAAAATACAACAGCAAATCTACTGTTTGTCTCGACCAGATCCGTGCATACCAAAGGCCGAATCTGATGATGTTAATGTTGAGGTATCATCATTAGATCTATAGCATATTTACGTAGAAAGGGACTAATAGGAAAATCTAGGAACTGTACGTTTATAGCTACCAATAACTCGATTTACAGTGGTTGTACGTCCACTGCCACACATTTGTGCAAGAAAAATCGTCCTATACCTATCAGTAGGTACATTTTTTTTGTAAAAATTTGAATCTGTATCTTGGGAATCAGGTACTATGAGTATTAATATAATCTTTTGCGTTTTTCAGGTTCCGTGCCCGTCTCAACATCACATGCATTACGGACAAACTGACTGGAGAGTTGAAATGTGACGGGTGGCCAGAGGTCAAAATAGCCTTAGCACCCGTTGGGGCGCTTCGACCGAATGCCAGTGAAAGCAACCTGCAGCAGACAGTGAGGTAAGTGTTGGGTGGTCAATGATAATCGATAAGTCTTCGTGTCTTCAGACACTTATGACGTCAGTTAATATTACGACGGTAAAACTCAGTTACAGTTCTATCACACCGGCCACTCTTTATAAAATGTATGAAACAATTGCGTCAATAATCACTACATGTAAGGTTAGTGTATGCTAACGGATTTAACCTCGTGCCGTAGATGTATAAATCAAAGTTTAGCGAGAAGGAATCACTTTGATTCCCAGTGGAAATTTATACTAAGAATTTCTAATGATATCTGGAAATATAAGGCAACTTAGGGATACTAACATATCGTCATAAGTCTTAGGCAGTTTTACTACAAAATGAATGAATTATTCAAGACAGTATTTGAAATAGTACCTACACAATTAGGTACTTTTAACGATAATACACTGAACTGTTTCACAGTTCTAAATGCCAAATGTAAATCTAAAGGCAACTGATCCAGATCATTACAGTTATTTCTTGTAATTCCAGCGACATAGTGGTAAACGCGCTGAGAAGCACCCACCTTCAGTTCAACCTGGCTTCGTATCCAACTTGTCCGCGTCTACGTCGGTACTACGAATCAGCCGCGCCCAGACTGCCCCTTCATTATGACTCTATGGTAAGCTAAACCTATTAGTCATACAGCTTATCTGAAAGAGAATACTCATGCATTGTTAATGTAGACAGATAAATTATCAAAAATAAAAAAGTTTTAATAATCTATCAAAAGATTCATCTACTTACACTATTTATACACTATTTTATGTATTTAGACAGATAAATAAACAAAAATTAAAAATTTATATTAATCTATTAAAAGATTCATCTACACTATATATTTTAATATTATATACTGTAATAATCTACACTAATTTAAAATGATATTTAAATTTCACTAATATTTATAATGGATTTTCAGGCTGTATAATTATGTTAAATAAAAGGTACCACGCGAGCGAAGCCGTAGACAGTAGCACTATATTATATATACCTATAGAAAAATATTCATTGCAGATACGAAACAGTAGGTACATAGGCAACCTTAATTGATATTGAATACCCGTTTTTGCCGTTGGTTCGTTTCGACTAATTGCTATTTTATATTATATGGTTGCTCTATCAGGCGTCTGGTTAGATAAACAGGACATAGGATTTTTTGAGAGAAAACAGACCAAGCCTTGGACCTTGCAGTCCAGTCACGGCCTAAACGAGGCACAAGACGCATAGTCAAACTCTTGCAGTCCAGTCACGACCTAAACAACCTAGGTACTTAATAATATGATGATGTTTTCAGTTACAGCACGATAGGCAACTTTACACTTCAACCCCTAATTCAACGGCCGGCAGCGTTCAACTTCTTGGAGACAAGAGACTGCTAGTCAAGGTGGTGGCTGCGAAGGACTTGGGAGGTAACGTCTCTTATATTATGTTACGAGGAAATCCGAAGAAGAAAACAAGTTTAAGAATCGATAACCGCTATAATGACTAGTCAGTTCAAGGCTGGCTGTAGCATAGTCCCGCGTGCGTCCAGGCTTACGTGCTATGTTATCCTAGTAAACGACAGACGCCCTGCGATGAAAGAATCGCTTGTATCTCGACAAATATTGTAGCCAATTCAAAACTAATCATATGGACAGAAAGCTAAATTACTAAAGAATTTTATTATGTAAACAGAAAAGGAAGAAATATTAAGGCTCTCGAATGGTGACCTTGAATCGGTGCAGAGAGATATGAGGAGATTGGCATGTCCAAGAACTATATAAATACCTGTGGCACATGCGTAAAAGAAGCGGCTTATTCCATAAATCCCCCCGAAAATCCCCCTTAGTTGAAGGAAACTGGAATCTAAAAAAACATTCTATAATTCCCTCTTGATATCCCCCTAAGAGGATCGAAAACTGGAATCGAAAAAAAGGTTTTTTCCACTATCCCCTCTTGAAAATTCTTAGGGAACAAAATTGGACTCTTAAAAAAGCGAGGCACTCGACCTGGTAAAGCCTGTCACCATCGGTCAGTGGAGCTACCACGTACGTTGAGCCAGTAACCCCAGGTCATAGACATGTCCTAGAGACAAATTTCTATGAAAAAAACGATGATTAGATACGTCAAGAGCCTAAGCTTATGCAAACAGCATTAGTGAAAGAGTGAACGTTCAAATTAATTAACATCTCTATGAAAATAGAAAATGTTCACTCTTTCTCAATTTATAATTTTCTTGTTAACAAATAACTTGACTTATCATAAGCGTTCGATTGCAGGCAAGTCCGGCTGCATGGCGCCATACTGCGTGGTAGAAATGGATGAACCGCCGCAAAAGAACCAGACAGCCTTTAAGAAGGACACAGCTAGTCCGCAGTGGGAGGAACACTTCTTATTGTAAGTATACACATTAACAGACGGCCTTTAGATAGGACTGCTGGGATTCCAGACCCTCGATCAGATCTGTGCTTAAGCATACCAAGGGTTAAAAAGATACCGTTAGTTCAAGTTTATTCAGTTGAATAAGCCGGTAACCCTTAAGGTTAACGAACCTACCGCAGGGACCAAGGTTTAGGCCCTTTTCCTTCATTGTATATTCGTATGACACTTTTTGTGATATAGAAAGAAAAAGGGAGGTTTTTGAAAAAAAAACACTAAATATTTTTTATTGTTACGCATGGAGCCCTTTTCCTTCAATGTATACACGCCAGATATTTTGTGAAGTAAGATCGATCGATGAATCTGCTGAAAAAGAAGAAAATCATTAATCTACAGTGGCAATTTCAGAGATAGACAGTTTTTTAACAATGAAAAATAGTGATGAGCGACAAGGTTTCGACTTGTTTTGACTATTTGTTTTATATATTGTTCTAGTGACCTTTCACCACAAACCGCTGAGCTTTTATTCGAGGTATATGATCGCACTGCGCCTGTTTCACCCGGTGGTGGACCAGGACAGCACAGGTATGTAATAGATTAAGAATTAAAACAGTTGTTTTACCATAAGCATTAGTATCATAAACACCGAAGTCAACAATTTTGTCGCTGAAGAGAAGATAAGAGTTATTTTTGTCCCTCTTTTTCATCTGATAGAAAAAGAAACAATGGAAAAAGGCGACCTATTTGGCGCAGTGGGCAAAGGCCCGCCTGCGACGCATAAGGTCACGGATTTAATTCCCGCCGCGGGACAAATTTACAAAAAAAAATGCATATAGGTAGTATATCAGTCATGTAGTTTCATAATAAAAGCTCTGCTTAGTTTGGGACTAGATGATGCTGTGTGAAAATGTCCAGCATTATTTATTTATTTTATTTAAGTAACTTTCGTCTTATCTTCCGTCGACAAAACAGTTATCTTGGTGCTCATGATAGATAAACTAAACAAATAGGATTAAAACTAAACAAAAACTTAAGAATCTAACCTCTCTTCTGTTTGCAATATGGCTAAACATTGGCAGGCTTTTTCTTAAAGGTATCGCAATGAAATTCCGGCTGGACGTCAATACGCCAACTTAAAAAACAGCAGTTTTGTAAAGCGGCTAGCCGTTACGCAAAAGAGCGGATTAAACGTTTTGGCTGCGACATATAATCTTACCTTAGAACTTCTGGTTCTATAACATACCGTTTTCCTCACCTTGTTTTGGTTCTCCATAAGTAAATAATTTACGTACTTATTTTTTTTTATCTTACTAATATTAAAAGATGTAGAGGTATACTAACAAACTTCTCATCCGATTTAAAAAAATCTTTCACAAATATTTAGAATGGACCTTAGAGGGTGGACATAAGATATGTTATCTCATAATAAGGCAAAACAGTCAAGCAAATGCATTTCTTACGAATGTTGCGGTAAGAGCAAATTTTTAACAGCTACTTTTTATTCGGCTACAACTCGAAGCCGTGAGCAGTTTAGCTATAATTATAAATATCTGTGGCCATATAATTTCTAAATAATTTCTTACTATTTTACAGCAGTATATCACTCCTTTCAGATTCCTCGGTCTAGGTCTAGTAGGCATAGACGAACTATTGGCTGCTCCATCTCAACGCCAGCAAATCGCTCTTCAGACGAGGCCTATGGAGGAACATGACGTCAGCGGCACCCTAACTGTTGAGGTATCTTATGGACTTGAATGATATTTGGCCTTCTTTACTTGACTTGACTTGACTTACTACCAGACGGAAGTGTTCCCAAAATACTGGCCGTATTATTAATAATTAATTTATTTCAGTCAATACAGTAAAGTACCTACACTTACAATGCTATATGATAAATACCCTAAAAATAAAATACATACAATTATATTATAAAACAAAAACATTTTATCGAACACGTAGTGACTGCGACGCGCTGGCGCTTCTGGATTCGGTAACCAATCTCCGAAACGTTGATAGACGATTCCCTTAGTCCTAAGATTTTCCCTCATGAAAACACCTGTCCGAGCACCTGTCGACCTTCGCAAGATGTTCGGTTGGCACTCTCACCACGAAGGGGCTATAGCTGAACTCTGTGTGTGGGATGGGAGTTCCTTCCTTTACTGCGTTGTCTGGTTCATGATCACCTTTCGAGAACCTTACTTTCCCAACGGTTGTCGGTTCTCCAATTACCTCTTCACTTGCTTATTCTAGAGTGTTCACTTTACCTAGTTCTATAACGGAGCTATAAATATAGAAATATTTTTATTTTCAAAATTTGCCTTCTCTCTTTTTTAGTTCCTTTTCATCGAAGGAGCAGATATTCCTGATCTGGGTTCCCGTCCCGTGAAAATCAAGGAGAGCCTCCGAACTCTGTCACCACAGGGACATCTCACTACCACCACTAAAACTATCTTCAAGCAGAACGGTGAGTGACATTCCTATCCCCAGTGAGTGAGATTCGTACCCCCGTTGAGTGAAATTTTTAACCAGCGAGTGACAGAAATATGGGGATATTTATGTCACTCGCAAGTGAAATTGTAAGTGAAATTTCCTCTAAGTGAGTGACATTCCTACCCATTAAGTATCATTCATACACCTAGTGAGTCTCATTATTGGGTAGGAGTGATTCTACCCAGTGAGTCACACCTATAAATACTCAATAAGTGACACCAAATACTTTCCAATACAGTGAATCATGCCTAGTCTCTGAATCAAATATCTACTTAGCTATTTAGTGAGTGTCTTTCCTACCGCCACTGAGTCACATTCTTATTCTCAGTGTGTGTCATTCCTATCCAGTGAGCACTCACTGTACTAATTTATATCTCCAGTGATTCACATTCCTACAGTGAGTGTCATTTCTACATTTGCAGCCACATTACTTAACTGAGAGTTCCATCCTTACAACTATTAAGTAACATTCTTACCCCCAGTTTTAGTGTCACTCTGTCCAGTAAGTTACTTAATTACTAAGTGAGTAACATTCCTAATGTGTCTAGGTTCCGTTTCTACTCACTGAGTGTAATTCTTAACCTACTGAGGGACTTTCTTAATGAGGAAAGGAATGTGACTCACACAAAAAATATTTTCTTTTTTCGAAGGTTTAGAAAATTCAGAACTGACAGAATCGGCTCTGCGTGAATTGGAACTCAGCCCTCAGTCGGCGGCAAACAAGTCTACCCTCATTATTCACTCCGTGCAAAGGGTAAGTTGCTTTCTGTCAAGGGTTAAAATAATGAATTAGGCACACAAATTAGTTTAATTGAACAGGAAGGGGTCACTAGGAATAACACTACAAATAAATGCTAACAAATTGTTTGGTTTTTCCCTTTCATTGCCTGCGTGTGGTGTGATTGACTCAAACTTTAGGAGCCGAAGAAATCCATCATGGTATGTTTTTATTTACAAAGAAAGCTTTTTAGAACAATGTTTTATAAAAAAAAAAGATTTTAAGATTAGTTTAGTTACCTACTTAAATTGTAAATATTTCCATTTGCATGTAACTTGGGAGATGTTTTGCCCTGAAAATCAATTGTTTAATATACCTAATAAATAATTACATAGCTTTATGCTACAGTTTTATACCAGAATAAAAAAACATCTAAAAATACTGTCACTTACTTTTCCAAAATGTCTCCCAAACCTGATTGTTGTGTTGCTATACTAACAAGACCTCCCAAAAAAGGTGGAACTAACCGACTCCGGCAAATTCATTGAAGTGGAGCGCGATGCCATACACAAAACCGTGGAAAACGGCAATGGAAGCGTCCCAGGCGAAAACGGCGATGTCAAAGACGGAAACGGAGATTTAAAGGAAGACACAGATCAAAGCACCATAGATAACGATGATAGTCTACAAAGTGAGATAGCCAAATCTGTGAATGCTTCTCCCAGTCAGTCTCCAGGAAAAACTGTCAGGATAAAGGAAAATGGCTCGAAAATGAACGGAGACAACGGCGAAGCGGTAAGGTTTCGTGTGGTTTTATACTAATTTTATTAACTTTTTCTAGAATATTTTATTTTGCACTGTTTTTGAGGAAGCTTGTGTACAGTTTTTGTAAATTGCACCAATTTAATTGAAGGTCTCAAATTTGTCTTCACTGTTAATCTTCTCAAATTCGACAGCAGATAACATTTCTTAGCACTCTTGTTAAATTCTGCACTTCACCAACTTTCCTATCGATATAGTCTTGGTACCTAAACTTCGCTGACGTAAATGGATGATGGATTGAAATATCACACCCTTTACAAAGAATTCAGTGACATGGCAAACGATCAAAAGTAACTGCTATACCAACTCCAAATATCTTTCTCGTCATCTTTTATTTTTTATCAGCAGGGTGACTATGTTGGCAAGTTGAACAGCGAGAATTCACCACCTGAGCCCGCGCCACGGAAACGGAAGCGAGACTTCTTCGGTACCATTAAAAGAAGGTAAGATTTTGTCTTAATTCTTGTACTTAGCTGATTCAAGGTGGATCTGTTGGCGTTTCAATCACTGCTCATTAGACAGTTCAACATAACAATGCTAACACCAACCCACAGTTGGTGGACCTTAAAAAATAAACAAAATACCTTAATCTTGGAACTCCTAGGATTCCAGACACGAGATTAAATCTTTTGTGCCCAGACCTGTGCTTAAGTAACCAAAAGCTAATCCTAGTATCGAGAAAACCCCTCGAGAAATCACTGTTTTCGAGCAAAGATCTCTGTTGATGGAGCTATATAAATCCACTTACCTATTACAGTTCTGTAAAAAACTCACGTATCCGAGAAACCTCTGGAAAATGCCAGTTTTTGAGTAATTGGAGTTCTTGGAAAAATCTAACTTGCGAAGCTCAGTCATCAAACTCTTATGCTTTAATCCTCAGACTGGGTCGGTCTCGCACGAGAGGCGCCTCGTTGGACCTCACAGATTCAGAGGCTGAGAACCACAGGATCCGTAGCATCAGCGCAGAAAGGAATAACCATGGTGAGTACCTACAATAAAAATGTAGAAAGGTCTCCCATGCCAAGATGACTTTTTGAAGGTGGTGGAAAGTCTGTAGATGCAGGTGACCCAAGATCGTTTATAATGGCACTTTTTAGTGGAGTCTTATGTTAGTCTTATGTTCGATAGTATTCTTCTAAGGCTGTCGCGATAGTGATATACCAATGATGAATAAACCCACACTCGTTCTGTGAAAATCTTACAACTCTCTGTTTCAAGAAACTCGTTTCATGTATACAGCACTGAAGTGAAGTAAGCCTTTTGGCTTTTCAATAGGTTTTTAGGGATTCAAACTGTTTATTAATATATTTATTGTAGGTAGGTACGTGTTAAGATAAGATTAATAGACGATAAGATTAATGTTCACATTTTTAAGTTCCTAGCACCAGGCTATCTGCGAAGACCTATTATTGGCTACCTGTATCTATTTAAGTTTTGTTAAGGACATTGTGTTATTGCTGTTGGTTTTCCAAATATAAATAAATAAATATTCGTAACACACAATTTCGATGACCTCTGTGGCACAGTGGGCAGAAGCCCGCTTCAGAAGCAGAAGGTTGTGGGTTCGATTCCAGCCACGGGACAAATGTTTATAAGATCTACAAATATTTGCCTCGGGTCTCGGTGTTTTCTATGTATACAATGTATGTATTTACAAGAAAAAAGTATATAATTAATATATTTCTTAGTCATGTAGTTCCCATAATACAAGCTCAGCTTAGTTTGGGGTTAGATGATGCTGTGTGAAAAATGTTTAGCATTATTTTTATTTATTACATACATACATATATTCACGCCTGTTTGCCTTTGAGGGGTAGGCAGAGACCAAGGATTTTTATTTATTAATTTATAAAAAAAGGGGAACTTCATGCTGAAGCATTTAAAACAGTTTATTTCGCAACTAATCCCGTAATCTTGATATCATCGATCTTTTTGGGTTGTAGGGGGCCTTTCTACACCATCTGCCACAAGTTGCGTTTGACAAGATGATTTCACTTCCATATAGCCATAGATATGGACACAGACAGAATACAGGCTTGTAATAATCATTTGACTCGTTAAACGTTCGTCGCCGAGTGACTTTCAGATACAAAATAGGGGGCATCGTTTATCGCCATGCAATTCGACCTTTCTTCCTAGTTGGCGGATTATTTTTATCTGATATATCTTGTCACCTTTCCAGAAAAAGCCCTAGCTGTCCCCAACAGAAATGTCTACTCTGCGGGTGCGTCTCCCGCGCAGTCGGGAGACGAATCTAGGACTTCCCGAAGGTATGTCAGAATCTAGTTTATTTATTTATTTAATGTATTCTTGAGATCCTTTCGCAAAAAGGGGTTTTCTGGTCTTAAAATCACTGATGACAATAAGATGACTTATTATAAAATCCCTATTTACCAATGAGTATTTCTGAATTCTCTGCGACACAGTTGCGTTCCCATAGACTATAGCTACGCTGAAAATAAAAATTAATCTAAACTACTAAATATCAGGTTAAATTTTGATTTTAGAAAATGTTACGCATATATGAGTCACGGAGTGATTTCAATACGAGTTTAAGCATCTTTCTTTATTGATATCATAGGTGTGACTAAATAGTCTGTTGGAAATTTGTAAATATAGGCTAAATTGCTGATATTTAGTCAGTTGGTAACATTCAAAAATTGAGCCCCTGTAGATGGAAGCCCAGTATTTCCATCTTAAACAGAAAACAAAAAATAGATTTTTTAGTTCAAAAGTCAATCATAATTGTCTTTTGTTTAATATTTTAGTACGAGAATTAAAGTCTACGATGTTGGAAAATCTTTTGACTGTTTTGCCTATTCTCGCATTTTAATATAAAATCCACTGCGATCAAGTCATAAGTACCTAACGTGTGGGAAGACTGCATTTATCTAGCTTTTTAATGTATTATTTCTAGACTTAATATACTAACTTCACAGAATAATAGTTTTTTTAGCTTTATAATGCAGTGCAATGCTGTCTTGCCATATAAATCAAAATTGTATCAATTTTAATGGAGATTTTGCATTAATAATGGCAATACCTGACACTAATCGTGGATTTTTCTTTTTCATTTGGCAACACTCACATGCGCTGGGGGTATTGGCACTCTGCAATCTGGTAACTCTGGTATTTCACACTAAATTTCTTTTTTTCTACACAATTATTTATTTCTATAATCAATGCTTTTTGCATGCTTTTGCTTACAATTTTGGTTTGGCTATGCATGATTATTATTATTATTTCTTCCTTTCTCACTTTTCACGATCTGGATTTTTATCTATTATTACCATTTTAATAAATTCCACAATACTATTTTCCTACTTTTCAAACTCAAAAAATCCCTGACCAATCCCTATTTGAAATATGTGTTTTTGTATGTTTGAATTTGTTTATATTTTACTTTTTTAAATGCTTACTATTTATAAATAAAACTCTCACATTTTTATACATTTTCACTCTCACGAAAAAACCTGATCAACTTCTGAACATTTTTCCGTCAACCTGCCCCTTCCTGGTCAAAAACATTAATCTCAAAGGTCCTCTCTCAGCGAGGTCTCCGGATTCAGTACAGCATCAGCCAGGACCTTCATCCATGAGGCGTCGACCCTGGTGCTCGAGACTATCGAGGCCGGCATCAAAAAGCACTATCTTGTGCCACTGACGATAGCGCAGCGTTCAAGATGGCGACGAAAGGGCGTCAAACTGCATATATACAATGAGCATACTTTTATTGCCAGACATCTTAGCGGGTGAGTCCACACATGATAATTCTCAAAAATACCAATGAAATGCATGAATATCGTTAGTTCATACATAGGGACTTACTCATTTCTGTTTCAGTTATACTTACCCACTGGGGTATAATTACCTGTTTCAGTTAGGTAACCGTAACTTTGCAACACCAGGGGCTAGACAAATACCACTTTCTGTTGACGTTAACGCCTGCGGAAAGATAAAATTGTAATGACATTTCCTGCGGAAATTACACGTGACATTTCCATTTGTCGAGCCCCCTGGTTGTCTAGCAAATATCACTTTCTGTTGACGTTAACGCCTGCGGAAACATAAAATTGTAATGACATTTCCTGCGGAAATGACACGTGACATTTCCATTTGTCGAGCCTCCCTGGGTGTCTAGCAAATATCACTTTCTGTCGACGTTAACGCCTGCGGAAAGTTTGAATTGTATGGTGATGACATTAGCTGTTGAAATGTCACGAGACTACTGTCAAGTTTTCCCTTGACAAATTTGCGTTAGCGTGAAAGGAAAACTAAGCGTGAGGTATTTGTCGAGACCCCAAAAACAGTAAAAAGAAAGAGTAACAAACATCCATTCTCACAAAGTTTCGCGTTTATAATAGTAGGATTGTTGTGTATTCCAGCGGTACAGTATGCGAGGTGTGTACTAAAACGATAGCCCGGCGTCTCGGCAAGCAGGGTTATGAGTGTCGCGACTGCCAGCTCAAGTGCCACAAACACTGCCATGTGCGCGTGCCTTCCACGTGCCCACACTCCTCTGTGCACAATATGGAGCTGTGAGTAGCCTGACTACGAGATTTATACACAGAACTAATATTCAAAAAACATACTCATTTAAAAAAAAAACATCTAACATAAATTATTTAGCATATTATTTTGGGGAATGATAAAGTATTTGTATTATACCGTGTCAGTTTGGTTTTTCTACATTTTATAGGTACGACTCAAATCTCACTAATGTAAGAGCAATTTTTGTATCTATATTTTTAACTAGCTTCTGCCTAAGGCTTCGCCCTTGTGGTACCCGGATAAAAAGTAGCCTATGTGTTATTATGATGTATAAGCTGTAAAGTTTCATCAAAATCCGTTCAGTAGTTTTTGCGTGAAAGAGTAACAAACATCCATCCTCACAAACTTTCACGTTTATGATAGTAGTAGGATATGACTCGGGTCCTAATATTGTAAGAATTGTGAATTGTAAGATTCTTACGGGGTTTTCTCGCGTTTACCTTTTTTATTAATTTCCCATGCAACTAGTATGTTTATGTTTCTCGACGGTAGGCTCCATAAATCGGTCAACTTCCACTTTTGCTATAACGTCGGGAAACGAATAAATACCTACTTATGTTTGTAGATAGATATACCGCTCATGCGACCAAACGCTTTTTCTTCTCTTTTTTCATGAGGACAGCAAAGGAGTAAAACTCCCCTCTGTGTTTCTCCTAAGTACAAAATATAACTTGGGTACCTCAAAAGATTTTTACATCAGGCAAGGTGTAGCAAATAAAACACGTAAATAAAAAAACGCGTTAAAGAATCTTACTTATAATCAAACTTATAATTATATTTTCACATATCATTTTCTAAAAGTGTGACATTTCATCTTAGCGTGGGCGGGCGTAGGTATATAATTTAACCTCTATTGAACTAGTTCTCTTTTATTTATTATAGTCGTTAACAAAATTAATGTGATCTTTTATAAAGACTCGGCTTATCGATGTTAAATTTTTGAAATAATTGAATATAAAAAAATATATAAAGTTCTTTTATTTGAATTTATTTATGAAAATGTAACAGAAACCGAATGAAAGAGTGGACCTACCCTAGTCCACTAGCGTTTATGGGCACAGACTACTTTGAAATACTACGTATTTTATGGGCAATCGTTGGATGTATGCTTCAGTACGTTTCTCTAGAATTTTTACCGTAAAATAATTATAGTTATTTTATTTTCCGCAATGAAGTGAAAAGTAGAGTGTTCCACTCGAGACTAAACCCATTTTCATACTCGATTCTATATCCTCCCTCGTTATAGCTCGAGAGGCTTAATGGCGGAAATGGCTTGTATAAGTCCCTTGTTGAACAATCTACTATTAATCATTAGAACCCGAATCATATAACTTTAACTGAAGTTATATTTGTGCAAAATTTCAACTTATTATTATTATTTCTGTAATTGTAAATTTTTATATTTTGTTTCGTATGCTAATTCACATTAATAACTGATAATTTTACATTCATTATTATTTTCAATTTGATGAAAGATAATGTAATTAATCTGTGTAATTAATGAAGGGGGAGCGCAGTTGCCTATATTACAGGCTTTTTAGTCTAGCTTAGGCATCTGAGGCTTACCATATCATTTTGTACCCATTAAACATTATAATAAGATGTTGCATAAATAAATAAATAAATTATACTGATAAATAAATAAATTATAAACAGATAGAGAAAAAATTGCTTCCACATTAGTGAGATTTGAGTCATAAAAAATTTAGACAAACCAAGAAGACAATATAACATATAAGAAAAAAATTACACTCATGCAACACACTAGTCGCTTTAGTCATACTTAAAACGTAAAAAATACAAAGTTATCACTCCTTTACACTTTAAGAATTTCATTCATAATAACAAATAATAAATAGATTTTAAGTCTCATTATTGCTATAAAGACAGCTAGGCAGGCTATCTATTGTTAGCGATAACAATTCAGATGCCACTAGCAATTCCATGTGCAAGCACCTCCGTGACCCAATAGTCTTTGAGTGTCAAATATGTTTAAATTTATCTTTAGCTTTGAAAGTCTGCGCAATGTTTTTGTTCCCATTTTCACGAAGTTCCCATTCGTTATACTTCACTCGCGATCTTTAAACTGGAATCTGATCAAGACAATTTTTTACAATTTCTGTCCACAATCCCTAATGAGGGATTGTGGTATATCATTTGAAAGGTAATTTGTTTGATATCATAACCAATAAGTATTCACCTTGTGTCATGGAACGTAAAAAGAAAAAACATCAATTTTTCAAACAAAACACCAATTGTTTGGAAGTCCTGAAATCCTATAAAAGGTGGCCGTTTATGAAAATTGATCATCAGTCCAATGTTTTACTTTACTGGGAACAGTTGAACTTAAGAAAAATGGAAACCACAGCCACAGAAGCCGCTCTAATCGTCAGCCTAATTCAGCAAGGGTAGTCTCAGCGTAGTATCGCTCTACTTTATAGAGCTATTAGAGATGACTCTTTAGTCATCTAGCTAATTTCCTAGTCCAAAATCATCTCATTTTTTTGCCAATCATCATGATTTAAATGAATATCCTGATTAAGTGGTTACTATCATATATGTTTAAGCCTTAAGGCTTATCTTACCCTTAAGGCTGCGTTACTACAAATCCCTAACTAGTCTGTGGTTACTAATTTCATAGTCAACATTTATATTTTTTATTTGAACACTATGCCACCATTATCTAGACACCATTATAGTATAGCTTTCAATTGTAACAATGCGGTAGATGTACGAGCATCTTATCAATAATTAAATTGCTTTCAATTGTAACTACCTACTATACATCTTTATTTACTTATTTGTAAAAAAGCTTTCCTAAAGTTTAATTGAGGCTTACATAAAAGAAACAAAATATATTATGTAATCATCCAAGCAATTTTAAGCACTAAAAATACTCTGTTTTAGTGATCAGTTGATAACTTTTTCAAGATGTAGGAACTATAATCCTCTAGCTGTAGCAAACCGGGGTTCGCGTTTTCTAAATTATATCTGGGTGACTCGTCGAAGCGACGCGAGAGCTGGCTATTATCTGGGTCAATGCATTAGCATAGCCATTCAGCGTGGCAAGCATTTTGGGAGCGCTTCCGTCTGGTGAACTGATCTGGATCAGTTGACCCACTATAGATTAGGAAAGTTAGCTGTTTCATCTGTATTTTTGGTATTATACCTAATTTAGCCTCAATAAATTTTAGAAATTAATTAAGTAAAAGTCATATTATGCTATGTAACGCTTATTCGTCATTTATTTTTACGCTGCCAAGGTCCCATTCCCATAGCTTTGGAAATGGAAGGTACTTTAGTTTATTATTTTAGTAGTGTAAGTTTAAAATGATTTTATGAACAGCCTATTCTGTATCTGAAAGTTACTCGGTGAACGTTTGATGAGTCAAATGATCATCAGAAGCCTGTATTCTATGTCCACTTTGATAGTAACTACTAGCTTCTGTCCACGGTTTCGCCCGCGTAGTACCGAAATAAAAATTGGCCTATGTGTTATCCTGATGTTTAAGCTGTAAAGTTTCATCAAAATCCGTTCAGTAGTTTTTGGGTGAAAGAGTAACAAACATCCATCGTCACAAACTTTCGCGTTTTATAGTAGTAGGATGTGCAAGTTAAAATGTCCTAACTTGTCAAACGTTCGTCTCCGAGTGACTTTCAGATTCAGAATAGGGGGGCAGAACGTAACACGGTAAAAAATCACCAAGTTTTTAATGGAAATATTTAATCATGAAAATAAATATTTAACTTTAATCATGAAAATTCGTTATGATTATGATTCGTAGGTATACATAATACTTAACTTTGTTGAATTGTAAGCCCGGATAGACACTTTTGAACTGTATTTTATTTGATTTTATGAGATTAATTTACAAGCGCAAACGTTCATTGATGGAGATACGAGACAAGAGAGGAAAAATACAACTGTCAAACTCAAAATGTGACATTGACAATTATGAAATGTGACGGGTGACACAATTTTTTTCTTCAACAAACTTAAATAAAAAGTTTAATTGAGTCAATAAACCAAATTATTATTTTAAATGGTGTCCTGTCTGTTCATAAAATTAAAGTCAGATTGTGTTATTTTACATCACAAGTATTTACAGTAAAATAAAAACAACAGCATCTTCATTAAAATTTATAAGTGCAAAAATGTGATTTAATTACTAAATTAAATGAATCTCATTACATTGTAGATGCTCTACCTATCGCTTTGCTTTAGGTAGGTAAATAATTTAATATGATTGTGTCATAAGACATTAATTTAAACGAAGTAGTTAGATACTTTAACATTTATTTATTTTATTCAAACTGTCATGTTATAAATAATTTATTAAAGCAAGTATTTTATATAATGTATAGTAAGTATTTTTATGTATATTAACGCATAAACATTATTTTTCTAGATCCATGCTCCCAGTGTTAAGCGAATAGTCAAGCTAAGTGAGAAGACTGCAGGAAAATATAAATACAAAAAAATATAACAAGCAAAATCCACTCAGGTTCTTTTAAAATTATTATTGTTTGTAGTCGGATTGCCTTTTTGGAAAAAAACACTATTAAAAATAGTAGAGTTGAGCACTGCTTTTTTGTAATGTATTTTGTTTTAAACTGCATGTATTTATTTAAATATTTTTTAATTATTGTCATGTAATATTGTAAAAGATTAGGGGGCACAACTTATGATTACCTAAAAAGCTCTCTAGATTTTTAATTCGTGGTTTCTATTTACTTTACTAACTTCTAACTTTTCCAAGAGTCGAAAAGTTGTAGATTATGCAATTAGCTATATACACGTAGGTATATAAACTACGCTTGGCACTACTCATAACATTGACAAGATAAAAACACAACACAAAATTAATATCTACACAAATACACCATTTGGTTTTACAAGATTTAATTATTTTTTTTTGTTTTTGGTGTGCTATATTGTTTAATTTTACCTGAGTCCAAAGTATTAACGATGCATGTACTGTAGCGTTACTTTACATATTATTATTAAAAATATTTCAAGTTACGTCAATGTCATTGGTCAGTTTGACATTAGCCTCGATTCTTTATTACACTAACTAAACTTAATTTAAACTGGCGCTCTCTTTTACTGATAGTGCAAGCAATAAATAGATAGCTACAATTTTAGTGCCGTCAAATTAGTCTAATTTAAATTTTCCATACAAATTGAGTCGTAATTTCAAAACATGCTGACTATAAACTTTGAAATTAATAAGGTAGACTCTAAAGATTGCTTCAAAAGATTAACTCGCAAACACTTCCTGGATGAGTTGTATTCATAGTTTATTTACCCTACCTTTCTGACTATTATTTTTATGTATAAGTGCCTATAAATATATAATTATATGTATTAAGTAAGTATATTATGTAATTAGATATAAGTATAATATAATATTGTAGTTAAAAATTTGTAGCACGCTTACCGCCAATCACTACAAATTGGGTTGGCTGGTAGAAAATGCTAAAGCATTAAGTCCGCCTATTGTTCACTTTTTAAAATGTGCAATAAAGTGTTAATAAATAAATAAATATAAACACAAAGAAAGGCGGCACGTAAACTGATTTGACAGCACTAAAATTGTAGCTATCTCTTTCTTGCTTGCACTATCAGTAAAAGAGAGCGACAGTTTAAATTTAGTTTAGTTAGTGAACTACAGAATCGAGGCCATTACCGGTAAAGGCCCGGTCAAACTGACGCGGTAGCGCTGACCGCGATCAAAGGGAAAGGGTTGTCAGTGGTTGTCAAAGTTCGCGCCAATGCAATGTACCTACTACTTGTCACCGCCCCCGCCACCGCTACCGCGCGCGTCAGTTTGACCGGGATATAACGCTACAGTAAATTTTCGCGAATCATTTCTGCCTACCGATTTCAGCGTGATGAATGAAAAGTAATTCAAATATTAGCCAAGCAAATTAAAAGATTTCAAACAACTTCGATGCTATTGGTCAGTCTGCGTCCGTAACGCTACGCTAAATGTATACGCATCGTTCGTGTTTGGGCTCTGTCTGTAGTCGTTTTTGATACCATCAGGCATAAATCATTCAATTTTTCTGTTTCAGGAGTTATATCTCATCTCCGTTCAGCGACAAAAATATAAGGATGCTGTGATTAAATTCAGTGCCTCTACCATGTTTAAATTACCAGCGAGCTTTGTGTAAAATATTTGTTGTTAACTTGATAAAACGCTAGAAACAAAGAACTGACATATGCAATCTACTTACATATAGTAAAATATTCCTGCGAAGGAAATGGCCTTTTAAGAGGCCTTAAGTGATAGCGAAAGAACAAGTGTGGTGAGAGGATTAAAAGGGATTGGCAGAGGCTTCTTTCATGTTACTTTTTTGCAGTTAGGTACCTCTTTCAATGTGGTAGAGCTACTGAAAGATTTTACCGTGCACAAATCACTCCCAAGGTGCATCGTTTTTGAAATCTACCTACTTTATTTATTTTAGAACTATACAAATCTCTCTAAGTACAATATAACCCGCTGACTACATGATATACAGTATGTAGGCTTTTATATAATAATGTTATATATACCTAGTTTTAAGGTGTAGATGTTCTAAACTTGCTAACTTTTCAAAAAAAAAGTACCTAGGTACCCGCTTTCTGTCACGGATAAGCGATTGGTGTAGTTATTAGTTTAGGTATCGCTAGACCCCACCATTTTGAAGCCAGTTTATAATTTAAAAATAAATTCTTAAAATACGACGACAGCCAAAAAAATCGAGGTCCAACTACCTCATTTCAAATAAAAATAAAGAACAGTGAAATTAAAGTTACCATAAACATTGTTTTTTAGTTATTATTACCTTGTTTTTTTTTTGTACTTGTTTTTTAGAATGGAATTGACTCGAATATTTATTTTTAACTATAGGTAAGTGCTTTTGCACGATTGTGATCTTTTATAAAATGTGCAATATTTTTTCTTACTACACGCGCTTTAGCTTTCAAAATTTTACTATACTTTCCTACTATTATAGGCAATTGACCATTGTTTATTACCATTTCTAATAGGCGTAGAACCTAACTCTGGTTACATTTCAGTGTTTGAAATTTCCGCCATCTTGTTAAATACCTACTACCCGTCATATATTCTTTCAACCAATGATTTATTCATTCTGAAGTTTTTAAAAGATTAAAAAGTATTTAAATTAACTTTTTGTTTGAAATTTTACTGCTTTTATAAGGCGAGGTAACAGCAAAGAGCGAATTAAGTGGGTTCTATGGTAATGAATAAAATAATATGTTTTAACAAAAGGACGCGTTGTTTTTTGTTAATAATTACTTATATATGACTGACATTTGGTAATCAAAATGCTACAAAATAACAAATAATCTACAAAAATAATAACACATTATGATTTAAACAAAATCAACTTCTAATGTTACTTGTACTTGTTTAATTTTGTTAAAAATATTGTTTTTAGGCACTTTATACCTAAAATATATAATTAAAAATCTTTTGTTATTGTAGCATTTAAAAATCGTGGTTCTAATAATATACATGACAATGAAAATAATATTTGTACTCTTATACTAAGATTGTTAACGCATATTTTTATGTGGTTCCGTATGGTAATCATTTTATTATTTATAAATGTTGCGCTATAGTGGTCTGTGTAATTTTATTTCATTCTTTTTAATAAAAAAAGCCTTTTAAATTTGTTGTTTTAATGATTATGAATAAATAAATTATGGTTGGTAGGTACCGCAAGTAAAGTTCATATAATTAGGTATCGTCATAAAGTCATATCTAGAGAATGAATGACAAAGGGCCTATAACGATTTAGATTTTATGAATATAAGTTAATAGGTTTTCAATAAAATATAACGAAGTTCTCAACCCTCCAACGCATATAATATGTAAAGTTAATGTTTTTTTGTTTATTGTTTGAATGCTTTGATTCAAACTAATCATTAGCAAATTCGTACATAAGTACTATATAGTAGGTATGTCAGTCACATACCTACACTAGGTAAATGTTTTAAAAATTAATTGTTGTTGCCTACTATAAAATAGTAGGTAAACTCAGTGCACGGCGCGACGCGGAAGGAGAAAGTCGCGACCACTCACCCTGATGAAGACTCTCGGAATGAGTCGAAACTTAGTCGGTGCCTTCACCGATAGTGCAGTACGTGAAAATTCCCGTTTTTACAATATGAATACTATAAAATATTTGATTAATTTGAAGACAAAAGACAGACCCGAAGATCGTGGGTTCACAACCTGGTCTAGAATAGAATAGAATATTGATTTATTTTATCTACAATATAGATGTAGTACATACCTATGCACACCTGTTTTTTGAGGTATTAGTGACCGTGAAAGGATTTAATAAACTGTAGGTATTACTGGTCACCAGTGTCCCACACCACGGATTGTACAAGAATTCCAAGAATGCCAATCACATACAGGACACATATTGACAAGCATAGGTACCTACTAATAGTAGGTGGGTATGATACATGAGTACTTGCTTAAATTTGCAATAACATTATTAGTAGAATTTGTAAAGAACAAAAATAAAAAATTCCTACCAGATAGTAGAAAAAGATGATCCAAAAATAAAATAAAGGCGAGCGTGAATGAGATAGTTGAAAGAGATAGGCCTCGGCGAACATACTCTGACCAAATTGGAGACGTTCTAGAGAAAGGCCAAATCAGAAGTACACTAAGCCGCCGAGCTTGTATGAATAATTTGATGAGGTTGAATGATGCGAAATAGGTACATATGCCAGGATCGTAGCAAGTGGACTCCTTGGTCTCTGCCTACCCCTTCGGGAAGCAGGCGTGACTATATGTATGTATAAATAAAATATGTTGATAAACAAGTGTGTATGTATGTTAGTGTGTAGTGGGTATCTATGTTTGTGTGGTGTATGTGGGTAAGTAACACGTGGGGGTGAGTGTGTGCATGTATGAATGTGAGTTTGGGAGTGTTGTTTTCTGGGTAGGTGAGATCACCTAAACTTATGGCCCAAACTGATCTTCAGAATTGCTCGCTGGGCTTTTTCCAATTCAAGATGTGTTTTCTGCACCTCCCCACTAAGAGATACAGTACTCAGTAATAGGTTGGCATGAAGCACAATCCTGATAATCCTTCGATCCGCTACATGTTTCATTATTATACATTTTGCATAAACTTGTCACTAAAATATAAATGTGGGGTTTGAAGCTAAGCGTCTGCTCTAAAGTATTTTACGACGTTAGTCCTTTGGAGGAAAGGGCAAAGACAAATTGAAGAACCCAAGTCGCAAATGTGAGCATTAATAGACAAATTTGAAGGCGGTAGAAGATTATATTTGAAGGAAAACGCCATGAATTTAGTTTTGGTAATAATAAGAAATAAATAATAAAAAACGAAAATGCAGTTTCGTCAGCGAAAGTAAGGACGGCACCATTACAGAGTTGCATGTTACAAAGGTCATTTATGTACACGATAAAAAGTGTTGGGCTAAGAATATTCCCCTGCGGTACACCAAAACACACTAATTGCTCGTCACTAGTCAAGTGGTTAATCTTAAAAAGCTGTTTTCGGCTACTCAGATTAATTTTAGAGGAAGCCCCTATTACCATCTTATCTGTTAGGTTTCTGAAAAGATTTTTGGAGAGAAATAAAACAAATCAATCACATTTAATTTAGTTTATCCATTGACTTGCTCATCGACTTTATACTGTACACATACTTACACATAAGCTTAACTTCGATCTTCATGCAAAATTACATAAAACTTATTTTCATTAATAACGTTACAAATCTACCAGATACCTGTTCACGCTTAGCCATTATAATTATTAGTAGGTCGATATTATTTATTTAAACATAGGTAGTTTAACCTTATTATTTTTAAATAGGTAGTTGTCTATTCAGTTTTATAATATGAAAATAAATTAAAGCTGGAAAATAATTTTGTAGATAAATTATAGACCCGTTAAAAATTGCAAGTACCTATTGTATAAGATCGTAGATTTAAACACTTACCAAAAAATGACACTGACTTATATCTACATTTTCAACGTTTGTGGAATTTCCGAATAAACATTTATACAGCCATTCCAACACATTTAGAATTCCAATGTATTATAATTAGTTTACCCATTCAAGACAAAATGTACACATTCTTTCAACCATCACTTAAAAATTCCAACTTGTCAAAAGATATAGGCATAAAACAGTTACACAAATTAAAGTCATATTGTTCTTAGTCACTTTTAGATTTTGTAAGTTATTTGGAATAAACAAAGGAAAAATAAAGACGAAAAATGACACTTTCACAAAAATATAATTCGAAAAAAAATGTACAATTGCTTTTATATGACTACGTTTTACATAAATTTTCAGTAGTTATAATTATATGCGTTATTGGTAACCCTAACTTTTACTACAAACGCCGCGCCGAGTAAATAAATAAAAATTGTACATTATACATCAATACATTGGATGCAATGTATTGTTTTAGACATGAAGAATTGAAATAAGAGCTATTCGGCACAATTGTGGCCAATTGTATAATAAAGTATCAAAATAATAATAAAATTTAGTTATGTTTTGCATCCCGTGCAAGCAATTTAATACTTATATAATCGCACCACTTGTATTATTGTAACCTAATATTTGAGTAAAATAATAATATCAAATACATTACAGTACACATTTATATTATATTATTATAATAATATGGATACAATGAGAATGAGTTCTCATGATCACACGATAATAAACTACTGCCAAAATTCATTATGTCGCACAGTCATTTTTATAAATTACATATTTTTATTATTATCTTATTCATATGTTATAAAAAAATCTAAGTTATTCGTATAATAATTATAAGCACATTATAATTAGGCATATTAGATTATTGAAATATGTTTTAAATACATTCTTTGACGTAATGAGACCAATACACATATACTTAATTAGTTAAATCATTCTAAAATTTGGTTAGTTTACGCCATTACTAAATAATTTAACTATCAATAATATTATATAAAGTTGTAATATAAATATCACTAATATTAATCACTTTCTAGCCATTTGCAATGCGAGAAATGTAAAAGTAATAAGAAATGCACTAAGTATGGAAGTATTGTTCGATTGGAATCTTACAAAGGTTTTCAAGGATTAGTGTCAGTTTAAGGTACAATATACTTTTGATTATAACCGTTTCATGTCAATTTTACAAGTATTTTTAAGACTATATATATTTTTTTTAACTCATGTCACAGATCTATAAATTAATGTTAATATTATTTATTTATTTATTTAAATATATTTTAAAAAAATAGTAACAAGCTGTTTATACCGAACTCTTTTACTCCAGAATCACACTGGGCATTAATTTAATGCTATTTTGTGTGATAGTTTGGAACGATTCGTCATTTGGGTTTAATTAAAGAACCAGAACTTTTCTTTTTAGGAAAAAAACGTCGCTTTAATTATATAATCTCGCCCTAACCGTGATAATTTCGAATAAAGATTTAATCAACGTTCGCTACTGTCAAATCGTTATACAGATTTACGTAATTCTAATAACTCCCGTTATATATATTATGCCCGTCTGCACTAAGCAAAGACTAAGTCATGTATTAAGAAAAAAAAACATAGAAATCTGTCATTAAGTTCATTAAGTTCTAACCTAAGTTCTTCTTAAACAGTAGATGGGCAATTTAAGAAAATATTTATAGCGTAAACGCCAAAAAGTATCTATCAAAATATTTAATTAAAAACTGAATGCTCACAAATGGGGACAACACTATTTTTGCTCATATATTTACTGCACTGCGGGAGGGTATGTTTGTCGCATGTATGTATGTTAGTCATGTATGCATGTAAATGGGATTCATTATTAGTTGGTAGCAGGCTTGATGGATTTTAAATGGGGCATCGTTAAGACGCCATGATCCTGAATATGAGAGAAAAATGTAGAAAAACAAATATGGCGGCGGCTAACAGACCCGGTCATCGTCATTATCATCAACAGCCTGTGGGAGCCTGTAGACATAGACCCTAAGCAATGTCACGACGGACGGTCTTGTGCCACTTCCTTCCACCGGCTTCCCGCAACCATTAAGATGTCGTCGGTCCATCCGGGTGAAGAGACCTACACTGCGCCATCCGGACCGTGGTCGCCAATCGAAAACCTTCCTTCCCCAGCGATTATCGGTTCTGCGAAAGCTATATCGGTGTCTTGATGACTTTAGTACAACGGTTTTCCACGTTCCAAACTTTATCACGTAGTGGAACACGCCCAACGGGCTATGTAAATACATACGTCCTCACCCCACGCGAGAATTCCCTGTGTCGGTAAGTACTACGAGTGCCGTGGTACCATAACAGAACCAGAACCAGAACAAATATCAGTAAATGCAAACATTTATCCCGCAGCGGGAATCGAACCCGCAGCTGGCACTGATGTCATCAAATACCGAGGATGTAGAGTTGCTCGGATTTAAACTGCTTGATAAAATCCGTGGAAGAACTAAATTAACCCACATAGATCTCACAGAACTGACCACCGTCGAGGAAGACAGGTTCTCGATTGGGGAACAGTAATCGAAATAAGGCTCTCCCGATGGACCGATGACATCTCAAAGAAATTCGGGGGATGGAGGTGGTTCTCAGTCATGGCACTCTTTAAGGCGCTCGTAAACGGGCTAGAGACTATCTCTTGCTCTTTTTGTACGACGGCTATACAATTGCAGCAAGGAATTGCCACAAAACTAGCCTGTTTACGAGCTACATCCGATAATGTCCTGCAGTGTTTATGTCAACAGGCATATGATGATTAGTGACGAAGTGGTGCATTTTATTAATGACAAATAAAATTATTAACATAAACTTATTATAAATTATATTATTCCATATTTATATAGATAGATAGAAAATGCTTTATTGCACAAGATAAACCAACATAGGCGAACTTAATGCTAATTAGCATTTTCTTCCAGCTAACGTTGTAAAACAATAATATAATTGATAATAGGCAAATACCTGTAAGTCCGCAGTTTGCATTTGTATTTGGCTGTTGTTTATGTTTACAATAAATTAATGATTAAATGAGTGACGGATGAAAGAACTTACCCTCTAATTATACCTACTAGCAAAATAGCTATGGGAACGAGCAGATGACAATAATTTTGCCAGACTTAGCCATTACTGTCATTAATATGTCATTATAATTTATTAATAATTAGTAAGAAACATAATGTGACTTATATTTTTTATTATATTTTTATAGCCCTAATTAAATAGAAGAAAAGCTATTTAATTAGAGACTATGAAACTTGTAACATTATGTATCTTACTAATTATTAGTAAGACAATAATTATTGTCCAAAACATCTAAAACTTGAAAACTGGATAGTCGAAAAAGTTCCCCTTTTCAAGTTTTAGAAGTTTCTGTTATTTTTTCTGTCAAAGTTAGGTAATTTGAAAGTAAAAAAAACTACAAATAAGGAGAACATTCGGAGAATGTAGGACACATTTAAGTTTTATTTTCCTGTCAATATAGAAATTCATTTAGTACGTAAAATTGGGTGCAGATTTGACAGTAGTCGATTTTATGGATTTTTATGGGAGGATATGGCTTATGTTTTTAATAAATTTACCACCAGCAATTTGTATCCGAACACTACAAGCGATTGCTACTGCTTTGATGGCTTGTCTGAGGGGGTGATAAGGGCGATTGTTTATCTCAATCACTTTGATTTGACAGCTGCTTACAATCGCCGATTGCTGTCACAAGAGAGCGTATAACAACGTAGGTTTTCCACAAGTTGTGCGATCGAAAAACGACTAGCGTTCGTTTTTCATAGGAAAATCTGAGTTTCTCACGCCCACTACGGGCGCTTATCAGATTTCAATAAGAAAATGTTAAACGTACGACTTTTTCCGTTCGAACTATTGTTACCTGTGATACGTCTAATGGACACCAAAGGCATGTTTAAGCGCTGACAGATGAAAGACATTGACATTTATAACTAAGACTTACGTCAAAATCAAAGAAACGGAATGAACTATGGCGAATTCTCCCAGTAGATGGCGCGCTTCGAAATCATACGAAACAAAAGTGGCGCGGCGGAGTCCATCTCTGCTCATACAATACCAAGTATTGTATAAAATTCGTCACCTATGCTCGTGTGGCGATAAGGTCCGGACACGGAAACGGAATAATTGATCATTGACAAACATTGTCTATCTCGCTCGCTTGTTGGGGGCAATTGTTTATTGTCACAAGGGGGTGATAGTGAGGTATACAGCGTGTCAATGACTTTCTTCCATTCCCGCGTTCGGACTCACATGCTCGAGCTAGACTAAGTTAGTCAGTCTATGTGCAGTGATGATCTGGCTTCCCTACCTTACGGCCGGACCAGTAATAAAAAGCATACTGGTCGGTGGCAGAAATAGGCAAGGCGGTGGTACCACCCCAGGCGAGCTTTGCACAAAGTGCCCTACCACCTGGATCTACTTACAAATATCAAATCGCTTTGGGAAATACCATTCTTACCCGTGGTGCAGAGTTTTTATGTTAAGACGGACTTAGCTTGTTACTATTTTACCCTAAAATGGTTTATTAATTTGTTTTCGATTCGATTATTTTTTAAATGGATCAAAAACAGTAATAAATTTAAAAAAATCATGACTTTTTAAACGGTTGAGTTTCACGTTTATTTTTTCATAGGTATGCTACTATTTCAAGATAACTTTATGGCGTTTGTAGGTAAAACTTCTTATTTGAACTAGCTCAAGTTGATTAGACCCGAAAGAAAGAATCTGTAAAATTTACGATAAATCAGTTAGAAATCTCAGTCGGTTTTTTAGAAGTAAGTAATCAAAAATAGGCCTTTGGACCTAGGAATGGTAATTTCAGTCAGTACAAAAAAGTTGGTTAGTGTTGACGTGCAAAATTTATAACATGTCACTCCCCTGCATACATTATACATTTACTATAATAATAATACTAATTATTTATTTTCACACATCATACTTTTTATAGATTTCACAATGTAGGTATATTCCATTCTTTTTTTATATTAACAATCTTTTAGCCGTTATTATTCACTATAATGTATTCATTTCATTTGTAACAAATGAATAATTTTAACTAATACTATTATATTTAAACAATATTAAGTTCCGTCCTGGCAAATACCTACCTACTTTATGACATTTTATTTAATTATAGTCATCATCTCGTATCTAAAGTGAAGTGTCTACTAGCAGTTCAACTTGTTTAGCACTGGCGAGTCTCTTGCATTGTGTAAACACGAAAGTCAACTTCTGGCTAGTTTTTTTTTCATTCTATTCTGTAAGAAATTGCAGTGGACAATTCACTTTGGAAAATGCTATCTTTTTTATTTAAATTACAACTTGTAAATGCAGCATTGATTTCAGTAATATAATATAAAAGTTCAGTGTTGCAACATCAAAATTACTATAGAATTTTCTATTGTCAACACCAAACCTAAATAAAAATAACTGTTTAACCTAAATAAATTATCAAAACGGAACCTAATATTGTAACAATTTTCACGAATGAGATGAGAACTAAAAGTAACAACATAAATTTTAATCAATTAGAAACCTTGGAAAGAACAGTTAGTTTATTTCTATGGCACCCGTGCAAAATTGCTTGCCACACTTCAGTTGGCTGATCTGTCAAAGCATTTTGACACATGACAGTTCCGTGTTCTATGTCTATACCTGGCTCTTGTCATATCCACTACGCACAGTCTTCAAATATGTGTTAATAAGTTATCTTTTGCTGCCGCTATTTATCAATGCACGGAATTTTGTTTTGTTAAGCTTTGTGACAGTATGAGAATCTCAAACTGAATCTATTCTGAGCATAGATTTTTTGTCAGTTTTCAATGGAAATTGCCAAAATACCTATGATTAATTGAGACTAGATTCATTTTTCGTTTTAAAATACATGTCAGAGTATATGTTAGTGTATAGGTATATCGTGGCATTTATGCAGAAGATAGGCAAAGATCAAGGCATATATAGCTAAGACTGTCACGACCTAGTTCGGCGTATAGCGATTTCCCACGTCTTACACCGAAGAAACCCCACTGGCGTTCCCATACAAACGTAGTTTAAGATATCGCACATAACGAGCAACTAAATAAACGAAAACCATTTACAGAATTCAAGTAGAAGTTATAAGATTTCAAGCAATTAACGCACTCGTAACTTTTTATCGATTTCGGTGAATGATTTTGTTTTTTATGTCATTCGTTACGATCAATTCATGAAGGCATCTACCTTTTTATTTAAGCGCCACTAAAGTTTCCTTTATCTAACGTCAAACTAGGCGACGACATAACCAGAAGCAAAACGTAGTACACATTCGGTACCTCCAGTTGTTATAATTTTTGCATCTGGTAACAATTGCGTGTCTCTTTTCTAATAAGAAAGAGATACATCCCTTGTTATCCAACCCAATTCCATAGAACACGGTCGATTCGCCAACTGTACTTTCAAAAAAAAAAAAAAACTATATTCGGGGCAATGACGGGTCGTGACATTTCATAGTACTCGGTTGTTTTTCGTCTGCATCACAATTACCGTCCACACTTGTGACATTTTCACGCGTATCTCCCGAAAATTGTGATGTAATAAACAGAATGAAAGACTTGTTTTTTATCGCTGCTGATCCTGTAAGAATGGTATATATTCGCTGCCTATTCAGAAATGACACAAATGTGGACTCACTTTTATATGGTGTGTGACGCTTGCGTAACAAGCAGAATCCTGTTATCCCCAATAGTGGTTAGTTCTCTACGGTCCCAAAAAAGTGCTAAAGGCTACTTCACTAGCAGAGCTAAGCAATATCGGGGTAATAGGTAGGATGGGATGAACAGAAAAAGAACTAAAAGTGAAATTCCTACAAAAAAAACACCAAAAAATCTCCAATAACAATACAATATGTACTTACCTATGTAACGGGAGGTCCAGTATGATAAGTTATTAGTGATATTAGGAAAGGAGTTATTATAGCAATTTCACTTTTATTTTTATCTCAATTCACGGTATATAAATTATACGCAAGCGACAATAATAGGTACAATGCGTGTCAGTTTCCTATTCACTGTCCCAATTATAAATAAAAGTGATTTAATCGTCGGGAAAATTCACGCGACGACAAAAACGGTACGTTCCAAACGTAGCAACGAAAGACGTCTCGTTTTTCCTTGAAAGAACGTCAAAATTCCGACGGACACAGAAACGAGACGTCGTCCGGATACGGCCGTAATTGGAACGAGTGGCTTTATTGTGTAATTTCAAAGCGATTACGAGGGAACTTCAAAACGATCTTAGGTCTTCCTATTGATGAAATTTGACATAAACCTTTGAACTTCTCCAATAGGAATCTATGCCGAGTGAAATTATCTTGTTTTGGTATTATTTTAGGATATTAATACGACTATACCATATACAGTTCCCGTCCGTGGTCACGTTCTCATGAGGAAGGACCTCAAAACGATCAATGAAACTTATACAAGAAGAATAATCGTAATAATATCTAAAATGATATCGATTATAAATTGAGTTACACAATAAGCCTTGAGTACACGAACAAAATAAACGCACTATCAACTCTAGTCGACCGATTGTGATGACAAGTTCTATGAAAAACTATGTCAAAAAGCTTTAATTTGGACCTAACTTTTCGTTATTGTGTTGGCGAACTCAGGCTAAGGCTGGCGTTAATGTCATCAAAGTGAACGGAACACCGACCAAGCTAATCGAAATGAGAAAAAAAACGTGTATCTTATCAGTCCGAAAGCCATATAATTTACTAAACAGCACATTTATACCATATAGTAAATTATATTGACATAAAAACGGTTTTGTACCGTATACTAGTTGATTCATGTTTTCATGTAATCCTTTCGTAATTGCAATATACTCCATCTAGTCGGAGTGATACTAATCATTTTAATGGAGGAAGTCGTCTTCTCAAGTAACATTGTAGGTAGGCCGAGATCAATACTAAATAATACCGTCATTGAAAGGAAACGGATATTAGATCAGTGTACACATATTTGTCTTGGCCTAGAACCAGTCTGAACTAAAGTCAGCGATAAAGGCATTTCCCTACCTACTAGTCACATATTTACAATAAGATACACATAAAGCTGCATCTTTAGTGCTCTGCCATCTTATGGCCGAAAGGAAGAACGAAACGATAGATTAAATGATGTCTTTGCGACCGAAACCGTTTACATAAATCCAATGTGAAGGCTTTTCCCGTCGTCACTAAGTTCACGCAAAGACTTATAACTTACTTTTTCGTAGAAAAATCCACCTAAGTCTTCGCCTAAGATTAATGCAGACGAGCATCGAAGAGCCTGGAACCTTCGGGACAGAGTTCCTAAAGATATGTGGCACCATTAATACGTCAAACATAATGGGTACCACAGATAAACAAGTTTCGACCTATATAGAAAACAAGCCGAAATTATATATTAATAGTATCATTCTTGGGATCCACCATTTGACACCAGGAAATCGCAGTTCAATCCGAATTTAAGGTAATTTTCCGAACAACGCGATGCATAGTGCGCGGATTCACGTTCCTTCTTTGTTTTCTGAATCATTTTGATCGCGTAGCTCGGAGAATATTTGCTTACCTCAAGTCACGTTCCAAAATCCTTGCAACCCAAATACTGACACAAGTCAAGGTCACTTTAAATAAAACATTCGCGATAGTTGGGACAGAATCCACGCAGAATTAAAAGGGACGCGCTAGGTCGAACCAACAGAAAACCAGGGGACAATACATTTTGATAGATAAATCACCGAAGCTGATGGACATTATTTCAGATCAATAACGTCTTCTCTAACGAAGCAAACACATCTCGTGCACGTAAATTGACTGAGAATCGTTCGCTTCTCCATGGTCAGTTCTACCCCAGGTCAACTCAAAAGAAACAATGCGTGGATAGAAACGGCAAGATATAAATAAAACTTGAATATAAATAGAGGTGGCGCCTACGTTTCGAATGCAACCAGTCTGGGACAAAAGATTGAGTTCAATGGAGCTGTAGGCTTTTCACCACAGTACAGTGGCACATCTGAGTGACTTTATAAGTTCTATTGAACCCGGTCAATTGATTTGATAAACCTAAGCTACTTTGTTAGCTAAATTCCAAAAGGATTTCAGCGGCATGACCCGTACTTCTGAACTTGTCAATATTTTAGAATAAGCCAGAACCTTCAACGTTCTGGAATACGCCAGAATCATCAATATTCTGAAATACGTCAGAATCTTAAATCTTCTGGAATACGCCAGAATATCCATTGAATGTTCTGGAATACGCCGGAATCTTCAATGTTCTGGAATACGGACCAGAACCAGAAACAAAGCTGCCGCAATATACCACCCTGATTCCTGACTGCGTTAAAAACAACCAACCCTTAGAGTGTCTTCAGACGGACGAAATCACGAAGACAACACAGCCACACGACAACCATAAAAAGTGGTCGAGCACGAATTGGTATGACGACGCGTATCGTTCTACGAACCACACGTGCGGTCGCTTTAGACGAATATCATCAACGTGCCTATGGAATCGACCACTACGCAGCCACATCACACTCTAGATGTACCCCTCTCCAGCTCCGCTTCTTCGTCAGTCGCTTCGGCTGTCTGTGTCTAGAAAAACGCAACTTCATCCCAATCGGTGGTTGCGACAACGCAACTCCAGGCAGCTGTAGCGAGACCATTGCTACACGACCACTGCTCAGCGCTATTTTTAAGGCTATGCTGTGGTTGTAAAGTCGGCCCTCTGAAGACACCCGTAGTTACAGTTCTAGCCTTTGCGTACGACGCAGGATCCTGCTTTCTACGAGGCCGGTTTTAGGCGCAAGAAGGAAAGCAACATAAGTCTGGCTCCCTCACACCTCGGGCCCGACAACGCATAGCGATTTGGTCGGGCAGAGTGACTCGTGAAGGGGTGGTCGCCAGCCAGTCGGACATAGACATCCTACCACCAGCTGGTACCGGGTTCATCGCCTCTTACGATTCGCTACCCGGCGGCGGGGGGGAAAATTGTATTCTTAGCCTCCGTCCCCCCACGGAGAAACGATGGTTTAAGACGATACAAAGTTTAGGAACTAATGTGTTTTGAGGGTAGTTCGGAAGACCAATCGAAACTGTTTGTTACGGTTACTGCTCAAGCACCAATTTAAACTTATATGTTCGCCAAATACGGCTCGAAGGGCCATGTAAAACTTAGTTTTAATCATAAGGCTCGAAGGCCCAGATGACAATAATTAGTACCACGGATACGTTCGGAGTTAGCGGAACTATATTTTTTCACGAATTTAAATACTACTTCGTGATATTTAACATGAAAATTAGTAAATATGCAATAAATATAAAAAAAATCGAAAAGCTTTTTCGATATGCTCGGTCGGAGATATTGGAATTAATGGTGTGTATCAGACTAATTATATTTAAGACAGTTATATTTAAATGTACACAATTATGTAGCTTAATATATCTGGCGTACATACACACATGTAATAAATATCTATTAATACTAGTTCTTCACTACAAAGTTTACATTTATTATTTAAAACATCTATTTTGGCTTCAATTTTTACAGAGTAGGATGTAATGGGTGAGTTAGACTTATTGCCAGAATATTCAACATTTAAACCATTTACAAAAGGATCGAGTAAGATTGTGTATAATGTACCTCAATATATATATATATATATGTATAATGTTCTCGATTATTGTGTACATAATAATATTATTATGTAAAAATCAAAGCCAAAAATTCCATACATCTATGTACTTTACGTATTTCCTTTATGTATAAAAAACACAACTTTATGCTTTGATTAATTCGTGCGAGTATTTAATCGAATAAAATCGATTCAACAATCGAATCACTCAACGACCGATTCCTGACACTTGTGTTGCCATAATATTCGTAATTCATTGTTTTTTGAAGTCCACACTTCTGTCAATGTCATTTTGACAGCTTTATCACTTCACAACTTCATTAGAGAGAGGTAATATCGATTACAGTAAAAATGTACACCATCTAAAAGAGTTTCCAAAAAAATGCATGGTTATATACAAATCATGTTTTGACATAATAATAACACGTTTTAAGTAGGTACCGCTTATTGTAGAGTTCCTCCGAAAATTATTTGGCAGTTTTTATGTTATAAAACACTTGAAAAAGTATTTGTTGTTGTACTAGTTATGAAACCGATTTGCTTGTCTCTTTCTAACTCCAAGCTGTCAACTTTAACAGCAAAATGACAGATGGAAACGGTTTTTAAATAGTATTTCTTAGCACCCCTTTCATCATTAATATGATAAATCAAGCAGAACTACCAACTAACTCAATACCTCAATTTTTTTCAAACGAGAACTTCACCTACAAAACAAGTTACGGACAGTGTTCCGGCTCTTTTCGAGAGTCTCCATTGTCAGTGCCTTCAAAGTTGAACAATGAGAATTTCCATTTCTATAGAACGGATGATATAATTATGATAGTTATATAATACTATAACGTAATAATGTTACTATAAAGTAAAACAACTAAATACTTATTAATTATTCCTAGAAACTTGTCCGGCAGCTGTCGACTAGTAACACTCTAAGGAGATGTAGGCGCCTACCTACGTGCAAATTCTGCTTTCATAGCTGAAATTAAAAGAAAAACAATTTAGGTTTTTAAACCTAAAAGAATTGATAAGTACCTAATATATATTTTTTATGAAGATAAAATGGGGGTAGTTGCGCCTACTGCCTTTATTTCTCGACGATAGCTCCGTATTCTCCAGTCATTCCGGGACCACGGATGTTGCAATGCAGCCGAAACTTCGGGAAAATAATAAAAAAAGGCAAAAGCGATAAAGACACGTATAAAACTTTTAGTTAACGCACTTTTAAACATAATATTTGTCAGGCACAACAAGATAATGCTTTTTTAATAATCATAACGTCAATAAAAATGAGCCTTAACACTGAATGTGTGTCCCTCACAAAATATAATAATACAACTATTAATTATTATAACAAAATATAATAGTGAGGAGGGGGTAAGTTTGTATGGGGGGCACACAAACTTGCCCCCTCCTCACTCACTAACCCCCTCTCACTTTTTAAACTCACTAAACCCCCTAACTCACCCCCTAATCTAACTGACCCCCTTACTATTCACTTATCCGTCCCTTTCTTTTTAACCTACCTTTCAGAAGCTATAAAATGCCTTCAGAAATCACACGAAAGAGGAACAGAAATAAGGAACTCTTTGAATATCACTCTTTTTTTTTACAATACAATATGAATACCCTAGTTGTTCATTTCCCGATTTGCATGCGTAAAAGATAAATATACAACTTAACATGACTAAAAGTATAACGTAATAGTTAAATAAAGGCATGTATTTAAATGATCATTTTAATTTTGGCAAAAACAGAAAGCAAAATAAATATAAACGGTCGTCTTTTTTAATCTTTTAGTGAGACATAAAATAAATCAAATCAAACGATATTTTAATTTATTTTGAGCTATGCAAAAAAAAAAAACAAAATGGCAAGGTGTTTTTGGGTGAAAAAAAAAATCATAACCTACTGACGTACTCCGTCATTAGATTCGTATTATTGGCTGTACATTATCGACTCGTGTGAATGTACGCATTGTACACCCAATTTGTATCTTAAGGGGATCAAATATTATTTTTAAATACTAAAAATTAATATAAAGATAAGTTACTATTAAAAAAAGATGAATTAGATTCTTACGGATCAAATAATACTGACCCTTAAATAAATATCAAACGAAATGAGCTTGTAATACAATAGCAAATAGACTTAATTTTAATTAATAATTTCCTTTAATTAGTCTATATGATAAAGTAATTGTAGAACTGTCATTGAGAAGGCACTGACATAGATGAAGTCCTAGCTTAGGAGTCAGGGCTTCAAACAGTCAGTGAAGGTCAGGTTACCTTCACTGACCCAATAAACCTAATTCTGCCCGGCTTACTTAATTCTCTTTTTTATTATTTTTCGATGTTTCTCAGTATATTTTGTATTTACAAGTAGTATTTTAAATTTTTGCTTTGCGCTTGTTTATCTCTTTTTAATATATTTTTTTGTTTGTCAAAGCTATCTGGGCTTCCGTGGTACAGGCTAGATCTAGTGCGGAGCTCATTGTTAAACTTGTAACTTAGGCACATACTATTTTTGGTAATAAAGTATTTTGTTTTTGCATTTATATTTATATTGATTTTTATATTAATATTATTGTTTAAGTAATCTGTAAATTACAGCCTTTGGTACTACTCAATAATCTGTATAGGTAATAGAGTTTTGTACATCTATGGTGTGTATTGTTTATCAGTAATCCATAGATACTTGTAGGTTCCATAAGTCTATGATGTCCATGGATCATATCCGTGTCTGACAGATATTTGAACTGCGTTCAACATAGTTTGGAACGGCAGACATTTTTTCATCAATGTCGTAAAAGATCTTTTGTTAGCCTTTTATTTAATAAACCAATTATTCCACGCGCTCAATAAAGTATTTTATTGAAAGACTTCTAGAGTAATACATAAGAATACATACCGTCTAATATTTCCTTCTTCATCTTGGTGAATTCTTGCCTCATTTCCCTCATCATTTCTTGCTTGAAGAGTTCCCATTCGGCGGCAGTTACGCAGCCGCCTTCCGTCCCTCCGTTTACTTGCTGCAAGTAGTAGAATATAATATACAGGATGTAATAAGACTACTCCCGAAAACTTCGGGAGGTGAAAGTACCCATCAATATGAACAACTTTTAATATGGAACCAACACTGTGAACGCGAAAAATAAATCAGCTGTTCCATACATTTCAGCCAAGTAGGTATTGAACTTTAGTATGGAACAGCTGATTTTTTTTTCGCGTCTCTCATCTCTAAAATCAACTATACAGCTGTTTGGTTGACTTTTGAGTGTGACGTCGCAAGAGGTCATTGTCACGTCACACTCACTAAACAGCTGTTTAGTTGACACCCTGTATATAGAAAACACCCAGACCCGAGACGAATATTTGCACCCGCAACCTTCTGCATCTCAAGCGGAATCTATGTATCTTATCTTTGGGTAAAAGAGCTTACTTTTAGTATAGTTTCTTCGCTGGCCGAGCCGAACCTCTTGCGCACAGATCGCGGCGACTGAGCCTGCGCCTGGGCGGGTGACTCGGAATTCGCTAAAAAAAATATATCATCAAAGGTTTTATGAAACTAGAAAATAAAAATATAAAAATAAACTAAAATCTATAAAACCGACTTCAAAAAGGCATTAAAATGAACAAAATAATATAATAACAGCGCCCCTTATCCTTAAGGTACAATATGATATCATTATGTAAAGTCTAATGTACAATTCATATTGTAAGAACAGGAATTTTCACGTACCGTACTATCGGTGAAGGCACCTACTAAGTTTCGACTCATTCCGAGAGTCTTCATCAGGGTGAGTGATCGCGAAGTTCTCCCTCCGCGTCGCGTCGTACACTACGTTCGTTCGTTCGCGACGCGGAGGGAGAACGTCGCGATCACTCACCCTGATGAAGACTCTCGGATTGAGTCGAAACTTAGTCGGTGCTATCACCGATAGTACGGTACGTGAAAATTCCCGTTCTTACAATATGAATAATAATAATAATAATGCTGGACATTTCTCACACAGCATCATCTAGCCCCAAAGTAAGCACAGCTTGTGTTATGGGAACTACATGACTGATATACTACTTATATACATATTTTTTTTGTAAATACATACATATTATAGAAAAGACCCAGACCCGAAACAAATTAATGCAGATCATACAAAAATTTGTCTCGCAGCGGGAATCGAACCCGCAACCTTCTGCGTCTCAGAGGTTGTCAATAATCAAGTTCAATAATGAATAATTTCAGAACATAATAATAATTAATGTACCTATTGATAGATTGTTACCTATTGGTAAAGAAATAATAATTTGAAAAATATATATATCAGGAAAGATGTCGTATACCTACTTATAGGTTGTTGTGAATTTATGTGTATGGGTAGAAATAAAACTTTAGTCTTGGTCAACACGTCTTCCAATATACAACAAAGTTCACGATAGTTTTTCTAATGTACAAGTATGTATGTATTACATACTGGAACGTAACTATCGGGGTTCGTTCGAGGCACTTACAATGATTGCCGTTGCAGGAGGCGGCCGGCAGCCGGTGCGGGAGCGTCGCTGATCGCTCCCACGTTTTGAGAGGCGTGTTGTTCACGGAGTTGTCGTTTGATGACTCCTGAAACAATGTCACATCAGCCTTTCAACTCATTTCATCTATTGTGACGTACAAGCTCTGCCTAGGGTTCGCTAGTCGAACGGTTAATTGTTGAGGGTAGGGTTTTTTTTGTTGAAGTTACATAGGACCAAGAACTGTGGCCCGTGCTACGAGAAGAAACCACCCTCATATCAACGACATGAGATCTACGTTTTGGTGAAAAAACTATGTGAACGAAACATCTATCCTATAATAACAAGTTTATTATTATTATTATTTATAATAATAATAAACTTCGTTCGGTGCGTGACGACACTGCGGAGCCCCATTACTCCCTGGGGTCGACGGAGACCCCTGACCCTCGGCTTGCCTTAGCCGGCCGGTCGGAGGTGGAGGCGCAAGAGCGGAACCTATGCTCCAAGGGTGGAAGTGTTAAAGGCATAAAGCCGGGAGTAGCGTTTAGTGAAACTGCAGCACACCTCTCCACACCCTTTAGCCGTCCACACCAACGTTGCCTCTACGCTGCCTATCGTTGGCGGCACTTATGGGGCCCGTTTAGTGGACGGCAACTCATCACCTGCCTATGATTTGATTTGAATTTGAGTCAGAATTGGCAGCTGCCGTTTCATCCTACATAGCCCAGTAACCATTCCTTAAGCATTTACTCCTGCAATAGTCCAAATTATCACACAATATATCCAATAGTTTCATCGTTCAACATTCACGAAAAACCGTTTTTTATATATTGTATTGTACAAAAAGGCCTCTTAGTGTTAGCTTCGGCTCCACTAATGCCTATAAAGGCTCCAGGCATAAGCCTTAGATTAAAAATAAATAAAGAGGAATAATAATAATAACGTTAATTATAAAGACATGATCCAAAAGTGTTAATAAGCTTAAGGTAAGGGTTAGTACTTAATTACTAAGACATATTTCGTCCTCTGGGAGAGCTTCCACACCAGCGTTACACGGATATACGTAATACCACTCTTTACTCGATACACTACCCACCTTACTAAAAACACTACCCACCATACTCAAAACACTACCCACCTTACTTGAGACACTGAGTAAGTAAATACACTACCCACCATACTCAAAACACTACCCACCTTACTTGAGACACTGAGTAAGTAAATACACTACCCACCATACTCAAAACACTACCCACCTTACTTGAGACACCGAGTAAGTAAATACACTACCCACCATACTCAAAACACTACCCACCTTACTTGAGACACTGAGTAAGTAAATACACTACCCACCATACTCAAAACACTACCCACCTTACTTGAGACACTAAGTAAGTTAGAGCGTTGTAAGGCCAATACACTACCCACCTTATTCGATACATTACCCATCTTACTCAATACACCGAGTAAGTTAGGGGGTAAAGCATTACCTTACTCAATACACTACCCACTTTACTCAATACACTACTCACCTTACTCAATACATTACCCACCTCACTGAATACATTACTCACCTTACCTAATACACTACCCCCTAACTTAATAACCACGCCTCGCGCAATAATGTACCCTCTGAACCACTTACTCACTAATCACTAATATTGACGACGACGTGGCGCGGTGGGCAAAGGTCCGCCTGCGACACAGGAGGTTGCGGGTTCGATTCCCGACAAATGTTTGTACGATCGGCAAATATTTGTTCTGGGTATTTTCTATGCATAATAAAAAAAAAATTATCTATGTAATGTATTGTATTAAGTATATCAGTCATCTAGTACCCATAACACAAGCTCTGCTTAGCTTGGGGCTAGATGATGCTGTGTGGATTGTCCAGCATTATTTATTCATTTATTTATCATCCCTCGCGTAATATTTTTCCTCAATTCCTCAGGCCCTAACTTACCAATCACCCCTAATTCAATATTTCACCCCCCTGAAACCCTGGCTGACTAGCCCCCGCAACGCACCAACATGATTCATATTCTCATTAAATCCTCTTCAAGGTTTTCTGGAAGAGATCGCTTCTAAGCGATAAGACTGCCAATTGTACTTTAGGTTTTTTTTTTTAAGTTATATCTATTTTTCTTTTGGTTTACCATAAAGTATTTTCATTCATTCATTCATTAAATACCTGGCTAACTTCAGCCTTGTCTAGATGCGCCCGCCGTCTCGCCAGCGTCCGCGCCATTTCATTCATCATACAGTGTAGCGTGGGCCGCCCCCCGCCCGCGTTGCTCGCGTGCTCCGCCCCTCCTGACGACCCCCCTGGGGAGGCCGCTTCGGAGGGCGGTTGGGAGACCGCTTGCTGTGGAACAAACTTATTATTCATTTTGTTAATCGGGAACTTTCATGTCATGTCTTTGTGGCAAACGATGAAGATTCAGTTTTGACTAATTCTGAGAGTCTTTATCAGAGTGAGACTCGCGGAATAAGTCGAAACTGAGTCGGTACCAGATTTAATTCACGTTTAAGACACGGGGTTTCAAATTCAAAACTTTTTATTTCAGCATTCACAAAGTATTGCAGCCATAATTAAACATTTGACAAATATAATAAATAAAGTATTAAATACTTATAGAGCTTAAAAGTCCTCATGAGGTACCTGACCAAGGGAAGTGGTTGAACGAGGGATCTGTTTGAGTAAGGGGGCGTTCATGTCAAAGTAAAAGATTAAATGTTTTTATTCTTCAAAATCACAAGGAACATAGTGGAAACGTCAACTTAAAAATTATACATCAATCCGTTTAGGATACAGCTGGAGCCAAAAGACCAGACATAAATATATACACCCGAAAAACATTAGCCTCCTTTTGGGCAGTCCAGTAAAAAAAGAGCATAAGCTTCATTTTTACCTTAGCTTGTCTCTTCAGCCTGGCCTGCTGCAGCTGCGCAGCCAGCCCCGACAGGTCGGGGGGCGCGGGGGCCGCGGGGGGCGGGGGCGGCGGCGGAGGGGACACCACGGCCGCGGGGGGCGCGGGGGGAGCCGGCGCCGCGGGCGTCGCGGGGGGAGGGGGCGGGGGCGGCGGACCGGCCGTCGGCTGCGGCGTCGATAGCTGTTGCTAATATACAGAAACATGATATCAGTAAAAAAAAAACTATACCAAATAGGATCGTTAACAGTCTCGAAGTTATTTTGATGTATCGGCTAAAAGCGGCGTCAGTTGCACTCAATTTAACTTCATTCACTGAACAGACTTGGATGTAACTGCAAGTTTCCCCTGTAGCTCGAGGTCACAGGTTCCAGTCCCAACGAGGCATTTTTGGGGCATTATTAAATTTTATGATTTCCTTTGTATGAGTTTAACACTTTAAAAACCAAACAGTAACAAAATTTTGAAGTCTTTTTAAATCGCATTACAATCGGCTATAATATTTTACACTAGCTTCTGTCCACAGCTTCGCCCGCGTGGTACCCGGGTAAAAGTAGCCTATGTGTTATTCTGATGTATAAGCTATATTACTGTAAAGTTTCATCAAAATCCGTTCAGTAGTTTTTGCGTGAAAGATTAACAAACATCCTCACAAACTTTCACGTTTATAATATAGTAGGATTACATCATCTATTGCAGCGCCCCCTAGCGACGCATGCCGTTAAAACTTATCTAAGAACCAATCTGTGTTCAAATTCACTCTAGTTTATTGAAACCTTAGAAACACGTTAATATAAAAGTGTAATGATCACCGCAGTCCTAAAATCTATATTTTGTATGACATTTCTCGAAGTGTCGTATTGGCGACAGGTTTTGTCATAGGGTTTATTTTTAAATTAAAAATAAACCCTATTATTTTTAATTTAAATAGCATACCAACGGTGGTGGCTGTGGCGCAGCAGGGGGTGTCGGGGGCGCCATAGATCCCTGAAATAAAATTGACGAATATACATCTAATCAGAGGAGGATGGAAAATGGTAAAAAAAAGTAAAGTTCAACTCAACCGAACTCAATATTTGGCGCCGCGCGTCGTCTTCGGAATCATAAATTTGAGTGGCTAAGCGATAGCTACTTTCTTTGGAATTGTCAGTTTAAAGATGCATTGTCGTTTTCATCTGCGGTCTCTGCCGTCTTGGGAACCATACGTATAATCAATGGCTAAGCAACGGCTACTTTTTATGGAATTGTCAGTTTAAAGATGCATTGTCGTTTTCATCTGCGGTCGCTGCCGTCTTAGGAATCATACGTATAATCAATGGCTAAGTAACGGCTACTTTTTATGGAATTGTCAGTTTAAAGATGCATTGTCGTTTCCATCTGCGGTCGCTGTCGTCTTAGGAATCATACGTATAATCAATGGCTAAGTAACGCCAAATTTTTATGGAATTGTCAGTTTAAAGATGCATTGTCGTTTCCATCTGCGGTCGCTGCCGTCTTAGGAATCATACGTACAATCAATGGCTAAGTAACGGCTACTTTTTATGGAATTGTCAGTTTAAAGATGCATTGTTGTTTCCATCTGCGGTCGCTGCCATCTTTAATATCATACTTAAGATCAGTGGCTAAGAACAGCAACTTTCTATGCGATAACAGTTTATAGCTGCATTTTCGCATCTGCGGCAGTGTTCCTTACCTGGTTAAAATATGTATGTACTCACATTAGCAGGTGCGGGTAGGTTCTGGTGCGGGGGAACGGGCGGCGGCGCGGGCGCAGTCGTCGCCGCTGATAACGTCATATTTGGAGCCATCGGAGCGCTACGAGAAAAAACGAATCGTTACTCGAGGCACATATGGGTCAAACTCAATGTTAAACCATGGAAATTAACATCAATTACCAATGGTATTATAATAGCGGTAGATTTTTTTCCCTCCAATATACTACTAGAGATCCATCTGTCATTTTGTTAATGACAGATGCCTAGTAACAGTAGCCAAAGAAATGTGAAAAATTATAAATGTCAGTAACGACAAAAGTAAAAAACTGCAATGTCAGCGATGACATAATTATGTCAAAAACTACATGCCCAAAATGGCAAAATTTAAAGGTAAAAGAAATCTTGTAAAAATGTCAAATGTCAGAAACGTGAGTTCACCTATTAGTGCGATGGTGGCCGGGTGTCGGCTGGCTCGGCTGATGCGGCAGAGTGTGCGTATTGTGGTGAATTATCCCGTGAGGTGGGGGCGCCGGGGGCGTTGGCTGTTGCGCCTGGGAACAATCATACTTTAACGATAAGCCGAAATCACAGTTAATCTGATTAAAACAAGCAATTACAATTCTGGAAGAACTTTTGCCAAACCACATTGATCGACGTATCTAAAGACTGTCAAAAATCACTGTCACGAAGAAGGAAAATAGAAGGAATCAAGAGAAAAAAAGAAAAAAAGGAAAGAGGGAGTAAGAAAAGAGGAGAAAGGAATAATAATGTGCAAGAACGGTGATCCGTTGCAAGGAAGGTAAGGTTCAAGTAAGTAGGAAGGTAGAACAAATGATACGATTGAAGACCACTCATCCAAAGTCAAAGTCAATGTTTTTATTTATCAAAATCACAAGGATCATATAGAAATGTCAGTTTAAAAACTACAAAAATTTAAAATTTTGAAGTAAATTTACGCCGATTCCTCTCACGCAACCAAGCCTTGAAGAAACAGGCAGCAAACTCTGCTTGGTTTTATTATGATCCTTCATAAAGCTATAGTGCCAATGGAACAAGGGAACTTATTTATTGAGAAAGAGTTATGAGAAAATAATTTAGTAAAGTTAAAACTAGTATCAATCAAAGTTCTAATGACAACACACGATACGCTTCATTTATAATCCGTTGATGTTAGTTGTTGATGTTTCCTTACCGGATGATGCTGCGGGTGTTGGTGTACCGGCGCGTGGTATTGGCTCGGAGGGTGCGGCGCATGATATTGCTGATGGTGGGGCTGCGGTGCATGGTACTGAGGCTGCTGAAGGATCGCCGCATCTTCGCGCGTCATCGTCCTGGGTGGGAAGAACAGATTAGAGCTCCTTGGTCTCCGGCACCAGTCATGACCATCCAGGATAACGGATTTGTCGACAGAAGAGAAGACAAAAATGTATTCTTTTGTCTGACGGAAAGGAGACACATAAGTATTCTTTTTTGTAGACTAAACGGTTGTTTTGATGTTCATGCTAAGCCGACATGGCCGAAGAAAAAATATTTTAATTCAACAGTTATTTGAACGGCATAAAAATGGGATACACGCAAACGAAGTTAATCAAAGGAGGCATAACTAGACACATTACAGGTTGAAAGGTATAACAAATACAGGCTTTGCTTGGTCACCCTGATTTAGGTCAGTGAGGTATTGATGCCCCTAAAAAGGCCCCTACTATTGGTAATAAGTGATCCATAAAAATGGACCTAGCTCTCAAGAGTGTCTTTGAAGAGACTTCTTCCACGTATGAGTCATACATAAGTCTTAAAATCTTCTGTTATAGGCAGAGATGGTTCTGAGACAGTGCGGATTGCGGAAAAGACCACAATGCTCTCAGGACAGAGAAAGTTGACAGAAATTGAAGGCCCCTAGCTGTGGATGTATGCTGGCTGAATATGGTGATGTTGACATGCTGGTGTTTTCCTTCGCCGTTTGATGGCAACATACCCATCGGTCAACGACAAGTTCTCAATTCGATCAACCTCAAGCCACCTGAATAAACACTATCCCTATCCATACCTGTACCCCATGTCTTCGTCATAGTGTGTGTTGTTGTTGTGCCCGTTGTACGGTGCCGGGGGGTTGGGGGGTTGCGGAGGAGCTGGCGCGTTGCCCGTCGGCTTGTTCGCTAGGATCTGTAAGATATGATCATGTTATGTCCACAGCAATATAGATCGACTGTAGATAGATCGATTGTAAATCTACTGACTGTGAATCACTACACTACAAATCCACTGATTGTAAACCGATTAGTTGTTACTCGACCTACTGTGAAGTCAACAATAAAATTATAAGATAAACTGATAATATCTGTAATTGTAAGCTGTAAATAGACTAAAATAATTTTAACGACTGTGTACTAGCAAAATCAGTGGAACGCAAGGCATAATGTAAATAAATAGGTTGGAATTTTTTTAAATAAACTTAATTGACTGTGAATAACGAGTTATAAACTTAAAGACTGTGAACCAATTGCAGTAATATGAATAGACCTACTGTATATCTCTCCTCCACCGTTTACCTTGTGGTAAACAGACTATAAACTAGACTATTACCATCTAAATCGACTGACTGTAAACTAACTTGCAGTTATATAAACAGTCTGACTGTATATCTCACCTCCAGTATGTGCTTTGTGGTAAACAGACTGTTAACGTACCAGTTGTAAATTGTCGGACTGTAAAACAACTTGCAGTAACATAAACAGTCCGACTGTATATCTCACCTCCAGCATGTGCTTGGTGGTAACAGTAATATAAACAGTCTGACTGGATATCTCATCTCCATCATGTGCTTTGTGGTTAACAGACTGTTAACTTACCAGTTGTAAATCGTTCGACTGTAAAACAACTTGCAGTAATATAAAAAGTCTGACTGTATATCTCACCTCCAGCGTGTGCATCATTGCTCGCGCGAAGCTGTCTGCGTCTTCGCGACATGAAAAGTTCAGTCCGTAAACGTGACGAGCGTCTCGCCATTGGTGGAATGTCGCGGTCGCTTGATTGTACTTCAACCCTCTGATGATTCCACAATTGATCACCACCTGTGCCAAGCACATGATATAAGTACATTATTTTATACACGGAATTAGCAAGTTGAAGAAGCAATGGGCAGGCTCCCGCGACGTAAGGAAATTTTTAAGGTACGTTATACCAAATAATACCAAAAGTTGCTAAAATGAAATAAAATATGCCAAATAATGTTCAAATCATACTAAAATGGTACCAAATTTACCAAATAATGCTAAAATATATCAATCATGTAGATCCCATAACACACGGTCTGCTTACCTTGGGGCTAGATGATGTTGTGTCAAATATGTCCAGCATTATTAATGATTGTAAAATGGTACTAAATCATGTTCATGTGGTAGCCTGAAATGATGCTAAAATTATACCGAATGATATCAAAATGATGCTAAAAAGATAGAAAAGCACGATTTGCATCGTATTCTCACCTCGTGATCGTTCAGCTTCCTGCCCACAACCCTGAAGGTGTTGTGCTGTGTGTGATGGTATATGTGCACCTTGGATAGGCCCGAGCTCGTGCCTGAGGGTACCCAGCGCTTCTGCCCGTCGTCGTACACCATCACCGACGCACGGGCACTGCTGATGGACTGCTCGCTGTAGACAATACAAAGAGAAAAATAAATAAACATTCTACTAATATTATAAACGAGAAAGTTTGTGAGGATGGATGTTTGCTACTCTTTCACGCAAAAACTACGGAACAGATTTAGATGAAACTTTACAGTAATATAGCATATACATCAGAATAATAGAGGTACATAGGCTACTTTTTATCCGGGTACCAAGCGGGCGTAGCCGTGAGCTACGGTACACTAGTAAATTATAATTAGCTTAAGACTCTTGAAACTGATTAGTCATCTTGGGATGGGTTAATCTCAGAAGTCACTATAAATATGAATATATATATATTACTCGGCGACCATGAGGTAAACCACTCACCCGTTGGTCGAACGACATCGTCAGCCCAGCCGGGAATCAGTAGATAAGAATCGTAAGGGACCGGAAAGAAAGGCGTTATTAAGACGAGGCTTATCCCCAACAGTGGGCCCATAAGGGGTAGAGAATGTCAAAGTCAACAGGTTTATTCATTGAAATCACAAATATCACATGATGATGATGATGTTGATGATATATTACCAGCGGGGCGTACCCCTGATTGGCCCACTGTAGGGTTGAAATTACGGAAAATCCTTTCTTAATGCACCCCTACACACGAAAAGGAACATATCCTTCAAATTGAAGGTCTCTAGGATTTACGGTTGTGCGTTGATTGCTAGTTAGAGAGTCAGTCAGTCAGTCAGTATCATGCAACAATTTCATGTAGTTGATTTATTGACATTTTATATTTAAACTTCATTTTTATCAACTCCTAAAGTTAACGGGTGGCGCTTACTTATAGCACTCAACTATCGGGATTACCTACCGACAAACTGTTTTTGAAAGTACGTTTAGGTTTTGAGAGCGTAAATGCCAAAATGCATTTTGTTTACTTTTTTGTGAGTAGTGACGACGTAAGACCTAGAATAACACATAGGCAACTAATAATCCGGGCAAGACGTGGGCAGAGGCTAAAAAGAAATAAAAACCAAAACTATTCTCACAATGGTGAAAGGACCAGTGAAATAAGTCAGTTCGCCTCGTTGAGGCTCCTTTCATGAATGGTGTTTTCCTTTAATGTTTTAGAGCATCAGTGTGAAAGGCCTCCAGGAAAGGTCATTCTATCAGCTCAAGAGCCGTGTCTGTCAGAATCAATTCTGCTATCACAAATTACCAAACCGATCACGTTTACTACACGATAAAAGATGACTTGCCTCACATATTAAGTAATACTTAAACGCTTGACCTTTAGGCATAGTCGTAGGTCGAAGGGTTTTGCGTAACTTTGCGTAATATATTGGTGTTATGCTTTTAAGGGCAATAGGGGCGTTGTTTTTAATCTGGGTTATTTTACCGGCCATAGGCTTAAATTTAATTGTAATTCTTTCGACATTGAAATTAAATGTTTATTGGTATCTCAAACAAATATCGTATGTACATATTTTGTTATCGCTAAGTAGGTAAGTATTAAATAGCATAAGTCTAATAAAACAGTACCATAGGTTATGCTCTGTTCCCCACACTAGGACTTTATAGCCTGTATGGCAGGGTTACAGGGATTCGCTACGGACTCCATAAAATTAGTAAATCGTTTGAAGGGCACGGTGTACGCTTTTATAACAAACTCCCAAGAGATATAGAAAAATTATCAATTAACAAATTTAGAAACGCAATTAAACAAAAACTTTCTATAAAGGCATACTATAAAATATCTGATTATTTAGGGATTGAAAATGTTCCAACTCAAACCTATTGTTTTTTAAAAGGATCATTAAAAAGAATAACCAGCCTAGTTTTCTTGCCTTTCTTTCCTGGCTTGGTCGCGGAGGAACAGGCAGTATATAAAAACCGACGTTACAAAGTAATCCTTGTGATTTTATTGAATAAATGAATTTTGACTTTGACTTTGACTCTCCCACATTAACGCCTAGGTATTAGTGATCGAGCGATTGAAGATCTTTTAAGTCTACTTTGACAATCCGGTACATGAGAGTTACAAAGTTATCCTTGTGATTTTAATGATAAAATGAATATTGACTTTTTTTACTTCAGAGGAGCTTCTTTCGGTCGCCATGTCACTCTGCACTAGTAAATTGGCTATTGGAACGAGACGATAGTATTCATTTGACCAAACTAAGCAACGTCCAAAACTTATTAAAATTGAAAATGGGAATTTTTAGGTCGAAAATTACATTGCAGAATTCAATAACATCCAATAAACGCGAAAGTTTGGAGGATGGAGGTTAGTTACTCTTTCACGCAAAAATTACGGAACGGATTTTGATGAAACTTTACAGTAATATAACTTATACATCAGAATAACACATAGGCTGCTTTTTATCCGTAGGTTATTTTTGTATCATGCGGGTGTAGTCGTGGGCAGAAGCTAGTAAACAATAAACAAGGTTTTCAATGAGATCATTATTACCCAACATTATCCTTTGAAATACCTACCGTCTGCATTTCTACCAAGCAAATCACGTAACAATAATAAGGAAAAATAGACACATTATAATGTAGATGGACAGTTACGTTAATAAATATATACCTAACCAAATCCTCATTAGCCTCCAAATAACATTAAAATCGGAACAACATCTTATTAGGTACATGTTTTTTGCAATGGAAATATTCATTTACACCTAAAAAGGTATATTATAAAGTACTTGGTAATCCTACTAATATAATAAATGCGAAAATCTGTGTGTGTGAATGCTTGTTACCACGTATCTCCGTAGCTACTGAACAGATTTTGATGAAATTTTGAATGTAAATAGTTTAGGTTCTGGAAAACACATAGGCTAATCTAATTTTCGAAAATCAGCCCCTAAGGGGATTAAACAGGGTGGTAAAGTTTCTATGGAAAATTTTATTCCTTGGTTTGATTCGCTCAAAAGTTTGAAGCCTGGAGACGGTCATTGATAAGCCTGTCACAATAAGTCGATTCCCATTCCGATTTTGTTAGGGTGATTAGGGGGATGGTGATATCACTGATTTAGCGTGGGTGACAGATTATAAAACAGTGGACTGGAATAGCCAATAACGAATAACTAGGCTCGTTTAGCGAACGACAAAATAACCGGACGTCATAATTTGCATGTGATTTGGGTTAAACGCCTACTTAACCTGACCCTACTTACCGAAGTGACTGATACGGCCTTTTTAAGTAATTGGCCGAGCAGTTACTATGTACAAATTCCACCATATTTATTTTCCTTTATATATGTATATATCAGCTTCTCCCCACGGTTTCTCCCGCGTCGTACCCGGATATAAAGTGTGTATTGCCTTTATGTTATTCTGATGTATCAGCTATATTACTGTAAAGTTTCATCAAAATCCGTTCAGTAGTTTTTGCGTGAAAGAATAACAAACATCCTCACAAACTTTCACGTTTGATGAAACTTTACAGTAATATAGCTGATGCATCAGAATAACACAGGCTACTTTTTATACGGGTATCACGCGGGCGAAGCCGTGGGCAGAAGCTTGTAATATCTATGTGTAGAAAATCAAGATCAGGGTTCGACTACAAAAAACAAACACGCCCACGACTGGATTCCCCATGAGGGGCATTCTCAGATATTATACTCGGTGAATCTATGAGAATACCAATTGTTTATTGTTTATTGAGTAACTACCATATACGTAGTATTCAGAGGGGTGTCCAAAAATTGGTAGTTCAAACATTACATTTGGCACAGAACCGCGTTTTGCAATAAGTTAAGCATTCCACGTGACAACATTTGATTTTAATGAATAAAAACCTATTTATCAACTAATTGCTATGACACTGACGTAGTCATTGTGATTAAAAACATAGTATATTTACAAAGCTTCGTTCCAGTTATATTATTGATTATATTAATGTAAACAAACTGTGGGCTGTTCAAATACAGCCAACTGATAACTTGTTCATACAAATAGACAGGAAATAATACTAACAGTCTGTTCTCATGGCAACTTGATATTTTGGGAGAATTTTACCCGCGGCTAAGGTGTGAAGGTTTGAGAAAACCCAGATTAAAATACTAACTTTGCATCACGCAAGCGGGCCTCGGAGAGACAATGACGTCGATTCTCTTGTAAGGACACCAACTGAAGTTAGTTTAAACTGTCGCTCTCTCTTACTGATAGTGCACACAAGAAAGAGATGGCAAGAATTGCACTCCTGTCAAATTAGTTTACGTGTCGCCCTTCTTCGTATATATAGTCAGCATGTTTTGAAATCACGATTAAACTCGTATGAAAACTAAATCTGACTAATTTGACAAATAAAAATATTTTATTTTTTCAGAACTTCAGGTAACATAAAATAAGAGGTATTATGTTGCTGTAGAGTGTTCCACTAAAATTCTACTGATACACACATCATTTACAAATAATCTATCAACCTAAGGACAACATTAACTGTTACATATATGTATTTTATATAACATATGTCATAATTGAATGTTAGAACTAGGTACCACAATTTATTAAAGAATTTACATGTCAAGACAACTACATAAAACTATGAATACTAATAATTGCCACAAAATTACATTATTTACTTGTCAGGTAGTTACTCGCATACACTTTAAAACCACTAAGCTAACATAATTTTTTTTGAGTGCTCTCGGGCCCTCTAAGCCAAAGCAGAGTGACAGCACAAAATTTTTTGCTATCTCTTTCTTTTGTTACTGTTAGTAAACGAGAGCGATAGATACTCGACAAAGATAGGATACACAATCCATTGTTATTATAGGTTCTAGAGTCATAATAATACATTAATATAATCTTTAGGACTTTCTCTACAATGTGAACGTTCTACAAGAGCTTTGGAACTCGGGATTCCGAACTCCAAGTCCAACTCTCTTTCTCAGGAATAAGGAAATATCTTCACGTAGAGTGCACAAAGCGTTAAGATAAGTATCTATATAGTGCAGTAACTGCTTCTTTTAGCCTCGAAGAAATATTGTCACGGAAGAGCGAAATCTCCTACCACAGATATCTACATAACTACTTAAAAGGAGATCTCAAACCAAAATGTATACGTAGATTAAGTTACTGAAATATTTTTTTTATTTTATTTCAGATAAAATTTAGGTCAGTTGGAGTACAAGATAATCAACGCCACATCTTTGTAGTAAATGCTAAGTTCAAATTCAATGGCAAAAACATTTATTAGCGGATTACTTAACATCACTAAAATAATGATGCTCTAAATATTTCAAAAACATATGTAGGCGTCCATACACTGGCGTTTTCGATTATATGAACCCACGCCTAAACTATAGCGCCGAGGATTGCGAAATAAAAGCATACGGTCACGTGGGATGACCATTGAACAATGGATTGGGAAACGAAATTGAAAGTAAGAGAGCAATATTTGGAAAGGTTTGTATTAACAACTAGCTACTGTCCATGGCTTCGCGTGGTACCAGGATAAAGAGTAACTGATGGAAAGTAGCGTTCGTAACGCATTAGCTTAACCGTTTTTTCGTCGACTTACGATAGAAAATTAGTCTCCACGAAACGCCCTTTAATTTTAACGGGATATTAACCTGAAAGTCCATTCTAGATATTGGTGAAAGAATTTTTGAAATCGGATAAGTAGTTGTGGAGATTACCCCCCTTTGTATGTAAAGAAACTTACAATCTTTGGAGTTGCTATTAACAGGAAAGTAAAGTAATCCAAAAAGAGTAAAAAGTAGGAGCTAGAAATTAACTAAAAAAATATAATGCTTTAGTTTCATTTGATCAGAATTATAAAAGGCGTTGCTTTTATAATTCTGATCGAATGAAACTCAAATTTTACATATTTTTTCATTATAATTTTACTCTCCTTTGAACAATCCTGCGAAGATTCCTGTCACAGACTACTATATGTACCAGGGTAATTCCTGTCATCCATGGCTACTTCACAGATAATATCACCACAGATCCCGCGTGCATTATCATCATCACATGCCAATATCATTCTGTCAAACTCCAAGTAGGTTGGATACTAGTGGTACTACAGCTCTTGGACTGCCTGCCATCAGGCTAATTGATACTCGCTGGTACAGGGTGTTTTCTATGTGAACCTAATATGAATGTATTTACAAAAAAATAACTAGTATAATCATGTAGTACAGTCATATAGTTCCCATAACACAAACTCGGCTTACTATGGAATTAGATGTTGAGGGTCTAATGACCGCTGTGATTTTCGCTTTCCCTAACGAATCATCGTTAAATTATATAAAAAACAAGTTTTCAAAAAAAATACGTCAAAACCACAAATATGTTATATTCAAATATAAAATTATTAATGGTAATAATTGGGTAAACACCCTTAAATCAACTGTATTTATGAACTGTGTGTGACAACCCTAAAACCGATTCGAATTAATCAAACAAGATGTTTCACATCGATAACCATACCTAAAACAGCTTTTTTCGTTTTTTTACACAAAACAGCAGATTTTTAAATAAAAATAAACTTATTTCGAAAAGCCGCTGCACACAAGTTGTTTCCTAAGTAGAATAACTCCCTTGCGTAATTACATATATACCATATCTGAGACAACCTGTATATTTTAACGAAATTCGTTTCATAATAAATCAATTGTCGAATACATCCGAGTTTACAAATACCCGCTGAACTACCTGGGATGAATAAAACTACCTAACTACCCAGTCTTGAACTATACAAAGGGCAACCAAGCTCCTCCCCACAACTCGTTCCTCCAATATCCTGGACTACCCCGCTAGCTAGAGGTAGCTTGGGGTATTCCCCAAGTTACCTCGCCATCCCTCTCCCTATGAAACTACCCTAATACGTCCCGTACTTCCCCTGCCGCCTCTTCCCACTACCCTGCAGAAACTACCCCAACGCTCAATGTGTCTATTAGCGCCCGACTAAATACAGTATGTTGACTGGATAGTTGAAACATTCTCTGAGAATTGCAAACTGGTGCAAATATTCAACTCCAGAGACCTAATAGTAAAGATCCCGCCGTTGGTTGGTTGCACCACTCGCGTGAACAAACTAGGTAAGAACACAGTGATCGATCTAACTCACAGACGGAGACAAAAACAGCAACTCGTACATGAAGGAAAGAGATGACACACTATTTATGACAACATGCGACAGGTTATCCAATGCTCTCCCTTAGCATCCCGGAAATTGTTTTATTGCATAAACCATAACATGGTATAAACGGATAGTAAAATTATTGTGAACCTGACAAAATGAGTAGTATCATTTATAAATCAGTTCTATCTGCCGTATTTACTACCCGAACAACCCAATTCATTTAGGTATCACAATTCAAAAGATTGAACGTCCATGAAAAATTTGCAACTTGCACTTCCTAGTTGATTTACAAACCATTTGTAAACATTATAGAACGATTTATGAAATACTACCCCGATGATTTATAAAATCCTACTATAATTTCTCTACTACCCTGCACTAATTCCAATAGAAGTATTGCAGAATATTTGGTATAGGCGTACATCAAAGTAATTAGCCGATATTTAACTACAGCATCCTAGAGGGAGTGCTGGGGGTGGATTGAATTCGCACCCAGGGGGTTTATTGATTGCATCGACGTATCTGTTCCTCTCGCTCATATACTAAAATGAACGAGAGGAAATTACGTGCCCAAAAGAGAGAGAAGAATTTACATTATCGATGTCCTAGATTTTGGTAGAGTGGATGTTCCATTTTAAGCCTTCAAATGGTATTTCAGTAAGGTGTTCTACGAAAGCTACAAGTTAAAAGTTTGAGATGACAAAGTAAAAATCTAATTTTCAAAACACACTAATGCCAACATATAGAAGTTACCTAACTATTTAAAATTTTAAAATAACACTGTCGTTTGGAAAGGGTGTAAAATCACAGTTACAAGGTACGACTTCCACGGAAAAAGCGGCGCCTACGACGGATTTTTTTATTATGGCACTCGGCGGGCTAGGTCCATCCAACTCTCCCGGTCCCCGCCCTGAAACTACCCCACTCGCTACTCTGCAACACCACGCCCGAGGATAGGCTTATATTCTACTGCATTATTGATTGCAAGCGTCATCTTTATTGCGCATGTTCAACATACTATATTTTATATAATACTAGATTTTCGTAGACATTTCATTTTGAAGCTCCCAAACGGTACTTTCAATAGGTGTTATACGAAAGGTGTGCTACGAAAGCTATAGATTTACAAAATCAGATTTTTAGATGACAAAGAGAAAACAACAAAATGGAAGACCAAGAAAGAGGGCGTATTGTAAAAATCAACTTTGTAAAAACTCGCCAAAATGGCGTGGTTCTAGCTGTGTTTTAAATTGCGTCAATTTCCATACATTTTTATTGAAATTTGAATGGGCGGCAGCCATGTCAGCTCCAGCAGCCATTTCTAGGTGGCTTACGCCATATAGATACTCAAACTACCTCCCTGAAAACTCAGCCGTAAACATTCTTGCTGTGGTAAACTGTTGCTATCTGAGGTGGATTTTAGCTCTTATGAACCTAAGGAACATATATTGAACTTGTTGATAGTTGTCATATCATGGTCACCTGTCTTTCTTCTGAGGATAGTGGTTTCAGCCTTGATCTTGTGATTTGACAGTAACCTTTCTCTTTCAGATTAACCCATTCACTCTTCGGCTACGCGCAGAACCTGAAGGTTTTCTTTTGTTGCTCAGAGAAGATAGACAAAGTACGAGCTAGTAGAGAGGCTACCACGTTACATTTCGATAGCTTGTCATTCCTTTTTAATTTTTACTTTTCTACCATCTATAATCGCTAAATTAAAAGCTATTTTTTCAAACTCTTCTGATATGCAAAAAAAGTATCGAGAAATCAGTATCTTACCTACACGCGTACCTAATAAAAAATAGCAAATATTATTTATTTAATGAAGAAAAAATTGTTAGTTCCAATTTAGAAATATACTTACAAATTAACGATTTCTTCCCAAATCAAGCAGACAACGTTAAAGGCGATACTTAAATCTAATTATTAAGTAGACACAAAAACAAACTCGCGCATAGTTTTGTCTTTGCACACAGTTTCTGTATCACGTTAGTAACAATTTCCATTTATCTCAGTATGCCACGGCCTTCAGCTAGTTCGGGAGTAACTGTGCCAACCACAGCAGTATTCAGTATGTAAGGACAAGAAGAGCTTTAGAAGACAAGCTGTTCTTGCGCAAGCTTCGCTGTCGACTGACCCGTTACTTCTCGGTCCGGACCGCCAAGGATTACCCTCATTGCGCATGACAATCTTATTCCTAATTCCCGAATTCTCACGAACGCGCACCGAAGTTGTTCGAAAGGGGCATTCGTCCTTTCCGAACCCGTCAGTCCCTAACTCTTTGGTCTACCCTCTCTTTCGCTGTAAAGTCCCTCCCATCCCACGTCAATTAGTTTTTTGTGGAATGTACACCTGCATTATTGATTGATGCGTGCCGTCACTGCGCAGATAGGTCGACAACTAGGCACATAATAAATCTAGTTAATAATAATATAAATTCGGACTTTAGCTGTAATGATGCTGTCTTCACCCCACCCAGACTTTCCTACCCCTTTAGCTCCCTGGCCGAACCCTGGAATATTCATCTGCATTGTGGATCAATACAGACCTCTAGTCTGTACTAGAGGAAACTAATGTAATTTAATATAAGTAACCGAGCACATCTGTACTAAAAATATAGCTGAAGAGTTTATTTTTTTGTTTGAACGTGCTAATCTCTGGAAATATCAGTCGGATTTGAAAAATGTGCATTTGTAGCCCAATTCAAAGATATAGGCTTTGGAGCCGAGAAAAAGAAGTAATAGCGCGGAAGAGCGATGCGATGCGGTGGGCTGGTGCCGAGGGCGGCCTTGGCACAGCTAATCAAAAATAAGGTCATGAATAAACAAGAATACGTAACATAGCTTATCTACTTGTTGAAAAGGAATGGAATTTGCGTCTCGGAATTTTGTACTAGAGACAACGCTAAATACCCCTCAGGTTTATTAGAAATTGCATAATAACTTCATTGGTAGATTTCAAAGTATTATAAATGGAGCCATGGTACTAATCTACCTGCCCTGGATCTAAGGCAGCCAATCCTGGCAAAGTGTTCATCTCACCTATACTGCCCACTGCGATATGGCACTTGCACTTGGGGATACTCACAAGACAATACTGGTTTGGGCCATATGGGCTTGGAGACCACGTATTGGCTCGAAAATGAGTAATAAGTTGATAGAATCATTACAATAACCCTTCAGAATATCAAACACACGATTGTTTTAGTGCCAACGACGCGAATGAGTCGAGTTGTGACAGGCCATCTCGAAACTACCCGACCGCTTACTTCTTTCCGCATACGCCTGCGCTTACCTGCCCCGCGGACCGCGCCTCTTGCGCTGACATACCTCTACTCTGTTCATCTTGTGCCTACGCCACAGAACAAATATTAATTCTAACATAACATACTGCCCCCCGTCTTTGTTGAACCTCCAGGAAATTAACGTCCTAATAAGCCTCGAAAATTCCGAAAGTCAACATCATTCGGTAGGGCATGTTACAATTGGATCAAAGGAACAAATATGTGAACATGATTTTTAATTTGCAGTGCAAATTAAAATTTACCTCACAAATTAAATGTTTAAACCAAAGGCATGTTAAGTTTCGCTTATGCGAGTTTATGTTTGATAAAATTGAAACAACTAAATAGTCGCATGGCAGACATTTTGGCGGGCAGCTTTTTATTCGGTGAGATGCGTATGAGTTCGTTGAATTCTTATCAACTACTAGAAGCAATAACACTTAAAATAGTTAGAATTGTTTTTTAACGAAACTATGTAAAACAATACCAAACTCGGCGGACAATCCAACTAAAAATAAATTTATGAAATATGAAACAATAATAATCTTACATGAAACGTGTTGTTGTTGAGATCTGAAATCCCAGCGTTATTGAACGGATAAGGAGAACATCGACACCTAACTCGCGCGGAAGATGGAACCATTTTTTACTTTTACAAACACTTTAGAGCTGTACCTACATGTTAACGTCAAGCATGAGGTACTGGGCAGAGAACTAAATTGTAGATTCCCGAGCGACCTAGAGTCCCTAACGCGCATGCATCAGGTGATTGATTAATACACGATGAACGAAGATGGCGGCTGTTCCGGTTCCGACTGTAGGTAGGTGAGGGAGATGAAGGTGTAACAGATCGTTATTGTGTCTCATGTGACACTTGAACTTTGGTAAAATGAAATGTATAATTACAGTTACTTATCAGGAAACGCATTACTTAACTTGGGTTATACGTGTGGCTAAAGATTTTATACTTCAGCTGAAACTTAAAATCATAGTTTTCAAAAACAATTAAATATAATGATTTAATTTTATCATTATCATTTTAAAAACAACTATAAAAAAAATTAAAATAAGTTCAGGTTTTCAACACGCATGCACCAAATGATTGATTGCAGCGAGAGAAAGAAAGAGACAACAATCTATATAACAAGATGAGCGAATGAGATAAAATATGAACAGCTTCCGGTACAAAATGGCGTTCTATCCTAAAAGTAGGAAATTAATGAAAATCTCGACAAGACCAAATTTTTTAAAAATCATTCGCTATATAGGACGCTCGCATTACCGCAGATTTTCATAATACGACCAAAAACGCATGAATACGCCTTGAAGACACCTCCCACTGCGCAGGGGTTTAGTAGCTTTCTCAGCATTAAAATAGCGGCCTCTTGCTTGTCTAAATCCATAAATTCATATAAACTAATCAGTACTTACAAGGGCACTACTTCCGCCATTTTCTTGGATGTTTCCGCCATTTTCATGGCTTCCTCCACCATTTTCTCGTTCTTCTTGTTGTGTTGGAAGTTGAAAGGGTCTTCTTTGTATACTTCCACGGACCGCAATCGTTACTTTATAAAAATTGCCTTCGAAAGCCACTATTGTTGACCTTACAAGAGTTACATCGAAATATCTAGTAGGCTCTGTTTCGTTCGGAGTTTGGTCTCTTAAATTTGAAGATGATACTCGTTCAACTGAAATCGTTGCTCTTGAATTTGAAGTTGCTTCTTCAACTGAAGCCTGTGCTCTTAAATTTGAAGGTGATATTTGTTCAACTGAAATCGTTGTTCTTGGATTTGAAGTTGCCGCTTCTTCAACTGAAGCCTTTGCTCTTAAATTTGAAGTTAATACCTCTTCAACTGGACTTATTGCTCTTGAATTTGGAGTTAGTGCTTCTTCAACTGGAGACGATGCTCTTAAATTTGGGGGCAGTGCTTCTCTAACGGGAGCCTTTGCACTTGAATTCCGAGTTGATGTATTTTCAAATGGAGTCGTTGCTCTTGATTTCGAAGTTGATGTTTCTTCAACTGGAGACGGTGCTTTTAGATCTGGAGTTGGCACTGTTTCGTTCGGAGACTCTGCTCTCGAATTCGGAGTTGGAACTGTTTCATTCGAAGATGGCGCTTTAAAATTTGGAGTTACTATTTCATTCGGAGATGGTGCTCTTAAATTCGGAGATTCGCTGCTTTGAAATGACGCCAGTATTTTTTTCTTATATTCTGGTCTTTCTGGAGTGCGTGGTATTTCGTCCATTTTAAAACCCCATAAAATATTTCACTCTGTTTCAGTTTTCAATAAAAAAACAAAAGTTTGGAATACTTTATCAACACAGTTCTTGAGGTAAACATAGAAATTGAATTTAAAGTCACAAATATTCATATAAATAGGTCACATATTTTTAAAAAATGGACGCGCGCGATCTCTATTCGGCGCGGGGATGCACTGAAATTCAGCAGAGTGCAGTGTGGCCAGCTCGTGCCTGGGTTTTGTAGCTAGATTCCACTGAAGTGGCTACACAATTCCAATAATAATATTCGAGGCTTTAAATGTTTGTAGCTAGACAACAACGTAACGGCAAAATTGCTATTTTTTCATTTGCATATAATTTGGAACAGGTATAGTCTAAAATAACACATAGTCTTTCTATCCAGATACCACGCGGACGAAGCCGTGGGCAGAAACTGGTAGTTAATAGGAAATTAAAACTGTCGTTGATTATTTAAGGGAGGCTACGTTTGATCTCTTTCTGCGATGCGATTTAACCAGTCTATAATTACTAAACCAAAAGCAGAGTCAAAAAGTACTACAAATAGTTATTTTTTTCAATCTCGAAGTTGATGAGTTTGAGTCAGAAGCTGACTTATAGGTCCTGCACAGGATTCGCGGAATCAAAACGGAAAAATCAACGTTGGTATGGTAGTAAGGTTGTATGGGAGATCTAAAAGATAAGACCTATTGTACTTTTAGTTTAAGATTATATTTATTTAGACAGTATATTGTAGTGTGTAATAAAGTATTGTCATTCACGTATTATACATGAAGTATCTTGAAGTGTCCAACTGTCTTAAAAAGTGGCTAGATCTAGCCAAAAGCTAGCACACTGCAAGCAGACTAAGGGTAAGCTAAGGTAGGAAGAGCGCATGCATGCTACTATTGATTTATTTGCTTTGCACCAGCGAAGGCTACAATAATTTGGCTTCGATAATTTTATAGATTACATGATTTTATAATAGGTAGGTAGACTTTCAATACTTTATAACTAAAGCACTGATGTTGTTGTAGATATTATCTTATTCAATTTAGTTCAATTTTAAAAGGTATTAATGTAACATATTAAAACTAGTCTTAATATTTTATTTTCTTCTCTTTACTTCACTTCAGATTTTTGTAATGTACTGTAAAACATCATTTTACAGTACAACATACTCGACCGTACTCTGACCAAATTGGAGACATTCTAGAAAAAGGCCAGGTCAGAAGTTACACTAAACCGCCGAGGTTGTATGAAGAATGTGATGAGGATGAATGAAGCGAAAGAGGTATGCCAGGATCGTAGCAAGTGGAAATCCTTGTCTCTGCCTACCCCTCCGGGAAACAGGCGTGACTATATGACTATGACATGCAAATATCAACGGAACACGCAAATATTTGTCCCGCAGTGGGAATCAAACCAGCAACTCTTGCGTCGCTGTCACTTGCCCGCCGCGCCTTCGGTCGTCATACCTAAGCTTTTACTAAGGCATACCATTATTGAATTGAAAATATCGTGGCTTGGTATCATGAAGATATTCTTTACCACGTATTATACACGACTATAGTCGTGGTATAACACGTACTTTAATATTCTCCTGCTGACGTGGTCGCGGAAGGTGCTACGAGGACCTCTAAAGTTAAACGGTCAATGAAACGTCATCATTCAGGATATTATTAAGACAATACCACGTACTTTATATAAAAAATCATACCATTATTGTACAGGAATTTCGGAAGCTTGGAGCTAGGAAGGGCTGATCGATACGTCTAGACTCATTTAATTCCCCCATCCGCTCGTACCCCCCTTTGTTTTGTTTGTTTTCGGTTCTCTTTGATGTCGGTACCAGGGTGAGACTCAGGGCAAATTCGTTAAGTTAGTGGCCACTCTGGTGTCGATAACATTCATTCAATTCAATTCAATAAATCTTTGAAATACCATAGGCAATTTTAAAACTGCGAAGAAATCGCGTAGCGAGTTACTCAAGACTTGCTCTTGACAGTGTAAAGAATTTGGTTATTATTTGGTCGAAATTGAATTCGAATGAATGGGTCGATGATTTTATGCTAACCGAAAGCTTGTAAAAATACGTAATAATACGTGTAAAAATTGGTTGTCGTTATACAGAATGTAGAGACTCTCAAGGAAAGTACTTTTTCTTTCCTGTCTTTGGTTGATAATATTTAGAATTCATTTAATTCTTTGACTAATACTCTTTCTCCATGAATGAGTGATACTTGTTTGATTGGCAATACACTTAAGTTTATGAATAATCATAAAAACAGAGTTGCCTGATTATTCTAGGCCTGACCGCGCGAGGAAACGGGCAATCAAATTCACTTTAACGTTTGAATGTCACGTAGTTTATAAGTTGACTATAATTATGAGGTTTCTATAATGATCCTTGTAATTCAATGATTAAAACCTGTTGATTTTTGTGGCTGGAAAGTTATGATTTTAGGGATCATTAGTAAGGAGACATCTTTCCTTTTACGAGAATAGCGAACCTTTCCCGATTTTTTGAAAAATAACACAGCTAGTCTTAAAACAATTTGTCAACAGCTAGTCTTAAAACACATTGTTTAACAATTTGTTAAAACAATGTGTCTCAACCTAAAACAACAATTTGTTGTTTTAGATTGAGCTGAATCTACTCTATTTCATGGCAAAGTAATGGCTAAGACGACCTCTATGGCGCAGTTAGCAAAGCCTGAGACACAGAAAGTTGCGGGTTCGATTCCTGCCGGACAAATGTTTATCTCGGGTCTGGGTGTTTTATATGTATATATTAACAAACAAAAACATGTATATAATTATACCGGTCATGAAGTTCCCACACCACAAGCTTTGCTTAGTTTAAGAGATGATGCTGTAGTTAAGTATTATGTGAATGTTGCATAATATTACATCAAAACCCCAACGTCTACTGACATCTATTGAATGGTTTCCCAAGTGTCATCATTTGCATCCCCTGCAATGTGTTGCTGCCGTGTTCACATAGGTGGCGCTATTATTGAAAAAAAAAAGTTGAAATCGTTAACTCAGAATGATTACAGACGTCACTTACGCAGAATTAATACACAGTATTATAATATCTGTGGCAGAATCCTCTTATATTTCATTCCAAACATATAATCAACTTCCAACTGTACTTAATAATAATAAATAATAAATAATGCTGGACAATCCACACAGCATCATCTAGCCCCAAGCTAAGCAGAGCTTGTGTTATGGGTACTAGATGACTGATATACTTAATACAATACATTACAAAGATAGATATTTTTTTATTATACATAGAAAATACCCAGAACACCCGGAACAAATATTTGCAGATCGTACAAACATTTGCCCCAGGGCGGGAATCGAACCCGCAACCTCCTGTGTCGCAGGCGGACCTTCGCCCACCGCACCACATCGGTCGTCTAACTTTTACATTTTCACTTAATCATAACTTTCACATTTTAAACAATGCCTATAGAAAAATCTCCCGAGCCACAAATATAATAATACTAAATTTATTAGTAGGTAACCGAGCAAACCTACGTATTGATTTAGATAATTGCGAAAAAGTTTTATTTAGTAGTAGTAATAGAAGACGATACGTGACTTTCAGGGATGTAAAGACGTATGGTCTTCTTGCCAGATTCATCATCATATTCGGCCTGTATCCATCCACCCACAGCTGAGCAAGGGACTCCTCAATTTCTACCAATTGTCTCTGTCTTGAGCGTCCATCTTCCTACTTCTTCGTGCTGTCACTGATTGATTATGTTTTAGTGACCCTGCATTACGTTAGTGATCAAACCAGTCTGATTATGTTGACTCTGAATAGAGCCCAGTGCCCAATGATGAAAGGATTTAGTGCGCGTCGTAGAGACTCCTATCCTACTTATATTTTATTCTACTACCATCGGCTTCGCCCGCGTCTTACTGGGTAAAAAGTAGCCGCTAAAAAGTAGCTCTTACCGGTAAAGCAGCGTTCAATCACACGCCCGTTTTTTCCAATTACGTTGCAAAATTGATCTCCACGAAAAGCCCTTTTATTTTAACGGGAATTATCCCGTCAGTGTGTCAATTATCCCATTTTAAAATTTGTTGAAAGAGTTTTTGAAATTGGATGAGTAGTTACGGAGATTACCAAATTACGTCCAAACTTACAAACTTTATATCATTAGTGTAGATATAAAGTATGGATTTTTGAAGGTTTCACTAAAAGTATAGAATTGGGAATATATACTTTTAGAAAATTACATAAGCTACTTTTTAACCAGGTATCAAGCGAAAAGGCTTTATTGTCAGGCATGAAGAGGAATTATCAAGAGCATTGTTTATTCCAACCATTCTCAAAAATTCCTAAAACTAACTACCTACCATGAGTACATACCGTCTTTGATCTGGAGCGCCTAATTGAGGGTTAGCAAGAATTTATGATGTGTCCCGTTATCAGGGTGCGTCTAAGTCTACACTAATATTAAAAAGAGGTAACATTTGTAAGTTTGGACGTAGGAGGTAATTTACGAAACTACTAAACCGATTTAAAAAATACTTTCACCCATATTGTAAAAACGGGAATTTTCACGTGCCCGCACTATCGGTGAAGGCACCGGCTAAGTTTCGACTCAATCCGAGAGTCTTTATCAGGGTGAGTAATCGCGACGCGGAATAAGAGTTTTTGTTTTTACAATATGAATAATGAAATCCACGATAAAACGAAACGAAAAAATGTTGATGGTAAATTAAGAATAAATTTCTATTTAGTCTGTTTATTTTTTTTTCTCTATTTAGTCAGTCATAAGTACTGTTTGTTTTCCGAATAAAATAAAATAATAATACAGGTTTTTTTTTATTTTATAAACTGTTGATGAGTCTAGCCGGTCTAGAGTCTAGATTTGTGTTATCTTATTCGATTTGTTTTGGTTTAAGAGCACTAGTTTATCAAACATCTACGTCTGTTTAAGTTTAAATAATCTTCTGAGATAATCCATAACATTCCCATGTCTTCTATAAGTAATAGTTAAGGTATTACGGCATATTTATATTGAGTCAGCTGTATTTTGATTGCATTCGGAAGCGAAGGCAAAATTTATTGCAACATTTTATCGCACTAAGGTATAGGTATATATGAGGAGACATGCATACCTTTCCCCTCAGTAACGAGCCCGAGGTCATATCACCAACATTTATCGGTTCAATTTGAGAAGTCTTCAGATCACTCAAGATTGAGATAAGATAAAATGACCACGTGGTCCCAAAGGGCCACAGATATATCAGATAAGAATCGAAAAAAACATTAATGAATTCTTCTAGTACAAGGTTGTACAGTATTGCAAAATCTGTACAACATAACATACTTAGTGATGTTAAATATTTTTTTTTTTAATACCATCTTCTATTTGCATCGCTCCGTACACATTGAAATGTACCACCATTGTCTAAGATAATGGTCGGATGACGTGCGACAATAAAACCTATTTATGAATCATACCAATTAAATCTTAATATAAAAAGGCTTAATATCCATCTGCTTGGAAGCTATCATGGTACATACAGACATAAAGACAGACAAAGGCTCCAAACCTAAAACCCCCTATTTTGCGTCGGCGACAGTGTAAATGTACTTACTGAGCCCAATAATCCTCCCAGTTCCTCTTCGGCTCTTCAGTCTTCTTACTGGATCCGTATCCTCTGGGCAATGTTGCCGTCCGTGCTTTACCATTGAGAGACGCTGATGATCCCCGTTTCTCCGGCAAGCTGGCCATAGAGAGCCTTTGAGAAGGCTCAGAGCGGAATGACTGCAAAGAACATTGAGATCCAACTTCTTCGGATTTGAGGCTGGTTTGAGAGCCACGTCCGTTGATCATAGGCTGCTGGTACTCGCTCTTGCTGTCATATCCACTGGAGGCATAGTGTGGGTCATCGTTCATTATCAGAGGCAGGCGGGTTTTCGGGCGGTACGAAAAGGTGTCCGCTTTGTTGAATGAGGAATTGCGTTTCACCATTTTCGGGGATTCCTGAACGCTGGTAATAGACGGCATCTTATCCTTGTCTTTCTCAAGGTCGATCTCGTACTCCAACTGGGTTTGGACGTGGGCTAGCATCTCTTCCAAATCGCCCAGGTCAGGATCTATATTCATCTTCGATCGGCGCATTATGGATACAATATCACAGGACACTACACTGTCACCAACAATATCGTTGCACTTTTTATTGATAGGTTCTTGTTTGCCGTAGACTAACTTAAAATACCTACCTTAAAGTTTAAACTGAATACCTTAACCGAACTAGCAATGTACGTATACGTAACGAGCAGGAAAGTAACGTGCGCGCGCGCTGACGGCCGCAGCGCCAATGGTTTTATTTAAATCTTTTTTTTTTACAGAAGTCAACATTGTTCCATCCGTTATCTCTCACTTGACAGACTATATGAAATCGCGATTGTACACCTTATAGCTCACAACATAATGGTTTTGAAGAACTAGTTTAAATTCTATTGAATGGACAGTGACGGATTGGTTGCAGTTGTTATGCGATTCTGTGAAACATAATGCAAGGTATAAGAGATTATATTCGAGTATTTTTATGAGTGGACTGATTAGTGCATTTACTGAGAAAGTTTTGTTTGAGTAAAATAAATTAATATGACGAACGATATTGGTAATATTCGAAAATTCTTGGAGGAAAGTTTCTGTTGAAGATTACTTATCGTAATCAATTAATCATCAAAAAGCTGAATTACAATCGATTACGCAGTTTTACATTCCAACATCTATTGTAGCGCTCTCTAGTTAAGTGTGGCATTAAATTTGCTTTCACAAAAAATAGGTACCTAGGTACTTGCCCCCTAATTACACTAGCAAAACGGGTAGTACATTTTTTCCAGACTTATCTATGTCCTAAACTTCTGAAATTTAATAATCGAAATCTTTAGGTCAAGAAGTGTCTCTTTTAAAAGTTTTAAAGCTTGGTCAGTGCCCAATTTTTCAAAGACAAAAATTTTGGACTTTAATCGATACCTGTCCCAATTCCTTTAAACAAATATAAAAATACCACTCAAATTAAGACCACTTTCGCACTATCAATTCATCTACTAAATCGTATTGTATTGAACTAATTAATGCCTTAATCAAGCCAACTAGAGTGTACAGATCTATGCCAATTAAGCAAACGACTTGATGGCCAAATTGATAGGCGAATTAATGGGGGCATTTCGTGAGTTGGATAGGTGGGTTTATCTTTTACCAGACGTTTTGATGGAAATATTATTGAAAAGATTGAATAATTTTGATGCTTACATTGCACCGTGGTAATTCGCAATGTGGTAATTCGTACAGCGGTTAGGCAGCTCATCGGCATACTATTTTATGAGGTGATGAAACACGTAAATTAGACACGTATTTCCGAGCACAATTTACTTTAGGTGCTTCACTTTTGAAACTAGCGCAGAGTTCACTGAATTCACAAGATGAACTACAGACAAATCAGTCTCGCTAGACGAGAGTAGATCTGCCGAATGAATGCCTTTTTTACCTTATAGTACACCATGATAATCTAAAACAAAAATAAAGCATCAATTAAATAGTACAATGGTCGGCCACTTGCCCTTCAGGTACCCTTAAAGGATGGAAATAAATAAAAAGCTAAATGGTAAATGGCCAATCCGAGATATTAAGAAAATTATTGATCCGCCTCGAAGGACCATTTTTGATGACGGATATTGGGTAATTAAAAGTGAGAATATTTATTGTAGAATATTTATTATGACTGCACCAATTTCGCCGATAAAATATTAGTATTTCCGAGAAAACCTGTTTCCACCAATAAGTTGAGAACCGTGGCCACTTCATTACAGTACCTACATTTTTTTCGATGAATCAGATAACTACGTTATTAAACGGAAGTCTCATGATACACAGATATAATATGAATTTCCTATTAATTAAGACAAGATGTTTCACATCGGGCTAAAACATTTACTTAGCACAAAAGCAAAAAACAGGTCTTTGATGGTGGGATGGTAAATTAGAATAGCTTACTTATAAGTACAAGGTACTTAATAGAAAAATTATCACCTTATACCGCCACCTAAAAATCTGATTTATTAGATACTAGTTGTTGCCCGCGGCTTCGCCCGCGTGGTATGTTAATAGAAGTAGCATATGACCGTCTCCAGGCTTCAAACTACGTCCACCAACTTTTGAATGAATCGAACCAAGGATTACTATTTATACAAAGTTTAGAACTCAATTGCACACCCCCAAAGGGCAATTTTGAAAAAATAAAAAATACGTGTTTCATTATTTATTTTGGTTTTGAGTGAATAAAACCAAATAATATTTTTTCCCATAGAAACTTTACCATCCTGTTTAACCCCCTTAGGGGTTGATTTTCGAAAATAAGATTAGCCTATGTGTTATTCCAGAACCTAAACTATCTACATTCCAAATTTCATCAAAACCGGTTTAGTAGTTACGGAGAGTGGTAACAAACATTCACACACACACACAGACTTTCGCATTTATTATATTAGTAGGAAGGATTTTATCAACAAAAAGGAATTTTTCCAGCCATTTTCAATAAAAACAGCCGTATTTCACAAAGTCGATAAAAACAAAAGTTGTTAAGTCAAGTAGAATGACCTTTTTTCGGGATAGTACCTAAACATATTTTGGAACACACTGTATGGAGCACATTTTTATGTTTTTATCATAGCGGTACAAGCGGAAATCAAATGTGGCAGCGCGATAAGTGACACACTGAAGCGATAGATTACAATGTTTTCAATCTGTGGACGTGCAATACTCGAACATACATACATAAAATATATACTGTTAATGGAAATACGGACATATCTATCGCAAACAAACCTTATATTTCTTCTAGTCACAGATATAATAATACTTCCTTGTGATGTACAAGCACAAGAATTGACGATCTAGGAACTACGAAGGGCGGGCGTTGGCTGCGATGAAAGAGATGCAAGTGTGATAGTTAGATATATTCCCTCGATGACTTTTTTGTAGGTAATAATGAGTACTTTAATCATGTAGTGCATAATTTTTATGTATCATCAATAGTTTTCTCAGCGCACGCCAAATAATAAATTTTATTGGCAACATTTTTGCTACTTTGGGTTACATTATTGAAATTTTCTTAAGGATCTATAATTTTTTTGAAATAAATTATAGCCTTAGTTACTTCCTGATAATTTAGCTTATTATTAGTGAAAAAATGATTATCGGTCCAATAGTTTCGGAGCCTATTCGGTACAAACAAACAAAAAAAAATCCTCTTTATAATATTAGTATAGATTAGTATAGATAAACGAACAATGGTCATTTGATTCCCAGACCAATAAGTCAATGTGCTGATCCCACAACTAGCAATTACAAACAGGAAACCAGACTGGACAGGAAGTCGACAATCTTCCATTGGACGCTAATTAGCATGGATGTGCTTTTGTGGACTGTGTAAAATGATCATATAGAATCCTGTGGTTTTATCGTAGGCAACTTCTACCCTCCCTCCTAAAATGCCGCTTAACACAAACGCGAAACTGAGAAAAAAATATCGGTAACTTTGCTCAGGAATAAGATAAGAAATTAAATTCACGATCAGATGCACCTTTTTTTACTGATCACCGCGGTACATCACAACACTTTAAAAAGTAAAAAATAAATATTACGTTATGGATTATAGGACGTTTATGTACCAATTTTAAATGTAGACGTGTATAGTTTTTTGGTCAAAATAAACTTTTACTTTACTTTGTATACTAATTCATTGTGTCAAAAATGGGAGATGCGCCCTTTTTCAAAAGAAATCGTAGGTTTTTATTATTAGGAATCCACACTAGGGTTCCCACAACACTAAGACCCGAAACAAATATCTGCAGAACGTGCAAACCTTTGTCCAGCAGCGGGAATCGAACTAGGACCTCTCTCGTCTTACCCGACTACTCGTCCGCCGCCCCGCCGCCCGAGGTCGTAAAATAAATGCATTTTCTGTCTTTCTTAGAAAGTACTTTAATGAGCTAGGAAGATGATTGACTTCCTGTCCCCTGCACAGTTGTTACAGAATAAGGAATCTGCCCCTTAGACAACTACTTTTTGCTAGCGTTAACGCCGGCGATAAGATTGCATTGTATAGAAGCAACATTAGCTATTAAGATGTCAGATTATTTTTAACTAGCTTCTGCCCATGCTTTACCGTGGTACCCGGATTAGAAGTAGCCTATTTATTATTTTGATGTATAAGCTATATTACTGTCAAGTTTCATCAAAATCCGTTCAGTAGTTTTTGCATGGAAGTGTAAAAAACATACATCCTCACAAATTTTCGCGTTTACAATATTAGTAGGATGACAAATTATTATAATTTCTTTAGTTAAGTTTAGTATTGTATAATTATTTTTTTAGTTCAATGTTAATCGCACACTGTCTTTATCTATAATTTATAATGGCGCTAATTTTTTGTTATTGGAACGCAATTTGAATATCTTTGGTGGAAATTATGTCGGTGATCGTTGAAATGAATTAATATCACGTTACTGTTGCCAAGTATTTCCTTGACGAATTTGCGTTAGCGTGAAAGGAAAACTAAGCGTGAGGTATTTGTCTAGTCGCCCTGGTTTCCTGTACTTAATTGTTAATATAGTCCAGCTCATTGACTCAGAACTCATCATTAGAGCGGTTGAGAAGCTTGGATGGGCGGAAAAAAGCGGTACTCTTTCCGGTAGCAATACCATTACCAATGACATTATTGAAGTGCCAGGTTCAATATATTTCCACCTGTTTGTAAGCGGTTATCGTAACCTATGGATGATTGCAACATTAGACTTATCAATCGCGCGTTGCCAACCTTAAGACGTAATAGTAAAAGAAAGAAAGAAAGAAAGTTATTTATTTGGCAACAACAAAGCACAGAAAGGACAGGTCCTACTACACACTAAAAAATAAATAATAGACACAATAAATACCTAAGATTTTAACAAAAACATAGTGACAAAGAGTAGATTTATGTGCTAATTAGTCCCATCTGTGCCGTGTGGGCCAAACAGGTCCTGTCTCAGCTTAGTGCTGCTCCGCACAGTAGTGAGAAGCAGAGCTGATTTTCAGACAGGGCCTAGGAAAGATGACCTCACAAACGCGGAAAACTCCTGGGCTACTACCATTTAAATTAAAATAGTTAATTTAAATAGTGAAAAGTTATGTGCCTGTAATTTTACCGGCAGCCGTATCCTTCATATCTAAAATGGTGAAAATGAAAAATGAGCCTGGGCAGAGTTCCGTACTAGAGATCGAACCAGGTTTGCCAGTTCGTAATCGATCAAAACTTTTTCCGCTGATCGAATAAACGCAAGACAAGATCGACTAACGTTTAGTCAATCACTCACTGCACTAGTCGATTGGAACGATCAACTTCTATGGATAGAATCGCAGCTCGAAAGGTTGAGAAAGGAACGTAGGATGAATAAATACTTAATAATAGTGTCAAAAGTAGTATATATGTCAAAAGTGACAGTGAGTGTGAACAGTCATTGGGAGAGGGTGTGGTAAGATAATAAGGACTCTCAAGGAGAGTAGGTACCTACATTTCTTGTAGTTAGAGATAAATATACGAAATCTTTGATTTGTGTAAAAACTGTAGTTAGACGAAAAATTTAACTCACCCAAAGTAACTCATCAAATAAAATCGTAATATATCAAACACACTATTGCATTTTAAACATCGTAGAAAATGTGCAACAAACAAAGAGCAGTATTTTGTGTTAAGTAACTTGGAATAGCACCATCTTTGAACCCACCTTTAAACTTTAAAGCCTCCCCCAAACACAACATTAGGATGCAATGCTGGGAGTATTGCACGAAAGGCTGAAATTTCCTACAAAATTAACATGCAAATTGAAACCCCTCTTCGCCGAAGAGATGGCGTGTTTCCAGACTATAATCTAGAACCCAAGTGCCGTGCATCCCAAGGGAATGCAATTTGACTCGACAAACGTTATAGTGATTACCACGCTAGATGGCATAATTTTTAAATCCGTATTGTAATCCGTATCCGTATTGTCATGTATTTCTGGATGCAAAGGTCAGGGAAGATCCCTGTAGTGCATTTTATTTATGTTTGTTTGTAGCACCCTCAATAGCGCCACCTTTCGGTTGGTAGTGCACTTAATGCAATACTAACCGAAAGATGGCGCTTTTCATAAGTCTGGACGTTTAGTCTAGGCAGGCTAAACACTAGGCAGACTGTGGTGTATGGTGTACGTACATGTAGTATTAGAGTGCTCTAACCGAAAGATGGCGCTTTTCAAAAGTCTGGATATCTAGACAGACATTACAAAATAAGATGAAGATAGAAGGGGAAGAAAATCGATGTAGGTAGGACCACAGACAAACCACGTGCTCGATTCAACGATAGTGAGATGAAGATTTACTTTACGACTAGATGAAGATACCTAAATGGGACAGAAATGTATAATTTACACTTGAAGTGTAAAATATATTTAAGTAAAATAATATTTAGTTTCATCTGTTGAGAATAGATGAGATTTACTTTACGAATAGATGAAGTTATCTTAATGGGACAAGAATGTATAATTTACATTTTAGGCATAAAATATATTTGTGATACACAAACCTATCAACTCCATAACTTCACCTCTCTATCTTACAAAGGTTTGCTGTAAGTGAACTTTTTTTAGGATGCAGCTCGCCTTTATACATGCTTTACCTAATATATTAATTTGAGAATGTAGAAGATTTGCAAAATGGTAAGAAAGGAAGTATATTTTATCGACCTATATCAATGGTAATATAACATTTTATACATGATCCTGTGATTATGTGATTTCTTCTGCCGTTTTGAATAAGAAACAAAGAAAAACAGTTATTTTGCACGACATTAAAAAACAACTAATTTTTGCAACACAGTGCAAAATTTAGGATGGTGGGGAAAAAATAAGTTAGAATAGCCTACTCAAAAGTATAACTGAAACAGAAATACCCCACGCACCTTACAAATCCATCTACCTAGACAGTTCAATGTCGCACCAAGGTATCAGCTACTTTGGTAGGTAAGAAGTAGGTACGTTTATTTTTTTAACAGATGTTCAAAATATGGTTAGGGCAATGTATATTTTTTTATAAGTCGCTTACTCCTTGATAGTAGGCAAACACGAAGGTACCTTTGTTTCTCAAGTAAGGCGATAAGACCGCCCATTGTACAACATTGTTAAAGTACTTAACTAAGCTGAATGTTATTTGGTGTACAATAAAGTATTTTCTATTCTATTCTATTCTAATGATCCCAGTGTCCCGGCCCCATGGAAAATTTACAATAATAAAATGCGACTTTAGATCGTCCATGTAGATTATGGATGCCATTTTGTCTTAAAAAAAATCCCCGATCTCACACTATAATTCCCTGTATCGTGGGTATCAGAAACTACGAGTACCACGGTACCACAACAACCAACAACTCAGATTTTAGCAGAAGATGCAAATTTTTGTCCTGCAGCGGGAAACGTACCCTTTATCCTCTATGTCTAAGCTTGCTGTGCCATCGATGTCGTCAACCCTCAATTGAAGACTTTTTTGTGATAAAAAAATATAGCTTCATTCCACAACTTTGGTCACGGTGAATTCCTGTACGTAGCTATGTCGCCTCTAGCCAGGACGGAGTGTTTTCAATCAACATTCCTGGGAAATTGTCTATCGCGTCGACAGTATGAAATGGTTCCATACTAAGCAACTGCTATTGCCTTCAACCTTTGTATGATATTTAACCTTGATACAGTAACAGAGGAAAGGAAAATCTCTTAGAATTCTTGTCGTTGGGTTTTAGCTGATGAAACTCAACACAGGATTATTTTGGGACATGCTTACTTTCATATTTTTTAAACTAAAAACGGGATATTTACCATGATTTTAGAGATGTGAGTAAGACAGTTCAGTTCCTCGCGTGATCATGGTTAATGCAACTGTACCGAAATATCGGGAAACATTATGTAAAAAAAAATATTTTGTAAAAATTATGGTTATAACCATGATAGTTTCAAAAGCTATACCTTTACTTTCATCATCATCAGTCTGTAGAAGTCCACTGCTGGATATAGGCATAAAGAGTGCTAAGACGAACATTCTTGGGATACCTTTATACACCGTCTTCCCTAAGATTCCATCATTAACTACGAGTACCGTGGTATCACAATACCCAGATTCAAAACAAATATCTGCAGCAGATACAAAAAATTGCCCCGCAACGGTAATCGAACCCTGCGTCGCAGTTGACTCGCCCGCCGCGCCATCGAGGTACGTCAGTCAATTAATCAAGTACGTATCTCAATGCCAATTAGCTACACGAAGATGGGTCTCGAAATCGAAAGTGTCGACAGCCCACACATTTCATTTAACTTGGTGGTGCAAGAGTTTGTAGTCTTAAAAACTGATTGACTGATTTTATGTTATTTGGGGAGCCGTGTTGACCTAGTGGGCGGTAGCTGTTATAAGCTTAATTTTTACATACCGTATGATATAGTGTTTTCTTAGCTGGTGAAAAAACAAAAAAGTTTCGACTCATTCCGAGAATCTTCATCGGGGTGAATCGCACGCTCTCCCTCCGAGTAGCGACTTGCACTGCGCGCTGCTGCACTTGGTGCGCGGTTCGCAGAGCGCGCGAGGGCGATCACTCAACCTGATGAAGACTCTCGGAATTAGTCGAAACTTAGTCGGTGTCTTCACCAGTAACGTACCACACACGTAAAATCCCGTTTACAATAATAAAATAAATAATAATGCTGGACATTTTTCACACAGCATCATCTAGCCCCAAAGTAAGCAGAGCTTGTGTTATGAGAACTACATGACTGATATACTAATTATATACTTTTTTTAATTGATCAAATTCACGATAGTTTTTGGAATAATGATCTTGCGTTCGTACGGCTACTTTTTAATGTGCTAATTCGGCAGCTGTCTGCCTCTTAAACGGTTCGCTAATTATGAATATCATTACTTAATGCCTTATTCAGTGATGTGTTAAGTACGATGAACCTGTTGAACTTCAGAATTTTCTGTTCTGATTTTTAACCCCTGAGGCAGCCAGAGTAATTTCCTCAGCCGATATGTCCCTTAAATTGAATTTCTGAACCCAAGGTACAAGACTGTTATTTTTTTATTAATTGAATTTATTTATCAACGTTTGTTTTTATGAAAATTGACATTTATAGTCACACAGATACTATATACTAAGTATTTTTAAAGTACATTTTTGAGACAGTGAGGTCTCGGTTAAACTGGAGCGGTGGCGTTAGATTCACGTTAACTTTGACAGAAAACAATTTCCCTGTAATAGGGCCCTGTTGGATAAGGGTGTTGAAATATGTAATCCATGCAAAAGCCTTGCCTTGTTTTCTTGCCGTTCTTTCCTGGCTTGGTCGCGGCGGAACAGGCAGTAGATAAAACTACGTTTCTAACTGATTCTTGTGATTTTAATGAATGAATTAATTTTGACTTTGAATACTATTTGACATGGTAACTTCAGTTTCTCTGTTAGTCTGTACATAATGATGATGTGCTTCTATAACATAGTGCTGAGTGGCGGCCGTTTTTGTTGTCAATCTCATTTACTTAATAACTCGTATGTGACACAAAATAAAATATTTTTATCTTTATCTTTACTGTCTGTGATATAAATTATACATCAGAATAACACATAATCTACTTTTTATAAGGGTACCATGCGAGCGAAGCCTTGGGCAGAGGCTAGTTATAGACAATCTTGAATACTGTACACCTAATGCCATACACCCGTTTTCCCATCCACACATCCAGTCTATGCAATCCCGCATTAGACCTTTCAATCATAACAAAATAATCCTAAAGCTCTTATTTAGATTACGAATATTTTAATTTAGTTTTTTTTTTATATAAACAGTCAGTATCAGTCGCATGCTCTACGTAGCTCAAGAATTCAGCGTGGCTAATGCTTGCTACAAAACTATGGGAAAAACACTCAATTGTGTTCGAGTAACGGTCTAAGGCACAAGCAATTATTTCGAAACTAATCAGAGAATGAGTAGACATTACGACGACCTCGATGGACGCGTAGCCGGCTGCGACACAAGAGGTGCGGGTTTGATTCTCGTAGTTCATGTTAACTACGATACAAGGAATCCTAGTGGGTTCAGGACTATGTTTGTTGGGTGAAAAAAAAACGTTGACTCCATAATCGATAAATGTTAAAACAAATTGCAATGTAAATTTAGGGCCGTAGGTCACGGCTTATAGACAGAACTGGCCTCTGTCCACGGCTTCGCCTGCGTGGTACCCGTGTAAAAAGTAGCCTATGTGTTATTCTGATGTATAAGCTATATTACCGTACAGTTTCATCAAAATCCGTTTTGTCGTTTTTGCGTGAAAGAGTAACAAACATCTATCCTCACAAACATTCGCATTTATAATAGTTGTAGGATTAAAAACACCGAAATCCCTAAACAGATAAAGGTCCAAGATATTGGCATTCGGATAAATAATAAAGAAATAAATAATGCTGAACATTTTCACACAGCATCATCTAGCCCCAAAGTAAGCACAGCTTGTGTTATGGGAACTACATGACTGATATACAACTTATATATATTTTTTTGTAAATACATACATATTATACAGAGAAAACACCCAGACCCGCTGCAGGAATCGAACCCACAACCTTCTGCGTCGCAGGCGGACCTTCGCCCACTGCGCCACAAAGAAGATCATGAAACTGAAGTGGCGATGGGCAGGGCATTTGACGAAACGTGGTGACGATAGGTGGAGTAGAGCCTTAACATAATGGATACCCAGAGAGCAAACGCAGCACTGGTAGACCACTTACTGACAGGCCAATGAAATCGAAAGGATCATGGACAAAATCTGGATGCGACCAGCTCAAAACAGGGATAAGTGGCACAAAATAGAATCTAAAACTGCCTCAGTAAAACCATTTAATAAATTGTACCGACCAAGTTTCGCCTGAACGCACCAGATTCAACAAACTACATTTTTTACGCTCCAGCAGTTCCAAGATCTCGTTCAAACGCTGCCCATTCCTACCTTCCTAAGATATAGAGGTAGAGTCGAGTTTCCCCAAATCTAACAGAAGAATAGCAAAAGTATTGTGTTTTGTTCCGTCCTGGTTAAGAATGGTCTAAACTTAAGAATTATTTTTGAATAGGAATTATATAAGTGAGTTTTGTGTTTTCGTACGTGTTTTAAAGTTTATAAAATTACTCCGTAATGGTTGGTACCAATGGAATAGTTTTCACTGTTTAAATGGGGTTTAACCCACAATCCTACTTATATTATAAACGCGAAAGTTTGTGAGAATGGATGTTTGTTACTCTTTCACGCAAAAACTACTAAACGGATTTTGCTGAAACTTTACAGTAATATAGCTTGTAACATCAGACGAACACATAGGCTACTTTTTATCCGGGACCACGCGGGCGAAGTCGTGAGCAGAAGCTAGTGGTACCATAAAAATATTACGACTATTTATTTAAAACGAAAAAATCTATTTGTTCACTTCGTTTGATAATTTGTACTTATTTGGATGATTTACCCATAATTTAGAGAGACCTAGGTACGTCCAGAAGTCGACTTCTACAAGCTGTTAATGATGATCCATATTGAAGTTTTTGTGATATAACGTTAGCCAAAGAAATCTTGGTAGCGCTTGCAATATGAAATGAAGGATACGAAATATTCTAATTTATTTTGTAACAAATATGTATTTGTGTACGCGATGTAATATAAAATGATCTTGTTATCGTCTTCGAGATTTCCAATAAAACTCAAAAAGATACAAGCAAGATAAACACTTCAGATTCAGAAGAGATGTACCTACCCAATCAATTGATTCAAAGAAAATCTGAATTTGAATTGATTTTGAAATTCTCGTCCACATTTGGGAATTTTAATCAAACCAAGCCATAAGCGAACACATAAAAAGCGTCTTGCCATCTTGGCCGCCAACGCACGACTGACACATTTGCATTCGAAATTTAAATTCGATCATCGAGCTACCCACATGAGAAAATTAATTGACTAGTGGGTAGATTAGCGCCATCTAATTTATTAGTTTCTGTTATTGGCAACATCTTCGTCTTTTTGGAATATTCAATAGGTTTTCGATGGAAATAACTTGTTTGTCATCGTGAAATTTGAGCAACGGAAGAAAACATAGGCCTCCCAAAAAGTGCCCAAAGAAGGCTCATTAAAAAGAATAACCAGCCTTGTTTTCTTGCCTTTCTTTCCTGGCTTGGTCGCGAAACAACAGGCAGTAGATAAAACCGACGTTTCAAAGTGATCCTTGTGATTTTAATGAATAAATGAATTTTGACATGACTTGACTTTTGACTTTACTTGACATTGCTTTCACTCCCATTGTGCGTAACCGATCTAAATTATACTCAGCATTCATAAAAACGTAATTAACAAGTGCAATTGAACAAAATCTATTTATTTACAAAACCATTACTTCATGTAGAATTATTTGAAGGTCTCCCTTGTACATTGAAGGTCAATTAAATGGAAAACCATACCAATATCCTTGATGGAATTGGTAGCGTGTCACCAATCAATTGATGCGAATCAAGTTAATGGACGCACCGTGTATAATATGGAGTATGTGAACGGTAAATAGCTTACTAAAACAATCTACCTTCAAGGTTAGCCGTGTTTTTAGGGTTCTGAAGACGGAAGATAATCATCGGTCTTCTACACTTCGACCAGTTCGGGAAGTGCGGGTAAGAAGCGAGCTTAAGTTCTTCTGGCTTCGACTTCAGGAGCCACTACTCCTGAGTACCTTGGTTTTGCCCTGAGGCCATTCGGTTAAAAGTTGGCCTTTGAGCGGATTTACGTTCGCCTTCGCTGCTTTCGTCGGTTCATTATTATTAGACGGAATAAGACGGAACTCTTATTTCGTTCGTTGTTGTTGTTAAACGTTATTCGTTGTCAACACACGGATGTATTTAGCAAACAAGCAATCTAATCAAATCTTGGAAGTTAACTAACTTAACTAAGGAATTTTAAGAGTCCAATAAATTTGGCTTGGTAATGGGTAGCTGCAGGAGATGGATAGTGGGATTCCTTTTTACATTTTTAGTGCGTGATAAAAGCGATTTTTTAGTTTTTTTTAACTACACATTGTACACTACACATTTTCCAACATAGCTTTTAAACAATGAAGTGCCCGAGCTTTGTTAAGACAAACCTAAGTGTTTTGTAACTAACAAATTATAGATATTAGTTTCCAAAATATGACTACTATCATACTATCTTTTTTTCCAAAGACGATGATGCTAACCATTTCAAGGTCATCAGGGTCAACTCACTAACAATTCACGTGTATCTAAGCCGTGGGAAGTACACTATTACCACAATTACAATGGTATGGGACGTATATGTACCCACGCAGTTAAGAAACTACCGTGTCAGTAAACTGTGCCCTCCTTACGAGTCTGCCCACCTTGCCGGAAAGTGTTATTATCGTGTCATCAACAGTTTATTATGTCCAGACACAGTACCATCCGTATCTTGTCAGTATACCACCCGTTCACCCTAAATGTTTCGGTTTCACTTTTACAATGAAAAGGGCAAAAGGAATGGAGCATACTGCGATCATTTGTATATCCCTGACCACAATCTGGGTCTCTTCAAGGTAAGAGTGAATAGGTATCTTCTAGTATTTCATGCACCATCGTCGGCCATATCATCACTTACCGTAGGTGAGATTATGGTCATATGAAGGTCTATTATTGATTAAAATAGGACATTTGGGAGGTGGCCGTCAGATAGGCGGCTTGCTGTGATATGAGAACGACATGGAATAGAACAAACTACCAGCATCTGTCTTTCCCAGACCACAATCTGGTTCTCTTCAAGGTAAGAGTGAATAGATCAATGCGTTTACAAAGTAGGGGGTATCTAGAGCATGTCCGAACGTTATTTTTGGCACAAACAACCGATCATTCCGCGTTGGATGTGTCCATGTAATTTTCCGGAGATAAAACACATAACCTCACGTTCCGCAGTCGGATAAAACTGACAAAGTAAGACATTCGATCCAGCTCGGGTCAGTGGGATCGTGTTTGTGGGCGACCGCAAACTTCTCCGGAAGAGGATGAAATTGAGGGCACGTTGTTGATAACGTCAGATTGGCATTCCTTTGATAACTAAGGCCGCTTGCACACGCTAAGAAAGTACCTTGTCTGTTGCAGACAAGACATATATGAGCATGTACATGATACGATTGTTTTCGAACAGACGTACGTAAGGTATGAATACTCATATTCTCTCATTACTCTATAATGTATTGTTTAATTTTTCCGCTCCTTCTTATCTCAAAGAACGCTTTGAGTTTCTTCATTTCTCCAATTCTCGTTCACTTCGGTCATCAGAAACTCTTTCGCTAAAGACTCCTGTGCACAGTAGTTCTTTCTACACTGACTCTTTCATCGTGCAAGCTGTACGGCTGTGGAACTCTTTGCCGGTATCGATCAGGCAGGCTCCATCACTGCATTCATTTAAAGATCGTGTCAAACTATTTTACTTACAGCCGTCTTCGTCATGTTCTTGAGTTTTTGTGTGGTATGTTTTACGTTATATTTTTTTTTTTACTGTATTCAATTTTATTTGATATATAAGTTCAAGTATGTTAGTTTGTGTATGTAATATGTATATATTTAGATATGGGTATTAGGTATTATATCCAGTGTTTATATCAGTATTATTCCAGTATAACCTAAGTGTTTTGTAACTAACAAATTATAGATATTAGTTTCCAAAATATGACTACTATCATACTATCTTTTTTTCCAAAGACGATGATGCTAACCATTTCAAGGTCATCAGGGTCAACTCACTAACAATTCACGTGTATCTAAGCCGTGGGAAGTACACTATTACCACAATTACAATGGTATGGGACGTATATGTACCCACGCAGTTAAGAAACTACCGTGTCAGTAAACTGTGCCCTCCTTACGAGTCTGCCCACCTTGCCGGAAAGTGTTATTATCGTGTCATCAACAGTTTATTATGTCCAGACACAGTACCATCCGTATCTTGTCAGTATACCACCCGTTCACCCTAAATGTTTCGGTTTCACTTTTACAATGAAAAGGGCAAAAGGAATGGAGCATACTGCGATCATTTGTATATCCCTGACCACAATCTGGGTCTCTTCAAGGTAAGAGTGAATAGGTATCTTCTAGTATTTCATGCACCATCGTCGGCCATATCATCACTTACCGTAGGTGAGATTATGGTCATATGAAGGTCTATTATTGATTAAAATAGGACATTTGGGAGGTGGCCGTCAGATAGGCGGCTTGCTGTGATATGAGAACGACATGGAATAGAACAAACTACCAGCATCTGTCTTTCCCAGACCACAATCTGGTTCTCTTCAAGGTAAGAGTGAATAGATCAATGCGTTTACAAAGTAGGGGGTATCTAGAGCATGTCCGAACGTTATTTTTGGCACAAACAACCGATCATTCCGCGTTGGATGTGTCCATGTAATTTTCCGGAGATAAAACACATAACCTCACGTTCCGCAGTCGGATAAAACTGACAAAGTAAGACATTCGATCCAGCTCGGGTCAGTGGGATCGTGTTTGTGGGCGACCGCAAACTTCTCCGGAAGAGGATGAAATTGAGGGCACGTTGTTGATAACGTCAGATTGGCATTCCTTTGATAACTAAGGCCGCTTGCACACGCTAAGAAAGTACCTTGTCTGTTGCAGACAAGACATATATGAGCATGTACATGATACGATTGTTTTCGAACAGACGTACGTAAGGTATGAATACTCATATTCTCTCATTACTCTATAATGTATTGTTTAATTTTTCCGCTCCTTCTTATCTCAAAGAACGCTTTGAGTTTCTTCATTTCTCCAATTCTCGTTCACTTCGGTCATCAGAAACTCTTTCGCTAAAGACTCCTGTGCACAGTAGTTCTTTCTACACTGACTCTTTCATCGTGCAAGCTGTACGGCTGTGGAACTCTTTGCCGGTATCGATCAGGCAGGCTCCATCACTGCATTCATTTAAAGATCGTGTCAAACTATTTTACTTACAGCCGTCTTCGTCATGTTCTTGAGTTTTTGTGTGGTATGTTTTACGTTATATTTTTTTTTTTACTGTATTCAATTTTATTTGATATATAAGTTCAAGTATGTTAGTTTGTGTATGTAATATGTATATATTTAGATATGGGTATTAGGTATTATATCAAAATTAATGTTTAATTTGTATTTTTATATTTATTTTTCCCACTTTTATTCGGGCACCGTCATTCTTTGAAATAGTTCTCTCCATCCTAAGGTTGTCTGGAAGAAATCGCTTTCAGCGATAAGACCGCCCATTGTGCATTTCTTTTTTTGTTTTTTTCTTTTTACTATGTTTCTGTGTTGATATTGTAAATTGGTCTTATGCACAATAAAGAGTTTATCTGTCTATCTATCTATCTAAGGTGTTATGCACTGGGTCTAGACCACTGTTTCTCAAAGTGGGTGATAACGCCCCCTTGTGGGCGCTGGAGGCCTTCAGGGGGCGGTAGAAGGCTCTAGAACATATTGGGGGCGCTAAGGCGGTCTAGAGGGGAAGCATAGGTTTTATGTTTAAAAACTTTGGGGGGCGCTAGGATTATTTTTATTCTCAAAAGGGTGGTGTGAAAAATAATTTTGAGAACCTGTGGTCTAGACAAATACCACAGTTTGCAAGCGTTAACGCCTGTGGAAAGATTGGAATGTATGGGAATTACATTAGCTGTGGAAATGTCACGTGACTACAAGTTGTTGACTGTCAAGTTTTGCCTTGACAAATTTGCGTCAGCGTAAAAGGAAAACTAAGCGTGAGGTGTTTGTCTAGATCCCCCCCAGGTCGAGTTTATTTATCGTTAATTTTCAATTGTTTAGGAAGTATCACGTTAATTGCGAAGCAAAAAAGAGGGCGCCGTGTCTAGATGCAGACAAGAGTTCTTCTTGTTCAGCGCCGAGGCAGTGTACACAGTTCGTGTGTAGGAACGAAACGAATTCTTGCCTAGACACGGCGACTAAGCGTGTACAAGCGGCCTAATTTGACAACTGTGCTAGTCTTGGCTAGGCACGGCGTCTTTTCTTAGCGTGTACAAGCGGCCTAACTTGACAACTGTGCTAGTTCTGTGTTGAGTTAGCTTTGTGGTATTTACAATCGGATAAGAGTCGCCGGTGACCGCTTGGGAAGAAAGGCGACCACGAACCGGCCACAGTGTAGGGGATGCGGCCCCGCCCATCATCCACCCAAAGGGCTGATTTTTAGTAGAACAGGAGTTCATATTCTTCTACCCTATCAATCGTAAATGTGCCTGGGCGGGTAATACACTGTTTATCTAAATTAATAATAATGCTGAAGAGTTTTTTATCGTAAATGTGCCTGGGCGGGTAATACACTGTTTATCTAAATTAATAATAATGCTGAAGAGTTTTTTATGTTTGAACACGCTAATATCTGAAACTACTGGATATCGGACGCTAATATCGGATTTGAAAAAATCTTTTTGCATTTCATAGCCCAATTCTTGAGAAAAGTTATAGGTATTAACATCACGTTACGACAACGGCCGTGGCACTGCAATTTGCCCTCGGCTCCCTAACCCACCGCGTCGCATCGCCCGCGCTATAACTTCTTTTTCTCGGCTCCTAAGGGTCGTAAGGCTCCTAAGGTAAACATTTAGAAGCTAGGTACATATAACACATTGAGTTGAAACTCGTTCTGCTTGCTCTCAATAGAGCATGATGGCTGAAAATCAGTGTTTTTGCTTCTAAAGCAAAATATCACGCTGAGCCAAGGCCTTTTTGACGTACTGCAGCGCACATAGACATTATACCTAGATTTTAATTATATTATTGAAAATAGTTAACTGTATTTAATTATTGTTTATTTTTACTACTGTATAATTGTTGTATTTTGTATATGTGTGTCTGAAGTTCAAATAAAGTCCTTTATCTATCTATCTATCTAAGGTAAATAAACACAATTGAGTCGAGGAAACCATGTTATCAGCACAACACGCAAGTGTGCCAAATAATAATGATGTTCGTAATTAATTAGTATTGTTTGAGTTTGATATTAATTAGAATTACTGGTAATAACAGTTGATTAGGTTCGCGGAACTATAATGAAATAAGATTGTTATTTCCACACAGGTAAAGTGGCAAAGTATTTAATAAATAAGTGTAAGGGCGACAGTTCAGCGGTAATAAAAACGCTCGTTTGCAACGTCGGATGTGATTTTATTGAAAACGGTTTAAGGAGCGCGTCTACAAGCACCGCTAATCGCTCGGTTTGTTCGCTACCTTCTAGATTGCAATACACAGCTGGTCCGGATTAGTCCGTATCCGCACTGTGTATTGCCTACCTGTGTTTAAGTCTCGATACAAAACAATTCCTGTCGACTGGCTATAAGGCACTTGTTAAAACACATCGATAGCGCGTTCTAATCTACTAGTGGCGACATCTAGTCTTGAATTTGTTAAACTTATTATTAAGTATAAAGTACTTATTTAGTAATAAATTATTGTATTTTTGATGGGAGAAGCCACTGGCTCCTGAAATAGTTTTTAGCATTTTTGGAGTCTACAGGTTCATAAACATTCTGTAACATTTTATTACTTATGACAATCCAATATATTTTATTATAATAAATATTATAAATTGGTAACATAGAATATTATAACGACTTTAGCACGTATTCTCCGCCCATTGTACCTTCTTTATAATGAGATTTTGTTATTTGTTTAAGGTGTACGATAAAGTTATTTCATTCATTCTCCTGTACCCGTTTCAGTCGCGATCAGTGCTCATGAGGAAAGAACTCTAAACAGTCAACGAAACGTCAGCAGGATATTAGTAAAGTACGTATAGAAATAATGTCCTAAAATGATACCAAACCACGATAATCTATCAGCGGTTATCATTTCGTTTTCGTAAAACGTAACGTATTTATCAATAACACTGGAGTATGCTAAAGTAAACGTCAAATAGTCACGGCGTGATTTCATTACCAGTGTTAAAAAAAGATTTTGTTTTCAATTTTTTGCTAAAAAAAAATACGAACTCTACGAAATATCAGCTCCTACTACGGTGACTACGAAATTTCGCTGATGTTTAGTCTTTGAAAAATGTAACAGATTTATTTTCTAACATCGATAAAACTGAGAAACTAAAAAAGTACAGTAGATTTCGCATCCTCCATTGAGTGACGTTATTTTTTTGTCGTAGTAATCATTTGGTGTGTAAAAATACTACATGCTACACCCACCAAGATACGTTATCTACGCAAAACGATAGCCTCAATCACAATCAGGCAAATGACCTATTTATTTTTGCAACAATTGAATTGACCGATAAGAGATGATATTATTTAATTGAGATAATTGACAAAATACGACAACCTAAGTGACGCGGCAGGCGACTGGCCGGTGATGCTTCGAATCCCGCTGCGGGACAAATGGTTGTGTTATGAAATGAACATAATATAGTGACTAAAAGCTATTTATCCGAACCTAAATATCAATCAATCAATCGGGTCGTCAAAAGTTACGTTTTTTTTAAATCGAGCTGCGGGTAAGGGCCTCTAGCTGACATCTAAATATTCACACGGTATGTCAATGTCACTTTACGTATCGATTGTCATTCCTTTTCAATTTGACAGATACGAACGTACTTTTTTCTCTACGCGTAATATCTTCGAACGTTATAAGCAAGCATAATGAGTTAAATAAATTAGTGAAATGAAATTGAAAACCTCCTTTTTAAGTCGGCTTCAAATTTTACTTGGTACTTTGATTCTCATTTTCAACAATGAATTAACTGCCACCTTACATTTACGAGACACTTATCTCATGTTATAACCATTTATGACATAAAAGTCGGGTTTCTGTAACTTTAGAATAGACATCCTCAAGAGAAGCAATTTTGATAATTTGCTAGGAAACAATTCTGTCAACTGTCGTGCGAGTCCCGCCACACCTGCTCTGATTGGTCGAAACTGTAGTTTCAACCAATCAGAACACAGCAGGCAACATGACGCAATGACAAGGACAATGTCCACGTTTGCCAACATCAGTCCTAAAAGACTGATGTGTTGACAGAAAAGTATGGTCCAATATGACGCCTCTCGGGGTTAACTGCTCGATGCTTGGCGCTTAAACGTTATGATAACTTAATAAAACTTGACTGTTAGATAAATTCTATCAGCGCAAAACAGTTATATTTGAACGAATTGACAGATGCTATTATAATATTATCTAGAACAAGCTTAGCAGTAAATTAATTTAACATTGTAAATAATAAAATGAAATTGAAAACTGACATTAAATCTAAATTGACATGAAATAATATGACCATTACGGATTGAAATAACATAAATAACAAAATAATGCACTTATACCCATCTTCTAATGTACCTACTTTGACTACCTGCAATGAAAATAAAACCTCGGTCTGCCGCCATACAATAATACAAAGTTCAATTGAGAGACTTAACTTTATTTACTGTAGATATTAATAACTAGTTTGTTTACGCAAAACCTCGGCCGGCCTACCTATCTGTTGCTATACCCTTAGACAGGGTTCATGTGAGATACCTACCTATAAACACCATCTATGTACCTACCATGTGAAAGCAATCAATGTATTGAGTATTGAATGAATGCAGAAAAATACTTTATTGTATAGCATAAGAAAAATAAAAACAACCAAACAAAACTTGAAATTACAGTGAACGGTATTATCGCTTAGAAGCTATCTCTTCCAGAAAACTTTTGAATGAAGGTGGTTTTACGAGCTTGTAAGAATGGCCTTTTTTTTCTTCATTTGGTAACTCTGTAAGTACTTATGAAAAGTTACTAACAACAATATGTAATAAATAAAATACATAAAGTACTTTGATGTACTTACTAGCTGTGCCAATGCCGCCCTCGGCCCCCAGCACATCGCGTCGCATCACCCTCCCGCGCTTTTACTTCTTTATCTCGGCGCCTAAGGTTCTTAGCGTGACGTTAAATAGCCTTTAACCTTTCTCGAGAGTAGGTCTATCAAATACGAATTTGTAGATTTTTTTAAATCCAACTGGACAAAAACTCTTAAGCTTTATTATTAATAACTTTAAAAACAATTGTATGCACTAAGGTAATCGTAATGAACTTAAAAAAAAACAAAAAAAAAATTATTAGTATAGATTATAATATTCATTCATTTATTTATGTATTTGTGAACAAGATATTTTTTTGGCAAAACTCGTGTTGTGTACTAGGTATAAACTACTTCGGGACCCTAACATAGCGTGGTTCGACACCTCTTGGGCAGATTTTACTCGATAGATAGGGGCGATAAGACCTCCCAAGCAGCATTTTGCAGCAGAAAGAGCAGGTTGCTCAAAAACAAAAAAAAAACAAAGAATGTGCCCCGCAGATGGTGCAGTTCTGCGAGGCTAATATTACTATAGCGGCGAAGGGCTTGCAATATGTCACGTGGAATGCTAAATTCTTGCAAAAGGCGGACATGTGCCAAATGTAATGTTTTTAAGTGCCACTGACACTGACGACCTATGTGGTCCAGTGGGCGCAGGCCCGCCAGTGACGCAGTAAGTTGCGGGTTCGATTGCCGCTGCGGAACAAATGTTTGTATGATCTGCAAATATTTGTCTCGGGTTCGACCGTTCCATGTATGTATTGGAAAAAAATGTATGTAAGTAGTTTATCAGTCATGTAGTTCCCATAATACAAGGTCTGCTCAGTTTGGGGCTAGATGATGCTTAATGAAACTGTCCAGCATTATTATTATTATTATACTAGCTTCTGCCCACGGCTTCGCCCGCGTGGTACCGGGAAAAAAGTAGCCTATGTGTTATTCTGATGTATAAGATATATTACCGTAAAGTTTCATCAAAATCCGTTCAGTAGTTTTTGCGTGAAAGAGGAATGAACGTCCTTCCTAACAAACTTTCGCGTTTATAATATTAGGATGATTACTGATTACCCTCAACTTGAAATCCTCTAAGATCTACACACTGAGTATGCATTTGAGAATCTCCATCATGGGGAATAATACATTTGTAAGCATGTTTTTTTTTTGTAAATACATAATATTATAGCCGAGAGCGGTGTCAATAAATAATGCTAGACATTTTTCACACATCACCATCTAGCCCCAAAGTAAGCAAAGCTTGTGTTATGGGAACTACATGACTGATATACTACTTTCTTTTTTTTTGTAAATACATACATATTATACATAGAAAATTACAACAATACAATGATACCATTAATTGACTCTACAAATGTTGCTGTGAAAAATAATTCCTTACTACTTTTATCAACTTAAATAAAAACTTGTATTTCTTTTTATTTGCTAGGCAAACATGCAAGTATTCCACCAAATAAGACAAAAAAATATTACATGAACGTAACATGATCATAAAAAAACAATATTGCGTATCATTTTAATTATTTCTTACGTCCGCAAACCGTTTACTTGGCCTTCATTGGGAAATACTTAGCAACGATATAGCTTTTGAAACTATCTTTAGGATACTATATATACCTAACTATATATGTGAATACAGGTTCAAGAGGCAATTGATATTACCGAACACAGGAATTTTAAATGAAGATACTTTTCAATTATCTAGAGTCTAGAATCGTGTGGTGAGTTTGTGCAGGAATCGAAAAAAAACATGGTACCAGCTGCGCGTTTGGATGAGTGGTGTTTGTTAGGGCCGTGATATACTCGAATGTGACAGCGGTACCATTTTCAATAAAACAGTGAAAGGTAGATCGATTCGTCTGAAACTAACATCCAATCGCAATAACCTCAGTTCCTCCCGTGATCATGGTACATGCAACTGTGCCGAAACATCAAGATACATTCTAATTCACAAATCATGGTTAATATTCCGTTTTCAATAAAAAATATACTAACCACTTCTTCACATTCCTTTAAATCTAGTCCATCTAAAGGTTGCCCGGAAGAGATCGCTCTTAGCGATAAAACCGTCCATTGTATCACGCCATTCTAGTTTTAAGTTCCTTTGTTAAGTGTTTTTTAATCCTAGTGTTATGCAATACAGTTATCTGTCTATCTGATAGATAGATAGATAGGGTCTGGGTGGTTTCTATGTATAATATGTACTATGTATTTACAAATAAAAAATGTTTATAAGTATATCAGTCATGCAGTTCTCATAATACAATCTCTGCTTAGTTTGGGGCTATATGATGCTGTGTTAAAATGGCCAATATTATTTATCTATTTATACTAAGCAACATGTTTAACAACAATATTGTAAAACACTTAAACAATAATTATATATATTAAATAAATCATTAATAGTTCAAAAAAATAGTGGTATAAGTACCCTTTTACTTTATATAAAGCAAACAAAAAAGTTACAGTCTGTAATTTTGCATACAAAAGTGGAATTTTGTCATTTTATTTGAGAGGTTTCTGTGAAGTTTACAAATATTTCTCAAATCATGTTGGCAGGCTGTTACAACCAGATGGTGTAGAAGGCGTTGCTGTTTTAAGGCATTGCAAAAAACGTTATTCGTGTCGAGTTCAGACAAATAAAGCCATAGAAAGAAACTTTATATAATAAAAAAAACAACCAACGTCAGATAAAGCAAACGAAAAAAATTACAGTCTGCAATGTTGCATACAAAAGTGGAATATTGTCATTTTAATCGATAGGTTTCTATTTAAAGTTTACAAATGTTTCTCAAAGCCAATAGGCCTGTTAGCAAGCTGTTACAACCAGATTGGGTAGAACGTGTTGCTGTTTTTTGGCATTGCAAAAAACGTTATTCGTGTCGGGTTCAGACAAATGAAGCCATAGAAAGAAACTGTACATAAAAAAAAAACAACCAACAGGGTGATTCAACCCCATTTAGGCCAGACTTCATAGTCAAATAGGGACCCCCTCTCCTAGGGGACTGTTCAGGCGCTAAATAGAAATTCAAGTGCAAATTCAACCTTTATACACCTAGCCGTAAGGCGAATGCTGAATCATGGATTTTGGGGGACTATTCAACCCCTGACTATGAATTCAGGCATAAGTCGCCTTTACTTTAGATAAAGCAAACGAAATAAATGACAGTCCGTAATTTTCGTATTTGCGAGTGACCCCGTATTGACCGAAATAAGACGTTTCACATCAAAAGTCACGGACTAATTGACCTACCCTCGTACATTGAAAACACCCAGACACAAAAAAACGGAGATTGTGGAGATCGAAGGATCATATAGAAACGTCAACTTGAAACTATGTCAATTTAAAAAAAAAAATTAAAATTTCGCCGATTTCTCGGTGATGCAGAAACCCTGCTTGGTGCCAATCGTACAAGATAAACTCATTCAAGGGAGAATTGATCAAACAATTTAACAGGTTAAAATGTATCAACCAAACACTATACTAAGTACACCCCGGCCACTTCAAAATCTTATATAATTTTCTCCATCCAAAGTTTGACTGGAAGAGATCACTTTTAAGCGATAAGATCGCCCATTGCACCTTTATCATAATGTGTTACTGTTTATTTCGTCTGTATCTCAAGGTGTACAATAAAGTATTTTCATTCATTCATTCATTCATTCATACGCTTTATAATAATAATGTATATAATCTTAATGGTTATTTATTTCCTCTATGTGTATAATCTATTGCCAAAAATATGGTATTGTTAAAGATATGCAATTTCCAAGTAGGCTATCGCTATATCTTATCCCATTTCCTACTAATATTATAAACGCGAAAGTTTCTGAGGATGGATGTTTGTTGCTCCTTCACGCAACAACTACTGAACGGATTTTGATGAAACTTTACAGTAATATATAGCTTATACATCAGAATAACATATAGGCTACTTTTTATATGGGTACCACGTGGGCAGAAGCTAGATTACTATAAGCTTAGCGATACCACTCTGATCTCGTCAGAGGTTCCTGTTAATTTAATAAAAAAAAAAAGGTAGTAGGTACCTATTATTATATACATAATAATACAAGCAAATATAGTATTAGTATTTTAGGAACACTTCCATCTAGTGATCTGGATCAGTTGAGCTATCTATAGATCGTTCGCAACGGTCTTAAGATGGGTAGCAGACGTTGTACAGACGTTGACACAGCTAGACTAGTTTACTTCAGCTACTTCCACAGCATTATGTCGTACGGTATACTGCTGTGGGGGAGTGCTGCTGATATCAATACCATTTTTGTGCTGCAGAAGAGGGCTATTCGAGCAATTTATAATATGGGCCCCAGAGAATCACTTCGCGAAAAGTTTAAAGAAATAAATATAATGACATTCCATTGTCAATACATTTATGAAAATCTGATGTATGTTCACAAAAATATTAATTTGTTTAAGAAAAAAAGCGATAATCACAATGTTAATACTAGAAATAAAGATAAACTCGCTGTTGCCACTTGTAGACTCCATAAAGTTGGTAAATCGTTTAAAGGGCACGGTGTACGCTTTTATAACAAACTCCCAAGAGATATACAAAAATTATCAATTAACAAATTTAAAAACGTAATTAAACAAAAGCTTTATAAAAAGGCATACTATAAAATATCTGATTATTTAGATGACAAAAACTCTTCCAACTCGAACCTATTGTTTTGTAAAAGGATCATTAAAAAGAATAACCAGCCTTGTTTTCTTGCCTTTCTTTCCTGGCTTGGTCGCGGAGGAACAGGCACCTAGATAAAAACCGACGTTTCAAAGTGGTCCTAGTGATTTTATTGAATAAATGAATTTTGACTTTGACTTTGACTTTGAGCTGTTTCATATTTTGTATATACCTACTTGAACATAGATAGATAGATAGAAGATATAATTCTTTATTGTACACCAAATAACACATCAGCTTAGTTAAGTACTATCAACTTTAACAATGTTGTACAATGGGAGGTCTTATCGCTAAATAGCGATCTCATACATAATTGTATAAATAAATGTATTCTTTTAAAAAAAAAACTAAATTAAAAAGCAAATAAATAATTTTAAATTAATCCTCCTAAATTATCCTATATAATACAAGCAAATATATAATTTTAAACTTTGATAATTTTAGTTCGGGATATATTATTGTGATTATATTTTCCTGAATGTTATTTACATTTTAAGGTCATCCGAATCATCGATTATTATGAATATATAAAACACAGTTTCCTTATAAATACAATTTTGTACATAAAAATAACTATTGGCAGTTTAAAAAAGTTAAAACTCTTAAGCGCTTGTAATTTACCTACTCTCCTTCGTTCCACGCATAATGGACCAACTTGGAGTCCGAATGCGGAAAAGGGAGTCCATCTACATTACCTACTCTCCTTCAAACCGAAAAACAGCAATGCTGGCGTTACTGCGTCCCCGGACAAACTTTACATAATAAGGACCAACTTATTTAATAAATGACGAGTTTAAATATTTGTTGCTGATTATCTCCGTACCGAATGGACGGATTTGGATGGAATTTGATACACGGCTTCGCTCGCGCGGAACCCGGATAAAAAGTAGCCTATGTATTATTCTGATGTATAAGCTATATTACTGTAAAGTTTCATCAAAATCCGTTGAGTAGTTTTTGCGTGAAAGAGTAACAAACATCCATCCTCACAAACTTTCGCGTTTATAATAGTTAGGATAGGATTTATCAAAAGTCAACCATTCTGAAAAGAGTCAAAATCGTTCCGCCATATCTGAGTTTAAGGCCCAAATTCATAGTCAAATAGGGGCTCTCCTAGGGGACTGTTCAGGCGCTAAGTAGAAATTCAAGTGCGAATTCAACCTTTATGCACCCAGCCATAAGGCAAATGCTGAATTTTGGGGGGCTGTTCAACCCCCGACTATGGATTCAGGCTGTCTACCACGAAGTCGTCCACCACTATTAGAAGTCCATTCGAATGTTGTTCTCGATCTCTCTTATTCTTATATTTTGTTCTTATTATTAAGATAAGATAATGATACAGTTTCACATGGTCCAGACATTCAAGCATGAAGTATGAAGCGATACCTGTGAAATGTTTTAACAACGGATTATCTCTCCGTTCCACATTCTAGGTCTGAAAGCCTGTATTCTGATTGAGAATAATGTAAAACTATGTATTATTCTGACTGATGTAGAACGAATAATACATGTAAAAAACTTAAAAATAATCACTAAGATTAGACAGTTATTATTATCAGTGTATCATAATAACGTTTATGTTTTACTAGCTTCTGCCCACGGCTTCGCCCGCGTGGTACCCGGTTAAAAAGTAGCCTATGTGTTATTCTGATGTATAATCTATATTACTGTGAAGTTTAATCAAAATCCGTTCAGTAGTTGCTGCGTGAAAGAGCAACAAACACCCATCCTCACAAACTTTCACGTTTATAATATTAGAAGGATGTTGTTTCTTATAGTTAGTAATTTAATTTAGCAGCCTTTGTTCGCTAACAAAACCCTTAATGACGACTGGTAGATAATTCAGTAAAGCATTAAGACCACCCTTTGTAAAATTTTCGTATGCAATAAAGAATAAAATATACGAACATAAAATTAACTTCAATGAATAACCGCTAATGAGAACTGGTATATAATTCAGTACAGCATTAAATCCACCCTTTGTAAATATTTCGTGTGTAATAAAGAATTAAATAAATAAAATATACGAACATAAAATTTACTTCAATGAATAACTAATTACCAGCTGTCTACGCAACAAAACTCCACACAAGAACCGATCAATAAAAACAGCACTAATAAAAACCACAGGAATGCATTTTAACCGTAATGAGAACACAATAGCACTATTGTCGCACTATGCACTTCACTGCACAATAGATTCACGAACGTCACTATGCGCGCGCGTCGGTCGAAGCACTGAAGGAAACATGCGCGAAGACCGGTAGAGAGGGATGGATAGAGATTTGTTTTTGCTGCGATAGCGTTATTGTAGAGTAGGTTGGAACAGATGGTAGAAGAAAGAAAGGTTGCCTACATCGATGGACCCTCTAGAAGTATCTCTATGTAAATACACGTTCTGCAGTACGTAAGTACAGCAAACACCTAATCTTTGTAATTCATGCCACTTTTAATCCTCCGGGACTCAATTAAATAACTCTATTATCGTTTGGATATTAGACCATGAAAAATGACAAAGTATTGAAGGTTCAAATTTAATTCTTGTAAGCAAGTGAGTAACGATGGCAAAAGGTAGTTAATTATTATTTTCACATTGAAAATAAATAATTAAAACAAATCTAATATATTTGTACCATCAGAACAATATAAAATAAAAAACAAACTCGCAGGCCTTATTGAAATCAATGGAGCCACCATTGATTTCATTTTTTTTAAGATTTTTTTTTGGTCTTATCAATTTTTTATTTTATTTTAAACAGGTTAACAACAAACGTGACCTTTGTTGATGTTGGACCGCAAAACTATTTTGCTACTCAGCTCGTTAAAGTTGGTTTCAGATGGTTTAAAACTTTCGACCGAGGCAGCCAAAATTCAGTTTAAACCCTAGGGATTCAAAATGATGTGTGCTGGATTTGCGTTTTGAAACAAAGTTTGAGTCATTAAGTTTGTTTGAAATTGTGTTATATTTTATTAAACTGGAGTTTTTAGAAATTGAGTTATATTTTATTAAACTGGAGTTTTTAGAAATTGTGTTATATTTTATTAAATTGAAGCTATGTAAGATTTAATTTGATTTTAACAATAACAATACTAAATATACGTCTGCATAAAAATAGGTAATCAAAAAAGAAAATCAGTCTAAACCTGTCTATACTAGGTTTAAGCAGACGTGTCTTACGTCTGCTTAAACCTAGTATAGACAGGAATAAGTATCTTGTTGTAGTCATAAAAAAATTACGAAAAAAACTGTTATTACCCGCGACGTAAGGAACTCGTATATGCATTTGCCATAAGAGGTTGTTTGTTTAATCGTGTCTGCAAAACGGGTAATCTGATTTTAATGCGGTTTTTCGCAATCATTTTATAAGCCTTCTAGGATGGTCTCAGATAGGTGTTATTGCCACAAATCACAAGGAGTGACTGCAATTGATGATGGAAAAACATGGATTTAAAAATGTTTGTTAAAATTGGCTTGTTTTGTGTAGGCACCATTTTCGTAAGAAACGTTTGCCTCATCTATACGATTTAAGCGTATTAACTCATTCAATGTTTACATCAAACGATATGAGGTTTATTGAGATGGATCTGCGGTGGATGTAGCTGTCATTTGAGATTTTATGTAATCAGTATCACAGACAATCGCAGCTCGTAATAATCTTATTACTGTGATCATCACTACTTTATGATGATCATCAAATAATTCAGAATTTCAAAACTAATTGACTGGTGGGCGTTAAAACACATCTTAGAATGTTTATTTTAAATAATATCAAATATAGTTTTTTTACTACTAAAGTGGCTATCAATCATCCGGCTCATCTGTTTGTAGGAGGTTACCGTAACCTTTGGACGCTTTAACACCAGAAGTATCACTTGCCGTTGCCGACCCTGAGACATAACCTGTGAAAAGTAATTTCACCGGCACCCTTCAAACAGAAACACAGAAATGCGGATAATCCGTTCAGGACATTAATTGTAACAGACAAACAAACAAATCCTACTATCCTACTAATATTATAAACGCGAAAGTTTGTGAGGATGGATGTTTGTTACTCTTTCAGGCAAAAACTACTAAACGGATTTTGATGAAACTTTACAGTAATATAGCTTATACGTCAGCATAACACATAGGCTTTTTATCCGGATACCACGCGGGCGAAGCCGTGGGCAGAAGCTAGTACGAAATACGAAAAACGTATAAACGGGCTTCCAGGTCCTCGCGGGTAAACTATTTCTTTTTGCTTTTTAATAATAATTTCAAAACCCTCGAAGTGTTTTATCGTCTATTGCAATTCCTGGCGACCAATCAAAGAATCATCTTTGAAGTCATACAAAGCGATTGCGAAAAACTACGTTACATCACATAAGCCGTTTCGGAGATAAATGGTAACAGACAGACAAACAGACAAACGGGCAAATAAACTCTTATTTGTCCGTTATGGCAAACATATCATATTGTATCTCCTTACGTCGTGTGTAAAAAATATATTTATTTTGCTATCCACACCAAAAACAAAATCACAAAAGATTTTCTTATCAATTCTTATCCAAGTCAAGCTATTAAAACTACATAATGAAGCGATAACTTAAAAACAGTAGCTGGGAATTTAACAGCGTGTTGAAAAGATAATCCATACGACGATGAAAATAAGGTTCTAAAAAAGTGTATAATTTACCGGAGGGCTACTGCGAAACTATTCCGTAGGTAAGTTCCGTAGAACATAGCTCTCAGAATAAGCAAGTTGACATGATTGTATCGGATCATGGTGCTTATAAAATATAATCCTTAAACCTCTTATTCACAATCAGCTAACTTTAGAGGGTCGCTAAAATTATTAACCTCTTAACTCTAAACCTTTTTTACACTAAACAAAGGATAGAGGCAGACGACGTTTAGCACGTTAGTTAGTAAATGATTATGAATAAGAGGGTTAATGTTTATTAAAAATAATAAAAAGGTAACCGCAATAAGGCCCTAAAGAATTTATATTTGACTAGCTGCGCCCCACTGTTTCACCCGCTTAAGTTTCGATTCCGTGGGAATATCGGCGATCTAATTAAATTTTAGAACACAAAAGCTGCTATTCTGACTTAACTATGCTAGTAAGATATATTCCCTCGCGGATTTTTTTGTAGGTAATAATGTAAATCAATAGTTTTCTCAGCGCATAATAAATTTTATAGGAAAATTTTTGCTATGGGTTACATTATTACAATTTTCTTAAGGATCTCTATTTTTTTTAAATAAATTATAGCCTATGTTACTTCCTGATAATTTAGCTTTCATTTAGTGAAAAAATGGTTAAAATCGGTCCATTACTTTCGGAGCCTATTCGAAACAAACAAATAAAAAAAAATCCTCTTTATAATATAAGTATAGAGTATATTTCGCGAAAATCTCCTATATTTTACAACTTACAAAACTTTTTTATTAAGTACCTGTAACGTTCATGTACGCACACATCACATCGGGGTCACCAATTTAACAGTATTTATTTCCGTCTTCACTATTGGGTTAAAGTTCAATCACATTCAGTTGAAGATAACGTTGGTATTTTTATTACTTCAATTACAATAATTTCACTTCGCTTTATGCCTGTCGGGTAACGACTGGCGTGCCTCGTGCAATACCTCAGTCGTTGGTCAAAGGTACGATCGTTGCAATATTACATGAGTGAGTACATGAACGCAACATACCCTTCTCCCATATATTGGCTTCTAACCCATTAAGTAATAATAAGGCTAGAATGTAAATATAACTATTTTTGAAATGTGCAATTAAACATATATTTTTTCAACGCCTTTAATAATAAATAAATAAATAATACTGGACACTTTTCACACAGCATCATCTAGCCCCAAAGTAAGCAGAGCTTGTGTTATGGGAACTACATGACTGATATACTAATTAAATACTTTTTTTTACATATTATACATAGAGAACACCCAGACCCGAGACAAATATTTGAACATACAAACATTTGTCCCGCAGCGAGAATCGAACCCGCAAACTTCTGCGTCTCAGGCGAGTCTTCGCCCACTGCGCCACAAAGTCTTTGACACCAATGTCTCAAACTATCATCTAATTTCAATTAATCTTTTACCAATATTTAGAATTCAACCTTCAGGGTGGACATAGGTTGTATATTATTCCGTAAATGAAAGAGCTTTCCGTGGAGACCAATTTTGCAAGGTCAACTTTCTTAGGAACGCTGCCTTAACAGTAAGAGGTACTTTTTATCTGAGGCCAGTAGCTTTATGAAATTTGTTAATAAATGAAAAATTAACTACATAAACTAAAGTGCAGATTATTGCAATATTGATCAATAAATATAGATCGTTTCAGAGTACCCCCCAGGCAAGTAGGTCAACGACATGATAACGATGGGATGCATGGATTACATCATAATTAGAACAACAATTTGTTGTACGGATAGCAAAACCATTTAAGGTCTTACTTATAAAGATTTCAACGCATTAGCGTTGCCATTCAGCGTGGCAATGCGGTAGTGATCTGGATCAGTTGAGCTATCTATAGATCGTTTGCAACCATCTTTAGATGGCTAGCTGTTTCATCTGTATTTTTTGTATTTACCTACTTGTAAATCGTTATATGAATAAATGTATTTAATTAATAAACATTAGCTTAAAAGAGTTTTGTTGAATTTTAAATGTTCAGTTAACTAACTATTCAAAAATCTTTATAAGTAGGTAAGGCCTTTTCTTTTGTGTTGTTTGGGGAAGAATAAATAGATTTTCTTTTCTTTCTTCTTTCTTTCTTTACTGTGTAGACTACTGTGTAGGTACCGGCTCTTTCTTGGTCACCCTACGTTAGGTCGGAATTTATACTATCACTAATTTTTCCAGGCAGAGTAACCTCTAAAATTAACACTCCTAAGCGTAAACATAAAATTTACAATATTTAGAAGTTTTGACTTGGCTTAATCAGGCAAAATGAGAGTCGCATGTTAAACCTCAAATCTGTTATGTAATGTCAAAGTCACACGTTGTTACTCATTGAAATCACAAGAATCATATATAGAGGTGTATAGACACTTCCCGAGGTCCTCCGACTGTTATAGCGGGGATCGGCAGCTTAACGTGTCCCCCGAAACAATACTAACTAGCAATGATTACCTATTACTGCTGCAGGCTGAAGATTGCAAGGTATGAGCTTACCTGAAAAAAAAGAAGAAAGAATTAAAAATTAATAATTTTAAGCAGTTTTATTTTACCACTTGCTGTGACACGGCCGTCCTCGGCCCATCCGCGCTATTACTTATTTTGCTCGGCTCCTAGGGGCTGTACCTTGATGTTAAGTAGCCTATAACCTTCATCGAGAATTGGGCTTACTAATGCAAAAAGAATTGTTCAAATCCGACTGGTAGTTCCAGAGATTAGAGCGCTCAAACAAAAAAGTAGTATGGATTCTTATTCCGAACAATTCTTGAAATCACACAAATCGATAACATTACTAAGATACTTACATGAGTAAGTTAATAGAAGACTACCCAGATAAAAGCTGAATTCAATTAAGGTTCTGTGCCTTTACGAAAAGCTTTTTCTACAAAACGGGCTATATTTCACTATGCAAATATATTTAAAGCCGTATTGCAATCTAGGCCACGGCAAGGACGCTAGCTAGGACCTGGAGCGTTTCATACCCTGGAGAAGAAAACAATAATGCACTGAACCAGTCCAAAAGATTGGTTGTTTGGAAAATTGCATGGTTCGTGCACCGTTCATGTTCAGTCCATCATTTATTTCTATAGCGCTACATAGACTCTTGTATAACGTTTATTGACTCTTGTATAGATTTTTTATTTTTTTTCTTGTGGTCCATTTTCTCTTGCGACGCCCCCTATTGACTTGTCGTTTTATAGCCTATCTAAGAAGCATCCTTAAAAACGTACAAAACGATTTCGGAAAACATCATTATAATACGATAAGCCGTTTTCTAAATTCGTATATCGTATCGTTTTCTAAACAAACGGCTGGACGTCGAGTCCAGTTCGTTTTTTTTTCGAGTTCGTTTCCCACCGCGGGACAAATATTTGTATGATCTACAAATATTTGACACGGGTCTGGCTGTTTTCTATGTATAAATATGTATGTAATTACAAAAAAATGCATATAAGTAGAATATCAGTCATGTAGTTCCCATAACACAAGCTTTGCTTACTTTGGGGCTAGATGATGCTGTGTGGGAAATGTCCGGCATTATTATTATTAAGGTTTTTATATAAATAGGTATATTTTCTAGTCCTAAGAAAGAAAGAAAGAAGGGAAGAAAGAAATAAAGAAAGAAAGAAAATGTTTTTATTGTCCTGTTACTACATCCTCCCAGCCAAGACTCCGAGCTATTCTGTAGCTACGTCAAAGCCGAGGAAGTTATTCAGAAAACCGCTGCGAGCTATGGATGCATATTGCAAGGATTCTATAGCCGGAAACTCTTTCATTTTGGTTTTAAAAAGCGATCAGGACTTTAGTTAGTTCGTTTTATAACCAGAGGGAAGAAGTATCACGTATCTTTGGCACTAAGGGTAAATAAATAATAATGCTGGACATTTTTCATACAGCATCATCTAGCCCCAAACTAAGCATAACTTGTATTATGGGAACTACATGACTGATATACTACTTATATACTTTTTTTGTAAATACATACATATTATACATAGAAAAAACCCAGACCCGAGATAAACATTAGCTTATCATACAAACATTTGCCCCGCAGCGGGAATCGAACCCGCAACCTTCTGCGTCTCAGGCGGACCTTCGCCCACAGCGCATGGCATTTGGCATTTGAGGTCGTCAAATGCCAAATGCCATGTTACACCAGAGTGGGAGACCGTATTGTACGTCCATGGAAAGCACAACCATGGAATGCACACCCCTGGAAAGTACAGCCAGTATTACAAACCATTTGGTTTGAATTATCTGGGTGTGCTTTCCATGGTCGTACAATACGCTCCGTACAAACTAAACACATGACGGTATTGCACACCCCTGGAATGTACACCCCGGATTACGAACCAATATTCTCGATGCTCATTGGTCGAGAGTTCGTCATATCCTTGACCTCTCATTGGTCGATGCGAAGTAGTCACATGACGAAGACGAGCCTCGTTTGCACTGAGCAAGTTCTAATATGTTCAACCAAGCGTTGTAATGCAAACAATAATCCTTCCTAGCCAAATCCGTCTTGGATTGGTTAGGTTATTAGGTTTTTTTTTATTACCACTCAGAAAAGGAGGATTGAAATCCGAACTTTACCCAACAAACTCGGGTGTTTTTTTTTTAATAATAAAAAACTTTAAGAAATAAATAAAACCAACCGGTTTTTTTATCTGCAAAAAACGACATAAATAACTGATCTACTTAAATTAATTCACTAATAGCGTTAAATACGCTATTTGACTCGCACATGAAAACAGAGCATGAAATTGGTTCGTATTCCATGGCTGTACATTCCAGGGTTGTAAAAAACTGACCGTACAAGGTCAACACGTGTAGGGAATGCACGCCCAGGAATGTACGCCCAGTATTATAAACCAAGTATTTGAAACCAATGGTTTGTAATACTGGCTGTACTTTCCAGGGGTGTACTTTCCATGGTTGTGCATTCCATGGACGTACAATACAGGGACTCGAATAGCCAATACTGGAAATGATTACTCTATAGTTGATCGATGAATGATGAATGAACATGTAAGCCAACTAAAATCGAAATACAATACGAAAGCGCACCGCAAGATTTTATTCCACTTAACTTTGCTGGATTTCTAGTGTCTGGATCTCTCAATGACAAAATATTAAAATAAGTTCTAAGAGGTTTCACTGAACAAACTTTTCAACGAATTAGTTGTGGTTATTGTAAATAAATAAAAATATAAACCTTAGGTACGTAAATATTTATAAATGCACAACACTGTAAAATATGTAGGATGTTTATCTATGGAATACGAAAACAGCTGTCACAAAGTAGCAGCCGCAATTAAAATAATATGGGATAACTTGTTCACTCCATGAAGTTTGGCGGTATACCTATTTACACTCTCAGATAGACTGGATTATGATTTGGTAAAACGAAATAATTCGTGATTTTAGACTCAGGATAAGACTTATCCATTTTGTAATTATTGTAATATATTTAATTAAGTTTGACATGAATTTTGATATTATTGGTGATGTATTGTTAACATGTGTAACCGATTGGTTTATAAATGATGTTTTTGAAATTTGACCTGTAATGTTTTGTTACCAATAAATTGATTAATATGATTAATATCCAAGTTTTTCCAAAGTAATGCCTGTAAAGCACCACCATATTCTTGTACATTTTTCACATTTAATCACATTTTATTATATATTTATTAAAACCCGGTCGAGCACCAAAGTATTTTGCCACTCGAAATTAACACGTGCTCAAAACGATGTATGTAAAACATCGTGAGGAAACCGGTATGCTCAAGAACCAACAATTCGAAGGCATGGGGCATTCGTTTAGTGTTCCAATAAGCGGCGATAGGCTTGCAACCTGTCACGTTGAAAGCTTACTTGCAAAAACGCGAGCATGTACCAAATGTAAATGTTTGGAATTACCTCTGACTAACCTCTACTTATCTCTACGTATCCTCAAAGATCTACGAACTGTTCATATTGTAAAAACGGGAATTTTCACGTACTGCACTATCGGTGAAGGCACCGACTAAGTTTCGACTCATTCCGAGAGTCTTCATCAGGGTGAGTGGTTGCGACTTTCTCCTTCCGCGTCGCGCCGTGCCGTGAGTGCATTTTACAATATGAATAGGCAAGTTCACGATAGTTTTTGGAATAAAAAATCTACGAACTGACTATGTACCTGAAAATGTCTATCATAGGGTATAAAACTAGTATTTATCTTCGAATAAAACTTGTCTATAAAATGGTGCAAATCGCAAGTAACCAGTATCTCTGTCAGTAAATAAACTTGATTCCTTCGCAAACACAAATAAAATCCAGTTTGCACCTGCAAAGTCTGAATAAAACAGTTAAGTGCTCTCCAGTGACGCTCGTAAAGCTGACCCTCCAGTGAAATACAGCTAGGGGTCTAGACATATGGTTCTCAAACAGGCCGTTTTGATTGACTATCCACGTGTGATGCTACGCGCATCACACGCTTGAAACCTCTTTGTAGCGGTTATCAACCAGGCACCACGCGGTCCATGATCTCTAATAACCAACCTACCTACGGCAGCAGCAGGTTTTCTTCAAACGCTTCGTGTTGTTAGGCGTTTAGTTAGGGTTCCGAAGCAGTCCCTCTCTACCCTGACGCCAACTCGCAGAGACAACTATCTCTGGGTCAATTGGAAGTGAAGCTTTAGGATTTTATCTTCAGGTGTTGCTTGGATGGTCCTTAACCTACCTTCTTGGAGTTTGACAGAATGACATTGGCATATGGTGTAAATTGTACTAGTAAAGCGTGCAGCCAATAGATGGCGTCAAAAGCGTCGAGTGGTAAATCGCTGCGCAACTGACCTAACGGTTTGTGTCAAAATAGGTATATAGGCACAATCCACAGATATTATAACACTATGAATGTATGAAAATACTTTATTTAACTGAAAGTACAATGGGATATAGCGAAATCTATGTAATTGTAAGAATGGCTGGTGGTGCCCGTAATTATAATACTATACTAGGTACTAACGTACTGTGACGAGCGAGGCCTAGCTACGGTACGCTAGCGCCATCTCTTATCAAGTGGACGCACTACTTGTTACCGCCATCGACTAGCATTAACCGCACTAGAAAAGGACGGAAGTTTCCAGAATGTTCGCGACGGTACGAGATGGGGCGAAGCGAGGCATACGGGCCTACGAGATTGTTCTGGAAGAGACGTCTTACGAGATATATAAGCGCGGCAAGCGACCGGTAGAGTCAGTTTTCTTTTCAAGATTGGAAAGTGAATTATTGGAAGTGATTCGAGAGCGATACCCAGTGACTAGTGAAGTGACAGTTGCACTAGTGTTGTACCAAGTGATACAGTGATGTAGTGTTTTTATTTTAATTGTGTAGTTTCGTTGTGTTATTTGTTCAGTTGACATTTTTATTGAATGATTTATTAATACAGTGTTTAATTTGTCCTAATTATTTTATCCCGAACCCTAGCTCGTAACAGTACCATTACCGACTGTTATTTTGCGACCCATGCATCATTCAGATTTATCTCTGTGTGATGGCGCTAATGGCTATAAAACTAATATAGACCACCAGTATACAGTCACAGCTACCCTATTTATGACGCATCTAAACGCTGCGGGGAAACTAAATTAAAAACTGAAGCCTGAAGGAATTTAAATGTGAAATTTAACGACCTTATAACCGCTTTGGTAGAAGGGCGGGCCTCGGCTCGTATCCAGGGCATCGTTTATCATCCACATGTTTGGTAGAGATCTTACGAGATCCTCTTCAAAAACATTTTGTCGCTTTTTCTGTTATCCAATTGATTTGAAAAGCATACCTGTCAAGTCAGGTTATGACGACAATGATATATTATAGTTACAGTGAACTGAATTGATGAAGCTGGCGGTACAGAATATAATGAGATACGCATTATAATATTTGTGCTGGGCCCAGGTGTACTGCACGGCACTCGTAGTTACCGAAACTCACGACACAGGGGTCCCTAGTGTGGGGTTATGTTACTGTTGGGTGTTAAAGATGACTTGGCCCAAAAGTATCTAATGCCAGATTTTCAATACCCCTAGTCTTATGCGACATAGCTCTAAGAATTAGCCAGTTGAAACGGCAATGGGCGGGCCATATGGCGCGTAGAATAACAAACGCTAGGGGAGAAATGTTCTCGTATGGCGACAACGAACCGGGGGGCGCAGTGTAAGAAGGTCCTCTCATCTGATGGAACGTTGGAATCTTAAAGATTGCGAAAAGTCGGTGGAAAGCCGGGGTTATCGGGTAAGCGTCAAAATTCAAATCATCATCATCAGACAACTGTTGGGCATAAGCCTCTCCCAATACGCGCTACTGAGCTAAGTGTTTGGCTCATCCACCTTCTGCCCCCCGCCTTTCTTATGTCAAAGTCAAAGTCAAAATGCATTTATTCATAATCACAAGGATCACGTTGAAACGTCGGTTTTATATACTGACTGTTCTTTCGCGACCAAGCCAGGAAAGAAAGGCAAAAAAGAAGGCTGGTTATAATTTTTAATGATCTTTTTACAAAACAATAGGTTCGAGTTAGAGCATTTTCGATCCCAAGAGTTTTTGTCATCTTAATAATCGGATATTTTATGGTATGCCTTTTTATAGTTTTTGTTTTTATTTTTGTCATCGTTCCATCTAGCCGGGGGGCGCCCCTCACAAGGCATGCAACGACGCGGTCATGACTCAAGAACTCGTTTACCCCAACACACCCGTGTTGATATACACAATACACCCCAATGTGGGACGTCAGTGCAGACCCCCAACTTAGTTAGCTCCCCAACTTAATAAAACTAATTAGAATTAGTCGCTAGATGGTGCTCCATTTATTTTTGGACTTCTACAGGCTGTTGAAGATTTCTTGGACAAATCTACAAGTTTTATCTCTATAGTATATCATTCAGTGGATAGAAGCTGGATCTCGAAACTAGGCCATCGCCCGCGGCTCTATTCCGCGATGCAGCGTAATTTCCGCCCGGTGCGTGGTTGGTAGCTCTGCGCTTCATTTTCTACTGTTTACACTGAAATAATGTTTTTGGGAGTAAATATTTTTGATAGATAAATAGATAAATAATTTATTTGGAACGACTTATTTATTAAGTATATAACTAATATGGTTGGTTGGTGATGAGGTAAGTAGCCACAAATTTTAATGGGACTCGCAGAACTGGTGTAGGTAAGTAGCGCGCTTATCTTCCGTCCTCTCCCAAAATCAGTAGCAGATAGCTTCGATATAAAACTAACAGTTTCTTATCCAGGTACTTTTACTAGCTTAAAGAGAAATATGGGAAGAATATGGGATGCCATGCGAACCGCGCACGAGCTTCAGCGCGTAGTGCAGGACGCGGAGGGAGAGCGTCGCGATCACTCACCCTGATGAAGACTCTCGGAATGAATCGAAACTTAGTCGGTGCCTTCACCGATAGTGCGGTACGTGATACATCCCGTTTTTACAATATAAATATGGGAACCTTGTTATAAACAAGGTGTCACTACACTAGACGGCAGCACTAGTCCGGTTATAAAGTAGTACAAACCCACTGCAACTTCTTTCGGCAACTCACCGGTTTTTTCTTGGTCATACTGCCTTGGATCAGTGCTCTGACCAGCCTCCTAAATTCAATAGCAAAATGTCTACGTGAAGGAGTCAATGGCACGATTTTTTCCAAACTTATTTAGCAATGTCCAGAACTTCTAAATGGAAAAGGTAATGTTTGGACTGAGACGTGCAAGTTGAACGTTTGCATCTTTGTTTCTATGTAGGTACTTGTCCGTGGCATCGTAGCTCCCAAAATAATAAACGGATTTTGTTTTTTTTTGTGTGAAAGATGCTCAATATTTTTACTTTTTTATCTTAACGGCCCGGCGTACCCTATTGAAATGCGTTTTTTGCAATCGATCTGTACGACTTCAAGGATGATTCATGGATAGGTTTTATCTAAACAAGTCAACCCCTATTGCAAAAAATGAAACAAAACACGTCGGTGTTTTTAAATTTTGCAAAAATTTATATGTTAAGTTATGGCATTTATTTATTTATTGCCCTCATGCACATAACAAAATTTGTATAGGTCTAAGTAATGCATTAAATAGGCAGGTACGTACATGAGTCCACCCTACTGCTCAGCCTACTGAGTGTAAAGGGGGCTGCTTGAGGAATGGATTAAGGGCAAATCATTGAAAAGGCAAAAATAACAAAAAATAAGGCAAAGGCGAAGAATTAAATTGAAAAGGCTTCCAGTTTTCCAGTTCGTTTGAGCCAGGCCATGTGTCCTAGTGTCAAGTAGCACGGCTGCCATCTGACGTATTTAGCAGAATGAGTTGGTTTTGTGGGAGAGTGGATCTACTATAAAAGGGCACCTGCTATAATGCTTGAACATTTCAACTGTACCCTAGATCCTAGTATACTTTCTACTATCCTCCTATAGTAAACAAATATAGCCTGGGGAGTACCCTATAAAATGGGGAGTTACGGAATGACAAAGTTTGTATGGAAAAATCTTAAGTTTTGATAAACATTAAAGAAACACGTGTATCTGTGTTTTACATAACTATAGTTAAAGAGTGAAACGAGGAACAAAGTTTTGAGTGAGAATCATTACGCGTAGTGCATATGTCATCAAACTTGTAATAATTTCGATTAACAAATAAAGAACTAATCATAATTTAACCCATTTAAAAAAAACTTTTTTTATAAGTTCTGTCTTTAAGATTTACTGATACAAACAGTTTTTTTTAATTTACCACTTAATAAATAGTTCGATTTGATTTGAAGGGCAAAAACCTTTTAGGTTATGGAACGTAAGAATATTTGTTACTAGCTTCTGTCCACGTCTTCGTCCGCGTGCTACCCCGATAAAAAGTAGCCTATGTGTTATTCTGATGTATAAGCTATATTACTGCAAAGTTTCATCAAAATCCGTTCAGTAGTTTTTGCGTGAAAGAGTAACAAACTTACATCCATCCCCACAAACTTTCACTATATATTAGTAGTAGGATAGGATTTTTCAAAAACTAACTCTTACAGAAGGTACCAAGAATACGAAATTTACAACAAAACTTGCAAACGTGTCAGCTTATTTTGTCTATTTGACTGTGATATTAAATTACACCTTTTATTTATTTAAACTCTGATCCGGAAACAAAAAGTTCCAACCAAAAACCAATGTTTTAATACTCTACTGAATAAAATACAACCAAATAAGACTATAAATACATACATGGACAGCGTAAAATGTGACGTTAATATTTGGTAGGCTTACACCATAGCGTGTGGAGAATGTCCGGACGGATGGCTCTATTTGGTCAGGGACCCTAACTGTAAAATTTTTGATTGCTGTGATAGGCGGAAGCGTGTAAATAATATTTTTTGGCACAATAAATTAGCAAATTGTAGACCATGTGCATAATTATAGAAAAAACTACACCGGCATGTTTTTACATCAAGGGTCACAGGATCAAGTTAACTTACTCGTAAATAAAATATTATCTTATCTTACACTAACTGTTGCCAGCGGTTTTTTTAACCGATACTTCCTTAAAAACTCTCCCCCCCTATTTACATGTTGATTTTTTGAAATGATACAAACATCTTGCTTCAATGCAGCTCTCTAAAACAAACTAGAGGTTTACTTAAAACTAGCTGACCACGGCTTCGACCGCGTGCTACCCGGATAAAAAGTAGCCTATGTGTTATTCTGATGTATAAGCTATATTACTGTATAGTTTCATCAAAATCCGTTCTGTACTTTTTGCGTGAAAGAGTAACAAACTTTCGCAATTATAATAGCAGTAGGATTTTTTCCTGCATACATGACACAGTATAAATGTTCAAAGTAAGGTATCTGCATGTTTTTACCCGCGACGACAGGAGTTCTGTTTATGCGTTCGCCATAAGAGGTTGCTAGTTTGTATGTCATTCACTGACTTAGTATTCTAGTCAGTGAAATAAATTATCATTAAGGACAGAAACCATCCTACTAATATAATAAATGCGAAAGTTTATGTTTGTGTGTGTGTGAATGTTTGTTACCACGTATCTCCGTACCTACTAAACCGATTTTGATGAAATTTGGAATATAGATAGTTTAGGATCTGGAATAACACATAAGCTAATCTAATTTTCGAAAATCAACCACTAAAGGAGTTCAATAGGGCGGTAAAGTTTCAATGATAAAAAAAAAATTGTTTGATTCGCTCAAAACTCAAAACTCAGTACAGAGTATTTTTTATTTTTTCAAAACTACCCTTTGGGGGTGTGCAATTGAGTTCTAAACTTTGTATAAATTGTAATCCTTGGTTCGATTCATTCAAAAGTTGGTGGACATAGTTTGAAGCCTGGAGACGGTCATATGCTACTTTTATTAACATACCACGCGGGCTAGGCCGCGGGCAACACCTAGTATTAAAATATAATAAAACACTTGGTCAACTACCACTTATTTCCAAAACGGATTGTTATGCAGTTTTTGCAATCAGTTTGTTTCTGTATAAGGATGGTTCTAGGAACCTATCTCGGCTAGAAATCACTAGGGGGCGTTGCAGACTATTATGAAAAAACACGAGAGGGTTCTAATTTTTTTTTTTTAATTTGTTAGTAGATACCAGTTGTATTAAGCGACGTTTAGTTAGTAGCATTTAAATACAATGGGTATTGATATAATAATAATGCAGGGCATTTTTCAAGCAGCATCATCTAGCCCACAAACTCTGCTTAGTTTGTGATATGAGAAGTAAATGACTGATATACTACAAAAAAACCCAGACCCGAGACAAATATTTACACATACAAAAATTTGTCCCGCAGCGGGAATCGAACCAGCAACCTTCTGCGTCTCAAGCAAGTCTTCGCCCACTACGCCAGAGGTCGGCCACAAAACAAACTTGAGGTTCACGCAAAAACTACAGAACGGATTTTATTGAAACTATACAGTAATATAGCTTATACATCAGGATAACACATAGGCTACTTTTTATTCGGGTACCACGCGGGCGAAGCCGTGGTCAGAAGCTAGTTTTAAGTAAACCTCAAGTTTGTTTTAGAGAGCAGAATCGTCGAGTTATTCGGTCGAAACCGCCAACGAAAATTAGTTTTAATCGCTTCCGCTCATCACTACACGCTTCCGCTTATCACCCAGCACTAATTACAGCTTACTGAGCGTTAGACGGCGGTGACCAAAAAATTGGCCAACCGTGGACGCTTCAAACGATGATTGTAAAAGCTGTCTTTTTTGCGACATAAATTTGCCACAGTGGAATATGGGTGTTGCATACTTCCTACTAATATTATAAACGTGAAAGTTTGTGAGCATGGATGTTTGTTACTCTTTCACGCAAAAAACACTGAACGGATTTTGATGAAACTTTACAGTAATATAGCTTATAGATCAGAATCTTACTAATATTATAAACGAGAAAGTTTATAAGTAGTAGGATTCTGTACCAATGTATTCCGGTTAGTACGGTTTAAAAATTTATGCTGAACTAAGCTCACATAATTTATATTAAGATCTTTGTAACCAATTATTGCAAAACCATCGAAAATAAGTTTTAAAAAGTGTAGATTAATATCTCATAAATATTAATTTTGTAAAAAAACTCCTATTGGCGCCACAGTCTGCTGAGTTATGTTTAACGTATGTACCATGTAGTAGACTGTGTCTAGTTACATATTTTTTTTATTTATTATTTATTTTATTATGATAAAATAAATAATAAATAAAATAGGCAGAAATAGGCATGCTGGTAGTTCCCCGGACGAGATCTCACAAACTCTACTACTTCTTAAATCCATCTTATCTTATTGGTTCGCATCGAACCACACAAAAAAAAATAACATACTAGTGGTTGCCCGCGGCTTCGCCCGCGTGGTATGTTAATAAAAGTAGCATATGACCGTCTCCAGGCTTCAAACTATGCCCACCAACTTTTGAATGAATCGAACCAAGGATTACAATTTATACAAAGTTTAGAACGCAATTGCACAAAGGGTAGTATTGAAAAAATAAAAAATACGTGTTTCATTATTTACTTTAAAGTTTATTTGTACAGAGTTTTGAGCGAATCAAACATTTTTTTTTTTCATAGAAACTTTACCACCCTGTTTAACCTTAGTTAGGGGTTGATTTTCGAAAATAAGATATGCCTATGTGTTATTCCAGAACCTAAACTATCTACATTCCAAATTTCATGAAACCCGGTTTAGTAGTTACGGAGATACGTGGTAACAAACATTCACACACACACACAGAATTTCGCATTTATTATATTATATAGTAGGACATACGCTTACAAATTAATCTAAAGCTGTTCTCATGTTTTGCGACGCTAAAATAAGGTCAACTGATAAAGTTCTGCTAAAAAATCATTTTAACTAAAACTTAAATGTCTCACGGCTTTGACCGAATCGCCCGTTTAGATTAGGGAACATAAGGCTTACAGTCATATTGTTTAACTGTAGGATTTTATATGTAGTATATCAGTCATGTAGTTCCCATAATACAAGCTCTGCTTAGTTTGGGGCTAGATAATGCTGTGTGAAAATGTCCAGCATTATTTAATTTAATTTAATTTAAAGTTACTTTTAAGAATTACTTTTCCTGGCTTGGTCGCGGAGGAACAGGCACTAGATAAAACCGACGTTTCAAAGTGATCCTTGTGATTTTAATGAATAAATGAATTTTGACTTTGACTTTAGACCTAAAATAAAATAAATAAATAATAATAATAATAATAATAAATAATGCTGGACATTTTCACACAGCATCATCTAGCCCCAAACTAAGCAGAGCTTGTATTATGGGAACTACATGACTGATATTCTACTTATATACATGTAAATACATGTAAATGAAGTTTATGAAAATCTGATGTATGTTCACAAAAATATTAATTTGTTTAAGAAAAAAAGCGATAATCACAATGTTAATACTAGAAATAAAGATAAACTCGCTGTTGCCACTTGTAGACTCCATAAAGTTGGTAAATCGTTTAAAGGGCACGGTGTACGCTTTTATAACAAACTCCCAAGGGATATACAAAAATTGTCAATTAACAAATTTAAAAACGTAATTAAACAAAAGCTTTATAAAAAGGCATACTATAAAATATCTGATTATTTAGATGACAAAAACTCTTGGGATTGAAAATGCTCCAACTCGAACCTATTGTTTTGTAAAAGGATCATTAAAAAGAATAACCAGCCTTGTTTTCTTGCCTTTCTTTCCTGGCTTGGTCGCGGAGGAACAGGCACCTAGATAAAAACCGACATTTCAAAGTGGTCCTTGTGATTTTATTGAATAAATGAATTTTGACTTTGACTTTGACTTTGAATGGCACTTCATTTAATTTGAATTTGCCGCGCATTCGCTTAATATCGTTTCAGGTATAAGCTGTGTAATAATAAGTAGATCTATGGAAGGATGACCCATAGGTTGGAGTGTTATGTAATCTGTGGTCAGATGATTGTAATAAAAAGAAAACGTTACAAAATAACTCAGTAAAGGAATTTGTGAAATAATAGCTTTAAATGTTATTTCTCTTTTCAGAGCAACTCAATTTGGTTTTTATTTCACGGTTATTAAGAAAACGGGACCTATATTGAAAGTACATTATATAAATTTTTTTTGTAAGTACATACATATTACCTCGTGTGTTCATAAGTTTTGAGACGAACTTATTTAATTAATTTAAAAAGAAAGTAATTCATGCAACCTTTTTTTAACTTTTAAAATTTTAAATTTCGAATGTTTTGAATCAGAAAAAATATACATTTGAATATTTGTTTCATTCTCCGTGAAAATGGCGCCAACAAAAGATTTGCGTGCGACTATAATTTCACTGTTTCAAGCAGGAAAAAAACCAATGCAAGTTTTTAGTGAAATCCAAAGTTTGGGATGTAGTCGGAACTTTGTGTATTATACCATAAAGAGGTACAAGGAGACCGGCACTTTAGAAGACCGTGGAAGATGTGGCCGCCCGCGGTCTGTAAGGACGCCCGCCAACATCAAAGTAATCAGAGAGCGAATTCGTCGCAACCCTTGCCGGACTCAAAAGAAATTAGCTCTGCAGACCAACATTTCGCGAATATCGGTGAACAGGATACTTAAATATGATCTTAAACTAAAGGCCTACAGTCGAAGGAAAGTGCATTATTTAAACGAGCGTCTTCGTAAATTGCGACTGGAACGATGTCGGAACCTATTGAAGAGACACGATCCAAAAAATATCCTGTTTACCGATGAAAAGATCTTCACGGTGGAAGAAAAGTTTAACCGGCAGAACAATAAGGTTTACGCCAGAAGTTCAAAGGACGTCCAGCCATCTGTACGCAATGTCCAGCGCACTCATCATCCAGCAAGTGTGATGGTTTGGTGGGGTGTTTCCTACGAGGGGGTCACTTCGCTTCATTTTTGCCAGCAAGGCGTCAAGGTGAAGGCACAAAATTACCAAACCGACATATTGGAAGCGGTGGTTAAACCATTAAATGATACGCTATTCGCTGGAAAATACTGGGTTTTCCAACAGGACTCTGCTCCCTCCCATAAAGCTAAGACTACCCAACGTTGGCTGGAGGCCAATTTGCCAGGCTTCATTCGGAGCGAAGATTGGCCCTCGTCAAGCCCTGACTTGAATCCTTTGGATTATTCTTTATGGACGGAATTGGAGCTGAGGGCATGCAGAAAGTCTCACCCAAACCTGGATTCTCTCAAGCGAGCCCTTATTAAAGAAACGAAACGGATTCCCATTGAAAAGATTCGTGCCGCCATAGATGAATGGCGCACGCGTTTGAAGGCCTGCATTGAATGCAAAGGCGGCCATTTTGAATGATTTATTTTTAAATACAGATCTAGATGTCAGTAGTTTTAATTTTAATATCCAATAAATGAATACTCAACTTAGCTCCAAAAATATTTTAGTTTTACTGTGTCTCAAGACTTATGAACACACGAGGTATATATAGAAAACACCCAGACCCGAGACAAATATTTGCAGATACAAACATTTGTCCCGTGGCAGGAATTGAACCCGCAACCTTCTGCGTCTCAGGCGGGCGTTCGCCCACTGTGCCACAGAGGTCGTCAAATAAATAAATGATGCTGGTAATTTTTCATACAGCATCATCTAGCCCCAAACTAAGTTAAAATCAATATTTTGTTCGTAGTTTCTTTTACAAACGACACAGAAAATCCTAGAGGACTTATGCATATCTGTTGGCAGTTTAAGAGCTACTTTCTACTTTTTGGGAGTTCTACTTTCTACTTCTGAACAAAAAACATATATCATCAAAATGCAGCAATGGTCGCTGCTGATGATGATGATTGCAGCTAAAGCTTGTCAGAATTGTACAATAGCCATTGTAACTCATCTAGGGTAATTTCAACAAAAGTAAAAGTCATTAGGCAGAGAACGCGGCTAGAAAGCAGTGTTGCCAGCCGGGTCTTGTCAAAAGTTACCTAAAATCATAGAATAGACAGCCTCAAGAGACGCAATGTCTGATAATTTGCTAGGAAACAATTCTGTCATTTGTCGTGCGAGTCTCGCCTTGCCTACTGTGCTCTGATTGGTCGAAACTGTAGTTTCAACCAATCAGAGCACAGCAGGCAACATGACGCAATGACAATGACAATTTTATTCCAATAACTATCGTGAACTTGACTATTCATATTGTACAAACGGGAATTTTCACCGCCGTGCACTACACGCGCCATTTCGACGCGGAAGGAGAAAGTCGCAACCACACACCCTGATGAAGACTCTCGGAATGAGTCGAAACTTAGTCGGTGCCTTCACCGATAGTGCAGTACGTGAAAATTCCCGTTTGTACAATATGAATAGACAATGACAATGTCCGCGTTTGCCAACATCAGTCTTAAAAGACTGATGTGTTGACAGAACAGTGTGGTTCAATATGACGCCTCTCGGGGATAACTGCTCGATGCCTAAAATATATAAAAAACATAACCTTTAAATGTTTTTTTTATAATAAGGTACAAAAACGTTCCGTTTCAATTTGGATCCAAGAAAGAAATTAAATAGCTACTTATGAATCCTAGATATACCAAAAAATCACCTAAACGGAATCTTTTGAGTTGTACCTGACGTAGTTAAACACCTAAAAGGTTACAAAAGTAACGTTCTGGCAACACTGCTAACTTTTACAAGGCAAAATGCATTTCTTGATCACGACCGCCTTTTGTCCGTGTGACAAATGACGGAGCCATGATTGATGAAGAAGCTTTTTAGGAAAGTAGACCAAACGCGCGTCATCATGTAACTTACAGAGAGTGGCGTCGATTCTATCGCTCTCTTTTACTAACAGTCAAAGTCAAAGTCAAAATTCATTTATTCAATAAAATCACAAGGACCACTTTGAAACGTCGGTTTTTATCTAGGTGCCTGTTCCTCCGCGACCAAGCCAGGAAAGAAAGGCAAGAAAACAAGGCTGGTTATTCTTTTTAATGATCCTTTTACAAAACAATAGGTTCGAGTTGGAGCATTTTCAATCCCAAGAGTTTTTGTCATCTAAATAATCAGATATTTTATAGTATGCCTTTTTATAAAGCTTTTGTTTAATTACGTTTTTAAATTTGTTAATTGATAATTTTTGTATATCTCTTGGGAGTTTGTTATAAAAGCGTACACCGTGCCCTTTAAACGATTTACTAACTTTATGGAGTCTACAAGTGGCAACAGCGAGTTTATCTTTATTTCTAGTATTAACATTGTGATTATCGCTTTTTTTCTTAAACAAATTAATATTTTTGTGAACATACATCAGATTTTCATAAATGTATTGACAAGGGAATGTCATTATATTTATTTCTTTAAACTTTTCGCGAAGTGATTCTCTGGGGCCCATATTATAAATTGCTCGAACAGCCCTCTTCTGCAGCACAAAAATGGTATTGATATCAGCAGCACTCCCCCACAGCAGTATACCGTACGACATAATGCTGTGGAAGTAGCTGAAGTAAACTAGTCTAGCTGTGTCAACGTCTGTATAAAGACGGATCTTTTTGACTGCATATGCCGCAGAACTAAGTCTCTTCGATAACCCATCAATATGAGGACCCCATTGAAGCTTATTATCTAGGGTGATACCTAAGAATACGGTGGTGTCCACAAGAGCCAACTGTTCATCTTTGATTTTGATATTTGCTTTAACTTGTGTAACATTGGGTAGTATAAATCTAATACACTTTGTTTTATTTTCATTAAGTAGGAGATTGTTAACGTTGAACCATTTTACAACCTTAGAGATTGCATTGTTTACATTGTCAAAATTGGTTTGTCGTCGCTTTAATTTAAATAAAAGTGACGTGTCATCTGCAAACAATACAACCTCATGATCGTCCCTTACAAGGTGGGGTAGATCATTAATGTATACTAAGAACAAAAATGGTCCAAGAATTGATCCCTGCGGTACACCGATAGTAACCAGAGACCCCGGAGACCGTTTTCCATTCACGTCAACTCTTTGTACTCTGTCACTTAAATAGGAAGTGAGAAAGTCTAGAGCACCGCCCCTAATACCATAATGGTGTAGTTTCCTGATCAATGTGACAAAAGAAAGAGATAGCATTAATTTTTATTGCCGCCAAATTAGTCAGATTTAAGTTTTCCGTACAAGTTTAGTCGTGATTTCAACACATGCATGTTTCACACAACATGCTGGCTGTTAACACCAGGATGAACGACACGTAAACTAATTTGAAAGAAGTGAGATTCTTGCCATCTCTTTCTTGCGTGCACTATCAGTAAAAGATAGCGAGTATTAGCGATTAAGTTCAGTCTGAATACATTTATTCATACAACTATGTACAAGTAGGTATTTACAAAAAAATACATATAAAACAGCTAGCTATCTAAAGACCGTTGCAAACGATGTATAGATAGCTGAACTGATCCAACTAACAGACGGAAGCGTTCCAAAAATACTGGCTGCATTGCCACGCTGAATGGCAATACTAATGCGTTGACCCAGATAAGAGCCAGCTTTCTGGTCACGCGTCGCTTTGACCAGTCGCCCTGAAAGAATTTTGAAAACGCGAAGGGCCCCATTTCCCAACGGAACCAGAGTCTCAACCCCAAAAGGCTCAAATATATAGTATATAATATATAGTAGAGAATTGGCGGCAGTACGAGTTGAACTACGTTTCTTGTGCATACATTTTTAAATCCACCGATGTCGTTTTCAATATCTCTAAAAAAGCATCCATTTTCACCAAGTCAGGATCTGATGATGGATTAGGGAAATCGAGGGAAATCTTCAGTAATTATAGGCACATAGTGTGTTTGTAAATCCTACGACTATTATAAACGCGAAAGTTTGTGAGGATGTTTGTTACTCTTTACGCAAAAACTACTGAACGTATTTTGATGAAACTTTACAGTAATATAGCTTATACATCAGAATAACACATAGGCTACTTTTTATCCGGGTACTACGCGGGCGAAGCCGTGGACAGAAGCTAATTTTTCATAAGTCTAAAAACTCCAAAGATATCTAAAGATGCTATCTTTTCACAAACTCAAAGCTTCGTTTAACTCAAGGTTAAAGGGTCTAGAGGGTATATCAAGGGTAATTGCCTAATTGGCCAGGTGTTATGAAGCACACAGCCTTTTCCCTTAAGTGTCACCTGCCGAGACATGTGTTCTTTTCACTTTAACAATATATAAAAAAAACACAAGTTCTGTCTGACTATTTAACTGAGAGATCGCAGAGCCTAAACGTGTGTGTATACATGTCTGCCACTTTAGTAGTATAAAAATACGCCCAAGATGGGTGAATACTCATTGCGTAATCTTTGATAGGGGCGTAGTCAGGGGCACGTCTAAACATTACGTTTGGCACATGCCCGGGTTTTTGCAAGGAGTTAGCATTCCGAGTGACAGTTTAATAAATAAATAATACTGCATTATTTAAGGTTGCGGGTTCGATTCCCGCCGCGGGACAAATGTTTGTAATTGTGAATATTAGTTTCGGGTCTGGGTGTTTTCTATGTATAAAATGCATGTATTTACAAAAAAAATGTATATAAGTAGTATATCAGTCATGTAGTTGACATAACACAAGCTCTGCTTACTTTGGGGCTAGATGATGCTGTGTGAAAATGTCTAGCATTATTTATTTATTTATGCATATCATTTTTAAAGATAACTGCACACACCTGCACCCGGGAACATCTCATAGAGGGAACCGCTGAGGCTGTAAAAGTGGCCACACATTGGTCAAAACAAATCCTACTGCACGGGTAAAAAGGATTTCTTTGAATAAGAAAAACTGATTTCTCGAAATATTTGGCTGTTACAAAAATATATTTTCTTAGTTTAATGCAATATTTTTAAACAAAAATACTGCTTATCTTTTTTGAAGACAATATTTTTCTCAATTTTGTTCTTACATGATAAATAAATATGTTTATTTCAAGACTTATTTTATGTCGTATCAAATAAATATCAAATAAATGTGTTAAATTAAACAATATGTTTCTTGAATTAAATTTATTTATCTCGTAACAAATAAAATAAAATGAGATGATTTTTTACCATTACGAAGAAATTATTGTCTAGCGTCTATAGGGAGAAAATAATTTTCTTGGAGGTAATAAAAATGTCTTAATGGAAAGCGATTTGTCTTTCTACAAGAAATCAGTTTTTACCGTGTACTATTAATAAACGTGAAAGTTTATGAGGATGGATGTTTGTTCCTCTTTCAAGCAAAAACTACTGAACAGATTTTGAAGAAACTTTACAGTAATATAACTTATACATCAGAATAACACATATGCTACTTTTTATTCGGGTACCACGCGGGCGAAGACATGGGCAGAAGCTAGTTTAAAAAATAAGCCATTGACACGACATGAATGAAAGATAACAAAAGAGTTCCACTGTGGAATTACCACAATTAACTTAGCCACCTATTTGTTTTTTTTTGCTTTTGTTTTATTTGTCAAAGTCAATCGAATTGACGCAATCAGATGATGGTGGGCGAGTAGCTGGCTGATACGCAAGTGCAATCAAGTCTCGGTTTTGTGGTAGCACGGTACTCTTAGTTCCTGATACCCACGATACAGGGAATCCCAGTGAAGTCAGACTAAGTGGTGGCTGTTGGGTATTTATCTATTTATTACGTTAAATAACGAGAAGCTGATAAAAAGTCTAATATATTAATTATCATCACCCATTTTTTCATCCTTACGGGTGGTATTTTTTCATATAATTTATATGGTACATTGAAGTATAGCCTACTCATTAAAAAAAATCATTAAAATCTGTTCACAATTGGCGGAGAGCTCGAGTAATATACACACACAAAAAATAAAAAAATCATACAGACGAATTGAAAACCTCCTCCTTCATTGAAGTTGTTGAAGAAAAATAAACAACACCATTTGTAGATAGTTATAAAATGTGTCACCTGTCACATTTTATAACTGTCATTGTCATGTCACATTTTAAGTTTGACAGTTCCTTATTGTGACCTCTCCCTTGCCTCGTATCTCCATCAATGAACGTTTGTACTTGTAACATTAATCTCGTAAAATCAAATAAAAATACTGATTTTATATCTATCCGGTTTATTATTTCTACAGAAGTCGATTGAAAAATTGCCACCCTGTATAGAAACAGGGCAAGCTGAGTGTTGGGCGTTGTTTATTTATTTATTTCTTTTACTTTAATTAAAAAGGTTAATACAAATTACAATAATTACCAATACGGGATCAAGAACAGACGTACTCTGGCTTGACCGTGTCTTTTCTCGATGCGTCATGCCCATACACTCATAGCTATTGGTATTTCATCACATCATACTTAATTATAACTTGAATTACTGTTTTTTCTAAATACCTATGCAGTGCTGTGCCGTGGGAATCGATGTGTAGTTTATAGTGCGCACCAGCATTTTATTGCATAAGTCTACACTGACAGATCGATCGACAAAAATTCTAAACGAATGCATGTGTTTTTGTGAATGTCATTAATTTATGTTTTATATATTAATAGCTTCTGCCTACGGCTTCGCCCGCGTGGTACCCGGATAAAAAGTAGCCTATGTGTTATTCTGATGTATAAGCTATATTACTGTAAAGTTTCATCAAAATCCGTTCAGTAGTTTTTGCGTGAAAGAGTAACAAACATCCTCACACACTTTCACGTTTATAATATTGTGACGAGCGCGGCCTAGCTAACTACGGTACGCTAGCGCCATTTCTTATCAAGTCGACGCACTACTTGATACCGCTATCGACTGGCACTAACCGCGCTAGAAAAGGACGGAAGTTTCCAGAATGTTTGTGACGGTACGAGATGGGGCGGAGCGAGGCTTACGGGCCACGCCCTCTACGAGATTGTTCTGGAAGAGACGTCTTACGAGATATATAAGCGCGGCAAGCGGCTGGTAGGGTCAGTTTCTTTTCAAGATTGGAAAGTGAATTATTGGAAGTGATTCGAGAGCAATACTCAGTGACTAGTGAAGTGACAGTTGCGCTAGTGTTGTACTTAATGATACAGTGTTTTTATTTTAATTGTGTACTTTCGTTGTGTTATTTGTTCTGTTGACATTTTTATTGAGTGATTTATTAATACAGTGTTTAATTGGACTTTATCCCGAACCCTAGCTCGTAACAATATTATACAGTAGGAAGGACAAGTAGGATTTTTTTTTACTATTGACATTCTATATTATACATTAATGATCTTCCTTATATTACTTATTTAATTGTTAGTGTATTGTTAATAGTCCGACTTATTTATATTTAAAGTAGTTATAATTTTAGTCTTTAGTAAATGTAATTGGTCCTCGACCGTGTTAATTAAAGTAAATTAAAATAAATCGCCTGCTCAACCTTTCAAAACTGGACCTTTGAACCATTGTGAGTATCCTTACAGGTCACTGTCCATTAAACAAGCATTATAGTACATAGGAGCTACCGGCAGAGATTCTGCAGGGGTCTGCAGGGGTTGATTGACTGAAGAAGAATCAGCTGCCAACTTAATCCTAGAATGCGCGGACGTAGCATCTCAACGAACAAATCCTCAACAACCACAAGTCTTTTCTGAAGCATTTTTGAATATGATGCCATGAGGCAATAGTCCTGACCCGACACAGGGCTGACTACTAAATTATCTAGCTACAGTCTAAAATGTTGAATACATATGTCCTTTGAAGTAAAACATTGCCACTACAACTATCTATACACATATACGTAGTAGCGCGATTTCGACATATTTTTTTTATAATTTCGTTTGAAACAAGGCTGACATCGTCGAGTCATTCGTCACATTTCTAGGAAATGGTTTCCTCATAATATTCCAACTATTCTTAAAACGAGCAACGTTAGAGATCACTCAGAAGACTCAGAATATTAGCCGAAACTGTGGATGCCTTTATTGATATACGAGTACTTTACTGATAAGTAAGTATAAAAAATAATATGTAGTTTATTAAAATATAGTGGTATTTTAAGTATAATTACATTTAGTGTCTTCTTTCCTGACTTAGTACTTCTACCAACTTTATAGCTTCACTATCTTTCCTCAAAGGTTTGCTGGAAGAAAACTCTAATAATTTAAAAAATATGATATTAGAGTAGGTACGTGAAAATAGTTAATTAGTTTATTAACCCACACTTTTGGCACACGTTTCCATCAATAATTTGTCTAGACCAGGGGATTAGACAAATTGTTCACACTTAGTTTTCCTTTCCTTTCGCGCTAAAGCAAATTTGTCAAGCGTTAACGTCAACAAAAAATGATATTTGTCTAGACATCCTGGGGTCTAGACATCCTGGGGTCTAGACAAATACCACTTTCTGTTGACGTTAACGCCTGCGGAAAGATTGAATTGTATGGAAATGACACTAGCTGCGGAAATGTCACGTGACAGCTGCCAAGGGTAATGACCCGATAGGAAGAGCAAGAGGGAGGTCGTAGGATCAATCTCAATCTGAGTTAATCTTTTTGGGATATAACCTATTAATGCCATTCAGCGTGGCAATGCGGCCAGTATTTTGGGAACACATCCGTCTGAGGAGTAATAGGTTAGCATGGTATGGGCATGTGACAAGGAGGGAAGAATGTCATATTACGAGAAGAATGTTAAATATGAATGTGGATGGAACTAAAAGCAAGAGGTAGGCCAAAGAAAAGATGGATGGATTGTGTGAAGAATGACATGGTTAAGAAAGGAGTGAATACTGAGATGACGGCTGATAGAAGAGAGTGGAAGAAGAAAACATGTTGAGCCAACCTCACGTAATGTGGGATAAGGACAAGAAGATGATGACATAGTTGTATAAATAAATGTATATTATTAAATGTTAATAAATAAAACCAATATGAATACCATGCCGGCTTCTTGGGAGAATAAAGCGATCTAGCTCATAACAAAGTTTCCGTAATACTCAGTGCAGTTTCTTGTAAAAACTGCAAAGTGCAAGGAATCTGTTAGGGGTATGGCCACTCAGCACCTCTCAGCGCGGCCGATGCTGCAGAATTCATCTTTTATTCAAGAACCTCTCGCAAACGAGAACAGGCTCTAGTTTATACTCGTAGACTAGAGGAATGTCCGTGTTTTTTTCCGCATTAGTTACGATGTGATTTTTTTAACACCCGACGTAAACAGGGTTTTTTTCAATCGATTTAGACCACAAGTTACTAGGGGCGTAGCAAGTAAACGCGTCGAGGCGTCAATAAAAAAAAATATAAACAGCTGTTTTGTTGATTTTAGTAATGTGCAAAGAGCAGGTAGTATGGAAACTTTGATGGTCATTTCATGAATGAAAAACATGGAAATCCAAAAAGTCGTAGAACAAACAATGTTTCCTACCACGGTGTCAATGAACTCCTTCCGGCATTATATACACATTCCGGGACACCCTGTATAAGGTCATAACAAACCCTTAATCGGTTCAGCAGACTTCTATAAAATGTTTATAGGTTCTCTCTACATTTTTACTTTATTTCTGGAACAAAGTTAAAAAAAATAGATACCTATTACTTATTAAACACATAAGCTAGTTTTGTTTGAGTGTAAGTAAATAAATGCCTTTTTTTGTGTGGTATTATTGAACATTTAGCAATGAGTATAAAATCGTTTTAAACGTGTAAGGCGACTGGGCTTACCAATGATCACAATCTAATTCTGCATCGAACAATCATAGGCACCATATAGGTGCTTCCTGCGCATAAACAATGTTTATGTCATATAGGTTAATACATATTGTTATTTTCTTCGAGCATTCTCTTTTGTTTTCTAGGGTTTGTTCAAGATAAAGGGGCTCTTTACTTTGGTATTTTGTTCTTAGAAAACATTGGGTGAATATTAATGAATATTGTTACAGTTGGCTTAATAAATGTTATTTGTCAAAATAATTCATTTGAGTTCAATCGAATCTAGTTCATCCCATCCAATCAAATCATTACATTCTGAGAATACTCAAAACAATCCTATCCCATCCTACTAATATTTTAAACGCGAAAGTTTGTAAAGATGGATGTTTGTTACTCTTTCACGCCAAAAACTACTGAACGGATTTTGATGAAACTTTACAGTAATATAACTTATACATCAGAATAACACATAGGCTACTTTATATCCGGGTACCACGCGGGCGAAGCCGTGGGCAGAGGCTAGTAATATTATAAACGTGAAAGTTTGTGAGGATGGATGTTTGTTACTCTTTCACGCCAAAAACTACTGAACGGATTTTGATGAAACTTTACAGTAATATAGCTTATACATCAGAATAACACATAGGCTTCTTTTTATCCAGGTACCACACGGGCAAAGCCGTGAGCAGAAGCTAGTGTCCAAATAAAGTTCAAAATAACTGAACTGTTCCTTTTGGTGGAAACCAAAGCAAACAAAATCCGAGCAAACTAGCTCGAATAAAATTCGCCCAATTTGTTAGAGGACTTTAGAGTGGGGAATGGTGGCATGGAATCTAGCAATTACATTTCCGTTGAAAGTACACTCGACTATTACAGAGGCAGTAACATTTTACAGTAGTCTCATGGCTCAGAATTCAATTTGTTAAGTTTGTCTGTGGTGTTTCTTCAGAAACTTCTTACACCACAGTTGCAAAAATAACGCTGGGCTGTAGTCGTGTGTGAATGATTTTGCTGTCGCTACCTAAGTTACATTGGACTTTAGAGTAGGGAATGGTAGCATGGAATCTAGCAATTATATTTTCGAAAGTACACTTGACTTTTACGGAACCAGTACAATTTTACAGTAGTCTCATGGCTCAGAATTCAATTTGTTACGTTTGTCTGTGGTGAAGACTACACCACAGTTGCAAAAACAATGCTGGGCAGTGGCAGTAAATATAAGTGTAGTTTAAAAAAAATTAAAAACACTTATATCACAAATTATATATATTTTTTTAAAAATCCACTATCCACCTCCTAACCTCCTAAAAATCCACTATGGATCCATCATCGTCCTCTCGTTACCAAGATTAATATGTGCCAAAACTCGAAGGGTTTTCTAGTAGCCACTGAAGAGTTCCACTATCCACCTCCTGGCTCAATCATCAGATCAGCTCCAAGATACAAATTATAGTATTGTCATCCGAAGTTCCGAACTACATAGTTTCATTTCTGATCGAAATGAAATTTTGTATGTAGATATAATGTTGGAACTACATATTATGTAGTTCCAACATACCTAGACATATTTAACGATGTCTTACTTCTATCTATGAATCTTGTAGAGTGGAAGTACCTAAGTATTAGTTAACACTATTCTATCAATTAATTAATATTATTAACAATTTGGTGTTAAGCAACGACCAAACAAAAATTATAAATTCTAATTCCAATTTTTCAAATTATGTTTTCACTGCAGACCGAGAAAAGAGGTTGATTTGTTTCCGATTTAAAACTTATAACTCTTCGACATCCAGATAGCTAAACATCACTAAATAAGTATAAGTGTTTATTCAGCAACAAGTAGAATACAGTGGAATAACACATCTGTTCAAATGCCGAAAGTGGCAACGCCAAGAAGAGAAAAAAAAACACATTTGTTATAGGTACTTAGAGTAGGTAGGTAATCTAATAATTTAATATTTAATTTTCATGAAATAAGCGATAGTGGCCTCTTGGAAATTGTAGAGTTGTTAGCTGATCCTACGCTGTAATCTATCAACTATGCCATGTTACAACAGGACGTCCGTATCACATAATAAGACATGTAATTCATGACGTGTAACATTCCATCTTTATTGTCTACCATAATGTGCCTAGTATGACAGACATGCTTAATATGGTTCACTTTGTTCGATATGGTGTTTCCATAATATAAGCCTAGTCGTCCATGTCCAGTACTAAGATCAGAAAAAGATTTCCCAACTAACTCTCGCTAATTATCTACCTAATTATTGAGTCTTATTTCAGTACATATTTAATGTCAAATTTGACGTTTTTCAAAGAAAGAGTTGTCAATTGTTTTAGAGTAAAAAATAAATATCTCGACGTTTACCAGATCGAGACTTAACCTTGACTGTTTTGTATAGGCGAATTCGTCATTATTATAAAAGCTTGTTTGGATAATAACATTTCCTGCAAAAAAAAACTTTTTATTATGCTACAACGCTTTCTAGAATTCAGATCGAATAATATTACGCATTAATGTTATTATTTTCTCATTTCATATCCTTTCGCGCCATCGTTACTTTTACAGATAATCTATTACCAGAGGATCCTCGCGAGCATATCACCAGACCAATGTCATTATGTCAAACTCCAAGTAGGTCGATTGGTACTAGAGATCTTGGGCTGTCTGAGACCTTCCTCCCGCTGTTCCAAAGAGGTTTTAAACTGTACGCCCGTTACACGTGTTTAAATTTAGACAGCGTTTTATTAAAGGACCACAATTTCAGCGTCTGTGCGCTCAGATAGCAAAGTCAGTAAAAGTAATTGCTTTGCCAATTGGCTTACTGGCGAGGACTGCGATTTCAAGGAACCTAGTTCAGTTATGCAAGTTACTTTGTAGAGCGGAATGTTTTAATATTTTCGTAGTAGATAAATTACAAACTAACACAAACCTAATTGAAATGGGTAGAAAATCCATGCTAAGTGCATAGCACATAAAAACAATATCGCGCCTGTATTTTCACAGACACCCATTACGTTCAAACTAAAACACAGCAATTTGAGCATAATAGGTACCAGAAATAGATGCTGCTTAGAACGGTGAAAATATTTAGAAATTTTATGGAAGGCATATTTAGTGTTAAATGATGTTTACCATCATATCGTTTTCACATTGTATTATAAGAATTGCGCAGTAGATTTGCGTGCTGGGCCCATAACCTATAATTAAATAGAATCAGAATACCAACTTTTATTCAAACAAGCCCTACAAAGCGACATGACGAACGATCGTGGGCTAGTTCCATCCACCGACCTCCCGCGATCTTTAAGATAACATCAGACGGGGGGCCTCTCTACACTGCGTCATCCGATTCGTGATCGCCGCTCAAGAACCTAAACCAATTTTGTTAAGAACTAATTCCAGTTAATCGATATTTAAAACTGAATAATCATTACTTCATGGATACTTGCCACGGCACGTCAGAATTCGAACCCATGATTTTCCAAATAAAGGTCAGAAGCCCCACTATGCCACACACACCTCAATAACGCGTTAATTGCTTTAATTCATGCTCTGTCGGTGGAAATGACACTTAATTTTAGATATTTTTGTATTAAAACATGTTTTTCGTTTTCAATGGCATTGTGTAAAATGTTGTGTTAGGACGGACCGCACAAGGCGCTTTTCTTCGATTAGGAAAGACAGAATAGAAAGTGGTTTATTTGTCACAACAATAAAGCACAGAAAGGAAAGGTATAAAAAAAATAATATATGCTTTATAAAAAGGTAGGTAACAGTAAGATTTTACAAAAACACCATAATTTTTTAGACCATAATTTTGCCCCAAACTTGTGTTACGAGAACTAAATGACTGAAATACTACTTAAGAAACAACCCAGACCCAAATCAAATATTTGCAGATTTTTTTTTCTGCTTTTTTAAGAACTTTCGTCGATTTTCGACGATATCAGTTCTATGGTACCCTCGTAGACTACGCTAAACATTTTTATGAACCAGCTCGTATATGGACCGGTAGAGCATGATTGCTGCACTTGAAGTTTGCGCAGCTAACATGTCCTGAAACAGGCCCATGTCGATTTGGTTAACATTAAAATTCCTAATCATATTCTCTCTCATCGATGCACTACGGACACACTCCTCTAAAAGGTGGTATACGTCTTCCTTAACTCCACAGGCTTCACAGTTGGGACTATTTACTTTCTTCATTAGAAATTTGAAACTATTCAGTGGCATATGTCCGGAGCGCAGTCTATGCGAAATTACAATATATTTCCTATGTAAATTAATGTCGGCAAACCATGGAATATGAGGTGGCTCGCTTTGTATTGTTCGATACCAAATACCTTTCTCTCGAGAAGCAATATCAAAATACTCTTTCCACGCAAATGCAGATCATACAAACATTTGTCCCGCGGCGGGGATTGAACTCGCAACCGACTGCGTCTCAGGCGGTCTTTCACCTACTGCTACGCCACAGAGGTCGTCAAAAATAATTAAGTAGTCCTAATGATGAGGATCGGTTATGTAAGTAGGTGTAATGTAGGTAATTGTGTTTATTTAGGGAATAGTGTTTGTGTTTTATTAATAGATTAGCGATTATAAACTCTAGCGTATAGTAGTTTTTGCGTGAAAGAGTAACAAACATTCATCCTCACAAACTTTTGCGTTTATAATATTAGTAGGATTTGATTGCTACATATGATGAACATAAAACAAAATGTCTTCCCCTTAAATAAAGATAGTAAGAAACACGTTAATAGACACTTAATAATACTTTATTCTTTATAACTAGGTCAATGATAAATCACACAGTACCTATCCTAACTTTTGCTACATTTTATGTTACTAGGACTCTTTTTTTATATGTTCTAAATAGGTAATAACGACATTATTGTAGAGGTACATTCGAAAGAGTAAATTGTGCTGAAACATTTCGATACAAGCAAACAATTTTATGAGAAATCTGTATTGTACCACATTTACAATAAATAAATGGTTTCAATGGTAAAATTAAGGAATAATATGGTCAATGCTCGATTTGAATTAATTTAATTATATTCCACATTTTTTTTATTTTTTCCGGAGGGAAGATTCATTGACGAATACATCCGGTCTGGGGAGACCGGAGTTATGTGGGACTCGCCGCCCTGAAAAGGGCAGAATACCCACTAAAACCCCTCCGGTGTTCCTCTCTCGCCGTTGTAGCCGAGCCACGGGAACAGTATTCCTTCCACGACTCGACTGGCGACCCCAATCCCTCTCTCTCTTGGGCGGCAGAGCCTCCTCTCATCACGTTCGCTCGCCGCCCCCATTCGTCCATCTCCTTTCCACCCCCCGATAGAATCACAGCCGCACAGGTGCAGTGTGTTGACCGCGGCTGCGCGGCAAATAACTAACGTAAATTCTTTTAGAGGTTACAGTTACAGTAAAGTTAACTATTGACATCTGCACCTGTCACCTGCATTATCTATGTATAAATTTTGTATTAACTTAGACAAATTCAAGCTAGACGTTATTGCTAAAGAGACGTTATTGCACTGCAAATCATTGTGACCCTGCTTACAGGCTTTTCAGTCCCAGTGCGGGGAACAAAGGTAACCTAGGTACAATTCTTTAGATTAAATTCATTCACTCATTATAAAGTTATGTTTGTACCGATACACCTTTTAGAGCAATAAACTTTTACTTTTTTTTTACGATTCCTTCCTACCCTTCAAACGGAAACACAGCAATGCAAGCATTACCGCTCGAGAGCAGAAATTTATGCAGTGGTAGTTCATTCTAGGAAAAAACTCCACTAAGGAGCCCTGCTACTATTAAATAGTACCCATATTAAAAAGTATATAAAATTCTAAATTCATTATTGGCTGTAAGATATGAGAAGTAAGAATTATTTATTTATAATTATTATATGGCTGTGGATTTTGTATTGTAAATAATATAAAAATAATATAAGGCAGGCAGACAACCTCTGTGGTTTTTTTTCTGCTTATTTAAGAACTTTCGTCGATTTTCGACGATGTCAGTTCTATTGTACCCTCATAGACTACACTAAATATTTTTATGAACTGTGGTGCAGTGGGCGTAGGTCCGCCTGAGACACAGAAGGTTGAGGTTTCGATTCCTGTCATGGGACAAATGTTTGTAAGATCTATTTAAAATATGTATGTATGTATTTAAAAAAAAGTATATAAGTAGTTCAACAGTCATTTAGTTCCCATAATACAAGCTCTGCTTATTTTGGGACTAGATGATGATGTGTGAAAAATGACCAGCATTAAAAAAAAAAATATATTATAAAGACACTTCTGTCTGTCAGTTATTGCAACATAACATATAATTTACTGGGAAGCAAGCATGTAGCATGTTATTTCAAGTAACATTATTTACTATATTTAAGAAGAATCTTTTAAGAACTACTTAAAAAAAATAAGGCATGAAATAACATAAATAAAATGCATTTATGTAAATATATACAAATGCAGTTAAGTAATTTTATATATTTTTATGAGCCAATTAGAATCATTAACAACCTGATAGTTAAAGCATTGCACTGACTTATCTACCTAGACCTACTGATAACAGAATGAAGTAATCACCATACCTTCTTGGAATATAATAATGAAATACTTTTACATTCTGAAATAGGTAGGGAGTGTGGTATTAGTCATTTACATTATTAGAAGTTACACCCTTGAAGGGGGTCCCTAGCCACCCTCTTTCGTCGAAACGTTACGCATGGTGGTATTTAACTATCCCTGTATGATGGTACGTGCCCTACTTTTAGCAAATTAGCTTTAAAATTGAACAAAACAATATTGTTTTCACGCCACAAAGACGATGCTAGAATTTGGTTTAAAATGTTCGAAATATAAAATTGTATACCTGTGAGACTTTTTTTTTTATTTATACAATCGTACGACGGCAATGATTATGTTCTTGCAATACTTCTAATTACGATTCCATTCATAAATCGTAAATGATTCGAATAATCGATGATCCGTAGCGACCGCACCGTCTGTTTACGTTGTTGTATCAGTAAAACGAACATGCTGGGTAGCAAAAAAAGGAACCCAACAGAGCAGTAAATTATCTGCGTACGTAAATAGATCGACGCGTGCATGATCAGAGTAATTATTTATTTGTTTTGCTAACTAAAGCTCGATGCGATGCTGGAGCGATGAACTTGTAGGTAGGTACTTACCTCATTTTGAAGCTTCCTTTGTTGAGATTAATCCGTATTCAGTAATGCACAGCACAAAACAAATGTTCACTTAAAATATCCATTTTTGGTTTGCACGCGGACATTTTTATTTAGAATTTAGCGTACACACGTCTAGGACAGTCCGAGTGGTAGCCATTTTTGGTTAAAAAAAAACAATTTACGTCCCGATTCCCAATTTTGGAAAGCCGAGAGCGAGATGACGCTAGCGCGGCGTCGAGACAACGAATGGAAGTAAATGGAACGTTGCACCCAGACAGATCATGAACTCATATTTTATTAGTGTTCATCACATTTGGCTTTTTAATTTATGATTTAAAGAAATCATTACGATTATAATATGTTATACTAACGCTGGCCACGCATTTAATATAAAAAAGAATTTTGATGACTGACAGCAACATTCATCTAGTTGGCCATTGGCGAAGACTGGACTGACTGAACCTGAACGAACTGAAGTGAGAATCGGACGGAATAGAGGATGATTTCGGAATTTTCGGATGAACTGCATGCTACATTTTTCGTCCTTATTCTGCGCTACTTCCGTACTTGGTCGGGTTTAAATCCTTCTGCTTTTAACCAATCAGTGTTCAGATTTTATTTTGAAATGAGACTGGCAGCGCCATCTAGTATTTATAAAATCAACTATGGAAGCTCTTTTTGTTCTGGAGGTCAATAAGTCAGTCATTTTGACAGCCAGCTTCAGCATTGACATGACAGTTCTATGAGTTCTAGTGATGTATGTGTAATTTGCAGTCAATCCATTGTTCAATGAAAAATTATAATTCCAAATCAAAGAACCCAACATCTTTGATTTGAAATTATAAATCCTACTACTATTATAAACGTGAATGTTTGTGAGGATGGATATTTGTTACTCTTTCACGCAAAAACTGCTGAAAGAATATTGATGAAACTTACTTCACTTCACTTCTTGATTATGGTGATGAAACTTTACAGTAAAGTATAGCTATAGCTTATACATCAGAATAACACATAGGCTACTTTTTATCCGGGTACCACGCGGGCAAAGCCGTAGGCAGAGACTAGTCAGTAGTTTGATTTGAAATTATAATTATTATTTCTAGGTATTTTTTTATGATTAAAATGTTATCACAATGTTATTTTTGTCTTTAATTAACAGAAATTCGGCAATTGCAGATTTGCAGCCCATGCAATTAATGTTCGTATTGTACACTGCATTGCAATTCTGAAACTCGAATGGAGTATTAAATTCTGTCGGTAGCTACACTTATAATTTTGGAGTAACGCAATCTAAGAGCAAGGGCTTATACAAATAGGTATGGTGACGGTGGTGGTGGCGATTCAAATTCAAATTTATAAAAAAAAGAGTACCTACTGAAAATAATTTCTAACGCGATAAGCTTCCTAAATTTATATGTACTTAATTATACACATACTTAATTATAAAATAATAAACAAAAAAATCTATACATAGCTTAAAACTAATCAACAAAATATACAGAATTAAAATTAAAAGTAAGGTACACTCCTACTTCAAACCAGGTCAGCTTATGAATAAATTAAGTTCCCTACATAGACTTGACCAGGTATTGTTAGACTGTCGTTAAAATTCTCAGTAGGTTCTATAGCCTAGGAGATAAGGTAGATAGATAAAAAAGATAAAGTAGGAGATAAGGTAAGATAGAAACCCTCATGTATTTTTAATTATTTATTGTACTCCAACTGCTCACAGTTATAGTTAGCAGAATGTTTCAATGACCGGCCATCTATCTGTAGGTAATACAGATCTGTTCGTGTGAAACGGCCGGAGGACATTGAGGTGAGGAGCTGCATGGTGCTGCGCGTTACATACTGGTGTATGTTGGTGCGCCACGGTGCGCGCGGGCATCAACGCGAACAAAAGCACGTGCCCCGGCATAACGTAATGATGAACATCGACTGCTTTCATTCAGTAACTGGTAGTTAGGATGTCCCGGATACGGCATAATGTCAGCTTTTCATCAAATAGTCTCCAAGTTTCTATCGAGTTTTAGCGATAAACTTGTGGACAATAGGTTGTAGAAAAACGCATGCGTTTAGTGTGGTTACTTGCATAAAAATGTTACTACAGCATACAATAACCAGCGCGCCATTGCGCGGGCCGAGGCACTTGTAATGTTCGATTGTTCACAGTCGATTATTCAAAACGAAGCATTGATTAAACGTTAAGCATACAACGCTCATCACTGCTCTATTGTTTGACTTGTTTGAGGTTTGTTGCGTGAAAGTTTGATTTGACACAACAAAATCAACAAAAGTGACAGATAGGTAGCAGCAGATTTTTCTAAAAATTGTTTCAGCCTGTTTTGATTTTGCTAAAAAGTTCCTTTTTCGAAAATACAAAATAATGGTGGGCGCTATGCCTGTAAATCTAATCCCTAAATTTTGCAACGGTACCATGGACAGTCGTAACAGCATCGAAGAAAATGAGATTGAAGTGATTATCGGTAGTCGTATCAAATGTGGGGAGGAGTTTGGTACTGTGAAGTTTATCGGTGAAATTTCGGGATACAAGGGGGTTTGGTATGGTGTTGAATGGGATGACGCGGCTAGGGGGAAACATGATGGCTCTGTTGATGGTATCCAGTACTTTAAAACCTCGAGACCTGCGGCTGGGTCTTTTGTGCGTCCAAACAAGGTATCTCCGCTAAAAACTTGCGCCGACGCTATAAGACGGTACTACGGAGACAGAGAGGTAATTTTCCTACTTTCTACTAAGTTTTAAATAATATAAGATAATATAAGATATCATTAGTTTTACCTGTAAAAACCATTGCAAAAGTTTTATCTAGTGTTGGTCACACCACATAGTTAATCAATGACTGTCCCTATGTGTGGGAGTATGTATTTTTTCCTTTGTCAATGTATTCAGGCAATTATCATTCAAATCTTTACTATTGAAATAACATGGGATCATTCTAGCCTCTTTTCACACTAACATACTTCAAGCTTAAGATTGTGAATTTTGATTGAAGCCCTACACTTTAACTTGTGCTCAATACGCGATACATTAATTGCTTACACATGTATAGGGTTTTTATAGGTAGATATCTCATATTAATAATCTTTATAACTGTTAAATTTCATATGGCATTTGAAAAAGATTTTGTTAATGACACAGAATAACTCAGGGTTTTTATCCAGGGTTTTTATCAACATTCATGAGTGGGCAGACGATAGTCTTAGTCTTATGACTCTAAGCGATAAGACTGCCTATTGTATTTTTGTTTAAAAAAATACAATATATAAAATAATTTGTTTTGTAAGTTTTATATTATCAGTCATGTAGTTCCACAAGCCCTGTGGAACTACATGACTGCCCTGCCTCCATAACACACGCGCTGCTTACTTTGAGGCTAGATGATGCTGTATAAAAATGTCCAGCATTATTTATTTATTGATAAAGTATTTTCATAAATTCATTCATATATTCTTCATTTCCCTTGAGTGTCATTGCTAGTTGATCTTTGTCAGGGACTGCGGAAGTACTCCATGACGGGAGGGGTCACCCCACTTCTGCGGCCACTGATCTTTCTTGATTATTTTTGTTCTCTAACCTTTACTTTCCAACCACCCTATTCTGGATAGGTAAGTAGGTAGTACCAACTTAATTTGTTTTTTAATTTCCATTTCTATTTCTAAGCCTTCTCTACTGCTTTCGTGGTATCTTTCTGACACATAGGCCTCCATTTCTTTTTATGTTATGCCAAATATTGTTTTTCCTTTTATTTAAATAATGTTTTATGATATTCCAGGATGAGACGGTGGCAGCTCATCGCAGGACTGTCATCAACGAGTGGAAGAGAGAGATGGGAGCCCCCTTCATCGAGATGGTGGGTTTTGAGAAGATTCACCAGAAACAGTGAGTTACTCTGCTTAGTTTGGGGTTAGATGATATTATGTGAAAAAATTACCAGTATTATTTATTTATTTATTTAGTTTTAATGTTACTTGAAGGAAAACTTACATATCCTACTTCTATTATAAATGTGAAAGTTTGTGAGGATGGATGTTTGTTACTCTTTCACGCTTTACTTTTTTTGCTTTTTACTACTTAAACTACTTTTTACTTTTCCGGGTACTATGCGGGCGAAGCCGTAAGCAAAAGCTAGTAGCCTTTAAAGATAAATGTTAAATTACATTACATTTCTATGTAATCTTTTTATTTACTTTATTTATCAGCGTAACATTAAACTTAGACTCAAAATGAAATGTCAATTTAACAATCACAGAGGAAGTAACCACTACGTTAGACAACTAAGGTCAGTTTGCATGGGAGAACAAATCATTTTTTACATATTCTGGGAAATTTTCCAAATTTTTCATTCCATTATAACCTAATTTGGACTATAACAATCGGTCCAGCTGTTCTCATTTGATGTGCATACCAACAAATAGCATTTGATTTTTATATATAATTATATAGATATTTATTTTCATTTTAAGCATAGTTTTCATTTTTTACATTCATATAATGAATTTCAATAAAGTTATAAATATGCTGATAGCTCAACTGGAGTAAACAGCTCGACCACGCCACTACTAAAGCAACAAACGTACTATGGCAGTGCACCCGCGCGGTCGGCAAGGACTGGGGTCTAAAACCCAAACTCTGCCTATGGATGTACACTGTCATGGTCCGACCAGTGCTAACATATGGCGCCGTGGTATGGTAGCCACGAACCAACTTAATTACGGCAGTAAACAAACTGCAGCAGATTCAAAGAATGGCATGTTCGCTCATCAGTGGATGTGCAAAATCTACTCCATCAGCAGCACTAGACATAATATTAGGGCTGATACCACTTCATGTACACATACAACAGGAAGCTATGGCAGCAGCTCTGAGAATAAAATCCACAAATCAATGGAAAGGCAATGTCAAAACAACAAATCATTGTAAAATACTGGATAAGGCTATAACCATTATCCCAGAAGCCACCAGAGGTACAGATAGAATAGCTACAACATATCTAACTAACAAGAGATACCAAATTGCTACACAAGAGGTAACAACCCTCTTAACACCCTCTGCCCTTCACATCTACACAGATGGTGCCAAAAACAATACAGGGGCAGGCTGTGGCTTCTACTGCTCCGAGACTGGACTATCAAGAGCACAAGCCCTAAACAAAACAACTACGGCATTCCAGGCGGAAACCATAGGACTCCTCCTGGCAGCCACAGAAATATTACCATCCACTGAAACCATATCAAGTGAAAACCCACCTACACAGCTAATATTTACAACAGACAGCGCATCACTCATCAACGCACTCGGCAGACCTGACACCAGATCGAAATCCGTAGTAGAGTGCCACAATGCGCTCCAAAAATTAGCTGAAAAACACACGGTAACAATAAGATGGACAAGAGGACACGGCAGCTGTCCAGATAACGATAAAGCCGACTCCTTGGCGAAGGAAGGAGCCAAACTTATTCCAACTCCAGACGATATCAGCCTATCTAGCCCTACAACGGCAGAAATAAAAAACAGGCTGAAACTTAACTCCGAAAAGGAGCACCAGAAAATATGGGATCAACGACCGGACTGCAAACATACAAAAACTTTGCTACCGGTAAAAAATCGTAAAATAACGAACACCTTACTAAAAATGAAACGCGACGACCTGAGGATGATGGTGGGCATCATCACGGGACACTGTGATCTGAATCACCATCTCCTTAAGACAGGGGCCACGGAAAGTAGACTCTGTCGAGGTTGCCTCCAGGTTGAAGAGACTGTGGAGCATGTGGTAATACACTGCACCGCCACAAATGAAGTCAGGTCGAAAACGGGACTGCAAGAGCTTATGAACTCATGCGATCCGTCACCATTAACTGACAAGAGATCAGGGACACTGGAACACTGCTGTCATCAACCCAGAGTCCTTCTCCGCTACTTCAAGGAGTTGGGCTGGTTGGGGTCAGGTTAGAAGGGGGATAATGCACAATACACCCCAATGCGGGTCGTCAGTGCAGACCTTGGTTCCCCCACTTAGAATTAGAATTAGATGCTGATAGCTTATTTTCTACTACTAAATAAGTTTCATAGTAAATTTTTGTCTGTTTTCTCTTTGTGTACAATTAAGAATAGTAACATCATAAAATGATTTTCCAGAAAGTTTGATCGTCTCCAAGAGGTTTGCGTCCATGATCAGAACGTGGCCACTGCAGGCGACGTGGCCGCTCTGTGCCCGAACGTGCGGAGCCTCGATGTGTCTGCCAACCTGTTCTCCGGATGGAGGGAGATCATCAACCTGTCCTCGCAGCTGCCTCAGCTTAATGAGCTGGATGTTAGGTATGCTCGGAATACCATCAGAAGACGTCTACTGCAGGACATAGGCCACCCCCAAAGAGTGCCATAAACGATTTTGGCTTCATACTTATTTATGTAACTATGTATAATTCTTTTTCAGAAAAAAAACAATCTTCATATAAAGTTGTTAAAAGTCACTTATATTAGTATTTTTCATAAATTTTATAAAAAAGTACAACCCTTTTTTATAAAATTTATGAAAAATACCAACCAAAAACAGAATCATCATAATCGGTTCATAATTGGCGAAGATTTCGCAACCTTTGGATGGAACGGGCTGTACGAAAGTTTACATTATTATATATAGAAAACACAAAAATTCTGCAAATTTCAATGTGTTTTCGTTTCATTCCAGCAAAAACCGCATGGCAATCGACCTACCCGAATCAACTCTCGCCCAGCTCTCGACCCACTTCAAAACATTGGAAAAACTCAACATATCCGTTTGCAATTATGAATGGCAGCATGTTTTAACTCTCTCACATTTATGGCCTTATGTCACAGAGCTAGTCGCAGCTTACAACAGAATCACTGTCATGACAAACCCCGGCCTGTCACTGAGGAGTTTGACAGTGCTGAGATTGGACGGAAACCCTCTCACCTCGTGGTATGAAGTCTTGAATATTGGCAGGCTGCGGCTAAAAGTGTTGAGTTTGAACGACTGTTTCATTGAAGAGATACGGTTCGATGAGGACTTCTGTTCCGGTGATGAAGCGAAGGTGATGGCTTTTGAGCATCTGGAGGTGCTGTTCTTGAACAGGAATAGGATTAATGATGTGAGTAGCTACGTTTTTTTTTATCGCAGGCGTATTAGACTTTTCACCCGTTATGTCTCAGGGTCGGCAACGAGCGATTCCTCTGGTGTCGCAAGCGTCTATAGATCACAGTGACCGCTTACCAACATGATGGATAGTTTTTATTTTTATAATAATATTTTTTTTTTTCTCTAACCAAGGTTTCTTAGAGTAGGTATAGGTCCTTAACTATTTGAGGTAAAAATAATATTAAGAAAACCTGAGATTGGTTTTAAGAAAATCTGTAATTTCAGGTTATAGATAGATAACTCTATTGTGCATAACACCATTTCACAGTACAAAACACAGAAACATAATTAAATAACAAAAAAGCACAATAGGCGATCTTACCGCTGAAAGCGTTTTCTTCCAGACAGCCTTAGGATGGAGAGAATTATTTTAAAGAATAATGGTGTCAGTTTAGAAGTGTAAAAAAAACTATTCTGTCGGAGTTGAGTTTCATATTGCTAAGCATAACACATAAATTCACTAATTAATTAGTGATTTAAATAATGTAATAAATTAATTTTCATAAATGGTCTGGTATAAGTAGTTTATTAGTCATGTAGTTCCCTTAACACAAGCTCTGCTTAGTTTGGGGCTAGATGATGCCGTGTGAAGTATCCAGCATTATTTATTTACTAGCTTCTGCCCACGACTTCGCCCACGTGGTACCCGAATAAAAAGTACCCTATGTGTTATTCTGATGTATAAGCTATATTACTGTAAAGTTTCATCAAAATCCGCTCAAAAGAGTAACAGACGTCCATCTCGCGTTTATAATATTAGTAGGATTTATAATAAAGGCAATTTTTATCTTACCCTGTTATATATTTCAGTGGCGATCGCTCAGCGAACTGAACAAACTGCGAACCCTCAAGAAACTATACTTCCTGAAGAACCCGATACAGAATACAGAAGACTACGACACGGGATCTCAGATGATTATGGCGAAGATTGGCACTCTCATGGTAAATTATCTGCTGATTTTATTTTATCTATGAAACAAAATCTAAAGATTATATTAAGATACTAGCCGATGCCCGCGGTTTTACTCGCGTAGGGTAGGTGATTGATAGGTGCATCAAAAATCATGTTCGAGGAATACGATTTTTCATATAAAAGTTTTCAGCCCTTTTCATCCCTTTTGGGGTAGAAACTTCCAAATTGCTTTCTTAGTGCACCTCTACACCATAAGAGGAATATACTCTCCAAGTTTCATCCTTCTAGGACTTATGGTTTAGGCTGTGCGTTGATCCACCAATCAGTAACGAAACAGGTTTATTATATTAAGATATTCAAAATTTTAAGATGAAATGAAAAATAATTATGGGGCACAACATGAAAAATACAAGCAGATTTGGTTACCTGACTTATGATCCAGAAATAGGATATTGGGATAGTTGAAAAAAATAGTTACTACGACTTCCGATCGAAAGGTACAAGCATGTACCCATAGATATAATAAAAAAAAAATTCACACAGCATCATCTAGCCCCAAACTAAGCAGAGCTTGTGTTATGGGAACTACATGACTGATATACTACTTATATGTATACATTTTTTTTGTAAATACATACATAAGTTTCATAGAAAACAACCTAGACCCGAATATTTATATATTTGCCTATAAACACGTGCTTAAAACGGTGAAGGAAAACATCGGGATGAAACCGACATAGATAGATAGATAGATAGAAAATGCTTTATTGCACAAGATAAAACAAGTACATAGACGAACTTAATGCTAATTAACATTTTCTTCCAGCTAACCTTTGTGTAATGAAGTGTGGGGTGTTAGTGCTTTGGAGATTACTAAATATGAGAAAAACTTGATTAATTAAAATGACGACCTCTGTGGCGCAGTGGGCGAAGTCCCGCTTGAGATGCAGAAGGTTGCGGGTTCGATTCCCGCCGCGGGACAAATGTTTGTGTGATCTACAAATATTTGTCTCGGGTTTGGGTGTTTTCTATGTATAATATGTACACAAAAAAAGGTCCCCTAGGGGCTCCCCTAGGGGACTGTTCAGGCGCTAAGTGAAAATTCAAGTGCGAATTAAACCTTTATGCACCCAGCCATAAGGCGAATGCTGAATGATGGATTTTGGGGGACTGTTCTACCCCCGACTGTGAATTCAGGCTTTAATGTATGTATGTATGCCCTAGACTTGAATTAAAAAAATCGGACAGGCCTATTTCACCACTCGCTTTATTCGACCCTCAGAGGCCGTTCACAGTTCACCGCTCAGCCCTGCAGCTGTTAGAAACTGCAGGATCAGCCCTGCAGCTGTTAGAAACTGCAGGATCAGCCCTGCAGCTGTTAGAAACTGTAGGATCAGCCCTGCAGCTGTTAGGAACTGCAGGATCAGCCCTGCAGCTGTTAGGAACTGCAGGATCAGCCCTGCAGCTGTTAGGAACTGCAGGATCAGCCCTGCAGCTGTTAGGAACTGCAGGATCAGCCCTGCAACTGTTAGGAACTGCAGGATCAGCCCTGCAGCTGTTAGGAACTGCAGGATCAGCCCTGCAGCTGTTAGGAACTGCAGGATAAGCCCTGCAGCTGTTAGGAACTGCAGGATCAGCCCTGCAGCTGTTAGGAACTGCAGGATTAGCCCTGCAGCTGTTAGAAACTGCAGGATCAGCCCTGCAGCTGCTAGAAACTGCAGGATCAGCCCTGCAGCTGTTAGAAACTGCAGGATCAGCCCTGCAGCTGTGAGGAACTGCAGGATCAGCCCTGCAGTTGTTAGGAACTGCAGGATCAGCCCTGCAGCTGTTAGGAACTGCAGGATCAGCCCTGCAGCTGTTAGGAACTGCAGAATCAGCCCTGCAGCTGTTAGGAACTGCAGGATCAGCCCTGCAGCTGTTAGGAACTGCAGGATCAGCCCTGCAGCTGTTAGAAACTGCAGGATCAGCCCTGCAGCTGTTAGAAACTGCAGGATCAGCCCTGCAGCTGTTAGAAACTGCAGGATCAGCCCTGTTGCTGTTAGAAACTGCAGGATCAGCCCTGCAGCTGTTAGAAACAGCAGGATCAGCCCTGCAACTGTTAGAAACTGCAGGATCATTTCTAAAATATTTTAACTAAAAATAAAATTTTAATTTTTTAAGTTTAACTAAAATCTACATTTATAATTCCAGGATCTGAATGGATCACAAATAACTCCGGAACTGCGACGCGGAGCTGAGTACGATTATATGAAGAGATTCGGAGCGGAGTGGAAAGTATCGCGACAGAACTCCGAGACAGCCAGACTATTTGATGTAGAACATTGTCGCTTTCAACATTTAGTGAACAGTAAGTTATTAATATATTTATTAATTAATTTACTAGTCTCAGCCCACGGCTTTGTCCGCGTGGTACCCGGATTAAAAGTAACCTATGTGTTATTCTGATGTATCCTACTAATATATAAACGTTAAAGTTTGTGAGGATGGATGTTTGTTACTCTTTCACGCAAAAAACTTCTGAACGGATTTTGATGAAACAAATTTGGTTAACCGCTTTACATAGTAGTCAGTTAATGCTTTCTTTTCCAGAATACGGAATCCCAGATGACAGCCTTCTAGTAAAACAGTCGAAGAACATGACCCTGACCTCGCAGCTCCTAGAAATCACGATCACAGATGAAAATGGAAAGACCTTCAAAAAGAAGTTTCCATCCACCATGGCCGTACAGAAACTGGTGACCTTGGCCCAAAGACTGTTTTCCAAATTCGGACACCACGGCACACCTACCTTGCACCTACTAGACGAGCAAATGCAGGGTGCGGAGATAGTATTAGACAATAATATGAAAGATTTGGCTTATTTTTCTATAAAAAACGGTGACACAATTCGTGTTAGATTCAGTTAATCAGATTCAAAATGGCGGTTTCCGTTGGCGCGCATTTTAATTTACTGAGCTTGTAAATAAATTGTACCTGTGTTTATTGCGATTCAGAATAAAGCCGATTATCTATTTTTATGCGAAGTTTTAGTTTACATTGTAAGGGTTAGCAGGATTTAATTTCCAGTACAGATTACTTTCGTATCGAAAGTTTCCCAACGGAATAAATACCGCATTTTATTTTAATTTATTGGTTTATTGAAAAACAAACAGTCTTAGCATATAATAAAAGTAGAGAAATAGTCATACAGATCAAGACTTAGTAATAGTGCAGCCCACAGCGTTATCCACAGATTAATAGAATAGATAAAACATTTATTCGTTGGTACAGACACACACCAAAATACATTTTATTGTCAGTAAGTTTGTGTTTGTGTGTGTTGCAGTACAACAAAAAGGCCATGGCTCAGGGAAAAATTGTTGCTTAAAAGCAAAAACACTGATTTTCAGCCAAAAACCTGTTGAGACCAAGCAGCTGTTGAGAGCAAGCAGAACGAGTTGCAAGTGTACCTAGCTACGAATGATTGTAGTTGTGTTGCGAGTAGCGTTCATACATTTAAAAGAGAAGAATCAAACTGATAAAACAACTGACGGCAGCTTTATTTTAGGCATACGAAGTGCTTGGGAATACCTGCTATTTGCTTTTGTAATAAAAACTGTTTAAACTTTATTTTAAAAGTATACTTATTTTTAACATTGCGTATATGGGTATAACAGTAAAAGGTATAACAGATTTTAAAACCCTTACTAGTATTATATATATGTGCCTCTATAAAAATGATGACCTACAAATCATTTATCATAAGTTACCAAGGTACATACATATTTATTAATATGAGAAGGAAGGACTAAAATTTCCCGCGTAAAAGAATGAAATACTTCGGTAGATATACTTATTATAATGTGCTAACATTTTAAATTATCAAGTTTAGATTGGAACATAACAGCTGTGACCTTCGGACGTCATGATTACACATTAAAACAACTGTTACATTGATTAAAAACATCATAATTTATTTACTATAATACACGTTGTATTAACTTAGAAGCGACGCAATCTTTGCCTGTACATTTTATACGGCGGGTACGAGATAGCCGCGGTCTTGAATATATAAACCTACCATTTGAAAGATTAAAAATGTTACTCAAACGAAAACGACCTATGAATAGGTACAAAAATGATACGCTAAAGTAATCCTGTTTGTTTCGAAAGGTCATTGACAAGCATTTTTGAGTTAGAGAGAGTCCTCAAATCAATGACCGTACCATTAGTTTTTTTATTGGCAGTGAACGGTTCGCGCATTCTGCAATTGTCGCGCACTAAAAAACCTACAATTTAATAAAATATTTATGTAAACATCACGCAAAGAGAACGAATCAATTTACGGGTACGACTGGCCACATACGATCGTCATTAGCAACCGTCGTGTCAACAAAAAAACTTTTGTTTACAAATGGCTACGTGACAATTTATTGCAAATTTCGTGATGAAAAAGTGATTTTTATTTCACGATTAAAAGCTGTAGTGATGGGGAATTGTTGGGGTAGTGTTTTTAGACGGCGGAGCATGCGTCGTAATATCGTCTTGATTCTAATCGGGTTAGACAACGCGGGAAAAACGAAAACTGTGAATAATCTAGCCGGTGAGAAAGATGACAAAGTGCTTCCTACAGTTGGGTTCAAAGCAGTAAATCTAGTGCACAAAGATACGCCTGTAACGATATACGACTTGGGTGGGGGGCCGCATTTTCGGCAGATTTGGTCGCAATATTACAGTGAAGTTCACGGCGTGATTTTTGTAATCGATTCCAGCGATTTTACACGGCTGGACGAATGCAGAGCCGTGTTAGAGGAAGTTTTATCACACGATAAAATATCAGGTAAGTAAGTACCTACATACCTCTACACTCAACAGTAATTACAATACATTTATTTTGTCCGTATCGTCATGGTAACGTATGAATGAATAACGAGGGGAAAGGGGAAACAGTCATGTCACTAATCGACTATCCGTAATCGATTCTGTAATTTTTGCAAAATTATCGAGAGCTTTTATTGCAAAATCTACCTTTTTGCAAACAACAGGTATTTTAAGGAAATCGCTGGGATGGGAATCATGCTGAAAGTACCGTTTTTTGTCATAATTTTATAGTACAATGAAGTTTAAATTAATATTTTAAAGTAAGCAGCTACTGACCTATGTAAAGTGAATCAGCTAATTAAATTATATTAGTTTACTTATCTTATCGTCGACTTCATGCAACTATGATTTCATGAAAACTTTTGTAACTTCTTTTTAATTAATTTTTCTTATCAGTTATTGCTTCGAAGTTCGATAACACGTGTATCTAAATGGTAGTTAAAAAACCACGTACGAAAATAAAATAAATAACCACTTGACATTCACTAGTTCGCAGACAGGAAATCCTAGTGTAGGGTCACCACACACGGATTCCCTGTGTCCATATTATGTGACCATAAAACCTAGACTGTGCAGTATCTGCAGAACATGCAATCGTTTGTCCCGCAGCAAGAATCGAACCCGCACATCTTGTGTCTCGCTGGCTACTCGCTTGCGTGCTACAAACATCGTCAAAGAAACATGAGTCCTTGGATGTCACATCATGGGGTAAAATTTTTAAATAGAATTTGTGCTGATTCTTTGCGCATGACCAACCCTAGAAAGATCGGAATCTTTTATGATACTTGAGAATCTTAGTATGATAAATCAAATTTGTTGACCTAATTCAAATCAATCAAATTTGTAGAATTTTACGGAATAAATAAATAATTTTTGAATCTTCAGGTAAACCTGTGCTGGTCTTAGCGAATAAACAGGACAAGTCTGGAGCCCTAGACGACATAGACGTGGTCGAAAAGCTCAATATCGAACCTTTGGTTAACAGGTTAGAACTATTTAACTAAGAAATAAATATATAAAGCTGTACATTTTTCACACAGCATCATCTAGCCGCAAAGTAAACAGAGCTTATGTTATGGGAACTACATGATTGATATATAACACACTACTTATTATATTGTAATTTTATTATTTATTTATTTATATATGTACATAGTCCTTACACTGGGATATTAAGAACTACGTGTATCATGGTACCACAGCACCTAGACCCTGACCAAATATCTGCAGATCATGATAATATGAACCGCAGCCTCTTGTTTCTCAGTCTTGCTACTAGTCCGCGAAATCAGTAAAAAACTTTGAACTGAACTAAGTAAAGAACTTTGCCTCAGTGAACGAGTATTCCATAGTGATGTTTTCTTTCACCGTTTTGAGCAAGGTATAAAGTACCTAGGTACTTACATTATGTACCTACCTACTTATCATCATATTTATTTATTAAAATCAACATTGGATCATTATAATAAATGTTAGTTATAAATTTCTTATTCTAAGTTAGTTACATTCCTTGAACTATTTGGCTACAAAACAAATGATAATTTTGGAAAGTAATGCACAGCTGGAATATGAACCGACGACCCAACGGCGGATTCGATCGGACGAAGCTAACGATTTAACGTATAAAATCAATATTATCTTAGCAGAATGTCTGAAATGAATTCTCCACATTAGTTTTTCACTCTAATAACTAAGTAATCATTTCACTTTTAGGTATCGATGCCCAACTCTAGTCGAGTCCTACACTTGTATGGACGAGAACAGATCGAAAAAGCCGAAAATCGATCCTGGTCTACGCAAAGGATACCATTGGCTTCTAAACTACGTCATCCGACGATACGGAGACATAAATTTACGCGTACAAACAGACATACACGCAGACTTGGAACGTCGTAAACGTATGCAGAACAAGGCATCTAATACAGCCTCTTTTAGTGACGACATCGCGACCCAGACCGGCTTCGAAAACCCCAACTACGAACTCGATAAATCGACTAAGTTCGAGAAATCGATTAAAAACATCGAAGGTCTGATTATTGTGAAACCGATTACGAACAGTGTCGATTCAACTGTTACGATTGAAAGTATCGATTCTGAGAACACTAGTGTGAAACCAAAACTGTCGCCACTTTTTGGTCGTTCGAGTAATTCTAATGTCACTGAGTCGGTCAGGATAGAGTTGGAACCGAGGACTGAGTTTAGAAAGCTATCGCCGATAGTTCGGAACAAGAGTGGCGGGAATCAGCATATCGATTTTATGAATCGGCCGCAATCGAGTCCGACTTTCAAGAAGATTAAGGTATGTAACATCCCTATTTTAGCGTTCTAATTTTTAAAATGTTACTCTTTGAAACAGGGTCGGATTTAGGATGATTTATTTTCAAAACCAAGCTTATATTACCTACCAGTGTCACTATGATGCGTGTTAGACTCACGTCATCCCTCTTAGCCTTACGCCGCGACGTTTCGCAGTCAATGGACCACGTGTATATCTGTAATACCGATTTAGTGCCCGTGGTCCCATTACGCTTTAAGATCAATGTGACTACGGGTAATGACCAGCTATTTATGCATTTTCAGCAAGAGCCTCTTAGTAACTCGTCAACACAAGACGATGACAGCTACGGGGACAAGAATCAAACCTGGGATGCCGCGGTGGACAGGAAGCACCGCGTCATAATCAGTGACGTTGACATGACACAGACCCATCGGGAAATCGTTCTTACTGAGAGAGGTGAGGACGACGCAACGGTTAAAGGGCAAGGTTTTATAAATCCCAAGATATATACTTAGGTACTTAAAAAAATTGAGAATAATCATGGTGTTTTAAACAAAAACAGTCACATTTAAAGTTAAAGTAAAATTCACAAGGATCAGAGAGTAACGAATGAAATAAGTGAATTTCGACGACGTCGGTGGCGCAGTGGGCGAAGGCTCGCCTGAGACGCAGAAGGTTGCGGGTTTGGTTTCCGCCGCGGGACAAATGTTTGTATCTGCAAATATTTGCCTCGGGTCTGGGGGTTTTCTTGTCTTTTTTTGTATATTTTTACAAAAAAAATGTATATAAGTAGTATATCAGTCATGTAGTTCCCATAATACGAGCTCTCCTTAGTTTGGGGCTAGATTATGTTGTGTGAAAAACGTCCTGCAATATTTATTTATTATTTACTTATTTATAAATGGTTTAACGGTTCCTCGCCACCTTTTGTTTTATTTATTGCACACAAACAATGTACAAAGGAGGACTTAATGCTATACAACATTTTCTACTAGACATCCTTAGTGTCAACCTCGGTTGGAAAGAGAGGTTGGCATGCTAAACTATTATTATTTATTTATGTGAATCATGATTTATTATAGAATTATAATAAAGGGCATATCGTATCATTGCAGATTATACATCAAAGACGGCATATTCCGACGTGACTCTGCAAGCGGCGACATTGCCGTTGACTCTCAGCCCGCGCCCGGCCTCCGCGTCGCGCATTGTCCGTCGTCAGCTCGAACTCAGCGCGCAGCACAAACGCAGGCTGAGTCTTAGATGTGAGTCTTCCTGCTCCTATACTGATTATACATCAACGACGTGACTACAAGCGGCGACATTGTCGTTGACACTTAGCACAAACGCAGGCTGAGTCTTAGATGTGAGTCTACTTGCTCCTATACTGATTATACATCGACGATGTGACTACAAGCAGCGACATTGTCGTTGACACTTAGCACAATCGCAGGCTGAGTCTTAGATGCGAGTCTTCCTGCTCCTATACTGATTATACATCGACGACGTGACTACAAGCGGCGACATTGTCGTTGACACTTAGCACAAACGCAGGCTGAGTCTTAGATGCGAGTCTTCCTGCTCCTATACTGATTATACATCGACGACGTGACTACAAGCGAACGGCAACTCCAAACTGTCAATGCCATAGAAACCTAGTTATAAAACAGGCGTCTGTCTTTCGCACAATTATTATTCATCATCATCATCATTAGCCTATATTAGTCCACTGCTGGACATAGGCCTCACCTAATGAGTGCCATAGCGCCCTGTCTTCAGCTTGCCGCATCCAGCATCTGGCTGCAGTGTTTCGCAGATCGTCATCCCACCTGACCGGAGGGCGTCCTACACTACGTTTGCGGAGTCGCGGTCTCCACTCAAGAACACGTTTACCCCAGCGGTTGTCGGTTCTTCGCGAGATATGACCGGCCCACTGCCACTTCAGCTTGCTAATTCGTTGAGCTATATCGATAACAATTATTATTAAGTCCTAAATTTTGTCTGTTGATTTATTTAGTATTATCCTTGATAGATATGCAACGCAACAAGACGAGCCCCGAGCGCGTGTCGATGCTGGTGTTCGAGCCGAAGCAACGCCACCTCGACAAGGGCGACTTTGAACACGCACACACTATCAATTGACACAGGTATTTTGTTACTAAACATTAACTAACTTTAGCAGGACGCTAACTCGAGCCCTGTCCGTATCTTCAGATTTCAGAACGTTTACTAGCAATTTTTATTATACCAATGTACATTGAGTATACAAGAATAATTATAAAATGTCAGAACTTATGCTCTAACGTTTGAATTAAAATTATCTATCTAAAAATATCTATAACTATTACTAACCTACCTGCAGAGACGATTAAAAACAATTGAGTCAGAAATTTTTTTGAGTGTGTCGGAGGAAAAATATATTTTCCTGACATTTATTTGATCATTTTGTCAGCGTGATTAACATTGCCAAATTACAGCTTCGAGTAGTAAGATTCTCTGAGCTAAGACAGACAGATAGTCAAAGTCAAAGTCAATAGGTTTTTATTCATTGAAATCACAAGGATCATATAGAAAGTCAACTTAAAAACTACGTGAATTTAAAATTCGAAAGTGGATTAACGCCGGTTCCTCGCGCGCGACCAAGCATAGAAGAATCAGGCAACAAACTCTGCTTGGTTATTTTTTTGATGATCCTTCATTCAGCTTTAGTGTGGTGCCAATCGAACGAGGTGAATTAATTTATAGAAAAAGAGTGCTACTCAAAGAATTGAATAAAATCTAAAAAGTATCAACCAAAGATAGACGGACGGACATGGCGAATCTGACTATAACTATATAACAAAGTACCTTACCTTTTTGACTTCGGAACCCTAAAAAAGCATACAGACGAATTGAAAACTTCGGCCTTTTTAGAAGTCGCTTAAAATACACTAGCCTATGTCATTTGTGTTATTATTTTCGCTTTGACCAAACCCTTTATTCCTAGCTACATCTCTGTGCTTTACTTAAGCCATCATCATCAACAGATATAGTTCACTACTGGACATGTGCCCCCCCCCCAAAAAGTGGCATGACTATCGTTCTTAGGCTGCCTCCCACTGATTCGAGGAACCTTGCCCCCCTTGTTTTCTTAGAACATTTAGTGGCACTCAATGAACGACAATCGTTTCCGTCTGGACCTCTACAGGCTGATGATGATGATTAGTGATTGATTATTAAATTTTCTTGTTTCAGGTCTGAAGAAAATGAATGCAAGTTGCCTCAAAATTTGAAACTGATTTCGTTACCTAAATTAAATTGCACCGAAAAATCAGATTCAGTCATCATTAAGAACGCTTAGCTGAAATGTCAAAGAAATTCAGACTTAGCGTTAGCTGGATGCATAGTGAAATGGCCAACGCGTTGCGTGAGAGGTGGTGTGGGTTCTAAACCGGCTGAATCTGATTATTTCGGGCACATTTAGAAAAGTGTTCATAAATTCGGACCCAGCCTCAGCTCGGTGCATAGCGAAATGTTCAACGCATTGCTATATGCTTTGGTGCGGGTTCGGTTCCCGCTGAATCGGACTTTTTCGTTACACTTCAACTTTAACATTCTGATAAGTGTAGTTTACTTTAAAGATATAGGTAGCAAACTTTGATCGACAATTATAACAGGGTATAAAAACTTTGTAAAACATTCTTCATATACAAGTTTGTTATTATTTCTGCCAACGCTAATTTATTATTATGTAATACAGCCTCCTACCAGATAATACATAATAGTACTGACTGCGTACAGAATCGAAACTCGCCCCCCTCCCGCCGACCTTAAGTACCTCACCCTGCCCGGATTTCAATAGACAATTCAATTGTTATAAACAGAGAGTCAGTGTTATGCTGTGAGATTGTTCTTTATGACGACCTCGGAAGTACTCCGTGACGGGGGCAAATTTATTTGGTCACCCCTTCAATCTCCAGCCCTGGCTTGGTACCTATGTGGTTTTAGGGGAGCATTTGGCCCTCTCTGCCCCCCACTTCCGCGGCCGCTGGTTCTTTATACACAAACCTTGCATGTGTTGATTAAGGAGCGATTGTTTCATACATTTTATCGAGAGTGGCCGATTTGCGCTTCTATTAACCATAAGCTTGTCTAGATAAAACTAAGCTTAGGCAAGGTCTTAATTAGGTGCTGCCATTTTTTTTAACGGCGACGTAACGAGTCCGCATGCTTACCAAAAGAGGTTTCAAGTGTACTTGTATGTATCTAAGGTTGCTATGTTATTTATCAATCATTTAACTCCGAAATGGCTAATCGGATTTTAATGCACACCACAAGTCACTAGGGGGCGCTGCGAATGATGGAAATACACGTAGGGCGTATACATTTTGTATAGACTTGTAATAGAAATCTGACCGTTATTAGAAACTTAAATTAGGTCACGAAGAAGTATTTTGTTAGATATTTTGTTGAAATATATATTTTTCAAAAAATGCATAGCTAAGTAAATCGGACCACTGGATTTTTCAACTCGAAAAATGTAAGTAGGTACGTATTAACACTTTCTCATGCATGCCCTAGAACTAAAATACAGGTGAAATGTTAATTTAGTTGTTAGATTGTAAAATATAAGATTTTTTATAAAGGGTCTCCCAAAATATGAATACTATAAAGGAAATTCTACTAAAGGGATACTAAAGGGATAATTCTGCCATTAAAAGTAACCTTAGTAGGAAAGTATGTATATTTTTTGCTAATCCGTAATAGCTGAACCGATTTAGATGCAATTCGGAACAGGTTCGTGACTTAGCACATAAGTTACTTTCTACCGGATTTCGCGCGGGCGAAGCCGTGGGCAGAAGCTTGTATGCCATATTATCACAGCTATTATTGGATTTAATTACCAAAAACATTTGATTTTTACCACCATTTTCTTCAATCAACGAGCCGAATTTGACAAAGCCGTAGAACAAAAGTCGTAACCTATCTTATGTGTAGAATGACCCTTTCCGGATGGTATGTATTCTGGGATACACCCTGTATTAGGTACTTTGTTAGTTAAATTTGGAAGACTTATGCTCGTTTGTAGCACTTTTAGTGGCCTTTATTTTTATGAGGCATTTAAGGGGTTGTTGTGAATATAGGCATTAGATAACGAGCTAATGTTCTAAGAATAGCATTTAGTTTTGTATTTTCTGTACCTAAAGTTGAAAATAAATGTTATTTTTGAAATTAATTTATTTTTATTTCTCACACTAATGCATCACGCAGGCATATGAAAAATATAATGTTTGGACGTGCCTCTGACTTATCTGATTAGGTACGGTCGCGGAAAATACGATCGTAAGGCATGTAGCGACTCTAGCGACACATGATTGAACTACGTAACATCACATCAACGAGCGTAGAGCAACGTACTACTGATATACGAAACGTAGCTCTTTGATACCATATACAATTCACAAAGGGCCATCGAAGGGTCTAAATCGCGCTTACGTCATTTTCCGGTAGTTAGAACACAATACCTTCCGCTATTATGATACCTTGGAAAAAAGAAAGGAGGAAAGGAAATAGGTACTTGGGGTTTCAACAGGAGCGAGTTCCTCACGGACCAACCGGTATGCACAACTAGTAGTGTAACGGAACTAATATTTGGCATAACACAACTATTTGTGCATACCGTATGGTACATGAGGAACTCGCTATGCGATGAAGAACGATTTGGGCTGATTTTCGTGGTTTTCCAGCGAGCAGATTCGGGCTCAACTTGCGTGACCAATAACGAACATCAAATAGAACGTTTTTTATTCTACCCCCTCGATTTTGTAGATGACAGGCCGGGGATAAGGAGATCTTCTAAATGGAGGAGACTTTCTAAATGTCTTAAAACTTTCTACATTTAGAAAAGATAGGAAATATACAGTTTCGTTCAAAATTGCCATCTTTACGAAAAACGACTTCTGTCGGTCGTGGGACCCAGGGCAAGTGGATCAGTTTCTGTTTGGGTGTTTGTATAATTAAAATCATTTTAATGTGTAGGTACAGTTATTTATTCATGTTATTATTACATACATTATAACATTTACTATGGCAGTGTATTCGTTACCGTTTCTAATTCTTATTTCCGTAGGAATAAAAAAACAAATAGATGCCTATTTTATCCAACCAGGCTACAAAGGATAGTTGTTTTCTGCTTCTACATTTTCACTACCTGAGTTGCCGGTTCTTCCTGATGGTCCAGCTAGTTAGCCTACAAGGAAAAAAATCCTTGAGGTGGCCCTGAAAAGAGCCTAGTCACCGATGAAACAACCAGTGCGGGGAAAGTATTCAGTGCGTCTTGCAAAGGGTCGCCATTTTTATGCTCAAAATGTCTACAAATCTGGTAACAGACACTTAAAATAGTATTTTTTTTGCATTGTTAGCTCTACTAAAAACATGATAAAATTATAAAACATTTAACAAAGGAAGATATTGAGATCACTAATGAATAATAATTTAAATTTCTACAACTAACATATAAATGCTATCGTACTCGTATCTACATATTTACAACGTTATGTACAGTACGCGGGCATGTGCTAAACATAATGTTCGGACGTACTTCCGACTACCCCCTGTTTGGTCTCCTCAAAGAACTATGCACTATGTAAGTCCATCATCAGGGGAATAGTCCTGGGCATTTTACTTTGTACAGTACAATTCATACAACACTATCTTTAACCAACAGTTAAAAATGGGTATTGACACGCCTCAACTTGTAACTTAAAAACAATGTAACCAAATCTTGGTCGTCAATTTTAACCTACTTCTAATTGTCGTATCGAAATGAAACTGCTAGCATATGTAGTTCGGATGACAATACTATAATTTGGTATCTTGGAGCTGATCTGATGATGGAGCTAGGTCAGTGGAACTCTCCAGTGGCTACTAGTAAACCCCTCGGGTCTCATTACGAAATGTGGTTTAAATCAGTGGTTTATCTTTTAGACTTTTGATTCCTGTTTTTCAAGACAAATTGTTGTGCAAAGGAAACAAGGTTTAAAATTGAATGCTTTATTATAATAGCCGACAGTCTATTTGACATTTCAAAAAGAGGTTTGACCACAAATAAGTGCTAAAAGATAAACCAGGCGGTCACCTAGTTTATTTCTATCATAAATCAATCTCTTTTTGAGAACCTACTTTCTTTTGGTAGCCAATCAAAATGATGTTTATTTTTTTTTTGAAGTATTTTTTTAAATCAAATGGACATCCCACGGTTTTATTTTATATTTTAATTGTAGACCGTAGGATCTTTGCAATAATACTCTTTTTTCGATAAAGTATATTTAGACCTTGGTTTAGTGGATCTGACAGAACTTGAGTTCATCTCGAGTTTAGACCACATTTCGTAATGAGACCGCTCGAGTTTGGGCTCATGATTCGTTTTGACGAGTCCAATAGATTGGGCTTGGTAACTAGGGTCTGACGATGGAGCCAGGTGGATAGTGAATTCTTTTTATATTTTTAGTGAGTTAAAAAATCTGTTTTTTAGTTGTTTTAAAACTACACATTTTATTACAGCACATTTCATCATTATTACTAGCAACCCGTAGAAGTCTATTGTACCTCCCCCAAAGAGTGCCATGGCGAACGATCTTGGCGACCTCTACTCACGGACTCCCCGTAAACTTGAAAATGACATCAGTCTTTGGGGCGGGCTTCTTACGCTGCGTCATCCAGTTCAAGGAGTGATAATCTTGAGCATTATAAAAAGCAATTCTTTACGAAAAGCTTTTAATGCTTAACTTCGTATTATTACTATGCATAAATACATGCAGAATCTTGCTATTGTGCCATATGAATTGTGGTGTACTGTAACCCCACACTTATTTCTTTGCATTCAATAGACATATTTTTTACAATTTAAGAATACTTTATTTTATGGTACAAATTTTGAAATTAAAAGTATATATTTATATAAGTGGGTAATACTTAATACATTGTACATATTTTATTGTTTGGACGTGCAATCTGACTACCCCCCTACCTAGTAAGCCTCATTGATACTAAGTAGTATAGATCTGAGGATGTCCATCGTGGGGAGTACAGTCGTGTGAGTATTTGCTTTATAATTTTTTTTTTCATAAATGCTTTTCATCATGCTATCTCATTTTAATTGCAATACTAATGCGACAGGTTTTCTTTTTTATCTGTTACTAGCTTCGCCCGCCTGGTGTCCAAATAAAAAAGCCTGTGTTATTCTGATGTATAACCTATATTACTGTAAAGTTTCATTAAAATCCGTTCAGTAGTTTCTGCGTGAAAGAGAAACAAACATCCATCCTCACAAACTTTCGCGTTTACAAGTACCTAGTAGGATTGGACAGGCTAGTTCACTGAAGTTTGATAGATGGCACGATTTGTCACTGTCAATGACAATTGCCATAAAAAAAGAAAACCTCAACTAAGGATGTGACACAGTGAAATAAATAGTAAAAAATATGCTAGTAACGTGATTATTTTTGATATTATTATAGATTTTATTGACACTGATATTTATAGATTAATTATATATTTTTTTTGTTGATTTAATCGACACAGTGATATTTACATAGTATTCTTATTTTTCGTTTTTTTTCTTGTTTTTTTATAGAGTACTAATATTATGTATTTTTAGAGGGGCAAAATGTTTGTATGTTCTGCACATATTCGTTCAGGATATGGGTGTCGTGGTACCACGGTACTCGTAGTTCATGATACACCCACGACCCACGACCCACACCCACGAAACACTAGTGCAGGGTCAGGACTGTGTATGTGCTGTTACCGTAGTTACATTAGTCAGTTATTAGTTGCTAAGAATAATGTTACATACATACATAGTCACGCCTGTTTCCCGGAGGGGTAGACAGAGAAAGGATTTCTACTTGCTACGATCCTGGCATACCATCGCTTCAATCATCATCGCCGAATTCTTTCTCATTTTGGTCAGAGTACGTTCGCCGAGGCATTCCCAACTATCCCATTCACGCTCGCCTTGTATACTTGCTTCTAGCCCAAACCATCTCACCATAATGTATAAGAATATGTTGCCTAAAGAATACTGGATAGTTTCACATTTGGTTTAATAAATAGAATTAAAAAAAATGTTTTTTTTTTAAATACTTGAATCATAAGACACCACTAATTCGTGCGTGACACCAATACACCAATTTCACACAGACTTGGCCTGTTTGCAGTAAAGTCTGACAGTTCCTAAGTTGTTGCCTAGTGAAAGGTTCTATAAATAAAAACAATCATTAAGATATGACTAAGTCTGCTTAAGCTTTTTTGACTTTAGTGTCGTATTGAGAGAGATTTCTATACAATAAAACATTGAGAAACGCTTTTAAACTTAGTGCAAACAAACATATAATCGTGAATCTGCAAAATTATGAAAAAAAAAGAGTTAAGTGTCCCATAAATGTTAGATGTTCCACAATAGTTTGGTAAATCTGAGCATTACGATAATACTTAATTAAAAAATATTTATGTCTATAGACATGTTTAAAAGAATTCTACAATTATATGCAATACAGGATGTGGCCAGATAATAGTACTTTCAAGGAAATAATCTTTTCTTAAGTCGTCAAAAACTCTTGTTCTTAGAAACTTTCGGTTGATTATTGTGGGAAATCACTACACTTAAATCCACCACGTGTTCCCGAAAAACAAAACTAATATTACAAAAGAAAGTTCCATTATCTAAGTTAAATTTACTAAATTGACTAAATTATTACCTAAAAATGCATAGTTTTCGTAGTAACAAGTTTTTACAACACACACTAGCAGACAAAATATAAAAATGTATCATAATACACATAGTTAAATGCATACAAAAATTCACAACGATATAAGATAGACCGATTTTATCGCATTTTTTTTAACAACACCGACTTTCTGAGGGCACTAACCCAGAATAATTTAAAAACGTACATTTTGAAACATTATAGAAAAACACACTTAGATTTTAAGACAAAAAATTATGGCCTTATTGCCAGAATACAAACAACATAGCATATATGAAAATTAAAATGCAATATTTAAAAGTAAGTTTAAAATACACTTTGGCACTTAAAATGAGCTGTTTTTTGAGTGAAATGGCAACACTTAAGTGATATATGTAGTCAAAGTACCGACTTACTTTTGACTATATATATAATTTGACTATAAACTTTAATTTTGAACAAGCATCATATCTTAATGGCAAGTTCTTTAGCTTTATTCTTTTAACTAGTCTAACTTGAGTATTATAAGTGCGAAAGTATGGATGTTTGTAACCAATAAGTTAATTTTTTTTTTTGAGTCATTTGGAAGAAATCTGGAATAGACCCGACATAACTTGCCCTGATTACACCACCAAAATAAATAGAAAATGTCCAAGACTTTTTAAACTTGATTATGGGAATATTTTGATTGATCATTTTCCCCATTTCAAGGTTTTAAAAGTTTTGAAGCCTGTCAGAAAGAGTCGTTAGCCATTGTCATTTTGCTAGTGTAATTAGAAGCTGCGGGTAGAAGGTAGTGAACGTATATATTACCAATTATTCATATAACGATGCCCCTATGCAGTGTTTTTTAGAATTTCCATATTGAATGATAAAAGTTCTGGATAAAAAAATGTTAGTTTTTTCTTTCAGTAATTTTAATAGGTATCTTTATTATTTTATTCCAAAAACTATCGTGAACTTGACTATTCATATTGTAAAAACGGGAATTTTCACGCACTACTGCACTATCGGTGAAGGCACCGACTAAGTTTCGACTCATTCCGAGAGTCTTCATCAGGGTGAGTGGTTGCGACTTTCTCCTTCCGCGTCGCGCCGTGCACTACTATCTTCTTTATTATTACTTCAAATATATGTATTTTCCAAATTTCCGAGTCGTAGTATGTATCACTTGACTAAGTAGCAACTTAATGTTTCGTTTGTGTGTTCCTTCTATGCCAATGAATTGAATTTGTTATATTCTACCGGTTCAACAGTTACGACGATCATCCATACTTTTGCATTTGGAATATTAGTATCAAAGGTCTAGGAAAATATATTTAATTCTAACGAAATTTTAGTGATCATAACTTTCTCAGACAACTCAAAATGTCTCTGCCTCACAGACACCTTAAACCAAGTATTTCTGATCATAACCCCAAGCTTAGTAAACATTAATTCCATTCCCATTTTGAAGTTTTGGACATTATGTCCCATTGTCTGGTTCCAAGCCATTTTGCTAGTGTAACTAGGGCAAGTAAAGGACGACGGACCTATTCCAAATTTCATCCAAATTGGTTCAAGTATTTCTTCCTAAAACTTATCATCCCAATTTGGATGAAATTTTCCTACTTAATACTTAACTAAGTATTACTTAGTTATCTACCTAGAACTTTGACGTACAGATGTGTCGTCATCAACAAAACTAGCTCTATTTTTCTTCTTCTCGCACCGTTTTTGATGCTGTCTTATGAAAGCACTGAGTCTATTCAACAAAAATTGCTTATCATGCCCTTCTAAGACCAACTGATTTCTTAGAACCGTCACCATATGCCTATTCGCCGCCGCAACCGCCCAATAATAGTACAGAAAGAACAGTAACGTCGCGAAAGCGGGCACCGCGAATGTAGAAGTGCCTAATTTAAACAGAATCTCACGTAAAATGTATGGAAACCCTTCAAATGTCTTCACCACATATTCCCAAACAGTATTATAGTACCGGAACGGACCGCAATTCAAAGATGGCAGCACTTCCGCTATAGAAAACGTCACCGGTATTATAGATGCGAAGAATCCCAACAACAAAACCGACATAAACAAAGATTTGGACTTAGACGCTTTGTATACAACCGGCGATGGCGTTGAGTTGACTAGACAGGCGAATTTCTTTATATAAAATATAATAAAATAAAATATAGTGCCCATTATAGGTAGGAACGGACAGAAAAACGTACCCATCCATATAATAGTCTGTATATAAACGATGTCCAGCACATGTTTCGGTAAATAGAAGTCTTGCTCGCCGATTACCTTAAAACATCTGCTATTCGTATGTCGGGCGAGAAACGCGCGAGGCATGTTCACAATGAACGTCATAACGAATTGTACAGCGAAATCGGTCAACAACAATTTATAAAGCTGCTGACCAACGTACGTCTCCCAGCACTCCAATTTGGACGGGTCAGTGTTCGTAGCGGAGCAAACGGACCCATTATCGACCACATACATGTATAGCTGACTTAACAATACAGCTAGAGAGGAAAGTTTCAACAGAACAGTTCTAAGTAAAGTAACGATTATAACACGGGCTGGTGTATAACTCTCGAATTTAATTATATAACTAAAAATCTCTGGTACAATTAAGTTTAATACGACAATTGTTAGAAACGGAAGGAACTCTAAGAATACTTTATCCATCTGTCTGAAAGTTATTTCTCTTCTGCGATAGTACGATCGCTTCGCATGTGTGATGTTAGAGTCAGTATCCTGACTCGCTTCGCTCCCCGCCTCGCTCTGCTCGCTCAGAGAGCTCATAGAGAAATCGAACGACACATAAATAAGCAAGCCGGACGTTAGTAAAATACTAAGAACCAGCAAATTCATGAGCAAACGTTTCGTATTGAGCCACATCAGTCCTTCCCTCGTCCTAGACTGCTTCTCTTCCTTATATTTCTCTTCTTCTATACAACCTTTGAACTCGTTATAGATTCCTTTGTGTTTTATTTTAGCTGATTTGTCATTCTGGATGCAAAAGTCCCAGCCGCCGAACACAAGATTGCAGTACAGATAGAACTGCCCTTCGCTTTCGATCAATTTCTCTTTGAATCCTCTAGCGCCGGTTCTGACTATCGCTATAAGGGATAGAAGGGCCCATGATATCGGCACAAGGATATAAGCCATAGGCATGTTGTAATAGAGTTCGGAATCGAATAGATTTCTCAAGTTGTACTTGTAAATCTGATCGGAATATACACCGTAGAAAAGAATCGTCCTTTCCATTATACCTGTCCCTTGAATAACGTCCAGGAAAACGTTTGTTTCTGAGCTGTTTTTCTCGAAATAATAAATGGAGCAACATGTAGAATTGTCGGTGTTATTTTCATATTCGCATATGATTTCTTCTTCGACTAGCACCGTCTTTGGTATTACTAGAAATAGTATAATTAGGAGTGATATTCCTATGTTCAGGAACAGTAGCCATCTTAAGAATAGGAAGTATGAAACAACGCCTGTTCCGAATCTCCCTTCGATCTCTCTCATAGGTGATTGCCAGAGCTCCAGTTTTCCTAATATCTCTGATGATCTTATTCTAAATCGATGCCACACTTTGCGATGTTTCCATTGTAATTGTTCGAAGCCCTGCAGACGTAGTTTTGTTGCGTTCTGGAAAGATAGAAAGTAAAATTCGAAATTTATTTATTTATTAAAATCACAACTGCCTTTTATCTACTGCCTGTTCCTTCGCGACCAAACCAGGAAAGAAAGGCAAGAAAACAAGGCTGGTTATTATTTTTAATTATACTTTTATAAAACAATAGGTACCTATATTTTTTATACCTAACACTTCCTAAATCACTATGCTTGTCTGTTTTAATGGCTTGTAACTATCCAGATTTATTATGTACCTAGGTATTGGACCCGATTTTTTTTTATACAATCGACATATATATGATGTAATTTGACAAAACCAAGTGTACAATTTAGTTCCTATGGTTAATAAATGAGTATGAGTATAGATATAAATGGAATATGAGATTTTATACACAGCATAAGAAGCCCGTGATTTTAGACAGTTTTTTTTTCGAATTGTTTGGTTCTCTTCATAACGATTTGGTTTCATCAACATAACCAAATCATCGAGGGTGCCCTCTTAAGTACAATAACTAATAACAAAATTAAATAATCTATTAGGGTTCCAGAAATATAAATATAAATATGTTATTTTGGGAAAATGGATGCAATACAAGAATGCTATAAAATAATGTTGTGTCCTCCATAATCTACTTATAAAAAAAAAAAAAATTAATTTAAAACTAAAATTTAAAAATAAATTTGAACGAGCCTCAAAATCAAATTTAATTCATATTTTGTAAATGAGAATAGATAAAATTATTATTATTTTTTAAGCTAATGGGTACTTAATAAATGACTGAACGAATTGAATTGAAATAAATTATAGATTTATAAATGATATATTATTCTTACATCGTTAAAATGTATCGTTAAGAAACTCGTCAATAGAATAATAATCTTTGTCTTCTAATAGTTAAGTTAGCAAATTTGTAAATGTATTTACAAAGGGGCATGGTTATATATAATAGGCGCCATGGCGAACACACAGTCCGGTTCGTGTTCACTCGAGAACCATTACTCTCCCAGCGGTTTTGGGTTCTGTGAATGCTTTACAAAAAAAAAAACTATTTGGAAACTCGCTTCTAGTCGATAAGACCGCCCACTGTAAGTGGGCTGTACAAAACTAAAAGTGGCGCTGTAAGTGGCACTTAGTTTTGTAAGTGAAGTTATTTTTTTTTTGTAATTTTCTTGTGATGTACAGACAATAAAGTATTTTCATTCATTGTTTTTCTGAGTTAATAAATAAATTTAATTTATTTTTAATTAAACTACCTGTAATCTCGCTTTGAGTTCTAGTTTCTGATGCATCGGGACCGGCATTGCTTTAATCTGCATTATCTCCTCCCAAGTCCTCTCCTCATTCGATAGATTCTCTGAAAAATATATAATAAATAAATAAACATTATAAATAAAAGTTGTATACAGGGTGTCCCGGAATGTGAGAATGACCTCTTGTGACGACACACTCAAAAGTCAACTAAACAGCTGTTTTGTTGATTTTACTAAGAGCAGGTAGTATGGAAACTTTGATGGTCATTTCATGAATGAAAAACATGGAAATCCAAAAAGTCATAGAACAAACAATGTTCCCCACCACGGTGTCAATGACCTCCTTCCGGCATTATATACACATTCCGGGACACCCTATATTGTATAATAATAATGGATTAAGACTGGGTACTTCCACAACTAACGGATCGATTAATTCGCACCGAAAAATACATACATAAATTTAGCAGTTTGAAATTATACATTTAATTTCGTTCATTTGCATGACATGTTAAATGATTTTCTTTTTTTTTATTACGGAAATAACTTGAAATTTACTTATTCTGTTTGTATGCAAACTATGGCTCCACATATATTAATAATACCAATACTATACCTACTTTTTTTACCACACATTGTAGCCCATGTTTCGCAAGTAAACAAACCTGAATCTGGAGTTAGAAAAAAAAACACGCCCACGACTTCATTTCTCATGATGAACATCCTCGGATCTAGTACCTATGCCTGCAGTTTTCGAGAATATTCCTGTTACACCCAAAAAAATTAACTATAAAATAAAATATAGATTTATCCTAACCTTTTATTTCACTCATAATGACCACACGTCTATATAAAATGAGAAAAATTGTATGACTGAATGCCTGATAGCCATTGTTTACTCGGTAATACATAGCTAATTTAGATTCTATGTTAGTAAGTTTGCCATGAAATTAGTATGATATTAGGGGCCATCCATAAATTACGTCACGCGAATGTGCCTCTTTTCCTATTTCCTAATTCTAAAAGCTCATCAAGTCCTTGTCACATCTGTGTGATCCTCACTAACGTTTTTAGCTAGAGTTAAGATGATGTCACACTTTGTAGACCCCCTACCCACCACTAACGTTTGTAGCTAGAGTTAAGATGATGTCAAACTTTGTTGACCCCCTACCAACCACTAAAGTTTTTAGCTAGAGTTAAGATGTCACACTTTGTAGACCCCCTACCCACCACTAAAGTTTTTAGCTAGAGTTAAGATGATGTCACACTTTGTAGACCCCCTACCCACCACTAAAGTTTGTAGCTAGAGTTAAGATGATGTCAAACTTTGTTGACCCCCTACCAACCACTAAAGTTTTTAGCTAGAGTTAAGATGATGTCACACTTTGTAGACCCCCTACCCACCACTAAAGTTTTTAGCTAGAGTTAAGATGATGTCACACTTTGTAGACCCCCTACCCACCACTAAAGTTTTTAGCTAGAGTTAAGATGGTGTAACACTTTGTGGACCCCCTACCCACCACTAAAGTTTTTAGGTAGAGTTAAGATGATGCCACACTTTGTTGACCCCCTACACCCCACCAAAATTTTTAGCTAAATTTGATGATGATGGTCACACTTTGTTGACCCCTATCCCCCCACTAAAGTTTTAGCCCCCTTCCCTCCCCTTAACATGTGACGTAATTTATGGAAGGCCCCATAGTGTGATTTGAACCTTGATCTAAAATTGACGATAGCATTTCATTCGTTCTTAACGAATCACCTAATTCAAGTGAAACTTCGATCACCCACTAGGTGTCTCAGTTCTTATAAATGAAATACGAGTGGACTGTATCTGGTATATAATAGGCCTTTAAAGTGAAATTGCCGTCTTGTAAACTGGCCACTTTGCACTTAAATATCTGCTGTTTGACATGGAATTTTAAAATCAAATAAATGTTGTTTTTAAGGGATGCTGTACTATTTTCGAAAAAGTAATTCCTTTTTTTATTTTGATTTACCTCCTATTTCATGACATTTGCTACCATGGACTCCCAAGAAAACTCACGTTATTTTCCAACATGACTAACGACGACGAAACATTGCATTTCAGTTTGTTACTAATCTCCATAAAAGCTCAACCGAATTTAATGAAATTTAGATCAGATATAATTCGTGGCCTACAAAAGATGCCGAGAAGAAAATGAAATACCAATGATATTTGGAAATTGAAACATTGCTTGTGTTTCGATTTTAAACTCTCTTCCTAAGCGACAAGTACAGAAGGCGAGCGTGAATGGGATAGTTGGAAGAGGAAGGCCACGGCGAACGTACTCTGACCAAATTGGGAGACATTCTAGAGAAAGGCCAGTTCAGAAGTAACACTAAACCACCGAGCTTGTATGAAGAATGTGATGAGGATGAATGAAGCGGAAGAGGTATGCCAGGATCGTAGCAACTGTAAATCCTTTGTCTCTGCCTACCCCTCCGGGAAACAGGCGTGATTATATGTATGTATGTAATTTCCTAAGCCTGTAAAGTACGAAGGGGTATTATCCTAACACGTAACTTTTTACGGTTACCCGGGTATTACGTGGGCTGACGTGGGCGAAGCGGATGGCAGAGGTTAGTCTAAATATACATCAGATCAATATCTATGGATTCAGGTGCAAATCACTATATTAAGCTATACGACCTTCAGTTTAGCAGTGTTATCTTTCTGTAAGTACTTTTTTGATACCCAGATTTAAGCTCACTCTTAGTTTGGGTCTCGTTAGAAATATAACTTAGTATGTAGTACCTACCCTATCTGAATATTCTGTATTCTTCATCTTTATTCTTTACTAGCTTCTGACCCGGCTTCGCCCGCGTGGTACCCGGATAAAAAGTAGCCTATGTGTTATTCTAATGTATAAGCTATATTACTGTAAAGTTTCATCAAAATCCGTTCAGTAGTTTTTCGTGAAAGAGTAACAAACATCCATCCTCACAAACTTTCGCTTTTACAATAGTAGTAGGATAGGATAGGATAGTATTAGGATTGAACACACAAATAATACAAGCAAAAACTTACACAAAGGACATGTACAAAGGCGAGCTTAACCCTAACAAGAGTTTTCTTCCAGCAGAGAAAGAACTTTGCTTTCTCCTTTGAGAACAGGGACAGCTTATTTGGTAATAAAAACATTTTTTGATTGAAATTCATAACCCTAGTTGCTATCTTGTCAACGCCATTATATGAGAATGGTGAAGCGATTGAAATAAAGAAGTACCCCATTTTCAATCGTGAAGACGGCTATAGACACTGCGTCCTGGAATCCCGTGATAAACAGGTGTTTGCGACGCGAACCGATTGTGCAGTGCGGTGATACGTTTAGTGTAGTGTGCCGTAATGTGAACATGGACTTTTCTGAATCTGAACATAAAATGAGGGTAGTTGCAGTTTCGCCTTAATTTTTAACGATAGCTATAAACTCCCTTTTAAAGAGGCCTTTGCCAGTGGGCACACATATAATGACATTAACAATGCTTAAACCAAATAAAAAAAACTTAAAAAAAGCTATATATAATTAAATAACCTATAAAGTGTAAAATCCAGTCAACTTGTGACCACGGCCAAAGCAACATAGTCGAAACGTCGAGAATATAATAAAAAAATAAACGCGATACAGAACCGTATAAAACTTATAATGATGGTCACGTCATGCTAGATACTTGCAAAACGCGGGTATGTGCCAAATTTAATATTTGGACGTGCCTCTAACTATCCTCTAGACGGTATCATCAAAGATCTACTCACGGATCTATCTGAGGATGTTTTACTTTATTTTACTTTTGTAACTTATAATTAAAATAAATCTTACCGGACAGATCAGGTAGCATAGACAAGTGGATATCGCGACTCTGCATGGTTCGCGCGAACGTTGACTGTCGCCTTTCATTCTGAGAGCGCGTCCGTTTTACTGTGGTGGCTGCAATTAATATAACTGTTAAAATATCATTTATTTAGGGCACAAAAAAATCGCGTGATGGATCTTTCAATATGGCTGTCAATCCAAGATGGCATTCGTAGACAACATTTTCGCTTGGCACGCCTTATGTTGAAGTTAAAATAGTCGTATCTCTATGTACGCTCCGTAATCGTAACAAATTTCCGTTCACTGATTTCAAAACGACGGCTTAATAATAAACTAAATCCCAAGATAGCTGAATTTTCAACATGGCGGACTAAGACTGATTTTCAATATGGCGTAGGAAGATTGATTTCCAAGATGGCGGTCGAAGATGAAGTCCCAAAATGGCGTCTTACTTAGATAAGATAAGAATTCATTTATTCATTCGAACTGTACATAACAACTATGGAGAACACGGTTGGTGGTGTGCCCTCCATTTGCAAGGAGAAGATCTTCCACCGAGCTGATCCATCTGATCCACTTGCTCGGCTCCTAGGACCGACAGTCACATATCGGAGGTATTATATATGTTGATGTTGCGTTAAAACACAACTTGCGCGATCTAGACACTCCGATGGCCACCTGTGTATTGTATGTGGTAGCTCTTCGGGTATCAGTAGTTCGTTGCATTCGCTCTGATACGATGTAACGTAGTTCAATCATGTGGCGAGAGATGTCGCTTTACAACAAATAACACATACACAAACATTTACACACATACATACCTAGAGCAGGATGATACGATATTCTGAGACGGTACTCAACAAGTGAATGCAGAACGCTTTTTATTTATTTATTTACTTTAAAACCAACAGCAGGTGTAACATAAAGATAAAATTATAAAATCAGGATTCCAATTAAAGGTTTTCACGTGTAAAAACAGCTAATGAAATAAACAAAGCATGGACAGCCTGCATAGGATAGCCAACTTACTGTTCCGAGCTTGTTTGGAAGGTAGGAGGGTCGCCAGCTTGGCGGCGTCAGCTCGCTGCAGGTTCTCGAACAGTTCCCCCTCACCCCCGGGGTACAGTTCCTGGTAGAACTCCCCCCCGGCCTCCTCCCAGCCGGAATGCCGATTGCTGGCTTTGTGCTTGGACGAGTTGCCTCCGGACATGATTAGGTTAGCATGGCTCTTCTGAAAGGTAACATTAATTAATTAATAATAGAAAAAAACTTTATAAAAAAAGCTTTTTTGTTTTCTTCTCAGCAAACCCTTTCATTTGATACCCATATCATGAGGACCAATAAAAATAATTGGTCCGCCATCTTTGGGAGTCCGCCATATTGGATTAAGAATGATGTCACTTAGCTAGCCATTTATTGTCGTCTAAACCAAACGTGTATGCAAAATTTCAGCTCAATCTGTTGGGGATAACTGGTTTAAAATTCAGTTGTAAGATTTGACCCACACATACTAACTAACAAGGCAAGTAGAATAAAACTTGTCATAATAAAAATACAAATAAACATCACTATACGATACATCAATATATGTCACATACATAATATCTGCCTGATATTTTAAATTTTCCCTTTTTATATTTAAAAAAAGATATAAACAAAACTAAAATGGCAAATGCCGAAAGTGGCAATGCCAAGGAGAGGAAAAAATATCTGCATGAACACTTGACACTCAATTCAATTCTAATCCTGCTGTAATTAACATAACTGTTAAAATATCATGGCCAATATGGCTGTGAATTCCAAGATGGCATGCGTAGACAACATTTTAGATGAAAAAATTATTTCTTAAATATCTTCCTGAAAGGCTACACTTGACCCTCGATTTAACCTCAATTCAATTCTAATCCAACCCAAGTTATTTTTGTTTTCTAATTAAAAAAATAATAATCCAGTCTGTGAAATTTCTATTGCAAACTCTACCTACTCCAATCTCGAATGTCAACGTCAAAATCGCGTCACCAAATAGCATTATCGATAACTTGCAACGTGACATTGGCGAAATTGCGGACCCTATAACCCGCAAAGGCCATAAACAAAGAATTTCATTGAATCGACTTTCATTTAGTTCCTTAAATTACCAACAAATACTTAATCAATCGTGCGCTGCTATTGCATTTCAGAGTACCAAATTGCACGAATTCAATCCTAATACCAAATTGCGATTAGAATCTAATGTCAAGGGTAGTCTACCTGACCACACACAAGAATCCCTACGTCGTGGTTTTCAGAAACTATGGTATCCCAACATCCCGAAACAAATATCTGCAGAACATGCAAACATTTGTTCCGCAGCGGGAAACGTACCCGCACCTCTGGCATCGCAGCCGCGCCACCGAGGTCAGATTAAATGACTGTCAGAAACAAAACAACATAACATAAAAAATCTATAACGAACTCAAGTAGGTATAGCACCTATCTAATCTAAAAACCTCATAAGTCATTTGTTGAAGTCATTGAAATTATTTGATAAGATTATTTTGCACTCAATGAGTAGGTACATCCGCATTTAAAGATATTAAATATTCCAGATGCCCTAAATATGAAAATTTTCCTTATAATAAATAAATAATGCTGGACATTTTCACATAGCATCATCTAGCCCCAAACTGAGCAGAGCTATAGGAACAAAATGACTCTCAAACTACTTAGAGGTAGATACTTTATTTTTAGGGTTCCGTACCTCAAAAGGAAAAACGAAACCCTTATAGGATCACTTTGTTGTTGGTTTGCCTGTCTGTCAAGACCCTTTATCTCAGGAACGCGTTGAGGTATAGAGTTGAAATTAAAACCATATACTCAGGTCTACTGTACCTTCAAACTCTGAAAAAATCAAACTTCTAAGTTAACGTAAAAAAAAGATACGGCCGTTTATGCCGCAAAAAAACGTATATTTCGACACTCTCAAGGGAATCAAAATTTATAGGGTACTTTCCGTTGACCTCTATCAAATTTGGCAAGTAATATCGTCTTATACAAATGTATAGTTTTTTCCCTGTACTTGTAACAGGGAAAAAACTATACATTTGTAATTGCTCGTGGTTTTGGAAACAGAATTTCGGGAAAGTTCGGAAAAAACCGCGAGACTCGATTCCTGAACTATTTATAATATGTACCTACAAATTTGTACGGAACCCTCGGCGGGCGAGTCGACACACACTTGTCCGGTTTTTTTTATATTTGACTAACTCAATGTATGAATTAGTCAGATATCCCCCCCATCTAAATCACGCCCAAACATTATAATTGGCACATGCCCGCGTTTTGCAAAAGTAGTTGGAATTTTAAAAATAAATATCTGTAGGAAAAGTTACATTAATCGAGTTTCTGTCATTCATTCATTCGAGTTGATTAAATCCTGAAGTTATACTGTATAATTATTTTATTTGGTACTTTAATAGGTAGTTACTGAGAAATAATTTAATGTTCGCTACATAACATTTTAGGTAATTTAATCGTTTTAAGAAGGCATGGTCAGCAGGAGTTGAACTCACTAGATAACCATGGCTCTTTAAATAAATATTAAAATGATTTCAACTAGTTCGCCACGAACTGGGATCATGCGTTGTACCAAAACACCAAAAATAAGTTTTTTTATTTTATAGTTACTTGACTTTGTAGATATTTTATTGATCAAAAATGAATCATTAATTTCAAGTAGGCTAGGTTATAGGTAAATAAAATATACACTACAAATCACCAGCTTTAACTGAACAATATATATGCAATATAGATTTCCTCATTTTGTTTTCCTTCATAGAGAGAAACAAGTGTTGCACAAACTTTTATGGTGGAAAATCCTTCGAACAATAAACACCCAACAGACACATGCAGAACCCAGAACAGAATTCTCTATGTCATGGGTATCAGGAACCTCTATAACACCCCAGACCCGGAACAAATATCTGCAGAACATACAAACATTTGTCCCACAGTGGGAATCGTACCTGCACCTTATAACGTAACACTTTAGAAAGCTACTCAACTTGATATGGGCTTGTTCCAGGGCTTGTTATCAGCACCAACATCAGACTCAATTAACATGCTTATCCAATTGGAAAGAATACTTTGATATTGCTTCTCGGGAGAAAGGCATCTGGTACGGAACAATGCAAAGCGAGCCACCTCATATACCATGTTGTGCCAACATTAAATTAAATAGAAAATTCATTGTAATCGCTCATAGACTGCGCTCCGGACACATGCCATTAAATAGCTTCAAGTATCTGATGAAGAAAGTGGACAGTCCTAACTGTGAAGCCTCTGGGGTAAGAGAAGATGTTTACCACCTTCTGATGGAGTGTGTCCGAAGTGCGTCTGTGAGAAAAGAATTTTATAAATTTTTGAAAGCTAATTTTTGATGTGGGCCTGTTTCAGAGCTAACATGCTCTACCGTTCCATATAAGGGCTGGTTAAAAAGAGCAGAGCAAAGGAGAAAGAGAGAAATGACATGGCTAAAAATAATTATATATATTTTAGTTTTAAGGTATTAAAAAAAAAAATGTGCGCTTTACTATGTTGCCTGAAATAATATTATGTTGCACTATTGGGATGATGGTAACCTTGTCTAGTCTCCACATTCTAGTTATTTCATTTTTTAGATCAATGTACTCAGACAGTTTTTCTGCTATAGTGTTTTGCGAGTTATGTGTGTTGGATATCACAATATAAAAAAAAATACTCTACATTTATTTACAGAGATAATAATAATACAACAACTTAGGTATGTATATATTACATATACTAAATATTCATATGAGACGGTCTAGCCATTTAAATACCATTTCATACAATCAATAGATAGCTCAACCAACCCAGATAACTAACAGACGGAATGTATATTAGTGTACTGTATTTGTTTTGTTAATGAGTGTTAGTTTTAGGTCCAGTCTATTGTAGTTTAAGGTCTTAGCTCTGTCAAAGTAGTTTATTATTATTATAAATTTTAATAAAACAAACATCAGGCACTGGAAAATGTTGTGGTTGTTTACTCTCTTGTTTATTCAGACTGTTAGAAATGTAGCAGCATTAGTAAGTCTGAGTCATGTAAAAACATCACTTCATGAATCACAAGATACCTGTAGACTTGTTTTCTAATTCTACCATTTGTACAAGAACAGTTGTTTAGTTGTACTATCGAAACGAGCATTCCAGTGCTTCTGGGGGCACGTTAAACTGTCAATTCGTCTGAGGCCTTCATGAAGGCTTAATGCCGCATTTGGACTTTGAATATTTAAGAGCACTTTTTAACACTAGAGTTTGATAATATCACACATACTTACTAGTGCCATGAAAGCTACTCTTTATATAACTTAGTGATAACCGAGAGTTCTAAATAAAACTATAATTGTATCGGAAAAGCAGTGATTGTTAAATTTTATGAATGAAATATCGAATTGTCGTCCAAAGTAAGCACAGACGATTTAGGTCAGTTTAATTTATAACGAGCTTTAAAAATGTAACAAACAATTTGTATCACCTGTAGTTTTTTTGTAACAAAAGGGCATAGAAAGGTATGTACTGTTAGACACTCACCGTGTAATATAAACAATGAATTTTTGCTCAATTATTCTATTTTTGCGCTTGATCCAATGTGGAGTGGAGTAGATATCCAAGTATTTTCTAGTCACGAACACTGAAAAACAGGTTCACAGCAAGTTTAACCACAAAAATTGTAATTTCAGACGAAAATTATCCTACATCCACATACATCGAAGCCCAAGGAGTGGTGCGAAGTGCGTTCAGAACTAGTTTTTAATTGTCATCTGTCAATAAAATACAGTATTGCATTTAATCGAAACTAAACTGAACAATGGTTTCATTTTTTTTGGTATAGATATAGTAAAACGTCTCAAAAACCTTAATCAACGGTAATCATTTGAGTCAACATCTTTATAAAGACTGTATGTACATACCACAATGCAAACAAAACTAGTTTCAGAACGCATGCTCTTAATTTACGAAATTAACTGTGCCTTCTACGTCCTACCTACCTACATTTTCACATGATTCATGTTTTGTTTTTGCTAATTTCTATTGTTTTTTCTCAAATACTAATGTTGGATGGAAGGAAATTAAGCTTTTTTCTGCGGATCTCTGTTGTCATGGTTACATGACAATAATGTCTGGTTCTCCAATAGGGAAACAATGCCGACGTATATATCGATCCTAGACAAATTCTTTGCCATTTTGCTATTTTGTAAAAACTGAACACCGCGGCTAGACCGTTTAAATAATATCAAAAAATACCTTCACGCTCCCATTATAACGCGATAGGCCAGTGGAAATCAGAGAAAAAGAGCCGATATAAACACCAATTCAATATCCGCTAGGTATCGGAAAAGCGTCGACCGCCCGTCGTTCGCGTAAACAATTTTCTGAGGAAATTATTTCATGCAATATCCGGTTCGGCTCGCAATTCGCGCTTTTTCCCGGCAATTTTGATTTCGACGAATCGGGTGATCCGACCTATGAGTTGGACCAATAGAGATGGGGTGACGTGAGCAATGATCCTAATTGAGCCAATGCGATATCCGGCGCTACGTCCTGCGTGCAGCCCGGGAACGCGCTGAAGGCGGGATCCTACCTGCGCAGCTTCTCATCTCTCGTCGACACGAGACACGAGATCACATCTCTACGAAAAGTAATGATTATTTCGGTCCACGGTCAGTTTCCGCATATTCCCGCCCGCAGCGCTGACACCGCGACCTATAAGTCGTTCTAAGGAATACTGAAACGTATTTTAGATTGAAATATCAAAATTAATAATTTGTATTTTGTGATAAACGTCTTTCTAAACCCACGTCCTAAATGTTTACATTATATTAAATGCGTATTAAGCTGTGCGTTAACTTGGTTTTGTGCGAACGTAGCTACGACGTCGTCCATAGTTTTTCCAGGGTGTGCGGGTGGATCTGAGGGTAATAGAACTGCGTGTTAATCGATGTGTTCTGTGTAAATGTTGAAATTTAAGTTGATTGTGACGCAAAATGTGTGAAAATCGTGGTAGTTTATCGACCGCAGACCGCACGGAAGATCTGGCCGTAATCCAAGGCGTAACGCTCGACCCGCACGCTCGAATTATAGAATAATAATTCAGTGACCCCGCGGACACAAGAACTGTTATGAATCCATCAGTAAAAGTGCTGGAGAGAAATCAAAATGTACGCGCGCTCGGCTACGCCGTGCGATCCCACTATCATCTGAGTGAGTTGTCAGTTCACTAATGGCGTTGCGGACACTGTTGATACTCGCAGTTATTGTCATTGCAGTCGGCTATGAAGTCCAGAAAGCAGACAAAGCTCAGAAAGCCGTGGCGACGGAAAAAGAAAAGCCCAGATCTGCGAACCCCGGCCGGGAACGGGGCTCGCTGCAGAAACTAACCACGATGATGAACAGGACTGAGGATAGGAGACAGAACCGCAGACGAGGAAAGGAGACTTTAAACAAGATACACCAGCTCAACCGTAACCACGATAACATGATGAATGATAACGAAGGTGCATTAACGTCGAATGTCAAACTCCCCGACAATGATACTCTATACGACAAGATGAACATACTCCGGCATGGCACCGTCAAGGTTCCTGGAACGATTTATGAAGCGAAGAACGCGATCGATTACATCTCTCAAGCAGCCGGTGTGTTCTGCAATTTTGAGAATGAGACATTGAATCACATGTGCATGTGGCAGTGGAATATGACCGTTTCGAGTCACGGATTAGGGTTTAGAGTGTCGACAGCGGCGGATGTCGCGAGATTGAATGACACTACAAGGGGTCTAAGGTTCACGGGGCCCGCGACGGATGCAGACGGGAACGTGGGAGGTGAGATAGATGGAGTATTTCCGCTTGTTTCGCATGATTGGTGTGATTCAGTGTCGTGTTTTCATTATGGTCCTTCGAGCCGGATATGGCTTGTGTTTTTGCTATTCTTTGGCTTGCGAAATTTTATAAAACAAAAACAAAACCAACACGCTCAAGACTGTATTCCCCATCATGGACATCCTTAGATAGGTAGGTACATACTCAGTGCGTAGATCTTTGAGGATACCAAGAGTCAGAGGCTCGTCTAAACATTGCATTTGCCACATGCCCGGGTTTTGCAATAAGTTAATATTCCACGTGACAGGTTGCATGTAAGCCCATGACGGCAAATGCCTTCGGATTTTAGATTCTTGGGCATGCGGGTTTACTCACGATGTTTTTCTTCCCCGTTTTAAACACGTATTAATCCACACTTACATTATTCCATTATTACACGACCGGGTTCGAACTCACGACCTCCGAACTTAACAAGTAGGTACTATTTATGAATCTTTGCAGTAACCTCAGTAAATATTTAAACATGATTAAATATTTATGCTGGATCTAGCCCCAAACTAAGCAGAGCTTGTATTATGGGAACTACATCACTGATATACCTACTACTTATATACTTTTTTTTGTAAATACATACATATTATATATATATAAAATACCCAGACCCGAGACAAACATTAGCTAATCATACAAACATTTGTCCCGCAGCGGGAATCGAACCCGCAACCTTCTGCGTCTCAGGCGGGCCTTTGCCCACTGCGCCACATAGGTCGTCTATATTTGTTTAGGATATACCTACTTAATATAGTACCTACAGGATTTTTGACAATTCGACGTATTCCTCGTAAAGGATGCTAGAGAGTTCTTGGGATACCAATTTAACTAAGGTACTTTGCCCTAAGATGGCCCGGCACATAAGATAGCCCACTTTAAATAAAATGTATTTCCACTGATTCAAAACCATCAAAATTTCACGGAAATGTGTGAACGCATCCATAGACAAAATGGCAATTCCAAACAAACGGAAGCAAGCCGCCATTTTGACAGAAGACATCAGTTTGTTAGTGACGTCGTGTCAATTTGACGAGTTATAACCTCGCTTCGGTAAATATATTTTTATTTGTTTGTTTTAACTAGTGGACCTTGAAGAATAAACTTTTGTGCATTTAATTCAACGTAAAGTGTCCTTGCTTTACCTATTCATTGTAAATTTCTGCTGTTTTAACCGTTACCAAAAATGATCCTATGATGTACCACTCCATATAAGCCTAAGATGGCCCGGACAATTTATATTATTATGAATTATATTATTTCGTTCTATCCATTAGGAAAAAAAGAATGGTCTAAAAGCAAGTAATTTTAATGTGAAACACTATATTGAAACAAGATTGCAACCACAACATGATGGAAATTAATATAATATATAAATACGGGATGGAAGTTAAGATAGGCTACTCAGGGAAGCTACCAATTTTTTATATTTTTGTTTTTTAATTTTAAAAATTAGTTGCATTACTAAGAAAAAGTAATAGTTTTTTAAATAAAATCAAAGAATTTTGGTTTTATGGTGATTTTTAGTTTTAAAAGATCTAATATGGCCCATGACAAAAAAAATAAGTAGATTCAGAAAAAGATACGTAAACCACACCATAAACCTCTATACAAAGTGATTGTTTAATGAAAAACACGAGCAAACCTCAAATTCACGTTAGTTTGAATTTAATATTGCGGGCCATCTTAGACCACTAAGTGTATAAGGTGGCCCACAGTCAATGATTTTTAAAAATGATTTTTTACCAATAAAATGTAGGAAAAAGTGAACTTTCAGAATATAGCTTTGGCATATAAAAAACCTACGTCCTACTTACGATTATATTAGTAAATTACCTATTTTCACGGGTTTATAGCTATATGCCAAAATGTAGGCCATCTTAGGGCTAATAAAAATAATGCATAAAGAAGAAGAGCAATTTTTTTATTGAAGAGCTTCTTTATTAATGCAATACAGAAGAGTTGATCATTCCAATTCAATTTTTTTTAACTATAAATACATGTGGTGCTTACCTACTGGGTATAATCCGGAAAACTCTAAGCCTGTTTTTCTTTTGAATTTTTAACGTTTTTAGAATTTGTGTTTTTTAATAATTAAGTCTACCTGTTGTATAACGACATGATTTCGTGCACGAGATTTTGATATGAGCTTTCGTCCGTCATCTAGTTTCCTACGTACTTTCATCTCAACTTACACGGTTAACAGATTGCCCTATCTACCCACTATCCAGCCCACGGCCAGCAATTAGGTAGCCATAGCCAGCATCTATATTTATAATATCGATCCATGGAACGATTGGTAGGTAAATAAATGCCTACGTAATTATGAACCTGGAGAAATAAAAAAGCTTAGCATGAAGACCCAGGATAACGGTTTTTTTCTATTCGCCGAGAAGACAAATAATATTTTGTCCCTCTCTTTTGTTTGACAGAATAGGTGACAGAAATATTTTTTTCATCTCTTTCGCTAGCTGATCAAGTGTACCTACCCTAAACCGGTGAGCATGCTTAAAGAATGTCTGGATTGTAGCAAGTGGAAACCCACCCTTCCGAAAAACAGGCGTGAGTTTATGTATGAACCTACCTTTAAAATCACAACAACTAATTCATGACAACTAATTCCGACTGTAAAAATGACCAAGAGATTTTTTTGAATGGTTTTTGCGAGTTTTTTGACGATAGAACATGAATGAATAAATGAAAATACTTTATTGTACACCTTAAACAAATAACATAACAACAAAATCTTGTTCTAAAGAAAGTAGAATGGGCTGTCTTATCGTTTAGAAGTGATCTCTTCCAGACAACCTTTGGACGGAGAGGATAATAAGAGAGAGAATGATTAAAGGCCCATCTAGCCTTTAATCGACCTCTAAGTGGAACTTTTAATGAAAAAACCTCGCGAACCCTGTTGCGAGCGTTCAGCTAGTTTCCATAGCAAACACAAAGGCCACTGCACTTAGTTTAGGTACCATGTTACGGGATCTAAGTTTAGACACAAATAAATTGTGCTCGTAGACAGACAAGCCATCTTCAAGTAAACTGCATTAATTCGAGACTATTCTTAGATGTCGTAACCCAAGATTTGTCTCTTGTAAATGAACTGACTTTCAAGGTGCTAAAAGTTTTGGCTCCCTGTGTCGGATAGATAACACAAGAAAAGAAAATTTATTTATTTAGACATAAAAGTTAAACAAAATAATAGACACACAAAACAAACGTATTATGTTTATGTTATTATGTTAGGAATAACATAAAAAAACGATAAATAGGTTGCCTCGGCGTTATGCTATGCTACACCAAAACCTAAGGTAAGTTAGTTGTGGCGCTGGTTTTCAGACAGGGCCTTTCTGATGCCACGAAGATAAGAACCTATTACATTTTAAATACCTCACGCTTACTTTTCCATTCACGCTAACGCAAATTTGTCATGGGGCTAGACAAATACCACTTTCTGTTGACGTTAACGCCTGCGGAAAGATTGAATTGTATGGGAATGACATTGACGTTTCCGCAGCAAATGTCATTTCCATACAATTTTATCTTTCTGCAGGCGTTAACGTCAACAGAAAGTGGTATTTGTCTAGCCCCCATCAGTCTACGAGTTGTTCAACGACTGAAAGGCGAGAGGAGAAGGAAAGGTGTCGTGCCGACCCCACGTAGTGTTATAAACCATGGCAGTAGTAGATTATATAAGTAGTAGAGCTCTTTGTGAAACAGCTTGTCCGGGGAAGTACTACCACCTACCTATTTCTGCAGACAAGCAGTAATGTTCGCATTGTTGTGTTCCAGTTTGAAGGGTATAGGAGTGCCGGTGTAATTACAGTCACAAGAAAAAAATTTACAAAATACTTTATTTACAAAAATAGTTTGGCGATACGGGCTAGACCTAGAGCTCCGCACTAGGTCTAGCCCGTATCGCGGATCCCAGATAGTGTTTAACAAGGAAAATTATATAAAAAGAAAAAAACAAGTGCAAGGCAAACATTTAAATTACTTCATGTAAATACAAAATATCATGAGTAACATCGAAAAAAAAAATAAGTCAGAGACTTTTTACTTGTTGTCTCAATGTCGGCAAAGCGCGAGTGATACCTCTGGTGTTAAAAGCGTCCATAGGATACGGTAAGCGCTTACCAACAGGTGGGCCGCATGCTTAATTGCCACACTCGTATAAAAATACATGGACAGGTAGATAACAATTTTACAAACTTACTTTGGTTCTATAATTATATTATTATTTTTTATCACCATCATTGTTTTTAGTTGCAACTCTATCCAATTAAATAAATAAAATAAATAATGCTGGACATTTTTCACAGAGCATCATAATATAGCCCCAAACTAAAGCTCTGCTTAGTTTATGGGAACTAAATGACTGTTAAACTACTTATATACTTTTTTTTAAATACGTATCTACATATTATGGATAGAAAACACCCAGACTCAAGACAAATATTTACAGGTCATACAAACATTTGTCCCGCGGCGGGAATCGAATCCGCAACCTTCTGCGTCTCAAGCGGGCCTTCGCCCTATGTGCCACAGAGGACGTCAATTCAACATCAACTATGAATATAGCAATGACATTTAAAATATCGGAAAATGCAAATGAGCGCTGAATAATTTTGAACTAAGCTTTTCTATTAAAAACTTTTTAGGTCAAGTATCGCTAGTAGACACCTAACTAGTGTTAATTCTGTCTGGAGTCCAGACTCTACCTAGGGGACCTGTCTATAAGAGCAAACATTTTTTTTATCTGTGGTGACTTGTCATGTAACTGTCAACAAGTTACTTTTTACAATCGTTTTATATGTTTGTGTTGTCTCTTTGTTTTAGAAATTTGCAAATTGGTCACATAATTCTTGTCGATTTTCTATCATTAAACCGACCATATTCTTATTTTCACACCTCTGTTGTTTATGAATGTATCATGGATCAAACGGACACTGGCAGAATTGTGACAACTAACCACAGAAGCTATAATCAAGAAGTTGAAGTTGAAGTTACTTTTTACAAATTATTAAAAACCCCGACGTATATGCGTGCGTCATCATATATTGCCGCGCGCCCTAGTGATCGTTAAACCTGTATAATTATTATGAATATCCCTTGAAGATATACAAAACGATTGAAAAGTACCTGCACACAGTACCTATGATGGAAAAATTATAACAGACAAACTCAAACAACCTTTTACCTAACACTGCACTCACGCACAAACCTACAAATATACCGGCTTGCAACTCGGATAAATAAACATGAGATATTTTAAGCATTTTACTTAAAGTTAAGGTTCTTTAGAGACAGATTTTTAGAATGACACTGGTTAGTCTTATGCCGTCTAGCAGTAAAGTCAAAAGAGCTTAGGTCTTTTGACTTTACTGCTAGACGGCATTAGTCTGGCCCTGGCATGGTAATTAAGTGTATTCGCAACGACGCTAAAAATAGCTGCACAAAGGGTAAAATCCTGACATTGCTACCTACTTACTCGTACCGCATACTAAGTAAGCGTTCTCTAAAAAGCGGCGATCGTCAAGCGGTCTTCAAATAGCGGCAACTGCGATTCCCAATCTTATTATGTCAACGAAATTATACCGGGTGTAATTTGACTACTCCCGAAGACTTAGTATGGAACAGCTGATTTTTTTTTCGCGTTCACAGATTTGGTTCCATAGTAAAAGTTGTTCATACTAAAGTACTAAGCATGTATTAAAGTTACCTACTTGGCTGAAATATATGAAACAGCTATTTTTTTTTCACAGTGTTGGTTCCAAAGTAAAAGATGTTCGTATTGATGGGTACTTTCACCTCCCGAAGTCTTCGGGAGTAGTCCTATTACACCCTGTATTCTAAAACTATTCTGTTCTATTCTACGTATACCAAACGGACGTCAATAGCCGCAGGGTACCGATTCTCGTTATTAGTTTTATGAAAAACTAGTCAAAGTTCCATCAATACTATGATGTCTCGTGCGACATTATTACGCTGGCACGAGATTTAGCAAAGATAAAGATCATTGAAAAATTTATATCTCGAATTCTGAAGCTCAAAGCATCTCTAAACATGTCTTAATGAGCTATGGTGTTGAGTTTATCGTTTTTTATGAATGTAAAAAGGAAAAGAGAAAACAATTTGCACCTACATACTAATGATAATGTTGAAACCATATGAAACTTTAAGGCGAAGATGAAATTTAGCACGTGCGAACATTTTGGTTTACAAATAGGTTTGTTTGTTTTTCCACTATCCTATTAAAGGACAACGGTAAATCAGGAGCTTTTATTATGTTAAAATACGTCTCTTTAAAGAAATTTCTGTTAGCTCCTTTGTAAAAGAATTCGTCCTCGTCCGGAGAAGCTCAGTATCAACACCGTATCTCCGAATCTCTCTTCTTATCATAAATCCGCATAATTTAATAAATAAACTCAAAAAATAAAACACACACACACATACTTGCATGCAACCACTTACACCAAATATACCATACTCAACACATGTCATCATTGCTTAAACACTACACTTATTTAGGCACTACACTTACACAGAACACTAGATATACCCAAACACTTTAACACTTTAGATATCCAAGTACATTCTATGCGTCACCACAGTCTGCACAACTTCATTGTCGACTTTTTCTATACGCTGATACATATTTTACAGGTTTTTGCCTAGTTTAGGATCAGTATCGACCACTTGGACAAAAAGCAGCAGGAATTTTACTATGCTTGTGAATCAACTAGCTACCTACTTAAAATCGAAGTTAGTCTAAGTGTCATTATACCTACCTATTATGTGTATACCTACATACTTTAAACTTAAAATAAATATTTATTATTATTATTATCTCCGTTTCTATTTCTGCCGCTAAAAAGTAATATGAGCATTGCTGTGTTCGGTTTTGAAAGTGCCGGTGAAATTGCAAGCAACTTCGTTCTTATGACAAACTTTATCATCTCGCTGCATCCAGTGGGTGGAATTTCTGAAAAATAATTATAAAAACTTTATTATAACTTAGATATAAAAGCTAGGTTAAAAAAGCTAGTTATCTTGTCGATAACTTTTTTAGGGTTCCGAACTCAACAAAGAACCCTTATGGTTTTGACATGACTGTCTGTCTTGTCTGTCTGTCCGCGGCTTAGCTCAGAGACTCTTAGCACTAGAAATATGTAAATTGGCATGAGTATACATCATATTAATCACGCCGACAGAGTAAAATGAAAATCTAATTCATTCAGGGTTCCCGTACGTATAGTGGGGATGATATTTTTCTCATCTATCCCATGTGGGGTGTCGTTGGATAGCTCTTTTAAAAAATATTATGGTTCTGTAGAAACCATTTTTGGATTCAGGGATCCGTTTACGAAATATTAGACTTCAAAGTGCTAATTTTTCATATTGTTTTTACAATACGGGAATTTTCCCGCCGTGCACGGCGCGACGCGGAAGGAGAAAGTCGCAACCACTCACCGTGATGAAGATTCTCGGAATGAGTCGAAACTTAGTCGGTGCCTTCACCGATAGTACGTGAAAATTCCCGTTTTTACAATATGAATAGTCAAGTTCACGATAGTTTTTGGAATAAAAGTGCTAATTTTTGTTAGTCCCAAAAGTTATTTTTGAATATTTCCGTACTAGGTTATTTTCACGTATAACCATACCATTTGGTCAGCAGTTAGATTAAGTTATAGGGTAGGTTTCCCGTGGTGTGCAACATGAAAGGATATTTCAAAATTCTACTCCTAGACGGTACATTGGATACAAACGAAGTCGCAGGGCATATAATTAAACCATCCAGAATATCTGAAAATCTTTGTCTGTTTCAGGGCATTTCCTCTATCTCCCCGTGGATCCTACGATGGAAAACATGGTCATCAAGTCGCCACCATTTCGAAGTTTGTGGGAAGACTGTAAGGTAGGCTGTTCGTGGAAAGCTACCCCTACTTTCCTTTAAATATATAACTGGTTATTTTCATTTATTAAACTTTGCACATTTTATGAAAAGTGCACAATAGGCGAACTTAATGCTAAAGCATTTCATACCAGTTAACCTATTAGGTTATATCAATATAGATACCCGAAGAAAGGTGAGTTTCCATTAAGTCGTTAAGTATAAAGTTGTTTCTCTTTTCTACAGTTTGAAGCGATGCTTCATCAGAGCAGGATGCAGAACGCGAGTATAAAACTGGTATCAGAGTCTACGGTGACGGAAGTTCAGTGGATATTGCAGGAAGTCGCTGGAGACAACTTTGAAATGTAAGTTAACATGTCACCTAAATGTAGGTATAAATAATTGCACGAGTTGCATGGTGAAAACAACCAATTTTGTTGTTTCCACCTTACTGATGACCTCAGTGGCGTGACAGGCGAGTAGCTGACTGGGATGCACGAGTTGCATGGTGAAAACAACCAATTTTGTTGTTTCCATTTCACTGATGACCTCAATGGCGTGGCAGGCGAGTAGCTGACTGGGATGCAAGAGAATAGAATATAATAGAATAAACGTTAGACAAGTAGAGGTAGGTACCTACTTAAATCTAAAACGAACACATTAAAATTGTTCTTCGGCTTATGTGTCTAGTAGTCTGTACCAAAATGGTGTTCAGCTCAGCATGTGTTAGATGTGTTTACACCCAACGCTGATTATCACATGTAACCAAAACAATGAAAAAGGTAGTGCATCAAGAGGTGCGGGTTCGATTCCTGTGGCGGAGATGTTTGTATGTTCTGCAGGTATAGCTTTAGGGAATCCTAGTATGGGGTTAGGACTATAATGTGGGTGCAGAACAATGTGTCTGTTGGGTGTAAAAAATGCCTAAAATACAATTACTAGGTACGTTTTGCCATGAGGGCCTTTTGAGTTTCACTTTATTATGTTATTATTTTTAATTAGGTATTAGGTTTTTAAGTTTTTGGTTTTAAATATATATCAAACACACTGTATATAACGTTATGGGACTACCTACATTATAAATAACTTGTAGTTACATACGAGTAGGTCTAGAATAAATAAAGAGACGCTTAACTAATTCAGATTCTCGGAATCCTAGTGGGGTCAAGACTATGCATGTGACTGTTAAGCGTATATTTAGTAGTTATTAGGTGGATTCTAAGAAATCTTGAGTGACCAAAGATTGTACATAACATAAATATAATTATATTATAGCTGTCTGTTATTCCACTAAACAGACCGTCCATTCTCGCAAGGAATCAAATTAAGTCCCGGTAATGGAACTCCAAGATGCTGTAACTTTAGTTCTAATGGCGATGCATCAATTATGTAAATTTATTTATTCTGACAAATGTGAGGAGTAGGTTTGAAATATAATTATTTTCCTATCTCACGTCACTAGTTTTTAATACAAGTTATATTCTCGGCTCGGTTAAGGTTTTTGCAGAGCTCCTTGTAAAAGTGTTTGTCCGGGGAAGTAATACCACCATTTCTGCCGCCAGGTCGTGCATCACTGCACGCATTTCTGTGTTCCGGTTTGAAGTTATGTTTTTTTTATAGGTGGAACCCGTTGCGTTTGATGATTGGCAAGATATCCCAGGAAGTGCGGATAATCATAGAGATTACTAGACCGAACTACGTGAATTTGGCGCACACTCTGCCGCACATTGCCATCGACAACATACGGATGATAGAGTGTGTCCCAGAACCACCTGTTTACAACGGAGAATGTGTCCCTGGACAGCTGAAGTGCAAGATTATGAAGGTAAGGCGACACTTCAATAGCATGTGTATCTAATTAAGGTACCTGTTTAATTCGCAAGTGATTTTAATTAATTCAAAAACTGTTTGAGTACCACGTCGGGTTATTTGCCAATTCTTATTTGGTAAGTGTCTCTTTTTAGGTGCCAATTTAGAGTTTAAAAATTGTTGAAATTTGATTTGTTTAACAAAATGCTAAATAATCCACATACTAGTGAAATATTGGTAGGTATATCTTTATAGTTTGGATGTGAACTCAATGTTAAGTTGTATACCACGTCGGGCGCCAACTTACTATCTTTGTAAAATATATATACGATAGTAACACAATGTTACAAATGATGTAGATTGTAACATGCAGTATGCACTGTCAAACTAACTTTCAAGGAAAACTAACCGGGTTTCTATTTGTATTGCCATTGCAGAAAGATTCTTGCATCAAGCTAAGTCAAGTGTGCGACCTCGTCAAAGACTGTGATGATGGAAGTGATGAGAATCAAAATTGTGGTAAGTACACGTACCGAGAAAATCCGTAGAAGAACTAAAGTTATCGAAATAACTTCTAATAAACCATCAAGTTTAAGTGGCAATTGGCATTTAGCTCGTATAATCGACAACCGCTAGGAAAGAAAGGGTATCGAAACACGAACCACAAACCGAACGACAGTGTAGGTATGCCGCCCGATGTGCAGATGACATCTTAAAGGTTGAGGAAGTCGTTAGATGGAGGTAGCCCACGATCGTTCAACATGGCACTCTCTAGGGGAGACTTACCGTGAACTTCTCCAGGCTGTTGATGAAATGAAAAGGCCTCGTACTCGTACTTTGTACAGGCTAACAGTATCTGAAAACCATAAAAACCATCTTATCATACTATTAATATGTTCATTCATTTGTGTACGTACAGTTAAGAATAAAATACCATAGAAATACACACAAAGGTCACATCTAATTCAAACATACAACTGGTCAAACTAACACACCCACCCGCGTTCTTAATTGACAGCCAAGACTTGTGTTCATGATTTGAATGTTTGTTCCAGATAAAATGCCGTATGGATCGTATTGTAACTTTGAAGTGGACACTTGCGGCTTCGAAGATATTCCTCAGTAAGTAAAGTTTTCTTTGACAGGATTAAGAAAAGTGTATCCTTCTTTTTAGGTTCCTAGTACCTAACTAGCTAACCACGCTAACATTTTTTTCCTACAGACCCATCCTGAAATGGTCCCGGCACAGTGGTCCTACACCAACGGATAAGACGGGCCCAAATTACGACCACACCTGTGGCATGCCGATCCCACGGCCCACGAAAATGGTCCCACTTCTTATACCAGCGCATATGAACCAGACATTATCCAGTTGTATCGGATGGTACTTTTTCGTGAACATGAACGTCACAGGGCCCAATAAAGTGAGTTTGATTGTTATATAAAAAAATAGCTGTTATTGATCCTGAACATTTCGTTTTTCTGTATCAATAGTATAAGTATAGCAATAGTATGGCATCAATATTATTAGTATAGCATTTATTTTAAAACATAACCAAACGTCTCTAGCGAAAATTACCTTATTTTTTGCGAATCATAAAGGATTTTTTACGTGGACGATATTGCAGGTTTAGAATGAGCGCCTAGACAACCGTTTTCTCATAAAAAAAGAGCATACGTGTCTCTTTACTGTTCAGCCAATAGCGAGAGAGATAATATTAATCTCTTCCGCTGACAAAACCGTCGTACTGGGTGAGATGATCAATGATCATGCTATTTGTTCTGAGGAGGATTAACAGTTTATTACAGTCAGAGAAAAGGTCACTTAAAACATTATTTGCCTACTTACTTTTTGATTTAGATGAGTAAAGTATTAAACTTATCACTTACTTCTATTTAACGAGCCTTGGCTGATATTTTGTTAAAGGAAAAAGCTGATTTCGCGTCGACCGCTGCTATGCGGACATCAATCTTCAACCCACCGCCAAAAGTCCATGGAAACCACAGCTCCAGATATTACAACTGCTGTATGGTAAGTAACCTTTATCAATCTTTTCTAGGTGTTTCTAGCAAGAGCCGTTACCTGTTTATTAAATATCACCCGTGACGCCGACGGTAGAAGCCAGTAATGTGTTCAGAGTAATTGCTTTCCTAATTTGACCCTTATCATTTACAGATAAGGTTCTACTACTACCAATATGGTCGCAACTACGGATCTCTCGGCGTAGAGATTGTAGAGATCACCAACCGCGGTAACATCACGACTCCTCTATGGTTCTCTACCAAGGACAAGGGCCCAAATTGGTATCGAGCTGCTATATTCCTTCCTAACATCTCTAGAAGGTAAGATTCTGACATCCTATTTATGTTCTGAACAATGCATCTGCCATATAGAGCGGAGAAACAGAACTGGAACTAGTGTTAGCCTTTGAGGCACATTCTTATTCCCTAGAGCTAGAGCTGACATTTTAACTTGCCGAAGTTGCTAAACCTAGCTAATCTGTTAAGAACCATGATGGGCAAGAAAGAATTAGAAGACAATTAGGAGTCTGAAATGTGCATTGCTAGTTTAGTAACGAGTATTTGGAGTTAAAGATCTATATCGTCCAACAGGTGATAAGTGGCTACCGTCGTCTATTTACATCTGTAATACTTGGGGCATTACTGATGCGTCGCCTGATATAAAGGCATAGCTGAAAAGTTTCATGCGCTACGTACCTCCAACGTCTACATAAAAAATGTAGACGTTGGAGGTACGCAGGATTATGGAAGCTTTGCTCTATAAGAATATATACTAAGAAAAAAGTAAGCAGCACTATCACATTGGAATTCTGTAGAAAACTTGTCCTTTCAGAATCGAAAGTGATATAGTTGTAGATACCTACTAAAGATCTTATTTAAAAAATACGGCCAATTATTTACTCATACTCATTTATTGAACGAAACCTTAGAAACATAGGTAATACTTCGTTACGTCACAGATATTATTAATACAAGTTACGTCGATAAAATTATGACATAACTTACAACGTGTATTTGGAAAGGTAAATACACGTTAGTGATAATGTTCATATCATGAATGAGGACACATTTTAAACTATTTTATGCATAAAATAGATATGTTGCTGCAGTAAATGGGCCTTGTCCAACAAAGAAAATAAATCATTAGATATGTACGTACCACCGTTTTCGCCGGTCCACCGGTCACTTACCGTGAGAGTTACAATATTAGCTACGAAAAGTCAGCAAATTCTATGGAAAACAGTGATTATTAATTGAATTTGTATACTTTACTATTCTCCTGTTAACTTTTTGTTGTCCGTTTCTCGTACCCCGTCTCACTACCGTCGAGCGTGGTCGCGGACGATGATCTTGAGGAAGGACCTCTAAACGGTCAACGAAAATCCAGCAAGAATAGTAAAGTACGTGGTATAGTCTTAATAATATCTTAATTTTATTTTTGTACTACTTGTATTATAATATCTCTGTGGTACTACTAAAGAGACAAACTAACAGTCCACGCGGTTATCGTAGCCTATGGCCGCTTGCAATACCAGCGGTACTCACGCGTTACCTCCCTGAGATATCAACATGAAAGATCTCATATGCTACAGGCACATTTCAACGGTAACCATACCCTTCAAACCGAAACACAGAAATGAGAACATTACTGCTTGACGAAATAGGCGTTGGTGGAAGCACTTCCCTGGACGAGACCTTTCACAGAAGCATTACTAGTCTTTGAATTTAATTTTGTTATAATTTTGTCCTTTTAGATATTTCCTCCAATTCAAGACACGCATGGGCATGCGTATCTATTCCGACACTGCTATCGACGACTTCAGTATGGCGCCTGAGTGTTTCGGACTGAACATAGATCCTGGAGAGTTAGGGGATTATAAGTATTATGATCCAGTATTGGAAGAGAAGACAACGCCGCATGACTCGTTCGTGGATCAGATATGTGAGTAAAGTGTTCAGTTACTTTCGTTTATTGACGGAGCGAGCAAATACCTACGTTTTATTGTATGTTTGAAATGGGCAAGCTGTTAAAACTTTTTTAAATACTGCAACTTTTATATACTTAAAAATTGAGTAAAGTTGGGACGAATCGACACTTTCTGTATATGTTGGTCCATGATAACTTTCGAATGGTTAATCTGGGGTCTAGACAAATACCTCACGCTTAGTTTAACTTTTACGAAAATTTGTCAAGGCAAAACTTGGCAGAAGTCACGTGACATTTCCACAGCTAATGTCATCATCATACAATTCTATCTCTCCGCAGGCGTTAACGTCAACAGAAATTGGATTATTTGCCTAGACCAGCAGATCTGGTCTAGACAAACTAGATCCGGTCTTAATACCACTTTATATAGCAGATATTTTTCGATATCGAGGCAAACAGGCAGGCTTATGGAAAGAAGTTATCGTCCCCAGACTCGAAATAAATATCTGAAAACTATGCAAACATTCGTAAACTGTGGAATTAACTGCCTTTTTTTGGTGTTTAGATTAAAACAAGACCCGCTTCAAAATTTACAGTCTTTCAGAGCAGTTAACGCAATTCCACAGGTAGGCGACGAGTCGTCTATTTACAAATGTTTAGATGTTCTTCAGATATTTGTTACGGATCTGGGTGTTTTGGTATACGTTACTCGTAGTTCATGATCACGACACAGGGAATTCTTAAGTGGGTTTAGCTATGTATTTTTCTGTTGGGTGTTTATTTATTTATATGTTGTGTAAACCCTGTCCGATATTTATTCATCCCGTTTGATGATCGTACCCTGACGTGTTCCAGTCTATAAGTTCTCAACCTGTGGAGCGACGGGACGATACGGGCCAAATCAGACCATGTGCGATGTGGCCTACAATAATACTCCCGTCAGTGTGACAGTAGTGCAAAATCCACCTTATCAGGGGTTGCAAGTTTGGGAGGTCCCTGCCGAAGGGTTGTACACGTAAGTAAATAAATAAATCTATACTGATAAGCTGATGCTGAGTTTATTTGTTTTTTTATTTGAACGCAAACTACAAGTCGGATTGGAAAACATTATTTTTGAATTTGTTAGCTCAATTCTTGAGGAAGGTTGTAGGCTATTTAACATCACGTTACGACATTAATTGCACCATTTGACACCAAACATCTTTTTAACTTACTTAAAAAAATGTTCTCAATTCGGATGTATGTTTTTTTTAATGAATGTTACTTGATATCTTCGCCAATTGTAAACAGATTTTGATTTTTTGTTGTTGTATAGAGAATGATTCCGATTGAAGATCCTATTTTTATTCCTGAGGGATTGCTACTTCTCCCGTAAAACTCAAAAATAATAATCTTATGGAATCACGAATAGCCGAAACATTTTTTGTAAGCTATTTTACTTGTTTTTTATTCGAAAGAGTCATTCCGAGTGAGCAGATTATCGTGAGGAAGTCGGTTTTTTGACATTTAATGTCTTATTTACATAATATTTTACCTTTCTGTGTTGTGTTCATTTGTGTTGTTTGAGGACACCTGTTATGCTGTGTTGAGGTCAGAAGCATTTTCTTTATTTATTCCTTTCTTTCTTTCTTCTATTTCCTTACAAATAAATTTATTTCTTTCACACACCAATTATGTTTTCTTTTCAGTATAATCGCAGTAGGCGCCAGCGGAGGCCTGGGTTCGGCTCGTGCTGGAGTCTCCCATGGGGCTGCAGCCAGAGCCTTGCTGCAGCTGCATCGAGCAGAACTGGTTTATATGCTCGTGGGGCAGCAGGGGAAGAATGCGTGCAAGAAGGTAACTTTCAGTGTTAACGCAGACAGATTCCGATTCTATGGTCGGTCGAGCGTTGTGACTTTTACTAGTTGAAGATGCAAGAAGGTTACTTTTCAGCTCAGACCTTAAAAATCCAGATACAGGATTATATATTTACACAAGCTTCTGCCCGGATAAAAAATAGCCTATGTGTTATTCTGATGTATCAGCTATATTACTGTAAAGTTTCATCAAAATCCGTTCAGTAGTTTTTGCGTGAAAGAGTAACAAACATCCTCACAAACTTTCACGTTTATAATATTAGTAGGATTTAATAGGATCTCATATATAATATAAGCCTAGATACTAATAATGGTTGCCAGTGGAGAATTAACTTTTAGCTTAGACCCAAGAAATTTTAGGCTAAGGACACTAGTGCAGCCCTATTTATCGAATAACTGGTTAATATACTCGTGGGGCAGTAGGGAAAACATTCACGCAAGAAGCGTAGACCCCAAAAATGGAAATCAAATTCTTAGCGTGATTAATGCACAGCCTAGAGAGAGAGAGGGAGAGGAGTGACCTAAGAGGCTTGAAATTTGAGGAGAACGATTCTTTTGTTGTGAAGGTGAGCAGAAAGAAAGAATTTTCCGAAATCTCACCCCTAGAGGATGCAACGGGAGAAATAAGTTTGTCAATAACTCAGACGAAGTCATACATACTACTGATTAAATAAATTATTATTATTCCACTTCTTTTATTCATTTCTCAGGTCTGTGCCTGGACTTTTGAGAAGCATTAGCGGGGCCAGAGCCAACGCTAAGAGGCCTTTTTTTACGAATTAAAAATAATAATATTGTAATACTATGTTCTTTAATTGGTAATTTGTATTTCTTTATAATTTGTTTACAGACGTTGTCAGCTCAAGAAGGAGAAGAATGTATAAAAAGACCAAGCAACGAGACACAAATGTTTACGAGCAAGACGCACGAGGTCAGGAACACTCACGTGACGGACGGTGGCGGCGGCGGTGGCGGGGCTACTTATGTCTTCGTTGTAAGTATTTGGAAATGTCGGGGTCACCACTTATACTCTAATCCACGTTGGGGTGACCACTTATAACCTAACCCTTATTCATAATCAGTCACCAACTTTAGCGGCGTGATAAAAGTTGTCTCCCTCTATCCTTTGTTTAGTGTTATAAAAGGACAGGGTAAGAGTAAGTTAGCTAGCTATTTTGAATAAGAGGGTGAAGATAGTATAAAAGACCTCTGTGGTGCAGTAAAAGCCCGCCTGAGAAGCAGAAGGTTGCGGATTTGATTCTCGCCGCTTCAAATGTTTGTATGATCTGCAAATCGGGTCTGGGTGTTTTCTATTTATAATATGTAGCTATGTATTTACAAAAAAAAATCTAAGTCTGTAGTAGGTATATCAATCATGTAGTTCCCATAATACAAGCTCTGCTTAGTTTGGGGCTAAATGATGCTGTGTGAAAAATGTCCAGCATCATTTATTATATCATAATTTATATATTCGCTATATTGTACTGTAAATTATAACAGCACTTAACCTACCATATATAAAACGGCTTAATTAATAATGAACTAAATTCCAAGATGGCTGAATTTTGAAAACGGTGGACTAAGACTGATTTAATATAGCGACGGAAGATTGTTCCAAGATGGCGGTCGAAGATAAAGTTCCGTCTAACTTAGATAAGATAAGCATACATTTATTCATTCGAGCTGATCCATCTGATCCACTTGCTCGGCTCCTAGGACCGACAGTTCTTTGTGGGAGCTGGCTCTTATCTGGGTCAACGCATTAGCATTGCCATTTAGCGTGGCAATGCGGTTAGTATTTTAGGAACACGTCTGGTAGTAATCTGGATCAGTTGAGCTATCGTTTGCAACGGTCTTTATTAGATAGCAAGCATAAATGAATAAATGTATGTTATAAACTCATTATTACGTTATATTATGATGTATTTGCACTTTGCAGCTCGACAGTCAAGGTCAGGCGTACCCCCTGTTGGTGGCGGGCGGGGGCGGGGGGCTGTCGGTGGGGGCCTTCCGGGACGACGGCTCCCAGCACGGCCGCGCCAACACCAACGCAACCCCCGAGTCAGGGTACATGTACGGACAGCCGGGGAAAACATCAGGTACTTATACTTTCAGTACTAAGTAGAGCTTCTGTGAAAGGGTTCACCAGGGGGAAGTGCTATCACCACGCCTTTTTCTGCCGCAAAGCAGTGATGTTCTCATTGCAGAACGAGTACCGTGGTACCAATAAATTTCATATTGGACTTTCCGTTATTTGCTGTCGGTTTTTATTAAAATTGTATGCTTGTCTTCGAAAAAAACGTTGCGTCATGTAACAGATGGAGGCTCATGGATGGTGGATGATAAATATTTGTTCGTTACAGGCGCGGGGGGTGGTTGGATGAGTCGACAAGGGCCGAACACTCCAGGGTTCGAGCTGGTGAGGGGCGCGGCGGTACGGGAAGGGGGCGCGGGGGGAGCGGCCTGCGTCGGAGCCGCGCACGGGGGTTTCGGTGGAGGGGGAGGGGGCTGCGTGCGGGGAGGGGGAGGGGGCGGCTGGCAAGGTACGGGATAATCATAATCACAATAAGCCGGTCATTTTCACACAGCATTATCCCATTTTTTTATCATGCATAGAAAACCCCTAGACCCAAGAAAAATATTTCTAGACTATTCAAATATTTGTCCCGGCCGCGGCGGGCATCGAACCCGCAACCTTTGTCTTAGGCGGCATATTCATATTTCTATTTGCCTTCATATTTAATTTCAATATTTGCCTCCTCTGCCACCAGGAGGCAGTGCCGACAGTGAAGGGATCCATCGTGGTGTGGTACCATTGCAATAAGTAGCTCCTGATACCCACGTAGGAACCTAATGTGGGGTCAAGACTATGTATCTGGGTTTTTATACAACTAAAGTAACCAACAAGTATACGGCCCAACTGCTGGAGAGCGATTACCACCAACAACACTAAGATTTTTGCTCGCGCGTAGCCGACCCTGAGACATAACAGGTGGAAAGTCTCATGTGCTCGGTAATTTCGCCGGCCCTTAAACCGGAAAACAACAATGTAAGCAGAAATAGGCATACTGGTAGTACTTCCCTGGTTGTGGTCTTCCACAAGCATCTCTAACTATTACTGATGGTACGTCCGCTGGGTTACCATTTCCTATGCTGCCCTCCAGGAGGCAGTACGCACGACGGTGAAGGGATACATGGCGGCGGCGGATGGTCTTACATCGAGCACACGCGAGCCATCAAGGACTGGAGCGAGGTGACCGTGGCGAGCCGAGCTGGTCCCGGGGAAGTCATCATCATACCAGCATTGCATGTACGTATCAACTAGCAGTAGTCATGACGACCTTTGCGGCGCACTGGGCGAAGGCCCGCCTCAGAGGCCAGCCCGCGGTTCCCACGAGCTTCGGGTTTGAAGTCGGGGTACTGTCCACTATGCCAACTCAGCCTTTTATTTCTGTTAAATCTGAGTTCTTTTCCAGGATTGTGGGTGCGACTACCGCTGTGTGGCTCTCAATGAATATCGCAGTGTCGTGAAGTGCTACTGTCCTGCTACATGGACCACGGACGTACAGGATGCTACCAAATGCATACGTGAGTTTTTTTTTTTATATTCTACTGTAGGTACTTTGAAAGTGTGAATGAAGTTTGTGATCAGTATTTTGTGAGCGAGAAGTATGAAAAAGCGGCGAACGTCAGTCACTGCGCACTGACCGATCTGTTTGCTTGTGACAGATAAGGGATATTCGGAATAAATAATGACGTATTTTTTTATTTTAATAAGTTACTCCCAATGCAGATTCCTAGATTTCCGTTAGACCTCTAGTAAGCCTACACTATCAAAGAGGCAAACAAACTAACCTACCAGGTTAGTCTTTAGATGCTTGCACTCACGCGTTGCCTCCCTGAGATATCAAGATGGAAGATCTCATGTGCCTGTTATTTCACCGGCAATCATACCCTTCAAACCAGAACACAGCAATGTTGGCACTACTGCTTGGCAGCAGATATAGGCCTGGTGGTAACACTTCCCCAGACAAGCACTTTCACAGAACCTCTACTAGCATTTTTACGTGACTTATTTTGGTGTCCAGTAAATAAATTACCGATCCTAGTTTAGGATATCATAATTTATTGAATTATTTAATTTTACTTTTAAATTAAATTAATTTTAAAACTTTATCATATCAGAAGTCTAGTGAGGGGTTTTACAAATACCTCACGGCTAGTTTTCCTTCCATACTAAAGCAAATTTGTCAAAGGAAAACTTGGCAGTGGTCACGTAACTTTCCACAGCTAATAACATTTCCATACATCTTTCCGCAGGCGTTAACGTCAACAGAAAGTGATATTTGTCTAGACACCCTTATCTTTATCAGCTCCTAAAGTCACGACGAACTTAAGCTACCTTCATCCGACTTCCAGCGTTCCTTAGTCAAGAATGAAAGAAGGGTTTTATTCATTTTGAACTACCTGTCCTAGTCCCTTATTACGCGAGGGACATAACATGTTTTCTTCTTCCATTCTCCTCTATCAGCCGTAACCTCAGTACCCACTCCTTTCTTACCCATGTCATACCTAACACAATGCATCCCTCTTTTCTTTGGCCTGCTTCCCTTGCGACCAAAGCCTAGAATCAGGTAACAAATACGCCATGGTTTATTTTTTTGAGCGGGGGGCAGTCTTACATTTTGTTTGGTTCATGGCCAACATAATTATTTTCCAGCTGTCTACGAATGTCAATGTGGGGGCATGCAATGTTTCTGATCCAGATGGCGAGGATAGAGCGAAGTGGAAGAAAAGCAGTATTAAAGCTAATCCCACCACCATGTGGAATAGCTTGGAAGAGAAAGAGATTATGTCCGTTCGTAGCTATGCTAGTTTCAAAATAGTGTTTTGTTTCAGTGGAAGACTCTTGGCCGAGGGTATCTTGGGTGCTTGTCATCGTACTGTCAATTGCTGTGTTCGTCTTCGCGTTGGCTGTCATATGCGTCTGTTTATATCTATGTAAGTTCTTTAATTTAAATTAATGAATGAACACTTTTTTGTATACCAGGATAATGTTAAACAAAAAGTAAGGCATCAATTCAACAAAAAAATTGTAGGTATTATCGCTGTTAGGATTTATTTTAGGCATGAAGTTGTATGTATGTAACTTAGATGAAATAAATAATTGTATGCGCTCAAACGGGGAGGAAACCTGCATTTCCTAAAACCTAGAATCGAAAATTCGAAGACGTGACCACGAAAAAAGCACACGTAATTCGTTAACTACACTGGTTCATTCGCCATATCTCAATCAAGTCATTCTAACGCAAAATGACCAAGAAAACACGGATGACACGATGCGCAGCGGCATTTATCGCTTCAGAACTTTTAAAACAATTAACAATAGTTCAGTATTAATAACTTTTCAGTTGAAACTGTATTCAGTGTTTTATAGAAAAATAAATGAAATGAAATACATTTATTTAGCACGACATAAAAAAAACAAATATTTCAAATTTAAGATACTGGGACTGTTATGAAACAAATGTTAATTAGATAGCCTACTTATAACTAAAACTGCAACAGAAACACCCCACGCACCATGCGGATCCATATAACAAGACAATAATAAAAGATTTACTTCTACAGATAACACATACCAGCGCAAGAAAGAGGCAGAAGAGAGAGCGAAACAGATCCAAGAACAAGAGGTGCAGTTACATAGACTTCGAGCCACTCCAGGCGGTAACGACAACCACCTGAGCATGGCTTTCAATCCCCATTACGGGAGTGAGGGCTTCCTCCCTCAGGGGATAGACGTGAGGGAACTGCCCCAGGTGTCTAGGGAGAGTTTGAAGTTAGTCAAGTAAGTATTAAACAGCCAGCTATCTAAAGACCGTTGCTAACGATTTGTACATAGGCCAACCGATTACTACTAGACGGAAGCGTTCGCAAAATATTGGCCACGCTGAATGACAATGCTAATGCGTTGAACCAGATAAGAGCCAGCTTTCTGGTCATGCATCGCTTCGACCAGTTAGTTAAAAATATTGGCGCTTTAGTTGGCCAGTCAGGAATGAATTGTGAATATCTACAACTATAATCCATTCTCCATAGATCACAGTTTTTGTAGTAAATAACTGATACTAAGTTTTCGTTAATTTTGTCCACAGGGCGTTGGGACAAGGTGCATTCGGTGAGGTATACCAAGGCCTCTACCGTCACAGAACCGGTGACACGGTAGAAATGCCGGTTGCTGTAAAAACATTACCAGAGCTGTCAACGGTTCAAGCAGAACATGACTTTCTCATGGAAGCAGCTATCATGGCGAAGTTCAACCATTCGAATGTCGTGCATATGATCGGAGTTTGCTTCGATCGACATCCAAGGTAAGCTGACAGAAAAGGACATAAGCAACTATGAGTGCCTAAAAAACAATCTCAATTTAACAATCTTAATCTCACTTTGGGTTTTTTTGGCACAGTATCAAGATTGGCCAAAGTGGGCCCCCTTGATGAAATGTATGAAACAGTTACGCCGTAATCAACAAATTCAAGGTTTGTGTACGTGAACGGTGCCGTTGTATGTGATATTGAATAAGAGATGTTAATAGTTGGCACATTTAATATGACACATTTACCTCTAATATTTAATATTCCTCTGTCCATCCGTGATTACGTCCGTAACAACTCAATTGACACAGCGTTGTATTGTAAGATTGTTTATATACATTCTCGATCTACGATGCTCTATTGCAGGTTTATAGTCTTGGAGCTGCTGGCTGGTGGTGATTTGAAGAACTTCCTCCGAGAAAGCCGTCCAAAGCCAGAACGAGCGAGCGCGTTGACGATGAAAGATCTTCTGCTGTGTTCCTCAGATGTCGCTAAAGGCTGCAGATATCTGGAGTCCAAGAGGTTTATACATAGGTAAGGTTATGACGGAAAGACTTATTATCATCCAATTTTAAATCTGTCTTCGACCAACTGTTGATATCGATGATTGACAGTAGAAAATTTCGATTATTGGGCAGCTATCTAAAGGCCTCCATGGTCTTATTGGGTTTTATTGAATGCCATTTGCTATAAACTTTGACCCGATCTAATCTTGTGCTGATCTCTCACACATCTCCGCTCAATACAGATTTAAATCAAATGCCACCGCATCCCTTTGCAATTGTTTAAAAGATACAACATTTTACTCGTTTCCTACAGGGACATAGCAGCCAGAAACTGCTTGCTATCCTCAAGAGGGCCAGGACGGACAGTCAAAATAGCTGATTTCGGCATGGCCCGGGACATCTACCGAGCAGATTATTACAAGAAGGGAGGCAAAGCGATGCTTCCTATCAAATGGATGCCGCCGGAAGCTTATATTGACGGCATTTTTACCATTAAGACGGATATTTGGTGAGTTTTTTCCTCTAATACACAAACATGATGGTAAACAAGCAAACTATTATGTCTCAGGGTCGGTTATAGGTAGGCCATAGGTTACGGTAACCGCTTACCACCTCATGGGCCGCATGTCTGTTTGTCTCAAAAATACTTATCGTAAAAATAATAGTCTATATATTGACAGGAATGAGCGGAATTATTAGGTATGTTTATGTGTGCAATCAGTGTATATTTTCAATATTTGAATTTCTACATAAAATATGTAGTAACTTGGATTTAATGAATCTGTTATGGTACATGTTTATTTAATAAATAACTTTAACTTCAATGAGGACGTCGCATTTTCAGGTCATTCGGCGTTCTACTGTGGGAGGTATTCTCTCTAGGTATCATGCCGTATACTGGCTGTGCGAATAGAGAGGTCATGGAAATGGTGTCTGGAGGTGGTCGGCTTGAGAAACCTACAGGTGAGATTAAAATTGATAAATAAAATAAATTTTAATAATGCTGGACATTTTAACACAGCATCATCTAGGCCAAAAGTCAGTAGTTTGTGTTATGGGAACACACACAACAATTTCGACAGCTTCTGTTGTCCGATCCTGTGATCCTTTGATATTTGCTTTCCCTGTAGAAAGAACTAAGAACTACAAGAATTCTGATTTCGTTGTCAGGTTGTCCGAGCGAAGTGTACCGGCTGATGTGCGAATGTTGGGCGCCCGCGCCGGCTGACAGACCTTCCTTCTCAAACCTCTTTGACAGGCTACAGCTGTTATTACAGGTTTGTTTACGACTGCCAGTATACTTTCCCTTTTTTGCCCTTCGGCTTAACATCAGCACCAAAACAACTGTTTTGTCTGCGAGAGAGAAAACAAAATTGACTTCTATTTCCACTTCCTTTAGATAAAAGCGAGAATAGGTATTGAACATTATTCTCTTCCGACTGCAAAATCGTTGTTTTGAATGCTCATGCTACTGGTGCTGGACTTCAGTAATGTATGTACTTCTGTGTGCGATCAATATTTCTATAAAAAAAAACAAATTCCGTGCGAAATGCTCTGATTGGCAGGCAGTGACAGCAGCAATTCTATTTCTTTTATCTAGGGCATTCCGGATTCCTCACGATGATGTCGTCCTTCGCTCATTTGTACAAGTGTTATAATATTTTATTCTTAAAAACTTATTTTATTCTAGGATCCAGTAATATGTAACACTTCTCTGCCAATGGTTCCGCACTTCCCTCTACCTATCGGCGTGAGCTTCCCTAATGGCACCCAGGTACGTTATTTTTGTTCAACTACCCCCTATAGGTTTAAATATTTTTCAGAGGCGTTATTCTAATAAATAATTTTTTATTTTACACTTTTAAATACACACATTAAGGTTTTTGAGATACACGAATGTATAGAAACACATTAAGAACAGTTCGTTTAGAATTGCACCTTATTTGTTTATTTTATGATTCCGTGACACTTTTGAATATTATCGATGAAAAATCACTTTTTATTCTATGTCACTTGTTCTTTTTGGTCAAGAATCTTACCACTGGCGGGTGGTAGGTGAATGAATCTGAATATAACTGAAAAAATAAAAAAGCATATCAGGCAATACAAATATCAGGCTGTACTAAGCTGGCCCTAATTTCACTAGCGAAAGGACAAAGAGGAACAATTCATTTTGGCGTGCTTTAGACCAAATACTGAAACGCTTCTCAAGAGTTGAGTAGAGTTGGAAAGAGATGGAGAAGCTATATGCAAAGTATAGCTGTCATTTTCTAATCGTCTTTAAGTCGTGATTAAACGCCGAGTAGCATTTCTGTAGCAATGTCCAAAAATCTTCTTTTTCTGCCCGTTGGAATAACGCCTCGACTAGATTAAGCCCCAAAATTCAAAATTAAAGTACATTTCCACATCACAAATTAACTCAAAACAAATTAAAACAAAAATACTAATTTAACTTTTCTCTTCCAACCTTTTCGCTCTGGCTACTAGAAGCAAGTAACTGGTTTATTTATTACAAAATTTTATATTTTTCAAAACTATTCGGTGTTAGCGATTCCGTTTTGAGCCCATGCTTGAGAGAGACGCATGTATTTTTTTACCCCTTCCTAGAATGAACCGCGTAGAATTAGACCCCAGTAGTTTAGAAAGAGATTCATTGGAATGTCAAAAACATCATGCATGTCATTGAAATTTTGAAACTAGAGTCACTGCAACCGGCCAAGTGTGAGTCGGAATCGCGTAAAGGTTCTGTTCACAATGTTCACACCAATTATTTGGTAAATAACAAGACAGTTTTATCATACATCATTTATTAATGTTTTTTTGTATGGACATTGGAGACTCCCCTTTGGCTTCGTTTTCTTGTTTATTTGCTATGATAGAGGACATATTACCACTTATTCTAAAATATTTAGAAATGTGACATGCAAATAGACAGACAGCGTAATCTCAGTAAAAATTAAAGTTACAGAACACAAATATATAAAAGAAAGTTTCAAAATATCACTACAAGTATAATATTAAAAGCCATTTGAACTCTAAAAATATCATTTCAAAAATATCACAACTCTAAAAGTACGTCATTAGTTTATGTTAATCATGATTTGGATCATCATTTCAAGGAATCTCTTCAAGAATACTTCAATTGAGTGTTTACTTGCCTAGTAGCTATAGCGAGGAACTATACCTATTCTTTATTTTACCTCTGTCCACTAGTTTTTATAAAAATCTAAATAAAAACAATGAAAAGCATGACATTTAAAAGGAATGTCAAATATTTTTATAAAATCTAGTAATATGCACGTGTAGTGTTTATCAAAGGTGCGGGGGGGAAATACAAAAAAAATAGACTGAAATTTTGATTAATGTATTCCGTGGTCTTGCTTAACATTATTCTCAATTGACTGTTCAAATCGATTTTAAACTTATTCATACGCTTCAATCATAAAAGTATGATGAAAAACTAACCAATGAAATCTCCGATATTAAGAGACTGGTGGTCTAAACAAAAGTAAGCCTGTCAAAAACTTGTTATTAGCTACGCGGGCGTGGCTTATGATAAAATGGGAACTGGGATGTATTTAAGAATTATCTAAGTTACGAAGAAGGAAAGGAATATCAGAATCATAATTTTCGAGTCAAGTATAATTCTCAAAGAATTCGAACCCAAGGCAACATTGCCGGTTAGAGGGAATAGTATGGGTGCTGGTCCCGCAAGATCGGAATTAACGGGACGCAGTTTTTAACTAGTATTTAGAGGCAAAAAGGCGTACGATACTTGAGACGGTAAGCAGTTACCATTACTTATTGGCATCTGCAATACCAGCAGGCTTAGCATTAGTACTAAGACAGCAGTTTTGTCTAGCTAGAAAAGAAATGAAAAAAAAAATACAATAGAGGGAAAGAGAGACAATGTTTTTGCAGCATCGATAAAAAACGTAATCTAGATGCTCATGCTAGTGGTGCTGTATGTATCACTTTTCAATCGGACAAGAGAGACAGAAATATTTTAGCTTATCTTTCGTCACCAAAACTGTTGTCTTGGGCTAGTAGTAAATAAAGTATTATAGTAACTGCGTCTTGGATGCTCAACCATGCTTCTGGTGCAGAATGCGTTGCTTGCCATAAAGATAATTACCCTAATGAAAAGGCCACGGAATAGGTAAACTTATTTTACGAAAAAATCCTGAAAATTGAGACTATTGTGAGTCCCCCCACATGGCGTGTACTGAGCGTGGCATGTTGGCAGAACGATGACGGTGACTACCTCGTGCCGATGTCGTCGCAGGACACCGCGCCCTCCTCTAGGTAACTACGATACTGAGGTTGACAGAAGATACAATATAAATGTATCGACAGATTAACTTGACAAATGAACATAACAAAATGTCTTTATATTCTTGTAATTGGCGGACTCACAATTATAATAATCATTGTGAGTCTCCCGCGAGTATTGTGAGCAAGTCATGCTGGCAGATATTTAAGTATCATGTCACAGACAAAGTTGTTCGCAGGTAACCAGACAATCAAACAGTCAAAGCTGCGTTAGTGGATGATTTTTATGTTGTATTTGTCTGATCTCTTCTAGGTAATTTAGAGAAATGGCAGAGCTTTGAGAGTTACGCTGCTTCAATAACAAAATAGAGGACAGAGTGAACGATTTCATGGTTCAATATCTAAACCTTCTCAATAGTTATAAAATATGTAAACATTAGTTTTAAAAGATTTATAATAAGGTAATTTTGATTATGTTCAAAAAAATATTTATTTTACCGAGTGAAAAATCAACAGCATAATCGTTAACCAATAGCTAATTGAAAAGTTAATCTGAATACATTTACAAAAATTACATCGATGCTTCTAAAGTTTTCTGCCAACCTCTTTTCATTTACTTATTTATCACTTTTAATAAAAAACATTACTAAAATAAATGTGGCACCCCTTTCCAAAATGTATGTTGTCATAGTGGTCCTTTCAATGAATGAGAAAAAGGTTTATTCGTCAATATTTTCTCGAAAACACACTATTGATTACTTTAGGACCTTATGCCTAATTTTGATGACAGTTAAAATTTATTATTATTCAATTAATATTTTCGAGAAGATATAGACAAGTATACTCCCCTAGAATAAAATGCTCTACAAATAGAGCATGGCATGTTCTAGTGAAGCTAAAATTCTCCCTTAACGAAAGTTAAATATAAAAAAAAACTGCTAAATCTTCAGCTATACACTATTTGCAGTTACAATTAAAGGATTACATACCTACCTATTATTCTTATTTCTATTGTTTTTTAATAAGCTGTGTTTGATGTTTTTTATGTATGCGGTCCGGTCTCAATAACATTTACGAACGAGTACCTCAATCATAAATTTACTAAAATCCCATATGTAGTTTCATCGGATTCGTTCCATAATCCGATATTAACATTTATATTGCATAAAATAAAATAAAATATTAGTCATGCAACAAATATCATAATGAAAAGGTACAAATCGTAAAGAATATAATTTACTCTACATAGTCAATTAATGATTCAAAGTCCCAATAAAAATTGGGAATGAAAAAAATAAACTCTTTAAATACTAGAAAACATTCCAAACCAAAAACTTCAATATCCTCACGTGTGAAACATATTTTTTTCTTTAAAACCACTTATACACGAAAGGTTATGAACATATCACTCTTCAAGAAATTGGTATTTTAGGTGTTGATAAGAATCTAGAACTTGTCAGTGCAACGATTCACTTCGTTTATCATGCAACATGATCATAGCTTATCTAAAGGTGTTATTTATTGAAATCCATCAAGCTTGGATGCTATCAAATTATAAAGATTCTTACGAAGCCAGCAGGGTTAGCATAAGCACCTTTGTCAATAGACAAAAGAAGACAAAAATGACATCTGTTCCTTCTTCCCGTCAAACAAAACAAAGAGACAGAAATTTGTCTTCAGTGCTCATACTGCTGACGTACCTATTACCAACAATAGATCCTCCAGCAGATAGGAAAAACCACCTCCTTTGTAGATTGTTGAGTTTAGACAATGTTGCGTGTACACAAATTGACAGTTACGTTGTTCTAGCTCAACGGATCCGCTGTTACTTCATAGCATAACGCCAACGGCGGCGAAAGACCCGGAGGAACTCGAAGATTCACAATATCAACATCTTCTGAAAGGTAACTAAGTTAATTTTACAAAATTTGAATACCTACAACGCGTTTTTTCATCATTGATAGAAGAGATCATTCATAGATAGATTGTATCACCAAGGGCCCCTTGGTGATAAAATCTATCTAAGAACCATCCTGACAACTAAGATATGAAAATCGATTACAAAAAACCGCATTACATTTCGATTAGCCGTTTCGGAGATATTAGTAGGATATAAAAAAACTACCTCTTATGGCAAACGCGTTACGGGCTCCTTACGTTACGGGTATAAACACTCTCGGATATTATAATCAACATGATGGACTACCTCAGTTCTTCACTCAGTACGGGGATCTGTGAAACCGTCAGTCTGTCTGGGGAGATCTAAGTCCACTGCTGGACCTAGGTCTCCCCAGAGTGCCATGACGACCGAGCCTGGGATACTCGTTATACAATCATCCATCCCACCCAGGTTTTATGCAGCAAAAGCTGAGATAGGAACCTTTTTACCCCCACATTTTTGTAATCTGTACCTTTCTGTGTTTATGTTTAGGTATTTGTTCTGTATTTTGTCACCTGTTGTGTTGTGTTTTCTTTCTTCATGCGCCGACTTCCTGTAACCACAGATATTCTGTAACCTATAACCGTTAAACTACAGTTATAGCTATTGATGCGTTTTGTTTGCAGTATCACAAGAATATGGCAACATTCCAATAGTGTGCCCGAGCGACGCCACGAGACTGGATGCTTTAGCTGGGGTCGTGGAGACGAAGAACAGTACCAAGTTTCTGGCGTCTAATTCCACTGACAGGTAAGATCACTTAACTTCAATTTCACTCATTCTCTCTACAGACAACAACCAATTCTGTTGGCGTAAACGCCTGCGGAAAGGTTCAGATTCATTTATTTACTTAAACATAATGTAATAGATCTTAAGATAAATAAATAATAAAGTTTAATTATGTTGTACCATATCAATTAGCATGCGTATTTCGAAATATACAAATTATGTCAAAAAAAATGACAAAGTTAAATAGTAATCAAAATTCAAATGTGTCATCCAAAAATTCATTAACATTGTCAACTCGTAACGTTACCCTATCAGTATTTTTTTAAATTTGTTTAGCAATAAATTATCACGCAGGTGTTTAAAGGACTTAGGTCAGATGAGGATCGAAAAGATCGAATTGTACATTAGCTGTGGAAATGTCACGTGACTACTGCCAAGTTTTTTCTTGTTAAATTTGAGTTAGCGTGAAAGGAAAACTAAGCCTGAGGTATTTGTCTATACCCCCAGGATAAAGGTTTGTTGAAAAGAACATACCTACAGATAAGATAAAACTCCGTTTGATTTTCTAATTTTCTAGTTCACTTCGTAGTCATTCTATTTTGACTGCCGTTATCGTTCAAAATGTATGGAATTGGCATAAGCAATCTTAATGTTACTTGGTCTTTATTTTGAAGCACTGTTTGATGAGGGATATGGCTACTGGGTTTGGTTAGGGATTATGCACTGTGTCGAGATTAATTGGGAAGAGAGCAAATGAATCTAAAGCACAGACTGAAAATACTTAATCTCTCTAACAATAGCTTATGCCAGTTCCATACATTTAAAGAAGCGATTTGACATTCTCTAGATCCAAGATTGTGTAAATGAAACCTTACTTTGATCGAGAAGTTCTGAGTTTATTGTGGTCTTAATTCACCTCGTTCGATTGGCACCACACTAAAGCTGAATGAAGGATCATCAAAAAAATAACAAAGCAGAGTTTGTTGCCTGATTCTTCTATGCTTGGTCGCGCGCGAGGAACCGGCGTAAATTCACTTTCGAATTTTAAATTCACGTAGTTTTTAAGTTGACGTTTCTATATGATCCTTGTGATTTCAATGAATAAAAACCTATTGACTTTGACTTTAATCAATAAATAGATTCTGCAAACAACCAATATTTCAGATTGCTCAGCTCCGCGTCCATTGAAAGCGACTCAGATACCGACATACCCGTGAGCGACCACCCGGTTATATGGGAGACATCCTTCACGGAGCACCTTGAACCTGTTAGAAAGAAGAGTATGGACGGTCCTGCAGTGAGTTTATATTATTAGACAAAAAGGTTTAGACAAAAGGGTTTACAGAAAATCAAAATTCATCATTTGTTAATACGGAACTCAATGAACAAGATATTCAACAAGCTAATTTAACAAGTTACAAAGTGAGTTTCAATTACTAGACAAAATTACGTGATCATCCACATTGATTGATTGATACATTCCGTGGCGCGGTCGGTTATAACGTTTACCGTTCACACCGTTATATGGATGACATCTTCTTGATATTTCAGTAAATAACTAGATATAACGTTATTAATAATGAAGTTTATTTAAAACTTACTACGTTATACAAGATACCGGCAGAGCAGACGCCATTTTAGATATGAATCAAAACCAGATTTCCCGTGAAATATTTCTATATTGAATAGAAATATTTCACGAGAAATCTGGTTTTGAGTCATTTAATCGTATAATATTATATTAAAAAACGCTGTTTAGACTTCTGGAATATATTATATATCAGCTCTAAAATTATGAATTGGTTCCACGTTGGGCGCCAAAATAACCACGTTGTGTCTTTGGTGCCATTTTACTTTGGGCAACAGATGACAAAAAAAAAAATATTTTAACCATCTAATTAATTGTCACATATTTTATGTTTCCCAGGTGGACAAGCTAATAAGTATAACCCCAACCTCACCCAAACCTCCAGAAAACGCTCTTTCAAAGGCCATAGAAGCAAATGTAATAGATAAAACCAACCATAACACCCTGGTTCCCGAACGAAAAGCAGCCCCTATTGCATCCCCCGACCCGCCCCGGATCAACGCATGGAAAGAACCACCCAAATTCAATTCAAAGCCATTTCCTGCAAAGCCTTTATGTTTAGACGCAGCACAGCTGGAACAGAATTTAAACGCTCTGAAGAAAAATAGCGGGTCAGTGAATTTGAACACAATGAACATGAATATCCTCCCTCCTTACATCAATGTTGTGACTCCAAACAAGCTATCCGAATCAAAAACCATCCAAATTGATCCCAAGAAAGCCGTCATAGACGACTTACCTAAAGAGAAGGAACCTAAAGAAGAGAAATGTAAACTAAAACAGTCCAACTCCGCAGCTAGCTTACTAAACGGTCCCATGACAGATGTTCCGTATGTGGACAGTAGTGATACTACTTCATCGGCTAGCACTGGGAGTAATAATATAAAGAATAATCAGAAGAATATGTACGGAGAAGTTATAATAGGAAAGGGTAAAAATAAAGTCTGCAAACAGGGTAGCAATGGCAAAACCGAGTATGTTGTCGAAGCCGAAATAAGTTGCTAAAGTTTTAATGGACGTCTGTTAGTCTGTCAGTGAAGTGAGACTTCGGTTGTTGTCTGTGCCGCCGTTTAAAAAACCTTTAAAACTTTTAATAGTGAACGTTACATAGTACTAATTGTAAATATAATTAAATTAAGTACCTAAATAAGTCATCTGTGAAATATTATATACGGTTAAACAGAGGTACGATAACATAGTTTTAAGAAAAATAGAAAAATTTTGCTATCGTTATGCTTTTAGTAAAAATAGTTGATTGCTCAATTTGCTCAATAATTTGCAAATTACAAATGAAAATTTTTGAGGTTAATAGTTTTTCTACTTAGATACCAATTATAAACTATTTTTACTTGTATTTGTATAGTTTTTTTATCGCATTGTAGCGTAATTTTTTAAGAAAAATGTTGTTTTATTGGAATATTTTCAGATAATTTAAAAGTAATTTAAATAAAACCTTGACATATTTTCGAAACGAACGCACAGCGCATTATTAACCAGGCTTTAGAATGTAAGTCCAAAATACTCAATATACGAATTATAGAATCAATATTTTATTTTGAAGAATGTCGAATAAGTATTATTAGTAATAGGTGTTGTTTTTGTCATAATTATGATATATCAACCCATAGATTAAATATGAGAAACGTAGTGCTTAAAGTATTTGTAAATATTATAAAAAAAGTAGATTCGTCCGTTTTTACAATTAATTTGATATGTTTAAAAGTTTAATGATTGCGGACCGGGCAACCTAACCCAATTCAGTTTTGAAAATGTATAATATTTAAATTTCATCCGCATGGTTAGAAATTTATACATAATAGTTTATTATTATGAGGAAAAGGTCTTTTCATAAAATCATTGAAGTTTAAGTCGTCAGCGTTGACTTGAAATGCAAATCTAAAGATGTCGGAATATTTTGACTTGAGTATTTAATGAGTTTGTAGAAATTGCCAATCAAAGCAGTTCAACTAGAAATATTTATTTTATATAAAAATATTGCCACGTCGGCAATAATTTTGATATTTTTACGAATAATGATTAAATGAATCGACCTTTAAAACAAAATGTGTTTATCACATAAGAAGCTTTAAATTACACTGTAAGATAGAATAAGAAATTCAACAAAATTATTTTATTTTAATAATCAGAGTAGTGCCAATTTATTGTTATTTATTTTTACTGCCTCTATTAATGCATTTATATTGATTTGTATTGAGGCATGAAATGACAGGGTATCATGGTATTTATTCGTCATTATTTTGATGCTGCTATTCTTATTAAGAACCTGTCAGTTTAACCGTAACTATCATACAATGTATGCCAAAATCGTAATTAATGCCAAATTATCGATAAAAACATGTGAACGGAATGCCTAATATTACTTGCACGTTGATGTGTTAAAAATTTTAGTTTTGTTATTTCTTTTGGAAATAAAATTGCACGTAAATTAAAAATAAATTGCACCCTATCTCTAGGCCAAATTTTCAACATATGCAATTTTAAAAGTAATAGTAATTGTCAAAATTTATATTAAAATGTTTTGTTACGAGTAGAAAAAAGCTCATGAATTGTTAAGGGTTGTTTTAATTTTCTTTATATTTTAATAAGTAGAAAGTTTCATATACCTATTTCTTGAAAGTACTATGGACTTCATCAAGCGTCAATCTCGGTCGATTACGAATCGACGAAAATATGTATCCGACGAATAACGTTTGATTGTCACTTCTATGTTATTGCTCAATTTAGGAGTATATTATTTTATTAGAAAAATACATTTGTATAAAATTTTCTTTTAATATATAAGGTTGTGAGGTAAGTATAGTGACGGTCGAACACAAGTAATGTCGAAAAAGTTCCTTTAAAGATTATCTTATAGAAAAGTGACTCTGAAATGTTATTCATCAATTTAATAATTTTAAATGTAAAAACAACGAAGTTGGGTTTAAAATTATATAAACTTGAAATGTGAAAAATGAAATCTGCATTACTTTGACATAGCCATGAACATGTCAATCAGTGTAAATCCATGTTAGTTTGTATATTGCTAAATATTAGGAAGCACATTTATATTACATTCATAATTAAATTTAAGAAGTGTATTGTCATAAAAGAAAAAAATGTAATTGATATTCAAAAATAAAATCATTATTAATAAATGTACTATATTGGATGTTTGATTTGACCCGATTGTTTAATGAATAATGTAATGTTATAAAAAAGATCTTTTCAATTTTTCAAGATATCTTAGGAATTGGGATTTCTATGGCTATGTTATCGAAAGCGCGTATATGTCTTGTACATGTTTTCCGTACACAAATGGCTGGACAAAGAGATTTTATTTATTGTTTAATTCATAAAAAATATATCATACCATGCCCTACAGACGGTCTTAATTGATGCAATAATAATAAAACAAATATATTGTTCGATGATTTATTACTTTTATTTTAAATCATATTTTATACATAACACTAAACATCAATTTTATAATACAAACCCTCAACGTTCCCAGCATTATCATTTATAATACTACATTCATACTACTTGTACATAGTTATAATTAAATATTATTTGAATAAAGCCTACGCCTGGCTTTATTCAAAAAAATAAAATTAATAAATATATAAGTACTTTCAACGGTAATAATAGAAATTCATTGATAAATGAATACGTAGAATTTTCATTTTTAGCAAATATACTTTGAATAACTATATTAGTTTGCGCGAATCTAAATTTAGATATCGCTGGACGAAGTGAAAATAATCTGAATTGGGCTTAATATTCTTTAATACATTTCATATTTTATTAATACTTATAGTTTTTGTAAACAATGATATATATTTTTATAGTTTAAAGCAGTTATTTACATAAATATCCAATAAATAGTACATTTGATACAATCGCTGAAATAAATCTGAGCCTGGCTTTTTTTCAGAGAACCGCAATTAATTCATGTTCCTTGTGAATGTATGGTGTAAAATAATACTACATATTTTTTGGTTCAATATAAAATAATAATTACTTTTGCATTAACACATTTTGCAAACAGCTTTGTAAATAAACATTTGACATCTACTATTAAAATAAAAAAAATAAAGCTTATCAATTCCTTATCAAGAAAACACAAGTTGCTGTGTGATGTTGTTACTATTGCACTTAATTAAAAAAAATAACGAATAATAAGTCGATGTTATGAGATGAGCAATATTATAAAAAATGATGATATACAACTACACTAATCTACAACAAACATTGGACATTATTATCAAATAATAATAAAAAACGTACACTCGTACACTTTTAGTTCTACGCTTGCCAATTCTTAACATTCTAACGCATTAAGTATTATTATTTTATTCCTAAATCACATTTAATTATTATTATTATGATACTTAAAACCCTTAATAATAAATTTGGAGCGATAATTTAAATAATACTAAAGGTACATGTATGTACTTTTCATAATCAATGTGTATTTAAGGTGTTAAATTACATAGAGTAGGTATATATTGTGCGGGAATAAAATAAAAAATGCAATATCCCATAAACCATTACACAAATTGTCATAAAGAATATATAAAACCAACAAGCCAAGAGTTAAAAAGAACACATTCTGTAATTGGCGGTAAGAAGCGGTCCAGCATATTTTTCGACAGGGTCAATGTGACAGCTCTTGACAGCTGTCAAGAGCTGTCACATTGACAGGAATTATTTTTATCCGAAATAATGGCAACCCGAATCGTGATCTTAATAAAATTAATCTCAAACCAAAACATATTTTTGTGATTATAATTATGTATAATGATATTATTTCATACAATAGTTACTTAGGATTTTAATTTCCATTCAATATAACAACATATAAAATAAATACCATTTTTTGTGGCAACTGTTAAAAAATGCTGTTTTGTTAATGTGATTTTATTGAAAGCGAATAATCAGAGCTCTAACCGTCAAATACAGAATGCCATAAGACTCACAATATCACATAATGCCGTGGCATTTTCGACCGAACGTACGTTCGCGCTAAAAGTCGTTGTCGCTAGAGGCGTCGTAGCTCTCGTTTATATAATTGGGCGGCTGGTAGCGCAGATTTGACGTAAGCACCGGCCCGTGGAAGGATTGAGAGCGAAGGACGCTACTGAAAATGGACGCCATTTTGTATTTTTAAACCTAAATTCAAACAGTTTTTGGTCGTAGACAAAGGATTAGTAGACAATGTTTCATCTTACAGTTGGCAAGAGCGCTTCACGTTTTGAGCTGTGGTAGGCCAGCATGACAAAATCTTGAAAATATTCATAAAGAGACCAAAGTCATAAAAAAAATATAAATAGACGACTTTTCTATAGAAACTAGTCATTAGGCAGGATGCAGGTCCTGTCAAAATTTAGTGCTGTTGGGCCTTAGTCATGGAACTGCGACAGTAAAAAAAGTACACATCTCATAAGTACTTAACATGTGACAGAAAAGGCGAGGTTCTAAATTGTCTATCTGTCCACGACCAAAAGGACTAATTAGGAGTTCAAGCAACCAAAATTGTCCCGTAGTCATTAAATAATATTTTACACTTCACCTTCTCGGAACAGAGAAATGATTTAAACATTTTCCTCTTAGTTGAAGTGAAAAACAGAGAACTGAGTATTCCGCCCTTTCGGAAATACACTTCTTTAGAACTTTCTGTTTTAATATTCTATATTTCCTGAGAACTTAGTTCTTAAAATGGCCACAGGACAAGTTTTGTTCCTTTTGTGTACAAATATACAGTGCCAAAACATTGAAGGAAGGGTTAGTAGTCAAAATTCAATCAATTTATGGCATGGTTTTGAAGCGAATTTAAACAGCGACCGTATGTATTAGTTTGCATTAATGAATCTTAATTTAAAACAATGTGGAAAATTCCATTTTTACCAATCAACCATGGCTTACGGATTATGTCATTTAATCCTAAACCTATCAATTAAATTGTTAAGTTTTACCCCGTAATTGGTTGGTAAAACGGACCATTAACGTGATCGATCTACGACCCCATCGCAAAAAATAAACGTGACGGTTCGTAAAACTTTAGCGTATTTCTATATGTATAAAAGCTTTATGAAAAAATATTAAAAAGCGTGAGTAGTGTTCTGCGCATCCTTTTATATTTTTTCAAAATATCCTTTCCTAGGATAAAGGTAAGATCGATAAAAACATGAATAAAACAAAGATAAATTCCAGCAAATTCGTGAAAAAAGCTTAAAAAGCGCTTGTCCGAAGATTAAATTTTCTGACAGCTGTCAAATCGGACGCCACAATTGCCGATCCGACAGTTGACTAACCTTTCAAACCAAGATGGCGGCGATCATGTCACTGAATTGCATGCATTGTCACGCTCTAGAATTTACAACGAAAATGGTTACATATTTAGTATAAATTATATGGTTATGTAGAAATAAAAAGGTAACAGGATGCTACATAGATAATGAGGGGTTCTTACGGCCATCTCGAGCGTAGTAAACGTATCGATTTAGTTTGAACCATATTTTTAACCAACCATATATATTCATATTGTAAAAACGGGAATTTTCACGTACTGCACTATCGGTGAAGGCACCGACTAAGTTTCGACTCATTCCGAGAGTCTTCATCAGGGTGAGTGGTTGCGACTTTCTCCTTCGACGCGGAAGTAGGAAAATTCCCGTTTTTACAATATGAATAGTCAAGTTCACGATAGTTTTTGCAACCATATATATTTTAATTGTAAACGAAAACCCCTCATTACAGCGAAAATTAAACTATTCTACAGCATACTCGAGTTTTTTTTCAGATTTATTGGTTTTTTTTAACCGACTTCAAAGAAGGAAGGGGTTCTCAATTAGTCTTCGCCGATTATGAGCCGATTTTTTTTTATTGTGTAGTGTATTTAAGGATGGCCCCATATACATTTTAAGAAATCAATCCACCCCTACTGAGAAAAAAATGGGGAATTGAATTTCATATTATCCTGCCCGTTATTAGAAGTCGGTTATTTTTTCCCTGAAAAAAAAATTGGAACATTTTCTTCGATATTAAAATGTTTTCCTCAACTCACCTTGCAGTCTTCGGAGGCGTTTTGGTCTTGCCGAGGGCGGCCGCCTTCCGGGGGTCGTAGGACGCCCGTCGTTTCCACTTCTCCAACTCTTGCTTCTTTTGTTCTGCGGAAAAGAGAAATGGTTCCGCTCGTCATTGCATCCTTCGAGGCCTACGCCTTGCTAGGCTTGTACACTTCTACAGGCTGTGAGGGACGATGATGATGATATTTTTCCAAGTGAAATTAATCATCATCATTAACAGCCTATAGAAGTCATCTTTTCGTAATTTATTTATTGAATCTCAAAAACTTATATGTTAAATGAAATGAAATTTGCTACCTACTTACATTCAAACTTTTTACGCAACATCTAAATTAATATGCCTAAGTTACAATAAAAAGTCTATATTTATTGATGATGATGACATAATGAACGAGTTGTTTGCTTTGAGTATTGAGTCGGGTAGTGATGCAGTGAGTTGAGTAAGGAGGGTAGTTATGCACCACTACCATAAGTAGTGACTAGCAGTGTGCATAAGTATTGAGTCGGGTAGTGATGCAGTGAGGTGAGTAAGCAGGGTAGTTGTCCACCACTACCATAAGTAGTGACTAGCAGTGCATAAGTAGTGAGTCGGGTAGTGATGCAGTGAGTTGAGTAAGCAGGGTAGTTGTGCACCACTACCATAAGTAGTAACTAGCAGTGTTCATAAGTATTGAGTCGGGTAGTGATGTAGTGAGTTGAGTAAGCAGGGTAGTTGTGCACCACTACCATAAGTAGTAACTAGCAGTGTTCATAAGTATTGAGTCGGGTAGTGATGCAGTGAGTTGAGTAAGCAGGGTAGTTGTGCACCACTACCATAAGTAGTAACTAGCAGTGTTCATAAGTATTGAGTCGGGTAGTGATGTAGTGAGTTGAGTAATCAGGGTAGTTGTGCACCACTACCATAAGTAGTAACTAGCAGTGTTCATAAGTATTGAGTCGGGTAGTGATGTAGTGAGTTGAGTAAGCAGGGTAGTTGTGCACCATAAGTAGTAACTAGCAGTGTTCATAAGTATTGAGTCGGGTAGTGATGCAGTGAGTTGAGTAAGCAGGGTAGTTGTGCACCACTACCATAAGTAGTGACTTGCAGTGTGCATAAGTATTGAGTCGGGTAGTGATGCAGTGAGTTGAGTAAGCAGGGTAGTTGTGCACCACTACCATAAGTAGTGACTAGCAGTGCATAAGTAGTGAGTCGGGTAGTGATGCAGTGAGTTGAGTAAGCAGGGTAGTTGTGCACCACTACCATAAGTAGTGACTAGCAGTGTGCATAAGTATTGAGTCGGGTAGTGATGCAGTGAGTTGAGTAAGCAGGGTAGTTGTGCACCACTACCATAAGTAGTGACTAGCAGTGCATAAGTAGTGAGTCGGGTAGTGATGCAGTGAGTTGAGTAAGCAGGGTAGTTGTGCACCACTACCATAAGTAGTGACTAGCAGTGTGCATAAGTATTGAGTCGGGTAGTGATGCAGTGAGTTGAGTAAGCAGGGTAGTTGTGCACCACTATCATAAGTAGTGACTTGCAGTGTGCATAAGTATTGAGTCGGGTAGTGATGCAGTGAGTTGAGTAAGCAGGGTAGTTGTGCACCACTACCATAAGTAGTAACTAGCAGTGTTCATAAGTATTGAGTCGGGTAGTGATGTAGTGAGTTGAGTAAGCAGGGTAGTTGTGCACCACTACCATAAGTAGTAACTAGCAGTGTTCATAAGTATTGAGTCGGGTAGTGATGCAGTGAGTTGAGTAAGCAGGGTAGTTGTGCACCACTACCATAAGTAGTGACTTGCAGTGTGCATAAGTATTGAGTCGGGTAGTGATGCAGTGAGTTGAGTAAGCAGGGTAGTTGTGCACCACTACCATAAGTAGTGACTAGCAGTGCATAAGTAGTGAGTCGGGTAGTGATGCAGTGAGTTGAGTAAGCAGGGTAGTTGTGCACCACTACCATAAGTAGTGACTAGCAGTGTGCATAAGTATTGAGTCGGGTAGTGATGCAGTGAGTTGAGTAAGCAGGGTAGTTGTGCACCACTACCATAAGTAGTGACTAGCAGTGCATAAGTAGTGAGTCGGGTAGTGATGCAGTGAGTTGAGTAAGCAGGGTAGTTGTGCACCACTACCATAAGTAGTGACTAGCAGTGTGCATAAGTATTGAGTCGGGTAGTGATGCAGTGAGTTGAGTAAGCAGGGTAGTTGTGCACCACTACCATAAGTAGTGACTTGCAGTGTGCATAAGTATTGAGTCGGGTAGTGATGCAGTGAGTTGAGTAAGCAGGGTAGTTGTGCACCACTACCATAAGTAGTAACTAGCAGTGTGCATAAGTATTGAGTCGGGTAGTGATGCAGTGAGGTGAGTAAGCAGGGTAGTAGTGCTCCACTACCATAAGTAGTGACTAGCAGTGCATAAGTATTGAGTCGGGTAGTGATGCAGTGAGGTGAGTAAGCAGGGTAGTTGTGCACCACTACCATAAGTAGTGACTAGCAGTGTGCATAAGTATTGAGTCGGGTAGTGATGCAGTGAGGTGAATAGTGGTATGAGTGGTTATGGTAGTGGTGTAGTCAGTGGGGTAGTAAAGTGGGTATTGTTGTAATTAGTGTGTAAGGTGTGAGTCAAAACTTAACTTACCCATTTCGTAGTGCTGGGCGCTTCCCTTGCTAATAGTTGCGGGTTTATCGCTAGTGTTCAGTACACCCACGTAAGTCTTGCTCGGGTCCCGTCTCAGGAAGTTCTTAGGAGAGCTCTCACTCTTGTACTTGGATATGTCCATATAGCGCGGCTGGATCGGCTTCTTCTGGCTTATGGAGGTGGTAGACGATGATATGGAGTAGTCACCGCTATACCTGCAAAGGAACGAATTATCTACATTACATATAGTCATATAGTCAGGCCTGTTTCCCGGAGGGGTAGGCAGAGGCAAAGGATTTCAAGTTGCTAAGAACCTGGCATACTTCTTTCGCTTCATTCATCCTCATCAGATCCTACTAATATTATAAACGCGAAAGTTTGTGAAGATAGATGTTTATTACTCTTTCACGCAAAAACTACTGAACGGATTTTGATGAAACTTTACCGTAATATGGCTAAAACATCAAATAGGCTACTTTTTATCCGGGTATAACGCGGACGAAGCCGTGGGCAGAAGCTAGTATTTATTTATTTAACCATTTCGTTATAGTTACATAACATTGTTCTATTAGAAACGCAAAAGTTTGTGAGGATGAATGTTTGTTACTCTTGTACGCAAACATTACTGAACGGATTTTTGATGAAACTTTACCGTAATATAGCTAAAACATCAGAATAACACATAGGCTACTTTTTATCCGGGTACCGAGCGGGCGAAGCCGTGGGCAGAGGCTAGTATTTATTTAATTAACCATTTCGTTATAGTTACATAACATTGTACTATTATAAACGCAAAAGTTTGTGAAGATAGATGTTTGTTCCTCTTTCACGCAAAAACTACTAAACGGATTTTGATGAAACTTTACCGTAACATAGCTTATACATCCCACATACAGATACCACGCGGGCGAAACCGTGGGCGGAAGCTAGTTGAAAATAAAATGATCTTTATAAAATGACTACTGAGCCGTGTAAGGGAGTAGCGACCTCTGTTTAGCCGAATGCATAGCGGATTTGTTCTCCCTCCGTCGCAGCACGGGAGCGCTCTCCGTCCCGCTCTCTCCGTCGCTCTCGCTCGCTCCCGTCGTCAGCCGCTCGTGGCTGAAGATGGAAGAGTTGCGAGGACTGCTCCCGTTGGTAGTGGAGTTCGTGTCCGAGTCGAGGATGAAGGTCTTCCGTTTGTCTATCGTTTCCTGGAAGTCAAGTTGTGTATACCAAAGCGGGTTCTTAGAATTTGCATGGGAAGTTCTTTGCCCTCTCTAAGTACCCTTTGTATGGGGCATGGGCAAAAGATTTTTTTGGAATGTGGGGCGAACGTGGAACAAATAAAATTAACAGAAACAAATCAATTTATTTCTTTAGGTTTTGTTTAAGTCTTTACGTTACTTATGATAGAATGAAATCCTACTAATATTATAAACGTGAAAGTTTGTGAGGATGTTTGTTACTCTTTCACGCAAAAACTACTGAACGGATTTTGATGAAACTTTACAATAATATAGCTTATACATCAGAATAACACATAGGCTACTTTTTATCCGGGTACCACGCGGGCGAAGCCGTGGGTAGAAGCTAGTAAAATATAATAAAAATAATAGAATACGTTAATTTGCCAGAACATATGTATACAATAAGGTCTTATAATTATTAAATAAATAATGCTGGATATTTTATACGGCGTCATCTAGCCCCAAAGTAAACAGAGCTTGTGTTATGGGAACTACATGACTAATATACATACATTGTATTGTAAATACATACATATTATACATAGAAAACACCCAGACCCGAAACAAATATTTGCAAATCATACAAAAAATTGTCCCGCAACATGAATCGAACCCGTAGCCTTTTGCATCTCAGGCAGGCTTTTGCCCACTGCGCCACAGAGGTCGTCATGATGATGTTACCTTGAGGAAGTCCACGTTGTCTTTGGTCGGGGTGATGTCGTCCACGATGTAGGTTTTCCGTTTGTCGCAGTTGCGTTTCTTGTCTATGGATTTTGAGGGCTGGAATGGAAAAATCATAATTACAAACGGTTTTTAAAAAAAAGTAAGAAAAATCATAATTTCAGACGATGAAATTAAAGTATATATTAAGATATATAGATAGTTTAAAAAAAAGCAAATAAAGGAACCCTTACAGGCTTAGAGGATCATTTCATTGTCCGTCTGTCTGTCAAGACCCATTTTCACAGGGACGCGTGGAGGCAACAAGTTGAAATTAATATAAATAAATAATGCTGGACATTTTTCACACAGCATTATCTAGCCCCAAACTAAGCAGAGCTTATATTATAGGAACTAATTGACATATATATTAATTATATACTTTTTTGTAAATACATGCATATTATACATAGAAAACACCCAGACCCGAGACAAATATTTGTAGATCATACAAACATTTGTCCCGTAGCGGGAATCAAATCCGCAACCGTCTGCGTCTGAAGCGTGGAGGTCACTATGCCATGGAGGTCGTCGTTATATAAAATACTTATGCCTGGAGTCTCGCAGTATGAATTAATTAATTAATGAAAATACTTTATTGTACACCAATAAATAGGAGATAAGAGTTGAAAAATAGATATAACTTAACAAAACTAAAAAAAAAACTTAAAGTACAATGGGCGCGGTCTTATCGCTCAGAAGCGATAATACCGTCCATTGTACTTTAAGTTTTGTTAAAGTACAATGGCCTTCCAGACAACAGAAGATAAAGAAGAGCATCACCTGATAAAGGTTATGAGGTCTCCTCAGCCTCAGCTCCAGAATGTCGGACTGCGTGGAGGTGGTCATCGGGTCCGGAGGGAGGGCCGGCTGTTCGTCCTCCGTCTCCTCTGAGGAGTACTCCATCATCAGCGTTGCTATGTTGGTGGTGTGGAAGGATTGCGAGCGGTGGACTGGGGACGAGTGGCTGGAACACAGAACCAGAAATTAATAAAACATGTATAATCCTTTTTCTAGAATTCCGATCAATATAATACTACAAATTTTACATAGAAACTGAATTATTGCAGCGAGCAGAAAGATTACTGGACATTTTTCACAAAGCAGAATCATCTAACCTCAAACTAAGTACCTAGTTTGTTTTACGGGAATTACATGACTGATATACTACTTATATGGTTTTTTTTAAACATACATATTTTACATAGAAAACACCCAGACCCGAGACGAATATTTGCATACATAAATATTTGTCCCGCGGCGGGAAACGAACCCGCAACTTTCTGCGTCTCAGGCGGGCCTTCGCTCACTGCGCGACAGAGATCGTCTATAATTTTCATAACTTTTCATTGTGATTTTCTCTTGTTCAATCTTGAAAACTTTCCCGCCCTCCAAGGCTATTTCACAGATAATATATCACCACAGATATCTGCAGAACGTATGTACGTATGTCACAGTCGGCTCCTTGTCCGCCGCGTCAAAGAGGTCATTAAAACAAAACAACCTATATATTACCTATATATAAATTACCTACCTTGGCGAACTGAGATCCTCCTTGAAATCCTGACGCTTCGCCAGCTGTTTCTTCTTGCCTTCTTGGGCTGCTTTCATGGGATCGTACGAAGAGCGCTTCTTCCAATTGGAGAACTCCATTTCCTTTGTGGCCAAAGCTGACGATGAGCGATGCTGACTAGGTTTTTTGGGCCCTGAAATAACCAGACCCTACAGGTTTTAGCTGGTAGCAATATGATAATGTTCCGCATACGACAATTAACCTAAAATGTCCACACTACTGGCTGACTTGCTTGGTCTGTAGACAGTCAACGGCCTAAATTAGACTAAAAAAGCAATTTACAATGCGGTGTGGATGTCAAATGTCTTCATATTGTTTGTTCAAAGACCGGCCAGTTTCCTCGCGATGTCTTCGTATATTGTTCTGTGCATAAATTTTATTTAACTAGTTTAATACACGCAATTGCTTCCAAACTATTGAATTTCATATCATATAGCGGACCACAAAAAGATATAGAGGTAATATCACATAGGGATGCGGGAAGTCTGCTAATCTGTGGATTAAGGTGGCACTATGTCCAGCAGTGGACTTCCACAAGCTGTTTGTTACATCATACCATTAATTACCGAATATACACACCTTTCTCCAAAGTCTTAGTAGGCTGCATCTCTCTAGTAGAAGACCTGGATTTCGTGAGCCGATTCAGCACCGCCTGCCTAGTCGGTTCCGATATCCTCCTGCTCTGATGTCCCGTTGGCTTCCTCTCTTCCCTTGAAACTGGAGGCTCAGACAAGCGAGAGACCACTCTCTCTTTGGGTAACCTCGCTGAATTGCGAACTAAGCCTGGGCCGAACTTGCGTTGCGGTTCGGGGGTGTTTGGACAACGGGGAGAGTTGGCTGGGGCAATTGATTTGAGATCAGGGGAGTCTATCCTCCTATGCCCTTGGCGTTTGTACCTGCATTCTTGGCTATGAGATTTGTCGTAGCCATCTGAATCGTCGGATTCCTTAAGCTCATCCGACTGTCCGCTAGACCGTCTGGTCAGTCTACCTTCTAGGTAATTGTTGTTTCTGTTGACGGTATTGAAGGAACTGGACCGTTTGATCGATGTTCCGAAAGCGTAGTAAGGTTTTAAGCCATCGCTGGAGACCCTTTGGTGTTTCGTGTCCCCTTGGCAACGGGTATCGATTCTGGGATATTGTGATTCTAATGCGTTGTTCTTAAGCACAGTTTTGAGGCAAACCGCGTTCGCATTATGTATGTCATTGGATATATCTGCTGTATTCTTGTCGAAGGACCTATGCCGGGAGTGCGTCTTTCTGTGTGGCGATAGGATTGCCTCTACGTCGTAAGGAGGTCGGTTTGACAGTGTTTTGTCATCAGAACTGTGACTATGACTGTTGCCTCGGTCTGAAGATGGACTGTTCATGTTAGAATCTCGTCTCTTATCTTCAAGCGACCTAGAGGCGTTGTTGAGTAAGATATTTGTGCTTTCGGGGAGTTTGGCAGACCCTGTTATGACATAATGCCCGGGGCTTCTAAGTGGACTGCTATCAGAAGAATGGTCTTTTCGTCGTAGACGATAGTTCAGTGAGTTGGACCTGCTGAGTTGTGCTACCGGAAGACGCGACACGATAGTCTTTTCGCTGATAAGACTAGAGGTGAGTTGAGGGGGAATGTTCGAAGAGTTGTTGCGTGATGAATGGAGTTTGGCTTGTAGATTTGTGATGGCGTTTTGCGTTTTGAGTAGATAAGACTCCGTGTCTTGTGTTGGGATCAGATCCTGTAACAAAATAAATACATATATAAAATATAAACAGATTAGTTCATTATCAAATTTGTTACTGCCTTACAATCGAGGAGCCGGCGTGAATTCACGTTACAATTTTAAATTTACGTAGTTTTAAAGTTGACGTTTCTAACTTATCCTTGTGATTTTGACTGGCCGAACACAAACCTAGAGTTAAGCCTTGAGTTTAACTACAAAATAGACATACGGTCAAATCTAACCACCTTTTATAATGACAGAATACTATGAAAACATGAGTCAAAAAGCTTTGATTAAAACCTAACCATACGCTACTGTGTTGGTGAACTCGGCCCAAAAAGTTGGCTAAGTAATTTTATCGCCCAAATTTACACACGTAGGGGCGAAATTATTTCATAAAATTTATATGGGCCCACCCTTGAAGTATAGCCTACTCAAAATCAAACATAAAAGAATCAATTGGCGAAAATATCAAGAAATTTGCACAAAAAAAAAACATACTAAATATATACATACAGTGGTGTAGTGGGCGCAGGCCCGCCTGAGACACAGTAAGTTGCAGGTTCGATTCCCGCAGCTGGACACATATTTTTTTATGATCTGCGAATATTTATCTCGGGTCTGGGTGTTCTATGTATGATATGTATGTATTTACAAAAAAAAATATAAGTAGTTTATCAGTCAAGTAGTTCCCATAATACAAGTTCTGCTTAGTTTGGGGCTAGATGATGCTGTGTAAAACCGTCCAGCATTATTTATTATCATTTATATAAATATACATAACCTTCTTTTTTAATAAATACATTTATTCATACAACTATTTACAAGTAGGTAGGTATATACAAAAAATACAGATGAAACAGCTAGCCATCTAAAGACAGTTGCAAACGATCTATAGATAGCTCAACTGATCCAGATCACTACCAGACGGAAGCGATCCCAAAATACTTTACAATACATATATTTTAAGTTAAATAATTTAAGTCAACTCATGACTTGTTCAGTGACTACGTCACTTGTTCAGTTTCTCGCGATTTCGGCCGGCGCAAACCGCGCTGACCTAGTTTTGAGGTTATTTCAGGGAAAAGGTAGGTCAATAAAATTCAGTTTTAAGTTAGCTGCATATTTCTGTTGTTTCATATTTCCTTCGATCTTACGATTTTATTGGCTGGGTTAGTTGGGAGCAATCATTTCTGAAGGAGAGTCCCTTTATCACACCCTATATATTAACATAAAACCAAATTAATACAATTTATAAACGGAATTTTCGAAATACCCATATTTCTCGTATCCTGAATCTGTCCTTTTCGCACTGCGTGCAATATCGCTTTGAGTGACAGTGAAGATACCTATAGGACAAATTTGGCCTTTAATAGCGTTATGTCCTTGTTTTTCTTCGAATAACTCATAAATGCAGAATGTGCGTGACTGTGTAACTGAAATAAAGAGCCCAAGACGTGTCAAAACACATTATGCTATGGTCCCGAAGTTGCCTAATATAGCGTAAGCTGTGGAAATGTCACGTGACTGCTGCCAAGTTTTACCTTGACACATTTGCGTTAGCGTGAAAGGAAAACTAAGCGAGGTATATGTCTAGACCCCTATATCATCTATCTATACTAATATTATTAATATTATTAAGTATATATTACAAATGTAGGCAAGCAATAATGCTCCTATTGCTGTGTTCCAGTTTGAAGGGTATGGGTGCCGGTGAAATTACAGGTATATAAGACTTTACACCCGTTATGTCCCAGGGTCGACAACGCACGAGAGACAACGCAAGCGTCCATAGGTTAAAGTAACCACTATATTGGTAACATATACCCCCCTACCTAAACTACCTAAACATAAATTTATTAGGGAACAAAACTAATAATTCTTATCCTATCCTTCCTACTAATATTATAAACGTGAAAGTTTGTGAGGATGTTTATTCCACTTTCACGCAAAAACTACTTGACGGATTTTGATGAAACTTTACAGTAATATAGCTTATACATCAGAATAACACATAGGCTACTTTTTATCCGGATACCATGCGGACGAAGCCGTGGGCAGAAGCTAGTTCAATAATAATTATAATAATGCATACTGTATGTAATATACATAGTGGTAAACTAAAATGATTTGTATGTGGTGTACAATTAAGTGTTATCTATTTGGGTGTGACACACAGTCACGACAAAATTATAAGGTTTCGTTTTCGCCATTTGGCTTGGGAACCCTAAAACATATTAGCATTCGAAATAGACGATGCATATAAACTGGTGATTGGTATTACCAATCGTATCGAACTGAGAATGCAACTTTTAACATTAATTCATAATTATGACAGTATAGAAAAGTATTCACCGACCTCCGTAGCGAGGCTGAGACGTGAGTGGTGTTCGGTTCCCACTGCGCGTGACAAATCCTCATGATCTCCATATAAGAGTATTTGTGCCGGCACCGGGTATTGTGGTACCACGGTACTCGTAGATGCTGATACCCACGACACAGAATCCTAGTCTATACCACATCTATACTAATATTATAAAGAGGAAAGATTTTTTGTTTGTTTGTATCGAATAGGCTCCGAAACTACTGGATCGATTTTAACCATTTTTTCACCAATAGAAAGCTAAATTCCGAGAGTCTTCATCAGGGTGAGTGATCGCGACGTTTTCCCTCCGCGTACTGTACTCCGCGAGAACTCTCGGAATGAGTTGAAACTTGTGCGGTATGTGAAAATTCTGCCCGTCTTTGCCCGTGTGCTACCCGGATAAAAAGGAGGCTGTGTTAGTGAAAATCAAATTAAATGAAGCTAAATTGTAACCTACTTAGTGGTAAATATTATTAATATATGATTCTTGTGATATCAATGAATAAAAACCTATTGACTTTGACTTTGATTTGACAAATTGTCCATATTTTTTCTTTATAATTTTGAAGAAAAAATGATATTAGGTTCGATTTAATAAAACTTTATTCCCAATGATACTACGCATTAGGAAAAGGCGATAATTTCACAAAAACACAGTCATCTCATATCTATTCTTGTATCAGTCAATTACTCTAATCTGTGTTCACATTAATCCACCTTTTGAAACAATGACTGCTTTTAACTACTAGCCAAGTGGGTAGGCGGTAGCAGATTTTGGAATTCCGTAGTCATATTTTTTATGCTATGTCGTAAAACATATTGTACCGATCTCCCGAATGTGGGGTAAGGTCAAGGAGATGTTGAAATAGCAAAACAATCTCAAAGCGTGAAAAAATACTCATTTAGTGTGGTGCCAACCGAACAAAGTAAACTCATTTTACTTTGTTCGCTTGGCAACACTAAAACGAATAAATAATCAAAAACCCAAAAAAAAACCAAACAGAGTTCGTTGTCTGATTCTTCTAGGCTTGGTTCTCATCCTAGATAAATTGGCAAGTTGTCGGTTCTATATTATGATTTCAATGAATAAAATCCTATAACTTGTATAGTGCAAACGTCATTTACGGCCGAATAAAATGCATAATAATTATTTAATAAAAAAAAACACCCAACAGTCACATCACACTAGGATTCTCTGACGTTTTATTCGAACACGGAACCCAACTAAAAAGAATTATACATTGTTCCAACAACGTATTGTTACTTATAGGAAGTTGTTTTACAAAAATGTGGAACAAAACCGTTATTTTCGTGATCTAGAGTAATTGTAAAAACGTGGTAAACGTGTCTTTTCGTTTCCGTACATATATTAAATTCGTGTTACTTTACTGCATACTACAAATGGGTGGACAACTTGAGGCCGTCTGCAGATCGGACCTACTAAATGTTGATAAAGGGGATATGTTCTGCTCTGACTATCCTCAAGCGGGCCTCGGGAGGGCAGCGTTGCTGTGGCATGTGCCACCGTTAGCATCGCGAATTAGCTGGGGGTGGTTTTCCAACTGCCCCCGGGACGTGCGAAGGGCGCTATGCGAGAGGGGCACCGGTGCATTCCTTTGGAGATCCCGGAGCCCCTTGACATGCATCGAGGCCGGCCACAGGGGGGGTTTACTGAATCCACGAGTCCGTGAACCTCACATAACCCTACCACACCCTCAATGTGGTAGGGTATCTGATAGCAGATTAACCACTCGTCACAAAAAAAAATGTAGATTCTGTGATTACCTAGGTACCTACTGAATTTTACTAACTGTTTTACCGTCTTCAATTATTTTTTTACCACGACAGGGATTAAGTTTGCCTTTATACATCTTTATCACTGACATCCTGTAGAAGTCCACAGGTGGGCATTCGATTCTCTCAAGGACAAAGTGCAATGCACCCTTATGTCATGTTCATTTAGACATTTTACAAAGTTCAATTTCTATGAGAATGGCTTCCGTTAACTGTCAAGCTATAAAATTTAAAAAATCCCTCGGTAATATGTTTTATTTTTATTCTGTAGTTTGTTTGTTTATTTATTCTGTATATTTTATATTTGCATGCGAATTAATATGCTAGAACATAATTGAACTTTATTATTTACTAGCCACTGGCCACGGCGTCGCCCGCGTGATACCGGGATAAAAAGTTGCCTATGTATTATTCTGATATACAATCTGTACTGTTGATAAGTTTCATCAGAATCCGTTAAGTAGTTTTTGCGTGAAAGAGTAACAAACATCCATCCTCACAAAGTTTCGCGTTTATATAGTAGTATCACATCCTACTAGGATGTGATAAAATACAATACAATCTCTTCAAGGTAAGAGTGGATCTTTTAAACCTCCATGCTCCAAAGTCAGTCATAACATCAGTTATCAACAGGTGAGATTATGCATAAATGAAGGTCTATTCTGATTTAAAAACAAAACAACAATGTAACACACGTTTTGACAGAATGGTCGAGAATGGCATTCCATCACGTAATACTTTCACTTTTAATATGGCTTCTTTTACTAATTTCTGTTAATTATACCATATAATCCTATCCTACTAATCCTACTACTATTATAAACGTGAAAGTTTGTGAGGATGGATGTTTGTTACTCTTTCACGCAAAAATTAAAGAACGGATTTTGATGAAACTTTACAGTAGAAACTATAACTTTATAGCTTTTACATCAGAATAACACAAAGGCTACTTTTTATCCGGGTGAAATGCTAGTGTGGGGTTAGGACATAATATATGTCGGTTAGGTGTTTTTCTAACTGCTAAAGTGTCAAACAAGCATACGCCCCACCTGTTGACAAGCGGTTACCGTAACCTATTAAAGGAGAGATCTCGTAAAGCAGGATATAACATACAAATGTAGTTCATGCAGTAACACTGAAGCCCATATGGACGATGGGCGAAGGCCCGCCTTAGACGCAAAAGGTTACGGGCAGCGGCCGCGGAAGTGGAGAGCAGAGGGGGCCAAATGCCCCCCCTAAAATCACATAGGTACCTACCAAGCCAGTGCTGGAGATTGAAGGGATTACCAAAGAAATTTGCCCCCCGTCACGGAGTACTTCCGCGGTCCCTGGTTACGGATACGATTCTCACAGCTGGACAAATGTTTGTGTGCTCTGCAAATATTTTTCTCGGGTCTGGGTATTTTGTATGTATGTACAATTTGTATGTATTTACAAACAAAAAAACTATTATATAAGTAGTATATCAGTCATTTAGTTTTATTCCAAAAAGTAACGTGAACGTCGTGCACAAGTCGCGATCACTCACCCTGATTGAAGACTCTCGGAATGAGTCGAAACTTAGTCGGTGCCTTCACCGATAGTGCGGTACGTGAAAATTCCCGTTTTTACAATATGAATAGTCATGTAGTTCCTATAACACAAGCTCTGCTTAGTTTGGGGCTAGATGATGCTGTGTGAAAATGCCCAGCATTATTTATTTAGTTAGTTCAATCAGCAGCAATGTTTATTTATTTGGTTAATTCAATGAGCATATAACTACAGTACAGTTACACATAGACTTTCGCTCAGCCTTGATCACCCGTACTGGCAGTCAAACTGTGTCAATGGTTTTGGTTTTGGATAACACGGTTAGTTAATCTGATGGTCAAGCTAAATTAATAAGTGATAGCTCTCATTTAAAACCGGGACAATACAGTGTAGGAAGGCTACTCAAACCGATGTATAATAAATCTAATCTAATTAGCCTGTCTAATCCAACTACGGGGTAAAGGCCCGCTTCTCTTTTTTCACTCTTCGCGGTCATGTGAATCGATTGGCCAGAATATCAAAAAGTGTGTCGAGTTCATCGCGCCACCTCCGCCTGGGCCAACCCCGTGGCCGCGTCACACCCTGTGGGACCCACTCAGTGGCTATTTTAGCCCACAGCTTGTCCAGCCACACATATCCAGCCCAGTCCGGACTTATGAGTTACATCGACGATTTTTCGAGTGTTACGAATGCGATATTATTAAATTAATATTTACAGGTTGGCCCAAACTAACGTTGACAAGAACTTTTATAAAATATTTTATAAATTTTACACGTGAATTAAATAAGTTACAAATTATAAATATACACTTTATTGTAAACGAACATCCCTATTTGTCTTCAAAATAACCTCATATAGCGCGGATACATAACACAGACAAACGCTTGGAAAAATTTTCTAAAATTTTCCGCAGTTCCTCCACAGATATTTTGTCTCACTCCCGTGTAAGAATTGCCTTTAGCTCGTCAAAACTTCTATGACGCGTAGCACAGGACCTTGCTTCTAAGATAGACCATAAACTGTAATCCATCGGATTCCGATCAGACGAGTATGGCCATACTTTGGAGCTGATGAAATCAGAAAAATTATTTTCCACCACTGTTGAGCACTTAAGGTCCTGTGAGCTGGAGCAGATATCCAAAATATCCATCTACGGTTACCAAAGTGCTACCTACCAAAGTATATATATTTTTTATAGGCGCTCTATGCTATGTAAAAAAGCTTATAATATTGAAATTTTCTGAGATTTTAAAGCCGTCTGAAATAAGTTAAGTTGTTATAAGGCTTTACAGTAATGTGTGGAGAGTTTTTTTAATAAAATCAAATTGGCAAACCCTTTTGTAAATGCTTATCGTATCCTATGGACGTCAACACCAGAAGTATCACTCTTGCGTTGCCGACCCCGAGACATAACGGGTGGAAAGTCTCATGTGCCTTTTATTAAAAAAGCTAATTGCATAGGTAGATTACGTAGTTAGTAACAGGTAAAGTGGTATAACAGCATTTATGATCTCATCTAAAATCGGAGTGTAGTTACAATGATGTAGGTACCTACGGTAAATAGCGGTGACTCACGATGACTCAAGGCTACATCCACATTTGGACATCATTGAGCTTTTTTTTGATGACGAACTTGGCCACGCATTGTCATCTCCTTAATCAGATACGATGCTATAATATTTTACGCAATCACTATAAGATTTTATCTTGGTTCGATGATTCTTAACCAAAATTTGTATGTCTTCAAAGATATATTTTTACATAGGATTTATCTCCATAAGTCACAAGGGGGGACTGCAATGATGTTTTTTTATTGACTTGTTGATGCTGAGGTCCAAGTTCAACAGCTTCAAAGCTTATTAAGGATCCGGCGTACAGCGCTCATACTCGTAACTTAAATTCGAAGCGCGTCCAAAAATATAGCTATTTCTTTTTACCTGATGCAGGCCCGCCCGTGCTTGCGCGATAGCAATATTAGCCGTTCAGAATTTGTTATAAATTTGATGGTGCTCCATAATACAAAAAAAGATGACTGAAAACTTGTTGTACTTTTCACATTGTGTTGTTATTCTGTAACTAGACAATATAATCTATGTACCTAACCAAACGATACGTAAGGTATTGTTGTTTTTTTTACGAAACAAATAAGAAGAAAACATGTCATGTATGACGTAAAAATATCCAAAATGCGATTCGTTTACATTTCATTTTAGGTAAGTATTTTGAAAAAATATATATCAAGGTACGTAGATAAATACTATTCGAATGCAACTAATAACATAATATGGTGGAAATAAGCTCTTATTACAAATGACTATAGTATTACGTTTGTATGGTCAATTCATCCAACGCAAGCTATATTACTGTAAAGTTTCATCAAAATCCGTTTGGTAGTTTTTGCGTGAAAGAGTAACAAACATTCATCCTCACAAACTTTCGCGTATAATATTAGTAGAATTTACTACCAATACTAAACTGTACATGAGAAAAATAATTATGAATACGAATAGATTTATGATCGCAGCTTAGTTTGGGAATACGATAGGCACTTTGTCGGTTTTTACATTCTCACCAACTAGATACTAACTTATTCAATGTGTGTAGGAAGTCTCGTCCTTTTTAGCATTTAAGGAAGTGTCGTCCTTTTTAGCATTTTAGAAAGGTAGTTCAACAAAGGGCCGGCGGACGTGACGCACAGGTGCCGGTGTTACCACCTGTAACGCGATACGACACTGACATCTTGCCTGGTGTTTGGTGCAAGCAGTAGGAGACGCGATTGGAAACGCGTGTTCGTTTCTCTTTTCCAGAAGCTTGTACCCAACAAGCAAATTTTGACAAAATTGAAAACCCTCGACGTGTATTTTACGCATATTGCAACGCCCTGACTGATTGATTTGAGAAAATATGCATTTCTATAGAATTAGCCGTTTCGTCAGTAAATGCTAACAGACAAAAAATCTAATAATCTTCAAACGGCTAAACAGATTTTCTTGAATATGATGCTAAGAAAACTCTCGATCAAGTCAACTTTTAAGCAATAAAATCAATCAAAATCGGTTCATCCATTTGGGAGCTACGATGCTAAAGATATTTTTTCGTGATTAAAACTAGCCTAATTAAGACCATTACAGTGCTCAATTTTTTGTAAAATGGACCCATTTTGTTTCTATTTAGAAAAATAAATCTTTTATTCACCAGATTTTTTTACAAATAGGTTGGGTAATCAATGAAAACGAAGTAGACAGTAGTAGGCACAGATAGGTAACACACAATTTGTAAGGATTTTAAAGCAAACGCAAAAAAGGCACATGGCCCACCAGATGGTAAAACCAGTTACCGTCGGCTATTGAGAACTGCAACGTGGCGTGCTTTGAAAGGATTATTTTTCCGCTTACAACTTGACACTTGATAATGACAGGATACACTTGCGCGGGCGACCGAGCGAGACGTCTACCCAATAGTTATTGTTTTAGTATCAGGTTGCAGTGTCCGTGACGAGTCTCCGGGAAGCGGAGTAACCTTGGAAAACCATGGCATCAGTACAATAAGAAGTGTATAGTTGGCCTGGTCGTTCTTAACGGATCAGGGTGCCTTGACAAATGTCCACGCTTAGTTTTCCTTTCACGCTAACGCAAATTTGTCAAGGTAAAACTTGGCAGCTGTCACGTGACATTTCCACAATAATGTCATTTCCACAAATTATCTTTCCGCAGGCGTTAACGACAACAGAAAGTTGTATTTGTCTAGACCTTCTGGGTGTCTAGACAAATACCTCACGCTTAGTTTTCCTTTCACGCTAACGTAAATTGGACAAGGGTGTCTAGACAAGTACCACTTTCTGTTGACATTAACGCCTGCGGAAAGATAGAATTGTATGGAAATAACATTAGCTGCGGAAATGTCACGTGACTTCTGCAAATTTTTCCTTGACAATTTTGCGTTAGCGTGATAGGAAAACTAAGCGTGAGGTATTTGTCAGTAAATCAATCGGGTCGTCAGCAGCTACGTTTTTTTTTCTTCGAGCTGCGGGCAAATTTTTCTAGCTAACACTATCTAGACCCCAGGTAAAACTTGGCAGCAGTCACGTGACGTTTCCACAGCTAATGTCATTTCCATACAATTCAACCTTTCCGCAGGCGTTAACACCAACAGAAAGTGGTATTTGTCTAGAACCTCAGTTATTTAAGCAGCTTTTCTACAGGTCACCGTTTGGATAAGAGACCGATATTGGCATTAGCGCTTCCGTGCTTCGGAAGGCCATCTCAGGTTTGATGGCGGCTAAAAAATTCTTACGCCAAAGTTTCTAGTTACAACAAGCCGAAATAAATCATCGATCCATTATCACTTTAGCAACAACGTTCTCTATCGCACAATACCATCCCGAACGAGTGCGATGGCGTTAGCAATATGATTTCATGAATAACTATTTCGCAAAAATCACTTCGCTATACCATTTTCAATCTAAAATATCCCTTTCATGGAACGTCAACAATATTTGTTGAAGTTATAGGTAGGTAAAAAATATATATATCTAAGTATGCATCTGAGGATGTCCATAATGGGGAATACAGTTGTGAGCGTGTTTGTTTGTTATAAGTAAAAAAGTCGATAGAAACATGTTGGGAGTAAGCATGCCAAATCGCGTTACACGACCTTGGAATAGCATTAGCTAAAATTTAATTAACCTAATTTCGCCACACCCTGCTACAGGCCGCACAAGTGTGGCCGCACCTTATGTTGCATGTCCATAGTGTACCTACTAGGTACCATAATAAATGCGGAGACTTGTGTAGTTTGTTGAAATTAACGAACGTTCTTTGTATAAAACACGTATCTACACTAATAATATTAAAAAGATGTAAAGTTTGTACATTTGGATGTAGGATACAATCTCCAAAACTACTTGTATGATTTCCAAAATAATTTCACATAGAATAATGAAAGAATCATTAAAAACGCGCTTGTCGCCTTAGCGTCTAAGGGAACACAATTTATGTCAATAACAATAGAGCCAATTTCTGTGTAAAATGTACCGATTCAAGATAAGCTTCGTATAACCAAAGATACGATCCACTTAAGGCAGAACCTGGAATTTCTCTTCACGTCCAATAGGAACTCCAAAATAATAATACTAATTAATTTAAGTCATAATTGGCAGGTGCCATTTCATCCTACATAGCCCAGCGACCATTCCATAAGCATATACTCCTTCAATAGCCCAGTTCATTATTACCCAGGTTTCCAATAGTTTCTATCAGTTGCCATCCACAAGATTACGTTTTTGAAATATTGTATTGTACAAAAAGACCTTTTAGTCTTAGCTTCGGCTCTACTTATGCCTGTTAAGGCTCCAGACATAAGCCTGAGATTCTAAATGAATAAAGAGGAATATTAATAATGTATTCATAATGTATTCTGAATAAATAAATTAATAATATCAGTCAGATCTACAGCAGACGGTGTCAACTGTCACTCCATATTAGTGGTATATTACGAGTATCAGTTTGTTCAGTCTGTAATGTAAAAGTTATTTATTTGATTACCTAGATAATCATTTTAATTAGGTACGTATCGTAATTACCTACTTTAAATCGCGCTGCAAGGCTGTACAGAAAAAGATGATTATTCAGATAAAGCGTTGAAATCTCTGAGCGTGACGACTGACGAGTGGATTAATTGCAACACTTTCATTTTGATTTAATTCTGCATTTCCACGTGTTGGAATCAGATATGTTTTTTTATATTAATAATTAATTAAGTGCTAAGGTACTCGCACTCTTAAAATATTATTTGTTTTAAGAGTGCGAGTACCTTAACACTTAATTAAGGTGGCACTTACCTAAATAAACTTAATTAAGGACTAAGGAATTAAGGAGTTTTGGAGGAGGTCTATACTTTAAAAGGTATAGGCCTCCTCCAAAAGACTCCCAATCTTTTTATCCTTTGTTTTCTCCACCAATGCCATTCGTTAGAATGGCCTAATGTTCAAAAGTGGACTTTCAAAAGCTGTTTAAGTTGATGATGGCGATAGAAAATTATGACGACTTGAAAAATAAGCACTACTCACACGATGTTAAGAATAAGAATAACTTTATTTGAAAAAACAAAGCTTAATGAACAATAATATGTTGTTTAGGTTTCGTTTGTTTAGGTTGCTAATTTACTTATAATTTGTACAATTAATGGTTAAGCTATAACTAAAGCTGAAAACCATATGGCCAATCTTTAAAAAGTAAAATTTCACAATCAACGTTAAATGAATGAAAACATACATTTTACAATAGATACAGTAGACCGGATTAAATCACGTTCGTGTCTAAGAATTAAAAAGCAAGTGGTCAATTACCACGGAGGATAGGTTGCTCAACAAACCGAACATAATCACACTAAATTAATCATACATAGTAAAACATCCTTTGCGGAGTGAAAAACAGGGTAATACTCGTATTACGAGAGAAAAAGAACATAGAATGAGAGAATAGAATGGAGACATTCTAGAGAAAGGCCAGGGTGTCTAGATAAATACCTCACGCTTAGATTTCCTTTCACGCTAACGCAAATTTATCAAGGTTATACTTGGCAGCAGTCACGTGACATTTCCACAGCTGTCATTTCCATACAATTTAATCTTTCCGCAGGCGTTAACGTCTACTTATTTTCGATGTATTTTTTTGTTTAAAAACTTTATAATTGGCATGTAAACTGTAGCTATCAAGTAAAGTTCCTAATGGGAATTACTAAAAAGTGTAATAAAAACTCGTTTCAAAATTCAAAATACGAAATGTCAGATGACGAATTCCATTTTCAAATCGTACGACGATTAACCACACCTTGTCTCTTTAATGTTAACAAACATGTCGTAAAAATGCGTCTTATTTGTATGAGTTTACAGAATGTTTCGGAATAACAAGATTATTACGAGTACGAAAAGTTAGGACCACTCCTACATAACTCAGGTCGATATTAATATATATAACCGACTTTCGGGTTTTATAAGATGACTCATGTTTTATTAATGTTATACCATTACCATTTTTGGTAATGGTTTTATGTGTCACACAGTTCAAACACTATAGTGTGTCACACATAAAATTAATAAACTGAGACATAGTATTATTTCAACTAAGAATAGTCGAACAAAAAATACTAGCAGAAACGTTTGGCTTTAAATTTATTTTCCCGCCAGATTTTTTTTTACTAAACGGTGAGTGCAACAAAAGCTACATACATAATTAAATTATGTGTTCACTGCATTTAGTTAGGAAGTTGAAACTTGCTACTGGGACCGTATCTTACGAAAAAACCATTAAAGATTGCAACATTAATTTGAGACTATAACTTACGAAAACACCGTTTATTTTTTTTAATTTAATTGCATCATTTATTCCGTAGTATAACCGAACATACCATAATGGTATTTAAATATATAATTTTATTATAAAAAAAAACAATGAAACATATAATATGCCCTACGGTAGACTGTTTGTTGGATTGGAAACGATCCAAATGACTCCCATGTACTTATTGATTTCCGGGACGTGTCCAGTTTTTGGCAACAATCATAATATCTTATTTTGCTCCAATTGAACAGATATGAATAAACCAGATATTATTATTCAGTTTCAAAATGACACTGTTTCAAGTACAGTAGAAGAATAGTTTTTTTTAACAGTTTTAAAGTAGGCCAGCTGACCTGACAGTTACATAGTACATGAAAGATCTTGAACAATGCTGTGTGCTTTATGTTTGTTGTTGCGAGGAATCACCCAGAGCCTTATAAAGATTTTTAAACAGCTGATTAAATAATCACGGCTTTGTCTTATGTCTCATTTCAATATCAACAGTAGAAAACCGAACACTGTTTAGCTAAACAACAGTTAAAAATCTTTATAAGTGATATAAAGAATGATTGAATTGAACTCTATAGAAATGACTCTTGAAAGTGATTTTAAAAATGTGAATGAATATTTAGATCACAAAACCTAATATCTAAAATGTTCAAACTTAACGAAATCTTGAAATACTCGCTCTTATTTTTTATATATATTCGTTCTGACTGAAATTAATATAATAAAATATACACGAATATCTACTATACGCTATTGTATGTCCGAAATGAATTGAATTTGTGACACTATTTGTGTACTTACTATCCTCTCCATCCAAAGGTTGTCTGGAAGAGATCGCTTCTAAGCGATAAGACCGCCCATTGTACTTTCTCTAGTATAAGATTTTGTTATTATGTTTTTTGCTTAAGGTGTACAATAAAGTATTTTCATTCATTCATTCATTCATCCATTCACTAATACTAGTATAATTCACCACTACCAACCATCATTCTAGCAATAAATATTATGAATATGAATCCTACCACTAAGTATTATAAACGCGAAAGTTTGTGAGGATGGATGTTTGTTACTCTTTCACGCAAAAACTACTGAACAGATTTTGATGAAACTTTACAGTAGTATAGCATATACATCAGAATAACACATAGGCTACTTTTTATCCGAGTGCCACACGGGCAAAGCCGTGGGCAGAAGCTAGTATTAAATAAATGGGAACCTATTAACTTTGACTTAACCTACATTGTCCGTCCATGCAAAATAGTCAGTGTAACCAAATAAAGACGCCTCATACATTTCACAGCATTCCCTCCATACATTCTGTTAAGTAATTCCAGCTGACTCCCGGAATCCTTTCAATATTCATTTAGACGGTAAGACAGCCTACCAGTGGAATACAAACTCCATTTTCCGCAAGAGAAGGCACAATTTCCTAGCTGTTGTTAGTTCAGCTTTGGCAGTATTTTTTTAAGGTGTTGCAGACAGTAGCCTACTATTTTGGGCCTGTGCTAATTTATTTAGCTGGTAGATGACGTAATTGGCAATAGAAACTGAATAATGTACACTTAATCAGTAACTTGAACTACCTAGTTTGGATTTTTCGATGCAAATAGTTTTCAGTTTAGTAGGCTGAAAAACAGCGTGTCTAAGTCCCCGACCTTTTTACTTGCATATAGACATACCTTCTCACTATACCTACTATTTTAATTACCTACTTATTATTATATTGTACTTAGGCTAGGTATGTTTGTTTAAGTATTAGCAAATAAATGCCCCATATTTATATTATCACAATGAAGCTCAATTGGAACAGCGGATGTCAGTAGAAAAGCGGCAGTCCAAGATCTTTGGTACCAATCTACTTTGAGTTTGACAGAATAACATTAGCATAAATGATACGCTCACAAGGCACAGGAATAGTACCTGTGGTGATATATTATCTGTGGAAAGAAAGATGGCGGTAAAAAAGTACAAGGAGAATTATAGATAAAATTACAGAAAATTGCGTATTTTATTCGATCTGAATTCTAGAAAACTATACTATTGATTGCCGTCTGCTGTCATAATGAACAGCATTTATGACATTTATGACGAAAGACACTTCATCAGAAACCAAAGCTTGAACACAGGTCGTGCTCACGACGTCAGCATGCAAATGTCTTCGTGCAAATCCTACTTAAGCAATGCGAAACGTTCCCATCGACTCCTAGAGTAGATACTTGTCTTGGTGATTGTGAATTTGTCACGTTTACAGAACATTATTGATGGTTCGTGAACCAATATTAATTTGGATATTTATTTTCTGTAGATTTTTATAACTAGTTTGTTTACGCAAAACCTCGGCCTATCTGTTGCTATACCCTTAGACAGGGTTCATGTGAGATACCTATACCTATAAACACCATCTATGTGCCTACCATGTGAAAGCAATAAATGTATTGAGTATTGGTTGTAAAAAATAAATTAGCTTCCCGCTGCACCTTTTTTAGAAGATTTTCGAAAGTTCCTTTATTAATCGACTAGCTATTCTGCCCATGACTTCACCCGCGTGGTACCCGGTTAAAAAGTAGCATTCATGCGAAACGCTTTCGCTCAACCGTTTTTTCGATGACTTACGCTGCAAATTTAGTCTCCACGAAAATCCTTTTTTTAATGGGATAATGTCCCTGAAAGTATAAAGTAGTAAATATTGGTGAAATATTTTTCGAAATCGAATGAGTATAGTTTCGGAAACTAACCCCTACATATAAATTAACTCTTTATAATACATATTAGTATAGACTATTTATCAGCAAACTCTTGTTAGGGTTAAGGTCGCTTTTATACATGTCCACTGTCAGATAGACTATAATAATAATGCAACTAATAACTGATAGTACATCATCAAATACAAGCCAAAGTATAATGAAATGAAGGCCGCGCAAAGACTATTCGTCGAAACAATCTATGAGGCCGCCTGCGTCCAGTAAACATTTTTTTAGCAAGTGACGAAACAAAGCCCAGCGGGAGAAATCCATTCGCCCGGAGACATAATGGTGACGTCTCTTGTGCCTGTAATTTCACCGGCATCCATATCCTTCAAACCGGAACACATAATGTGAACATTACTGCCTAGCGACAGAAATAAGTATGGTACCTAGTACTAACTAGAACGAGCTGTCACAAAAGAACTCTACTACTGAGTTCCGTCTCTTATGAGAATTTAAAAATGGAATAGAATAGAACATTAATTACTGCTATGCGACAGAAATAAGTATGGTAGGTACCTAGTACTAACTAGAACGAGCTGTCACAAAAGAACTCTACTACTGAGTTCCGTCTCTTATGAGAATTTAAAAATGGAATAGAATATTAATTACTGCTATGCGACAGAAATAAGTATGGTAGGTACCTAGTACTAACTAGAACGAGCTATCACAAAAGAACTCTACTACTGAGTTCCGTCTCTTATGAGAATTTAAAAATAGAATAGAATATTTATTAGCCAAAACAGGTGTTACAGATAAATGTTTACAGCTTATTAAGTAATATCCAAGGTTTTTAAATATGGTTAGCTGCGAGACCCAAACTAGGCGTTCAAGCCTGTATCTTGAGTCTCCGGAGTACGAGTTATCAAAATTCCTTTGACACAGTTAGCAATTGAGTGAAGTATGTGTAGAAGTTGCTTGGCAAAATTAAAAAAAAATAGGTTAAAGTTGAAAGACGGAAACAAGCAAATAGACAATTAATTAAAGTACCTAGGATAGTGGCAGATTTGTTTGGTTGTGTGGTGATTTTTCTGATTTTCTTAGTTAAATCTTAAATTAACCTTGAAATCCAAAAGTGAAGAGATACTACTGAGTTCCGTCTCTTATAAGAATTTTAAACCTCTCATTTTTTGAATTTAAATCATAAATACAGGACCTTGAATTCCAAAAGTGAATGTTTAAATTCCATACGTCGTTCTTCGCTCGGCTAACAGACAATGCGTTGAGTCACAGACTAAAGAACATTGCCCCCGCGACTCCCGCGCAGCATACCGTTCAGGGATAGCTTCCGGTTCAAAAGAATAATATAATTTCTACTTATTACGTCTAACATGGTTAACTTTATGATTTACGTCATCGTATTTATAGTCACTGACAATTTACAAAAATATAAGACAGAAATATAATAAATATATCCGGGCGTTGACAGGCTTATTAATTTTGTTTTAAATGACATCTTAATGTCTTTTAAAATTGCAAGCGTTTGGTGGTTAATTCAGCCAGTTGATATTATAATGCAACTTATATGAAGTTTTTTGTATGAATAAAATTTCGAAGTATGTACCTAAACTGAAATTGTTTTTTTTTTAGTAATTGTAAGTAACGAATAACGCAGCGATTTAGTTAAGCATGTTTCACACCAAAGCAAAATTATGATACAAATAATACGTAAATTTTGAGTATTCCGTTTCCAAACGGTCATCGTTCCACTGGTGGGACTAACGGGAATTACCTATAAACTTGCAGAAATAACACTTAGGATATTATTCCTAGCTCACTGCAACAAAACAGGAACTCGACGACATTTGTCCAAACGACATTCCTTGGGAACATCTGCTTATAGGGAAGGAACGTAGGACGCTAAAATACTTATTGTAAAAATTTACTTTCTTCATATTTTTTACTGTGGTCAGTTATACTCGAGCGACATAATTATGAAACAAAGCAATATTTTAAATCTGATTTTAGTGATCAGTAAACATAATTATGTAAGTATAAGTATTTATTCAGTAACAAGTGTAATATATGAGAATAACACATTTATTATAAGTATAGTAGGCATGTAAATGTTAGATCATTTATTTTGTTATAAAGTTTATTGTAAGTACTATTTTTAAAATACAAATACAATCCAAATACTTATTCAATTTCAGATGAAAAATTCAAAACAAAACATTATTATATTTTTTTAATAACATTTTTAAGCTATAATAAAGACCCGTATAAAACTTGAAAAAAACTGGTGACACATGGAAAATGTTTAGTCCTTTTAGTATTTAAACCATTTATGTATTTAATCGAATCAAACAATTATAACAAATATTTTGTAATAAAAATTTCCCGAAAACAATTAACTTTGAAAATCAAAACGTATCCGGTTGTTCGGCTAAAACTATATTCAACTATATCTAGCTGATATAGTTGTAACTTCACAACTCTAGTCATTTTGCTCGTCTCATAATAAAGCTTACGTTACATGACACTATTTATAGTAGACTTATATTACTTTATCGTTATTTAGCATATAATAATGCATGAAAATAACATGAAGGAGAAGGCATGCAACTTCAAGAGTCTATATAAAGGATTTAAAGTTTATTCTTAAAGATCTCACAAAATAGTTTTTCAATGCTGTGTTCGCCTATAATTGGCCTAGGTAATCAGAACTTATCCCTATCGTTAAGACAAACAATGTATAGATACCTAAATAAATTGACGTCCTGAATAATTTGATTAGTGGCATTCAATTCAGCTAAAATATTAACTGCCCGAGAAATTGTGCAATGCACATTATTGTACAAGAACATTAATATTATGAAAAAGTACATTATCTTACCAAAATCATAAGTCGCGCTTTCTAATCGATTAAATTCAAACATGTCAATATTTCGCGACAGGCTTGCAAAAAATCGCGCAACAAACAATATTGGACCAAAACATTAATTCGCTTTCACTCAAAGCGATTAGATGCGGCCGAGTAACTCAAAATTTAATTTCCCTGAAATCTTTGCACATCAAAGACTTCAGAATTTTACAACTCAATGAAAATAAAAAAAAAACGTTACATTATTCATCACTAACTCATTTTCTTCCCCGGCTTCACTTTCGTGGTATCCGGATGTATGTAGCTATATGGTTATCACAGGTAGAGATCTATTATCCATATCCGATTGTATCCAAACCAACTGTTACGGTGCCTTAATACATTTTTTTTTATAACTTTTTACGAAACCACTACTCAGACATCCACTATATTTTTTTGCATTTCCGATGATTCATTGTGAATGCACGGTAAAGACGCCATTTTAGGCAGCAAGCGCTTTTTTTGCCGCGCGAAAGTTTTGACAGGTGAATCACGTTCAAGTTATTATTTTTTACTTCGTAACTTTTTAAATGGTAAAAAGCTAGTGGCATGCTTTATTTATGTCGAATCGTTTGATTGATCGATCTTATGGAAGGCTTAGAGTTGTTAAAAAACAAACCTAACTATAATTCCTACATCTGTAGGAACAACAGCCACGTTGTAACAGCTAAAAGCTCGGAGCCTCGTAAGCAAGCACCAATGAAAATAATCCTACTAATATTATAAACGTGAAAGTTTGTGAGGATGTTTGTTCCTCTTTCACGCAAAAACTACTGAACGGATTTTGATAAAACTTTACGGTAATATAGCTTATACATCATAATAACACATAGGCTACTTTTTATCCGGGTACCACGCGGGCGAAGCCGTGGGCAGAAGCTAGTACAACATAAACGACATAAATCGTACCACTGAGCCGAAGAGAAACGTAAATAAAGCGAAACGCTTGACAAATCGCACTGACGACATCTGGCATTTATCACATACATATTATATAGAACGAGCGACACACAACACAACCAAATAATTAAAATATCTGTGACCAAATCTGTCACTTCTCTGTTTTAAGAACATAACGTGAATCACTCATTTGGCTGAATTAAGAACTGCCTGAAGTGACTTCAAGGCTGATATGTAATCATTGTATTTTGCTCTATCCAAAGGTTGTCTGTAAGAGATCGTCCCTAAGCGATAAGAACGCCCATTGTAATCTTAGTTATGTATAGTTCTTGTTATTATTGAAATTTTCTTGAGGTGTACAATAAATTATTCTCATTCTGTCATTCACTCAATTGTATTATTGCTGAATTATTTAAGCACGTATAATGTTCATAGAAAAATATCTGAGAATAATCATACATAACTGTTAAAACCTTGCCTATTTACAAAAGTGTTTATTTTATACCTATCCTTCCTGTGCTTTGTTTTTGTCAAATAAACCACATTATATAATATCCATATTGTAAAACGGAAATTTTCACGTAGCGTATTAAGTTTCGGCTCATTCCGAGAGTCTTCGTCAGGGTTAGCGACCGCGACACTCCCTCCGCGTCGCGTCGTCTCTCACCCTGACGAACACTCTCAGAATGAGTCGAAATTAATTACGTTAAAAAACGTCCCAGAGGATTATAAATAAATAAATAAATAATGCTGGACATATTCACACTCATCATCTAGCCCCAAAGTAAGCAGAGCTTGTGTTATGGGAACTACATGATTGATATACTACTTATATACTTTTTTTTTTGTAAATACATACATATTATACATAGAAAACACCCAGACCCGAGACAAATATTTGCTGAAACAAACATTTGTCCCGCGGCGGGACAAACCCGCAACCTTCTGCGTCTCAGGCGGGCCTTCGCCCACTGCGCCACAGAGGTTGTGGCGCACACTATTCAGGCACTATGTGAAAATTAAAGCGCGAATTTAACCTTTATGCACCCAGCCATAAGGCGAATGCTGAATGATTTTGGGGGACTGTTCAATCCCTGACTATGAATTCAGGCTTTAATGAGTCAGCCAATAAACCATTATTCATTGAAATCAATATTAAATCATTTAGAAACATCAACATATTAACTAACATCCTTAATTATATTATTTAAAAGTTAATTAACTAAACACTGCTTTGTCTTTTCCTGATATGTGTCATTACAAATTCAACAGAAGATAACAAAACACTGTTTGCTAAACTACTGTTAATATAAGTACAAGTAAATAATTTATGTATAGCACTAAAATTTGTTTAAAATTACTTAAATTAATAATCCCACACTAAATCCTGTACTGTGAAAATCCGAACAGAAATTTACCATGTTGGATTGAACATACGGTTGCTCGCGCCAAGTGTCATTTTGCTTAGGCCTAGAAATCCTGTACTGTGAAAATCCGAACAGAAATTTACCATGTTGGATTGAACATACGGTTTCTCGCGCCAAGTGTCATTTTGCTTAGGCCTAGAAATCCTGTACTGTGAAAATCCGAACAGAAATTTACCATGTTGGATTGAACATACGGTTTCTCGCGCCAAGTGTCATTTTGCTTAGGCCTAGAAATCCTGTACTGTGAAAATCCGAACAGAAGTTTACCATGTTGGATTGAACGTACGGTTTCTCGCGCCAAGTGTCATTTTGCTTAGGTATAGAAATCCTGTACTGTGAAAATCCGAACAGAAATTTACCATGTTAAATTTCAGATTGAATTGACGGTTCCTCGCGCCAAGTAGGCGCGCCCCATTGTCATTTTGCTAATGTTATTTGGGATTAGATTAGTAGCCATATCTAATAAGTAATTGTCTATGACTAGACATTGCTGCAATCCTCGTGAGACCATCACAGCAGTATTGCTCAACCGCTTCCTTTCAAATAGTTTAACTCGTTATAATAAACCAATTAGGTACATTAGTCGTGTTGAAGTAGACATTAGGTCACTTGCGGTCGTTATTCGAAAGGCTGTATACAATACACTGTTTTCGTTCATGCCGCCAAAATTAATCAAAAGTTAAAATATCGTGAGACGATAGCCGGCGTGACGTACGAGAATACATGATAGTTTCAAGTACTATAGTATTTTTTATAGTTATAGTAAATCCTACTATAATATAATAAATGCGAAAGGCTGGGTGTGTCAATTTTTGTTACCACGTATCTCCGTAACTACTAAACCGGTTCTGATGAAATTTGGAATGTAGATAGTTTAGCTTCTGGAATAACACAGGCTAAACAGGGTGGTAAAGTCTCTATGGAAAATTTTATTCCTTCGATACGCTCAAAACTCGGTACAAATAAACCATAAAACATGTTTTTTTTTATTTTTTCAAAACTACCCCTAACGGGGTGCAAGGGAGTTCTAAAGTTTGTATGTTTTTTTATATTGGTTCGGATTACTCGAAACTCTGTATAAATAAACTTTAAAGTAAATAATGAAACAAGTATTATTTTTTCTAAACTACCCATTGGGGGTGTGCAATCGAGTTCTAAACTTTGTATGGAAAATTGTAATACTTGGTTCGATTCACTCAAAAGTTGTTGGGCATAGTTTGAAGCCTGAAGACGGCCATACGCTATTTTTATCTACATACCACGCGGGCGAAGCCGCAGGCAGAAACTCATGTAAACAATTTATTATCATAGGTAGAACCACGGCAAGATTATAGTCCGGCCATTTTTGTACTCCATGATGAAATCACAGAAACAATAATAATATAATTATATATAATATTTATAATCACACTTATAATATAATTAATAATATTTATGTGACGTGATGACAGTCAAATACTTGGGTACCATGCTCTAACTAAGTATAAATCTTGTGTTTAGACGCAAGGGATCCTCGCTCTGGCTTACATTACCTATAGGCAATATAAGAAAAGCTGTTAGAAAACCTAGCAAAACAAATAGTTATTTAGGTAGAGATCACGAAACAGCTAGACAAAAAGAATAGTTCCCTCAAGATTAATAATGTAATTTTATTATCGAACGTATAGAATAATATATAGAAATGAAATCGTTAAAACCCTTAAAACGTTTTGTATTTCATGCATACCTATTATCTTATCTGCGTATTTAGGTCATGATTTCCACTATATGTGGGCTCAAATAAAACTCCAATTAAAATTATGCAAACAAGGTTTTCAGAGTGGAACAGATGGAAGTTAGTTTCTCTCACAATATTAATCTGATCGTTTGTTAGTAGACATGACTCAACGAGGTAAGCTAAACAGGGTGTGCCTAGGTAATGGGACTCAAAGGAACTAGGTACCTTTCGTACCTACTACTACAGGAGCCCGTAACTACTAGTATATTATTATAAAATCTGTTGCGTAAAAAACAAACAAGCAAAAAATATTTTTGGCCCCACATACTTTTGTATTGTTCGATTTTTGTTTAATTCTTTATTTTTTTCACCTTATCTTTTTCCGATAATCCAGGTTAGATTGACTATTTTTAGTTTAATTTAAAAATTAAGTTAGTCCGTAAATTTATCTTTATTTAGGTATGTACCTACTTACTCATTTACACGCACGTTGCTCGTAATTTACCCGCACGGTTTTTCTGGGGTGTGAAGTGCTACCTCGCCGCAACACAGTGTTTATTGTTAAACACTGTGTTACGGCGAGGTAACACAGTGTTACACTACACAGTACTACAGGTACACTACACTAAAGGTACACTTACCTCCCGTGCTAGTGCACGGAAGATAAGTTACTTTGCAATGCCACAAGCGCCTGCACAAATGTTCAATGGTCTTCTAAGTACGATCGCCTTGTATAAGGCATTTTCATATATAAGCACGCTTAAAAATTATAAATTAGTCCCTAAGTTTTTTTTTTGAAATAAATTTATCTTATCTTAAACGAATTTGTGTGGTACTATTCATCTCCTATACGATTTAGCGGATTGTTATGCGGTTTTTTTCAATCGATTTGTATGTTTTCAAGGACAGCTCTCAGATAAGTTCATCATCATAAGTCGATCGGGCACGCTACAATCGATGTAAGAGAGACACGTCAATCAACTTGTGTAGTTACTAACTACAGTATTGATCCAGTGAATTATGCTCAATTTGCTCTATTTATTAGCATAAAACCTTGCCAATCAGATCTTAAGATTTTGAGAAAACTTAATAAAATATTTCTATGAATGTCCCTTTATCTTGCCACACCTTGTATAAAGATAAGCCAATCTCACATCTATAACAGAACAAATAATATATACTTGAGTTCATCGGTGAAGGAAAACAGATCATCGTTCAATCATATAAAATCCATGCGTTTACGGCACGCACATTCACGCTCATCGAAAGTATAGGCTTGCGTTACAGCAGTGATACACAGTAAGCTATTATTATGACTGATAATAAGCTTCTGGCTAGATTAGCAATTAATAAGGTTATTATGTTAATAAAAATATTACTCCGTGTGGGATACCTAGTTATGAAATCTAAGATAAAAACACGAATAACGACAATTGGCGGAAGCCATCTTGATTCCTAAATAGGGCATTACAACTACTGGTTATGGGCCTAGAACCAAATAAAAAACCATCAATTTATTTCTGTCAAAATCTATTATACTTACCAAAAAACGGTTCAGATTATTATTTTTCAAAAACATATTCGTTTTAAACATTAAAATCCTATAAAAATTAAAGAATTCTTCACAATAAACAGGTCAGTCTCAGGACCGTATAAGTTTTAACACCCGATCTTCGCAGCCCATAAAGATTTTACGACGCGTTATTTTTTTATGGCCGCCTATAGATGTTTTATTAGGTTAATGTTAAAGGTCGAATATTATTATGTAAACTTTAGATTCGAATTCAGTAGGGGAAACATAACTATTGTAAATATTATATTAATAATGATGCTAAAATATAATTTTCACTAAAATAATCAAATCACAATTTTTCACATTATGTTGTGAATGCCGAAGAGACTACAAAGTTTTATTGTAAAAACTATTCATATTGTAAAAACAGGAATTTTCACGTACTGCACTATCGGTGAAGGCACCGACTAAGTTTCGATTCATTCCGAGAGTCTTCATCAGGACTACATACAGACACTACAAAGTCTTTATGTATTTATTCGTTTAAATCACAAGGATCATTGAGAATCGTCTTATGAACTGTGAATTTAAGATTTTGTTGTAAGTTAATTTCCTCTGATTCCTCGCGACAAGCCTAAACGCTTCAGGCAACAAATTCATCTCAGCTACACTATTATTATGATAATATTTCAGAATCTGGATATTTTTTTTTTTTCTTTTTGTTTTCGGTTGAAGAAAAGGCCTCATCTAACGTACTCCGACCAAATTAGAGATGTTCTATAGAAAGGCCCAGTCAAGAGTACACTAAACCGACGAGCTTGTATGACGAATGAAATAAAGAGATATGCCAGGATCGTAAGTGGAAGTTTGTGTCTGCATATCCCTCCGGGAAACCGACGTGACTCTTTATTTGTATGGTCACAGACTGTTTTAGGGTTCCGTAGTTAACAAGGAACCCTTATAGTTTCGCCAAGTCCGTTAGTTTGTTTGTCTGCCTGCCTGTCTATCTGTCTGTCTACGGCTTAGTTTAAGAGACCTTTAGTACTAGAAATCTGTAATTTGGCATCGGTATACATATTAATCACCTACAAAATCGTTAAAAAAAACATTTTGATGGATTAGGCAGTAAGGTGCGTGGGGCATTTCTGTTTCAGTTATAGGTATTACTTATAAGTAGGTTGTCCAAACATAAATTATTATTATTATGTATTCCCACAAATTATCCCACCATCCTTACTTCCAAAATTTGTTGTATATATATATTTTTTTTTTATGTCGTGTTAAATAAATATTTTCTTTCTTTTAATATGAGTCTTTGTCGCTTTTATTGCAGATACGCTATTCATAGTTACACACAAAATACACAAAAATATATTAAGTAGGTATGGTTTTCCCGACATTACTTTTGAACGTACGACTTATGTAAGAAAAAAAAAACTCAATGATTCTACTCCATCATTATCTCATGTCATTAAACGCACAATTACAGTTTAATTACACTTGTTAATACTTTTTATTTGTTACAGTTTCTAAACGTAACAACTGGATATTTTGTCCGAAGAAAGTTAAAGATGAATTATTCATGAAACAAGTTTGGTAAAGACACATATATTATAATACTATACTAGGTAAATGTATCGACATCATACATTTCTGTCATCCTACTACTATTATAAACGCGAAAGCTTGTGATGGATGTTTGTTACTCATTCACGCAAAAACTACTGAAGGGATTTTGATGAAACTTTATATAGCTTATACATCAAAAAAACACATAGGCTACTTTTTATCCGAGTACCGTACGGGCGAAGCCGTGGGCAGAAGCTAGTAAATAAATATATGGCATAATTAAATACAACCGCTGAGAAATCCGCAGGAAAATTAAAACCACGGACATATCAAAATTAGCATTGTATAGGCTTTAAGGTCAGGCCACATATAAATAATCATCCAAGACATCCAATAGATACATACTCGTACATGGTTCAGAGCCCATATTAGGATTCCCTGTATCGCTGTTAATAGGGACTATACAACACAAGAACACCTGGACCCTTGAAAACGCAGGCTGCATGATGTATATAATAGTATATTATTGCAGAGGCCGCGAAAAAGGCAATTGCAGGCTTAATATCAGTTTGAAGGCCAAGCCACAGAAGAGGACTTCAATGATACGAGACAGGCAATTGCCATTTCCGCCGAGGCATAAATAGTGCTTTTCTCAAAAAAAGCCAAGAAAATAAAAAAGGTTTCTTGTGTAAGATACTTTTACGTTATTTTATTTTTGAATTCGGTGGAAGCAGGTTTATCATCGCTACTTTGGTTTCCAACCTTGAATCAGGTGAAGTGCAGTCAATATCCATTTCACTTTCGGAACCTTCGGAACTCATTTTTATTTATGTATTTATCATCAAAACAACAGAACCGAGACAACCTTTTTATTTACCGCCATTTTTATTTTATTTTACTGCATGTGCAGAAAAGTAGAGGCGTCTGCATACAGCCACTTAAATGCAACCTATTTGTACCAAGCTCGATCCAAATTCAAATGAGAAACAAAGAAAAGTTTTTTCGTAGTCATTATTGCCGGCGTGTTGTGTGCATTGGACATACAATTGGTTTAATATATTAAAGGTATCCAAGGCAATATAATCCAAATTCAGAGTTACTTTAAGAGAGACAGATCTACGCTACGATAATGTTGATAATTTTAAGAGCAGAATGAGCTTGTTTTAAATTCACGTTCCGGCACCAAGGTCTAACAACTTTATTAATAGACGATAACGTATAAACATAAAACTTTATTAGTAACAAGCGATTATAAAGCGACTGTAACAATTAAATATAAATCTCCTTATAAAACAGCCAAACCAGTCCAGTTTAAACTCAAATGTCACTTTGGAACTATATACCCTGTATTTCATAACGAATCTGTAGATATGCAGATTCGTTTTTCATTGTTCTTGAACACATTTCTATTGTAAACTGACAAAAAATAGTGTTTGAGTCAAGATTCAGTTTCAGACTATTTTAGGAATACAAGTTAGTACAAGTCAACTGTCAAAAACGTTCTGACTCTGACGTGTGTTTTTATTTAATTCGAATGTAATTCTTCTATTCTTGTCCGTTCATTGGCACAAACATTGTAAAGATTCGCAAATTCTTTGGCGGACTTGCATCCTAGAAGTAATGCAAGTATTAGAATTATAATATTTATCTAGCTATACTCTACAATTCACTGACTGTGACTGACAATCAATAAATAGTCTATCTAAATCAGCAGTATTTACGAACGAATGTCAAGCCGAACCTAGCAAAACTCAAACCTAGATTTTAGTCATGTTAGAGTTTAGATTCAATTTGAGATTCGATCTGGAATCTGGGCCTTAGAATTTGATTAGATATTCCTTTTGCAAACTGTAAACCCTAAAGGTAGACATTTCAACTTTGCCTCTATGAAAGGCATCATAAATGGCCCTGGAGTTGCAAATGCCATAGGCAACGATAACCACTTACCATCTCTTGGGCCGTAAGACGATTGTCTCCAAATGATATTAAAACAAAATGTAGCAATAGTGACTTACCGGCGTTCTACGATGCATCAGTGTGTTGACGGGGCTCGGTATCTTCGATGGTGTACCGCCGAGGGGACTTCGTGCTAGAAAAATAATACAACCATTAATCATAATGTATTTTAAGGGAAAATAAACGTCAAGACATTGTACGATTGTTCCCACGAGCCAAAGTAACTGCTCCGATACAAGGAGCTTTGAGCAAGTTAAGGGCCACACGCGTAAGTCTCATTTGAATGTATCCAGTAGTTCTAGACTTATAAACCAACAAACAGTTTTTCACGTGTATGAATAACAATGTTTGACTCGAATATTATTTTAATATAGCGTAAGTTAACCCTCATGTCAATAATAAACAATAACGACCCTAGAAAACATCCTTGTGGCACACTAGGATATAATTTCAACATCAATTTGAGATCCTAAAAAGTATAGGATAACCGCCAGATACTGGAATACTATTCGACGATAAAACACGACTAAACGAAAATAAATAAAGTATTGCATATCAAGTCACACTTTCCAACTCTAAATCTCTAAATAACTCTTAAATCTTTAGTAGCGTTTCAGTATTTGGCAGGGTTTTAAAGTTATTACTAAAGACGTAAAATGTTATGGTTAACTTTTTAATAAAGCGGTGATGAAACGGGAATTTTCATTTTTATAAGGTTTTCTTGAAGAGTTATCTGGGTTTATCCTCTTACTCATTAAACGAACAACGTATATACAGGATCTTATTATTAAAATTGAGTTGAGTTGAGTTGACGGGGTTGTATTCAACTCCCGTGTATTTACCGGGTCATTACCGTTAGGTACTCCGAATAAAATGGACTGCCGGTCCCTAGAGATACTTTTAAAATTAATATTATTTTCGAAATTAAATGTCTGATTCGAATGAATTAAAAAGTATTTTACTGCTACATAAATACCCTTGATGGTAAAAGTATTTATTTGAATAACAATTAATACTACAATACGAATGTAATCAACTTTTGTTTCTACCGGCGATTTAATTACATTTTAGAACACAAAAGTTACTAATGTGACTTAACTATCATAGTTAATACCCTTGAGTACTTTTTTGTACGGAATAATGAGCACTTTATCATGTAGTACATCATTTTTATGTATCATCAATAGTTTTCTCAGCGCACGTCAAATAATGAATTTTATAGACAAAATTTTGCTACTTTGGGTTACATTATTGTAATTTTCTTAAAGATCTCTATTTTTTTAAAATAAATTTTAGCCTATGTTACTTCGTGATAATTTAGCTTTCTATTAGTGAAAAAATGGTTAAAATCAGTCCAATAGTTTCGGAGCCTATTCGATACAAACAAACAAAAAAATCTTTCTTCTTTATAATATTAGTATAGATGAAATGAAAACAATATTTATGATGTTATTAATTATAAACGAAATTGTAATAAAACAGGTGATATATCAGACTGACCGCGTCGTTCACCCCACTCTGTACTACTAAACGCGGTAAAAGCATTAACGGCAAGGAAGCGATAAATAAATGTATGGATAGCGAAACTGTCGTTTTATTTTTGCGCTAACATTATACTTTGGGTCTATGACCGTTTTTCGCACTGCATTTGGAATAAACTATATAGCCTAGGTCCCATAGCTAGGGAATCACAGAGCCAAGGAGCGAATCTGTAAAGAAAACAACAACACAACACAACTAAATCAGTAAACAACACAACTAAATTAACAGTAAAATTGTCATGCACGAGTAACTCGTCAAATTTATTGCGAAACGTGTAAAAAATGGACAGTACATTATATGAATAATCGAAGCAGTATGACTCATTGTTTCACGGTCGTTATGGAAATTTTATAGTAATAGAATTCTATCTCGAACATGACCTCTGTTGAGACGGATTAAGGTGCAGTAATCTTGACTTAGTTTGGTATGTGTGACATGGATTGCGCTATTCAACCAGCACATACACGTATTATGCAACATACTTGTTTAAGAATAGCCGTATTATTTAGTTACCAGTTATTCTCGTTCGACTTTTTCGGGTTCCAAATCCAATGAAAATGGAACCCTGATAGTTTCGTCATGTCCGTCTGTTTGTCACACCCTGATTTCTTCCTCAATTTAAAGCGTATCTATCATTTTGTGGACAGACAGATAGTTATAAGGAGTCGGGGTTATTTGACTTATCTGGTCGTTTGTTAGGCCGGAGAAACTGCATAAAAGATTATGGTTTAAGATACTGTTTCTCAAAGTGGACGATAACGCTCCCTTGTGGGCGCTGGAGGCCTTCAAGAGGGTGGTAGAAGGCTCTAGAAGATATTGGGGGCGCTATTGCGGTCTAAAAGGGAAAGCTTAGGCTGTTATGTTTAAAAACTTTGGGGGCGCGAAAAATTAAAAAATGATTTTTTTTATTCTAAAAGTGGGCGGTGGAAAAATAAGTTGGAGAACCTGTGGTTTAAGAAAAGAGTGAATAGTGAGTTGACGGCTGAGAAAAGAGGATGGAAGAAAAAAGTTGCACCGACCCGGTAATGTGGGACGTTGAGATTACGAGTTGATGATATTCTTATGTTAGTTACATATTTATTTATACTGAAGGAGGCTTTATGTTTTTTGTTTTATGAAACAACTGTTAAAATCACATTCTAATTATTTATCTAAACCATCATCTATAGGAATAATCTCATCTTGTAGAGTAACTTAAGAAATCATAGTTTCGAATTTCATTTTGAACCATACACACGTACAGACAGCAACTAGGCATTTACCCCTTTGGGTTTAGAAGATTTTTTACACGTAGAATTAAACGTAAATTTTGTTTATTTGACATGAGGATTGTCGCCCACAAAGCCACCGAGCTTTGGTGGCGACAATCCGCATGTAGGGAATCCTAGTGTGAGGTCAGGATTATATTATGTCTGTTGGCTGTTTAGATAAAGATAAGATAACGTTTACCACGCGGGCGAAGCCGTGGGCAGAGGTTAATGATATCATATTGTACCTTAAAGATAAGGAGGGCCGTTCCCTACACTAAGCCTCAAGGAGCCTGTGTTGTAGGGTAACAGAGACTTACCCCAGACTCTAAATCATAAATAGTGAAATATTAATATTGGCACTGTACATATTAATATTGGCATTAATATGTTTAAGAAAAAAAGCGATAATCACAATGTTAATACTAGAAATAAAGATAAACTCGCTGTTGCCACTTGTAGACTCCATAAAGTTGTACGCTTTTATAACAAACTCCCAAGAGATATACAAAAATTATCAATTAACAAATTTAAAAACGTAATTAAACAAAAGCTTTATGAAAAGGCATACTATAAAATATCTGATTATTTAGATGACAAAAACTCTTGGGATTGAAAATGCTCCAACTCGAACCTATTGTTTTGTAAAAGGATCATTAAAAAGAATAACCAGCCTTGTTTTCTTGCCTTTCTTTCCTGGCTTGGTCGCGGAGGAACAGGCACCTAGATAAAAACCGACGTTTCAAAGTGGTCCTTGTGATTTTATTGAATAAATGAATTTTGACTTTGACTTTGACTTTATCTTAGCCGTATAAACAAACAAAATAAAAGAGGTAGGAATAGCGAGTGTTTTACCTACACTAGTTTAACAATACCTAATACCTACAATTATTAGTTTATTTATTTTTAGAATCTAATGTTAGTCTAAACTAAATACACAACGAATAATGTAAAAAAAACTTTAAAATTACGATCCTACTCACTAATATTTCAACTTTAAAACGTCAGAGGTGTAACCACACGTTCACCGATCAAGTAGTACTTACAGTTCACGGCATAATTGTTTAGGTTCAATCCAATTAGTACACAATCATTTAATTATATCAACAATAGATTAAAGTGTCAATGTACTACGCCCCTACGATGCCAGTGATAATAAATTACCGGCGACCCAGTAACTATGAGGTCAATATTGTTCGATTATAGTACTAGAGAAAGGCAGGGCGTTTTCATACTATAATTAATATTGGCGTCTTTTGTACACCAACTGAACTTAATTTAATCTATCGGTCTCTTTTACTAACAGTACCAAAAGAACAGAAACAACTTTAGTGTCGAATAAGTCCGATTTAAGTTTTCCAAGTTTAGTCGTGATTTCAAAACATGCTGACGCTGACTACGAAGAGCTACTCGTAAACTAATATGACAAGAGTAACATTCTTGCCATCTCTTTCTTGCGTGCACTATCAGTAAATGAGACCGACGAGCGACAGTTTAAATTAAGTTGGTGTACAAGAGAATAGACTCTACTGTTCCGATTATAGTAGTAGAGAAAGGCAGGGCGTTGTTTTCATGCTATAATACAATACATGTTATCTGTATTGTCTATACTGTTAAAAAGTACCTAGCAGGCTCGCGTGGGCTTTGCTTGGGAATAGGGATAGACGGAAATGCTTTTGCGTGTCTTTGACAGATAATTTGTGAATCAACCTTCATTTTGACTAGTATCTCACCGTGGTAAGCGCTGATATGGCCGACGATAGAGAACGAAGGTAGATAGATAGATAATCATTTATTCTGACCACCACATACAAATATATATTACTTACGAACTAAAACACATAATTAAGAACTAAAATCCTGCTACTATTATAAACGCGAAAGTTTGTGAGGTTGTTTGTTACTCTTTCACGCAAATACTACTGAACGGATTTTGATGAAACTTTACAGTAATATAGCTTATACATCAGTATAACATATAGGTTACTTTATATCTGGTTACCACGCGGTCGAAGCCGTGGACAGAAGCTAGTAGAAAATAAAATAAAGAAGGCTACACAGTGGTGGTGAATCGGCCTTCAATTCAAATCAATCAGAGGTTGAATTGAAGGTCTAGTTGTTCTACCTACCCCAGGTGGTATTTTTCAGGAAAGACACGAAGTTAGTGAGTTCCATTCCTTCGTTTTCATTATAAATGTGGAACCATAAAGTTTAGCGCGATTAGACGGTATATTACAAGGCAATGGTGACCTATGGGTTTTTTTTAAGATCTGGGATTGTTCTCAGCTATGGGAATCAAGTTAGACCTTGTTTTTGACAATAAAACCCCATTTTGTAAAAGAGAAAAGGCTTGCTCTACATTTTAATAAATAATTATCAAAGTACACTGGTCAGTCGAGATTAATCAGTTTTATGTAATGAGTTTGTTCTTGTTTACAATTCATAAATTAATTATTGTTTGATGTAATTATTAAGGTGAAAACTTGTTTTGGTATTGGGCACATGTTGTTAGCTCAAATATAGCTAAATAATTTTACAAGCTGTATATTTTTGTGTATTTTGCCTGTATGCGAGACATCTCGAGAACGGCTCGATCAATTTTTATAAAATTTACAGTGGTTTTTTTGAACGAGAAATTGAATTGGTTTTTTTGAACGAGAATAGTTCAGGGAATCTCACAGCCGGGAAACGTCCATAGCGGGGGAATATATGAAACGGTTTCAGATACTAGCTCGATCGAGATGAACTGTTTATCGAGAGATGATTTTTTTATAGAGTATCCGTCCATACAGATTCAAGAACAAGTATCATTTATCATAGTGCACGATACACTTTGAAATGGTTTAACGAACAAGTCATTGTATATAATAAAACTGATTTCGTACCAACAGCAGTTACGCGTGTTTGTAAGTGTGATTATAATAAAAATCTTCAAATTTTAGAGACCTGAAATCTGGAGGGTAGGAATTTTTGAGACCTGATCTTATTATGCTCGGCTCCTAAAGGTCGTAACGTGATGTTAAATAGCCAATAACCTACCTCAAGAATAGGGTTTTCAAATGCAAACAAATAAAAAAAAAACAAATCCGAAGAGTAGTTCTAGAAATTAGGAGGCCGAGCCGTGGCACAGCTAGTAATAATAAAAAAAAAAAAGGATAATTATTATTAATTATCCTTTTTAAACTTAGGTCAGTTGACCAGTGACACAACAGTGGCCTAATAAGGATCCTCATTGCGATCGGGTGACTGTTGGCCTGTGCCATATTGGGCACGCGGTGGGCGAAATAATATGGTCGGTATAACCAGTACATTCTAGACTTCTTCGTGAGTTCTAGCTATTTTTTTTATGTAAAACTAAAGTGGCAATCATGCGGGTCATTACCGTTAGGGACTGCGAATAAAATGGACTGCGGGGCCCTAGAGACACGTTCAAATTTAATATTATTTTCAGTTGTGATCATCTATCTATAGATCGTTTGCAACGGTCTTTAGATGGCTAGACGCATCTAAGTAGTTTTCATTAATTCAAGACCTAACCGTATTATATCTTCTATTTAAGTACTAAATATCATAAATGCGAAAGATTAAATGCTTTTATGTTTGTTGCTAAATATCTCCGTAACGGCTGAACCGATTTACATAAAATTTGGAACCTCGAATAACACAGCAGAGTATATATACTCTGCTTACTTTATACTAGGGCACCGCCCAGGCGAAGCCGTAGGCAGCAGCTAGTCACACAAATAAAGCTGTCTACTTGTATTATTCACGTGTTTCACCCACACATATAATATACTACTTACTCATCGTTTATCTACCTACATACACCGACCTATTTTCACGCAAATTTTCTATTTTTAACTGCGACGTAAGGACCCCGTATATGCGTTAGATTCTGATTCTTAGATAGGTTTTATGGCTACAGTTGGCGCTGCAATAGACGGTGAAAATGAGGTTTTAAAATGAACCAAAAATAATTTTATACGTTTTTAAACATATCCTTTTCCAAAATAAACATAGGTTATCTGGTAGAGAATGCTGTTTAGCATTGTGCAATAAATAATTTTCTATCCATCTATACACATACAACGAAGGTTTGCTGGAATAATATTTTGTTTTATTTCTATGTACAATAAAGAATTATAAGAAGATTTATATGGCGGGGTAGCACACGTTTTTACGCGCATTAACTGCATTTGATAATGAATTTTATAAAGAACAATGCCTGCGATAATAAGGTCACAACCGCTTGATAGCAACATGAGAAATACGTATCTTCAGATAATATTGTTTTATTTTTACAAGATCTTATCATTGTGAACTAAAGTTTGTAAGCGTGTCATCAATGCAATCTTATTGATTGGGAACTGATAAGGGTAGCTTTGTAAGTACCTTGTTTAGTTGACGACCTGAATATTTTTTACATTATCATCTTTAGATGTCCACAGCTAGACATAGATCCCCCTTAAAGAGTAGTACGATGAACGACCATAAGCCATCTCTATCCAGCGATTTATCTATCGTCCGATAGAAGGTATATCTTATGTATACCCCTTACTATACTGCGTATTCCGGTTCGTGGAATACGTAGAACAACTAGTGGTTGTCGGTTCTAAGGGATAAATGGCCTGCCCATTGCCATTTTAACTTGCTAATTCTATTCTAGGACACCGATACAGCAACTAGTAATTCAACTTAAAATAAATAATATTTAAAAAAAAACTTCTGCTACAAGTTGCTTTATCCAGGGTCCTTCTAAATATTTTGGTTGAGGAGAGCCAATCAAGACATTTAGTACATAGTGTGCAATATATCTACAGAATAATTAATATAATGGATTTGCCAATTGGCCTATTGCATCCATGTCAGTCAAGTACGTATAGCTTAGTGCCCGGAAGGCAGACCGCAAGAAATGAAGGAGATATTAAAAAAAACTTCTTTTTATAGATTGTATTTGGAGAAAAGAGAACGATGCAACTGCGATGATCCTAACAAATTTTCCAGCGCCCCCTGTTGACTTGTGGCAATATACCTATCATTTTTTTTATGTTTTTTTTTTTAACTTTTGTCGATTTTCGAGCATGTCAGTTCCATCATTCTCTCTTACTTATTCACGATACAGTTCTTTAACCAGCCCATATATGGACCGGTAGAGCATGTTAGCTGTGTCAGAAGTCGACACAGCTAGCACGCTCTGGAACAGGCCCACATCGAGCTGGTTAGCTTAAAAGAATTTAAATTCTTCTCTCATAGACGCACTTCGGACACACGCCATCAGAAGGTGGTCAACATCTTCTCTGACCCCACAGGCTTCACAGTTAGGGCTGTCCACTTTCTTCATCAGATACTTGAAGCTATTTAACGGCATGTGTCCAGAGCGCAGTCTATGAGCAATTATTTTTTTATTTAATTGAATGTAATATGAACACCATATATGAGGCTCGCTTTGCATCGTTCTGTACCAGATGCCTTTCCCCCGAGAAGCAATATCAAAGTATTCTTTCCATTTGGATCTTATATTATTTTTATATTTATGTAGTATATCTGAATATTCAGGTTTGATGAAGACTTCTGTACTGTTTGATATTGCCTCTCGGGCCAGCCAGTCTGCCAATTCATTACCATGTATGCCCACATGTGATGGAATCCATTGCAATGCCAGAGACGCCCCCTCTGACATCAGAATCAAGACTTTTTTAAATATATGCCTATCTAAAATCCATCCTGGAAGACATACCTACGAATATATATTTGGATGTATATATTTAAGAATGAATTATTTTTAGTTTTATGTATGTATTTTACTTCTATTTTAAGTAGCTAGTTATTTTATTTAATAAATTGTTCTCTTTTTTTTTGGTAATCAGCCAAACACTACCGCTCCACTCTTCATAGCACAAAGGTTAGCTGGAAGAAAATACTAATTAGCATTAAGTTCACCTATGTACTTGTTTTATTTTGTGCAATAAAGCATTTTCTATCTATCTATCTACGAATCGGCAAAAATCGCATAACATAACAATCTCGTAGAGCCGTTCGAAAATAATAGGTAACAAATAACTTCTTACATATACGGACTTCAACATCTGGAAAAATATAAAAAACAACTTACTCCTACGCAGTTTTAGACAAATACCACTTTCTGTTAGCGTAACGCCTGCGGAAAGATTGAATGACGTACGCTGTGGAAATGTCACGTGACAGCTGGCAAGTTTTACCTTGACGAATTTGCGTTAGCGTGAAAGGAAAAGTAAGCGTGAGGTATTTGCATAGACCCCTGACGTTGCAGACAAAATATAAATAAAAAACAACTTACTCCTGCCTGGTAGATTCCTTGGGCTGAGCGGAGGTCGTTCCTCAACGTCATCTTTACCAAGGACATTGTTATTATATTTCTTTACGCTATCAGCCCAATCCTGTATCCACGTTTTATCTCCTTTACACCGATTCAGACTTAAGTATGACAGTTTCCCCACCATTTGATCTTGAGTGATATCAACTCCAGAATCATCCCGGAGAGCCTTCTGAACGTTTCTCAATGCCGTACTTTCGAATTTGGAATTTGGTCCATCTATGAATGGAGATTTTGAGCTTGGTAGAGACACCGGTACGGATGATTCTCTAGAGAGACGTTGTAAGTAGTCAGGCATAGGTACAGACTCTCTCGATCGAAAGTCAGACACAGGGACGGAGGATTCTCGAATCAGTCGGTGTATGTAGTCCGTTTGATCGATTTCCGATTTGGCTAAGCTACAACGTCTTCGTGAAACTTCAACTTTCGGATGATGCTTGCTTAAAACTCCCGATGATGTTACAGATGTCACGTGTGATGGATATTTGGAACTTAGGACACCGGAAGTGGTGACAGATGTGAAACTCCCGACGTCATCATCATCATGTTTAGGGGGAGATTTAGGAAATGTTTTTTCCGTGATTGTCCGGACACGGTTTTTGATTTTCTCCAAGTAACTTCGAGTTGACTTGATTTGCTTTGACGTTTGTGCGGCTAGATCATTCTCAGTCGGCGATTCGTAACAGCAGGATATTTCAAGAACATTCTTTTCTTTTGATACTTTGGGCATGTCAAATGTCTGGCTGTCAGTTGGACTACGTAAAGCTGTGTCTCGTCTTGGTTCTTTAGTTATGACACGGTTTGGAAGGTCAAAGATAAGTTCAGGGTCTGAACTACCTTCGCGTTTGAATGATTCAGCCAATGCTGCAGCAGCAAAATTCCTATCAATACTCATCCTGGCTTTTTGCTCTTCGGTATAATTGTCACCTTCTATTGTATATGTACCTGTTGAGGAATTTGACTGTCTATCTACATCATCATCAATATACAAAGGCTCATTAACAATACATTTCTTAAAAAGGTCAGGTGTTTCTGACGTTGCCCGACTTTTTCTTATTGGACTTTTCACTTCTGGTGTAGATATAAAGTTATCAGGAGTTAGAATATCTAGTTCCGGACTTGAAATGTCTGTTAGGAGCACAGGGCTCTGGTCTACGATATCAGCCATTATTTTCGGCTGATATTGGACGTCTTTTACATAGGAACTTGTTTTCAATGGCAAGTTTAGGCCATGGCGGGGATTGAGTGTGAAATTATCGCTTCTAGACATAATACTATCAACTATGGGGCTTTTTGATGGTGTTTTTGAATGGAAGCTATCTGATAGGGGAGACTTGATGTTTCTGTTGGTCACAGGACTAGAAACTTTTTGTGCTCTGTGCTTAAGGGAGTTCGAAAGACCGCTGTCTTCCTGGTCTGATGAGAAGTAGCCTTCAGAGTTGTACCCTTGAGCTTTTCTTGGCAGTTTCGCGCTCATAGGCGGCCGCTGGGCAGTATGGCTTGGTCTCGTCAAACTAGCAGACATGGATTGGACCCTCTGGTGCCTTGCTTGCGATTTCTTTGCTAGTTCTTCTAATCGTTTATTGTCTACTACCTTGGCTTCACCGAAGTCAATGACGAAAGCCATCGGGGTAGCCTTCGGGGTACCAGGCTCTGATTTAACATCCTGACCTACCACAATATCGTCAGTTTTCAAACTCTGACTTTCGGACGAGGACTTTGATATCGTCGGGTCCAGGGTGCTCTGCCCGTCAGACAAAGGGCTGGACACGTCCGCCTCAGCACTAACACTCATGTTTTCAAGGATTCACTTGAATGACATCATAAATCACAAAATCACATATTCACAAATGCCACTATCTTTGTTTCACATCACTTGCTCTGGTTTGGGAGAAAGCTTTATTGTGCGCGCGATTATAACTCTACGGGTTTTCGAAAAGTGGAACGAGAGCAAAACTAAATAAAAATAACAAGCTCCGCCTACATTTGCGTTCACGGACAAACTCGAAAATCGAGATTTAAGAAACCAAAAATGTCAGACGTGACAGGCGTTTCTGACGTCCGAATTTAAACTGATTTTTTAGACGATGGTTTCATAGTTGGTTGGCAACACTGTAACTGTTATGAAATCAATATGTTGTGTTCAAATCTATGAAAGTTAAAAAAAAAGATAGGCAACAGAAAATACATTCGACTTCTATGGTACATATAATGTTGTAAAATTAAACAAAATAATATATGAATTTCAGAAAAACACAAATCGTAATTTTTTTAAATATTTTATGGTCTAGCAACATTATTAATGAAATTTCAAGAATTTTGGTTGAACGGTACATTTTACGCATTTTATTGTTATGGTGAAATGGGTGATCCCATTTTTATTTTTATTCGTGAGACGGCTTTTTAAATCCCACCCCACATCTCTATCGCATTTATTTTTTGTAATTTTCCCATCGTTTCGACTGTATTGTGACGGGATAACTAGAGTCTAATGAGCTATCGTCGAGAAATAAATGTGGTTGCCGCAACTACCCTCATTCCATCTTCAGAATCAGTCATGTTCACGTATCACGACACAATACACTAACCGGACATACCACCGCGTTGCAAAATCGGATAGCGACGCGAACACCTGTTGATCGAAGACGCAGAGAGTATAGCCGTCTTCATGATATGATAAAATTACCAATTGATCTGATTATGAATTTGATTCTCAATATATAAAAATATATGCAATAAATGCAAAACATCTGCAATGTTTTTAAGATTTTGATATTATTAACAAAATTATATGGTTACAGAAAGAATGGAATGTAGTCTGTCAAATACGTCACATAGCACACACATCATATGTCAACGTCAGTCAGTCACAGTAGTCAGTCAGTGTTGTGTGATGTGATAGGAAACATGGCAGAGGCGGCATTTTCCGAAGACGGGAAATATTTTTCTGCCATCTCCACTGACGGCAGATTGAAGATATGGGACACAGAAACCAACGAGCTCAAACAGCAGTACACGCCAGACCTCCATTTGACCTCACCACCCTCATGTTTACATTGGATAACTGTCACAATATCCGCGGTACGAAATGAACAACACGTGGTTTTTATGATATATTTTGCTGTTTTTGGCCATATTCCCTCTCACCTCACCTAGGAAAAGTTAATATCCAACCCAAAACATCGACTAGAATCAGATTTCTTGACGCCAAAATGATGAAACAAGTAATAATTGTAACTAACCTATAAACCTTCAATTTCAGGGACAGACTCCAAATCAAAAGAAAAATAGTGCTAGTATAAGTGAAAATGAGACTCCATGCATAGCATTGGGTACACACAGTGGCAAAATCCTACTTTACTCAGTAGCACAAGCTAAAATTGAAACTATTTTGTCCAGCCGCATATTTAGTAAAGTAACTGCATTGGATTGGACCAGAAAGTATGGATTGTATAGTTGCAGCAAGGATGATATGGTCATAGAGTGGGATATACAGAGCGGGAAATCTAGAAATCAATACAAAATCGCTGTAGAAGATAAGAATAAACAAGGAAGTAGCATAAGCGCTATCAAAATCGTACCACATAAATTGGTAAGTAAGATTGTTCTACTATCTATTTAAACTACTTAGTATCCACATACTAAGATCGATCTGCAAATATTTGTTCCGGGTGTTCTGGGTATTTTCTATGTATAATAAAAAAATATCTATCTAATGTAATGTATTCATCTAGTACCCATAACACAAGCTCTGCTTAGCTTGGGGCTAGATGATGCTGTGTGGATTGTCCAGCATTATTTATTTATTATACTGAGCATAGATATGAGACTGACAACCACAGGGAATACAGTCGCAATTATGATTGATTTTTATTTACATCTGCCAAAATGTCCTCTACTCTAATTAGTGGCATCTAATTCTGAAAACAATATCTGCACAGTGGTCCTGTAGGGAGTACTGTGCACTGTTCTTCAAATCTGACCCCTACCGTCCACCTTTAATTAGCAGAGGGCTTTGGGTTGATGGCCAAGCTGTTCATAGTCTATGCTAATATGCTTACTGATTTTTTTTTGCTAAGCTCCGCGTTACACATTTTCACAACTGATCATCATCAGTCTGATAATACAAACTTTCACGTATAAAATAGAAGTAGGATTGATTTCTGCAGAAATAAATAAGAGTGCACATAAGGGGCTAAATGCTAAAAGCATTTTCTTACAGCCAACTTCAAAGGTATTCTAAAAGTAGGTTGGCGTCACTGCATTAAACATGAAAAATAATATGAGTAAGATAAAAAGTTAAAGTATGTTATCTTATCAGTGGAAACAGCTGGTTATTGATAAACATATTATAAATAAATACATGCCTGTCTAAGTAGATAATAATAGTTAAAAAATGATTTGTTTGGTTCTTTTCGGAGGAGGGAGCTAATATTCGCGACACAGTTTCTTAAACTTCTGCAGATATTATTTTTAGATATTAAGTTTTCGTATTTTACTCGTAGTTAAAATATTTTTTGTTTTGTTCTTTTCGGAGGAGTTCGCTAATATTCGCGACACACTTTCTGAAACCTCTGCTGATATTAAATTTTTGTATTTTACTAGTAGTTAAAAATATTTTTTTGTCTATTTTCGGAGGAGGGTGCTAATAACGCGGCACAGTTTCTTAAACTTCTGCGGATAATATTTTTTTGTATTTTACTAGTCGTTAAAATATTTTTAATTTTGTTCTTTTCGGAGGAGGGAGCTAATATTCGCGACACAGTTTCTTAAACTTCTGCGGGTATTCAGTTGTATTTGACCCAAAAACATATATATTTTTATTTTATTAATGATGGTTTCTATTTCAGGATACAGAAGCACATTACCTAGTGGCGGCGTCATGGCAAGTCCGTCTATGGAGGCTGCACAAAGGAGAAGCCTCGATAGTGAGAACCTTCGGGCACAACGCATCGCAGACGGCATTGCTGTCTTTGGCCAGGGTTAAAGACGTGTGCTGGCTCATTGAGGGCTCACAGTAAGTTGTATTTTAAGACTAGCTTCTGCCCCCTTCCCCGCGTGGGACCCGGATAAAAAGTTGTCTATGTGTTATTCTCATGTATAAGCTATATTACTGTAAAGTTTCATAAAAATCAGTTCAGTAGTTTTTGCGTGAAAGAGTAACAAACATCCATCCTCACAAACATTCACGTTTATAATATTACTAGCTTCTGCTCACGGCTTCACCCGCGTGGTACCCGGATAAAAAGTAGCATATGTGTTATTCTGATGTATAAGCTATATTAGTGTAGAGTTTCGTCAAAACCCGTTCAGTAGTTTTTGCGTGAAAGAGTAACAAACATCCATCCTCACAAACTTTCACGTTTATTATATTAGTAGGATTCCATCCTGGGCGTCTCGTCAAATTAATGCTGGACATTTTTCACACGACATCATCTAGCCCCAATTTAAGCAGCGAACTTGTGTTATGGGAACTGCATGACTGTAATACTACTTATATAATTTTATTTTTAAATACATAATAATATACATAGAACACCCAGACCCAAGACAAATACCTCAAGCCTATTTTTTTATTCCAAAAACTATCGTAAACTTGACTATTCATATTGTAAAAACGGGAATTTTCACGTACTGCACTATCGGTGAAGGCACCGACTAAGTTTCGACTCATTCCGAGAGTCTTGATCAGTGCGCCGTGCACGGCGCGACGCGGAAGGAGAAAGTCGCAACCACTCACCTCAAGCCTAGTTTGCTTCGCACATGCTAATGTAATTTTCAAACAATTCAAACTTTCCACAAGCGTTGAGGCCAAAAGAAAGTGATTGTTGGGGTAGGTGCCAGACCTTAGAAAAAAAACAGAACCGAGACAAAAATATTTCCAGATCATACATTTGTATTTTATTTTCGGTGTATGTGTATTCATAGGTATGTATATTATGTAGTTTACATATAGTGGTATTTTAAGTATAATTATATTTAGTTACTTCTGTCCTGACTTTGTACACCTAACAACTTTATCACTCTATCTCTCCTCAAAGGTTTGCTGGAAGAAAACTCTTTTTAGGATTAAGCTCGCCTTTGTACATGCCTCATCTAATGTTTTATATTTCTGTTACAATAAAGAATTTCAAGAATTTGTCCCCGCGGCGGGAACAGAACTCGCAACCTTCTGCGTGTCGGCCCACTGCGCCACAAAAGTCGACACTAAGGTTTATTTTTTTTGCAGAAACGAACGCCTGCTATCATTCTGGGATATAACGATCACGGAAGATCACACGCCCTTAACAAATGGTGACGAGCCGACACCCAGTAAGAAACAGAAGAAACGCAAGAAATCTCTCACCAATGTGCCAGTAATACACACACCTACTTACAACTTTGTGCTGGAGGATGCGCCCAGGATAGTGGATGCGGATGTGAAAGAGGATGGTGGGTTGGTTAAGCTCAGTCTAGCCGCTGCCACGAGGAGCGGGGTGGTCCATTACTATGCACAGACTTTAAATGGGTGAGTTTTATTAAGAACTAGATTTTTATCTTAGATTTTAACTCTTAACTCGCTTCTGCCCACGCTTCCCCCGCGTGGTACCCGGATAAAAAGTAGCCTATGTGTTATTCTGATGTATAAGCTATATTACTGTAAAGTTTTATCAAGATTCGTGCAGTTTTTGCGTGAAAGAGTAACAAACATCCATCCTCACAAATTTTCGCTTTTATAATAGAAGTAGGATTTAATCTGTTAATTTATTTGACTATGCTTATAGTTTGTTCGTCTGTGCCTATGTTTGTTTGCTAAATGGCAGGATCTAGCTTCGATATTTTATTGTGTCTTATTATCTGTCCACATACTTTACTTTAAAAGTACGATTCACAAACAATAAATAATAATTAGTGCTGGGCATTTTCTCACAGCATCATCTAGGTCCAAACTAAGCAGAATTTGTATGATATACTACCTTATATACTACCTTTTTGCAAATACATACATATTGTACACAGAAAACACCGAGACCCGAGACAAATATTTGATTTACAACATTTGTCCCACGCCACATAAATGAATATAGGTCAGCTAATACATGATGTTACAATTTTTATAGGCCCCTATACAGGGTGTCCCGAAATGTGTATATAATGCCGGTAGAAGGTCATTGACACCGTGTTGGGGAACATTGTTTGTTCTACGACTTTTTGGATTTCCATGTTTTTAATTCATGAAATGACCATCAAAGTTTCCATACAACCTGCTCTTAGCACATCCCTAAAATCAACAAAACAGCTGTTTAGTTGACTTTTGAGTGTGACGTGACAATGACATCTTGTGACGTCACGCTCAAAAGTCAACTGGAAATCCAAAAAGTCGGAGAACAATCAATGACCTCCTTCCGGCATTATATACACATTCCGGGACACTCTGTGTAGGCTATATATTCTACCATCCAAATGTCAATAGGTAGATTGAGTATCAATTTAAATACAAGAATAATTATAAATGAAATAAAATTATGCCCTAATGCTTGAATTAAAAATGATAATAACGAAAACCTACCTAAAATTACATGTTACATGTTTAAACATTAGTTTAATAATTAAATAAAAATAAATAATGTTGGACATTTTTCACACAGCATCATTTAGCCCCAAACTAAGCAGAGCTTGTATTATGGGAACTACATGACTGATATATTAATTATATACTTTTTTTGTAAATACATACATATTATACATAGAAAACACCCAGATCCGAGACAAATATTTGTAGAACATACCAACATTTGTCACGCGGCGGGAATCGAACCCGCAACCTTCTGCGTCTCAGGCGGGCCTTCGCCCACTGCGCCACAGAGGTCGTCGCAAATTGCAAAACTGCATTGCATTATTTAAACAAAAAGGATTTATAATTTATTTTTATCGATGCGACGCGGAGAGAGCGTCGCGATCAATCACCCTCATGAAGACTCTCGGTATGAGTCGAAACTCTGTCGATGCCTTCACCGATAGTACCGTTTTATAGTGAAAATTAAAGAAGGAAAGAAATAAAGAAAATATTTATTTAGCACGACAAAATATATATATATATACAACAAATTTTGGAAGTTAGGATGGTGGGATCATTTATGAGAATACCTAATAATAATAATTTATAAGTTTGAACAGCCTACTTATAAGTACCTATAACTGAAACAGAAATGCTCCTTACCTTACTGTCTAATCTATCTACCTAGACAGTTTAATATCGCACCAAAAAGGTATCAGCTCAGTATAATGCTAGGGTAGGTGGCTACCTACATTATGTTGAGCTTAAATTACCGTTTTTACAATATTAATTTGTGATTTATTTAAATTGTTCCAGCACATCGGTGAAACCTATGAAGCCATCGGTCACAATTCAAGCGACGACAGGGGACGCCATCCCTTTGCCGCTGACTTGCTGCAGACTCCAGCCCACCGGTGATCTACTGCTAGGCTACAGTCAGGGACCGATCATGTCCTTTGAGAATGTGGTAAGTACTCCTATAACTAGATACCATCTTTCAGGCGAAGATAAATATTTTGAGGAAATATTTACACCGATATTTTTTGGTCAGTTTAAAGCCGGAGCCCACTTAATCTATATCTGTAACCTTACTCAAAAATTATAGTTAATCAAATTTTTTTTTGTAATTAATAATAACATGAAACATAGTCGATATTTTCAGCACCGATAGTAGTGTCTATTCGCTTGGCGGCTCAGCTGTTCGGTCGCGGGGTCACTGACCGCCCGCTCCGCCGCGCCGTCAGTCTACAAGGTCGTTGCGCTCTGCGCCCCTACCAAGTGTTCAGCTCACTTTTGATAATAATTTTCGATATTCAGTTCCGTATGAAATACTAATTAAATTCGAAAACTAAACCAACGATACAAATACGTTTAAGTAATAAAAAATGTGGGCGCCGGCTTTAAACTGACCAAAAAATATCGGTGTATGACCTAAAATCGAGAAGTGGCGATGAGTTTGCAAGCTGTTACATGGAATCTAAAAAGCAAAATGTGCGCTTGTGCCAAATATAAGCCTGAAATCATAGTCGGGGGTTGAACAGTTCGCCAAAATCCATCATTCAACATTCGCCTTATGGCTGGGTGCTTAAAGGTTGAATTCGCACTTGAATTTTTACTTAGTGCCTGAACAGTCCCCTAGGGGAGCCCCTATTTGACTATGAATTCGGGCCATATTGTTTGGTTGTGAATCTGACCCTACTATGTAATCTCATGGTTATATGTAGTAATATGTACTGAAATATAGATCCATTGAAATTATAGTAGTGAGCGTGTTTGTTTTTGTACATTAAAACAAACTGACATTGCTAATTTAATATATTTTATAGGAAATTATATCTCCTTAAGAAGTCATCTAGAAAATTCAACCTCCTTATAGTGAAAATCAACCTTTTCATTATACCAAAAACTATCGTGAATTTGATTATTCATATTGTAAAAACGGAATTTTTACGTACCGCACTATCGGTGAAGCCACTATGTTTCGACTCATTCCGAGAGTCTTCATCAGGGTGAGTGATCGCATCGCTCTCCCTCAGTGCACGTCGCGACGCGGTACATGAAAATTCCCGTTTTTACAATATGAACTTTTCATTATATTAAAAATAACTCTTTTTTTATTTCCTTTCCAAATTTTGTAGCTTGTTATGATCTAAAAAAATAATTATTTTAATTAGCCTGATTTAATTAAGGTCTCATTTGGGTATAGGCCTCCTCGAAGTTTTTCTCTATTTTCAGCTTTCCCATCCAGTTTCGTCTTACAACCATTTCATTATACACACTGTGTTTTTCAGACGCCAGACCTGAAAACGAAGACGCAAGTACTTATCAGAGGGAACATTAAGCCGACCAATCAGAAACAGAATGATACGAACAAAGTGCGATCGGACAGGGGCTCCCAGGTGCAATTGGTTGAGCCTATGGGCGGGGTGGCTAGCAGGAAGCGAATGGTGCCCGGCGGACAGGTTAGTGCAGAATACATCATCATTTGCATCCTGTAGAAGTCCATGGGTCTCCCCTACAAAGTCCTACGACGAATGATCCTGCGATCTTTATAATGTTTTTGGTCATGACTCAAGTAATCAATTTTATTAATAACAATTATTTAACTGAAAATCTATCTTTAATAGCAAATCAAACTTATTTTGTTGCAAATTCAACTTCTTCAACAGCAAATCCAACCTCTATACTAAATTAAATCCTGTTCAATAGCAAATACAACCTTTGCACTAAAATTACTGTTCAATAACAAATCCAACCTCTATACTAAATTCAACTCTGTTCAATAACAAATCTATTCAATAGCAAATCAAACTTCTGCTGAAATTCCATCTCTACAATAGCAAATCCAGCCCCTTCACTAGCAAGTCTCTCTTTACAAATTCAACCTTTTCATTAACAAGTTCAATCTGAAACGATAAAATAGCAAATTAAATCTCTATTTCAGATCGAAGTGCCGATGGAAGCGAGGCTATCAAACCTCTCTATAGACGTCTCGAATCGGACACAAACGGCCGTCAACGAGAACTTCACCAAGCTGCTGATGCAAGGTCTACATTCTAAGGATAGGGAGTAAGTTATACATATAATACCCAGATCTACTCCTTGCTTTTGAACCTATTTATACCATTTAACTTGTCTGCAAAACATATGCTAAATAATTTAAATGTTTGGTCTTCCCGACTAGCCCCAAACTAAGCAGAGCTTGTGTTATGGGAACTACATGGCTGATATACTACTTATATACTTTTTTGTAAATACATACAAAGTATAAATAGAAAACACCCAGATCCGAGACAAACATTCGCAGATCATCCAAACGTTTGTCTCGCGGCGGGAATCGAAACCGCAACCTTCTGCGTCTCGCCAAATCGTACTTTATCATAATTGTTTATTTTCAGAATAATCAAAATGGTGCTGTTAAAGAATAGATTGGACGTAGCAATGAGTACGGTTTCCGCCCTACCAGCGGAATACGTACCCGCGTTGTTGAACGAACTGGCAGCTATGGCCGTCAAGAAAACCAGTGCGTAAGTGAATAAACACCCATCAGTAGTAGTAGTGTTTGTCAGCTGTATAGCCCCTTGGAAAGGTACTAATTGTGAATGTGTTTCTGTTACAGCTGCCTGCGTGTTTGCACGTGGTTAACTGCGCTACTCAGGAGTCACTCTGCGCTGCTTCTAGCGCTCATTAACTCGGAGCACAGCGATCAACTTTCGCATCTACTCGCCATATTCACTAACAGGTGAGCTGATATCAAAACCTCCATCCATGAAACTCTCAAACACAGCGATCGACTTTCGCATCTATCCCCATATTTAGTATTAGTATTTGATAGAGGTACAAAATTTATAGTATCAATTCAAAGAGTTTTACAAACTAGATAATTTATAACCTAATATATAATAATAATAACGTATAAACTTAAGAATACACCAACTAAGTAAATCATTGGCGCCGATTCTCCAGTACACTGACTGAACTTAATTTAAACAGTCGCTTTATTTTACTGATAGTGCACGCAAGAAAGAGATGGCAAGAATTGCCTACTTTGTGATTCAAAAATTCATTGATGTTACAGAAACACAGGTCCCCCTAACCATTGTGAAGCAAAATTAAATAAGGTTAAAAATCCAGTCATGTTAAAACAGTATCTGTTATTTTTCGTTAACAATTAAATCATGTTAAAAGAGTATCTGTTATTTTTCGTTAAAAATCCAGTCATGTTAAAACAGTATCTGTTTTTCTTTCGTTAAAAATCCAGTCATGTTAAACAATATCTGTTATTTTTCGTTAACAGGCGCTCCCACCTCTGTCAACTAATGAATCTTAAGGGACGGCTCAACTTGACCATTCAGCAACGGAACGCGGCCGCCAAACGCAAAGACTGCATGAAAGCTATCATGGAGTACCGAGGTGAGTTGTTGCAAAGAACAAACACGACATTTTCCCCACCAATCCCCATGGACACCCACAGATATACACTCAGTACGCCGCAAATCACTACAGGCGAAGGTACTCGAGCCATAACGGGTGAAAGGGCATATGAGAGCCTGTAATTTCATCGGCATCCATACCCTTCAATTGGAACACAGCGATGCGAACATTACTGCTTGGCGACAGAAATACGGCGGTAGTACTATTCCCCGGACGAATTATTTTCAAAGACAAAAGAAGGGTTCCAATAACATCTTGAAAGACGACGCCTTGTATTTTTTGATATAGTTATTTTGAAAGTTTTTTACAGAAAAACGTGACGTTATCCGTATACGGCTGTAATTTGGAACCCGCCCTAAGAGCCCGCCTTTTACCCGCCTTTTACCCGCGCTATGTTACGCTATATCTTGGCCAGTTGTGAACCGATTTTAATTATTCTTTCTTTAATTGGTAGAGTAAATGTACATCAAAGGTGGTCCCGTATAAATAAAATGAAAAAATACCTACTTCTATGGGTGAAAAAATAAGGGATAAAATTTCATATTGTACCTTTTATCAATTTTTATCAAGGCCCGCCTAAGACGCAGAAGATTGCGGGTTCGATTCCCGCCGCGGGACAAATGTTTGTATGATCTACAAATATTTGTCTTGGGTCTGGGTGTTTTCTATGTATAATATGTATGTATTTACAAAAAAATGTATATAAGTAGTATATCAGTCATGTAGTTCCCATAACACAAGCTCTGCTTACTTTGGGGCTAGATGATGATGTGTGAAAAATGTCTAGCATTATTTATTTTATTAATTTGAAGTTTTTTTTAACGGTCTTGTTATTTCAGACGCATCATCGGACGATGAAATGGTTGTGAACGAACGGACACGATCCGACAGCGAAGGTTCCTGGGGCGATGACAAGTTTGCAGACAAATCTGACGATGAAGACAAGATGGACCAGGATGAAGACGATGAAAGTAGTGGTGATGATGATGACGTAAATAATGAAAGTGAACACGATGATGAAGATGATGAGGATGATGAGGAATAATATAATGATTGTTAAGTTATACATGTGTTTTTATTGAATAAATGAATGAATGAAAATACCTATTGTACACCACAAGATAAGAATAAACAAAAACAAATATAACTAAAAGTACAATGGGCGGTCTTATCGCTAAAAAGCGGTAAATTCCAGACAACCTTGGGATGGAGCGGAATGTATGAATTGTAAGAACGGTTGGCGGTGAACGTAATAATAAATACAAAAGGAGAGTGCGATGCGATACACAACTACTACATAGATATAATAACATACACAGTAATAAACTATTCATATTGTAAAAACGTGAATTTTCACGTACCCGCACTATCGGTGAAGGCACCGACTAAGTTTCGACTCATTCCGAGAGTCTTCATCAGGGTGAGTGTTCGCTACGTTCTCCTTCCGCGTCGCGCCGTGCACTACGCGCTGCCGCACGTTGTGCGCGGTTATAAAGGCGCGCGAGTGGAGGGGGCGATTGTGTTCTTAGCGTTGTTGTAACTGTTGGTGGTAGGGGTGCTACATCGTCTTCGCTACTGCTCACGTCGACGCCATAACCTATTCCTGGAGGAGCCAGACAGGCCACGCTCACTGTGGCAATGTCAGACTCACAAATAGACAATGTCTTTGTACATACACAACTATGTCAACATATGTTTTTCACTGCCGAACCATTAATTCAATCTGATCCCTTTCAAGCGATAAGACCGCCCATTTTACTTTCAAAAATCTTTCAATTACTTTTTCAGTTTCTCTTCACCAAACTCTAATTAAGAATATTTTTGTATATTCATTTTTCTGTAAAGACAAAATGTCTGCAAGTAATAAACAATTTTTCCGAACAAGCGCCTGATTTATAAGTTTTTTTAGTTTTGTTAAGCTGTATATATTTATCTTACGGTGCACAATAAAGTATTTTTATTCATTCACTCCATCTTGATGAAACTTGATAGGTAGGTACGTTACTAAGAGAATTTTAGGAGTATGAATGAACTTAATGTTTTTTTTATACTACGGAGTCGCGTTAAACTTAATACAATCTATTCATTTTGTAAAAACGTCGCGTCGCGCCGTGCATATCGCAGTGCACGGTGCACGGCGCGACGCGGAAGGAGGAAGTCGAGACCACTCACCCTGACTCTCGGAATAAGTCGAAACTTAGTCGGTGCCTACACCGATAGTGCAGTATGTGAAAATTCCCGTTTTTACAATATGAATAGTCAAGTTCATCAAGTTTTTGGAATAACATTTAATACAATCTATCTACAAAATAAAATAACTTTTTTTGGAACTTATGTTTATTTATTATGTTTTATACAAATTACTTTTACAATGCGCTGAGCTTATAGGAGCCTTCGTAACCATCCTAGCAAAGTCTATAATGATACGAAGACTGACATCAATATCCCTGGACCCATAAAATGATAAACGTTGGATTAACACAAGCAATTACTTTGATATACCCCTTCTAAATAAAGGTAGATTTAATCGAAAATCATTCATTCAGTACACAAACACAGCATATCTAGAAAGCCTACAACAATGTAATATCTATTACTTTATAAGTTTATTCGTACATACTCTTCTTACAAGGTAAAACCTCAAGTTCACCAACAATACCGAGTGGTTAAGTCCTAATCAAAGCTTTTTGACACATGTTTTCATAAAAATCTGTCGCCATAATCAATGGTTAAATTTGACCGTCCGTTTATTTTGTCGGTGAACTCAGGCTTATGTCTGTTTTAAGCAGTTTCGTAACGATAAGACCGCATTGGAACAGCTGAAATCAACACTTTTCAAGTACTTCAACTCGAAAAATCTAGAAAATGCTCATAGTTAATTGTGACTCTTGCGTAGATACTTTTAGATCTTAACTCCATTTCTATATTTCTAAGTGTTGTGCAAATAGCAATGTTTATCATACATACTCTCATACACAATTGAGTAATTTAATTGAGATTATAATTAATTGTATTCTCGATCTCGTTTTAGATATTAGGACCCTGATATCGGATATGAGTTAGATATCGATACCATATCGATATTTAAATCCACATAACCGATATCATGAAAACTTATCAAACCCTCAACTGTTACAGATACGAACAAAACGAAAACTTCACAAACCAAAAACCAAACGATACGACATATGGAGCGAATATGACGTAACATTAGCCATGATTGCATGATAATGGCGTGCGTAAAGATACATTATAAATAGCTGGCAATATGGTTTACTTTCTATTGTAACTCTTTTTTGTCCATGTTTTCACGCAAAGCATGAAGGGAAATCGGCGTAGTTACAAATTGCTAAACTGATAAATAACTGAACAAGTTTACGTTTGTCGTTTCGTTGTTAGTTTGCATATCTAAAAACCCCTGCGACTGATATCGATATCTGAAAACCGTTTTCTATATCGATATGCAAACTGTATATCGGTTACATAACCGTTTGCGGTAAAAAACGAAAACGCCCATATCTATATCGTTTCACTTTTTTCACATAATAAATCATTACAATCTTAACTTTTATGAAGTACAAAATTGTAAAACAACTTCTTTGGAGTAATAAGACTAACAATAAAACAATTTTGTAATGTACCTTAGACAATAATATCATAAACAATCAGATATTTTATTTTGTAACTTTTAGAACAATTTGTCGAATCAAAATAATAATAATACAATTACAAAAGCTAACAATTAAGGCTTAAAATAAAACATGCTTCTAACATTTTTAACTAAGATCTTAAGAATCTTATGTTTAGTAGTCTCTAGTCATTCATCGCAGAATTCTTTCGCCACACTGGTTCTATGCCATTTGCGGGTTCACCGTACCTTAACCTCATCACTGACCTAACACAGGATGTCCAAAAAGACATGCACAACGACCGTTTCACATTAGGTATCCTCCAACGTGGGCCACGACAAACGGCCTTCATCCAGACTTTCCGCACCCTCTAAGATGCCATCGATCCATCGGGGGTTCCAACACTGCATAATCCGGTTCGTGAACCTTTATTCTCTAGCGGTTGTCGGTTCAACAGCTAGCCCATTGTGACTTACGTTTTTTTACAGATTTCCTCGCTTCAAAACTGCAAAGCGACCTTGAGTTAACAGTTAGCTATCTAGTCTCAGTGCTTATTGTACTTAACTATTTTTTTAATTAAGATGTTTGATTAGAGACCCCTAAAACTAAGTAAAGAAGGGTTGTAAACTAGGCTTGTAACTTAAAGCGAAGTGCACGTGCTTACTGGGGACCGTTTTCTGTGACGTCACCGTTATCTGGAAATAGATTCGAAGATTATTTATGGCAAAAATATTCTTATTATGTACAATTCTAGTGTAAATCCTACTAAAATATTATAAACGCGAAAGTTTGTGAGGATGGATGTTTGTTACTCTTTCACACAAAAACTACTGAACGGATTTTGATGAAACTTTACAATAACATAGCTCATACATCAGAATAACACATAGGCTACTTTTTATCCGGGTACCACGCGGGCGAAGCCGTGGGCAGAAGCTAGTTCTAGTGTAAATTTAATCCTAGGATGCACAATCATACTATTTCAAAACATTGATTAAGTAACAGGAACTTTTTTCTTTAAACTTCATAATTTAAATCTACAGTAGAACCTCGATTATCCGAACATCGATTATCCGGATTTTTTCTTCGCGGCTCTAATTACCGATTTAGAAATGATTTGACGGCGCAACGAAACATTTCTCGACGAGTTTATTCCCGTCTCCGACTCGGTACTCGCGCTCTCTTCTGTTTGCGCGATAGTATTTGTTATTGTTTCATTTTATTTAGGTTGTCTTTTATTTTTGTTTACGTTTTGCGATAGAAATCTATAATGTCTAAGCGAAAAAGAGTAGACAAAGTGGAGATAATTGAGATTTTTTTAAATTACTTGGGACGTGGAAAAAGAGGGCGATGTGTTATTGCTGTTAGATAATGCGCCAACTCACCCTTCCGCCGAAACACTAAGTCGAGAAAATGGGAAGTTTACAGTAAAGTTTTTGCCCCTTAACGTAACATCGATATTGCAACCTATGGACCAAAGTGTCATTGACACTTTAAAGCGTTTATACAGAAAGCAGCTACTGCGTCGTCTTTTGTCAGCAGACAGCAGTGAAAGAGAAAAGATGTTGATTTTTTTTTAAGAAATAAATTTAAAAGATTGCTGCTACATGCTGATAGAAGCGTGGAACTCTGTGGAATCGCAAACATTAAAAAGGGCATGAAATAAATTATTAAAGACTCACTCCAATTCTTCAATTAAACCGCACGACTATTTCAAATTAAAGTTTGATTTGACTTTGAAAGCGATTATCCGTATTTTCGATTATACACGGAATATCCCTGATTTTATTTGATTCAGATAATCGAGATTCTACTGTATATATAATAAATAACATACAAAATTACTTCAGATTTAAACCTACTTTGTATGGAGAAGAAAACGTTACTTGAGCATTATTGCAATACTGACGTTAAAGAAGTTTGGTAGAAAATGTTATATAGCCTTCAGCGTGTATTAATTAAAAAAAAAGCAATGCCCCAGATGTCACAGATGTCAATAGGCGACGGTAACTGCTTTCTATCAGGTGGGTTGTATGCCTATTCGTCGCGTCATAATATTAGAAGAAAAAAATCAGATAAGTTAATGTTAGCCATGGCAACTCAGGATAAGTCAGGCAAGTTCATGTGAACATGGCAACTCAGGATAAGTCAGAGAAGTGCATGTGAACATGACAACTCAGGATAAGTCAGGCAAGTTAATGTGAACATGGCAACTCAGGATAAGTCAGAGAAGTTCATGTGAACATGACAACTCAGGATAAGTCAGGCAAGTTCATTTGAACATGGCAACTCAGGATAAGTCATGCAAGTTCATGTGGACATGGCAACTCAGGATAAGTCAGAGAAGTTCATGTGAACATGACAACTCAGGATAAGTCAGGCAAGTTCATGTGAACATGACAACTCAGGATAAGTCAGAGAAGTTCATGTGAACAAGACAACTCAGTATAAATCAGGCAAGTTAATGTGAACATGAAAATTCAGGATAAGTCAGGCAAGTTCATGTGAACATGACAACTCAGGATAAATCAGGCAAGTTAATGTGAACATGAAAACTCAGAATAAGTCAGGCAAGTTCATGTGAACATGACAACTCAGGATAAGTCAGAGAAATTCATGTGAACATGACAACTCAGGATAAGTCAGAGAAGTGCATGTGAACATGGTAACTCGGGATGAGTCAGGTAAGTTCAAGGTGGTACGCGGACAAATATGAGCGCGTGGAGTGAATGATAATTACATTACACGATATTACCGTGCGAGCCGCCATTGTAATTCTCTAACCGCATTTGTTGGAGGCGCGCCGCTGCCTGTTCCGCCGACGTTTCCTCCGCGTCCTCAAAGTCGTCATCACCTGTTAACATCAAAGTCAAAGTCAATAGGTTTTTATTCATTGAAATCACAAGAATCTTACAGAAAGGCTCAGCTTGAAAACAATGTTGGAACATAAATAATATCGCATCTTGTGTGCGAAGTAAACTTAACGGACTAGACGTGTGTAAGCACCTTAGTGTTAGTGGTTGTGTCAAAACTCTACGGGCTCTGCTCTCCATTTATGGTGTCAGGTCGTGTAAAATTTTCACAAGATTGTTAAATATGATAGATAGATAGTTTTTTATTCAACACATACGATACAGCACAGACAAGTACAAATGACAAGAAAAACAAATAATAAAAAAAAATACAGTTAAATACAGAAGAGTACAACATGTGGGTAATCCTATATCAGCTTATTGCTGCTCCGCCAAGGCGAAGTAGCGCTGAAATATGAATGTGGATGGAAATAAGGGCATAATGCTGGACGTTTTTCACACAGCATCATCTAGCCCCAAATTAAGCAGAGCTTGTATTATGGGAACTACATGACTGATATATTAATTATATACCTAATAAGGATGGCATGGTTAAGAAAGGAGTGAGTACTGAAGACAGCTGATAGAGGAGAGTGGAAGATACCATGCCGTACCGACCACACGTAATGTGGGATAAGAACAAGAAGATGTTGTACATATGTGAATTCACACCGTTTCCTCGCGCGCGACCAACCCTAAATAATGTTGGATATACTGCACATTAAATAAATAAATAATGGTGGACATTTTTCATAAAGCATCATCTACCCCCAAACTAAGCAGAGCTTGATTATGGGAAATACATTAATGTTTTTTTTTTGGAACGACAAACAGTCATACTTTAAATTATAAGTTACAAACTAAAGTGAACAATTTTAGGTAAATTGATGACCCACAGCGTCATCCACAGATTACTTTTTAACAATAATACAAGTTTATAGTAGGTAGGCAGTTACTTGCATTCGATACATTAACAGCTCGTAAGTAGTTAGATAGGAAGGTATGCATTTTACCTACCTGATATAGTACTTATACACGTTATTTTTGTAAATACATACATTAAACATAGAGAGTAAAGTATAACTTTATTTTTAACAAAAACTATAAGTACGTTTAAAATTGGTACCTATAACTCTTCTTAGTCATTACTTCACTATTTAAACACCCATACCCGAGACAAATATTTTCACATCAAATATAGTGCTATGCTGACGCATTCTCTACCAGTCATCCTGGACGTGCAAAAAGATGGTGTGTACAGCAAAGACTAATTAATTTTCATGATCATCATCGTCAGCCTATATTAGTCCACTGCTGGACATAGGCCTCCCCTAATGAGTGCCATAGCGCCCTGTCTTCAGCTTGCCGCATCCAGCATCTGGCTGCAGTCTTCCGCAGATCGTCATCCCACCTGGCCGGAGGGCGTCCTACACTGCGTTTGCGGAGTCGCGGTCTCCACTCAAGAGCACGTTTACCCCAGCGGTTATTGGTAATTTTCATGATATAACAGTTTAATTACCTTCAGCATCATCATCATCTTCTCCGTCGATAAAGTCATCGTCCTGCTCCAGAACGGGATCTGGATGCAATGACTGCCCCGTGGTCAGTGCGTTGTACATCTCTTGGAGTGAATTCTCATTTTCAGGAACGAACCTGAATTATAAAAACATGCAAATAATTTATTGATTAAAATTTTAAGCAGTGTGCTTTTTCTGCGTCTTAATTCTACTTAAGAGGCCTGCATTGGATGAATTGCCCATACAAACGTAATACCATAGTCATTTGTAATTAGAGGTTATTTCCACCATATTATGTTATTATTTGCATTCGAATAGTATTTATCTTGCTATATATTTTTTCAAAATACTTACCTAAAATGAAATGTAAACGAATCGCATTTTGGATATTTTTACATCATACATGAAATGTTTTCTTCTTATTTGTTTCGGATTAAAAACAACAATACCTTACGTATCGTTTGGTTAGGTACATAGATTATATTGTCTAGTTACAGAATAACCACACAATGTGAAAAATACAAGTTTTCATTCATATTTTTTGGTATTACGGAACACCACCAAATTTATAACAAATTCTGAACGGCTAATATTGCTATCGCGCAAGCACGGGCGGGCCTGCATCAGTCAAAAAGAGATAGCTATATTTTTGGACGCGATTCGAATTTAAGTTATGAGCGCTGTACGCCGGATCCTTAAGAGGCAAACAATCTAACGGCCCACCCCTTGGTAAGTGGTTACCGTGGGTTATGCACGCTTACAATACCAGAGGTATCACTCGTTGCCTCCCTAATACAAGCTCTGCTTAGTTTGGGGCTAGATGATGCTGTGTAAAAAATGACCAGAATTATTTATTTATTATTATTATTATATATATTTATTAAGATATCAAGATGAAAGATCTCATGTGCCTGTAATATCACCAGTAACTCCACCTTTAAAACTGGAACACAGCAATGAGAGAATTACTGCTTGGCGGGAGAAATAGACATGGTGGTAGCACTTCCCAGGTCGAGCATTTTCACAGACGCTCTACTATTAAAATCTCTCTCCATCGCTCTTTCCAGTCCAAAGACCAAGTCTGAGCTCCATAGATCAAGATTGGCCGGACACAAATGTCGATGAGTTTAAGTGGAAAGTTACACTTCAGTGTAAGTGGAAGAGATCCCTTCATCAACTGCTTCATGGACCAGAAGCACCTCCAAGCGTTTTCAATGTTTAACTATCTTCTACTAGCTTCTGCCCACGGCTTCGCCCGTGTCGTACCCGGATAAAAAGTAGCCTATGTGCTATTCTGATTCATAAGCTATATTACTGTAAAGTTTCATCAAAATCCGTTCAGTAGTTTTTGCGTGAAAGAGTAACAAACATCCATCCTCACAAACTTTCGCGTTTATAATATTACTAGCTTTTGCCCACGGCTTCCCCCGCGTGGTACCCGGATGAAAAGTAGCCTATGTGTTATTCTGATTCATAAGCTATATTACTGTAAAGTTTCATCAAAATCCGTTCAGTAGTTTTTGAGTGAAAGAGTATCAAACATCAATCCTCACAAACTTTCGCGTTTATAATATTAGTAGGAAGTACAAGAAATATTAATAAGATAACATGACGAAATTGGTGGAACTGCGGTCGGGTAACCAGTTGTGACGAAAGTGGTACGGGTTCTATTCCCGCTGCGGGAAAAATGTTAGCATGTTCTTTAGATATTTGTCCTCGGTCAGGATGGTGTAGTACCACACTGTACTGGTGATTCCTGATAACCACGACACAGGCAATCCTAGTGTGAATGAATTAATGAATGCATGATCATTTTGTACACCTTAAGATACAAAAAAAAAAACAGTAACACATTATGATAAGGTACAATGGGCCGTCTTATCGCTCAAATCTCTTCCAGACAACCTTTGGATGGAGAGGATTATATATGATTTTGAAGTGGCCGGGGGTGTACTTTAGTGTGGTGTCAGGACAATGTATGTGTCTGTTTATTTATTTATATGCATGTGTTCCTCACCGCAGTTGGCTGACAGGCTCAATGTCTTCTCCAAAGTCATCGTCCTGTTCTTCCGCTGTGGTCTGTTGGATCTCCGGCAAGCTACAAAACACATTACAATTTAATAATCACATTTGGTACCATTTAAAATTAAATCATTCTAGCCTGCACCTTAACAATCTACACTAAGGTATATGAAGGTAAACTGAAACACCTATGTGCAGAAAGCTGGAACAACTTCCACTGTAAAAAGACTCATAATCCTGGAATAACTTTACTCTTCTGTGCTTAAATACATACTTGAGTTCATAGCTCAGCTGCAAGTAGAGAGCGGGGCTGGGTTCCCGCTGGATGGCGTGCAGGGAAATAGTAGGGTAGAGTAGCGAGATATTGGAAGCCACAGTACCAGCCGGAGTCAGACCGCCACCCCACACCACATTGCTGTAACCAATATAGCATTGTTTTCATATCCAGTGTACATTATTACACTGAAAATAAATAAATGTATCCTATTAATATTACAATCCAGCCTATGTTAGGCTAATATTTTTTTTTATATTTAACATTGGTCTAGTTTTAAAAAATAAATTAAAGCTAAGAATATGCCAAGTAACAAGTTTCTTACCTTCTCTTATCAAAGAGATGGTAAGAAACTTGTTACTAAAAAAATTGCTGTTAAGGGGCCATCCATAAATTACGCCACACGTTAAGGGGGAGGGAGGGGGTCAACAAAGTGTGACATCATCTTCTACTCCAGCGAAAAACTCTGCACAGATGTGACAAGGACAAGGAGGGCTTCAAGAATCAAGGAATTAGTTGACATAATGTATAGATGGCCCCTAAGCAATTAGTTTTTTTTTTGGTCTCCTTGAAATCTGCAATTGGTTAGTGGATTATAAGCAGATGGGTTGAAGGATACATGACACTTGGGATCCAGACCAGTTGTCCTTCCCTCTAGTTATGCAGGATATAATAAATATAAAAATAAAAAATAAAAAATAAAAAATAAAAAAATAAAAATAAAAATAAAAAGCCTTTTATTTCTTGCAAAATAAAAATTTTGTACAGCTGATAATCATTTGGAACATTTTTTTTTTTTTTTTTTTTTTTATTCTGCAAGAACCCCTTCACAGGTGAAGGCCTCCTCCAAAGATAGCCATTGGTCTCGATCTTGAGCTATTTGATGCCAGTGCGGGCCAGCCGTCTTCTTTATATCGTCTTCCCAACGGGCGTGGGGTCTTCCTTGGCAGCGCTTGCCTTGTGGGCCCTTCCATAACGTCACCCTCTTGGTCCATCTCTGGTCTTGAAGTCGTGCGACATGGCCTGCCCACTTCCATTTTAATTTTTGCGCGTAGCAAAGAGCATTAGTTGCCTTAGTTATTTTGCTTATTTTTGTGTGTCGTATTTTTTGTATTTTCTTTATATTTAGCATGCTGCGTTCTATTCCTCGTTGGCAGGTAATGATTTTGTTTTTAATTTTGTTGGTGAATTTCCATGTTTGGCAGGCGTAAGTCAAGCTTGGTAATAGGCATGATGTCATTACCTTAGTTTTCAAATGTACGGGCATGTTGCTCTTGAAAATGTCTTTTAAACTCCAGTATTTGTTCCAGGTATATTGTGTCCTTCGTTCACTTCGTATGCAGGATATACAAGACATTAATCCTCTCTGACCAATGTCCCCATTATGAGATTATGAATTAACTTCTGAATGTTAGAAAATCAACAAAAACAGTGATAAGTTTATTAGCTGTATTTTAAATTTTAGAAAAAAAAACACTTTAAGATGGTCATCCAAGATACATACTCAAGCACATAGATTCTTCCAGCAAACCTTGAGCTAGAGAGAGGATTACCTCTAAATATAGAGGTAGGATCGTGTACAGAAAGAAAATAATGAAACAATACTTTAGTATCTTTTTACTAAGAAAAGAAACAAGAAAAAAAGGGTGCTGTTTGAGGATAGAATACTCTTTTCGCGGTCTTCATTTCCGCAGACATTTCAGATTCAGCATGGTTTTACAAACAATGCCGGATATGCATGGAATAAATGCATGAAATTTAACGCATAATTTGCTAAAAAGGACAAGGAACAATGAAATTATGAATGAATACTCACTTTTGTGTGATATAAAGAGTTGCAGTGCCCAATTCCTGGCCGTTTACAATGAGTTTTGTGCCGGGTGTCTCCAGTAAAATACCATCCACCGGCGCGTCGAAATTATTCGAAACCACAACCATTATCACAAGTTACACAAAAGCACGTTTTAAATGTAAATGCGTTTTTTAAATAATATCGCTGCCAATCGTAGAGTTAAATATTGTATTTACCAAAAATCACACTGCAACACATGTGAGTGAACGTCACAGACTCACAACTAGGCGATACGCAGTGTTGCCAGCCGGGTCATGACAAAAGTAACCTAAAATAGATAAAAAAGTAACCTTTTGGTGTGAAAAGTAACCTTTCTTATTTTTTCCCTTTAATAAGGTTCTGAAAGTTGAAAGACAGATGTTGGTTGTATTAAATTACAGAAAAAAATGATAATTTTGTTGTGTTTTCCATCTGAAGTTGCATTTCACGATTTATCTCTTTCTAACCCATTTTACCTTTTCTATTTTTTTTTCAAAAAAATATGTTACACAGAGCGCTACTACGTTCTGTTTAAATTTATATTCAAGTAAAAAATTAAATACCTACCTATGAACACTACAAATTCCAGAGTATCACCTAAAAGTAAACTTTTGAGTTGTGTAACCTTTAAGTAAACTGACTTAGTTAAAAATCACCTAAAAGGTTACAAAAGTAACATTTTGGCGACACTGGAGATACGTGATGTGAAGTGAACGTAATCTAGAGCGAAAAATTATGGAAAAACATGAATGCAGTATTGCCAGCCCGGGCTTATAACTCCTTTCATATTTTCCCCCAATAATCTATACTAATATTACAAAGAAAGATTTTTTTTTGTGTGTTTGTACCGAACAGGCTCCGAAACTATTGGAACGATTAACCATTTTCACTAATAGAAAGCAAAATTATCAGGAAGTACCATAGGCTATAATTTATTTTCAAAAAAAATAGAGATCCTTTTGTAAAATTGCAAAAATGTAACCTAAAGTAGCATAATTTTGCCTATAAAATTCATTATTTGCCGTGCGCTGAGAGAACTATTGATGATACATAAAAATGATGTACTACATGATTAAAGTACTCATTATTACTCACAAAAAAGTCCTCGAGGGAATATATCTAACTATCATAGTTAAGTCACAATAGCAGCTTTTTTTGGTTTAAAATTCGCCGGTAGAAACAAAAGTTAGTTACATTCGTATCGTAGTATTAATTCCTATCGTAAATAATTTTATCAGCAAAGGTAATTATGTAGCAGTCAAAAACTTTTTAATTCATTCGATTCGGACATTTAATTTAAAAGTTATCACGAGTATAAAATCGAAACTTACGGCGCAGATAGTAAGATACTATTAGTTGATAGACAAATATTTCATTTATTAGCTTACAGATAAAATGATGATTTGGTATTGTTTTCCATTATAGAGGTAAGTTGCTTTTACGATACTAATAAGTTCGATACTAAAAGTTGTTTTTGTTAACAACTTAATATAATTACAAAAACGCAAAAACTAAAAACACTTTTAACGGGATAATATCTAACTTGAAGGTCCATTTTAAATACTAGTGAAATAATGTTTGATATCAGATAAGAAGTTTCGGAGATAGGTACCTCCTGTATTCAAACAAAAAAACTACTTACAAACATAGAAACTTACAAACTTTAGCTCATAAAATTTTAGTATAAGAGCGCTACTACGTTTCATTTCAATATGAATTCAAGTGAGAAATTAAAAATTAATCTACTTTTCCAAAAAAAACACCTAAAAGTAACCTTTTGAATTGTGTAATCTGGACATAACCCTATATAGTTAAAAAATACCTAAAAGGTTGCAAAAGTAATCTTCTGGCAAAGATACCTGGATGGGTTGTTTCGAATTGCTAAATTGCGACAAAAAAAGAACGAAACTTAACGAAAGTAGGTATACATAATACATACGTTACTTTGTTGCACTAAGACTAGTTAGGGGATACTGCACAGACTACTACTGTTCTAGGATGCGAACGCATGGATTCTAGGTATCTTTGTTGTTACGAGCGGAAAGTAACTAACGGAATGGTTGCTACAGTCAGTGCTGCCAACTGGTTTACAATTATATAGTGAAAGGAATGAAAAATTCAATCTTCTAACAGATAATCTTGGTACCTTTAGCTACGAAGAGATTTCCTAATTTATCTTCCTTAATATTATATCGATAGCTTGTAGTTTGCCCCGAACTAAGATCTCGCGACCGTTTTAACCTTATTACCGAAAGAGAGCAATTTCTTCAAATAAAAATATAATCGAAAATGTAGTGAAATATGTAGGTACCTATAGTTTTTTTTTTAATAGAAGGTTGCCAGATTAGTTAATCATTAAACGAAATGTAGTTGTTTTAGTAAAAAAAATAATGACTTAATTGCTTATTATTAAAACAAGGGCTTAAAAGGAAATTCAAAAATATGTCGCATTGCTTTTACTTTTTCCTTTTAATTGATACTTCACATGGCTTAGTTTTTCTAATTTTATTTCCTTGGACTCCATTGTTTAAAAACCTCCTAAGCAATCAAACAAACAGAGAAGACAAGTATTGAAAGGGATCAAAAACAACGGATCGATTCCGACTGTTTATTCATTATTTGACGATATATTATAAAACAACTTAATGCTAGTACCTTCAAATACCCAACACAAACAAACAAACATAGGCACATACAAAGACCAGATTGTCCAAGTAGACTCAAAGATGGAATAATACTTTGAAGTAACCCTTAAAGCACTATGAATATGTTTTTGTCATCTCTGCAAATTTTGTAAATAAAATAACAAAAGACCGTAAAAACACAATATCTACGACTCATTATCACAACGCTAGTATCTAGCCAAGTTTATAGGCAGGCTGGCATGCCGTGAGTTGGGCCAGTTGGCATTCGTTGTATATTTGTAAAAAGAGAAAATAATTTATTTTCGTTTCGTTTGTATGATAAGTAGTAGTACTAAACTAAGTCAAGTATAGTAAGGCGGCCACAAAAAAACTCATTAGACGCGTTTTCTATCTTATCTGGCTTGAAAAGTGGCTAGTTCTAGCTATAAAATGGCTAAGTTGGAAGCACAGGCTCAATTTTGGCCATTTTAACCAAAACCGCGCGCTTCGCTCTACGCTTGCCTTTAGATTTTGCAAGTATGCAAATTATGCCACTGGAGACTTCTATCTTATCTCAAACAAGTCTCTATGCTGGGACAGTCATAGAACAAAAAAAATTAGTCTGTTCTGTGGCAAAATTCTGAGCTTCATCTGAGAACGACGCGACCGAGACGGTCAGACTGAATGGTTTGAAGCGCTGGATGCAAATTTTTTGATGTGAAGTGGTTTTTCAAAACTCAGCGTAGAATAAAATTTACATACTGACTATAATATAGTCATTCATATCAAAATATTTTGATACTTGAATATTATTTAGTGCAACGATTGTTGCATTCTAGCTTGCTATAGCTATATTGTAGAGTAGGTACACAGCGATGAAATATTTAGGTATGTATTTAACTAAATGAGTCGAGTTGGACAAATCGGAACTTTATGTAGGTACTACCTATGCAGGAAGGTCCAAAAAGACATCACCTAAAAAAATCCTCACATCCATGGGGTAACTTTTATGGGTATTTTGGAGTAGGTAGGTAAGTAATTTTTTTTATTGTGTAATTTCAACCTGAACATATTTTTAGGCTGACATGTAGGTATATTTTGTTATAGACAAGATCTTTACTTATTTGTTTTTTCATGACTTTCATACTTTTTATCGAAAGTTACCAAAAAGTTCATGCTACTTAGGTTTTTATATGCTTGCCTTCAAAGGTGGAAATTTCTACACATAGTATTAATGTAATAAAAAAAATACGTAACACCTATTTTGTCATTTTTAACGCTACTCAAGATAAAAATAATAAAATCAAACTGAAAACGATTTGATTCTTTATGAAGTACTAATCATTAAAAGCAATTTGTGTATGAAAGTACAAAAACATTTTACCGAAAAAAAAAATCCATGAAAAATCACACAAAAAATGGACCGAAAATTATCGAATAGCATAAAAAAGCCAGCATATCGGGGACGCTTCCGTTTGTTAGTGATCTGGATCAGTTAACCTATCTATAGATCGTTTACAACGGTCTTTAAATTGCTAGATATCAATCAAAACAGAAAGATGTTTGTTGTTGTTACCGCATTAATTTTTAAAGTAAATAAATAAATAATAGGTCATTTTTCACACGGCATCATCTAGCCCCAAAGTGAGCAGAGCTTGTGTTATGGGAACTGCATGACTGATATACTACTTATACAGTTTTTTTTAAGTACATAGGTACATATTATACATACCTAGAAAACACCCATACCCAGAAGTAGGTCGGTTACTCATGGTACTTAAATAAATAAATAAATAAATAATGCTGGACATTTTCACACATCATAATCTAGCCCCAAACTAAGCAGAGCTTGTATTATGGGAACTACATGACTGATATACTACTTATATACATTTTTTTTGTAAATACATACATAATATACATAGAAAACACCCAGACCTGAGACAAATATTTGCAGATACAAACGTTTGTCCCGTGGCGGGAATTGAACCCGCAACCTTCTGCGTCCCAGGCGGACCTTCGCCCACTGCGCCACAGAGGTCGTCAAAACCTCTGTGGCGCAGTGTACTTATCGAACTACGTTTAGTTTGACCAAGTTAGTTTAGTTTCATAACTAGTTTGTAATAGTTGCATGCTTCATAAATTTACTTCCTATGTCCTTTTTACTTATTAAAATTAATAAATGTATAGGTTTTATGAATAAATACATTTATTCATACAACTATGTACAGCGCATTAGCGTTGCCATTCAGCGTGGCAATGCGGCCAGTATTTGGGAACGCTTCCGTCTGGTAGTGATCTGGATCAGTTGAGCTATCTAAAGATCGTTTGCAACGGTCTTAAGATGGCTAGCTGTTTCATCTGTATTTTTTGTATATATCTACTTGTTTATAGTTGTATGAATAAATATATAAGTAGTTTATCAGTCATGTAGGTATATACAAAAAATACAGATGAAACAGCTACCTATCTAAATGTCGTCGTTGCAAACGATCTCAACTTATCCAGATCACTACCAGACGGAAGCGTTCTCAAAATACTGGCCGCATTGCAACGCTGAATGGCAATGTAATAGGTTTTTGGATAAACAGTCGTTTACCTAGTACTTTGATGAAATCCGGAAGTCCGAAGAGAATTTGACAAAGTGCAGTCAATTTAGCACTTTGTCAAATTCTCTTCGGATCTAAATCGTAGCCTATGTTTTTTACCCACAAGCATTGAATTAGGTAGGTATATTATTATGTTCAACCCAAAAATATATCGAGATTCAACCCACAAAAAACAATCTTATAATGTTGTTTACTTTCTTTCTACCTACAAGACTTATAAGGTAGGAAAAAAACAAGAACTTTTAAAAAATCGATGGCGTGACGGGCGTGTTGCTTGCTGAGATTCAAGAGCAATTTCATTTCCCACTACAGCACAAATGTTTGCATGTTCTGCAGATATTTGTTTCGGGTCTGAGTGTTGTTGTATCATGGTTCTCGTTGTTTCTGATACCCACGATACAGGGAATCCTAATGTGAAGTTAAAACTATACAGGGTGTCCCGGAATGTGTATATAACGCCGGTCATTGGCACCGTGGTGGGGAACATTGTTGTTCTACGACTTTTTGTATTTCCATGTTCTTCATTCATGAAATGACCATCAAAGTTACCATACAACCTGCTCTTAGCACATCCCTAAAATCAACAAAACAGCTGTTTAGTTGACTTTTGAGTGTGACATGACAATGACCTTCTTCCGGCATTATATACACATTCCGGGACACCCTGTATATAGAAAATCCTAGGTACTTCCTACTAATATTATAAACGCTAAAGTTTGTGAGGATGGGTGTTTGTTACTCTTTCACGCAAAAACTACTGAACGGATTTTGATGAAACTTTACAAAAATATAGCTTATACATCAGAATAACACATAGGCTACTTTTTATCCAGGTACCACGCGGGCGAAGCCGTGGGCAGAAGCTTGTGTATATATACGTAGTATAACAGTCATGCAGTTCCCATAACACAAGCTCTGCTTACTTTGGGGTTAGATGATGCTATGTGAATATGTCCAGCATTTATAATATTTATATACATGTGGCTGTTAGGCTTTCATCATAATTAATATTATTGCCTCGTTGAACAGAAATATATTATAACTGGCTGTACCCGCAACTTCGTTCGCTATTGCCATCCCTGCAGATTAATTAAGTATTCGTATTTGACCTCAGTTTGTCTCATATTATTATAAAGCAACGCTGTGGTCTGTTCTATTATAAATAATACTTAAATATTTAATAGCTTCGATGTGGTAAACATGTAAACAAGGAAAACATCGTGAGGTAACCGACATATCCTAGAACCAAAAATTCCGTGGCATAACCATCAGTTAGTGTTCCTATTGTATTATGTCTGACAATCGCGAGTATAGGCAGTAAGATTTTCTAGTCAAGTTTGACGAATTGGCACCCTATCCGACAATAACTCTCCACCTGGTTGATCCGATCTTCATGAAATTTAAAATTATGTAAGTATCTAAGCAATAACACAAATAGATTTTTTTTTATTTACGGCAACTGTTGTCAGGAATACTAACTTCACGTCACAGGATTTCAGCCACGATAATCTTATTAGTCACTAGCTTCTGACCACGGCTTCGCCCGCGTAGTACCAAATAAAAAGTAGCTTATGTGTTATTCTAATGTATAAGCTATATTACTGTAAAGTTTCATCAAAATACATTAAGCAGTTTTTGTGTGAAAGAGTAACAAACATCCATCCTCACAAACTTTCACGTTTATAACTTACTTTCACGTTAGTAGTAGGATTCTTGATATACTATCTATCCATTTTAACCGTCAACCGTGAACAAATAGAATTCGATTGTCACGGGGTTTTTGAGGTAATACTAAGACAATAAGGAGGCAAATGAGGTGATTTTTAAAATCATAAAAATAATCATTTATTTATCTCGCAATAGGATACATAAAACATTGCGTTTATAGAAGTCTATGTTGTGAGAAACTGGTGTAAAATATTCGGTCTTAGAGAGTATCATAATGTTTTTTTTTTTGCGAGATCTCAGTTCGCCAGTTCAAAATACTAAGTACCTAACTATTTAAATTTGTAACTTCATAAAATGTCATTGTCTTCAGTCTGATTGCTCTAATTATCATTTTAAAAACAATAAACACGTAGTCTGTTTTACGTTTCAAATTACTCTTCTAATAAAAAATAATAATTCCTGAATCCAAAGTTAAATCTATGGATATTTTATGGATGACAATAATCACCTAAAACGATGAAAATAAAGTTAAAATTCTCGAAAGGTCGTTCCTCGGCTAAAATAGACGATACTCTAATCTAAGCATTAGGTAGGCATATGTACCCAAACTTCCACGGCTAAATTAGTCTGTACTAATTACACCGTTGCTTTGTTTAGATTCTTTATAAAATATTATAATGTGGTATTTATTTTTAAATTAAAATCGTAAAAAAATATTAAGTTCTCAACTACATAAATTATACACCCAACTTTACTATACATGGGAATCTGTTTTCTACCTGTTATAATGTTTAATATAGGATGAAAATAGAGCTTAACCAACCGCAGGCTGAATGGACAAAAACTGATGACGTTATCTCGATGGCCAACAATACCAGCAAGTACTTCTGACCGATATAATCGGATAATATCTTTGATAATTATTACATTGATAATTATTTTATATATTTACATTGGATAATTAAGTTTGCTATTATCCAGATCTTACAAAATTGCTTTGCATCCTACTAAGTCAGACTGTTTTAAAAATTTATGTTATTGCAGAAATTTACAAGATTTTAAATTTATATAACGTGTAGCAATATGCATTAATTAGCATTACTTTATAACAACTTTGGTACCTACTGTCTATTCACATTTTCTAAAGGAAATATTAATTTAACAACTGAACTAAAATCGTTTCTCTTTATAACTAAACCAATTTGCAAGCGTTGTCATTGACATGACCTATTGCGCTGAATTGCAACTCGGGTATTACAAATTAATACAAGTTTGGAAGACGTAAACTATTAGGTATACAGCTAGTTTGTATGTTTCTCTAAATGAAATATTTGTTGAGCTTCTCAGGATTATGCCGTATATTATATTATTATCTAGCGCGAGGAAGGCGATATCGCGAGTGGCTCAGAAACACTCACACCTATTATTTTGTTCTGTCTACAGCCGCCATATTGCCAATGCGCCACCGCCGGCCGCACTCAACAACCCGCCAGTTTCACGCGGCCGTTGATACGCGCCTATCGCCCATAACCAAACGCGCGTGTAAAATTATCCGCACGTAACTTAATTTTTTCAACTAATTTTTTTTACATTGTTTTTCGTCAAAATGGTCAGAAATAAAGACGCTGACGGTATTAAAAGTAGTTTGATCATAATTGAGGTGAAAAATAGACCTTGTTTATTTGACTCGAACGATCCGAGCTACGGTGACAGGGCTGAGAAGTCACGGTGTTGGGAGGAAGTTTGCGACAGCGTCGTGCCTGGATGGAGCGCGCTCAGTTCCGCAGAGAAGTTTACCGCTGGTACGTGAACCGACTGAAGTTGCGATGCGTGTATGATTTGAGCAGGTTGTATGAGACTGCGGGTGAATTAACGCCTTCTTTATTTGACCGCGCTGCAATTGTCGTGTATATTGCGTGCTCTTTGTTCGCACGGACTTGCTTTCGAAACTGTACCTAGTTCGAAATAACGTGTCAGATTATTGAGACACGTGGTATATCTTTTTAATTAATTGATGTTTAAATATTATGATCACATTGTTATTTTTTTTATCTAAGTACTTATTTATATAACATAAGCGAATTATAAGTATGAATCTTTCGTATAAATTATTTCAATTTATTTATATCGGAGGCTAATGCGTCATTCTGAGCTGCAGTACCTATTACGTAGGTATCACGTAGGTTTAGTTCGATATTTAATGTCTGCTTACGCTTCATGCAATAGGTATTTTTTCTTTGTCTGCATGCTTAGGTAGGTACATATAGGGCATAATAAGTTACGCCCTTTTGTTTATTAATGTACCGGAATGGTATAGTTCTATCATTACTCATTAGTTACCTCATTTATTGAACGTTAGTAGATACGTACCTTATTAGTTATTTAGATAATAAGTAGGTAGGTAATACACCTAGATTGGGCTTATGTTATGTAGATATTATAAGCCCAATCTAGGTGTAGTTGGTGTGTAGGTAGGTAACGTATTTTATTAATCTGACGTCACATAGGTATATTGAGTAGGTACCTAGCTACGTACTTTCCTACTACCCATGTAATAAAATAAAAAAGAATTGACATTTTAGATTCCGTCATCGTTCTCCGAGGTTTGGAAAACTTACTCAAAACTCAAAAATGTTAGGATATAATAGGTATAACTGTTTATCTAAAACCACAATACCTATATCTGTATAATTTTAAATATATTTAAAATTATACAGATATTTTTGTCATTATATACCTAAGCTGGTAGGATAAGGTTTAATTTTTTGACCGAATAATAATATAGACTAATTTAATTTATCTCACAAAATACCAAACGGTCTAAGTGGGTCCATAATAGTGGAGTCCAAAAAATATATATTAAAGGTTATCTTGATTACAGATATAATAATACATGCTGTACTCGCCCTGTGTTCTTCTGCATATGCAGACTTATTAGAGATGCCAACGTATTCATAGATTAATGTGTTGCCAACACCAACACTGTTTCACTGTGTACCCCATATTTAAGCAATTACCTGTGACTGCGTCAATTGCTTGGTCTGCAAGACAGAGCGTATATCTCTACCAGTCTCAGCGAGCATGTGCAGCATGAAGAGTTTGGATATCAACAATTTTGTTATAGGTATCAAAACATTAAACGGACACTGATACGACACACTACATTCTATTTGATAAAGCACGGATCTTTGCCAAAAAAAAAGTTTTTCGTCCTTCGCATATCCATGAAGCTATCGCGATTGGCACCCGAAAACCACCAAAAACTGCAAATGAACCCCCCTGGATGTATATTCTGTATAGAATCGAGATAGCGAAAGCTGAGATCTGATACTGATACTACAGTGAGAGTGGCCTGTCTGACCGCTCCGGGAGTGCCTTCCAGCGATGACGTAAATAACAGTGAAGATGATAGCGCACCACAATCCATGAAGTCGAAAATGTATCTGACACATCTACGCGCGCGCCCAACGAACCGCGCGCAAAGTATGTTCCAGACTCGACGTGGAGAGAAAGCGTCGCGATTACTCACCCTGAAGACTCTGGGAATGAGAGTCTAGAGAAAAATCAAATGGTCAAATGGAAAATTTTGTGAAGCGCCTATTTTATTGAAAAAGGCCTTTCTTATAACGTAATAACCATAGGCCCACTCTGAAAGATTTCAAAACAGCTGTCCTTTAACCTCGTGAAGTAACGTCATGCCGTGAAAAAAGGAAAAGAGTCGAAATCCGCTACAAAACCGACAACCAACGTTAATTGCGACAAAGACAAGTTTAGAAAAATCATGAAATAAATTTAATGAATAAATAACTTTTAACTTTAATGATCATGCTAAGGTACATTTTTTGCTTGTAGCATACTTCGTTATTGCTTATCATCTTGTTTCTGGCTCTAAATACTATCGATTATCGAGCGTGTGTACTTAATATACTTTTTTTTATTATCTTTGACCACCTACCCTATGTTTTAACGACACAACCACCTACCCACGGTCAGACAGACCACTATCATGCGATTGGCCTTTTTTATTTGTAAATAAAAATTAAGAAAAATACAAGTCAAGGGTTTTTGCTATTATATTATCACAATAAACAATATTTAAGTAGGAACAGTCTTGCGAAAATGAAATTAGTCCGCCGGTACATGAAATTGTGGAACAGTTTTACCTATCTAAACAAAATGAGGTCTAAAACAAAAATGACTAACTAAACTATTTTCTTTTAACAAATTTTCGTAATATTAGCAGTAATATAATACAAACAAACCTAACTTTTAAAAATAATCCGAGCAACTTGGCACAATGTTTGCAAACATTCCAAACAGAATTGCTTCTTTCATGAAGTATTTTGTCTTGCGTTTCTTTTTATAATAGCAAGTCGACATGTCTTAACTTTTTTGAGCCTATTTGCAGCAGAAATGCTTGGTATATCATCTTTGACACTGAAACAATGCAAATAATTTAAATACAAAAGTACGAAAAAACTTACGTAACTTCCTACTCTCGGTATCTCAGGCCGACAAAACAAATGATTTACTTACCACAGCTAAACGCACGCACGTAAACACTCGTCGAGCGTGACGAGAACATTGGCTGTCGGTAACGTAGAAAAGGTACATGGACGCACGGAAGCACAGATACCAAAATGGCCAATATTTATATGCATGTCAAAAAATGTAGCGGTCTCACATACCGCTATCAGGTGGCTAATTTACTACTAACTACTTAAAAGTTTAAATCTATGAACGTAGTGGCCCTTTTCAAGCTAAGAAAGTGATATTTATAATGATTTAGCAAATCAGAGAAAACTAAAATAACATTTAAAAAATAGTTTAAATAAAAAGCACGCTAATGTGGGTTATATCCAGCTTCGGTAAAATTATTACGTAGCTATACCTACCTATCTACGTTTATTCAAGGCTGAACTGAACACGTCTCTAGCATCGCGTTTTACCAACGGCCGTTTCGGTATTTAATTATTAAGACATTCCGAAAAAGTATTTAGTCAATAGATCGGACTTTAGGACAACTGTTTGTTAAACCAATGACGTTCTGCTTTGCCTTCGGTACGTAGGAAAATAAAAACCCATTTGGGTAGGTACCTGTTTCAACACTACTATCAGATATTTCTACCTAATAATGAGCTTATACTTATACCTACATTTTGTTGAATGTAGAGCGCGATTCGTACGAATTGAACGTCGAATACTGTCGCTCGCTAGTGGCTAGGTACGCTATTGTACTTTTTATCTTGCTGATATGGCGTAGCATTCTTGCTATAGTCAGTCAGTTACTGATTAGCCATACGATAACCAAACCAAGGCATTTTATTTCGATTCCAAAAAACATTGCCATTGGTTCAATGGACGAGCTGAGTATCAAAACTATTTGGACGAAGTTCGAATGCAACGCCAAAACGGTTTCTAATAAAAAAACATGCAAAACTGATTTGTGCTTAGCGTATAAAACCCTGTAGCTATCTATACATTTACATTTTACGGATTTAAATAAATCAAATACCTATTTATTTATTATACGTCATAACCTACCTAGATATTTAGTTAACTAAACAAAAACTTTATGATTATTTAGATGACAAAAACTCTCGGGATTGAAAATGCTCCAACTCGAACCTATTGTTTTGTAAAAGGATCATTAAAAGAATAACCAGCCTTGTTTTCTTGCCTTTCTTTCCTGGCTTGGTCGCGGGGGAACAGGCAGTAGATAAAAACCGACGACGTTTCAAAGTGATCCTTGTGATTTTATTGAATAAATGAATTTTGACTTAGTTAATATTTTTCTAAATAAAAATTGCAGGTAGGTACACTAAGTACCTACCTACTAGGTAGGTATGAGTTTCAACCTCGAAAAACTATAGGCACAAATCATAGGTAATTAATATTATTGGTGCCTTAATTTACAGAATTGACACCATATTGGCTGATTATCATATTAAAAAAAAATACCTACGAAAATAATTTCTTTTCAATCAACTATTTTCGAACATTATGTACCTAATTGACGTTTTTAATGAATTTCAATGCAGTTAAGTGCTTAGTTGATAATAATGGTGGTGCGGGGCGATGGATGAGTCAATCGACGCAGGAGAGGGGCCGCGCCGCGTCGCGTTTCTCGTCCGCACGTAACAACCAAGCGTAATATAACATCGAGTATCCAAGAAAATTATCCGAACTGAAAACTCGTCCAAGATAGCTATCCATTACCGTTCAAATCAACGTTTGTTATCAGTAGCCCATAAACCTTCAATGTATACTACAGGCTACAGCTAACCCACGTTAATACTACCACGCTTTGATTATATTCATTGTCATTGAAAGACTTTATTATAGCTACGGCCGAACGAGACCGGCAATGCATTACATATTGGATATTATCGTCACTTCACGTGATCGACTACTTAGTTGTTTTGTTGTGCTATTCAGCATTACTTGGTATGTATTATTATATCTGTGGCAAAACAATATTTATTTTTAAATTAGAAAATGTACGCTACATAGCTACACTAAATACTACTTTTTAATTAATAATAAGATATTTTTAAAGTTAGTTTTTTTCTGTTTTTATTTTAATTTTGTTTTAATGAGAACGTAGTTAGGTACCAGGTGCCTTCCCGAGTACTAGGTATTGTATACAGCCTAGTTAATATTACTAGTATCAACATTCGGTATTATATATCTGTGGTACAGTAGGACCGTAATGCGCATTAGCGGCGCAGCGCAGAGTAGAAGTAAAAATAAGTGGTAATAATATCCAAAATGAGTTGATTGTATTGTTTGTTTTCAAACTGGTTTTGTGTTTACCAGTTCTGGTAGCGACTGCGATATAGAAATAACTACTTATCTCTTGTCCTGTCCCCTTTTACTTCTTCAGAAGAAGTAGAGAGGCTTTTGACTGGATATAGGTGTCTCTATACAAAAAGTTAGAACTCAAAACGCAACTTTTTAATTTTAGAATTTTGACTATTCGATCACGTTTGCCACGTTTGACAATCACTCAACACACTCCTAGTATCTACCTACCCACATGACACAACAACCAAAACTTTGATCGTAAGTAGGTACCCATCAATAAGTTTCTTTTTAATGTAGAGCCAAGTAGAGGTGCCTATTTATTTACCACCTACTTAATAAATAAGTAAGTATTGTGTAATAAGATACAGGTAGGTAGGTAGGTCTGTTTGGTGCCTTATAATAATAATTGATAATACTAAACTAGTAATAAAGGTAAATAAATAAATAATGCTAGGAATTTTCACACAACATCATCTAGCCCCAAAGTAAGCGAAGCTTGTGTTATGGGAACTAGATAAATACGAGTAGATATTCTTTATTGTGCATAACAATTTACAGTACAAATACAGAAACATAATAAAATAACAAAATAAATTCACCACGGGTAGTCTTATCGCTGAAAGCGATTTCTTCCAGACAACAATTAATACTTACATAATATACATAGAAAACACCGACACAAATACCCGAGACAAATATACGCAGAACATACAAACATTTGTCCCGCGGCGGGAATCGAAACCGCAACCTTCTGCGTCTCAGGCGGGCCTTCACTCACTGCGCCACAGAGGTCGTCAAGGTAGTAATAGTTCAAGAGCACATAGGTACTACTAGTATAGATGTATTGTAAGAAAATAATGCTATTTTTGTCCTTTTACCACAAGACACTACCTACACAATATAAAAATGAGTGTTGACGTTGTAAGGAAAATAAATTAACAACAAAATTAATTCTTACATTTTGATGTTTAGGTCTAGAATTACTAAATTACAACTAACAATTATATATTTACTAGCTTCTGACCACGGCTTCGCCCGCGTGATACCCGGATAAAAAGTAGCTTATGTGCTATTCTGATGTATAAGCTATATTACTGTAAAGTTTCATCAAAATCCGTTCAGTAGTTTTTGCACGAAAGAATAACAAATATCCACCATCACAAACTTTCACGTTTATAATAGTAGGTAGGATAGAAATAAAAATCGTTTCTAACTAAAGTAACATATTATTATATTTTATACCTTACTTTGGTAACCTTATTATTTCATAATGTTTACAACAGTTGGTAAGACTGTTGTAAACATTATGAGTATCATGGACAGATTATACACACTATGTAGTAATTAAATAATTAAATTATTGAAGTTATTGAATTATATTTTAAATTATTGCGAAAATATCAAAGTCAAAGTCAAAGTCAATAGGTTTTATTCATTGAAATCACAAGGATCATATAGAAACGTCAACTTAAAAACTATACGTGAATCTAAAATGTTAAAGTGAATTTACGCCGGTTCCTCGCGCGCGACCAAGCATAGAAGAATCAGGCAACAAACTCTGCTTGGTTATTTTTTTGATGATCCTTCATTCAGCTTTAGTGTGGTGCTAATCGAACGTAAATGAACGAGACTCATTTATAGAAAAAAGTACTAGTCAGAGACTTAAATAAAGTCTAAAAATTATCAACCTAAGTTCTTATGACAACACACTATACGCTTTATAATAGTAATGCTTAACCTATTCTTAAAAAATATGATACCACAGATATACAATTCCACAATTAAGCTAACGAAGGAGCGGAGCGACGACATCGGGCCATGCAGTTTTATCGTCAATATAGGCATTTAAGGTGTAATACGCCTTCTTTATTAGATTGTTCTTTATAGAAGATTTAAATCTTCGAATAGGCAGCTCGGTTACATTTTCCGGAAGCTTATTATAGAAGCGTACATAGTTTCCCATAAAAGACCCATTGGACTTTTCTAATCAAAATTTCGGGATGAGTAATTTATTTTTGTTTCTAGTATTAATGTTATGGACATCACCTTTTTTTATAAAACAAGCGTTATTTTTATGCGTGTACGTTAAGTTTTCATAAATATACTGTAAAGTTACTGTCATAATGTTTATTTCTCTGAATCGTTCTCTCAGAGAATCACGAGGCTTCATATTATAAATGGCACGTATTGCTCTTTTTTGTAAAACAAAAATTGTTTGAATATCTGCTGCCTTCCCCCACAGTAAGATACCATATGACATGACACTATGAAAGTAGCTGAAATATACTAACCTAGCTGTGGCTTCATCAGTAAGGTGTCTAATTGTTCTAACTGCATATGCAGCAGAACTAAGTCTACCTGCAAGTGCTTCTATTTGTGGACTCCATTGCAATTTTGAATCAATATGGAGTCCTAAAAATATAGTAGAATCTACTAGATCTAGTGTTTCTCCATTTAATTTAATTTAATTTTTATTTTTATTTTATTTTCAAAATTTGTCGGTGTCATACTGAATTACATTAGGCAAAGTGAATTTCATACACTTAGTTTTTTTAGCATTCAGTAGAAGATTATTGACGGTAAACCAATCAAGTACTCTCGATAGAGATAAGTTTACATCGTCGTAATTAGCTTTAGATCTGTCAACTTTGAATATTATAGAAGTATCATCCGCGAATAGAACTAAATTACATAAGTTTTCCACGAAAAAGGGAAGATCATTAACGTATACCAGAAACAAAAAAGGGCCAAGTATCGAACCCTGCGGCACCCCCATGTCAATAGTAGATCCCAAAGACCTCTCACCACCGACCTCAACCCTTTGAACTCTATTGGATAAGTAAGACTGAATAAGATCCAGTGCTTTATTTCGAATGCCGTAATGCTTCAATTTGGATATTAAAGTACCATGATTTACGCAATCAAAAGCCTTGGACAGATCGCAGAATACTCCGATAGCATTCTGTGCGTTCTCCCAGGCTTCCAATATGTGCTTTAAGAGCAAGGTTCCAGCATCGGTTGTAGATCGACCTTTGGTAAATCCAAACTGATTATTATGAAGTAGCCCATTATGGTTGAAGTGTGTCAATAGTTGAGAAAGAATAATTTTTTCAAAGATTTTAATTAGCGCGGGCAATACAGAAATCGGTCTATAATTCGCTGGATCTCTAACATTTCCAGACTTGAACAAAGGAATTAATTTACTGTATTTCATAAGATCAGGAAATAGTCCTTCATCAACACAACTATTGAAAACATGGGCTAAACACGGAGCGATATCAATGATTATCGCACCTAGAACTTTTGTCGATATTCCCCATAGGTCTTCAGTATTCTTTATGTTTAGTGACTTAAATGTTTTTAGAATACTATCTGCATTAACGTATCCAAAGCCAAACACGACTTCACATTTTTCAACACTTGACTCTAATAAAGAAGTCGCTCTAGCGGCTGAAGAGTTTAACGCTTGGGTTACAATTTTAGGTACACTAGAGAAAAAACTATCAAATGCATTTGCAATATCAATATTATTTGTCAGTATTTTATTTTCTAAGTTCAGATTTATATCTTTAATCCGGATTTTAGATTTTCCTGTTTCATTATTTATCAGTTTCCAAGTAGCCTTAATTTTATTGGAAGATTTTGCAATTTTATTTCTTAAATGCATCGATTTTGCTGCACGACAAACTTTTTTGAAAGTTTTGGAATAATTCTTTACGTAAAAGATAAACGTAGGATCGTGTAGCATCGACTCCCTAGTTGCGTATAGATCATATAATTTATTCCTACTTTTATAAATACCTGGTGTAGCCCATTCAGCAAATCCAACACGTGCTTTAGTTTTACAAGTTTTTAAATTAAAAATATTACTGTGTGCCTTATTGATAACATTTGTTAAAATAGTAAAAATTTCATTAGGGTCATCCATGCATGGAACTAGAGACATTTGAGATTTAATACTGGCCTGGAATTTCTTAATACGGCTCTCATTGATAGGCCGGTAAGTGAATTCTTGGGGCTCATTTTCTAAGTTACAAGTAAATAAGGCACTGTGACCATAATGATCTGAACTTAACTTAACTTAACTTGTTTTATTTTCATTAACTTAATCTACGTAAACATATATGGGTTTGAGATCTCCTTTTAAGTATGAAGATACCTGTGGTAGAGATGAACTAAAACGTTTAATTACTGATTTATTAATTGGAATATTACTGCAATAAATATTATCTAAACAGGTGGCGGAAGTCAGCGTCACCCTTGAAGGTTCATCAAATAGATGTTTGAGATTAAAACATTTAAATAAATTTATAAGTCTCTCAGATAAGGGATTAACCGGAATATCTATATTAAAATCGCCGCACACTATTAACATTTTATGACAGACAAAAATTTTTAACAATACTTCTTCCATAGTGGATTCAAATATAGCTTGGTTCGCATCGGGGGGACGGTAAACGCACACAACGATATGCCGCTCCAACTCAACCCACGATAGCTCAATAGTCCTCTCAATACTGAGATTTGCGATATCTTTACGTTCCTTGCATTTTAAAGTATTTTTAACAATAATCAAAGAGCCACCACGTATGGCGTTCTTACGTTTGTAGGAACTAACAATATTAAAATTCTGGAAATATGGGAGTAACCCAAATTGTAATATCCAGTGTTCAGTAACACACATAATGTCTACATTAAAATGACTTAAAAATAATTCTACTTCTAAGACTTTGCTGGGCAGGCCTTGTATATTTTGGTGGACACTATGAAGTGTGCCTGACTGTCCCATTGTCGGTGTGGTCAGTTTAAATGATTGTTAGCTGACCTTATAGCTTGTATACCCTCATTAGTACTACTACTAATTAAAGGTTCGTCAGTGAAGTGCGTTATAATACTTATAACGGGATCATAAACAATAAATTCTAACAATTTAGCAATTATCAATTTACTACGTTTACAAAGATACACAGTATCATTAGTCAAAATAAAATTACTAATGAAATCATAAGTTTCAAAATACAAAACGTCTCTATGACGACAAGTCAAATTATATAAAATTAAATTAAGATTAAAAATCTTGTTATTATCCTTTGCACTCAATGATTTAGAGTAGGAGTAGGTATATCAAGTCGAAAGAACTTACTCGCATCTCAATACGTTTAAGCAAATAATATAATGCGTTAGCATCCTAGAATTCTGCCTAATAATACCCTATTAGGTGACTTAAGAGGTTTTTTTAGGGTTCCATACCTCATAAGGAAAAATGGAACCCTTTTGGGATAACTTCGTTTTCCGTCTGTCCGTCCGTCTGTCCGTCTGTCCTTCTGTCAATACCCTTTTTCTCAGGAACGCGTGGAGGTATTAAGTTAAATATATTATATCAAATACGTAGGTCTACCGTCCCTTAGAGCTCTAAAAATATCGTGATTCTAAGTCAACGCAATTAAAAAATTAGGCCATTTATACGACATATTTCGATTTTCGCAAATAAATCAAAACCTATAGGATACTTCCCGTTGACCTAGAATCATGAAATTTGGCAAGAAGCAAGGTCTCACAGCACAAGTAAAGGAAAAAGTCCGAAAATTTTTCAATCCGACTATCTTTTCAGAGCAATGATGGTGCTTACTTAAACTCGAGTAATTTTTATTATTCTGGTAAACATGAGATTGTATGGAAGCCTCAGTGCACGAGTCAGACTCCCACTTGTCCCTTGTTTTTATTTTACAAAAATCGCATACCTAGGCAAAAAAAAATCTATGATTCACTATGGATTTTCAAGTTTGAGAATAAATCATCTAGCCCCAAACTAAACAGAGCTTGTATTATGGGTAACTATGACAGATATATTAATTAGATCCTTTTTTTTGTAAATACATACATATTATATATAGAAAACACCCAGACCCGAACAAATATTTGTAGAACATACAAACATTTATCACGCAGCGGGAATCAAACCCGCAACCTTCTGCGTCTCAGGCGGGCCTTCACCCACTGCGCCACAGAGGTCGTCAGAATGATAGTAGTATCATCGAAGAAACAAGTCGATCGTAGACGGCTCATTGAATAACTTGATTAACTATTAGTTAGTGCGGGCAGCGGCCAGCCAGCGGACAGCTGAGTCACACTTATGCGTCCATTTTTAGTTGTGCTATCGTGTTGGTAGAGGTTCTCTACCGTGATTTGAACTATGTAGCGTTTGTGTCGCCCGGCAACGGCGTTCATAATTTACTGTCTAGTCTACTAAAATTTTATATTTATTATAAAATGTATGTGTAATAAGTGTTGTTATCGTTATGAAATGTACCTACATAACGACTTATTTTAAATTAAGAAAAAAAACGCGTATGCAAAATTTGTACTTCGTCAAAGCAACGCGTGACCAGAGAGCTGGCTCTTTCTGGACCAATGCTTTAGCATGCGTGGCAATGCAGCCAGCATTTTGAAAACGCTTCCATCTGGTAGTAATCTGGAAAGTTAACATATCTATAGATCGTTTGCAACGGTTTTTAGATAGCATATGCTACTTGTAATAGTTAGGAATTCTGGTAGATGTCTAAATACATTTTACCTAACTTCTTAAAACTTCTAAGAAGATCCATTTTAGATATTTAGGTAAGGTACTAGATTAAATAAACAGTGAATAAAAAACGAATTAATTGTCAAAATTGCGGTTTTGACTTGATAATTACGACTTGAGCGGCGTTGTTAGCTAGCCGACGATAAGTCCCGATCGATCTATAGGGATCGAAATTAAAAAGGAGTATAGGTTATATTATATTTTAATAAGTTTTTACGTACCTAGTACGCACCAGGTACAACCGTTATTTTTTATTTAATAAAGAAAAATACTTACAGCAGGTTTTTGAAGTATATTCGATTTCGCTTCGATTCAATTTAGATTTGAGTTTATTCGAGTGTGATGATAAAATTCCTTTTCTAAAGTCTCTCAACTGAATATTTCCATTTCAAACGAGTACTAAACGTTTGTTTAAATTTTAAAAATATATTAAATGTATTGTAAATGTACATTGGTACCCACCTAGTTACCTTTGGTGTGACGGATGACGAATGTGAGACCTTGGGATAATTCGTTGCTCCCATCATGGCATAACATAGTATAAAAACTATTTACACCCACGTAATCACAAAATCTTACCATTACACTAGAACAAAGTGGGGATATGAAAAGTGGTTTTTATTAAGTATTTAATTTTATCAACGTATCTTCATTGCTAACCTAGGTCACCTATCTTTTATAATTAAGCAATCCACATAATATTCGCTCGCTCGTTCGAAAACAAGCATTTTAGATTAGCAATAAAATTGAACATATTTTTTTCTCTACCTACTTAAAATTATTGACTCAATCAGCCACTACATTATCTTAGCTACTTACTAAAGTATCGATTCATAATCTCAAACTTAGAATTGTACCTAGTACCTACCAATAATCGAGTCGTACGTAGGTAGATCTGTACCTACCTACAATCTGTTACAGAACTGACTGACAAGCGACATAAAAAACGGTGATATTATTTTTTTGTTTTGTGAAATGAGACTCTGAGTAAGAGATTTGGCAAATAAAAAAAAGATTATTAAAAGTTTTATTGTTAATTCGAATTCGCAAAAACATTCTAATAACGACGACCTTTGTGGCGCAGTGGGCGAAAGCCCGCCTGATACGCAGATGGTTGCGGGTTCGATTCCCGCCACGGGACATTGTCTCGGGTCTTGGTGTTCTATGTATAATATGTGTGTATTTACAAAAAAAAAGTATTTACGTAATATATCAGTCATATAGTTCCCATAATACAAGCTCTGCTTAGTTTGCGGCTAGATGATGCTGTGTGAAAAATGTCCAGCATTATTATTATAACATACGAATCACAAAACTTTCGAATATTTGCAAGCCCTAAGTAAAGCTATCGGTTTTTTGTTTGAACACACTAACTAATATCTGGAACTAAGTAACAGTCGGATTGGATAGCCCAATTCTTGAGAAAGGTTATAGGCTATTTAACATCTCGCTACAACCCTAAGGAGCCGAGAAATCTCAAGTGCCAAGGAGGCCGTATCACAGCTAGTAAATAAATATATGTAGTTTTCGTCTGGCCTAACAATGATTATTTTATTTTAATTATTTATTTTGTATGTAATGCAAATACCTAAGTTTTACTGATAAGGTGAATTATAAGTATTGTGGTATTGTCTTCAAAAGTCAGATTAGCACATCAGAAAGTAGCCATACAAATTTCAAACACAAAATCATTCAGTTAAAGTGTATAACCGCATACACAAGTCCATAGTGCTTGCGACATCCGCGCTAGTTAAAACTCCTTTTTTCTCACGTAAAGTCGTACGGTGACAAAAAAAACTTCAAATACGATAATTTTTAAAATAAAATTTAACTGTTTGTTGGCAATAAGTATAATATTTCCTGACACACAAGTGCTAAAAACATTCCAAGCGTATTGCCGACGTCTTTGAGTAGGTACCTATTTGTTTTCTACTTTACATCTTGATATTTGTTATTTCGAAGTAATTTAGGTAGAATATTTTAAAATGCATCACTCACAGATAATATATCGATCGTTAACATTTAATAAGGTGAGACGAGTATGTTAAAAATTTATAATACCAACTCTACATAAAAAGAGTTAAATAATGTACTTCAAATAATGACCAAGCTGTAGTAGATAATATGCTGCTTGAAATTAAAACTAATGTTATAATAATCGTTCAAAACATCGAAATATTTCGTAGTCATATTTCATCAATTTGTAAAAAATAACAACGGGTCTAGGTTTTGCCTGTAAAATAGAAAATAACAAAATAAGTACCGACTGCTTTTTCGACGTGGACATGTACCAAATATAATGTTAAGACGTGCCTCTGACTACCACCTTCTAGATATCCTCACGGATCTATGTACTAAGTACATATATAACTATCTAAGGATGTCAATCATAAGTCATATACCTAACCTATATGTATAACAAACTAAGTGGTTAGGTACTTACCTATCTGCTACCATATTATGTTTATAACAATAATGTATGACATTTAAATAATAATGTTTTTAGCAAGTTAGTCTTTGTTAGAATGATATAAAAAAAAAATAAAAAAAAAATAATGCTGGACATTTTCACACAGCATCATCTAGCCCCAAACTAAGCAGAGCTTGTATTATGGGAACTACATGACTGATATACTACTTATATACATTTTTTTTTGTAAATACATACATAATATACATAGAAAACACCCAGACCTGAGACAAATATTTGCAAATACAAACATTTGTCCCGTGGCGGGAATTGAACCCGCAACCTTCTGCGTCCCAGGCGGACCTTCGCCCACTGCGCCACAGAGGTCGTCAAAACCTTTTATTAAATTAATAAAAGGAGGTACTTTTTTTAAATTAATTAAATTATCCTAGTTAAATATTTTATAATAAAAGCAAACCATAATTATTTTTAAATCTCATACCTACCTATATAATTATATCGCTATTTCATTTTATTATTTTCCCTCAGCAATTTATACAATTTTGTTAATTAGTGCCCACGAAACCAGTTTTAATTCTATTACTTTTGTACTAGAGCTACCTTTTTCACTTGCTTGGCATGGCAGTGTCTGAAATCCGTGGCCGACCCACCCAGTCCAGTCCAGTCAGTCAGTAACGTTACCACGTCAGTCTGTGTTCGCTAGTCGTAGCGACTGCGCTACTCTTAAAAAATATTGAGCCGCCGCCATCTTGTAAACAAGATTAAAAATTATTATTATTCCTTGGATTTACTGCCGTAAAGTGATTTGCAAAAATATCAGATATTTAATTTTAAAATAATATTATTTTATGCACTTAATATTTTGTGTCTAAATTTAGTATTTGTTTCAAGTAGGCCAGCTATTGATTTAAATGAAATTAGCATGAAAAATGCAATTTGAGAGTTAATGTTAAACGAATCGGGCCGTCTCGACGAAAACAACTGAGCGAAATTGAAAGGATGAAGAAACAAATGGGTATGATTGTTATTTATTTTTGAAAAGTTTTTTAAACATCGTGTTTGTATAAAAGATTGTTTCAAATAGCATACAGTCATACGATAGCCCTGACCTATTAATTATTGTTCTTTAGGTATTTTTACACTTTCGTTTGTACCGAACTAGGTATGTATACCTACTACAAGAAACATAACTATAATCTACTTTGATATGATTTAAAAAAGTAGAGACACATGTACGGGAATCGAACTTGCGCACTTTCGTTTCGCTAACGACAATATTTCCGCAGTTAAATTGAATGTTATCTGATAAAAATCGCACTGCTTACTTGCAGCTGGGCCATTTTTGATGAAACTTTTTGTAACAGGTTCTACCTAGGCTCGTATGCAAGTCATGCAACAAAATAAAATAAATAATCGTAGTTAATGAGGTTCAGTAAATTTGTTACGTTACTGAGGAAAGAGGAAAATAAAACTGTATCTAGCGAGTTTGACTTATGTGGGTTAGAGATATTATATTAAGGGTTGGTAGGTATTTTTTTAACTAATAGTTAAGATCTTTAAAAGTAAGTAGGTATTAATCAGTGTAATTAATTACTTTTACCTACCTAGTATAATATTAGGTATAATACCTGTTCTTTTACCAATGCCTGGTCGATCTGGAAGGTAGGTAGACAGCGACCGCGGAAGTGGGGGACAGAGGGGGCCAAATGCCCCCCCTAAAATCACATAGGCATAGGCCAAGCCAAAGCTGGAGATTGAAGGGGTGACCAAAGAAATTTGCCCCCCCCCCTCTGCCCCCGTCACGGATTACTTCCACGGTCCCTGTAGGTAGATACCTACCTACTACACTTACCTATTTATCTTCGAAGCTACAATACAAAATACTGATAATACCTAGGTAGGTCTATTATAAGAAAAAAACTAAATAAGGTATCTAGGTAGGTAGCTACCTCTTCCTATATTTTTTTTATTTATAGGTATTTCGAACATACAAATTATTTCTGATCCTTTTTATGGGAATACAGACAAAGACCAACATAGGTATAGGACATGTACAAAGGTGAGCTTAACCCTAATAATTGTTTTCTTCCAGCAAACTTTTAAGGATTGGGAAAGCTAATAAATAGTGAGGGGAAAGAAGTGCTGTATATTAAATAAGTACCTACTTACAAAATGAAAGTTTTTTGTTTATTCTAAGAATGGCGTGTAGGACACAAAATTTTAACAATAAAATAGGTAGGTATATACGTAGGTAGGTATAAAGTTGTTCTATTTTTTGATTATTGTCTATTTATACAATAACATTTCGCTTAGCTAAAAATACTATTTAAAGGGGTAAAGGGGGAGGAGGGGGAGGGGGAGGAGCGGAGGGGGAGGGGGTAAACCTAATAGGGAGCTCGATAGCTTGACCTTAAATCATAAAATGGTAGCAGCTAGGTACCTATCTGTTTGCAGACAAATTTAAATGGATTGAAAAACCAAGCCGTACCGATGATTCAATTTTAGTATGATCAAGATAGATTCTATTTTAAGACTTCGGTCAATAAAAGGTATGCAGTTCTTTTCGTTATTATTATTAATTCAACATTACTCATAAACATACATTAATTTGGATAAAAGCGGACGTATTTCTTCTATTTATTAGTGAGTCATTTGGGTCACTGATATTAATAATACCATGGGTTTATATTGAAGAGCTGCGTCGGCCTATGGTCGGTACCCCGACTTTCGATCCAGAGTTCATGGGTTCGAAACCGATCGTGCACCTATGGATTCCGTTTGAAAAGCGAATATAAATTACGTGCTCAAAACGGCGAAGGAAAACATTTTTAGAAAATTGACATGTCCTAGCAATAAAAATTAAGAGGCAGGTTATATTTGTCAATAAAAAAAAACACGCTCAGTGTGAATTCCCATGATGGTCATCATTGATATCCTCATAGGTAGTAGGGGGTGGGGGGTAGTCAGAGACACGTCTATACATTATATTTGGCACATGCCCGCGTTTTTCAAGTAGTTATTTTTCCACGTGACGAGTTGCAAGCCCATCGCAGCTTATTGACGACCTCTGTAGCGCAGTGGGCGAAGGCCCGCCTGAGATGCAGGAGGTTGCGGGTTCGATTCCCGCTGCGGGACAAATATTTGTATGATTTGCAAATATTTGTCTCGGGTCTGGGTGTTTTCTATGTATCATCATCATCATCATCATAGGCCTTATACATCTATAAAAGATGATTTAAGCAACATCCGTTTCCGAGGTGCGGCACTTACGCAAATGACTAGTAAGGCCGATACGGGAGCGACAGCTACAATATGAATATACATATTATACAATATCTATGTATAATATGTATGTATTTACAAAAAAATGTATAAGTAGTATATCAGTCATTTAGTTCTCATAACACAACGTTGTGTGAAAATGTCCAACATTATTATTATTCTACATTATTATTGGAAAAATATTTTCAAATTTTTGGAGAACACGCCAAAAATTTGAAAATATTTTTTTTTTGTTACATCCAAAAATTCCCTAGGTATCCCTCGATTATGATGGAACTGTATTAAATGTATGACGTATCTGTTAAAAAAAATAAACTATAGTAATTTATCAGATCAACCTCGAGGTTTCTGCCACTAGGACAAAAAACAGGATGAAATTACACATTTATTGGATTTACCATTTCGCAGATAAACTTACAAAGGTTTTGTAGGTATGCGAGGGGTAACTAAATATGGATTATCTGGAATTATTAGAAAAAATATACCGGATGTAATAAGACTACTCCCGAAAACTTCGGGTAGTGAAAGTACCCACATTTCAGCCAAGTAGGTATTGAACTTTAGTATGGAACAGCAGATTTTTTTTTCGCGTTCGCAGTGTTGATTCCATAGTAAAAGTTGTTCGTATTGATGGGTACTTTCACCTCCCGAAGTTTTCGGGAGTAGTCTTTTTACACCCTGTATTATGAATTGTCAAAAATGAATTAATTGTTTCTTAACATATTCTCCATTGGCGTTAACACTTTTTCGTACGAATAAACAAATTTTGATAAAATTTAAGGCACTTCTCGGAAACATGTTTCTTATACTCTTCGACAGCCTCTTCTGCTGATGAAAATCGTTGACCGCGTATTGGGTTCTTAATTTTCGGAAACAGAAAGAAGTCACAAGGTTCCAGCCTACTAGCATGAAGACCCGAAACAACGCTTTGTCTACCGCCGAGAAGACAAAAAATATATGGTCCCTCTTTTTTTGTTTGACAGAATAGGCGACATATATAGTTTTTGTCTTCTCTTTCGTAGACAAAACTTTGTCTTGGGTGCTCATGCTAAGCGGAGGTCGGTACTGTATGCAGGATCGCTCACAAGTTCCACGTTTTTCACCTTCAAAATTTATTTGTCGGTCTGGCTGTGTAAGATTTGGCATTGGCCTCGATTCTGTAGTACACTGACTAAACTAAATTTAAACTGTCGCTCTCTTTTACTGATAGTGCCAGCAAGAAAGAGATAGCTACAATTTTAGTGCTGTCAAATTAGTCAGATTTAAGTTTTCCATACAAATTTGGTCGTGATATCAAAACATGCTGACTATAAACACGAAGAAAAGCGGCACGTAAATTGATTTGACAGCAGCACACAGCACTAAAATTGTAGCTATCTCTTTCTTGGGTACACTATCAGTAAAAGAGAGCGATAGTTTAAATTTAGTTTAGTCAGTGTACTACAGAATAGAGGCCATTGGCATGGTACGGATTTAAGGTAATTTTTACGGAGTTCGTCAATAACTTCCGACAAACAAGTAATAAATAATATAATAATAAATAATGCTGGACACAAAGCATCATCTAGCCCCAAACCAAGCAGAGCTTGTATTATGGGAACTACATGACTGATAAACTACATATATACTTTTTTTTGTTGTAAATACATATACATAGAAAACACCTAGACCCGAGACAAATATTTGCAGATAGTCAAGTCATTGCTAAAGCAGCAAAATCAATCACAATTAACTATACGACGATTCTCCAAAGCAAAAGTAACCACGTGTCGTTTCATTAAAAAAAGAAGTAATTATACGCTTAGCGGCATTTTTCAGGCGCGTTACTTTGGTTTGGTTTCGGCTCATCTTGAAAGATCCAAACGATTGCTGCTTTGTTTCGGGGGCGTAGCTATAAATTCAAGTTTCGTCACCTTTTAGGTACTAGACATGAGTTCGATATATCGAAACGTAACTTATATCGGATATGGGTTAGATATCATACCATATCGATATTTATATCCACATAACATGAAAACTAATCAAAACCTCAACTGTTACTAAAGACAAGAACAAAACGAAAACTTCACAAACCAAACGAAACGACGTATGGAGTGAATATGACGGTAACATTAGCCATAAATGACATCAATGTACTAAATAACTGTATAAGTTTGCGTTTGTCGTTTCGTTGTTAGTTTGCTTATCTAAAAATCATGTTAACGTTTGAAACCCCTACGACTGATATCGATATCTGAAAACCGTTTTCTATATCGATATGCTAACTGTACCTATATCGGTTACGTAACCGTTTGCAGGAAAAAACGAAAACGCCCATGTCTATTAGGTACTGTACCTCGTGTGTTCATAAGTTTTGAGACGAACTTATTTAATTAATTTAAAAAGAAAGTAATTCATGCAACCTTTTTTAAACTTTTAAAATTTTAAATTTCGAATGTTTTGAATCAGAAAAAATATACATTTGAATATTTGTTTCATTCTCCGTGAAAATGGCGCCAACAAAAGATTTGCGTGCGACTGTAATTTCACTGTTTCAAGCAGGAAAAAAACCAATGCAAGTTTTTAGTGAAATCCAAAGTTTGGGATGTAGTCGGAACTTTGTGTATTATACCATAAAGAGGTACAAGGAGACCGGCTCTTTAGAAGACCGTGGAAGATGTGGCCGCTCGCGGTCTGTAAGGACGCCCGCCAACATCAAAGTAATCAGAGAGCGAATTCGTCGCAACCCTTGCCGGACTCAAAAGAAATTAGCTCTGCAGACCAACATTTCGCGAATATCGGTGAACAGGATACTTAAATATGATCTTAAACTAAAGGCCTACAGTCGAAGGAAAGTGCATTATTTAAACGAGCGTCTTCGTAAATTGCGACTGGAACGATGTCGGAACCTATTGAAGAGACACGATCCAAAAAATATCCTGTTTACCGATGAAAAGATCTTCACGGTGGAAGAAAAGTTTAACCGGCAGAACAATAAGGTTTACGCCAGAAGTGCAAAGGACGTCCAGCCATCTGTACGCAATGTCCATCGCACTCATCATCCAGCAAGTGTGATGGTTTGGTGGGGTGTTTCCTACGAGGGGGTTACTTCGCTTCATTTTTGCCAGCAAGGCGTCAAGGTGAAGGCACAAAATTACCAAACCGACATATTGGAAGCGGTGGTTAAACCATTAAATGATACGCTATTCGCTGGAAAATACTGGGTTTTCCAACAGGACTCTGCTCCCTCCCATAAAGCTAAGACTACCCAACGTTGGCTGGAGGCCAATTTGCCAGGCTTCATTCGGAGCGAAGATTGGCCCTCGTCAAGCCCTGACTTGAATCCTTTGGATTATTCTTTATGGACGGAATTGGAGCTGAGGGCATGCAGAAAGTCTCACCCAAACCTGGATTCTCTCAAGCGAGCCCTTATTAAAGAATCGAAACGGATTCCCATTGAAAAGATTCGTGCCGCCATAGATGAATGGCGCACGCGTTTGAAGGCCTGCATTGAATGCAAAGGCGGCCATTTTGAATGATTTATTTTTAAATACAGATCTAGATGTCAGTAGTTTTAATTTTAATATCCAATAAATGAATACTCAACTTAGCTCCAAAAATATTTTAGTTTTACTGTGTCTCAAGACTTATCAACACACGAGGTATGTTCCACACCAAATTTGATGCCTTTTCGTTGAATCTGGTAAGCATGTCATTGGAGCAATTGACGCTGTCCGTTTTTTTGAGTTTCTGTCAAATTGTGAGGGATCCATCGCAAGCACATTTTTTTCACCAAATGTTTGTGCAGGATTGATTGTATCTGACTCGTGCCTATGATTAAGGATGCCTATATCTCATGGTAAGTCACATACCTATATGTTTCGATCATCGACGTTTTTGTTGTTCACGTCGGTCTTGTATATATCTGTGTTTCGGTGGACGGGCGACAATCACGAAATTCGTCACTGAGATAGACAAGAGCGCGCTTGAATTTTGCAAAACGCTATAAATAGTCGTCATGCATGGTGCTTCATCGCCAAAAGCCGTTTGAAGCCAAGAGAGGCTCTGCTGAGCTGTCATATTACACATAAATCGTAGTAAATACTACTAACGAAAATTTTCGCAAGTCTAATCAATGGTGATGTAGACACGCAATTTTTAAAATGACGCCAGCATATAAAAATAAATGACAGCTATATGAAACAAACTGTTTTCTACAGTCAAATATTTATATTTTCAAATATTGTACCTAATTACTTTTTAAATATTGTTTATGTAAGTGTCATTTACTTATACAATACAGCTGGTCATTTTTCCACATTCTCTAGCCTCAAAGTAAGCAAAGCTTATGTTATGGGCACTACATGACTGATATAGGTACAACTTAAATATTTTTTTTTATAAATACATATTATGCAAAGAAAATACCCAGATCCGAGTAAATATTTGCAGATCATACAAACAGCGGGAATCGATCCCGCAACCTTCTGCGTCTCAAGCGGGCCTTCGCCCAAAGCGCCGCGGACGTCGTCAAAAAAAATGGTTTGCATGTTTCGCAGATATTTGTTCTAGATGTTGTGGTATATCAGTACTCGTATTTCCTGATACCCACGATACAGGGAATCCAAGGGTGGGGTCAGAACATTGTTGATGTATCTTTTGGATGTTTTTTTTTTGTAGACTTTGTCGCCACAAACGTTATATATCATCCCTAGTAAGTCTGTGGCCACAAGTCACTAGGGGGATGGAAATATACGTCAAGGTTTTTTTTAATTACCTCGTGATTTGAGTATTTTTTAAATCCTACTAGGTGTTCTAGGTATTACTGGATGGATGTTTGTTACTCTTTCACGTAAAAACTACTGAACGGATTTTAATGAAACTTTATGGTAATATAGCTTATACATCAGAATAAAACAGGTACTTGTATTCAGGGATTTAAAAACCGATTCCTGACGGTAACCTTTTGAAACGGTTATCTTTAGTTTCGGCTACCGTTACAAACGGTAACTGAAATAAAACGATATTTACACTTTTCATAACGATTATCTAATGAAATGGTAACCGTAACTAAACACCGAAACAATTCGGTATTTAGTTTCGGTATTTTTTGAAAAGTCCGCCCTCGAAAATTCGAATGTCGCTTGTGGATTGTGTGTACAAGTTAATCTGTGGTGCGTGCGCGGCGCGTGCCCCCGTCTCCCCCCATAGCTCCGGCCGCGGTTTCTCGCGTGAGTTGTGACTTGTATGACGACGGACTGTCGACACTAGTGACACTAGTTAACGGTCAGTCGCCCGCCACATCTCGCTCGTCCATTTGCGTGCACCATCTACTCATCCAACCGACGGCGATTTTTAATCAATATGGTAATTGGTTACGTAGATACCTACTCATATGTACGAGTAGGTGAAACATAAGGATCTTTGTAAGATCTGCAAATATTTGTCTCAGGTCTGGGTGTTTTTCTATATATAATATGTATTTATTTACAAAAAAAGTATATAAGTAGTATATCAGTCATGTAGTTCCCATAATACAAGCTCTGCTTAGTTTGGGGCTAGATGATGCTGTGTGAAAAATAACCAGCATATTTATTTAAGGCTGATCGGAACATTGTTATGGTTATATAGTGTATGTTGGTAGGTAATTAAATAGGTAGGTAATATATAAACAACCCTCAATCAATAATATTTTTTATTTATATTCTACTAATATTGCGAAATAAATTACCGTAAATGCGAAAGTACGGATGATTAGATGTTTGTTAGTAAGTATCTTTGTAACGGCTGAACGGAAATGGATAGAAAATTTAGAATAAGTATAGTTTGTGACCTAGAATATAAGATTGGCTAGTTTTTACCCGGGTAAAAACTAGCCAATGTATTTATAAAATTACAATAGATCTGGATTTGACCTTATAAGAATAACATTTTTCAATAATCGGTCCAATAACCTATTCCGTAAAGGCGTCAATATAAATTTCAATGACGAGAAAAGTCTTTCAACTGTCACTTGAGTGGCTGGTACGGCCAAGACAACAAATGCTAGTTCTGCAAGATCTTTGCAACTAAAAGTTTTGGCATTCCAATAGGCCAAAACGTCTTCGCTGGCTTTAAGCTTGGGACTACTACTAAATTCAGCCAAAAGTAAGTCTAGGTTAACCCTGACGTCGGTTCCAGACCGCATTCTTTGAGTTTCCTCTAAAATGTTGTCGATGAAGTCGAGATCTTCGATGTAGCTGTTTTGACTTTTAGCTTGAGAAGCGGTGGATCGTGTGTTGCTATTTGAACAGCTACTCGTAGCAATGTCTTCTGTGACTTCATGTTGAATAGCGGCCTCAGAAAGATTTGCAATCCGACGATGGGTTTTTTTCAAAATATGTCGTGCCTTGTCTTTTTGCTCTTCCGATAACACGACGTTTATTCGGGGGTCCATAAAAGTTGCGGCCAGGAAGGCGTCGTTCGTCAGTAAGCCTACTTGACGCACTTCCATAGCTGACAAAATTTCTTGGCTTAAAGTAGTGTGTATTCTTCCTATTTTTTCTTTACAGATCATCCAGACTAAAAAGAAATCTCCCATCGTTAACCGCTCGCATTGTAGTCTTCTTGTAGCCTCTTCAGCCGGCTTCAAACTAGCGAGTACCTCCTGTAGTTTGATCCACATTTCTTCAGTCATTATTTCCCGGATTTCAGTACGACTCAGGCATATTTCCTTTAAATTTAGTAAACTCTCCAGCATGTAATAAGTTGATGACCAACGAGTAGTACAGTCTATTACTGGCTTATTCATATTAGCATTTTTTATTAAAATCTTCATAATTGGCCGGCGTAGCAGTCGCACAGCATGGCGGCACATTTCTATTATGGTCTCGGACTCTTGGTCATTATTAAGACCATCTTTTACTGCAAGTTGCAGGGTATGCGCCGCACATGGCACAGAATGAATTTCCGAATTCTGTGTTAAAAAAGTCAGTTCCGGAATCTGAAAGTGATTGGGACTATCTGTTTCATTTTCTGAATCATCGTCACTGCCGAGAACTGAAACCTCTGTAAGAGATTCATTTAAAAGCCTCGTAGCCCTCAAAAAATTAGAACCATTATCTGTGGTTATCGAAAACACATTCGAAAGATCTATGTGGTAGTCGGACAAGACTTCTAGCAAGGTTTCTTTGATATGTTCTCCAGTTTGTCGGCTAAACATTTCAATGAGTGCCAAATTTCGGATGACGATTTTTCCGCTAACTACGTACTGTGCGTTAACGCCAATAAATTGCCGATCAGCACAGGTAGCCGAATCCATTTTTAATGAAATCAGTTTGTTTTTAACTTCTTTTTGTATTTTCTCTTGAATTTCATACCCTTTTTCCATACATAACTGTTTTATGCCTTCGGCGGTTATAATATTCACACTAGATGTTTGTGGTATAACATTTGCAATTATATTTTGAAAAGCTTCATCATTCATGAGGGAAAAAGGCCGGCCATGTACAGTTACAAGTCTTACACAATTTTCAACTACTCTAAGCGTTTTTTCTTCTTCAGTCTTTGATTTCGGTTTATTAGAATTCTCATTTTCTTTGTTTTCATTAATTCTTACAATTTCCTTGTATTGAATTTTATGTTTTGTAGATAAATGAGCTAATAGGTTTGTTGCATGGTGGCCCTGAAATGAAAATAATTTATTGTACTAAATAAAAAAATACAAGTAAAACGAATATTGTAAGGAGCTGCTTAGGCGATACAAGAAAAAAACCAGCCAACGTAAGTAGTAGGTATCATTTTGGGGTACTTTTCGAATCCCGAATTCAAACTATCCAAAGTCCCTGTTCACGTATGATCGGTCCATCTAGGTAGGTACTAGTTTCTGCCCACTGCTTCGCCCTCGTGGTACCCGGATAAAAGATAAATCGAACGAACTATACCCATTCTAAATTTCATTCAAATCTGTTCAGCCGTTGCAAAAACTTTGTAACAAATATACAAACTTTCACTTTAGTACCTAGCAAGATAGGTAGGTACATTTTAATGTTTGCCGATCGGCTTGGAACCTCTACATTGCAACTAAGTATCTACACCTGATCAGTAAGCGTTTACCTACATTTAGATTGATCAATATGTACTAGGCTCTACCCTGCCAAATAGGTACGATCTACTTAGATATTTACTTTTTTGATACCTATGAGAGTGCAAATAAGTAAGAAGGGGGTAGGTACTACGAAATACGTAAGTTACACGCTCATCAAATAAGGCTAATGACCCCTTAGGTACCTACGTAGGTAGGTAATACCTTTTAGGTACCTACTTACAAAGTTAGTAGGTAAGTAGTAAGTAGTTAGTAAGTTTATTTATACTTATATTATATTATTTATTAGGTAATGGTGCTTAGCTTACCTTTAGATTTTTTTTACAGAGCTCACAAGTACTTTTATCATCTTTATCGTCGGTACGAAAGTACCGATACACTGCATTCGTTCTTTTTCTCGGCATCCCTATCACTAGGTTTAGTTAGACACACACAACACAATAATTTAGGTATAAAAGTTTTACGGAACTCCTCAAGAAAGGCGACGAGCTAGCTAGTGGAATATGCGTGAGCGACTGACCACTGAACTGAGCAAGTAGGTAATCACTCACTACGAAAAGTTGCCATAAATCACAAATGGCGCTAGCGAAACGAATACGCGCACTTTACCTACCTAACTCGGGCGCAGCGCGGGTATTTTAAAAACACGTGTCACGGGTTGCAAGTACCGATATGATTTCGGTTATTTGAACCGCTAAAACGTTTACATAAATATTCCTGTTACCGATATTTCATTGCGGTTTATACCGAAATCGTTTCGGTATATACCGATACCGTAAAAACCCTGCTTGTATTACCTGTTTTATTCTGATGACGACCTCTGTGGCGCAGTGGGCGAAGGTCCGCCTGGGACGCAGAAGGTTGCGGGTTCAATTCCCGCCACGGGACAAATGTTTGTATCTGCAAATAGTTGTCTCAGGTCTGGGTGTTTTCTATGTATATTATGTACGTATTTACAAAAAAAATATATAAGTAGTATATCAGTCATGTAGTTCCCATAATACAAGCTCTGCTTAGTTTGGGGCAGATGATGCTATGTGAATATGTCCAGCATTATTATTATTATTATTATTATTAATATTTATGACATAGGCTACTTTTTATTCGGGTATCACGCGGGTGAAGCCGTGGGCAGAGGCTAGTATTACATATTTGCGTAACGGTCTCATGGACGCGAAGAGATTCTAACTGAAGAACTTATTTTTATTATTATAAAATTCTTTATTCCACAAAAAAAAGAGTGTACAAAAGGTGGGCTTAATGCCAAAAGCATTTTCTACCTTCCAACCTCACAGGTATACAAATAGGGTTGGCGTGCTACCCTAAAAATAACAAAAAGAAAGGATGAAAAGTTAAAGGTAGGTAGATATATAACATAATTATAGGAAACAGCTGACTATCTTTATCTATTACTATTACTTTACTAATAATAATATAATAATAATATTATAAAGAGAAAATATTTTTTTGTTTGTTTGTTTGTACCAAATAGGCTCCGAAACTGCTAGACCGATTGTAACAATTTTTTCACTAATAGAAAGCTAAATTATCAGGAAGTAACATAGGGTATAATTTATTTTCAATAAATATAGAGATCCTTAAGGAAATTGTAAATGTAACCCAACCCAAAGTAGCAAAGTTTTTCCTATAAAATTCATTAATTGGCGTGCGCTGAGAAAACTATTGATGATACATAAAAATGATGTACTACATGATTAAAGAACTCATTATTACTTACAAAAAAGTCCGCGAGAGAATATATCTAACTATCATAGTTAAGTCACAATAACAGCCTTTGTGTTCTAAAATTTAATTAAATCGCGGGTAGAAACAAAAGTTGGTTACATTCGTATCGTAGTATTAATTCTTATTCAAATAAATAGTTTTATCGTCAAGGGTATTTACGTAGCAGGAAAATACTTTTTAATTCATTCGCTTCAGACATTTAATTTCGAAATTATCACGAGTATAAAATCGAAACTTACGGGTGAAACCGCGGGGCATAGCTAGTACTCTATATTATTAATACATACTTATAAGTACTTACTTTATTTATTACATAGCCTAAATAAATCATAGTTAGGTATAACAACCCGCAACAATGTTGCCCCTATCACTTATCGTGGGTGATACTTTGCTACGTACAACTGACGACGATCGACCGAGCCGTGAGGAGTGAGGTTGATTTTGATATTATTCGTTACTGTTTGGGGAGATCTTTTTAGCGATTCGTCTTGCATTTATCCTACTAATATTATAAACGTGAAAGTTTGTGAGGATGTTTGTTACTCTTTCACGCAAAAACTACTGAACGTATTTTGATGAAACTTTACAGTAATATAGCTTATACAACAGAATAACACATAGGCTACTTTTTATCCAGTTACCACGCGGGCGAAGCCGTGGGTAGAAGCTAGTATGCTAGTCCTACTAATATTATAAACGTGAAAGTTTGTGAGGATGTTTGTTACTCTTTCACGCAAAAATTACTGAACGGATTTTAATGAAACTTTACAGTAATATAGCTTATACATCAAAATAACACATATGCTACTTTTTATCCGGGTACTACACGGGCGAAGCCGTGCGCGGAAGCTAGTTTGTTATCAATTTAAATTTAGTGCCTTTGGTGGAAGGCAAGGTTTAGTAAAAAGAAGTCCTTTTACTAAACGACTGAAATAAAAGGGATGGCGATATTTATAGTTTAGCTTCAAAATATGTAACAGAATTGCTACCTACTATTATTTGTTATATTGCCCTCGATTATATTGTCTCAATGTTATCGATCGCTCTCTTTCATTCACAGTAACAAGAAAAGAGATAGCAAAAATGATAGTATTATTAAATTTGACAGATTTATATTTTCCATACAATTTTCGTTGTGATTTCTAAATATGCTGACTATACCTAAACACGAAGAATAACGTAAACTAATTTGAGAGGAGCAAAATTCTTGCCGTCTCTTTCTTGCGTGCACTATCAGTAAAAGAGTGCGACAGTTTAAATTAAGTTTAGTTGACGTACTAGAGAATTGTGAGTTGTCTGTTTTTGTTTAGTGCTTGCAATAAAAAAACAATTTAAAAAAAGCTGCACTTCAATCAGTTCTGATGAAAAATACTTAGTAGTACATTACCTAAAGCACTGCCTACAGATCTGGCCTCGATTCTGTAGTTCACTAACTTGCCCACGCAGGTTGCCCATCGCCGTCTACTTAACTAGGTACCTACTTTAGTACAAAATACGCGGTTGTTTTTACGTATTGTACCTACCTACGAATATCAACATACCTAGATACAGTATCAAGCGATAATGATAGCAACGTGACGGTAGAATACAAACCTATGTTTGTATTATAGTCCAAGAGACAGTTGTTAACTTTACTACATCACATGCACAAAGCGTGGAATTATGAATTTTGTAAAAATGAAGGTAGTCGAGGAGAAAATTTTCATAATAGTTCATTTGATTTTTAAAATTGGAAGGCCGCGGGTTCCCGCCGTGGTTTAATTTTAGGGAAAATTATATAATATTGTAATTTGTACAAAGATGTCTGGGTTTATATGTACTTATTTAAAAAAAACAATTAACCATAAGATAATTTGTTTTCAATTAATTTGTTTCTTTATTAAATAGATAAACTATAAGTCATATCCTCGTTATCAACTTCCGGTTATTATGATGTCGATTTATATGTTTTCCTGAAAATAATATTCTTGTTACCATATATTTTTTAAAGAGCTTCGAATTGTACCCTAAAACTATCTGGGTTTTACTTGTTGTTTCTTGGTATCACGGGTTTTCGTAGCCTACGTAGGTAGGTAGGGTCAGCATCTGCGTTACAAGAATATGTTCAATTAAAAGACATTTGAAAGCCTGTGCTATTGACCCTACATGTTGGGAGGTCGCTAAAAAGGTCACCTTGGCGATGTGATGTATCCATCCACACTAATATTATAAAGAAGTACCTATAGTTTGTAAGTTTAGATGCAGGAGGTATCGACGATTAAAAAAATTGTATGGACTGGACATAAGCTGTATAATAAATAACGCGTTCAAATAAAAGGGCTTTTCATGGAGACCAATTTTCCTAAAAAATCGGAATCGAACTGCGGACTAAATCGAAAATACGGTCGGCACGTTTCTTACGAACGCTGCCTACTTTTCATCGGCTACGTTTTATTCGGGTAGGTACCACGCGGGCGAAGCTGTGGGCAGTAGCTAGTCTACAATAAAATTACGTTTGAGGAAAGCCGTCTCGAAACACTTGACGGAAAACGCCGTATACAAAAGTTGCGACCTACGCCCTCCTAAACATATACTTACAATTCTCAAGGCCAACTCTATTGCCATACGTGCGATCGGGTATTTAAAAGTAAGTTTGGTCAAGTGAGCCGTATTAGGGCTCTCGCTAGGCCGAAATTAAAGTTTAAGATATTTTTTTAGGTTTAGATAGGGTCACCGTCATTTAAATCGATGAGAAGTACTATGGGTACAACCGATTACCCTCAGGTTATTATATAATGCTAATTTATACACCTTGTCATTTCGTACACTTGAGTCTTTAAGGTAGAAATTTGAATAGAAAAAATTGAGCATAAGTTCTGACATATTATAAATCTTGTATTTAAATTGATACTCAATCTACCTATTGACATTTGCACACCATTTGAATGGTATAATACATAAGGGCCTATAAAAATTGTAACATAATGTATAAGCTGACTTATATTCATGGAAATAAATGTTCTGATTTCTGATTTCTGGACAGAACACAGTCGTGGATAAAAGTGACAACTGCAAATATTTAAGCAGATCAGACTTTTTTCTTTAACTTTTCTCACTATTGGTGTACTGTACACTGTATACTATACTACACTATACTACACTGTATATATAGGTACACAAATATCCGAATGTTTAATAGACACTTTAATTTCTCCGAAAAATAGTTTTAAGTACATATTGAAAACTTTTTGGCGTATCGTCTCCTACACTATCTCGCTTGGGGTACACTGACAGCTGGTTCTCTTACGTAACGGACTTTACAATATTTTTAAATGTTAACCCACTGCAATAATAATTTAAGTTGAGTATGCACTTAAGTATAATTTAATTGGCCAACTTTAAGTTGGGACACCTAGTCCTCTAGTCTACACTCAGAAATCTAGTCTAGAAATCTAACTTACATGTTAGCTTTTAATATAAATAAAAAAGACTTGTTTTTTTTAATTTGTAGTAGGTACCTACTTAACTAATTAGTACTCTAGGTACCTATAACAATATCAATAATAAATAAAACACCTAATCTTCAAATGGCTGAATTTTCTTGAGATTTTCTTGAATCATAGCTCAGAACAATCTCGCACAAGTCACCTTTCAAATAGAAAAAATCTAAATCACAATCGGTTTATCCGTTCGGGACCTACGATAGCACAGCAGAAAAACAGATGCACCTCCCACGCCCCTGTTCTTGCGTCGGGGGTTTTAAATAGTTTACCTACTAATTGTTATTACTTGTAATTTAGTACCTACTAAATAATATAAATAAAGATATGAGTTAAATCGGTAGGGGTTTTTAAAATATCGGACAAAAGTGGTGCATCGCGAGATCTCAGTTAGATATTACCTAGACCTACCGTGGCGAACTGCTAGTTAGAATAATGTTTTTAGGTAATTCAGTAACAACCTACTTAGTCAAGTTGGTGCTAAATGATAAAATTAGTTTGTTATTAACTAGTATAGTATTATAATGGCCTCGATTCTGTAGTGCACTAACTAAACTAAATTTAAACTGTCACTCTCTTTTACTGATAGTATACGCAAGAAAAAGATAGCAAGAATTTTAGCGCTGTGTGCTGCTGTCAAATCAGTTTACGTGCCGCTTTTCTTCGTGTTTATAGTCAACATGTTTTGAAATCACGACTAAATTTGTATGGAAAACTTAAATCTGACTAATTTGACAGCACTAAAATTATAGCTATCTCTTTCTTGCTTAAACTATCAGTAAAAGAGAGCGACAGTTTAAATTTAGTTTAGTTGGTGTACTACAGAATCGAGGCCGCTATCTGTTATTTCATTATGTTGAAAAACATGTACTTGACATTTGTATGTTGAGAAATCCTACTATCCTACTAATAATATAAACGCGAAAATTTGCGTGGATGGATGTTTGTTACTCTTTCACGCAAAAACTACTGAATGGATTTAGATGAAACTTTACAGTAATATAGCCTAAACATAAGAATAACACATAGGCTACTTTGTATACGGGTCCCGCGCAGGCGAAGCCGTGAGCAAAAGCTAGTGACAAAATAAAAATTACCTTAATAGGTTTATGGATGATCTAATCAATACTACGAGTAGATACCATACCATCAATTGAGAATATTAACATATTTTTTTTTATAACTAATATTAGCGTCATGGGCTTGCGACCGGTTGATTGCTCACAACTTGCAAAACGCGGGCATGTGCCAAATGTACCTAATGTTGGAAGGATGTCCATCACAGAAAACAAATCTTTTCCGTGCTGGTTAGTTTTGGCCTACTCTGAGTTAATATACCTGATTATAAACGTGTAAACTTTATTTATTTTTTTAAACAAAATCCGCTTTTACTCAACAAATAACGGTTTTTTTTTCACTTATGACAATATTTCTAGGTATAAGAATAAGGGTCATTTGTTGTTTTGTAGCCAAATAGTTCAAGGAATGTAACTAACTTAGACTAAGAAATTTATAACTAACAATTATTATGATGATCCAATGATAATTTTAATAAATAAATAAAAAAAAAATTACCGTTAGGGACTCCGAATAAAATGGTCTGCGGGTCCCTAGAGATAATTTCAAAAATAATATTATTAAAATTTCTAGTTGGGACTACCCACGCCTTCTGCTTTTATGGTTTTCAACACTAAAAATCACAAAGTATTATCAGCACCGGAAAGGTTTTTGTATAATACTATTTTTGTGTGGGTCTATGTCTGTATGTATGAGGGTGTGTATATATTCAACGTGTCTACAGTATGTAATACATATAAACTTACACAGGTATCTATTTCATAAAAATATAAATATTTTATGTTCACATTACAATTCGTGCGCTTGTCCTTCAACTTGACTCGTAACGACCTCGTCAATAAAAACTACTTAAATCTGTGGCACCTCTTATTCTGACGATTCTAACGATACCTCGCCGTCAACGTGTTTCATTTCATTTATATCTTCTCTGAATAAATCCATTGCTGGACAAAGAGATCAACTGTTCAGCCGTCAATTAAAATCTCAAATCATATCAAATAAAATCATTTATTGTTTGTGAATTTAGGTACATGTGACGTCAAGGTGGTAAATTAAAGCTATTGACATCTCTAAATTCTGCCCTTAGGTTTGCAAACATTAAATTAAAGTTAGGTAAATTAGATCTTAAAAAACACTAAAATGTACGTAGGTAGGTATAGAAAATAGGTAATAAATAATCTCATAGGTACTGCACTATCGGTGAAGGCACCGACTAAGTTTCGACTCATTCCGAGAGTCTTCATCAGGGTGAGTGGTTGCGACTTTCTCCTTCCGCGTCGCGCAGTGCACGCGTAGTGCAGTCGAAACTTAGTCGGTGCCTTCACCGATAGTGCAGTACGTGAAAATTCCCGTTTTTACAATATGAATAGTCAAGTTTAAGTTTGAAAATTCCGGTTAAGCCCTTAGATTCTAGCGTTCGAACCCTAAGCCTTAGGCTAACATTCCTACTCTGTGGGCATTTGTAGGCTTAACCAACTACCTATAACAAATAACCTGTTTATTTTATGAGGGGGTATATCATACTAATAATAAGCTGATAAGTTTTTTTGTTCGAACTTTCAGTCGGATTTTGCATTTGATATTTAAATTTGAGGAAGGTTAACATCACGATACGGAAATAACGCTGAGCGAAAACGAAGTAATGCGACGTGATGGGTCGGAGGTCTGTGGCCGTGGCCACAGTAATATAATTAACCTGGGGCTAGACAAATACCTCACGCTTACTTTTCCTTTCACGCTAACGCAAATTTGTCAAGGTAAAACTTGGCAGCTGTCACGTGACATTTCCACAGCTACTGTCATTTCCATACAAATTAATCTTATCAGGGGAAGTTTGAAAGTAGCACCCGTGACCGAAAAGTTGAGGAGTAATATGTTAGGATGGTATGGGCATGTCATCAGGAGGGAAGAATGCCACATTACGAGAAGAGTGTTAAATATGAATGTAGATGGAAATAAAAGAAAAGACGGATGGATTGTGTGAAGAATTATTAAGAAAGGAGTGAGTACTGAAATGACGGCTGATAGAGGAGAGTGGAAGAAGAAAACATGTTGTGCAGACCCCACGTAATGTGGGATAAGGACAAGAAGATGATGATGATGAGGCGTTAACGACAACAGAAAGTGATATTTGTCTAAATCCCCTGAAGAGTTTGTGTTTTTTTGTTTGAACGCGCAAATCTTTGTAACTACCAGTAGGCTTTAAAAAACTAATAATCTGTAGAGTATATAAGTTTTTAATTTGTTGTTTGCCCTGGAACAGTGACCTAACTTAGTTAATTAGTAATGTTATCTAATGTAACCGGCCTCCCGCGATACAGGCTAGCCGCGGTGACCACCAGAATAGTAAAACTGTTACATACTTAGTGGTAAATAAATCTATCCACCACTGAGTATCTGTTTCTCTTAATTCCAGGTAAAGAGGTCCAGAAAAGATGGCGCTCCATCCGGGATTCGTATACAAAGATGTACCGTCAGGGCAAGTGTGTACCGGCGGAGCAGTGCACTCCTGGCTCCCGGAGGTATCATTACCACAGAGACCTCGCCTTCCTCAGACAAGCACTGCAGAACAAGTACGTACTTTCTATACCTTTTCTATACCTTTCTCTTTTTAGTTAGGTATCTCTCCCTCTTAACCTAATGGCGTCGATACTGTTGTACAAAAACTAAATTTAATTTAACCTGTTGCTCTCTTTTACTGATAGTGCACGCAAGAAAGAGACGGCAAGAATTTTACTCCTGTCATGTTAGTTTACGTATCGCCCTTCTTCGCGTTTATAGTTAGCATTTTTTGAAATCACGACTAATCTTGTATATGAAAAAAATTGATTAATTTAGTCACAGCACTAAAGCCTGTATTCATAGTCGGGGGTTGAACAGTCCCCCAAAATACATCATTCAGCATTCGCCTTATGGTTAAGTACATAAAGTTTGAATTCGCGCTTGAATTTTCACATAGCGCCTGATTAGTCCCCTAGGGGAGCCCCTATTTGACTATGAATTCGGACCTAAAACTGTTGCTATCTCTTTCTTTTGTTACGGTTAGAGGCGATACATAAATTTAAGTTTAGTTGGTGAACAAAAAAATCGACGCGATTGTATCTGGTCTCTCCTACTTATTATTCATGTTTTTTATTCTTTATTTTACACAAATAAACAGAATTAAGCTCGTCTTTGTCCATAGCAGGGCATGTACAAAGGTGTGTTTAACTCTAAAAAGAGTTTTCTTCCAGCAAACCTTTGATGATAGTGAGAGATATTTTGTTGTGCACTTTTTGATACAATAACACTTTGAGTACTAAGTGTCAAGACAAACATAACATAGGTGCTAAGAATCTTATTACTTAGGTACTAAATTGTACCAACTCAGTTTGTTAAATAAATCTAATCGAATCTAATCGTCAAACACATTTCACGTATCTCTCACTCTCTCTCATACATTCTCATCTTTCCATGAAAAAGATCCTAATACTATTATAAACGTGAAAGTTTGTGAGGACGGATGTTTATTACTCTTTCACGCAAAAACTACTAACGGATTAACGGATGAAACTTTACAGTAATATAGCTTATACATCAGAATAACACATCATCATCAGCCTATATTAGTCCACTGCTGGAAATAGGCCCCCCCTATACTGTACATAGGCCTCCCATAAATTGACAAAAAATTATGAAATTATCTTTTTCATGGAATTAAGAGACTGTATGAGAGAGAGAGTGACAGAGACCATGAGATGTGTGGAAGATTCAATTAGATTTATTAATTTAACAAACTGAGTAGGTACATAAGTATAATTAATTATTGACGACAGTATTATTTAACAAATTAAGTAGGTACATTATTTATTTATTTACTCTTTATTGTACATTTAATTAAATGTGAACAATCGGACTAAATACTAAAGCATTTTCTACCAGCCAACCCAATTTGTAGTGAATGGCGTCACGTGACATTTCCACAGCTAATGTCATTCCCATACAATTCAATCCTTCCGCAGCGTTAACGCCATCAGAAATTGATATATTTGTCTAGACTCCCATGTGTTGCAAGCATATGTTGTTTGCTTTAGTAATAAAAAACTAAAGAAAACTAGACCAAATTCTAATTTCAGAAAACCGAAAATCTCTCAAGACAAATATGAGTCTTACTCCGAACTCTCAAACTCGCCCCAGCACCCACCCCCCGAAGACATACCTCGCGTCAAAGCAGAAATAATGGACAAGCCTCTCGACTTAAAAACCAAACCGGACCCTGAGAGACTAGAAGCAGAAAGAAGAGTAGAATTAACTGCACCGCTCAGGCCAGAAACAGTCGATAAAGGCAACCAAACCATAGAAAAGGCGAAGCCTCTGGAGATAAAAATCGATGCCAACTCCATGTCGATACTACCGGAAGACCATTTCGACGACGACAAACTATTCATGAACTCACTAATACCGTGCTTCAAGAAAATGAACGATGATACGAGATTGCTCTGCCGCATCGAAGTGCTGAAGATTATAAGATACGCGCTACAAGGGAACACATGCTTTGAAGCAATGAAGACGGCTGATGATAGCTTCTTCAATAGGAGTGGGAGTTTGAAAGAGGAAGCGGTGGAGAAGACGCCCAGGAATGATGCAGTTTCCACTCTGTCGATGACGACGAGATCTGCTGATGGGAGCAGGCCTATTAGGAAACGAAGGGTGCGTACAATATGTTTGTTAATGATTGTGAATCGATATCTTTTGAAACTATCTTAAAGACGTAACAAAAATATCAGTAAAAAAGTTTTTTGTTTCAATATTTTGCCACATTTTCTTTTATTTTATCTTATTATACTTATGACTGCCTTTTCTTAAGCTCAGCTTGGCTTCCATCTACAAATATATAACAACGATTAATTATAAAATTCACCATTTCCACTCCATTTAGTAATAAGTTCTGTAACGTAAGTATAACACATTTCTTCCTTCAGGTTCGCTCTCCATCTCCACTACCAGTTCCTGTCAAAAAACGAGGCCCTGGACGCCCTCGAAAGGTAAGCCAAAGAGTATTCCCATAGTCCGTCCGCGCTATTAATTCTTTTGCTCAGCTCCTAAGGGTCGTTAGCGTGATGTTGAATAATAGAAATACTTTTTTTTCAAATCCGTCTGACGAATCATCTATCAAAAGCCGACTTCAAATATCAGGAAGTTGGTAAAAAGTTCCCTTCCTAAGCATTAAAAAAAAACAGACGAATTGAGAACCTCATTTATTTGAAGCCGTTTAAAAAACGTTTTTATTTTACTCAACAGCCAATTAGAACGGTAAAGAACGCAAATCCAATTTACGCTCAAATTATTCTACCCGAAGAGGGTTTTACTCTATTTATCTATCCGAAATAAATGTTATCTTACTAAAAGACAATTTTTTTCTCATTTTTCAGATCCGCCCCCCGCCCTCGGACTCGGAAGAAGAGCAGTTTACCAAGAAGCGGACTCCCAAGCTGAAAGTGCCCCCCGTCGAAGTGTACCCCCCAGAAATGGATGACGCATATAGCAAGATGACCAGTGTCGACCAACTCACACCGAGGATGTTCATGCAGGTAGATCTACATTCTTAACTGACCTAAGAGGAGCCAGCCATAAATTACGTCAATCGTTGGATGATGATTTTTGAAGCCCCTTTTTTATTATCTGTGCCGATACTAGTTTAAACTACTACACTATAAAATTATAGATAAAGACAGCATGGATATATTATTGATTATAATTATATTACCTACTTCGCTTTCAGGTATAAGATCGCCCCTTGTGCATTTCTTTTGATTTTTGTTCTTTTATTATGTTTTTATACTTTAAAATGGTTTAAAGCACAGTAAATAGTTTATCTATATATATATACTTCTTATAATTGTTACTAGAATTTACTATGAAATAGTTCTTTATTTAAAAATATATACCTCGTGTGTTCATAAGTCTTGAGACACAGTAAAACTAAAATATTTTTGGAGCTAAGTTGAGTATTCATTTATTGGATATTAAAATTAAAACTACTGACATCTAGATCTGTATTTAAAAATAAATCATTCAAAATGGCCGCCTTTGCATTCAATGCAGGCCTTCAAACGCGTGCGCCATTCATCTATGGCGGCACGAATCTTTTCAATGGGAATCCGTTTCGATTCTTTAATAAGGGCTCGCTTGAGAGAATCCAGGTTTGGGTGAGACTTTCTGCATGCCCTCAGCTCCAATTCCGTCCATAAAGAATAATCCAAAGGATTCAAGTCAGGGCTTGACGAGGGCCAATCTTCGCTCCGAATGAAGCCTGGCAAATTGGCCTCCAGCCAACGTTGGGTAGTCTTAGCTTTATGGGAGGGAGCAGAGTCCTGTTGGAAAACCCAGTATTTTCCAGCGAATAGCGTATCATTTAATGGTTTAACCACCGCTTCCAATATGTCGGTTTGGTAATTTTGTGCCTTCACCTTAACGCCTTGCTGGCAAAAATGAAGCGAAGTGACCCCCTCGTAGGAAACACCCCACCAAACCATCACACTTGCTGGATGATGAGTGCGCTGGACATTGCGTACAGATGGCTGGACGTCCTTTGAACTTCTGGCGTAAACCTTATTGTTCTGCCGGTTAAACTTTTCTTCCACCGTGAAGATCTTTTCATCGGTAAACAGGATATTTTTTGGATCGTGTCTCTTCAATAGGTTCCGACATCGTTCCAGTCGCAATTTACGAAGACGCTCGTTTAAATAATGCACTTTCCTTCGACTGTAGGCCTTTAGTTTAAGATCATATTTAAGTATCCTGTTCACCGATATTCGCGAAATGTTGGTCTGCAGAGCTAATTTCTTTTGAGTCCGGCAAGGGTTGCGACGAATTCGCTCTCTGATTACTTTGATGTTGGCGGGCGTCCTTACAGACCGCGGGCGGCCACATCTTCCACGGTCTTGTAAAGAGCCGGTCTCCTTGTACCTCTTTATGGTATAATACACAAAGTTCCGACTACATCCCAAACTTTGGATTTCACTAAAAACTTGTATTGTTTTTTTTCCTGCTTGAAACAGTGAAATTACAGTCGCACGCAAATCTTTTGTTGGCGCCATTTTCACGGAGAATGAAACAAATATTCAAATGTATATTTTTTCTGATGCAAAACATTCGAAATTTAAAATTTTAAAAGTTTAAAAAAGGTTGCATGAATTACTTTCTTTTTAAATTAATTAAATAAGTTCGTCTCAAAACTTATGAACACACGAGGTATATTATTTATTTTTTTACAGATGTATAATTTGAATCCAGTATCCAGCACACCTTCCCAAATTAATTCAGTCAAGACAGAGCCTGCAGAGAGCGAACCGCAGCCTACTTAAATAGTTACACTTTAAGCAAATATACTTTTGATAAAAATTGTACACGTTCTAGATAGGTACTGATATCGAGCTTCAAAAGAAATCAATATTTCTATATTGGACTATTAGATACGTCACTTAGTGAAAGTTAAAAAAAAAGTGATTCGACGTTTTACACTTATTTATCGGACACAAGTTATTAGCTATACTAATAAATACTAGGTATATACAAAGAACAACTAAGTATAAAAACATATTAGAATATTTTGATTTAAGTAGGTATTATTATGTATCTATATAGTCTATATAGTCGATATAGACTTTATATCTATATAGTCTTACGATGTTTAAGGCATCAGTATAAGGTCGGTTAACTGCTATCAAAATCATTTATTTTTAAATATACTGTATAGTGTAATTGCATTAGTGTGAGTACTGTGAACGTGCCAGCTTTAGTTAACCGACCTTGTAGGTACCTTACCTATCCTAAATGTGATATGCACTAAAGTTATTTAAAAAAAACTATATTTATGTAAGCACGTTTGCTTTGCGTTCAACAATGCCACTAGTCATGGGTAGCACACTGTTGAAAACGAGGATCGTGCGAGGGGCTTAGTTTTACAACTGAGCCAGCACACTGTGGTGCCACAATTGAGGCGAGGCAGCGAGGCAGTTTCTGAACGTAGTTGAGTGAGGCAGTCTTGGGAACACAGTGTTCACTGTGCGTGTTGTGTGGTGTGGTGATGGAATGGAGTGCTATGTGCGAGGCGCATTGTGCGAGCCAACACGGTCTTTCCTCGCGGCTCGGCTCACGTATCGCGCCGCGCGCCTAGCACGATTGTGCAACTGTGTTGGTGTGCAGGTGTGCTAGCTCGTCCAAATGAAAAGAGTGAAGCCTTGTTTCGAGAAAGTGTGTATCTACAAAAGTGGTGCCACACGTGCTGAGGGCCCACCCCTAAACGCCACTTCAGTCAGTTTAAACGATTTTTTTTAATGCACAAACACACCAAGCTAATTCGATAGTCATGCTCGTCCCGGGAAGTACTTCTATCATACATATTTCTGTCGCCAGCACGCATTCGTTACGGTTTGAAGGGGGAATGGGTGCCGATAAAATTACAGGTGCTTGTAAATCTTCACCCGTTATGTCTCCGGGTCGGTTACACGCGAATGATAGGTGTCTCTGGTATTCCAAGCGTCCAATGGTTACGGTAACCGCTTACCAACAAGTGGGCCGTATGCTTGTTTATCACAAGAGTTGTATAAAATTGTATTAAACACGTCTTATAATGATTATATAACCCAAGGTTACATACATAACTGCTAAGCAAGTAGGTATAGTCAGACTTATGTAATTGCTAAAAGTTTTGAACCAGCGTTATGAAATAGCTATACCTACAACAACCTACAGGCCATTGGCCTCGATTCTGTAGTACACTAACTAAACTAAATTTAAACTGTCGCTCTCTTTTACTGATAGTTTACGCAAGAATAAGATGGCAAGGATTTTAGTGCTGTGTGCTGCTGTCAAATCAGTTTAGGTACGTGCCGCTTTTCTTCGTGTTTATAGTCAGCATGTTTATGTCAGCACTAAATTTGTATAGAAAATTAAATCTGTTTAATTTGACAGCACTAAAATTGTATCCAACTCTTTCTTGCTTGCACTATCAGTAAATAAGAGCGACAGTTTATATTTAGTTTAGTTAGTGTACTACAGAATCGAGGCCAATGTTTGTCTCTACTTTTTTGTAGCTATTTTCTCATTATATTATAGGTAGGTAGATAGGCACTTAGGTTAAAATATAATAATTATGATAATTTAAATTACCATTAGTTTTAATTATGTTGTTTTAGTGTCTTGACTACAGATTTCACTTTGGCATTTTTAGCTGTAGGTAACAAAAGTGTGTAGATAAGTTATTTTTATTTAATGCGTTAAGTTATTCATTCCAATAATGTTTTATCAAAGAAAAATAAATATTCATATGATGGAAAGAAAGAACGAAATATATAAAAATAATTTCCAATTGTGTTTCAATATTAAACAGAACAGGTCAAAACAACGCTGTTTAGAGCATACTGCCAGTCTTTTTATACGTGCCGTCTATGGATCAGTCATACGCAGAAATCGTATAATGCCCTGCGCATCCAGTATAACAATGCTTTCAGGATGCTGATGGGTCTGCCACGTTTCTGCAGCGCGTCAGGAATGTATGCGGAGGCACGGATAGATGGGTTCGCAGCCATAATGCGCAAAAGATCGGCGTCACTGATGCGCCGGGTGCGTGGCAGTCCCAACCTGCGACTCATTGCAGGGAGGCTGGACCCTGACTGCCTTCATGGAGCGCCGGCATGTTGACGAGAGAGCATGTTGTGCACTCGTAAATCCAGTCGCTCCATGTACCTCCTACCTAGAAGGAATGTAGTTTTTTATTTTGTTTTATAGTCTTCTTTGTATATGGACAATATGATACTTTTATTTGTGTATGTAATAATTAATGTCTGAAATAGAAATTATTGAATTGAATTGAATTGAAATTAACACAGACCAGTTTTACTTTAACTGATCTGTGATAGGTATATAAGAAATCAATAGGTCAGTCTCACTTAATAAAAACTTATGATATTTTTTTATAGCTTTGCCGGTTATGTTAGAAGCAAAATAAATGATAATGAATCATTGAAAAAAACTCCCTACAAGGTTCCTACGTCACAACGTTAAAACCATAATAATTATAAGCTTTTACTTTTTTTTAATTACATTTATTCATACAACTGTTTACAATTAGGTATATACAAAAAATACAGATGAAACAGATAGCCACCTAAAGACCGTTACAAACGATCTATAGATAGCTCAACTGATCCAGATCACTACCAAACGGAAGCGTTCCCAAAATACTGGCCGCATTGCCAGGCTGAATGGTAATGCTAATGTGTTGACCCAGATAAGAGCCAGCTCTCTGGTCACGCGTCGCTTCGACCAGTCGCCTTTTACTACATATTACAGTCACTGATATTTAGTTTAGTTGATGTACCTAAGTAAAGAGAATCTACGTCTTTCATACCTACTACATTAGTACATATATAGTAACGTTCAGTTGTGTTAAGAGGTAAACAGAATAGGTATACCTACCTAGTTAGGTTAACATGATAATTTAATTGAATTAATTAGGTACTTAAAGTTAATTCAAAATCGAAAATAACACAAGAGTTAGCACTAAATTTGGTATTTCTATCACCTTAAGCGTTAAACTTGTTACCTAATTAATAACTAATACCTACTTTACTCAATTTTGACATTGGACACGAAACTAACTCAGACTTTTTAACTTTTGTAGGTACCTAGGTACATAATAAATAAAAAATATTATTATTTAACTGCAGAATAATTTTGGCAGGCTATTCCATTTCCAATACAAATAAGTGTATCAGCAAATTCATCAGCCTCAGTCAGGTTAACTTTAAAACCTGGTTTGGATGACCTTGAGCACGACAGAGGGCCTATGCTGAGTTACAAATACCTACGTTAAAAACTTGTCGAAACGATAGCCGTTTCGTCAATTTTTGAATGGAAATCTTGTCGATACGGTCTACGTTTTGACATGTTATAAACTCAGCATAAACCGTCAGATCGGTGACTGTGTTGAACGAAAGTGCGCTAATGGCCTCGATTCTGTAGTACACGACTAAACTAAATTTAAACTGTCGCTCTCTTTTACTGATAGTGCAAGCAAGAAAGAGATTGCTACAATTTTAGTGCTGTCAAATTAGTCAGATTTAAGTTTTCCATACAAATTTAGTCGTGATATCAAAACATGCTGACTATAAAGACGAAGAAAAGCGGCACGTAAACTGATTTCACAGCAGCACACGGCACTAAAATTGTTGCTATCTCTTTCTTGCGTACACTATCAGTAAAAGAGAGCGATAGTTTAAATTTAGTTTAGTCAGTGTACTACAGAATCGAGGCCAGTATCTTGCTTATAATAGCGTCATTACCCTCTGGTAGTATCTCTAACTAACTAGTCTGTGACAGTGCGCAGACTGGCGCGGCGGGCTCGGGGCGCGAATATTGGAACTTGCACGGGTCGGCATCTAACGCGCTATTTATATATTAAGGTAGGTACTTCATAAACCGAATATTTCGGTGTTTCATTTCGAATCGAGTCTATCTGGAATGGTAACAAACTGGGTCTAGACAAATACCTCACGCTTACTTTTCCTTTCACGCTAACGCAAATTTGTCAAGCTAAAGTTTGACAGCTGTCACGTGACATTTCCACAGCTAATGTCATTTCATTTCCATACAATTCAATCTTTGCGCAGGCGTTAACGCCAACAGAAAGTGGTATTGCTCTAGTTCCCACTTAATTTGAATGCAAAATGTCTTGAGCCGGTTCACTAATACTAATATTGCTAAACTTCACATCTAAACCACCTCGCTGTGGCGTACAACACATGAGTCCAACGAAGTAAGACTTGGCCTCCGGAAATGGGCACAATCTCAGTAAATTCCACGTGATGTTGTCCGTAGAGTACTTGATGCACACGACGTTCTTGACTTTGGTGAGTCGGATGTAGAATTTACGTGGGTTTCCTGTGTAGATGCCTGAAATATATATTCATTTGCAACAACTTGGAGATGATACATTGGAAGTTAAAAAAAGCTCTCATTTCGGTCTCATTTATGGAAGTGGTATAGTAGCGCCATCTTTTGGTCAACCTTTTTGCATGAGAAATTTAGAACTTTCTGATACTAAAAGGAGACGGTGTTGCTCATAACATTTTATCTGGAACTTACCTGTAGCCCAGTCAGATACTTCATTGGTGACCACACTGCCGATCATAGGTTGCCCATCGTTGTATTCTATACCAGCTTTGATCCAATGCTTCTCGTCCAAATAAATCATTAAACCTGCTTGGTCGTATAACTTCTTGAAATCGGCCTCGACACAGGCCTGAAAGACGAGGGTATCATTATAAACTTCCGGTTATTTCGAAACAAATTGATGGTAAGGTAGTACAAAAAAACTACCAAAATAGAGTTAAACAAAAAACGTTCTACCCACAAAAGTTTTAATTGTTTCAAGTACTTAACTATGCATGGTACTTACCGTAAAAGTAAAATCGTCTTGTAAATCTACGCCATAAACATGTCCGGTATTGAAGTAAAAATTATACCAAGTTCCTTGCCAAAAATCTGTTTTATTTTCGGTTGTTACTTCAAGGGTTCCATCGCTGACCTTCCAATTTACTGGCTGATTCAACCATCTGAAATCCTCTAGGGACGTATTTCCAACACCACCAACTTCCATTGTATTTTTGATAGATAGTGATTTAAGAATACTCACAGACCACTTAAAGATATCTAAGTGGTAGAATAATGTTATTGAGATAAGCCAACACTGTAATTAAAGCACGCCACGCATGCAAAAGTGACGTGAATGGACGGTTCTTAAAAATACAAGAGGACGATAAAATAAAAGTACATAATAAAATCTCCTATTTTGGTAGGTTTTTTTTGTAATATTTTTGTGGCAATACTATTTTATTGAATTTTTTTCAACTATCAATCAGCATTATTTTCTAGCATGGCAAGTAGTGGCAACATCGTTCATTAAAAATGGCTTCATTTCCGTGGACGGCTGCGCAACGTGATGGCTCCGCGCGGTTTATGAAGAAAATAAAGTTTATTTTTGTATTTAGATAGCGCAAGAAACTAGGTTAAATTAATTTCAAAGTGTGAATATTGTTAGTGTTTCTGTTATGGGAAAACCTGGTAAGTTAATTTATGTTTAATTTGATCTAAACACATGGTATAACCGCGTGGGGTATTTCGACCACATCTCAGTGATAATACAACATTTTTGCCATGAATACCTCTTCTTTTCTCTTCCAAGATTGATCTCCGAGTAGTTTTGAAAGTCTCCAGTTTCATAGGACATTTTCTACATGTGAATTTTTACATTTAAATTCCACGTTGAGGTTATAGTGGTAACTCTAGAATAACTCGATTTTACTAATAGTTTCATCACGCTCACACAATTTACAATGCTATTCCGCATGTTCATAAAGCCTAACCTAGTTTGGAGCCACATTTCTTGGGCACTTTTTGAGGTTACATTGAAAACCCACGCATGGTAACGCCACGCTTTGTCAAACTGTGCGTCCCATCCTATGCCATCACAGACTTACTATAGATGCGCATATGCCATGTTCCGTTCGACATGTGCGTGCTCCAAACAAACACGAACTATGAACATTCACATGGTGAAATCAAGGCTAAGATAAAATCAGTGGATCTCGAAACTAAGTTATTAATCCCTCGTTTCTTAGAGTCGTCTTAAGAGAAATGTTGAGGTGTTTATTTTGTATACTATGTGGGAAAGGTCTCTCAGGGAGTGTTTGGTGGTCAAAAATACAGGAAACACTATAATTACATGCACAAGTCTCTGGATATGTGTAAAACAATCGGTAAAAGCATAAAAACAGTAAAGTCGCAGCTGATGTTTGTATGAAGCATTGTCACAACTAATGGTATATCTTTAATTAATTAGTTTATTTGTATCTTCTCCAGTCCATGCCACAAATCAAAACCATCATCAGCCTCGTAACATTTTCAGTGCAGCTTCATTCACACCGCAGTAACTTGTCAGTGGAGCAACATTGTACAAGATAAACTTTCTAACATTACAACTTGCAACATCGGGTTACTTGAATTTTATGTTCTTAGGACATCCATACTGGCTGTAACTTAAAATAATAAAACAGTTGTATTGTTCACTGCTTTTGATAAAACTGTTTGGTGCTCATGCTAACTAACCCGGCTGATCTAGGGTTAGTCACTTTCAAGTGTCCGAGCATTGTCAATGGTGGAATACTTCAGTCTGTAAGTTGAGACTAGCCACAAGAAATTTTTCTTACTACTTAGACTAATTCTGCATTCCCAGATTATTTAAAAAAAAATACAATCTTTACCTGACAATGTTTATAAACAAACCCAACATTTTTATTGCTCGAACTACCTAAACATAAAATTGTCACATTAACATTCTAGCCATGTATTCTACCATCAACATTGGATAAATTTTACATGTCTTTTATCAAGTTCTGAAACTATGAAAAATGTATCATGTAAGCAAGCAATTGTATAATTCTTTGTATTAATAATTAATCAACTTTCAGAGTTCAACGGTGGTCGCGGCGGCGGCGGTCGAGGGGGCGGGGGTCGCGGCGGGTTCCGCGGGGGTCGGGGGGGCGGAGACCGCGGGGGACGAGGGGGCTTCGGCGGAGGCCGGGGGGGAGGGGGCAGCTTCGAGAAGCGCGGTGGCCGTGGCGGAGGCAGGGGCTTCGGCGGACGTGGAGCCGGAGGTAAGACAGCATCACTTTATAAATAACATTGTGTTACATTCTAGGATTTAATTTACACTGGAAATTAACTTGTGAATATCTTTTTAAACTTTTGTTTATATAGTCATCAACTTACTTTGTATCTTGCTATATGTATAAGTACTTGTCTGAGGAAATTTTTGATTAGCCATTCAGCAAATATGCACTGGTCTGTCCTGGCATATTTTACACTTTTTGTTCTTGTTGTGCCTGAAAGTTATAATTTTTTTGAAAATAAATAAAAATAATACCTAGACTAGACTTACTTCTAATATCACTTAGATGCCTCCATTGTTCAATGAAATTTGGTTTCATTTTGGCTGGGAACCTCTCCCTGGGCAGAGAGGTTCAGCTAGGAAAAACACCACATGATAAAATATGGTGGTCATTGACAGACAGCTAGTGGCATAAAAATCAAGAGTGAGCCTTGTTTCTTATTTCATTTTGTTTACATCTCATAAGTTAACTTCAACTCTAAAGTGATGATCGTGGTCCCTCTAATCTAGACCTATTCATGAAGACTATGTCCACATACCCACTTCTGATGGAGCACAAATATACAGACAAACACTCGCAATATGCTGAGCTATAAAAGAATAAACTTTGCAGGCCGAGGCAGAGGTGGCCCAGGAGGCGCGAGAGGTGGTTTCAAGGGTGGCAAACAAGTTATTATTGAACCACACAGGTTTGTGAATTATCTTATCTAAACGAACTCAAATTAGCAATGACCAGTAGTAAAAATCTTTATCTAAGGCATTTTTATATCTTGAGATTGTCTTTATGAAATAGGTATATTTTTTTGTTACTTCGCAGCATATGGCAGATAATATTTTATAAATTTTATTCATTGATTAGGAGCAAACTTAATAAGAATGTGACATTGACTTACCATCAGGGTCAATGTCACTTTTTTTTGCATCAGGACTGCACCATCAGAGACATGCTGATAAGTTGCCTGCCAATATGTAATTTCACTGTCATCTACCTCATTAAAACCGAAAAACTGCAATTCCAGTATATAAATATCTGTGGCAGTACTTCCCTTGTATTATAAAATTTCTGTAGCATTCTCATCCATGAAAGAAGTAGTCCTAATTCTGATTCTAAGCAGGGGAACATAGGTCTGCACTGACGTCCCGCATTGGGGTGTATTGTGCAGTCCCTTCTAACCTGACCCCCAACTCCTTGAAGTAGCGGAGAACTCTGGGTTGATGACAGCAATGTTCCAGTATCCCTGACCTATCAGTTAATGATGTCCGAGAGTGGTAGTCCTCTTTCATGAAGGAGAATGCCATTGATTGATACAGCTATTATTTTGATGAAATTTGACACTTTTTTAACTACTTAATGAATCTGAAATGATGTTTAATCTTATAACTTTCGTTCTTCTGAAAGCGAACGCTTGAAGCCAACTGTTACTTACTGATCAATATCTAAAACAAAATAACACAAAATAGTATCTTATATGATGTTTTTAAGCAGTTTTGTTGTCATTCTAGGCATGCTGGTGTTTTTATAGCCAGAGGGAAGGAAGATGCGCTCGTTACAAAAAATTTGGTGCCCGGATCTGAAGTGTATGGCGAGAAGAGAATATCTGTTGAGGTTTGTATGAGAATATATATTTTATGAAATTCCAAGTGACATAAAGGGCTTGAAGAGGGTCTATGTCTTGGATATCCTGCATAACTAGAGGGAAGAACAACTGAGTCTGGGTCCCAAGTATCAATATTTTTCAATTTTATCAGTTTCACACACCATCATCTAGTCCCAAACTAAGCAGAGCTTTTATCAATCTACATAAACTACTTATTACATTTTTTTTTTGTAAAAACTTGCATATTATACATAGTACACCCAGACCTGAGATGAATATCGGCAGATCATTCAAACATTTGTCGCGTAGCGGATACGCCCACTGCACCACAGAGGTTGCCAATCCATCTGCTTATAGTCCACCAACTGATTGTGAATTTCAATGAGAACAAAAATATAAAATATTCAATGAAATCCCTACTTCTCAGGGCATATGCAATATGCTTGCTTCTTAAAGTGATGATCGTGGTCCCTCTAATCTAGACCTATTCATGAAGACTATGTCCACATACCCACTTCTGATGAAATATCGAAAATTAATATATTTTTTTTACAAAATTAAGATAAGGCCTAATTAATTGTTTTTTTTTTAACAGAATGAAGGAGAAAAGGTTGAATACAGAGTATGGAATCCATTCAGGTATGTACAACTAAATAATATTACCAACAATTTTCAGTATAAAAACGGTACTAAGCACAATCTTGCATAATCAACTTAGTTTTTGTCACAATAAATCTGTGAAGTGCATTGAATTCTTTCACCACACTTGGTGTATCAGCATTCTCAAGTGACTACCTCGACCTGACTCTTAAACTTGGAAATGGCAAAGATTAGGTTGTGAAGAGGGGATCTCTTCAACATTCTACACGTAAAAACCTTTTATTGGCCTTCCGTGTTATATTATTGTCTTTCTGTAATAATGTGCTGTTGGTTTTTCTAATAAAAAATATTTTGAAGTTTTGGACTATTGGATCGACACTAGCAATAATTTCCTTAGGCTTAGTACTGCCCAAAGACTCTTAAAATGGCAAAGATTAGGTTGTGAAGAGGGAATTCTTCAACATTCTCCACATGAAAACCTTATATTGGCCTTCTGTTTTATATAATAATGTGCTGTTGATTTTTTTTAAATAAATAAATAAACATTTTGAAGTTTTGATCATTGCTACTAACGCTGTCATAATGCGCCTATTCCTATTTCAACGACCTATTTGACGAGATGTCCTCTCTTGTCGACCTCTGTGATAAGAGGTGCAGTTTCTATTCCTGCGGGACAAATGTTAAATGCTTATCATGCAACAAATATCACCATCTGTTAGATACTAAATTCTCAATCCTGTGAGTCAGGCTTAGAGTGTACAACTGTCTTGAGAAAACAAGGTTTCATTAGGAAGTGGCAATGAAAGTACAGATTTACTAGAAAGAAGCACCGAAAGAAATCGATGATAAATATGCTTTAATTATGGTGCGGTGGAAACAAACTTAAAGTGATGATCGTGGTCCCTCTAATCTAGACCTATTCGTGAAGACTATGTCCACATACCCACTTCTGATGACCCCAGTGTACACACCATATACTTTAAACTCCCCGACACTGTCTAAAATTCAGTTTTGTTCTTGCCTCAGGTCAAAGTTAGCAGCGGCCATCATGGGCGGAGTGGATGCCATCCATATGCCTCCGGGCTCCAGGGTCCTGTACCTCGGAGCAGCCAGTGGGACTACAGTCAGTCATGTATCAGATGTTGTTGGCCCAGTAAGTTTCTATACCTCATTAGTTCCTGCTAATATAACAAATGCGAAAGTTTCCATATGACAGGCTCATGGAAAGTAGTAGGACAAAAGTAGTTCACTTTTGTTCACTTATGCTAATACAGGGTGAAAAAAGAACCATCACCAAGCCGAAATCTACGCATACTGTTCATCTTAACGAGTAACAGTGCAGAAAAATAATTGACTTTTAATTTTAATCATTGAAAAAATGGATTCTAGGCCACCCTGTTTATTAAAAGTGATGATCGTGGTCCCTCTAATCTAGACCTATTCATGAAGACTATGTCCACATACCCACTTCTGATGAAATATCGATTAATAAAACCTTTTTTGTATGGGTGATTTTCAGTACTTTAATTTTTATTTTTATTTTACAGGAAGGCTTAGTATATGCTGTGGAGTTCTCACATAGATCAGGCAGAGATTTAATAAATGTGGCCAAAAAAAGAACCAATATTATACCTATCATTGAAGACGCCAGACATCCTTTAAAATACAGGTAATTTAAAAATAATTATTATTACTTATATTACTTATCCTTATATTATAAACGTTAAAGTTTGTTAGGATGGATGTTTGTTACTATTTCACGCAAAAACTACTGAACGGATTTTAATGAAATTTAACAGTAATATAGCTTATACATTAGAATAACACATAGGCTTCTTTTTATCCGGGTACCAAGTGGGCGAAGCTGTGGGCAGAATCTAGTCACATTTAAATTAATAGTTACCAATTTGAAAATATCATCGACAGCCGCCTTGCCTTGTCTGAGGCTCAAGCGTTAATGGGTTCGATTCCCAATATAGAAAACACCTCTAGGAAACCACTTTCATCAGTACCTTAAGTTTATCTTAATTATTGGTTGAGCTGTCTATATCGTAGGTAGTTACGTGTAGGGAAAAGCTTAATGTTTACATTTAATGATCCTAATCTGATGCTATCAGTGAAGACCTATGGCTACCTATATCTATTTAAGTATTGTTAAGGGTATTGTGTTATAGCTGTTGGTTTTCCGAATAAAATAAATTAATAATCCTTAAACATCAATAACACAATAAATAAACACTTTCACAACTGTAATCCCTATGATGAAGATCCTCAGATCTATACTCGTACACACAGGTCTGTCAGGATACCAATTAGAGGGAAGTTTTAGTACACGTCCACATGTGGGGGCATGTACTAAAACGTATTTAGCACATTTCCGCATCTTTCATAGGACATAGTTAGCATTCCATGTCACATTTTCAACATTAATAACTCTAAATTTAACTAGTGACTCGCAACTTTGTGACAGTTTTCCGGTGAGCCTGTTAAGATATCAATCCAATCTAAACCAAACATTTAAGATATTGTTAACGTTGTAATGATGAATCGTTCTTACTAAATATTTCATGTTGAAACATTGAACTCTCTCTCTGACCGACCCTTTCAAACCTCCATCTATCCTGCTCACACGTACCGGCATTGATGTACCCTCTCTTTATAGAATGCTGGTGGGTATGGTCGACACGATATTCGCTGATGTAGCGCAACCCGATCAGGCCAGAATCGTCAGTCTAAATGCACAGCATTTCCTGAAAAACGGCGGCCATTTTGTGATATCAATAAAGGTAAGAATTGATATAATTCTAATTAATAATGTTACAATATTGCTGGATTTTAGTTGGCAAAATAACTTGTTAATTGTATTTAAGCTACTTTAAAACCGACCCTCTGCTTCGTAATTGCTTACTTTAGCGGCGTGCTAAAAGTAGTCTGCCTCTATCCTTTGTTTAATGTTAGAAAATGACAGGGTTAGAGTTAGCGAGCTACAAAGTTAGAGAGTGATTATGAAACAGGGAGAGGGTTTAGGCAAAGTAACATCCATATTTAGCATGCAAACACTGAAGCTTATTTAAAACAGTTGTGTAGTTTAACAGTGTTCTGTTTTTTACTGTTGAATTTGAACGAGAACTAAATCAGAAAGTGACAAAGAAATATTTAGTTAATCAGTCCTTATGCAAGGCACTGTATTTACAAGCAAAATCCAACCCAATGCAATGTTATCGTATAAATAATAAGTGGTGAGGGAAGCGAAAATATCTAACAATCACTTAATAAGTCCACATCATATGAGGGGGTATTTGTCAGGTCATCTGAAAAAACCAATATGTCCTTATGACATATTTAAGAAGGACAAGCAAGCCGCAAAATGGTTATTACCGTTAGGAACTGCGAATAAAACGGACTGCAGGGCCCTAGAGATACTTTCAAATCTGCAGGGCCCTAGAGATACTTTCAAATTTAATATTATTTTCATTCTTAGAAGGGACCGTCCACGCCCGCTTCTTGTTTTCTTACAAACGGTCTTGAAATTGTTTTTATTTTTTGCATGTGTTTAGGGGCTCCTTGATCCGCCACTGGTTACCCCTCAATGCCAGGTTTCCACAAGCCAACATAATTTTCACTCTCCTATGATGTAAACAAAACAGCTAAATATTTCATGTTGATAATGAACTCTCTCACTGAGGTCTATATGTACTACCTCCAACTCTTAAACTTAAACCTACCCTCCACTGACCACAAACATGTTTCAGGCGTCATGCATAGACTCGACGGCGCAGCCCGAGGCTGTTTTCGCAGCGGAAGTCAAGAAACTTCAAGCAGACAAGTTGAAGCCGCAGGAGCAGTTGACTTTGGAGCCCTATGAGAGAGATCATGCCGTCGTGGTGGGAGTCTTTAGGCCGCCGGCGAAGGGAAACTAGGTGCTAATAGGTCCTAATATTAGGGTAATTTTTAAGATGTAAAAATCGCCACCACGCATACACCCTAGTTGAAATGTTGTATACATAATGTCGAAATTTTAGACTGCCTTTGCGCAGTTTCATTTCCTTTTATTGACATATTAAATTTTACAAAAGGTAAAATAGTATGTGATATTGCAGTGTAAGGCATAAGTTCGCGCGGGAGTTTATAAAGCGATCAGTGTTTTTTCGGCGCTGTTCTGTTGCATTTGGGCGCTTTTAGCTCAGTTTTTTAAATAGAGCGTGAATGCTATTTCTGTACTGAAAATTACCTCGTATAAATGCGTGAATTCCACCATAGGCCTTTTAATGTTAATTTAGTTTTAAGTACACGATAATTTGTATCTAAGTTTAAAGTAAGGATGAAATATATGAGACAGGAGTGAATGACTTTTTGTCGTTTTATTTAGCTCCATTGTAGGTAGACTCAAGAATATGACCATAGATAAGTAGCCAGGAAAGATGAAACAAGGCGAGCGAAGTGAGTCACGGACAGACTGCGCGTGACTAGGAGGGAAGCCTCTGATCGCAAACGGGAACTTTGAACTTGTGTTGATGAACTCTGGTTTTAGGGGCGCTAACCAGAGTTAGGGCTTTCAGATTAGAGGCATAGATGCTTATAAAAGCGCTGTGGTGACGCAGTAGACACGCGTTTGTAGCGCTTGAAGTATTTTTTGTAGGATTGCGCTTGATAAGTATTACGAAAATTGGTGTGTTAATGTCACACATAACAAAATAAAAAAATATGAAATATTTACCAGACGGTAGGGTATATCTATATTTGAAATACTACCCAAAAGTGAGAGGAATTGCTGTTCAGGATTTTAGAAGTATCACCTATACTAATAATAAGATGGCAAGGTTTCATTCCGAACGATTACTTTCTGAGTTCTAATATTGCACGTATCTCTAATATTCTTTAATGTACACACAAAAAAACAATTAAATGACGTACAAAGGCGAGCTTAAACCTAAAGAGTTTTCTTCCAACAAACCTTGAGCTAGCGAGAGGTAATTTTACATTATGAAGGAGCATTATTAAGTTTCCCAAATCTATTTAGATCATATTGTGTATTTACCGCATTTTATAAATTCCTAATATTCCTTTATTTTGGATTTGCCATAAGCTGCGTTGAACAATGTAGGTACAAATATACGAGAAATGAATGTCAAGTATTTATGTGGGTAAAGTAATTTGTAATTTTTATATTTTTTCAGAAGATTAGTTATTTTTTAATTACTATTATTATTACAAGAACAAATGCTTATGTTCCAATAAAAACTTTTTTAATTTTGCTTTATGTATCAATCTGTATTTGTTCCAAAAATTGAGTTTGTACAATAATAATTAGGAAAATGAATAACTTTGTAATGTAACGTTAATCATTTAGACAAATAAGATTACATATAACGAAAAAATTTAAAATCAAAATGTGAAAACCCCTTTAATTTTGGAACTCATCTATGTCACTAATAATAAAACTAGAGTATGTGTTTTAGGTGGAATGCGCTAATCTCTTAAAATAACAGTCGGATTTGAAAAAATGATTTTGTATTTCTTTATGAAGGTTGTAAAGGCTATTAATTAAACACCACGCTAGACTTTAGGGGACCGAGGGAAACAGACTGTGAACAGCGAGTACAGAAATAAAAGCAATAATTTCTCAACTCTATTGGGACATTGCAAATATACACTTTTATCAGAAATCGTAAAATAAAACTCAAATATTTTCACTACTATTTTATTAGGAAAACACAATACAATAGTTTCATCTTTATTTTAACAATATTTAAGATATAGCGTCGCTCGAAAGTAGTACAATTTGTACTTATAGAATCATGCACAAACTATAAAATAAAAATAACGTAACGTTTGTAAGAATACTTAATACGTATGTAATTCCGAATTTTCAATTTTGTACCTCTTGACACTCAACTGTCACTTATATTAAATTTTATAGTAATATTTAAACTAGCCACTTTAAATTACCTACTTCGCTTGATACTGTAGACATGTCAATTCATCGAAAATACGCGTGACATATTCTTTGTCTTCCATTGCAAATACATAAAATAAAACTTAATCCCGTCTTATTTATAAGGTTTCAGAGGTGAATAAAAACAACCAAAAGTGAATTTCCTACAAATAATAAATAATATAGTAGTTATCAGGAACTATGAATAACCTACCTACCGTTATGATAGCATGGTATCCGGCCTTGGAACAATATGCACCCGCAAACGGGAATCGAACCCGTTAAATATAATATTGATATGTCCTTGACAGTGGGTACAGTATAAAATATAAGTGGGTTTGAATGGAATTATTGAAAATAATTTCACTTTCTGATGCCTATATCCATCCTTAGAACACTTGTACGATGCTTTACCTGGCCTATTTATTGATATATAATATATCTCTTATTTAATCCGTGAAATTACAATTTAAGACAATACAAAGGGAACAAAGAATATATCACGCATCGCATACACCGTAAAGGTGGAACCGTTAATTTTTAGTAATTTTTAAAAGAAATATAATTAATCTGATATTTTAAATAAACTTTCTGCGAGTGATACATCCACCGCAGTTTATTCTGATATCGGTGACTCCGTTTTAGTACCAAAGTACATCAAGCTGTTCTGAAGAAACCAGTGTTCCATCGATGGAGTCAATTCAATATATTTCCTTTAACTTACAACCATTTATTTACAAATGAAGGCTAAAAACTTAATAGAATATTAACTAAAAAGTACACCCATAACCTCCTAGAAAGGTTGGAACTTAAATATTTACTGACACTAACGGTTACACTAACCTAACCTCCTTTATCAAAGTCGGCTAAATTGCACTTAAGAATCTCCGTAGGAATTAAAGGATGGAATTTGTACATCACCTCTGCTTTTTGTGACGCATTAAATCTTTTCATCGCACTAGTTCTTTTCGGTCACAAGGTTCTTTTCAGGGCCAAATTACATCCAGCCATCGATCTCGGGGTGACAAACAAAGACCCAGTAAAATAAACGAAACAACTTCCGAATCTTATTCTTCCAAATTAGTTTTAAATTATGCTTTTTAACCGACTTCCTCGAATACATGGAAACTCGCATGGATTAACTTTGGACTTGCAGTTTTGGAGTTACAATGTTTTTTTTTAAAACTTTGATTAAGAAATTTTATTCGAAAAACTATCGTGAACTTGACTATTCATATTGTAATAACGGGAATTTTCACGTACTGTAAGTTTCGACTCATTCCGAGTCTTCATCAGAGTGAGTGATCACGACTTTCTCGCTCCGCGTCGCGCCGTGCACTACGCGCTGCCGCACGTCGTGCGCGGTTATATGAAGACTTTCGGAATCAGTCGAAACTTAGTCGGTGCCTTCACCGATAGTGCAGTACGTAAGTATTCCCGATTTTACAATTTGATCAAGAATTCGAAAGGGCTATCATAATTTTCATTAAAAAAGGGATTTTTGATATGATCTGTGAGCTTTATAACCACCTGTGCTAGGCTTGATAAACAGAATAACGGCCATCGACCACGAAAAGTGCGGGGAAAAGAGACCGCGACATGCGGTCACCCGTCCCATTTGCAACGTGCAACAGAAGCGATACAGAATCATGGCTAACGTTGGGCGCAAGTAACGGTTAGAGACAGCATCCTGACTATATCGCGGCTTTTCTGCGAATGTATCGCTGTTAAAAGTCGCCGTTTTAAACCGCTTTAGGGCATGCCTTTCTGTGAAAAAAGCCAAGCTCTCAACTTTTAATTTAATAATGTTATTGACATAGTAACCAAGTGTTTTCAATGTTCATAAGGTTTAAATATATGACTATGATATATCGGAATACAATAAAACTTCCCTGAAAATATGAAGATAAATATACGATGATTTTTAATTTGTGTTTTTTTTATATCTAGTTGAATTTATGTTAGATATTCAGCAAGGAGAAACGTAAATGCTCAATTCCATAAACTTAAGGAATCATTGATGAAAACACCTATTAATTTCAGTCTATAGGAAGAGCTCTAAAACATTTTAAGTACTGTCAAAATTTACAAGACAGGGCTTAAAAGGCCTCACCGTATCATGTAAACAAACGTACTTCAATAAGCGAATCCTTTTTTTGATCTATAAATTTTAACTTTAGATACATTGACATTCCCAAAATCTTAAGTACTGAAGATATTTTAAAATGAACCTATATTGTTTTCTTAGCATTGCTATTCAGCGTGGCAAAACTTCTAGCATTTTGGGAATGCTTCCGTCTGATAGTGATCTGGATCAGTTGACCTATCTACAGATAGTTTACAATGGTATTTAACCAGCAAGCTGTTTCATATGCATTTTTATATACACCTACTTGTAAATAGTTGTATAAATAAACGCCGTGGAAATGCGGTTTCAATAAAAACTTCTAAAAAAGGTCACTTCCATATCATAGTATTCGGAACAGTGCTTCAAAGCTAGACCAAAACTCGCGTTCTTAAGCTTAAAGTACGTATGTATGAAGAGAGTGTCATGATCGCTTTAAGTAAATTTGTTGCCAACTTTCATATGTAGTTCGTTAAGTCCACAAAATAATTCCAAAACTCCAACTGTTCCATAATCACTATCATGCTGTGGTCACCAGCGGCTTGCTCGTCAGCTCAACACTCTTGATTTCCACCTTCTCATTGATCTCGGTGCCGTTCACTTCTGTCTTCAGGTCTTCGTCCTTCGCCTCCGAGTCCTGGTCCTGTGACCGTGTCTCGCTGTCCGTGGTGCTCTGGCTAGATGTGTCCGTTGTCTCTGGTTTCTCAGTTTCCGTTTCCATTTTCTCTGCTGGTTGGGTGTCTTCTTTTTTATCAGTGCTGTCTTGGGAATTGTCTGTGTTATCTAGAAAATAATGAAACATTTAAGGATGCGGCGAACGCAGCTCGCAACTTCAATTCGAGTCCAAAAATCGGAAAAATATATTTTTGACTTATAAAATATATTTTTGGGCGCAGGGGCGCCCGTACTTGCGCGATAGCAATATTAACCGTTCAGAATTTGTTAATGTGATGGTGTTCCGTAATAACAAAAATTATGACTGCAAACTTGTTTTTTTTTATATCATGTTGTTATTCTGTAACTAGACAATAATAAGCGATGTACCTTATCAAACTATTGGTAAGATATTGTTGTGAATGAAGGTGGACTCCCTTTTCCGCATTTAGACTCCAAGTTGGTCCATTATGCGTGGGAAGATATTGTTGTTTTTAATACAAAACAAATAAGATGAGAACATGGTCATGTATGACGTAAAAATATGCAAAATGCGATTCGTTTACATTTCATTTTGGGTAAGTATTTTGAAAAAATATATATCAAGGTACTTAGATAAATACTATTTAAATAAAAATAATAGCATATGGTATAAATAAGCTCTAATTAGAAATGATTTTGGTATTACGTTTGTTTGTAAGAAGCGACCTTTGAATCGGGATCCTATAACAGAATAAATTCAATATCTTACCAGTTTGATCAATGTCCATAGGGGATATTTCTTTCATATTCTTCTCGTCGCCGTTCACCTCCTGAAAAATTAAAAACATTAAAAAATGGCTTCCATTTCTATAATAATATTTGTATAACCACCATCATATTATAAATACAGTAAAATCAGTTTAAAAATCAACTGTTAAGTGATCTAACACAACAATTTCAACCCGGCCGGGATAGAACCAGCGACCTCGTGGTAGGAGGTGCTGTTACCACTAAGCCACCGGTTTCGGTTACAGCCTGATCGAAATGTATCCCAAATTACGATTTCTTATAACACAAAATTTTCAACCCGGCCGGGATCGAACCAGCGACCTCGTGGCAGGAGGTGCCCATCAAGCCACCTGTTCCGGTTTCAGCCTGATTGAAATATGTATCCCAAATTATGATCGGTTTCTAAATTATTAGTTTTAAAACTAAATATAAATAGGACAATCACAAATGGACAGCACAGTTCCTTCACCTAAATAAATGTTATTCTAAGATTTCGATCTATGATCAAAGATCAAACCTGTTTGACCAAATATGCAATTGCCAATATGACAATGGCGCCGATTCTGTAGCACACTTACTAAACTTAATTTAAACTATCGCTCTATTACTGATAGTATACGCAAGAAAGAGATGGCAAGAATTTTACACTGTCAAATCTGTTTACGTGCCGCTTTTCTTCGTATTTATAGTCAGCATGTTTTGAAGTTACTACTAAATTTGTATGGAAAACGTAAATCTGACTAATTTGACAGCACTAAAATTGTAGCTATCTCTTTCTTGCTTGCACTATCAGTGAAAGAGACATTTTTATTAAGTTTAGTTAGTGTACTAAAATCGAGGACAATGTGACCTGTTAGTTCTCGCGGAGCGGCCTGGTGACCTGTAATACAGATTGTTTAGGCACCAGTCTTTCACAAAGTTGGTACTCTAATTTATCATTATTTATATTAGATATAATAATATAGTGGATTACAAGTGTTACCGCGAACGAACCGCAGAATAGAGGGACTCTTTTAATACAGATATAATTAAACTTAACAAAAGAGATTCCAGTGCATTTATGTTATGTATATTGTAATTTAGAATATTTTTTTTTTTGTTAGCTTGGACTGAATGGATACTAATATGGTTCCTTGTGAGATAAATAAATAAACATTTTATTATTATTGTGACGTGCGCGGCTAACTAAAAACGGTACGCTAGCGCCATCTCTTATCAAATGGACGCACTTGTTCTACCGCCATCTAGTATCGTCTGAAGGCGCTAACCACTCTAGTAAAAGACGAAAGTGTCTCGAATATTCGAGGCAGCGCGCGGGTCATGCTCTCTACTAGAAAGTTACTAGAAGAAACGCGTCCTTGTTTACGACGGGATATATACGCGCGGCAAGCGACCCGTAGAGTCAGTTTTGTTTAAGATTTGAATGTGAATAGTTCGAATTGATAAAGAAGCGATACCCAGTGACTAGTGAAATGACAATTGTGCTAGTGTTGTTCCCAGTGATATTGTTTTAGTATTTTTATTTTCATTGTGTAGTTTTTTGTGCTGTTTGTTTTGTTCTTATAATTATTTATTGTACACAGAAATAAAACAGAAATATTAAACAAGATATTAGGTGAGGCATGTACAAAGGCGAGCTTAACCCTAAAAAGAGTTTTCTTCCAGCAAACCTTTGAGGAGAGATAGAGAAGTGATAAAGTTGGTAGGTGTACAAAGTCATGAAATATACTTAAAATACCACTATATTTTAATAAACTACATATTATACATACCTATTTGAACTACCTATGAATACACATTGTTGTAAATTTTATATTGTTATTTTTCTATTAAAGTGTTCCTTAAAAGTCCAGGACTTAATTATTTTATCCCGAACCCTAGCTCGTAAAATTATTTATAATACGGTCGGTTCAGGAAAACCAAAGTGCCATGGTAGATCGTGGATCATAGATCGCATCTATTCATCTGATTTTAAACAAAACAGTTATTATAAATTACATCGAAATACGTGCATCAATTCGACAAATCTATCTCTGTGTCAGTAATAAGTACAGACAGTAAGAAAAGTAGATCAACCATTCGATTTTTATTGCTCTTTTTCATTCTTTCTCTTTTTCATCGATAGTTTCCTTGTCAAAGAAAATTCTTTGACAAGGAAACTATCGAAAAAAATAATCTATTTTTCTTGCTGACTTTACAATTAATTCAACATTATGCCTTCACCTACCAAATAATATGAATTTAGCCGTATTTTTAATTGCGCGGTAAAAATGTTAAATTCATTTGACGACCACGACGGCGCGGCGAGCAAGTAGCCACGTAAGAGGTGCGTGTTCGTTTCCCACTGCGGAACAAATGTTTGCATGTTCTGCAGATATTTATTTCGGGTCTAAGTGTTGTGATACCACGGTACTCGTAGTTCTTGATGCCCACAACACGGAAGCCTAGTTTGTGGTCAGGACAATGTATTTGTAAGTATTTAAATGTTTTCATTTCTATCGCACGATTAAAAATCCGACCATAAATCAATTCTACCGTTACCCTCTGCTGGACTAATACGTTATTCTACCTACAATGAGAGGTCTTCTTTTTTATCTGTGGCAGTCTGTTAGTTCCTTGACGCTACGATGACGCTAGATGGCGTGTGCAAGGACACATTGGCCTCGATTCTGTAGTACGCTACCTAAACTAAATTTAAACTGTCGCTCTCTTTTACTGCTGAGAAATGATGAACTGATGAATTTACTGCTGAATGAGTCGATAATGCAATAATGCAGTACGTGAAAATTCCCGTTTTTACAATATAAATAAATTAATCTTTATCTTTAGGTGCAGATAATATTAGATACAACCTGCTGATGATAAGAGAGGTGATTATTCAATTTGAATTTAATGAAAAAGTCAAAAAGTATTCTATTTTTTTTAATGTTTTGTCGTGAAGCAAAATCGCGTCATTTGAATTCAAAAATTAAAAATAGCCAAGAAAATTGGTTGACTTTTGTCCGCTACCAAGCCTAGATAGATAAACTCTTCCTTGGTTATATAACATCAGTAGAATAACACAATTAAATGCACAATGAGTGGTCTTATAGCTGGAAGATATTTATTACTGACAATCTTAGAATATGGAGAAATATCTGACAGAACTAACCTAGTCGAAAATAAAATACTGTTTATCAGTTTTGCTCAGGGCATGGAGAAGGGTTATTATGTGCACATAATGAAATAATGTTTTAAGTGATGTATTTAAATACTTTTTAATACCTTTTAAAATTACAGATAGATAGAAAAAAAATAGTTTCTCTTTTACACTAACAGCTTTTTAAGTGATACTAACATATGACCTGTATATCTGAATTAATAAATGAATTTGGTTTTTACTACCTAATGAAAAAAAAACAAAAGTAATGTACCTATTTATGCCTAGGTATGTCTTAGTAAATAAATGCCCTATTAGTTATTGTGCTATTTTAATTTGTTTTCTTCAACAATTCAGGGCAGTTTTTGGTTTTCAAAGTGTTACTCACTTAAGAGAAATTACATGAATTTCAAAGAACCACAGAGGTTGAATTATTGTGATATAAATTTATAAATTCATCTAGAACAGCTCCATCTCTGCGACTATGAAGAACTAAATAGACTTGCCATGAATAAAAAAGAAAACCTCTCTAATAAAATACACAAAAGGTAACCTAATGCCGTCGTCTTTTCCGAGTACTTGCGCCCGAAGTCGAAGCTATCGGAGAACTTCCTCTCTTCCTCTGTATTTTATTACAATAAATTAATTTCACTCCAATATGGCAGCCTCACAATCATAAATCTTTATTTCACTCGAAAATGTACAATTTCTCAATCTCTCCGGCATTCCACAGACAGCGACGCTACTGGCATCACGTGGCGTAGTAGTGAAGTGAGCGAGAATTGAAACTTCTTGGAAATCAGAGCTCGAAAGACATGTGAAGGGAATCGTATAGCGATGGTCGGTTACCGTGTCGCAGGTCACTACATGCTAGATAAATACGTTTTGTTGTGTTATATAACCAATCATATATTATAGTGGTGGGTGAAGTGGGCTAAGGTGCGGGTTCAATTCTCGCCACGGATACAATATTAGCATTTTCTGCAGATATTTGTTCCATGTGTTGTAGGACCATGGTACTCGTGGTTTCTGATACCCACGATATAAGGTATCCTAGTGTGGACTACCACGATATAAGGACTATGTATGTGATTGTTGGGGTGATTTATATATTTTTAGGTATTTTACCTGTTGTTTGAAATAAATTAAATGATTACTAGTAAGCATAGCAAGTCCGATTGACGCAAGATCGAGGTGGATGGTATAAAGAGGGGCCTATACCCAGCAGTGGGATAAGACTGTACGTCATGATGATTATGATGAAGCATACCAACGGTACCTGTGGTTTATTCTCTTCAGCGACCTCGCTTGGCTGTGCTGAAGTGGATGTGATTTCTCCCTCTTGTTCCTTCTTCTGTCTCTTCGGGCGCGGTTTCGCCTTCTCCACTATCTCTTCCTCTTCCTCTTCTTCCGTCGTCGCTTCCGTCTTCTCTTCTGCCGTTTCATTCTCAGGAGCTGGTGTCGTCTCCTTTTGGGGATTGGGGTCCTCCTAGAAACAATTATTGTTTTATGTAAAATAACAACACAACATAAACAAAAACAAACATGGACGGTGGTCAGATGCACGTCTAAACATGACATTTGGTACATGCCCGCGATTCGAAAGTACATAGTTAGCGTTCCACATGGCAGGTTGCAAGCTGATCGCCGCTTATTGGAACACTAACCGATGGCACATGACGCATACGCCGGGCGTGGGCGAGGCGGCGTCCTCGCTTCTAACATGCGTATTGGTATCACAGTGTGATGAGTTCACTCACCGCTAATAGCACGGTGTGCTGCCCTCCGGCCGCGACGCTGAGCGGCGCGAGGGCTCCGAGCGCGACGCATACGCCGGGCGTGGGCGAGGCGGCGTCCTCGCTTCTAACATGCGTATTGGTATCACAGTGTGATGAGTTCACTCACCGCTAATAGCACGGTGTGCTGCCCTCCGGCCGCGACGCTGAGCGGCGCGAGGGCTCCGAGCGCGACGCATACGCCGGGCGTGGGCGAGGCGGCGTCCTCGCTTCTAACATGCGTATTGGTATCACAGTGTGATGAGTTCACTCACCGCTAATAGCACGGTGTGCTGCCCTCCGGCCGCGACGCTGAGCGGCGCGAGGGCTCCGAGCGCGACGCATACGCCGGGCGTGGGCGAGGCGGCGTCCTCGCTTCTAACATGCGTATTGGTATCACAGTGTGATGAGTTCACTCACCGCTAATAGCACGGTGTGCTGCCCTCCGGCCGCGACGCTGAGCGGCGCGAGGGCTCCGAGCGCGACGCATACGCCGGGCGTGGGCGAGGCGGCGTCCTCGCTTCTAACATGCGTATTGGTATCACAGTGTGATGAGTTCACTCACCGCTAATAGCACGGTGTGCTGCCCTCCGGCCGCGACGCTGAGCGGCGCGAGGGCTCCGAGCGCGACGCATACGCCGGGCGTGGGCGAGGCGGCGTCCTCGCTTCTAACATGCGTATTGGTATCACAGTGTGATGAGTTCACTCACCGCTAATAGCACGGTGTGCTGCCCTCCGGCCGCGACGCTGAGCGGCGCGAGGGCTCCGAGCGCGACGCATACGCCGGGCGTGGGCGAGGCGGCGTCCTCGCTTCTAACATGCGTATTGGTATCACAGTGTGATGAGTTCACTCACCGCTAATAGCACGGTGTGCTGCCCTCCGGCCGCGACGCTGAGCGGCGCGAGGGCTCCGAGCGCGACGCATACGCCGGGCGTGGGCGAGGCGGCGTCCTCGCTCCTGCCCGTGCCGAGCTGCCCCTCGCTACCCATGCCCCACGAGAAGATCTCCCCTAGAAACGAAACATTCACAATGCATATTCTGCAGATATTTGTGTCGGGTCTGAGTATTCGATACTTAGATAGAACAGTGTGCTATTGGTTCAACTACTTTCGTTCTGCAAATGTTAATAAAAGAGAAAAATAGAGAAAAGATAATGCTGGACCTTTTTCACACAGCATCATCTAGCCCCAAGCTAAGCTCTGCTTAGTTTGGGGCTTGCGAGCTCAGGCAAAATAAGTATTGGGCCATTTGTGGCAAATCGGCAAAACCAAGAATCTAAATCGGATTACTACTACATACAAAACGGAAATTTCATAAGTAAACACCTAATAATACCTGTATCAGATACTGCGAAGGAATTACAGGTGCCGGCTGCTATGCTGACACATTTCTTGTTCTGTAGTTTGGGCACTGGTTCTAACGTCTCCGCATCCCCTGTCCTATCGCCGAGGCCTAGTCTGTAACAGAACATTCCACCGTATATTTCCACCGCCAAGAAGCCATGCTTGCATTGCTGTGTGCCGTATTAAAAGGATCATACTTATAGTCTTGTCCTTGAGAATTGCAGGTATATGTTTAGGACTGTGGTGTTGCAGTTGTCGAAAAGGCAATAGTGCACGCCAAGTCTAGTTTAATAAGTATACTTTGGGACCTAGAATAACAAATAAGCTACTTTTTATCCGGCTACCTCGGGAGCGAAGCCGTAGACAGAGGCCCGTAATATTATAATTAGCTTGATCTGTTACCTACCCTATTACGCACGTATTAGGCCACACGCCGCCAGTTCTACGCTTACCTGCCGTATTCACAGCGTCCCACCGCGAACACTTGCCCGGCGCGGTCGAGCGCGAGCGAGTGATGCTGCCCCGCGGCCACGCGCTGCCAGTTCTACGCTTACCTGCCGTATTCACAGCGTCCCACCGCGAACACTTGCCCGGCGCGGTCGAGCGCGAGCGAGTGATGCTGCCCCGCGGCCACGCGCTGCCAGTTCTACGCTTACCTGCCGTATTCACAGCGTCCCACCGCGAACACTTGCCCGGCGCGGTCGAGCGCGAGCGAGTGATGCTGCCCCGCGGCCACGCGCTGCCAGTTCTACGCTTACCTGCCGTATTCACAGCGTCCCACCGCGAACACTTGCCCGGCGCGGTCGAGCGCGAGCGAGTGATGCTGCCCCGCGGCCACGCGCTGCCAGTTCTACGCTTACCTGCCGTATTCACAGCGTCCCACCGCGAACACTTGCCCGGCGCGGTCGAGCGCGAGCGAGTGATGCTGCCCCGCGGCCACGCGCTGCCAGTTCTACGCTTACCTGCCGTATTCACAGCGTCCCACCGCGAACACTTGCCCGGCGCGGTCGAGCGCGAGCGAGTGATGCTGCCCCGCGGCCACGCGCTGCCAGTTCTACGCTTACCTGCCGTATTCACAGCGTCCCACCGCGAACACTTGCCCGGCGCGGTCGAGCGCGAGCGAGTGATGCTGCCCCGCGGCCACGCGCTGCCAGTTCTACGCTTACCTGCCGTATTCACAGCGTCCCACCGCGAACACTTGCCCGGCGCGGTCGAGCGCGAGCGAGTGATGCTGCCCCGCGGCCACGCGCTGCCAGTTCTACGCTTACCTGCCGTATTCACAGCGTCCCACCGCGAACACTTGCCCGGCGCGGTCGAGCGCGAGCGAGTGATGCTGCCCCGCGGCCACGCGCTGCCAGTTCTACGCTTACCTGCCGTATTCACAGCGTCCCACCGCGAACACTTGCCCGGCGCGGTCGAGCGCGAGCGAGTGATGCTGCCCCGCGGCCACGCGCTGCCAGTTCTACGCTTACCTGCCGTATTCACAGCGTCCCACCGCGAACACTTGCCCGGCGCGGTCGAGCGCGAGCGAGTGATGCTGCCCCGCGGCCACGCGCTGCCAGTTCTACGCTTACCTGCCGTATTCACAGCGTCCCACCGCGAACACTTGCCCGGCGCGGTCGAGCGCGAGCGAGTGATGCTGCCCCGCGGCCACGCGCTGCCAGTTCTACGCTTACCTGCCGTATTCACAGCGTCCCACCGCGAACACTTGCCCGGCGCGGTCGAGCGCGAGCGAGTGATGCTGCCCCGCGGCCACGCGCTGCCAGTTCTACGCTTACCTGCCGTATTCACAGCGTCCCACCGCGAACACTTGCCCGGCGCGGTCGAGCGCGAGCGAGTGATGCTGCCCCGCGGCCACGCGCTGCCAGTTCTACGCTTACCTGCCGTATTCACAGCGTCCCACCGCGAACACTTGCCCGGCGCGGTCGAGCGCGAGCGAGTGATGCTGCCCCGCGGCCACGCGCTGCCAGTTCTACGCTTACCTGCCGTATTCACAGCGTCCCACCGCGAACACTTGCCCGGCGCGGTCGAGCGCGAGCGAGTGATGCTGCCCCGCGGCCACGCGCTGCCAGTTCTACGCTTACCTGCCGTATTCACAGCGTCCCACCGCGAACACTTGCCCGGCGCGGTCGAGCGCGAGCGAGTGATGCTGCCCCGCGGCCACGCGCTGCCAGTTCTACGCTTACCTGCCGTATTCACAGCGTCCCACCGCGAACACTTGCCCGGCGCGGTCGAGCGCGAGCGAGTGATGCTGCCCCGCGGCCACGCGCTGCCAGTTCTACGCTTACCTGCCGTATTCACAGCGTCCCACCGCGAACACTTGCCCGGCGCGGTCGAGCGCGAGCGAGTGATGCTGCCCCGCGGCCACGCGCTGCCAGTTCTACGCTTACCTGCCGTATTCACAGCGTCCCACCGCGAACACTTGCCCGGCGCGGTCGAGCGCGAGCGAGTGATGCTGCCCCGCGGCCACGCGCTGCCAGTTCTACGCTTACCTGCCGTATTCACAGCGTCCCACCGCGAACACTTGCCCGGCGCGGTCGAGCGCGAGCGAGTGATGCTGCCCCGCGGCCACGCGCTGCCAGTTCTACGCTTACCTGCCGTATTCACAGCGTCCCACCGCGAACACTTGCCCGGCGCGGTCGAGCGCGAGCGAGTGATGCTGCCCCGCGGCCACGCGCTGCCAGTTCTACGCTTACCTGCCGTATTCACAGCGTCCCACCGCGAACACTTGCCCGGCGCGGTCGAGCGCGAGCGAGTGATGCTGCCCCGCGGCCACGCGCTGCCAGTTCTACGCTTACCTGCCGTATTCACAGCGTCCCACCGCGAACACTTGCCCGGCGCGGTCGAGCGCGAGCGAGTGATGCTGCCCCGCGGCCACGCGCTGCCAGTTCTACGCTTACCTGCCGTATTCACAGCGTCCCACCGCGAACACTTGCCCGGCGCGGTCGAGCGCGAGCGAGTGATGCTGCCCCGCGGCCACGCGCTGCCAGTTCTACGCTTACCTGCCGTATTCACAGCGTCCCACCGCGAACACTTGCCCGGCGCGGTCGAGCGCGAGCGAGTGATGCTGCCCCGCGGCCACGCGCTGCCAGTTCTACGCTTACCTGCCGTATTCACAGCGTCCCACCGCGAACACTTGCCCGGCGCGGTCGAGCGCGAGCGAGTGATGCTGCCCCGCGGCCACGCGCTGCCAGTTCGTGCTCGCTCGGAACGCGTCGCACTCCGTCGGTGCGTACAGGGCCGTTTTACGCTTTTCGCCCGTTATCCCTGCAATTTTACAAGAAAAACTATAACAAGTTCATTTTTGCTAAATATTAAAAACCCCGGCGTATTCAAAATTTTATTTTATTAAAATATGTTTATGTTTTGTTAAACCTCGCCTGATGGTAAACGCATGATCACCCAGTAGATGTTTATGACTCTTCTTCTAAAGATTCATCATCGATTGGAGCACTCCCTGCATTGATTTGTGGCGATACAACCTGTCTCAGAACCATCCTTGAAGTCACACAGTCATGCTGATTTCCTTACAATGTTTTTCATTGTTTTGAGTACGTTTTTACTTACCAAGTTGTCCATAGTTGTTGAGTCCAAATGCGAAGACCTTTTCTTGGTTAGCGTCAAGCACGAAGGTGGCATGGTATCCCGCCCAAATGCGGGACGCGCCCGCCTTCAGGGTAACTTTAGACGGCACCAGCAGGGCACCTTCAATAAAACATTATTAGGTTTTCATCCTTCAATCTCTCGCGATTAATTAAAATATTATTGCAAATAAATACTGGCAAAATAGTGGCAAATGTTTGCAAGCTCTGCTGTATTTGTTACAAGTCCGGGTGTTGTGTTACTAATAGTCCCTGATACGCACAATACAGGGGGTCTTAAAAACTTTTTTATTATATACTCAATATTGAGTCATCCTGTGATTATAGCTGTTGCAAATTGCAATACAATAGCCCCGTAGAAAAACGTATAACTATGTTAAGCCCAAACTCTTTTACAACGGAGATCCAATAATACAAAGCACTTACTAAATCCTTGCCGTGCGTCTCTGCTGGCGGAGCGCTGCGACAGTCGACCGAGCTGTCCCTGCTCACCGCAACCCATCGTGTAAACTGAACCGCTAGTCTGTTCAATAACATTACAGTCATTTAATTTTACATTTATTCTGATGTCTGTGTCAATTAATTAAATATTCTAAAAAAGCAACACGAAGAAGATTTTTTTTTTTGTGCAATCTGTTCGATAAAATTACAACCAATTCATTTTATGTTTATTCTGACATCTGTTTCATCAAAAGCAACACAACAAAGAGGAATATTTTTTCCAACCATTTCATTTTACATTTGTGTGTCAATTAAGTCAACATTCTAACAATGCAACGCGACACAGAGACAAAGAGGAATATTTTTTGTGCTAATTAGTCCCATTTGTGCCGTGCGGGCCAAACAGACCCTGTCTCAGCCTAGTGCTGCTCTGCATAATATTGAAATGCAGAACTGATGCAATAAGAGTTATATATCCAGCTATATGTCTAGAATTACTTATTTATAATTATAAATAAGTAATATTCACATTTTAAGATCCTAATCTGATGCTATCAGTGAAGACCTATTATTGGCTACCTGTATCTATTTAAGTATTGTTAAGGACATTGTGTTATAGCTATTGGTTTCCGAATATCCTATCCTACTAATATTATAAACGCGAAAGTTTGTGAGGAATGTATGTTTGTTACTCTTTCATGCAAAAACTACTGAACGGATTATGATGAAACTTTACAGCAATATAGCTTATGCATCAGAATAACATAGGCTACTTTTTATCCGGATACCACGCGGGCGAAGCCGTGGGCAGAAGCTAGTAAATAAATAAATATATCTATCTTTTAATACTCACAGAGAGTATAACAAGATGGTCGCTGCCAGAAGCTATGTCCGAGGCCAACTCCCCAATTTCTATTTTGATTGGCTCCTTGCTGGACTTGCCTTCACGCCCTTGCATAACTAGGCCCATACTGCCGTGGGAATCCTGGAAAAAACAAAAGAGTTTTTATTTTAAACACTCATTTACATACAAATAACGTGGCATAAAGGCTTAAGACCTGTTGGCAAATGCTTACGGTAACCTATGGACGTTTGCAACAGAGGTATCCCTCGCGCTTGCGACCCTGAGATATAACAGGTTTCTCATGTGCTAGTAATTTCACCGTCACCCTTACCCTTCAAACCGGAACAGGGCATTGTGAGTGTGTAGGTACCTAGATACCTACTACTATGTACTTCTAATTAAACATTAATTATTATTATTAATTATTTTACTTTTTTTTCAATTTCTATTATTATTATTTTCTTTACTTTTTACTTTGGTTTTTATGTGTGTATAATTAAAATAATTATTCATTTATACAGTTCTTAATTTGATTTTCAAGACTGTGAATTTAATTTATCTGACTGATTGATTATTCTGAACATTACCGCTTGGCGACAGAAATATCGTGATAGTATTTCCCTAGACAAGTTCTTAACAAGGAACCCTATTATGTCTACTTATACTGTACTCTTATGAAAATAGAACCTTATGCTATACAAGGAAAAGCAAAACAAGTTAGTCTCAACTCGATTTTAATGAAGATAAATAACAGAATGTTTAATAAAGATACATAATTGACTAGTCGTGACTTTGCGGAAATTTATTCTAAGATATTGACGATTTCTGTGGCGCAGTGGGCGAAGGCCCGCCTGAGACGCAAAAGGTTGCGGGTTAGATTCCCGCCGCGAGACCAATGTTTGTAAGATATGCAAATATTTGTCTCGGGTCTGATATGTATTTACAACAAAAAAAAGTAGTATATCAGTCATGTAGTTCCCATAATACAAGCTCTTCTTAGTTTGGAGCTAGATGATGTTATGCGAAATATGTCCAATCGTCATTAATAATGTTATTTTTTATTTTTTTTATTTCATAAGGTTTACAATAAAGTATTTTCATTATTATTATGATAATTTAAGTCTTTATAGCATAAAGAAATAAGATTGTACAAAAGGTGGACTTAATGCTGAAAGCATGTTTTAGTTGCCAACCATAAATGTATTCTAATTAAACACATGAATTAAGAAAGATGATTAAAGGTATGTAATATTTAATTACTTTATCTCTTCAACCATTCCCCCTCTGATTCCACTACCAATTAATATTTAAGTGTTTTATTTGTTTAAGTTTATTTCAATATTTGATATAGTATTATTATATTCTATATATATATTATTTTGTAGTGTAGGTACTTTAGTAATATGTAATTATTGACTATTCTTATTAAGACTTATTTTTTAGACACACACTATCTCTTTGCATGCATAGGTGACTGGTAGAAAATGCTTTAGCATTAAGTCCTCCTAGCACTACATTATTTGTGTGTGTAAATAAATCAATAAATATTATTAGTACAATAAATAGTATTCACTTATTCATGTTAACTTACTCTGAACGAGCCCCAAGCGTATACATCTCCGTTCTCCAGCAGAGCAGCTGAGTGCGAGTCTCCGGCGGTCACTGCCACCACCTTAGCTGGTAGTGTCACTTTTTTGGGGGTCCCCTCATCAGTGTCACTGGATGTGTTACGGCCTAGAGCACCTTCATCGTTACAACCGAATGTCCATACCTGTGGAAACACATTTTAGGTACAGTCACCGACAAAAGTAGATAGATAATTAAATACCTGTGGGAATACAGTTCAGGCTTTAGTTTGGTTTAGGTTAAACTTACGTCTGCCCACCTATCTATTGCTATATCCTAAGACAGGGTTCATGTGAGATACCTACCCATAAACACCATCTATGTGCCTACCATGTGAAAGCAATAAATGTATTGAGAGTTAAAGTCACTGACAAAAGTAGATATATAATTTCATACCTGTGAGAATACAGGTTACAGGTAGGTACAGTCACCGACAAAAGTAGATAGATATTTTTTAACTAAATAAAACAGTACACTGAACCTAGTTTAGTTTAGGTTAAACTTTAGCCTGCCTACCTATCTTTTGCTATACCCTAAGACAGGGTTCATGTGAGATACCTACCCATAAACATCATCTATGTACCTACCATGTGAAAGTAATAAATGTATTGAGAGGTACAGTCACTGACAAAAGTAGATAGATAATTTCATACCTGTGAGAATACAGTTTAGGTACAGTCACCGACAAAAGTAGATAGATATTTTTATCCTAAATAAGACAGTACACTGTACCATTCAATTATTGAGGTTGAAGAATGATTGAGAGGAAAAATATATACAAAGTGACATATATTTTTTAAATAGTTTTTGGTCTTATCATTTTTGAGTAATAAGCAAAATAGATTCATTTTTAGTACAAAAAACACAAATAAGTGTCTGTAGTAAAAAGTGACTTTTCCTGAATAAAGCTGAGTCGATGCAAACATTGTTTAAAAAAAAAATTGCTACTGAAAAAAAAACTCATACACGTCATTTCAGTAGTCGTATAAAAATAATACACTATGGTTGTGGTTGACTACTATTGTTATAAGTACTTTATGCATTCTGCGTCTTTATGGTTCAGTAGCGGGTTGAGACGCGAGAGGTGCAGGTTCGATAGTACAGAGGCCTAACCATCAAGCCCTATTGTGATTAAATTCAGGCAAAGATGTGAAATCCCGCTTTGCGAATGACAAAGCTTTAGCAATGCCATAGCGTCCTCAATCGCAAAGCGAAAAGTGACATTTTAGCCTAAACTAAATCACTATAAGAATTCAAGGTTAGGCCCCAGGACATATAAATGGTTGCATGGTAACATGGTACTTCTATTTCCTGAAACCCATGACACTGGGAATAGTAGTGTAGGGTTAGGACCATGCTCTACCGGTCCACATACGAGCTGGTTCATAAAAATGTTTAATGTAGTCTACGAGGGTACGATAGAACTGACATCGTCGAAAATCGACGAAAGTTCTTAAAAAAGCAGAAAAAAAAAAAAAAAAAAAAAAGGGTTAGGACTATGTATGTGATTGCAGAATGAACTCACCTTGCCCGTGCTGTCGAGCGCAATGGTGTGCATTCCACCTGTGGCTACCGCCACTATTTTGTCCCCTAGTGCAGTCACGTTTTTGAATCTGAAATGAGATGAATGAATGAAAACTTTATTGTACACCTTAAACAAATAACATAACAAAATTCTGCTACTATTATAAACGCGAAAGTTTGTGAGGATGGATGTTTGTTACTCTTTCACGCAAAAACTACTGAACGGATTTTAATGAAACTTTACAGTAATATAGCTTATTCATCAGAATAACACATAGGCTACTTTTTATCCGGGTACCACGCGGGCGATGCTGTGGGCAGAAGCTAGTCTTGTTATAAAGAAAGTACAATGGACGGCCTTATCGCTTAGAAGTGATGTCTTCCAGACAATTTTTGGGTTGAGATGCTAATAAGGGATTGTGAGAGTGGTGTACATAAAATAATAATAAAAGAATGTTAACTAAATCATACATATTATATACATAATAAATCAGCGTGATTTATGATGTATATAATATGTATGATTATATAACGGAAATTTGACAAAGAAAAACATGGCAGCTGTCATGACCACGGCTAATGTCATTTCCATACAATTCAATTTTCCCGCAGGCGTTAACATCAACAGAAAGTGGTATTTATCCAGACCTCCCCTGTTTGGTTTGACACTTACTTGGTAGTCTCGCTGACATCTTCTCCAAGTCCCAGCTGACCAACATCACCTTGGCCGCATGTGAATACACGCCCCTTCCTACGGGGGGCTGATGGGATCTCCAAATGGACGACTAAAATGATAAAGTTAATGTTTACTAAGGTTTCTTGCCTTTCTATTATTTTTACCTCTGATGACAGAATCTTGTATACATTCATTTGCAGTGGTGGTTTGGACAACTAGCCACAGAAGCCATAATTAAGAAAGTCAATCTATTTATTCATTAAAATCACAAGGATCACTTTGAAACATCAATTTTATCTACTGCCTGTTCTTCCGCGACCAATTAACTATCTAGATATGAATTTAAGTGTCAAATATTACTTATTATTATTTTTGTTGTACCCATTCTGGGCACCAATGACACATCTTTTTACACAATATGCAAAGGTTATCTGAGAGAAAATACTTTAAGCATTAAGTACACCTATGTACTGCTGTTATGTGCAATAGAGAATTTTCTATACATCTATAAATGTCGAAATTGCTCATAACTCTTTGTGCAACATTCCTCTGGACAAAATGTCTTTGGAATATAACGATGACCTCCGTGGTGCAGTGGGCGAAGGCCCGCCTGAGACGCAGAAGGTTGCGGGTTCAATTCCTGCAGCGGGACAAATGTTTATATCTGCAAATATTTATCTCAGGTCTGGGTGTTTTCTATTTATAATATTTATGTATTTACATAAAATATCTAAGTAGTATCAGTCATGTAGTTATCATAATACAAGTACAGCTTAGTTTGGGGCTAGAAGATGCTGTGTGAAAAATGACCGACATTATTATTATAATAGTGTTTATTGCAATGTTTAAAGAAATACAAAAAAAAACAGTTTCTGATAGCCCCTCATCAAACAAATCACAATTATATTGCAAAGTTTCATCTTTGTTATCAATGAGAAGACAGAAAACTTTCTAATGTCAAATGTATTGGACTATAAATCAAGAGTATGAAGAGTATGACATACATTTTAACAATGTTGTAATTTTTATCAACACTGTATTTTTACTACATCTTCATTGAACAAGTTTGCTCAGTAAATTGAGTATTAGTCACCAAAATTATATAAAATCGCATGATACATAAATATGTGTAGGTGTAATCTAAGCATCATTTATGTCATGTTTTATTTACGGAAATGACCTTACACTAGGTAACTCTTTTCCAAAATACGTACCTACAAATCAATAATAACCTCAAATTTGTTTATTATGATACGAATTAGTGCTTCATGATGTAATAGAGATTTTGTTACATAACTAGCTGATTCATTTCGGACTCCAAGCGACTAATTCAAGTACAGTTATTATGGTAAAAGGCACAAGAAACCAAGCCATTATTTTCCCGCCATCGTGTTTGACAGGTCATTGACGTCGGAGAACATCGTAATGAAAACAACTGCGAATGCTTACCCCCACGTTTCTTCTTATTTTTCGAGCCCGACGATGCAGATGCTGTGGAAACCGCAGACTTGGATGCTGCACGTTTTGTGCCTCGCGCAGCCGGCATTCTGCCTGAAATTTCGCAACCGACGCGTCAATAAACAAGGCACAAAGCGCGGCAAACGACCACTTGATTGTATGCGATGACGTTTTCACTTCTACTGTAATCTCGTTAGCGCCTGATACCATAGGCCTGCCTTTGCATCAATTACAAGGCTACGGCCTCAGATTTATGCAAAGCGTAAATAGGTTATATCTAGGTATGCATCTTTATGCCACTGCACAGACCCAAACAACGCGTCCGAACCATACGGACAGTCATCGAATGACGCCAGAATGATCTACTTACTGTTTATATAATTATTCCTTAACGAAGCGTCCGAATTTTCCTCAATAAACACCAATATTTAGAAATGACGTATTAAAATAAGCTTGGTACGATTAGCGTACATCTCCGCTCTCGCATTCGCAATTTGCAACAAAGCAGAGCACAGATAATGTATGTAGTAGACTTTAGACAGCAGACACATTCTACATTATTGCGTTACATTCTCTTTGGTCACACCCCAACCATAAAAAATTTGGAATTTGAACCATAGAGAAACCTAAAATAAAACTAACAAGTGTTTTTTTTTGTATGTATGTACCTAACTTGTAGTTAATCCACCTAATTGAAAAGCTAAATTAAAACTGTTATGATAAAAGTCTATTTCACAATTTTGATTGAATTTAACTTGACAATCCTACAGCATTTAGATAACTGGCTAAAAGCAAGAGCTACTGAACTATGAAGGTCCAAATTGGATTTAAATTAGTCACTGTTTCTGAATTTACAAATTCAATTTATTTTTTAAGAAGACATAAATAATAATAATTTAGAGCTTTATTTATCTAAGTGAAAACAGAATAAATTTATCATTCCCAAGTAGGCATTACAAGCAAGCTAGTAAGATTATCACGCAAATGAATGGTATTCGGTAAATGTAATCGGATTTAATCGTTTTCAACCAATTATTTGAAGCGACTAGACTGATTACAAAACGATGATTTGCGAGTTTTTAAATCAGTGTTTCTTTTATAAACACACGCAAAGATAGAACAACTGGTAAAATAAAGCTTTTCGATTATATCTTGCAACCTATGTTGAGTACTCAACACTGTTTACAATAATTAGTTCAATGGGAGATGTCCCCTGCCTAGATCTATGGATAAGTATCAAACCAAATAGGTTTTGTGTTAGGAATTACGTAATCTATTTTATTACGTCTTTGAATCGAACCGAACCACAGACTTGATAAGGATAATCACAGATTCTAGCTATGGATACTACAACTTATGGGATAATCCACAGACTAGTTTAGGGGGGTATTACGTTGCATGGATACCCGAACACAACACAGATATTATATTGATATTTTTATATTTGTGCCGGAAAGAACGCTGCAATCCCGCTGCTGTTTATGTCGTTATGATTTTATGATTACACTCCTGCAACAGTTTTCTTGTTTTGAAATCACATTCTAAGAATACTGATGCAGACGCCTCTGTATGTTCCACCCGGCTGCATCCTCGATCACTATCTACTGAGCGCCTCCAAATCGATACAGATGATTACCTAGTCATTTTATCATAAATTAATGATTTTTTAAAGTACTTTAAAAGCTCTCAAATCAAGTGAAGGTAAATAATTTCAATATCATAATATTTATTATGTTTTATTTACTGCAAACCAGCCACGATTGAATATGAGGTGTGATAGGTGTAATTTTTATTGGGGGACGCCGACGCCGGAATGGTAAGGGATTACACATATTTAGTTACAGCTATCTGCCGATAGATGGCGCTATGCACATTGGAGGTGCATTGACTTTGCTATTCTTGTCATGGCAATTGGGCGCTATCATCCAATCCTGAATCCACTCTTTCTTGACTCTTCGGCGATAGACCCGTCCCTACAATATTGGCGGTTTCATTACTGTCATTATTATTATCAACACAACAGATTGTACAAATCTTCGATCAACCATTAGGTAGGTAAATTGATTGAAAGTCCAAATCTATCCACTGCCACAGATATTATAATACTAGTAGGTACACACTGCTGAACAAATTTATACCTATTCTTTAAAAGAGTCCCGCCGCGGTTGATTAATAATATGAATGCACAAATCATTTAGCCCCAAAGTAAGCAGAGCTTGTGTTAATTTTGGGATATTAGAAAATCTTAAGTCATAGGAATGATGTAGGTAGCACTTTAGATTTTTATGTTATGTTACATATTTATTTGCGGAATAAGTACTAGGTATAGCAACGTATAATGAACGATAATGGGGCCACCTCCATACGCCGGCTTCCCGCGGTGATTAGATGAGTCATCGATTCATTTTCCAGGTGGACTTACAAAAGTAGTAAGATGTAGATTCCTATCTCTTATAGTTCAGACCTAGAGGTGGTGATAAAAAGACTTAATATGTCTTTTTATCACCACTTCTAGGTGGTCACAAAAGACAGAAAACTACGTAAGTATATTATACTTACGTAGTTTTCTGTCTTTTGCGTAGGTATCTAGTATTTTATTTTCATTATATTCAGTTTCTAAATTTAGATCGAGAACGAATGTAGGTAGCGTTTGCATCTCTTGTTCATCTTCGAAATTTAGTTCGTTTGGACCACAAACTTGGGTACCTACGAGTACTTACTTTGGGGACTTGGGTACTTACAAGCTCTGCTTACTTCGAGGCTAGATGATGCTGTGTGAAAATGTCCAGCATTATTTATTTATTTACTTACTAGAAGCGTTAGAATTCTAGTAAATGGTCTGTGCTGAGTAGAATGACCTATATTCCAATATCCTAACTAGTGTGTCTGCTGTGATGACTGAGAGACGACCTTTGGCGCAGTGGGTAAAGGCCCGCCTGAGACGCAGAAGGTTGTGGTAGCGATTCCCGCCGCGGGACAAATGTACCTATGTACCTACGATCTGTATATATTTATCTTGCGTCTGGGTGTTTCTATGTAGACAGGTACCTATAATATGAATGTATTTACAAAAAAGTACCTATTTAAGTAGTATATCAGTCATGTAGTTCCCAATTCCCATAACACAAGCTCTGCTTACAATGGGGCTGTGTGAAAATGTCTAGCATTACATATTTATTTACTAGCTTCTGCCCACGGCTTCGCACGCGTCTTACCTACCCGGATAAAAAGTAGCCTATGTGTTATTCTGAGGTCTATGCTATATTAGGTACTGCAAAGTTTCAGCAAAATCTGTTCGGTAGTTTTTGCGTGAAAGAGTAACAAACATCCATGTAAACAAACTTTCGCGTTTATGTCAGCAGTGGGATTTATTCCAATAATCATTGTGTAATTTTTAGATAATCTTAGAATGCAGTATTACTAACTTTTAAAAATAAAATAAAGTCTTCTTTTAACAAAATATCCTATATCTACAATATTTAAGGTACTTTCCCTTCATGTCGCATAGTTTTGGGACGCTCTGTATATTAGATCTGCGCCAAACTAGACAAAAGAGTTTTTCGCGCCATTCCAACTGTGGGTTGAGATTTTGAATTTTGCACTTCCGTGTGGGAAGTGGGAACGTACTTACCTACCTAGGTAGGTACAGTAATAGAGTGTCGCCGAAAGTGATGTACCTATCATGGTAAAATGTATAAATTTTGGTATCAGGCCGTTCCATGCAATCTATATGCAAATTTTAATGCATTTCGGGAACCACTATTACAGCGTAATTTCTTGGTACAACGTTGTGCTTGGTACATCGTATGAATCTATTTTAGAAAGCAAGTTTCATCATCATTTAATTAGCCTATGCAGACTGAACACACGTAAAATAACCTAGCATATAGATAGGTAACTCCATGCAGAATCGACAGAATTCCCGCAATTATTCTTCGCACCAATGCTATGACGGTAATATTAGGTAAGCGATTTTTTTCTCCATATATAAAAACGGAAATTTTCACAACGATAGGTACTTACTATCGGTGAACCGGAGAGGGCACTGATCAAGTGTTTTTTTATTAAGTGCCTAAGTACTTATGACTTATGGTAAGTTTTTTGGGTACGAGATAGCAGACATAAAGAACAGAACATTACGTAGGTAGATACTTTGGACAATTAAATATTTAACAGAAATTAGATAGGCACCATACGTAGGTACCTAGTAAAATACTTAATTAGATTAAAAATAGTATCATACGACTTAGTCATAGTCCTGCCTGACCACAATACTCCCTGTGTCATGGGTATCAAGAACTACGAGTACCACAACAACCAGACCCGAAACAAATACCTGCAGAGCATACAAACATTTCTGTATTAGCGGGAATCGAAGCCGCATCTCATGTATCTCAGCCGGCTACCACTCTGCCGCAAGGTCTTCACAACTTTGGCCAATATTTCAAATAAACGTACTACAAGTCTTCCAGCGCAAGCTTTGATCGAAGCGTTAAAATTGAACTTGTATCGTGTACCTAATAGATAGAATAAACTAACACGCCCACGACTGTAATCTACATGTTGGAGATCCTCAGATCCATACTCATACTATTGGAAGTATTGGAACAGTAATAGATAGGTAGAACTCTCCAAAATCATGCTTTGAAATGGTTTGTCTTTTCAATTAAACTGCGATCTTAATGCCATAAACCTTTTATTATCTGTACTCTGACAAGCGCTTAGGCTATGATTAAAAAAAATGATAGCGCTACTACTCGAAGATTGTATGAAAAAAGGGTCATAAAACCGCATTAATGTTAGAGATTTTCTTATTTTGGATCAACAAAACTGTAGAGTAAAATTTTAACAAGTGGGTTGTTCGAAAGGTTGGCCTTCGATAGACCACACCTACCGTGAAAGCCTTAAAAATCTCCCGTCTCTTTCTGACGAAACCTCTCTTTCGGTCCGCAGTTAAAATTTTTATATAGTCTTTATTCTTTATTGTACACACAGATAATACAGACAAAAAAGCTTACATATAGGACATGTACAAATACAGGACATGTAGATGCGTAAATTCAGAATTCATCGTTCTACGGATGATGAGGTCTAGATGTAGAGCACCTGAAGCACCTTAGTTAGAGACCCTGAAGGTCGGGGGTTCGAATCTGGTAGTGCATTTGGCCGAAGCAATGTTTAGCATTGAAATTATCGTGGTTTAGTATAATTTTAGGATATTATTACGATTATGCCACGTACTTTACTACACTCCTGCTGACGTTTCGTTGACCGTTTAGAGGTCCTTCCTCATGAGCACCGTTCGCGGTCACGTAACCACGCAAGTGAGACGAGAACCTCTAAACGGTCAACGAAACGTCAGCAAGAGAATATAGTACGTGGTATAATCGTTATATTGTCCTAAATTAGGTACCTACACAATTTTTGTGTTAAACTTGCTCGGACGGCGGAAAAAACCATAAAATAATCATAAGTATAAGTGCCTTTATATTTAATTATATATAATTAAGTAAACTAGCTTCTGCTCATGGCTTCGCCCGCGTGGTATCCGGATGAAAAGTAGCCTATGTGTTATTCTGATAAATAAGCTATAATACTGTAAAGTTTCATCAAAATCCGTTCAGTAGTTTCTGCGTAAAAGAGTAACAAACATCTATCCTCACAAACTTCGCGTTTATGATAGTAGTATGATTAGATATATTATAAAATAATATTGTATCTATTATAGGTATAAGATGATAAAAAATTGTAGCACGCTTACCGCCAATCACAACAAATTGGTTTGGCTGCTAGAAAATGTTTTAGCATTAAGTCCGCCTACCTATTGTTCACTTTTCATTAAATGTGCAATAAAGAGTTAATAAATAAATAAAAAATTGCAATTCTTGCAAAAATAGCCATATCACATGAAGTCTTTGTGTTTCAATCGGTATGCCCTTTTCAGGACTAACATATAGGTAGGTAACTTAACCTGGTCAGATCACCAAGAAAGAACTATTGGCTCTAACACTAGCACGTCGAATGAACTATTAGATTTTTTATAGATTTGCTTTAAGATTTTTATTATATCCCAAAAATATCAACTTCGGATTCGACTCGACTCGTATAATCCCCTGTGCGCGAGCGGGAGGTCAGGTTATAGTCCGCTAGGGTTGATGCTGGAATAATGCTGGATATTTTTCACACAGCATCATCTAGTTCCAAACTAAACCGAGCTTGTGTTATGGGAACTACGTGACTGATATATTATTTAATAGCTTCTACCCAGCCCAGCTTCGCCCGCGTGGTACCCGGATAAAGAGTAGCCTATGTTATTCTGATGTTATAAGCTATGTTACTGTAAAGTTTCATCAAAATCCGTTCAATAAGTAGTTTTTGCGTGGAAGAGTAACAAACATCCTCACAAACTTTCGCGTTTATAATAATAGTAGGATAGGATAGAGAATATTTTGTAGTCTGTGAATTATTATCTGTAATTTGTAAGGTTAGGTTATGTAGGTAGGTAGGTATATGTAATTGTGTTTATTTAGGGAATAGTGTTTGTGTTTTATTAATAGATTAGCTCTAGCGTATAATTTATAACTTTTCTTATTATCCATACACTACTTCAAGACTCATTTCCATATAGCACAAAGGTTAGCTGGAAGATAATGCTATCTAGCATTAAGTTCGCCTATGTACAGTACTTTTTAGTTGTGCAATAAAGAGTTTTCTATCCATCTATCAATATTGTTAGACATTTTTCACACAATGATTCTAGATTTTAAATTTTATTAAAATTAACTGCTTCGATTCTATAGCTAAATTGACTACATTCCTATCTACCTGTAGGTATGTATACCTATCTATAACAGGTAGATATAGTAGGTATGAACGGACGGGCCCACCGCAGCACTGTTATTCGACACCGCCGTACCTCACAGCAGCGAGTCGATAATTACTTCTCGAGGGTCTGTCTGTCTGTAGGCTCTAAAATGTTTTCGTTTCATGAGATAATATTAAATAATATTGGATAGCAAGCAGGTAGGTATCTACTTTGAACCAGATCAAATCTATGTCGAGTCCGCTGTGCTTTTTATTTTTGAAAATGAGAGTTTGGAACGCATTCCATTTTGCAAAATGTAAAAAAAATACTTACATTTTAAAAATGGAACGCGTTTCAATATGGCGTTTATGGCGGCTGAACGGTTCGATTTACGAGAAAAACGCAGCTTTTTGGTGATCCCTCCAGAAAAGAATAATTGTTTTGAAAATTTAAGGAACTTGGAATCTGCGTTAAACCTGCGTTAGGTACCTACCTAGTGCTTAATAATCTAATATTCATTATTTATAGAATACCGCGGGTTGATTGTGAATTTTGGAGGGAACTTTGCATTTTTTTCGTAAGATAATTTTTTTAAGTACAATTTATTTTTGCCAATCATAATTGTTAGCATTAGTCTTACTACATATTTTTTAATCAAGAATGTCTTTATTTTTCCAAATCTCACCTGAATGAAGATACCTATTCTACTTTTACCTTCAAGAGGCCCAGATGTATTTTTGAGGAAAGGCAGACGGAGGTACCTATTGTGTTTGATTTCTTCGTGTGCAATATTTATTACAAAGTGAATGCTGCTCTGTTTTTGATAATACCAAGGTTGTAATCAGGCAATGTGAGGTAGCATAGACTCAAACGCAGATACTTAAAAAAAAAGTTTGGAGTATGGTTCCCGACAACAGCGCGAAAATCTCACGCTATTTCTTTCTGCAATATTACCAATTCTGACGTCAAGATAACTGGAGCAATAAAACAACAATAGCATAAAATTACATTTCACTTCCGAACTCTTTAAGAGTTCAAATAAAACTACTAAATTTTAATCTACGATAACCGTACCGTAACACCCTCAGAAGAGAATGGAGAAAATATAGAGTAGCGCACGCTGGTAAGTGTGTTCCGTACATAATATTTAAAGCAATTTAGACTGATAGAAACCTGTGATTTAACTACTATTTTAAAATAAAAAATATTGGATAGAATACCATAATATCTGTGACCTATCTAATGCAAAGAACTCAATCAAAAATGTATAAATAAATTAAAATATCTTGAGGATATTTATATTAATTAACTAGCTTATGCCCACAGCTTCTCCCACGCTTCGCCCGCGTAGTACCCGGATAAAAAGTAGCCTATGTGTTATTTTGATGTATAAGCTATATTACTATAAAGTTTCATCAAAATACGTTCATTAGTTTTTGCGTGAAAGAGTAACAAATAACCATCCTCACATACTAAGTAACTTAGAACTTAGAAGTAGGATGTTACCTTCGTATAGGAAGGTAACATAATATAAATATCCTTTAAAATTACTAGTTTTTAGAATAGTAACACAAGCTCTACTTAGTTTGGGCAAATGTTTGGGGTTAGATGACGCTGTGTAAAAATGTCTAGCAACATTTATTATAAAAAAAAACCATTATTAAAACAAACTACCAACTCTGTATTCCATCATCTATTGCAGCGCCCCTTAGCAACTTTTTTGAAGTCGTGATATCAAAGGCATTTTTTAATTTGGCTTTAGGGCAACCAACGCGTCAGCCATGCCTTGCTTTACTATTATACTTGGGTGAAATTCATTCAGTGATAAACGTTTGACAAGTTAAATTGTTTTCTAATGCACATAGTTAATATCAATACCTATGGGTAGCTAAAGAATCTGAGCTCAAAATTATCATTTAACTTTTCAAACCGAGTGACTTTGAGGTACAAAAGGCTTGGTCCCGCGCGAGGCTTAGCGTAAATTCACTTTAAAATTTAAATTCACGTCGTTTATAAGTTAACATCTCTATATGGTAGAGCTAGCTTATTAGCGATATGACCCATTGTACAATCTTAAAATGTGTACTATTTATTTAAACTGAAATATTTGGTATGCAAAAGTATTTTATATCTTCTATCTATCTATGATCCTTGGAATTTCAATGAATACAAACCTATTGGTTTTGATAATAAGAGGTCTATAGTGCTCCAGATGGCAATTCATAGGCGACTTTTTTTCCTCACTTTAAATAAAAACCCGCGGAACCCTAAACTAAAAAACCTGATAACAAAACCATTATGGCTTTTAGATCATTACTAAGCATATTGTTAGCACCCCACGGGGTGCACGCACGCCCCTTAACAACTAGTTATACTGTGACGTATATCATCCCCTGTGCTTTATAATGTTGATGTATTATGATCGATGATTTTTGCCCGTGACGTCAGGAATTTGTGTGGGTGTTTGTTTGTTTGTTTGGCTGTCGTCATTTACGGCTATCCGATTCACCATCATCTTCAACAGCCTGTAGGAGTTCACTGCAGTAAACTGCCTCCCTAAGAGTGCCGAACGATCTTGAGACAACTCCATCTACCAATTTCCCGCAACCTTTGAGATGCCATCGGCTCATTCGGATGGAGGGCCTTCCTACACTGCGTCGCCCGCGGTTCGGATAATCTAGCCCCGAAACACAGATAATATTATAAGCTCAAATTAAGCAGAGATTATATTATGGGAACTACATTACTGATATACTATTTATTTTTGTTGTAAAGACCTACATATGCATAGAAAGCACCCAGACCGGAGACAAATATTTGTAGATCATACAAACAGTCCTCCCGCGGCGGGAATGGAACCCGCAACCTTCTGCGTCTCAGGCGGGCCTACGGGCGTAGGCCACAGAGGTTGTCGACCGTTTTATCCAATTGTAACGGTTTTTTGCAATCGATTTGTGTGGTCTTCAAGGATTGGTTTAATTGCCACAAGTTATAAGGGCGATGTACGGATACTAGGTTCTTATTTTATCATGTAGTTATTATTATTATTATTATTATTTAGCCGTAGCTGTCCCACTGTAGGGCAAAGGCCTCCCTTTCTTCCAACCTTCGCGAACCAACGCCTTTTCAGTTGTTGTTAGGTGCGAGTCGAGCTCATCCCTCCATCCAGCAGGCCTTCCACGTTTTCGCCTAACATTAGCTGGGATCCACTCTGTAGTTATTTTTAGCCACAAATCACTTTTTTTCTATTTATTTATAGGGTTTGTTCTTAATAGAACATGCTAAAACATGAAAAAACCTAACTATGAACTTAATCAACCAGATAAGCACTAGGTAATTAAAATAAGAAGCCAATTTAAACCTAATCACGGTCTTTGATGGCTTGGTAAAAAAGCCTGTACCTATAATTTCCCAGCTTCATCTGATCGAAAACACACAGTCACTTGACATACGACAAACGTGTCCGGCCCAGTTCCACTTCAGGCTTGCAATATGACCTAGTAGGATAGGTGTGTAGTTATCATTTGTAAATAGGAATTCTTTAGTTATAAATCTACCGTGATATCACACAGTCGTTTCACTCAAGCCTCTAAACACCGAACCCTAATGGCGACCTTGCCAGGATATGTAGGGTTCGGTTGTGACCAACGTCAGCGATTTGAGTTTTCGAGCGCAGTATGCTGTTCCTCACGCGGTCTGACAGCTTAATTCCCAAGATGCTGCGCTCCACAATATGGTACCTACGCTGGCATACCCCTAGGGCAGACCTTTGATGTTTTGTCAAAGACCAAGTTTGAGCACCGTATGTGAGAATGCGCATGCCCATAAGTTTCCTTTTAAGGGATAGTGGTAGGTTGCCCTTCTTTCAAAAGCTCTTCCAGGTCGTCTAACAACCTCTTTTTCTGCGCATGCATGGAAAGAGACAGTTTTGCCAAGATAAAGATACTCCTGGACGTACTCAATCTCCACACCTTCCACATTCACCTTCACTTCACCTTCACTTCGCGCTATTTGTCATAAGCTTAGTCTTCAACATATTAATCTTAAGTCCAACCTCAAGGCTAGCCAGAATTCATTTATTCATTAAAATCACAAAGATCACTTTGAAACGTCGGTTTTTATCTACTGCCTGTTCTTCCGCGACCAAGCCAGGAAAGAAAGGCAAGTCAACAAGGCTGGTTATTATTTTTAATGATACATTAGCGGTGTTTAACTCGTTGATCATTTGACTGAGTCCAGAAGCTGAGGGTGAGAATTATACGATGTCGTCGGCAAAACGGAGGTTTGCTAACCTGTAGTAGTTAATAAGTAGTTATTATGCAACACAAAATGTATTTAATTGGCCGTCAGAAATCATAACAAACAAAGTAGATCAAACAATATGCAGGAAAGGAAACGCACGTTTGCCAAGAAATCAATTTGACGAAATAACGAATATACATTAAAAAAAATAAGAGATACGGTTTCATCTGCTATTCTACTAGTTAGAAAAAATATGGACAATGTGTTATCGTTAGATCTTACAATACAATCTTTCTTAAGATCTTGTTAATACAATAATAGATTGTATTTGTATTGTATTGATCTATTGAGAGTCTTGACTGCCGTTTTTGAAGAGGGCTTGTTTCTAAAATAGGGGTGAGGATAGAATTATTTGAAATTACTGAGGTTCCGTAGAACATAAAATGAAATATTCTTAATATTTTTTTATTTTATCTTAAGACCCTTTGTATTTACATTATGTTCCAGCAAATAAATTAATCGTATGTTCTTAATCTAATTTAGAAGTAGTAGGTGAAAGAGTTCGTCCGGGGACCACTACCATCCCTATTTCAGCTGATAGGTAGTAGGTACTCTAACGGACTTTATATAAGTACTTAATCCTTATTTATTTAAGATAAAGGCTTAATTCCTAGGTATTTGCTTGGTTCTCTATATCTATACAAGTAAAAAAGCTGAAGAGTTTGTTTGATCGCGCTAATCTCTGGAACTACCAGTCGGATTTGAAAAAAAGTATTTTTGCATTTGATAGCATGCTGGACGAAGGTTATAGGCTATTTAACATCATTCTACGACTCTTAGGAGCCGAACAAAAGAAGTAATAGCGCGGACGGTAGATGCGACGGGATGGGTCTGGGGCCGAGGGCGGCCGTGGTACAGCTAGTACTTAAATTAAATAAGGACCCACTCAACTTTGACGTCGACATGTCAAATGTCGACATTTTTTAATGACAGCCCGTGTCATCAATATTTAATTCTTTAAGATTAAATTTAAGTTTTAATCTAAGATAATTAGCATTTTAGTGTTATACCTACTGTAAGCTTACTATGTTTTGAAATAAATAATTCTAATTCTAATTTAAGCGAGTTGTTTTAAATATTTTATAAACTACTTAATCCAGTTTCCGAAAGGATCCTAAAACAACCCCTATACATCTCATGCCGCCATCAAAAACAAGATGTCTACCGCTAAACGTCACGCAACAAAAGAGCACTCACTTCACAAAAGCTCTTCCTTCACAAAGGCGCCAAATAAGCGTATAATGACCGTATTGAATGCACTCTACCAACAAACTTGTTAAAGCAATTTTACCTTTACTTAAAAAGTTTTAAAGCTTACTTTTAAAGACAGTTGGGAATTGTCAGCTTTGATTATGATTTTTTAAATGTGTTTTTAATGGAAAAGATGAAAGAATAGAGACGAAATGAGCAAACTAAGGCGGTGTTTTCAATTATTGTGTTTGTTTATATATTTGAGTTCAGTCTAGAGTTGCCATTCTATTAAAAAAGCTATGGGCGAGGGATTGCTCTGGATTTATCGATGTAATAGGTATTTACCTACTCTTTTATTAAATACGGTGTTTTAATATTTCATTGGTATTGACAATAGCTACTAAATACTACCACTTACAATCGATATGACGACCTCGATGGCGCGGTGGGCGAGTGGCCAGCTGCAACTCAAGAGGTGCGGATTCGATTCCCGCTGCGAGACAAATGTTTGCAAGTTCTGCAGATATTTCTTCCGGGCCTAGTTGTTGAGGTAGGTTGAGGAGGATTTACCGATGACATCTGACACAAAGTTTGAATTCAATTGCAGGTGGCCTAAGATCGTTACCCAGATATGACACTCTTTAAGAGAGGCTTATGTTGAGCAGTGGGCTTCTACAGGCTCTTGATGAAGATGAAGTCATAAGTACCTAAGAGTCTTTCGTCAGCTCGGCCTGAAAATCTCGCCACTTTTGGGACGACTTCACGAATTGCAAAACATCATATAATTTTCGTTAGTCATCATTCATTCGTTCATGTCGTGTTAATGACTCATTTTTTAAATTTGTTTTGACTAATGTGTGGCCACTTGTACAGCCTCATCGGTTGCCTCTAAGAACATCTCTTATCTCCCGGGTGCAGGTGATGGAGCACAGAGGGCAGGAGAGCAAGTGCACCATATTCTGTATGGGTTTCTCGCACTCACACTGGACGTGGGTTGGATCAATTATCCCCCATTTGGGTAGATTGTTTCTTCAGCGGCCAACTATTTCAAAATTTATTTTCGTTAGTCAACTCAGCGCAGAAACGTTTTTTATCTATTTTAGTACGGTCACAGTCATTTATAGTCATTTTTTTTTTTTTTTTAACAGTTATAAAACTGTTAGATGAAATGTAAAGTTAAATGACAAGCTTTATTTTTAGGGTACCTTCATGATTTAATCACCAACAAAACAACTACATTTAAACCTAAATAAATAATATAATGAATGAGACTACAATGTTTTAGTATAGTATCACGTCTTAGGGACCGGTCAAACTGACGCAGTGGCGAAGAAAAATGGTTGTCACAGTTCGCATTTTATGTATTATCGCCACCGCCGCCACTGCTACCTCCCACCACCGCGTAATCCTATCATCATATCCTAAAAATATTGTAGTATCATTAATTATATTCTTTATATAGGTTTAAATTTAAGTTTTGTCGACGAATAAACCATTGAAATACCATAAATAAAAGACTTTTCATTTTAGTTTATTTCAATCTAACAGTTTTATCTAGACTAATGATATAGATCAAAAACAGACATGCAAGATCAATGAAACGTACCTACATGAAATCATCGATACTTCTCTATCCCATCTCTACAACAATGTAGGCAGTTCACATTCCTGAATAAATAGTGCCGTTCATATTTGTACATGTGGTCATTTGAGTCCCATTCATTAACTGGTTGGAAATGTCTTAATCAAAATTAAATGTCACTGTCAGCTAGGAATGCCGCAACGGGTGAGCCGCCAGAGACGCAAGTGGTGCGAGTTTGATTCCCGCTGCAGGACAAATGTTTGCATGTACAAATATGAATTAATAAAACATGAGTATCATCTACAGATACTCATTTTTTATTAACACCGATATACAATCCTAATGTGGATCAGGACTATGTTAGGAAAAATACAGATGAACCAGCTAGCCATCTAAAGACCGTTGAAAACGATCTCTAGATAGCTCAACTGATCCAGATCACTACCAGACGGAAGCGTTCCCAAAATACTGGCCGCATTGGCACGCTGAATGGCAATGCTAATGCGTTGACCCAGATAAGAGACAGCTCTCTGATCACGCGTCGCTTTCGCCCTGAAATAATTTTGAAAACGCGAAGGGCCACGGTTCCTTATGGACCCAGAGTCTTAACCCCAAAAGGCTCAAATAAGCTCTGTCGAGACTTCTATATTTGCGTCTCTCGAGATCCTTGGCCGATCAGCCGCTGCACCGGCTCTAACTGATGTCCCCGACAGATGAGATGGTGCTAGGGTATCTACGCATGTGGCGTCCCATACCAAAGGCCTTCCCCTCTCCCAAGGGACAAGGGTCATGCCGTCAGTCCGCTTACCATCGTCACGTAGAAGACCATTCAGTTCGAGAACAGCTGGAACGTTGACGCTGGTAAATGCCCGACGTATGATATCATTAATGCTAGCGTGGCGAGAGATTCTTCCGGCGGCTCTGGTACACGATGATCCGTGGTGACCAATGTTAGGAATACATTTCATACAACTATGTACAAGTAGGTATATACAAAACATACAGATGAAACACCTAGCTATCACTACGAGACGGAAGCGTTCCCAAAAAACTGGCTGCATTTCCACGCTGAATGGCAAAGCTGTTTGGTATTTATTTATTTATTACTCTGAATAATTACGTCTTTTTAGTAAACATTTAACATAGGTAATACACATTTCACGTACCTAAATTGTTGTATTCCAGTTTGAAGGATATGGGTGCCGGTGAAATTACACTCAGGGTCGGCAACGCACGATGCCTCTAGGGTAGGGCATGCATTCCGAAATTGCGGAATTTCGTAATTCCGGAATCTCGTATAGATTTTTCCGATATTTCAATTCCGGAATTGAGAGGACTAATATCGGTATTCCGATAATTATAACTTTTACTCAGTGAGTGGCATTTTGCACAACAAAACGCTAAATTTATACTTTCCGAAGTCGTATAAAAGAAAGAAGACCATTATTAGTAGGATTTCTGCACTATTGGGGAGACTTATTCGCACAAACCGACGACAATATTTTCCCTTAAACAAATAACGAGAAAATTTCAGAGATTATCGTCAATTTACTACGCCAGTACAAAAACCAGTGAGCCTAATCCTACACATGCAGTGCCCTCCAAGCCAAAATGAACGAGTCATCGTGTTATTATGACGAAGACGTTTCAGTCGAAGAACCAACTCTACAAGAACCGCTAGACAAGGAACTGGATAAATGCAAGATAATCCGCAAATATCCATCTGTATCTATCAATATTGACTATGCAGGGTTTGTCAAAGTAGAAAAAACGATATGATAACGGAGGACAACGAGGTGTGCATCCGACAGAAGCATAAAAATATATTTTGTGTGTCCTGCCCGAGAGTATTGAGAGTAAATAAATAGTATAAATAATGCTGGACATTTTTCACAGGCATCATCTAGCCCCAAACTATGCAGAGTTTGTATTATGGGAACTACATGACTGATATACTATTTAGGTATATACATTTTTTTGGTGTAAATACGAGTACATAATGATACATTGAAAAAACACAGACCCGACACAAATATTTGCAGATTCATAAAATGAATAAGTAATATTGTTGTTTTAATTATTTTGTTCATCTAACTGTTTATGTGAAAATAATAACTGCGTGCGTTTGTATGTGTGTAATATCGTACTTTTTTATTTATATTCTATATTACTTAATGTTGATTAAAATACTGATACTATAACACAAATTATTTGATCGTTCCTTTCCTCAAAACAGAAAAATTAAAAAAAATTGTCAATTCCGTAACCATAGGTCCCCCCCCGTAGGTCCCCAGCATCGAAATTCAGTTCCGGAATTGAACCTACTCTAGGGTTGCAAGCGTCCATAGGTAATTTTGTATATTTGTGTGTTTTGTGTATTTGATTAAATGTGTATATTACTGTATTTAAGTATTTGAATATTTGTGTAGTTGTATATTTGAGTAATTGTGTATTTGAGTAAATGTATATTTGAGTAATTTTGTAAATGTATAAATATATGTTTGAGTATTTGTGTATTTGTATAGGTAAAGGTAACCGCTTACCACAAGAGGGCTGTATGCTTGTTTGCTACATAAATTGTAAAAAAAAAAGGCTAGACAAATACCTCACGCTTAGTTTTTCTTTCCCGCTAACGAAAACTTGTCAAGGAAAAACTTGGCATAAGTCACGTGACAATTCAATCTTTCGGCAGGCGTTAAACATTCTCTTCGCTGAACTCGTAAACTGACCTCTTGTTTAAAGTTATTTCTGTACCCACGTAAGTTACACACGACATTGCCATTGGTACCACGTTGATAGCGATAGAGATGATTTTTTAAAAATATTTTATACAAGTTTAGCAACATTCGGTTCGTTTTTTTAATTCTACGTACTTTTTTATATTTTCGAAGCGTTGTTTGTTACCTACTTCAAATCAATTAGAGTAAAACTTTCATTCTTATAATAATGTTTATGAAAGAGTTGCATTGTTAAGTTACTAAGTATAGGTAAATAATAATAAAGATGTGGTAATACGGTTAGCAGTTTTTTTAATAATTAAGGTTTGAGTTTTTAATAAAAAAAATGTATTTAAGTAAGTACCCATATCGAGAAGAATCCATTTTGCATAACCAATGAACTCAACTTTCACCTCTTGATGGGAATACGGCGAATTGCCAAAAACCCTGTATACATACATAAGTACAATTAACTAGAACTTACAAAACTCCTTAAACAAATGTTTTGAGTTAAGGTAACCATAAAATAAAATGTAAGACATCAAATAAACATTTAAGAAAAACATGCATACCTAAATAATATTTTTGCGTGTACCTACTTTGGTACTTTGTTGTTCTTATTCAACAATTTTCAAGTAATAAAATACTTTTCCTTTCGTTACATCATCACATGTTTTCCTTCTTATGATTTAACGCAGTCAGCTGTTAGTTTGATAAAGTGGGTTGGGTATTTTTATCCACCGCGTTTACAGAAATCGAACGCCGCTCATAGTCAAGCAAGATTCCACCCACATAACGATTTCAATTGTTAAACGCGCTGAAAAATGGCGATCCTACACACCAACCAATGGAAGGCGTTACCCTTCAAAGACCAAAAATAATTCTATTGGACAGACGCATCTCTTCAAATCAGCACGACCAATCGGAGAGCCTAACGGAAGACGAAGTCAAACCAGTTCTATTTTAGCCGTCGCGTCGCGCACACGTATTTCAAAAATGGGAATTTAAATAATTCGAAATCGCACCCTTTGGTTGCTACCGGCCGCTGTTATTGTTTAGTTTTGTGATTCTAGATTTGAATTTGGCTAGTTCAGTTCGGTTGCTTGTGGATTGCGTAAATAGATTGTGTTTCGTCATTCGTGCGGGAATTATTTTTAGCATTTAGCTTGTTAAAGCTTGTTCGTGTGATGTGAGGCGGATCTTAATTTAGCAGTGCACATGAGTGTGAGTATGCCACGGGATGTCTTCCTTATTTTTAAGCTGCCCGTCCGGTGCATGTTTGTTTAACGCTCTGAGTCAACCGAAGAGTTTAAAAAAAAAGGTCTGCTCACTTTTTCTATACAAAGTAGGTGTTGGATTATATTGAATAAATAACCCTTAGGTCCCATGACCCATCTGCCAAGACTAAGTATCTGTTCAGAAAAAAAATAGTAGCCTGCCAACTATCGGGTTAATAAAATTTAGTATTGCCCGTACCAAGTAGGATTTTTGGAGTTGCCTGTAGAGATACAAAGAGAACGTTTAGGAAACACTAACGGAAATATGATAGGTATGTACCTAATTATTTTGAAAGAGATAAAACGTAAAAAAACACTCAATGCAATTCCATCTAATTTGCAAAGTAACAAAAATATTATAATTAGTTATCTTACAAGACATAGGTACTCGGTAGGAACTTAGTCGTAAAAAAACCCATGCAATTCCATTCAGTCTGCAAAGTTTCGTAGGTCAAGTAACCTATTAACTTATTCAATACCTAGAGGGGGTACCTACCCACATATAAAAAATATCTTCTTCATAAGTCTTGCATACCTTCCTAACCTACCTACTTATTTTCTTCATAATCATAATAACCCACTAGAAGAAAGTCACAGTTTTATAAAAGATAAAGATAATTTATTGCGTGAAATACCTACCTACATGTAGGTATATAGGTGTTTTAGGTATAAATGTGATTCAATGTATTTTTACCGCTAAGCATACAATGTCTATTGATACGATGGTTGATTAAAATTAAAGGAAAATAATCAAATAAAACAAAAAAAAACAAGCAAAAAAAAAAAAGATAAAATCATGCAAATTAAATTTAGAAAAAGTTGAATTTACCTACCTAGGTTCTATTGAAAGGTTTACACATATTGTGGAATAAGATTAGAAGGCTGGCATTCGAAATGTTTGTTTTAAAAACTGTAGTTAAAAGCTTTTTACATTCGAAAATAGGTACCTAACATTATGTCGACCTTCAAATCCATATTACCTTAGTACCTATACTTCTACACTTTAAAAAATTACTTACCTACCTAGGTTTGTAGGCACGTCTAGTTAAATATTCATCTCTGACAACAATCTTGACATAACACCGAATTAAAAACCGTCTAACCAACAAACCCAACTTTTTATTACCAATTAATTAAAATATTCAATAAAATTATACTCAAATAACATGTGTTCTGTATGTTTTAAAGTTTATTGTATCAGTACATCGTAACTTTTGGTGTAAAATGGTCCAACATGGTCATTAATTAGAGCCCCGCGGGTGACGGCCATAAAAGTATTATTTTATGGTCGCTTGATAAGATCAGGGACTGGGATTGAGTTAGGCCTATTCGGGATGGTATGGCCAATGTACGGCCTTAGATATTATAAAACGTACGGCCCTTCATTTGATTACTCACACTGTCAATTGACAGCATGAATTATGTCAACTCTTGCTTGGAATTCCGAGAACAAGCAATTTATAAAAAATAATATGAAGACGTTTCGTTATTTTAGTCGAAACTCTGACAGTGCTTAATTTTTTGATTAAACTGTCAAAATCAGATTTTGACAGTTTAGGTTATCAAATATAAAACAAATTAACAAAATTTACTAGGTATCTACCAAAAAACGTCAATTCGGTATATTCATGGAACAGTTAAAACCGTTTTTTGAAATTCACGGTACCTAGTTTAAGGGAATTAACCCTTTAGTGTCCAGGTATTTTAAACTCAAGATTTACATATCTACCTATTTATATATTCAATTACATAAAAATACTCGTTATTTTCTTTTAGATTCGATTGACAATGGACATTGGATGTAACAAGGATTTCGGAATAACTGACTTCAAAAAAATAATCTATCGAGTGAACTTTCACGAATCGTGTTTCTTTCTTTTATTAATTAATTAGATTATATCCTCGAACAATCACTGTATAAATATTAAGTATGTTTTTTTAAATAATAAATTTATAAATTCAGCTACATACAAGTAGGTATATACAGATGAAACATCTAGCTATCTAAAGATCGTTACAAGATCAAGTTTGTAACAAACTTGAATACGGTAGAGAAATAATGAAAAGTAGAGATCCATAAAGTTTAACATAGGTACCGTCTTAACCGTTTTATGTTATAGAATAAACGTAACACTAATTAGGGTATAACAACTAGTCTAGTCATCTAGCTAGTGCATTGAATTTTATGCAGAATTTAGATTCGCCAGATCCATCATCGGGTCAAAGTGCATTGAATTTAATGCAGAATTTAGATTCGCCAGATCCGTCTTCGGGTCATAGTGCATTTAATTTAATGCAGAATTTAGATTCGTCAAAGTCTATGTCATTGTACATACGTCATGTAGGGCAAGTATACATACAGGATAGGACAATAAATCCGAAGTGGAGTTGGGCAGGACACTTAGTCAGACGTGGTGAACTGATGCCCTTGAGTGGTGGCCGAAGATGGACTTACGCCCGAATTCATAGTCAAATAGGGGCTCCCCTAGGGGACTGTTCAGGCGCTAAGTAAAAATTCAAGCGCGAATTCAACCTTTATGCGCCCAGGCATAAGGCGAATGCTGAATGATGAATTTTGTGGCTTTGTGAGTGGTGGGCGGCCGAAGCTGGACCGAAGAAATCCTGGTCGCCAGCAAGATGGGTTAACGATAAAGCGTCGCAGTGAAAGATTTTTAGAAGTAGTAGAGCACCTTGTGAAGCGCTTGCCCGGGAAAGTACATCATACCTATTTTGCCGCCAAACAGTGGGTATTGCTCTGTTCTGGTTTGAAGGGTATAACCGGTGAAATTACAGGCATATGAGACTTTTCACCCGTTATGTCGCAAGCGTCCATAGGTTAACCGCTTACCAACAGGTGGGACGTAGGCTTGTTTGCCACTTTAGTAGTCAAAAAGGACGAAGAACGCGCAGGACAGAGGAGGCTGGAAGAAGAGAAAGGAGGCCTATACCCAGCAGTAGATGATTCCAGACTGAGTGGGTGATTCTCCTAAAGTATTCTGGAATAATGAGTAAAATTAAAATAAGTAATACTTATTATGCTATGAATTACCTACCTATAGAAGAAATAATGACATGACATCTTTGTGACTATGTGGCGCAGTGGACGAAGATCCGCCTGAGATGCAGAAAGTTACGGTTACGATTCCCGCTGCGGGACAAATATTTGTATGATCTGCAAATATTTGTCTCGGGTCTGGGTGTTTTCAATGTATAATATGTATCTAGATGCAAAAAAAAAGGATGCAAGTAGTATATGTAGGTAGTTCCCATTACACAAGCTTTGCTTACATTGGGGCTAGATGATGCTGTGTGAAAATGTCCAGCATTATTTATTATTATGTCACAGCAAAGTATATCGTAGTGAGTAATGTTCTGGATGGACTTAAAGTCAGTATTTGGTAATGGACAGGTGATTTGAAATACAATTTAAAAAAAAATGTTTGTAGATACTCTTATTAGAGCTTGTTATGGGAAAATCTAAAAATGTTACATTCGAACAATCAAATTCTGGTTCGGAATTCAAAAACAAATCGCTAATAGTGCGGTGATCGTTCCCGCTGGCGCGTAGCAAACTGTCGATAAATCTTGTGTTTTACAGCTGGTGTTGGTCGATAAGGATCGCGGACGCCACGTGGGGTATAGTGACGGGCCGGTATTATCGACCACCTACGTTATCGAACTTGTCGTATTGCATTTCATCTGCTTATTTAACGCAGATAGTGCAGACAAATTTTATTGTTATGACTGGTATTGTCCATGAAAGATTAGCAAGCTGGTGGACAGATGTTGCTTTTAAAAAGAAATATTTCTATGGTATTGATATTTTATGATTGTGGTTTCATTTAAGCTTACTTGTCTCCTAAACCTGTCGGTTTAGAGTCGATGATTCACGAAAAAAAAACACTGCTATGACAGCCTAAATTACCTTATTATAAATAGCGCAAGAAACGTCAATTCTTAAGTACTAACGTTAATAACATTTTCAAAAAAAATCACGGACTAAGGAGATGATCAATAGGTCAATGAACTTTAGATTATAGTTATTTATGAGCCAGACGCATTTTTTAAGGACAGCATTTTAGAGCAAGTGGGAACTAAACGAGATTTATTTGACGTGCAATAAAAGCTTGAAATATCAAAATATTTTTTTCAGGGTGCTACTGAATTAAAAACCGTAAGATATGAGAGGATAGATTCGGTTGATGAAGACCCATTTGGGTGACAGCCAAATCTGACGATGTAAACAGAAAACGCCACCTAGTTTATTCAATGACTCTATTTTAAAATTAGTTGATGATTTTGTCACAATGGTCGAAATGCCTTCGACTCCTCGCCTCACCGAGGAAAGTAAACTTGTAGGTAAGGCGCTTTTCACAAACAAACCAATAATCATTTACTTATACTTGAGTTGAGACCCGAGATACTAACTGACAATTCTGCCTATTATTAGGTAAGCAAAAAATTCGTATGAGGTGGTTTCCAACTCTAGTGTCGAAGTTCTTCTTATCTGGGGGCTTTCATATGAGACTTAGAGACAACAGTTATAGCCGAGATCGACATTTCCACGTGCTCTCCGAAGCAGGGAAATAAAAAAGTCAATTTAAATTAAGTTGAATGTCTCATAAAATATATTAGTATCGAAGCGTAAAGGAACTCATCGAATTTACCACAACACTAGTAACCCGTCAACTCCATACATCAAGAGGGCCTCCCTTGAGATGGTGTCGATGATAAAAATTACTTAAAACACCAAACATTTAACATGCGTGCCCCTTTGCGACCCTCCTCCATCTCCCTCTAGTGTCATTTTTCGAAAATGCGAAAACGAGATAGAGATATCGACATTTTTGTATGGAATTTTAATCTTTGTCACTTATAAAAGAAGAATTATTTATCATGAAATGTTATGAACAGGGTAAAACCACAAAACAAACAATCTAAAATTTTTAAATATTTTCGCCTCACTAATAACTCTCGAAACGTTATTTACGAAAAATGTAACGCTCTATATTTTTCTAACCCGTTTTGCCAATCTGTAATAAGAATAAGCCATGTTGATGTACCACAAACATCTAGGATATAAAAAAGTATTTGAACAAAATAACCCCTTACATATAGCTACCTAGTACCTAAATAGACGTAGTAAGTACTTCTGAAAGAGCTCGGTAGTACTCTACCTAGGTTTTGGTATATCAGCATAATGCTGAGATAAGGACCTATTTGATCCCATACAACACAAAAATAGGTACTTAGTTTGTTTATTTTTTGTCTTGTTTTATGTGTTTATTATTTTGTTTAACTTTTATGCGGGGAAAAATAATAATACATTTTCATTATTTTTCTTTCATTCTGTAGAGTTATAAAAATAGTGCTCTTAAGTTTAAAAAACACACGGTTGTGATCCCCACGGATAAAATAACTACGGTTACTCAATTAAAATTATGAATAACCAAACAATAATATAGGTACCTATTACATATTTACAATATGGATTAACAAAAAAGAATCTAGAATGTACTTAGAAAGAACTACACAAATGTTCAGTTTTATTTTTAAGATAGGTAGGTACGACCTTTTGTCTTTCAAACCTCGATTTAAAATTGTAAATCTTTGTTGTCTCACCATCTCGGTCATACTTCAATGTACGTGAGGATATTTCGGTGATAAAAATATAGTAAATTGATGATGGCAACCCAGATCTTGGTTTTTGATTGTGTTAGAAATTGAATTGATTTAATACCGTGAACGTGCATGTTTTGTTTAAAAATTAGATAAATTGTTTGTTTATACGACGGACACTAGAAATGTCTGACCCATTATTTAACTTAATGAGATAAATATCAACGCTCTTATTAAAATTTACTTAGTAATTTTACTTTAGGTAGGCAGATACAATTTTATTTCTTTATTAATTAATTTTAATTTGATTTGTCATTAATCTAATTATTAAATGTAAATTAAAATTTTAAATAGTGATTTTATTATACAATTAATGAATATGAATGAAAATACTTTATTGTACACCTTATGATATAAACAAAATAAACAATAACACTTTTATGATAAAGGTATAATGGTCGGTCTTATCGCTTTAAAGCGATCTCTTCCAGACAACTGGATGCGAGAGGATTATATATGATTTTGAAGTGGCCGGGGGTGTATTTTGTGTAAACTACCTTAAATAAGATTTGCATAAAACATACTACAGCAGAATATAAAAATATGTTTTTTTTACAATTAGCATGTTGTAATGTACTTTTACTTATTACGGGAACACTAGGATATATTAAGAATTAGTTCTTATATTTAAATGCGAAATAAATAAAAAATATGGTTCTTCGACTAATATATCTTTAAGATTTTGTCTTTAAAATTAATCTGAATCAATTTTATTGCAACGCTGTACGTATTTTAATATCTGTGGCTGTACCTAGCCGCAGTCAAAGTGAACAATTCAAGAACTTGTGTGAAATTTCAGTCCCAGCTAAGTAGGCCAAGTGATAAAGAATTATCCTATTTGTTTTTTTATTGTTTCAGGTAACAGCGGGAAGCATTTCTCAGTATTAAAATGAGAAAGAAAAGAAAACCAGTTAAGAAGCGTAAATAAAACAAACAAATTAACTCTTAAAGTGATATTTAATCGTAATTTAAGTGGACTCACCAGATAGAGACTGAGAAAAAAGAGTTGTTTACTCAAAACAAACGCTCTTTTCAAAAAACTTAAACTTAAGTAAAGATGATCTGTTGTTTGAACATTGGGACTGCCTTTTAAGTTAAAACAAAAACAGTGAGACAGCTTTTACTGTTACTACAATAAAAGAATAGACAAAACTGTGTGCTAGAAAAAAAAGAAAAGTAGTTCGAAATTTGAAAAAGGACTCCGCAATTGGAAAAACTTTAAAAAAGTGAAGTTCGAAGTTTGAATTCACGCGTCCGCGTTTGCATTTCGGTTTTTGTTTTTGTGAGAAGTGTAAATATTGAAAGTCAAAGTGGCTGGGGACGAGCATCTGGACATGCTGGGGGGGGCTGAGTGGGGGCAGCGTGAAGCTACCCCCCCTAGAGATGCCCCCCTGCCGAGTTTCGGCTTCACACAGGAGCAAGTCGCATGCGTGTGCGAGGTGAGTGCCCTATTCATAGCCGGCCAGTCCTATTACTAATTTAGAACGCGTGTGGCAAAATGAGACAAGTTTTTGAGATTACCCACTTAATTGAAAAAGGTGCATATTTACAGAATGCTTCTTGGAAACCGGGTCAAACTGATATTCTTGCGTAACACCTTACACTGTGCTTGCAAAACCAAGTCTTTGAGACCTCAAATCAAGATATTTATATATATTTTACAAAAAGAGAGCTGTCAACATTTTTCGTAACTTGATATATTAACATAACACCTACTTACCTAAAAAAGTAACATTAAGTCGGTACTCTTTCCGACACTTTTCTCAAATTTGAGTCAAAAATGATCCTGAGCGTCTAAAGGTTATTTTTATCAAGCAACAACCCATTTCGAGGTTATGTGCTCGATAGTTAGGACCAAGCATCCTGAAGTAATCGATGTATTTTTATGCAACACTAACTGCACCCCGCGGTTTCACCCGCGTAAGTTTCGATTTTATACTCGTGATAACTCCGAAATTAAATGTCTGATTCGAATGAATTAAAAAATATTTTACTGCTACGTAAATACCCTTGATGATAAAACTATTTATTTGAATAAGAATTAACACTAAGATAAAAATGTAACCAACTTTTGTTTCTACCGGCGATACAATTAAATTTTAGAACACAAAAGCTGCTATTGTGACGTAACTATGAAAGTTAGATATACTCCTTTCAGGATTTTTTTGTAGGTAATAATGAGTACTTTAATCATGTAGTACATAATTTTTATGTATCATCAATAGTTTTCTCAGTGCACGCCAAATAATGAATTTTATAGGCATAATTTTGATACTTTGGGTTACATTATTGCAATTTTCTTACGGATCTCTATTTTTTCAAAATAAACTATAGCCTATGTTACTTCCTGATAATTTAGCTTTCAATTGGTGAAAAAATGGTTAAAATCGGTTCAGTAGTTTCGGAGCCTATTCGGTACAAACAAACAAACAAAAAACCTATGGACGCTTGTAATACTAGAGGTAGAAGTATCACTCGCGCGTTGTCGACCCTGAGACATAACGGGTGAAAGTCTCGTAATTTCACCGGCACCCATACCCTTCGAACCGGAACACAGCAATGCAAGTATTACTGTTTGGGGGCATAAATAAATATAGATGTTACCTATTTAGAGGTACATTACCTACCTTACACAAAAAAATACCTCCCAAATTGAGTACCTCCTCATTTTTCTGAATTATTCTCATCTGTCCTCCTTAGTCCCCTAGAGCACGGGTTCTCAAACTTATTTTTCCCACCGCCCACTTTTAGAATAAAAAAAATACTAGTTCCCCCAAAGTTTTTAAATATAACAACCTATGTTTTCCCCTCTAGACCGCCTTAGTGCCCCGAATAACTTTGAATAAAAAGTTCGATCTGTCCTCCTTTTTGCAATAGGAGGACAGATTAAACTTCTATTCTCGAGACGTCAGGACCCCGTAGGTATAGGTATGCGTTTTCCTAGTTTATCACCGATATTTCCAATACTTCACATCAGTCGACATCCACAAGATTACGTTTTTTTATATGGTAATCTAAAAAGGCCTCTTTGTGTTAGTTTTGGCCCCACTAATGCCTATAAAGGCTCCAGGCATAAGCCTGAGATTTTAAATTAATAAAGAGAAATAATAATAAATGAAATACGTTTATTCATACAACTATGCATAAGTAGGTATATACAAAACATACAGATGAAACAGCTAGCTAAAGCAAACGATCTATAGATAGCTCAACTGATCCAGATCACTACCAGACGGAAGCATTTCTAAAATACAGGTCAAATTGCCATACTTAATGGCTAATACGTTGACCCAGATAAGAGCCAGCTCTGGCACGCGTCGCTTCGACCAGTCGCCCTGAAAGAATTTTGTAAACGTGAAGGGCCCTGGAGCGATGACTTAAGAAAAGCAGCGGGCAGTAAGTGGATGATAAGAGCTGAACACCGGGCTCAGTGGCGCATATTGAGAGAGGCCTATGTCCAGCAATGGACTGATGTGGGCTGATGATGATGATGATGAGCCCCGGTTCCCCATGGTCCCAGAGTCTCAACCCAAGGCTCAAATAAGTAAGTTCTGTCGAGACTTTATTTTCGCTTCTTGAGATCTTCGGCCAAATCAGTGGATCTAACTGATGTTCCTGACAGAGATGAGATCGCGCAAGGAACCCGACGCATGTGGCGTCACATACCAAAGGTTTATTTATTGGTTATACCATGTTAAAATCATTATAATAATAATAATAATAATGTGTTACGGTTTAAAGATTCTTTTTTTTCTCAAAGAACATATTTATAGTTCACTTAAATGAGAAAACTAAACTTTTAGGAACCTACTTATAAGTACGTATCAACTTAAATATATATCTTAGCACGAGTGTGCTTACCTGTTAACTTAATTTACTTATCTATCTGCTAAAAAAAATAAAATAAAAAACAGAAGAAAACAGAGAATATAAAGCAACTTAATCTAACACAACAGAAGTACCTAGGAACAAAACATACCCAGACACACGTTTGTAGGCGTTTTGTACCCACCAATCATCATTTTTTTATAGATAGATTTTAAATATTTTACCTATCCAGAAATAGATAAAGCAAAGTAATAATGCAAAGTAAATTTGTGATTTTTCCACACGTTTTCAGAAACGGTTAACAGTTTTGTAAAAACAATGATCTATGCTTAAAATTAATACCTATTGTATTTTGAGAGAACATAGAGAGAGAGTATGTTTATCTGGTAACTTTAACTTTCTACTAGCTTCCGTCCACGGCTTCGCCCGCGTGGTACTCGGATAAAAAGTAGCCTATGTGTTATTCTGATGGATAAGCTATGTTACTGTAAAGTTTCATCAAAATACGTTCAGTAGTTTTTGCGTGAAAGAGTAACAAACATCCATCCTCACAATTTTAATTCTAATTTATAAAACACAAATGTCTTTGTTTGTTCTTTATTTTTCTATAGATTTTAGATTTTAAAATGTTTGTACACCCTATGGTAGAAACTAGCTGGACTCTCATTAACATGGCAACACCTCTGTAACCTAGTTTTCACAGACAATAAAATATATTTCATATTTCAAATATATTTCATATTTCAAATATATTTCATATTTCAAATATATTTCATATATCATTTCATTTCATTTCACAAACTTTCATGTTTATAATAGTAGTAGGATTTACTTATTTTTGGTAGAAAATTTGAAATGCAGTTTTTTTTTCATGCGAGTCGTCAATAAAAATAAACTGCGACGGACGCGAATCGTAAATGTTCGTAGCTAATTAAATTTTCGTGACGGCTGAACCGATTTGGCACAACTTTGTAATACGTGGTAATACTAAATTTCGTCACCTAGAAATACGTATTAGATGGATATAATTTATTTCTTTATTAAGATTTTATTCGGATACCGGACGTGCGAAGCCGTGGACAGAAGCTATCATATTGTAAACTTAACCAACCTACTAATCAGTAGTCGGGGACATCAGTTAGAGCCGGTGCAGCGGCTGATTCGACCGAGGATCTCAAGAGGCGCAAATATAGAAGTCTCGACAGAACTTACTTATTTGAGCCTTTTGGGGTTGAGACTCTGGGTCCGTGAGGAACCGGGGTCCTTTCGCGTTTTCAAAATTCTTTCAGGGCGATTGGTCGAAGCGACGCGTGACCAAAGAGCTGGCTCTTATCTGGGTCAACGCATTAGCATTGCCATTCAGCGTAGCAATGCTGCCTGTATTTTAGGAACGCTTCCGTCTGGTAGTGATCTGGATCAGTTGAGCTATCTATAGATCGTTTGCAACGGTCTTTAGATGGCTAGCTGTTTAATCTGTATTTTTTTTATATACCTACTTGTAAATAGTTGTATGAATAACCTACTAATTATTCGTTGTTTTTCTTTATTTTGATTCCTAACAGTTTTGTAGGTAGGTTTTGTTGGGCCAGCCGTGAGTTTGAAATTTTTTTAAATTTATTTTATAACAACTAAAGAGGCAGACAATCTTACCTGTTGGTAAGCGGTTACCGTAACCTATGGACGTTTGCAAAACTAGGAGATATCACGCGATTTGCCTGCCAAGAGACAACGTGTGAAAAGTCTCATGTACCTTCCATGAGACTAAATTCCTGACATTTGATGAAAATTCCTGACTTTCTTGTAAATATAACATTAATGTCGTTAGCTTAGTGAAGTGTTGCCAAATATTTCTGGGAGCAATAAATATCAGTAATAGTCAAAATGACAATAACTTATGTAATGTTGATTGTTAATTTATTTATATTAAAAATATTTGGTTTATTTTATGTTTTTACTCTTTACATACTTAAATTGTAGAAATTCCGGACGGTTTAGGATTCTCCCGGCATTCCGGACAAAGACCTATAATACCGGACATGTCCGGAAAATTCCGGACGTATGGCAACCCTACATGTACCTCAAGACTCACTCCCGCCCGGGACGAACCTAATAGGTAGGTACTTACTAAACTTACCAAGGTAAGTAGGTACCTACTTTGTTTACATACTTGGTCCCTACAAACAATGTAGGTAACGTATGATATAAACTATAGTAAGCGTTCTGAGAAACCAAACATCAGAGTTATTTATGTTGAAGCAATCTTGGAGTTTACTGTCGTTAGCCATACTGATCGAGCACCGGACGAGTCATACACGGGGTGGAAGGGGTGTACTATATACTAGCTACTGCTCACGGCTTCGCCCGCGTGGTACCCAGATAAAAGTAGCCTATGTGTTATTCTGATATACATATAAGCTATATAACTGTAAAGTATCATCAAAATCCGTTCAGTAGTTTTTGCATGAAAGAGTAACAAACATCCATCCTCACAAACTTTCGCGTTTATAATATTAGTAGGATTCTGTGCATGTAAAAGAGTATATCCAATCTATATTATCTCTTTTTAAACATTGACTAAAACTTGCCCGGACTTATTCCCCATGTACCTACTTAAAAAAATGATAATCAAAAGTTCAGATATTTGTTGCTTATAAATCTTATAATCTCCGTAGATGTTTAAACGATTTGGAATTTTGTAACAGGTAGGTATATAAAATTACCTACGTCCCTATAACACACAGGCTACTATTTAACCAGGTACCACGCGGGCGAAGCCGTGGTCAGAAACTAGTTAATTATAACTTTTCGCAGATCTTTCCTGTGGCCATTAAAACTACTGACTCCAAATTCTGATTGGTTTTCCCCACCCTCTCTGTATCGGTATCCACGCCCCCTGAAACCGGATATCCGGTTGCGAACACCCGGTTTCCATGGTCACCGACTGTTTGTTTTGGCTGGATTATGGAAGTCTCTCACTCCGCTATTTATAATGTGTTAGCGTTATTTCGTAAGAAACAAATGCGAGAAAGACTATAAAACACAATATTACTACTAAAACTTTACATTATATAATATGCCTCAGTCTACTAGCTTAATTTAGCCTTTCAGCTAACAGCCTAACCTTTTAAGTTTTTACTGAACGGCGCCGTTCAACTATCGGCCTGAATGATAAACAGCCATTTAATAAAGAAAACCTAACAAGCTACTCTCAGACTCTCGGAATGAGTCGAAACTTAGTCGGTGCCTTCACCGATAGTGCAGTACGTGAAAATTTCCGCTTTTACAATATGAATACTCAAGTTCACGATAGTTTTTGGAATAAAATTAATTCAGCTGTCTGGTTTAATAATGGTACAATCTATGATGGCTTAATTTAACCATGTTGAATCCCATTATAGTCGCCCTCCCTTGTTAATTGGAGATAACTGATACTACGCAGAATATATCCTGTATCCAACCATTAAGGGTGGCTTAGGAGAGAGTTATTAAGTAATAATAATGCTGGATATTTTTCAAACAGCATCATTTTTTTCTTCAATTTAAGACCGCCCGATTGTATTTAAATTTTTTATTAGTTTTGTTAAGTTATATCTATTATCTATTATCTAATACTTATATCTATTTTCTTATGGTGTACAATAAAGTAATTTAATTCTTTAATTTTGCCCCAAAGCAAGCATGTGTTATGGGAACTACATGACTGATATACTACTCATAGACATTTTTTTTTTATAAATTCATACATGTTATACATTGAAAACATCCTGACCCGAGACAAATAATTGCATATCGTACAAACATTTGTTCCGCGGCGAGTATCGAACCCGCAACTCTCTGTTACTCAGGCGGGCCTATGCCCACTGTGCCACAGAGATCAAGGTTTTTTATTGAAAGAATCGAATCGTCAACTCGTACAAAAGTAATGTTTTGATCTATCTCAATATACAGTGCAATAATATACGATAACTAGCCTCTGCTCACGGCTTCGCCCGCTTGGTACCTGGATGAAAAGTAACCTATGTGTAATTCTGATGTATAAGATATATCACTTTAAAGTTTCATCAAAATACATTCAGTAGTTTTTGCGTGAAAGAGTAACAAACATCCATCCTCACAAACTTACGCGTATATAATAGTAGTAGGATATATAATAGGTTTTTATGTACACCCCCGCCATTCGTATAATCACTTATTATCCTCTCCATCCAAATGTTGTCTGGAAGAGATCGCTTTAAAGCGATAAGACCGCCCATTGTACTTTAATAAGAATAATATTTTGTTCATTATTTATTTGTAAATAGTGGTAAAAAATTATATCTCGGGGTTAATTCGAGCAGAGTTATATAAATAAAGCTTTTGCGTTAGTAAACACAAATTACAGGTGATTAAAGGGTGAAAAGATTACAAATGATTTTCCTGAAAAAAAATTTTTTTTGAACGATTACTGTAAAAGTTGTGCTGAAAACGACTTGTACAAAAATGGGCAAACAAATGTCGCTGGACACTTTTTTCACAGCATCATCTAGCCCCAAACTAAGCAGAACTTGTATTATGGGAACTACAGTACTGATATACTACTTATATAAATTTTTTTTTTTAAATACATATTATACATAGAAAACACCCAGACCCAGGTTAATATACTTACATGTTCTGGGATACCTTGTAGAAACCCATTACGCATACAGTCCCTTAACTTCGCAGTAACACTGACACTAGGATTCTCTGTGTCGTGGGTATCAGAAACTACGAGTACCGTAGTACTAAAACACCCAGACCCGAAGCATTTACATACATGCATAAATAAACTCACGCCTGTTTTCCAGAGGAGTAGGCAGAGACTACGGATTTCCACTTGCTACGATCCCGACATACCTCTTTTGCTTCATTTACTCTCATTACATTCTTAATACTTGCTCGCTGGTTTTGGGTACTCTTGACCTGACCTTTCTCCAGAACGTCTCCAATCTGGCGGCTAGACAAATACCTCACGCTTACCTTTCCTTTCACGCTAACGCAAATTTCTCGAGGTAAGACTTGGTAGTTGTCACATGACATTTCCACAGCTAATGTCATTTCAATACAAATTAATCTTTCCGCAGGCGTTAACGACAACAGAAAGTGCTATTTGTCTAGACCCCAGGGGTGCTAGACAAATACCTCACGCTTCCTTTTCCTTTCACGCTAACGCAAATTTGTCGAGGTAAGACTTGGCAGCTGTCACATGACATTTCCACAGCTAATGTCATTTCAATACAAATTAATCTTTCCGCAGGCGTTAACGACAACAGAAAGTGCTATTTGTCTAGACCCCAGGGGTGCTAGACAAATACCTCACGCTTCCTTTTCCTTTCACGCTAACGCAAATTTTTCAAGGTAAAACTTGGCAGCTGTCACGTGACATTTCCATAGCTAATGTCATTTCAATACAAATTAATCTTTCCGCAGGCGTTAACGACAACAGAAAGTGCTATTTGTCTAGACCCCAGGGGTGCTAGACAAATACCTCACGCTTCCTTTTCCTTTCACGATAACGCAAATTTGTCGAGGTAAGACTTGGCAGCTGTCACATGACATTTCCACAGCATTTCAATATAAATTAATCTTTCCGCAGGCGTTAACGACAACAGAAAGTGCTATTTGTCTAGACTCCCAGGTCAGAGTACGTTCGCCGGGGTCTACCCTTTCCAATTATCTCGTTCACGCTTCCCTTATATACATGTTTCGTCAATCTACTTTCGTCCATCCTTTCTACATGCCCAAACCACCTTAGCATATCTTTCTCTATTCTTGTCACTACATCATCTTTCACTCCACAACGCTCTCTTATCACACCCTCTTCCTCATCTCTCAAAGTCAAACGACTCATACTTCTCAAAGCCCTCATTTCAACATCATTTATGCTTTCGAGTTTCTTCTGCCATACCCAACTTTTTGCAGAAATTTTCACGTACTGCACTATCGGTGAAGGCACCGACTAAGTTTCGACTCATTCCGAGAGTCTTCATCAGGGTGAGTGAACGCGTCTTGTTCCCTCCGCGTCACGCCGTGCACTTACACGTGCACTAAACTATAGTTTTTACAATATGAATAGTCAAGTTCACGATAGTTTTTGGAATAACATTTTTGCAGAAAATTTGTTTCGCAGCGGGAATATAACCCGTTTGCGTCGCAGCTGACTACTCGCCCGCTTCGCAGTCGAGGTCGAGGTCGGCGTAAGTAAGGGTAGAGTAAACTCTATTGATTTAGGCCTAATAGCCGGATGCACATGGGCAAATAATATTCCTCGTTGTTTGTGACCACCCCGGACGCGGTTGTGCCAAAATGTAGATTTTGGCACTTAAAGAAAAAACGCGCTCACGATTGTATTCTCTACTAGCTTTTACCCACGGCTTCGCCCGTGTGGTATCCGGATAAAAAGTAGCCTATGTGTTATTCTGATGTATAGGCTTTGTTACTGTAAATTTTCATCAAAATCACTTTAGTAGTTTTTTTGTGAAAGAGGAACAAACATCCACCCTCACAAACTTTCACGTTTTAATAGTAGTAAGATGATGAACATCCTAAGGGCTCATTTACGGAGACGTGGTTGAGCCGCGGCCAGCAGTAAATTCAACAAATTTTGCACAAGAAAATGCGTGAGCGCAATTTGCGGCATAGATCCATTATTAAGTCCATTAGATTCTTGTCAACAAATGTTTCGAAAATTAGAAATACCAACCCTTCCGTGTCTCTACGTATACGGAACTCCAAGTTTTGTAAAACAACACATGCATAAATTTATGAACGCAGATATATTTACCCTCGTATTATTAGAAATGGCGAGTGTCTTGTGGACGATTCCACTCCCAGAAATGATTTTATAAAAAAAATATTTTACATGAATAGAATAGAAAAAAAAAGAATACATCTTTATTGTACACCAGTAAATACAAAAGAAACACGAAAAAGGGGCGACCTTATGAGTACTTATGCAAATCCTATCCTATCCTACTAATATTATAAACGTAAAAGTTTGCGAGGATGGATGTTTGTTACACTTTCACGCAAAAACTACCGAATGGATTTTGATGAAACTTTACAGTAACATAGCTTATACATCAGAATAACACATAGGCCGGGTACCACGCGGGATCGCGCGGGACGCGCTTCTGCCTACGGATTCGTAGGCACCCGGGTGCCTACGAATCCGTAGGCAGAAGCTAGTATATAATAATTTGCCAAATAATATTCAAGATCCGCCTTTTAGACACTATAAAAGTATGCTACGAACCTGGTAGCTTGATCATGGATTTTATACAATTGAATTTTTGAACAAATATGTTATAAAAATTGCGTTAAAATTTGCATGCTAGTACTAATATTATAGCGTTATATGGACCTTTACACTATCTTTTTCAACAACCTGTATGCACCTTTTTCAAGCAAATTAATAAATTATAATCTATTTAAACATTATGGCGATATTTTGAGCTCACGGAGAAGTGGCTATACGCGCGTTTTCTTGAAATGAGCGCCAATGTTTGAATTTACTGTGGGCCGCGTCGCGCCGCGTCTCCGTAAATAAACCCTTGGTATAATATAATCAGTAAGTAAATCTTTGAGGGTATCAAGTACATACTAAATTACATTTGGCACATGCCGCCGTTTTTGCAAGTGCATACAGGTCGCAAGCCCATATCAGAACACTAACTGATGCATATACCTTCGATTTTAGTGATCCCCCTACAGGAAACTATATAGTGTCTAATAAACTCATGTTTCAATCACTATCCGACTCTGGTACAGTATTCCACAGTCATATCGTGAGGTGTCTTCTGTTGAAGTTTTCAGATCCAAAGTACAATCAATTTTTAACTCTCACGCTCGAATCCTACAAAGTTTAAGCAATCAGTCTCTCAGCTACATATTGTGAGAATAATATATATTATATATGTAAGGGCGATAGTTCAGCGGTAATAAAAACGCTCGTTTGCAACGTCGGATATGATTTTATTGATAACGGTTTAAGGAGCGCGTCTACAAGCACCCTCGGATCGGGCAAGCGTTTGAGATAGGTATGAACGGACCTTGGATTAAGGTTTGTTCGTTACCTTCTAGATTGCATTACACAGCTGGTCTAGAATAGTCCGTATCCGCACTGTGCATCGCCTACCTGTGTTGAAGTCTCTATTCCAAACAATTCCTGTCGCCAGGCTATAAGCCACTTGCTAAAACACATCGATAGCGCGTTCTAATCTACTAGTGGCGACATCTAGTCTTGAATTTGTTAAACTTATCCTTTGGGTGTTACATATAGAATATTTAGTAGTCTATGAATAATTATCTGTAATTTGTAAGGTTAGGTTATGTAAGTAGATAGGTATATGTAATTGTGTTTATTTAGTGAATAGTGTTAATGTTTTATTAATAGATTAGCTCTAGCGTATAATTTATATTTTTTCTTATATTTATGCACTACCTCAAGACTCTTCTCCATTAACACAAAGGTTAGCTGGAAGAGAATGCTATCTAGCATTAAGTTCGCCTATGTACAGTACTTTATAGAGGTGCAATAAATAATTTTATATCTATCTATCTATACTTGTTCCCTGGTGGGGTGGGCACTGACCACGGATCCCTACCTCTTTTTCTTCAAGAACTCTCATCACATTCTTCGGTTTAGGATACTCTTGAACTGATCTTTCTCCAGAACGTCTCCATTTTGGTAACAGTATTCGCCGAATCCTACTCCTTCCAACTGGCCCATTTACGCTCGTCTTTTTTACAAGATTTTATTTAACTTGCAATGTTTGTACGTTAGCTTGTTTGTTTAGGTCAAATCTTGCAATCTGAGTTAGGACCACTTCCTCATACCCTACGGAGTTGAATTATTACATATTGGTTCAGTTCCGATGACAATGCATTTTTATGGTAAGCATGACCTGAACCGACATCCAGGATTAGCTCCAGATAAAGGAACTCTTCAACGGTCAACAGCACAGACACGAAATGTTGGGATAACATTTTATTTTGATAGCTGGTTTTAAGTTTTACTATGTCATTTTTAACCCTGAGTTGCTTTTAACTCAGGCTTAAAAGCTTGTTTTTATTTATTTATTAACTATTAATTAATTTATACATGTTTTGTCAATCTACTTTCGTCCATCCCTTTAACACGCCCGAACCACCTGAGAATACCTTTCTCTATTCATCGTGGCTAGACAAATAATAAAACTGTTGGCGTTAACTGCGGAATGATTGAAAAACATGGCAGAAGTCACGTGAAATTTCACGTGACTTCTGCCATGTTTTTAGCTTTGGGAGTTGATTATAGTGGAAAAAATTTCGTTTGTAAATTAATGGTTTTTTTTTACTTAGAACTTTGTAAAATCGTTTTTTTTTACTTATAGATTTCGGTATAGTTGATTGTAATGGAACAATTTTAGTTTGTAGCTGTAAAAAAAAAAGTTTATTATACAAAACTTTTAGTATGTATGTGGTTGATTTTAGTTACATTTTTTTCGTTTGTAGTAGCTCTAAAAAAATAGTGGAAAAAACTCATCTCCCGGTTTTGTCGAACCTCCAGGGACCGGCAGTCCATTTTATTCGGAGTCCCTAACGGTAATGACCCCAAGTTTAGTGGTTGATTCTTGAACAATATCGATTGTAGATGATTGTAGTGAAAAAATACATTAAATCATCAACATCATCGTATGATCTGTTTGCTGACCGACGCAGCAAACAGATCATACGCATGTAGAGAATGTCTGAGATATTGTGAGTTAATTGGTAGTGTTCATATTAGTTATAAAATATAATAAAAAAATAATCGTTTATTTCGGACAATTTACAATCCATAGAGTGTTAGTAGCACATAAAAATACAAGTAGACTTAACCTAGTTGTTAGTATAAAGTATAAAAAATAAAAGTATATCCTCTATTCTATATAAATCTCTAGATCGCATTCCGGATAAGGCTTACCCAGAATGATGAGGAACATCTATCAGATAAAGTCCTCAGGATGCTGGTGCGACTGTTCTGTATTCTGCGGATCAGGGAGGCAGTTTTTTTGCGGATATATGCGTCAAAACCAAAACCATCAGTTAAATCTGTTAATTACGTATAATTTTCTAAAATCTTATATTTTTTTTTCTTAATTGTTTGGATTTCATAGCGCATTGGTGTATACTGTAATGCCATGCTATTATTGTTAAATATAAAAAACGTAATCTTGTGGATGGACTTATAGAAACTATGGGAACGATGCGTAATTAACTAGGCTATTGCAGGATATGTTTACCTATATGTTTATGGAATGGTTTCTGGGCTATGAAGGCTATAACGGCTCCTGTCAATTCTGACTAAAATTCAGCTCAATTTAAGCAGGTGATGACTAGACTTGGTCTAACCATACCTTTTCCCCAGGTACTCCAACAAGCGGGTAACATTGAGCGCCTTGGTCGGTTCCTCTGGTCGCTGCCAGCTTGCGAGCGACTACACGCACACGAGTCTGTGTTGAAGGCCAAGGCGATGGTGGCCTTCCACAGAGGGAACTTCAAGGAGTTGTACCGACTGTTGGAGTCACATACCTTCAGCGCGCATAACCATACGAAGCTGCAGGGTCTTTGGCTCAAAGGTAAGTGGAAAAAACCGTGTTTTTAGATTTTTATTTTTATTTTAAATTCACTGTCACAATTTGCAAAAGTGACACTAAGCAGAATTAATGCTTATATCATTTTCTAACAGTTAACCTAATAGAGATTGTCGGTTGGTGTGAAGGGTCTTTACCGTTAGGGACTCCGAATAAAATGGACTACGGTCCCTAGAAAAACTTTCAAAATTAATATTATTTTCATTCCTAGAAGGGACTGTCCACGCCTACTGCTTCAAATTTTATCAAACTTATACCTATGGATACAGTGAAACTATAGATTCAGGATGCCTCGTGTTGAAAAACTCGACGTTTTCTTCGCTACAAACAAAACTAGGTTTATATAGGCGAATGTCGGTCGACAAAGATTTTATGAAAGTGATAGAGGCCCTTCGAACGTTCTGTGAGTTAAACAACTCTGGCAACATATAAATTCCGATAAATATACGATATTATGATGACAGCGAGCTGATGTGATTATAGGGACGGTGGACAGCGGAACTCTTCGACAATAAGCTAGCTTCTGCCCACGACTTCGCCCGCGTTGTACCCGGATAATAAATAGCCTATGTGTTATTCTGATGTATAAGCTATGTTACTGTAAAGTTTCATTAAAATCCGTTCAGTAGTTTTTACGTGAAAGAGTAACAAACATCCTCACAAACTATCGCGAAGGATAGGATAATGGGCAGTATTGCTCATAATTTACAAAAATAAAAGCCTGTTTTTTTAACAAAAATCTGCAAAATGTTGAGAATACAATTTAGTTAGTCTCACAGAAGTTAGAGGCGAGTAAAGCGAGGCATAGTTTGGTAGGAGTGAAGTCAACCTTGTAGGAATTAATAATACATTTAATAATAAATTTAATAAAACATTTACTCAAAGAAACTCGTAATTATACAAAAAATTAATATAGCTAAGTATAATAATTTTCTGATGAATAGATGTTACTGGTGAGCAAAGCGAGGCCATCAGATTTTGAGAGAAGCTATCTTAGAAATCTGTAACCTTATGTATCTATTGGAGAGGTTACTAGTGAGCAAAGCAAGACAAACAAAATTTGAGAAGAGCTATACTATTTCTAAGTCTATAACCTTGTAGTCGCAGAAGTTACTGGCGAGCGAAGCGAGGCAAACAGGGTTTGAAAGGAACGAAGCAAGTTAATTTTTTTTCCTTGCAGCACATTACATGGAGGCAGAGAGGCTAAGAGGAAGACCTTTGGGGGCCGTTGGTAAATACCGCGTGCGACGCAAGTTCCCACTGCCGAGGACCATCTGGGACGGAGAGGAGACATCCTACTGCTTCAAGGTAAGCCATCAAAATTAACTTTACCAGTATCATTCTACCTATATATAGCTGAAGAAGAAAAAAAAAAATAATCGTTTGCAACGGTCTTTAGATGGCTAGCTGTTTCATCTGTTTTTTTTGTATATACCTACTAGTAAATAGTTGTATGAATAAATGTATAAATAAAAAAATTAAAAAAAAAATTAGGCATACCGAAAACTTATAGACTATCTATATTATGAGCATATATCTACTAAATAAAAAAATAAAAAATTCTGGACATTTTTCACCCAGCATCATCTAGCCCCAAACTAAGCAGAGCTTGTATTATGGGAACTACATGACTGATATACTACTTTTATACTTTTTTGTAAATACACACATATTATACATAGAAAACACCCAGACCCGAAACAAATATTTACAGATGATACAAACATTTGTCACGCGGCGGGAATCGAACCCGCAACCTTCTGCGTCTCAGATGGCCCTTCACCCACTGCGCCACAAATGTCGTCTGTAATTGGAATAACAATAGACAGGAATAAGCCCATCTAGGTCCATGCCTAATCAAGGCGGGTCGCATCTAGGTCCACACATTGCTACTCTGATTTTGAGTAAAAGATGTCTTTTATATATACCTAACGTACCTACTTAGGTTTAGATAATGTACCTAATGTAATTAACTAGTAAAAAGAATTGCGAATGTGAGTAACAAACACAAAACTACCTTGGTTTACGTTGTTACAACATTTTAGGAATACTATGAATTAACTTTTTGTGTAAATAAATATCGCAGGTTCAGAAAAAAATGTGTCATTACAAAAAAAGATAGTACAGCTGTTTGTGTTACGTAGATACTAGCTTCTGCACACGGCTTCGCCCGCGTAGTTCCCGTACAAAAAGTAGCCTATGTGTTATTCTGATGTATAATATATTAATGTATAGTTTAATCAAAATACGTTTTGTAGTTCTTGCGTGAAAGAGTAACAAACATCCATCCTCACAAACTTTCACGTTTATATAGTAGGATTGATACTCTATCAGGCATAAATTGTGCGTATGAGTGGTTCAAGCAAGATGGTCTAGTCCTAAAGCAACAGAACACCGAATGCGAGTCATCTGAATCACTCAGAGGTAGTCAGAGACACGTCGAAACGTAAAATTTGGATGCCGCGTTTTGCAAGAAGTTAGCTTCCCACGTGCCAGGTGCCCATCGCCGCTTATTGGAGAACTAACTGATGGCACATATGCCTTCGAATTTTTGGTTCTAGGACATGCCCGTTTTCCCAAGATGTTTTCCTTCACCGTTTTAAACACTAGAAAAACACCGATGATTCTTTAACTTTCTTTCCTGGCTTGGTCGCGGAGGAACAGGCACCTAGATAAAAACCGACGTTTCAAAGTGGTCTTTGTGATTTTATTGAATAAATGAATTTTGACTTTGACTTTGACTTTGACTTGTTTGTCAACAGGAGAAATCAAGATCGGTCTTGCGGGACTGGTACCTCCACAACCCCTACCCCTCGCCGCGAGAGAAAAGAGAGTTGGCAGAGACTACGGGACTTACCACTGTACAGGTAGATACAATGATTCTTTACTGTAGGCGCATTACACCATAGCTATAACCTAGGACATAATTAACAGCTGTAGAAGTCAAAAATATATATAACTAGCTGCTGACTACGGCTTCGCCCGCGTGTTACCCGGATAATACGTAGCCAATGATAATTTATAATACATGAAATGGCTAAAAACCGACTTCTATTAACGGGAAATTAATAAAAAGTTCATTAAGCAAGTTTTACGGTTTTTACGCTGCAGGATAGAGTGCTTTTGCAGAAGGATACTCTATCATCAGATCCTCATCTCTCCACGTTACTGTTTCGAATAAAAAAAATCCCTGCGTACTCTTTCAAATAAAAAAATAAACAAAAGAAAGATCCAAAAACTATCGTGAACTTGACTATTCATAGTATTTTTCAAACTTTCGCGATTAGATAACATAATTATTATAAGTTTAACGGGTCTTTATCGCGTTTACCTTTTTTATTATTTTCCCGACGTTTCAACTGTATTGCAACAGCCGTGGTCACGGGATGACTGGAGTATACGGAGCTACCGTCGAGAAATAAAGGCAGTAGCCGCAACTACCCTCATTTCATCTTCAGAATCAGAAAAGTCCATGTTCACATTACGGCACACTACACTAACCGTATCACCGCACTGCACAATTGGATCGCGACGCGAACACCTGTTTATCACGGGATTCCAGGACGCAGAGAGTCTATAGCCGTCTTCACGATTAAAATTTGGGTACTTCTTTATTTCAATCGCTTCACGAACCATTCTCTTACAATATTGGCGTTCACTGGATAGCACCTTAGGGTCATGAAGCTCGATCCAATGGTTTCTCTCTGCGTCCTGGAATCCCGTGATAAACAGGTGTTCGCGTCGCGATCCAATTGTGCAGTGCGGTGATACGGTTAGTGTAGTGTGCCGTAATGTGAACATGGACTTTTCTGATTCTGAAGATGAAATGAGGGTAGTTGCGGCTACTGCCTTTATTTGTCGACGGTAGCTCCGTATACTCCAGTCATCCCGTGACCACGGCCGTTGCAATACAGTTGAAACGTCGGGAAAATAATAAAAAAGGTAAACGCGATAAAGACCCGTTAAACTTATAATAATTTGACTATTCATATTGTAAAAACGGGAACTTTCACGTACTGCACTATCGGTGAAGGCGCCGACTAAGTTTCGACTCATTCCGAGAGTCTTCATCAGGGTGAGTGGTACCGACTTTCTTCTTCCGCGTCGCGCCGTGCACTATTAGTGCCTTCACCGATAGTGCAGTACGTGAAAATTCCCGTTTTTACAATATGAAAAGAAAGATCGCCCACGAAAAAATGTTTCGGCTAGTCGTGATTCCTGATGATTATGTTTTTACTTTTATGGGACCACCTCGCGATCATTCTCTATACAAAAATAAAATAATCATCAGAATCGGTTAACATTTGACGAAGATATCTGGTAACAAACACACACGATTAAAACCATACAGTCGAATTGAGAAACCTCCTCCTTTTTATGAAGTTGGTTAACATGTAGCTTCGCTCGACCGTTTTTTCTTCAACTTACGTTAAAAAATTGGTGTCCATGAATTTTGCCTTTATTTTAAAGGGAAAATATACAGCCTATTATGCCCACCCTATTATGCCTATATCCAGCCTATTATGATGGTCCATTCTGAATTAACCCTCTGCAACTGAGGTAGTCTCTCAGACACCAACCAGATGCGGCGTTGTCAATTCGCAATATCGATCTCATACACACACACACACACACATATATATATATACACACACACACACACTTTCGCACCCCAACCCGTTTGTTATATTCATTCTTATTTGTTTTATGTTTTTGTTTGGTTTTCATTTGTTTTTCATTTTTCTTGTTTCTCTGTCACTTCATCTACTTACTTAATTTCTTATTATGTTCGTAACATCACCAAATATAATATAATATCAACAGCTAGGCCCAGTAAGTATTCATTTTGTACAAACCGTGGAGTGTAAGTGCCTGGTGACCTGCAATACAGGTTTTTTAAACCTATCTCAGGCACCAGTCTCACACAAAACAGGTTCATAAAGTGGTTACTATACGGTTAGTTAAGGACCTTATAATTTAAGAACTTATTGTGTTGAGAATATAAATGTTTATTATTATTATTATTTATTATTATTATATAGCTCTGTCTCGCTCAGAGTACCTTTCTGTTCGAGACAGCGAGTAGTGTGCGAGCTTCCGCACTTCTACACGTTTGGTTAATAAACATTACAATAGTTTTTTTTTTATTAATAGAAGTAAAGTTAATCGCCAAATATTTAAAAAAACAGATCACAATAAAAGTTATTAATCAATAGTTAAATGCTTATATTATAATTGATATTGTAAGGAGTACGCCCGCACTATTGTAAAGTTTTTATATATATTATCTGTGAACGGAAAAAGGAACGTCACTAGAACGACGCCGGTCCTCGTTTTAGCTTCCTTTTGGCCGGCAGTTGATTTTTGTTTACGGGACGATGATTTGTGAATAAACATACTTTTATACATACTACAATACGTATTTATTTTAAAAGTATATAATAAATAAATAAATAATGCTGGACAATCCACACAACATCATCTAGCCCCAAGCTAAGCAGAGCTTGTGTTATGGGTACTAGATGACTGATATACTTAATACAATACATTACATAGATAGATATTTTTTTATTATACATAGAAAATAACCAGAACACCCGGAACAAATATTTGCAGATCATACAAACATTTGTCCCAGGGCGGGAATCGAACCCGCAACCTCCTGTTTCGCAGGCGGACCTTCGCCCACCGCGCCACATCGCGATCATGAACTAGTTTAAGCAATAAATAATTCATATTCATAATAAAACTCAAATATATTGCCTATATATCTTCATCAGTTTATCTGACGTCTGATAGACTCCACACCAGTCAAATGTTAACAACTAAATAAACCCAGTTGCAGAGAAGGTTAAGATATTTTTTGAAATTGTTTAAGTAATTTCGGTTACCTCCTATATCCAAACTTAAAAACTTTACCTTTTTATAATATTGGTGTTGTATTAATCTTTTAATAATTAAAACAAAGACGTAGTAGATTTTTCATCGGTAACCCAATCTGGGTGAGTTTGAGGAAGCAGTGTCGAGTTACCTACTCACCGCAAACTGGAGCGAGTTAGTCCTACTACGAGTGTAGTATATAACTAACTACATGGCCAGTTTACTTTGTATATAAAAATTCTCAATGAAACAGCTTCACGGCCATCTCAAATCAAACCAAAACAATAAAACAATTTTTTTTTTACTGAATGGGTAAATAGTTAGTTAGTAGTCTATGTTAGGTTTGTCTAGACTAGAGGTTTCCAGACTTTTTTCTCATAGACCACTTTCACAAATTTAGCTGTTCCGGTGGACCCCCTGCAGCTACATTTCTACCATATTCCCAAAACTCGACAAAAAATGTGAAGATTAGATTATGGAAATTTGCGTTGCGGCTGAGTTCCAACCACGAATGGGGAGTTTTCTAATTGAAATAAGTGAGAATTGATTGGTTAATTAATTAATTGATTGTGCTGTGAGTGTAACAGTCAAGCCAACATTTTAGTTCTTCACTATCAAAAGCAGATAAATTTTCGTGGACCCCCGCTTACGAATTGTAAACCCCCATTTTTTGACACGCCAACGTAGACCCCCGTCGAGTCTCCCGTGGACCCCTGGGGCTCCAGCTGGACCACTTTGGGAACTAAGGATCTAGACACTAGGTTCTCGAAGTGTTACTGTATTTCAAATAAAAGTGCACAACAAAAACATGAGTAATAAGTAGGTAGGCATTGAAATTAACATAAACTTAGTAAGTAGTTTTAACATAACTAGTTTCTTTAACTTATCGTGCCCCCGTAACTTTTGAAAGAGGCCTATACTCGTCAAGGAAGCGTTGCTTATTGGAACACTAAGCAATGGCACATACCTTCAAATTTTTGGATTTTTTAAATCATGAATGAAAACATTTTATCAAAATATTCTAAATTTATAAAAAAGAACACAAATTAACAAAAACTTATAATCTACTAGCTTCTGCCCACGGCTTCGCCCGCGTAGTACCCGGATCAAAAGTAGCCTATGTGTTATTCTGATGTATAAGGTATATTTCTGTAAAGTTACATAAAAATCCGTTCAGTAGTTTTTGCGTGAAAGAGTAACAAACATCCATCCTCATAAACTTTCGCGTTTATATTAGTAGGACCTAAGATTAGTGAAACGCCCCACGACTTTATCTGCGTGAAAATTGGAATGTTTATTCATCATAAATTAATAAATACGAATTAAGGGATTTTCGATTATCGCATTTTAAGGGGGGAGGGGGACATGGGGGTGTGAGATTATGGGTTTTTTAAAAACGACCTAACAATGTCTTTTAAACTTTTCAGGTTTCAAATTGGTTCAAAAACAGAAGACAAAGGGATAGACAAGCAGAACACAAAGATAGGTGAGTTGTTTTACCCGCGACGACAAGAGCCAGTGTATGCTTTTATAAGAGGTTGTTTGTTAACAATATGTTTATGGTCGAAACAGCTTAACGGATAGTAATGGTGTTTTTGAAAAGGTTAGTTTTTAACCGACTTCAAAAAATGTGCTCATGTGCTTCAGCTCATGTACCCAAACGTTCCAAGATTTAAGGTTCTACAATCAGACAGAAAAAATGTACGTTACTCGTAGGGTTGTCAACTTTTTTCAAACCGAACGAATCTAAAAGTTTTGAGCATGGTACCCCAAAGTTTGGGGAAATATTAAAAAAAAAATCTCTAACGAGCTATGTCTTCAAATAATTGTAAACTTGACAAAATTGACATTGACAGATCAAATCAATGTAAATTTTACAGAAACGCGTGAAACTATTGATATAAAAAATCAGTATAATTTCGAACATTTTATCATTTTTTTTGACATGAAATTGGCAACACTAGTTTCTCTATAGTAAATACCTTCTAGTATTTGCTTTACATTGCAATAAAGCAATGTATTAAAAACGCTGATTAAAAATAAATGTTGTAAAACTGTCGAGCGGCAGATCGTATTATGTTTCATCACAATAATTAGGTATGTGGGTTAATAATTTTGCTGATATCAAGGACACGTTTTAAATGAGAGAAATTAAGTTCTCAGAAAACGATATTGTAACTACCTAATTATCAATAGGTAGTTAAGATAAGACCTACCATAATAACGCTACTTTAGCAATGTTTAGACAGACCAGAAAGGTGCGTGGGGCATTTCTGTTCAGTTCTACTTATAAGTAGGCTATGTAGCATGATGTTGAATAGCCTAAAACCTTTCTCAAGAATTGAGCTATCAAATGCAAAATTATTTTTTCAAATCCGACTGGTAGTTCCAGGGATAAGCGCGTTCAAACAAAAAAATAAAAAAGTCATAAAATTTATTATTCGTTTATGTAGATAGACATGTACCTATTACCTATATAGCGTAAGTTTTCAAAAGTAAATCGACATCGTGACCCAAGTTATTCTTGCGTTATTTCTTGTTGCGTTGCGTTATGGATGATAAGTTACTTTTGAACTTTTGATGCGATGTACGTAAACAGGATTGATTAAAAAATTGTATTCAAAAGACATACTAAATCATATAAACATCATGTTTTTTTATCGGGCTCATCTGAAAGGCATAATTTAAAAATGAAAATAAAAATTATATTCTTAACTAATATTTTTTTGATACGATGGATTAATCAAAGATAAAAATAAAAACTAGCAATCATTTTTTTTATACGATCTCCGCATAGGTTGATCTTATTATTTTAAAAACAAATGCAACAGTTTCTTTGTTACAGTATAACATTTAACATGATAACAAACCCAAAATGAATAAGCTACAAGCAGCTTAACAAAAAACGTCTTAAATAGCTCAGTAACCTATTTTAAACAATCAAATTGCGGTCCACTTCACAATCTTAAGCCGATTTGTTTATCGAAGTGTAAAATCTCAGTTATCGATCTTTACAGCGTCTGTTATGGTCCAGTGGACCAAAAGTTCCAGAAAAAAAAATCTATGGTGGTTCCATAGTTTTAAATAAGCGGCTCTTTTGAAATGAAAACAAAAAACACGTCTCGAAATCGTCGGTATATGATCTATCGTTTCTCTGTTCTTAATAATGTCTTAGAAGTAAACAAAAATAGTATCTTTGTAAAAAGAGACAAGAAAGTTGTTTATAAATTCATTTATGAATAATTAATTTTGTTAAGTAGGAATGAATCCAAAGAACTTATTACAAAAAATAGAAATAAAATACGGGATGGTTATGTAAATGAACTATAAAAAACCTATCCTCAGTAACTTCAATTAGGTTTAATCAAATAGGTACTTAACCCTTGAGTACCTCTAATCTATTTAAAATCGCAATGACATACTTTAATATTACGAGATTAAATATTACGAAGAATTAATAAAATTATACATAAATAAAATTCAGTTATTTTTTGAGAAGATTGTAGGTCATTAATCATTATGTATCGTACATTGCGCTTTTATGAATATTTTGAACAAAACTCACTATTTGACAATATTAATACGAAATATTGCCCTAAAACAGAAAATAATAGACAAAACAGGTATAAAAACATAACTATACCCATCTCTATAGTAATAGTACGTACCTACGTATCTATTTAAAGGGGAGTGTTCGTTTGCCTATCCATTTGAAGGCTTCGGTAACTTGATATCCGAGGAGCCTATTACATCCCTGTGTTTTGCTTGTACGATTGAAAGCTTGCGTTAGTATCCTAAACATAAAGGCTAAATTTCAGTACCTTATGTCTCGTGGTTTATCAACAAGCAGTTGAATTTAAACTTTAATTCGGAATGATTGAACTTTATGAAAATTATAAATAGATACAGAATTTTTTAATAATCATTTTATAATCATTTTTTTGATGTTGATTTTTAATTAATTATTATGTAGGTAAAAAATAGATATTAATGCACTAGATAAATCTAGTACCTACCTAAGGTTTAGACCAGTTCGCTTGCCTACTTATTAGCATTTTCTTCCAACTAACCTTCGTGTAGGCTATTATATTATCTGTGGTTGGTAATGTAGATTAGAGCTCTAAATAAAAATTAATCAACATCATTGTAAGTAAAAAAAACACTTTCAAGACCTGTATTCCCCATGATGGACATACTCAGTGCGTAGATCTTTGAGGATACCATGTAGGGGTAGTCAGAGGCATACATTTGGCACATGCCAGCATTTTGCAACTAGTTAGCATTCCACGTGACAGATTGTTAGCCCGTTGCCGCTTATTGGAACACTCATTGATGCCTTCAAATGTTTAGTTCTAGAGCACGCTGGTCTACTCATAATGTTTTCCTTCATCGTTTGAGCACGTGTGCACAGATTTTTTCTGTACACACGTTTATATAAAATAATACAAATATCCGTTGTCGGGCCAAACATCGTGAATAACGTTTACGAACTTACGTAGAGTAGATGATTCCACAATATTGCAGGTTGGAAATAAGCTAAATAAAAGAAAAACGAAAATTCACTCAAATAAAGTCATTTGCCTCGGCGAAAATGTCAAAAAGTAAAATAAAAAGTCTGTATTTGGTCTATTTGGAGAGATGCCAACGTTTGCGACAGAAAGAGATAACGCTATGTTAGCGAAAGGGACAGCTTACGTAACGAAATCCGACACCACCGCATCTGCGTCCTAAAAGCAGACAGAGTCGCACTCAGGCCTGTATAATAATAAAAATATAGGAGATTATTTTCATTATAAAAGTAGGATTAGATACGATCATTAATAAAATAGTCAATATGAAGTCAGTGGTAAAGTTAATTCAATTTTTGGATAACATTGAATTCAATTTGTTGATAAAAGAATGACTATGCGAGTCACGCCAGTGAGCGTTTACTTTTTATTATTATTAGTGCACACTTATTGAATTTTCTTTGAATTAATGATAAATTCAAAGAAAATTCAAACCACATCCCACAAAATGATTAAATAAAATTTATTAAATTATAATCAATTTATACTTTTCTATAGTCACGGATTTCATATTATCATTATTAATTGCTTATTAATTCATGGAAGTTTCTAAATTAATAGAAAACTTGTTCTACAAAGAATGTGCATAATTAAAATAATAATTAATCACGACCAGATTACAATTATCATTAGGTATCAAAATAAATGATTGTTCTACTAAGATTTATTAAAAAAAGTAAACCCCATTATTGGACCTATGCCTGACGATAACTTACCCAGGTTAAAATGATTTATTGTAAAACCAGTGCGAAAGCTATATTTTCACCATATTGAACATTTTTTCACAAAGGGTTTGGCCAGGGCGGGTCACTAAGCGGATTTTTTTTCATTCTTTTAAAGTACCTACTGTAAGATACTTGCTAAGAAATGTTTATTAGTGAAACCGGGGAGTATCAGTTAATCATTGCAATAGATTTTCTTCATTGTGAAACCAGGTCAAATCGCAAAAATATAATCAAGAAGATTTATTGCGAAACCGCTGTGATAACTATATTTTTAACGTATTAAACATGTTTTTAAAGGTTTACTGTGCACTTTCCAACAAGAAAGCTAAATCATCGCAATGGATAACTTTTAAATAGAAGTTTATCCGGAACCTAAAGTATTGCTCTACGCTATTTACTATATATTCGCTAGACTATATGCTATTCGCTATTTGCTTAAAGGTTTATGGCTAAAATGAGGCAAATCGCTAAATAATTTCAAATTATATTTTTTCAAGGACGATTTATAGTAAAACGGGGTAGATTGCTAAATCACCATAAACTCATACTTTCGCATTTTTTTTTTGCGAAATCGGGACAGATCCCTTAGCTATACTATTATGGTGCTTATTAATTGATTTTATGTTGACAATAATTTGAAATATTTCTTGATAATTTAATATTGAAAATTTGAAAAAAAAATTATTAATATGAAATATTTCTTGATAATTTAATATTGAAAATTTGACATTTAAATACACACAAATCACTTAAAAATATAATATTGACCATATTATATTTTTAAGTGATTTGTGTGTGTTTTCCTTTATGTAACAATATATTTTTGGATAATTTTGGAAATCAAAATAGCCATTATTATTATCAAAAGATCGCAATAGATAATTCTTAGGTTGAAGTGAAACCGGGGCGGATCACCAGTTAAATTAAACTCTACTCCCGCTCTGTTCCGTATCATGTTACCCGTTGTTCAGGGGGCGAGCTGTCGCTGTGGATATTTCAAAATACGCATCAGCTTGATTGGATAAGACTACCTATTATATCTCAACTCTAGTTCTACGAAGGGCTGTTTCGTTAGTTACGAAGATGGAACGTTAATTTTTATGGACATTTGGTTACGGTCCTGAGGATTTTGGGAGCGTTACGCGGTGTCTTGTTACCTTATAATCAAGTTTTCTCGATTTCTTACAAAAAATGTTCAATAAATACTCAAAAATACAAAAATAATGATTGATGAATAAAAAATATCCTAATCAACTAAATATATTTAACCAACTAAACATGTGAACCACAGGGTTGCTGTAATACTGTAAATTTTACAAAAAATATAACTGATATAAACTATTTATCCCCATAGATTTTGTTTTTTTTTCTCGGCGAAATGTTGAAGACTGTCAAAAGAGTTTTAGAAGGTTTGGTTTGGATATACCAAACTTCTAAACATGACTTCTATCTTAACGTAGATTTTAACTCCAAATATTGGATTGTATTTGATGATCTGCCTTCTCCATTAACTTTCAATCTACGCAAGATAAAAGATAATCTAAAATCAGTTTTTTCTACTATTCCTGCTGACAGTCCTGGCCTTGAAAATAGCATTATACTAGATGTAGTATATTTAATAATGTGGGTAGTTTTATATGACTTTATTGATATACCGTCAAGTAAAATAAATCAGTGTTCAATCACCAAGCTGTGTTTTACTACATGGTGACAGCAGTGGGATCCGAACCCACGCCCTTTTGGACTGGTGCGTAAAAACAGCCTAAAATCTTGTGTATTATAGCATTTTCTATCTACCTTTGTGCAATGAAGAGTGGAGCGATAGTGCCTTCGTGCATTAGATCATTTTATCTATCATAAAAATCAGTTGGGGTTTCTGTCTATAGTAAAAATTGAAACACCAATTCTGTCTCTTTTCAGCGGCCCCGGCGACAAGCAACTGGACTCCTCGTCGGATTCAGACAGCGACGCGGGCGTGGCGGCGCCCGGTCACGCGCTTGCGCACACGCACACGCACACACACGCACACACGCTGCCCGCACACGCACACGCGCCCACGCCGCTCTACCCGCTCTACGAACACCCGCTCGCACATCTACAGTACCACCACACGTGACCATCCTGCATCGCAGCATCAATAAGCTGAAATAGACCTATTCGACTCATACCTACCACTGCAGCATAGACTGCCCTCGTTAGCACTGGTTAGCCCCCACGTATTGTACTCTTCTGTAATTTACTGTTTTTTTTATTGATTGTCTTTCTTTTCATTTGTACTTATCTGTGCTGTATCGTATGTGTTGAATAAAAAACTATCTAACTGTGAGGTATGATTTTACCCCCTCACAGCCTACGAAAAAAAATACTGAAAAATACAGAAAATACTGTTTTTTCGTTTTACAAATGCTGTTTTTGTCAATGTACGTGTACGACCGTGGAGACGAGATCAAAGCGAAGCCACCATAGATTAAAAATGTTTTTCTTAAATGTCATATTTGACGTTTTCAATTACTTCCGATTCGCTCATCCACAGACGTCAGTCCATAGTGTTGTCTGCGCGTTATTTATTAACATAATATGACATATTTAATGCTATTTATCTACTTCGCTCGTGCACACTATCTATCATCATCCCCCTCCTTTTAACTTGGCGCCCCTAACCATGATCGTTTCTTGCGATGTCGTCTGCGCATCACCTTTTTTTCTGTTGCCAGTTCTTGAACAACATTGAGTTAACGCCTTTTTCCACCTGTCGTCATCTTGCCGAGCTATTCCGTTATGCGATTTCCAACGTATTTGACATATGTTCGATTTCTTATCTCGAAGTTGAACTTGATGAGAGCATTGCACGCTTCATTTCTATTTGTATTATTCTCATCACAGCCTCTTCCTATAGCACAGTGCCGCCAAATTTAACGGCACCATGAAACGATGTCTCCCGACCCTCATTTTTGGTAGGCAGGATATAAAGCCGCATCATCAGACATTGTAGAATTTCGTCAGATATAACAATATCGTTTAAGTTGCCAAACATATCCCGAGCTGAATTCTTCTTGCAATCTCCTTGTTATTTGTCAGAGGATAGATGTCTTCGATTTATAGAAATCTAGCTTTTGCCCACGGCTTCGTCCGCGTGGTACCCGGATAAAAATAGCTCATGTGTTATTCTGATGTATGAGCTATATTATTGTAAAGTTTCATCAAAATCCGTTCTGTAGTTTTTATCGTGAAAGAGTAAAAAACATCCATCCTCACAAACTTTCGCGTTTATAATAGTAGTAGGATGATCAGCTACCTCCAGGCTCTCACTCTTACTACCGCAGAATTGCTGGGTTGATAAAAGTTCTTAAGTGGCGACCATGAATCGGAAGACGTAGTTAAATAATTAATTCATAGTTTAATTTTGCCGACGCCGGTGGCGCGGTGGACGCTTGCCGCTGCGGAGCAAATGTTTGCGTGTTCTGAAGATATTTGTTCCAGGTCAGTGTGGGGTACCACACTACCCAGTACCGTAGTTCTTGATAACCACGATACAGGGAATCCTAATGTGGTCAAGACTAAACTGACTGTTGGAGGTTTATCTATTTAACCTCATAGATTAGGTCGAGTCTATGCCCATCGGTTTGTGGTTGCCACTATTTTTAATAATTGGCACATAATTTTTTTTATTTCTATATCTGTTACTTTTTTATATCAAGTTAATCATTTTATAGAGATTTGTAAAATGATTTTATACTAAATCAAACTAATAACGTATTTCACTGTACAATAATAAGGTAGGGTATTTTACAAAATTAACCCCTTACTAAAGGAAAGGTCATACTCATACCCTGTTTGTTTAATCAGAGATGGCAATACTTATAAAAATAAGTAAGTCTGTAAATAGGATTGTAATATCTGAATTTGTGATCCAATTTAAATATAATGTCATTTGGCTTCCGAATTGAAAAGTAAAATATTGTATTATAAATGTATAATTTTAAAAAAGTATCTTACTATAGATTTTCTATTTATTTTCAATAAAAGGCAAACCTTAAAACAGCCTTGTTTATTGAATGGCAAAAAACTTTGAACTCAGCCATTTTTGTTTAAAAATTAAATAAGATATTTATTTACTTATATATAAGTATACCTAATTCATGTTAAATACATAATCTATTAGGTAGGTACACTTTTATTTTTAGTTGTTAGATAGGTAGGTAGGTAACTAATACTTCAAGATTTTTATACTTTAATTAATATTTAACCTACTTAAGTATAAACTTGGAAAGTAGGTACCTATTTGCCAAAAAAATATATTAGTAAAGTGAGAATTTCGATTATGATACCAGCGTAATTATGTAATATATGGATATTTAAAGTTTTTCATGTAGGTAATAGGTAGGTAGATTATTTAAATCAAACCCAGACTTACCTACCAGTGTTACCTATATTATTGTTATAGTAGGCTTGTATTTATTATTTAAAATAACATAAGTTTCAATTTTAGTTTATCACTATGACATCAAATCATTAAAATCTCGAACATAATGTAATTCACAAAAACCTTCAGGACTTGATCAAGAACTGAACTGTGCCACAGACTAGTTAGCGATACTAACTGTGACCTTCGCTTTATGTATAGTATTATAATATCTGTGGCTTTAGGTACTGTTTTCATCTAGAGGTAATATTGACAAGCGTTGCTTAAAGGATTCTGAATTGGAACTTTCGTTGGATTTATCAATTTGCAGTTTAGGGGTAACACAGTCAGTGTAACCCCCAAAAGTAGGTAGTAACTAAATATTGTTTCGGGTAGTTAAGAAATTTCATAACTGCCCGAATTCTTTCTTCCATGCACTATTCGAAACAAATTGTTTTTTTATAAAACGATCAAACGGCTTCAAGCAGTCACTAAATTGAATGATAAATTATATAATTAAATGTAATGTTTTTAACTTAAATTAGTTATGAAATGTAAAAATCTCGCATGTTTTGTTAGACAATAGACTTTTTCATACAAACGTGTGATGTTATAATGTTGTTTTATTTTTTTCACATAGGACAATGTTTTTAAATAAAATAGTTGTCGAAATATTATCTTATTTTATCTTTACCCTTAATGTTTGTCTTATCCTGATAATATAAAATAGTAATAAAATGTAAATTTACAAGGGATAAATTTCCAAATCCTTAGTCAACACCACCAAACCATTGCTCTTATTTTTAACCACAACCTTAGCATCCGCGTAAAACCCGATATCGATAATTTCCTTGAGGAGTAAATAATTACTCAAACCACAGTCGACCATGATATCTTCCAAATTCGGCGAGTAAAAATGATGTCCCCTGAACTCTCTTTCGTAGTTTAAGACAGCGTTACCCCACAAGCTGGCTTGATACACAATTTCCATTTTCACAGAGACTCTTGTCGCGTACAATTCTACGACAACAGACTCATAATCGTTAACGTCACTTAAAGAAACTCCAGTCGCCATCGCTTTTAATTTTACCCCATTTTCACCCAAAGCAGATTCGTAGGACATTTTGAAATTATCGACATTTAAATGGCAGTTGATTCTTTTAACTGATAGTTCTAACGCTGTTATCCATGTTGTCGAAAACCTGTTATGAATTGTTTGGGTAATGTCAATTCTAGATGTGTTAGTTTCAATGGTCTGTTTCAGCATTTGCGGAGATGAAGCTATGTTTATTATCCGACTGGATATAGGTCTCAAGATTCGGTACGTTTCACTCCAGCCGTAGACCTTGTACAGATCTCCCCATGGGGTAGGGCTATGTATAAATGCGTCATCTGGTCTTCCGCCTAAGTAATTCTTGACGCAGTCTTTGATAATACCATCGGAGATGTTGAAGGTATTTCTTTCTAAGTCTGTAACTATGGATTTGTCTGTGCCTGAAGTTTGGATGGTGATGTTGGAGTGGAAGCTCCCAGATATTCGAAGGTCAATGGTTGCAGAAGCTGCGGTGAAGAGTAGCAATAAAAGGTAAGGCCTGGAAACAAACAAAGAGTAAATAAATACCTAGGTTTATATAATATAAATACCCAACCAATATATAGATAGTTCTGACCCCCAGAGTAGGTTTTCTTATGTCGTAGCTATCAAGAGCTATGAGTAGCTGAGAGTAACTTTAGTTTAGTTTAGTTTAGTTTGTAATTGAGATTTGACAAACTCTAACCTATTTACAGTGGCATAGTAATTTTAAAATTTTTTGTGGGTTTTTTTTTCATCATAAATGAGTATGAGTATAGCGTGGTACCACGATATCCAGACCCGGAACAAATATCTGTAGGACATATAAACATTTGTCCCGCAACGGGAATCGAGTCCGCACCTCTTGCGTCGCAGCCAGCTTCTCGCCCACCGCGCCATCGAGTTCATCAACGTATCCGAACGCGGAAGGTTCGAGTCTCGTCGTTTTGAGATATTAATAAAAATATCGAAAATTTCACTTAGGTTATTATTGTGTACAAGAGTGGGCTTTTAAAGGCAAAAAAACACGCTCACGAATACATTCCCCACTAAGGACAACCTCATATTCATACTCAGTGTGTAGATCTTTGAGGATACAAAATAGGGGGTAGTCAGAGGCACGTCAAAACATTATATCTGCCACATTCCTGCGTTTTGCACGTAGTTAGCATTGTACGTGACAGTTTGGATCATTGTCACGTGCCGGTTATAGGAACACTAACTAATGGTACATGCCTTCGAGTTTTTGGTTCTAGGGTATGCCGGTTTCTTGTACAGGCTTTTATCGAAATTTACGTTTGCCCCGATACTGGGTAAAAATAACTTTGAAGATAGGGTTAAAATTAAAATTGAATAACTCACTTCATATTCATAACTCCAGTGCAGTATTTTTATTGCAGTCGAAAAATCGTACCTAAAAGGTACCTACAAAATATTCGATTGAATAAGTACGCTGATCAAATCTCGAACTATTTCAATCACTGTCGCACTAAATACTTTTTGTATGGGCATCATTCACTCCTTGTCACAACTATAAACTGTTTAAAGAAAACGCAAAATACTACTACATATTTATCTTTAAATAAAGATGTGTGCACAACAGGTGGGTAACCGGTTGGTTTGTGATCGATGGAATCTACATTAATTACTAAGTAATAGCATTTTAGCATTTTAGCAAGTAGGTAGTATAGATACATAGGATAAAACCTTATTTAATGGGACTTTATTTAGGGTTCCGCAGACCTATTTCACCCGCTAAGCTGTAATGTTCGCTTTGCTGTGTTCCAGTTTCACCCGCTAAGCTGTAATGTTCGCTTTGCTGTGTTCCAGTTTCACCCGCTAAGCTGTAATGTTCGCTTTGCTGTGTTCCAGTTTCACCCGCTAAGCTGTAATGTTCGCATTGCTGTGTTCCAGTTTGAAGGTTTATGGATACCTACTGGTGAAATTACAGGCGCATGAGACTTATACCTGTTTTTTCAACCCAAAAGTGAAAATTAGGAAATATATTGTACTTACGAGTAACTTTTTTGCGCATTCATGCGTACCCACGTACTCGCATCCATGTTAAGTGAGGAATACTTGTGGTCCCCCCCCCCGCCCGTGTGGTCTCCTTGAATAGATCTATAAAAACCACAGTGAGGTGTTTGGGCCCCTCGTCTTGAAGACTTCAAAACTTAATGTGTAGTCCCCTTCTAATATAAATAATATTTAATAGGAACTGCGACTCAGACGTTAAAACTTTTAATTGGCCTCCTGGTTTTATAAATACCTAACACCCGCTGTTGGTTTTCCTTGCAATAAATAAATAAATAATCTAGTCTATATCTAGCCTCCAAGTAACGTAAAATAGATATAGTCCCCCAGTGTGCCCGCGCTCTTACAAAACTTGCGTCGACTAATTCGATAAAGTCGTAGGTCAATCAGATTACCACGGATGATAAATCAATAACTATTTATAAACACCGTTCGCTTTTAGTAGTTTTTAATGCTTTTAAAATCTATCAAAGCAATCTTTTACATCACTAAACCACTAACGAATTTCCTTTTATCATCATCTTGTCCTTATCCCACATTACGTGAGGTCATGTTTTCTTCTTCCACTCTCCTCATCATCTCAGTACTCACTCCTTTCTTAACCGTGTCATTCTTCACACAATCCATCCATCTTTTCTTTAACCTAGGTACCTCTGCTTTTATTTCGATCCACATTCATATTTAAAATTCTTCTCGTAATATGACATTCTTCCCTCCTGATGACATGCCCATACCATCCTAACCTATTACTTCTCAACTTTTCCGTCACGGGTGCTATGAAAGTAGCACTTCTCCACACATCCATCTAAACATTCGCATCTCAGCTGCGTGCTCTCTTTTTTCATCAATCCCTTTGGTTGCCCAACACTCCGATCCATACAATACGAATAACGATTTTGGTTTTATATGTTTAGAATTAAAGGAACACGCCAATATAAATATATAAAACTAGCTACTGCCCACGGCTTCGTCCGCGTGGTACCAGGATAAAAAGTAGCTTTTATCTTTTAGGCAGAGCGATAGCAGGCATTCACTCTTCCGTTTTTTTCGATTGTTACAAAATTGGTCTTCACGATAAGCCGTTTTATTTTAAGAGAATAATATACAGCCTAGGTCCACCGTAATGGGCGGGTGAAAGCGGAGGCCGCGGGTTCGAATCCCGCCGAGTTATAATTTTGAGATATATGATTTCCCTTAAGTGTGAGTTCACACTTTAATAACTACAAGACTATATTGAATTATTCTCATCTGTCCTCCTGCTTTGTCCTAGACAGTTGGGAAAAAAAGTTCGATCTGTCCCCCTTATTGCAACAGTGGGACAGATTAAACTTTTATTAATTTGAAAAGTTCTATATGTCCCCTTACCACTAACAGGGGGACAGACAGAACTATTTATTCCTACCTTTCGTCCAATAAAAAAATAATTTAATAGGTACACTATGCACATTATAAAGCTGTACAAATTAAGTATGCTACATTGTTTGTAAATGAATTGCTTACCAGACAGTCAGTCATGCAACTATTTAATAAATTTTGATACGGAGGATCGGTAGGAAGATATATTTTAACCAAAAAAAATCTGATTATAATAGAAAAAAGATTTATATTTTTTAAGGGACTAACTAATCTTTTCAAATAAAACATCATTGAATGCTTAAAACGATTTTATTTCACCTAAACCTCTAACTTAACAATATATATAACTGTGTATAATTATTGCTAGATACACAAAATACTTTACTTAATTAAATAGTATGTAGGTACTGCATAAAGTATGTTAGTAACTAATTTAAAACCCTTAAATCCAAGTTCTGAGCTTATCCTCACTTATCTGTAAACTATTTCTAAATGTTTATACATACTAATATGAATTTTCTCATAGGTATTTAATTTTTGAATAAATACTTATATAGGTACTCATAGTTCCTGACACCCCCGCACACTAATCGCTGTCAGCGATAAGACCGCCATTTGTAGGACGTTGTGTTCCTCAATAAAGTAATTTTTAATTTAATTTCAGGGAATCCTAGAGCGGGATCAGTTTAGGCGCATCTATACTTGGGGAGCTTTCATGTTCAACTTGCCTCTTTCAACTCTTAATACATCTAGCGTCTGCGCCCTTCCTTATGACTAAAGCAAACCTAGTAGATGCATTCAACAATGCATGCCTTTAAGTTGCCTGCATTGTCGAATGCTTTAAGTTCACCTTGTTCAATTGGCACCACACTATAGCTAGAAGGATAATCAAAAATACAAGCCGAGTTTTTTTCCGATTCTTCTAGGCTTGCTCACATTTTTAAGCTGACGATCCTTGTGATTTCAACGAATAAATACCTATTGTCTTTGAATTTGTCAAATAAATTAATATAGATCAGCGCGCACTGCCATCCAATAGTGAGGCATGCCTTATTGAATGTTAAGTTATTAAGTTCACACATCCTACTATCCTACTAATATTATAAACGTGAAAGTTTGCGAGGATGGATGTTTGTTACTCTTTCAGGCAAAACTATGAACGGATAGTTTTGCATGAAACTTTCCGTTCGGATTTTGAACTACTGAACGGATTTTGATGAAACTTTACAATAATATAGCTTATACATCAGAATAACACATAGGCTACTTTTTATCCGGGTACTACGCGAGCGAAGCCGTTAGCGGAAGCTAGTAATAAATAAGAACCTATTTTAATATTTAACGCATGCAATAAGAAAGAGGCAAGTTGAAAGCGATTATATACATATATTTAGAGCAATTGGGAATTTATTTAAATATATTATTGTATGTATGTTTGAGTTAGTTTCTGTGATTTAAGGCAGATGCTCTAGTTCAGGGGGCAGTGGTATATTCTTGAGGATAGCGAATCGCTTGAGCGCATCATATTTCCCTCGCAGCGCTTCAATCTCATCGCGGATACGATTGTTATCGTCCTGCATATGCTCCATATCTTGCCATTCCTGAAACAAAATATCATAAAAAAAAATTAACACTCAACATAGTTTTGACCCTACACTAGGATGGCATTCGCATGTAAGATGTCATTGGTCCACGTTGGGGATTTTAACTACATCGTAGGACGGTCGGTTCTGCGAGTGAAATGACCTAATCTACACTTAAAACTTTCTGATTCTAAAAGACCAATTCTTCCCGCTCTATAAAAATGGAACTGATAGCGTCTAGAATCTAGGCAAAGTTTCCAAAAACTCCTTTTTAAACAAAAACAGTTAAAACTTTCTGATTCTAAAAGACCAGTTCTTCCCGCTCTATAAAAATGGAACTGATAGCGTCTAGAATTTAGGCATAGTTTCCAAAAACCCCTTTTAAAAACAATTAAAACTTTCTGATTTTAAAAGCTCATTTCTTCCCGCTCTATAAAAATGGAACTGATAGCGTCTAGAATCTAAACATAGTTTCCAAAAACACTTTTTTAAACAAAAAACAGTTAAAACTTTCTGATTTTAAAAGCTAAATTCTTCCCGCTCATAGTTCCTTATACGTTTATACAATTACTTGAGAGCCAAATATATTTTTTTGTTCTATTTTGTGCGAAATAAACTTTCTTTTTTTCTATTCTATTCAAACTTGAGAGAATTAGATATGAATGAATGAATGAAAATACTTTATTCGCAGCAATTCAGTTGGTACAAATTAGAACTAACTATATCCATCCGTTTGAATGTTTTAAAGTACGATGTAATATCAAAATGCGGTTTAAAGGTTTCCTAACTTAATTTAAACATTTTAGCTAGTTCTAGTAAGTTTGTAAATAACAGAATCGGCAGCATTGTACACTTTAAACAGGTAAAATAATAAACAAAATCTTATTCTAAAGACAGCACCATGGACGATCTTAGAGATCGCCTCTTCACTTAGAGGCGATCTCTTTCAGACAACCTTTGTACAGAGAGTAAATTTTTCTATTATATTCTTACCTGACTCTTCTCGGTCTCAAGTTCATCTTTCTGTTCTATTCGTTTGATCCGGCACGAGGCAGCATAGCCGCGGTTCTTCAGAGTACGACGGCGCTGTTTCATTCTGGAATCAGTTCAGCATCAACATTTTATTCCACAAAAAATGTTGAATCTGTTTATACATATTGTAAGAGCGGGAATTTTAACGTACCATACTTATCGTGAAGGCATCGTGAGCGTCGCGATCGCTCACCCTGATGAAGACTCTCGGAAGAGTCGAAACTTAGTGCCTTCACGGTACGTGAAAATTCCCATTTTGAATAATCAACATTTTAGCTTTTTGCTTTTGCTGGCTACCTTCGGAATGAGTCGAAACTTAGTCCGTGCCTTCACCGATAGTACGGTACGTGAAAATTCCCGTTTTTACATTATGCACATCCTTGAAGTCGTAGAAATCTAACCTTAATAAACTGGACCTGAAAAAGGTCACTATTTATAGCCCCTCCAAGAATCTGGTCCTAAATATGGCCTTGTATCATGAGCCTAAGATAACAATCTGGACCTGTGTGAGGCCACTATTCTGAATACCTGTTACCAATCCACACCTGAGTGTTGCCTCATCTTGAGCCTAACCTAGCTATTAATTTGATATTGGATTTGAATAAGGCCACTATTTCGAGCCTCTCCAAGAATCTGGTCCTGAGTGAGGCCTCTTATCTTGAACCTTACCTAACAATCTGGTCCCGGGTGAGGCCTCTCATCTTGAGCTGTCGGTTGAGGTCCCGCACAGAGATGGACACCAGCTCATCATCACTGATCTCAGCACAAGGGGTTGGTGATAGAGGTGCCTGGAATCATCAAACATCATTACCGTTTATCGTAAGCCGTGTTGGCCTAGTAGGCAGTCGGGTGGTACCCCTACTTCCAATCTGGAGATCGTGGGTTTATTGAGCACCATTGGATTCTTAAGAGTATAACAAGTCTGAAAGCAAGCGAGTGTGCTGACGAACTTGCACGAGCAGGGGCTAATAAGGGGGACACAAATGAGCCCGGAGCCGTTTTGTGGTGTACCAAAAAGCCTAGCACAAAGAACCCATCTGAACTCATGCTTTGAAGAATCGACCGATCTTTGGAGAAACTATCCGGGCATGAACCATTCCAAATCACTGATCAAAGCGTTTGACAAACGGTATACCAACCAAATCTTAGAGCTAAACAGAAACAACCTTCGCACAATGGTTAGAGCCTTGACTGGACACTGTCGCCTTAACAAGCACATGTACAAATTAAGGCTGTGTGACACACAAACCTGCAGACTCTGTAAATAAGGCGGACGAATCGCCACTTCATCAGTTAGGAGAGTGTGGACCACTGATACATAAGCATAGCCTTCATCTGGGCAAACATATTCTCAACTCAGATGACCTAAAACTCATCACGCCTAAAAAGATTCTGCAGTTTTTTACAGGGTTGAGAAGTGAACTTTGAATGGCCATTGAGGGGCGAAGAAAGCAAGTGGGAATCACAATAAGCCTGTGACGGCCGCAGTGATACCAAAGCCACATAAAGCAAATAAATAAAAAGCCAGTGACGGAAAAGTTGAGGAGAAGCGCATCATGGAAAGGAAGAATGCCACATTACGAAAAGAGTATTAAATTTGAATGTGGATGGATATTTTCTTTCAATATGGAACCGAATGAAAACTGTGGAGCATGTGGTAATACACTGCACTGCCACAAGTGAAGACGGGGCTGCAAGATCTCATCAACTCATGCTCTCCATCATCATTAACTGAAAGGAGTTCAGGGATACTGGAACACTGCTGTCATCAACCCAGAGTCCTTCTCTCTACTTCAGGCTGGTTGGGGTCAGGCTAGAAGAGGAATAATGCACAATACACCCCAATGCAGGACATCAGTGCAGACCTTAGTTCCCCCACTTAGAATTAGAATTAGATGGAACCAAACCAAACTCCAAACTAGAGCAGAGGTAGGCTAGAAAATATGGAAAACATGAAGGCTGACATGGTTAAGGAGTGAGTACTGAGATGACGGCTGATAAAGGAGAGTGGAAGAAGAAAACATGTTGTGCCGACCCCACGTGATGTGGAACAAAGATAAGAAGAATAAGAGATCTACATATTGAGTAGATCTGAGCATGTCCAGAATTTAACAGCTGCAGGGTTAAGCGGTGAACTTTGAACACCACTTAAGGGGCGCAGAAAAGCAAGTTGTGATCACAATAGGCCTGTCACGGCCGCAGTGGTATTAAAGCCATTAAAAGTGAATAAAAATGACCAGCATGGAAATTACAGCTGTGACCCATGGTTGGACCACCATCATAGAGTTGTGTCATCAGCCACAGTCAGTTCAATTGTTGAGTGGCCTTTGCTGGCCACAATTTCACCAATGTTATTTTGCATGTTAGGCCTTTACACATAGGGGAGTGACCGGGGTTGAGAAAAAATTAAGTTGTATGAAGGTGCTATGAATAACCAATAGAACCTGGGTTAGTCTAAGCTAAGGCAGGCCATGGATGGTTTTAGCCCCAAGCCATTCACAATATCATCTTCCAATATCACAGCCAGATAGCCTATGTTTCTGTGATCACCCTTCAGTCACATTCCGTTATTGACCTTTTTTAATTTGTTATCACAATGTCTTATGCATTTTTGTAAAAAAACTATTGTGAATTATACAAATATCTACTAATATTGTATGTATCTAATATCTGGATGTATGTATTTAAGTATGAACTATTTTTCGTTTTATGTATTTTATTTACTTCTATTTTAAGTAGCTAGTTATTTTATTTCATAAATTGTTTCTCATAATTTGGTAATCAGCCAAACACACTACCGCTCCACTCTTCATAACACAAAGGTTAGCTGGAAGTAAATGCTAATTAGCATTAAGTTCGCCTATGTACTTGTTTTATCTTGTGCAATAAAGCATTTTCTATTTATCTATCCATCTAATATTATAAATATGAATATGTTGGATGTTCATTGCTAATAATTGGGATGATTTGATGATTGGCTGCCACAATTGGGATGAAATATGTAATAGGTATGTTATGTGACCTAAAATAACACATGGGCTACTTATTAAACAGATACACACAGGCGAAGTTTCGACTCATTTCGAAAGTCTTCATCAAGAGGTGATCAGGGTTAGTGATTGTAACGCTTTCACTCCGCGTCACGTTTTGCACTGCGTGCTGCTGCACTCGGAACGAGTCGAAACTTAGTCGATACCTTCAACAATAAGGGTACTGGGATATCGGTGCATGAAAACCGCCGTTTTACACTATGAATGTCACTTGGGCATACTATGAATTTTGTCTTACCATGTTAATAGCTTTTCGTCCTCCCAGTTCCTTTAGATCGTGAGGCATACTAAGTTTGGTACAACTCAACTAACGGAGCCCCGTTACAATTTCCTATGGCTTTTCGTTTGTTTCACAGCACTTTAGATATTTAACTTATCAAAGATAGATAACAACAGTAGGTAACAAGAAATTAAGAGTTGGTCAGGCAGGACAATAGCAAAAGCTAAAAAAATGCAAAAAATTGCTGCAACTTCATCGTAGTAGAAAACAAGAAAATGCACAGCAACAGCACAGGCTAATTTTTTTTGCAGAACACAACAGCTAATCTGTGTTATTTATACACAGAAGATACGCGTTAAAAAGGAACCTATTATTTAAGACTAAACCACAGATTAGGAATGGACGATATACACGGAGTGTTAAAAACACTCGATGTATATTACCGATACATCGAATCAAGCGATGTTAATTCTTTAACATATAAATCGATATTTTTTATTCGAACTTTTTTTTTGCAAGCTGCTATAAATTCATAAATTCTGTGATAGAATGATACAAAATATAGCTTGACTGTTAATAACTATGTTCGATGGCCATTGGATCGCTCAAGCAGAGTTTAAATTCAAGCTGAACATTATACCTCTGACAAACAACTATCGGTCCTAGGCAAATGGATCAGATGGATCAACCCAGTGGAAGATATTTTCCTTTGCAAAAGGACGACACACTATTAACCGTGTTCTATATAAATTAAATAATAATATTATTATTAAATAATATAATATGCTCCGATGCATATCCGATGCAATGCACAGATTGCATTGCATCGGAGCATCTAGATCGAGCAAGCAAGTTTTCACTTAACTTGAACATAATTATATAATACCTCCGACAAATAACTGTCGGTCTTAGGACCCCGGGAAAGTGGATCAGATGGATCAGCCCAGTGGAAGATCTTCCCTTTTGCTAATGGAGGATACACCTCCAACTGTGTTCTTATGAAAGTTAACATAGAGCAGGCTTCGAAGGTATGGTCACACAATGCGAAGAGACGAAAACTACTCCGTAAAGACCGTCTTTAATATGCCAACTATGATCCGAGGCAGACATGGATCCCTGTCTATATGGTGATCCAATATCGAGAGGGAAGTGAGAGCCCTTAATATCGCACATTTCTAACCCAGGATAGAGCATGACCTGACGTTGCGTAGTACTAGGAGGCCCGTACTACGCGGCTAGAAATAGGAATTATGAAATAGGAATGGTACAGGACGAAGAAAAAAATATTTATACTTTATAAAGCCGATTACAGTATTAGATTTATTGTTGTCAGACATAAAAAAACAACGATGGCAACATTGTTAGAAAAGCGTTGATTTTTTTAGCCTGTGGTGTGTGCCTCTCCTCGTCCAAAAGAAACGACGTCTTGCTTCGTTTCGTGTTTCGTGAGATCGTGAAAATCAAGCAAAAGCAATTTCGTATACTTTTTTACACAGAAACTTGTAGAAAAATGGCTAAACGGAAGAACAAACCGTTGATAGATTCAGATTCTAGCAGTGAATGCTCTGATTTGGACTCTGTAAGTTGCTACAAAGATACAATCCGAGGTTAGGAGTTGATTACTTCGCGACTGAAATTCCTCGAATTTACAACTGCGTATATTAAAAAATAGCCATTTTTCTCACGCCTAAGAGAGAACCACGCCCTTTTATATAAACATATAATCGATTACAGCTTTCTAATTATGCGTTTTCATTGTTACAACAATTAAAAACATTCGTCACCATTTTACTGGAACTCGACCGATATACGCCCTGTAACTTCGTTCCGTGGCCTCTAAACCGTGACTCATGCACGTTAAAACAACCATAACACATGCCTTGGCTAGCAATCCTTAAAAACAGATAAATAAAACACTTTTATTTGGCTACCAAAATGATTGTCACTTCTTAGCTTTTCATATTTGTTAGTGGGTTTTCAATGTAATAGTTATATCTAGAAATTTCTACTAGTTATGTAATGCAGAAATAAGACTTTCACTTCTATCTAGATGCTTAAAATCACAATAAACATCCTTAGATATTGAAATATCTAGAAGTTTCAAAACAGCTGAGTAATAATCTATTTTTATATTTTTCTGCACACCAGTATACAATTTTGTCTGTTTCTTGGTACATAAAGCTTGGTATCTATCTCTTCTTGCTGTATAAACAGCTAAAGTTGCAACAACCTAGTGGAAAGTTGAGAACAGAACCATATTGTAATAGTGTGCAGGCATCTCAGGCATATATGAATAAATGTTGAATTTGACAAGGTTTTTTGATAAGAAATAATGTAGAAGGATTTAATTTTTGATTCCATCTGATGTTAGCACTGAAAGTCGAGAAGTGCCTCTGGTGTAGCTAGTCTAGTGAATTGTAACATTCATCATTCCTGGCAGAGTCCATCCAACTCGGCCTCCCCTGTAGAAATAGTGTAAATTTTATTTATATAAAATACAGCAAATGTTGCAAATGGTGGGAGACTAGCCTGACACTCAAGAAGTGTTTGTTTGTATGCTTCAGGTCAAAATGTTTGCATGTTCTGTCACAAGTCTGTTTGTTATGGTACCATGGTAATTTTAGTTCTTGGTAACATATATCTAGCAAGTACTTGCCCATGGTGCGACTGAGGGTGTCACTAAAACAAGTAGTTAGCAAGTAGTGATAGTATTATAAGAATTATGTATGTTAGTCTCTAAAGTATTTATGTTATGGGCATAGGCCCAGAACATAAATATGTTATGGGCCTATGCCCAAAATGCCATCATTTTAAATGTTGTTCATGTTGTTGTCTGAAATAAATGTTTATTATTATTATTATTAACAGTCTATTAACCTCTGTCAATAATAAAAAGGTACATTTAATGCACCAACTCAATAATTTTTTTTCTACAGTATCTATTGTTTTGTATAAAGATCATTAAAAGAATAACAAGCCTAGTTTTATTGCCTTTCTTTCTTGGCTTGATCGTGGAGGAAAAGGCAGTAGATAAAACTGATGTTTCAAAGTGATCCTTATGAAAAATCACAAAAAGTGAACACTAAAAAGTTCACTAAAAAGTGAACAAATGAATTTTGACTTTGAATTTAATAACTGGATTGATTTCAGCAATTCCTGAACTTGGCTAAGAAGAAGAAGGGTGACTCTCCTCCAAAGTCCAAGGGCAGATCCTCGGGCAGATCTTCAGGCAGCGAGGAGTCAGACTGGGATGATGATGACAAGAAAAATAATTGTGAGTTCCTATGTTTTAAAACAGGAACTCAATTGTACCTTATTTTTGTATAGTATGTAACTGGACCTGATAATAGTCTGAAGACTGATCGCAGATGTACACAAAACAGAAAAAAAACAAAAAAAACTACATCAAATTAACATTGCCTTTTGTACAAAATTTACTAGTGTCCAATTAAAAATACTTATTGCACATTAAATTATGCACATAAAAAATCGAACTCTGTACAATATTCATTACATGTAGCAAAACTATTTATTAAATATAAAATTTAAGCTGCAGTCAAATATTTCCCCATATTTTTGTTTAAGCTGTAATGTGATTTCTTCAACTCACCACACACATACATCCACACACAAACATATACATACAAACATACATACACAGACATAAACACCCTTTGACACCCCTGCATACCCACATTGCCATCAGCAAAACTTACTTTCTATTTGTTTTGCGATCAGATAGAAAAGTATTTTTTTATATAAATTATGTGAGCTTTGTTCAGTGCACATCTTTAAAGCGTTAACATAATTATTTATCAATATAATTATGTGCTTCATCCAGTGATATATTACCTCAATTCTTTCCAGCAAAATCATCCTCCTCCTCATCAGATTCAGAGAGTGATGCCTCAGATTCCTCGAAGAAGTCCAGAAAGCCATCTAGCCGGAAGCCATCAGTTGAATACTCAGATAATGATAAGAAACCTAAAGAAGTCAAGAAGATGGAGCCGAGGAAAAGCACAGATAGCACCGGCAGCAAGAAGAAAGATACCTTCAGTGAGCCGGAAGAGGGTAAGTACGACTAATAATACTAAGCAGAGCTTGTGTTATGGGAACTACATGACTGATATACTTGTGAAAAACTCAAACCACATTAGTTTAATAAATAATATATTATCTGTGCTAGCTCTGTATGTATACTCTGTGCATTCGCTTCTGGAAAAAATACTGATTAAAGAAATATGTCCACGTCGAGCAAAATATAAATAGTTTCCTTTCAATCGACCCCTGCAGAGGCATCTGAACGAACCGATAACAGAGGTGGCAGGAGCCCCACAATACTACTTATATACATTTTTTTGTTAATATACCGGGTGTATAAGACTGCTCCCGAAAACTTCGGGAAGTGTAAGTACCCATCAATATGAACAACTTTTACTATGGAACCAACACTGTGAATGCGGAAAAAAAATCAGCTGTTCCATACTAAAGTTCAATACCTACTTGGATGGATGAAATGTATTTATCTTAGTCTTCTTACACCCTGTATACATATTATACATAGAAAACACCCAGACCCGAGACTAATATTTGCAAATCATACAAACATCAGTCTCGCGGCGGGAATCGAACCCGTAACCTGTGTCTCAGGCGGGCCTTCGTCCACTGCGACAGAGGTCCTCAAATGTAGTTAGTTTGAATGTTGCAAAGCATGGCTCACAGTATCAAGCTGTAAAACTCAATTCTATGTATAATATGTATGTATTTACAAAAAAAAAATAGATGATGCTGTGTGCAATAATGTCCAGCATTATTTATTTATTTATTTACTGCCTATAACATGAAGGTCATTGACAGACCCCACATATTTAAATCAAAACTTACAAAGATATTGTTGGAAAAGTGTTTCTATACAATGAATGAATTTTTAACATGTGATAATGTAGAATAAGGAATTTTGATGATTTTTTTTTAAATTTCTTCTTGAAATTTTAGCATTATTTTAATTTTATAATTTTAAGTATTTCGGTTATGATTGTTACAACTGTGAAAGAATAAATTGAATGTAATTAAATAATATTTTATCCTAAAATGATTGTTTGGGTTAACAATTTCAAAACTAAATAATGTCCAGTATGCTTAGCATGAGAAACAAGAAGCCATTTTGTCTACACCTACTACTGGTGCTCATCTGAGACGCAGTAGGTTGCGGGTTCGATTCCCGCCGCGGGACAAATGTTTGTAGGATCTGCCATTATTCGTCTTGGGCCTGGTTGTTATCTATGTATAATTTGTATTTATAAAAAATATCTATATTAGTATATCAGTCATGCAGTTCTCATAATACAAGCTCTGCTTAGTGTAAAATTGTCGACTTGGGTTTTTACGTCGAGGGTTTTATTTGTCTTGGGCGACTGGTCGAAGCGACGCGTGACCAGAGAGCTGGCTCATATCTGGGTCAACGCATTAGCATTGCCATTCAGCGTGGCAATGCAGTCAGTATTTTGTGAACGCTTCCGTCTGGTAGTGACCTGGATCAGTTGAGCTATCTATAGATCGTTTGCAACGGTCTTTGGATAGCTATTTTATCTGTATTGTTTGTATATACCTACTTGTAAATAGTTACTAGTCTAAACTGAAACATTGTCCGTACAGGAGAGGTGTCTTCGCATTCATCAGATAATGACTCTGTGGACTCGGAAGAAGAATTTAACGATGGGTGAGTGAAAATGATGATGAGTGTTAAAATTTTAGAAGTCATTAAGAGTTTATAGTCGGGGGTTGAACAGTCCCCCAAAATCCATCATTCAGCATTTGCCTTATGGCTGGGTGCATAAAGGTTAAATTGGCACTTGAATTTTTACTTAGGGCCTGAATAGTCCCCTAGGGGAGCCCCTATTTGTCTATGAATACGGGCCTAAATGTCAAAAAAATCGACTTCAAACTCGGAATGACACTTTCAAATAAAAAACAAAGTAAAAACACGGTCAAAACATGTTTTGGCTAGTCGTGATTACGTCATGTTTTTTAAGTTTTACGGGAAAATAGCAGTCGCTCTGGAATAAAACTTTTGTGGGACCGCCTTATGTCATTTCATTTATTTAAACTTATTATAACTAGCTGCGTCCCGCGGTTTCACCCGCGTAGGTTTCGATTTTATACTCGTGATAACTTCGAAATTAAATGTCTGATTCGAATGAATAAAAAAGTATTTTACTGCTACATAACTACCCTTGATGATAAAACTATTTATTTGAATAACAATTAATACTACGATACGAATGTAACCAACTTTTGTTTCTACCCGCGATTAAATTACATTTTAGAACACAAAAGTCACTAATGTGACTTTTCATAGTTAGATATATATCCTCGAGGACTTTTTTGTAGGGAATAATGAGTACTTTAATCATGTAGAACATAATTTTTATGTATCATCAATAGTTTTCTCAGCGCACGTCAAATAATGAATTTTATAGACAACATTTTGCTACTTTGGTTACATTATTGTAATTTTCTTAAAGATCTCTATTATTTTTAAAATAAATTATAGCCTATGTTACTTCGTGATAATTTAGCTTTCTATTAGTGAAAAAATGGTTAAAATCGGTCCAGTAGTTTCGGAGCCTATTCGATACAAACAACCAAAAAAATATTTCCTCTTTATAATATTAGTATAGATTGGATTGACAAGGCAAAGGGATGATTCTCTATGTAACAACAAAATATGTTGTATAGAGAATAATCTACTTTATCAAGTATTGGTTGTTGCCCCCGGCTTTGCTTGCGTACAGTCGACTTACAAACTTTCAGACAAACTTTCTGTTTCTATTTCAGCTACGACGAGAATCTGATGGGTGATTCGGAAGACAGGGCTCGCCTCGCAGCCATGAGTGAAAAGGAACGGGAACAGGAGATATTCAAACGCATTGAAAGGAGGGACCTCATGAAAACCAGGTGAGAACTTAGGGACATTATTCAGGGGCATACATCATCATCTTCTTTTCCTTATCCCACATTACGTGGGGATCGGCAGAACATGTTTTCTAATTCCACTCTGCTCTATCAGCCGTCATCTCACTCCTTTCTTAACCATGTCATTCTTCACACAATCCATCCATCTTTTCTTTGGCCTACCTCTGCTTTTATTTCCATCAACATGTTATCTTCTTTCACTCTCCTCTATCAGCCGCCATCTCAGTACTCACACCTTTCTTAATCATGTCATTCTTCACACAATCCATCCATCTTTTCTTTGGCCTACCTCTGCTTTTATTTCCATCAACATGTTATCTTCTTTCACTCTCCTCTATCAGCCGTCATCTCAGTACTCACTCCTTTCTTAATCATGTCATTCTTCACACAATCCATCCATCTTTTCTTTGGCCTACCTCTGCTTTTATTTCCATCAACATGTTATCTTCTTTCACTCTCCTCTATCAGCCGTCATCTCAGTACTCACTCCTTTCTTAATCATGGCATTCTTCACACAATCCATCCATCTTTTCTTTGGCCTACCTCTGCTTTTATTTCCATCAACATGTTATCTTCTTTCACTCTCCTCTATCAGCCGTCATCTCAGTACTCACTCCTTTCTTAATCATGGCATTCTTCACGCAATCCATCCATCTTTTCTTTGGCCTACCTCTGCTTTTATTTCCATCCACATTCATATTTAACATTCTTGACATTCATTCATGACATTCTTCCCTCCTCATGACATGCCCATACCATGCTAACCTATTACTTACACAAGTACGGATATTATATAATTACTTAATTAAATATTGCTGGACATTTTTAACACAGCATCATCTCGCCCCAAAGTAAGCAGAGCTTGTATTATGCGAACTATATGATACAGTACTTATATACTTTTTTGTAAATATATGTATATTAAAAGAACCTAACAACCTAACCTATCTGAGATGGATCTGACCAGGAAGGATTTTTCAGTTGTGCCAAATCCAGCATTTGCATTTATTATAAACGTGAAAGTTTGTGAGGATGGATGTTTGTTACTCTTTCACGCAAAGGCTACCGAACGAATTTTGATGATAATTTACAGTAATATAGCTTATGCATCAGAATAACACAAAGGCTACTTTTTATCCGGGTACCACGCGGGCGAAGCCGTGTGCAGAAGGTAGTATAATATGAAGGTCGAGTTATAAAAGCTCTGGAGCAGTATTCATTTTGATGTATGACAGGGATCGAAACTCCCGACCTTCGGATCGGAAGTCTGGTTACCGCACACTGGACTAATCTAACTCAAAAAACTGGTCAAGTAATTTGATTCCAAAAACTTTCTTGAATTTGATCATTCATATTGTAAAACGGATATTTTCACGTACCTACCGTACTATAGGAGAGAGAGCTTCGCGATCACTTACCCTGATGAAGACTCTCGGAGTGAGTCGAAACTTAGTCAGTGCCTTCACCCATAGTACGGTACGTGTGAAAATTCCCGCTTTACAATATGAATAATGTTGTTCGCCTTCTAGATGGGAGATAGAACGGAAACTCCGCCTCGCTAGACGTACGGCCGCGGAGCGCTCCGCTTCTCCGGGGGAGATACAGAGGAGGAGAGAAGCCAGGCGCAGGCGCAGAGCGAAGAGAGAACAGCAGCAAGCGAGAGAGAGAGAACGGGAGAGAACAAGGGATATAGAGAAACAAGGTATGCTAATTTACAAAGCATTTTTTGCAGGAAAAAAAACTATAACTTCAACTAACGGGAACTTGATAGTCCAGTATGAAATTTCATCTCTCATTTTGTCACATGGGTGGGATTTTTTCATAAAATGTATTTACCACCCTACCCATTAAAAAAAGGAATAATATACAAAAACTGCAAGTACGGGTTATATTATACCAGGGTTTCTGATACCCACGTCAAAGGGCTTTCTGTTGTGGCCTCAGAGCTATGTACAGCTGGGTGGGATTTTTTCATAATGTATTTACCACCTTTGAAGTATATACACAATAAAAAAAAGAATCATAAACATCGGTTCACAATTGGCGAAGATATCGCGTAACGTACACGCAAAGAACCAGACGTATTGAGAACCTTCTCCTTTTTTTAATACAGTTGAAATAACGAGACCTCAGTCATGACCTATTAATTGTTACCATTTAAGTCCCATGTGTTATATTTGTTGGGTCTGGGTGTTTTCTATGTATAATATGTATGTATTTACCAAAAAAAATGTATATAAGTAGTATATCAGTCATGTAGTTCCCATAATACAAGCTCTGCTTAGTTTGGGGCGAGATGATGCTGTGTGAAAATGTCCAGCATTATTTATTTATTTATTCATTCATTCATTCATTCCTACAATGTAAGTTCTGTTTTATTCGTCATTTTATTCTTTAGCAGAATCTTCACAACCGGAGCTGCCACTGGAAACAGAGAATGAGAAGGAGCATACCCCGCCAAGTCCTGGAGAGATTTTGGACGACTCTAAAGATGCGGGTAACTACATTTTTTGATTATTTTTTTTAACTAGCTGTGGCACGGCCGGGCTCTGCCCCCCCTACCGTGCTATTACTTCTTTTGCTCAGCTCCTAAGGGTCGTACCGTGATGTTACATAGCCTATAGCCTTCCTCATGAAATGAGCTATCAAATGCAAACAAATTCTTACAAATTCGACTGGTAGTTCCAGAGATTAGCGCGTTAATAAAAAAAAAACACTTGAGATTTTTTATTTATGTAGATATAGATATATAAAACTTTATTTATATATCTTTATTATATCCTAGTGTGGGTATTATTCTTGTTTTTTTTAAAATAAACTAAAGTAGAAAACAAGCATACGGGCCGACCTGTTGGTAAGCGGTTGACCTAGACGTAATAACTTCGAAATTAAATGTCCGATTCGAATGAATTAAAAAGTATTTTACTGATACATAAATAGCTTTGATGATAAAACTATTTATTTGAATAAGAATTAATACTATGATACGAATGTAACCATTTTTTGTTTCTACCCGCGATCTGATTAAATTTTAGAATACAAAAGCTGCTATTGTGACTTAACTATGATAGTTAGATATATTCCCTCGAGGACTTTTTTGTAGGTAATAATGAGTACTTTAATCATCTAGTACAAATTTTTTATCAATAGTTTTCTCAGCGCACGCCAAATAATGTATTCCATAGGCAAAATTTGAAAATAAATCATAGCCTATGTTACTTCCTGATAATTTAGCTTTCTATTAGTGAAAAAATGGTTAAAATCGGTCCAGTAGTTCCGGAGCCTATTCGATACAACAAACAGATCTTTCCTCTTTATAATACTATCTTCTGCCCACGTGTTCGCCCGCGCGGTATCCGGATAAAAGGTAGCCTATGTGTTATTCTGATGTATAAGCTATATTACTGTAAAGATTCATCAACATCCATCCTCACAAACTTTCACGTTCATAATATTAGTACAGATGGTATAGATAACTATGAGATACGACCTCTGTGGCGCAGTGGGTGAAGATCCGCCTGAGACGCAGAAGGTTGCGGGTTCAATTCCCGCCGCGGGACAAATGTTTGTATGATCTGCAAATATTTGTCTCGGGTCTGGGTGTTTTCTGTGTATAATATGTATGTATTTACAAAAAAAAAAGTATATAAGTAGTATATCAGTCATGTAGTTCCCATAATACAAGCTCTGCTTAGTTTGGGGCTAGATGATGCTGTGTGCAAAATGTCCAGCATTATTTATTATTTATTTATATATGTTTGTAGAGGCTGAGAGGTCCGCGTCTCCTCTGTTCGGCGCCGCGAAGACGGAGCGCAAGCGGAACGTGGACGACCGCCGACAGAACGCGATGGCCGCGCTGAAGGCGCAGCGCGACGCGAGGACCGCGAGGGAGCAGCATATTAAACAGAAGAGACGACTCGAAGAGGAGAAGAACAAGGATAAGGATGACGATGATGTAAGTTACGACTACCTAACATCAACTAGCTTCCGTCCGCCCGCGTTACGCGCATAAAAAGTAGCCTATGTGTTATTCTATAAGCTATATCATTGTAAAGCACAGGTTCTCAAACTTATTTTTCCCACTGCCCACTTTGAGAATAAGAAAGATCCCAGCGCCCCCCGAAGTTTTTAAACATATCAACGCATGCTTTCCCCTCTAGACCGCATTAGCGCCCCCGATACCTTCTAGAGCCTTCTACCCACTTTGAGAAACAGTGCTGTAAAGTTACATCAAAATCCGTTCAGTAGTTGTTGCGTGAAAGAGTAACAAACATCCGTCCTCACAAACTTTCGCGTTTATAATAGTAATAGGATGCTACAACGCGATAAAAAAAAATTTGGTACCCATTGTTTTGTAAAAGGATCATTAAAAATAATAACCAGCCTTGTTTTCTTGCCTTTCTTTCCTGGCTTGGTCGCGGAGCAACAGGCAATAGATAAAACCGACGTTTAAAGTGATCGTTCAGTAGTTTTTGCGTGAAAGAATAACGAACATCCATCCTCGCAAACTTTCGCGTTTATAATATAAGTAAGATAAGTTTCTGCGTTTAATCTTTGATAATTGACATTTCAACATTAAAATCGAGTTATTTTGTTTCAGGAAGATGACGACATGATAGGTGGTTCCAGCAAAGGCAGTGTCAAACTGAAAGCATCTGATATATACTCGGATGATTCCGGTTCCGATTCGGACGATAACAAATCGCAGGGTTAGTTAATAACAAGTCTATGTACAGTCAGCTACAAAAGTAGATTAACAGTTGAAGCGTTTTGATGCTCATTTTAGGTAGATAGGTAGACAAGTGAAACAACCTTTCCGTTTATTACTGACGGATGACAGAGGTGTAGGTAGGTACATATATATATATATATATATATATATATATATATATATATATATTATATATAATGCATAAGCTATCATTGTATTCATACACAGAATTTTTTCTTGTACAAAATTATTTTTTGCCCTTTTTTGTTCACAGTTGAAACAATCAATAATTATTCTATACTAGTAAAACAAAAAAATAAAAGGGCATTTATTTACTTACACTTAAACAAATGTAAGTAAATGTTAGTATCAGTTAAAGGTACATGATTAATTAGTCAAAGAGTTAATGTTAGTCAACAAGGCCACTGATACAGACAATTGGACTGATGCTGACTCAGTACTCAGTCACAATCAGTATCAGTGAAGAGTCAATATTAGTCGACAAGGCCGAAGAACTGACTCCGTCAAAGAGTCAATGTTAGTCAACAAGGCCACTGATACGGACAATTTGACTAAGACTGACTCATTACTCAGTCGACAAGGCCGGAGAACTGACTTCATCAAAGAGTTAATGTTAGTCAATAAGGCCACTGTTACGGACAATTACACTGATACTGACTCAGTATTCAGTCAGAATCAATATATGTCAAGAGTCAATATTAGTCGACAAGGCCGAAGTACTGACTTGTCAGAGAGCCAATATTAGTCAAAAAGACCACTGATACGGACAATTTGACTGATACTGACTCAGTACTCAATCGCAATCAGTATCAGTCAATGAGTCAATGTTAGTCAACGAGGCCACTGATACATACACTTTGACTAAAAACTGACTCTTTTCTTCATCCAGGTCGTCGTAGCCGCAGCTCCAGCAGCTCTTCCTCTTCCGGCGGCGAAGAGGAAGTGAAGAAGAGGGAGGAGAGGGTCGAAGTGAGATACGCGGACAGCCGCGACCAGATCAACAAACTGAGACTCAGCAGGTGACGTGATGTATACTCGTACTTAGCCGGTAACTATAGAATCTGGCTCTGAATAGAGCCTTCGTATGATTGGTGAAAAGAACCAGTGTGGTAATTATGGATTTTCGAACGATGAAGGAATAAATGAAATTAAACGAGGAAATATTTATTTGGCACGAAATAAAAAACGATAATCTACCGTCTATGATCCAGAAATAGGATGTTGGAAAAGTTAAAAACAGTATAAAAAACATGCAGACGAACATAGAACCTTCTTTTTTTTTTGACGACCTCTGTGGCGCAGTGGGCGAAGGTCCGCCTGAGACGCAGAAGGTTGCGGGTTCGATTCCTGTCACGGGACAAATGTTTGTGAGATCTGCAAATATTTGTCTCGGGTCTGGGTGTTTTCCTATGTATACTATGTATGTATTTACAAAAAAAAAAGTATATAAGTAGTATATCAGTCATGTAGTTCCCATAATACAAGCTCTGCTTAGTTTGGGGCTAGATGATGTAGTGTGAAAAAAAAAATGTCCAGTACTATTTATTTATTTTTGAAGTTGATTAAAAATTTTACCTACTTATAATAATAATAATGCTGTATATTGAATAGTAATGCTGTACATTTTTAACACAGCATCATCTAGCCCCAAACTAAGCAGAGCTTGTGTTGGGTAACTACATGACTACTAAGATATTCTACTTATATACGTTTTTTTTGTAAATACATACATATTATACATATAAAAAAGTATATAAGTAGTATATCAGTCATGTAGTTCCATAATACAAGCTCTGCTTGGTTTGTGGCTAGATGATGCTGTGTGAAAATGTCCAGCATTATTATTATTATATAAAGTATATGTATTTATTCCGTAGGTTTAAATTAGAGAGACTAGTGCATCTACCGTTCTTCGCTCGCGTAGTCACAGGGTGTTTCGTCCGCATCGGCATTGGCAATAACAACGGGAATCCCGTATACAGGGTGAGTCTAATACTATAAAATAAATTCTATCTACTATTTGTCCTTGCAAGTAACATTTACCCGCTACGCAAGCAGCCTGTATATGCGTTTGCCATAAGGAATTGTGTGTGTGTGTTTGTCTGTTCTCATTCATCTCCGAATTATTCGATTGTAATGCAGTAACGTTTGGACATGGCTCTGATTAGCACCTGCTAGGTAAGCTCACGGATATACATACTGAGTATAGATCTAGGATATCCTTGATGGAGATTACAGTTGAGAAACAAACGAACAAACACAAGAGTGTTTGTTCGTTTGTTTTTTGTTGTTCGTTGCGTTTGAAAAATATTTATTATTTATATATAAAAAATACAGGTGAAACATCTAGCTATCTGTAGATCGCTAGTTATCTATAGATCGTTGCAAACGATCTATAGATAGCTCAACTACGACAAGTTAAGTTAATTATAAATGTATTGTTTTTTTAGGTGGCAGAGATAATAGACGTATATGAAACAGCTAAAGTATACAATTTGGGTAACACGCGAACTAACAAGGGCTTGAAACTGAGGCACGGCACACAAGACAGAGTGTTCAGGCTGGAGTTCGTCAGCAATCAGGTACACAATGATTATTGCCATGCAGCGCGGCAGTGCAGCCCGCATTCTGGGGTAGCTTTCGTTTGACAGCGATCTGGATCTGCTGACCTATGAATGAATAGATAAACGACGTAGGGAAACATCGTGAGGAAACTGGCAATCCCTGGAAACAAAAACCGGCAATCCCTGGGACCAAAAACCGGCAAGCCCTGGGACCAAAAACCGGGAATCCCTGAGACCAAAAAAAAATAAGGGCTTGCTGCCTGTCTGTCACGTGGAATCCTAGCTACGTGCAAAAACGCGGCTTGTGTCAAATATACTGTTCAGACGTGCCTCTGATTACCCCCTTCTTATGCTTGAGAATATCCTCAAATATGTACGCACTGGTATATCTGGTAGTCCACCATGGGGTATACAGTCGTGGGTGTGTGTTATTTGTTTTAAATAAATAAATGATAGTATGAATAAATGACAATATAAATAAATGATAGTATAAATAGACAGCCATATTATTATGAAAAAATTACAGAATTGAGAATCTTTTTGAAGTAAGTTAAAAATGATTAAAGTATTAAGGTTCGATTCCCGCTGCGGGACAAATTGTCTCGGGTCTGGGTGTTTTCTATGTATAATTATGTATGTTAAAAATAAAAATATGTTATCTATTAGTTAAGACTTTGGTAATAGATTTAGTATTTTAGCACGCGAAACGCTGTTTCCAACCGTTAAGGATGACTGGTAGAAAATGCTGTATAGCATTAAGTCCTCCTTTTGTACATTGTGTGTACAATAAAGCATTAGATAAATAAATATGACGGCAATTTTAACAGTTTTTTTTAAAGTATATTAAATTGTTATTTTGCAGGAATTCACAGAAAACGAGTTCACGAAATGGTACAAAGCGATAAAGGACGCGAACAAACGGCCACCCACCATGGACTTTGTTAGGAATAAAATTGTTGAAGTGAAAGAGGCGCTAGTTTATGAATTCAAGGTGAGACATCCTACTACTATAATATATGCGAAAGTTTGTGAGGATGGATGTTTGTTACTCTTTCACGCAAAAACTACTGAACGGATTTTGATGAAACTTTACAGTGATATAGCCTAAACATCAGAATAACACATAAGATACTTTTTATCCGGGTATCGCTCGGGCGAAGCCGTGGGCAGAGGCCAGTGTTTACATAATTAGGTTTCTATAAGAATACGTTAAATTGCTGCAGTAAAGAGGAATTGTCCAATAAAAAATATAAATAAATGTAGGTACAAAAGTGTTCTTGTTTTTTGTTTAACTTTTAAATAATAATAAAATAAAATAATTAGCTGCCGTAAAGGGGCATTTGTCAAGTATTAAAATTATTGGATTACATGATAGATATAGAAATGATATCGTATTTTCATAATTAGGTACCAATCGCTATGGAGAAAGGGATGGCAAGAATTTTACTCATGTCAAATTAATAATAATAATAATAGACTAATAATGCTGGTAATTTTTCAAACAGCATCATCTAGCCCCAAACTAAGCAGAGCTTGTATTGGCTTATATACTTTTTTTTTGGAAATACATACATATCATACACCAGACACCCAGACTCGAGCCAAATATTTGCAGATCATACAAACATTTGTCTCGCGGCTGGAATCGAACCCGCAACCTTCTGCGTCTCAGGCGGGCCTTCGCCCACTGCGCCACAAAGGTCGTCAAAAGCATTTATAGCTTCTATCTATCTTTATTTTCAGGAAGAAGACGTAGAAAAAATAGTAGCAGAAAAGGATAGATTCCGATCACATCCAACGAACTACGCGATGAAGAAAACACAGCTGATGAAGGAACGAGATGTCGCGCAATTGAGGTAATTATCCCCACTGTTGGGCATTGAGGGAAATGTTTCCACTGTTGGTAACTATCCCCGCTGCTAAGAGTTGAGATAAACGTTCTTTTGGCTAGATATTGAGGTAAACATATATTAGTAGGGAAATGTTCCCACTGTTGGTAACCGTCCCCACTGCTGGGAGTTGAGATAAACGTTCTTTTGGCTAGATATTGAGGTAAACATATATTAGTAGGGAAATGTTCCCACTGTTGGTAACTATCCCCACTACTAAGAGTTGAGATAAACGTTCTTTTGGCTAGATATTGAGGTAAACATATATTAGTAGAGAAATGTTCCCACTGTTGGTAACCATCCTCACTACTAAGAGTTGAGATAAACGTTCTTTTGGCTAGATATTGAGGTAAACATATATTAGTAGGGAAATGTTCCCACTGTTGGTAACCATCCTCACTGCTGGGAGTTGAGATAAACGTTCTTTTGGCTAGATATTGAGGTAAACATATATTAGTAGGGAAATGTTCCCACTGTTGGTAACCATCCTCACTGCTGGGAGTTGAGATAAACGTTCTTTTGGCTAGATATTGAGGTAAACATTTATTAGTAGGGAAATGTTCCCACTGTTGGTAACCATCCTCACTGCTGGGAGTTGAGATAAACGTTCTTTTGGCTAGATATTGAGGTAAACATATATTAGTAGAGAAATGTTCCCACTGTTGGTAACCATCCTCACTACTAAGAGTTGAGATAAACGTTCTTTTGGCTAGATATTGAGGTAAACATATATTAGTAGGGAAATGTTCCCACTGTTGGTAACCATCCTCACTGCTGGGAGTTGAGATAAACGTTCTTTTGGCTAGATATTGAGGTAAACATATATTAGTAGGGAAATGTTCCCACTGTTGGTAACCATCCTCACTGCTGGGAGTTGAGATAAACGTTCTTTTGGCTAGATATTGAGGTAAACATTTATTAGTAGGGAAATGTTCCCACTGTTGGTAACTATCCCCACTGCTAAGAGTTGAGATAAACGTTATTTTTGCTAGATATTGAGGTAAACATATATTAGTAGGGAAATGTTCCCACTGTTGGTAACTATCCCCACTGCTAAGAGTTGAGATAAACGTTATTTTGGCTAGATATTGAGGTAAACATATATTAGTAGGGAAATGTTCCCACTGTTGGTAACTATCCCCACTGCTAAGAGTTGAGATAAACGTTATTTTGGCTAGATATTGAGGTAAACATATATTAGTAGGGAAATGTTCCCACTGTTGGTAACTATCCCCACTGCTAAGAGTTGAGATAAACGTTCTTTTGGGTAGATATTGTGGTAAACATTTATTAGTAGGGAAATGTTCCTACTGTTGGTAACTATCCCCACTGCTAAGAGTTGAGATAAACGTTCTTTTGGGTAGATATTGTGGTAAACATTTATTAGTAGGGAAATGTTCCCACTGTTGGTAACTATCCCCACTGCTAAGAGTTGAGATAAACGTTCTTTTGGGTAGATATTGTGGTAAACATTTATTAGTATGGAAATGTTCCCACTGTTGGGAACTATCCCCACTGCTAAGAGTTGAGATAAACGTTCTTTTGGCTAGATATTGAGATAAACATATATTAGTAGGGAAATGTTCCCACTGTTGGTAACTATCCCCACTGCTAAGAGTTGAGATAAACGTTCTTTTGGGTAGATATTGTGGTAAATATACAGTTGGACATTGAGGGAAATGTTCCCACTGTTGGTATTGCAGTTGGTATTATCATCACTGTTAGAAATTGAGATAGAACCATTGTTCACCACAATCTAGTTTTAAGATCCTCTGTAAAGTGTTTTTATCCTGGTGTATGCAATAAAGAGTTATCTATCTATTTATCAATCTATCTATCTATCTGTTTGAGGTAAATATTCCCAAGGAATCATACCAACGAAAGTTTGTATGCTTAGATATTAGATGTATGTCGCTAGTAATCTTTGTAATGCCTGAACCGATTTGAATGAAATTTGGAACAGGATAGATAGATAGATAGATAGAAAATTAATTGCACAACGAAAAGATAATACTTTTAATAATGCTCAAGTTTTTTCACACAGCATCATCTAGTACCAAACTGAGCAGAGCTTGTATTATGGAATCTAATTGACTGATATGCTACTTACAGATTTTTTTTTTAAATACATACATCATACTATTATAAACGCGAAAGTTTGTGAGGATGGATGTTTGTTACTCTTTCACGCAAAACCTACTGAACGGATTCTGATGAAACTTTACAGTAATATAGCTTTTATATCAGAATAACACATAGGCTACTTTTTATCAGAGTACCACGCGGGCGAAGCCGTGGGCAGAGGCTAGTATCCAATAAGTATATTCCTTTCCCTTTCAGAGGCGATGAGGAACTGGTGATGGATCTGAACTCCAAAATCCAAGAGTTGGAGGATAGAGCTAACCAGTTGGACAAGACAAGGACATCCTCTATACAGAGTATATCCTATATCAACAACAGGAACCGGAAACTGAATGTGGAGTCGGCGGAAATGGCTATTATGGAAGAGGTAACGCGTCCAATTTTATATTAGAAATTATATTGACGACCTCAGCGGCGCAGAGGGTGAAAGCCCGCCTGAGACGCAGAAGGTTGCGGGTTCGGTCCCCGCCGCGGGACAAATGTTCGTATTTACAAATATCTGTCTCGGGTCTGGGTGTCTTCTATGTATAATATGTATTTAAAAGTATATAAGTAGTATATCAGTCATCTAGTTCCCATAATACAAGCTTTGCTTAGTTTGGGCTAGATGGTCTGAGTGTTTTCTATGTATAATATGCATGTATTACAAGAAAGAAGTATATAAGTAGTATATCAGTTGGTTGAGCGGGTCGATGAAATTAAATTTTGTAAGAAAGTGGACTGTATCTTTAGGGGTAGGCAGGCTGATACGTATACACTAATATTTCACCAATCGCAGTAGAAAGGGGTATTCAAGGATATGAAAGGAAACTGCACTCACCTTGCTGTCCTTTAACACTGCAATCCTTAGTAGTAGGTAGGTATCACACACGAATTGTTACAGCACACATTAAAACAGCTTATTAACGTGATTGTTCAGGTAAATTTGATATGATCAATTAGCGGAGAAAGTACAATACAGCTTGTGTCGTCGCGAGTCGCGGTAGCGGTAGCGGGTAGCGATAGCGGGGTAAGTCCCTCAAGTCGCGGTACGCATCTCGCCATTCCCAGTGCAGTTAGGATTAGGGTGGGGGAAAGGTAGCTAGGTATATTATCTGCGATTGGCTACTAATATTGGTAGGTATGTAAATAGTGGCGTAACCATTCCCCCCAGCTTGAAGGGTTTCCTTCAAAGGGAGAGCAAACTAATAAAGTCTAACTCTTGCTTAGCGATTACAATTAAATTATATAGCGGAGTATGTTTATATGAGAATTAAATATGAGTGCTAATTACTTAACTTTAAACAACTTTAATAGATATAAGTATTTATATGTAACTAACGATAGAGAGTTGTAATTTGTTACTGGTTTGGAAGCCTAGCCAACCGAACAATTGGTCTGAGATAGGACTGTCCATTAGCGCAACGAACCTTCGCTATTCGAATCTTTCCATCTCCAGATGATGGGAAAGTCTCCTCTACAATAGCTAAAGGCCAGTGAAGGGTAGGAGCATTATCCGTTAAAATAACCACTACAGTGCCTACAGTAATAGGTTCCGACTCCGTATTCCACTTTTGTCGTGCCTGTAGAGTGTGCAGATATTCGGCTCTCCAACGATGCCAGAATGACTGCACAAGCTTATCTAAGAGCTCATGTCGCGCGAGAAGATGCATTTTATCCTCTGTTATATTATTTGCGGGTAAATATTTAAGCGGTGTAAGCGTAAGAAAATGCGAGGGAGTTAAAGCTAGCGCTTCTGAAGGATCAGAAGAAAGAGTCCTACATAAGGGACGTGAGTTCATGACTGCTTCTATTTGAGCGAGAACAGTCGACATTTCTTCAATTGATAATATTTGTTCACCAATAACCCGAAACAAATGTGTTTTCAGACTTTTAATATTGGATTCCCAATTTCCTCCATGGTGGCAAGCTGTTGGACAGTTCAAAGACCAGTTTACACGATTTTCAGACAAAAAATGCCCGAATTCTGTTTTGAAATTGGATGAAGATAGCAATTCGTATAATTCATTAAGTTTACGTTTGGCGCCTATGAAATTTGTTCCGTTATCGGAATATAAGTTGGATACTGGGCCACGTCTTGAAAGGAACCTTTTAAAGGCTGAAAGAAAACTGGGAGTGCTGAGATCACCTACCAGTTCTATATGTACCGCACGAGTAGTGAGACATACGAATAAACAAACATATGCCTTTATTGCTCGAACGCCACGTTTGCGTATTGGTGTCACATTTAAAGGGCCAGCATAGTCCATTCCAGTGTGAATAAACGGTTTTATAGTTTCTACGACGCGACATGGTCGATGATTAGCCATTTCAGGAAATACTGGTTTCGGCTTTAATTTAAAGCATGCTATGCATTTATGCACTCTATTTCTGATGATGTTTCTGGCGGAAAATATCCAATATCTCTGCCGAAGAATAGACATCAATAGAGCAGGACCAGCGTGGCAGTTTGTTCTGTGATGATAATCAATAAGAAGATCTAAGACGTGATCTTTTCGTGGCAAAAGTATGGGATGCTTATGATCATAGGCAAGATCTGAATTTTGCAAACGACCACCAACACGTAGTAGGCCGTCAGATATAAATGGTTTCAAAGTTTGAAAAGCTGGTTTATTTATTTTGCCAGATTTAACTATTCTAATTTCTTCGGCAAAATAAAGATTTTGTCCAGCTTGAAGAATGCGGGTTTCAGCACATTCCAAGTCTGTCGCTGTTATATAATTGTGATGAGGCAAGACCTTTATAAATCGTAAGACGAAAACTATGGACCGAAGCAATTTCGGCCAAGAAGAAAAGCGAGAAGCTAGCTCTAGCAGAATGGATGGATCGGGGGTTTTGGTGGAAATCAATACGTTATGTTTTTCTTCTGGCGGGTTAGATATATTTGATGAGTTGAAAGGTATCACAGGCCACTCTGAGATATCCTTTATTATCCACGTTGGACCGGTGAACCAAAGTGGATGATTATGAATTTGTGCTGGCGTGAGGCCGCGTGATAAACAATCGGCAGGATTGTTTACCCCTTCAATGTGGTAAAAATGTTGTGACGGAACTTCAGACTGTAATTTAGCCACTCTGTTTGCGACGAAAGTACCCCAGCGATGGGCAGAAGAGTGTATCCAACAGAGGGCCACTGTGGAATCAGAAAAGGCGTATATGTTACTGATTTCATGTCGCGGAGAACACGCATTTACTATGATTTTGATGAGCCTGGCAAGCAGCAGCGCTGCGCAAAGTTCTAAGCGGGCGAGAGATACAACTTTAACAGGAGAAACTTTGGACTTCGCGCTTACCAGGTGAACGAAATTAGAGCCATTGGTACATACGTGAAAGTATACAACCGCACCAAAAGCCTTTTCGCTAGCGTCAGCAAAGCCTACGACAGTGACAGTGCTGTTTGTATTTATGTTTACATAGCGGGGAATTCTTATTTTGTCAAGAGTTGGGAGTTCATTTCGAAACTGGTTCCAGGCACGAATGATATTTTCTGGAGGTGTGGCGTCCCAGTCGCATTTGCAAAGACAAAGTTCTTTAATCAGAAGCTTAGCGTACAATGTGACGGGTGCGAGGAAACCTAAAACGTCCCAAATCTTAGCGACGCATGATAATATGGAGCGTTTAGTGCAACTTTCTGAAGGGACAGAAATTTTAAAGCTGAAGTTGTCTGTTAAATGTGACCAGCAAAGTCCCAAAACTTTGTGAGAGTCAGAGTCGTCAAATTCCTTTATGGCGGATAAGCGGTGCGATTGCGGAATGGCATCAAGCACTTCTTTTGAGTTGCTTGTCCATTTGATTAAGTCAAATTGACCTTTCTTAAATAAGGCTATAGTTGTGGTAGCAGCCTCAACTGCACTGTCAGCAGGAAGGCTGTAGACTACGTCATCCATAAATAATCCAGTTTCAATAATTTTGCGGGCTATGGGGTACTCATCACCTTCATCCGAAGCCAGTTGTCGAACGGTGCGTAAAGCATGGAAGGGAGATGATTTAATTCCAAATGGTAGACGGGAATAATTATAGACTTGCAATTTTTCATCAGGGGAAAATCTGTACAGGATGCGGGTGAATCTCCAATCTGACTCTCTTAGTCCAATACAAAAAAACATTTGACGAACATCAGCGGAAATAGCGACTTCAAACAATCGGAAGTTAACCAAGATAGAGTATATATTACCCTGTAAATTTTCGCCTGCGTATAGAATATCATTCAATGATAAAGCAGAAGTTGTTTTGGCACTAGCATCAGTGACGATACGAACCTTGGTCGTTAAAGAATTTTCCCTGCAGACAGGATGATGCGGAATGTAATATGCTGGCAAGTCTTTAGTTAGCTCGGTCTCAGGGGGGGCAAGAGATAGATATCCCTTTTCTAAATGATCTCGAATATTTTCGTCATACGCTGTTTTCAAATTAGGCGAAAATGTAAGCTTCCGCTCTAAAGAAAGAAAGCGTTTGTAAGCGGATTGATATGAGTCACCTAAAGAAGTGGCGTCCTCTTTAAATGGCAGTGCTACGACGTACCTACCATCCGCTTCACGCGTGGTGGTGTGACAATATATATCTTCACATTCGCGGTCCTCTGGGCTTAAAATGGGGGGGACTTGAACCTCTTCCATCTCCCAGAATCTATTTAAAAGTGTATCCATGCTGTTCAAAGAAGTACAACAGCATAGAACAGAAGAGGTATGCTTTTCAATAGCGGGTGCTTCACCCATGATTATATAACCCAGGGTGAACTCGATTGCATAAGGTGAGCCAGCGAGAGCTTGCATTTTATGCGAACCTAACATTTGCGGGAAAAGGGAACCACCAATAAGAATGTCGATGTCCCCAGGAATGGCGTAAGTATCATCGGCCAAGGGTAGATGATTGAACTCAGATATGGCGGAGGTATCAATATTTGCGGTTGGAAGTTTATAAGTCACTCGGTCAGTGACCAAAGTTCTCATATCATAAAATATATTGCGGTCTAAACATGAGTAAAATCGTAGGTTAAGTGAGCCGTTAATGTTGGTAGGTAGGCCACCAAAACCAATAACTGTCTCTTGGTAAGAATCAGGTGATAACCCTAATTTATTTAAGCATTGTCGTGTTACAAAGTTACTGTGCGACGCACTATCAATAATGCATCTACATACTTGTTCATTTCCATGCGAGTCGTAAATTATAATTTTTGCGGTGCCCAATAAAACCGAAGTCCCGTTAGATGCACAGAGCGCAACGTCCCTATTGTTTTCGTTATCAGTAAATGCGAGCGGCTGTTCAGCTTTCAATGCGGAGCCAGACGCCGAGGCGGACGGTAACACGTTGCATCGCTCAGGAATAAATTCATTATAAGCGCGGTCTGACATATCGGTCTTATTAAAATGTAAATACGTATGATGATGTTTGCGGCAATTTCTACAAGTCGATGTAGATTTACAATTAAACGATTTATGCGAATCGCTCAAACAATTTACGCATAAATTGTTATCCTTTACAAACTTAAAGCGATCACTAACCGATAACTTTAAGAATTCAGAACATTTATATAGATGTCCAGAAGTAGCGGGAGTCTTACATAACTTGCAGTCATGACTATAGCGAGCTTGAGATACATTTACAGGGTTGTTTACTGTACTGACGTAGGTATGCGAAACCTTTGGACGAGAATCATTTTCTGTTTTTCGTTCAGTAGTCCTTTTTGCGGTGGTACTTGAAGTCCGATTTAATATTTTAGCTCGATCGCGTAAGTATTGGACCAAACTATCGAAAGTAGGTATATCGGAACTTCTTTGGTCGAGTTCAAAGGCACGTGCCGTTTCCGTGTCTAATTTTCTAAGCGCAATTTGCAAGAAAATGAAATCAGTTGTATCCTTAATTTTTAAGTTCTTGAGAGCGGAAACAGCTGACGCGTAGGTATCAACGAAGCGTTCTAGGCTATCAGATGTGGCGGAAGTAAATGATTTGTAATCGATTATTTGATCTAAATAAGATGTGGCCAGAACCCGTTTGTCTTCGTATCTATCAACTAGGGCCTTGAAAACTATCTGGTAATTTTCATCAGTTGGCTGAATGCCATTAGTAATGAATTTTGCCTTGCCAGTAAGTTTACCCACCAAATAATAAAGCCTTTCCGAATCGGTAAGCTTTTCGTTGCGGTGTACCGTATTTAAAAATGTGGAATAAAATAGAGTCCAGTTTTTGGCATCTCCGTTAAACTCGGGAATCGTAATCGGAGGTAATTTGGGCCTATCAGGTTTTATACCTAAAGAAGATTTCTCAGCTGCAGGCTTCATTAATTTATTATACTTCCGTTTTACGAAACAATAGATCTCTTCGAAGGCAGTCCAAGCTTGAAAGTTTGGAATGAAGTCAGGTTCTATATCTAACTTTATTGCATTTATTTCTTCCAGTGTTTCATGGAATTTTTGACGAATATCATCCATTGTTTCGGCGGTAGCTAAGAAAGATTCTTGCTCATCAAAACCCTTTAATGATAAATTATAAGCGGTTTGCAGGCGTTCAAAATAGGTTAATCTAAGGCCATCTAACACTGCGAGCCTTTTCTCGTTTTTATTAGGAGGCATATTTGAGACTAAAAGACAAGTAGAAAATAGATAAGCAGATACGAAAAGATAGGTACCTATTTAGATTAACCAAATAAAAGATACGGGTAACTATAAACCTACCTACCTATTCGCAAGTAGTAAGTGTTGATAATTAGCGGTTTGTATTGTATTGCAATTAAATGCTTAATATAAATAAATTGCGGGGGATACGGCCTACAATAGGTAGTATCTAGATATGTAATTATAACGAAGCAAAGACACAGCGTTAGCGTGCATAGATGCAATGTGAAGTAGGTATTCTCCGGACTATTCACACAACCTCTGACCAAAGGCGACAACTATAAGGCAAATTCCTAATCGTAACCAATTAAGTAGGTATGATTGATTGTTATTTACTCGTATGTAACTATTATAGTTGAAATTGCGGCGCGGTTTAATATTAATGTTGGTTAACGTTTGGTAAAAGCACTCATAGAAGTAAAGATGGCGAACGCCTGAAGGAAAAAGGTATGGTCTAGAAAATCAATCATATATTAGAAATCCTCTTCAAAAATAAAGATTTCTTTCCACAAATCAGTAGCTATGATAATTGTGCTGATTTTAAAGTAATAACTTTGTCGAAATATATGAACAATTTGGAGATGAATTCGGATTAGCCGAACAATATTCTATCCGGTTCGTTAGGACCAAATGGTTGAGCGGGTCGATGAAATTAAATTTTGTAAGAAAGTGGACTGTATCTTTAGGGGTAGGCAGGCTGATACGTATACACTAATATTTCACCAATCGCAGTAGAAAGGGGTATTCAAGGATATGAAAGGAAACTGCACTCACCTTGCTGTCCTTTAACACTGCAATCCTTAGTAGTAGGTAGGTATCACACACGAATTGTTACAGCACACATTAAAACAGCTTATTAACGTGATTGTTCAGGTAAATTTGATATGATCAATTAGCGGAGAAAGTACAATACAGCTTGTGTCGTCGCGAGTCGCGGTAGCGGTAGCGGGTAGCGATAGCGGGGTAAGTCCCTCAAGTCGCGGTACGCATCTCGCCATTCCCAGTGCAGTTAGGATTAGGGTGGGGGAAAGGTAGCTAGGTATATTATCTGCGATTGGCTACTAATATTGGTAGGTATGTAAATAGTGGCGTAACCATCAGTAATGTAGTTCCCATAACACAAGCTCTGCTTAGTTTGGGGCTAGATGATGCTGTGTGGAAAATGACCAGCATAATTATTTATACTAGCTTGTTACCCCGTGTTCCTATACCAGTAGTAGGCTGATAACGTCTCGTTTTTTATAATTGTTTAGAAAAGAGGGGTGTTTTAAGTTTAAAATGATAGTGAATCGAGATGTTTGTCGATTTTTTTTGACAACCTCTGTGGCGCAGTGGGCGAAGGTCCGCCTGAGACGCAGAAGGTTGCGGGTTCGATTCCCGCTACGGGACAAATGTTTGTATAATCTGCATTCATTTGTTTCGTGTCTGGGTGTTTTCTATGTATAATATGTATGTATTTACAAAACAAAGTATATAAGTAGTATATCAGTCATGTAGTTCCCATAACACAAGCTCTGCTTACTTTGGTGCTAGATGATGCTGTGTTAAATGTCCAGCATTATTTATTTATTTATTTTTTTCAAAGACTTCAAGAAAGTAGGAGGTTCTCAATTCGCCTATGTTTATTTTTAATTTTTTGTGTGTTACATGATATCTCCGCCAGTTGTGAACCGATTTTTATGATTCTTTTTTAATGTTTTTAATTTATATAGGACCCTTGAAGTATTGAAGACTTGCTTCTGTCCACGGCTTCGCCCGCGTGGTACCCGGATAAAAAGTAGCCTATGTGTTATTCTGATGTATAAGCTATATTACTATTGAGTTAAATCAAAATCCGTTCAGTAGTTTTTGCGTGAAAGAGTAACAAACATCCATCCTCACAAACTTTTGCGTTTATAATAGTAGTAGGATTTTCTACTTCAAGGGTAGTTCCATATAAATTTTATGAAAAAATACCCCCTAAGAGTACAAAAATGAGGTACTTAATTTCATATTGGACTTTTTATCGACTACCGTTATTTGAAGTCGGTTTTTTATTTTTATCCTGTAAAAAAAAACAATATATATTATAAAATCACGAGTTGCTATAGAGAAAACGGGATTTTCTAACTTTGTAAAATCTATTTGTTTCCAGGTAAAAGCGATGAAGGGAAAGAAAAATGACGATCCTTTCACGAGACGCAGCACGAAACCCGTTATGAACTTCAAATCTCAGATAAATAGGACGCAGGTATGTTTACACAGCAAAAGAAGCAATAGCCCGCCCGCGCTATTGCTTCTTTTAGCTCGGCTCCTATGGGCAGTACCTTGTTAAAGCCTATAAACCTTCCTTCTAGCCCTGTCCTTTTCTAACACTAGACAGAGGATAGAGGCAGACAACTTTTAGCACACCACTAGCATAAAGATTGCTATCACTTTCAAACAATGTATTTGTTTGAATTGATGTATTTGTTAAAACAAAGTAACTACTTATTTGTTTTAAATATGAAGTAAGCATTTGTTACGTATCAAAGTTTTTATTGAATTCATGTATTTGTTTTTCAATCAATGTTTTCTTTTTGAAACAAAGTATTTGTTTTGAAACAATGCATCTGTTTAAGAACAAAGTAATTATTTGTATTGAAACAATGACATTGCATATTTATCAAACGTTTTTGTTGAACTCATGTATTTTTTTGAATCTGTGTCTTCTTTTTGAAACAAAGTGTTTTAAAAAATGCATCTGTTTAAGAACAAAGTAATTTGTTCAGAATGAATGTACATGTTTTGAAATAATCGAAGTGCATATTTATTAACGTTTTTGTTGAATTAATGTGTTTGTTTTGAAACAAAGTATTTGTTTTGAAACAATGCATCTGTTTAAGAACAAAGTAATAATTTGTTAAGAAACAATGAAATTGCATATTTGTTTTTAGTGGTATCTATTTAGAACCAATGTATTTGTATTTGCTAAACCAATTTATTTGTATTACAGGAATTGGTGCAAAGCCAAGAAGCGGCGGCGGAAGAACAGAAGCAGATGGAAGAAGAAGCAAAGAACATTAAAGAAAGACAAGAGAATGAAAGACTGGTGAGTTGACTTCTTAATTTTTTTTTTATTTATTTAACCAACTGAGTAGATATAATAGTTAGTAAGTAGTATCATAAAACCTATGTTAGGTTTGTCTAGACACTAGGTTCTCGAAGTGTTACTATAATTGAAAACAAAAGTGCACAACTAAAACATGAATTAAAAATTAATTAATTATTTAAATTCATTATTGCACAAAGAAGGTGGGCTTGTTGCTGTGGGTTTGTTCTACCAGAGAAACAGCTGGGAGTTGGTTATATATCTTAAAAGTTTCCTAAAAATAATAACTGACTATTCCAAAAGATGTAGGAGAAAAAGTTGTTTAATTTGATTTTAGGAATAATGGTCAGAGTTTTTACATGATACGCAAACAACCCTGAATTCTTTACATGACTTTGATATTAATTTTTAAATGATTCACAAACAACTCATTCGCAAACCACCCTGAATTCTTAACATGACTTTGATATTAATTTTACATGATTCGCAAACAACCCTGAATTATTTACATGACTTTGATATTACTTTTACATGATTCGCAAACAACCCTGAATTCTTAACATGACTTTGATATTAATTTTACATTATTCGCAAATAACCCTGAATTATTTACATGACTTTGATATTACTTTTACATGATTCGCAAACAACCCTAAATTCTAAAGAATTCATGTAAACATGACTTTGATATTAATTTTACATGATTCGCAAACAACCCTGAATTATTTACATGACTTTGATATTACATTTACATGATTCGCCAACAACCTGAATTCTTTACATGACTTTTATATTACTTTTAAATGATTCGCAAACAATCCTGAACTCTTTACATGTCTTTGATATTAACATCGAAGTAGCTTTATTTTACTTTTCTATTCGTTTCAGCAGGAGCAACCGACAGATGAGATGAGCAGAGATAAGCCCCTATCTACAGATAGCACGAGTCTGTACTCTCTACACGACTTCGATATTAACATTGAGCTGGATCTACCCATAGCTAGTGAGTATTTATATATTCGACTGCCTCTGTGGCGCAGTGGCCGAACGCCCAGGCAGAAGGTTGCGGGTTCGATTCCCGCCGCGGGATAAAGGTTTGTATATGCAATTATTTGTCTCGGGTCTGGGTGTTTTCTATGTATTTATAATATGTATTTATATAAAAAAAAAGTATGTACCTAAGTAGTATATCAGACATGCTCATAACACAAGCTCTGCTTACTTTGGGGCTAGATGATGCTGAGTGAAAAATGTCCAGCATTATATTAACATGACTATCTCGCGTGGCGGGCGAGTAGCCGGCTGCGACGCCGGTGCGGGTTCGATTACCGCTACGGGACAAAAGTTTGCATGTTTATGATATTCTTAGTATCGCTTTTAAGCGGTATGACCGCCCATTGTACCTTTAACTTTAATATTTACATAAAAAATGATTATTCATCCAGTCATTCCTGATATAACATTTCTTATTCTTAACCTAGGTACAATTCTTTACATTAAATTCAATCACTCATTATTAAGTTATTTTTGTACCGACACACCTTTTTAAGAGCAATAAACTTTACTTTATAACACAGTGGGGTCAAGACTATTCATGTCAAAGTGGGATGTTTTATTTTTTTTTAATTTCAGAAGCATCAAGCACTCTCCCTAAGCAAGTATCCGCGAAGGTGAAAGAAACGGGCCCGAAGCGGTCGTTGAACCTAGAGGAGTACAAGAAAAGACACGGGCTTATATGAGTGTTGCTGATTATAGAATCACCCTTGACTTGTGGGCGGGTGTATGGTGCGCCCTGTATATTTGAAATATATAAATAACTAACTTTTTTACCCGACTACCGAAACAACCCTACCCCATAGTTCAAAAAAACCCCCTACCGATTAATCTCATATTAGAACTTAAAATGTTTATTAGTACTAGCTGTGCCACGGCCGCCCTCGGCCCCCGACCCACCGCATTACGTCACCGTCCGAGCTATTACTTCTTTTGCTCGGCTTAGGTACTCGGTTTACGTGACATGTACCATACATCCGCCATTTTGAAAGTCTCGTAGCTATAAAACTTTTGTTAGCAACTTTAGTTTAGATATCTTTACCGAGATTTATTTTAATTTTGATCAAATGAAGGTTAGAGGTGAAATAATTATGCGATTTATTACGATTAAAATCACAGTAAAAATGCGACAGTTAGATTGTGACAGTTGGATTGTTACAGTTATATTGTGACAGTTGGATTGTTACAGTTATATTGTGACAGTTAGATCGTTAATACGCTTCTTGTATATAAATGAAAAGCTTTGACAACTAGCGCGTATGATAGTATTTTTTTTCCTAACTGTCTTAAGATATTTTATGAATTGTTTAAAATACAAGCCAAAACTTTTAGTTATGATCAAAAGTATATTAAATAATTTGGAATATACGCGTAGAATTCTTTAAAATACTTTATGTAAAAAGAATAAAAAATAAGAAAATGATTTAAAAGTAAAAACAAATTCTCACCGTAATTAGTATATATTACCAATAAAAAAAACAAATGACTAATAAAAATTGTCTTTATCAACTAGAATATTATGTAACTGCTAGCCTCTTATGCCTTATTTGCACGAAGACAGACAGACATCCGGTAAGTTGCGTGCTGGCTGTCTTCAGATCTACTTGCTTACTACGGCAATTAAGTTTTTAACGAACAAATACTTATACTACTCAAGATTTGAGTAGAGTTGGAAGGAAATGGCGCTGTACGATTACATAAAGCGGTAATTTTCTAACCGTTCTCATTTCGTGATTGAAAGTTACCTATGTAGCGTTTCAGAATACGAAGGTAAATCGATAAGTAGCTCTGACTAAAAAAATATTAACGAACTGAAAAGTTTAGAAAAAGATACAGTTGATTAGTTACATACGCGCGCTTACCAACTGTCTTTCTGTCTGGCTCCGTGTAAACTAGGCTTTAAAGGATTTGATAGGTATTACATTAGCTATCATTTTAAATAATGGCCAGTCTACACCTGTCATCTTAATCTATTGCTCTCTATTGTAACAGTTCTCGGTGAGGAAGACCCCAATAGCCTAAACTCGGTAATTAATATACCTCCAATATGGCTTAGCCGCTAAGCCTAAGCTAGCCTTAAAAAATCGTTGTAGATTCAGCACTGTCAATCGCCCATTCAAATTTTAACGGACGATTTAGTAACAGTTTTTTATTTAGCCAAACTTATGTAAAGAACTTACATAGATTCAAATCATCGTCATAAATAACATACCATATAGAATAGCGTAGAAATTGCAAGTTGAAGTGACAATGGGCTTGCGGAACCGACAAACGCTGTGCAAGAAAGACGAACCGGACGACGTGGATGAAGTGGGTGAAGGCCCGATGGACTGAAGACATCTTCAAGACGAAAGTAGGTGGATGAGAATGGCCCAATATTTAGTTATGGCGCTCTTAGGGTAGGCCTATGTCTTTCAGTGGACCTCTATAGGTTGTTTATGATTATGTAGCAAACACACTTAATTTCAGAGTGTATAGATAGATTCCCCAAGACAACTTAATGTGCTCTCAAAGTTAGATAGGTGTCCTTTACTAAATGCCCTGTTAAAGTAGACAATTATTGACATAGCCCTATATTGTTAGTTACTGTAGTATTTATTAATAGATAGTTATTATAAAAAATGTAGTGTAAGTGCTTTATTACAAATTAGCTAGTAATAATAGGTTATTGAACAGGAACGGCTGTACTGATATTAAACGATGTAGACTGTTTTTTACGGTTCCAGTTATTCGGACAGCGAATCACTGGCTTGGCAACTTGACGCTTGTAAACACTTTTCAGTTCCAGTTTCCAGTGCGGTATACAGTGTATACTAGACAAAGTAGGAAATAATTGGATACAACATGTAAAGTTACATTATCGATACGATAGCAAATGTCAAAGAATAATAAATACATAGTCGTAATCCCACACTAGGATTCCGCGTCGTGGGTATTAGGAGTTACGAGTATCACAGAACGAATATTTGCAGATTATGCAAACATTTATCCCGTAGTGGGAATCGAAATAGTAAAAACCTCGCGTATCTGAATAAAGATATTTATAAAAAAAAACAAGCAGAGCTTTCAATTCAAAAATTTCAATTCCCGTAGTTGACATGTTAACGTTTCTTAGAATCTTTGTCATTTTAATGATTAAATATATAGACTGAAAAGCAATGACAATATTATGATTATATTGTTGTCATCTGCTATCGTATCGCTAAAGTAACGTTAACGTGATTTATTCGTGCTTCGTCCAATTTAACATGAAAAAGACAGGATAGTTCAGTCAATTGAAACTGGATTGGAAAACTAGATCCGTGTAAAAAAGGTATAAACATTATTTAATGAACAATTTTATCAAATAATCGAATATCTCACGCGATTTTTAAAGAATAGTTGTGAATTTAGTGATAAATAATGTTAGGATAAATTTATGATTAAAATTTGAACAGCAATAATGACGAAAATATTTATAAAACACTCTTGAAGAGGTAGGTTCGATTCCCGCTGTGGGACAACTGTTTTCATGCTCTGCTGATATTTGTTCCGTTTCTGGGTGTTGTGGTATCACGGTACTCGCAGTTTCTGACACCCGCGATACAGGGAATCCTAGTGTGGGGGTCAGGACTGTGTGTCTGATGCGTGTTTTTTTTAAATTATTTATATTCATAATTTCGGACGAGCAGGAATATTTCCATGTGTAGATAGCTTTATCAACGTCAAGCTAAACTGAAAGTGCCCTATAAATTCAGACTGAGCTTCACTCGATTATGGCGGTATTGCAAGGCGAAGATGCTGGTTCGTTTCCCGCTGAATTGGAAGTTTCGGGACACATTTAAATTTGACACTATTATTTTTATTTGTTTTACCCTCATTCGTTGATTTGATTAGCTTTATGACATCAATAAGTAAATATCTGTATTTTATTCCAAAACTATCGTGAAATTGAGCATTCATATTGTAAAAACGGGATTTCTCCGTAACCTAAGAGCAGTGTGCAAGACGCGAAGCGGAGGGAGAGCGTCGCGATCACTCACCCTGATGAAGACTCTCGGAATGAGTCGAAACTTAGTCGGTGCCTTCACCGTACGGTACGTGAAAATTCCCGTCTCACAATATGAATGTATTGTCAAACCTAGTTTTGAAACAATGGTAGTTGATATTTATTATGTTTATAAACAATATTATTTTTATAATGAACGAATGTCAGCTAATGTTAGCTTGAATAAACTTTTTTAATAATGGAAGTTTTTTTATTCTTTAATTAAAAACAAACTTTGCGAGTAAATATTTACCCTCTTATTCACTCGCTAACTTTATCAGTGAGCTACAAGTTGTATGCCTCTATAGATATCTAGATAGAAAATTCTAATTCTTTATTGCACAAAATAGTAGTACACAGGCGAACTTAATATATATCCTACTAATATTATAAAAGCGAAAGTTTGTGAGGATGGGTGATTGTTACTCATGCACGCAAAAACTACTGAACGAATTCTGATGAAACCACGGTAATGCTTATACATGAGAATAACATATAGGCTACTTTTTATCGGGGTACCACGCGGGCGAAGCCGTGGCCAGAAGCTAGTATAATATAAACAGAAGTTAATCCTTTAGTGGTTGAAAAATACCACTTTCTGTTGATGTTAACGCCTAAAAATAATTTGGATAAATGACATTAGCTGTGGAAATGTCACGTGACAGCTGCCAAGTTTTACCATGACAAATTTGCGTTGCCGTGAACGGAAAAGTAAAAGTAAAAGTAGGCGTGAGGTACCGTAAACCAGGGTTATTTTGACATAGTTTGGATGGTTTTTGCTATGTATTTTTTTTAACTTTTTTCTAATTGAGATTTTTCTTAGAACAAATGATCTCTTGGCTACAAGTCTGGCAATAAAACAGGGCTTTTGGAATCTCGCGTAGGTACCTACTACTTAATTATTTTTTTAATTTTGTGTCGAAGTAGCCCTGGTTGTGGGGCTACATTGACACAACGTCTAATAGCATCGAATGTCAATGTTTTGCTACCGTAGGGTTACATTGACACCTTAAAAAAAAGTTTTAATCTAATATTCAATCATAGAGACCATGAAAAGGGTAAAAAAACAACAAAATTTATAAAATCAACGTATATTTATTTAAATTTCAATAGTTATTCTTTTACTTAACTACAACTAAAGTTTACATAAAAATTAATCAAAAACATTTCTAAGTAGGTAACAAAATAAGGCACTTTGATATTTGATTTTGTATTTGGCTCTAGTTTGGCTTAATTAGACATAGAAAATTAGAATATCAAAAAATCAACAAAATACATCCAAAAATAGAATGCCACTCCGAGTCCTCACAACGCTCGTACTCGTAGGCAGGGTTTTTGGATCCCTTGTTACACATTCCACATACCCATTCTTTACAGGTGACGCAGCATATCCAATCCTTGTGAAGCGATAAAATCTGAAGTCATACCTACAGATCGAGCACAAGTTCTGTTCTACATTTTTGCATAAGCTGTGTTCAACATTTTCCTTCTCCTGTGCTACAGCACTCAAAAGAAGGTCGTCCACTTCTGAGGAGCCGTCAACAGTGCATGGTGCGAATAATAGTTGTTGTTAGAGGGAATCCCCACTCTGAAACAATGCCCATTGTTTTTGCAATAAGTTTATCCTCGCCTGTGAGCAAAATCGTAGGATGACCAGGTGCTCCCTCATGTTGGTGATGGATCGTATTCAGAATGGTGGTTCTGCCAACCTTTTACTTTTCTGCTGCGGCTTTTTGCGACATTCTTCCCGATCTTACATCCGCAACAGCCTTTTTGAGGTCATCTTAATTTCTTAGCATAATTTCTCTTTATTTATTATAACTAGAAAAAATGTAATTATACAGCAATCAACTTGCACCGCATTGCTTCAAAAAAGCTTTTGGGGCATGGCACCAAAAATCTATAATAAACTGCCCAGAAACATAAAGTTGCTACCATTGACATTATTTAAAAATAAACTAAATAAACTACTGACATCAAAATGCTATTATAATATAAATTACTTTTTATTAGATAATAATATAAATATTGATGAATCTGTGAAATGAATGTATTAATTAATTATTATCTAACCAGTTAAATCTTTAATGTGTTTTGTAATCGAATATTCTTCTTTCTTTTTATCTGTAATGTAACTAGTTTCTCCTACTGACTTACGAGTATATGTATATTTGCATGCCCTCGATCTAGGCAAAACATGTACGGTGCTTACCATTTACCATTCTTCCATCTTTGTGACCCATGTTTGCAAATAAAGAATTTGATTTGAAAAAAAAACTTTGATATTTTATCTATGAAATAAACTAACAAAATCAACATAAAAACATATGCTTATAAAAATATTAAACCTTACACAGAGATCAATCAAAAACCATTTTGTCCATATGGTATGGATAAAACAACATACTAGCAATGGACAAAATGACGTACAAATTTCAGTCTTGTATTCATACACAAAGTGCACAAATAAAACGCTTTGTTCTCTTGGGCAGGTCAGCACACCCAGCATGAGCCCAAAGAGAACAATTTTAGCAAAGAGAACATCATCATTATCTTGCGTGTCGACGGTAAAAGGTTCATCATCGCTGTCTGACTCAAATAGAGTCTTAGTAACTTTCCTTTTCCTCTTTTCAGGTGGGTTTTTTGGAGTCAATTTTTCCTTGATTTCCTCCATTATGTGGAGTAGACGTCAGTAATAGGTGTGATTTTCGAGTCTTTGGTTTACATCTTTTTAGTGGCTTTGGCCACTAATAAATTTTCCACTCGGTGCAGGCGAGAGAACATTTAAGGGAAAAACTAGAGAACTTGATGATGGACCAGGAATTTCTTCGTTAATCAGTGGTTGGGTGGCCTCGTCAATCAGTGATTGGGATATAACTTGGCCTTCAGGAACGTTTATTGTCGGATTTGAGGGACGCTGGCGTCAAAAGACTCTGGACTATTTGCTGCTGTTTCTTTATAATTATTTGTTTCACTAGTTACATCCGCCTCAGGGTTATTTATTTCAGTAAAATTTTCATGCATTTCCGATGGTAGTGGTATGTTTGTTGTCTCTGCCGGAGCGAACATGTGATCGGGAAATATATTCGGATTTACAGGCCAAAGGCCAGTGTTCTTGAAACCATGGCATGCATTTTGTACTGTGGCCGCCTTTCCATATGCTGCATTAAAAATACCACCAATTTGCAGATGTGTTACCACACGTCCCGGGTGAGATCTTAACCACGTCGAGATTTCCTGATTAAAATATTTTTTTAGAGGACCGTAAAAACATACATCCAAAGGCTGCATTCGGTGCAGTGTGGTGGTAAACAAATCACCTCTATACCATTTTCTTTAGCAAAGGTTAAGGCATCTATTCCTTTGTGACTAGCATGCCTGTCCAAAATAAGGATGACCTTGTCTTCAACTCTGGCTCGGACTTAGCTTTGGAATTGTTTTAGCCATTTTAAGAATACTTCTATATTCATCCAACCCGATTCTTGAGCTATACCAAGCTTGCCTGAGGGAGCCTCATCGATGAGCTAATTTTTCATGTTTTTTTCTCTTGAATATCAGAGCTGGTGGAATGTATGAACCGCCAGCACTCACTCAACAAACAACAGTTACATTGGATCCACGCTCTGTGCTGGTGAGACATCCAACTTGTTTTCTTCCTGTCGTTGCTAGTATTTTTTGTGGCTTTTGGACTGTGGAAAGACCTGATTCATTCACATTGTATATTTTGTCAGGTCTTACATTACGAGTAACCACTTAGTTTTGATAGGCTGCAATTTGCCACCTGAGGCCTATTGAAGGCCTGAGCTCTGGCCGTCGAAGAAGCCTCAGGTTTGCGCAAAGAGATGTCTTTGTTGCGTCTTAGGAATCCATCTAACCATTCCTGCCCAGCTTTTCCTTTTGCTTTATTAAAGTTGTGAGAAAATCCATTCTTATCTGCTAATTGAAAAGAGAGTTCCTGAACAGATGTTCGTGTCAAGCCAAACAAGCGGCTTTCGAGAAACTTCAAGTGATCAACGAGGTGCCTCTCAATATCACTAGGGAAGTTGGTTGATATCTTCCCAATCCTTTGAAGTTAGGCTTCAATATTTTGTTTTTTTTTTCTAGCGCGTGTCTTCGGAGTGTAGCCTGCGGGACACCATAGGTTTTAGATGCTAATAACCAGCCCATTTTTTGTTTTTTACTGCTTCAATGGTTTTTTTCATGGACTCTTGGCACCAAGACTGTCGATTAGGGCATGCATTCCAAAATTCCGGAATTCCGAATAGATTTTTCCGATATTTCAATTCCGGAATTGAGAGGACTAATATCGGTATTCCAATATTAATAAATTTTACTCAGTGAGTGGCATTTTGCACAACAAAACGCAACATTTATACTTTCCGAAGTCGTATAAAAGAAAGAAGATCATTATTAGGAGCGCTGCACTATTTGCACGATTGGGAAGACTTATTCGCACAAACCGACTACAATAAATCGACGACTCAGAAATTTACTACACCAATACAAAACTCACAGTGAGTCTAATCCTACACATGCAATACCCTCTAAGCCCAAAATGAACATCTCATCGTCTTCTGACGAAGAGGTTTCAGTCGAGGAACCAACTCTACAAGAACCGCTAGACAAGGAACTGGATAAATGCAAGATAATCCGCAAGTATCCATCTGTATCTACCAATTTTGACTATGCAGGGTTTGTCAAAGTAGAAAAAACTATATGATATCGAAGGACAACGAGGTTTGCATCTGACAGAAGGATACAAATATATTTTCTGAAACCTACTTGAGAGTAAGTAAATAGTATAAATAATAATAATAGCAAAATTATAATTATAAAAATATATATATATATATATATATATATATATATTTAATAGTATAAATATAACATTTTTCACACAGCATCATCTAGCTCCAAACTAAGCAGAGCTTGTATTATGGGAACTACATGACTGATATACAAATTAGATATATACATTTTTTTTTGTTGTAAATATATAATGCTACATTGAAAAAACACAGACCCGAGACAAACATTTGCAAATTCATAAAATGAATCCTACTTCCTATCCTATCCTACTTCCTACTATAATATAATAAATGCGAAAGTCTGTGTGTGTGTGTGAATCTTTGTTACCACGTATCTCCGTAACTACTAAACCAATTTTGATGAAATTTGGAATGTAGATAGTTTAGGATCTGGAATAACACATAGGCTATGCTATCTAATTTTCGAAAATCGAACTCTAAGGAGGTTAAACAGGGCGGTAAAGTTTCTATGAAAAAATATATTTTGGTTGATTCGCTCAAAACTCTGTACAAAGTAAATAATGAAACACGTATTTTATATTTTTTCAAAAATACCCTTTGGGGGTGTGCAATTGAGTTCTAAACTTTGTATAAATTGTAATCCTTGGTTCGATTCATTCAAAAGTTGGTGGACTTAGTTTGAAGCCTGGAGACGGTCATATGCTACTTTTATTAACATATAACGCGGGCGAAGCCACGGGCAACGATTAGTAAGTAATAGTGTTGTTTTAATTATTTTGTTTATCTAACTTTTATGTGAAAATAATAACTGCGTGCGTGTGTAAATGTGTAATATAGTATCTTTTTTATTAATATTCTATATTACTTAATGTTGATTAAAATACTGATAATATACACAAGTTATTTGATCGTTCCTTTCCTAAAACAGAAAATTAAAAAAAAAATGACAATTCCGGATCCAGTTCCAGAATTCCGAAACTAGGTCCCCAGCATCGAAATTCAGTTCCGGAATTGAAAACCTTCCGATATTGCATGCCCTACTGTCAATCAGTTTTACGCTAGTGGTTGCGCGGCATGTTGTCATATCTAAAAAAAAAAATATCCTGTTTGCCACTAAAGAACTACGGACAAAATGACATACCGTGTCATTTTGTCCGTGGCACATGTATATGTTATTTTGTCCGTAGTAGGCATAAAAAAAATAAATTAAAAAAACATATTTAAAAAGTGTTATAAGAAAATCGATAAACATTCACAAAGCCAGTAAGTACGGGATCAATGTATTTGTAACACAATCAAGTAATAAAGCGAAAACTCACCAGGTACAAAAAAGTTTCACGTAGAAAAAAAAACTTGCACCGGCCGAAAATCTTTCTCAAATGCTACTGACCAAATTAAGGAGCGGAGGAAAATATAAAAACTGACTGAAATAACGGGAAGTTGATAAGTCCCGTATGAAATTTCATCCCTCATTTATTCACCCTGTTATTTATTATTTCATAAAATGTATATGAGACTACTCTCTAAGTACCTACGTACAACCATACCCATTAATAAAATAATCCCATATCAACTTACTATGTAGTTCAATCCCAACTAGCACACATAGCTGCATTCTTATGCAGCTATGTGTGCTAGTTGGGATTAGAGCCAATCCGATTAAGACTAACGGAGTTAAGTAAAAGTTCTATATCCTTAAATACAGATCTTAAGCATCTCCTCTATCGCTAAATTGGCGCCTATAAATCAATTTCTGATGCTGACTGTACCTGATTACTGGTTTATTTTATTCCATTGTGACTATTAACACAATTTCATAAAATAAAATAATAAAAAAGTCTCCAAAAACAAAATGATTGAATGAGCGAAAAAAATCCCCCGCCAAAAAGTAATTACTACGGATAAAAAAGCGTCAGGAAAATTACGCCAAAGTGAATTCTGAAAAATAAGGCGTTAATAAGGTGGCCCAGATGTCCGGCTATAGATGGAAAAATCCGACTATTGGTTGCCACATTTTTCCTAGTACTTTCATAAATTAATCTTGTTTTTGAACGATTCAGGTTGTAGAAACAGGTACAGAAGTCAAGTATTGCTCGTGTGCTACCCATGGAGTATCTCTACGTATACCTATTGTATAGTATTATACTATCTGTGGTAGGATGCTAGCAGCGGTTGCTAAGAACATATTGAACTATCATTCCTACGCTATACAATGGATAAATGTGTAGCGACATCTTTCGCCACATGATTGAACTACGTAACATCGCATCAACGCAGAGTGAAGAGCAACGAACTACTGATATAAGACGAGTTACCACATACAATACACAGATGGCCATCGGTGTGTCTAGCTCACGCAAGTGGTGTTTTAACGCAACCTGACTCCTGAATCCTACTATTATAATAGCGAAAGTTTGTTGTTTGTTACTCACGCAAAAACTACTGAATGTTGATTTTGATGAAACTTTGCAGTGCCTAATATAGCTTATACATCAGAATAACACATAAGCTACTTTTTATCTGGATACCACGCGGGCGAAGCCGTGGGCAAAGTGGTTTATAAAGAACCTGGGCAAGTGGATCAGATGGATCAGCCCGGTGGAAAATCTGTTGGAATAACGAATTGTTCCGTGAATGTGATTCCTTAGTACACCAATACAACATCCGGGACGTGAATAGGCCTGCAGTTTAATTGTTAAAATGTAGACTATTGTCTTTGGTTTTCCTGTGACTGACAGCTTCCGCTCCCTATAATGTAACTGATTGTCTCTGTCTGTTGGTTTTTACAAGATCTCCTCGTTGCAATGTCATCATAAATTAAAGCGCATATTTCTCGAATCCCTAATTATAACAGCAATCTATATCAATATCAAATGTATTTCTTATTAATATATCTATTGTGATACGTGCATCATTATCACCCAGAGCCAGACCATCCACTTCCACGCACGTTGAGACACTCTGCTCAACAAAATCATCCCCTTTTCAGATGGAGGACGCACCAACAACCGTTTTGTACATGAACTGAATATAGTAAAAACTGTAACAATAACTCCCCCAATAAATAAATAATTTAATACCTAGTCCCCACTGTTCGATCAAGGCAAAAGGAAAGTTATGAATCGCGCACCAAAGACGTGTTCCAGCCTCGGCTATTTTGCAAAAAGCAACTGCACTTTTCTAAAGACACAACAGTTTCTTCACTTATTTTGTTTGATAAATACGCAAGACTACTCTACTTTGCATTAGAGAGTTATTAAACAGTTTATTTTGACTGTATTTTGCTAAATACAAGGCTGGATTTAGATGAAGACCGATGTAGCTAGGTACTCATTTTGTTTGAAAAGTGACTTAGATACAGTCACGTAGGTATTTGAAATGAAATGAAATGAAAAATCACTTTATTGAGGAACGCAATGTCCTACAAATAGCGGTCTATTCGCTGACAGCGATCTCTTCCAGACAACCGTGCGTGACTGCTACCAAAACTAAATCTAATAAACCTAAACTATACCTTACTTTTCCACCAGATGAAGACGACTGTACCTACCTAGGTACCTACTCATTTTGAAATAGCCACAAGCCGGCTTTACACAGGTATACAACACAGCCCTATTCTGTACAAAAAAGCCTGACGGAAGACTGAAGGGAGCACAATAAATAAATAGAGTGAGGGCGAATAAAGTAATTCGTCTTTGCCTCCGGCTATGTAAGCTGCGGAGCTCGCGAAAATTAACACTCTTTGTGAATTCTCAATTTTAAGTTACAATCTGTACCTATTATTTTGATAAAAGGATTGTAACTAATTGCAATGGTTGCCATTGCTTTGTATTTGGCTATATTAATACAATCTTTACTAATATAATAAAGGTGAAGAGTTTTTTTCATATCGGTCCATAGGGGGTCACTTGCAATAATAATGTAACGTAACGAAATATGATCGCTTATTAAGTACTTTGAAAGTATAGCACCAATACCGGCATAATTTTATTACCATTAAGTATTTAGCGGAGAAGTTATTACTTAGTAAAGTCACAGATAATGGCCTCAATTCTCTAGTACACTGACTAAACTAAATTTAAACTATCGCTCCCTTTTACTGATAGTGGAAGCAAGAAAGAGATATCTACAATTTTAGTGCTGTCAAATTAGTCAGATTTAAGTTTTCCATACAAATTTAGTCGTGATTTCAAAACATGTCTATAAACACGAAGAAAAGCGGCACGTAAACTGATTTGACAGCAGCACACAGCATTAAAATTCTTGCCATCTCTTTCTTGCGTATACTATCAGTAAAAGAGAGCGACAGTTTAAATTTAGTTTAGTCAGTGTACTACAGAATCGAGGCCACTACCTACAAGCAGTAAAGTATACTTACTCCGTGACGTAGTCCACTGTTGCTGCGTCGCTGAGTTTTTTTTTGTTTAATACAATATATTTATTTCTGTTACTTATAAATTAGTGCTTACAGGGTTTGGATTCTCCTTTTAAGCAATTATATGCTTGTATTAGGAAAACCCGTTCATCTTTAACATTTTTATAAATCATCTTATAAGGTGTACCTAATAGGAACAGTAAGTGTTTGAAAGTGCTAATCTCTGGAACTACCAGAAAAAAATATTTTTGGTAACCAATTTTTGAGCAAGGTTTATTTAACATCAAGCTACGATCTTAAGGAGTAGAGTAAAAATAAAAAAAGAAAAAAATAACGCTTAGCGAAAACGAAGTAGGTACTTAGGTAATAGGCCCGGGCGGGCATAAGACGCGGTGGGTCGTGGGCCGAAGGCGGCCGTGGCACAGCTAGTAAGGAGCTATAAGAGCCTGGAAATAAATAAATGTAAGAAAGAAAGAAAACATTTATTTAGCACGACATAAAAAAAATACGTAAAAAGTACATAAACAATGATACAAGTTAGGATGGTGGGATAAGTTATGAGAATATTAATAATAATATTTATAAGTTAGAACAGCCTACTTATAAGTATAACTGAAATAGAAACGCCCCACGCACCTTACTGCCTAATCTATCTACCAAGACAGTTTTATGTCGCACCAAAAAGGTATCAGCTCATAATGATAAATGGAGGGAATAGCATCAATTCCATCGACAAGAGTTTACCTCATGATTCTTAGTATTTACATAATTACGAAACAGACAAATCTCTACCTTCTACTTTAAAAAAATCCCGCATTTTCTGTATAATTTTTAAGAAAAGGTTCAAAGTAACTGTGTTCATGAGTAACAAATGACTGCAGCTTCCATTGTAATATTAATTAATTCTCGAATGTAGGTACTGAAACGTTAAGAAATCATCTCCAGCTTTTCCTTATACCCATTTACGGTTTAAAGAGAGCTGTATTGTACTCGGTATGAGCCATCCGTCGTGGTATCCATCGTGGGTTCAAATACCGGAAAAACACTAATCAAATGGGTAATATTCAGAATTGAAAATATAGTGGTGGGTATAAAATTTCATATTAAAATCGTCTAATTACCTACACCACGTTTTGTCGTCGATTTGATGTAACCTAAGCTAAGAATTTTGAAAATTTTATTTATTATATTTGGAGAAATTTGATTAGTTAAATACCTATAGCTAGTTAGTTCTATTTAGTACTTCACTCCGTAATAAGCTTAAACATTTATAAATATGTATTTATCTACCACACAGCATCATTAAATTACGGATCAAGTTATCTGAATAAATAAATAAATAACTATAATTATTATTAAACTTGTAGGAAAGATTAAGGGCCTCTTATAAAGATTATTATACAGTTTATTAAAACACTGCTTGGTCTTTTTCTGATATGATTGAATTCAACATATTTAATGTTATTTTATTTCTCAAAAAATACATAAGAGAAATTCAACTTTGTAAAAAAAAAATATTTTCTTAAAATAAACGTGCCAACAAAATCCTACTAATATAATAAATGCGAAAGTCTGTGTGTGTGTGTGTGTGTGTGAATGTTTGTTACCACGTATCTCCGTAACTACTAAACCGATTTTGATGAAATTTGGAATGTAGATAGTTTAGAATAACACATAGGCTAATCTAATTTTCGAAAATCGACCCTTAAAGGGGTTAAATAGGGCGGTAAAGTTTCTATGAAAAAAAAATTGGTTTGATTCGCTCAAAACTCTGTACAAATAAACTTTAAAGTAAATAATGAAACACGTATTTTTAATTTTTTCAAAACTACCCTTTCGGGGTGTGCAATTGAGTTCTAAACTTTGTATAAATTGTAATCCTTGGTTCGATTCATTCAAAAGTTGGTGGACATAGTTTGAAGCCTGGAGACGGTCATATGCTACTTTTATTAGTATACCACGCGGGCGAAGCCGCGGGCAACAACTAGTAGTTAAATAAATTATACAAATTAATTACAATATGTATTTCTGGTCAGATAGAAAATCATAAGGTAGGTATGCTTAATCTATAGTATCTGTGGCTTTTTCTGACAGTTGCCTTTTAACTTGTGTTGACGACCTCTGTGGTGCAGTGGGCAAATGCTCGCCTGAGACGCAGAAGGTTGCGGGTTTGATTCCCGACGCGGGACAAATGTTTGTATCTGCAGATATTTGTCCCGAGTCTGGGTTTTTTCTATGTATAATATGTAAGCATTTACAAAAAAATTATGTATATAAGTAGTATGTTAGTCATGTAGTTCCCATAATACAAGCTCTGCTTAGTTTGGGGCTAGATGATGCTGTGTGAAATGTCCTATGTTCTTGAAGACTTTCTCATTTAAACTCGATACCTAAAAGATAAAAAACACTAATAAGCAAAAACATTCAAATCAAGTCTAATTGAGCCATAGAAGTACTGAATAACTAAGTACCGATGGGACATACTTATTCTCAAAAATATAGCACAAAATCTACTTGGTCACGAAGAAATCATACTTTACGTATGAGTAAGATTCCAAAAAAGTGTGAAAACTTTTCTTAATGGTATAAGATACCATGAACCAAGATTACCAAGATGATTTTTTCTTGCAGAATGTACTTCTACATATTTTTATAGCTGACTGTACGCACTCTATCAAAATGTAGATCTCATAAGCACTTCTACACTATATCTACCTACTTACACTAAAAGCTCCTGAATTATATAACCATTAAAATATTCCCGCTAAAACATAAACTCCGCACGCGAGTTTTTTTTTTACAAAACTTTAGAGATCCGAGCTACATTTTGTTTTAATTCAACCAGCGTTACGCATGTATAATTTCTACAGCATTACTAAGTAAAGACTTTTTGTTTCTCCTACTTGTTGTTCAACAATCAAGAACTTTGAGATGCCTCGCTTTTTTTAAGTTCGTTAGAGCTAGGCAATCAGCGTACCTCCTCGTAGACTAATGTACACACAAGCGAAAGCGTAAGGCGCTTACAAAAGTGCCTTTTACTTAAAAAAGAGCCTTGTATTTTTATTACTCTAAAAATACACGTTCTTATGATTAAGATCAATCGTTTTTAACTATTAATCAATTTATTGAATTTAACTTATAGCTTTGTATATAAGTAGTACATCAGAAGTACACTAAACCACCGAGCTTGTATGAAGAATGTGATGAGGATGAATGAAGCGAAAGAGGTATGTCAGAATCATAGCAAGTGGAAATCCTTGGGTTCTGCCTACCCCTCCGGGAAACAGGCGTGCCTATATGTATGTATGTATTATATCAGTTGACTTTTATTCAAGCTCTGCTTAGTTTGGAGCTTGATAATGCTGTGTAAATTTGACCAACATTATTATTATTATTACTACTTAAACATTTATTCTTTTCATTCAAACTCAATTAAGTTATTTTTTATGTCATCTGCATCCTAGCTTTTTTCGGACTTGTGGTAAGTAGCAACAGAAGCGCTACCACATAGTTGATACACAACGTCTGTTAGCGTTTATCGAACGCTCCGATGGTTATTTGTCGATCAGCTAGCTTGATTGAGTCGTAGCTGCTTTTCTTTTTATTCTACCAAGAGATTTCCGTCAAAGGGATACCTGCCTGTCTGTCCCTTGTGTATTGAGGGTATTATAATGACAGGTTGTTTGCGGAAAAGGCTTTGGAAGACTGGGAATGTTGACTTCGGTTTACTGAAGGATTTTGTAATGCGATACTTACTAAGAACTAAAAGAAACACGCCGTTTTTACTAAAACTTCTCCTTTTTCTCAAAGGTTCGCTGGGAAAAAACTATTTTAACTAACGTTATAAAAAATAAGGGAATTAAGTTCATCTTTGTATATGATGCTTTCCTTAAATTTAATTTCTTGAGAGCTGTGTGATTTTGTTAAATAAATAAAACAAAACATTAAATTCGTTATGTTCACAAAAACGATCGGGAGATTCGGAACTACGAGAAAAATGAATTCAATCAACAGGAATAACTCTATTTTTGATGTATGTACGTATGTAACCGTGTACTTACGTAAAATATATACATTTTAATGTCACTTAAGGATAAAAAATCAAATGCCCAGTCTTAAAATTTAGGCCTTTAGAAAATATTCAGCATTTCAGCAAAAAAATAATATGAAACTTCATAAAAAACACATCATGAAACAATTTAGCTGAGCGAGGCTTTGAAACAAACTGAAATTTTACTCAAAAGTTTTTGATATTAAAAAGTTTCTTGTTTTAAATACAGAACCTACTCATTGCCCCTACTATTTGTTAAAATCGCGAACAATCTTACTAAGATTATAAATAAAAAAAAAACCTACAGAAACGTACAGTCCTACACCTCACACTAGGATTCCCTGTGTCATGGGTATCAGAAACTACGAGTACCGTGGTACCGCAACATTCAGATCCAGAATAAATATTTAGTATTGCTGATGTGTTTGCCCGCTGAGTGAGTCATTATTTATAATTAAACTCTCAAAAATAATAAAATCAACTGTTACCCAAGTTACTGACTATCCCTCTATGCTGACCGATAACGATCTTAGGCTCACTACATTGGTTAAAGTGTCATAAACCAAAGAAAGTATACATTCTAGTCTAGGTGATTGGTTTGTATAAGCACGTATGAAAGAAACTCGAATCTATTTTATTCTGTTTAGAGAGTCGTAACACGTGGTAGGGCTAACATTAACTCTCAGCTCTGGCATTTAGTGCATATATAAATATTACGAATTGTCCGTCCGTACGTTTGCAATATATCACTGTTTGTACAATAAAGAGTTGGTGTTAATCGGTTGTTTAGCAAACAGTGTTTTGTTTTCTTATGTTCGATTTGAAATTACGTTAGAAACAGAGAAAGGAATGTTCTGTTTATCAACTGCTTAAACATCTTCATAAGTAAGATCCTCAATCTTTCTATCTGTATTTTTGATTCACGCAAAGGTTGTTTGGAGCGGCGAAGGCCCTCCTGAGACGCAGAAGGTTGCGAGTTCGATTCCCGCTGCGAGACAAATGTTTGTACATGCAAATATTGGTCTTGGGTCTGGGTGTTTTCTATGTATAATAATTATGTATGTTTTTACAAATAAAAGCATATAGAAGTACGAGTATATCAGTCATGTCGTTCCAATAACACACAGCTCTGCTCAGTTTGGGGCCAGATGATGCTGTGTGAAAAATGTCCAACATTATTTATTATTATTATTTTTCATTTATGTTTTGGAAATTTTCCAATTTTTTACCCTGTACATTTTCGTATACTGAATCCTTCCCTTTTCCTTCCTCCCTTTCCCTCCCTTTCTAGATATTTCCTGCCCTCTTAAACCATATACCTATATGACTCATCCTGGTACACAATATGTAAGGTTGATGACTGTGGCCGCCCGTTCTACATAGGTACATTCTCTGGGACCTGTATAGTCTGGTGGTCATATTGCTCCCTGATGTTAGATAACATTGACGAATTTGTGGATTGTAGGCATCGACAAATGGGCTATCATAATATCATCTCGATTAACGACATCGATAAATCGAGTATCGATACTTATTAATCGGTTTCATTCGTCACATCTCTACAGTATTCCTTCTTATGATTTACTAGCCTCTGCCGCTGGCTTCGCTCGTGTATTCCATAGGAAAGAATGATGTGTATTAGGGTCCAATTCATTCTCATAAACTTTCGCATTTATATATCATACTTATATAAATGCGAAAGTTTTAATGTTTGTTAATAAACTCCATACTTAATGGCTGAACAGATTTGGACGAAATTCGGAATCAATATTGTTCATGTCCTAGAACAAAACATTGGGTACTTTTAACGGGTACCACGCGGGCGAAGCCGTGGGCAGAGGCTAGTCCTAAATAATTCCAGTCCCTGAAAAGTGGTTTTCTTTTGATTCGTGGTACTGTCATTTTCATCATAATCATCATTGTCAAGAGCTTGTAGAAGTTCACAGCTAGGCTCCCCTCCCCTCTCTACCCCTCCCCTAAAGAGTCTCATGACGAAAGATCTTAATAATTTGCAGTTAATGTAGATACTCTAAATAGATTTCGCGTTTATTTGGTAAAAGCTCTACCTGCTTCAGATAAAACTAAAAATGTTTTCGTCCTTTTCGATTAAGAAACAAGTTGATTTATGAAACATTTTCAAATTATTTATTATTTATATATATTTTATTTATTTATTTATGTGTGTACAACACAGAGGATACAAATAAAAAGCTTACATTATAGGACATTTAAAAAGGCGAGCTTAACCCTAACAAGAGTTTTCTTCCAGCAAACCTTTGAGGATAGGACAGCTGATTAATAGCGGTGGGTACAGGTACACACACAGAAAAAAACCAATAATAGCACTAATTTTAACATACTATAATACATAGTATAAGTATGTACATTATAAAAAAAAATGTATATAAGTAGTATATCAGTCATGTAGTTCCCATAACACAAGCTCTGCGTACTTTGGGGCTAGATGATGCTGTGTGAAAAATGTCCAGCATTATTATTGTTTATTATTATATACACATACATATATATCCTATCCTTCTATGATTATAAATGCAAAAGTTTGTGAGGATGGATGTTTGTTACACTTTCACGCAAAAACTACTGAACGGATTTTGATGAAACTTTACAGTAATATAAGCTTATACATCAGAATAACAAATTGGCTAGTTTTTATCCGGGTAACTCGCGGGCTAAGCTGTGGACAGAGGCTAGTATGTACCTACATATATTATGTACTATGTATGTATATATAATATGTTTTTATTATACATACATACAAAATAAACATTTAAACCAACAAACGCCTTGTTTTCCATCGTTTGTTGCAGCGTCTATTATTGAATGTGGCAAAAGAACCTACCTAAGAACTATCCTTGAAGTCATACAAATCTGCTTTTTAATCGGATAAGCCATTGCGGGGATAAATAGTGACAGACAATCATACAAACAAACAGACTCTTCCAGCAAACGTATGATCGGACTCCATCCGTCGCTGATGTAAAATGAAAAAAAACTCGATTAGCTATACGCCACAGTATTTCAAAACTATCTACTTTTACTACAAAATCTAATCAAATTGCTATTCTCGTGGTAAAGAGTTTATGTTATGCAATGTATAAGCTATGTACCTAGAAAGTACATTACTAACGTAAAGATTCGAGCGAGGCAGCAAGTCCTGTGTTATTAAGAGTGACAGAGATAAAGAATGGTGTAGTTTCATATTGTCCTCATCTCAATATTGAGATTAAAAGTGACGCTTCGCTTGGCGCAAATTATTAGAGGGACAGTCAGCAGAAAAAGTACCTACGTTTTAGTTTATGAGTTTGTTACCATTTTTCTCCAGAACGGTTAAAACGATGGTAAAATTCTATTTTTTTTCAAACCTGAAATGTTTTTTTTTAATTGATTTGTATGACTTTATGGATGGTTCTTAGATAGATTATATCGCCTCAAGTTACAAGGGGATGTTATAGATGGTGGTTTGTAAAACGGCGTAACCGATTTTCATAATTTTTTTTTAATACTTATGTAAAACCTTTATTTGGGTTTTACGCCACATGTCATGACAATAAAAAACCCAGCGGACGTTTTCAGATTTTGTAAAAAATTACTAATTTATGACATGATGTGAAAATACCAGTCAAAAATAAAATATAATCTATTTCTTATCTTATCGATTACGTATGTAAGTGCATTATAGTTTGAGACTAAGAACACACTTTGATACTGACACTCTCCACAGATGTATGCCACCAGTTTTTGTGTCGAACGTCGATGGCATTTTGAGCATTTGGCACATTGGCCTTATAGAGCCAGTTTTTAACAGGTCCTGTCTGCGGTAAAACCACCACCACTACATACAGTGGACAGATAAAACCTAAGTTGTCGAGACAGTTTGTCATGGCACTCTTTGAGTAGCATTAATAAGCAGCAATGCACTTTTAAGAATCTTAGAGATGATTTACAAGGCTTTCCAATCTGTCACTTATTTAGTTCAAGTTTCTCATCTTTTTTCGGACTCATGAAAGAAGATTTTTGAGAAACTATAATTATAAATCTTGGAGTTGCGTCTTTTTGCTATCACTACAAAGTCAGAGCTCACTTCAGTGAAACGTAGCACTGCAGGCGACGTTTTTGCTCACCGTACCTCTGACACAGACACCTTTTTATGTAAAGAGTAGGTAGTTGTAGATTTAGATGGCCCTGGATGTACCGTCTTTGCTTTCATTAGACGCCATCGCTCCGATCATGCCAACGTTTATGTGAATTTACATATACATAGATGGATGATGTAAATAGATGTGTAAGTCATCATCAACTAATAGCTTATAAATGTCAATTGCTGGACATAAGCCTCCCCTAAAGAGTGTCTTGACTAAAGATCTTGGGCTACCTCCATCCAAGTGGCTACAGACAGATTTTCTAGATGAGCTTCGGGATACGTAGTAGCTATAAAGTTGATATGGGGCAGCTACGGGAAAATTACGGGATTAGAAGTATCTACAGAGTGGCTATGGGGCAGCTGTGTAAGAGCTACGTAGTAGCTACAAAGTATGTAAAGTAGCTATGGAAGAGCTACGGGCTATGCTGTTACTGCGAATTGACTACGAGGCAACTACGGAAGAGTTGTGGGCTACGTTGTAGCTACGGGTAGATATGGAATAGTGGCTACGTAGTAGTTACGAATTGGATAAAGGGCAGCTACGGGCTTTGTATTATTGACAGAGTGGCTATGGATCAGCTACGGAAGAGCTAGGTTCTACCTAACTATTAAGCAGCTCTTTTGTGGGTACTTTGGCTACGAAAGAGCCACGAAACAATGCAATTCAGTACTCATCTAGCATAACTAATATCCCTCGCGTATTTTCGCAGGTCGGTGCCTACTTTTAGACGAGTAGGTACTAGACATCCGTGGGTCCCTTTGTAAAGTCTTCACAAATTAAATTGTGAAGTGCATTTTCATTGCTCCCGTTGTAAATAGAATTAGCTGCAATAAGTGGAAAATTTAAATATGCTTTACGAACCTATATTAATAAAAACAAGTATACAAGGCGAGCGTGAATGAAATAGTTCAAAGAGGAAGGCCTCAGCGAACGTACTCTGACCAAATTGGAGACATTCTAGAAGGTCAGAAGTACACTAAATCGCCAGTTTGTATGAAGAATGTAATGAGGATGAATGAAGCGAAAGAGGTATGCCAGAATCGTAGCAAGTGGAAATCCTTGGGGTCTGCCTACCCCTCCGAGAAACAGTCGTGACTATGTATGTGTATGTATTAATAAAAACTAGCTGAAAGAAGTATTGAAAAAAAAACAAGCAGAGTTTGTTGATTTTGTTACTTTAAGTCCTCAATTTACTAAATATAGAAGAATCATATAAAAATAATCATATAAAAAGTATTGATCATATTATAAGACTGATCAGAATTATTGGAAATATGAGTAATAAACTGAGCTATTGCAGGCATATTATTATATGTTTATGTAATAGTTGCTGGGCTATGTGAAATCAGGCATATACAGAACCACCTAAAAGGTCTGAAGTAATCGTAGGACAGGGTATCAGTGATGAGATATTCGACAGACTTTATCAGCTCCTGCAGTAATATCGCGATTGCTTTTGAACTTGGGAGAACTAGGTTTACGTATGCTTATTCCATTTAATTATTCCTGGGCTATGTTTAAAAAAAAAAAAAAACCTGACAATTCTGACTAAAATTAAGCTCTATTTGAAAAGGGATGACTTGCCATCACCTGCCCGATAAGTAAATTCTTACTAAAACTCAGCTAAAAATAGATATAACAATTTATGTTTGATGAAAATAATCAAGATGATGGGAATAATCAAGTTAGACCGTAAGAAAGAAAGAAAGAAAGAAAGAAAGAAAGAAAGGAAGAAAGAAAGAAAGAAAGAAAGAAAGAAACAAAGGAAGAAAGAAAGGAAGAAAGATAGAAAGAAAGAAAGGAATAAAGAAAGCTCATAAATCTTTATATGAGCTTTTAAAAAATAAATAAAAAAATATTAAAATATTAAGCTTAGTCTAGTTACTTATACTAACCAACACCATAATAACTACTTATCTACTGAAATTAAACAACTGTCATCTCAAGGTACGTAAGTTACCTTGAGATGACAGTTGGATTGTTTTCAAGTAAATCTGTAAAGGATAGTTCGAGTGGAGGCTATTTTGGTGACTAATACCAAAATACGAGTCGAGTAAATCTCGAGGTGATGACTAAGAATACGGGGGTTATTAGTTATTCTTCAATCTCAAATAAAACTTGCCAAAAACCTTGATAATGAAGAATTTCTGTAATCTAGAATTATGACTGAAGTTCGATGGGATAGGACAGGGTGATTACCTTAGGGATCTCCCAAGAAATTACATTTAGCTGGTCATGTAGGGATGGCCTAAGATGCGGATCTTAGCCGAATAACTTTTCATAAGAAAAAATATTAATTGTATATTTTATTTGGTGTAAATAGCAATATTAAAGTCAATTTTTTATAGGCGTTTATATATTCTACCATCCGAATGGTGTGCAAATGTCAATAGGTAGATTGACAATCAATTTAAATACAAGAATAATTATAAAATGTCAGAACTTGTGCCCTAACGTTTGAATTAAAAATGTCATTAACATATTGTAAAAACGGGAATGTTTACGTACCGCACTATCGGTGAAGGCACCGACTAAGTTTCGACTCATTCACCCTGATGAAGACTCTCGGAATGAGTCGAAACTTAGTCGATGCCTTCAATAAAATGTCAATAACTATAACAGCTAAGAAAGCCGGACTTTTATCCATGTAACATCTCTATCCCAGATCCAGTTTCAAGCACTTAGCTAATCAGTTTTTCGGTTATCGAATAATATTTAAATGTATTTCTAGTCTTCAAGTGAGTTTTTTATCTGTGGTAGTCCAGGATAGCCATTTTACTGTGATCCGTAGTCATTTTATGAGCAGCTCCATAAAAACGCCTTCAGAAGACAGTCATAGATCAAACAGGAAAGCGATTGATCTGTGTTTTTAACCATTTGTTATAAAAGGAGGAGGTTTTCAATATTTGTTACCTACTTGATATCTTCGCCAATTGTTTAACCGATTAGGTTCTATAAAAGTTTTATTCCTAAGGGATTGCTACTTTTCCCGTAAAACTCATCATCATCATCTTAGGAAATCACTACTAGCCGAAAAATTTTTTGTGGGCGATTTTACTTTTGTTTTTTATTCGAAAGAGTGTAAAAAATAATGTAAGCATCGCACATAAGGAAGTTGGATTGCTCTACTTCGTTTTGGGCTAGATGATGCTGAGTGGAAAATTTACATAATTTTTTAAAATTTATTTAATATGGCAACAGATTACAGTCAAATACAAAGATTACGATCCAGACTTTTAAAGTAAATTGATGCTGATTATTTGCGACCTCCTTGCGTTGTTTTACATACAATTGCAGTAATGTAACAACTGACATAAGTATTACTTTATCAAGACACTAGCCTCTGCCCATGGCTTCGTCCGCGTAGTACCCGGATAAAATTAGCCTTTGTGTTATTCTGGATAAGCTATATTACTGTAAAGTTTCATCAAAATCCGTTCAGTAGTTTTTGCGTGAAAGAGTAACAAACGTCCATCCTCACAAACTTTCGCGTTTCTAATAATAGTAAGATTTATTGAGAACCTACTGTAAGTTAGAGTTTTATGTTTGTTTCACTTATTACGGCAGCAAAAACATTATCAACCTCTGATTTGGAAGCCGCCTGCGGTGTTCAGGGTCGAAGGACGTATCTGGACCTAGACTTCACAGACGGTCCTGGTAGTACTTCAACTCTTTATTTATTTCAATGATCAACAATATAATACGTACATTTGAAAACAAAAACCGAGCGCCATTATACTGGGTGCTAAACAGACTTCTTTTTAATAGCATTATTCGCCTCTAAAAATCTACATTGCCTTCTAAATTACTAAGTCAGTCACAATTAACGAGCGTCTGAATGATACCATCTTAGCCATTTGTTATCTTCTATGTAAGCCACTCCAAATACAACTCAGCATGGTGGTTATTTTCTAAATTTGTTACATACATTAAAGCAGTAAACTTCTAAAACATTAATATGACTAACCTGTCGGTTTAATTTATTTTGAACCCAAGTTTGTTGGGTAAAGTTATATATAGCAATCCTCCTTTTCTGAGTGGTAATAAAGAAAACCTAATAATCTAACCTATCCAAGACGGAGATAATTGATCTTTACTTGACGCTTTCTATAGAATATTTAGTTGGCGTTGTAAAAAAGACGAATTAGTTTATTAGAGCCTATCTCATTCTCACGTTGCTCAGTTATAAAATGAGAAGTTTGATCACGTGGCCAATAAAGAAATGTGTGGCGTGACTTATAATTTCTCCATTATAATCATAGGTGAAGACAGCATGCAAATATTATGGAGCGAGTTACATAAAACTAAAAAATAAACTCTTCAATTCAATTCAATTCAATTCAATTCAATTTATTTATTTGCGAAACATGGGTATAAGCAGTAGATAATACAGTTAAAGTAAGTCCAACCATGATCTGGTTGGACTTACTTAGCAAAATTTAATATAAGATTAAGAAAGTATAAGCCTTAGTCTAAAAAGTCATACATTTGATAATACAAACAGGTTAGCATGTCACAATATTTTATGTAAGAAGAAAAATAAAAAGTATATAATTAGAAAATGTCAAATTCTTAAAACTATCTAAAATTTGTCAAAAAGATATTCATTTATACTGTAGTACGCCTTTTGTAATAAAAGTTTCTTTAGTTTTAATTTGAATAAGTTTAATGTATTAATTTCCAGAATGTTAGTAGGCAAATGATTGAAAATACGGGACCCTTTCACTCTTCTTTTTAACTCTACTTAAATCGGAGTGTTTATTAAGCACTGCTAAGAAGTTCAGGACATAATGAGTGATGACCAGTTTCGGGTAATTCTGACCTATCAGCTAGCGTGGTGCCTAATGAGTTGAAACTGCAGCGCTCTACTCTGCGATTTAACTGTGATTTATCGCTATTAAGGTGAAAGTACGAAAGAAGGCATGTTTTGAAATACCCAGTGCTTATTTGACGTCTACTCATAGGGTAGCTATGTATGTTAATAGGTAGTTCAATTAGGTATTATATAATCCTACTACTATTATAAATGCGAAACTCAACGCTACTAACGTACTCTGACCAAATTGGAGACATTTAAGGCCAGGTCAGAAGTACACTAAACCGCCGAGCCTGTGTGAAGAATGTGATGAGGATGAATGAAGCGAAAGAGGTATGCCAGGATCGTAGCAAGTGGAAATCCTTGGTCTCTGCCTACCCCTCCGAGAAACAGGCGTGACTATATGTATGTATGTATGTAAACGCTACTCCCGGCTTTATGCCTTTAACACTTCCACCCTTGTAGCATAGGTTTCGCTCTTGCGCCTCCACCTCCGACTGGACGGCTATGGTAAGCCGAGGGTCAGGGGTCTCTGTGGACCCCGGGGAGTAATGGAGGTCCGCGGTGTCGCCACGCACCGAACGCTCGCCACAAGCGCGCCCTGCGGGATGATGTATGAATGATGCTGGTTTATGTGATGCAGTATATCGTCGTCGGCGGTGGGACAGAGACCGGATACAGGCCGGCAGCTTGCGATGTTGGCTCCTGGCGCGGTGGCCATCCGACGGCTGTTATCCTCGTCGCACAGGTACGACTGGTAGCGGCCTGCCCTCGCTTCATTTGCTGTTGACGAAGCTTCATTTGACGAAGCATGGCGAGACAGGCAGCGATGGTTGTAGGGCGTGCATTGGAGTCCGCTTGTGTAAAATTCCTTTGGCATTTTGCTAAAATTTTTGCCATGACATTTTGGATTGTCACGTTTTTCACATATGTAAACAATGCTGAACCGGAGAAAATTTAACACTTTTAGAGAAATTGATGAGATTTTTCATTTATTTTTGAAAATGTTGCAATAAAATGGGTTTCTTGTCGACTAATTTCTATGTAATGAAAGCGTAAAATATATTAAATGAAAAAAATCCCAAAGAAATGCACGTCTTTTTTCATCATCGTTTGTATATACTGGATTTGACGTTTTACCCTGGTGTTTTCAGACTGAGTTTACCGTTGTGGTGTTAACCGTCAAATATGAACCTCGGCGGGGATCAAACCTCCTGGTGTCCTCCTGCTTAGCACTGGTCGAAATTCTTGAGATGTTTCGGCTCCACTTTTATTTATTTTATTTCTCTTATTATTTTAACACTAAAACCATGTTAATATTATCAACTACAATATGACACTATAATTTTATTATTATTAATAAGGTAATGTCCTAATCCTGACTTTAAACTTGCTCCGTAACACGGAGCTATTAGGGGAAGTGTTCGATTGGTGCTCACTTTGACTGCACCATAACTAGATTGTTTGACCAAAGCATGTAACCGTAACCAATGCATTTACCTTGTGTAACAGAATTAGTCAACTTAATTGTAATTAAACTGGTGACCAAATACAGCATGTAACAAAAACCCTGTCCAAAGGGCGTGTTCTTTTCTGTAAAGTGACCTTGCAAGGATGCAAGGGTGTCTAGACAAATACCACTTTCTGTTGGCGTTAACGCCTGCGGAAAGATTGATGTGTATGGAAATGACATTAGCTGTGGAAATGCCACGTGACAGCTGCTAAGTTTTACCTTGCCAAATTTGGTCAATTTACTTTGACATTAAAAATCAAACAATTTGAGAATGTAAAAGTCAATGTCAAATTGAAGTTGCGTCAACTTTCCATCTTCTATTGGAAGTTTTATCAAAACTACGGTTATCCAGCGCAGCGCTGAGTTATGGAAGCTGGCAACAGTTCGCACTACGCTATTAATATTGTCATGGTATGCTGTACTACGAGTTTGAGTTTTGGGGGAACTCGAATGGAACTCGATTTAAAAGTAAAATTGATTAATAATGTTAAATTACCTAATTTAAAGTGAATTTTATCATATGTCTGCAACTTGAAGTTGGAACTTCTTACTAAAGTCCTTCTACTTCTAAAAACGATTTCACAACACATTTCTTTATGTGTCTTTGTATTTCAGCCTGCCATTTAAACTAGCTACTACTAAAGATAATTCTTTAGATTTTCGATCAAAAGCCTTTGTATCTCAACTATTTAAAAATGTCATAAGGGGTTTTATCATGATTAATTTGTATTATAATATGTATTTATATGTATACTATTTAACTTACCTGCTTTATTTATACTGCTATATTAGTCGTTGCTGCGTTACCTTTTCCATTTATTTGGTTACATTTGAAAATCAGCGTTGGGTGTAAACTCATCCAACACATGCTGAGCTGAACACCTTTTTGGTACAGACAGCCTTATTAGACACATGAGCCGAAGAACAATAAAATTATATTGTGTCTGTTTAAGATTTAATACTTGTCGGTTTGTGTTTTTTTTTTAAGTTTTATGTTTATTATTGTTTGTGTAAAAGGTCTTAGGAATAAAACCTGCCATGCCAATGGAGTTTTATCCCAAATTTTATGTTATAAAAGTAATTAAATATGTTGTTTACCAACGGCGGTGGAACTATAATTTCAAAGATTTGATACATGAAATGAGAACTTACCAAAACTTTATAAGTGCAGTATATATTCTGAACCTGAATCTGCTATCTCGTTACATAACGGTCAGAAAAAAGCGAGTTTCAGACCGGTAGTACCGCCTCAAATTTTGAAAATTTCCAACGTTTAACTTTTCAAGAGATAGAATCGATTTATATGGACGTAATCGTTTGATATCTTCCACCAATATTATATTTTTCGTTGGCATTTTCATATTTTCACACGCGGAAAATGTATCGTTCGATTTGTCACTTTTTGTTACAATGTTATTTTCAAACAATGCTGGGACATTTTGTAACTGTACATTTCTAAAGTTGGCTTGTACATTACGGAAATAGGAAACTGCAAATTATTGAAAATAGATATTTCAGAATTTGAAAATTTGATATACGTATTCTTTTATATTAATTTAAAATACGTTTTGGATTATATGTGAATATTTGGGAATATCTAATCATACGCTATATATTTCTTTCCACGAATATGATAAACTCGTAACGTTACGAAGTCTTCGTAATTATTATGTTAGGTAGGTTGCACTTTTCGTGCAGGGTATTTCAAAAAATCCAATTAAAGCTATTTGAATCTAAACCGATGTAAAATCTTGTTAATTTTAACTGTTAAGTATTTCTAACATCTAGCACAAACACTATTTGCTTCCAAACAATTTTAAATTACTATTTCTCTATTTGGCGAATTTGATTTTTTTCCATAACAAAAATGTTTTAATTGGCAAAACGTTCTCCGGGATAGTTTAAAAAGCTCTAGGACATCCTGTAAACTCGAAGCCATACTCAAAGTCAAAATTCATTTAATCATTTAAACCACAAGTCTCACTTTGATTTTTGTCGAAACATCGATTTTGTCTACTGCCTTTTCCTCGGCAATCCTTTGATCCTTTTACCTACATTTGTTATCGATTTGGAGCATTTGCAATCCCAAGAGTTTATATATCATCTAAATAGTCCGATATTTTATAGTACGCTTTTTCATAATTTTTTTGTTTAGTTACGTTTTAAAATTTGTTAATTGTCAATTTTCGTTTATCTTTTGGGAGTTTGTTATAAAAGCGTACACATTGTTTTTAAACGATTTACTCAGTTTATGCAGTCTACAAGTGGTAACTGCAATTTTTCTTGTTTCTACCTAAATATACCATGAAAACACTGGCTACTAGGGATATACCTTACATACAAAGATTTGAAAACATTTGATGAAATAGTCGCTGATTTACCTCTTATGACATGAGTCAATTCATATTCGACAGAAGATAACAAAACACAGTTAAATTAAAACATGGTAGAAAATACTCTCTTTTTATTAGAACCATACATAGTCCTGAACCCAGTAGTATCAATAACTTAGAGTACCATGGAACTAAGAGTTTAGACCATGGTGCGGACAATTTTTTACCTATACGACTGTTTACATATTAAAACGGTTGATTAGTCTTTGGTACATACGGGCCAGTGTAACTCAATAATCAAAGAAAGTGAACAACAAAATTAAATTGTCAGACAAAAATATGTCAAGTGACAGTCGGAATTGATCATACATTTCGTTCGGAAAAGTTGGTATATAATATTTTCGCCCCTTCGTCCCGTGTCGCGTCGAGTTATCCAGTTCACAACGCGTTGTCTGTACCAACTTGCATGCTAAAATAGTAGTTCTATATATATATTAGTTTCTGCACACGGCTTCGCCCACATGATACCCGGATAAAAAGTAGCCTATGTGTTATTCTGATGTATAAGCTTTATTACTGTAAAGTTTTATCAAAATCCGTTCTGTAGTTTTTGCGGTAAAGAGTAACAAACATCCATCCTCACAAACTTTCGTGTGTATAATATTAGTGGGATAGGATCGTACGGTAGACCACCACAAACTTTCAATATTGTACAATGTACAACATTGTCAAAGTTTGGAGTACTTAACGAAGTTAATGTGTTTTTTGGTTTGCAATAAAATATTTTCTATCTATCTATCTATCTCCTAAGGTACGACATATAACCTTAAATGGATCATATAACCGACATATAACCTTACTTAGCTCTACGACATATAACCTTAAATGGATCCCAAATTTACGAGCGTGACTGTACCACAACACTGAATAAATATCTACAGAACATGCTTTATTTGTTCTCAGTGGGAATCGAATTCGCACCTCATGTGATTAGTAAGGCTACTTCAGTGACGATGTTTTCTTCATTGTTTTCATTGTAAAAAATTTCAAGTTCTCATCCGTTAGATTCGGACCTTTGACCTTTTAGGCTTGGTTCCACTGGGCCACATACGTATTGATCCATCGAAGCCTATCCATCAATTAAAGTTAGCTTTTCACGTCATTTCTCCGGGGAGTCGTCCTCTAGATTAATAGATGTTATTTGACAGGCTGGAGGTTGAATAAATGGAAAAAGGGTTATCAGCGAAATAAATACGCATTTGTAATTTTTCAACACAAAAAATGATTATAATAAATAAATATAATAAATAAATAATGCTGGTAATTTTTCACACAGCATCATCTAGCTCCAAACTAAGCAGAGCTTGTATTATGGGAACTACATGACTGATATATTACTTATATGTTTTTTTTGTACCCTGACCCGAGACAAATATTTGCAGATCTTACAAACATTTCTCCCGCGGCAGGAACCGAAGCCGCAAGCATCTGCGTCTCAGGCGGGCCTTCGCCACAGAGGTCGTCAAAGGTCGATTATAATTGAGATTTTCCGAGCAATTTCTAAATTTTCAACTAAACAAATTCGCCGGAAAATTTTAATTTATAAATCCAGCAGCCATATACATGTATTAGAATATCTGTGGACATACTAAGGCATTACTTATTTCCATAGGTACCTACACAGTTTACATTGTAGGAAAAAACGATCACCCACGTATTATCTGTGCCCACGGTACATCGGTTAATTTTCAAAAACTTTTTTGTCGAAAGCAATTGAGGGTTGTATTATATGAGCAAAAGTCAAGGTAAAATCTAGAAAAACTACCATGAGTTGATGCTGTATGTGGTCAAGTTGAAGTTGATGTCAAGGTCGAGTACGAGGTCAAGGTCAAGACCGAGCTTGAGATCGAGTTCAAAAGACTAAGCTATAAAAACACTATAAAATAATTGAACCATTTTGGAGAAAAAATATTATCGACAAACTAAGTTTGAGGTCGAGGTCAGATGACTAAGTTATAAAAACACTATAAAAAATTGAACCGAATTTGAGAAAAATGATTACCGACAAACTAACAAACAAAAAAAATTCCCTAACGCGTTTTTAGAATCGCACTTGAAAGCATAATTTTCAATTCACTGTGAATTAGTCTATAACTCAGTGCCGACAAGGAATTATAGATGCTGGGAATATTCTCATAATATTCCCGCGTGTAATAGGCCCATTTTCATTCAGTGCCCGCGATTTTTCCGTTGAATTTTTTCCGCACTGACAAATGCAGAGTATTACCTGGCCAAGTGGATCAGAGTTAGTTATTCGTGGACCAAAAATTCAAAGCTGAATATTAAAAAAAAATCTTATCTTCTAAATTTTCTTGATGAATTTATAGGTTTGTATTTCTATATTTCTAAACTACTAATATTTAAACGCGAAAGTTTGTGAGGATGGATGTTTGTTACTCTTTCACGCAAAAACTACTGAATAGATTTTGATGAAACTTTACAGTAAAACATCAGAAAAACACAAGGGCTACTTTTTATCCGACAACCACGAGGGTAAAGCTGTGGGCAGAAGCTAGTATTATTATTATATAGGTAACACATTTAATATATTCATACGTCGCCTGTTCCATCAGTTTTGATAAATGTACCTGTGTATGGCAAATAATGAGACTCCTGGGCAGGTAGTACCAAAACAGTATCAAAAACATTTATTCTCAAAAGTAATCGTTGATTATACTTTCTATTGAAAAAAAAAAATCCACTTACTCTGAGAGTCCCGTTATCTTGTTGCACTCTGTATACTTAGTTATAATACTATTTGATACTGTATTATAAACGTGAAAGTTTGTGAGGATGTTTGTTCCTCTTTCACACAAAAACTACTGAACGGATTTTGATGAAACTTCACACTAATATAGCTTATATATCAGAATAACACATAGGCTACTTTTTATCCAGGTGCCACGTGGGCGAAGCCGTGGGCAGAAGCTAGTATTATAGTATATGGATTTAAGAATTTGTAGACAAAATAAGAAAAAAGTTAGCGAATAGATCAATATATACACACTTATGATATTAGTTAGCATTATTTTTACTTTCGTTAAAGATAATAGCAAAAACGGTCACATTTTTGTTCAGTCGCGCCATTCCGACCCACTGTGCAAAAAGCAGGTGTATAACAGCAATTTAGCGAACGTACGTACGATAAATTCGCACGCGTAACGCGATTTACTTGATTTAATACCGCTGTTTTGCGAAGTGAACGCTCGCTACGTTGTGAATGCGGTCATGTGTGGATGACATTATGATCAGCATTACGTTTATATCGTCGTGATGCGGGACAATTGACCACGTTTTAACGTTGTGTAACTGAGTTTTTTCATGCGTGAAATAAAATAACTATTCGTAGCAAAAAACTCTCAACTCTCAGACTGCGTCTCTCATTACAGAGAACGATAATGTCTTGTTTCTATGTATCGTGTTTTGTGTAACGGATGATCATCTATTATTCGTTGAAAAACTATGAAAAATGATACGTCATCCGTAAACGACTGGAATTACAATGTAGGCATGAGATGCTGAATCTAGGTGGTATTTCTTACAGTAATATTTTACCGACATAGGGAGCTCGTATACAATTTAATGTATTTGTGACGTCAGTTACTGAATAAACTTTATCTTATCTTATATGCGTTTGCCATAAATTTTTAGGAAGCACACATTTTTGTTTGCATGTTAGTCTGTTAACATTTATCTTTGAAACGTCTTATCCGATTGAAATGCGGTTCTTATCAATCGATTTGTTTGACTTTAAAGATTAAGGGTTTTGTTACCACTAACCACCTTTTGACGCTGAAATAGACGATGGAAAACAAGACGGTGGTTCCGACAAGTTGCAGCTTCGATGCATAAAAACAAAATTATTTATAGTACAAATAAAAACACATAAGATACCAAGGCGAACTTAATAGTAGGTACATAAGTAGCATTATTTTCTAGCTAACTTTTGTTTACAATACCTTTTTCAACAATAGTGACATTATATTGTCATAGTTAGGTATTTATAAGGTAGGTCGTGGAATGCTAACTACTTGTAAAACGCGGGCATGTTCCAAATGTAATGTTTGGGCGTGCCTCTGACTACCCCTACTTGGTATCCATAAATGTCTATTCGCTGAGTATGTATCAGAAGAGTTCCATCACGAGGAATACAGTCGTTAGCGTGTTTTATTTAGGTATGTAACTATCCACGTCTATCCATTTCTCATCGCACACTCTTTGTCCACACTCACTTTGTCTTCACTGTTTTCCTTCTGCAACACTGCTATCGTGAGGGAGGGGTGACCTCACTTCCTAGGTCCTATCTGAAATTCTGCGCTGCTTCGCCTTGGCGGAGCAGCAATAAGCTGAGGACCATTTCAACTCATACCTACCACTGCGGCATAGACTGCCCTCGTTAGCACTGGTTAGCACCCACGTATTATACTCTTCTGTAATTTACTGTGTTTTTTAATTGTTTGGCTTTCTTTTCATTTATACTTGTCTGTGCTGTATCGTATGTGTTGAATAAAAAACTATCTATCTAACTATCTATCTATGTATTAGGCTTTATATTGCTTGCTTGCTCGCAGCCTTGTTACACATCGGTGTGAGAGACAGCCACGAGTATTTTTTGCCTAATAAAAATGATATATGTCCCACTTACGCTGTTTTCGTTCTACATATTGAATTTAGAGCTCTCTTTTTATGTAGGTCTGGATTTTGTGATGGCCACTTCATCAAGCATGTCCCCTAGCTTTTTGCTCCCAGTTTTCACTTTCCAGTTTTTTCTTAATAAATTCCAGTAGATAGAGAGATAAAAAATGTATTTGTTACTACAGACACACACATACAATATACACTTTTATTAAATTTTTACAGTTTAAGATCATTTATTTCTCAAAAAGATTTACAATATAATCGCTTACTGAGAAATCACAATATTCTTATACTACTTAACAAGTAGGTACTAAGACGCATTTTAGATGCAGTGAGAGTAACATGCATGGCTAGGTAAGTAGGTAGGTAAGGGACCTACCTACACAAACAGAAAAAATAATAATTTAAAAAACACAGAACCAAATCTATCCTTCAATTTACATGCAAGTTAAGAAAAACATTGTGGGTAGTGAGAAAAAACAGCTGATAATAGCATTTCATACGATTTAAACATAAACAAACACTATAGGTATAAATAGTATTTCTTAAATAATAAATACTCATAGACAAACATATTCAAAAAGTAAGTACTTAAAAATTAGTTTGTGGTGGTAAATTTGTGTGTGTTGCAGCACAGCAAAAAGGCCATGGCTCAGTGATTTATTTTGCTTAAAAGCAAAAACACTGATTTTCAGTATTGGTTATGCAGGAGCGAAGCTGAGGATGCATCCACAACATGTTTTTTGGTTTTTACACGCAACATCAGGAATCAGGATACGTTTGACGAGATTCCTAGATAAATGGTTCTCTGTTACCATTTATCTACGAAACCGCTTATCTGATCTAAATACGGTTTTTTGCAATCGATTTGTATGACTTCAAGGATGGTTCTCAAAAAGGTTTTACCGCCACAAGTCTATAGGGGGCGCTGCAATAGACGATGGAAACATGTCAGCTGTTTTTAAATTCTACAAAAATTACTTATTCTTTTATCAAACCGTGCTGTGGTCTTTTTACTGATTTAAAGTCCAAGTATCTTCATATATACATTTATTCATAAAACTATGTACAAGGAGGTATACATGTACAAAATATACAGATGAAACAGCTAGTTATCCCATCACATTTTGTGGCTACTTACCTCATTAGGAGTCCAACCATCTTAGTTATATACTCAATTAATAAGTTGTTCGAAATGAATGATTTATTTATCTATAATTAATTATAATAATTTCGAAACCACTGAGCCGATTTTGGCCAGATAACTGTCACTATACAGAGTTTTGCACAGGTCATACAATTGTTTAAGTCACTGTAGAGTATCTTCAGATTTAACCAATTCTCATAATAAGAGGAGCTGGGTTAATGTCCCTCCAACGGGATATGTATTACGTTGAAGACCTCTTTGGCACAGTGGGCGAAGGTCCGCTTGAGACGCAGAAGGTTGCGGGTTCGATTCCTGTCACGGGACAAATGTTTGTAAGATCTGCAAATATTTGTCTCGGGTCTGGGTGTTTTCCTATGTATAATATGTATGTATTTACAAAAAAAAAAAACAAATAATAAATCACAGAGCAAACAAACGAAGATGTTGCTTCAACTGCGACAACGAACGATCTATGTATCTATCTGAACACTGTTGCAAACGATCTATAGATAGATAGGTCAACTAATCCAGGATCACTCAAAGTCAAAGTCAAAGTCAAGCGATCCCAAAATGTTGGCTGTATTGCCATGCTTAAACTTGCATGCGTTGCTAGTATCTTCAAGTGTCCCAAAATGTATCAAACTTTTTGGTCACCAAAAAACTCTTTTAAATTTAGATCGCTAAACGTGTTCTTTTTCAAGTTGTTCCGACTTGTATAATGTTATTAATATCATTCATTTTCATTTCAAAAATCCAGATTTAAAAGAATTTTAAATTTGGATTTTGAAAAATGGTCACTCAATTTATTATTAGTTTATTTTCATTCCATTCGGAATCAATAAAGAACCAATACACATTTCGGTAGTTATTCCAAAACGTTAGGTAACTCTTTCAGCAAAATAAACCCGTAAACATTTCTACTTTGTGAGAGAGATAAATATTAAATACCTAGCAGTAAAGGCAGAGCGCTGAATTTCGCCTTGTTCTGCGTCGTACCTGAATAAAGCGTTGCTCACATAGTTTCACATACCTAAGCGTAGTTTCACAAGTACATAGGTCGTCGGTAGATATGCCTTGAACATTGTAAATAGAGCTCCAGTATGCTGTAAAAGTATAGGTATTTTCTTTACTTAGTTCATATGTTATAACTGACTTTGTATATAGTTAATAATAATTTTAATAGGACTTGGACTTAGGACTTAAATTAACATGTTACCAACACTTTTAGGAACTCTGTGGCGCAGTGATCGAAGGCCGAGAAGAAGAAGGTTGCGGTTTCGATTTCCGCCGCGAGACAAATGTATACAAACATTTCTCATACAACATAAAATTTCAATCGAGGCCCTTCGCGTTTTTAAAATTCTTTCAGAGCGACTAGTCGAAGCGACGCGTGACCAGAGAGCTGGCTCTTATCTGGGACAACAAATTAGCATTGCCATTCAGAGTGGCAAAGCGGTCAGTATTTTGTGAACGCTTCCGTCTGGTAGTGATCTGGATCAGTTGAGCTATCTATATATTGTTTGCAATGGTCTTTAGATAGATAGCTGTTTCATCTGCATTTTTTGTATATACTTATTTGTACATAGTTGTATGAATAAAGGTATTTACAAAAAAGTATATAATGTTTACTTTTGGGGCTTTAGCATTATTTATGAAGGTGTGTGGAAATGTCCTACATTATTTATTAATTATTTTACAAATATACAAAAGTCCTTCAATTGGCGGTCTTATTATCACCATTTTCTATACTAAGAATAAAACGAAGTATTATCAAATCGTTGGTTGGTTTTTCTTACCTTCGATCCAGCTGGTCTCAACCTTGGAATTTCGACATTAATTGGCATTGACTACTTTCACCATGGATCTAGTTGACGCTGGATCCTAATTTGTAATGTAATATAAAGTAAGAATATTGTTGTTTATTGCTTGGTGTGGTGCATTGTTTGTGAATGTTGACCAAACATTTAAAGCTCGAACTACAAGAAGGCAGAGTAGGCAGAGGCAAGTCTGAACTTTACATGTGTACACGCCCACGTTTAGCAAGGAGTAAGGATTCCACGTTGTGACGCCAACCCTATCGCCGCATATTTGAACACTAAAATTAATAACGTGGGGTAAAAAATATTCTTAAATTCAGTTTGTAAGTAATTTTCCTAAATTTTTTTTGCAGATATTTCCCGCAGATTTTCAGAAATCAGAACACATTACAGTACGAACCAAACTCCCCATAGATCCGGATAAACCTGATGAAAACGCATCCGTTCCGGCGGACGTGTCGGCTTAAAGCTTGCACTGCTGTGGTAGCGAAGCTAAACTATAAAAAGTGTAAAGTATGCACGGCGACAAAAGTGGATCAACTGTTAAAAATCTGTTGACGACCTCTGTGGCGCAGTGGGCGAAGGCTCGCCTGAGACGCAGAAGGTTGCGGGTTCCATTGTATCTGCAAATATTTGTCTCGGGTCTGGGTTTTTTCTATGTATAATATGTATGTATTTACAAAAAAAATGTTTTAAGTATCAGTATCAGTAGTATCAGTCATGTAGTTCCCATAATATAAGCTCTGCTTAGTTTGGGGCTAGATGATGCTGTGTAAAAATGTCCTGTTTTTTTATTTTTATTAAAATCATATTGAAAAACGGGAATTTTCACGTACCATACTATCGTTGAAGGCACCGACTAAGTTTTGACTTATTCCGAGAGTCTTCATTAGGGCACAGATATTAGAGTGAGTGATTGTGACGCTCTCCCTCCACCATGCGTGGTGCACTCGTTTTACAATACGAATGATCAATTTCATGATATATTTGGATTAAAACTGTTTAAATGTTTACTAATATGTACTGACTTTGAAATATGTATTTATGGGACTCGCTGACTTTTGTACTGTATGCTAGGTCACAAGTATATACAAAATATATATATTTACACCTAACAGGCACATACAAATTATCGCGAAAGATATATTTCTTGAAATCAGCTCTTCAATCAATTTAGAAAATATTAATGAGTATCTTTTATTTAAGTAGGTAATTACTTGATTCATATGTTCTACGTATTCTTCAAGATCATTTTATTTGTATTTATGGCTGTCGTTCTCAAATCTTTCACACTGCGCGTATTTCCGCATAGAATAAGAGTGACGTATTTTCAATTCACCTGTTCATTTATTTATTTGCTTTTTGTCGCTGACTGTATCGTACTGTCCATCTAAATCAAGCATATCTCAGCTATCAGTGGTCCACAGTCCCAAATCTAAATGTAATACCAACCAGTACCTACTTCACATCAGTGCTGTTCCATTTATTGGATTTCTATGGCTTATGTACTGTCTTATGTATACATCCGACACATACCTAGATTAATGATAAGTAAATGGGTACACAGTGAGCAGTAACCATTTTAGATACTCAAAAATGAACCGAACGAATGAACAAACAGTGTAGGCAGGCCCTCACCCAAAGGACTTCCAATATTCAGATGATGATCTGATGCGGATGACTTAACTTATGGAGTGAACATAGGCTATATATCACCTATTAATATTAATGGGATTTTCGTGAAGACATATTTTGCAATGTTAGTCAACGAAACAACGGTCAAGCGAATATGTTTCAAAGAATACAGAACGGCTCGATTTCAGGCAATGCCGTTCCGGTTGCGGGCCAGTAGGTATGTGTGAAATGAGATAATGACATTGATACCTCAGCTTTACCTTCCATAAAACAATGTAAATAGTATTACATCATTTATTACGTGAGCAATAAAATGTAGCAGAAAACGGTTCATCTGAGTTTTGCCTCAAAACATGTGATAACATAATTTCGGCCTGCCCTTCGTAAATGCCCTTCGGCCTTTTCTTTTAATACAACGTATTATTACAATGGAGGAGTGCCATCAAATTTTCATGTGTCCTTATGACACAGTGAAGAAACGTTACAGTAGGTTCTAGAATTAAAAAAAAATGTATTTGTTGGGATGGTTTGGGCATATAGAAAGGATGGATGAAAGAAGATTAACAAAACAAGTATACAAGGCGAGCGTGAATGGTATACTTGGAAGAGGAAGGCCTCGGCGAACGTACTCTGACCAAATTGGAGATATTCTAGAGAAAGTCCAGCTCAGAAGTACACTAAACCGCCGAGCTCGTATGAAGAGTTTGATGACGATGAATGAAGCGATCTTTTGCTTCATTCATCGTCATCAAACTCTTATGCCAGGATCGTAGCAAGTGGAAATCCTTGGTCTCTGCCTACCCCTCCGGGAAACAGGCATGACTATATGTATGTATGTATGTATTTGTTATTACATTGGCAATTTGTGTTCGTGAGCGCAGCTCAGTGTTGCGAATGCGGTCTGTGCGCTTCATTCCAAGAATGCTGCGATCCATTTTACGTTGGCAAACCTTGAATTTTTGAATATTGGTCAAAGACCAGGGGCCTAACCATGAGGTCTTATAGCGATTCAGTTTAGGCAAAAATGTCAAATCCCGCTTTGCGAATGACAAAGCTTTAACTACGCCATAGCGTCCTCAATCGCAAAGCAGAAAGTGACACTTTTGCCTAAACTGAATCGCTATAAGACTTCATGGTTAGGCCCCAGGTCTTTGTACCATACGGCAGAACGGGAGGATGTACACTCCGAGCTCGATATATTGACGTAAATATTGTAGGAGGCGCCCCGGGCGCTTTTATAAATGAATTGCATGAACTAATATTCTGGTTAGGAGCAGAAAAACAATGCGCGCCCAGGGTTTCTATAATTAGTATCTAAACGAGCGTGCCATGGTACGGAAGAGCTCAGTTCTTCGTGCTAACTGGCTACCCATCCAAATGAATTAGCAGAAGGTCAGCTGCTGTGGAATATTACCTAATTCTTTATTCTTTATTTAAGACAAAATCTTACATATAGGACATGTACAAAGGCGAGATTAACCGTAACAAGAGCTTAACCTAATGTACTTGATTAAAAAAGGAATCATACAATGTTATATATGACGACCTCTGTAGCGCAGTGGGCGAAGGCCCACCTGAGACGCAGAATGTTGCGGGTTCGATTCCCGCCGCGGGACAAATGTTTGTATCTGCAAATATTTATCTCGGATCTGGGTTTTTACTTTGTATAATATGTATGAATTTACAAAAATAAATTGTATATAAGTAGTATATGAGTCGTGTAGTTCCCATAATACATGCTCTGCTTAGTTTGCGGCTAGATGATGCTGTGTGAAAATGTTTAGCATTATTATTATTTTTATATAAAAAGCAGCAAAATACGAACACGTAAGTACAATTAAAATTAAAATAAATATTATTACATAAAACAGAAACTTATTTATTATACCTCTATATAGGTACCTATGGTGACTGGGACAAAAACAGGTCTAAGTACTTAAAATTGAAGTTTCCATCATTGTTAAGACCGCCCATTGTACTCCCGCAATTAGCTTGTAATTTGCTCTGTTTGAATTTATAAGCAACATATTATGTGGTGTATAATAAATAGTTATTTATCTATCTATCTATTGTCTAAGACAATGCTCGGACGCTTAAACGGCTAGATTCTATTGCTGAAAGACACGCATCTCAAGGTGTCCTACTGTGTTCTGTACACTGCGCCACATCTCGTCCAGTCGTTGTCAGCCAATAGGTTCATTCTGTCGACGCACCTTCACTTTTACGACGTAAATAATGTGTTCCTATCACGACTCCTTAGATCAGGAGGCAACAACCAATCCTTCTACTTATTCAATTCAAACTAGTTGCTAGGTATCTTGTAAATTAACCCCTTAGAGCACTGTTTTTCAAGTTGGCGATAACGCCACCTTGTGGGGGCTGGAGACCTTCAGGGAGGCGGTAGAAGACTCTAGAAAATATTGAGGTCTCTAAGGTGGTCTAGAAGGGAAAGCATTGGTAATTATGTTTAAAGACTTTGGGGGCGCTGGATTTTTTTTATTCTCAAATTAGGAGGTGGGAAAAATAAGTTTGAAAACAAGTGCCTTAGAGGGTTAAAACATATTCTTTTCGTCATGATCTAGAAAAATACTTTTGAGAGGCCACCCGATGGACCAATCATATCTTAAAGGTTGCGGGAAAGTAGCCCAAGATCGTTCGTTATGGCACTCTTTACAGGAGGCCTTTCTTCTTCCTTCTAAAGATAGTTGTAGATCCATAAGTAAGCTTTTAAATCCTTATCTAGCTCTTTGTCTACTGTAGGCAAAAATACATGACTCTTATTACATAACTACTCAGGTATATATTCTAAGAATGTGTTACTCAGAGCTCAGACGGTGCCCCCTAGAGGATTTATCCAGTTTTTACCCGATCTTCAAACAGACTAAGTAGGTTGGTTGTCAAAATTCTAGGTCATAAGAGCTTACAGATGGGCTTGTACCGTGGTCTGGGACCGTGCAACTTACCGCCGAGTACTGAAACGCTGCTTTACGTGTATGACCTAAAGACGATTAGTTCGCAGAGCCGATAACCGCTGAGAAATAAACTTGAATTGAGCCCACTAATTGGACCGGCTGACATTTCAAAAGTTGCGGGAGGTTGGTGGTAGGAGGTATCTTACTCGTACAAACGCATGTCATGGTCCATGGTTTACTTTGGGGGAGGTTATGCCCAGCAGTAGACTTCTACAGACTGTTGGTGATGATGATGTCGATGAAAGACGATTACAAAATTACCATCTTATACATTTTCTAGTATTGTAATAATGTTGTATTGTATAGCGCTATCTCTTTTAAATTCTACATAAGTCAAAGTCAAAATTCATTTATTTATTAAAATCACAAGGATCACATTGAAACGTCGGTTTTTATCTACTGCCTGTTCTTCCGCGACCAAGCCAGGAAAGAAAGGCAAAAAAATAAGGTTGGTTATTCTTTTTAATGATCCTTTTACAAAACAATAGGTTCGAGTTTGAGCATTTTCAATCCATAGAGTTTTTGTCATCTAAATAATAACCAATAATTTTTGTATATCTCTTGGGAGTTTGTAATAAAACCCTAAATCCTAAAGTTATAAACCTAAATCTTGAATCTTTGCAATGTAAACATACCTATATCAAAACAGTTTAATCAATCAGGTGCTTATCTAATCTTATGAAAATATTATGTATCAAAGAAATTTTTAGCGAGTCAAGAAATCAAAATATGGTCTGGGACCACGTTATAAGGCCGTGTGGAGAGCTTTATGGGAAAGCTCTCGGGAATTTCTTAGCTATGTGATGAAATGTGTTTCGTGAGTAAATAATCGTTATGTGGAAAATCTTTTTCCGAGCACACACCGTACTTTTTCGCTTGGTTCGTGATCCGATGGGACGTGATCAGTTTTGTTCGATCCATTCGAAAGCTTGTTCGAAAACTTGCTATATTTCTTATGAGGATGTCCATCCTCTGATCTATACTCAGTAGATCACTGAGTATGATACCAAATAAAGAGTAATCAGAGGCACGTCCAAACATTATATTTGGCACATGCCTTCGTTTGCAAGTAGTTTACTAACTACTGGTATCCTACTATATCCATATGTGATAGGATGTCATGTGGAATACTTTCCACGTGACATACTATCACTGCTTATTGAAACACTAACCGACGAAAATGCCTCAGAATTTTTTGGTCCTAGGATATGCCCTAGGACATCAGGACATAAGGATTCCGCATGATGTTTTCCTTCACCGTTTTGAGCACGTGTGTAATGTGTACATATCATTTAGGAGTGGAAAAATCCATTGGTGCACAGCTGGGTTGAACCTACAATCTCCGAATAGTCGGGTTAAAGGCCTTTAGGCCTTCAAAATAAATAATCCTGTCAAATAATACTATTTATCAAAGAAAGACGTAGTTTATCATAGTTAAGTCCCTGAGATTAAAACTATAATGGAAGATATCATAATTGTACGCTTTTGATAGATACATAACTCTAAAATAAATATTGACTGTACCACATAAGAAAAATAATATACAACTTGATACATAGCTCCAAAAAGATGCTCAAAATTGGCGGCTTTATCGCTAATAGTGATCTCTTTCAGGTGAGAAAAGAGTTTAACATGAGTTCACGGATGCCAAAATCTTAAGCCGTCCATAATTATATCATTTAATGTATTTGATAAAGCAAGTACTTTCTAATATCGGATAAAAAGTAGCCTATGTGTTATTCTGATGTATAAGCTATATTACTGTAAAGTTTCATCAAAATCTGTTCTGTAATTTTTGCGTGAAAGAGCAACAAACATCCATCCTCACAAACTTTAATGTTTATAATATTACTAGCTTCTGCCCACGGCTTCGCCCAAAGTATCCTATGTGTTATTCTGATGTATAAGCTATATTACTGTAAAGTTTCATCAAAATCCATTCAGTAATTTTTGCGTGAAAGAGGAACAAACCTCCCCACAAACTTTCACATATATAATATTAGTAGGATTATAGTAGGACAGTAGGATTGGAAACGAATTATGCTAGAGTTAAGAATGAGGCATGCTCTAAAACCAAAAGTTGCGTTCTGGTTTTTGCTGTTTTTTTATAGCTCTTCTTTTGTCTATTGTTAGAAAAAGGCTTGCTAGAGTTATCGTACGTAAACTGGACTAAAATATTATGTGACTGTCGAGTGTCATGTCATTACGCAATAACAGCAAAAAAAGTTTAAAAAAAGTACAACATTTAAACCACAGATAACAAAGATAAGCATATATTATATAGGTACTTAATCTGGGCTTTCGCGATACAGGCTAGACCTAGTGCGGGTCTCATCGTCAAATTTGTAATATATGTATGATATGTTCTATTTTTGGAAATAAAAGTATTTGTAAATTTGATGTTGTTATAGGTCCATTGGACCTATTTAACAAAGGCCATAAACAACAAGTACGCCATCCTCTCTTTTATTCATCTTAGTTTATCCCTTTGTTCTGATAAATTAGCTACACAATCAAGATTTAAATTTAAAAAGTTTACGAACTTGACAATTTTCCATTAATCTTCGAGTGAGAATTAATGGGAAGAAAATCTGCGCATAAACGTTGATTTTCTTTCGAAACTTTTAACACAACTTGAACATTTTGTTCCAGTAATATTCAATATCTGCTTCTGTCGCTGACTGTACAATCTAAAGCTATGTCCTCACTAAATATATACACACATAAGAGGTTGTTTGTTTGGGTGACTATTTTCGTTTATCTCCGAAACAGCTTATCGGATTGTAATGGAGTTTTGTGCAATCGAATTGCATGTGTTCAGGTTGGTTCTAGTCTGCAATACACAATAGAAATCCGTCCGTTCATTTTGTTGGTGAACTCAAGGCTAAAGAGCTGAAACACGTTACTTGAAATGTCTTGACCTCTCTGCCAGGGATCGTAATAAGGTTATTGCTCTTTTATTGTTATTAAAAAAACATTATATGAATAAATAGATGACAGATTTTTGATTACTTATTAGCTTTTCCACGTATTTTGGACGTTCCTCTTCTAAGGATATAAACACATTAAGATACTTCAACGTCTGACATTTACATTTTAAACTATCTCCGTGCGTGTTGAACAGACAAACTGAAGTAATTGTCAATTAGTGTGACGTCACAACGCCAGAAAGCACGGCGCGCAGTAAACCTCTGCGTTGCGACGTGCGGTGACGCCTATTTTGAAGGTGCGGCGCCGCACCGCTTTTATGTGTGCCGGCCCTAAGGGCCAGATTTTTTTTAATGTTATTTCATGCAGACATGCTTACAGTCTACCCATCGCCTATAACAATTGACATTTGCAACACCTAGTGGATTGATCATGAGTTGCCTGTTCTGAATGACTCTTCCTTATTCATTAGGTACTAGCTTCTGCCCACGGCTTCGCCCGCGTGGTATCCGCATAATAAGTAGCCTAAGTTTTATTCTGATGTATAAGCTATATTACTGTAGAGTTTCATCAAAATCCGTTCAGTAGTTTTCGCGTGATAGAGGAACAAACATCCATCCTCACAAAATTTCTCGTTTATAATATTAGTAGGATATAGTAGGATTGTACACACAAATAAGCTCTTACAAAAAGGCAGAATGTAATGACGTGTACAAAGGCGAGCTTAACCCTAAAAATTAGTTTTCTTCCAGCAAACCTTGAGCTAGAGTGAGATAATTATAGAGGAAGGATCGTGTACAGAAGAAAATTATGAAACAGAAAACTTAGGTACTTAAAACTATAAAAAATAACTATATACTATACATAATTTAGAGAGACAGATAGTACTCTTTATCTTTTCTAATGAAGACACCGACATTTGTCAAAATTCTTTGGGCATTACTAAAAATGTACATAAGTAGTATATCAGTCATGTAGTTCCCATATTACAAACTCTGCTTAGTTTGGGGCTGGATGATGCTGTGTGAAATATGTCCAGCATTATTTATTATTTATTTATTTATTGCTGACGCACTGCCTGCTATATGGGACTCTTTAAAAATTCTTTTTCTATCCTTTCAGATGCGGACCAAAATAAAAATGCAAAACCTGTATATCAGGCTATATAGCGAGGGCACGTCGCAAGCCGAAGCTATTTCATCCGCGGGAATTGTCTCTCGTAAAAACCTGCGAAATACCCTCACACATGTCAAGCCTTCAGTTAAGCGCTGTCACATTGTCACACGAGACATAATAAACACGCTAACTACTGTACTCCCCATGATGGACAACCACAGATACTCAGTGTCACGTCCAACTATTATTTTTTTACACACCTGCGATTTGTAAATATTTAGTACTAGCTTCTGCCCACGGCTTCGCCCGCGTAGTAGCCCAATAAAAAGTAGCCTATGTGTTATTCTGATGTATAAGCAATATTACTGTAAAGTTTCACCAAAATCCGTTCAGTAATTTTTGCGTGAAAGAGGAACAAATATCCATCCTCACAAACTTTCGCTTTTATAATACTAGCTTCTGCCCACGGCTTCGCTCGCATGGTACCCAGATAAAAAGTAGCCTATGTGTTATTCTGATGTATAAGCTATATTACTGTAAAGTTTCATCAAAATCCGTTCAGTAGTTTTTGCGTGAAAGAGTAACAAACATCCATCCTCACAAATTTTCGCTTATAATATTAGTAGGATAATGGGAGTGGTACTATTCATATTGTAAAAACGGGAATTTTCACGTACTGCACTATCGGTGAAGGCACCGACTAAGTTTCGACTCATTCCGAGAGTCTTCATCAGGGTGAGTGGTTGCGACTTTCTCCTTCCGCGTCGCGCCGTGCACTCTAGTGAGTGTTGGGAGTGGTACTGTTGGATGGGAAAGGTCCTATCCTTTTTTTATCTAAGCTCGTGCGACGGCTTTCTAAATCCTTAACCACGACATTTTTCACGTACCTACTGTACGCAATTTTTTTTTTTAATATGAATAATTAAATAAAATCCCCATTGATATTCTCGTAGCATTGCTGATGCGCAGTTAAAATTCCTACCTGTGGGTAACAGTAAGGAATTGCGGATAATCGTAAAAACTAACGATATTTCTGATTTCTCGTGGTATCATGGAAACAAGGTTAACCTCCAAACGACCTCATGAAAATAAGTCTTAGGTCGCGGTTTTACGTTAGTTTTAGTTTGCGCATTACGCGAGGGTCGCCGGAGACCCCAAGGGCTACCATCTCGAGAACCAACCATAAGAAAGGGTTGATAGAAATCGTTTGTATCTTTGATTTAAGTTTTTGTCTGTGGTGTGAATTTATCACAAGAACTAGCTTCTGTCCACGGCTTTGCCCGTGTGGTACCCGGATAAAAATTAGTCTATATGTTATTCTTATGTATAAGCTATATTACTGTAAAGTTTCATCAAAATACGTTTAGTAGTTTTTGCGTGAAAGAGTAACAAACATCCATCCTCACAAACTTTCGCGTTTATAATATTAGTGACTTTCTTTTCTTAGGCACTTGGCACTACTAGTAGAGTGAAGGGAAGCGTCGAAGCTACGCGTGATCAGAGAGCTAGCTCTTATCTGGGTCAACGCATTAGCATTGCCATTCAGCGTGGCAATGCGGCCAGTATTTTGCGATTGCTTGTCTGGTAGTGATCTGGATCAGTTGAGCTATGGTGTTTTCTATGCATAATTTGTATGTATTTACAAAAAAAGTATATGATTAGTATATCAGTCATTTAGTTCCCATAATACAAGCTCTGCTTAGTTTGGGGCTAGATGATGCTGTGTGAAAAAATGTCCAGCATTAAATGTAATTGTTGAGTGTTGTTTAAACAACACTCTCGTAATAGTTTCAAAATTATTGTTAAATAAAAATCCTACAATTTCGTTGCCACTGTTTTAGATTTAAGTATCTAAGTAGATAAGTACCTATACGTTTACCCTCATATTGATAATCGCTTGCTATCTTATCAGGTTGCTAACTTTAGCCCTGTCCTTTTCTAACACTAAACAAAGGATAGAGGTAGCCAATTTTAAGCACGCTGCTAAAGATATAGTTATTTATTATGAATAAGAGTTTTTTTTAATAATAATAATTTATTCCAAAAACTATCGTGAACTTGACTATTCATATTGTACGCGTCAGTGCACGGCGCGACGCGGAAGGAGAAAGTCGCAACCACTCACCCTGATGAAGACTCTCGGAATGAGTCGAAACTTAGTCGGTGCCTTCACCGATAGTGCAGTACGTGAAAATTCCCGTTTTTACAATATGAATAATCATTTATTTGACGAACAACAACTAAACATTTCAAACACCATTACGCTACATGAGGTAAGTACATTCCAAGTTTGGTCTCCGAGGAAAAAATAATAAGTTTAATAAAATATTATTTGGTACCTACCATTGAAATATTTATGAAACAACAAATTTTTATGTAAAATGTGAAATGGGTACAAATTGATATGGTAAGTCTCAGATGCCTAGGTTAGTTGGGATCATTCCCACCAATGCCAAATCCATTGTTCTCCAAATTATAAACTCCATACTGGTTCCCAAGCAATCCCATGCCATTTTTAATATAAAAATAAAGTCGTTTTCTTTCCTAGTCAATGCCAATTTAGGTAGGTTGGTAGGTACAGTTAACAGAAAAAGCTTAAGACTATATTTTTTCGTTTTCCTACCATTATATGAGTAGGTACTCTATCTACATATTCTTTCACTGTATTTTTGTAAATCTCATTATTTTTGTAAATCATTATCTTTTCAATGTTTGCCCCGAATAAACGTTAGTTCCATTCTATTATAAAAACACTTAACACTAGAGCTGCCGACGTCGAAGGTAAAATTGTTTGGTAGAATCATAAAATTTACACCAAAATCGCTTACCTTCAGAACGGTTATAATGGTAAGTCAACACAATTACCTAAAAAGCGTCCATCTCCAATATTAGTTCGCACATCGCCGCTGTCTGAAATCGGCTTATACGGCGTTAAATTCTGTTTGAAAGTCAATATACAGGAGCTTGTTGTGCCTAAAAACGTGAATGAATGAATGAATGAAAGTACTTATAATGTACACCACAAAAAAATAACATCTTATTCTTAAAATGTCAGATTATATCAGGCATGAAAGAAAGTGAACGCAGTAGAGATGAGAGCTTTGAGAAGTACGTGTGGTCACGGATATTATGATACAAGGTGTGGTGTTACTTTGAATGGATAGCAGTTCGGAGTGAATGAACATGTAGTAACGAGAGTTGAGAAAGGTATGTTGAGATGGTTTGCGCATATAGAAAGGATGGACGAAAGAAGATTAACAAAGCAAGTATACAAGGCGAGCGTGAATGGGATAGTTGGAAGAGGAAGGCCTCGGCGAACGTATTCTGACCAAATAGCAGACATTCTAGGGAAAGGCTAGGTCAGAAATACACTAAACCGCCGAGCGTTTATGAAGTATTTTATGAGGATGAATGAAGCGAAAGAGGTATGCCAGGATCGGAGGAAGTGGAAATCCTTGGTCTCTGCCTACGCCTTCGGGGAACAGGTGTGACTATATGTATATATGACATAACCTTATATTTTACGTACATTCATTTTTGAATAAATAATAATAGGCACTTATTTGTATTAAGTGCAAAAACAGTAATTAAATTGCGTCTACAGTTTTAACCCTCGTATTCACCTCGAGTTGTCTCGTCTTAACCTCGCTTTTGTGTATTAGTATTTTTGTGTACAAAATGTCCTCCTCTCTTCTGCTCGAGTGCAGGATATCCTCGACTGAGTGAAACAATTCAACTGTCATCTCAAGGTATTTTACGATTTACCTAAATCATTCCTCAGAGGTAATATTTTTGACTTTTCACAACAACCATAGACACAGAAGTTCTGCAGGATTGATATAAATTCTCTCGAAGTAATAACGACGTAAATACTTCACTTCAACTCGAATCAGTTATGTACAAATTTGAAGACGCTACTGAGAACATATATTTTTTGACAATATATTTAGATTTTTTTAACACAGCACACATAATGCATACCAACTTAATGTATCTGTTAATCTTACGTTATTTATAAATGGTATCCCAAGTGTTTTATAAGTTATACTTACTTAGATCCTCTAACAAAAACAATTATTTGTTTTTGACAATTTAGATGAACAAAAACATTTTGACTAATCTGTGTATAGTGTAATAAAAATAAACTTTTACGTTACTTTCACTTCACGCCACAGTCAAGTTGGAGTGAAGGAATATTTTGAGAAATGTTCAATAATACGGAGGGTAAGTCCCCGTATGTTTCCAACCAAATGACGAATACGCTAGTTGGCAACTCGTAAATTTCTCAGTCGCCCGACTGAATGAATTGTAACCTATAATTTACTGCGCCGACTGTACCCGATCGGGCGCTCTAGATATATTACACTGATAGACCAACGGGGCTAATTCGGGAACTAAGAAGCTAGGATTCCCTTTGTTTTATGAGGAAATGCGGAAAGAATTATATTCTAGTGGACCTTTTTTATCAAAGAATACCGCACTCATTTTTTTAATAAACTCGTATAATAAACTTAATTTATGGTTATGGTCTATATCGACCATAAATTAAAAAAAAAAATAGCGTTTGCATTATTGGAAAACTCCCGATGTGATCCCCATCGATTGAAGCTCCCCCTAGTGTCTTCACTTATCTAATAATCATCCTTGAAGACATACCTACAAATCGATGTTTAGCGAACAAACAACCTCTCATGATTATTGAGGTTACCAAGTAGGGCGTAGTCAGAGCCACATCCAAACATTATATTTGACGCAATTCCCACCTTCTGCATAGTAGTTATCATTCCGTGTGTAAGGTTGTAAGGCTATCGCCGTTTATTGGAACACTAACCGATGCCTTCGAACATTTTGGTATAAGTCCAAATGGATATTTAATATAAAAAAAAATACAGGACTTTTTCACACCATGATCTAGCCCCAAACTAAGCAGAGCTTGTATTATGGGAACTACATGATTTTTTTTTGTAAATACACATACATAGAAAAACCCCAGATCCGAGACAAATATATGCAGATACAAACATTTGTCCCGCGGCGGGGATCAAACCCGCAACATTCTGCGTCTCAGGCGAGCCTTCGCCCACTGCGCCACAGAGGTTGTCAATAGTCAGAGATCGTCGTACGGAGGGTGAGAACGTGGTAATGCGCAATTTTTTTTTAATTGAATAATTTGGTGCACAACTGGGTTCGAACCAACAACCTTTGAATTGTTAGTTAGGGTTCAGTCCTATAGGCATCTACTAGGATCCTAGACCTACAAGACTCTGTAGAATTGTAATGTATAACAATGAAAGGTAGCCTAGGGAATGCATTCAGCTGATTTTGATGAAATGAAAACTTTAGCTTGCGAGGTACAACTACGTATCGCCAATGGAAATCCAACAAATATAAAAAAAAAAAACTTTACCCACGGCTTCGCCCGCGTGGTGCCCGGATAAAAAGTAGCCTATATGTTATTCTGATGTATAAGCTATATTACTGTAAAGTTTCATCAAAATCCGTTCGGTAGTTTTTGCGTGAAAGCGTAACAAACATAAACTTTCATGTTAATAATATTATTAGTAGGACTAGCTTCTGCCTACGGCTTCGCCCACGTAGTATCTGGATTAAAAGTAATCTATGTGTTATTCTGATGTATAAGCTATATTACTGTAAAGTTTCAATAAAATCCGTTCAGAAGTTTTTGTGTGAAAGAGTAACAAACATCCATCCTCACAAACTTTCGCGTTTAAAATATTAGTAAGACGGATAGGATAGGATATATTTATTTGCTTCTAAATAGAAAGTTAAAGATTTTATTAGACACTTATGCCGCCATACATAACACCATTGAATTGGCTAAGTATTGGCAAAAAATATAATCTTAAAAATCTAAGCCATTATCGACAAGAAGTCACTATCTTATGTCTGTGATGCCGTCCATCTGTAGACACTCAAAAAATCTGCCATCGAATAGTACTTGATAGCAATGTATTGCCATAACTAAAAACATACATGGAATAGGCCCTTCCCTTTCAGGTGAGAACTGATATCGCACCAATTTTAATTACGTACACTTCAAACAATGGAACAGGTATACCCGTGGAGACGCATCGCATTTTTTTTTTAATTTATGAAATATTATGGGCATCTAATAAATGACGATACAGTAGGAATATTGACTCAAAAACGCCGTAATACAGTCGCGATTCTGTATCGCGACGCACGGAAGAATGATGTCGGTAGCCTTTTTTTTATCGATACAACGTGACTGTATCGCTATTTCAATGCTTTTGTTGCGCGTTATAAATAGATTAGAATAGAATAGAATAGAATAGAATAGAATAGAATAGAATAGAATAGAATAGAATAGAATATAATAGAATAGAATAGAAATTAAAATCCAAAATATTCACAAATACATACATATACATATATAGGTAAATACATACATATTATACAAAGAAAAACACCCAGACCTGAGACAAACATTTGCAGACCTTACAAACATTTGTCTCAGGAATCGCAATCTTCTGACACAGAGCCGCGATCTTCTGCGTCTCGGGCGGGCTTTCAGCCACTGCGCCACAGAGGTCGTCAACTTCTGTGGCGCAAACTAAATGAATAACTCCGTAACAAAAACATCGTAAAAAACACCTACTCTATAGAAGTCGTGAGTCAAATATCTCCTCGATGCCGTAATTCAGAATCCAATGAGCTCAATAAAACGCCTTCAATCCACTGGCTCTTCGCCAGCAAAGTCCACCTCTAATTACTATCCCAGAAATTATAATATTAAATACATTTCTATTTGATTATCAGATATATCATGGCTATACATGTTCACTTGTGACTAGCCACTTGAACTCAACAAAAAAAAAAGAATATTAAAATTAAATCCTAAAAAAAAAATCTTGCTGTAAGGATAATGAAGAAACTATTGCTAGATCTATTGCTCTATTTCTATTGCTAGAAAAATGAATACCCGACCTACCAAAATAAATACAAATTAGCGATCTTCTAGCATGCTAAGTACTAACAAACGAGATACTAGCAGCTGTCAATGCTAATTAAATAGCTAATTATTTTAATATATTTGGCTATAAATTATGTCATTTTTTTATGAATACTTCTACTTCAGTTAATGTTATTGGTGTATGTACCTAACATTTTTATTAAAATACATATATAAATAAATACAAATACCACAAGTGACTTACTAGCAAATACGTAAGTAATCTGTTTCCAGTGCCTGTATCTGGCAAGCGCGCTTCTCTTCCTGTTTCCTCACAAGGGTTATTGGTATGAAATAAAAAGGGGAAAAAACAAACGGCGTGCGATCTTCTAGCATGCTAAGTGTCAGCAAACGTAGGTAATCTGATTCCAGTACCTGTAGCTGGCAGGCGTGCTTCTCTTCCCGTTTCCTCACAAGGGTTATTGGTATGAAATAAAAAGGGGGAAAAACAAACGGCGTGCGATCTTCTAGCATGCTAAGTACCAGCAAACGTAGGTAATCTGATTCAGTGCCTGTAGCTGGCAGGCGCGCTTCTCTTCCCGTTTCCTGACAAGGGTTATTGGTATGAAATAAAAAGGGGGAAAAACAAACGGTGTGCGATCTTCTAGCATGCTAAGTACCAGCAAACGTAGGTAATCTGATTCAGTGCCTGTAGCTGGCAGGCGCGCTTCTCTTCCCGTTTCCTGACAAGGGTTATTGGTATGAAATAAAAAGGGGGAAAAACAAACGGTGTGCGATCTTCTAGCATGCTAAGTACTAGCAAATGTAGGTAATCTGATTCCAGTACCTGTAGCTGGCAGGCGAGCTTCTTTTCCCGTTTCCTCACAAGGGTTATTGGTATGAAATAAAAAGGGGAAAAATAAACGGCGTGCGATCTTCTAGCATGCTAAGTGTCAGCAAACGTAGGTAATCTGATTCCAGTACCTATAGCTGGCAGGCGCGCTTCTCTTCCCGTTTCCTCACAAGGGTTAAGGAAATAAAAAAGGGGAAAAACAAACGACGTGCGATCTTCTAGCATGCTAAGTACCAGCAAACGAGATACTTCGACACCTGCAAGGAAAATCATTGTAACTCAATTTTTAGCCAAATTGAGTTACAATCATATTCTAGCCGTGCGTTTGAAGCCCAATTTTTTAATCTGATACTCGTATCTCTATCCCTTCTGGTTATTGATTTAGAATGTGGAAAAACATCGTAAGTAATGACTCACAGAAGTTAACAAAATGGTATCTGAAGTTACGCAAAATAATTTTGCCCATTAATAATAAAATAACAGTAAAACAATTGCAACTCAATATACATTTATTTTCTTCGTCTGTTTGAAACAATTCTTGATAGATCTATAATTGTAACAAGAGTTACAATGTTTTCATATCCAAATATTTCTTCTAAAAGTAAGTCTAATGATGTTAACTTGAGTTACAATTATTTTCTTCGTAATAGTCCGCATGTTTAGTTTAAAATCACACTCAATAATTTGACATACAATGTTATTACGCGGGACTCCCCCCGCACGTGCTATCCCTTGTTCTTGTTGCGACTTGTTTGATTGAGTACTTTGCTGTTTGAACTGTTGCATCCCACTGTTTTTTTGTGAAAAAGTGTATTTTTATGTGATAAATGATATTAATAGATGTTGAAAATGAGTCGTCGTAGTAGGATAATAGAGTTAGCCTTAGCTAAAAGTGAAATAACTGAACCAACGGACGCCAATACAGGTATTTCGTGTTTAAGTATTATGTTTGGTACCTACATACCTTGTTTATGCCTGTAATACAATTTATTTGAAACAATTATTGCTATCATACTACGTAAAGTGTGATGTTTTTTTTAGATGAAAAGCCTTTGTTAAGTGATGATGCCGAAAATAGTTGCAAGAAAGTTGGACCACCACCGGCAGTTTTTATGGAGACAGGTGCGTAAAAAGAAATTTACTTATGATTCCTAAGTATTTAACCTAACTTCTAAACTCATTTTTTTAATTTTACTAACTCATTAATATTTTCATAGGAAATAAGTATTTGTTTAAAACGCTTATTATTATCTAACGAAAATGAATCTTCTTGTTTTAGGAAACGATTTGCTAAGTTTTAAATACCATCTCCGACAGCGCAGTCCGATAAAAAAGCCGGATTTTCAAGATGAAACAGTCACCGTTGAAACTGAGGAAATAATATACTCACCAATCGTTTCGGAGTATTTACCTCCGGAAGATAAAGGTACCTATTTTTATTACTCGATTAAAACATTTTATTACTTCTTTTCCAATTAAAACCGCAGAAAACCGAATAGTACTGATGTACCTGAACTTTGTTTTGTGCTAAGCATGAGTTATGCTTTAAAAATACCTAACTTAAGAACGCGCATTTTGTAAAAAGTATAGTAATAGAATTTTACGTACATAGGGCACATTTTGAAGAAACTGGCATAGAGAAATCATGTCAATAGATCGCAAGGTTGCGGAGATCCTAACAAACAGAACAATTATGCGTGAAACAGTGCACTTTCTTTTTATTTTCGTTATTTTTTGTATTTTCACATTAGAAATTTATGTAGATTTGTATGTAAATTTGTGTACGGAAATTCGCGCTTATTACCATGGGGATGCCATGGTAAAAAGTGCGAATTATCGTGAGCCGTGAGTACTGAGATCTTAGGCCTAGGTTGACACCCAAACCCATTCGGTTCGCCCCTTAATGACAAAATCTAGTTAATTAATGCAATTTAAATTTATTTTTCAGCTTCTGTTTCAACACCTGACGCCGATACGGAATCACTCAATGAACAGTTACTCGACCAAAGTTCTGCTGATGACTGCAATAAAGAACAAATTATCGAGGCTACGGAAACTATCAATTGCTGTGAAAATCGTAAGTACACATCATTTAAATTTTCCTACTATTATTCCTTCCTAACACGCATAGGCAATTCTAAAATTATAAATTGGAGGTAGGTATTGATAGGTAGGTAATTTTTTTACATAACATTTTGTTTTCATATTACAGGCCAAAACATAGAACACAATGACATCATAGCGACTGGATTTCAAACAGACGAAGAACTACCAGCAGACTGCATTGAATCTCTAACTACAGACAATATAGAATCAGACGCATCACTTGCCAATACCAATCAAAAGAAGAATTATCCAAAGAAAGTTAATGCAGGAAGGAAGAGAGTATTAAATAAAGAAAACTGGAAGAATTCTATAGCTAAGAAGAAGAAAAATTTAGGTCAAGAGTTTGTAAACAAGCTAGGTCGTTTAATTCCCAAAAAAGAAATGAAACCCAGTTGCGATGGTAATTGTTCACGTAAGTGTCGTGAGAAAATTACAGAAAATCAAAGATATTTTATATTTAAAGACTTTTGGGAGTTAGGCGACCATAACAAACAGATGGAATATGTGAGCAGATTTGTTAAAAGAGTTCCAAAAAAACAAGTTACTGCCAGCTCAATTGCTTCGAGTCGTCGTAAGTGTTCTCTTGAATATTATTTGTTTGTAGGGGAAGAAATACGTACCTGTAAGACAATGTTTCTGAACACCCTCTCGATAAGTGACATGTGGGTACAGACACTATTTAAAAAAATAGATAAATCTGCTACGGGATCTTTTTCCTATGACCAGAGAGGCACTCACAGGACGCGAAAGAATGCTATTCCAGACCAAGTCAAACAGTCTATTCGCGACCATATCTCACAAATGCCAGTGGTAGAATCACACTATGTTCGACAACGCTCATCAAAACTTTATCTCGATGAACAGCTAAACCTGCCAAAATTACATCAACTTTATCTGGAATGGATGAAAGAGGTTCGTTCGGATCAAGCTGAAATAGCAACAATACGACAATATAGAGAAGTATTTTGCACTGAATATAATATGGACTTCAATAAACCAAAAAAAGATCAATGTCCCCGTTGTGACATATTTAAAAATGCTGGTGGTAACGAAAAACTTAAGCTTGAATATGAACAAGCTATGCATATTGCCAATAAAAATGTTGTGAGGTTGTTAAAAGATACCGATAAGCAAAGAGCAAAGCAATCTAATGATGTTGTGACTGCTTGTTATGACTTACAAAAAATACTGAACACTCCACAATCTGAAGTTTCAGTTTTTTACTACAAAAGAAAACTTGCAGCCTATAATTTTACGATTTATGACATGGGTAAAAATAAAGGACACTGCTACTTTTGGGATGAAACGATAGGACGCAAGGGATCAAATGAAATAAGTAGTTTTGTGTTCGACTTCATTAAGAACAAGGTTCAAGAGGGGTTTACGGAGTTCAATTTTTATTCTGACAGCTGTGGCGGCCAAAATAAAAATAGAATTGTGTTCGCAATGTACGCATATGCGGCTAAAACGCTGAACATCACCATAAACCACCACTACTTCGAAGTTGGACATTCGCAGTCAGAAGGTGATGCAATGCATGCATTGATTGAGCGTAGGAAGAAAAACAAAGTGATATACATTCCCCAGCAGTGGGTAACTTTAATTAGATGCGCAAAATCTACCGGTGAACCATACGCTGTTACTGAAGTCAACCAAGACCTTATATTGGACTATAAGCAACTTATAGTGAATTACAATAATTGGGAAACCGATATAAATAATGAAAAGGTCTCATGGAGCAAAATTATGCACATTCGCTGTGCCAGGGATCAACCCAATATGTTAAGTTTCCAGTATGATTCATTGTGTGACCATGAGATGACTATAGATCTAGTTGGCCAAAGTGGGAAAAGAGCAACTCGTCGCAAATACAAGGCAGCTAACAATGAAGAGATGCCTCACACTATTCCGAGGGCCTATAATGCACCTTTACCCCTGACAGCAGCAAAATATAAAGATTTGATGACTTTGTGTAAAAGTAATTCTATTCCAGAAATGTACCGAGATTTTTTTTTGAACTTGCCGCATTTAAGTAGTTCACAACAGAAAGACAACTCCGATTCTGATTAATTGTTGTGTTTATGGAGACTGATTTTGAACTAAGTTGCTATTAAAAATTATTAGAATAAATGCATTGAGTTTTTCATTGAAATCGTAACTCTAAATAAAACAAAATAACATTTTTAGTATGGTATCTCAGACATACAATTTTTTCCTTTTAGAACGCAAGTTGATACTTACATTATTACATTGTATGTCTGAGTTACGATGTCAGTATGTGTAAAGTCACATTGTGGCACATCATCGTAACTCATAAATTAGCATGAAAAAGAGCAATTTGTCGTAAGATATATGTATAATATCTTAGATCAACCCTTAGTGATTCAAATTATCACAGTTATTTTACTTTAAGTCATAATAAAAACCTACAGGATTTTTTTGAAACTTTGACTGGCTCTCCTGTAAAGTTGCTAAAAATGAGTTACAATGATTTTCCTTGCAGGTGTCGACTTGCAGTTTCAAAAAACGACTTACAAGTAGCAATGTGTTAGAATGCCGGTAGCTGGCTTGCGCATGTTCCTTTTATTCTATGCAAGGGTTATTGGTATTCCTTTATTAATAATATGAAATAGAAAACAAAAAATAACAAACAGCATGTATGCTAAGTACAGGTGCTTAACTTATATATGCTAAGTACTAGAAAACGATACACTAGCACCACCTCGTCATTTATTTTTTAATTTAATTATTTCAATTTACAACAATAAGTTGTCTTGGACAACGGTCACAATTTTTTGGACAATGAGATTGATATTTTTTTGGGTTCATTTGTTTTTTTCTAATCTAGCTAATAAATAAAAATCAATTGCCGCATGTATGAAAGATTATCACCTGAGAACGGGCCGACTGATTTGGCAGTTTTTTTTTGTTGTGTTCGTAATAAATTGTCAGGACAATGTTTGTATGAAAGTTTTCTTTCGGAAAATCAACCGGAAAAAATCGTAAGTTTAGTATGACCCGTGGGTCGCTAGCAATAAACAAAAACAAAATAAAGACATACATATGAAACACAGTGTCCTCTAGTAAGGTTCAGTGAACCCACCCAGCCCTGTCTGCCACAGACAAAAAAAAACCTCTTATTTTAAAAGACGCTCTATCTGTAAATATAATAAATTGTTAAAACGGACCACTCGTTTATCTTTCTCCCGCTAGATGGCTCTATTACTAATATCCAACCATCCACGTTGGAACTGCGCCAAGCTATTGTGCGCTAATGACCGTCCAACAATGAGAGTTGTATAAAAACCATCTTCTATAAGTTCTGTATAATGGGGGTCTGTATTATGATAGAAGGTTTAATTTGATGACATCATTGGTAGTTCTTTCGTTCGTCTTAATAATATCACCCTTTTGTTATGTCACACCTGTGTCTAAAGCCGTTAATTATCGACCTAAATTAAACACCTATCAGTATTATTGGATTATCGGAATATATGAGAAGCTCTACTGAACACCCACCAAGCTATATACCTAACTTTATTTACAAAATAAATACTAGGTATTTGATATTAGTTCTTGTCCCCAGCTTTGCTCGTTTAGTAGATACCCGGATAAGAAATAGCCAGTGTTATTCCAGGGCATGGAAATGGTCGAAGACAAAATCAGTTCAGGACCCATAATCTATATTTATTTTTGTCTGTAAATAAAATGCCTCAATAATGTAACCACCAAACCCTTGTTTACGCTGAGCGAGTGAAATAAAAATCGAATTATTCATAAATATTTTATTTATTTAATATATTGTAATAAGTTTTACAACTTTTTTTATTTATTTTATTTTATTTATTCAGAATAAATACATTATGACTTCATTACAGGTTAATTTTTGAACCCTAAATCGATGATATATGTAAGAAGCTATATAATATACCTTTAATACTTGAATGGAAATAAAAAATACCTAATAAATATCCAAACCAACAGTCACATGCGTAGCATAGACCTGACCCCATGTTAAGATTCCCTGTGTCATGAGTATCAGAAACTGCGGGCACCGTGGTACCACAACGCCCAGACCCGAAACAATTATCTGCAGAACATTCTCATTCTCAGATCCCCAGAAGGGGATCGAACCAGCACCTCTTGCGTTACCGCCATCGATGACATCAAAATTTAATACAAAAATAATAATAAATTAATGCTCATCTGACACAATCCTTTAGCCACTCAAGTGGAGTCGCGTGTGTTAACTAGTTAACAGTACTCAACATGCAATTACTTGACCAACAATGCATAAACCCGTCCATGACGCAACTCGAGAGCCCTTCAGTCGGCTCAAACGTTTCATATAATTGTGAATGGTTCTATGTTGTGTAACAACATTCAAATATTAAATCGGCGCCGCAAAGAGTCCGTATATGTGTTTGCCGCAAGATAACAACATACACGTAACTAACAAAACACAAATGATAACAAAAAAATGAATAAAATTGCGATAAAATAATAACAGAACATAAAATGTATATGAGTAGTATATCAGTCATGTAGTCATGTAGTAGATCTGCTTAATTTGGAGCTAGATGATGCTGTGTGAAATGTCCAGCATTATTATTACATATATATATTGTTGATTTTGAATTTTACTCATTCGTAAAGCCTGTATTTTTACGACCATTTTGATACATAATTATAAGATAAAATACATACCTTTTCCTAGACAATCATCTCTTCCAAAAACCTCACTCATAAAAAATAACTGCATCCGACCACAGATAAAAATTCAATTGCATTTTTTCCAAAGATCTTGTTCACTGAGGCCAGGTTGCGTTCCAATGTCGGCATACATACTTTCAGCATGAAGTGAATCTATTTACACGTCAACGTCAGTTAATGCTTAAAATATGCCGTAAAACCGTAAAACGTTTAAAAACTACGCGCCAATGTTCCGCCATTTTTGACTGGTAGTTGTAGTTACCAGGGACGTATGTATAAGTGGATAAAAAAACATGTTTGTTTGTCTGTTATTATTTATTCCCCATAATTCGATAATCGACCACCATCCATGGTGAAAGCTAGTTTTTCCACTACTAGTTTTTGAATACGATAACATTTTTACGAAAATTTACAATTTTATTTCCATTTTCCGCCATAACGTCGACGAAGTGGTCTCAGTTTGTGTACAGAAACTTGTCATTAGGCATTAACTTAGGAGCTCTCGAAGTTTAGTTCAACTAAACAAATATTAAAAGAAAAGAAAAATAGAATGTAGTTTTTCATAATGAAGCAGCCAAGAATAAACTTAGTTTAGTTGTTACAACAAAGAATAAAAAATAACAGAAAATAAATAAAAGAGACACTTTAATATAGATAAAACAGATTTGCAGACATAATTCCTGGAAGAAAACTGTTGTTAGGGTTAAGCTTGTCTTTGTCATGTGTTTTTTGTCTGAATTCTCGTGCGTTAAATCCTACTAATATAATGAACTAGCTTCTATCCACGGCTTCGCCCGCGTGATAACCGGGTAAAAAGTAGCCTATGTGTTATTCTGATGTATAAGCTATATAACTGTAAAGTTTCATTGAAATCCGTTCAGCAGTTTTTGCGTGAAAGAGTAACAAACATCCATCCTCACAAACTTCCGCGTTTACCTCTATAATATTAGGAACTTCGAGTAACGAGAATGCAAGGCGGCCTTGGCACAGCTAGTACCAATGTATTATTTTCATTCAAAAACTCGTATCTCATTTCTACAAAACGACAAATTGAAAAGAGCATCGCAGCAGAAAATATAGAAAAATAATCCTCAGTTCCACAAAAGGTAAATACACTGTCTCAAACCGGTTCTGGGAACCGGATCAAAGTGGATAAAACCGGATAAGCTGTACAAAGGTATCCGGCGCCATAGCGATGAATAAGACACGGCTAGTTTTGAGTGACGGAGTTCTAATATTTATTATTCCAGGTTCAGGACCCTTGCACCCTGCCACGTGGAATGCTAACTGCTTGCAAAATACGTGGCATGTGTCAACCTGACACTGACTATTTATTATTTATTTATTTATATAGAAACGTCAAGTTAAAAACAACGTGAATTTAAAATTTGAAAGTTAATTTACGGCGGTTCCTTGCGCGCGTTCAAGCCTAGAATCAGGCAACAGACTCTGCTTGGTAATTTTTTTTGATGATCCTTCATTCAGCTTTAGTGTGGTGCCAATCGAACAAGGTGAACTCTTTTATATGTGAGCTTTAATTAAAATTTTCAATTTTAAAAATCCTTAAAAAAAATTGATACTGCCATACAAACTTTCACTCCACATTTCCCTTTGTCAAAGTCAAAGTCAAAGTCAAAGTCAAAATTCATTTATTCAATAAAATCACAAGGACCACTATGAAACGTCGGTTTTTATCTAGGTGCCTGTTCCTCCGCGACCAAGCCAGGAAAGAAAGGCAAGAAAACAAGGCTGGTTATTCTTTTTAATGATCCTTTTACAATAGGTTCGAGTTGGAGCATTTTCAATCCCAAGAGTTTTTGTCATCTAAATAATCAGATATTTTATAGTATGCCTTTTTATAAAGCTTTTGTTTAATTACGTTTTTAAATTTGTTAATTGATAATTTTTGTATATCTCTTGGGAGTTTGTTATAAAAGCGTACACCGTGCCCTTTAAACGATTTACCAACTTTATGGAGTCTACAAGTGGCAACAGCGAGTTTATCTTTATTTCTAGTATTAACATTGTGATTATCGCTTTTTTTCTTAAACAAATTAATATTTTTGTGAACATACATCAGATTTTCATAAATGTATTGACAATGGAATGTCATTATATTTATTTCTTTAAACTTTTCGCGAAGTGATTCTCTGGGGCCCATATTATAAATTGCTCGAACAGCCCTCTTCTGCAGCACAAAAATGGTATTGATATCAGCAGCACTCCCCCACAGCAGTATACCGTACGACATAATGCTGTGGAAGTAGCTGAAGTAAACTAGTCTAGCTGTGTCAACGTCTGTATAAAGACGGATCTTTTTGACTGCATATGCCGCAGAACTAAGTCTTTTCGATAACCCATCAATATGAGGACACCATTGAAGCTTATTATCTAGGGTGATACCTAAGAATACGGTGGTGTCCACAAGAGCCAACTGTTCATCTTTGATTTTGATATTTGCTTTAACTTGTGTAACTTTGGGTAGTATAAATCTAATACACTTTGTTTTATTTTCATTAAGTAGGAGATTGTTAACGTTGAACCATTTTACAACCTTAGAGATTGCATTGTTTACATTGTCAAAATTGGTTTGTCGTCGCTTTAATTTAAATAAAAGTGACGTGTCATCTGCAAACAATACAACCTCATGATCGTCCCTTACAAGGTGGGGTAGATCATTAATGTATACTAAGAACAAAAATGGACCAAGAATTGATCCCTGCGGTACACCGATAGTAACCAGAGACCCCGGAGACCGTTTTCCATTCACGTCAACTCTTTGTACTCTGTCACTTAAATAGGAAGTGAGAAAGTCTAGAGCAACGCCCCTAATACCATAATGGTGTAGTTTCCTGATCAATGTGTCATGGTCTACGCAATCAAATGCCTTTGACAAATCACAAAAAACGCCTAAAGCGTCATGAGATTCCTCCCAGGCATCAAATATGTGCGATATTAACTCAATACCAGCATCAGTGGTTGAGCGACCCTTACTAAATCCGAATTGCTTATTATGCAGTAAATTATTTAATTTAAAATGTCTTTGCAATTGATTTAAAATTAGTTTTTCAAAAATTTTACTAAATGTAGGAAGTACTGATATAGGTCTAAAATTACTAGGGTCAGAACATGTACCCGATTTGAAAAGTGGAGTTATTTTACTGTGTTTCATTAAATCAGGGAACACACCACAGTCAATACACTCGTTGAATATTAAAGCTAGTTCGGGCGCAATAATGCCAATCAATGATTTCACAACGCAAACAGAGATGCCCCAGAGGTCCGTGGTTTTTTTTAACATTTATGAGTTTGAAAGCTTTTATGATGTCATCACTATTTACATGATCAAATTTGAATTGTATTTTACATTCTGTTAAGTTTTCTTTTAACAATGACTCTGCTTCTATGGGAGAGGAGTTTAAGGATTTTGTGGTAGAGACTGGAATGTCGGTAAAAAAGTTTTCGAACGCATTAGCTACATCACTATCCTGATTGACGGTGGCATTGTCAATTTTCAAATTAAACTTATTGTTCTTAGTTGTGACTCTTCCAGTCTCACTGTTGATTACTTTCCAAGTGGCTTTTACTTTATCTTGGCTATTTTTAATTTTTGAACTCAAATGACGAGCTTTTGCTTCACGACAAACATTTTTAAAAATTTTAGAATACTTTTTGACTTGTTCTTTAAACTCCTCATTAAAATTATATTGTTTTTCAGCATAAAGATCATACAATTTCTTCCTGCTTTTATGTATTCCCGCTGTTGCCCAGGCACTGAACTTTTTACCGTCAGAGACCATGATTGATTTCGATGTAAAAATTGAATTGAACACATCACTAAATTTCTTAAAAAATGTGTTGTATAAATTATTTGGATTAAAATTACCATATAAACATGGAAATACAGAAGTTAAATTCAATTTTAGTTTGTCCAATCGATCTTTGGTCATAGGTATACAAGTAATATTTCTTTTTTCAAGTTTTTTTGTTTGAACCTCTATTTTAATTATTTGTCCAAGGTGATCCGACTTAATATTACTAATTAAACTCTTATTTAAAATTTTAATGTTGGCAAAGATATTGTCTATACATGTGGCCGAAGTATCGGTTATTCGAGTAGGCTCCATAAATTGAGGTTTTAAATCAAATGATTGAAATAAACTAATTATTCTAGTATTTAAGGAGTTAATTTCTAGTAAATTAACATTAAAATCTCCGCACGTAATAATATATTTATTTGATTTAGATAATTTAAACAACATTTCTTCCATAACTTTTTCAAAAATGTCAAATGAGGCAGATGGTGGGCTGTAAACGCTTATAACTATGAATTGCTCCAACTCTATGCAAGCAACTTCAATGTGTCTTTCTACAGAGAGGTGGACTATATCTAAACGTTCTCTAAATTTTATCTGTTTATTAAGTAGGATTAATGAGCCACCACGTATAGCATGTAATCTGCAGAAAGAACTACCAACTTGGTGATTACTGAAACTGAACATGACCTCATGGCTTCGCAGCCAATGTTCTGTAATGCAAATAATGTCAATGTCATTTGAGTTCATGTACAGTTCTAGTTCTAATTCTTTACAACGAATTCCTTCAATATTTTGGTGCATCAAGTTGGTATATTTCACATTTTTATTATTTAACAACTGTTTGTTTTGTTTATTTTTTAAAAAAATATTATTTGACTTTTTAGTGCTAGAGATTTCCTCTATTGTCGTGTCTGGTAATTTAAATGACATGGAATAATTTCCAATGTCTGGTTTTCAATTTTAGGACAATGCTCAAAAAAAGCATTTTGGTTAGCCAAGTTTTTGGCTGTTATACTAAAATAATAAGATAGCGAAACAGCTATCTGTCGTTTGTAAAAGTTAGAAAGGTAGTATCTACCTTTGGTCAAATAATATGTTTTACTAACAACACTGTTAGAATCAATTAAATGAATTAATTTATTATTGCATGATATTGTATGCAGAGTCATATTTAACTTATATCTAAGATCATTTTCTGCTTGTGGCAAGCTGTTGCTATAAGGGAATGTGAACATTACAATTTTATTAATTTGTAGTGAACACAGAGTATCAAAGTATTTTATAAGTTCTGATTTGTTCACATTACCCCTATTTCCAAGCCAAATAATCAGATTTGATTCACTGTCAAATTCATACTTTGAAATTATTGGCATAATTTCATGAAGGCTAGAATTAGGTACACAATGATTTATGACTGAATGTCCCAATTTCATAGTCAATAACTGGCCCATGTTTTTTCCAATTTCATCGCTGAACATAATAGTTTTATTAGCAATTCTATTCAAAGTTTCAGAAGTTTTGGCACTGACATACAGCTGGGAAGCGGATGAGGCAGGATACACTGGTTCTGGAATGTCAGAGCGCTGGCAATCACATGTGTGATTGGCCACTAATGAATCATAACGCTCCTTGTTGCTATATGATAATTTGAGTAATTCATCCATCGCCAGTGAGTACACCCTTATTGCTTCCTGAGACTTCTCATAGCGACTAGTAATGGAGCCCAAGGACTCCTCAACGCTGGCAAGTTCTGACTGTAGTTGCTGTATGTCAGATTCATACTTTATTTTATTATTTTCTAATTTAATTGTGTACATTTGCAACTCATCGAGTATTTCTAATTTTTGTCTCTTATTTTTAATCTTACTTACTAAACATTTTTGATTTTTCAACATTTTTTTAGTTTTGTTAATATATTTATTGATTTTAACATATTTTTTAAGTTTGTTTTTACTTGTGTTACTCCTGTTGCATGCTGAAATACCCACTGAGTCATCATTTGTCAAGTTAATTGTTACAGTAGGAATATGACAGCTTGCATCAAGAATTTGGCCAGGTACCCTATCAGCTGTTACTAATTCGTTGAATAAACTCTGGGTTTTCAGTGTGGCGGAGCATTGAGAGGCTTCTTCCAGGAGTGTGATTTGTTTGTGAGCATCACATAACTCCTTCTCCAAGACAGATGTTCGCTTTAGGGCCTGGTCGTACTCTACACCACACTGGTCGAACCCTAAAATTATATTTTCTAACTTGTCCCGTTCTTCATTAACTAAGGTGTACTGTGAATGCAGTACGGACAGCTCATTTTTTAACTTTTTATTGTTATCTAACGCGTCTAAAACAAGTTTTTCATTGTCTTCTCTCTCCAACGACAACTGAGAACATTTAAATGTTAAATGTCAAAAAAATCTGAAAAACATCATTATTTATTTATGCTCAGTAGCTGCAATTAAATTTTTTATGTTTCTAACTTCAAAGATTTCATAAAAACGTCCACCCACATTTCCCTTAAAGTGGAAGTTTCCAAAAATGCTTACATTATAATATAAGCCAACTAGCCTCTGCCCACAGCTTCACCCGCGTGGTACATGGATAAAAAGTAGCCTATATGTTATTCTGTTGTATAACCTATAGCACTGTAAAGTTTTATCAAAATCCTTTTAGTAGTTTTTGTGTGAAAGAGTAAAGAACATCCATCCTCACAAACTTTCAGGTTTATAATATTACTAGCTTCTGCCCACGGCTTCGCCCGTGTGGTACCCGGATAAAAAGTAGCTTATGTATTATTCTGATGTATAAACTATATTACTGTAAAGTTTTATCAAAATCCGTTCAGTAGTTTTTGCGTGAAAGAGGAACAAACGTCCTCACAAACTTTCACGTTTATAATATTAGTAGGATTATATTATATTAGTATGAAGGATAGTAATAGGATTATTTAAATTTTATCTTTCTAGACTTATTATTTTTGGATGAGCGTTGATAGATCAGTCAGTCAGAACTATTTTATAAGTACAGGTTATTAATAATTAATATGTATTGGGTTTATCTGCACTTATACATAATACAAAACTTTACCTAAGTTTGTACCCATGGTAGAGGTAATCTTCGAAACAACGTATCCGATTTCAAAACTTCTTTTACCAATATTTTGAATAGACTTTCAGTATAGTCATCGGCTGTAATATTATCCCGTTAAAATAAAAGGGCTTTTCTTGGACAATAATTTTTCAACGTAAGTCGACGGAAAAATGGTCGAGTGAATACGTTTCTTACAAACGCTGCCATAACGGTAAGAGCTGCTTTTTATCCGGGTACCACGCAGACTAAGCCGTGAGCAGTAACTAGTTGGTATATATTTTAGCTTCTTCCGGCTTTGCTCGCTTGGTACCCGAGTAAGAAATAGCCATATTGTTATTCCAGTCACAAATAATTAAAAAACAAAATCGGTACAATACGAATCGGTTCAGTTTTTGGTAGCAAACATCCATATCTACTTTCAAAATATTCTTACTTCACGACTTCTGTGCTAGCACCGCACAGTATGAAAAATGGCCGGTCATTATCTTTTTATTTCTTTATTCAATAGAGTAAATGGTTTCAAATGCATGAGTAGAACTCCCGGAAGTCAAATGTACTTAGATCCAGAGATATGATATTGTTAACGAACTCCAGAAATGTCGGCAACGCGAACCGGCCGGCTATATAAAGAGCGGCGCGAGTAGCGCAAGCTCACTTCTTTCCGAGACGTTGCGCTGTTCGGACGTGTTTTATTGAGTTCATGTTGTTTTACCGCTATTTTATTATTTTTGTTGTTTTCTTTGTAAATTCTAATAATAATTCGCCTAGAGGTTTATAATTTTCCTTTTTAAAAATTGGTTTTATTAATCATCCCTAATAATATAATAGTATTTTTTTAATCTATGGAAATCAGAATAACCATAGAAACCGTTGTACCTAGTTGAAAAGCCGTTGATTATTTATTATTATTTTTACTTGTACATTGTAAACGTATAAATTCCTTTTATTATTCAGTTAATAATATAATTTTAGCTCTATCAATAAACGAGCAATTTAATTTTAGCTAATCCCGTTGCGGGACATATTTTAGGCTATCTATAACCCTTCAGTAGATATAATATTGATACATTATAACTTGCTTCTAACTTTCCTAACACAATATTCAGATGTTCAACGTGTTGTTTAAGAGATCCTGTATTTATCATAGCTAATAGCTACGTCATCAAGATAATTAACAGAGTAATCTATTAACTAAGTTCTGATTATTGGTATTTGAATTAGGACGGTAAGGAAAATACTTTTATCTCAGTTAATCCTTCAAGTACCTATAAGTATATATTGGCCTCGATTCTGTACTACACTAACTAAACTAAATTTATACTGTCGCTCTCTTTTACTGATAGTGTATGCAAGAAAGAGATGGCAAGAATTTTACTGCTGTGTGCTGCTGTCAAATCAGTTTACGTCCCGCTTTTCTTCGTGTGTATAGTCAGCATGTTTTGAAATCACGAATAAATTTGTATGTGAAACTTAAATCTGACTAATTTGACAGCACTAAAATTGTAGCTATCTCTTTCTTGCTTGCACTATCAGTAAAAGAAAGCGACAGTTTAAATTTAGTTTAGTTAGTGTACTACAGAATCGAGGCCATTATCTTCAAGTATATATACTGCAAATATTTGTCTCGGGTCTGTTTTATATGTAATAAGTATCTATTTAAAAAAAATGAATGTAAGTAGTATATCAGTCATGTAGTTCCCATAACACAAGCTCTGCTTACCTTGGAGGCTAGATGATACTTTGTGAAAAAGTACAACATTATTTATTTATTTATTAGTAAAAGGATAGGATGGTTTTATAACATGTACTCGATTGATCAATAACATTGTCAAGGTATCGGGAAATCAGTGGATGGTCCATGACCGTTCGCCATGGCACTTTTTGTCCAGCAGTAGACTTCTACAAGCTGTTGATGATGATGATGACATAAAGGAATATCGAAATAATTCGAAGACCTCACTGATGTGGCCAGTAGACACCGACTAAGTTTCGACTCATTCCGAGAGTCTTCATCAGGGTGAGTGGTCGCGACTTTCTCCCTCCGCGTCGCGCCGTGCACTACCAATATGAATAGTCAAGTTCACGATTATTTTTAAAATAAAAAATCATATGACTTTAATTCCACCCCTAACCACAACCATTTAAATCGAACTAGAAACTCTTAGATAATCAACTATATAACATTTTGTAAAATAATATTGCTAGGCCTTAACCGCCCTTAACTAATGAAACATGTTAAAGCTTTCCACTTAACATGAGCTATGTATGAACTAACTTTGCCTGATTTTGCAGCGTACAGATACGACACAAAAATCTTCCCAAAAATCACTGATTAAAACAAAGTGTCAGTTTGTCATTTTGGTGACTTCGTCTGCTATTGATCTGGATCAGTTGAGCTATCTATAGATTGTTCGGAACGGTCCTTAGATAGCTTGATTGTTTGTATTTTTTCGAGCCAAGTTCATAATAAAATAATGAAGTTCAATTTTATTCCAAACTAGCTGTTGCCAGCAGCTTTGAATGTGAAAATCCAAAAACCCAGAAACACGCCATTTCAAGTAAGTATTTTCAAGTTTCTACCTATAAAAATCCAATACTCCCATACGGACTTTCATCCCTAAAAATGACAAAAATCCAAAAACCCTGAAACACGTCCCTATTTATTTATACTCTTTAGCTGTTGTTAAAATTTTTCTAACTCAAAGAACAAAGACTTTTATATAAAGTTCCATTTCCTCTTCTAAAAGTGGAAATTTCCAAAAATCCTTTCTCAGGACATTCTTACGTTATAAAATAAACCTATGTTCCAAATTTCAACTTTCCAGACTAAGTAATTTTGGCTGTGCGTTGTTAGATCAGTCAGTCAGTCAGTCAGGACAAACGATTTTATAAGTACAGTAGAATCTCGATTATCCGAATCAAATGAAATCAGGGGTATTCCGTATAATCGAAAATCCGGTTAATCGATTTCAAAGTCAAATCAACAATAATTTGAAATCGTCGTGCGGTTTAATTAAAGAATTGGATGGAGTCTTTAATAATTTATTCCATGTCCTTTTTAATGTGTTCCACAGAGTTCCACGCTTCTACCAGCATGTAAGAAACAATCTTTTAAATTTATTTAAAAAAAAAAAATCAACATCGTTTCTATTTCACTGCTGTCTGCTGACAAAAGACGACGCAGTAGCTGTTTTCTGTGTAAACGCTTTAAAGTTTCAATGACACTTTGGTCCATAGTTTGCAATATCGATGTTACGTTAGGGGGCAAAAACTTTACTGTAAACTTCCAATTTTCTCGACTTAGTGTATTTTTTTAAAATCTCAATTATCTTCACTTTGTCTTTAAGAGATAACACTACTCTTTTTCGCTTAGACATTATAGATTTCTAACGCAAAACGTAAACAAAAATAAAAGAAATTTTGTAGGCATTTTTACAACAGACATGTCTGTCTCATCTACACTATACGATCTATGAGGCATCTGTGCGGCGCGTCGCGTCCGCTCCGGTCATATTTCCGGTCACTTGCTGTTGCATATATACATAGACATAGACATACATCTGTGTATATGGCACCCTGGACTTTCAGCGTTAGTTTGCTAAAACTGACAGAAACTGAAATACAAGGATGGAACACGATTCCGGGTCCAGTTTGTAAGACAATTTAATGGTGATTTAAAAGGCGTAGTGGCTGGGACACGTAAGGTGTGGGTTTGATTCCCGCTGCGTGATAAATTATGAACCGATTAATGTGCCTTCTGAAGCACAAATTATTCACTGTTATTACCACTAACAGCCACCCATAATCATTTATTTTTTTATAAATAAATAATATCCTCGTACTTTGCTGTATGACAGGTGTATATATTAGTTATAATATATGCCTCTGTGGCGCAGTGGGCGAAGGTCCGCCTGAGACGCAGAAGGATGCGGGCTCGATTCCTGTCACGGGACAAATGTTTGTAAAATCTGCAAATATTTGTCTCGGGTCTGGGTGTTTTTCTATGTATAATATGTATGTATTTACAAAAAAGTATATAAGTAGTATATCAGTCATTTAGTTCCCATAATACAAGCTCTGCTTAGTTTGGGGCTAGATGATGCTGGAAAAATGTCCGGCAATATTTATTTTATTTATATATATTCTATATATTTTATATTGTTTAGTTTATTACTGTGTATGTAGGTATGTAATTATGTTTATGTAGTAGTTATATATCACATTTCACTCTCCTCTTGTATTTATTATGTCGTTCACCGCCAACCATTCTTACAATTCATACATTCCGCACCATCCCATGGTTGTCTGGAAGAGATGGCTTTTAAGCGATAAGACCGGCCATTGTACTTTTCGTTATAATACTTTTTTGTTATCTTGTGGTGTACAATAAAGTAATTTCATTCATAATCAGATGATAAACGCAGCCTGTAGAAATCACTGCTGATTATAAGCCCCTCTTAAAAACATTAACTTACTAAATTCTATGAGAACATAGTCAGATCTTTGTAAGGTATATACAAAAATACAGATGAAACAGCTAGCTATCTAAAGACCGTTGCAAACGATCTATAGATAGTTCATCTTTGTGGATACCAAGTAGTGGGATAAAAAATACATTTATTCATACGACTATGTAGGTATATACATAATATACAGATGAAACAGACTATCTGATGACCGTTGCAAACGATCTATAGATAACACAACTGATCCAGATCACTGGCAGACGGAAGCGTAGGGTAGGTATATACCTATATGTATACTAGTTTATAAATAAATACATAAATATTACATATAGATTTACAAAAAAAAGGGTTCTGTTTAAGTTGATTATTGATAAATATATTTTTATTTATATTTATATTATTTTGAAAAGTTATGATCGCTTTAAAACCCGCACACCATTTTTTTTTAAATTTTTAAACCCGGTATTACATTGTGCACAGTTTTTTTTTAATTACCTACCCGTAAATGTAGTTATATCGATTCTACTCTTGATACTGATCAAACTATTTGCAGGTTATTCAATTATGACTTTAGCTTCTCCGTTCTGAACGAGCAAGCGAGCGATTAGTTCTTTATAAGAGAATCGTTATACAGGGTGGGTGGATATCTTGAGACGCTGGAAAGAGCTAAACAATGTGCAATTACTGTCCTAATGGTCCCTATTTAATACACCCCTGCGCAGATGATTTCATAAACTCGGAGAAATAAAAAGTTGATAAGGCATTTTTAAAGCGACTCCAAAAACCGGGGTTCTCAATTCAATGGTACCAACCACAACACCCAGATCCACCATTTAATTGAGTGCTCCTAGTTTCTGATACCCACGACATAGGGAATCCTAGTTTGGGGTGAGTACTATGTGTGTGCCTGTTGAGTGGTTAATTATTATTTTTATTAAGTTTAGTTATTCTCTGTAGTTTCTGGTTGTAAAGCTATGAAACATTTTGTCAAATTATTTTATTTTTTATAACTCCGTGTATTTCCATCACGTATTTTAGCACCCTCAAGTAACATAAGGTAATGAAACTTACGTACGTAGTACGTAGGCCTTGTCTGATTGTAAATAATTGTAAAATAAAAAATAACGATATAAAATTATTTGAGACAAAACAAAAGAATAAACAAATTATAACAATTAGTCAAATAACGTTCAAACAATAAGTGTTGCCATTGTATTGAATTTCTACTAAAATCTTTAATAAATTAGCGGCTGTAAAGAGGCCTTGTCAAACAAAGTAAGTAATTATGATAGAATTAACCAATAACCTAAATTAAATAAAATAGTACTGTCAGCATCTTATTAGAATTTTGGGTTTTCCAGCGCAGTGACAGATGAAGTCCAAATATTTTTATCGCTTAACTAGTCACTGCATTTATAATAAGCACTTCTTGTTAAGTCAGTCTTGTCAAAGTCAAAGTCAAAATTCATTTATTAAATAAAATCATAAGGATCACTTTGAAACGTCGGTTTTTATCTACTGTTTGTTCCTCCGCGACCAAGCCAGGAAAGAAAAGCAAGAAAACAAGGCGGGTTAATAAGTTAATAAGCGTGTTAAAATTACCACATCCGATATTCGTACATCGCGCCCAAAAGCGCAAAGCATAACCATTTACCTACCCGTCCCCGCCTCGCTCTTACCCTCTTGTCTTAAAGTCCACAGTTCCCTGCGAAGAAGCCATTGTTTTAAATGCCTATTATAACCAGGTTTGTTTATACGGTGTATAGTTAGAATAGTCCAAGCCTTTGTCCCAAGAGGCTGGCTCTGACGTGATAGATAGCTTTTCTTTCGTCTTTCGAGTGTCTTGGAAATGGCTTTGACAGTTTTTGGGGCTAAGACGCTTTTGACGAAAGTAGACCGACTTCAATAATCGGTAACAGTTTTTATTAACGGTCACAAATTTAGTTTTAGGAAAGTGTGAGATCGTTGTTGTTACTTTTTAACTCAAAATCAGTAGGTTTTTTTAACAGTCTTCAAAAAAGAGGGTGCTTTATTAGTCCGTTTTTTTGTGTGCGCGATATAATCGCCAATTGTGAACCGATATAAATGATTATTTTTTTGGTGGGTAGGATATATATACTTTAAGAATACCATATAAATTTTAGGGTAAAAAAATAGGGGATGATTTCATATTGATAATAATAATCACATTAAAGAGGGTGAGTTTCTAGCATGTGATAAAAAAATCCATACAAAAATAAATATTACCGTAATTTTTACTCATAGAATCATTTTAAACATAGAAGGCTCCGGAACTAAAATGTGTCCTTTGTGTTTGTTGAGACATTAGCTATTGCCCACGGCTTGGCCCGTGTACTCGGATAAAACATAGCCAATGAAAAGTACCGCATTCGTTCAATCGTTTGTTCCACCTCCTACATCCCAACTTACAAACTTTACCTCCTTATGATATTATAAGTATAGATTATTATGTGTCACTCGTGTGTGAAATGTTGGAAAGACAAAATACTTCAATACAATGTGCCACTCTTAGATCTCAATTCTTTTATTGGATATGCTGACAAGACCACTAACCCTTTGTACTGATTTTGGGCCTTTTTGGTTACAATACAAACATTTATAAATACAACATATCAATACCCCAAGTCAACAACTCAATGTTTCATAAAAGTTCATTTTACATTGCAATTAGAATCTACAACGCATTATCTCTGATCATTAAATTTCATAATGGCCTCCCATTCCAAAAGAGTTTAAAAAAATGGCTCCTATAAAATATTTTCTATAACTCAGATAAGTATAAGTATTTTTTTAAGTTGCGGAGACGACGACTTAACATGTTTTAAATTATATATAATTTTATATTAAACAGTTAACAGAGTAGGAATGGTTTTTAGTTAGGTAGTAATTCCAACCTGGCGGGGTGGCGAAAGGGGGTATGTGGGACTCTAACCCACTAAAACCCCCCTGGTTGACGTCGCCCGCCGTAGTGGGGCAAGATGCGGTCGCGTTAGCATTCACCATCTTACCCCGACGGGTGGCCCAGGAACCACCCGGGCCCCGGCCATGTGTGGGGCCGTGCAAGCCGGCGGAATCCCCCGATCTCCGCCAGTGACCCCACACTCGCGCCCTAAGTAGGGCGCCCCCTCCAACTTACGCTGTCCCTCACTCCGAGCCTGACCGGTATGGGAAGCCCTGCCGGTATAGCCTCGAAGATCATTGGGACGCGCAAGCCCTCATCCGCGCCCTGAGAAGGGCGCCCCCTCCAACTTACACTGTCCCTCACTCCAAGCCTGACCGGTATGGGAAGCCCTGCCGGTATAGCCTCGAAGATCATTGGAACGCGCAAGCCGACCAGAACAGCAAAAACCGTCCCGGCCTTCCCTTCACAGTGCGCCCTGAAAAGGGCACACTCCGTCAAACGGGCCCATAAAGGGCCACGCCGACCCCACGTCCGCGCCCTTAAAAGGGCGTCCCCTCCAACTTACGCTGTCCCTCACTCCAAGCCTGACCGGTATGGGTAGCCCTGCCGGTATAGCCTCGAAGATCATTGGGACGCGCAAGCCGACCAGAGCAGCGAAAGCCGCCCCGGCCCTCCCACGGTGCGCCCTGAAAAGGGCACACCCACCCCGCAAGACGGGACCACACCGGGCCCCGCCAAGACCTCGTCCGCGCCCTTAAAAGGGCGCCCCCTCCAACCTACGCTGTCCCTCACTCCAAGCCTGACCGGTATAGGAAGCCCTGCTGGTATAGCCTCGAAGATCACTGGGACGCGCAAGCCCTCATCCGCGCCCTTAAAAGGGCGCCCCCTCCCACCGGAGCAGCATACACCGCCCCGGCCCTCCCATGGTGCTCCTCCACGAGCCCACCATGCTGCCCCATCCGCTGTGCCCCATGCGGCTCATAGGGACACGCGAAGGGGCCCCCCCGGTCGGCCCATTAGTTGCTCGACAATAAGATCCCACGTATGAGAAGTTATTGTCGAGCTTAAACGAGGCGCACCGTCCCATAGGCTTCTGTTCACCCCGGATCCGTCTGATCCATAAGCGACCAGAGCCCACAGGCACACGAGAAGGTTGACCGACATGGCACCCCTAGTAATTCCAACCTTACTGTAACCTAACTTAAGACCAATATTGTATGTCCGAAACGGGCAAGCTGTTGAAACTAAAAAAAACAATACCACCTTTATACACAGTTGTTGCAAAAAAGATTTACTTACAACTACGTAAAAGTAAGTATATACAAAAAAATACAGGGAATTTGGAATCCCGGTATACCTCGATAAAAAATGTGGGTACCTATTGTTTTGTAAAAGAATCATTAAAAGGAATAACCAGCCTTGTTTTCTTGCCTTTCATTCCTGGCTTGGTCGCGGAGGAACAGGCAGTCGATAAAACCGACGTTTCAAAGTGATCCTTATGATTTTAATGAATAAATGAATTTTGACATTGACTTTGGTTTCTGTAGGAAAGTTCAAGATATTTCGGTTGTAATTGGATTAGTTTGAAGTCAACTTATCCTCGTTCGAAACTTCTAGCATTTACGGGACTGCGGTTTCTGTAAATACCGTATGTAGGGGGTAGTGTACATGGGCTTTCAGTTTTCACAATCTTACAAAATCTGTACAATCCCTGTACAATCTTGTGTTTAAGGTCTGATGTTTATTTGGCAGAACATCCTACTAATATTATAAACGTGAAAGTTTGTGAGGATGGATGTTTGTTACTCTTTCACGCAAAAACTACTGAACGGATTTTGATGAACATTTACAGTATACTTATACATCAGAATAACACATAGGCTACTTTTTATCCGAGTACCACGCGAGTGAAGCCGTGGGCAGAAGCTAGTTATTTATATAATTTAAACAATTGAAAATTGCAATTATGTTTTACCTTAGCTAGGCATGCAAATGTTTTATTGATACTACTATTATAAATGCGAAAGTTTGTGAGGATGGATGTTTGCTACTCTTTCACGTAAAAACTACTGAACGATTTTTTATGAAGCTTTCCATTAATATAGCGTATACATCGCAATAACACATAGGGTACTTTTTATCCGGGTACCACGGGGCGAAGCCGCAGGAAAAAGCTAGTGGAAAATAAAAGAACGACAAATTATTGATTTAACTAGCTACAAAAGTGAAAACAAACACACAACTGTAATCTTCATGATGGAGATACGCAGATCTGTGAGGGTGCCAAATAAGGGATAGTCAGAAACACGTACAAATATAAAATTTGGGACATGCCCACGTTTTGCGTACCTACGAATGTGCGAATTCTTTCGATTTTTTGTATCTACATATATGCTGGTTTCTTCACGATGTTTTTCTTCAACGTTTTGAGCACGCGTTAAGCGCACATAAATGTAAAAAATAATTGGTACGCGCCCGGGTTCGAACTCATCACCTTCGGAATACTCGGAGAGAATGAAAAATAGCTGTACATAACTATTACTTATTGTATTATTACGTGTTTGCGGCTGTATCGCTACAAAAAGTCGCCGTTGGGGATGGCTTTTAGCATCTATTTTTCTCTAAGAAAATATAGGTAGGAATAACAGTCTAGTAGCCTACATATTTCTCGACAAATTTTTAATATCAGGATAAGTAAAACTACCTACTTTATTACACAAAAGGTCGCCCGAACATAGCTCAAGCTGAGTAAGAGATAGTCCAGTCGCAAACTACTCTTTAAAAGTTATGTAATCCTTGCAACACACGGGTTCTTTGCCAGACAAAAAAAAGAAAAAATATTGTGTGTCCAAAACAGACAAGCCATGGAAACGTTTTAGTATCTTTATAGAGGTACACAGTTTTTAGCAATAAAGATTTACTTTAAACTAGTTGTTGCCCGCGGCTTCGCCCGCGTGGTATGTTAATAAAAGTAGCATATGACCGTCTCCAGGCTTCAAACTATGTCCACCAACTTTTGAATGAATCGAACCAAGGATTACAATTGATACAAAGTTTAGAACTCAATTGCATACCCCCAAAGGGTAGTTTTGAAAAAATAAAAATACGTGTTTCATTATTTACTTTAAAGTTTATTTGTACAGAGTTTTGAGCGAATCAAACAATATTTTTTTTTCATAGAAACTTTACCGCCCTATTTAACCCCCTTAGGGGTCAATTTTCGAAAATGAGATTATCCAAAACTATCTAAATTTCAAATTTCATCAAAACCGGTTTAGAAGCTACGGAGATACGTGGTAACAAACATTCACACACACACACACAGAGACTTTCGCATTTATTATATTAGTAGGATAATCATATTGACATTAATATCCCAAAAATAATATAAACCTCGGCGGGCTCGACCCTGCGACCTGTAATCACTCAGACAAGAAGTCCCGTCATAGCCTTTTTGAAAATGAAATGCTTAAAATTTGTTTTTTTACTATTTACTTTTACCTTAAAAATAACATCAATATTTAAAATAAGGTACATACGAGTAGTTAAAAAAAAAACATATTGCACATTTGCCTATATTGCTATAAAATACTAGACACTAATTGAGATAATAGGTTACATCTAACAGTCGCGTACCTACATAGTCCTGACCTCACTCTGGATATCCTGTATCGTGGTTATCAGGAACTATAATTACCACAAGACCCAGACCTAGATGACTAGTGTATACCACTTTCTGCTAGCGTAACGCCTGCGGAGAGATTGAATAGTATGGCAATGACATTAGCTGTGGAAATATCACGTGATTGCTGTCAAGTTTAGATAGATATTGGTTTAGATATTTGTTCCAGAGGTACCTCAGGAACAAATACCTGTAAAACATTTATATTATTTATTATTTTAAAGACAAGTTTTATCCACTAATGTGGCAAACGCCCACCACTGCAGACCTTTTGGGAAGCGGTTGCCGACTATGAACACAGCCGACCCTGAGAGATAAAGGGTGAAAAGTCTCATATAACACTGCAATACCAGCATAATTACAAAATTCTAATAAGTTATTGGGTTTGATGGTAGGAATTGTGCTCCGAAAGCTTAGGAGTAATTTACCAATAATTCTATATAAGTATTTTTTACAGGCTCATGATTATAAAGTGAGCTATCTGTATAGTTCAAGATAAACACATTAGTATTCAAACATCGTCCGCGGTCCCAACTCAAATAAAATACACCTCTATACAATTTTAAACAACTACGTCCCTGCGTTGCTCCTTGCGTCACTCCATATTTTTCACAAACTACGTGATCATTATCGTGCAAAATTATAATTAAAGATATTAAAAAGGTTAATTTTTACTAAATTTTGAAACCTCATGCGTTTTTCATCGTTTATTGCAGAGTCTCGTATTGAGTTGGCAATAAACCATTCTTGATTCAATATTTTCGAAAATAAATGGTAACTATAAAAAAATAGCTCTCACGGCAAACGCATTACGAGCACGGAAATGACGCTGGTAATCGAAGTCAAAGTCAATAGGTTTTTATTCATTGACAATTTGACATCACAATGCTAACAGATCAATCATAATATAGGAAGGTATAATTAATAAGGAATTTGATTATTCTTCAAGATGACTTCACATCCAATTAGTCTGGTCCACATCCAAAGTACCAGGAGTAAACCTACCTACCTGTTTAATTGAGTTTATTAGTACCTATTTCAACTTTGTACCTAGCTACCCACCTTGATATTCAATGCCTTAAGAAGCCTGCGTTGGATAAATTGCCCATACAAACGTAATACCATAGTCATTTGTAATTAGAGCTGATTTCCACTATATTATGTTATTATTTGCATTCGAATAGTATTTATCTACGTACTTTGCTATATATTTTTTCAAAATACTTACCTAAAATGAAATGTAAAAGAATCGCATTTTGGATATTTTTACGTCATACATGACATGTTTTCTTCTTATTTGTTGTTTGTTTGTATTAAAAACAACAATACCTTACGTATCGTTTGGTTAGGTACATAGATTTTATTGTCTAGTTACAGAATAACAACACAATATGAAAAATACAACAAGTTTTTATTCATCTTTTTTGGTACTACGGAACACTACCAAATTTATAACAAATTCTGAACGGCTAATATTGCTACCGCGCAAGCACAGGCGGGCCTGCATCAGTCAAAAAGAGATAGCTATATTTTTGGACGCGCGTCGATTTTAAGTTATGAGCGCTGTCCGCCGGATCCTTAAACCCTTGGAAGAGACTAGTCATCCACAACACAGGGAATCCTAGTGTGGGGGCTGATAAACCTAACTTGTTTGCCGGTTGGGTAACGAAAGCTGTTTTGTACCTACTAACATAGGGACTACCTACATTTAATGATGTATTGAGTTGTTTTCGTAACTTAGTTAGCAATTAAGCACCTGTGTAATAGTATTTTAGATCAAATAAAAAAAAACAGATTAAACTTGTCCAGCGTTTTGTCACATGAAGAAAACTGACACTCACTGACGTATCATATACGTCGATATGTTATCCCTTAGGAATCATTCTACCTATACCTCGTGTGTTCATAAGTTTTGAGACGAACTTATTTAATTAATTTAAAAAGAAAGTAATTCATGCAACCTTTTTTAAACTTTTAAAATTTTAAATTTCGAATGTTTTGAATCAGAAAAAATATACATTTGAATATTTGTTTCATTCTCCGTGAAAATGGCGCCAACAAAAGATTTGCGTGCGACTGTAATTTCACTGTTTCAAGCAGGAAAAAAACCAATGCAAGTTTTTAGTGAAATCCAAAGTTTGGGATGTAGTCGGAACTTTGTGTATTATACCATAAAGAGGTACAAGGAGACCGGCTCTTTAGAAGACCGTGGAAGATGTGGCCGCCCGCGGTCTGTAAGGACGCCCGCCAACATCAAAGTAATCAGAGAGCGAATTCGTCGCAACCCTTGCCGGACTCAAAAGAAATTAGCTCTGCAGACCAACATTTCGCGAATATCGGTGAACAGGATACTTAAATATGATCTTAAACTGAAGGCCTACAGTCGAAGGAAAGTGCATCATTTAAACGAGCGTCTTCGTAAATTGCGACTGGAACGATGTCGGAACCTATTGAAGAGACACGATCCAAAAAATATCCTGTTTGCCGATGAAAAGATCTTCACGGTGGAAGAAAAGTTTAACCGGCAGAACAATAAGGTTTACGCCAGAAGTTCAAAGGACGTCCAGCCATCTGTACGCAATGTCCAGCGCACTCATCATCCAGCAAGTGTGATGGTTTGGTGGGGTGTTTCCTACGAGGGGGTCACTTCGCTTCATTTTTGCCAGCAAGGCGTCAAGGTGAAGGCACAAAATTACCAAACCGACATATGGGAAGCGGTGGTTAAACCATTAAATGATACGCTATTCGCTGGAAAATACTGGGTTTTCCAACAGGACTCTGCTCCCTCCCATAAAGCTAAGACTACCCAACGTTGGCTGGAGGCCAATTTGCCAGGCTTCATTCGGAGCGAAGATTGGCCCTCGTCAAGCCCTGACTTGAATCCTTTGGATTATTCTTTATGGACGGAATTGGAGCTGAGGGCATGCAGAAAGTCTCACCCAAACCTGGATTCTCTCAAGCGAGCCCTTATTAAAGAATCGAAACGGATTCCCATTGAAAAGATTCGTGCCGCCATAGATGAATGGCGCACGCGTTTGAAGGCCTGCATTGAATGCAAAGGCGGCCATTTTGAATGATTTATTTTTAAATACAGATCTAGATGTCAGTAGTTTTAATTTTAATATCCAATAAATGAATACTCAACTTAGCTCCAAAAATATTTTAGTTTTACTGTGTCTCAAGACTTATGAACACACGAGGTATATTTGATTATTTTTTTGGATATTCTCCAATCATGAAAATGATTCGAAAGCCATTCCAAATATTTTTTTTGCGGTTCTTTATTACTAGCTTCTGCCCACGGCTTCGCCCGCGTGGTACCCAGATAGAAGTAGCCTTTGTGTTATTCTGATGTATAAGCTACTAGTTGTTGTCCGCGGCTTTGCCCGCGTGGTATGTTAATAAAAGTAGCATATGACCGTCTCCAGGCTTCAAACTACATATGCCCACCAACTTTTGAATGAATCAAATCAAGGATTACAATTTATACAAAGTTTAGAACTCAATTGAACACCCCCAAAGGGTAGTTTTGAAAAAATAAAAAATACGTGTTTCATTATTTATTCACACACACACAGACTTTCACATTTATTATATTAGTAGGATGGTAGGATAGGATATTACTGTAAAGTTTCTTCAAAATCCGTTCAGTAGTTTTTGCGTGAAAGAGTAATAAACGTCCATCCTCACAAACTTTCACGTTTATAAAAGCAGTAGGATTATACAGACAAATTAATACTTACAATTATAATTATGATATGTTCAAAGGCGAACTTAATCATAAAAAGGGGTTTCTTCCAGCAAACCTTGACTTAGAGAGAGACCTTTATAAATAAAAAAAAATATTTCTTAGAATTATGATCTTGGAATTTAAAAGATCTTATATTTCAAAATTATAGTTCTACCCAACAAACCTATTTTTATTTTTACATGATTTTATATGATTGATATACATACTACTTTTATACTATTATACCTTTTTTTATAAATACATATATATTAAACATAGAAAACACCCTGACCCGAGACAAATATTTGCAGATCATTCAAACATTTGTCCCGCGGCAGGAATCGGCCCCGCAACCTTCTGCGTCTCAGGTGGCCTTCACCGCCTGCACCGCAGAGGTCGCCACTCACCATATATCTCACCCTGTATAGCTCATTCTGTATAGCACACCCTGTATAGCTCACCTGTATAGCTCACCCTGTATATAGCTCAGGTGTCACGTGGCATTAGTGAATCTCCTTTACGTTACTACGTTCATTTTATTCTGTGTATAGTCCCAACTCATTACCATATTGTTCGAGAGTGTTCTCGCTTTTTCGGACCCTAAGTGGGATATTTTTTTTTAATACAAGTAAAATTATAATTCTGTGAGGCTTGTTTATTGTTAAGAAATTTTTGATTATATTGTTCGATAGGCAATAACTTTTTACTTACGTAGAGACATATCTTCTGATTATAAACTACATATAAAATTATTATACCAAGTCTAGGTATATATGTTTCCGTGTAAGTAAATAATTTACACCTTCCTTTAATTATTTAATAATTTACGTAGTAATAATTACGGCTTGTGCAGAAAGTTAGAAATATCTCCATGGTTTGTGTTTCTATTTGATAGTGTTAGTAATATCAAATAAATGGTATATACTTACTAGCTTCTGCCCACGGTTTCGCCCGCGTGTAACCCGATAAAAAGTAGCATATGTGTTATTCTGATGTATAAGCTATAGTACTGTGAAGTGTCATCCAAATCCGTTCAGTAGTTTTTGCGTGAAAGAGTAACAAACATCCTCAGAAACTTTCACCTTTATAATATTAGTAGGATAGGATATTAGGAAGGATAAAATGGTATTAACTTTGTATAACTAACTAGGTTGAAACACTAACTTTTGATTTTATCTAAGCCCATACTATCGGTGAAGGCACCGACTAAGTTTCTACTCATTCCGAAAGTCTTAATCAGGGCTAGTGATCGCGACGCTCTCCCTCCGCGTCGCGTCAGTGCATGACGAAACTTCACCGATATTTATTTAGATGCACAAAACACATTAGAACCTCATACAAAATGCAACTAAAAAAATTTGGTTCTAATCTTGATTGCAATGTGCTAAACTAAAAAACTATATCGAGCAGAAAGTGAAACTTATGTTCGAGGACTTAAAGAAGACTACCGATAGTACGGTAATGAAAATTCCCGTTTTACAATATGAATATTCATGATAGTTTTTGTATTTTGTAGTTTCCTTTGTTAACGTCCCACCAGTAATCCTTCTAATATAATAAATGCGAAAGTCTGTGTGTGTGTGTGTGTGTGTGTGTGTGTGTGTGTGTGTGTGTGTGTGTGTGGTGTGTGTGTGTGTGTGTATGTGTGTGTGAATGTTTGTTACCACGTATCTCCGTAACTACTAAATCGATTCTGATGAAATTTGGAATGAAGATAGTTTAGGATCTGGAATAACACATAGGCTAATCTAATTTTCGAAAATCTAAGGGGCTAGATAGGGCGGTAAAGTTTCTAAGAAAAAAAAAATGATTGATTCGCTCAAAACTCTGTACAAATAAACTTTAAAGTAAATAATGAAACACGTATTTTTTATTTTTTCAAAACTACCCTTTAGGGGTGTGCAATTGAGTTCTAAACTTTGTATAAATTGTAATCTTTGGTTCGATTCATTCAAAAGTTGGTGGACATAGTTTGAAGCCTGGAGACGGTCATATGCTACTTTTATTAACATAACACGCGGGCGAAGCCGCGAGTAACAACTAGTATTATATAATTTTATTAGTTTTTTTTAATGAATGAATGAAAATACTTTATTGTACACCACAAAGATATAACAAAATAATTTCATTAATAACGACATTAAGAACAAAATTCAATGAAACTAATTTATTTATCCTTCCTACTAATATTATAAATGCGAAAGTTTGTGAGGATGGATGTCTGTTACTCTTTCACGCAAAAACAACTGAACGGATTTTGATGAAACTTTACAGTAATATAGCTTATACATCAAAATAACACATAGGCTACTTTTTAACCGGGTACCACGCGGGCGAAGCCGTGGACAGCAGCTAGTTTCTTATGAATGTGCTTTTTATGAAGGTGTTATTTTTATCAAGATTATTTGACTTTTCAAAACAATAAGATATCAATAAATAAGTTACAAGTAACTAGGAACTATGTTTTTTAAACTTTTTTCCATTTTCATAGAAACCCATTTACATCAGCGAGGTTTGCAAAAAAAACATACTTTAATTTAACCTTCACAAAGCAACTATCAAACATTAACGTTAAGAATCTATGGATGCTTTTTTTTGTTATCTACGACATATATTCCCAATTATTATGTTCTTTAATGTTTCGCCTAAAAATATAGAACCTAAACCATTCCACAATTAAAACGAGCGCTAAGAGAATACATACGCCTATTTAACGTATAAAATCTCATCCAAAATTGCTTAGGGTGTTAATTTAGTTGAAATTTATTGGGGTTCAATTGCGTATATATTAGGGAGAGAAACCACAGAAAGAGGCTGATTTATATGGAGAGGCTTAGATGGTGTAGAAGCCAGCTTTGAAATGCAACAGGATTTCATTTTGCAAACTGATATAAGCACCAACCTGTATTTGCAGAATTAGGCAGTAAATATATCACATACTAGCTTCTGCCCACGGCTTCGCCCGCGTGGTATCCGGATAATAAGTAGCCTATGTGTTATTCTGATGTATAAGCTATATTACTGTAAAGTTTCATCAATATCCATTCAGTAGTTTTTGCGTGAAAGAGTAAGAAACATCCATCCTCACAAACTTTTACGTTTTATAATAGATTAGCTTCTGCCCTCGGCTTCGCCCGCGTGGTATCCGGATAAAAAGTAGCCTATGTGTTATTCTGATGTATAAGCTATATTACTGTAAAGTTTCATCAATATCCGTTCAGTAGTTTTTGCGTGAAAGAGTAACAAACATCCATCCTCACAAACTTTCGCGTTTAGAATAGTAGGATATTAATTCACAGGCTCCTCGATGGCGCCGCGGGCGAGAAGTTGGCTGCGATGAAAGTGGCGCTAGTTCTATTCCCGCGGCGGGACAAATTTTTGCATGTTCTGAAGATATTTGTTCCGGGTCTGGGTACAAATATACGTTTAGTTCTTGATACCCACAACATAGAGAATCCTAGTGTGTGGTCAGAAGTACCAATGTATGTCTGTCGGTTGTTTTCCAAAATGTAAAAACTTAATGCAAACATGAAAAACTTAAAAATATTAAAAGCTACCTGCTAGTTCTTAATTTTTCAACCCACTTCAAAAAAGGAGAGTGTTCTCAATTTGTCCATCTTTTTTTGTTTAATTTTGAACTGATTTTAATGGTTTTTTTTAATTGGTGGGGTATACTTCGCCGTTCTTTCGTGGTCCTATTATTTTGTCCCATTAATGGGACCACGAGGGAGAACTATTTCTTGTAGTCCCATTAGTATTTGCGGTTGTGGAAATTTTCGTCCTGTATATATTTCCTGCATGGATAAACTTTTTCGAGTATGTCGTGAAGAGTTTCCAAAGTGGTCCCATATAAAAAAAGTAGGAGATTCTCAATTTGTCCTTCCTTTTTTTGTTTTTGGTAAACTTTGAGGGTCCCATATAAATTTTACGAAAAAATATCATCTCATAAAGGATGAAATTTCATAATGGGAATTTTATCAACTTCCTGATATTGGAAGTCACTTTTAAAAAAGAAAAAAAAATGTGATTTAGCAATATTGTAGGTGACTTCACCGCTAGCTCTTTATCTAGCATTAGCGATACCGAAGCCAGTTACGACCAGTTTTATCCATCTTGTCGCTTCTTCACTCCGGGTGGCGTAATGTAGTCCATGGTAGGTGCGCCTAAGCTCGAGTTTCTAGCGTTATCGAATCGATTATCTGCCCAATTATTATTTGATACTTTTCCACTAAGAAAACCCATCATAATAAGTTAGACAAACTACTATACTACTAGCGTTATCCTGTAACTGTAAACTTAATTATGAATTAATAAAAAGTAAGACAAATAATTAATTTAAATTGTCTATTAAATGACTTTTAATTAATAAAAGTTATTATAAGTCAGACGAAGCTTTTCCTAATAAAAAAATATTTGAATATGATGTAATTTTGTGTTGATTATGTTTTAATTACTGAATTTCTTATATCTTCCTACTTAACATAGGCTATAAATTATTTTCAACATAATAGAGATCCTTAAGAAAATTGCAATAATGTAACCTAAAGTAGCAAAATTTTGCCTACAAAATTCATTTTTTGGAGTGCGCTGAGATAACTATTGATGATACATAAAAATGATGTACTACATGATTAAAGTACTCATTATTACCTACAAAAAAGTCCGCGAGGGAATATATCTAACTATCATAGTTAAGTCACAATAGCAGTTTTTGTGTTCTAAAATTTAATTAAATCGCGGGTAGAAACAAAAGTTGGTTACATTCGTATCGTAGTATTAATTCTTACATAAATAAATAGTTTTATCATCAAGGGTATTTATGTAGCAGTAAAATACTTTTTAATTCATTCGAATGAGACATTTAATCTCAAAGTTATCACGAGTATAAAAATATAACACGTAGCCGAGGAGCGGGAGAGACGCTCAGACGAATCAGTAAACATAATCGGTCTCATTACGAAACGTGGTCTAAACTCGAGTTGAACTCAAGTTCTGTCAGATCCACTAAACCATGGTTTAAATATACCTTATCGAAAAAAAAGTATTATTGCAAAGCCACTACGGTCGACAATTTAAAAATAAAATAAAACCGCGGGATGACCGTTTAATTTAAAAAACACTTCTAAACCAAAATAAAAAAGAAAAACATAATTTTGATTGGCTACAAAAAAAAGTAGGTCCTCAAAAAGAGGTTGAGTATTGATAGAAATAAACTAGGTGACCGCCTGGTTTATCTTTTAGCAGTTATTTGTAGTCAAACCTCTTTTTGAAATGTCACATAGACTGTCGGCTATTATACTATAGCATTCAATTTTAAGCCTTGTTTCCTTTGCACAACAATTTGTCTTGAAAATCAGGAATCAAAGGTCTAAAAGATAAACCACCGATTTAAACCACCTTTCGTAATGAGACCCAATATGTTTGTTACTTCTTCACGGAGAAACTAATGAACCGATTGCGATGAAAATTGATGAAACTTTTTTTTTAATGTTTTGTAGGAACTTGTTTATGTAAATTACCTTAACTTGCTACTTATTATTATCATATACCTAATTTTGGTAAATTTGACTTGTCCAAGAATGCGTAATATGTCAAAGGATATGATATAAAGGATATAAATAAAATGAAAAAAAAAAGTAAAAGTTTTTGTAAAGCAAATCATACCAAAACAATGTCACAAGCTCAAATATTTACTCTTGTTTGATTTTTTTAATAACTACTTATTACATAAAGATTTAAGTACATAGATAACAAAACAGTCAAATGTCATATTCAAGAACAAGGTCATAGACACATAGTTAATTAAATTATCAGCGTTATTTATTATTATTATATAAATTTATCTTATTGGCAAATTAGATCTCATGTCTATGGATCATATCAGAATAATCAAATTAAATTTCAGTAATTTTACTTTTCCACGAAAATCTGTAGGACAAGAGTTACTGAAATAGCTTAAAAAGATGAAGTAGTAATGGGTAGGTCATAATAACTCGTAGAACCGACCCCTGGGCTATGTGACGCTTAGATGGAAGTAGTCATGGGTAGCACACTGTTTGAAAACGAGGATCGTGCGAGGGGCTCAGTTTTACAACTGAGCCAGCACACTGTGGTACCACGATTGAGGCGAGGCAGTGAGGCAGAGTCTGAACCTAGTTGAGTGAGACAGTCTTGGGAACCAATTTTGCAACGTCAGTCGACCAAAAAACATTCGAGCGAATTCGTTTCTTACGAACACCTACTTTTTATCCAGGTACATGGGCATGAATCAGTAGGCAGTAGCTAGTTGCAAAATAAAGTGATATAAACCTGTCGAAATATCAATGTTTTTTAATAAAATTCGCTGAAATCGTTATAAATATTTTGTTCACAATCGACGCGTTCAGCGACTCGAATCAATCCTAGTAATATTATAAACACGAAAGTTTGTGGGAAGGATGGATGTTTGTTACTCTTTCACACAAAAACTACTGAACGGATTTTGATGAAACTTTACAGTAATACAGCTTATACATCAGAATAATACATAAGCTACTTTTTATCCGGATATCACGCGAGCGAAGCCGTGGGCAGAAGCTAGTCTTCAATAATACCAGTGGAATATTAACAGCGAGAATAAGGATTAAACTCAGTTGTAACAAGTTTATTTTGTACATTTAAAAAATCCTCGACGTATTTTCCACGGGCTTTTGCAGCGGCCCCTAGTACCTAACTCACAAAACCAATCGGTCCAATCGTTAGATAATTAGCATCAACATCTTTTTTTTGTTATTCTTTTTAGTATGTTTATATGTTTATACTGTAAATTGATGTTATGCACAATAAACGATCACGAGTGGCGATCACCATATGCCTGTGACGGCCGCAGTGATACCAAAGCCACTAAAAGCAAAAAAAAAAAAAAAAAATATGCACAATAAAGAGTTTATCTATCTATCTATCTATCTATCTATCAATCACACAGCGGCATTGCGTAACACGCCGCAGACCTTACGTGTTAACAAGTAGTGTTAGTAGTATAAGAACGATGTATGTTAGTCTCTAAGGTATTTATGTTGTGGGCCTATTTCCATCATTTTAAATGTTGTTCATGTTGTTGCCTGAAATATTTTTTTATTATATTATTATTATTTCTCATTTATTAATTTCAAATTTCAGGCTTGTGCCTGGAGCCTTTATAGCCGAAGCTAACACTAAGAGGCCTTTTTGTACAAAACAATATATAAAAAACGTTATTTTGTGGATGGCGACTGATGAAAATATTAATATTATTATAAGCAACAAACATAAACGGTCTCATTACAAAACGTGGTTTAAATCGGTGGTTTATCTCTCAAAGTTAAACCAGACTTTTGAATCCAGATTTTTCAAGACAAATTGTTATAACAAAGCGTACAAGGTTTAAAATTGAATGTTAAAATAAAAAAGCCGACTGTCTATTTGACGTTTCAAAAAAAGGTTTGATAATAAATAACTGGTAAAAGATAAACCAGGCGGTCACCTAGTTTATTTCTGTCATAACTCAACCTATTTTTGAGAATCTACTTTCTTTTGGTAGCCAATCAAAATTTTGTGTATTTTTTTTTGTGGTTTTGAAATGTTTGTAAATCATATTGACATCCCGCGGTTGTAGGCCTTATTCGCTTTGCCATAATATTATTTTTTCGATAAAATATTTAAACCTTTGTTTAGTGTTTTTGACAGAACTCGAGTTGAACTCGAGTTTAGGTCACGTTTCGTAATGAGACCTTAAAACTTACGGAGTGTATGTCAGAAGGGTCACTCGTTCACCAGTGTGGTTTCGTTAGGAATCTCTTTCTTTGCTATGATCGACATTATCTGGATCGTTCAGTATCATCAGCATCCATTACCAGTAATCGTTGGACTAACTTACAGATCGACTTCATGCACGCAGTCCATACTACACCGGAGGTGGGACTCCATCAGTCCCAACCCTAGTTACATTGGTCGATCTAGTCTAGCTTGCACTTTATATGATGATTTTGTTACCTTCCTCAAGCCTTATAGTGATTCTCAATTATATTCTTTCTTCAATTTTACAAAGAGTGATTATTACATTGTGAGGGAGTAAAAGGGGCTGATAAAGAGTTGAGGTATATCGAAGCACCGTATAAAAAAGAAGAGAAGTTGCCCTACATAGATAGGTATCTAGGTATATGTTAAGTAGGTACCTAACATATAATTTAAATATTTGTCAAGGTAGACAAATCCAGCCTTACACCTACCTCTTGCACTCCCAACACGTACGTTTCTACACGTGACTGTCTCAGGTACTGGTGTCTTTGTGGAGGCTTCCAAAGTGTCTTCAATAAATTCCATATCCTATGAATTTTGGCACAGCACTTGGCGAGAACGTTTCACAACACAACCAAGGCACGGCAGTCAATAAGGGGTTTAACTTCTATTCACGGGATAATAATAAAAAATGCGACCTTTTGAGTGTAGGTGAACAAGCCAAACGCCTAGGAATAAGTGACCGCTAAGAGAGGAGGTGACAATTTTTCTGGAGGAATTCTAACAAAATATAAGACGGACTATATTTTTCGACAAAGCCTCATAACAATCGATCAAGAAGCTTCTGAATACATTTGAATCTCGAACCACCATTCTTCAATGACTTCTTTTAAACATGTACCAACCAAAGAGTATAGGTTATTATAGAACTTTGCAAAGAGTATTCAAACCTATCATTAACTACATCAATGCCAGAAGCTGCATTTCGTTTACCGAGTTTATTTAGGATTGATTTATGATTTAGAAATAGGTTAAAGGTGATCTTCAGGATGAGATATCTTCGAATCACGAAGGTGCACTGCTAATGTCTATTTAGACACTGCGACATATAAATAAAAATCAATTGTAACATGGATGATAGTGTCATTTGAGAACCGCTCGATCGATTTTTTTTTATTTGTTTGTTTTGGTAATTGTCAGGACAATGTTTTTAGGAAGTATTTTTTTTTGGAAAATCCACCGAAAAAGGATTTTAGGAAAAAAGGAACAGAAAAAGGAAAGGAAGGAAATTTGGAGTGCGAAGCCGGGACAGGTCGCTAGTTTATATTAGTACCTTTTTTGTGACGAGGGGTAAATATGGTAACAGATACCCAACCACACTGAGGGTGTGATAGGGTTATGTAAGGTTCACGGACTCGTGGACTCACTAAAACCCCCCCGGTAGCCTCGATGCATGTCTAAGGGCTCCGGGATCTCCAAAGGAACGCACCGGTGCCCCTCTCGCATAAATCCCTTCGCACGTCCCGGAGGCAGTTGGAGAACCACCCCTAGCACCCTCGCGGTGCTAACGGCGGCACATGCCACGATGCACCGCCACCCTCCCAAGGCCTTTTATTATCCTATTATCATTAGGACTTGTTATTTTTGCACAATTTTAAAATACCTGATATGTATTCTGTCTATTGTAGTACTCACTAGTGACTTGTGATGATAAAATCTAAGTACAAACTATCATTGAAGTTATACAAATAGATACGAAAAATAATAAAATACGAAACAATCTCATAAGCAGCTTTGGAGAAAAATGCTAACAGGCAAATCAATACAAAACGTTTGTCTGTTAAAAACACAAACGCAGTATAAAACATCAAAATTGCCACTACTAGCTAACTACCTACGTATTACAATTATAGTATTACCTACATATTAATTAGTTAAGATATTAAGCTTAAGAATAATGTATATACATTCTCATTTAAGTGAACTGTGTTCTTTTGAGAAATATATTCTTTAAACTGAAATTGCCACAAATCAAAACATCAAAATTCAAGCTTATTTATTTGAATTCTGACTGGAATCTAACTTATCACCAATTCCGTGGAACGGTTCATCCGACAACTTAACTTAATTAATAGTTAAACTGAGGGTATTCGTGAAAACTTTAGAACGGATGAAATGAAAGATACTTTTCAACGCAAGTCTGGAGTGAAATTATGAAATCGAAGTTCTCCGGCCGGACTTTTGGCATCGTTGGCAGTCGCCTTAACGACCTTAGGGAGGGGGTGATAAAAAGGCCGGACTGTAAAACAATCTTTAGTCCGGTTAGACAAATTATTTTTCTCTGATCCGGGTGTTTTCTATGTATAATATGTAGGTATGCGTTTATAAAAAAACATGTTTATATGTATGTCAGTCATGTAGTTCCCATAACACAAGCTCTGCTTACTTTGGGGCTAGATGATGCTGTGTGAAAAATGTCCAGCATTATTATTATTATTATACTATTATTTTTAACGATTGGAACACAGAGAAGCGACGCAAGAGGTGCGGGTTTGATTCCCGCAGCGGGACAAATGCACATATTTTAAGGTGTTGTTGTACCACTGTACTCATAGTTCCTGATACCCACAATACTACAATCCTAGTGTGGAGTCTGGTCTATGTATGTGTCTGTTGGATGTTTATTTATTTAGCTTCTGCCCACGGTTTCGCCCGCGAAGTACCCGGATAAAAAGTAGCCTATGTGTTATTCTGATGTATAAGCTATATCACTGTAAAGTTTCATTAAAATCCGTTCAGTGGTTTTTGCGTGAAAGAGTAACAAACATCCATCCTCACAAACTTTCGCGTTTATAATATTAGTAGGATAGGATATTATAAGGATTAATGGTTTTATATCCAAATAAATATTGCTGGACGGACTGAGGGAGTCATTTTAGTGGAAATTAAATATATAAATAAGATATTCACATTTGCTAAGACAGACATTTTATTGGATAAATTTAATTGAGAAAACGAACTTAAAAATATTTTCCGGTCAAAACAGAGTCAGATTTCCACAGAAGTATCTCTCTCAAGGTTTGCTGGAAGAAAACTCTCAGAGTAGTGCTCGCCTTTGTACATGTAATATCATCCTTCCTTTATAAGTGTTAAATTGTATGTACAATCCTATATAATAGCTTATACTCGTACATCAAAATAATACATAGGCTACTTTTAGCCGGGTACCACGCGGGCAATACCGTGGGCAGAAGCTAGTAAATAATAAAGAAAAGATAAGTATGGACATCACTACGAGACGAGATAGCCAGAGTAAAATAAATTGTCCTTTTACAGTGGCTCGTGGAAATTTTCGAGTGAAGTAATTTGCTTCTAGGCTCTATGTGGTTTGTACTGTCTTAACCATCGCCGAGACACGATAGAGTAAGCTGAACAGCGTGATTTTGCTATCGGTTCACAAACATTGATGTGACGAAACGTAGTTTTTTTTTGGGAAAAAAACAAACAGAACAATGACATTTTAAGATAAACTTACAAAAGATAATTCAAAACCCAATAAAGTTTTCACTAATTATTTTTTCTCACACGTGTGGAACACACAAACATAAACCTAGTCCTAACCATTGTGTTGGCCTCGATGGTGTGGCTGGTAGCCAGCTGCGGCGCTAGAGGTGCAGGTTTGATTCCCGCCATGGGACAAATGTTTGCATATTCTACAGATATTTATTCTGGGTGTGTTTTAAAAGAAACTACACCGGTCGCTCCAAAATGGTTGATCGTGATGGAATTATTTTTTATTTATTGCGTCCAAGGCAATCTCGGAAGATAATTAATGAAAACTTTTTACAAAAAATTGAAAAAAACTTTATAATGCAGTCGTTTAATTAGACCAATACATTTTTTAATGATCTGTCCAAAGCATACATGTGAAATTATTATTCAAAGCATATAAGCATAAAGTACAATTTTTGAGTTGAAAACTGATCATATCAAACCGTTTTCTGTTTTAGAAATTTTTGTATGACTTAAAAGGTCTTTCTAAGAGAAAGATTCGTTAGCCATGGTTTAAAACCTTCCTAGAAAACTGAAATACGAACGAAATACCGACAACATTAGCAGTGAAGGCTTTGTGTAGAAACTCATCGATCCATACCTGATCCTGGGGAATAAAAAAGGTCATTGTAAAAAAACGTATTCACAATTGAACTGACTCATTCATCTAGACACGCTTACAGTCCGTTAAACTCATATAAAATTTAATTGTACCATATAAAAACTGAGCGTTTCGTCTGACTGGACATATGACTTCACATATGCAATGAATTTTCTCGCTTAAATGTGTAAAGAGTGGGTGCATTTTTCTGTGAATTGTAGAAGTATTTTTCCTGATCTGGAATTGATGGTAAAGCCTTCCATTTGCAGTAATATGTTTAGTTTAGTTTATGAGTGTCACAAAACTTTTGTCTATTTACTCAAAGGAAGTTATATGACTGTAATTTACTCTATTACAAGGAAAATATATAAATGCAACAGTTACTTAGACATTATTTTTTATGTAGGTATGTTAATGAAAGAATTCTACTATTTTATCCTACTTCCTGCTAGTATTATAAACGCGAAAGTTTGGATTCCTCTCCATCCAAAGGTTGTCTGTAATCCCTTCTAAGCAATAAGACCGCCCAAATTACTTTTAGTTTTGTGCATTTTTTTATTTATTGTTTATTTTTGTATATCTACAAGAAATATTTTTATCTTTTCCATTCATTCGTCAAACATATACGGGCCTGACGTCGTGTGTAAAAATCATATATTGCCAACAAATTGAGAACCTCCTAATTTTTTGAAGTCGTTAAAATAAATAAAAGTCAAGTATAGCCATTACTAAACTTGATCTAGCTTCGTAAGATTGCGAACAAAATTCAGCATATCATTTGGAAATTCATACTTTATTCACTGTAGAGTTTAACGTTTTGACTTATAAGTAGGTACAGTCACCAGCAATCATAATAATGTATAAATATATTGTTTCAATTTTGTTAACGTATACAGTTTCATATTACGAGTACGCAAATGCATTTCTAAAAAGTTTGCGATTATTTTGCTAAATTAAAAATTGAAATATTGCCTTTATTTTCTTTTAATTTTAATTGCTTTTCCATAGAAATTGATTTAATTCATTTTATACAAATAATAAAATGACAATTTAACATATTGTTGACGATTACTGTGGCGCAGTGGGCGAAAGCCCGCCCGAGACGCAGAAGTTGAAATTTTTGTATCATCTGCAAATATTTGTCTCGGGTCTGGGTATTTTCTATGTATAATATGTATGTATTTACAAAACAGAGTATATAGTTAAGTAGTATATCAGTCATGTAGCTCGCATAATACAAGCTCTGCTTAGTTTTGGCTAGATGATGCTGTGTAAAAATGTCCAACATTATTTATTTATTATTTTTTGATATGACACTCAAAAAATATGATAACTCTGCATATTGGTTTTGTATTGAAAAAAATACATTTATTCATACAACTATTTACAAATAGGTATATACAAAAATACAGATGAAACAGCTAGCCATCTAAAGACCGTTGCAAACGAAAGCCACTAAAGCTATCAGTTGAGCTATCTAAAGATAGCTCAACTGATAGACAGATCACTACCAGACGGAAGAATTTTCAAAATACTGGCCGCATTGCCACGCTGAATGGCAATGCTATTGCGTTGACCCAGATAAGAGCCAGCTCTCTGGTCACGCGTCGCTTCGACCAGTCGCCCTGAAAGAATTTAAGAAGTCTTGTATTTGTTATTATTGATATGTTCTTCTTTCTTCTTCTTAGTCATTCTTGACAGAGTGGTGGTATATCCCGTGCAACTCTTTTAATCTCGTTGTGTGAGCATTCGGTCATGGATTTTATGGTGGACTCGATAAGGTCTGAGCACCGCGTAGGAGAACGACCACATCTTTTGCCCTCCAACTTGGCTTGTACTAAGTGATCCGAATTCTAAGTCCCCACCTAGAATTTATTTCCCCGAACTCATTCAACTCTTTTAATAGCGTTGCAAGAGCATTCGATCATGGATTTTATGACAGACTCGATAAGGTCTGAGCACCGCGTAGGAGAACGACCACATCTTTTGCCCTCCATCTTGGATTGTACTAAGTGATCCGAATTCTAAGTCCCCACCTAGAATTTATTTCCCCGAACTCATTCAACTCTTTTAATAACATTGCAAGAGCATTCGATCATGGATTTTATGACAGACTCGATAAGGTCTGAGCATCGCATAGGAGAGCGACCACATCTTTTGCCCTCCATCTTGGATTGTACTAAGTGATCCGAATTCTAAGTCCCCACCTAGAATTTATTTCCCCGAACTCATTCAACTCTTTTAATAACATTGCAAGAGCATTCGATCATGGATTTTATGACAGACTCGATAAGGTCTGAGCATCGCATAGGAGAGCGACCACATCTTTTGCCCTCCATCTTGGATTGTACTAAGTGATCCGAATTCTAAGTCCCCATCTAGAATTTATTTCCCCAACTCATTCAACTCTTTTAATTGCGTTGCAAGAGCATTCGATCATGGATTTTATGACAGACTCGATAAGGTCTGAGCATCGCATAGGAGAGCGACCACATCTTTTGCCCTCCATATTGGCTTGTACATTGTACTAAGTGATTCTAATTCCCTACTTAGAATGAATTCCCCAGAAGTAAGATCTATGCTGAAGTGCCGCATTGGGTTATATCATCCCCTGGATGGCCTAGCCCTATCGATCACTATAGTATTAATAATTTAAACATACAACTATGTACAAGTAGGTATATACAAAAAATACATATGAAACAGATATCTAAAGACTAATTTAATGGTGTAGCAAGTTGTTTTTATTCGGCACCCCTCGGTAGTCCGTCGCTTCGGCTACGCTCGGTTCTCTTCGCCAAAACTGGCGGTCGCCCGCGCATCGCGACGGGCGGCTAGCGATAACAGTCGGCCCAGAGCTGAGGGCATATACTGAGTTATAAATACGTCCAAAACCTTGTCGAAACGTGTCCGTTTTGACATGTTATGAACTCAGCCTGGTATGAAATGTGTACGCGCGCTCGTATCCTCTGCGACCGACTCACATCATTTTTTTTGTAATACCTATCAAGTAATTCTGTCTGTATCTTATTAATATTCCGTGTTTTGTGTAATTAAATTATATCATTGTTTAATGCCACTTTTATAATGGTTAAATAATTTTAAAGTTCTCTTTATATTTATTACTGAGATATGCATTTGAAAAAAATATATTATTATAAATATGTATAATAATACTTTTTTTTTCATAATGCTATAGTTTGTGACTGTACGTTTAAGTATTGAAAATGGTATTATTTGAGTTATCAAAAGTTATTTCTTCGAAATGTTTGAGTTGCATAGTTTTTTAATATGATTACTTTGATATTTAACTTTTCAGTGGCATTTTTTTCTCGAAAGATTTCTCGCATTTTATGCCAATTCACTCACTGTTAAGCACACTAAATTCGGTCACCACATTGGTTATTTCACCATTGGTAAAATATCTTTGACGACCTCTGTGGCGCAGTGGGCGAAGGCCCGCAGAGACACAGGAGATAACGGGTTCAATTCCCACTGCGAGTCCAGACCCAACCAACACCCATGTGTTTTCTACGTATAATATATTTGTAATTTTTAAAAAGTATGATTGCCATGTAGTATCCGTAATACAAGCTCTGCTTACTTTGGGGCTGGGTGATGCTGTGTGAAAAATGTCCAGCATTATCATCTTTCTCAGGTTTGCTTCAAGCTGGTTTCCATCATCATCTTCATCATCACCTGTCTGTAGAAGTCTACTGGACAATGCGATTACGCATGGAATCTGGCCGGGGCAGTTAGTTTGAGAGTTCTGTCAGTTTCACCAAATAATCTACTAACAGGGTGCTAGTTGATTATGGCATACCGACTAAAACCTATTGATATTCATTACATGAGTGCATTTCACCAACTTACGTACCTTGAAGGTGGTTTTATTGGATGGTGATACGTTCCTACACTTCGTCGTTCGGTCAAAAAAAAAATAATAATACTGTAAATTTTCACACAGCATCATCTAGCCCCAAACTAAGCAGAGCTTGTATTATGGGAACTACATGACTGCTTTACTACTTTATATAGTTTTTTTCGTAAATCCTACTAATAGAATAAATGCGAAAGTCTGTGTGTGTGACTGTTTGTTACCACGTATCTCCGTAACTAATAAACCGATTTTGATGAAATTTGAATGTAGATAGTTTAGGATCTGGAATAACACGTAGGCTAATCTAATTTTCGAAAATCGACCCCTAAGGGGGTTAAAAAGGGCGGTAAAGTTTCTATGAAAAAAAAATTTTTTATTCGCTCAAAACTCTGTACAAATAAACTTTAAAGTAAATAATGAAAACCGTATTTTTTATTTTTTAAAACTACCCTTTGGGGTGTGCAATTGAGTTCTAAACTTTGTATAAATTGTAATCCTTGGTTCGATTCATTCAAAAGTTGGTGGACATAGTTTGAAGCCTGGAGACGGTCATATGCTACTTTTATTAACATACCACGCGGGCGAAGCCGCGGGCACCAACTAGTACATGCATAATTACATAGAAAAAACCCAGACCAGAGACATATATTTGCAGATACAAACATTTGTCCCGCGGCGGGAATCAAACCCGCAACCTTCTGCATCTCAGGCAGGCCTGCGGCCACTGTGCCACAGAGGTTGTCAAGCTATTCAGTGACCAAGAAATAACTTATGATGCAAATCAGAAGACTAATTTTTAGTCATAACGGTCAAAACCTTCCTTGATCATGAGATGAAATCTTGTAATTCCGATGATAATGTTAGACTATTCCTTACCATCTAAGGTCATGAGACCCCTAAAAAAAGTCATGAGACCTCTAAAAGCAACGTCAGCGTTCCTGCCATACCTGGGATCTGTGCCCCTCAAAAATGTAATAAGGATCCTTAATAGGGGTCCTCGAATATTTTCGTTTATACCAAATATTGGTATTGTAAAAGGGCTGACCTCAGGGACCTTATTGTTTCTCATAAAGTTCTTGTGACGAAATCTAAGGTACGGATGGCAGAACAGAAAATGGTAGGACAAAACAATCTTTGATGAAATTATACCATAGGATGTCGTAGCAATGTGCTACGTTTCGTAGCAATGTGCTACGTCTCGTAGCAATGTGCTACGATAACTGATGCTATGAGAACATTTGATTTTACTTCCTAGGGGTGGTTTCTTAGCGATGCATAATTTTGCATCACTTCATACAAAAATTACCTTTTAATTAATATTTTTGTATTTTTTTTTAATTTAATTTTTGTATGATTTCTTCTCTCTTACAATTTCTAATGTGTACAGTGAATTAACACAGAAATAATGATATTTAATAAGATATCTACAACAGCAGTTATATTTTTATTACCGTTACGAAAGTTATTAGTAACAGACACTTTAACATTTATAATATTACTAGCCTACTGCTCACGGCTTTGTACGCGTGGAACTAAGAGAAAAGTAGCACACGAGCAAAGTAAAAAAAAAAGTTAAAAGTAGCTCTTACCGTTAAGGCAGCGTTCGTAATAAACGTTTAATTATATTACGTTAATAACGTTTATATAACGTTTAATATTTCGTAATAACGTCAACCGTTTTTTTGTCGACTTACGTTGCAAAATTTGTCACAACGAAAAGCTCATTTGCTTTGTTCTAAATACTGGTAAAATCATTTTGGAAATCGGATGAGTAGTTTCATTACTTCTTAAATCAAAAACTTACAAATTTCACATCTTTTTTAGTCTCAATTTACACCGTCGCGGAATGGGATGGAATCGACTTTTTGCAACGAAAAAAAAGGTGGATGAAAGTAGAATGCGCCAGAATTCCCCGGAAGATGCGCGATCTTTTTTTAGCTCATATTTAGTTTATATGTTATATAATTGACATAAAGTATGCTATGTACAATTTCGTTACAAAAAATAGCTTCCAGTCCATTCCGCGGCGGTGTAATTGAGCCTTAATTCATATTACAAAAATATGAAAATATGCTACTTATTCATATAAATACAAATACAAATGTTTTATTGAGTTTCCAAAGTTACTTAATATTAACAATGATGAAATTTCTTTTTAAGTTTAAAATACTTGTCATATAAGTAGCATATGTTCTTGCAAAATCAATCATTCAAAGAACATTTGAAATAAAATTAAATTCAATACAGATAAAGGTATTTGCAAACGGTACGGCATTTTATCAAGCTCAACGCTCGGCCCTCGTTCTAACGTTGAGAATCGCTGCGTATATTGGAAGATTGCGCTGATTCACACAGTTATTGCTTCAAAACAATAATGGTATTGCTTGGACATACAGTTATTTACAATGTATTTATTTTCTAGCTCATTTCAACACTCAACATGTTTGTAAATTATTTCAAACCCTATGTTGTCAATAAAACTTGAAACTATCATGGGATAGTAAAAAATGTTCATAAACATTTTTTTTCTTTCACATTCTAAAATCATATTTTCTTATATGATAATGTACAAAGGGCCTCTTAGTGTTAGCTTTGGCTCCACTAATGCCTGTAAAGGACCCTGGCATAAGCCTGAGATTTGAAATAATAATTAAAAAAAATATTTAGTACGGTAAATCGTTTAAAGGGCACGGTGTACGCTTTTATAACAAACTCCCAAGAGATATACAAAAATTATTAATTAAAAAAATTCAAAACGTAATTATACAAAAGATTTATGAAAAGGCATACTATAAAATATCTGATTATTTAGATGACAAAAACTCTTGGGATTGAAAATGCTCCAACTCGAACCTATTGTTTTGTAAAAGGATCATTAAAAAGAATAACCTGTTTTCTTGCCTTTCTTTCCTGGCTTGGTCGCGGAGGAACAGGCACCTAGATAAAAACCGACGTTTCAAAGTGGTCCTTGTGATTTTATTGAATAAATGAATTTTGACTTTGACTTTGACTTTACACAACAATATACAATAAGTTAGCAGAGTTTTGTGTAGAAAATTTAGATCTAGGTGTGTTGCGTGTTAAAAGACCCGTGGCCAGGGAATACTTTGAGCTGCCCGTTCTAACTAAGTAGAGACTCGTATCGTAGACGCGAGGGATTGCTGCTTCAGCATTTATTAAATTAATAATTAATTAATTAATAATAATTAATTAATTAATAATTAATTAATTAATTAATTTATTAAATTGAAGGTATTTCTAAGCGCTTCGTTTGCCAAAAATAAAACTTCTATCTGTTATCGCTTTGCACTCTGTTGTCATAGGTTACATCGCGTACTTATCGTAAGTCTGAGGTAGGAAACGCAACATTATATGGAGTTCATTAAATTCAAAAACAGAAACATTTCGTAGTTAGGTACACATAACACATTGAGTTGAAACTCGTTCTGCTTGCTCTCAATAGGTCATGGCTGAAAATCAGTGTTTTTACTTTTTAAACAAAATATCACGCTGAGCCAAGGCATTTTTGACGTACTGAAGAACACATAGACATTTTACCTAGATTTTAATTATATTATTAATAATAGTTAACTGTACTTTATTATTGTTTGTTTTTACGGTGAACTGTATAATTATTGTAATTTGTATGTGTGTGTCTGAAGTTGCAAATAAAGTATTTTATCTATCATCTATCTAATATTGCACTTAAAAGGCTCGTTATGAATAAAATGATTCTAGGACTAAACAACATAAAGTACTTGTATTTAACTGTCATAATTATTGTTTTTGTGGAAAAGTGTGTTTGTGAAGTGTGTTAAAATCTTTGCATGTTCTGCAGTTATTCATCTCATTTATATAATTTTATGATTTTTCTGATGAAGTACTATCAATTTCGCGATCTCTACTGATCGCTTTTACCTTCTTAATATTGTTTTATTTTACATGAAAACTGATACGTTTATTGTTTTTTCAATAAACTCTAAAGATAATATCGTAACGTGCATGAGATCGAAAGTACTATAAGTATTTTATACGCTATTTGGGCCTCATCGCATCTCCGATTATATATTTCTTAAAGACTATTATTATCCTAAGAGAATATACACGTATTATTTTTTTGCTTAAATAACTTTAAGCATGAAAAACTCACTGAACTTTACCTACTTTTCCACCGTTAATCTTGCTTCCTGCTTGATGGATTGTTTTTTAATATGAAATGAAATGGTTTATTTCCGAGAAATATCGACAAAAATCTTTCTTAAGTAGTAATGGCGCGAGAGGGGCAGCTTGCACTCATCTCGCAAAGAGTATTATGATTTGCTGAGCTAGGAAAACTAGAAAATAAAAGATGCTTTTCATGCAGAAAAATCAGAATGTATTTTATCAATTATTTTGTTTTCTCTACCTACGGCCAAACTGTCACCGTTCAAGGTCGCTCTACATAGTTATTGTATCACATACTTCACCAAAATCATTGGCATGCAAATGTTTACCTAAGATATACCTAATATCAATGTATCTGTAAAGCGCTTATCACCGCACGCGCTACGATTTGGCTGCCTTGAGGTCAAACAAATTGGTGACAGATAAAGCGATTTTGTTTCACCCAACAGTCACCATCCATCCATGACACCCTGAATCATAGTTTTCATAAATAATTAAATATAATGTACCAAATTATGTTATTGTGCACTTAAAAAACCTCGCTAGCACTCCATGAATAATAAAAAACTGTACAGCAATTTATATTATTTTCGTAATGGAAATTGTTCGCGTATTATTTCATTGCTTACCGAAAAGAGCCGAAAAGAGATCGAACCAAGGATTACAATTAATACAAAGTTTAGAACTCAATTGCATACCCCCAAAGAGTAGTTTTGAAAAATAAAAAATACGCGTTTCATTATTTACTTTAAAGTTTATTTATACAGAGTTTTGAGCGAATCAAACATTTTTTTTTCATAGAAACTTTACCGCTCTATTTAACCCCCTTAGGGGTCGATTTTCGAAAATTAGCCTATGTGTTATTCCAGATCCTAAACTACCTACATCCCAAATTTCATCAAAATCGGTTTAGTAGTTACGGAGATACGTGGTAACAAACATTCACACATACATACACACAGACTTTCGCATTTATTATATTAGTAGGATAAACGTCAAAACTGACATTCTGCTGATTCCGATTCCGATCCGATGAGTTTCAATGAACTTTACTAGTCATTTTACTATTTTTACTACCAGAATCGAGCCTCAGATCAGTTGTCGTTGGTAAAAATAGAAAGCTCGAAGAATAGCGAGTAAAATTACCTGTGATTGAAATATAAATATATAAAAATGCAAAGAAAGTGAGTTTTATATTTCCCTACGGAACCCTAATAACGATGTCAGGTGTTACCGATTCATTTCACGGTCCACCGACACATCACCTACAGGGTTCGGCTTTTAAGAGGTTTTAGGGAAATGTAGGGAAATTGGTGAATATTTTTGATTTTCTATCTAATTATAAGGTAACTTACCACCGTATTATGTTATCTTACAATATATTGTAAATGTCAAAGTTTGGGGTGTTTTTTTATATGTTTGTTGCTAATGATATCCGAAACGGCTGGATCGTTTTGGATTAAATTTGGAACAGGTATAGATAGGTAGATAACACTCTGGGTCTGGGTGTTTTTTCTATGTATAAATATGTATGTATTAACAAAAAAAACATGTACACAAGTAGTATATCAGTCATGTAGTTCCCATAACACAAGCTCGGCTTACTTTGGGGCAGTTACTTTTTAGAAGGTGCGGTGTGAAATTGTTCAGCATTATGTATTTACTAACTTCTGCCCACGGCTTCGCCCGCGTTGTATCCGGATAAAAAGTAGCCTATGCGTTATTCTGATGTATAAGCTATATTACTGTAAATCCCTCAAAATCCCTTCAGTAGTTTTTGCGTGAAAGTGTAACAAACATCCATCCTCACAAACTTCGCGTTTAAGTAGAATTATTTATTAGTACCTCTATCTGTTTCCCATGTCTACGAGTTTTTGGTTCTACAAAATGTCAGTTTCCACACGACGTTTTGCTTTGGAGAGCACAAATATATTTATCAAATATCAAAATCTGCATCTGCTGGCGCACGACGGGTCCTATTACCTGCCCTAAAGTCGAGGTCTCAACACTCGTGTTCACTTAATTACTTACAAGAGCTTATTGCCCTAGTAACTTGTGGCGCCCTGTCTAAGAACTACTCTTGAGGTCACGAAACGATTGCAAAATAACCGCATCCACTAAGCTGTTCCGGAGACCACCAAAATACATCTTGTGGCAATCGCGTATACGCACTCCTATCGTTACGAGAAACTAGTATTTATTTACTTAATTTAAAATCCTGCGATCCATCATCGATTTTAACGCCCCCTAGTGACTTGAACCATCCTTGATGTCAAAATTATTACAACAAAACCGCATTACATTTGGTTATAATGGTAACAGACAAACGAACACACAGATTCACTAACTGGTTCCGCTCTGTGGTTTAAAGATTTTTTTACAACCTGTATTTTTTTCACCTGCAAACATTTTTCCTGAGACTAAAATATACTACTGATGAAGAAAACTTAAAATTTGTGTCCTAAACATTTAAAGTTACAATTTTTACATCTCAGTGGGCCAAATCAATTTGTGAAGCTATACCTACATACAAACAAACAAGGTTTTACCCCAAACACATATAAAAATAATATTGAAAGTTCGACAGCATAGTTTTGAATTCGTCTGACTTCAGAGGAAGTTGTGGCTTCGTCAATACAACCACGCGTCGCGAGCATTACCATATCAATACATTCCTTTATGGTGTGCTGGAAATCACAAGCGATGAGCGTAGGCAACCCGTCCCGTCACTGGTATTTCTTGGTCTGCATTAGGCGGTGTACACTAAGCTAAGGTCTTCCCTGAAAAATATAATCTTGAAGTCGTCAAATAGAAGGTAAATATTTATAGGTATCTTTAAGACAAGCGTATTACATCTTCGTTCAAATCAACACTATAGTTTATTTCACTTTGATCACTCAGGTGATTAAAGTGGAATAAAAAGCCAACTTAGATCACACAGGATTTAAATCACCCAGGTACACAAAGATGAAATCATTTGTGTCGTTCAATTACCGTGAAATCAAGTAACCTATTATTGGTCTAGTAACTCCTATTTTTGGGTATCAAATTGTAGCATTTAAATAATTCATAGAATAGGCACATACCTAATAGATACATTATTTATTAGAAAATATCAGACGTTACCAGATATCAAAAATGTTTGCAAATGTTAGAATTCAAACCTAGGTGATTTGAGCCAACGGTGATTAAGACGCTAATTATTTCCTTTTTATGCAACTGGGTGATAACACCAAGGTGTTTTAATTTCGAGGTAATTTAAGGCGTCTTTTTATTCCACTTTGATCACCTGAGTGGTACCACCCAGGTGATCAAAATGGAAAAAGTCTGCTACTATAGACAGAAATATTTTTTTTTATGCTTCATTCTATTTTTGTTATTGAGTCATTTGTTCACGCAAGAGTAATAAGACCTATCAATAATTGCTTAATATTTGAGGCTGTCACTTGTGCCACAACTTGAGCATACATCTGCATATGACGCCAGAACTTAGCATATTACAGATTTAGATTCCAAATTAACTTGAATATTAATGCAGGCAAACACAAATTTCACGTAGCTATCAATGGAAATGGGTTTCATTCATTGATAAATAATTCGGATCCTTCAAATATTTCCCTGGAAATTCAGGAATGGATTTAGGTATGTACATACCTATTAGTATGTTCTCGTTATGTCAGATATATTTTGTGTGTTGATTGCAGTGTATTGTTTACGCTGTTTTAATACCTAGATTTTATTTTTAATACCTCGTGAAGGTAGGTACTTAAAATCCGGAAAAACGAAAGTGAATCTATTATTCACTTATTCATAAAATATATTATGGATCCCTCCAATATTTAACTGAAAATTCGGGAATTAATTTTGAAATGTACTTATGCCTTTATGTTCGATCGAAATTTATGTTAAAGATACCCAGACAGTGTTTTCTTTGTTTCTGTTTTCAGAATCCGCTATGCTGTATTTAGATAAGAAAATAAAGGTGAAGGTAATTAAAAAATCCAAGTATGTATGTACCTAAGCGAGCGCCGGAGAGAGAGCGCCGCAATCTTTCACCCTGATTAAGACTCTGGGATTGAGTCGAAACTTGGTGCCTTTACCGATAGTAGGGTACGTGAAAATTCCCGTTATATGAAGTATAAAAGAGTATTTGAAAACGATTTGTCTGTTTTAGGAATCAAATTACAAAGTCTTTAAAACATTTATACGTTTTATTTTAATGTATGCTGAGTACACAGTTATGAGTTTTACGTAATTCAAAGTCACAATGGAATTTATAGAATAATTTACAACCTTATTTTGTATCTCAAATCTCATTATGGTATATTTTACAGTGAATTTTTTAATATACGAATCGAAAATATGAGCGTAAGTGTCAACTTTTCACACAAACAAAGGCGCTTTTAGAAATAATAAAAATAAACTTTGAAATAATTATGATATTTAAACTTAATTTTTATTTTAACATTAAGTAATTATTATTAGGACCACATCTTATTCGAGAATTTAAACATTGACATCTTCATATATATTCGTATTGACATTATGTTTTGAACATTCGCACTTACTTCTATGATGACAAGCTCATGTTTTTATGAATAAAAAAAATAATAACGCGTGATAGTAGAAAATAAGCTGAAGAATTATTTAAAAAGATGTTGGGATGAAACTGGTTTCCCAAAATGTTACTTTTATCTTGTAACAAATATTTTAAAATTAAATGAATTTATAGCAAATAATATTAAAATATATAAAAACCCTTGTGAAATGTAATGGCCTTATAGTCTAAAAAGTTTAAAGATACCTAAGTCCTAAATTCTGGCAAATATCTAATGTGATATTATATTATGTTCAAAATGGTTTTAAAGTTTAAGGCACAGTTTCAATATTTTACTAAAACTTACTTAAACTACGTAAAAGGACGTTATAATACAGCTAAGATGACCATTTAAATTAAAAAAAAATCTTCATTTGGCACCTACTCAGTTCTTTCTCTAGATCTTTCGTTTTGAAGCGGAATTCAAGTATCTATATTGTGATATGTTTTAATTAGATTTATGAAAATAAAACTAAGGTAAAAGGAACGAAAAATAAAACAAAAAAATCATTATTTGAGTTTTTATTTTAGTTCGAAATGTAACAATAGAATATTTTTGTAAATATAAAATCGTATTTTTCAATGGATGGATTTTCAAATTTTGAAAACAATTAATGAATCTTAAAGTAATTATTTGGAAATTCAGTCGATTACCATTTATTGAAAAAAAATCAATCAAATTGTTACATAGTCGAAAAAATCAATAAAGAAATGAAAATGAAAATTAGTTTTCTTAATAACTTAAGTATAAAATTAATAAAACTTTGGTATCTGTACTATCTTCCGAATAAATTTTGGAGTAGAAAAGCTAATGTTATAGAAAAATTACAATAATTTATTTACATTGTACACAAGCGGGAATTATAAATAAAATTATTAAATTAAGATTTATTGTCAGTTCGCGATTTGAGTATTATATATTATTTACATGTAATTACGAAAAATGCAGTAAAATTATAGGAGAAATTTTAAAAATTATACAATATTTGCGATTATAAATTTTAAAATTGACATTTTACGCAATCTGTCTTCATTCATAACGTTGAAAATTTAAAAAAAAACCACTCTCACAACTGTGCTACCCATTATGGGCATCAGATCTGTGCTCAGTGCGTTAACCCGCAAGGATACCAAGCTGGGGGTAGTCAGAGGTCCGTTCAAAGTTGAATTCTCTGTTTTTAACCCTGGTTTTATCATATATAATCAATATACCTATAAATAAAAAAATAAACAAGAGGTGGATATTTCAATAATAACATAAAGTTCAAATAAAAAAGTACAAACATGTACTAGACATATTTTCAAAATTCTGAGGTCACCATAAGTATTTTTTAAAAACTTATTCGACATGTTGACAAACCCTATTTTGGTTTGAAAAAAAATTTGGAAAAAATATAGCTGTCAAATTTAAGCGGCAGGTTTAAATTTGATAGCTATATTTTTTTCGATTAATTTCAAATCATCTGAAATAACAATAAAACATTTTCTAAAGTTTTAATTAACGATTCAAAACAAGACGATTCATCGCCGGGGTAAAATTCAAAATTTTCCCAATCTTTAAATGCTTTCAAATTCAAAAATAGTTATTACGCATAAATTACATAGATATTTTAACTTATTAGTAAGAGATCCGTCGTGGAATCGATTTTTAACTAAGAATATTTTGCATAAAGCTTAACAACATTAAAAAACATTTTAGTTAACATTGCAGTACTTATTTTTTTATTACAAAGAAGAAATTATGAAATTAGTACCTAAATTACTTAAAAGATAACTTTTGGACAATGAAGTCGTTATACAAATTTCCAATTATGCCATTTGGACGTAACATACAAATTATCTGATAAGTCAGTCGAACAATCGAATACAACCATACGAATTAGCCCAAAACAAACCAGGCCTTAGGGTCGATGGGGTCAATTTGAATCCCAAAGTCATAGAAATTACCCAATTAGACTTTGATTTGCATTATTATTGGCGGTTACTAATATAATGCCAAAAAAATCAAAGTCACAGGATGTAAAAATCAAATGCTACATTTCTTCACCAAGGGGTACATTTCTTTTTCCGCAATTTTGGGATAAATTTTAACCCCTACACGCGACTGTAAACCTGTTAACATTATGACTTATTCGGGCTAAAAATTGTCAAATTTATCTAACACTCGCGCTAAACCTCCGTTATCTGTATCACATTCAATTATTTTTAATCTATCTACATTACACTAAACCACGTTTATTTACATACCTATCTAGCATTTGACACTGTTTTTTGACACAACATTGTTATTTTGACACACTTCACCTGTCACTATTTGACATAATACTTTGTTTTTTACGTTCACTTTAACTTTGAGGCTCACTTTATCGCTCAAACAACGTGAGTTTCATTCCTCTTGTTGAAGGACTCATCTATCGTGACGTTTTGTTTCTTCTCCTTCCGAATAGTTCCGTACTGAGGTACGTCCGATGTCAAATTCTGAACTGTCAGAATCTGACTGGAGTTGCTGTTTTGGGGGGTACTGGAGGAAACGGGGCTTCCGTACTGGTTGCCGTATTTGTGTCTCGACGGGTCTTTCAAGATGGACTGAGGATGTTTTGGTGTTTGGGAATGCTGCAACAGAAAATTCATGTGAGCTTCAACAATAAAAAAACATGTTTTTTTATGTTGTTTAGAAAAAGGTGTGAGTGCTTATGAATGAGAGGGTTAATTTGTAAGAACGACATTTTTTGCAACATTAATTTAATCAAATTACAGTCAATTAAATATCATCCCATTACCGTGAGGTTCAATTGTAGAACTGAACTAAACTGTACACTAACTGATGAACCAACCGATGTGTGAACTGGTGTACGAACAAATGTACGAATTGATGTAAACTTGGTATACATTGCGTATTGTAAACTGATTACATTTTGCAATTTATTGCAGAGGTGCTATCTGTATTGGACCTGAGTTCACAGTCGTCAACCCTACAAATCGTGTACCAGGACGAGTCAAAAATAAAGTGAAAGACTAGATTAAATAACCTGAAAAGAAAACTATGCTGCCAGGTGCTGAAAACTATGCTATCAGTTTTTTTATCACGTACTTTTGTACCTAATCTAGCCGTTTGCGCCAGGGTAATGTAATGAAATTTTGCGTTTATTTGTGTTTTATTTTATACCTCATTCTGTTATTCGAAGGCATTGGATCGATCTCGCCAATTTGCTCCCGACCACTCAGAACATGACGACCTCTGTGGCGCGACGGGCGAGTAGCGAGCTGCGGCGTAAGAGGTGCGGGTTCGATTCCCACTGCGGGACAAATGTTTGCATGTTCTTCAGATATTTGTTTGGGTCTGGTTGTTGTGGTACCACGGTACTCGTAGTTCCTGATAACCACGGCACAGGGAATCCTAGTGCGAGGTCAGGACTATGTATTTAAAAAAATATTATTATCTGTGGGTTGATTATGTAATGTATTTTTATTAACAGTCAAAAGAAAGTGTTAAAAAATCCTAATAAATAGCGCCCGAGCTGCATACGTTCTTTTTCAGATATTTTTGTGTTCTCTTTCATCCCTTATGACTATGGACATATTTTTGTCATAATCTTGCTATGTGTTTGACTTGTCCTGGTACTCGATAGGTAGGGTTGACGACTATGGCCAACTTGTCATCCGATGTATCATTACGTATGTAATTTGTCGAATACATTTTCAGAATTCATGCTATAAAATACGCAATGTAAAGAGCAACGAGTTTAAGCGAACCATTAAGGCCCGGCCAAACTAACGCGGTGGCCAAAGAAGAGAAAAGGTTTTTTTATACAACTAAAGTTGCAAACAATCATACGACCCATCAATTGGTAAGCGGTATTGGTATTGGTCTAGACAAATACCTCACGCTTACTTTTCCTTTCACGCTAACGCAAATTTGTCAAGGTAAAACTTGGTAGCTGTCACGTGACATTTCCACAGCTAATGTCATTCCCATACAATTCAATATTACCGCAGGCATTAATGTCAGCAGAAAGTGGTATTTGTCTACCCTGAGTAATCACTCACGCATTGTCGAGCTTGACACATAACGGGCGAAAAGTCTCATTTGCCTGTAATTTCACCGGCACTCATAACCTTCAAACCGGAACTTAGCGGCAGAAACAGGTATGGTGGTAGTACTTCCCTTAGTCGTCAATAATCTTGCGTATACATCGATCGTACTAGTACGGAGCGCTCCGTTCAGTTAACGAATAAGCACAAGCCTAGTTGTCAAGAGTGTCAAAAGTTTCTCAAAGTGGCACCGCCACGCCACCGCCGCGCCACCGCGTCGGTTTGCCCGGAACTCAATCCGGGCATATTGGAAGGGCTGAAATTATGTGTGCCCGACTTGTTGAGGAAAGCGCCATTGACACGCATGATGCTCACACTGAATCTAGTTGCACAGAGTATTGACTTGCACAGAGTATATACTTATTTCCAATGTTCGCTGAATGAATATGTAAATGCTACACGTTAATTTAAGGTATGTACATAATTATGGATGACACTATTGTATTAGGAAAGGCCCTGTAAAAATGGTTGTAATTTGAAATAAATAAACTTTAGTTGTTATGTAATTACCTGTGTACAATTGCCGGGATGGAGGACGGTAACGTCGGGTGGTGGGACGGCCATTTTGTCAAGTCGCTGTCGCCTCAGAGTGCCACCGGCGGACTGACGATCTAGAGAGACTATTGAACTGGTTAATTACTGCTTGGAAAAAAAGCAGAATTGAGAACCTCATCCTTTTTTAAAGTCAGTTAAAAATAAATCACACTTCAACGATAATTCGTTTTTGATCCAGTTTTATTGCAAATGTTGTAATTTTCATGTGTGAAATATACATGTCAGAATGATTTATGTAGGACTTCATCATAATATGATGAAGCCTATGCAGCAATGGACTCTAAAGCTGATTAAATGTACTTACTATGTACTATGTATTGTACTTACTATCAAGTCCGTAGTTGTGCGGTGGGCTGGCCATGTGTGAGGGGGAGCCACCGGAGACTCCTCCATTCATGAGGTGGGGCTTCGGTACTGGCTGGGCGCCGTATTGTTGCGGGGGGGTCGGGGTACGACCGGCTTGCTACAGGGTAAAAGTACAAGGGTAAAGTCACAAGTCGAAAATTCAGTTTTTCGTATATCTGTACTAACTGAGCACCATATTGTTGCAGGGGTCGGGGTACGGCCGGCTTGTTACAGGGTAAAAGTATAAGGGTAAAGTCACAAGTCAAAAATTCAGATTTTAGTGAATCTGTACTGTCTAGGCAACATACTCTTGTGATGCCCTTGTGGGGTTTGGAGTACGGCTGCCTTGCTAAGGGGGTAAAAGTTCAAGGGTAAAGTCACAAGTCAAAACTTCAGATTTTAGTGAAACAGTACCGTACTGCGGCTTGCAATAGGGTAAAAGTGGGTAAAGTCAAAAGTCAAGAGGTATTAAATAAGAAAAATATACAAAATGAAAAATAGGATCGTTGTTATCTGAAACTACAAGTACCATGGTTCCACAACACCCAGCTTGGAACAAATATTTAAATTAGATTACGCAAACATTTGTCCCGTAGCGCGAATAAAACCAATTTGCCTAGACAAATGCCACTTTCTGTTGACGTTAACGCCTGCGGAAAGATAAAATTGTATGGAATTGTCACGTGACATTTCCGCAGCAAATGTCATTTCCATACAATTTTGTCTTTCCGCAGGCGTTAACGTCAACAGAAAGTGGTATTTGTCTAGCACCCCTGTACCTCTTACTGCGTCTTACTGGATTTATATTGAGATATTTGAATTTTTCAAACGCTTTTTTGTATGGATTCAAAGGTCAGAGCTTGTTGAATATTTTATTTGATTATTAGCCACGAACCAGACTGGAAATATCAACTACAGGTTATTACATTTATGGTAACACCTAGACGGACATCGTAAACTAAGGGCCCGGTCAAAATTACGCGGTGGCGGTGGCCAATCGATACAACACAACCACTTGACGATTACTTCCCATTAATCGCCACCGCATCATTTTGACCGGGTCCTTAGTTACAAGGCACCGATGTAACTAAAATCCTGGTAACCAAAGATTTTCCTAAATATAACAGTTTCATTCAAATCTTCTTCGGATTTTTGAGTGGGTTATTACCACAATGTCAATAAATTACCGGAGAAATCTCACCTGTTGAAGGTACTCTCCGATCAGAGGAGGATATGACAGGTATCTGTCGGAGGCCATGTTGTAATAAGAGCCGTCGAGAGGAGGCATCGGACTCGGCGCCGGTACATAGTTTGATTTACCTGTTGATAGACATTGAATTACAGATGTATTGTGACGCGCGTACAGATTTAAACCTCTGTGGAGCAGCAGGATCTCTATTATACAACCTACTTAGAGTTTGACAGAATGAAAATTGTCATATAGTGATATTATCTGTGGTTATATATTATCTGTGAAATAGCCTTGGCTGGCGGGAATCTCTTCAAAATTGATAATGGGAGAATTAGAATGGAAATTTATGTCAAAATTTTGTTTTTATTCGATCTGAATACAAGGAAGCGTTTCAGTGTAATAACATTATTATATCAAAATTTATAACTTTTTCAAAATGACGGACCATATAAACTTACTATTAATTCAATTACCGATCGATTCTGATGAAATTTGGACATTTGTCCGATTTCGGTACATTTGTCGGTACCATTTTTAGTAAAAAATATTTCCATAACCATTATAGTTTCAAAAGTTATAACATACGTTACTTTTTATCTAGGTACCAAGTAGGCAAAGCTGGGGGCAGAGGCTAGTTAACTATAAAGGCATGACGTCAACTCACCAGTACTTCGTCCCAATGTCCCGTGCAAGTTGACGTCCTTATGCCGGTGAGGATGAGGCAATGTCCTTGCGTGTTCCTCATAGTAGTTAGGGGGAGGGTAGTCCAGGGGAGGGGGGAGGATCACCCCTTGTTCCTCGATGAGGTAGTCCGTTGTCTGAGGGAAAAGATCCATGGTTATTTTTTTTATAAACAATTATTAAATATATATTTTTTACTTTTCTTATTCTTTTCAGCGAAAGGGTTTGCTTATACCCATATCATAGGGGTGATTAAAAAATAATTGGTCCGCCATCTTTGGGAGTCCGCCATATTGGATTTTAATGATTACACTGAGCTAACCATGTTTTGTCATCCTAACCAAACGTGACATGCAAAATATCATCTTAATCGGTTGGGGGTAACTGGTTCAAAATTCAGTAGCAAGATTTGACCCACACATACTAACTAACAAGGTAAGTTCAATAAATAATAATAATAATCCCACGGAGCACGCTTGTGGCGAGCGTTCGGTGTGGGGCATCACCACGGAGCCCTTATCACTCCATGGGATCGACATAGACACCTGACCCTCGGCTTGCCTTAGATTGGCAAATGCCGTTACATCCTACATAGTTCAGACATTCCATAAGCATAAACTCATTCAATAGCCCAGTTTATAACCCAATTGTTTCATCAGTCGCCATCCACAAAATAAAGTTTTTTATATATTGCATTGCACAAAAAGGGCACTTAGTGTTAACTTTGGCTCCACTAATGCTTGTAAAGGCTCCAGGCATAAGCTGAGATTTTAAATAAATAAAGAGAAATAAAAAATATAATGTTGTAATAAAAAATAGCAATGAAATCCCAATGATGAACGTTATTTTAATGTGTAAAATGCACTACCAACGAAATGACGCTCCGAGTATATTCAACTCAAATTTTAAAAATGGCTCGACGAAAGGACAATCTACAGATTTGAATTCTTGGAATTCAATGATAAATCTTTGTAGCAACGAAGTGTGAGCGTCTAAGTAGATATATTTATTTGATAGGTAATATTTTTTATTAATTTAATCCAACAACTGAAATGACATGACGTTTAATGTAACAAGTTATCAACTAAATGTTTTAATCTGTTTACAGAATTGAGGAATTTGAAGAATTCAAAGACGAATCTTTGCAGCAACTTAAGTGTGTACGTCTCAGTAGATATATTTATTTGATAATGTTTTTTTATGTATTTAATCCAACAACTGCAATGATATTATTTTTCAAACTTTGCGATTAGATAACATAATTATAAGTTTTACGGCGAAAGTTTGTGATGGATGTTTGTTACTCTTCCACGCAAAAACTACTGAACGGATTTTGATGAAACTTTACAGTAATATAGCTTATACATCAGAATAACACATAGGCTACTTTTTATCCGGGTACCATGCGTAGAAAGCCGTGGGCAGAAGCTAGGTATAAATAAAATGTTTATATCTGTTTATTTGGACTTTCACAGATATATATAACTATTTAGATGTGTGAGGATATCAAGTAGGATAGTCAAAGGCAAGTCTAAATATTGGGTAAATTTAGAACATGCCCACATTTTGCATAGTTGTAAACAATCGATGTGACAAGTTGCAAGCTCATCGCCGTTTATTGGAACACTAAAACGTGCCTTCGAATTGATGCTTTCAGGGCATGTCAGTTTCCTTACGAAGTTTTCCTTCACCATTTTGAGTCAATAACCTCTGTGGAGCAGTAGGCGAAGGCCCGCCTGAGACGCAGAAAGTTGCGGGTACGATTCCCGCCGCGGGTCAAATGTTTGTATCTGCAAATATTTGTCTCGGGTCTGGGTTTTTTCTATGTATAATAATACAAAAAATGAATATAAGAAGTATATCAGTTTTGTAGCTTCCATAATACAAGCTCTGCTTAGTTTGGGGCTAGATGATGCTGTGTAAAAATTTCCAACATTAAAAATAACATAATGAATCTTCCGCGTGAACAATTTATTATGCAATGTCCAAAATGGATTGGCAATCTTCGATCTTTGGATTGGCAAACTGTATCAATTAATTACCATAAATCATATTAAAAATTCATACAAAATACATAAACGAAACAGTCGAGCCATCTAAATACCGTCGGTAAAGAGCTTAGATATCTAGGTAAAAGCATCCCCAAACTGACAGTTGCATTGCCTCGCTGAATGGCAATGCTAACGTTCACCCAGATTTACTTATTAACGACATACCTGACTCATCATATTATTATGCCGATTCGGCATACTAGGTATCTCCGGGATCGGCGGCGGTGGGCGGTCGTCGCCATCTTGGGAATACGTCTCCGATTTCTCGGACACAGAGCTTAGAGTTTCTCCCGTCATCGTATCGTTATATGAGGACGGTGCATACATCTCTATGGTAGCCGATTTCGAAGACTGACCGGCTTGTTCTGTTAGAAAGAATAAAATAATTTACATAAAATATCAACCATATGTATGTAGGTAGGCGTATGTAATTGTGTTTATCTAGGGAAAGAAAAGAAAGAAAAAGAAAGAAAATATTTATTTAACACGACATAAAAAAATTATATAAATATATACAACAAATTTTGGAAGTTAGGATGGTGGGATAATTTGTGGGAATACATAATAATAATAATTTATGTTTGGACAACCTACTTATAAGTACCTACCTATAACTGAAACAGAAATTCCCCACGCACCTTACTGCCTAATCCATCTACCTAGACAGTTAGGGTATAGTTTTTGTGCTTTATTAAAAGTATGAATTAATAATAAATAAATAAGTTGCTTTATTTCAGACACGAGATCCTTTCATATATATATATATAGTCACAATAAAAATACAAAGTATGTACTTAGGTATGTACCTATGCAAGTACATACACATGAGTCAGTATGCTATTTGCACCCAGCGTCTATAGATCTCCGTTTGGATCAATCTATCCGACAGACTAGATATAATAGTGTTTTTACACTTGCCAACCCTGGACATGAATTTAGCGATGCGGATCCTCTGGATAGCATTAAAAGAATTAACGCGCGCCTCCAAGTACATACCAGAGGCGCTGCAGTAACCTTCTAGTCCTAATATATTATTATAGGCAACTCGAATGCCATCATGCGCTTTTTGCGTGTAATAGATGGTCTAGAGTTGGCACGTGTAAAACGTCTGACAGAATGAATGAATGAATAATTAATGAATGAATGAATGAATGAATGAAAATACTTTATTGTACACCTTATGATTAAAAAAACAATAACATATTATGATAGAGGTACAGTGGGCGGTCTTATCGCTTAAAAGCGACCTTTTCCCGACAACCGTTGAATGGAGAGGATTATAATATGACGAGGATTAATCTTAGCATATAATTTATAACTTTTCTTGTTATTCATGCACTACGTCAAGGCTGTTAGCTGGAAGAGAATGCTATCTAACATTAAGTTCGCCTATGTACAGTACTTTTTAGTTGTCCAATAAATAATTTTCTATCTATCTAACTATGCCCCTTGTGAGTACGTATAGTTTGGAAAAAACAAAACAAAACTTTTAAAACAGTCGTTTTTAATATTAAGCTTCATTGTTTAACAGCTTATCAGACTTGTGCATTAACAAAATGGCATGGTTCAAGTTAAAATTAAATTTTAAACGTAAACTGTTAACATAGGGAAATTTGTGACATGTCCTCGTGAATATTTTCCGAAACGTCAATCAATTAGTTCGCCTGAAGTATGCGGAGCGGAGAGAATTCGAAATAGTGTTTTATTAATCGAAATAATTAATTAATGTCTCGTGAGTATAGAGGGACTGTGTAAAGCAGCTTTATAATGATTGATAAAATATTGAAAACCAATTTAATATAACATACAGGGTGTCCCAGAATAAACATCCCGATAGGGGATCATTCTACAAATTACGGGATATTTACAATGATTTGTGAGTTTGATTGAATGTTTGAATATTTTTAGTAAAAAAATATGTTCATAACCATGATAGTCTCAAAAGTTATTCTGCAAATAATAAGTAATAAAGTACATCTTTTATTTTGGCTTTAAGAAATTCGTCTTTTTTCATCGAGCAACAGGTTGATAAAAATCTGATATTTCCAGTAAATCAGCTGTTTTACAACAGTCCAACTAAAGTCTAGATCACATAAACGTCAAAATCGGTATTCTGCTCAAACAATCGACACTAATTCTTCTTTACAAAATTGACAGGATTGAGATTGCAAGTGTCCACGTCAGTCTACTGACGCAATATTATTTCAAGACTTGGTTTTGAAAGAATAACCCGAATTGGGGCACATACTTGGGACAGTCCTAAAGGATGTTACATTTTTCAATAAAAAATAAAAATTTGAATTATTAATTCACGAAAACTTGTTAAGATTCATGAGCAGAATCATCCCGTTTCGGATCAATATGAATGTTCTTGGACAACCTGTATATAAACAGTAGCAAAAATCTACTAGAAGACATTTGGCGTAGCGTGCTACGCCGTAGGCGTTCTACAAAATTCGTAGTAGTTTCTGAGACGAATTACGTAGCAACGGAATAATGGTCGTCAACATAGTTTTTTATCGTTTCGCACGTTGACTTTTCGTGTAAGAGGTCAATCTTAAAATAATATCATGCAAAAGACACATACACAAAATACATTTAGAAAATTATAGCGGAATAAAATCGGTTGTAAGTTTAAGATAATTTAAGAATATATGAATACATAAATAAAAAACAAATTAGAAAAATAAAATAAAACATAAACTAAAAAAACATGTTAATTAAATTGTCCTACTAATATAAAACTTATTTTTTAAATAAAACAAACAGTAATTACCTTTCAGCCGTCTAGCGCGTCGCTTCAAAACAAAACAGGCAACCAAAGCGGCGTTTATCAAAATAAGTACAGCCGCGGTAACTGATACGTAAACTATGACCGGCTTGGACACGTCTGCCGATTCGACATACTCTGTGGCCACTACGTTCAACTCGCCTACTTCGGACGAAGCTAAAGAAAAATAAAATAAAAATTAGCAAATCATAAAATCATAAAAAGCTGTTGTTTGAAAATATAACGTCAAATTTCTTGTTTAATTTATTCACTCAAAAAGTTCTAAATTAAAAAAAATGGTTTCCTTTTATTTAACGTCATTTTATGTGTTTTTCATGAACAAAGATTTTGAAAACAATCATTAAATTAATTACACTGAACATTTTGTAGAACAACCACTTTTACAATAAATTGGATTTAAATTATACTTAAAATGAAATAAAACATTTTCATTTTAAAAATGGCCAGCGCTCAGAAAATATATTACGAGCTCGCTAAAAGATTTATTGTACTTCAAAAGCCAGTACAACGAAATTCGCAACACGAATCAAGTTAAAACTAATTCAATTCGGAATAAAACGTACATTTTGTTCAAAATGGCACGATGACGACGTATTTAGGACAGTTGGCATTTGCTGCATATAAAAAAACACTTTGTGAAGTGTCAATTAAATAAAAAAAAATATGTCAAAAAAAACTTGATACATTTCAGCTTTTTATGAAAAATACCCGACTCGCAGGACCATTTGGAGTACGGGACAGTTTTTAAATTCACCAAATATGTACTAAAATACTTAAAAAGTAAGTAATGTTGTCGGTTCGCGGTTAGAATTTGGACTAACTCGCGATGCTGCGAGGTGCCTGTACTGTGTAAAGACCGTACAAAAGTAGATTTAAGAAAAGATTGGATTTAAATTTAACGAAATTAACTAGTAATGAACATTGAGTGTTGTTACTCCCAAATTTATTCACATTCAAAAATTGTAGGCTAAATTTTTCCCCTTTCTTCCAATCCTGAGTACGCCCACAGTATCAGAGCACTTTCATTGGAGGGTCGGAGGTTCTTAATGCAGTTTGGCTGACTACTTAGTTTAGTTTAAGAGGTCCAGCTATATTGTATTCTTCATTGAGTTATTTTTGTTTAACTTTATTTTTGTGTTGAGAAAATAACGTTTAAACGTTAAAATAACGTGATTTAAACGTTTAAAAAGGTTACTTTCGTGGTCTTCTTTTTGAATGAAATATTGGTTAAATTTGATCTTACTGAAAACTGAAAAGAATTTTTGTATAATAATCTATACAAAATTTCTTTTCAGTTTAAAAATTTACAAGATTTCAGTATAAATTTACAAATGTAGTAAACAAAAATTTTGAAATTTATATTCTCAAACACACAAAAACTAAACTACTTAAAACTAAACCTGTTTAACTTAAAACTAAACATCTCCAAACCTCGTATCCTCTTATTGGTCCTCCGGTGAAGGCAAAACCCAATAAGTAGTACATTCAAGAGAATAACTGCAGTGCCTATAATGGTTCCCGTGATTATGAAAACTCCGGGAACACTGTACGAGTTGAATTCTTCTGAGCTTGACTGTACCGATGTTGGGAGTATGCCTGAGGCAGCGTGAAAAATAGACACAATATCCTCTGTTTCATAATTACTCACAAACTTTAGCAGCGTGCCAAAAGTTCCCAGCCTCTATCCTTTGTTTAGTGTTAGAAAGGGACAGGGATTAAGCGGCTTGCTATGTTAGCGAGTGATTATGAAACAGATGGAACCATTTTCAATGTCATGCAAATCGACTGCTAAAACCGCATTTCAATCGGATTAGCTGTTTCGGAGATAAATGGTGACAACATACAAGCAAACAACCACTGTGTCGTATTGGGCAAATGCCCGCCTGAGACACAGAAGGTTGCGGGTTCGATTCCTGCCGCGGGATAATGTTTGTATAATCTGCAAATATTTATCTCGGATCTAGGTGTTTTCTATGTTTAACATGATTGTATTTACGAAAAAAAAGTATATAAGTGGAATATAACCGTCATGCAGTTTCCGTAACACAAGCTCTGCTTAGTTTGGGGCTAAATGCTGGACAACCTCTTACGTAAAGTAAATATCAAATACGATATCAGGGGGTTTCCTGACATCGTTGGTAAGAATGACCACCAAGAGAAAACCACCTTAACTTGAACATTAATTCTACAATATCAGTTCCAAAGTTTCTCACATACTACAGGCTACTTTGGTCATGAACAAAATTGATTCAGAATTTCTTCCAAATCGGTTCAGCTGTTACGGATATTATAAAAAATCTAAACATGTATACTTTCACATTTATAATATAAGTAGTATTTACGTTGTCAGTTTCAAAGACCCAACATAAACTCATGCCTGTTTCCCGAAGGGTTAGGCAGAGCCCAAGGATTTCCACTTGCTACTTACATACCTCATTTGCTTCATTCTCATCATTCTTCACACATGCTCGTCGGTTCAGGGTACTCTTGACCAGACCTTTCTCTGGAACGTCTCCAATTTGATCAGACTACGTTCGCCGAGGTCTATCCCTTCCGATTGTCCTATTCACGCTCGCCTTATACATATATGCTTCGTCAAACTCCTTTTATTCATCCTTTCCACATACCCACACCACCCTAGCATATCTCTTTATTCGTGTCACTAAATCTTCTTTCACCCCTTTCTTTAAGTAATCTTAGTCTAGGTACTCACTGAGTGTAGTCGCCTTGGTATCATCAGGTCGATATTTGCTCTGTCCGATCTTGTTGATAGCCATCACTGAGAAGACATAGTCTGTGTTCCGATCTAGTCCTCCTATGGTGTAGGTGGTGGCGTTTTTTGGCATAACATCCTCGTATTTGTAAGATTCATCGTAAATTTTTCTGAAATCGTCAAATTCTATAAAGATATTGTTTGGTACTAATTTAATTCTAATGTTAAGAGGAACTAAGATCGGCACTGACGTCCCGCGTTGGGTTTTATTGTGCATTATCCTTATTCTAACCTGACCTCTGAGATATTGGGAACAAACATCTTCGCTGACTACTTTATAAAAGTAGAAGACAAAATATGAATGAAAACCATTGCCTATATTAGTAGGTAAGTACTATAATTTCTGTATTGTAATCAATGTGATTCCGAATGGTGTGCATATGATACTAGGTCTCAGAGAAAGAACCAGCATTTATCGTTATTTGTCTATGGTATCCCATTATAGGGTAAAAACTCTCTACTTTCCTTCCATTCGTCTTTATTGGCTATATGGGAAAAATGCGTTAATAAGTAGCCCACGTGATGGTGCGCGGTTACCGTCGCCATCTTTTGGCCACATTTTACACTTTTGAATGAATGAATGAATGAATGAACTAATGAATGAATGAATGAATGAAAATACTTTATTGTACACCTTAAGATACAAACAAAATAAACAGTAACACATTATGATAAAGGAACAATGGGCGATCTTATCGCTTAAAAGCGAACTCTTTCAGACAACCTTTAGATGGAGAGGATTATATATGATTTTGAAGCGGCCGGGGGTTTACTTTAACTTTTTTTGATAACATGAGTACACAAAATACAAGTTGTTAGATGATGCTGCTCACCTGTATCTGATCCTGTACCAGGAGAACAATCCGCCATCGAAACCTGGTACCCATTCCAGAGTCGCGGTGTTATGGGTCACGTTCGTCACAGTTAGTGATATTACTTGATCTGAAACCACAGGTAAGGTCACAGAATGTCACACTACGCTGAGATAACACTAAACAATGGTTTTATACAAAGGAAAGTCAATCCAACTGTCTTAAAGACGACCACAGATGGCGCAGTGGGCGAAGGTCCGCCTGAGACGCAGAAGGTTGCGGATTCAATTCCCGCTACGGGACAAATGTTTGTATGATCTGCATTCATTTGTCTCGGGTCTGGGTGTTTTCTATGTATAATATGTATGTATTTACAAATGTGATTTGATAGTGGTAGATCTGTCAATGCTAAAAATACTAAGACTAAGCAAAGATGTCAAATTAATATTTTGATACTTTTTCTTAGTTTTGGTATATTGTCTAACCACGCAACAAAGAGAAAATAGGTTAAATACAAGACGTAAAAATATTAAGTCACCTTTATGTCCAAAATTGAATGTTGTATGTATATTATGTTTTTCTATATATAATTATGTATGTTTTTAAAAAAATGTATATAAGTAGTATATCAGTCATGTAGTTCCCATAATACAAGCTCTGCTTAGTTTGGGGCTAGATGATGCTGTGTGAAAATGTCCTGCATTATTTATTTATTTGTAAAGCATGACTCACAGTATTTTTTGACTCACTGCCTACTGACAAGAACAAGATATGAAGATAATTGATAGTCCTCACATATTTAAATCAAGACTAACAAAGCTTTTGTTAAAAAAGTGTTTCTATATCATTTATGATTTTTAACGTGAGATAATTGAGGAATTTCTTTTTGTTTAATTTTATGTGTTTAAAATTTTCAGTAATTTTAGATTGTTACTATTTGTAAATGAAATGAAATGTCGTTTGATTTCTATATCGCTTGTCGTCAAAAAATAAATAAAGGAAAGTTAATCAAAATGCTAGTTCGTTAATTATTCATTTGATTGATTTGATTCAAAAGGGAGGCGATGATATAACCACCTGTTGGGTGTTACACCTAAAAATATCGAAATATCGAAAACTGACAATTTAATATAATTAAATAATAAATAATGCTGGACATTTTTCACATAGTATCATCTAGCCCCAAACTAAGCAAAGCTGTTATGGGAACTAAATAACTGTTAATCTTATTATATATATTTTTAAATACATTACATGTTATAAATAGAAAACACCTAGACCCGACACAAATATTTACAGATCATATTTGTCCCACGGCGGGAATCGAACCTGTAACCTTCTGCGTCTCAGGCGGGCATCCCCAAATGCGCCACAGAGGTCGTCAATTGAGACAACAAAAGATTAGAAGACTTACTGTCCGAGTCATCAAATTCGGTAATCGATGTAGATTCGATTATTATTTTATAGTAAATTTAAATCTAAGTAAGCGAGTGGAACACCTCTCGTCCGTCCTATTCTTGAAATATTCCCAAAATAGAAATGATTCTACAGAAAGTTCTTAAACTGTGGTCTCAGTAACTCTAAGGAGTTACTGAGAAAAACCACTGACTCCCACACTTACCGGGTGCACTAGTAATATCCAGCTTAACAGACGTAGTCGAGAACCCAAGATCATTCCTAGCACCGCACTCATAGGTCCCGTAGTCAGACGACGTGACGTCACTGATGAGGAGTATCGACGTATACGTCACTGCGTCAGTTCTGACGTATTCAGCGAAGTATTTTGTGGATGCGTTGACGGGAAGCTTCGCACCGTTCTTGGACCAAGTGAAGTTAGGCGCTGGGGCCGATTTGCATCTGAAAGTTTACGAAGAGTTGAAGAGCTAGTCCTAGGATGAACTGGGACAATACCTATTCCTGCCGCCAAGCAGTGATTTTTTATTACAAGAGAACTTAATATACAAGGAACGCTGAAAAATGCAGAAGTAAAATCTGTGTTTCATCATCCAGCGCCCGTCCTTAAGAGGCCTGCGTTGGATGAATTGTCCATACAAACGTAATACCATAGTCATTTGTAATTAGAGCTTATTTCCACCATATTATGCTATTTGTAACAAATTCTGAACGGCTAATATTGCTATCGCGCAAGCACGGGCGGGCCTGCATCAGTCAAAAAGAGATAGCTATATTTTTGGACGCGCTTCTAATTTAAGTGCGAGCGCTGTACGCTGGATACTTAAGACATAGGGATTAAAAAAAAATCTGACAAAGCTTGTCAGTTGGTGTTATGCACAATAAAGAGTTTATCTATCTATCTATCTTGTCCTGACAATTACGAACAAAAATAAAATCAGCCAAATCGCCAATTCGGTCGAGGCGTTCTCAAGTGATCTCATATATTAAAATAGATTTATCTATCTATATTTATCTATATCTATTTATCAATATTAATAATAAATCTCAAGAGTTTGTTTTTTTGTTATTGAACGCGCTAATATTTGGAACTAGCAGCCGAATTAAAAAAAAAAATAGGAAGATAAATGAGAAAGGTTATATATAGGCTATTTAACATTACGCTACAATCCTTAGGAACACAAGAAGTAATAACGCGGTCGGGTGATGCGAGGGCGGCCGTGGCTCAGCTAGTTCATAGATAAAATGTCCACTTACTTGCAAGTGAGCCTGCCAACTTGTCCGACATTCGACGCAGCTTTCGCTAGATTCGGCGCGGAATCCATCTCCGGCTTAAACTTGACCACCAGCATCACATCCTGCCGGGACTCCCCACCGATCCCATTGTCCACTACGCACTGGAAGTTGCCGACATCAGCTCTGGTCGGTTCCCTGATGAGGAGGTAGCTGGTGGAGTTCTTCATGTCGAAGGAAACTTGATCGCGGGGTATCGTGTAGTCTTTACGCTCCCAGCGAATGTGGTCTGATGTTAGGGGGTTGCCTGAAATTGGGATGTAACTTAAGATTTCAGTTCGATGTACTCGTAAATCAAACTTTTGATGATTCTTGATTTTTAATAATGGGTGTAAATAGCTGAAAGGAACATAACCATATTTTTAAAGCGAGGGATTCCATTTTGAATCCAGAGTGAAGCGAAGGTTTTCAAAGTACTAAAAATTTATTTTACAGCCGAGTGGTACACTCTACTTATCATCTCCTATGAAAAAGCGTAAAAAAAAGCAGTGCAAATTAAAAAAAAACAGTAGTGAAAGAATTTAAGGAGTTCCTTACCAACGGCAGTGCAAGACAGCATAGCATCTTCTTTGGGATTTGATATTCCATCTTGCGATACTGATTTGATTGAAGCTGGATCTAAAAACATATGAGATTAGATAACTTTAAGATTTATTTAACAAACTAGATGGGTACAATAGTTAGTATTATCTTAAAGCCTACGTGGCTATTTCTATTGAAGAGAATGGTGCACGGCGCGACGCGGAAGGAGAAAGTCGCAACCACTCACCCTGATGAAGACTCTCGGAATGAGTCGAAACTTGGTCGGTGCCTTCACCGATAGTGCAGTACGTGAAAATTCCCCATTTTACAATATGAAGAAAATGGTGTTAAAAATGAATGATTTTCGATAAAAACCAAATAAATCTGGTGTTAAATGTTCATTAAGCGATGGTAAAATCGTATAGGTTCAAAAGGGTATATATATATATATATCCTATATAGAATATAGGGGGACTATAGGGTATGTCTCTAGGTCCAATAATCGCTGATTTAAAGGCGTTAAAATATATCAAATGATTTTTCTGAAAAAAGGAGGAACACGCCTTTTGCGACAGTAGTACATATTCTGGGAATATTATCTCTATCTTGAGATAGAAAATACTTTATTTCACAGCAAATAATAAATAAGTTCAGATAAGTACTACAAACTTTGAAAAAGTTGTACAATAAATAAACGTTTATTCTTTTCTATTTTATGATATTATTATATATATGTGTAACATATATATTTGCGTTTTCAAAATCCTTTCAGGGCGACTGGTCGAAGCGACGCGTGACCAGAGAGCTGGCTCTTATATGGGTCATCGCATTAGCATTGCCATTCAGCGTGGCAATGCGGCCAGTATTTTGGGAACGCTTCCGTCTGGTAGTTATCTGGATCAGTTGAGCTATCTATAGATCGTTTGTAACGGTCTTTAGGTGGCTAGCTGTTTCATCTGTATTTTTTGTATATACCTACTTGTAAATATGTGTAACATACACATATATATAATATATTTATAAACTTATAATTGTAATGACTAAAAGTAAACTTACAATGTACATTGACCGTGATGTTGGCCACGGCTGCGCCCTGAGAGTTGACTGCCTCGCAACTGTACACGCCCGCGTCATGTCGGGTAAGCTTCGTCATATTCAGCATACTGCCTTCTGATATTATCCTGTCATCTAGATTAAAAAAAAAAATATAGTATATAGTAATGTAGTATAATTTCTACTTAACACGGGATATTCAGAATGTTTGAAGTTCTGTAAGCGTGATCTAAGACGCACGCAAGTACATCAAAAAGATGTCAAAATACAATAAAATTATAGAATAATACAATTTACCCTTTGATTTTATTGTATTTTTGAAATCATTCTCAATCATTATACTCATTCGACTTTTTTTTCATATTTTTATTTAATGAATTATTTTGACTCTAGATTATGTTATGATTAGGGAGATAGATTAGGGTATGGCAGAAGAAACATCAAAGTCGAGTGAATGCAGTGGAGATGAGAGCTTTGAGAAGTATGTGTGGTGTAACTTTGAGTGATAGAGTGAGGAACAGCGTGCTAATAGAGCAGTGTGGAGTGAATGAAGATGTAGTAACGAGAGTTGAGAAAGGTATGTTGGGATGGTTTGTGCATATAGAAAGGATGGACGAAAGTAGATTAACAAAACAAGTATACAAGGCGAGCGTGAATGGGATAGTTGGTAGAGGCAGGCCTCGGCGAACGTACTCAGACCAAATTGGAGATATTTTAGAAAAAGGCCAGGTCAGAAGTACACTAAACCGCTCGGTGGTTTAGTGTACTTCTGACCTGGCCTGTTTGAAGAATGTGATGAGGATGAATGAAGCGAAAGAGGTATGCCAGGATCGTAGCAAGTGGAAATCCTTGGTCTCTGCCTACCCCTCCGGGAAACAGGCGTGACTATATGTATGTATGTAGGTTATGTTATTATAAATGAAATTTTACCATGAATATCATTAATTAATCTTATTGGTGTTTGTAACTATTTTTCATGTAAGTAAATAAATCCTACTATTATAAACGCGAAGTTTGTGAGGATGAATGTTTGTTACTCTTTCACGCAAAAACTACTGAACGGTTTTTGATGAAACTTTACAGTAATATAGCTTATACATCAGAATAGCACATAGGCTACTTTTTATCCAGGTACCAAGCGGGCGAAGCCGTGGGCAGAAGCTAGTAAATAAATATAAATACAAATTGTCATGATTTAATTTGAAGAGGTTGTTTCCCGATATTTTCCAATTCAGTTCGTCCCGAGATCATAGCAAATGCAACAGCGCCGAAATATCGGGAAACATTCAAACTGAAAGATAAAGAACTTACTGGTAATACTGTATGAGGACTGTGTTATCGGGAGTCCATCCTTCGTCCAGGTGTAGCTGATACTGGCAGGGTTGCCATCAGCTCTGATGACTATGATGAGAGGCTCGTTTTCAACTCCTACAGTTGTGTATGGAGTAGTTTCATCGAAGATTGGGGCATCTATGAACAAAAATGCGGATATGAACACATTTTTTTTTTTTGAAGACCTCTTTGGCGCAGTGGGCGAAGGCAGATGGTTGCGGGTTCGATTCCAGCCGCGGGAGAAATGTTTGTAAGGTCTACAAATATTTGTCTCGGGTCTGGATGTTTTCTATGTATAATATGTATGTATTAACAAAAAAGTATATAAGTAGTATATCAGTCATGTAGTTCCCATAATACAAGTTCTGTTTAGTTTGGGGCTAGATGATGCTGTGTGAAAAATGTCCAGCAATATTCTTTTTATGTCATCGATTTTTTCTTTTTTTTTTGTTGCAAGCGTCCATTTACGTTAACCGTAGCCGTCTGTGTTACATGTAAGTATACCGGCAATAAAAACAGCACACTAGACGAATGAAGGATAATCAGAAAAAAACAGAATTTGTTGCCTGATTCTTGAAGGCTTGGTCTCTGATATGGCCCTTGTTTTCTATACTATAATATTATAAAGAGGAAATATTTTTTGTTTGTTTGTATCGAATAGGCTCCGAAACTACTGGACAGATTTTAACCATTTTCTCACCAAATGAAAGTTAAATTATCAAGAAGTAACATTGGCTATAATTGATTTTTCAAAAAATAGAGATCCTTAAGAAAATTGCAATAATGTAACCCAAAGCAGCAAAATTTTGCCTATAAAATTTATTATTTGGCGTGCGCTGAGAAAACTATTGATGATACATAAAAATAATGTACTACATGATTAAACTACTCATTGTTACCTACAAAAAAGTCCGCGAGGGAATGTATCTTACTATCATAGTTAAGTCACAATAGTAGCTTTTGTGTTCTAAAATTTAATTAGATCGCCGATATTCCCACAGAATCGAAACTTACGCGGGTGAAAACGCGGGGCACAGCTAGTAATATATATACCTTTCGAGTTTTAAAAGGGCATGATGACTGTTAAGGCGTGGATGATGATTTGTAGTTCTTCAGAATTCACTTTAACAACGTTTATTACAATACTTTAGAGGTTTTCCATATTAAAGTTAAATTTAACGCGGCCAACGAGTGCGTGTTACCGTTGAGAAGTAAAAAATAGAGATAGGGTAAGGACATACTTTTCATTTGCGAATAGTGATGTAACTTAAAACTAAATGGATCGATGTCGCCGTGCAATAATGACGATAAAACAGTGGAGTGAATGGATTTGACATTGTTAAAAACACAGAGAAATATCGTGTGTATATTCTCCTAAAATCACTTTTGAGGTAAACTCTAATCTCTCCGGATACCCGTACGCAGATTCCCTGTGGAATATCATCCCCATCAACGAACCTAAATCAAAGGGAATTTTAGATCAAACCATATTTCATTTTATCATCACCTAGAATATAACCTGTTTTACCTCACTGTAAAATAAAATAGAAGCTATCGATTTAATTCCCATGGTGGACAGTGTAATTGTTACTCATTGAACCCTTACCCCTACTAGGGGGTAGTCAGTAAGACCAAATTTTACAAAAGTAAAAAATCCAGCATCTAAATACTGAATGATTTTTTTTAAATACACACATCAAAGGAGTCTAGTGATCAAGGTATTTTTTAAAAATATTTTGTGGCTGTATTGAAATAAAATAAAAATTTAGTTTAACAGGGTTAAGCTGGGAAATAAAAATAGCTATAGTATCATATTAATGTTATGAATGCAAAAGGATGTTGCTAATACTCTTGGTAGCGGCTGAACCAATTTGGATGAATTTTGAATAAGTACAGTTTGTATTACATAGGTATAATATTATCCTGATGCTAACCGGGCAAAGCCAGGGCAGGAGCTAGAGTAATAAATGATAAGCAGATAAGTCGTGTCGATTTCTTTGAAAAAATACTTTTGGACAATTAATTAATTCGGCTTTCGCGCAAAAATCTTAGAGTTTCAATTATATAACTAGCTGCGCCCCGCGGTTTCACCCGCGTAAGTTTCGATTCTGTGGGAATATCGGCGATCTTATTAAATTTTAGAACACAAAAGCTACTATTGTGACTTAACTATGATGTAAGATATATTCCCTCGAGAACTTTTTTGTAGGTAATAATGAGTACTTTAATCATGTAGTACATAATTTTTATGTATCATCAATAGTTTTCTCAACGCACGCCAAATAATGATTTTATAGGAAAAATTTAGCTACTGGGTTACATTATTGCAATTTTCTTAAACATCTCTATTTTTTGAAAAATCAATTATAGCCTATGTTACTTCTTGATAATTTAGCTTTCATTTGGTGAGAAAATGGTTAAAATCTGTCCAGTAGTTTCGGAGCCTATTCGATACAAACAAACAAAAAAATCTTTTCTCTTTATAATATTAGTATAGATTATTAAATGCTGTAATATACAAGTTCGGTTTTGCAACATTTACAAACCGTTTTTCATAGTTTAATGCAGCAACTCCTCACTAGGACTTGTAGTAATATTACGTGCTTAAATTCATACGAATTCATATCAAATAACCAGCATTTCAATCAGATAAGCCTTTTCGAAGTTTTTTTTTAAAATAAATAATGCATATTTTCACACAGCTTGTCGCGGGTACAGCTTCGATGGCGCAGAGGGCTAGTAGCCGGGTGAGTCCAATTAGGTGCGGGTCCGATTCCCGATGCGGGAAAAATGTTTCCATGTTCTGAAAATAAATCTGCAAATGCCGGGACTGGATGCTGTGGTACCACGGTACTCGTTACTAATACCCACGATACAGGGGAACCTAGTGTGGGGTTAGTTTATGCATGTGTCAGTTTTTTTAAAGTATACTCACAAAGGACTTTCAAGGCTAAAGCGTCGTTCACACTTCTCTCCAAAGCCTCGTTAGTTGCTTGACAGGTGTAGACAGCTCCATTGAGATCCTTTGAGATGTTGAGTTTCAGTTCTATGGTAGAAACGGTTCCGCCGTGTAGTCCTTTCTTCTGCTGCATTGGTAGACCTTATAAAAACACAACTCATCATTGAAGTGTCCCTTAGTTTCCTATTTTAAGGTTATATTTTCTTTCCGAATGCTACTTGTTCAACTGTTTGTTATAGTTCTAAGAAACAAAGTAGGATACAAAGTAAGAGAGGTTGAGAGGAAATACTTTAACAACTTTTAAGTTTATAGCAAAATCTTCGTTACATAATTGAGCTACGTTACATGAAGCAATGTTACGTGAAGCAACGAACTACTAATTTACGAAGAGTTTCCACATAAAATACACAGATGGCCATCGAAGTGTCTAGATCGCGCAAGTGGAGTTTTAACGCAATCAGGGGGCTAGACAAATACCTCACGCTTACTTTTCCTTTCACGCTAACGCAAATTTTTCAAGGTAATACTTGGCAGCTGGCACGTGACATTTCCGCAGCTAATGTCATTCCCATACAATTCAATTTTTCCGCAGGCGTTAACGTCAACAGAAAGTGATATTTGTCTAGACACCTGATGTATTACCTATACACGGTTTAAAAGACTTATCACCAAGCTGAAAGCTACATATTCTATAGATCATTAGGATATTTTTATTCTACTCGACTCGAAATCCATTGATTCTGGAGATACGAAGGTCTTAGAGTTGAGTTCTTTATGAAAATGAATTCGAGAGTAAGAGAAAACGTAATACGTTGACGTATTTAGGTACGTAACTACCTTGAACAGGTATCCCATCACGCCACCAAGACAGCACAGCGGGTGGGTTGCTGGAAGCAGCGTCACAGTAAAGCGTGGCTTCGACTCCGGGTTTCAGCTCACTCGGTTCCGCTCGAACTTTCACCGTTTCAGGTGCGACTGTAGAAAAAAAAACATTATTATTTACTTTATTTATAAGCTAGCTACTGCCCACGGCTTCGTCTGCGTGATACCCGGATTAAAAGTAGCTCTTACAGAGGCAGCGTTTGTAATCAAAACGCATTCGCTCGACCGTTCTTTCGACGAGTTACGTTGCGAAACTGGTCTCACTATGAGCAACTTTTCAGGCTGTCGTATAATAGGCGGCGCAAACAAATATTGACTGTTACAATTAGAACGAAATCGTACACATCAACATGGTATGGACTCTTATAAAACAGAGTGATAAACAAAATAATCGATTTAAATATTATTGTCTTATTGCATTATACAATGTGTATTGAAACTTGAAAGGCAAGTTGATGATAAGAGTGAACATATATGGATACGAATGTGTAACTCTTAAAAATATCTACTTACAATTAACGTTGAGCGTAACTGTCTCAAACAGCGGTATCTCTGTAGCACTGTTGGTAGCCTCACAGCGATACTGCGCCTGGTTATCCGTTACATTGGTCAGGATCGAGATATCGGCCGATACCGAATTGTTCTGCGTCCTTGTAACCGAGTTAATCTGGAATAAGGAGATAAGGTGAGTGAAAGTTCCATAGATTACCTTCTTTTTGCTTAGTCTCTGGTCTGGACAACTACAACACGCTTAGTTTTTCTTTTAGCTAACGCAAACGTCGAGGAAAAACTTGGCGATAGTCACGTGACATTAAATCTCTCCGCAAGCGTTAACGCCAACAGAAAGTGGGTTTTGTTTAGACGTCCTGGCCCTTTACACAATAAGCACTTTCTGTTGGCGTTTACGCCTGCTAAGGGTTGAATTGTGTGGAAATAACATTAGCTGTTGAAATGTCACGTGAGTACGGTCAAATTTTTACTTGAAAAATATGCATTAGCGTGAAAGGAAAACTAAGCGTGAGGTATTTGTCTAGACCCCAGGTCAGACACCAGCTATATGGAGGCTCCGATATGGGCCAAAATATTTCAATTCTATTATCGTCTCACAATATATTACCAATACATTCACCTGAACCACTTACCTACCTTATCTCGTTGTCTTTCAACAATCTATCAAAAAAAACAATCTGAGTCTATTCAAGGTGAGAGTGTATAGGTATCTTTTAGACCTTCATGCTTTATCGTCGGCCATATCATCACTTTCCATTAAGAGATTATGGTTAAAGGTTATGATATAAAAAAACGATGTTTTGCTATATTATTGAAGGGTTATAGAACCCGTATATGAGTGTTTAACGACCTTCAAAATGATAATATTCACATGTCTCAAGCATGTGGAACCCATCTCCGTGGCCTCAACCGAAACAAAAAACAACCACGGCTTCAACCACGTGGTACCAGAATAAAAGTAGCCGATGGAAAGTAGATTTCGTACAAAGCGCATTCTATTGACCGTTTTTTCGTCGACTTATGTTGCAAAATTGGTCTCCATGCCTTTTTCTTTTAGCGGAATAATATTATAGCGTATGCCTACCCTGAAAGTCCACGCTAAATACTGTTAAAAGAGTTTTTGAAATCGTATGAGAAGTTAGGGAGAGTTCCCCCTACATTCAAACGTACAACTTTACCTCTTTATAATATTAGTATATATTGGGCTGTGAAAGAACCAACTCACCTTCTTATCATTCTTATACCACGTCAAAGTAGCGAGAGGGTTGCCACCAGCAGACATGCAGGACAGCTTCTGAACAGTGCCAGCGATCAGCGTGGTGCCTTCCACGTATCCCGTGATGATGGGAGCGTTGGGCGGATCTGAGGAAGGAAACTAAACTTAAAACAATGATACAATCGAATATATTTGTGAATTTGCCTTTTGAGAAATATAGTGATTAAATGAGAAATCGGAGAGCACGTGGTAATACAGGGTTATTCCCTTTGTCCCTCGATCTTTAGCCACATCGGGGACAACGGGAATTTATTTTTCCCAGCGTCCCCGTTTATGTTAAAAATTCATGTGCTATCAGTTAGTGTTCAAATAAGTTGTGATGGTCTTGCAAACTATTATGTAGAAAAACGGGAAAAAACAATTCCCGTTGTTCCCCGATGAAACAAAAACCGAGGAACAACGGTAATAACATGATTTTTTGGTTGTAGGGCATGCCGGTTTCCTGACAATGTTTTTTCACCGTTTTGAGCACGCGCCCATAAATTTCAGAATAAATATTCAGGATCTAAGTAATATTCTAACCTCCTCTTAGTTAAGGCACAAAATCTGCCGCAACGAATTTAAGCTTAATTTTGACACCATGTCCTTTTCCAAAACCCATGTCGTGTCGTAATTACGGCGTATACAAACAAGCTATCCAATTACTGGCAACCCTAAACTAGGGTTGACACCCATTACTATAATTATCTCTCCGTGACTAGACCCTTACTATATTTATATTTTCATAAAGCGTATTATTAATGAGACAGGTGACATTGACAAAATATTAATTTTGGAATAGTGTTTAAAATTGTTTAATTTTATAAAAACTTTTTTAACTTTTATAGAATTTGCCTCTCGGCATAACTAATCTCTCAGATGCCACCAAATTATGCAAATAAGAATTTGAGTTGAATATTAAAGATTTTCGAATTTAAAATAAATATCCCTCCGAAATAAAACTTTCTTAGAAATACAGCTTTCGAAATAAAATCACAACTATTACCACTTCGAATGAAAATTTCAATTCATAATCAGATCACACTATAAAATTCATGAGTTTAAACCCAAACTAACCCCTAGCTAAATATAAGTTTAGACTTTAGAGCAGTATGCATGTCACGTCCAACCCTATCGGTACGCGACATCCCTAGCTAATAACATGTGCCAGTAATTCCAGATTCGACTTTTGGTTGGGCGTTAGTGATGGGAACATTCAAGATTAAATTTTGAGGATTTTTTAATGCTCGTCCTTGATGTTATGTCAAAGTTTTTTTATTACTTTATCATTTTATTGTGAAGGGCAGAACCTGTCACTCTCGACGCAGCAAAAGAATAGTTAAGAACGTAGTATAGTCATCATATACAGGGTATGTCAATGCATTTATTTTGGAATTGGTCAGAGTGCGCGCATAAAATACAAAATAGCTTTAAAATTATCCTATATCGTAAAACATACACGGGGTTTTGTTAATTCCAAAGTGAAAGGCTGATACTCTGGAAAAACCTGTTGTGTTATCTACAGATTTCATATCCTCTATACACTTATAGAGGATATGAAATCTGTAGATAACATCAATCAGCGCTTAGCTAAATAGTAAGTACACAACTTAGCGGCACTCGACTCATGGCAGAATTGGTCAATTAGAGGCGAAGATGCGGGTTCTTATACAGCTCAAAACTTGCAGTTTTAGGACATATTTAGAAAATTAATTCATGAGGCTTATTGGGATGAGCTATGCATTCTTCTACCCCTTTGTTGTCTGTAGACTATATAGATTGTATTACCATATTTAAATTCTTACAATAGTCTTGGTCTTAAAGATGACAAAACAGTACATCATTAGTCAAACTTTGTATCATCGCGTCTGAAACCTGCCTGAATATCAGGCGAAGATGCGGGTTCTTATACATCTGAAAACTTGCAGTTTTAGGACATATTTAGAAATTTAATTCATCGGGCTTTTTCGGATGGGCCATGCATTCTACCCCTTTGTTGTTTATTGACCATATAGCTTGTATTACCATATTACAATTCTTAGAAATAGTCTTGGTCTTAGAGATGACACAGCGGTACATCACTAGTCAGAGTTTGTATCATCGCGTCTGAAGCCTGCCTGAATATCACATTGACACCGCTGACCTCTAACTCTATGTCTATTTATTATTTAGTTTATCTTGGACGTGACACTTTATTTTGGCACGACATTTTGATATTTCGAAGCTCATTTTTATTGAACGTAATAAAAGTGAGAAAAATATCATTTACGTGTTATGTGTTTACTAGCTTTTGCACCCAGCTTTGCCCCTACAAATATAATTGATCTGCATTATCCTTTCGCTATCCAGGGTGTACAGCATTCGTACGAATATTTATATACTATTCCGAATGCGGTTAAAATTTGCTCAGTACATTAAACAAGTTTGCCTGAATAAAATTTATTCCAAGTAATTTTCTAAAACAAAAATTTTGAAAATTTGTCTGAAATAAGTCTAATGTCAAATGAACGAGACATGATGTTTAATGTAAAATGAACGAGACATTTTATATCAGGTTTAGTGCCTTAGACAGCTGATATTTACCCGCCTACCTACACGTTAATCTGTTTTTGTGGAACCTTGTAAGATAGGTATACGGAGGAGGGCGTTGATGCTTGCAATACAGTATTTTTTACCTCTGCGAGTATCATCGTTTTTCACTTTGTTTTTCAATCACATGTAACTGTTCCAATAAATATATTTATGATTATGATTAATATATATATTAGATTTAAACAAAAAAAAAAGGAGAATAAACCGTTTTCGGGATAGTATACAGAATGTCTCAAAATATATATGTGAATAGAAGAATTTTAATCAATACGTAAAAAAAAGTCACTTGTGAAGAAAGACTCCTTTGCTTACCTAAGTATCTAACTTTAACATGCTCTAAAGCTGATCGTGGCTGTAATTCTGTTATTTATTTTATGGAATCTCATGAAGCCGTTCGGAAAATTAATGATGAAACTGCATCATCTAGCTCCAAAGTAAGCATAGTTTGTACTAGCACTGCATGACTGATATACCACCTATATACATTTTTTTATTATGATCCTCTTTGGAATAGTTAAAATGTTTTGGGACACTCTGTTCATACTCGGTACTATAATCAGCTTAGAGCCTGAATACTCCTAAGTTCAGAAACTCTAAAATTACATGATCACATTAAGATTGATGTATCTATCAGTCAATCTGCATAACTCGGTGACACCCCCGGGCGTGCTCACGCTCGCCATTTTGATTAATGATCCCGATAACATGACATTATGAGTACCATGTTTCATACACATCTGTACTATATAATATATACTAATAATAAAGCTGAAGAGTTTTTTTTGTCTTCACGCGTGAATCTCTGGAACTTCCAGTAACAAAAATATATATGTTTTAAATTGTATACATATTTAGAGGTATATTCACGAACTGTAATCCCCAAATTGGGTATCCTCAGATCTGCAATTCCACCCTTAGAGAGTGCAGCAGGAAGATATTATTAATTAATATTAATCATAAGTTCCGCGGGTTTTTATCAGTTCACGGGATCCCGATAAAGACCCGTTAAACGTTATAATATGATAAGAGAGTTTAATAAGATGATAAAAATATAACTTCTTTACGAATGGTTGAGTGGTTTCGGCGTCCTAAAAAAATTAAACGTCCCAACACTAATACCTCATGTTATCTAATCGCGAATGTTTGAAAAAAACTAAATGATAATAAAATGATTATTTTCTCAATACAATAAGTGGTTGATTTGTTAGGTCCTTAACTAACTGTATAGTTACCCCCTTTGTGAACCTATTTTATGTGCAACTGGTGTCTTAGATTGTTTAAAAAAACCTGCGAAAAAAACCTTCTAATTCAGAACCTGGTGTTGGTAAAAAATCGTAACGCAAAATAATTTCACTAGACACACATAAACGCTATTTATATCTATAAGAAAACGAACGGTTTGTCGGCAAGGAACATCAATCATAAGAGGAATATCGCTATTTACATGACTTAAGCCATTACTAGTTAATCCTATGTTATTTCTACTATTATAGTGTACTACCCTCTGCCTACGGCTTCGCCCGCGTGGTACCTGGATTAAAAGCTTATGTCTTATTCTGACGACCTCTGTGGCGCAGTAGGCGAAGGTCTGCCTGAGACGCAGAAGGTTGCGGGTTCGATTCCTCTCACGAGATAAATGTTTGTAAGATCTGCAAATATTTGTCTCAGTTCTGGGTGTTTTTCTATGTATAATATGTATGTATTTACAAAAAAAAAGTATATTTGTAGTATATCAGTCATGTAGTTCCCATAATACAAGATCTGCTTAGTTTGGGGCTAGATGATGGTGTGTGAAAAATGTCCAGCATTATTTATTTATTATTCTGATGTATAAGCTATATTACTGTAAAGTTTTATTGAAATTGGTTCAGTAGTTTTTGCGTGAGTAACAAACATACATCCATCCTCACTAACTTTCGCATTTATAGTATGTAGTAGGATTAGTACGGTTATGGCAATCATTTATAGAGCTTCTTGCTCCTTTAACTCTCTAGTGAACAAAAACAGTGAGGTAGATTTGTTTAGCACCAGTACAAGAAAGCTAAAACGCTTACTTTGTGATAAATTTTTCCAAGTGTAGAGCTAACTATATCCATCTTTATTTTTACTGTATAAACTATTATTTTTTTCCTATTATTTTATGCTTAAAGTCGTCAACTTACTTTGTATTTATCTTACTATTTTATTACTTGTCTGCGGAAACTTCTAATTAGCTAATTATTTTTAAAAATAAAAATAAAAATAAAAATAAAAATAAAAATAAAAATAAAAATAAAAATAAAAATAAAAATAAAAATAAAAATAAAAATAAAAATAAAAATAAAAATAAAAATAAAAATAAAAATAAAAATAAAAATAAAAATAAAAATAAAAATAAAAATAAAAATAAAAATAAAAATAAAAATAAAAATAAAAATAAAAATAAAAATAAAAATAAAAATAAAAATAAAAATAAAAATAAAAATAAAAATAAAAATAAAAATAAAAATAAAAATAAAAATAAAAATAAAAATAAAAATAAAAATAAAAATAAAAATAAAAATAAAAATAAAAATAAAAATAAAAATAAAAATAAAAATAAAAATAAAAATAAAAATAAAAATAAAAATAAAAATAAAAATAAAAATAAAAATAAAAATAAAAATAAAAATAAAAATAAAAATAAAAATAAAAATAAAAATAAAAATAAAAATAAAAATAAAAATAAAAATAAAAATAAAAATAAAAATAAAAATAAAAATAAAAATAAAAATAAAAATAAAAATAAAAATAAAAATAAAAATAAAAATAAAAATAAAAATAAAAATAAAAATAAAAATAAAAATAAAAATAAAAATAAAAATAAAAATAAAAATAAAAATAAAAATAAAAATAAAAATAAAAATAAAAATAAAAATAAAAATAAAAATAAAAATAAAAATAAAAATAAAAATAAAAATAAAATAAAATAAAATAAAATAAAATAAAAATAAAATAAAAATAAAATAAAATCGCTATCAAATTGCCAGAATCACCTCTCTGATACCCACGATACAGGGAATCCTAGTGTGGAGGTTCAGCAATTCAGGATTCTTAGATATTTTGTGTGATAGTTAGCCAAATAAAATAAAAAATTGATCATAGACATGAGTTCGATATATCGAAACGTAACTGATATGGGTTAGATATCGATATTTAAATCCACATAACCGATATCATGAAAAACTTATCACAACCTCAACTATTACAGACACGAACAAAACGAAAACTTCACAAACTAAAAACCAAACGAAACGACATATGGAACGAATATGACGTAACCTTAGCCATTATTGCATGATAATGGCGTGCGTAAAAATATATTATAGATAGCTGGCAATATGGTTTACTTTCTATTGTAACTCTTTTTGGTCCATGTTTTCACGCCGGCAAGTTAGTTACAAGTTGCTAAACTGATAAATAACTGAACAAGTTTGCGTTTATCGTTTCGTTGTTAGTTTGCCTATCTAAAAACCCCTGCCACTGATATCGATATCTGAAAACCATTTTCTATATCGATATGCAAACTGTAAATCGGTTACATAACCGTTGGCGGTAAAAAACGAAAACGCCCATATCTAAAATAAACTGTTGTTGCCAAAACACATCGATAGCGCGTTGTAGAAACGGGCCATTTTTACTAGCGCCATCTAGTTCTGCATTGGCTCACTAATCTAAGGCCATTCGCTTATAACCCACCTACTGGTTTCTAAAGGCTTCTAACACGGGGGGATCCAATGGGCCAATCGATTTCCTCATCCTGATGATGATTATGATTATGATGATGATGACTCAGGGTTCACACTCGGCTCTCATTAACGTAATGACGGCGCTGTGATATGGGTACGGAAGACACGAAATTAATTGCTCGGCGTTGGTACGACATGTTGTAAACCCTTTAAAAGATGACACACATCATAAAAGCGGATGAGACACTTTACAGAAATAGGTTCTTTTTAATAGGGACACCTAATACAGGTTCACTCAAAGAACAACGGTTATAAAGTTATAACACTATGTCTACAAAGTGTTCCCGCAATTTGGGGTATAGCATAGATTTAAGACCACAAAATTTAGAATTGGATAAAATTACTCTGATTTGTTATTAGGTGTAATTACTCTTATTTATTATTAGGTGTACTACCTATTAAAATAAATAACTATGATTTATTTATTTTAACATGCTTACTGTGTCGCAAAAAATAATTCGAAAATGAACTTAAAAACAACTTTTATTTTTCAGGAAAAATTTAAAATCGACTTCAAATAACTGGAAGTTTATAAAAAGTCCATTATGAAATTTCGTCCCTTATTTTTTCACCCTTATGGGTGGTCTTTTTGTATAAAATGTACATGGGACTACATGAAGTATTATACCCTAAACATTAAAAAAACATTAAAATCTTTGCTCTATTGGCGAAGATATCGCGTAATATATACAAAGAAAAAACATAGAGACGAATTGAGAACCTGCTTCTTTTTTGAAGTCGGTTGAAAAAGTAAAGAGTACTTTATAAATAGTAAATCGTATCATGTACATAGGTACGAAATTACTTCGTTCGTATGAAGGGGTTTCCATGCCAAATTCAAGGATCCGCTGCAGGGGTCAAGGGTTTAACAGACCCAAGTAAACACGGCCATCTATTTTTTCAGTAAAGCAAGATATATAAATATCCACTTATATGTTTCTATGTTTAAAGTGCAATTTTTCAAGTGTAGTTTGAATTTTTATGATAGAAGAATATGAAGCTTTTTTCTTCAATATTGACTCCTCCCTTCCCTTTAGGGTCCAAAAATTCAGATCCCAAGTGGTTCCTTGTGAATTACTATCAAAATTAGTTTCTTAGTACATCCCTACACACTTGAAAGAATACACCCTCCAAATTTAAGGAACCACCGGCTTGGGCTTTACTTTAAAGGTTCTAGGACCAGTGATTTAGGCTCTGTGATAATCTCTCAATCAATCAGTCAGAACTTGTTCTTTTATATACACATGTGACATCAAAAATAAAAATGTCTGCAACAGATATTAATTCAAAATGTCTTTAAAATCTTCTACGTTCTTTTCTCGCTCATTCAATTTTTTTTTATCCGCGATGCAACTTAAGGAGCCCGTATGTTTTGGGGTTGCACAATGTGATGAAATTCATATTGTAAAAACGGGAATTTTCACGTACCGCACTATCGGTAATGAATTTCACGATAGTTTTTGGAATAAAATTTGATGAAATATCATCGTATTTTTAAAATTAAAAACAATTTTTGTATAACTTTTGAAACTATAATGGTTTTGAACATATTTTTTCTAAAATAAAATATGTTCCTCCCGTGATCATGGTACATGCAACTGTGCCGAAATATTGGGGAACATTCAAATTCACAAATCATGGTAAATATCCCGTTTTTTAGTAAAAAATATAACAATTTACATGTCTGTATTTACTAAGCTTGGCGAGAACAAATTATATTTTTATCGAAGCTACATAGAAATCTTTTCTAAAACCTTGAAAGCCAACGCGAGTTTCCAAAGTTAATTCTATAACTTTCCAAGACCTTTTTCATGAAAACGACAATGTTTTCCGAGACAATACCAAACTTCGCCGTCATCGCCCAAGTAACAAATACACAACAGAAAAAAATGGATGAAAAGAAGGATGCTTTGACGTGAATACGTTTATGCCGCGTCATCTTGGGATCCTTTGAATATTTTGGCCCGCTGTGCAAGTGGAAAGAGGTTACATTTTTACAAGATTGCTCGTTAAAATAAACATGATTTTTTTTTATTGCACGACGCTAAAAAATACTTTACGTGGCGAATCGCCAAGTTATTTGTTAAGTGTGGAAATATAAATGACAAAAAACAATTTATTAAAAGCTAAAAACTCAAAAATGTTACACAATTTACATAAATATACAAAGTGTGATGTGTAAACCACCTTCACAGACCTAACAGACTCAATTTAATTTAGGTAAGCCAGATAGGCTTACCTAAGTTTTCGATGTTACTCAAGATGTTATGTAATGTTTGCCTCGCATTTATTTATCTCTATTTAATTTATTTTAGTCATACTTAATATGGGTTTCTGCGATACAGATTAGACCAAGTGCGGAGCTCGCTAAACAAAACCAAATCAGCGATAGTGGCCTCATTATAATTTGATATTATATTCAGCCTTCAATATGCAACTGCTGGGCAAAGGTCTTCTTCCCCCCCACTTTTTTCCATACATTCATTTACTGTGCCAAAAAGTTAGTGAGCACCTCTCCATCTCAATCTAGGTCTGTCGTCTTTGCAGGGCACCACTCGGTAGTCAACTTAGCCCACTGATCGCCCGATGCAGCAGATATGATCTCATAATGGTGATAATAATAAATAAAAATAACACGTCTCAAAAAGCAATTCACACCAACCCAGAAGACGGAAGCGCCTCCCTTGCCCCACCGTCCGCTATGATTAATGTACATCCAGATAACAACTCCGGCTTATGCTTAAACGCTGGATAAGGCATATGCTTGATGAATGGCCGATATCATCGTGCGCTTATCTGTTTACGTAAGAATGGAATAAGGGATTGACCTTGGATTTTATCCGTTTGAACTCATTGTAGTCCGAGAAAATATGTGCCAACTATGTTCTGGATGAATTATTCGCTATTTCTCAGCTGTCCCTTTCCTCAAAGGTTTGCTGGAAGAAAATTCTTGTTAGGGTTAAGCTCGCCTTTGTACATGTCCTATATATAAGTTTTTTGTCTGTATTATCTGTGTATACAATAAAGAATAAAGAAGATGAATTCTATGATTATTCCATTCGAAGAATTGTCCATTAAGCGTTTAAATTTGCAATATGGTGTGTCTTCAAGAGTAGTTCTAAGAAGTTTTATCACCACAAGTCACGGGTCGCCGTCTTTGTCGCCGAAACGGTAATAATTTATTTTTATTTATTAACTTTAATTAACACGGTCGAGGGCCAATTACACTAACTAAAGACTAAAATTATAACTACTTTAAATATAAATAAGTCAGACAATTTACAATTATTAACAATACACATACAAATTAAATAATTAATATAAGAAAGATCAATATAATGTAGAATGTCAATAGTAAAAAATAAAACATAAAACATAAGTAAATGACGTTCACAAAAACACATGCATTCGTATAGAATTTTTGTTGACGTATCTGCGAACATGTCATAATTATAAGAATAAGATTGTATAATAACTTTTAAAATCGTTCTGTATGACTTCATGGCAGGGTCTTTGATAATTTTTAATGCCATATGTCACTAGAGGGCGTTGCAACACGTAAATGCATGATCTTAGGACTTGTATTTTTAACTTGTGCACCGAAATATTAAACAACGGATGTCGCAATTTCTACGTAGATATGTTAATGTTGGGTGATTTGTGGTTACGACCAGTGCATTCTCAGCTGTTTGCCTTCAGATAGTTGGATTATGATAAACTTTATTTTATTTTACCAGTACTCGAATATTACTTTTCCAAAAATCTTTTAAAATTAAGTTAATTTGTTCATATGGCCTGAGAATTCGAAGCATTTTATTATGCAATAATTCTAAACTTTGGCAATAATAAAATAAATCATCCATGTTGTTTTTATATTACTAATTGTTATTTCATTATGATTAGATCATTACGATCACAATACAAATTATGATTTTAATTTTATTCAACATAGACGAATAGGATTTTATTTTCTTAAATTGTTTAATAATGATTTTAAATTTACCTACAATATTGACAGCCCTAAAACTCATGTCGTCTGTAAAACATTATGCTGAACATCAAAGGCATGTTGTCTCTTAATTAATCTGTATTAGTATAGGGTGTGCACCGAGGTTCATTAATAAGCGATTAACACAAATGATCCTACGATGAGAGTAAAAGTTGTAAGTGATTGTGTTCTCTTTGTATTTAAATATAATGTCTGTCTGTCCAAATGCTTTATATTTTGTTGGTATTATCCTGAAATCAAGAATGTAGAAAGATTGGGTCGTTAAAACTTGCCCTAAAAAATAAAAAAAAATTACCGCGAGAATTCCAAAAAATGCCGGGCATTTTGATTGTGTCTGCACAAAGCTACTACGGCTCCTTAAAATAATGATATGCAGGTATGCTAATTTAGCGGCTATGTTAATATGGTAGATTTCAACAGCCGTTACCGTCGTTATCGCAATTGTTCTGTCTTTAGCTTTATACTTATGCGTTTGAACATTTAACGCTTATTTTTATATTATATCCCTAGATCTTGTATCCTTTTACCTTCGAAGTCAGCCTTCTAGCCCATTTTCTCCACTGTGTAAAGAGTTTGGCTTCTTTTAGGTATTTTTTCGATTGTCATCAACCAAGTGAAGTTTATTGATTTTATTATTTTCTTTAAGTAGGTAAATGTTTAAGGAAGGCCAGGTACTGATTACGATGATAATATTATTAGTAATCAAAACTAGTAGCCTCCAATCACACAAACAAAATTACAATGGAAAGACATATTCTCCGAAACTGCTAAAACTTGAAATTGGTAATATTCATGTCGAAAAGTATCGCCTTTTAAAAGAAGTTTTGGATTATTGCATGATAGGTAATGAATCATTTTCGATGCCTTTTTTTAGTATAATTAACGGATATTGGTCAAAATGAGCCTTAAAATTCGAATACTAATGGCGACGGTGTATGAACATCAGATATATAAATAGAACTATCGACAGATATACTATATTGTACATAACAGTAGCGGCACATAGGCGAATGCTTAAAAGCATTATATTCCAGATAATCAATCTTTTTCATCAAGTCAGCTCTTTGTCACTTCCATATAGCAAAGTCATCAGAAGTTTTCAGCTCAACGATATTTCAAATTTGCGTTATTTTTGTAAGCTTTTCAATTCATTCCTCATATTGAAAAGTCATATAAAATTGTGAATCTCATAAAATGGATTTCTCATAAAACTTTCATACATCTAATTTACTACTTCTTATTTATAAACGTTCTATTGCAAAGTCCAACTACCACACCGACCGAATAGCGCAAACTTTACCCTTTCAATTTAAAAAGGAAAACCTAAAACCCGTAGTTGAAGGCTGTGAGCAGGTTTCAAAGTTCAGACCTATTTCACGAAGCTAACAAGTTTGAACTACACTTTTAATACCAAAGCGCTTGTGTTTGATAAACTAGGTTTTAAGCAACGTTTAGAACTAGCTTCTTCTTCTTTGTCATGTTACCGGTTTCTTTTTGGTCACCCTAGGTACTAACTTAGCGTGATCACGAAAAACCGTTACCTCCTATATAACCTTTAAGATCACTTGATCTTGTAGTTGTCTGGAAGAGAATGATATTGCTTTGCCTGACAAAAATGCTATTATTCTCATAGCCATTTTGATAGTGTAGTTAGAGTTAGGTCGAGATAAAGTGGCCCTAAAAAGGACCTAGTAACCAGTGATGAAAGAACCAGTATGTTCAAAGAATTCAGAAAAAAATATCCCACTGCGGCTATCGAACTCGCACCTCTTGCGACGCAGCTGGCTATTCGCCTGCGTGCTACAATGGTCGAGGTAAACTTGTATTTTCAGATTCTCCATTTCAACTTCAGTAAATAGAACCTTCAAATTCCGCAGCAAGTTAAAACGGTGGATGTTCGGGAAACGCCTGGGTATGATGGCTTGTCAACTGCGTAATTGGAAAAAAATTACGGTTGGTATACGTTTTTATTGAAAACTAGCTTCTGCCAGCGGTATCGAGGTATCAAAGTAAAACGTTGCCTATATCTATTTCAGGTTACGAAGTTCGATTGGCACCACACTACTTATAGCTGAATGAAGGATCCAAAAAAAAACAAGTAAGATTTGATGCCTGATTGTTCCAGGGTCGCGCGCGAGGAATCGTTGTAAATTCACATCGAAATTTTATATTTACACTTTGAAGCTGGCGTTTTTATATGACACTTGTGATTTCAATTGATAAAAACCCATATTAACCCATTTTTATTCATTGAAATCACAAGGAACATATAGAAACGTCAACTTAAAAACTACGTGAATTTAAAATTTGAATGTGAGTTTACACCGATTCCTCACGCGCGTTAATACTATATAGCTATCTATTAATCTGATCAGCGCACATTCACCTACCGCTCCTCTCCGTATAGTATGCCATTCTTTCCGGTTCTGCGCCAATAGAATTCAGTGCGTTCCCACCTTTATATTTTATGTTGCATCAAATAAATGTTTTAAATTTAATTTCATTTTCATTTCAATATCAACCGACCTAGCTACTATTTCATTTAATTGTATTAAAAACTACTATCTTTAGCAACTTATTGAAAAACCAACCAAATATGATCTATCTTTTGTATAGTGTGTTAAATCAAATGATTAGTGGATGTAAAAATATTTCTAGTTACAGAATAACAACGCAATGTGTAAAATACAACAAGTTTTCAATGATCTTTTTTGGTATTACGGAACACCACCAAAATAACAATTTCTGAATATCTAATATTGCTATCGCGCAAGTACGGGCGGGCCTGCATCAGTCAAAAAGAGATAGCTATATTTTTGGACGCGCTTCGAATTTAAGTTATGAGCGCTGTACACCGGATCCTTAACAACTGCAATACCAGATGAAGTCTAAATCTTAGAATGCTCTAAAGCTAAAAATGAAAATTCTCGTGTGCTTGTTATATCACGGCTTCTTCTTCGAAATGGAATACAGTGATGCGAGAATTACCGCTTGCTGGCTGAAACAAAACTTTCCCAGACGAACTCTTTCATGCACTGATGAGTTTCATTGAAATTGAGTCTCGAAATAATCGAAATAGCGAGCCTTTAGTAAAAATACTAAATGCAAAAGAATAAGGCTTGGTTATGTTTCATGCTTCATGTGGTGTCAATCAAACAGTAAAATATATTCAATAACTAGCCTCTGGCCACGGCTTCGCCCACGTTGTACCTGGATGAAAAGTAGCATATGCGTTATTCTGATGTTTGAGCTATATTACTGTAAAGTTAATCAAAATCCGTTCAGAAGTTTTTGCATGAAAAAGTAACAAACATCCATCCTCACAAACTTTCGCGTTTATAGTAGTAGGATAGGATAGGATTTTCGTATCAGACAAACAAATAGATAACATACAACTCATAAAAACTTATTCATCGATAATGATATGAATAAATAATCTTGGAATAAATATGAAAAGCAGCCGAATTGAGCACACGATATAATAATAGCCTTAAAAGGGTATAAAACATAAAATCTCTGCTGAAACAAGCCAACGAAAAACAATATTGCAGGCATATATAAAGGCCCATTACACATACTTAAGAGGCCACAAACGGCATATTAACCTCGTAAGAATAAGGTAGGATCTCAAAGAATATGAAGTACTTAGGTGTAAGGTTTTTGACAGAACGTCATGAAATTTGCAAGTCAGAATTGGGGCTCTAGATAGAGGTATGCTTCACTACTGTAGTCTCCATGATGGACAATCTTAGTGAGTAGATCTTTGAGGGTACCAAGTAAGGGGAGCCAAAAGTACGGTCAGTCATTAGTAAGCAGTTAGCATGCCACGTTATAGGCAACAAGCCCATCGCTGCTTATTGGAACACTAGCTGATGGCAAATGCCTTCGAATTTTCGGTTCCAGGTCATACCAGTCTCCTCACCATGTTCTCCTTTACCGTTTTAAGCACGTGTGAATGCGCATCTCTAGAGGTATCATTCGTCATGGCACTGGCAGGCGTGAATCCAGGATTTTGTTTATGCGGGGCATTCTTGTGTGATTTCTTATCAGAAAAATATTTATTTGGTTTTGTTCTAAAAATTCAAGAAACCAATAGTGCAGTTACATACGGACAATAAGCCCTAACGACTCTAGTAAATAAAGTGATGCACTAATGAAGATTTCAAAATTTCACACCTATTGCCCCCCCCACCCCCCACCCACATAGGCTCTTCTAAAGACGCTTGAAGATGAATTAAACCATGTATAAGATTATTTTTGTAGAATTCGCTAGTACAGTCGCTAGTAGATTATTTTTGTACAATTCGCTCCGTGTCTAGCCTGTGGCAACGTTTTAGCAGTTCCACCCAACCGTAATGTACGCTATGATTTCAGAACACGTACCTCGTGAAGTTAGCGAACACATTAGAGTGGGAAAGTCAAGACTTTGATTATGTCTATGGAAGTATGATTTTGATATTAAGTTATATGAAAAGTTTCTAATTTGATAAGTTTTAGATGTTTTATGGGCGGGTCTGAAGATAATTTTGAAGATTTTCGTTTCATAAAATGATTCAAACTCCGATAAGCGAGTAAAAAAACCGTTTTAGCTCTTTCTTATTAAATAATTTGGTATTATTATTTCTGTATTCCCAACGATTGACATCCTCGGATTCATATAAATTGGAGACATCAGACGTACAAACTTTAGTGATTACTTATAGATAGCGATGTACTATAAAATTGGTACATGCTCGTTTTGTAAGCATTCCACGTGATAGATTGTAAGTTTATTGCCGTTTATTACAACAATAACCGATGTGGCATGCCTTCGTATATTTGGTTCTAAAGCATGCCAGTTCCTATGCGATGTTTGTCTTTACCGTTTTATCGCTCGCGTCCTTAGTGAAATCCTGCTGTTGATGATGAAGTATTTTTCTACTTACATAGTACGTTGATGGTGTAGGAAGACACGACGTTTTCTGTCAGCTGCTGATTTATGCCATAGCATAGAACAGCGAAGGAAGTCTTCGCTGGTTCCACCACGACAGTTATGTTGGACGTAGTTATCCAACCACCTGCAAAAACAGTATCAGTTTTTAAGCACATTTTCGCGCGTACAGCTAAAGCCTCTTTGCAGGAGCCGTTATCAATTACCCAAGTGGCAGGCCAAGATCTGTACTACCATACTACTTGGAGTTTGACAATGATATTGGTGATATCGCTTGCGGGATCTGTGGTGATATATTATCTGTGAAGGGCGGGAATCTTTACAGGAACAGGATTGTCAAGAGAGAATCACAATGGAAAATGATGTAAAATTGGTAAATTGCTTTATTCTGTCTGAAATCTAGAAAGCTTTGAAGAGTTATAATTTTATTTGATTATCATTATCTGCGTGTTATACTGTCAGCGTCAGAAACTGGCTAGCCTTCTGGGGTTTAAAGATTGATTTCTTACTCGTAGAGCCATATTTTGTTTATTTTTAAATTTCGAATTAGTGTAGCGCTCCCACGTATCCAGGGTCGTCGCACGTTCGAGTCAGACCGAGATTGAATTTTTGGGTTATTATAAAAATCTTACACACCAAAAGTGCTATATTTAAACTCCAGAGGGGTAGCCAGGTGGTAACGCTTACCGTAGATACGAATTTTAGCATAATAATTCTTCCGTCGACACAACAGTTGTCTTTGGTTCCCATGCTCTCGCTTTTACGCTATTTGACGACATAGTAGAAAGAGACCCCACTCGATGGACCGATGAAATCTTAAAGGGTTCGGGAAGTCGATGAATAGAGGCATCCCTAGATAGTACGTCATGTTTTTTTTCATTAACCAATACTGTCTCACTACTGGGCAAAGGTATCCCTCATGAAGTCTACTTCATGATTAAAAAAAAAATTAACTCTTTATTGCACATTTAATTAAAGTTATACTACTCATGAGGAAAACAAGAATTTGTCCCTTACTAATACAATTAGTAAAGTTACCGTAACCTATGGATGCTTGCGACACTAGAGGTATCACTAGCGTGTTACCGACCCTAAGACATAACGGATGAAAAGTCACATGTGTCTGTAATTTCACCAGTATCCATATCCTTCGAACTGGAACACAGTAACGAAAGAGTTACTATTTGGCGACAGAGGGTATGGTGGTAGTATTTCCACGGACGAGTTCTTCCACAGAAAGAAAGAAAGAAAGAAAGAAAGTTATTTATTTGACAACAACCTACACACAGAGAAAATGGATAAATAGACAAAATCACACACACAAGGAGCTGTACTACGATGAAATACTGATTTGTCGCATGACCTCGCATAGTAGGATATGGGAAAACTAGTTTGTGTTATTTCAGTCCAGATTTAAATCATCTATGCTGAACTTCTGAACAAACAAATCTTGGCGGCAGAAATATCTTCTTTAAGTCTATGTAGCAGCTTGCTTCTACAGCCTACACGTACCTTCAGGAGATATAGTGGTCCTATTGCTGGCCTCTCTGTGATGCTTGCCGTCTACTGCCCACTTGATCTCAGCAGCAGGGTTCGAGGGTGCCGTGCTGCAGGCGAGGGGAACCGGGTCTCCAACCCTGGCTTCGGTAGGACCTGTGATTGTCACGTGGGTTGGGGCGACTGTAACAAAAAAAAGAATAATTAATTTCGGATTCTACACCATTATTGTAAGAAGAGACTTAGAAATCATTAACTATAAATAATATGTTGGACATTTTTACACATCATCATCTAGCCCCAAACTAAGCAGAGCTTGTGTTATGGGAACTACATGATTGATTATACTACTTACATACATTTTTTTATTTGTAAATACATACATATTATACATAGAAAACACAGAAACCCGAGATAAATATCTTCTGTTCAAGTCAAGTTTTACAAAGTAGATAAGTAAATAGCTTAAAAGAAAATGAAAAAAAAAACAAGAAAATTTGTCATTGTCATTGTCAAAGCAAAATTAAGAAAAGGTTTAAAAAAATCAATCATGTTGCCATGTCAATCCTTAATATTTTTCTACTGTTAAACATCCATTAAGTGTGTAGTTGGTTAAGATTGAGCAAAAATTCTTCGAATTTTGTTTGTTTGAAGGCTGGAATGTCTTATTCATAAGACCTATTTCACAGTAAACTCCGAAATTGCGTATCTTGGAAATGTTTATCATTGAAAGGACTAACGCAAAACAATTTTAGTATTATTGTAAATTTATCTCCATCTCAAATGGGGTGTAAAGCCTAAATAACGATAGAAATGAAAATTCATACGCTTCTAAACAAATATCTATGTGTGTTTGTTATAGAAATGTCTGTGATAATGACAGAAATTTTACATGCCTGTAAACAAAATTGATAGTATAGTCAGAATGATAAAAGCAGATAGCTCATGAAACTTGGAATGCGAAAGCATTTTTCAGTTATTTTATAATAATACTCATTTATTCACCGCAGAAACTCTATGGTACACTTTGTCTTATATATATATATATATATCCCTCGACCGTTTATCCCATTTACTTGGGGTCGGCCTTCCTTGTCCTTTTTCTCCACTGCGCACGATTTTGTGCGGTGTCGGTGTCGAGTTGGACTTCTTTGAGGTATTTTTCGATCGTCGTCAACCAAGTGGAGGATGGTCTTCCGCGTCCACACTTCGTTGTTGGCAAGTTTAGGGCAAGCTTTACCACGTGATCTTCCGGGCGTCTCTGGACATGCCCATACCATCTGAGGCATTTTTTGCTGAAGTTATCTCTAAACTAAACTTTAACACTATATTCTATAGCTAGCTTAATACTACTCTAAGCGTATATGAACGAATTTTGGTAGCCCTCAAAGGATGTCTGAAGGCCGCCATGAATTGGACTAACCCTCTGAAAATAGACAAAAGGCAATTTGCGGGTATTGTAAAGGTACTTTGATAAACAAATGACCAAGCGTGAGTGCACAGTTGTGATAGGGGTTCACTACCTACACATTATAATGTTTGTTTAACGTAACTATTACCTACTGTTCTTATTAGGTACTAGATCATGTTATCGCCCGCGTGTCTCCTAGCCAAGCTTATGAGTTTTTTAGGTGATGAAAAATAAGATAAGATAATATTTATCACACACAAACATTTACATGGTACAGACATAATTAAACACTAGAAAATAAGAAACAATACCTATGTAAAAAACTCGGTTTATCTCTGTTCCCCACACTAGGTCTGTCAATCCAGGGATTTGCCATGAACTCTCTTTCAGTAGAAATTCGATTTGCTTGTCTTCTTAGAATAAGAACCATCTAAGAAGACAAGCAAATCGATTGCAAAAATCGCATTTAAATCAGATAGCCGTTTTGAAGATAAAAGTAGCAGCCAAATAAACAACATCTTAAGTCAAACGAATATACGGGCCCCTGACGTCGCGTGTAAAAATAGAGATGGTTTTTCCATTTCGCCATGGAACCCTATACTCGAGTAATGTTATTTGTAGACATAAATAATTTGTGTTCTGTAGGTATTAGTATAGTGGAATTATTTTTATAAAAATAAAATTAAGCAGCTTTATTTTCTTTTGTGTCTGGATGTCGGTGTTTTCTTTGATCATTTATAATAATACACAGGTACTTTGTAAGTAAGTTTTTTGTTTTCATGAAAATACAAGTTTAATATTAATAGTTATAATAATAATAGTTATATAATATTGAATAGTTTAATATAGTTGAGATGAAGAACGGCATCTGCACACGGCTTCGGTCTTGTTGTACTTCGCTGTTTTGGAGAAACATCATAAACACAGATAAACATGCAGTCAGACAAACAAGCGACTTTTTATCCTAAACGAGCAATCCTAAGTATAATTATTATAAGTTTAACGGGTCTTTATCGCGTTTACCTTTTTTATTATTTTCCCGACGTTTCAACTGTATTGCAACAGCCGTGGTCACGGGATGACTGGAGTATACGGAGCTACCGTCGACAAATAAAGGCAGTAGCCGCAACTACCCTCATTTCATCTTCGGAATCAGAAAAGTCCATGTTCACATTACGCCACACTACACTAACCGTATCACCGCACTGCACAATTGGATCGCGACGCGAACACCTGTTTATCACGGGATTCCAGGATAAAATTGAAACGTCGGGAAAATAATTAAAAAGGTAAACGCGATAAAGACCCGTTCAACTTATAATAATTATATGCTCTAATCGCGAAAGTTTGAAAAATACAATCCTAAGTATATAAGTATTGAGTAGTATATCAGTCATGTAGTTCCCATAATACAAGCTCTGCTTAGTTTGGGGCTAGATGATGCTGTGTAAAAATGTCCAGCATTATTTATTTATTTATTTACTAGCTACTAATAGACATGCGATATAGAGCCTTGATTTCTAAAACATCAAATTACGTATGTAAATATCTCTTAATTCAGAGTGCCTTTCGGCAAAGACCTCTTCTAGCTCTTTCCAGTGAAGTGTATCTGCATTTACTATAAAGTTGAGATGAAAGCTTTTGAATTATATGTGGTTTGACTTTGAGAGAGTTAGGAATATGCATTTTTTTTGGAAATGTTTTGTATGACTTCAAGGGTGGTGAATATAATATCTTGTAACATACAAACATTTGTCCCACGGCCGAAATCAATTCCACACCTCTTTTATCGCATTCGGTTACTCGATCGCCACGCCATCGATGTCATCGACAGAAACTTCGTAAATCCTTAAGTTTTACACAATTAAATAACTTATTCCCACAAAACACTTTCCGTTTCCCAAATATTACTTTTCTAAAACTTACAGCTTCGATTATTTACAGTAATATTTCTCAACAAAGAAATTATTTGGAGCACAGTTTGAGGCAAGAAAACCCAGAAAACGATATCTGAAAAGTTTTCAAGGCAAATACTACAGAGATCTGAAAATGTATTATTACCTGTACTAGAGATACCCCAGTCAATAGAAATGACGCTGCATTTTTGCATATATTGTCGTATTCTAATCACGTAGGACTCAAGAAGGGCAGCAGACAGAATATTGTCTCAAAGAAAATCTAATTTCAGTCTCGGCGCTGTCTGTCTGACAATTCATCTACAGCTGCTTTTTAGGTTTCATCTTTTTTATCTAACCGCCGAATACTAAAAGTTACTGAATACTTCAGAATGTCCTCAAATGTTTAGCAAAATAAAAGTTTTAAACTTTGCATAAAGTGCCATCTCTTTTCAACTGTATATCTATATCTTAGGGATCGTTTCAGTATTTGGGCAAAAGTCTCTGTTACATTTTCTGTATATGGGTTGAAACTGCCGGATCAGTAAAAAAAATATGAAATTTGAAAAACTTGTAAAAATGTGTAAAAAAATATTTATTGTGAAAATCATGTATTTTAAGACTCTTTCAATTTAATTTTGTCAGAGCCGTCACGTCGTCTCAGTAACCTTTTTATTCAAAAAACTATTGTGAATTTGAATATTCATATTGTAACTCGGGAATTTACACGTAACGGTGAAGGCACTGTCTAAGTTTCGACTCATTCCGAGAAACTTTATCGGGGTGAGTGATCGCGACGCCCTCCCTCCGCGTCACGTCGTACACTGACCTATCAATCCCTTTCAATTTGATTTCGTCAGAACCGTCGCGTCGTTTCAATAGGCTATCACTTGGTATGCTTACAGATTAATTGTCTCTATACGAGCGCCTTGAAAAACCTTTCTTCACTCCCTGACTACGTATTCCGAGTTCAGGGGCGTCAATGAAGTTCTTGAAAATTAAAAACTTTTCCCTCGCCGTATAAATGTCAAATAAATTCCCAAGTTCGGGGCGAAGTTCAAATTCGATTTTACGTTCTTAGTCTGTATATATAGAATTCTTTCGATAGTGAACTAATATAAACAAAAGTTACATTACTATACTGCTTTAAGAATTAGCCGAAATTGCAATATGTAGACCATATTTAGCTCGAAAAAATCTATCACCTCTGGGGAATAAGTAAATAAATAAACACCCAACGGAACCTACACTAGAATTCTCTATGTCATGGGTATCAGGAACTTAGAGTACCTTGGTATCACAAAACTCGGATCCTTAATAGATATTTGAAGAATATGGAAACAGTTGTTCCGCTGCGGGTATCGATCAAAGAAAATCCTACTACTATTTTAAACGCGAAAGTTTGTGAGGATGGATGTTTGTTACTCTTTCACGCAAAAACTACTGAACGGATTTTGATGAAACTTTTCACAGTAATATACTCGTAGCTTATACATCAGAATCACACATAGGGTATTTTTTATCCGGGTACCACGCGGGCGAAGCCGTGGGCAGAAGCAGTCTACTATAAGTTTTAGTAGGGCGTATGCCTATTTGCCTACCCCCAAATGGGGTATTCCTAAAATTAGCACCAATTTTAAGAGCTTATCTATCGACATGTTTGCTTTGGTGCTCAGTTTGGGAATAGTTTCTTATAATTAATAATAATAATGCTGGTCATTTTTCACACAACATCATCTAGCTCCAAACTAAGCAGAGCTTGTATTATGGGAATTACATAACTGATATATACTTTTTTTTGTAAATACATACATATTATACATAGAAAACACCCATACTTGAGACAAATACTTACAGAACGTACAAACATTTGCCCGCACCGGGAATCAAACCCGCAAACTTCTACGTTACAGGCAGCTTTCGTCCACTGCGCCACAGAGGTTGTCGAATTAAAAACTATTTCTAAAATAGTATCTACAGACAAGTGGCTTATGTTGACTTCTTGAAACATTCAAACACCCATCTCAACTTTATTATGCATAAGTAGGATAAATAAGTAATTTCACAGTAAGTTTCACGAACCCAGGCAAAAACTTAAAGCAATCTTAGGTTCAATAACTGAATTTAAAGATGCACCGACTGAAGTTTGGACAAGTTTGAAAAATGGTGTAAAGGTGTGCACACATGGGACTAGTGATTAATGGTAGAACATTTACAAGGGGGCTAAACAAAAAAAATATATTGTGGGTTGTTTCTCGTAGATTGACTTCACGAGATGAAATCTAGAAAGCGAAAAAAAACTCCCATACATACATAGTCCTGACCCTTGCTTGGACCCACTTGAACAAATTTCTGCTGAACATGCAAACATTTATCGGGAATCCAACCCGCACCTCTTGTGATGCAGCTACTCACCCGCTACACCACTAAGATTATCAAAAAAAAACTAAAATCATCAACATCGCTTTTAGAATAAACAAGTTGAAGTGGGCAGGCCATTCAGCTCGCAGAACCGACAACCGCTGGAAAAAAAGGTTCTCGAATAGCGGCCACCAACCGAACTATATAGTGAAGGCAAGTTCCCAATAGACCGATGAAAATAATTAATTAGGGATTTCTATAATCATCACGAAACATCAGTGGAACGGACGGGAAATAAAACACGTTTTTTCATTTCAGGAATATACGTAAAATACTAGTAGGATTAGAGATTTGATAGAAGATGTAAAACGTGGTCTAAATAAATATTTAGTCGTCAAAAGTTAATCATTTACCAAAATCTACATGTCAGATTATTTTATTTAATGGATGAAACCCATTTCGCAACGTTTTGAAACGAAAATTGCATTTATTTGAAAGCAAACACTATTTAGATTGCTTTTGGATTTTGTGAAATTTTTTACATATGAAAACTACATATTTCAATTCAGTCAGCGTCTGTTATGAATGTTACTATCGTTCGTCCCTGGGTGTTTTATATATATAATATGTTTGTATTTACGAAAAAAATGCATATAAGTAGTATACAAGTCATGTAGTTGTAACACAAGCTCTGCTTACTTTGGGGCTAGATGATGCTGTGTGAAAATGATCAGCAGTATTTTTTTATTATCGGGAAACAATCGATCTCTCAAATCATGGTTTACCCCGTTTTTTAGGGAAAATTAACGGATAGATTACATCTTAAAGGTTGCGGGTGGATGGAGGTAGCCTAAGATCGTTGTCATGCCACTCTCTGAGGGAAGTCTATGTCCAGCAGTGGACTTCTGAAGGCTGTTGATTGCTATAGTGAAAACTAACACTATATTTTGCTACCTCTGGCTTATAGAACGAAAAGTATTTTTTTATGATTTTGGTAAATAATTTCATTTTAATATTATTTTCGTTAAATAAAAGCATTTACATTTTTCTCTTCATTAAACTTCACTAAAGTCTGCTAAGTCGGGTTCAGAAACCGGGCTTTTTTTAATTCCTAAGCTGACGTAAGTATACACACACCCTTATCCTACTATTCAAATAGGAAGGATTTTGTAGAACTTTAAAAGATTTTTCAATACTAACTGCTTAATGGATTGGAACTTGGAAGTATGTGTTCATCTCGTTTTAAACTTGGTATATCGCTTACTGGAATAATATGTGTTTAGCAACAATTTCGCATAAAAGTGATGAGAATCCTATCACCGCACTAGTTCTTAATATAAAATAAATAATAATAAAAAAGCCTGTTTGTTCCATAACAAAAAAATACTGTTTTATTCCAAAAACTATCGTGAAATTGACTATTCATATTGTAAAAACGTGAACTTCCACGTACCGCACTGTCGGTGAAGGCACCGACTAAGTGCACGGCGCGACGCGGAGGGAGCAAGTCGCGATCACTCACCCTGATGAAGACTCTCGGAATGAGTCGAAACATAGTCAGTGGCTTCACCGATAGTGCTGTACGTGAAATTTCCCGTTTTTACAATATGAATAAAAAATCATGTTTAACAATTCATGCGATCTAGGTAATTAAAATTGATGTTTTAATTATTAATTAAATAGATAGCGGTCTCTAGATAGATATAAAATTATTTATTGCACAACTAAAAAGTACTGTACATAGGCGAACTTAATGCTAGATAGCATTCTCTTCCAGGTAACCATAATGTAATATGGAAAACAGTCTTGAGGTCTTAATACAAAATATTTATTTCTTAATAATTTCTGTAACAAATGTGACTTGAGATCCTCTTTTAAGTTTGGGATTTAATATTAATACAAACGAAAACAATCAAAGGCTTGCAGTTTGTTTAACAATTGAATTTGTAATTTATCAATTTATTTTCAGTCGGCTTCAGCGTTGTGGCTGAAAAGCGTGTTAGCAAGAATTTAGAGTCCTACTGACGATTCGAATTCGATTTTCGTTCAGCAATTTGTATGTGAAACCTTCGCAGAGCTGAATGAATGTAGCTTATGGATTGGAACTATATAAAAGATAATAAAAACAAATAACTGGACGAATGCACAATACATACAATTATTTGATAAGATTCGAGAATGATTAAATACTAGCTTTTGCCCACGGCTTCGCCCACGTGGTACCCGGATAACCACGTGCCTTCGTGTTATTTTGATGTATAAGCTATATTACTGTAAAGTTTCATCAAAATCCGTTTAGTAGTTTTTTGTGAAATAGTCACAAACATCCATCCTCACAAACTTTCGCGTTTATAATAGTAGTAGGATTCGATTCATAAAGGTTTCCCATTGGTCTCCAGTGGCGACATAATGATGTTCACAGAAATGATTGAACTTGCCATCCAGAATTATCGGCAGTGGTGACAAACTGAAAGTTTTGTAACATACATACGTTCCAATTCATCCCCACTGAGGGCAGACAAATAACCGTATTTTTTACCTTTAACGCAAAAAGTCCGTACTTTTAAAACAAAAATATACCGTTAACAAACCTTTGAGGCGATAGGCGCTCGGGCCTTTGAAGAGTAACTCTATCAAATGGAGGTTCTTCAAAAAGCACCGTAACTCTGATTGGGGGCGGTGCAAGGGTTAAACGAACCAGTACTTTTAAAAGTTCTTGACCAAACCCTTTCACCTACGGAGAGATAGTATGTTCTCCATTTGCAAAGGAGAAGATCTTCCACAGAGCTAATCCATCCAATTCACTTGACCGGAGTCCTAGGACTGTCAGAGTAAAGTATATGTTAATATAGCGTTAAAAATCCACTTGCGATCTAGACACTTGGATGGCCATCTGTGTATTCTATGTGGTAACTCTTCGTAAATTAGTAGTTCGTTAGCCTTCGTTGATGTGATGTAACGTAGCTCAATCATGTGGCGAAAGATGTCGCCATTTAGATCACTGATCTAACGCAGGATGACCAAGAGAGAACAAGTACGATGAAAAAGATTTGTTTGAAAATTTAAAATTAAAAAAAAGATAGCTCATATCGGTGGAAGAAAACATCGTAGTTGTCATCAGAGCTTCTACAAGATTAAATTTAAAAAAAAAACCTACTAATTTTATAAACGCGAAAGGTTGTGAGGGTGGATGTTTGTTACTCTTTCACGCAAAAACTACTGAACAGATTTTGATGAAAATTTACAGTAATGTAGTTTATACATCAGAATAACACATAGGCTACTTTTCATCCGAATACTACGCGGGCTAAGCCGTGGGCAGAAGCTAGTTGACGAATAACAGTGGATATTTTCTACTGTTTTAAGCTACTTAGGTCATTTTAGTTCCTCGACAGGCTTAGCCTAGTGGAAGTCGACACTAACTCTTTCTAAATATTTAGTTCGCAGCTTAACAATCTGTATCAATGGTTTTTTTACTAAAAACGTGATATTTACCATGGGTTATGAGTTTGAATGTTACCCGATATTTCGTTGCAAGTACCATGATCACGGGAGGCAAAATTATTTACATCACCAGGGATGTGTTTATTTTATGTTAATTCTTATACTTTGTTTTAGCTGTCATAATAACATTATTACAATGTTTTTTTTTTAATTTTAACTATCCGTAGCTTCAAATGGAAAAAAAAAAATTTTTAATTGGTTAAACTTATAATTTGAGTGATGATCCCGTGGATTCTTACAACTTAAACCAAGCTTGTAAACAAGTGTCTCCTAAGCTCCATCACATTGTTTATTTACAAAGGGCAGGTGAACTCGGGAACTGGCGGAGCGTAACGAATACTTTTATTTTTAGGGAACCCTACAAAGTGGATAAAAACTTTCGGAATTGTACACTTTTTGTTGATGTTTGATTTTGTTAAAGAATTTTTAAAGGAATTTATTAATGAGTAGCTTTTTGACTATTTCTTAACGTTGTAATCTTGATTTCTCAGTTTTTTTTTTGCATGTACAAAAAAACTTGATACAATATAAAACATACAGATGTAACAGTTATCTAAATACCCTTGCAAACGATAGATCAGTTGATTCAAATCACTACTAGATGGAAGCGTTTCCAAAATGCTGGCTGCATAGCCAAGTTGAATGGCAATGCTAATGCATAATATATACAATCGATACAATTAAACGACCATGCATGCATTACAGCGTTACCGTATATAGTTAAGTGAACAATTTACTTAAGTACTTAATTGCAAGAGACACGGAAAGTACCTTTCTGTGCACTTCAATAGTTTAACATAGATTTTTATATTCTGAAAAACACTATAAACTATTTTAAATACCTACAATGAATCCCGCACTATGGCTAGCCTCGCGGGAATCAGAATAAAAATTACAAAAAAGGTTATATCTTGTAAAAATAGTAGTAAGATGATCTAGATGAATCCTACTAACTACTATGTATTAATAACGCTTGTGAGGAAAGTTTGTGAGGATGGATGTTTGTTACTGTTTCACGCAAAAACTACTAAATGGATTTTGATGAAACTTTACAATAATATAGCTTATAAATCAGAATAATATATAGGCTAATTTTTATCCGGGTACCACACGGGCGAAGCCGTGGGCAGAAGCTAGTAATAGATAAACGCGAAAGTTTGTGAGGATGGGAGTTTGTTACTCTTTCATGCAAAAATAACTGAATGGATTTTGATGAAACTTTACAGTAATATAGCTTATATATCAGAATTACACATAGGCTGCTTTTAATCCGGGTACCACGCGGGCGAAGCCATGGGCAGAGGCTAGTAGGTTATATATGTATGGAAAAAAACAAGCGATTCTTACTAAAATAAAATACGTACCATTGTCAGAACACTGTCAAAGTTTGCAGTAGGTACTTATCTTAACTGACGTATTATTTGGTCTGCAATAAAGTATTATCTATCTTCTAATTATCATAAATAAAACACATTTTTCTTTTACTCCAAAAACTATCGTGAACTTTGACTATTCATATTGTTAAAACGGGAATTTTCACGTACTGCACTATCGGTATCGGTACTAAGCAGAGCTTGTATTATGGGAACTACATGACTGATATACTACTTATATACACCTTTTTTTGTAAATACATATATATTATACATAGAAAAACGCGGCGGGAATCGAACCCGCAACCTCTGCGTCTTAAGCGAGCTGGTCCCATTGCGCCACAGAGATCGTCAAATCCTTCTTACTAATAATTATTATAAACGTGAAAGTTTGTGAGGATGTTTGTTCCGCTTTCACGCAAAAACTACTGAACGGATTTTGATGAAACTTTACAGTAATATAGCTTATACATCAGAATAACATATAGGCTACTTTTATCCAGGTATCACGCGGGCGAAGCCGTGGGCAGAAGCTAGTAATATTATAAACGTGTTAGTTGGTGAGGATGTTTGTTCCGCTTTCACGCAAAAACTACTGAACGGATTTTGATGAAACTTTACAGTAATATAGCTTATACATCAGAATAACACATAGGCTACTTTTTAACCAGGTACCACGCGGGCGAAGCCGTGGGCAGAAGCTAGTACTTTATAAATGCTGAGTACTTACATAGGACAGTCAGGTCTATCTCCGCTTTCAGAGTGTTGCTGATCATAACATTTTTGGCCTCGCAAGTGTACCGCGCTTTGTTGTCTGATGCATCAGCCTTGAAGGACAGCACGTTCTCTGACATCCTTCCACTAGTCCTGTAGCAAGAAAAAAAAAATTAAACTATCATGGTTATGAAAATATTTTTTTGTTACTAAACGGTATATTTACTATGATAATGGCTTCGATTCTGTAGTTTACTAAACTAGAAGAGAATCTATTTATTCTTCCCCAACAACACAAAAGTTAAACAAAAATAATAATAAACACAAAACAGATACTTAGCATATAACAAAGCGAAACGAAAAACAGAGAAACTAAGTACGTCATTTTGTGTTGCGTGGGGTCAAATAGGTCCCAGTCTCAGCATTATGCTTCGCCAGAACCTAGTGGGTCAGCGCTGATTTTCAGACATATTGGCCTCGATTTTGTAGCTCACTAACTAAACTAAATTTAAACTGTCGCTCTCTTTTACTGATAGTGCAAGCAAGAAAGAGATAGCTACAATTTTTGTATTGTCAAATCAGTTTACGTGCCGCTTTTCATGTTTTGAAATGACGACTAAATTCGTATGGAAATTTAAATCTGACTAATTTGACAGCACTAAAATTGTAGCTATCTCTTTCTTGCTTGCACTATCAGTAAAAGAGAGCGACGGTTTAAATTTAGTTTAGTTAGTGAGCTACAGAATCAAGGCCAATATGTCTGAAAATCAGCGCTGACCCACTAGGTTCTGGCGAAGCATAATGCTGAGACGGGGACCTATTTGACCCCACGCAACACAAAATGACGTACTTAGTTTCTCTGTTTTTCGTTTTGCTTTGTTATATGCTAAGTATCTGTTTTGTGTTTATTATTATTTTTGTTTAATTTTTGTGTTGTTTGGGGAAGAATAAATAGATTTTCTTTCTTTCTTTTCTCATTCTATGATAACATGTATTGTATTGCTCGCAATAAAAGACTGAGAAAGAGGGTACATCGGCCGTGATCATGGAACATGATATTGTGCCAAAATATTGGGAAATATTTAAACTTACAAATTTATTTATTTTATTTAAAAAATTTTGGGAAAACTTACAGCTAGACAAGATAATAGGAAAATATGACAAGCACATATTTAAGTTTCTTAAATTTTGGAATGGCTATTTACAAGTTTCCACTTATATGCTTGAAAGTAAAAAAAGAAAAAACAGTTGTAAGGTAAACGAAAGAACAGAATAACATTAAACTAAGTAGAAATGAAAAATAATTGTTTGAGAAGAATTTAATCATGATAATTATCCCGTTTTTAGTAGATATCAAGAGAAAATAGTTAAGACATTGCTTAATTCTAGATCGGCTAGGTTGACTATCTCTCAGGGCGACCAAAAAGAACCGGGTCTAGACAAATAACACTTTCCATTGACATTACCGCCATCAGAGAACTTAAATTTTATGCTAATAACATTAGCGATTGAGGAAAATTAAAAAAAAGTAAAAGTAAAAGGAAAAATAAGCGTGAGGTCTAGACACCCTGGGGAACTAGACAAATATCTCACGCTTACTTTTCTTTTCACGCTAACGCAAATTCGTCAAGTTAAAACTTGGCAGCTACATTTCCACAGCTAACGTCATTTCCATACAAATTAATCTTTCCGCAGGCGTTAACGACAACAGAAAGTGATATTTGTCTAGACACCCTGGACACCCTAGTTCTTTATCTGACACCCTAGTTTTCGTTTCTCGCTACCGCAAGTGCGTTATGGAGAAACTTGACAGCATTCACGCGGAATTTCCACAGCTAATGTCATTCTCATACAATTCAATATTTTCGCAGGCGTGAACGTTGACAGAAAATGGTATTTGTCAAGATATTATCCCCGAGTAAATGTCTGGAGTCACTGGTAGGGCAGCATCTCAGAGGATAACAGAGGAGCAAACAACAACGCATTTCTTGATGAAATGTGGTTTCAGAAAACTCAACATAAAACTCAACATAGACGGTTGAGTTTTATAACACGTCAATTCGTTCACGCAATTCTAGACATGTTTAGAACCTAACACAGACCGTCTGATGAAATAGTTTTTTATAGAATAATTTATCTCTGCAAAAAGTGTAACAAAGCTGATCAAAATCGCAATTCAATTTCAACATCGTTTATTTTAAACTGCAGGCATTTAAATAGCTGTTTGATAAATTATTACCGAAAGATAACATCAAGTACCAGTAGGTACTATCGATTTAATTAATCTCATTCCAATAATGAAATTTAAAACTGTTTAAATTTATCTGTTGTTACAGATTTTATGTACGCTTTTATATTGGATGGTAGAAAGGCCTATAAAGAAGAATCACCGTCTTAATAAAAAAATGAGCCAGAAATATTTTTATCGTCTCTTTCATAGACAAAACTTTACTTTACTAAAATGATACCAAAATCTTCCCTAGAGTTTTATCAAATTCTAGGGAAGATTTTCGTATTCTCATTTTCAGACTTTCAATCTGTGCTATCACAGGCCAAAAAGAAAAGCTCTTATACTACTCCAAAAACCCGATCAAACTAATTATTATTTTCATACTGCAGAGCAAAGGCCTCTCTATCTCCTCACCATCCTTCTCAATCCGGGACTATAAGGCTAATCCTTCTTGAGGGAGTCAAGATAAAACGAATGTTCTGTAAAAATAATCGATCATAGTTTTCTACAAAAACATATCTACTCATGACGTCCAAAGGATTATAACTACGCAACTCCATTTTCCCAGATCCCGCGCAAGCTAATCTGAAATGAACATCTCGTTTCTTCTCAAAAACAAAATCTTATCGCCCATAACACAGAAACAGCTTCACCATCGTCTCAATCTATAAGATCTATCCAATAGAACCCCGTGAGAAACCTACCCGAGCGTTGCGCAGGGTTGGGGTACGTTGTAACGAGCACATTATAGTTTTGCCGAAGCCGAATAGGGTTGCTAGTTTTGTAAGCGTGTTAAAATAAAATAAATAAAATTAACACTTAATCTATCTACCTACTTATTCCTACCATAACGCGTATTGTCTCAGAAAATACGCACGACTATTCGTGGGATGAATAAATAAATAATAAATAATGCTGGACATTTTCACAAAGCATCATCATCTAGCCCCAAACTAAGCAGAGCTTGTATTATGGGAACTACATGACTGATATACTACTTATATACATTTTTTTTGTAAATACATAAATATTATACATAGAAAACACCCAGACCCGAGACAAATATTTGCAGATACAAACATTTGTCCCGTGGCAGGAATTGAACCCGTAACCTTCTGCGTCTCAGGCGGGCCTTCGCCCACTGTGCCACAGAGGTCGTCAATCACAGTTTTTATTCTCTTTGATTATAATAATGAGAATTTTCACGTACTGCACTATCGGTGAAGACACCGACTAAGTTTCGACACTTAAAACTTAGTCGGTGCTTTCACCGATAGTGCAGTACGTGAAAATTCCCGTTTTTACAATATGAATAGTCAAGTTCACGATAGTTTTTTGGAATAAAATATAATAATGAGCTCAAACACAGTGAAAACCACAGACGTAGCCGAATCTTGCTACCTGAGACCGAATTGAACGCGCTTTCTGCTTCGAAACTAAAGCGTGCCCCAACCCTAGCCCTTCCGTAGCTATGAATGTATTAGTACCCTGGCTACTCTACCGTGAAAGGTTTGGCATAATGAGGGTATTTTCAATTTAAACTCGTCTAATGCTATTATGTAGAATTCGGAGTTATACTCTTTTGTGCTCGTGTGGAAGTTTTTCTGAATAGAAGTGTTGTGTTTATTTTGAGAGTGGAATTAAAATTTTCAATAGTAACAGAAGTAAAATGTTTATTTCAGACTGCTTCATAATTTTGTTCTTATATTTTACAAAGAGCTGACGTGTATAAAATGAGAGAGAGAGTTTGGGAGTTTCATTTTTTTTTGTTTGTTTGGTGAAAAAAGTCGTAGAAACGACTTCAAGCAATTATAATACCGTTTCTTTATAATCATAAATAAATCAAATTTCATTCAATTAATGCAATCCTTAGCTATTTTTTTAGGCCGGTGTTCAAGTTATTGGTTAAAAAGTGAATGAGATCATACCTAATCAACGTAAGGCATATACCTTATCAACACAAAAAATACCTAGTCGTAATCATTTGTTTCATATAAAACAACCAACATATGTGTAAATAAGTATCAATTTATAATACTTATTATTATATACTTAATTTCTTCGGTAGTGTTTGCTTCTGGCATCTGTGACGTCACTACTAATGCTAAGTAGGTAGCCATCTACCTAGCATTATGCTGAGCTGATACCTTTTTGGTGAGACCAAAATACCATTGAACTAATCTCGATAAATCTCGGTAGATGGATTAGTGCGTGGAGCATTTCTGTTTCATAGAATTAAAATTATTATTGTTTGGTATCATTTTAGAAGATTTTTACGACTATACCACGTACTTTAATATTCTCTTGATGTTTTTCGTCAACGAAACGTCAGCAGGAGAATTAGTAAAGTACGTGGTATAGTCGTAATAATATTCTAAAATTTCTGTTTCAGTTATACTTTTAAGTAGGTAGGTTATTCTGACTTTTATCTATATTTTTTCATAACTTATCCCACCATCCTAGCTTCGTAACAATTTTTTTTTGTGCTATTCTCAAACAATATTTTTCTTTCTTTCTAACAGAAAAAAATGAAATATACCACTGTTTTCAGTCGATTTTGCTAATGTTTGTTTTGTAGTTAATTTAGTTGATGACGACCTCAGTGTCGCGGCCGACGAGTAGCGAGGCGTAAGAGGTGCGGCTTCGATTCCCGCTGCGGGGCAAATGACGACCTCTGTGGCGCAGTGGGCGAAGGCAGGCCTTAAACGCAAAAGGTTGCGGGTTCGATTCCCGCTGCGAGACAAATGTGTATATATACAAATACTTGTCTCGGGTCTGGATGTTTTCTATGTACAATATGTATGTACTACTGTATGTACTACTGTGCGGAGCAGCACTAAGCTGAGACTGGACCTGTTTGGCCCACACGGCACAGTTGGGACTAATTAGCACATAAATCTTCTCTTTTTTATTATGTTTTTGTTAAAATCTTAGGTATTTACTGTGTCTATATATTTATTTTTTAGTGTATAGGTACCTGTCCTTTCTGTACTTTGTTGTTGTTGCTAAATAAATAACTTTCTTTCTTTCTTTCTTTATGTATTAACAAAATAACACAAGCTCTGCTTAGTTTGGGGCTAGATGATGTGAAAAATGACAAGTATTTAAAAAAGAAATGCATTTCAGATATTTGCTCTGGTTCTCGATGTTGTGATACTTTTTATCATCTAATGAATAATCCGATTTAATAATCCGGTGCAGTAAAATATTCCCTTTGCCTATAGATCTTGCCCTTTTTCGAATCTATTTCATACTTTATTAGTTTGTGCCTTGTGTCATTGTTTCAACACAATCGAATCCCACGATCAATGCTTGCGGTCAGGGTCTCCCACGGGATTAATTACAAAGTGATGGGAAACTGGGAATGCGGTTTCAGTGGGGTGGAACAACAAGTGGGTTTATGTTATCTATTGTTCTTTCACCTAGATTGATCTTTGAATGAGATTTGTTTTCTTTTGGTAATGAAATAGAATTAAAATTATCATGGTTTGATATCATTTTAGGATATTGTTACGACGATACCACGTACTTTACAATTCTCCTGACCGTTTAGAGGTCTTTCGAGAGAGAGCACGCGAGTGAAACGAACTGATATACCATTTTTTTTTGTTCATTGCTAACAAACTTAGTAAACTAATCTTTTTTTCCACATATTAAGTAAGGGAAATCAGGAGAAGGAGCTCATTTTTTCTCCTTATGCACATATATCAAGGGCCAGTAGAATAAACAGGAAGTCATATTCCATATTCATATGACGACCGATGTGGCGCGGTGGAAGAAGGTCCGCCTGCGACACAGGAGGGCGGGAATCGAACCCGCAACGGGTTCGATTCCCGCCCTGGGACAAATGTTTGTATGATCTGCAAATATTTGTTCCGGGTGTTCTGGGTATTTTCTATGTATAATAAAAAAAAATATCTATCTATGTAATGTATTGTATTAAGTATATCAGTCATCTAGTACCCATAACACAAGCTCTGCTTAGCTTGGGGCTAGATGATGCTGTGTGGATTGTCCAGCATTATTTTATTTTATTTTTATTTTTTATATTGCGTCATTCCCGTTAGTCCCACCCGGGACAACGAACAAGAATACTAGGCCGCCTCAGCTGGCATCAGATAGTTATTCTAGAATCATCATCATCATTAGCCTATATTAGTCCACTGCTGGACATAGGCCTCCCCTAATGAGCGTCATAGCGCCCTGTCTTCAGCTTGCCGCATCCAGCATCTGCCTGCAGTCTTTCGCAGATCGTCATCCCACCTGGCCGGAGGGAGTCCTACACTACGTTTGCCGAGTCGCGGTCTCCACTCAAGAACACGTTTACCCCAGCGGTTATTGGTTCTTCGCGAGATATGACCAGCCCACTGCCACTTCAGCTTGCTAATTCGTTGAGCTATATCGATAACTTTCGTTCTCTGACGGATGTATTCGTTACGAATCTTATCCTTCAGAGAGAATCCGAGCATAGCTCTTTCCATAGCTCGCTGAGCGACTTTGAACTGGTGGACCAGCCCTATCGTGAGTGTCCTCGTCTCAGCTCCGTAGGTCATGACGGGTAGGACGCACTGATTGAAAACTTTCGTTTTCAAGCATTGCAATATGGATGACGAGAAGACTCCACGTAGTTTTCCAAACGCTGCCCAGCCTAGCTGGATCCTCCTCTTGGCCTCCTTCTCGAAATTGTTTTTACCCAATTGCAGAATTGTTTCCGAATATACTTACGAGTACCTTGGGCAGATTCTAGGATACGTTTATCTAAATTAAATTCATCACTGATGTAAACGATTTAAAAGTCACCAACTTTTCCCTGCAATAAAATTAGCAAGAAGCTTAAAATTAATTCATCATTCAAAAATTAACTTCCAAAACGCAGGTACCGTCCGAATCGGCACCCCGTTAGCAAACTTGTGTAACTGAGAAATCTCAACATTTAAAACGCATTATACTTTAAAATTTAAACATCTTCAAAGGGGATTTTCATCGTGAAATTATTCATCTTAGAACACCGAGAAACTTCGCTACAGCTTTCAAAGTTGCAATATTTATGGAGAAAGGATTTTTTTGTTTTAAGCTTGAGTGGTTTTCTTTAAGAGGTTTAGTGGTGTTTGGAGTAAATAGTCGAAGGATGGCTTGTAAAGTTGTTTATAATAAAACCGGCTAAGTGCAAGTTGGACTCAAACACTGAGGGTTCCGTAGCACAACACAGTATAAACACTGTAACTACAGCGTTATTTATAAATCACGCAAAGCTATCGGATACTTACCATCAAACCGAACTAGTATTGGAAATTTATCTTTATATTTTCATAAAATAGAGGTTGTATTTGTAAACAACACTAAATCAGCTGTTTCTTGACAATAAAGCCATATTATTAAGATTTATACGTGTCCTTTTAGGATTAATACGTCAATAAGCGGTTGTTTTAATGCTTGACATGTCAATTGCTTGCTATAACTTAAAAAAAATCTGAAAATAGCACAAAACTCTTTAAGTTGTAGGTAAGTTAATATTTGTTGGATAAATTATTAAGCTATTATTATTATAAATGCATATATGTTTGTTGTATAAATAATTATTAAGCTAGTATAGATGTTTGTTGCAAATAATCTTCTTCAAGACATTGAAATTACAGGGATCATAATATAGAAACGTCAACTCAAAAACTACGTGAATTTTTTGAAAGTGAATGTACGCCGATCCCTTGCGACCAAGCCTAGAAAGACAGGCAACAAACCCTCTTGGTTAACTGATTCGGATAAGGATTAGGTAGGATATAGGACGGTGCTCATGAGGAAGGACCTCAAAACGGTCAACAAAACGTCAGCAGGAGTAGTAAAGTACGTGTTAAAATCATAATAATATTGAAAAAATAATGCTGGACACTTTCACACAGCATCATCTAGCCCCAAACTAAGCAGAGCTTGTATTATGGGGACTACATGACTGATATACTAATTATATAAATTTTTTGTTGTCTGCAAATATTTTTCTCAGGTCTGGGTGTTTTATATCTATATTATGTATGTTTCATAATTTACATAGAAAACACCCAGATCTGAGACAAATATTTGCAGATACATACATTTGTCCCGTGGTGGGCCGCCCACTGCGCCACAGAGGACAGTAAATGATACCAGACTACGATAATTTCAATTCTTTAATTCTAGGATTAGGTATACCAACATTTTACACCCGAGTTTTGTACCCGGGTACATGATCAAACCCATGATCAGAAGCTAGTTCACACATAAATTGAACCTTTATTCAACCAATCAGTAAAAAATAATTGCTATAAGCAATCAACTCATTAAATGTAAGTCCATAATATCAACTCATTTAAATCATATTAATGAGAACTACTATAAAAATCCCCGAGCAAAGCCTGGACGTCTCATTAAAATGTAAATTTATTAAGGCGTCACGCTCCGCGGGTCGAGCCGTGAGAAGATGGCCCGATGAGTATCACGGAATAATTTGATTCGAAAACTTGGGGTCACTTGCCTGAGTTTTGGTATTTTCCGGAATTCGGTTATTTTGCTCCAAATACTTATGAACTGTCCTATCCTATCTTACTAATAGGCAGCAGATATTATAAAAGTTTGATAGATAGATAATTACATTTGTTAGCATCTACTTATTAATTATGTCGTTTCGTAAATACATAATTAATTAATTAATTATTTGTTAACTGTGCATCATTATGGTATGCATAAATTAGCCTGGCAGTTGAATGATAAATCTATATACTAATAATAAAGATGAAGAGTTTGTTTTCTTTTTTTTTGCATAGCAAATGTTGTGGCATGTGTGACAATGTTGTGAACAGGAACATTCTCTATATAAAACGTTTTTCAACAAAGTCCTCGGAAATAAAATCAATAAGTGACTCTAGCGGACATTTTGAGGAACTTAGAATTCCACACAAAAAATAACGGAACATTCGTCTTACGTTGACAACGTTTTATTGTAAAGCTTTGGACTTTAAAAGTTAGAACATTTACAGATAAAACGGTAGAAATAAAAGTATTAACAAACTTTTGGAATTTGTATGGAATTAAGTGGTCAAAAACATGATAAACGAATAATTTGAAAAGCATACAATTTTATGCGCAAGAGAATTTTCGACTTTAGGTTCTTATTTTACCTATTTTGTACAAAAAGGAAATACCACCTTCTACGTTATGCTTTTCAGGTCTTGCATTAAATTCAACAAATAAATAACGATCATAATGTCAAAGACTCTCGGAACAACGCGAAACTTATGCAGTACCTTCTCCGATTGTACGGTACATGACGATTCCAGTTTTACAATTATTTCGCAAAATGTCTGAAGCAAAAAAAAATATTTTTTTAAACCGCTATCACTCGTGCTATTCCCCAATTCGATAGTAATTAGTCATATGATCACACCTTAATTTTAGCAATATTTCGAGCAATTAAGTGTATATGCGGCTGCTCTGCAACTTTAAACCGAGCTAGGCTTAGCATAAGCGGAGCGATAAACGTAGCGATAAGCGGAACAACGAGCGGTACTAAAGCCCAGTATCGACTAAAAAAGCTAAGATGAGAGTTATAGACACTAAAGCTTCTTTCATGCACAACGCGGTCCTTATCGCGGAATGACTGATACATCTGATCTCCTCAATGAAGTAGCTTGGTTCTATACTCCGAACAACTATAGGTAGTCGGGCTAGGAAGTATAAACTGTTTGCTGTGCCCTCGTGCCGCACTGTCGCGCTCTAACTCACCCTTGCCTCGCACCCTCGTCTCCTTCAACGAACTAATGGCAACCAACCCTGACTGTGATTTACGGATGCGTAAAAAACGCTCATGACGGTTAGTCTAAAGTAGTGATAAATAAATACTGCTGGTCATTTTTTACACAGCGTCATCTAGCTCCAAAGTAAGCAGAGCTTCTGTTATGGTAACTATACATGACTAGCTGCGCCCCGCGGTTTCACCTGCGTAAGTTTCGATTCCGTGAAAATATCGGGGATCTAATTAAATTTTAGAACACAAAAGCTGCTATTGTGACTTAACTATGATAGTAAGATATATTCCCTGGTACATTTTTTTGTAGGTAATAATGAGTACTTTAATCATGTAGTACATATTTTTTATGTATCATCAATAGTTTTCTCAGCGCACGCCAAATAATGAATTTTATAGGCAAAATTTTCCTACTTTGGGTTACATTATTGCAATTTTCTTAAGGATCTTAATTTTTGGAAAATAAATTATAGCCCATGTTACTTCCTGATAATTTAGCTTTCATTTGGTGAAAAAATGGTTAAAATCGGTCCAGTAGTTTCGGAGCCTATTCGATACAAATAAACAAAAAATCTTTCCTCTTTATAATATTAGTATAGACTGGTATACTACTTATATTATATATATATTTTACTTGCTTTTATTTGGATATCATAATATTTAAGCCACATAAAACTGTGTTCATGAGAACAATAAATCCTATCCTACTAATATTATGAACGTGAAAGTGTGTGAGGATGGATATTTGTTACTCTTTCACGCATAAACTACTGAACGGATTTTGATGAAACTTTACAGTAATATAAATTATACATCAGAATAATAGATAGGCTACTTTTTATCCGGGTACCATGCGGGCGAAGCCGTGGGCAGAAGCTAGTATAAATATAAATAAGGATTGTAACTCTAGATATCGCTCCGCTCATGGTGATATTGAGGCCTAATTGCTTTAGAAACAGCGCCATTTACTAGTAATAGTTTGTCGCATTCCAATGGTTTTACTTTGAGATCTGAGACAGACGGTTTGTCTGCGGTTAGCGTTAACTAGGTTTTCGATAGAACGTCTTAACTTGTGAAACGGTCGGTTAGTATACTGTTCTCTCAATATTCACTGCCGGTTTCTGAAAGGCTTGACTAACTAGTCAAATCTGATGTAAACTTACGCGATAAGTTTGTACAATTTAAAATTAAAAAAATCACGTCACTTAATATGAGATCGTAAAACTAACATTACTAAAACATAACCTAAATATAACATAATAAAAAAAACCCTGTTTATTCCATAACTTAAAAAATACAGTTTTACAATTTCTACATTTTTAATTTATCTAGATAATTTATGTTTTAAGTGTTTAATTTTTTTTTATCATTTTATTATTTTTAGGATCCCTTTCGGGTTAAGGCCTCCTCCAGTTCTTTCCAGCGGTCTCTGTCTGTTGCCACTTTCATCGAAATATAACATAACATAACATAAACACAAAACTGGTAACGTAAAACAAAACTAAACAGACAAAGTACATAATTTTAGTACAAAAGTACAAGGTATTTTTCTCGGTGCTATGCTTCAATTGGTAAGAACACGGTCCAGAAAAGAACCAATAACATGAATATAACTAAATGAAACTTTTGAAAATGAAAAGCATTTACTGATTTTTAACCTTCTAATGGTTTTGTTGTGATTATCCAGAAAAGAAAATACGATATCCGATTGCCATTAAAATCTGATACCGTTGAAGTTTTTAGAAGGGCAGAGATTCTTTTAAAACCCTACCCTTGGAGCGGACGGGTAAAAGTTGATAAACAAAAGTAAGTACTTATTTTACAAAATACGGTCATTCGGATAATTTTATTTGTTGTATGTAAACTTTTACAGAAGTTTTTAAATGGGTTGAAGGATTTCGGGCGGATTTCGAGAAAGTTACTGGTTTTGAAATTCGAGCGTTTCAGAGGAGACCTAGGGAAAGAAGTAGGTAATTAATTTTAGGCTTATGTATGTTTTTTTTTGCGTATCTTCATGGATGACTCCGTGATGGATGGTCCTACCCTAATGTTATTTTTAATTGTATAGAGGATACATTGACTGGTCCCATATTTTTAAATATTAATCATTTTCAAATTTTTTTTTTTTTTTTTTTCAAATTTTTAGATAGAAAAAGCGTTTCCTTAATTTGTTTCGCCGATTACTCATAACACCGATGAAGTTATTATGATTTTTCAGTACACATAAAAATAAGAAAAGGTGAAAAACATAGCTTCCCCGTAACCCCTCAAAGTCAGTTCGCACTCAATAACCGAAGATCGTCATACATCATTTCTGGAATAGGTCCCGGTACGGCGGTAACGTCAGAACCAATAATGTACAGATGAAACAATAGTAGGTTCTTTCTTACATTTCACTTCCGAAGAACTAAAAAAAAACAGTAACAAAGGTAGAAGATTTATAAAAACCTATATACAAACAACAAAAAAGTCTTTTCTGTTTACAGAATCTCGAGGCAGAGTCTCAAATCTATATTACAAGCTGCCAGTATTAAGATGGCTCACCTGCTGAAATATAAACAATAAAACTCAAACATCATGAAAATCACAAAACCAGGAAAAAAATGTAAATAGGTAAGATAATTTCGAAATAACTTATTTTGTTTGCTAACCTAAGCAGCTGGGGTATAATAATTTCTGTTCAAAAATGTTACCAAAACATTGAAAAACATGTTATACCTAATGATGTGGTGAAGCTTTACATCGCCAGTCGATTGGAAGTTCGAAGTGACGAGGCAAAGTCGATACCAATATTATATTTCCGTATTTCGACCACCCCCGGAATACAGCTCGTTTCGGCAGTCATCGAATGTCCAAATCGCTCTTTTCTCATAAAGGTTGCGGCATAGTGAAGAAAATAGCGACTATCTGTTACATTTTTTTAAAGTCTGGAAGTATAATGAACTACCTTCTGAAATTCCGTAGAACCCATGACCTCAAAATAAAATTATATAGAGTTCTTTAAGACTGGCAACACGCCAGCAATGCCTGAAAGTCGATAGACAACGATAACCGCTTTTCATAAGGGTTATCGTTTTTCTATTCGCCACGACATAAATGCAATTAGTAATGACCCTAAATAAGCTAGTCCTCGACCGAGTGGTGGCGAAGTCAGGCCGAAGAAATCCTGGTCGTCCAAAACCGAGATGGGATGTAGACATCGTTACAGTCGCAGGAAATACCTCGACAAGAAACGCACGGGACAGAGACTGGCAGAAAAAAAAGGAGGCCTATACCCAGCAGTGCGTGATTCGAGCCCCGAAGTCAGGCCGAAGAAAACCTGGTCGTCCAAAAGAGAGATGAAATGTCGAAATCGTTACAGTCGCAGGGAACATCTCAATAAGAGAAGCACGGGATAGAGGCTGCCAGAATAGAAAGGAGGCCTAAACTCAGCAGTGAGTGATTCCAGGCTGATGATGATAAATCTAATCAAGAAATAAGTACATATCCTTTTTCAAAAATAAACTCTACGGCTAATTTTTACATTAACAGACTTTAATGAGTTTTTTATCGATTTTGCTTTTACTTTTTTCAGGCAACTATAGTTTCAATTCTGAAACTGGTATTCAGAACTTTATTATTTTTTAAAATAATCAAGTTCTGAGTACCAACAGAACAATATAATAATTCTTTATTTTTTTAAGTTAGTGAAGACTGTCCGTCTTGAAGATGGGGATAACGGACTACATTATCCCCATCTTCAAGACGGACAGTCATATGATGGAGGTGGCACAAGATCAGTGTTATTACTCTTTGGCGGAGACTTAGGTCCATCAGTAGACAGACTGCTGATGATGATGACTGTTTGATTAGCACCAAACTAAAGCTGAATGAAGGAACATAAAAAAATCCAAGCCATGTTTGTATGATTCTTCTAGCCTTGGCCGCGAGGAATAAGCAGAAATCCACTTATAAACACTAATATTATAAGGAAGTAAAGTTATAATAATCTCCAAAAATAATGAACAGATTTCAAAAATTCTTTCACCAATGCTTTGTATGGACATCCAGGAGACTATATGCTGTATATTATCCTGTTAAAAGGGCTTTTCGTGAAGATCAATTTTGCAACGTTAGTTGACGGAAAAACGGTCGAGCGAAAGCGGTTCTTACGAACGTTGCCTTAAAAGCTACTTTTTATCTGAAAACCACGCGGGTGAAACCGTGGGCAATAGCTAGTAAATAATAATTTAAATTTGCTTTATATTCTTGTGATATCTATGAATAAAAAACTTTGACTAGATGATGATTAAGTTGATAAAAAAATCGCTACTTTAAGTCACAGTGCCTATACCACGAGAACCGAAATATTTTACCCCGCGGTATGTGAAAATGTTTTGAGAGCACGAATGAGTGGACCTAACAAGGGTTTTGAGATAGCCAGATATTTTATTTAGAATCGGAATGATAAAAAGTTTCTTTGGGCTTGTGTATTTATTTGAAGAGGGTAAAATGTTTTGTCTGACTTTAAGATGTAAAGAATGTTATGTAGTTAAAGTATATACCGATTTTCTTATAAAAAAAGACAATTTATAACTCCCTATACCTTCCCGGATATATCTATCCGGGAAAGGAGTCTCGTACCTATCTTTATTTACATTATTTTCATAGAAATGTCCTTTTGCATATTAATTCCCTTTTGTAGCCGGAATATGCATTTTATTTACCCTGCACTCCACCAACTTCAAAACATCACCAGAACAGTCCAGGGTAGGTACAAAGAGACTAAAAAATAACCAGTGGTACCTTGCAACGAATGAAAGACACCAAAATTTATGACCTTTTAAAATATTTAAAAAGTATTTTAAGTCTACAAAGTTAAGGTAAACTACAGACATTTATAATTTAGCCAGCTCTTATTTTTTTTAATAATGTTTTTTTTTGACTTGGTCGCGTGCGAAGAATTGGCGTTAATGTACTTTTAACCCACGTAGTTTTTAAGTTGACTTTTCCATGTGATCCTTGTGATTTCAATAATAAAAAACTACTGTTTGGGATTTTGTCATCCAAATAGGTTCTCCGGTAAAACAACCATAGATATAATGCCATTTTTTTTTTTTTTGTTTTCTATGTATAATATGTATGTATTTACAAAAAAAAAATGTATATAAGTAGTATATCAGTCATGTAGTTCCCATAATACAAAATCTGCTTAGTTTGGGGCTAGATGATGCTGTGTGAAAATGTCCAGCATTATTTATTATTATTATTTATATATATACACACCTATCTAGGGTTTTATATGTATCGAATTACTTTTACAATTTCCATAACAAGCTTATACAGAAATTTATGTTTTACGAAGATAATAACTCAGACGAAAATGCTCGTAAACTCTAAACAGGAGAATAAAATTTTTAAATACCTCAAAATATAACCCAACCTGTAGATAAAACATATTTTACGTCGCGGAAAACAGTTAATAGCTAATATTCTTTTTAATTTTGCTTTTATTTCGTTTTTAGGTTGATTCTTGCAATGTTTTGAATGTTTTTAGTTGTTCTTCGTTGTAGCGGTTCTTTTTTTTTAACTCTGCGATTGGTCAGCGAACGAAGTTTATTTTTGTTTTTCTTTCGGTCAACAAAAGATAGAGAGAGGTAGAACTTGCCTTCTCTTTCGTCGACAATTCCTTTGTCTTGGGTGCTCGCTCGTGCTACTGGTTTCACCCTTAAATTAAACTAATGGCTATGAAGACTAGCAAAATGGCTATGAGGATTAGACAAAGTTACTTAAGAAATCGATACTTACATGCACCTTAGACAAACCACTATTTGGTTTATTAGGTGCACTTAACCATAACTAACGCATAACCATGTAACTGTAAACTTTTTATGAATAACAAATAGAAAAAAACTTATTTTGCTAGCCTATGTCCAAGACTAAGAGCCTTAAGACTCGTGCACATGGCGTATTTTAGCAAGCGCGTTTGCAACGCTGTATCGAACTTTGTATCGATAGAAACGCGCGGCTAAATTCATGGAAAGTGTGCGAAGGTAAACAGGTTGTGATTATATCGTATCTACAGCGCGTTTGACTTGCGTTTTTGTAACGTACATGCGAGTTCCCTGCGCGTACAAAATATGCCGTGTGAGAGGGCTCTAAAGCCTGAATTCATAGTCGGGGGTTGAACAGTCCCCCAAAATCCATCATTCAGCATTCACCTTATGGCTGGGTGCATAAAGGTTGAATTCGCACTTGAATTTTTACTTAGCGCCTGAACAGTCCCCTAGGGGAACCCCTATTTGACTATGAATATCCTTTACAAGTTTTACAAGTTGAAGTCATAGCTAAGCTTGTCAATATGAGAAAAATACGTCAAACGCAACCGCCTCTGTAACAAAATTCAACATCGCGTACAATAGAAAATGACAATATAATATAACAGAATACAGTTTCAATAGATTGCAGCTGGTAAAGGTCTCTAGCACTGAAATATATCAAAGCACGTGTGGGATGCAACTTTAATGGCCGTGGTGCAGGTCACAAGCGGTAGCGGATATTATAATATTTTTTACTAACTTCTTACCCGCATTCTATAAGACACCTCGAGTTTTACTCGACTCGACTCACTTATGTGTTTTTAGCGAACAAAATGTCCTCGGCTCAAATTCTTCTCCACAGGTTTCCTCGACTGAGTGAAACAATCAAACTGTCATCTCAAGGTACCTTACGATCAACTTTGAGCATTCCTCAAAGTTGATATTTATGATATATGACTACATCCATAGATCAGCAAGTTCTGCAAGCTTGATGAAAATAAATAATAAATAAATAAAATAAATAAGTAAATAAATAATGCTGGACAATCCACACAGCATCATCTAGCCCCAAGCTAAGCAGAGCTTGTGTTATGGGTACTAGATGACTGATATACTTAATACAATGCATTACATAGATATTTTTTTTTATTGTACATAGAAAATACCTAGAACACCCAGAACAAATATTTGCAGATCGTACAAACATTTGTCCCAGGGCGGGAATCGAACCCGCAACATCCTGTGTCGCAGGCAATACCCTCGAACTGATGCACGTCATCGACTGATGACGTATATACATCACTTCAACCTCGAATTATAGTTTTGGTTCTCGAAAAGTTCAACTAAAAACACAGAACACGAGGAAATTTTGAAGGAAACCTCAAGACGCTTTTAGTCGAGTTGGAGGAATATTTGGAGAAATGTCCAATTGTAAATTCGCGCTTTTTTTGGGGAAGAAAGAATCTTTAATGGCCAACAAGAACCGGACGCGGTATGAAAAATCTCCTCACTTGATAGAACTATGATGTCATTTTGATGGTTGCTGGATGTCAGTGGCTGGAGGTAGAGTAAAGCCTGAATTCATAGTCAGGGGTTGAACAGTCCCCCAAAATCCATCATTCAGCGTTCACCTTATGGCTGGGTGCATAAAGATTAAATTCGCGCTTGAATTTTCACATAGCGCCTGAATAGTCCCCCAGTGGAGCCCATATTTGACTATGAATTCGGGCCTTAGATTGTTTGTGGTGTCACTCTTTAGGGGAGGCCCAGTGAACTTCTGTACGAGCTGTTGATGATGCACTTGCTTTTTTTACAAATAAGTATACATGGCTTTTGGTAAGCAGTTACTGTAACCTATGGATGCTTCCAACACCAGAGGTATCACTCGCGCGTTGCCGACCCTGAGATATAACGGATGGAATTTCACCTGTAATTTCACCGGCACCCTTCGAACCGGAACACAGTAATGCGAACATTACTGCTTGGCGGCAAAGAAGGTATGGTGTTAATATTTTCCCGGACTAGCTCTTTCACAGGGAGCTCTACTACAAACAAAAACTGGATGTAAAGGATGAAAAGTAGTTTGTGTTATTTCAGTCCAGATCTATAATTATCTAGTTATGCTGGACTTCTGAACAATCCATAATTAATATTTCCTTTATTCCATTTCCTATGCTATTTATCCTTTATACTTATACTTACAAGTAGAAGTAATGATTCATTTATCGAGTCTTGAGTGTTTTCTATGTATAAAATGTATATATTTGCAAAAACAAAAAAAAACATAAAAAAACATTTTGGAGCTAAATGATGCTGTGTGAAAATGTCCAGCATTCTTATTACTATTATAAATATTATTTTAACGTAAAAACTACTGAACGGATTTTAATGAAACTTTACAGTAATATAGCTTATACATCAGACTAACACATAGGGTACTTTTTATGTATTGTATGTATTTTAATTATGTATGTTTTACTTTGTAAATACAAGCATACACAGAAAACACCCAGACCCGAGACAAATATTTGCAGATCATACAAACATCTTTCTCTTATTCTGAATAACTAATTGCAATGAAATAGTAAATAGATTTGAATTGTGTAAGAAGACTCTTTGAAAGCACAAATATCTGTCGTGTCAATGGTTTCCTAGTTATCCTACGTTATCTCACCGGTTGAGGCATGGTAAACACAAAAAACTGTAAAAAAATCTTATTGTTTTAAGATTTTTTTACAGTTTTTTTGTTTCGAATCAACCACAACTGTAATCCCCATAATAAGCATCTTCAGACCATAATAACCATACTTAAAATCAGTTCGTAGGTCTGAGAGGAGGACTAAGTCACAGAAATTATAATACCTAATTAGGTAGTATAAATAATAAGTGAACGGACTGATAGCGAAGAGCCTCGATGAACACCTTAAGAGACTTTCGCTAGGTTGCTGGATCAAGGGTCAGATTCAGAAGGCGGTGCTCCTGGACTCGGCGCGCATCGTCAGGAGGTTCCTCTCTCTGCAGCCCTAGCCACCGACCACTTGGGCTCAGCCCCGCGGTTTGTGGTTCTCCTTTTTTATATGTTTTTTTACTACAATGTAATGTATATTGACTTTGTAGTGAAAATATTTTAGCGAGATCATACAATAAATAAAGTGTAATAATAATAATAAATAAATAAAATGACATGATTAGAAAGGCAAGTTGCAAACCCATCGCCGCTTATTGGAACACTAACCGATGGCACACGTCTTAGAATGTTTGGTTCTATGGCAAGCAGGTTTCTTCACGATGTTTCCATTCACTGTTTGGAAAATTATGAAAAAATCTCAATATAGCAAAAAACAAATGAACGGTATCTTATAGCTTCGTGAGTCATATTTTCTATAAGCATTTTCCCATTACCATTTCTATCCACCAATATCCATAAATCCCTAATTTATGCAATATTGTGGCTATCGCTTTAGGGATGCGGTGTCGCGGCCGCTCGTGATTTACGTCCGTATTTTCTCTCTAAATTTCCTCAACCGTTATTTATTACTTAATCTCAGAGTCGGGTAAATGTTTTTAAGACTAAAATCTCTGTGTTATAATAAATTTTGCTACAAGTTTTTTTTTTAATTTTATTTCTGCCAGTGCGCGGAGTTTGCGGATTATAGGTAGAGGTCTCGTAGAAATTATGTTCCAGTACTGCTTATTTTTTGTGCTCTTACTCTAATTCAAAAGGTTTTCTGCGAGATATTGTTCATAAAGAGTTACTTATATAGCGATATAATTCAGTTCTACGCACCAATCTAATACAGTGTGTAACAAAGAATTTGACCGATACAATAAAGGCGTATGAAATCTTGGCGTACTTAATCTTTGAAAATATATAAGAAATAATAAGTACCTTTAAAATCATTTCTAATCTATCTTTAATATTGATAAAGCTGAAAAGGTTGTTTTTTGTTTGAACGGGTTAATCTCTAGAACTACCAGTCGGATTTGAAAAGTTCTGCATTTTATAGCCCAATTCGTGAGGAAGGTTATAGGCTATTTTACATCGCGCTAAGATACTGAGGAGCTGAGCAAAAGAAGTAATAGCGCGGGCAGGCTATGAGAGGCTGTGGCACAGCTAACTCCCCACCACATTTACAACGAATTAATAGGTAATTCCTTTTATTTGCGATTAATCAAATTCAATAAGATTTTTTTAAAGGAAAATATATGATCGCTCATAACCTTATTATATAACCCTTTCAGGTCAGACAGGGTTCTTACAAACTGTGTCTAAGTATGTAGTGGTCCAGCTAGATTACATTAGTTAGATAGTCATGTTATAAAAAAAAATTGGTAGATGCCTTTCAATAAAAATCCAAGTCTAGTCGTGAATTCAATCGTAACAAAGCGATTTCTTACAAGAAAAACGTTTTAAAAAGCTATAAAACCCTCACGACAAGGTCACATTCTAAGCTCCATTAATCAATCCGTCGTTAGGTTTTTGTACGTCATTGCAAGGTTATAGCGAGTAAGTCTTAAGTTGGGTAGGATTATGTTATCATGGGTCTTAGAGCAGTTTTAAATTTGTTGCAAGTAAAATATAGTGGAAACGTAGGGGATTAGTTTAACCGTCTCACGGGACTGACATAAATATTAAAGTTTGTAATTCCTGTGAAAATATTAATATTGGGTAACATTTTTAATTTACCTTATGAGTATCTATTTTTATGAGATGCGAATATTGAGATGGATGTGTGGAGTTTCTAGAATGGACAAAATAAGGAATGAGTATATCAGAGGAAGTTTGAAAGTAATACACGTGACGGTAAAGTTGAGGAGTTAGCATGGTATGGGCATGTCATGAGGAGGGAAGAATGTCATATTACGAGAAGAATGTTAAATATGAATGTGGATGGAAATAAAAGGAGGTAGGCTAAAGAAAAGATGGATGGATTGTGTGAAGAATGACATGGTTAAGAAAGGAGTGAGTACTGAGATGACGGCTGATAGATGAGAGTGGAAGAAGAAAATATGTTGTGTTATATTATAGGTATAATATTATTATAGGTTTACTCGTACACCGCCGTCTTTTGATTCTACTTTATCCTGTCCATCCAAAGGTCGTCTGAAAGTGATCGCTTTTAGCGATAACACCGTCCATTGTACCTTATATTATGAATTCCTGTTTTTTTTTGTATTTAGCTTCGTCTTATCTATCTATCTACAATCTTAAGACAGTAATCTTAACACACAAACGATATCAAATTTATATTAAAGTAAAAAATATAAGACAATAAAATGTCCATAAAATTATATTTAAGTAAAAGATCTAGACTATTTTGATAATAAACTGGGGAAGGTTGATAAAGAATCAAATTACGACTTTTCTCCATTCAATATGTTATTTTTCTGATGATAGATCGGTTAAGTGATGTTCGAATCGTTTATCTTTGTATTTATCAAAATGTAGCTTTCTTTAAAAAAATTTTTAGAAACGTTTCTGCAGATCCACCGATTAACTCCTACAAAAAAGCAAACAAAATTTATCTCTTTATTATTAAGTTTAGATTAATAACGTGTATTCTCAAATAAAAATATGATTTAAACTTATAGTTTTATAAAGAAGTTTTAAAGTGATCCTCGTGTTTTTAATGAATATGAATTTGACTTTGACTTTGACTTAACTGGTTTGATGACATATTCGTTTACAACAATAACGTACCTATGATATAAATTCCAGTAGACAATGGCGTCCAAAGTCAACAAAAATAACTAAGAGGATGGGTTTGCACTAACTTTTGAGTAAACTTGATAAATAAAACATTTATTTTCAAGTAATGAAAATAACGACCTCTGCGGTGAGCTGAGACGCAAAAGGTTGCGGTTTCGATTCCCGCTGCGGGACAATTTTTTGTATGATCTGCTAATATTTGTCTCGAGTCTGGATGGTTTTCTATTTATAATTTGTATGTATTTAAAAAAAAAGTATGTAAGTAGTATATCAGTCATGTAGTTCCCATAATCAAGCTCCGCTTACATTGGGGTTAGATGATGCTGTGTGAAAAATGTACAGCATTATTTATTCTATTTAATGTAACATTGAGCTTCAGATTCAAAGAAAATCGTCCCAGATCTCGTACAAATTGAAATACTTAGTCGCTTATGCCTTGTACCACTAAATAAGTAATAGGACACTGAGCTTTCTGTCAAGTATTTTTCTTTGCAATTGTATTCCCGATAGAAATTGAGAAATAAAGCTAAGCAAGGACAGCCTTCCATTATCTGTCTGTGTTTGTGATATCAGACAAGGCTTTTGTGTGGATCTTGAGGATTTAAGTTTACTTAGATCTAAGTCTGAAGCTCTTAGCTTAGGTGAGGCCATAGGCCTTTTCTTTTTTTTCAGTCTGAATAGGAACCTTCCTAACTATACGTACTTTGTAAAAATTACGAGACAAATATTAGCAGATCATACAAACATTTGTCCCGCGGCGGGAATCGAACCCGCAACCTTCTGCGACTCAGAGGTCTTCATTTTCATTAATTGAAAATGAATGAAAATGATTTAATAGTTTTTTAGTATCAACTTTACTCAAAATTTAGTGCAAACCCGTCCGCTAAGTTATTATGTAAGACTTTTGGATGCCATTGACTATTGAAATTTATGACATAGGTACGTTATTATTAAGTAAATGAGTCATAAAACCAGTCGAATCAAAGTCAAAGTCAAATTCATTTATTGATTAAAAGCAGAAGGATCACTTTGAAACGTTTTTATAAAACGATAAGTTTAACGTATTTTTTTTTTTGAGATTAAATACATTTTTATATTAAACAGGTAAAATTTTCATTACCTATTAATCTAACTTTCCAACCATACTTTGTAATTTTTACATTTCTGTCGTACCGACGAAATTAAGGGTTTTTATTATTAAAAACTAGATCTACTTACTGCTACTTTCAATTTAATATTAAACATAATTAAGAAGTATGTTTAGATTCTATTTAATAATGATAAATATTATATAATGCTGGACATTTTGCACACACCATCATCTAGCGCAAACTAAGCAAAGCTTGTATTATGGGAACTACATGACTGATATACTACTTATATACTTTTTTTTGTAAATACATACATATTTTACATAGAGACACCCAGACCCAATCAAACATTTGCAAATCATACAAACATTTGTCTCGCAGCGGGAATCATCTTCTGCGTACCAGTGGCAACGCTGATGACTTTTTTATTTCGTGGCGAACAGGCATACCGACCACGAGGTTAGTTAGAGGTTAGGTTAGTTAGCGTTTAGCTAGCAACACCAAAGACATTACAGTTTAGCTAGCAACACCAAAGATATTGCAGTTTAGCTAGCAACACCAAAGACATTGCAGTTTAGCTAGCAACACCAAAGACATTGCAGTTTAGCTAGTAACACCAAAGACATTGCAGTTTAGCTAGCAACACCAAAGACATTGCAGTTTAGCTAGTAACACCAAAGACATTGCAGTTTAGCTAGCAACACCAAAGACATTGCAGTTTAGCTAGCAACACCAAAGACATTGCAGTTTAGCTAGTAACACCAAAGACATTGCAGTTTAGCTAGCAACACCAAAGACATTGCAGTTTAGCTAGCAACACCAAAGACATTACAATGCGTTACCTGCAGTTAAGACAAAGTTATGATTTCAAAAAGATTTTTTTATTTATTTGGAGGCAGCTTACGATTTTCTTGCTAATTAGTAAGTAGTTACAGTCGCTTATTGGTATCTAAAACACCAGCAATGGAGGCATTGCTGGTGCATTGCTAGCCCTAAAGACAAAGTTAAAGTCAATTTGTCAACTTTTTATTTATTTGGAGGCAAACAGGTTTTTTGATATAAAACTTTTTTGATGTGTTTAGTTAGATAGTGAGATAAAAAATAAATAATTAATAATTGCTGGACATTTTTCACACATCGGCGCGTGCTCACACACGCACATTCAAATACTGGCAACACATAGTACATGTTTCCCGTTTCCTACATTCAATTTCGTTTCTCTGCAATTTTTATGTAATATAATTAAAATCTAATAAAACTATTCATATTGTGAAATCGGGAATTTTCACGTACTACGCTATCGGTGAAGGCACCGACTAAGTTTCGACTCATTCCGAGAGTCTTCATCAGGGCGAGTGATCGCGACTTTCTCCCTCCGGGTCGCGTCGTGCACTGACTGTGTTGAGTTTTTACAATATCAATAGTCAAGTTCACTATAGTTTTTGGAATTCTTAAAAAACTATTCTTAAATAACTTTCTCCGTAACATATGTTTTTAAATAAATTATTTTTTATCGGACATATAAACTTAATATGCAAGATTGGTCCCGGACCACTTCCGTTACTCTGCAATTTTTATGTAAAATAATTAAGTTCTAATAAAACTATTCTTAAATAACTTTCTCTGTAACATTTGTATTTGAATAAAATATTGTTTATTGGACATATAAACTTTATATGCAAGATTGGTCCCGGACCACGGCACTGGGCCATCTAACGCTCCTCAACCCCAAAGGGTCTTACCAACGAACTTTGGCCCCAACTCGGATCCGCCTCCATTTATCAAACTGTCACAGAAGTTTTTGTCTTCCAGATATGATAGCAGGTTTTGCACGAATAAGCTTGCGCCCGAATTAGGGAATTCTGGCCCGAATTAGGCATATGGGCTTTTGTCCCTAGTTACCTTATGTTTTGCTGTAGATTAGGTACATAAATGGATTATTTGCTTTCCTCCCTAGTGCGATGTAACATTTCACCCTTTTTTTGATGTATTTCAAACTAAATACATATCAAATTCTCAGTTTTATTTTGAACAACCAAAATTCACGTACATTCATATTGTAAAAACGGGAATTTTCACGTACTGCACTATCGGTGAAGGCACCGACTAAGTTTCGACTCATTCCGAGAGTCTTCATCAGGGTGAGTGGTTGCGACTTTCTCCTTCCGCGTCGCACGGCGCACAGTGCACGGCGCGACACGGAAGGAGAAAGTCGCAAGTCGCAAGTTCACGATAGTTTTTGGAATAAAAAAAAATCACGTACATATTAACTAGGATTCCCTGCATCACAGGTATCAGGAACTACGTAATGGAACAAATCTGCAAAACGCACCTTTCAATACATACAATGTTTAATTTCGATACAACATTAGAAATAGGTTAAATTTACGTCCAAGATTTGATTACATTGTTAGTTACAAACGAAGCTTATATTAGCGTGTTAAAAATACGAAATTAAAAAATCTAAAATTGGTTAACTAATCCACCACAAATGGGTAACTTAAATTTGTTTAATTATAAATTAACCTACCTGTTCCTCCAAACATTTTAACCTGTTATTATGTCTATAAACTCTACCACGCTATAATACTTCCCTGTAATTTAGAGCCTAGTGATGTACAACCTATACGTTACTTTTATCGATAGTCCATACATTTTGCACAACAATACATCGACTGTTGTAGCGAACAAGGCCCCGGAGGTATTGTGTAACATGCTTTTAATAAATACAATTTATCGATAAGTTTGTCGATGTTTTAAAAACTTGGAGTCTTTGTGCATTGGATAGTTTATGCTGTAATATTTTGATGAAATTTTACTATGTAGGTGAAATTATGGGGAGAATTTCTTAGCGTAATTTTAGCCAAACTATATTTTTTGTTTTTCCCGCATACAGGATGTCCTTGCGACACCAAAATAAATAAATAATGCTGGAAATGTTTCACACATAATGGGACAAAAGCATATTTTCTTATCAATCGTAGTGTCGATAATAAATAAATAATAATAATCATGTTGGTCATTTTTCATCCAGCATCATCTAGCCTCAAAATAAGCAGCTTGTATTATGGGAACTACATGACTGACATACTACTTATATACTTTTTTTAAATATATATATATTATACATAGAAAACACCCACACCCGAGACAAATATTGGTATATCATACGAACATTTGTCCCGCGGCGGGAAATAAACCCTCTTGCGTCTCAGCCGGCTCAATTGAAATAAAACCTTAATTGAAAAACTAATACCGTTTTTCAAAAACCCCATTTGTTTAAACCAACAAAAGACAACATTTTTTTTTTTGAGATAACCATAATCTCGCCACACTCTTTATAAGTTTTTCCTTTTAGAATAGCCTTTTAAATGACAGTTTTTTTAGGCCATATTTATGTACCTCGTCTCAAAGGCCCTCGATAAGAACTCAGCCTGTATCACCTTAGCAACAGATAGCTACAAAGCACAAAGGAATTTTCAATTACTTTTATCAGTTCCTCTCAATATTTCTACCAATAAAATCTGAATTCTCCTTGGTATATCTCCAGAGTATATACTCTAGAGATGCCATAGCTTAAGACCAGCAGCTCACTCAAAGCTCGTTCCTTGATGTATAAATATAACAAATAAAAACAAACACGCTCACTACTGCAATCCCTATGATGGGAATCCTCAGATTAATTGACTGTTTTGTTTGTTACAGTTCCTAGAGACAATGTATCTAGGACTTTCAAATCAAATCATTTATTATTTGTGATTTTAGGTAAGTGTTACATCAAGGTGGTAAATGGACTTAAGAATGGGTTCGATTATCGCTGCGGGACAAATGTTTGTATGATCTGCATTCATTTGTCTCGGGTCTGGGTGTTTTCTATGTAATTATGTATGTGTTTACAAAAAAATGTATATAAGTAAGTATATCAGTCATGTAGTTCCCATAACACAAGCTCTGCTTACTTTGGGGCTAGATGATGCTATGTGAAAAATGTCCAGCATTTTATTTTGTTTTTTTTTATCGATAAAGTGGCAAACGTCAAAATCAAAGTCTATAGAATTTTATTTATTGAAACCACAAGGATCAATATAAACGTCAATTTAAAAACGACGTGAATTTAAATTTTTAATGTCAAATTTCTGTAAACTCCTCTCCATCGCCTTATTTTTTTTAATCTCGTCGACACGACATTGGCAACATTGTGGCAACTCTTACCACAGAAGCCATAAACAAAACAAAAGTTGAAAGTTTAATTTTTTAATGTGAATTTACGTCGATTCTACGCCTAGAATAATCAGGCAACAAACTCTGCTTGTTTATTTTTTGTTGATCCTCCATTCGGCTATAGTGTGGTGCCAATCAAATATTTAATCTTGATGAAACTTGGTAGGTTGGTAGGTTATATTAATAGGATTTCGGAGTTCGAATACGAACTTAATCTATAGGAAGGTTCTTGAACTATCGTGGATACGCGAGGTCTCAGTTCATGACAAACTTCTAGTTTTACACAAAATAAATAGCTGAGTGTTGCCACAGTCGAAATAAAGTAGCTGGACTAATAGCTGAGCTAAATAGTTCAGCTACTTTATTTGGACTGTGGCAACACCGGCAATAAAGGAGTATAAAGGAATATTAAAAGGGTTTGTTCACTGTAATTTTATGAAAATATCTCCGGGATACCTAAGGGCGGTGCATACGAGGCAAGTGGATGGCCGAGTGTAATAGCCCAATGATAGAAACGTACGACGTAATAATTTCACTAAAAGGTCCTCTTTATTCGTTGGGACTGTAATATCTAATTTTTGGGTCAAACTGTTTTAATAAATAAGCTTTATTTGATGTAAATGTGATGGTTATTCTTATAAATTCAAATTATATTCTAAAAAGAGGTCTCGCAATTACCTGATCATGTTCGTAAAATACAATGATTTCCATATGAATTTTTGTAATATCGATGTGAAAAATGCTGTTTTTAGAATTCACCACACACGTCACGCAGGTGTTGCTCAATTTCTTCATGGCAAAAACAAACACGATCACGACTGTATTCCAAATGATGTAGTCATAATTAACTATCTGTAACTAACTAATTCACTATATGTGGATGATATGTCATCCACAGATAGTTAATTAGTGCGTAAATATTTGAGGATATACATACGCACTAATTAACTATCTGTGTTCAAGTAGGGGTAGTCAGAAGCACGTCCAACCACTATATTTGGAAAATGCTCGCGTTTCACATACAGTTAGTATTCCACGTGACGGATTACAAGCCCATCGACGCTTATTGGAACTCCAAAAATGCCGGTTTTCTCACGATTATTTTCTTTACCGTTTTGAGAAAAATGCAGTGGTGCACGACCGGGTTTCTAACTCACAATCTCCGGAAGGGCAGTCGGGATACCGCCCACTAGGCCAACACAACTTATTCTATTAAAGGACGATTGTTTGTTTCTAATTATATCAAAGTCGAGATATATTATGACATCAATAAGCAACGAAAGGAATCGTTCTACACAATCATTAGATCACCAACTGTTCGTTCTAAGGCTATGTAAGATTCGGCTAAGTTGAGTTTATTTCAAGATTACAAATTTCCTTACCAAAAAATAGAATAAACAAAGTATTTCTGTTATTTCATTAAAAATCTGTAAAGGAGCTGTTAAAGTTTAGTGCAAACAGGTATAAGTTTGTCAAACTGATGCTTAGCAACAAGCCAGTAGCGAGTTCCACTGGCTCAAACTACTATCCTAGTGCGTACAGACCTTAATAAACCGTCTTAATTACAGTATCACCACGCTCAGCGCTCGCTAAGAAAATTACTTTTTCCCAAAACTCCTCGGGCGAAACACTTGTCGGTTTCTATGTATGAGTTTTGTAAGATTCTGTATTAATATTTTCATGGTGACTGTACTCATCACAATTACTTTAAGAAGTTCGTTATAAGAATATAAAGAACCAAGACGTGTCGAGACAAATTTTATTTAAGCAGGGAGAAAAGATCACACTCTCTCATCTGTCTTTCCCATTATATACAATCTGGTTTACTTCGAGGTAAGAGTGAATAGGTATCTTCTAGAATATCATGCTTCATCGTCGGCCATATCATGACTTAACATCAGGTGGGATTATGGCCAAAGGAAGGAGTTACCTACTACAGTTGCTATGTAAACGCGAAAGTTTGCGAGGATGGATGTTTGTTACTCTTTCACGCAAACACTACTAAATGGATTTTGATGAAACTTTACAGTAATAAGGCTTATACATCAGATTAACACATAGGTTACTTTTTATCCGGGTACCACGAGAGCAAAGCTGTGGGCAGAAACTAGTTATTGATAAAAAAGTGTACCTACCAAAGGTTGCTTAAAGATAAACATACCCTCTCCCTTATTAGCTTTGTGTCCTTGAAGTTTGAATTTAAGTAAATAGAATTCAAGAGAAAACTGCCAACGATCATTAGTTCGATGGATTACCAATAAAAAGGAGATATCTATGTGAGCTTTGAAAAGTATGTGTGGTGTACTGTACATAACAGATATTTAGAGTGAGGAACTTCATGTTAAGCGCGTGTGGAGTGAATAAAGATGTAGTAATAAATGTTAAGTATGTTGATATGGTTTCGGAATGTAGAAAGAATGGGTGAGAAAAGATTAACAAAATAAGTATACAAGGCGAGCGTGAATGGGATGGTTGGAAGGGGAAAGCCTCGGTAAACTCTGGCCGAATTGGATACGTTCTGGAAAAAGGTCAACCAGAACAGACGAGCTTGTATGAAGAATGTGATGAGGATGAATGAAGCGAAAGAGGCCAGGACCGAAGCAAGTGAAAATCTGTGTTCTCTGCCTACCCCTCTGGGAAACAGGCGTGACTTTGTATGCAAGTGTTATATATATATTTTGCGAGCTAATTTATTCAAAATCTATTACCGAATTCTATTCAGTAGTGCTGCTCGACTATCGATTATCGATAAGACTATTTTCCGCGCCATTACCCGCTTGGAGGAGAATGGGATTGGGTTGTTATTATAGAACCTGATTTCTCGAACAAGCAGTTCCGGTATTTGAAAACGGTGATTCTGCTGTTTTCAATCATAACTTGCAAGTTTTCTATTTTCCTGGCAACATTTTCTGAAGGATACGTATTTTTTGAAGGGGAATGGTAAAATGATACCTTGAAGGCTTTTGTAGTATATAAAATTATACTATACAATACAGAAGTATTATAAAATGACGTTTCAATTTTCCTTATAATAATAATAATAGCATTTTTTATTGAGACAATATGATCCAAGTGTTATTAATTAAGATTAAGATAACGGTAATTACTTAATTACTAATATAGATTTCGTCCTCTGCGAGAGCTTCCATACCAGAGGACATGCATGGTTATTTGCTATTTCTTTCAGAAATAGCAATGAACTAAGTAATTTGATTATAGTAGGAAAATACATCTTCTGGAAGAGAATACTTTTTGGCATTAAGTTCGCCTATATACTACTATTTTGTGCAATAAAGAATTTTCTATCTATACATTTTACAACTATGTACAAGTAGTGATATAAAAAATACAGATGGAACAGTTTTATAAAGACGACGATAATACGACGTCAAATGACCTATAGATCCTAACTAATGATCTAATGATTCAGATCAGTAGACGAAAGCGTTCCCAAAATGCTGGCTGCATTGCCAAGCTGCATGGCACGATGCATCGAACAGTCGTCTTCAAAGAAAAATACGCGAATGTCCAAGTTCTGGTTGCGTGTTCCCCACGCAACCAGAGTCTAGAGACTCATCTCCAGAAGACTCAAATAAGTAAACTCTGTCGAGACTTCCATATTTGCGCCGTGTTTTAGTTTCTGATCTTTGTGATTTCTATGTATAATAACTTTGATTCCAAATTCATTAGAAAATCAAACTTTAAAAAAATATGCAAAGCAATCAAAATGAATTTGAATTTGAATTAAAAAAAAATACAGAATGCTGATTAATTACGGAAGCTGTATTGGCTAGCTGTATTGTTTAATAAGGTAAATTTTGCAAAATTTTCAAACCAATGCCGTGTTTTTCGCTGTCTATCGCAGCACCTTCTTTTGATTTGTGGCGATTAAATCTATCTACTCGTACAAGCCATCCTTGAAGTTATGATTGATTAAAAAAAAACTAAAGTCAATCAGATAAGCCGTTTAGTAGATAAATAGTAAAAGACACGCAAACAAACAGCATCTAATGGGGAGCATTTACGTCCCGAGTAAAATAAATCTAAGTAGCATAGAGCTCTAGGCAACATTTATTCATGAAACTTTTTTTTCAGATGAACCAAAATAGCTACTTTATTGCCATTGTAAAAACAATTTGTGAAGTTACACAGAATTTATTACATTTCTAATTTATCAGATATTAAGCCAGCCTCAGAACCAAATCCTCAAAAATTCTCATTCTTTTGAACTTCAGAAGTTTCGTTCGAAATATCAAATCAAATTATAACTAAGAATAAATAAAGATAAAACAAAAGTTCAAGATGCTTTGAAAGTTAATTTCATTGGAGTAAAGTATGAAAGAGCTATAAAGCTTTTAGTATGAACGACGTCGACATAAAAATTTGCTGACGGCAACGATTATGTGATCATAAACAATGGTCAACATAGCTCAACATAGCATCCCGAACATAAAGACATGTACGCGTAGGAACATTACTTATTTTCAAGTCTACAAGATGGAGATCTTTCGTTGTCCTAGTCAGACCTTTTTGCATATATAATACACTAATATCTTTAGGAATGCTACACAGTTCATATTTATTATTTACTAGCCTCTGCCAACGACTTCACTTGTGTTGTGAATGAAGTGCTTGCGTAATAAACGGGTCAGTTTTAAGTTTCAGTTTCTACCTAACGCCTATAAGTTTCATACAACTGTTAAAAAAGAATCGAAAACCAGTGAATTTGATAGGCGCTCTTTCCCTCTCTATAATTTTACAACTCTGATTACATCCAAGTTTATATATATTAAGAAGTTTTCTTTGTTTAGCTAACTTGGGGATTTGATATCAGATATTGATTTGGCACAGAATTTATTCGCATTACGTAAATAACGGGCCGCAGAGCCACGTACAAAGCAAAATAAGTATGAAACAGAATAGCTGATTAAGGAAAATATACTGCGTAAACAAAAATAATTGATAGCCTTGATGGAGCGGCGGGCATAAAACCAGCTTCGACGAAACGGTGCTCGGGTTCGGTTCCCACAGCGGGAAAAATGTTTGCATGTTCTGCAGAGATCTGTTTCGGTTGTGGAAGTTGCGGTACCACAGTACTCATAGTTCCTGATACCGACGACACAGAGTATGCTAGTGTGGGAGTACTGGTCAGGACAACCTCATGGCGCACTGGGCGAAGGCCCGCCTGAGACGCAGAAAGTTGTGGGTTCGATTCCCGCCGCTGAACTAATATTTGTATGACCTGCAAATATTTGTCTCAGGTCCGGCTTTATCTATGTAAAATATGTATTATATTTACAAAATAAAATGTATATAAGTAGCATATCAGTCATGTAGTTCCCATAACACAAGCTCTGCTTACTTTGGGGCTAGATGATGCTGTGTGAAAAATGACCAGCATTATTTATTTGTTTTATTTATATACGTTGTAATATTGCAAGGTGATAGTTTATAAACAAACAGTTTAGTTTAGAAAACTAAACTTCTAGTTTTGTAATCAAACTTTATAGACTCGTATCATCCAATTTTGTTCTATATTAACTTCTTCTTAACGATTTCTAGAGATTATGTCAAGCACAAACCCAATCATAGTTCGCAAACAATTATTATTAAGATTAGGTACAAAATGTTAAGAGATGTATCTGATCAGTTATCGATAAAGAAATTATAAATCGATAATTGTTTGGTTTTAGATCCAATTATGGAAAATCTAATGGTTTTTATAAAAACCAAAAACATGATTATTTTTATCTTAAAAACATGAATACCGGCGGGAATCAAATCCACGACCACAACTTGGTATGCAGTTACGTTTGTTGAATAACGGTGATGATAAAATACTCCATTTTTATTATAATTTTTGACGCCATTTAACGATAACATGGGGTGAATAATTATCAAAATTCTATTGATAGCCGAACAATAAAATCAGCACACTTGTAAGACAAGTCCAGTACACCTTACTGGAGTTTAGTTAGTACCTATAGTTTTAGTTGATATCCGTAAGTGATCTGTACATTTTTTTAAATAAAATATTTGATTTGATTTTTAATTTCTAGTTAGGGTGTGCGTTGTTTGTCTGAGTTCCATAAAGAAATTGCCTTTTAATAATATTGCATTTTATAAAAAATAAACTTTTATAAAACCATTCCAATCTGGCATTGATACGCAACAATTATAAAGAAGAAAAATATATTGCATTACTCCAAAGAACAGTTACAGTGACCAAGTATTCAGCGAACTGTACATTATCTGTACAGCAAAAACATAACTACCCTTTTCCGGCATCGCATAAACCAGTCCTTCATTAATCCAATAAAAAAAACATAAAAACGAATACGGATATGACGTCACTACTGCAGTTAGCGAGCCTCATAAATCAGCTTCCGTCACCTGTAGGCAAGTCTTAATACAATTTTATAAGTGACGGTAAACAAATATGTCATTTTATCGATAAAAAAAAATCGAACCGAACGACACCGTATGCAAGTCTGTGAATGAACTCCAAGATCGTTTATCATGGCACTCTTTGAGGGAGGCCTACGTCCAGACTTCTACAGACTGTCGATGAAGATGATGATAATTTGTTAAATATATAACTGTCTTGAAGATCCTATTGATTACGTTTCCAAAACATGGAGTGCTTTTTCCTTCTTTATTAATAGATGAAAATATGACATATCACTTATTTTCTTTTTTTTTATACAATTTAACAAGTGACGGTAAACAAAATTCATTAATTTATCGATGTTTATTCGTAAATTTTGAAAAGGTTACGCTGTTAATATTAATTGTAACAAAATGATGATTGATAATGATATTTTTTTATGCATCTACGCTATTGTATTAAGGCTTGACCTATAAAAATAGTTGTTAATTGAAATAAATAAATTTTAAATGAGTTTTATTGAAGTAATCAGTAGCAGAGTGAATTTTGATTCCGGGTAATCATACATTGAATCCTCACTAAGTTTATCTGTGTCATGGGTATCAGAACCTTCAAGTACCGTGATATCACAACACTTAGACTCGGGACAAATATCTGCAGATCATACAAACATTTGTCCGCAGCGGGAACAGAACCCGCATCTCTTACTTATCAGCCGGCTAGTCGCCTGCCAGAACTCGTAGTGTCCATTGATATTTTTAGACATTTCTATAAATAAACAGATACCATTTGCTTAGTTACTCAAAACAATTTAACAAATGAACGTAATTAGAAATCAGTTCAAATTACATAAGATTTAATTTCATTAGGCAATCCTATGATATCAACGAAGGCTTAGCTTGAAACCTTCCAGGGTCAAGGAATTTAACTTTGATTAGTTTCACGATCACTTTCAATTTATTAACCGGGATATTTTCGAGCAGTTTATTAAAAAATACCTACTTTTTCTAAAAATATTTTACTCTTGACTTTATATTATTGCTTTATTTACGTAAACACAAGGTACTTAAAACTTAGGTACTTTTACATGTAGGTACTTAAAATAAAAAATAACTTGTGGCGCAATCTAATAAAAGAAAAAAACCATACAAACACATACATGACATGAGTACCAGAAACTGCGTGTACCGAGGTACCACAACACGAACGCCAGGAACAAATATCTACAGAACATGCAAACATTCGTCTCGTAGCGGGAATTGAACCGCGTATCTTGCGTCGTAGTAGGCTTATCGCCTACCGCGCCACTGAGGTCGTTTAAATTCTATAATTACATTAAAATCAATAATTCTACGCTTATTTAGTGCCACGCGTAAATATTAACATAAAGCGTCCGCATTAAAATGTATCGACAATATTTTCATCGACCATAGCGCATCCCTACGCGCTATCCTACATAAATCATTGAGACACACGCCCTATCTGTTGCCAGCTTAATACGATCCCGAGAACCGTCTGGGGGTGGGGGGTAGAAGAGGGGTGAAAGGGGGTAAGGGTGTTTTTTTTTCACAATCTCCGCATGAGCAAGAAGCCGTATATTTTGAGTTTATTGTTGTGATTTATTAAAATGTTTTGCCGGTGTTTTATTATAGATTTTATAATGGGTATTGTTTACGGGTATTATTATCTTGGTAAAATCGTATCTAGGTATAAAATAATAGTTCCAATGTTGACGTAAGAAAATACCCGGGAAATGGTTTTTTTAGACAAGTGTTCGGAAGTAGTTTTTGCCTGAGATATCAATGTAATGCGTGAAACAATATTAATAGTATGTTATTGTGATTTAATAATCTCTCTTTAGAGTAACATAATTATTATAAATTAATTATTTTATTGAATTGTTTTGCATTACATTTAAATGAATTAATTTGACCCAAACTCATTCTGTGTATGTCTGTTTTAATTTATTTATTTTATTTTATTTATGATACAAAATCCAAAGCCCTTAGTATAAAACAAATAATTCTTACGAAACATATCTAACAACCAAAAACGAATTTACATTTTATACAATAAAAAATGAAACAGGCCGTGGAATTTTTCAAACGAACAAAATAAATTGCCAAAGTGTAAAGAGTAGACCTACACCTAATTAATTTTATTAATGGCTCTGAATAACTGACCATATTTATAACGTGACTTTCTTTTAACTTAAAAAAAAACAAGCAAGGATTGTTGCTTGATAATCAATGTAAATTCACTTTTTAATTTACTTTGTAATTTATATTCATATTGTAAAAACGGGAATTTTCACGTACCGCACTATCGGTGAAGGCATCGACTAAGTTTCTACTCATTCCGAGAGTCTTCATAAGGGTGAGTGAAAATTCCCGTTTTTACAATATGAATAGTCAAGTTCACGATTGTTTTTGGAGTAATTTATATTATTTTATCTGTAGAAAGGGACCCTTCCTCTTGGCTTCGGCCCCAATAATGTCTCACGAAGAACCAGATACTAAGTTTGAGATATTGAATAAATGTATTTAATATATTATATAAACAACAAGCAACTACGTTTTAAACCCTCCTGAAAGTCGTCGTGTCCGATTAAAGCCGCAATTGTATTTTCAGGACTTGCCACTGAATCTTTCAGCAGCCAAATACATTATTGATGCCCTACACCTTATGTACGGACTTACTGTGGTGGATAGCAAAAGGGATGACGTGGATAAATATCTTCTTTTACTGGGTATTTCTTGGCGATCCTAAGATTTTAAGCTCTGAGGTTTAGAAAGAGAGAAATAAACTCTTTATTCTGCATAATAACATTTTACAGTATACCATAAAAAAAAAGAAATTCACACAGGGCGACTTTAAATCGAATTCTCGCTGAAAACGATTTCTTCCAGAGACTAGGATATTTAAAAAAAAGGATGGTGTTAGTGCCTATAACACGAATATTATCATTCCATATTATTTAACTTCAGAGAGGTCGGCATCGCGGACGACCGGCCGGCTATATAAAGAGCAGCACGAGTGGCGCAAGCTCATTCTCTCCTATTCCACCTTTCTCTCCTATTCCACCCCCTCTGGCTTCTCTCCTATTCCACCCCCTGTGGCATTCTCTCCTATTCCACCCCCTCTGGCAATGGCCCAAGCCGAGGTCCGTACCTAAGTGGTGCCCTTGTGCTAGTTGCCCCATCCTAACTTTTTACAGGCTGAGCGCCTTCTGCGCTCGCCGTAGTCCGGTGACGCTGACCAAGGCCATCTGCGGCCCTGCAGCATTAAAGTCCATTATACTATAAAAAGCGCAAGCTCATTTCTTTTCGAGACGTTGCGCTGTGCGGACGTGTTTTATTGAGTTCATGGTGTTTTACCGCTATTTTATTCCTTTGGTTGTTTTCTTTGTAAATCCTAATAATAAGTCGCCTAGGGGTTTTATAATTTTCCTTTTTAAAAATTGGTTTTATTAAACATCCCTGTTATTATATATAACATCACCGTATCTACCCGACCATTACCAATACCAGAGATTTAATAAATTTATTTTTATCTTATCTTACGTAACATGAAGAATGAACATAAAATACCTACAAATTAAACATTAAAACATTTTGAAGCTAAGATGATAATTTGTAGTTTTTGTTTGAAATGAACTAATTTAATGAAAGAATCTCCCTTAGAAATATTTTCCGTAGGCCCCGCGTTATACCGTCTATCGGCATTATTTGCATCGTTAATCCTACTTCCTACTACTAATATAAAATTTTTGTGAGGATGGATGTTTGTTACTTTTTCACGCAAAAACTATTGAACGGATTTTGATGAAACTTTACAGTAATATAGCTTATACATCAGAATAACACATAGGCTACTTTTTATCCGGGTACCACGCGGGTGAAGCTGTTGGCAGAGGCTAGTTGGACTATATGAAGTGACACTTACCGATAAGCCATTCTGATTTGCTCTCCATTCTTGTACCAGATGAGCTGAGCTGGTGGGTTTCCACCGCGGCTCCTGCAGACCAGCTCCAAGCTCTGTCCCCGACGTACAGTCTCTCCTTCCGCGTAACCCTCGATATAGGGAGCTCCAGGAGGATCTGTGGACAAAGAACCATAATATCAACAACTATTCCAATATTATGTCAATGACTAACACCAGCTTATATAGATAATAATAATAATACTGGATATTTTCAAACAGCATCATCTAGCCCAAAAACTAAGCTTGGAGCTTGGAATATGATTTATATACTTCTTAGATACGTTTTTTTTTGTAAAAACATACATATAATGCGAAGAAACAATATTTGCAGATCATACAAATATTTGTCCGGCGCCAGGAATCGAACCCGCAACCTTCTGCGTCTCAGGCGGGCTTTCGCCCACTGTGCCACAGAGGTCTTTGTTTGCGTCGCGGGTTAAAAAGTGGCACAAAGAGCTATAGAGAGATCTATGCAACAGTATACTTTGCAAGAACATGGATAAAATATATTGTTTCTACAATTATACTCTCGAGGAACTATTTAAATTTATTTTTGTATATTTTTCACCATCGCACCCCGCGACACCGAAACACGGCTCATCCACATATAATTTATAACAGATAAAAAAACGTTTATTTTATGTCACTTAATGAAGAGTCAATGTGCCGGAGTCATTTAAAAATTACAGCAAAAATGGCCGCTACTCAGCACTATGCTATGGAAGCACTTTGTGCCACTAAAACGTTGATTTTCCGTGACGCCGGTGTGCGTGCGGGCCAGCAACTGCGATACGTCTCTTTCCTTTCCCGTAGATATATATTGTGGAATGAGCTGCCTTCTGAAGTATTTCCGCAGAACTATAACATAACCCACTTCAAAAAAACAGAAGACTCCTACAGAGCAGGTAATGCATCAGCAATGAGGTGATGCAAATGTCAAAAGGCGACGATAACCGCTTTCTATCAAGGGTCTAGACAAATAACTCACGCTTACTCTTCCTTTCACGCTAAAGCAAATTTGTCAAGGTAAAACTTGGCAGCTGTCACATAATATTTCCACAGCTAATGTCAATTCCATACAATTAAATCTTTCCGCAGGCGTTAACGCCAAAAGAAATTGGTATTTGTCTAGACGCCCAGGTCGTTTGTATGTCTGTTTGTCACGACATTACATAAATACATTAGACATTTGTATTGCTACTCTCTTATGTACTAATCTGGGCCGTTTATACCTTAAATAAAGTATATAAAATACCACCTACTTCGCGAGTCTTTTATAAAGCCCAGTTTAAGATACAAGGCTTCTCTGACCCACAAAAGGCTGAAAAGTAAGTAAATCCTTTAACAAAACAGCCAGAGGGCATTCAAGAAAGCCTTCTTTTAATTTCTTTTAATTTCGCAGGCGAATTTCTACAAAAGGAAACTCAAGGTTTTCATAAAGAGCACTTTCCGCTAGGGTGGAAATTACGTATAGGAATCACCTTTGTACCAACTTACTACTTATTTATGTATAGAAAAAGTCAAGCTGGTCCTATATCGAGTAGGATGTAAAAGTCCTAAATATCACATATAAATAACACAGGGTGTCTAGACAAATAACACTTTCTGTTGGCGTTAACGCCTGCGGAAACATTGAATTGTATGAGAATGACATTAGCTGTGGAAACGTCACGTGACTGCTGCCAAGTTTTACCTTAACAAATTTGCGTTAGCGTGAAAGGAAAAGTAAGCGTTAGGTATTTGTCTAGACACCCTCGATAAAGCATCTTGGCCATGAATTAATTAATTAATAAATACAATTCTTTGTAGTAGACCTTATAGAATAAATAATAACACATCAGTCATGTAGTTCCCATAATACAAGCTCTACTTAGTTCGGGGCTAGATGATGCTGTGTGAAAATGTCCAGCATTATTTATTTATAAAAAGTACAATGGGCGGTCTTATCGCTTAAAAGCGCCTAAGGACGGAACATGAAGAGCCATAGCCATTATCATATCATTTATTCACCTTCGAAACACCAAGCGTTCCCTACACTTAGATTTGACGCTTAAGTGATTATCCTGTACAAGGGCCTAATCAGATTGTAAAAAAAACCTATCCAAGAACCATCCTTGAAGCCTTAAAAATCGACAACAAAACACATTCCAATCGGATAAGCCGCTTCAGAGATAAATGGTAACAGACAAAGAAACAACCGCTTATGTCAAAAGCATATACGAGCACCTGATGTCACTGATGAAAACAAAGAGCATTCGTTTAACAAAAAACTGATGATGATAATAAAAAAAATCCCGCAGGGCGCGCGCGAGCGTTCGGTGCGTGGCGACATCACGGAGACCCATTACTCCCTGGGGTCGACAGAGACTCTTGACCCTCGGCTTGCCTTAACCCCCCGGTCGGAGGTGGAGGCGCAAGAGCGGAACCTATGCTCCAAGGGTGGAAGTGTTAAAGGCATAAAGCCGGGAGTAGCGTTTAGTGAAACTGCAGCACACCTCTCGACACCCTTTAGCCGTCCACACCAACGTTGCCTCTACGCTGCCTATCGTTGGCGGCACTTATGGGACCCGTTTAGTAGACGGCAACTCATCACCTGCCTATGATTTAAATTTAATTTCAGTTAGAATTGGTTTCATCCTACATAGCTCTGTTTATCCCCAACATTTCAAATAGTTTAATCAGTCGCCATCCACAAAATAACGTTTTTTATGTATTGTTTTGTACAAAAAGGCCTCTTAGGCTCCACTAATGCTTGTTTTAAATAAATAAAGATAAATAATTATAAAAAAATATTATTTAAGACCAAGACCAAGACCAAGGTAATGCTATTGGATTTACATTCTATCGCAGGATGACCAAGAAATAAACAGTACTAAGTCAAACCAACGATCGAACGTGTGTTTACTAAAAGGGGCAAATTACAAACCAATTAATAATTCCAAAGTAATCACTTTTCCCCGAAGCTTAATCCAGAATTACGCAACCATAATTAACGTTTTTAGATTATAAAATAATCAGAAGGGAAATCATGGGATTATACTCGTAATTATTATGGGGAATACACGAAATTAAGAGAAATAATGCTAAAATCACAATAAACGTAACCAAAGTAGCAAAGTTTTAATAGCAAGTAAAAGTTAGGTAAAAAGATGTAGTAATGCGAATCAAACAATTATATATACATTGTATTAATGGCGAGCGGCGAGTAGCCGTTTGAGACGCATGCGATGCGAGATTCCCGCTGCGGAACAAATGTTTGCATGCTCTGCAAATATTAGTTCCGGGTCTGTAAGTTGTGGTGAGAACGAGAGAATCGTAGTGTAAGGTCATGAGGTGTGTAAGTACTAGGTCAGTTGTAAGTGTTAGGTCAGTACTATGAGGTGTGCAGCTGTTTATTTATTTATATGGCGACTCAAATTATTGCCCAGACGCGACTGCCTATAACTTTTTTTTATCTTTCTTATCTGATTCTTGACAATTTTAAATTGGTTACTTAATATTTATATATGATTATTATTGTATTCACTAAGATTAATTTTAATAATACATACATACTATTAATAAAGCACACCCCCAGCCATTATTACAATCTCATTAAATCCTCTCCATTCAACGGTTGTCTGGAAGAGATTGCTTCTAAGCGATAAGACCGCTCATTGTACTTTAAGTTTTGTTTTTTAGGTTTGTTAAGTTATTTGTATTTTTCTTATGGTGTACAATAAATAACTTTTGTTATTTATTGTACACCATAATTGTTCTCGATGTTAATCTAAATAATGTCATTTTCTAGATGGTCACCCTTTTTGCTTTGAAGTTGCAACACAAATTCCGCGGTATTACACCTTTTTGCTTTTGACTGAAGAACGTAAGCATAAACCAAACATAAAGTTGTTACGCATAGCGATTGTTCCTTCGGGCGATATGCGGTCCCTGTCACACCGAACTGTAGCAATTAACAAGAACACCGGCACAAATTACACCAAAACGCGCATTCGCAGCACTAGACTAGTGTGTGCAATTTTGTCGTTTAATTAGGTTTAGGTTTAAAGATATTTATTCTCAAAAAAAGACACAGTCACTTACATAAGAATAGCTATTTAGCTTAAAGTATACAATTAATAAAGTAAATATTTTTGTCGTTCGGTCTGTGGTAGTAATTATTACAGTTTTGCACAAATGAAAAGATAGGTAGGTACATATTAATACAAATTAGTTGAGTAGTAGAAATGAAAAATCTTATTAAATTGGCCAATTTTCCCTAATTACATAAAACTGTGACACACAACAGACATGAACATAGTCCTGCCTGACCCCACACTAGAATTTCTGGTGGTGTGGGTATCAGGAACTACAAGTAACATGGTGCTACAATACCCAGAATGGAAACAAACATTGTCCTACAAGGGAATCGAACCCTCTGCGTCTCAACAGGATTATGGTCAGTCGCGCAACCGAAGTCGATTAAAGTTTTTGATATCTGGAATACGGACCTTACAGCTAGTGTCTAAAAGGCTAACGACAAAATACTATACTTCTTAACGTTTAAGTAGAGTTGAGAAGAGATATCGCTAATGCAATGTATAATGTTTTCTGTGTATAATATGTATGTATTTACTAAAAAAAATATACAAGTTTTGTTAACAGTCATGTATATTTCCCATAATACAAGTTCTGCTTTCCCATAATACTAGATGATGCTGTGTTATAAATTTATATGTTGTTATATTTTTAAAGTTAAGTACTTAATTAACTATAGTGCATGAAGATTTCGTGTTGAAGAATTAGCGGTTACACTTCGGTGTAACAGTCAGTCAAGTAACAAATATCCGAGCACCGACAACAATGCAAGCTTAATTATAAAGTGTGCACCGGGGTTTACTACGAACGGAGTTATTTGGTTACGTCTCATGTGTACACACGGCATTATGTCAGTACTATTAAATGTTTGAGACAGTGTTGTGTTTTTACCCGTGTCTTAAGGAGCCCGTATGCGTTTGCCCTAAGAGGTTGCTGTCTGTAACCATTTATCTCCATAACGTCTTATCTTTGATGACCTCTGTGGCGCAATGGGCGAAGGCCCGCCTGAGACGCAAAAGGTTGCGGGTCCGATTCCCGTCGCGGGACAAATGTTTGTATGATCTACACATATTTGGGTGTTTCCTATGTATAATACGTATGTATTTACAAAAAAAAAATATTGGTATGCCAGTCATGTAGTTCCCATAATACAAGCTCTGCTTACTTTGGGGCTACATGATGTTTTGTGAAAAATGTCCAGCATTATCCCAGACGCGAGAAAAATATTTGCAGATCATAAAAACATTTGTGCCGTGGCGGGAAGAACACACAACTTTCTGCGTCTCAGGCGGGCTTTCGCCCACTGCACCACAGATGTCGTTAAACCTTTTCTTTTTCTTCTCCGTTCTCGTTCTGGGCTGGTCAGGTTACTAACCTAACAGGGTGACCAAGAAAGAACCACTGATACGACAGAGGCAATGCAATGTACCATACCCGAAAACAGCCGCAATTATTGCAATCCTCAAACAAAAGACTCAGTTCCAAGCGAAATTGTCCAGCTTCTGTCTGAAAGAGGCTTAACTTCAGTAACAAAACGTTTGAATGGTCTGTGTGGACGAGGTTTAATTTAGATTTCGTGGTAATATTTGGCCGTACAAAGGCAAAGGTAGGTACTATTGAATTAAGGTATACCGAATAGTTATGTAACTGTTTGAGTGTTTGTGTCTAGTTTGTTGGGTGTTTCTAATGTTTCGCAGGGTCTTTGAGTGAATGTCAAATAGTTACACTGTATTTGAGTGCCTTTATCACTGTTTGAATACCGAAGGGTCATTAAGGCTATGAATATATATATGAACTATAAATTCGGATAGTCGAGGGACTCCCCTAGGGGACTGTTCAGGCGCTAAGTAAAAAATCATTGGCGAATTCAACCTTTATGCATGAATGGTAGATTTTGGGGGACTGCTCAACACCCGACTATGAATTCAGGCCTAACTGTTTGAGTGTTTCTGTCTAGTTTTTTGGGTATTTGTTTAATTTTTAAAGGTATTTGAGTGAATGTCAAATTGTCACACAGTATTTGAGTGCGTGTGCAAGATTATGATCCTATCATGGCTATCAACATAATTTTAATAACAATTATGTTTGTATTTTAATATTTTTTTTATTTTAATTATTAACAAAGTGATATATTATGCAATAAAAGATATGACTTTGAATAAATATTTGAGAGCTTGTCTAAATGAGGGCTCAAACAGTCATAAAGACGTCTCTTTCTTTCTTTATATCATAAGGATGAGTACTCATTTATCTGTTTGAGTGAATATTCGAGTGTATATATGTACATACACTTTACACATCCTATCCTATCCTACTAATATTATAAACATGAAAGTTTGTAAGGATGGATGTTTGTTCTTCTTTCACGCAAAAACTACTGAACGGATTTTGATGAAACTTTACAGTAATTTAGCTTATACATCAGAATAACACATAGGCTACTTATTATCCAGGTACCATGCGGGCGAAGCCATGCGCAGATGCTAGTAATATTATAAACGTGAAAGTTTGTGAGGATGGATGTTTGTTCCTCTATCACACAAAAACTACTCAACGGATTTTGATGAAACTTTACAGTAATATAGCTTATACATCAGAATAACACATAGACTACTTATTATTCGGGTATTACGCGGGCGAAGCCATGGGCAGAAGCTAGTATACTATATGTTATATGACTATATAAGCTAATGGGCTTAGACCAATGTGTTTAGACCAAGTCCAAACTAACAGAAAGTTAGTTAGAACTCTAAAGTACTTGAAACTGAACTTTGTATCAAGTTGAAATAAGTTTCTGATTGGAATTATTTGCTTGTACCTCGAACGGTTATTTGTGGGAGTTAAATATAATAATTTTAAATTTACGGATCTTTATTGTGTTTACATGTGAAATAATAATGGTTTACGACCTCCGTGGCGCAGTGGGCAAAGGCCCGCCTGAGACGCAGAAGGTTGGGGGTTCAATTCCCGCCGTGGGACAGATTATATGATCTGCAAATATTTGTCTCGGGTCTGGGTGTTTTCTATGTATAATATGTATTTACAAAAAATATATATAAGTAGTATATCAGTCATGTAGTTCCCATAATACAAGCTTTACTTTAGCCTAAGTAAAATAGAATAATATGTAGGTAATTATTATAACTTCTCGAAATTGTTTCCGAATATACTTACCTTGGGCAGATTCTGCAGTTGGGTAAAAACAATTTCGAGAAGGAGGCCAAGAGGAGGATCCAGCTATGCTGGGCAGCGTTTGGAAAACTACGTGGAGTCTTCTCGTCATCCATATTGCAATGCTTGAAAACTAAAGTTTTCAATCAGTGCGTCCTACCCGTCATGACCTACGGAGCTGAGACGTGGACACTCACGATAGGGCTGGTCCACCAGTTCAAAGTCGCTCAGCGAGCTATAGAAAGAGCTATGCTCGGAGTCTCTCTGAAGGATAAGATTCGTAACGAATACATCCGCCAGAGAACCAAAGTTATCGATATAGCTCAACGAATTAGCAAGCTGAAGTGGCAGTGGGCCGGTCATATCTCGCGAAGAACCGATAACCGCTGGGGTAAACGTGTTCTTGAGTGGAGACCGCGACTCGGCAAACGTAGTGTAGGACGCCCTCCGGCCAGGTGGGATGACGATCTGCGAAAGACTGCAGGCAGATGCTGGATGCGGCAAGCTGAAGACAGGGCGCTATGGCGCTCATTATGGGAGGCCTATGTCCAGCAGTGGACTAATATAGGCTGACGATGAATTATAATAGTAGGTATATTGAGAAGGTATATCTGTATGTAAGTAAAAATGTTGACGACTAAGCCACGCTGTTTTTCAACCTCGCCTACTGATGTAGCTGCTGACGTCACAGCTATATATAAAAAAAACTATAATCTATATAAAACTATATAAGGCCCAAATATTTTTGCCCTCTCAGCATTCTTTCAGTCACCAAACAAAGTCAAAACGGTAACAAGATTTTTATAAAGAATCCCACGTTGAATTAAGACGAAAAGATGCTAATCCCGCTAAATTACGTTTTTTCTTCATTAAGGGTCATTTCATTAACTTAAAAGGTATCTTGGGAAGGTCCACCTCGAATCAGTATTAATTTTGATGAAAAAATTCAACGTAAACTGAGCATCAAATCAAGGGAGGTACGGCGGCGCTGAGTTACTTCGTCGTGCGCATCATACTTTACGACTAACGACCGTCTGCGACTTCGTTCACTTTAATCGCTTCGCCTTATATTATGTACCATTTAGGATTGGTACAAGGAGGTATTATTTTGGAACAGATTAAATTCATACAACTGTGTACAAGTAGGTATATGCAAAAAATACAGATAAAACAGCAGGTCAGCTGTAAATGTCAGTGATAAGTCTATCTAAAAAAAAAAAAAAAAAATTTTTTTTAGTTATCTAAAGACAATTGCAAACAATATTATTAAGAAAGTAGTAAGTATTGTTAGTATTATTTGTATTTACAAGTGATCGTCATAAGTAAGAGTTATATTTAAATAAATTTTGCGCGACATAAAATCAATTGTAAAAACCAATATACAAAATAGTCGCATAAAATTATTGTTCCCACAAAAATCACAATACAGTATTATTAGGTTCAGAAAATGATTGTGTCCTGACATTGTTATGTTTTTATTACGAAGCTTTGTCTGCAAAGTATGCTTATATTTTTAAAATTGCCATGTTTTTCTCCCTACCAGCAGCCTTTGTGAGTTTCCAAAGCTACGTAGAGACGGGACAGGTTTGGTAATTATTAACGATAATCGTAGAATGGTATCGATATGAAAGAATAAATAAAAGGGCATTATTTATTATTCAGTAACACTCAACAACAAACCTAGCCTAGGTACAATCATTATATATGATATAATTAATGTATAATTAAATTAAAAACTTTATAATGGATTAATTACGTCGTTTTATTTTTTATTGTTATTCCTGACGTTTCGAAGGCTGTGCAGCTTTTGTGTAGGTGTATTTCTATGAAATGTAACATGTTTTTTTTATATCCATACCAAGGAAAAAAGGTACATGGACTACCAGATGGAAATAATACGGTTATGCGTTGTTTACTCTGAAGGAATATTATCGGTCAAATAGGAAAGGCAAGTTATTTATTATCGATGAAACGTAGAATTTTATTAGTGAAATGAAATGGGTTAGCGTAAATAACAAGCAAAGATCTATCGATATCGACATTAATTGTTCCCCATCCCTATCCCAACGTAAGTTGAGCATAGGGGTAGAGAAAACAAAGTGTGCGATGTAATTATACAGGCTGATGGAATCCAACCCCGGTCATAATGAAACATCATGTATAAATTATTATGAAGACGCCTTGGTGCCAAGTTTTTATGACGCGGGTGAGATAAAAGAGCTCTATTTTTTGGTATCTGGTAACACTGGGGGGAATTTTTCGTAGAAATTTAATAAAAATGTTGCTAGCTATCAGTGCAGAAAAACAGTCGTTAAAATTACGGGAAGTAAAAAAACACAATATATATATTTTTTTAATGTTACCATCGATATTATTTGTTGGGCCGCATTGCCAGTGTTAACTAACTCGATGAAAAAGTAACAAATAAATAGGTATATTTTGTTACTTTTTTATTTTTGGTTTTCCCCGGCTTGTGCAAAGATAACGTAAAATGTGATTATCAACAGAATATAATTATGAACAAATATTTGTTTTATATATTTTCTGTAACCGCTTTTTAAATATTCAATTTCGAAAACATTAAAACTAATCAAATAGTAACTACATTCATATATTTTTCAAACGTTCGCCATCAATAATCTAACTACATGGTTCAACAAGAAGGCATCTTCAGATACATAATCAGTATATAGATCTTTGAGGATACCAAGTACGGGGTAGACAGAGGCATGTCTAAACAGTAAATTTGGCACATGCCTCCGTTTTGCAAGTAATTAGCATTCCAAGTGACAGGCCACCATTCATTCATACCTTAATAAATAAATAAACACCCATAGTCCCCACACCAGGATTCCCTGTGTCGTGGATATCAGGAACCACGAGTACCGTGGTACCAGAACACACGGACCAGACACAAATATCCGCAGCACCTATCGCGATCGTCAAGTACTGATATTAAACTCATTTAATATACTAGCATTGAAAAAGGGTTATCTAAAATACTTCCAATCTCTACCTCGCAGTTCCAGTCAAAGTGAAATTCGTTGAAAACCAACCCACTGGCTTAGCATGAATTATTAATTTCCTATTTTAACTGTCCCCGGGCAATGTTGACACTGCCCAGCTCGGTGGTCTATTGACTTTAGCGTGCATTGGGGCCCGTGTAATTGCCCGCGCGCTATTTGAGCCGACTACTTCAGATAGATTAGGTTTTGAGTTAGGTAATTAGAATTTATGTGATGACTAGTTTTATCTGCAATAACAGGTTTATAGATAGATAGATAAATAACTCATTATTGCATAGTAAACCAGAATTTTAAAAAAAACTTTACATTAAATCTTAAAAACGAGCTTTTGCATGATTTTAACCGTTGTGTTTTCTAGCGTCTATCGCAGCGCTTCTTAGTATCTTGTCCCGCAGCGAGAATCGAACCTGCACCTCTTGCGTCTGTAACCGTAGCTGACTTATTGCCCGCCGCGCCACCGAGGTCGTCTTATTATTTACTAGCTTCTGCCCACGGCTTCGCCCGCATGGTACATAAAAAGTAGCCTATGTGTTATTCTGATGTATATGCTATATTACTGTAAAGTTTCATCATAATTCATTCAGTAGTTTTTGTATAAAAAAGTTACAAACATCCATCCTTACAAACTTTCGCGTTTCTAATAGTAGCAGGATTATCTATCTTTATTTTTACTCGGAAACACATATTATTGACAGAGGACTTTTCGTAGAAGGAAAGTGTATTTATGGTAGAACCAATAATATATTTACCGGAAATTGATGCTTCATGTTCAATGATTATTGGGTCATTTTAACGGTATGCGGGCAATGTTGACATTGCCCAATATTGTTCATCTAGCAATGAGGGTTGTGTGTCAATGCGAGTGTACTTTTCGTAGGACCAATAATAGATACACTTGCTGAAAATGAATGCCCCATATTCAATGCTTGGTCGCGCGCGAGGAACCGGCGTAAATTCACTTTAACATTTTATATTCACGTATAGTTTTTAAGTTGACGTTTCTATATGATCCTTGTGATTTCAATGAATAAAAACCTATTGACTTTGACTTTGACAATGATTTTCGGGCCATTTTAACGTTATACGGGCAATGTTGACATTGCCCGATAGCCAATACTAGGTGTATTGGCTATCGGGCAATGAGGGTTGTGTGATGTGTTTGCGACCTAGGTGTAGGTAAATTAGGCATTTAGCTTGATTAGGTAGGTTTTCGAACGCTTATTTGTAAGTATTTCGTTTACTTTTATTTATTGCTAGTTATTTTTAAATCAATTAATTTGATTATTCTACTTCAATTGCAATACCGTCTCACTCTTCATTACACAAAGGTAAGAAGGAAGTATATGCTAATTAGCATTGAGTTCGCTTATGTACTTGTTTTTGCTATAAAGCGTTTTCTATATCCTACTAATATTATAAAAGCGAAAGTTTGTGAGGATGGATGTTTGTTACTTTATCACGCAAAAACTACTGAACGGATTTTGATGAAACTTTACAGTAATATAGCTTATACATCAGAATAACACATAGGCTACTTTTTATCTGGGTAGCAGAAGTTTTTGCGTGAAAGAGTAACAAACATCCATCCTCACAAACTTTCGCGTTTATAATATTAGTAGGATTAAAACCCATTCTCAGTCAAAAACCATTCAACATCGGACCTGAAGCCCTCAGTCACGAGCAAGTCAACAGTAAAACCAACAAATTTGGAATTCTGAATTGTTTTCACTGACACCCCCTCTGCCTGTGTAAAGGGGGGAGGGGGACAGAGTTGCTCTTCGGTACATGAATTATTAATTGTTATTCGATTGAGGCATGGTCTTGCTTGTGTCGTTTCTTTAATGCACTGTTTCTCAAAGTGGGCGATAATGTCTCCTTGTGGGCGCTGGAGGCCCTGAGGGGGCGGTTGAAAACTCTAGAGGACAACCTCTGTGGCGCAGTCGGTGAAAGTCCGCCTGAGACGCAGAAGGTGGCGGGTTCGATTCCCGCTGCGGGACAAATGTTTATATGATCTGCATTCATTTGTATCGGGTCTGTGTGTTTTCTATGTATAATATGTAAGTATTTACAAAAAAAATATATGTATAAGTAGTCTATCAGTCATGTAGTTCCATAAGACAAGCTCTGCTTACTTTGGGGCTAGATGATGCTGTGTGAAAAAATGTCCAAAAGGCGGTCTAGAGGGGAAAGCATAGGTTGTTATGTTTAAAAACGTTGGTGGGCCCTAGGATTTTTTTATTCTCCAAGGGGTGGTGAGAAACATAAGTTTGAGAACATATGCTTTGATGCCTTTAGCGAGAATAGAGAAGGTAGTTTTATAAAGAATGTTGGTTGTACATTTAAATGCGCCGACTGCACTGACGTTTATTTTACAAAAATGAAAAAATAAAAAATATGTTTTGAAAAAATAAAAAATGCATGTTTTAATATTTATTTTAAAGTTCATTTGTACCGAGTAATAAAATTTTCCATAGAAATTTTACCACCCTGTTTAACACCTTTAGGCTGCATATTATAGTAGGATTTGTTACGTAGCGGGGCAAATGTTGTACCTATCTATTACCAGACTAACTTATGCATATTTACCTCGGTCAGAAAATTAGCATTGCTATTCAACGAGGTAATGTAAGCAGCCTTTTGGGCACCCTGCGGTCGTGGAATAAGGCCCTGTTTTATATCTGTAGTTCTATCATAGGTATAAAACCGTTTAATGTTATTTAGATTTTTTGTGTGTATTACTATAATAATGATGTACTATATTTATTCATACAACTATGTACAAGTAGGTATATACAAAAATACGGATGAGACAGCTAACTATCTAAAATCCGTTGCAAACGATCTATAGATAGCTCAACTGATCTAGATCACTACCAGACGGAAGCGTTCCCAAAATACTGGCCACATTATTGATGATGTACTTACAATAATTTGTGTATTTTTTTTTCACATAGCATCATCTAGCCCCAAACTAAACAGAGCTTGTACATGACTAATATACTAATTCTATACTTTTTTGTAAATATATACATATTATACATAGAAAACATCCGGACTCGATACAAATATTTGCAGATCATACAAAAACTTGTCCCACTGCAGGAATCTAACCCGCAACCTTCCGCGTCTCAGGTGGGCCTTCGCACACTGCGCCACAGTGGTTATCTATTTATTAATTATACTGAATTAGGACACCGCCAATTTCAACGAAACATCACCCTATACTAAAATAATATAGGCTCCCACTGACAAATTGTACCAATATAAACTCAGCGGGAGCGCGACCCAATTTGATGCAATCCACATATAAAATAAATATAGGCGTTGCAGGAGACGTTTGTTATGGGTTCAATCACTTGTTTTTTGACGTATTTTTCCTTAACCGACTACGGATTAAGGAAATGGTATACGAAGGAGTAAGATAGTCCCACGCAAGTAAGAACATAAGTGTCATAGATGCGAAACAGGCGTTTGTATAGATAACTAGCCCCTGCCGACGGCTTCGCCCTCGTGGTACCCGGATAAAAAATTGCCTATGTGTTATTCTGATGTGTAAGCTATATTACTGTGAAGTTTCATCAAAATCCACTAAGTAGTTTTTGCGTGAAAGAGTAACAAACATCCATCCTCACAAACTTTCGCGTTTATAATAGTAAGTAGGATTGTAACTAGACGAAATTTGTATAATACTAATATTATAAAGTGGTAAAGTTTGTATGTTTGTAGGTTATCTACAAAATTTGTATCCGATTTCAAAAATTATTATATCAATTTAGGGTAGACAAAGGCTTTATGAAAAAAAGGTATTTCGTCGAAACCAACTTTGCAACGTAAGTCCACGTTCCGTAATACCAAAAAATGCCCGATGGAACGCTGCCTTAACGCTACTTTTTATCCGGGTACCACGTGAGTGATATAGTAGGAATTATTCCCATCTATCACCCTGCTCTGTTTCCCTAAGATGACAGTTGGAAAAAAAAGATCAATCTGTCCCCTTTTTTGCAACGGAGGGACGGATAGAACTTTTATTAATTTAAAAAGTTCTATCTGTCCCCCCGTCACTAACAGGGGGACAGACAGAACTATTTATTCCTGCCTGTCCTTTAGCTAAAAAAATGATTTAATTGGTACACTATGTATATACACATAAAGCTTTATGTATACATTCCGTCATTATTTTCCCAACTGTATTGCAACAGCCGCAGTCACGGGATATCATCCCGTAAAATATATAATTATAAGATAAGATAAGATAAGATAAATTTATTCACACAAAAACTAAGGGACTAATTTTCAATTTTTAATTGTGTTTATAAATGGAAAAGATGCTTTATAAGACGATCGTACTTATAAGACTATTTACATTCGTGCAGGCGCTTGTGGTATTGTAAATTATGTTATTTAATTGCGAAAGTTTGAAATATATAGTAGTACTTACATAAAACGCTTAGTTGCACGGTACTCCTCATAGGATTGTCTCGTTGTAACGCCTCGTGTCTCGCTTCACATGTGAAGTCGGCATAGTCATCCTCAGCTGACGCCTTGAAGTGGACCCTGGGGAGATGAAAAGGCTTAATTTATCTTGTTGGAAACAAGTGAATTGTGTTACAATAATTATAATAATGCTGGACATTTTCACACAGCAACATCTAGTCCCAAACTAAGCAGAGCTTATATTATGGTAACTAAATGACTGATATACTACTCATATACTTTTTTTTTGTAAATACATACATATTATACATAGAAAAACGAATTATTCCCATCTGTCACTCAGCTCTGTCCCCCTAGGGTGACAGTTGGGACAAAAAAGTTCGATCTGTCCCCTTTTTTTAGCAACGGGGGGACAGATAGAACTTTTATTATTTTAAAAAGTTATTTCTGACCCGACACAAATATTTGCAGATCTTACAAACATTTGTCCTGTGACAGGAATCGAACCCGTAGTCTTCAGCGTCTCAGGCGGACCTTCGCCCACTGCGACACAGAGGTCGTCAAATGCAATGTCGCAATGTCACGTTACTTCTGACAAGTTTTTCCTTGACGAATTTGCGAAAGGAAAACTAAGCGTGAGATATTTGTCTAGACCCCAGTTTGTTGACCCCTAAGTATACCAAACCTATGGCACAAGCTACACAGAAATGGCGTTTAGTGCTGTCATGGCGCGGACATTTTACCGCTTCATTCAAATTTCAAACATATTTTTTATATAACTTAAGGATCCGGCGGACAGCGATCCCAACTTCAATTCGAAGCGCGTCCAAAAATATAGCTATCTCTTTTTGGCTGATGCAGGCCCGCCCGTGCTTGCGCGATAGCAATATTAGCCGTTCAAATTTATTATAAATTTGGTGGTGTTCCGTAATACCAAAAGTCATGACTGAAAACTTGTTGTATTTTTCACATCATGTCCTTATTCTGTAACTAGTGTTTTAATTAGGTAAATATAAGCTATTTACCTAATAAAAACATACGTAAAATATTGTTGTTTTTAATATGAAAAAAATAAAATGATTCAATTAAATTTTGCAGTAATATAGATTATACATCACAATAACACATAGGCTACTTTTTATCCGGATAAAAAGTACCCGGTTCTCGGATACCACGTGGGCGAAGCCGTGGGCAACTACTTGCAAAACGCGGGCATGTGCCAAATGTAATATTTGTACATACCTCTGACTACCCCCTGCTTGGTATACTCAAAGATCTATTGACTGAGTATGTATCTGAGTATGCCATCATGGGGATAGATAGATAGATAAAAAAATATTTAATGCACAACTAAAAGTACTGTACATACGCGAACTTAATGCTAGATAGCATTCTCTTCCAGCTAACCTTTGTTTAAATGGATAACAGTCGTGAGGAAGTACATGAATAACAAGAAAGTTATAAATTATAAGCTAGAGCACAGGTTCTCAAACTTATTTTCCCACCGCCCACTTTGAGAATAAAAAAAACCTAGCGCCCCCAAAATTTTTAAACATAACAACCTATGCCTTCCCTTCTAGACCGCTTTAGCGCCCCCAATATCTTCTAGAGCCTTCTACCGCTCCCCTGAAGGCCTCCAGCGCCCACAAAGGGGCGTTCGCCCACTTTGAGAAACAGTGTGCTAGAGGTATACTATGAATTAAACACAAATACTGTTCCTAGATAAACAAACTTACATATATAATCTAACATGGATGCAGTTGTGAGCGTGTTTGTTTGTTTGTAGAGATATAACATACTGAAAGTAATTTTACAAATTATTGCACGTAAATGTCATTTCAATCGAGCACGTGATTCATCCAGTGGACGTCCTGTTTTCAGTTATGGACGAAATATGCAATAATTATTCGCTTCGCTCCGTAATTATTTCAGTTACTCCAAATTGGCAAATATTTTGGGAAGTCGTTGAACAACCGTTGAAAGTAATGAGATTTTTCTTTGCTTCAGCTTTATTATCCGCCACAGTACAAATTTTTGTATGATTTGCAAATATTTGTCTCAGTCGGGGTGTTTTCTGTGTATAATATGTATGCTTTTACAAAAAAAAAATGTATATAAGTAGTATATCAGTCATTTAGTTCCCATAACACAAGCTCTGCTTACTTTGGGGCTAGATGATGCTGTGTGAAAAATGTCCAGGATTATTTATCAGTATAGATAGACCAACCGATGCGAGCCTTCAAATTTAACTGTTTGCACATCAGGGGATAGAAGAGGCTTGTATGGTTGACTATGAAAAAAAAGATAAAAAGAGTAAGTTTAAGAGAAGTAGAACTTCTGTGAAAGGACTCGTCGGTGGAAGTGTTACCACCATGCCTATTTCTGTCAACAAGCAGTAATGCTCTCATTCCTGTGTTACAGTTTGAAGTTCCCGGTGAAATTACAGGTACATGAGATCTTTCATCTTGATATCTCAGGGAGGCAACGCGTGAGTGTTACCTCTGGTATTGCAAGACTCCCAAGTTACAAGGTAACCGCTTACCAGATTGGTCGATAGTTTGTTTGTCTATTTAGAAGTATTAAAAAAAGAGTAGAGAAGCGCAAATATCACCAGCAAAATGTAAAAGATAAGCTATTGTGACCACACGTCCCGTTTAATTCACGAGCGCGGGAATAACTCCGCTCCCCGACACCGTATTCAGTTTAATCCGGTTATATCAGGTTAAATCTGCAATAATTCGGAATTTATTTCAGAGCAGACTTTGTAGCGATTTACGTAAGTCGTGTCGTGAAGTTCCATATACCCGTGTGTAGAATTGTGCAGCATTTTGTGTGATGACAGGGTTGAGATTTTTGTTGGGTAAAAACAACACGCTCATATTTTTTTTTCCTATGATGAGCATACTCAAATACATAGCGTAGATTGATACAAAGTAGGGGGTAGTCAAATGTAGCGATAGGACATCGCTACATTTGGAACACGCTTTTGTTATTTTGATTACTAAAATGTTTGATTTGATCGTTACTAGTGCGAATGGCAACATTTTGGTCTTCTAGCAGTAAGTTTCTATTTTGGCGTTGGAACCAAAACTGGAACTACTGCAAAATATATTTATTTATTTATTTTATTCGGAAAACCAACAGCTATAACACATAGTCCTTAACAATACTTCAATAGATACAGGTAGAAAATAATAGGTATTCACTGATAGCACGCTAGGATAATAAAATGTGAACACTAAGCTTTTTCTGTAACCTATACCTTCGACATAGACAGCTCAACCAATAATTACTGAAGATAAACTTAAGGTACTAAAGTATTAAACTAAAAACAAAAAAATATAAAATAAAATTCCATGGTAGTACCAAATTAAAACTACTACGACTGATCGGTAATTTTAACAGCACCCTTTAGATTGAAACACAATCTTTGTAAAAGAAATAAATACATATTGTAAAAACGGGAATTTTCACGTACTGCACTATCGGGTGCAGTACGTGACAAATTCCCGTTTTTACAATATGACTAGTCAATTTCACGATAGTTTTTGGAATAGAAATAGATACGTCAAAACGGGAACCCCATAAAAGGTTTTTAGTAATAGTCGAAACTCAGTGCTTTACCCGTGAGAAAATTCCCATTTTCACTTCGCCAAATGAATGACTAAAATTTAATTTCACATGAAAATGTCTTCCAGAAGACAAAGAACCTGAAAACTTATACCAAATGGTTGGAATTAAAAGGGACTTAGCAAGTTCTGTTTGTGTTCAAAGAAAACTGAAAGTACGTTTTAATTTCATCACTTTTGGAAGAAGTGTGGCGTCCAAGTTATTTTTCTTTCGTAAAGAAACTTTAGCCGGTACTTTTGCGAAAACATTCGCTTGAACGAACATAGCTTATTTATTTGAGTATTATCTATACGATTGTGTACTAATAAACGAATACTGATCAAAACTCACGCCTTGGATGTTTCATAAAGTAACTTTGGCACCACGTGACAGAAAAAACTTATATATATTGTCAGGGAAAATTTGAACATACTTCGAATGACGACGAGAAGCTGATAAAAAGACCAATATTGAATTTCGTCGCCGATTTTTTCACCTTAAGACTTTTTATAGAACTTGATCGTATATGGAACCACCCCTGAAGTTGGAATGTACCGTTTCCCTGAAATTTGTTTGTGTGTGTAAAAAAATTTTTTTTGTTTTTATGTACTCATTTACAAAAGAATAACACAATTGGCAAAATTGTGTTATTCTTTTTTAAATGGGTACATAAAAACAATTTTTTTTTAACATAAAACCTTATGAAGTTATGAAACTGAAGCCTTGCACCTATTAACTGTCATTATAACTTTAAAAAAAAAGAGACCCTAGAAACCTAGGGTCACAAAGGTTATGCCTGGTTAATCCTACTAATATTATAAACGCGAAAGTTTGTAAGGTTTTCCTCTTTCACGAAAAAACCACTGAACAGATTTTCATGAAACTTTACAGTAATATAGCTTATACATCAGAATAAAAGATAGGCTACTTATTATCGGGGTACCACGCGGGCAAAGCCGTCGGTAGAAGCTAGTTACAGATATATTTAAGGCACATACATTCTTGCTGGGAGTATTTTTTGCACATACTCTCTAGCTTGAAGGGTATGGGTGCCGATGCAATTACAGACACATTCGAGACTTTTCACTCAATATGTCTCAGGGTTGACAACGCGCGGATACCTCTGGTATTGCAAGCTTCCATAGGTTACGGTAACCGCCAACAAACAGCTGGGTTGTAGGTAGTATTTGATGATTTAGTTGTTTAAAAAAGCACTGTGTTATGATTATATAAATATATTATTATTATTCTGTTCGATTTTACCGCGCGTGGGGTAAGACGCTCAATAAGAAAAAAAAAACTACGTTTTTGGCCAATTGCTTTCGAGTTTAGTTAGCCATGAATGTGCAATAGAAAAAAAATATTTTATTTGCGAAAATAGGTGCAAAAAAAATTATTAGCAAAATTATCTAGAATCCTCCATAATCTATTTTAATAGCATGCAAAATCGGCACTTACATATTTAATTTATTTAAAATAATTATTCTAAAATAAATAATTATAATTTATTATTTTTAAGACTAATCTAATCTATCGGCCTCGTTTACGAAGTGGGTACAAAAACTGATTATATTTATGGTGTATTCGCTCCAAGAATCATTGGTTATCTTTGAGAATTGGACGTGAACTGAAAAATAGTCGGAAGCCTGATAAACTTCAGTATTAATCAAGCTGACATGGCGGAAACGTCATATTTCATACAGCGAGGCTTCTCATAAAATTTTACACGAAACCCAACAGTTTTAACCAAAAGAATTACCAGGGCCCCTTTCGAAAACATATCTGCAAGTCATCTAAGAATTTGCATTAACAAAATGTTAATTTTCGAGTACCTAGAGGTCCGGTGGTCAACTTTTATAGGATTTTTTTAGGATGGTAACTCTAAGCATACGGTACACAAACCCCTAACAACCCCTCCACCCCTCCAACTTACGCAGTTGCTTGCATAAATTTAGTTTTTTAACTGCATCTCTCGTTAAAAGAGGAACACTGACTCCTAAAATACAAGTTTATAACTTAGTTTTGGAGTTAAGGAGAACGAACCGTATTTTAAAATGTGCAACCTCATTACTGTTTACCTTTTTATTTTAATATTTTTTGTATTCTAAGCTATAAAAAACTTATTTTTGTCTTTTATAATTGACTTTTTATAATTATTATTATATGTTGGTAAACGATTATCCATGGACACTTTGTGGATCAAGGCACTTGGAAAAACTTAAATGTAAGTGAAATTTATTAGATCGCTAGCTTCTGCCGTATGGTACCCGGATAAAAAGTAGCCCATGTATTATTCTGATGTATAAGCTATATTACTGTAAAGTTTCGTTAAAATCCGTTTTGTAGTTTTTGCGTGAAAGAGTAACAAACATACATCAATCCTCACAAAACTTCGCGTTCAAATAGTAGTAGGATTTTATGTCTGATTTTTCGCTATTTGTTCCAGTTTTAGATGTTGTGGTACCACAGTACTCGTAGTTCTTGATACCCATGATACAGGAAATCCTATGGTGGTGGGGGGTCAGGACTATGTCTGTTGTGTGTTTATTTATTATATTATCTTCTCAAAATAATGATGTTAGAAAATATGTTAAAATAACTGTTAAAAGAGACATAATGACTTTTCACCCGATACGTCTCATGATCGGCAACACGCGAGTGATACCTCTGATGTTGCAAGTATTCATAGGTTACGATAACCGCTTACCAACTTAGTTGCATGAAAAAATAATAGCATAACGTTCATCGAATAGGCCCCAGTGTTGGGAAATGACGAGGACATGGGAGTTACACAACTGTTTAAAAAGTTGACATTCCCGAATTTTCGTTTACGTGCATATTAATGAGAGACTTTGGGGATTGCCGCGTACGTTCGTATTTCGCGAAAGTTTTGTCGTAAAATAGTTCATATGCAAGTTATTACCCACAACAATAGGTATTCATAGGTATATGCGTTTGCCATAACAATAATAATAATCTTTAGTTCATATTGATGTTCGATACATGGTTTGGTACTTAAGAAAATTCCCACGGAATCGATACTTACGCGGGTGAAACCGCGGGGCACAGCTAGTAAAATATAAGTATATTTGAAAGTAGAGTTTGTTTTATTCCAAAAACTATCGTGAACTTGACTATTCATATTGTAAAAACGGCAATTTTCACGTACTGCACTATCGGTGAAGGCACCGACTAAGTTTCGACTCATTCCGAGAGTCTTCATCAGGGTGAGTGGTCGCGACTTTCTCCCTCCACGTCGCGCCGTGCACTACCTTTGTTTACTTGCCAAAATATGATCTTTAAACAGTTATAAAAAAACACTAATAGACATGGGCGTTTTCGTTTTTCCCGCAAACGGTTATGTAACCGATATACAGTTTGCATATCAATATAGAAAACGGTTTTCAGATATCGATATCAGTCGTAGGGGTTTCAAACGTTAACATGATTTTTAGATAAGCAAACTAATAACGAAACGACAAACGCAAACTTATACAGTTATTTAGTACATTGATGTCAATTATGGCTAATGTTACCGTCACATTCGTTCCATACGTCGCTTCGTTTGGTTTGTGAAGTTTTCGTTTTGTTCGTGTGTTTAGTAACAGTTGAGGTTTTGATTAGTTTTCATGATATCGGTTATGTGGATTTAAATACCGATATGGTACGATATATCCGTAACTTATATCCGATATAAGTTACGTTTCGATATATCAAACTCATGTTTAAACGGTAATGAAATAAAACATTTCGAAGAAACCTGCCCTTGTAGAACTAAATGTTCGAATCCATGTGCCATCGCCGCCATTGGTTAATGTTCGTCATGTTTTGTTTATTTAAATCCCATAGATATTATTAGGATTTGTAGAAACATCAACTTAAAAACTATAATAATAACAATAAATAATAAATATTTATTTATTTATTTTTATTTAATGACACTTAGAATAAATTTGATTATAAATAAGTACACGAATTTGTAAATCATATTATTCACTACTGTTTAATTAGGTAGGTAGTTGATACACAAGCATAGAAAAATTCCTGCTAGAAAAAGTCGGCAATGAAGTTGTGCAACCTTCAGTGATGCATAGAGTGTATTTGGATATTTATAGTGTTAAAGTGTTTGAGTATATATGTATAGTGTTCTGTGTAAGTGTAGTGCCTAAATAAGTGTAGTGTTGAAGCAATGATGACATGTGTTGAGACAAACTAAGTGAGTTTTATATTAAAAAGTGAATATATGCCGATTCCTCACATGCGATCAATTTTAGACGGATCAGCAGGCAACAAACTCTTTTTTTTTAATCCTTCGTCTAGCTTAAGTGTTTTGTTATAGTTAGATAGATAACTCTTTATTGCATACACCAGGATTAAAAAACAATTTACAAAGAATCTTAAAACTATATGTGATGATACAATGGGCGGCCTTATCGCTAAGAGCGATTCCATGCAACTTTTGTATGGATTAGATTAAAAAGAATGTGAAAAGCTGGTGTTTCTGTATAAAATTTTATTATATCAGTCATGTAGTTCCCATAACACAAGCTCTGTTTAGTTTGGGGCTAGATGATGCTGTGTGAAAAATGTGTTTATTTTTTCTAGCTAAGCAACAACTTCCAGGTCTAAGTTGAATTAGTTTTGTATCTATGTAAATAAAACCAATACCTCTTGGTATATACCAAGAGTCTTCTGCGAGGCGTATTGAAGCTGCAATTGATCTAGTCTCATATAAAGGAAATAAACGAACACAAACTTTGAAGCCGGTCACATCATAAAACTAAATAAATCTGATACATTGTCCGAGGAAGCTAACATCAATTCGAAACTTTTCGAAACTTTGTTGAAGCTCATCCCACGTCAGTTAGGACTCAGTCATAACTGACGCCCATTACCACTGACGCGGTGGTAGTGGGCGGTGGCGGTGGCGCTGTCAATTAAAGAGAAATGGTTGTCATGTGGTTGTCGAATTCAGTTTGACCGGGTCTTTAGTTTTCTAGATCTTACTACTATTATACAATACAAATACAAATACAAATATTTATTTCTGTTACTTATAGGTTAGTGATTATAAACGTAAAAGATCGTGAGGATGGACGTTTGTTACTCTTTCACGCAAAAAGTACTTAAAGGATTTAGATGAAACTTTACAGTAATGCATAAGAATAACACATAGGATAGATTTTATCCGAGTACCATGCGGGCGAAGCCGTACGTCATGAGTATTAGCCGGTGAATGTTCGTAGCCAAAAACAAAAAAAAAATGCTGTACACTGAGTATGTATCTGAGGATATCCATCATGAGGAATAACGTCAGCGTTTTTTTTATGTGAATACATCTTATTTAAGTTTACCAAGTAGAACACATGCTTTTTGTATACCTACGTCCACTTTTATACCATGTATATTTTTTTACATGAATGTTTTACATTGTTTCACTGAAAATGCATAGATGATTTCAAGATTTTCGCAGTTTTTATGAAATTTAATATTGTTTTAATATTTTGAAAATATGGAAGTGTGTTTAGGTAAGTATACATATTGTCTCTTGCGACTTAACGTACACAATGTCAGTTAGTGTAAATAATGTGAGAACCTACATAATTCCCTCTGGCATGTATGTCATACACCAAAAATGATATACAGTTTTGACTCCTTTGTTGAAGGAAGCTAAGTTTGAGTGTAACTTTTGCCGTTTAATTTTAACTGCTTCGTATGTTTGATTTATGTTTCATGTTTATCACGAATTTAGGGTGTTTCGGTTCAAATAACTTTAAACAACTTGTTATTAATTGTCAGTAATACACTATAACTCTTTCTGGGATTAAAAAACGAAAATAAAACAAAAACGCTCAAAACTTTATTTCCCATGATGTACATCCTCGGTTAAATACTCAGTGAGATCTTTGAAGTTATCAAGTAGGGGGTAGTCAAAAACACGTCCAAACATTACATTTGACAAACCCATCGCCGCTAATTGGAACACATGATTCTGCCTTTTTTTTATCCTGGGGCACTCTAAGCATTGATTCTAGGGCGTTTTAAGCAATGTTTTACTACACGTGAAACACTTATTTTTTTTTAATGGAAAAATCCATTGGTTGACGACCGGGCACGACCTCTGGATCGGAAGTCCGGGTACCTCCCACTACAGATATAGCCAACACAGCTATAGAATTTAGATCGAAAAATACACCAATTCGACACAATTTTTCATTGTAGTCATCTCATGTTCCATCTTGAATAGATTCCCGCCATCCAAGGCTATTTTACAGATAATATATAACACCACAGATCTTACAAGCATATCACATGCCAATGTTATTCTGTCAAAGTCTAAGTAGGTTGGATACTAGAGATTTTGGACTACCAGCCTCCTTGCTAATTGATACCCGCTGTTCCAAAGAGGTTTTAAGCATATGTACTCGGGTCACATTCGATCTTACTGTAAAAGTATTTTGAAATAATGAGCAAAAATTATTTTATTTTTTCGTTTGCCAAGTATTAAAAATGCTTGTTAGTATTATTTTGAAAAGACGTTTACGTTGACCCTATTACAATAATAATTATAAATGCGAAAGTATGTTTTTTTTTTAAGATTATTTAATATCTACCAAACACGCAACCTCCCATCGACAAGACAAGAGTACTGAATAAGTACAAGAGTGCTGTATCCACTCAGTCCCTGTCTGGTCCTAGCTTTTAGGATGTTTCGGCTACAAGCACCGTCGCTCCACTTATAGAGGAAACGTTGAAATTATCACAGCCTCTTCAATGACTTAAGTTATTTACAATTTGGGATATCATATAATCTTGAGATTCTCCACAGAATGAGTTAACACAATTCTAAACAAACAGCAATTTGAATCTTTGTTGCTATCCTCAAAACGAACGGTGTCAACGATTTGGACGAAATTTGGGAAATGCATAGTTCTTTACCTAGAATCTTACATTTTACCCGAGCGTATCCGCGGGTAAAAAGGAAGCTAGTATGGTGCATAAAATAAATAAAGCTATGATTTCTAGCCCCTGGGTCGGATACCAGGAAATAATATACAAACAACAAAACCGGGTGAATTTACATAACAAGATAACCTCCATCAAATGTCACAGGCTGTCAGATCTAAATTAGTTCTGTGATGTTTGAAAATCATGCTTTGGGTAGTTTTGGAGTATGTTAAACATCCTACTTATATTATACACGCGAAAGTTTGTGAGGATGGATGTTTATTACTCTGTCATGCAAAAACTATTGAACGGATTTTGATGAAACTTTACAGTAATATAGCTTATACATCAGAATAACACATAGGCTACTTTTTATCCGGGTGCCACGCGAGCGAAACCGTAAGCAGAAGCTAGTAACTTATAACAGAACTCTGTCAATAAAAAACAGGCTAGTGTAGAGAATGAGGAAAAACTCTTTATGTCCTCCTCACACTTGCTGGTAAAATTATAAGAACATAAGAGTTTTCAATGGCTTAAAGCCACGCAGCGGCTGATGGACGAAACCAATGGCCAAAGGGCTGGCGCATACCTCGGCCAGGTAATGAGCATTGCTATTCAATGAGGTCATATCGCCAGCCTTTTGGGTACCATACCTGCTTTCGGTGGTTTGAACTTTGTTCTCTATCTGTAGTCTACCTACTGGTAGAAAATATACTTATTTTTATAGTTTAATTTTATGTATATAGTTTAATTGAGGTCGGGAAAATTACCAACGACAAAATATATGTCCAAATTCGATTAAACAAAACAATATCAGTGTGTTGCCATGTTAGCACCGGTATACAGAGATAATACGACTAAAAAGTTCTGTTACGCGCATGTTCGGCAGACTGATGAAGATGGCAATAGATGACGTTAATCCTATGGTAGCCGTTGATCTTGTCTCTGAATATTTTTTCACGGCAGAGCAGGTAAATTCAGGCAAATTTATGTCATGCGCATGTTTAGTAGACTATTCAAACCAAATCGTATTTATTTTGTAAATATGTATAGGTATTTGGTAGAGATCGCTATATAGCGATAAGACCGCCCATTGTACAACATTGACAAAGTTTGTAGTACTTAGCTAAGCTTATGTGTTATTTGGTGTGAAATAAAGTATTTTCTATAGGTTGGTTGGTGCTTAGTAGAGCTCCTCTATATTCTGCCACCATGGTCATCATCATCTTCTTGTCCTTATCCCACATTACGTGAGGTCGGCACAACATGTTTTCTTCTTCCACTCTCCTCTATCAGCCGTCATCTCAGTACTCACCCCTTTCTCAATCATGTCATTCTTCACACAATCCATCCATCTTTTCTTTGGCCTACCTCTGCTTTTATTTCCATCCACATTCATATTTAACACTCATCTCGTAATGTGACATTCTTCTCTCCCCATGACATGCACATACCATCCTAACCTATTACTCCTCAACTTTTCCATCACGGGTGCTACTTTCAAACTTCCCCTGATATACTCATTCCATTTTTTGTCCATTCTCGTAACTCCACACATCCATCTCAATATTCGCATCTCAGCTGCGTGCGCTCTTCTTTCATCAGTCTCTTTGGTTGCCCAACACTCCGATCCATACAATACGACAGGTTTTATGATCGTTTTGTAAATTTTTCCTTTGAGCCTAAGGGACATTCGTGGATCACATATAGTTCCTGTAATCTGTCGACATTCTGCCACCATGGTAGCGTACAAAATTTAGGCACTTACATAAAAGTGCCTAAATTCATTGGTGGCGTTTATCCTATGGTGGGCATAAATAACATTTCTGGTCGGGCAAAATCTGGTCCTTGCAGAAAAGAAGAGATTTGACTTTACAGCAGAGCTTTTCAGAGTGACAATATGATAAGAAAACATGAGATACGAGGAACTCTCATAATTTTTTACTGTACACAGAAATATAAAATAAATATCAGGTATATAAAGGCGAGCTTTACCCTAACAAGAGTTTTCTTCCAGCAAACCTTTGAAGAGAGATGGAGAATGATGTTGAACTTTCTTGGAATTCTGATGTTTATTCTCTCTCTCTCCTGTTTAAGTTAGGTAAAAAACCTACAGGATATTTTCTAACTTAAAATTGAGCAACAAAAACTTACCTTGAAATAGTTGTGTATCTCATTGACTTCGGATTTCCATTTTGACTCTCAACATTCCTGATTTCATCTTTGGTAACTGAAACAAAAGTATATTATTATTAATTATTTTGTTGGCACCTTTTTAACTAGGATTATAAAATTGACTAAGCGACTGGCAACACTTCCTCTTCTTCAGGTCTATCACCAAGTATGCGCTGTGCGCTATACAATTCGTTCTACAAGAAATTGAGAGGGTTTAATTAAAAAAAAATAGCACTTGTCATTTTTTCACACAGCATTATTAAGCCCCAAACTAAGCAGATCTTGTATTATGGGAACTAAATGACTGATATATTACTTTTCTTTTTGTAAATGCATACAAATTATACATAGAAAACCCCCAGGCCCCAGACAAATATTTGCAGATCATACAAACATTTGTCCCGAGGCGGGAATCTCAATCTCAGGCGGGCCTTCGACGATGCGCCACAGAGGTAGTCCAGAAAAATTAGTTATCAGTTCCAATAAGAGGAGATGGGCTTGAAACCTGTCACGTGGACAGCTATTCTACGTGGACATGTGCCAGTTATAATCTTTGGACGTGCCTCTAATAACCCCTACATGGTATCCTCAAAGGTCTACACACTGAATATGTATCTGGGGATATTGATACTGGAGAATACATATGTAAGCGCGTTTATTTTCTTTGTTAGTTATCCATAACGCTTTAAGTAACATATATATAGTATAAAAATATATAATACTAGATTCTGCCCACGGCTTCGGCCGCGTGGTACCTGGAAAAAAGTAGCCTATGTGTAATTCTGATGTATAAGCTATATTACTGTAAAGTTTCGTCAGAATCCGTTCAGTTTTTGCATGGCAGAGTAACAAACATCCATCCTCACAAACTTTCGCGTTTATAAAAGTAGCAGGATATATATATTTTAAAGACTAATTTTTATGTAAAGTAACCCCGGAAGTGTGATTGACAAAGAAATAGATTTCCATTTAAAGAGATTTCATACAAATTCCGATGGACGATCTAATTTTCCGTCCTCCATTCATAATTTCCTCGAAAGTTAGTCATGCGCAATCCTAAAAAGCCGAGAATCCATCGATTGTAATAAACGTCCCGAATGGTACATTAAAATCTCCTCCTGGCCCAGTTATTGAGGGCCGCAAAAAACTCTTTCTCGATAAATAGGTTGGCCAAAACCGCGAAACGCCTACGGAATGGGTTTTAGAGTGATTTAAAGGAGAGGTTGAAGCGGTATAGAAATAAATCGCTTCGCTCGCGTGGTATCTGCAGTTATCTTACCAAATGTTACTCTAAAAAAATAATAAAAACTAAATCTTAACCTACTTGCTAACTACCTATGTATTACAATTATAGTAATACCTACATATTAATTAGTTAAGATAGTAAGCTTAAGAATAATGTATATACATTCTCATTTAAGTGAACTGTTCTTTTGAGAAATAAAATTCTTTAAACTGATCTGCAGCATTATTGTGATTACATAGACCCGCATTCACGTGAAGCGTGACAGTCTATCTGTCAATATTTTATTGTAAGATAGCACCAGTGTCTATAGACTTATATGTATTCATGTATATATGTATTACTAGCCTCTGTCCACGGTTTTGCCCGCGTGGTACCCGGAGAAAAAGTAGCCTATGTGTTATACTGATGTATAAGCTATATTACTGTAGAGTTTCATCAAAATCCGTTCGGTAGTTTTTGCTTGACAGAGTAACAAACATCCATCCTCACAAACTTTTGCGTTTATAATAGTAGAAGGATAATGCATTATATGTATTCATAAAGTGTAATTATATACAGTTTAAGAATGCTATACCTATGAAGTTTCCACTTTGCACACAACCCTGCCTCTCACTAGTTTTGACACACTCAAAGGTTTGCTGAGAGAAAACTCTTTTAAGGGTTAAGCTCGCCTTTGTACATGCCCTCTAATTATGTATAATGTCAATGTGTTTACTTCTGTATAATAAAGAATATTCTTTATTCTTTATTGTACACTAGCTGCGCCCCGCGGTTTCACTCGCGTAGGTTTCGATTTTATACTCGTGATAACTTCGAAATTAAATGTCTGATTCGAATGAATTAAAAAGTATTTTACTGCTACATAAATATCCTTGATGATAAAAGTATTTCTTTCAATAACAATGGATACTACGATACGAATGTAACCAACTTTTGTTTCTACCCGCGATTTAATACATTTTAGAACACAAAAGTTACTAATGTGACTTAACTATCATAGTTAGATATATAGCCTCCAGGACTTTTTTGTAGGGACTAATGAGTACTTTAATCATGTAGTACATATTTTTTATGTATCGTCAATAGTTTTCGCAGCGCACGCAAAATAATGAATTTAATAGACAAAAATTTGCTACTTTGGGTTACATTATTGTAATTTTCTTAAAGATCTCTATTTTTTTGAAAATAAATTATTGCCTATGTTACTTCGCGATAATTCTATTAGCTTTCTATTAGTGAAAAAATGGTTAAAATTGGTCCAGTAGTTTCGGAGCCTATTCGATACAACCAAACAAACAAAAAAATATTTCCTCTTTATAATATTAGTATACATAAATAAACACATAAAAGTGCATATAACGCATTCGCAACACTGAGGTGCGCTTATGAGCACAAACTGTCTATGTAACTGCCACCGCCAAGCCCAATTGGGACAGGGCTGGCCATATATACCGCAAGTTAAGGCGACCAGTGGACCAAATTAACCACAGAGTGGTAACTTTAAACTGCGCGAATACATCTTAGCAGACCGAGAATGAGATGGAGGTATGAGCTCAAAAAGTTCTTCCCTTTTGGCATAGGAAAGGAATGAATGAAAGAAGAGGGGGAAGGCCTCAAAACAAAAGAAAATAATAGGGAATTTATTTACTTACATACATACTACTTAGTCTGGATAAAGTTATTTTGAATGGTGTTATAATGAAAATTTATGTCTATAGGTAAGTAAACAGGGGGTCTAGACAAATACCACTTTCTGTTGCCGTTAATGCTATGCTCAGCTATGGAAATCTCACGTGATTGCTGCCAAGTTTTGCTTTGACAAATTTGCGTTAGCGTGAAAGGAAAATTAAGCTTGAGGTATGAGACAGGGGTCTCATACCTCCTCAGGGGTCAAGAACTCAGCCACGCCGTATTTCAGTCTCGCCCATCGATGTAGCTGCTCACGTCACGGATACGTATTGAATGCTTATCAGCTCTGCCCAACAGTGGGACACAGATGGCCAAAACTAAAAATAATTATGTATATTTAAATAATAATAATAGTTTATCCTACTAATATAATAAATGCGAAAGTCACACACACAGTGTGAATGTTTGTTACCACGTATCTCCGTAACTACTAAACCGTTTTTGATGAAATTTGGAATATAGATGTTTTAAGTTCTGGAATAACACATATTCTAATCTAATTTTAGAAAATCGACCCCTATGAGGGTTATACAGGGTGGTAAAGTTTCTATAGAAAATTTTATTCCTGGGTTAGATTCGTTCAAAACTAGACAAAAAAAAACTTTAAAATAAATTATAAAACAAATATTTTTTATTTTTTCTAAACTACCCTTTAGGGGTGCGCAAATACGGTCATACGCTACTTTTATCAACATACCGCGGGCGAAGCCGCGGGCAGAAACTAGTTTATAATAATTTGGTGGTCGTTCTTGCTAAAATGGTTTTTCAACTGAACAAATACAAGTATTGGTATAATTTTACTGAAATCGGTCGCCATTCCCGTAATCTCGCTTCTTGTACAATAGAAACGATTCGTCGGAACTCTTTGATGGTCCCTGTTATTTCTGTATTACTCTTTATTATCTCCAGAGATATTTTATCTAACGATACAATATCAATACATTCCACTTAACTGGTTCTTTTGTTGCTTGTTTTTTTCCAACAATACTGTGCGTGAGTTTTCAGCGGACTTTGCGAAATGGGTACCTATGTGTACCTATAGGTATGTTTCCCGCTTTCCCCCTTAGTGTGGACACAGTGGATCATGCTCCCACCTCAGAGTATGACATCGCACCGAATCACTGGTAATGGTCGTTTATGCTAAGTGATCAGATTGACGACCTCTGTGGCGATCACTCACCCTGATGAAGACTCTCGGAATGAGTCGAAACTTAGTCGGTGCCTTCACCGGTAGTGCGGTACGTGAAAATTTCCGTTTTTACAATATGAATAGTCAAGTTCATGTTAGTTTTTGGAATAAAAAAACAGCCATGTAGTTCCCATAACACAAGCTTTGCTTACTTTGGGGCTAGAGGATGTTGTGTGAAAATTTCCAGCATTTTATTATTATTGATGTAAGGCGTATGTGACATATTTGATATTTTATTTATTTATGATCGACCGAAAAGTTACCTAATGACGCCTTAGTAAGGAAAGTGTTGTGTTGCCATTTTAATTTGTATCCATTAACTTATTAATAATAAGCAGCGATGGGCTTTCCACTTGTCACGAATTCTACTTGCAACGCGGGCATGTGCCAAATGTTATGTTGTGACGTGCCTTTGACTACCCCCTAAGATCTACCAACTGAGTATGTATCTGAAGACATCCATTATGGGGAATACAATCTTAAACATCTTTGTTTTTTTTTACTTTGTAAGATTTGAATTCATTAGATTTTACAATGCTGTTTAATGGTCTTTTACTGCTTGGAAGCGTAGCTTCTGGTTCCAATGAAAACAAACATTAATTCTTAGTTAATATTTAGTGTGTAAGCACTAATCATGAAGAGGTTATTTACCATACAAAAGAGGTGCTTTGAAACGCCCAAAACACCTGAAAATAAACACATTTGCATAACTGTTCCAGCAAAACGTTTTACTTGCGTCATCATAGATGGCAGCACTCCCCAGGGATCGGTTCAGCTTAATTTTGGCTATCTAGGCGCTGGCATTACACCTTTGGGGGTGAGGGTAACCAGTTCTTAGGATATTTTAGCAAAGACGTTTGTTCCTTACTTTATTTGCTCAAACGTAGAAAACTATTATTTTCCTTGCGATTTATTGTTTTTTATATTTACTTAAAATTCATTTTATATCGCCGTTAAAAAAAACTCACACGTTGCAGTGGTGAGTGAGTCATTTACAATTCAATTTGTAAACAGTCAAAAAATACAATAAATTAGAGACATGTATATTGGTATTTATTTATAGCCATTGGGCGTTTCACTAAGGCCTCCCCCAGTTCCTTCCAGGGTGTCTAAGAAATACCACTTTCTGTTGTATCTTTTTCAATTATTTCGTTGCCATACTTTCTGTCTACGAGAAGTAAACCAATCATTTTGATGTTAACGCCTGCGGAAAAATTTAATTGTATGGTAATGACATTAGCTGTGGAAATGTCACGCGACTTCTGTCAAGTTTTTCCTTGACAAATTTGCGTTAACGTGATTGGAAAACTAAGCGTGAGGTATTTGTCAAGGGGGGCCTTGAAAATTATTCAGATCCTGTGCTATGTCGGTTCAGTCCACCAGAAACGTAACCAATTCTTCTCGCCATCACCGCCTTGGTCTGCCGCGATGCCTTCTCGGTATCAGGGTTGGCGTCCTTTGCCCACAGCTCATTTGGCATGCGGCAGACGAGACCAACCCAATCCCACTATAGATTGGTGTCTTTATGTCTGCATTTTACGTAAGTGAGCGCTTACATTCAGGATGCTGTGTTCCATGATTCTGCGGCTAATCTTCATTTTGGTCTTCTGAAGTTTCGTCAGTGACCAAATCTGCGCAAAATTTATTTAATTTGGTAGCTTAAAGCTGGCGAAGACAAAGTTTGCCTTTACAGCAGATTAATTAGGTTGAGCAACGTTTAAATATATTTTTTTTACAAAGTGAACTAAGTTTTTTATATCATTACTGGCAACATTGTGACAAGTACTCGTAGTGTTCTCAACAGGAAATATACTGTAAAACAACTAAATTCATATCCACCCTCACGGGCAATAATTTCTACTTCCCGTGTCCCGTATAACGCGCAATATGGCCAACATATCGTAAGTTTAATGTTATTCGTTGAAATCCTTTGTGAGATATCACGCGTGAATTTATAGAACTTGTAGCTGGTTCTTTGTTAGTCAGCCTGCGATACGACAATGACTAAGTTGAGATATCATCATCATCAATAGCCTATAGAAGCCACTGCTGGACATAAGCCTCCCCAAAGAGTGCAATGACGAACAATCTCGGGCTATTTCCATCTTTCGACTTCCCGCAAGTCATTGATCTTTCGGGTGGAGGACCTTCTCACAAAGTGTCTCCCAGTTCGTAGTCGCTATTTGAGAAGATATAGAGACCAATGGTAAAACGACCAGTGTAGTGGAAGGATCCAGTGGGTTCCGCAGTCGATTTGTGAGTCACATTATGAATTCATTTTTGTCCAAGGTATTTCTTATCATAATGCTAATTTGCATTTTAGTTCACCAATGTACTTTTTAATCATGTACAATAAAACATTTTCTATCAATATTTCATGGTATTTTTGGCTTTCTCTCCCTCAAGCGTTTACTTTACTTTATAAATCAACAAGGTTCTTTCAAAATTATCATAATTTATAGATTTTATTTGTATTCTATGATTTTTATTTCTATGTATGCTCGTTTGCTTGTTTTGCACGTGGTAAAATAGAGTCATTTTTGGTATAACATAGAATTTAAGAGGAAACTTTTCAATTGGCTTTGCAACAGATGTTTTTATTCAATTAATGACTACCTATCTCAATAATAAGCTAGCATGCCATTTTAATGGTAAGATTAAGTATTTCAATTCTAGTAAATTTGATATAGTTATAAATTTGACATATTTAATAAATCTATAAATTTAATTGTAACTAGGTATTTACCTACATAATGTAAAAATTTGCACGACCAAAATGTCGAATATGGACAAGCTGACTATACCTATGTAATTATATTAATGTACCTATATTCTTGCAAATAAATATCATTCATTCATTCATATAAAAATAAATTGCAGTACCATGTTTTGGAATCAACTAGATTCTTGGTAGGTAATTATATTTATTACAATCCAAAAACAAAACCGATAATACGAAAAAAATCTTAAAGCGTATTTTCGGCTTCAGTCCCTTTAGTACTAACTTCATCTTCTTTCATGAAATCATTATAAATCATAACCTCATTTCATCCAGCAGCTGGCTAAATACTTCCTATAATACCATTCCCACTTGAATATAGGGAACCCTATTAAGGTGCGACGCGCTCCACTGATTCGACATCGAAAGCTCTAGAAAATAAAGGCGGTATTACATTTTAATAATTCGACAATTTTAATGGATGTTTTTTAATCTGAGATAAAGGTAATGGGTACTAATAAATTGATGGGGGATAATTTGTGGAACCTAATGGTCAATTCGACCTCTGTGGCGCAGTGGGCGAAGGTCCGCCTGAGACGCAGAAGGTTGCGGGTTCGATTCCTGTCACGAGATAGGTAAATGTTTGTAAGATCTGCAGATATTTGTCTCAGGTCTGGGTGTTTTTCTATGTATAATATGTATGTATTTACAAAAAAAAAGTATATAAGTAGTATATCAGTCATGTAGTTCCCATAATACAAGCTCTGCTTAGTTTGGGGCTAGATGATGCTGTGTGAAAAATGTCCAGCATTATTTATTTATTTTATTTTATTCTAACGTGGCGCATGTAGGTCAATCAGAAGACACATTGTAGGTCTGTGTCCCACCCGATAGACTGTACATCTAGAAGGTAATCTTCCTCCACACACATACACACAGCGGCGTCATAAAGTTCTATATAATGCGTTTTTGCAATGCTTGATTTTAATACATTTTGTATTAAGCATGTTATGCTATACATTGCTGCAATAAGAACGAAGGACAAAAAATTGTTTTATTATCGACATTTGTAAAGCAACTGTGTGGAAGCATTTAAAATTAGTTGAGGCCAATAGTGGACTTCCACAGTTTGTTGATGATGATGACATTCTTACTAAGTACATCGAAAACAAACCTTCCAGTGAAACAGCAATCAGCTAAATTCAAGTTTCTTCAGCTTACAAATCGGACCTATTCCAAGTCTATAATTATTCCGCAAACTTTAATTTATCTTTCAACATTGACATCCCCAATCGAAACCTGTCAAAAATTGACGTCCAATTTCGTTTCACGAGTACCTACGAAGTTCTTAGATAAGCGATCTAGGTTATTACTGGTTTGGACGTATGAATACCACCAACTTTAGGCGGGGAACTTGGCACAGAGTAACGTAGACACAGAAGCTAAGTTATAAAATTCAGCAAAAAAATAAAAGAACTATTTTCTAAGTTCATAAAAACAGATAGATTGCCAAAAATTGGTACAATTTTAGTGATTTCCCGGAAGTAACTTAAGATGTGATCTGTTTTTATGTTAATCAGTGAAAACGTGAACTAAATGCTTGGACAGCAGATGTTTAGACAAATGTTTGAAAGATGTTTTGTCAATTTTTAACAAAATTTGAATAGTCCATTGTTATCCATCGTCTTTTATAGTGCCAACTAGTGACTAGTGGCATTTAAATCTATCTAAGAACGATTATTTCAATTCTACAAATCAAGATAAGCCGCTTCGGAGGATAATGGAAACAAGCAAACAACCCATTACGTCAAATGCATACACGGGCTTCTGTCGTCGCTAGTTAAGAATTACAAAAATAAAAATTACAATGAATGAATGACAATCTATAATTTGTACACCAATAATAATGTTTAATTTACAAATTGTAAATTTTGGTATGTTTATTTTATGAAAGGGCCAAAATATTTTTGCAGACCTAATTTATGTTTTTTCAATATAGATTGCTTTCTTTACTAGAAAGCAGATGGGTCTGTAGTTTATGTGTTTTAAAAGATATTGTTTAAGCCTGTTTTTACTAGAAAGCAGTTTAGCGAAGATTTATGTTTAGCAATGAACTTCTACAGGCTGTTAATGATAATGACCATAAAGTTTAAACTCTGCCTACTGCTTACTCTGTGACACGGGTGGCGCGGGGAATCCCGGGAAAATTTTCATTAAAACCTCCCTGACAGATTTAAAACGGCGAGGTTTAATTGCTTTCCGGAATTCCCCATTCTCCTCTATTGGTTGATGTAATTGGATTTATTTTTCGTTTTTTTTTTTCGTTTTGAAGTGACGAATCAAAGGGCATTGCATTATTCTTCACTTAGCATGTCGTACCATGCTAGTAACTGGCCTCGATTCTGTAGTACACTGACTAAACTAAATTTCAACTGTCGCTCTCTTTTACTGATAGTGCAAGCAAGAAAGAGATAGCTACAATTTTAGTACTGTCAAATTAGTCAGATTTAAGTTTTCCATACAAATTTAGTCGTGATATCAAAACATGCTGACTATAAACACGAAGAAAAGCGGCGCGTTAACTGATTTGACAGCAGCACATGGCACAAAAATTGTAGATATCTCTTTCTTGCGTACACTATCAGTAAAAGAGAGCGATAGTTCAAATTTAGTTTAGTCAGTGTACTACAGAATCAAGGCCACTTTCTACCAGCTTAATCAGCATAAGGACCAAAGCCGTTCTATTTCTCTATCGACGAAAAGACAAAAAGTATTTTGAAAAAACAAGTAGCAGTTATCAAATTTTGTAATAAAAAGGTCGACGCCTCTGGTGATAAGAGGGCTGGCTCTTTCCTCATTCAATGGTCACTCAGCGAGGGAGTACCGTCAGTTCTCTTTGCACCTTGCCGTAAGAACAAATTTAACTTGCAACTCTAAGTTTCACCTCTTTTTGTTTAGAAAAGTTTGGGTTTAATGGTAATTGAATTGTCTACACTATTAATATTATATTAAGGCAAAGTTTGTAAGTTTGGATGTAAGAGGTAATTTCAGAAATAGCTCATCCGATTAAAAAAAAATCATTCACATATTTTTGGACATCGACTATGTAATATACTAGCTGCGCCCCGCGATTTCGCAAGCATAAGTTTCGAATCCTCGGGAATATCGGGATAAAAAGTAACAGGAAAGCATTTTACTGCTACATAAATAATACCATTGATGGTAAAACTATTTATTTAAATAATAATAAATACTACTATACGAATGTAACACAAAAGCTGCTATTGACTTAACTATGATAGTTAGATACATTCCTTCGAAGACTTTTTTTTAGGTAATAATGAGTACTTTAATCATGTAGTACATCATTTTTATGTATCATCAATAGTTTTCTCAGCGCACGCCAAATAATGAATTTTATAGACAAAATTTTGCTACTTTGGGTTACATTATTGTAATTTTAATAAAGATCTATATTTTTTTTTAAATAAATTATAGCCTTTGTTACTTCCTGATAATTTTACTTTCTATTAGTGAAAAAAAAAATTGGACCAATAGTTTCTGAGCCTATTCGATACAAACAAACTTTCCTCTTTATAATATTAGTATAGAGTTACACGCGGGCAAAGACATGGGCATTAGCTAGGCGTATATAAAATTAATTTGTATTTTTCACTATGCTAGAGTACAATATGTTATGTACTTGACAATGCCACTTTACTGCAGCAAATATTATTAATTACTTATTATTTTTTCCTACTCTATGTACCTATTTTTTTTTGACAATGCCCCTTTAATCTATTCTTAAGTAACCTTATTGTGTAAGCATTCATAGGTATGTAAGAAAAATACTTGTCTGTATCTAGCACCCTTCTAAGTCCTACAATGTAAGTTTTCGATGTAACCAAGTGTATAGGTTATCATGGTTAAAAATAAATGAGTATGAGTATAATAAATTGTTCTAAGAAATCATTAAAAGCTTACAAAAGCGAATGTATGAAATGTTTCACATCTAATCATGAAATTTCTTCTGAAACACGCGTTGAATTTCGCGCATCGCTCAGGCTCACATCAATGTCACTCAAATTGAAGCCGGGTGAAACCGCGGGTCCGTAATATCAAGCAAGTATCTACTGGAAGTGGTTTAATTAAAAAAATAATAATAATCAAAGTTAAAGTTTAATTGGTGGGCCACATCGTAGAATTCACAACAGATAGCTAGATACAATATTACAATATTTAACTTATATAACTAGGAAATTTATTGATAAAAAAATTCTTTAATGTCATAAAATCATTTTTCTAAGAGCCACCTACGGGGTTTTGTCTTTGATCGTCTTCAAACATAATATTTGGCACATGCCGCGTCTTGCAATTAGTAATCATTCCACGTGACAGGTTGCAAGCTCATCGCAGATTATTGGAACATTAACTTATGCGCATGCCTCTGATGTTGTATTGTGTTAATTAAGACAATAAATTTGGTTTATTTATTTGATTTATTTGATCGTTAAAAAAAGCAATTTTAGCAACGTGATATAAGTTTGTGAATTATGGGTGGTGTAACTTTGAGTGATAGAGTGAGAAACAGCGTGGTAAGAGAGCAGTGTGGAGTGAATGAAGATGTAGTAACGAGAGTTAAGAAAAGTATGCTGAGATGGTTAGGACATATAGAAAGGATGGACGAAAGTAGATTAACGAAACAAGTATACAAGGTGAGCGTGGATGAGTTGGAAGAGGAAGGCCTCGGCGAACGTACTCTGACCAAATTGGAGATATTCTAGAGAAAGGCCAGGTCAGAAGTACGCTAAACCACCGAGCTTGTATGAAGAATTTGATGAGGATGAATGAAGCGAAAGAGGTATGCCAGGATCGTAGCAAGTGGAAATCCTTGGTCTCTGCCTACCCCTACGGGAAACAGGCGTGATTATATGTATGTATGTATGATATAAGTAGTTAGCCTCTATCCCTTGTTTAGTGTTAGAAAAGGACAGCCAAAGTTAGTGAGTGATTATGAATCAGAGAGTAGGTATATCTTTATTTTTTGCCACATCGAGTTTTCATATAACCTCTACGTCACTAGTGATGCGTGTAACATTTATCGACAGCTAATATTTTATGCCGTGAATTCAGCGAATTGACAAGTAACGTTTTTTTCTATTTATACGAGTGTTTCCGCGTTTTCTCCGAGAAGGGCGTCGGTTTTACTGACAGAAACGTAAATAGTTTAGTTGTGAGGAGGCGTTGTCTAAAGCCGGTCAAGTGCGAGTCGAGCAAGCGCACCGAAGGTTTGTATCACTAATGTAAATTGTATTTTTAAGTTATGTTGCAACTTTTAACATTTGATCCTAACATAACATGGTCGCCACGTCTAGGGCGGTTTTCTTTTCTGTGTAGAGAATGATCTCGAGACGAATCCTTAAAAAGTTGGCAATAGATGTACAATCCGCGTCAAAAGTTGATGAACAGTTTCGATTATTTATAACTCAAATATTTCTGGAATCCTTAGACTTCACTTTAAAATATTGGGCTAAAATTTAAGATAAGCACTATCTAATAATTCGCAATCTAAAGAAACAATTCAATTGTTTAACCCGACAATAAAGCGCTTCAGAATCTACTTTTGCTACTGACCCTACAAAAAACAAACACGCTCACAACTGTATTCCTTATAATGGGCATCCTCAGATACATACTCAGTGCATAGATCTTTGAGTATACCAAGTAGGGGGTAATTAATGTTATGTCCAACAATTATATTTCCCACATACTATTACCCACGTTTTGTAAGTTTTGCAAACGAGTATTAGATGTAGTCATGTAGTCGTATTGTATGGATCGGAGTGTTGGGCAACCAAAGAGATTGATGAAAGAAGAGTATACGCAGCTGAGATGCGAATGTTGAGATGGATGTGTGGAGTTACTAGAATGGACAAAATAAGGAATTAGTATATCAGGGGAAGTTTGAAAGTAGCACCCGTGACGGAAAAGTTGAAGAGTAATAGGTTAGCATGGTATGGGCATGTCATGAGGAGGGAAGAATTTCATATTACGAGAAGAATGTAAAATATGAATGTGGATGGAAATAAAAGCAGAGGTAGGCCAAATTGTGTGAAGAATGCCATGATTAAGAAAGGAGTACTGAGATGACGGCTGATAGAGGAGAGTGGAAGAAGAAAACATGTTGTGCCGACCCCACGTAATATGGGATAAGGACAAGAAGATGATGCAAACGAGTATTAGAAAATCTACTTTTATCGCTGACATTACAAGTGAAAAAGTCTGTGATTTCTGTCTCAAAACGTCACAACACTAGCACCATCCTTATTGAGCAGTGCTCCCCAATTGTTAACTAATTGAAATCGAAAACTACCAACTAATGAGGGCAGACAGACAGACTGTACAGAACGACATACCGTACCAATTAGTGCTAGCCAATTTTCGATAATGAATTTGACATCAAACTACTGTATAGTAAGCTGGGACCTTACGTTTTCTATGTATTAAATAATTTTCAATGTATTAATTCTATGTATTAGTATATCAGTCATATAGTTCCCATAAAACAGCTTTAATTACTTTGGGGCTAAATGATGTTGTGTAAAAAATGAACAGCATTATTTATTCAAGTTTATGACTCGATTCTGAAGTATGAAGGTAGGATCGGTAAGTACTCGTCATACCAATAGATACTTTTTATTGTTGTTTTACGTTATGGCGGTATAAAGTACCTACATCATATAAAAGGTCAAATCGCGATCATGATATTGATGACTAGATTTGATATTGATGACTAGATTCAATATTGATGACTAGATTCAATATTGATGATTAGATTCGATATTGATAACTAGATTCTATATTCAGATTGTAAAAACGGGAATTTTCACGTACTGCACTATCGGTGAAGGCACCGACTAAGTTTCGACTCATTCCGAGAGTCTTCATCAGGGTGAGTGGTTGTAACTTTCTCCTTCCGCGTCGCGCCGGGCACTACCAATTCTATATATATTTTATATATTCTATATTGATGATTAGATTCGATATTGATGACTAGATTTAATATTGATGGCTATATTCGGTATTGATGACTATATTCGATATTGATGAATAGATTCAATATTCATGGCTATATTTGATATTGATGACTAGATTCAATATTGATGGCTATATTCGATATTGATGACTAGATTGTGTTTGAAGGTAAAATCGGTAGGTATTCTTAATACCAATACACTATTAGTTGTTCTTATATGATTGAAGTGCATAAGATAATATCTACTTATCAAGACAGCCCTTATCAATTTCAATTGCGATAAAGCGAATTTCTTTATATTTTATGTTATGTAATTCTAATATTATGAATGCGAATGAATCTTTGATCACTATCGTTGATCGGAGGAATGAATGGGATGTTTGTTGCTGAGGATCTCAGTAACAGCTAAACCGATTTGGAAGAAATTTAGAATACCTAATTATCACCATCGAGCTTGCCGCGGACGGTGCTCACCTTTTTAGATTTTGAAACCTTCCCTTAGTTGTACATGATTGCAAAGTGGAACTAAAGAAAGAATAATGTCTTCATTCTCTATTGTAGACACAGAGAATACATACAAAAAAACTTACATATAGGATATGAACAAAGTCCAAAGTCCAAAGTCAAAGTCAATAGGTATTTATTCATTGAAATCACAGGGATCATATAGAAAAGTCAGCTTAAAAAAACATGAATTTAAAATATGAAAGTGAATTTACGGCGGTTCCTCGCGCGCGACCAAGCCTATAAGAATCAGGCATCAATCTCTGCTTGGTTATTTTTTTGATGATCCTTCATTCGAAAGGCGAGCTTAAAATAGTATTCTTCCAGCAAACCTTTGAGGATAGGGAAAGCTGATAAATAGTGATGTTATGTGTACACAAACAGATACATTCTGATGATAATCATCATCTCTAGAATCATAGGAGATGGAAATAAAATGCATACCTTTGTCGCCTTTCAGCTCCACGTTTCCTCTGAACCAGACAATCTTGGCTGCAGGCTTGGCGTTCTTCACCAGGCACTCCAAGGATACGTCATCACCTTCTTTCACTTCCAGCTTCGAATTGGCAGGGTAGTTGGTGATTTCCACCGCGTTTGGGGGAGCTGGAAACAAAGAAAAGATTGCTATTTATTCAATGAAGAAATGATGCCGTTTCTTGACCGTCTTTAAGCCGTGTGACAAAAGCGTCTTACTATACTACCTTACGAGTACTTAGGTACCTACTGTTTGTCCGAACACATCCAATGTGAATTAAAAAAAAAATTGCTGGACATTTTCACACAGCATCATCTAGCCACAAAGTAAGCAGAGCTTGTATTATGGGACCATTATATAATTATTTTTTTGTAGATACATACACATTATACATAGAAAACACCCAGACCCAAACAAGTATTTGCAGATCATACAAATATTTGTCCCGTGGCGGGAATCGAACCGGCAACCTTCTGCGTCTCAGGCGGGCCTTCGCCCACTGCGACACAGAAGTCGTCTAATGTACCAGAAGCAAAACCTACCCACATACCTAATTGTGTTTATTAGTATTTCAACTTTATACCTAGCTACCTACCTTGACATGCCTTAAACCCTTGGAAGAGACTAGCCATCCACAACAAAGGGAATCCTAGGACTAGTAAACCTTCTTTGCCGGTTGGGTAAAGAAAACTGTTCCGTACCTACAAACACAGGCACTACCTACATTTAATGATGTATTGAGTTTTTTTTTGTAACTTAGTTGGTAAATAAGCACCTGTGTAATAGTATTTTAGACCAAATAAACATATTCATATCGACTCATTCCGAGAGTCTTCATGAGGGTGAGTGTTCGCAACGTTCTCAACGTTCAACGGAGGAAGACTCTCGGAATGAGTCGAAACTTAGTCGGTGCCTTCACCGATAGTGAAGTACGTGAAAATTCCTATTTTTACAATATGAATAGTCAAATTCACGAAAGTTTTTGGGACAAATAAACATATTTCATTATTATTATTTTCTTAAAGATAAAGTTTATCTAGTTACTGACACAAATGCATTACATTGTAGGGATAACGGTTTTGGTACTTTAGTAATAACTAGTTTCTGCCCACGGCTTCACCCGCGTCGTACCCAGGTAAAAGTAGCCTATGTGTATACTGATGCAAGCTATATTACTGTAAAGTTTCATCTAAATCCTTTCAGTAGTTTTTACGTGAAAGAGTAACAAACATACATCCTCACAAACTTTCGCGTTTATAATATTAGTAGGATATACCTGGTTGGGGCAAAATAGGTATCCAAACTATGTACCTCAAGCGTTGGGCAGCGATTTAGTATTTGGTGGCTAATAAATAAATAAATAATGCTGGACATTTTTCACACAGCATCATCTAGTCCCAAACTAAGCAGAGCTTGTATTATGGGAACTACATGACTGATATATTAATTATATACTTTTTTTTGTAAATACATACATATTATATATAGTAGAAGGATAATAACATTAATCGTATAGAAAAGAGTGTGTTGAAATGATTTATACTACACAAAGGGGACCCCATGTGTGGTATTATGAATCATTTCAGCTTATTACGAGTCGTTCTCATGAACGTGCAACAAGTCTTCCAATTTTGAAGACATGCTGGTTTCCTTAGGATGTTTTTCTTCACCATTCGAGAGCACAATGACACATGAGCATATTATTTTTTTACGAGGAATTTGAACTCTGGAGCTATAAGTAAGCTGTGAGCATCCTAAGGTTATCTGGTAGAGATAGCTAATTAGCGATAAGATCGCCCAGTTTACAACTTTTTTATATAGTAATTATCTGAGCTCAGGTATTATTACATAAATAATGCTGGACATTTTTCACACAGCATCATATAGCCCCAAACTAAGCAGAGCTTGTATTATGGGAACTACATGACTGATATACTACTTATATGATATCATGCTACGAACTTAAGGAGCCGAGCAAAAGAAGCAAAAGAACGGACGGGCGATGCACCGGGCCGGTGCGATTGGTCGATCGGGAACCGAAGACGTGGCGCAGCACCCTCGAGCTCTGTAGGTATTTTTAGGATGTCAGAAGACCTACAATATTTTGGCTGATATACCGCTTATTTTTTGACGAAATGATAATCGATATTTCCAAATTAATTTGTTTTAAACCATCAATATAATAAAAATTTGCTTCTGCCTACGGCTTCGCCAGCGTGGTACCCGGATAAAAAGTAGCCTATGTGTTATTCTGATGTTTAGGATATATTACTGTACAGTTTCATCAAAATCCGTTCAGTAGTTTTTGCGTAAAGAGTAACAAACATCCATCCTCACGAACTTTCGCGTTTATAATATTAGTAGGAAGGATAAAAGAAGGCATTAGAAGCATTTTTAGATAAAACCTCTCTCTGATTTTCAAAGACGTCACTTATTTTATTAGAAAGAACGAAATGAAATGTCACTTTTGACATTTCAGTAGGTCGGTCTTTTTTCTGTGTTCATTAACAGTCCCCAATTGAAAAGTCCGATATTATCGCGCCGAATAATTCTCAATGCCATGCCGTTAATAATTTTAATAATCCGTCATATCCTGTTGAAAGAGATTATAGTCAAACAAAAAGGTCGGATATATATAAATATCCGGTTCTTAGTACATGCCAATATCACATATTCATCGTTCTGCCACACCCTGAAATGAATGAATGATATATTGATATTTATATTGATATTAATATTGATATTCATACAACTATTTACAAGTAGGTATATACAAAAAATACAAATGAAACAGCTAGCCATCTAAAGACCGTTGCAAACGATCTATAGATAGCTCAACTGATCAAGATCACTACCAGACGGAAGCGTTCCAAAATACTGCCGCATTGCCTTGCTGAATGGCAATGATAATACGTTGACCCGGATAAGAGCCAGCTCTCTGGTCACGCATCGTATATTTGTACGTATGATATAAATATTAACAAGTTTCTAAGACCCAAAAATATATTTCGACCACCAGCCAAGAACAAACGTTTGCAAGTAAATACTTGTTTTTTTTTTTAAACTCACTAAATAGGTATCAAAATAAAGGTCTTGATAAAATGATTCTAAAGTAATAAACTCATAAACCTTGCCCCATGAGAACTTTTTGGCCCGACATTCAACTGTCTAGAATGCTAGATGGATCAGGAAGGTAGGTGGGGCTTTCATGTTCAGTTCTACTTATGAGTAGGCTAAGCTATTTTTTTTTTTTTTTTTAACATCCTATTTCTGGGTAGGTAACCCAATTTGTCTGTTTTTCATGCTGTGACATAAAAACATTTTTCTTTACACATTATGTTCATTGTTTAAGATTTTTTTTAATGAAAGAGCCGAATTTATTTTCGTCGGATGCCAAACATTCTTATTCTTTAGCTTTATATTAAATTTACGATGTTAAGGACAATATATATATGTAAATACATAAAACCTGACTGACTGACTGAAAATCAACGCAGCCTAAACCCTAAAAAGAGAAAATTAAATTGGGAGAGATAGTTTATTTGTTGGGGTGCGTTAAAAATAATTTTCTAACATTCCACCCGTAATGACGAGTCCACATTTGTGATATTTTAACGTAGAAAGATAAAGTATTTATTTGACATAACAGAGGCAAGTAGAAATAACAAAACAAAAAACAGTAAAGAACACTAAAAACATAAAAGATAGTAAGTATATATGTAAATAAAAACTATGTACGTAAACGTACACCGATATAATTGTGACAATATACTATATGTGTTACGTTAGTCGAGCGTGTTAGATACCGTCCACAGCTGTAACTTTATCACGCGTGTCCGCAACGGTGACGGAGTAATGTTCGTTGGAATGTGGACCCACGCAACGGTTAGGTAACTCAACGCAGACGAAGTCATAGGCGTAACTTAGTTCATCATAATTGCGATTTTTGAATATTGTACGCAATTAGATTACGAGAATTGAATTCGAATATTTTATAGAGTTGCCAAAGACATTACGAATTTACGTATGAAAATGGACAATTTTTCACTCGGTAAAAAGAAAAATTAGTTTACACTTACAGATTTATAACATAAAATTCATATAATAAGGACATATACGCATATATACAGTGGTGGTCATATAATTAGAAACACTTAGTCACTTGGTAGTCTTTTAATGTAACCAACATTATTAATTCAATTAATTGGAGGTAATAGTTTAATTTACGAAATCACAATGTACATTTATATCTCTGGGATAATAATAAGCAATAACATTCAGACAACCAATACAATAATTATATAAAAAAAATTAAAACAAAAGTATCAATCAATATTCTTAGTACTGGCAGTCGGACAACTTATTAGAAACAAAGTATGACTAGGTTCTAAAATTGAATTTTAAAACTAAAATTCACCTTTCGGAATGTCACCGCATTATGCATTTTGCCGCCTTTTCTTACTCATTCGGATTTGTTACCTTTTGTCAGATTTAATTATTAAAAATGGGTAAAAACAAGAGCTGTGATGCAGCAACAAGAAAAATTATAGTAAACTTTCATTTTAAACGAAAATGGTCTTACAGAAAGATCGCCGATCATTTAGAGTGTTCCGTAAAGATGGTATTTAACGCCATTGCACATCACAAAAAACATGGAACATCCGATAAGGTGCCTAGAAAAGTTCGGCCAAGGAAGACCACCGTTCAAGAAGACAAGCTTATGATTCGTTTGGCTAAGACAGATCCCTTTAAAGGTTCTAATGTTATACGAAAAGAAGTATTTCCACAAGACGACTCTCGAAACGTGTCCGCAAGACTAGTCCGTAGGCGGTTGGTTGAAGGAAATTTGTATGGAAGACTTGCTAGGAAAGTGCCACTTCTCACCAGGCGACACAGAGAAAATCGTCTAGCCTTCGCTAGAAAATGCCAGTTGGACTGTTCATCAATGGAGAAAAGTTTTGTTTTCAGATGAAACTAAAGTAAATTTGGTAAATTCCGACGGAAAACGATACGTACGGCGACCAATCAACGAGGCTTTGAATAACAAGTACACTATAAAAACAGTTAAGCACGGCGGTGGAAATGTTAAAGTATGGGGATGCTTTTCCGGATACGAAGTTGGTCCCGTGAGAAAGATTGAAGGGCTGATGAATCAGTTTCAATACAAAAAAATCTTCGAGGAGACAATGATCCCATATTCAGATGATTTGCCAGTAAATTGGATTTTTCAGCACGATAATGATCCAAAGCATACAGCAAACAGCGTTAAAGCGTTTCTCAGACAACAATTGGTGACAGTGTTAGAGTGGCCTGCTAATAGTCCGGATTTAAATCCGATAGAGAATTTGTGGCACACTGTGAAGAAAACATTGTCGGATGAGCATATCACCAATATCAACCAACTTTACGACGCATTTGTAGAAGCTTGGAGATGTATTCCTTTGGAAACGTGTGAAAAACTGATAGAATCAATGCCACGTCGTTGTAAAGCTGTAATCGACAACAGAGGGTACCCTACGAAGTACTAACAGTACTAATCGGTTTTGGATGTAGTATTCATAGTATTATTCAAATTAAATGTGGTTTTGTTCACTTAGTTAATGTTTATATTGTTGTTTTTTTTTGTTTCTAATTAGTTGTCCACTTTAGTCCATGTATTTTAATAGACTTTTTATTAAAATGTTATATTTTTATATCAAAATTGTTGTTTGTTATTACTAAACTCGTATAGTAATACTTTAAAAGAACCGATACATCCATATAAATACGTAGGAGCCCTCTATGGCACGTTAAAAATTAGTTATGATGTTAATTTGTAATGAAAATAGAAGACAGGGTTGGTGTTTCTAATTATATGACCACCACTGTATATAAGGGTTATTTTGTAATCTTTGACAAATAATTCTAATCATCAACTTTCAAAATAATAAAACACCCAATAGACACATAGTTCTGACCCCCTAACAGGATTCCCTGTGACGTGGGTATCAGGAACCGTGGTACCAGACCGGGAACAAATATCAAACATTCGTCGCAGCTCGCTACTTGCCCGCCATGCCGCAGAGGTCGATAATTCGACTGTCTATTTTATATACCTACTTACGAGTTTTTACAACATGATGTAAAGGTCACCAAGAGAACCAGAATTTCGGAAAAAACGCGAAATAACCAAAGTGATAACGGAATATGAGCCCTCTGAACCGTTTTTTGTCCCAATTTAGGAACAAAGTGAAATTAGAAAGCGATATACATTTTTAATGCGGTACAACTTAACCTAATTAAAGTCACGTTCCTTGTTTAATTCCATTATGTACTTTTGAATTGCTCTGTAGTACAGTATGCGACTACTTCTATGACACATAACAAGCAGTAGAATAATAAATGAGAACATTTATATTGATAAAAAAAAACTCTAAAACGAAATGCCTTTCATGAAATGATTGTCGTTATGTTGAAGACAAAAAAAATACGCGCCGTGTTCCTAAGCCTTCACTTAGTTTATAAAAGTTTTTTTTAACACCTAACAGTCACATATACACACAAGACAACGTTTTGTCTACGAAACAGAAGACAAAAACTATTTATACCGCCTATTCTGTTAAACAAAGAGTGGCAAAATATTTTTTGTCTTCTCAGCGGTAGACAAAATTGACCTAGGTTTTCATGCTAAGCAGGCTGGATTCTCTGTATTGTTGATATCAGGAACTAAGAGTACCAATGTAACACAACACCCAGATTCAGAACATATCCACAGAATATGTAAACATTTGTTCCGCAAAGGGATCTCCTTAAGCTCTTTCGTCTCAGCCGGGTACTTGCTCGCAAATGAGATATTTTTACGCGCAGACATTACGTTACTGAAATTTTATAAGCAATTGATTTGATTTTTTGCTTTGACACAAGGTATAACTGTCTGCATCACAAAACGCATTTAAATCCAGTCTTAAACAATTAAATAAAATAAATAAATAAATAATTCTGGACATTTTTCACACAGCATCATCTAGCCCCAAACTAAGCAGAGCTTGTATTATGGGAACTACATGACTGATATACTACTTATATACATATTTTTTTTGTAAATACATACATATTATACATAGAAAACACCCAGACCGGAGACAAATATTTGCAGATACAAACATTTGTCCCGAGGCGGGAATTGAACCCGCAACCTTCTGCGTCTCAGGCGGGACTTCGCCCACTGCGCCACAGAGGTCGTGCAAAATTCCGTGCATTTAAAATATTGTGCACGTATTATCATTATCATTAAGCGTAGTGAAGCTTTGATAAATATTTGTTTACGTTGTGCCACTGCAAAAGCCGCTGACTGTATTGGATCGCTTCGGAGTAGGTTAATTAGCGAAATGGATGTTTGTACAGTATATAATGAACAAAGAAATTTGTTTCATGTACTTACAGGGGTAATCCGCCTAATTTCAATGGATCTCTCAGATATGATACCTAGCTCTTTTAATAGAAGTTTACTTTTCTTAGGCACCTATGTGACACAAAATATTATTATAAGTATCATTATTATTATTATTATTTTGTAATAGTTTATAGTTATTAATAAATAGATAAGATTATAGTGTATTGGTTGTTTGATTTGTATCGTTTTAATTATGTTTGAATAAACATAATTTGAAGTAGAATCCTACTGCTATTATAAACGCGAAAGTTTGTGAGGATGAAAGAAAAAAAGAAGAAAATATTTTTATTTGCCTTAAAAACTACTACACAAATTTTATGCTACCTGCTAAATATTTATATATACATTTTCTTAATTGTGTGCGTAGCAGAGTCTGAGGCAAATATGGCCTCCACTCAGCGTTGTGCTGGATAAACACTATGGGTGTCTACCCAGCGCTGGTTTTCAGTGGAGTCCAATGGCAAGCCAACGTCACGACCGCCGAGGGTGGTACACTTAAAACGAAAAAGATAGAAAAAAAAAAAAAAAAAAAAGAAATACAAAATAAATACATACAAAAATTTCAAAATAGAAAATACAACTTAAACCATAAACATACATTCTCTATCTATCTATCTGTGTAAGTTAAATTAAGCAAAAGGAATAATTTAATCTTAAAAATCATAGTTTTATTTATTAAAAACTAAGGCTGACGCCTCGTCTGCTGGTGGTGAGTGCAGTGGCTCGGCAAGATCATAATTAAATATTGGTCATACTGTCTACCTACTTTAACGGATGGATGTTTGTTCCTCTTTCACGCAAAAACTACTGAACGGATTTCGATGAAACTTAACAGTTATATAGCTTATACATCAGAATAACACATAGGTTACTTTTTATCCGGGTATCGCGCGGACGAAGCCGTGGGCAGAAGCTAGTATAAAAATATTTTACGGTTCCGAGCCCTGTTGAATTAGAGGGCGCTACCCTGACTATCGAATCGGAGGTCGTAGATTCGAACCCGGTCGTGCACCTATGGATTTTACCACAAGAAAAACAGTGCTCATAACTGTGAAAGAAAATATAGTGAGGAACGGCACGTGCCATCGGTTATTGTTCACATAGTTGCAAGAATAAGTTAAGAATTTGCTTGGCATGCTAACTTCGCTACCTACGTATGACTGTCTGATATAAAATACTAGCTTCAGGCCATGGCTTCGCCCGTGTGAGTACCTCTTTAAAGACTTAAAACTAGCTTGGGTGTTAGACTAGGTCGAGGACTAAACATATTATAGAGACCACATATAGAGGACAACCTCTGTGGCGCTGTGGTCGAAGGCCTGCCTGAGACGCAGAAGGTTGCGGGTTCGATTCCCGCCGCGAGATAAATGTTTGTATAACCTACAAATATTTGTCTTTAGTCTGGGTGTTTTCTATATATAATATGTATGTATTTAAAAAAATAGTATATAAGTAGTAAATCAGTCATGTAGTTGCCAAAACACATGCTCTGCTTACTTTGGAGCTAGATGATGCTGTGTGAAAATGTCCAGCATTACTTATTTATTTATATTCCAAATTTCATCAAAATCGGTTCACCCGTTACATAGTTTATTAGCAACAAACATTCATACTCGTATTGAGAATAGCAGAAGATTAGAGGCAGGCACCACGTTTGTAAAAAAAAACCTTAAAAGCAAAATATTTCCCCATTCGGAAGACGCATCGACGTAATAAATAAATGACACCTCTTTATTCAAGTCGGGTAAAATAAATCAGGGTATCCAAGAAATTTGAGGATCTCAGTAAAACATCACGCTTTTATCTCAGGGATTTCCACCCCTACCCCTCGGCCTTAACAAATCATTTTACTTTACCCCCGTAGAAGGTTCCTGGGGAACCGCATCCTTGGTTCATGAGCGGAGAGATTAGCGGGGCGATCACTCACTGACAATTTACATTGACGTACATAGGTTCATTTCTTTGGTGATCGTTATTTTCTTAGTCACAATCATAGTCCTGACCCAACATTAGAATCTCCTGTGGAACTAGTTACATGGTACCACAAGAGTAAGACCCAGAATAAATATATGAAGAACATATATTTTGAGAGGGAATACTCAATAAATTTATTGTTTTCACATGGTAGGTACATAGATGGTATTTATAGGAATAGATCCTAGAGATTGTAAAAATCAAGGTTGATCTTAGTGACAGATCATGTTATATCCTTGATTTATCATACCCAATACTCAATACATTTATTGCTTTCACATGGTAGGTACATAGATGGTATTTATAGGAATAGATCCTAGAGATTGTAAAAATCAAGGTTGATCTTAGTGACAGATCCTGTTATATCCTTGATTTATCATACTCAATACTCAATACATTTATTGCTTAGAGTACATAGATGGTGTTTATAGGTAGGTATCTCACATGAACCTTGTCTAAAGGTATAGCAATAGATAGGTAGGCAGGTAGAAGTTTTGTGTAAACAAAAAACTAGTCGGTACAATAAAATAAAGTCAAGGAAGGCAAAGTATCGATTAGTATAATTTTTCTTACTTAGAGGAAAAAGTCCGACCAAACCCGCTCCGCCCATGAATGTCTCCAGAAACTTACCTTATGTTTTTATAGAGTAGGTACCTACTTGTTTAGATATAATTACTTTTGTTCTATATAAGGCATTGTTTGTGCGTAGGCTTTCTTGGAAAGATTTGAGAGTTTTGTAGCAAATCTCTGAGGAACTTTGTATTTATTTTCCAGCTATTCTTATCCTTTTGTGCCTTTTTTATAGAAAAACTTTAGCGTGAAATCCTTAAAGTTTTAGCGTGAAAAAATACAAGCTGACCTATATTGTACCAAAAAATATTTCTCCTTGTTTGCTTGCGTGGAACATAAATAGAAGATGCCTAGGTGTTTTATTTTTAGTAATACAGCAATTAATCTAAATTTATTAAAATTCGTTCGTAAAATATCCGAGGTAAAAACATCCTAAAAAAAACTTAAAAAAAACACATTCACAACTGTTTTTTCCATGATGTGGACATCCTCTGATACATACTCAATGCGTAGATATTTGAGGATAATACTCTCGTAACTTTTTTATTTTATTACAACGCAAGTGAAACCAGATAAGAAAAATATAGTTAACTCGTAATTTTGATTCAGAAGTTTTTCGTCTTAGAAGATAGACAGTTTAGATAGATTTTTTTTTAGAAGAAAGAAATCAAGTTCAATTTGGATTGGTGACCGATACTGGCATCCAGTATTTAATGTTTCACGGCTAAACCGATCTTTTCACCCTTTCCTGCCGGATGAAAAACTCCACAACATTTTAAACAGAGAAATGCCGGTAACTCGTTTTTTATAATTTTGTAATTTTGATTCATAAGTTTTTTGTCTTAGAAAGATGCGCTAAGTAACGTAACGCCATGTTTAATTTGGATGGGTGACCGATAGTGGTATCCAGAATTTAATGCTACATAGCTAAAACCGATCTTTTCACCCTTTCGTGCCGGGTGAAAAACTCTACAACATTGTAAACAACATTATCCCTTTTAAGTTAAAAAATGGCGTTTGAATACGGCAAGCGGGATCTCGTTCTCGAAAATTCGATTCGGCCAACGTCGTAACTTACAGTCCGCGGTCGACAGGAATGCTCCCCTTTGGACGATTTTCATTCGGAATTTTTAGTGCAAATAGTTTATAAAAGTTTTTTCTAGTGTTTTGTTCATTGCTGTATCACTTTTACTCGAGATGCAAGGAGCCCATGGTATATGCGGTTGGAATAAGACATAGTTTGTTTGCCTATTACTGCTTATTATTATTTACTATTAAGTTAATTTATATATAACCAAAATGATGTACTTATTAAATAAGTAGTTGCAAATAAATTATTTACTGTACGAAACGGCTAAACCCGATTGCCAAGTGGTTTTTGCAATCATTTTGTACCTCGAGGGATGTTATTAAATAGGTTTAATCGATAACCGATTGTGATACCGTTTTTTTAATTGTTTTGTAAGACTTCAACCAAGATTCTTATATTTATTTTAACACAACTATATAGCGCTGTAATACGTGGAGTTACGTTTACGAGTCTATTATGAAACGGACTATTTAATTTTATTGTTAACATAAATATAATGACATCAACAATGCTTCTTAGATAGTTTTTATCCCAATATGTCACAAGGGGGTGTTGCTATAAACGATTAAAATTAAGTCGGTTGTTTAAAATTAAGCAAAAAATAATAATACTCTGTTCATGATCATAGGTATACTTTATCCCATGCCGAATAAGACATCTGCCAGACAGTAACAGACCGTTTCCCCTCCAATATATTCAGTACGGGGGCTGCAATAACTCAGACAGTTTACGTAGCCCCGATGATAATAGCGAGCGGTGATTTTATTAGGCTTATAGGCCTTTTGCCTACTTTCGAATAAATATGGCCCATTGCGCCTCCGTGGGCCTTATTTCGTTTGGTCGGCGATTCCCATTACGACGTTTGGGGCAATATCCGTTGGTTTTCAAATGGTTTTTGGGCAGGTATTTTTGTGTAGTATAGGGAAATAGATTGGCTGCTGCTCCATTTATTTTAAATATTAGTTTGTCTTTTTTTAGTGGCACGGCGGACGAGTAGTCAGCTGTTACGCAAGATGTGCGGGTTCAATTCCCGGACCTGAAGCTGTACCCATTACGCTGGTAAATTTACGCCACGCTTCATTTTAAATGATGTTTTATTAATTTTCGTTTCAGTAGATACTTTCTCTTGATTTGTAGACATGAAAGTCTGCAAGCTGGAACTTCCCACTAACAGATAGGATTCTAAAGTCAATTGATTGCCCACTAATTCTTCGTCTGGGCAATCTGATCTAACTCGGGCCGATATATCCGGGAAGTTCTTCACAAATTTATCTGCAAAGTTGTGTTTGAATAAGGAAGTTGGAGAATGCCAATGGTTTGCCTTCCGAGTTTACGTGATTGGTTTTTGGTTCTGGTGTTTTTTAAGGTTCCGTACCTCACAGGAAAAAACGGAACCCTTATGTGATCACTTTGTAATTCTGTCCATCAGTCCGTCCGTCTGTCTGTCTGTTAGTCTGTCAAACCCCTTTTTCTCAGGAATGAAGGTAACAAGTTGAAATTAATATTGTAAACCTATGGTCTTTTGGAACTCTAAAAAAATCAAGAAATTTTATGAGCGAACATTTTGATAACTAAAAAGTTAAGTTTGTCTTTCAACGCGCCTTATCTTTTCGCTAGAGCAGTGTTTGGTGCTTTCATAGTTCATGAACTTGAGTAAAGCTAATTTTGGTGAACATACAAGCTTGTACGACAGCCTCGGTGAGCAGTCAAACTCGCACTTGTCCGGTTTTTTTAGTATTGAGTTAGCTTTTCTTCTTTAGGAGTCATTTGACAATCTACGGTGAAGAAAACGGCATGCCCTAGAACGAAAAATTCGAAGGCAACTGTCATCTGTTAGTATTCGAACAAGCGGTGATAGGCTTGTAACCTGTCACGTGGAATGCTAACTTCTAGTAAAATGTGTCAAAAGTCATGTTTGGACGTACCTCTGACTACCTCCGACTTGGTATTCTCCTCGGAGTATGTATCCGAGGATGTCAATCATGGGGAATACAGTTGTAAGCGTTTTTGTTTGTTTAAAGTTTTTTTACTTCCTCAAGCGACCACGTCAGCGATTAGTGTTTTTTTCTCACAATAATATAACCCCCATTTCACCTCACCTCCCCATTTAGGGGGAATCAAGAAAAGGCAATTTAAACATCCAATACCTAACACGTCAGTGGATATATTAGTCAAATGTCAATAAAAAGGATCGTGACCTTTTTCATCCCCCTCCCTAATGCTGCCCGTCCACTAAAGCGGAACGGGTTTTACTCGACAAATTCAATGGATCAAAGTGGGATACGAATTTATATGCAAGTCTTATTTTTTAATGTTATTATATGCAGCGATGGGATTGCCACCCTTCACGTGGAACGTCTTAATGTATGCAATAAGTGGGATTTTTTTTAAATATTATGTTTTGAAATATGTCGTTTTTATATCTTGATAAAACGTTATGAAACGTTTCAGTATTCAGTATAAGTGTCGTTTAGAATTTTTTTATTGCAATTTTTTAAATTTTTTATTAAGTTATTTATTCATTGTATATTGTTATAAACATGTCGCATAACATATTCATAAAACCTAAGTCGCTACATCTTTTATGTACGAATTCACATATAACATACACTTATTGTACACATTTATACCTAATTAATGAGATCAATATTTATAATAACTAAATTAACATGAAAAACAATTAATAATAGCAATCGCATTTATAGAGCAAATAACCTAAACAGAGAACCGTAACCGTAGCTTATGGACGCTTGTTATATCAAAATAATCACACGAGCATTGCCAATCCTTTACAAAACTTTGAAACACTCTTTTTGGAGAACCTCAAACTGTAGTAAATTCGTACTGTGACTTGGTACTTCGTACTCGTGCTGCAGTTGTGTCGAGAGTTAACTGTTGATTATAACGTCTTCAGATTTGCCTTCTGTCCCGTTACGCTTCGGTCGACAGACAGCTTTACTTTAAGGTAGCCACCCCAATGAAATATTCGCGGCGCGTTGCAAAGCAGGTATTTCAGCTTTTATTGATAGGCTGAATAGAATTTAAAACTGTTATCTCGGTTATAAATTAGGAATGGTTTTTGGAGTCGGGAGTTTTGGGCCGTATTTCTTGTTTACTGCCCGTGGTCGTTTCATTCCGATGATGTGTACCTAACGGGCTCTTTTTTGCACCTACCTATTGTTAGAAAGAGTACTTAAGTTGTCAAATAAAAGGTTTTTTCATGTTATTTTGAGGATCATCAAAAAATAACCAAGCAGAGTTTGTTGTCTGATTCTTCTATGCTTTGCGCGCGAGAAATAGGCGTAAATTCACATTCAAATTTTAAATTCACGTAGTTTTAAAGTTGACGTTTCTATATGATCCTTGTGATTTTAATGAATAAAAACCTATTGACTTTGACTTTGGTCATTGCAGATGCGTTGCAGAACCAAGCAGAGTTTGTTGCCTGATTCGTCTAGGCTTGGTCGCGCGCGAGGAACCGGAGTAAATTCACTTTAACATTTTAAATTCACGTATAGTTTTTAAGATGACGTTTCTATATGATCCTTGTGATTTCAATGAATAAAAACCTATTTACTTTAACTTTGACGTTGTCTGCTTTGAAAGACTCTGTTTTCACAAATTTTTTTCAACGGGTCAAGATGTAATTCATCGAAAACGACTCAGCTTTTAGCGTTATATCCGCCCTTTTTTTTAATGCTGGACATTTTCACACACCATCATCCAGCCCCAAACTAAGCAGAGCTTGTATTATGGGAACTACATGACTGATATACTACTTATATATTTTCTTTTGTAAATACATACATATTATACATAGAAAAAACCCAGACAAACATTTGTTCCGCGGTGGGAACCGAACCCGCATCCTTCTGCGTTTCATGCGAGCCTTCGCCCATTGTCATTGTACCTTTCATGTTTATGAATTCGTATGTTTTCGTATTTTGCTTTGGTGTGCAGTTTATCTATCTATCTGTCTCAGAAGGCAGGTCATTTCACAGTGTACATGTACAGGGAAGATAGGATCTCGTAAAGCGGGTAGAACGAGAGTGCCACGTATCGATCATATGTGGATGAGCCTGTTTCGGTTTTGCGAGGTGCGATGGTGAAAACTTCGATGGAGGAATAAGTTGGAATAGTTCCTCAGAGCACCATTGTAGAGAGGATAGTATACGCTGAGTGCACCAATCTCTTAAGGATCCGGCGTACAGCGCTCATAACTTAAATTCGAAGCGCGTAGAAAAATATAGCTATCTCTTTTTGACTGATGCAGACCCGCCCGTGCTTGCGCGATAGCAATATTAGCCGTTCAGAATTTGTTATAAATTTGATAGTGTTCCGTAATACCAAAAAAGATGAATAAAAACTTGTTGTATTTTCACATTTTGTTGTTAATCTGTAACTAGACAATATAATTTATGTACCTAACCAAACGATACGTAAGGTGTTGTTGTTTTTAATACGAAACAAATAAGAAGAAAACATGACATGTTTTCTTGTATGACGTAAAAATATCCAAAATGCGATTCGTTTACATTTCATTTTAGAAAAGTATTTTGAAAAAATATATAGCAAGGTACGTAGATAAATACTATTCGAATGCAAATATTAACATAATATGGTGGAAATAAGCTCTAATTACAAATGACTATGGTATTACGTTTGTATGGACAATTCATCCAACGCAGGCTTCTTAAGATACGGTATGGTAGCGATGTTTTTACGCTATTTATGACATGTTGTACTAGCATGAGCCAATATGAGACACTGGAGGTTGCGGGTTCGATTCCCGCCACGAGACAAATGTTTGTATGGTCTGCAAATATTTGTCTCAAGTCTGGGTGTTTTCTATGTATAATATGTATTTACAAAGAAAAAGTTTATAAGTAGTATATCAGTCATGTAGTGCTCATAACACAAGCTCTGCTTACTTTGGGGCTAGATGATGCTGTGTGAAAATGTCCAGCTTTATTTATTTATTTAATATTATTTTAAAACCTTCATGTTATCAATATGTACGAGGCGATTGCAAAGTAAAACGCCTGAGGCATGTCCAGACATACTAAGTTAGGGTCTCAAAGTTACCTCATAACTACGAAAGTTATCATTGGAAATCGATGGAACTAATTTAAGTAGGTAGTTCCTTTCTAATGATATTGGTTAAGCTTTGTTTCATACTTCTAGAACTGAAGAGTAAAAAGTTTAGTGAGGGGGCACACAAATACCACGCACAATTTGCGTCGGGGGCTAAAAAAATACTTAATTCTACCTAGTCGTTTAGAACTAAAAAGCTCCTTTCGGGCAATCAAAGTCACCCATCGAACGAACGACGAACTCAAACGAACTTAACCATGACCACAAACTCAGATATTTGCCGCAACCACGAAGTTTCTGCCAAATTTTCATCATGATAAAACCACACCACAATAAATAGGAGAGATAGGCCAACGATACATCTTTGTGAAGGAATGAAAACAAGGGAATGTTATTAATGGTACTAGAAATATATGATCATAGTGCTGGGAAAACAGCTGAGTTAAAGATTGCTATAGACAACACGGTTGGTTGGTTGGTAGGTCCTACATTTGCTCTGGGGAATATCTTCCATCGAGCTGATCCATCTGATCCACTTGCTCGGGGTCCTAGGACCAACATATCTGATGTTTGTCGGAGGTATTATATATATGTTCAGATTGCGTTAAAACTTCGCTTGGGCGATTTAAACACATTTTCACACAGCATCATCTAGAGCCAAACTAAGTGCTTGTATTATAGGTACTACATGACTTATATAGGTACGACTTTATACTTTTTTTTGTCAATACATATATATTAAACACCTAGACCCAAAACAAATATTTGCAGAGCATACAAACATTTGTTTCGCGGTGGGATTCGGACCCGTAACCTTCGCAATACATTCACGAGTACTTTGACAACTAATTCCTTTTAGGCCGAGCCTTAAGAGATGAATCTCTACTAGTTCTCATACAGCCATCGGTCAGACTCATTTTACAAAAAAATTAACAATTTGACGACCTCAATGGTGCGGTGGGCGACAAGCTGGTTCGATTCCCGAACCAGCACCTCATGCTTGGCAGCTGACAAACAAATTGCATGTTCTGCAGATATTTGTAGCAGGTCTTAGTGTTACCACGGTACGTACTCATAGTTTCTGATACCCACGATACAGGGAATCCTAGCACAACATGCCCCTTACGCATAAAGTCTTTGCCTATCTTATTGCAGATGGATATTAATAAACCGGCTATCATCTTTATAGACTGTGACATAGGGTAGCTCCCTTGAGACAAAACTGCTGCGTTTGCTACTTATGTTCCATTGTGGAAGATACTGCCCAAATTAATTGGAATTTTAACTAATATCGATGGGTTTGACCCACTTTGAACGACTTTTGAAAATGCGGCCTACAAAATTCAAAAACAAGTAAATACAAAATAAATCCGTATTATGGTCACATGCAGACATGTGAAGAAATAAGTATGTAGTCATAGGCACGTGCAAATAGTATATTTGGACAAAGCCCATGTTTTGCATTCGATGTGACATTTTGCAAGCCAATGTCGTTTTAGTGCATCTAGGAGAACAAACGGGTCTAAGTTTCAGAGGTAAGTCCACTGACCACTCGCTTCATAGCTATTCTATTTTTTACTGTTGCCAGTATTCCAAAGATGTATAGATTTGACGTAAAGCCAAGATAATACGGACAGCAGGGCACCGTTGAATTATTCTCATACAATGAAATATACGTTCAAGTGTCCTTTTGAATGCACTCGGCGTTAATGCTGTGGCTTGCGAGCACTTCATTTTTGCCTTTTGCACATCCTTTACTGTAATTGAAAGAAATATAAAGCGCAGCGGCATTTCACCGTCCAACCCTTGCGTCATGCCGGACGTCGAATTCCATGAAACAGCACGGTTTCACTTGTCGTGGATATATGGTCTGATCTCAACGCTAGCGCAATGTAATGTGGCCTATTTGCGAAGGTTATGTCAATTCACACTTTTGAACAAAAACAACAACGAAAACAGGATAACAAATGGATATTTATAAGCCCTCAGGTCTTCAAAGACTTCAAAGAAGCTTACGGCCGATTGTCAATTAGTCGAAACGATATTACATTGTTTGGTTTTACTTCGTTACTTCACAACCTATGCACAGCAGCCTGTCAATAATCACATGGTATAGGACTTGTATTTTTCCATAAAGAGCAAACATAATAGGCTCATTACAAGAAACACCATTTAAATCTCCCTAATATAATACCAGATTAAGTTAACACAAAGATTTCTCTGCTTAGATAACCGACAAGCCTTAAGTTCCTTTACAAAGGCGAATCCTGATCTTAAAGGGTTAAAGTAATGAGGTTTAGGGGTTGATAAAATTGTTTTGGCCGCAGGATTGAGAATTCAATTTATGGGGAGATTTAGGGCGTAAGTCAAACATTTTGTAAGTTAAGGAATATTAAGTCCATGGGAGTTAAGTACGAGAAAATCCCAAATAATTTTATAAACAGTAGGCAAACAGAAAATTTATTGCATTAATGCTGAAAACATACGGTCATAGGTCATTTCTTATACGGTTATGTGTAGGTTCGAATCTAGTTGAGCACAAATATATTTTGCTTTCCGATTGTGTAAATTATGCGCAATGCAATGTGCACTCGAATGGTAAAAGAACTAAACCTCGTAAATAAAACAGTATGTCCCGAAAATTCTAAAACATGTGACGTGTAAGAAAGGCGTCTGAACCCTTCCACTACACTGAATCTATTGGTCACTAGTTCCTTTTCAAGCCATCGCACCTTAACTTAGTCACTGGCCTAACATGCCCAAGACCTGGTTAGACAACGAATGAACAAAAAATGTATTTCTCTCTGTCGAATAAAACCCCACAGGAGTTTCTTTGAGACGTAGTAAGAATTTCAGTGATACGTTCTATCACATATACACATAATTTCTCCTAGGAGACATAAAACGCTAAAGTTTTAAAAGCGAGTAAAAGGTTTCAGGAATATACTGAACATAAGACTTTTGATAGTTTTTAGCATAATTCAAGAGTTCAGAGGTCAAAGTGAAAAAAATTTAGAGAGCATTATCTGATACCTACAAAGATACGAAGTTTTTTTACAGCTCTTTAATCTCAAAAATTGGAAAAATTTAGTGGCAAGTTTTTTTTAAAAGCCATGACTCAGCTCAATAATTTATTTAGTTCCAAAATAAGGATGTAGGGTCGTCTTTCAGAACCTATAATAATATGGTTCAATATCATTTTCAAACCTAATCGTATCGTCATATATTTCAGTGATTTATAACAATATAATCTATCTAAGAATCATCCTTGATGAATGAAACCGTTTGCAAAAAAGACCTGATGATCTTCAAACATCTCAGCCACACTTGCAGTTCAAAGTTTGAAATCGCTCAGTGGCCTTCTCTGCTTCTCGCTCCTCTTGTGAGCTAGCTCTCAGTAATTCCTCATACCCTTACTGAGAATATCATACATAACTACACTTCACGTATTGTATGTTATTAGATTTTTTTATATCTCTGAGAATATGTAAAACCTTTTCAACAAAGCTTAGGTACAGCGCACAAAATGAGAAAAATCTGAAGATTACCCAATAGTTCGTAATATTACCCATATCTACAATTTGAAGGAGTGTTATGTAAAGCAGTACTTCTACAGGCTGATGATGATAATAGTATAGGTGCTTAAAACAGCTGGTACCAGGTTTGTATCACATAATACAGTGTTTCAGTTCTACTTTCGGGTATATAGAATTTTAACTGAAGGCATCTGAAATCTGATTACGAAAAAGTGGTTATCATTTTCGAGTAATGCATAAGCAGTAGTATTATTCTTTCTGTAAACAAATTATAATATTTTTGAACCCTTTCATTTTTCGGAAACTGCCATTTGTAGAAAAACTCCTATGCCCGTAATTTCCCTACCCTTTATGGGACATGCTAACTCGATCCAGGATCATAAATATAGATTTATCGCAAATTATTTCTAAGAATATAAAGGGGGACGAGAAAAACAGAGTAATTCAATACGTGAACACAATACTAAGACTGATTTTAATGCGATTCGAAGTGACGTCTTCCATTAACCTATATGCGGGGAAAATACTTTATCACGGAGATAGCTGGGTTTATGATAATGCGTTGAAACGGTGATAGAAAACGAGAAGTATCTTCTAACACGTTTTCCAAAACGGATTTCAAACCGAACTGAAGCTACACTCGCTGATTTAGTGTGTTTAGTGAGCTGGATCTCATTAATTATATGAGCTAAACCTCTTATTCATAATCACTCAGTAACTTAAGCAGGTATAACTCTAACCTTGTCCTTTTCTTACACTCAATAAAGGATAGAGGCGGACAATCATTATCAAAGTTGCTAAAGTTATGGAGTGATTATGAATAAAGGAGTAAGATTTTATAATTTGACACATGAAAAAATACTCTAGATTTTTAAGATGTCTCAAGTAAAATCACAATTAAATAAAAAAACATAAAAAACATAACATAAAAAAAAAACATACAGCATACACATTTACGACTGCAAGCCCCATTATAGATATCCTCTAATACATACTGAGTGTATACTGTAGATTTTTGAAAATACCAAGTAGGGGATAGTTAGAGGCACGTCTAAATGTTACTGTTGGCACATGCCCGCTTAGTTAGTACTTATAAAACTCATTTAAAAACAAACTGGTTTTTGTACCAACTTTTAGTTTGATTTCGAAACCCCTAAAGTATAATCATCATGAGCAGCCTATATCTATATATAGGCTGATGACCATAAGCCTACTTTAAAGAGTGCCAAGACGAACGATCTTGGGGCTTCACCATCCACCGAATTCACGCGGCCCTCACAACGTCATGTATCCATCGCGCGGGGGACCTTCTTGAACCGTTCGGTTCGACTTCATTCGGGTGCTTTTCCAGCGGTTGTTGGTTCTGCGAGCTATATGGCCTGTCCCAGTGCATATTTCATTCACTTCTATCCATGTTTCAACCTGATTTCACTCGAATAATAAATTTTATAATCGAATCGCTGTTTTAAATTTACGCTGTGTTGAAATGTTTAAATTTATCAGCTAACTATAATTATCTGGCACACTAACAGATGCGAGCCGAGTACCGCTGGATCAGCTAACTATAATTCTCTGGCACACTAACAGATGCGAGCCGAGTACCGCTGGATCAGCTAACTATAATTCTCTGGCACACTAACAGATGCGAGCCGAGTACCGCTGGATCAGCTAACTATAATTCTCTGGCACACTAACAGATGCGAGCCGAGTACTGCTGGATCAGCTAACTATAATTCTCTGGCACACTAACAGATGCGAGCTTAGTACTGCTGGATCAGCTAACTATAATTATCTGGCACACTAACAGATGAGAGCCGAGTACCGCTGGATCAGCTAACTATAATTCTCTGGCACACTAACAGATGCGAGCCGAGTACCGCTGGATCAGCTAACTATAATTCTCTGGCACACTAACAGATGCGAGCCGAGTACTGCTGGATCAGCTAACTATAATTCTCTGGCACACTAACAGATGCGAGCCGAGTACCGCTGGATCAGCTAACTATAATTCTCTGGCACACTAACAGATGCGAGCCGAGTACTGCTGGATCAGCTAACTATAATTCTCTGGCACACTAACAGATGCGAGCCGAGTACTGCTGGATCAGCTAACTATAATTCTCTGGCACACTAACAGGTGCGAGCCGAGTACCGCTGGATCAGCTAACTATAATTCTCTGGCACACTAACAGATGCGAGCCGAGTACCGCTGGATCAGCTAACTATAATTCTCTGGCACACTAACAGATGCGAGCCGAGTACCGCTGGATCAGCTAACTATAATTCAAGGTTCACATCAAACCACAGCCTTTGCCAAATTTGTTTCAGAAAAACTCGTTATCTTGTGGCAGTAGGAAAAACATAATGAAAATACCAAAAAATCTTGTTGTTAACGTAATACGTTTTTACTTTCTTCGATAAAAAATGGCAAAGTTACCTCTAAACTACACCTCTGAGATCACGCAATAGATATTGATACATATAAAACTTTGAAGATGGCGGTATGAACTGGAAGCCTATGAGAGGGACTGGTCCACGGTGGCTAGAAACCAAAAAAAACTGGCGGAAATGCGGGGAAGCCTTTGCCTTTGGCCCGCCTGAGGCTCAGAAGGTTGCGGGTTTAATTCCCGCTACGGGACAAATGTTTGTATCTGCAAATATTTGTCTCAGGTCTGGGTGTTTTCTATGTATATTATGTATGTATTTACAAAAAAATGTACTTACGTAGTATATCAGTCATGTAGTTCCCGTAATACAAGCTCTGCTTAGTTTGGGGCTAGATGATACTGTGTGAAAATGTCCAGCATTATTTATTTATTTATTATTATTTAATTATGGGATAACATGGGCTCATAATTATAATATTGATATTGAGAAGACTTTAATAAAGAACATTGTAGCCTTGTTTTTTTTCAAAAAGTAATCACTTGAGACAGAAAGACTAAAATGCGTTTCTTTTTGCGAATTAGCGGATTGTCGTAAGCGCATATGCATTAAAATAAAATAAAATTGTTTATTACCAAAGATAAAGAATATAGATTAATAATGCATACTATTCAGATAGGATAGGTACCATAGATACTAACTGAAATTTCTAATGAGACCCCAAACTAAGCGTGATCTTGGGTATCAAGAGAATACTTGTAAAGATGACACTGGTAATCTGTATTATGCTGATATAAGCTTTAATTCAATTAGTTCACGTTCGTTACTTGCATGGCTAATTTTTGATGTGCTAATTCGGCACCTGTCCGAGCCTTAAACCTACTTCGTAGACGCATCCAGCCTATGTGTCAAAGCCTTTAAAACTAAAGGCGGTAAAGTATTTTAAGCAAGAAAACAAGATTTTCAATCTAAGTTAGATGACGGTTTGATCTTGAAGCTGGGAGTTGTAATTGTCTTTGCTTGCTTATCTTGCTAAACTAAAACTTAATGTTACTTCTAAGTAATTAAAGAGTTACTTTGTTAGATTTAATCATAATATTGTTACACGTTTTCGAAGAATACATGACAGTTACTGTATGGAATAACTGTTTTAATTAATGTATTTTATGGCCATATTTCATATTTCACAAGAACCACGTGACTTCCACTTCTTTAATGAAAAATGAGTAAATGAAAATATAATCATTGGCCTCGATTCTGTAGTACACTAACTAAACTTAATTTAAACTGTCGCTCTCTTTTACTGATAGTGCAAGCAAGAAAGAGATAGCTACAAATTTAGTGATGTCAAATTAGTCAGATTTAAGTTTTCCATACCAATTTGGTCGTAATTTTCAAAACATGCTGACTATAAACACGAAGAAAAGCGGCACGTAAAATGATTTGATAGGAGTAAGTTCTTGCCATCTCTTTCTTGCGTACACTATCAGTAAAAGAGAGCGACAGTTTAGTTAGTGTACTATGAAACGAGGCCATTATTGTATAGTTTTTTTTGTGGTGGTAAAACTTTAAGTACCTTTGGTGCCATATGGGTTAAAACCTTTCCAGCGGTTACCAATATAATTTTGAAACTGAAAATAACATAAAATCAAAATATTAACATATGGTCAAAGAAATTAACCGAGCCAGGGTCTATTGTCCTTTTTAAAGTCGAATAACAAATTCACCCTTCCCGTCCCCAATAATTAAAATAAAACCATTCAGCAGCAATTAAAAATGAAAGCCACATACTGTGCAATTATAAGAATGGTGCCAAATGTCGTGATTAAGAGGGTACAGAACCCTAATAGGTCCTCTAGGGTTCCGCCCTCCGGGAGTCCTAGAGGATACAAAATAATGGGTTTATGCTTAAAAATTAACGCCAGGAAATTAAAACGTGATGGCCATTTTGCTTACGATGATTTTTTAACTCGCGACGAAAGGAACACCTATATGCGTTTGAGGGAAGAGGTTGTTTGTTTCTGTAATGACGGTTTAACGGCTTAACCGATCGTAATGCGGTTTTTCGTTTTACAAGTTTAACAATGAGCTCAGCGCTATGTCTAGTCTGTATCGCGAAAGCCCAGATAGAGTTAAAAAAAAATGATATAAACTAATGCAAGGCAAACATTTAAATTACTACTTATGATACAAAAAACACTGAGTAACATCGTTTTTTTTTTAATGTTAGCCGGGTAGAATTAATCCTATTGGAACAGTGAAGGTGTGTGTATTATTTTTACATGACATCAAGAAAGTTTCAACATAGCTTTTAACGTCATACGTCACTAGGGGGCGCTTTTATACGTAACAGAATAAAATAGTCGGGCATTTTAAAATTTGATTTTTATTTAGGTACTTGTGTTTAAGTATATCTGTCGTAACTGTATTTGTTTATTTTTTACTCGTATTTATGATATTTTATGAAAATTACCACAAAGATTTGGGCAAAGACTATTGACAGAATCCTTTGAAAATGTCCGTTTTATATTAATAATTCCTATATAACTAATATATTATATTGTCTTCCTTATCTTTTTACACTGTTTAGCTAAACATCATCGTCTTGTCCCACACGTGGGTAGCACAACATGTTTTCTTCTTCCACTCTTCTCTATTAGCGGTCATCTCCATACTCACTCCTTTCTTACCCATGTCATCTTTTACACAATCCATCCGTTTTTCATTGACCTAAGTACCTCTGCTCTTCTTTCCATCAACATTCATATTTAACACTCTTCTCGTAATGTGACATTCTTTTTTTCATAAAGTGCACATACAGAAGGTTGCGGGTTTGATTCCCGCCGCGGGACAAATGTTTGTATCAGCAGATATCTGGCTCGGGTCTGAGTGTTTTCTATGTATAGTATATGTATGTTTTACAAAAAAAATAATTAGTAGTATATCAGTCATGTAGTTCCCATAACACAAGCTCTGCTTACTTTGGGGCTAGATGATGCTGTGTGAAAAATGTCCAGCATTATTTATTTATTATTTTATTTATACAGCGCTAATCTATTACTCCTCAACTTTTCCATCACTGGCGCTACTTTCAGTCTTCCCCTGATATACAAATTGACTTTCCGCTTTCTGTTACTTTAAGCAGTGCAGCATTTTTATTATGCCTTTGGAATCATGAAAACTAGCGCAAAGGAGACGGTCCATTTAAAATGAGGCATTTCTCGCATACTCCGTACAAATCATGCTATATTTGTAGAGATCTACTGGATCTGTTCTCTGGCGCCCATCCAACCCTCGTAACGAACGCATTGTGACTGCATTTGTTTTTGGAGCAAGTCATAAGACTAACCGATTTCACAAATCAATACGTACAATTTTGTAACGGCTCAACTTTTCCCAGTGAATCTTCATTAAAGTTACAACGTATTTACTACTATGAAATCAAAAGGATTAGAAAATTCACCTGAAAAACTGCGTAAGTCAATTAACGATATATCTGTTTTAAGTCAACGCCTTCAAGAATTAGTTCGCGTAAAAAAATACTATACTTTCCTACCCCCCCTGCACCCATCAAGGGTTAAGAGGCCGACCGCTGCCGAATTAGCACACCAATAAAATGCGAAATTCACAGGTTTGGTATTTTCTCTCTCAAACGATAACTTTTCAAATATGTCAAACAAGATGCTATCTTTCTAGGGTCTGAGTGTTGTCGTACCACAGTTCTCGTATATCCTGATACCTACGACACAGGGAATCTTAGTGTTGAGTCAGGACTATGTATATGTGTTGGGTGTAAAATAAAACGGGAACACACTCCCTAAAAGCTTCTTAAGGCTGATAGTTAAGGCATTGCATCAGTCAGTGTGTCATCTTCTTTATTTCTTCGGAACAGAGACAAAAAACACGGCTTATTTTGCTTGGGAAATATTTGCATATTGAGGTTTAATCATTTCGAAAATAATGATCCATGAAGACTATCTTGTGTAAGGATTCATTTCAAACAGCTTGCACATATTCAGATTACTAATTTCTTGAGCTTATTTTCAAAACGAATAGGTGAGCTTATAGAACTTACAACTTCTTTATTAAGACACTAGTTTCTGCTCGCGGCTTCGCCCGCGTGGTATGTTAATAAAAGTAGCGCATGACCGTCTCCAGGCTTCAAACTATGTCCGCCAACTTTTGAGTGAATCGAACCAAAGATTACAATTTTCCATACAAAGTTTAGAACTCAAATGCACAAACCCAAAGGGTAGTTTTGAAAAAATAAAAAATACGTGTTTCATTATTTATTTCAAAGTTTATTTGTACCGAGTTTTGAGTGAATCAAACCAAGGAATAAAAATTTCCATAGAAACTTTACCACCCTGTTTAACCCCCTTAGGGGTTGATTTTCGAAAATAAGATTAGCCTATGTGTTATTCCAGGATCTAAACTATCTACATTCCAAATTTCATCAAAACCAGTTTAGTAGTTACGGAGATACGTGGTAAAAAACATTCACACACACACACACACAGACTTTCATATTTATTATATTGGTAGAATTTTTCAAAGGTTTTCTTTAAGTTTTGCAATTTTTCATATCCTGCAATAACCGTTAAGATTGTAGGTATAAGTGTTAAACTGTGGCCGCACTGAAGGCTTCTAGGCGATAAATAGCCAGGCGGTGTGCTACAATCCAAACTGCAGGCGACTAGACAGTTCAGCTTGACATATTTCAATTCAAAAGATACCTTTTCTCATTCACAATCATAAGTGAAATTACTCCGATTTTTGTACAGCTTTGATAAATATTCTTGGTAGCGCACAGCAAGCCTTGTAGGCAATATGCTACGATATACTATAGCCGCATAGCAGTCTCTAAACGTGATGCTTGAGGACTCACGATGCAAATCGATAGGTACTAAGTTAAGCGTCTTCTAAGAGAAAAATGAGAAAACTGACTGCACATTTGGTCGCTTCGCTACATGGGCTCCAGCCCAAGGCTTAAGCACGGAATGCGCCAAATTTAATTTAAATGTTACCTTCCTGAAGATGAAGGCATGAGACTCAACGCTACCCGCTTGCAGTCCGACCGAGGCTGGACACAATCTCGCGCAATTCATCACTCGCCTCATGCCCTGCCTTATACCGCAGCTAACTGCAAGTAATTTATATAATGCGGTCTTGTGCGTCCGCGGCAGCCTTCCGGACGATATATAATTGGGCAATCAAATGAAATAGATGTCTCCTTTCATATTTTTATCAAGAAATGTTGGTGTATTCGTTTCTGTGAACAGGAATCCGAACAGACGCTTCTGAGGAATACTAATGCTTGTCTACGAAAAAGTTGTAGAGGTCCGTAGTTGCCTATAATCTTATATTTCTTCCTGTTTTACACAACTAATGACTTAATATTAGTAATTTTCAATGGAATTTGGACAAAATTATCCTTTTTACTTTACCAAGTACATTTTATAAGTTGGTCGACTATTACTCGTTAACTTGTAAAGCCTACATAGCTATCATAGTTTTCCTTATATCTTCGTTATATTATATATATACTGTGCATTTTTTCACATATCCAAAAATAACCTTTTAGCTGGCAGGGTATGTTAAAGTATGTCCTTTGTATGTATGTACAAAAAAATGCATATGAGTAGTATATCAGTCATGTAGTTCCCATAACACAAGCTCTACTTACTTTGGGGCTTAATGATTATGTGTGAAAAATGACCAGCATTACTTATTTAGTTAAAAAAAACAGGCAGTATACGAAATCTAGACTGTATACAAAGACGTTCTTATTAATTTATGTTGACGGTTTCAAGCATGGCCTTCCAAACATTATTCTAAAGGCAATTTTAAGTTGGCACAAAAACGAATCGCCCTAACGCAGGGGGAGCATATAACCGATTTTATCTGGCTTCCTGTATTGCTATAGAAAATAAACGGGAATATTCTGAACTTGGTTTGGTTTGTATTATTCTTTACCACTTCATACCTCCCGTGCTTGCTTTGAATTTACTGCGTTCACTTAATTATAGGTATGTCCAATCGTCCATTATAATCATTACGTCTCATTTGTAATATAATGTGTATTGGTCCTATAATATAGCTCATATATTCATAAACTATGAACGATGGCTTTTTCGTTTTGTTTAAAGTGTATTTGGATTTTATAAATATAACCAAAAATTCAAACGTAAACTTGAATAAAACGACATAACCATTGAATTAGAAAAGCGGCATCTCTCGTCAATTGTAAGATTTAACTTCAGTCAATAACCGAGCTTGGATAACTACAAAGTTTCTCCGGTAGGTGGAGCCTCAGCGCTTCGAGCCGTAACATCCCAAGAATTTCGGCCAGGCTGTTAATGATCATGTTTTGGTATAGCTCTCGCGTACAAAGCGCGAGATTGCCGGTTCGAGTCCCGCCTAGGTTGCATTTTCAGGATATTATACAAAACTATAGACATTTTAACGGATTCTATATATATTATAAATGACATTATACGGGTGTATATTTCTAAAATTTTGCAACTTACAGCACTATATTCTCAATTATAGCTTCGTAATACAGTTAATTAGCTACATATCTAGATAACTCATATACTTATTTTATTCGGTTACCGCGATGCGATGGCGTACGCAGAAAGCTAAACTTAGACCACCATGTACAAAAATGTCGAAATAAGATATAAATGACTGCTATATTCTTTGATATGGGAAAGCCGCTTCATTGATCCTACTACTATTATAAACACGAAAGTTTGTGAGGATGGATGTTTGTTAGTCTTTCACGCAAAAACTACTGAACGGATTTTGATGAAACTTTACAGTAATATAGCGGGTACCACGCGAGCGAAGCCGTGGGCAGAAGCTAGTATGATATAAAGCTATCACAAAAAAATGTGTTCTGACTAATTTAGTCTTTCGTTCAATGGAATATTTTCTTTCCAAAAACCGATACCTATTCTTTCATAAGGAATACAAGTGGTTTTATAAAAAAAAAAAAACTATTGTTAACAAAAAACTTCACAATAAAACTCGTGAATGTTTAACCCCAGAACGAAACCAATTTTTAATCTCGCCTAAAACAAAAGTTCAGTAAATATAAAAAAAAAAATTGCGTGTATGTTCGGCGCTCGTTTTGAACGCGAAGCAATTCGTACCTTTGACATTTTGTCAATATGCTTGTGGACGGCTGATAGAAATAAGTCAGTAAGAGGAGTTTGATTTCCAAACTCATTTATTTCTTGTTCTGTAGAAAATCTTCAACTTTTAAAAGCCTTATTAAAAGTTCCTACTGAGAGTATGTACCCGCTTATATTGCTTTTAGATTGGTGTGTGTTGATTTTGAAGTAATGTTATACGTGACTTTAAAAAAAACACAGGTCAAAAATTCTATCTGTTAGTTAGTTTTGACAGTTACCTTATTTTTCTATAATGATTATTTTGGGTGCAATATTTTTCGAGACAACTAATTCGCCGTCAAATCACTTCTGATTGAGGTTCTGATTTAGTTATTTATTTTTAGCGCATTGGTAAGTAAGTACATAATGAGTGTTTAATATACGTACATAATGAAATTATAATTCTAAGTTTTACGGGTCTTTATCGCGTTTATTTTTTAATTATTTTCCCGTGATTTCGACTAATAATTATGCTATCTAATCGCGAAAGTTTGAAATATACTATGACGAAATCAGTCTATATTTACTATATAGAATTTCACATTTCAGCTTTCAAAAATGCCAAACAAGTTGAGTAGTGTCGAGTTTATTTCATACACACTTTTAGTAAGACAAGATAAACGACGCCAATCCTTATTGCCTACAACAAACACAAAAAAACACTTTTTCTCCAACCTACCAATTTATCAAGTCATATCCCTGCAAACAAAAATCCGTACACAAAAATATAGAAAACGTGACTTGCACGGTTTTACCTGACGCCGCCTAATTTCATTGGTCGATGTGTTTGCGCGGGATATTTGCCGACTTGCTATTGTGTGTGTAGTCACAGAGAAATAATACTGCCACGCGCAGAAGTCTACTAAAACGGAAATGTGTTAAGAGCGCACATGCGCTGACTGCTGTGTCACTGACAGAAGCATTTTCATGTGCTATGAAAAATACACTATGAGTAAACATATAATATGAGCAGCACTGAGACAGAACCCAGTTTGGCAATAATAATAATAATTATTATTATTATTTTTTCATTTTTTGCTCTCGTTCACATAGGTATATGGTTTGTATATGTCTTAAGTAATACATTAAATAGGCAGGTAGGTGCAGGAGCCCTGTAAGGGCTGAAACATGAGTTCGATCACGCATATGCATGTAAAAATATACTACAAAATTCTCTCAATACAAATTTGTCCTTGTGTTTTTGTGAAAATCTTAAAGTTCTTGTTAAGTATCTTGTTGTGTCTATTAAGTGTCTATTTTATTTAATTTGTACATGTCATTTAGTGTTTCTTTTTTGTGTTAAGTAAACCACTTAAGATGCATACAGTATAAAGAATACACATTTCAACAGAGCGTAAGGCGTAGTGGCAGTGGCAATAGAGTAACTAACACATTTGGAAAAAAAAATACATATTAGAGCTTCAAAAATCTGCTTGGTTTACAGAAGGGCTTTGGAGACCCAACGAAAAGTATATGCAATACTATATTGTATTGCATATACTTTTCGTTGGGTCGTTTTTTTTTTTCTTTTTTTTTATTTCTAATTCAATAGTTAAAACCAAAACACTGTGCAAGTGTAATGTATCCAAGTATCAAACATTTAATGACTTGTATACAGTATATATATTATACCTAATACGGGGATCTAAATTGGCGATGGCGGCAACTTAAATCAATTTTATTGTATATTCAAATTTAAAATTTGACAGCTTTTATCAATTTCTCTCCTATATTATAATTTAAGAGGTACGAAAGTGCTTGCATATACCGAACCTAAACACATAGCAATAAAGTTTAGTTTACACCGCGAGATTATCGAAGTGCGTGTCACTTCTGTCGCTTGGCTTGTATTTGTCGAGAGGCTATTGTGTATATATATTGTTCAGTTGCTTGATTGCAATGTCGAATAGTATTGTTTTGTTTAAAATGCTATTGAATAGAAAATAATATTGTTTAGCAATAAAATCAATTTTTGAAGGTGAATGATGAATGAACAGAAGTCAGTGTTCAAGTTAATAAAAACAAAACCATGTACATAAGTGATTAAAGGCATATCTACGAGAGCTACTTATAACGTAACTAGACAGCTACTTATTTTAAGGGGATGAAGCCAAAAATAAGCTATACTTGAAAAATATATTGTAGATTCGTTTTTGTTTATGGCAGTAGGAAAAGTCCTACTAATATTATAAACGTGAAAGTTTGTGAGGATGGATGTTTGTTACTCACTGAACGGATTTTGATGAAACTTTACAGTAATATAGTTTATACATCAGAATAACACAAAGGCTACTTTTTATCCGGGTACCACGCGGGCGAAGCCGTGGGCAGAAGCTAGTATGTGAAATTTAGAAGACTTACTTATTATATCTACTTGAAAACGAAATTTGCTGTTTTATTTTTTCAAAAAGTACGCGTTGAAGAGTTGTTTTTTTATCAATTAAACACCCGAATTTTCAGGTGAGGTCTTAATCTCATCTGATAGGACTATAAGATTCACTCTCACCTTAAAGAGACCCAGATTATATTTTAGAGGAAAGACAAAAGATGGAAGCGTGTTCCATTCCTTCGCCGTTTTTATTATGTTGTAGGGTATGCCTAAAGAAAGTGCACACGGGAAATTAAAACTGAAATTTGGAAGGTATGTTGTAGTTTGAAGAAAGGATATTCCGAAATTTAACCGTTAGATACAGCTGAATAATAAGTTTTTATGGGTAAAACTTGACTCATCAAGTTAAAAGTTAGTCCATAAAAATACATACATATTTCGGAGGGGTATAGTCAAATAACACGGATTTCTCCACTCATTCACTCATTCACTCTCCATAACAATAATTCACAAAAACCATAAATACAATTAAAATGAGGCCGGGACGCTCTAAAAATTAAACAATACCCCCGAACGTTTGCCAAAAGGTTGCACTATTTTACTTGATGTATATCTGTGGATCTTGGCACGATGCTGGACCAATGACGTGTGATTAGTCTTGCAAGCTTATGCTGAAATTTACAGAAAAAAAATCATAGCATTGAAACGTCAGCATGAGAATAGTAAAGTACATAAGTAAGTTGCTACTGTAAGGATATTATTACGACCCAAAACGAGGAATCTGTAAATAACCTTAAAAAAAATAGATTTTAATAAGTTGACGTTTATTTAATATGATCGTTGTGGTTTTCATGAATAAAACCTATTTAGACTTAGATTGATCTTAATAATTTGCGTGGTATATGGATGTCCATGGGTATTCCTCGAAAGACACCGTTTTAAATACTATCAATGATATTCCACGAAGAGTATTTTTTTTTTATTAGCAGTGAACGTATACACAAAAGATGAATTTTCATCAAAATTAAACGCAAACGAACGTCCCCGCAGACATAAATCACAGCTACACTTCAAACAGACCTGACGTTTATACTTTTTAAACTTTTTTCCTACTTCAGATTTGGCTTGGATTCCGTTCGGTGGATTTTTTGTATTCTTTGACTTACTGCGTTTTGGCGCTCGGCGACTCGGTCAGTTCCGGGCTAAAGGCTGACTTGTTTTTTTTTAAATCGAAAAGTTGCATTTTGGAGCAGTGGTTGCAATTTTAAACAAAAAAGTGTAGCAGAAAATATTTCATTTATAATTTGAATTCAGAAAATTCCTACCAATGTCTATCCATTAAAATCAGCAAAGTTATTTTAGAATAACTTCAATCATTTAAAAAATACATCGAAAATATAAAACCCCATGCTGTAGAACCGTTGGTGAGTATTTTATAGGAGCAATGCATTCGTAATTTAATTTAAGTTCGCCACGAACTGAATCTCGCAAAATACCATTTGTACTCGACTATCGCTAGGAGGGTTATGAGTTCAGCATGAGCTAAAAATATGGTAATATAAATATGCATTCAAACTTAGAAATTCGATTTGTATATCCTACCTACACATAAAGTTTCATGAATATTGAATTATCGGTTCAGCAGTTATCGTTAGACAAACAAACATTCATACAAATGCCAAGTCCAAGTAGATTCAGAGTGGTTTATCTTTATTATCAAGACCGGGGTTGATCTCTGGCGCTTACATTAGAATAACATATTGGAACTCTACATGAGAAATATGAAGCCATAATTTTGATACAGCGCCATCTAGCTATGTGACTTTGAAGAAGTCAAGTTTGTTCCCAAACAACCTTGAAGAAAACGGGGTGTGAACGTATGGGGGGTATCGGTTTTTTAAAGGAACTGGAAAGTATTGTCGTAAATAATCAAATAATTACGGCTGGTGGGTTATTTGGGTAAAAGTTTGTTTGGGAATATAAACACACTGTCTACGACCTCTGTGACGCAGTGAGTGAAGGCCCGCCTGAGACGCCGAAGGTTGCGGGTTCGATTTCCGCCATAAAACAAATGTTTGTATACTGTAAGTTTCGTCAAAATCCGTTCAGTAGTTTTTCGTAGTTTTTTCGTTCGTAAAAGAGTAACAAATATCTATCCTCACAAACTTTCGCGTTTATAATATTAGTATGATTATTATTACGATTTTCAACGAGACAACGAAGATTAAACCATGAATTCCTATTTTCGTTATCATAAGTAAAACTATCCCCTTTCGAGAATACATAACATTTTCTAAGAAATATTGCTCAAAGGGAAATTTCTCGCTAATTCAAAGAATAATGCCGAAATCAATCAAGTAAATCCTAGCTAAGGAGTACTTACGAACACTTCACAAGAGCCTCTTTTTAATTAGGCCGTTGTCTTATCTACTTTCGACAGACCTCCTCTCTTAAGGGTAGGTAGAGGGGGGAGGAAGTTGAAAAAGTCAATAATTACCTTTTCTTACGGTAAGAATTGGCTTCCAACAATTCGCGGGTGGGTAAACATTGAGGAGAATATAAGTATTTTTTTTTTAGTTGATAAATTGGGGTTTTTATTATTAACGTTCCTTAGAGATACAAAAGAAATGTATAATAAGCGGTCTTATCCAACCGTATTTTCATTTTAGTTGTTTATCACACGAGTTGATGAAAGATCGGACATTTCGGCCGACCCCGCCTTAAGCAAAGACGGTAATATACGGTTTTTTTAAATAGATCTTTTACTGAGGCATGCCTTTTTGATCAAGCTTGCAGACGGGCATTAGAATTTTCTCAATGTAATAAAAGCCTAAATGTAATAGAGCTGAACAATTATCATTAAACACATCAAGCATTCAATCCACGTGCGAACAATTGTGAAATAAACTTGAGTCTAGCCACGGCTCAGTTTTTCCAAGTTTCGCAAACTTTCGCCCCCAAAAGTTAAGGGTTTGTTCTGAATAAGAAATGAATTCTTTAGTGAATGGTCCTTAAGGCTTAAGGACCTTAAACGGCCCGTTAGAAGAATGCTAGTAATTGTGAGTTAAGAGTTTAGAGAGTGTAATTTTTTCTATACAACTAAAATGGCAAAGAAGCGTGCGTCCCAACTGTTGGCAAGCGGTGCGAGAATTACTGCTTATGGCGGCAGATATAGATATTGCGGTAGTACTTCTCCAGACAGGTCTTCACAAGACGCTCTCCTACTTCTTAAAATATTATTGTTCGATTCGCACATTATAGCCTAACTAGCTGCGCCCCGCGGTTTCACCCGCGTATGTTTCGATTTTATACTCGTGATAACTTTGAAATGAAATGTCTCATTCGAATGAATTAAAAAGTATTTTACGGCTACTTAAATACCCTTGATGATAAAAGTATTTATTTGAATAACAACTAATACTACGATACGAATGTAACCAACTTTTGTTTCTACCGGCGATTTAATTACATTTTAGAACACAAAAGTTACTAATGTGACTTAACTATCATAGTTAGGTATATACTCTTGAGGACTTTTTTGTAGGTAATAATGAGTACTTCAATCATGTAGTACATCATTTTTATGTATCATCAATAGTTTTCTTAGCGCACGCCAAATAATGAATTTTATAGACAAAATTTTGCTACTTTAGGTTACATAATTGTAATTTTTTTAAAGATCTGCATTTTTTTGAACATAAATTATAGCCTATGTTACTTCGTGATAATTTAGCTTTCTATTAGTGAAAAAATTGTATAAATCGGTCCAGTAGTTTCGGAGCCTATTCTATACAAACAAACAAACAAAAAATCTTTCCTCTTTATAATATTAGTATAGAAGAAGGATCATTAAAAAAAACAAGCATCGTTCATTGCCTGATTCTTCTAGGCTTTATCGAGCACAAGAAATCTGCATTAATTCACTTTGAGAAGTATAATTCAGTAGTTCAGTAGTTTCTTTAAGCTCCTTGTGTCTTGAATAAAAGCCTTTGACAAGTTACGAGCGTATATAGCATTAGACGCAGGGAATCGGCGTGGTTTTACTAAGTTATTAAAAAACGATCCACAATAAACCTTGTAATTTAAATTAACAAAATCCTACTGACTTTGACCTCTCATAACGAAGACGGTTATTCGATGCAAAATTCATCCAAAATCAGGCAAATCCCTTAAAATTATATCCTGCATTGTTGCGGATATACAAAACACTATTATAAAGTGGTACAGTCACCAAAGTAAAGGTAGCCAGCCTTTGTGTACGACCAAGGAGCATGCAGTAATATCTCGTTACGAAGCCCAAGTCATGAGTGCACAGCGATTTTTATTCTGATCACCATTAAAGTATACTTATTAAAAAAAAAGTTGCAGATTATAAACAAGATTATTCCTCAACGGATTCCTGTAATGAATTCTCATCAAAAGTATTTTAAGATAGTCAATGTAAGTTACTAATGTCATTAACATAAAAATGTATAATATCCCGAAAATCCACCTAGGCGGCACTCGACTATGGCTATGAGACTCTTGATGTGTTTTTGACTCTTTTCATTTATACTTTGCCGCTTCCGCTTATGAATTGAGCCAGAAAACTTGTCAAGCCTCGATTCCCAGAGAGATTTGGTCCGTCTAATTGTTTTGCTTTGATACCGTAGGATAATATTGTTGATTGTCTTCCGTAGTCTCGGATAATTTGTATCAGCTTTCTCAGTGAGTGTACTAAAATGACTACACGATGGTAATACGTGGTGATATAAAGATTTTTTTATAATATCGCTGTCTATTGCCACAGAATAATCAATAATACTAACAGCTATATCTGACGCACCGGATTCGAATCTTTCTATCGCTCTCTTGAAAATCAGCACTGCTTTACACTCTAATGGTGTGAAACATGCTGAGACAAAGCCTGTTTGGCATGCAGTGCTCGGGAGACTCACTTCGCACAACAGTACCTACCTGTGAGGAAACCTAACTACCTACCGCAAACTTATAGATACCTTACCTACCTATATTATGTTTTAGTAGGTATTTTTTTATTATATCCTTTTATTTTACCTGGGTGTCTGTTTTTCGTGCAAAGATGATGTCTTCTTTCCGTTTTGCCAAATAAAAATATTTTCTTTCTTTTCATTCTCATCTAACGCCCTCGGTAACTAAAGGATTTACGTACGTACCTAATCTGTGAAACATGCCTGCTAATTGGTCTCATACAGAAACTCAGTGTAACAAACCGGGCTATAGAGAGCCGTGTTCGGAGCTTCGTTATATGATAAAATCCGATAAAGAAACATCCGTAGAACTTTACTAAAATCACCGACCGACGTAGCTTGTCGTTAAAGGTTGAATCGCGCGTGACAGGTTGCAACCCCATCACCAATTGGAACACTCCATGACACATGCCTTCGTATTTCAGGTTCTAGAGCATGCTCACGATGTTGTCATGACCTTGTCATAGACTTTCTCTGCTGTGTTCTAGGCAGAACAAAAAAAAAAACAAAAAAAAAATTGGCAAATACCACTTTTTGTTCACGTTAACGCCAGCGGAAAGATTGAATTGTATGGAAATGACATTAGCTGTGGAAATGTCACTAGACAGCTGCCAAGTTTTTGAAAAAAATGCGTTAGCGTGAAAGGAAAAGTAAGCGTGTGGTATTTGTCTAGCCCGCCTGGTTTGATAGGTGCCGGTGTAATTACAATCATATGAGACTTTTACCACGTCTTGGGTAGTGAGACTTCTGGTGTTACAAGCGTCCGAAGGTTTTGGTAACTACTTATCAACAGGTGGAGCCATATGTTTGCCACTATAGTATAAAAAAATACATAATCACTTGGCCTAACGCCAGTATCGTTGATACAACAAACTTACTTACTATATACATAAACTGTGACAAAATTGATTTTTGACCCGATTGATTAAGTAGCCAGAATATGAATTAAGAGTACAAAGTTGTTAATTGATCTCTCAACATTCAGAAACAGCTTCTGTAATAAATGGAATGTAAATCGGTGAAACTAACTGTCAATAGTTTTTTTTATAATCTATATGACGCATCCGGTCATGATCACGGACTCTAAACGGAACGGAAGCGCGCCCTCTGTGGGCATTCTCGGCTAACTTCACTTCGGGTGCGCTTCGACAGAGTCGAGGTGTCATCGCTCGACGGACCGGGAACACAGTCTCAGCCCGACCGCCACAGAGTGAAGACGTCTCGGAACTATCCTCACGTTTCGTTATACCATGGCGTCATAATAAAGTGTTTTAGTGGCGTAATCGCTTTGTTAATCTAACCTAATGTAAAGTCAGTTTTTATTTAATTAAATTGTGGACAAAGAAATGTCTTCTCATTGCATGAATATCCGTATTAGCCCACATTATGTCTGAAGATAGCTCGAAAAGTCATGTTGATCGGACATATACAAATATTAAGCTGAGAAGTTTGTTTTATTGTTTGAACGCGATAATCTCTGGAACGAACAGTCGGATTTGATTTTTTTTTGTATTTAAAGTCAAATTTTTGAGGAAGGCTATATGTAGGTATTCAACATCACGCTACGACCATTAGGAGCCGAGCAAAAGAAGTAAAAGGCCGGCCGGACAATACGACGTGGTACGTCTAGTAGTTAGATTCTTAGTTAGATTTTTACGGCACATGTCACTAGAGGGCTCTACGAGATGAAATACACATCAAGGTTTTGTACACTTTGTAAATACATAATAAGTCGTTGTTTTTTTAAGCAACACGATGGCCTCGCTCAACTTTGAACAATCCATCCATATATTGGCCTCGATTCTGTAGTACACTAACTAAACTTAATTTAAACTATCGCTCTATTTTACTGATAGTGTACGCAAGAAAGAGATTGCAAGAATGTTACTGCTGAGTACTGCTGTCAATTAAGATGACGTGCCGCTTTTCTTCATGTTTATAGTCAGCCTGTTTTGAAATTACGACTAAATTTATATGAAAAACTTAAATAAATAAATAAGGCTGAACATTTTTTTCACACAGCATCATCTAGCCCCAAAGTAAGCAAAGCTTGTGTTATGGGAAGTACATGACTGATAAAATAAATAAATAATGCTGGACATTCCCGAGACAAATGAATGCAGAAAATCTGACTAATTTGACACCACTAAAATTGTAGCTATCTCATTCTTGCTTGCACTATCAGTAAAAGAGAGCGACAGTTTAAATTTAGTTTTACCTATTGTACTACAGAATCGAGGCCAATATACGGATGGATTGTTCGAAGTTGAAACAATAGCTGTCAAGAATAACCTTGATAATCCTTGACATACAGTGCCATCTAGTTAGCGTCAGGAAACTAGCTCAACCTGGCGTAATACAAAAAAAGCTTTAAAAAGACTTCCATTAACTATGCTTCATCGAAGCCTTTGTAAAATTATAGCGCTGTTGGAAAAATGCGTTGCTTGGCTACGGAGGGGAAATATTATATTGAAATATTATACGAGTAAGGGTTATTTATAGACCATTGGATCACTATTGATAATTCCACCTAATTGAGTACTTACCATCATGAGGAGTTATGTACCTACTTGTCGCAAGGAATAAGCGTAAATCAGTTTGAAAAACACTTGAAAAGAAAAGTATTTTTATGATATTATAAATAATTGACTTTTACAAGATATGAGGAGATAAATGGCAACCTCGGTGGCGTGGTGGACAAATGACCGAGACGCAAAAGGTGCGAGATCGATAGCTGCTGCTATCGATCGGTCAATTTTTACATGTTTTGCAGATATTTTTTTAAAAGTCTGGGTATTGTGGTACTATAAGTAGCTTCTAATAACTACGATACAGGGAATCCTAGTGTTGGGTCAGGAATATTTAAGTGAGGGTTGGGTTGGGTGTAGAAAATATAATACATGGGCTGCATGAGCGCAGCGTGAGAATAGTTTTTGTCGACTGTACAATAATGTATTAATAGTAACGTACAATTACAGTATTAATTGTATCTTCAGCCCCCCTTTTTTAAAAGGAACTAGATGAGCTAAGCTTTTCGCAGTGGTCTGATGGTCTATATCTACTGTGCAGAGGCATTGCATTGATCTGTTTATCAATGGTGGAAATATGAACATACGAAGGTGGTTAACGCTATATCGTAAATAGCCCGCAATTTTTTTAATGAGGTTTGAATTAAAATCAACGCTCGATAAACTGCCAAGTAGCCCATACATCACCATTTAAATCCAGTAGAAGAAAACAGCTGTACGCGCATCAATAAAGTTTGCGATTAGTTTGAAAACCTAGCATATTCATTGATATGTTGAAATATTATCAAACGAACTGTTTTCTTGTTAAAAATAAAAAAAAAAACATATTATGGTTATTTGGTTAAATTGCTTACGCACACTTATGAGAAATCACAAGAATTTATAAAATTTAAAAAAAATCCCGCCGAAGTTGAATTTTTGGCATATTATAAATTCTTGAAACCATATTTTTATGAATGTAAAATTGAATCAAAACAATTCCTATGGAACAGCTATTACAAGTAATTGGTAAATATATCAATTTTATCTGATCACTTTTTTATGTGTATACATATATAGTGGCAGTGACTTTAAAAAATATAAATAAACACCGAAAACAGACACATACATAATTTTTACTAAAAAACAGGATAAATATCCCGTTTAATAAATACCATGATTTGTGAGTTTGAATGTTTCCCGATATTTCGGCACAGTTGCATGTACCATGGTAAATATCCCTTTTTTAATAAAATTTTTTTTAAAAACCATTATAGTTTCAAAAGTTAGAACACTTATATAATAGTCCTGAACCTGTAAAAAAAGTATTTCATCATTTGACAACCTCTGTGGCGCAGGGGGCGAAGGTCCGCCTGAGACGCAGAAGGGGGACAAATGTTTGTATGATTTGCATTCATTTGTCTCGGGTCTGGGTGTTTTCTATGTTTAATAATATGTATGTATGTTTACAAAAAAAAATGTATATAATTAGTATATGTCATGTAGTTCCCATAACACAAGCTCTGCTTACTTTGGGGCTAGATGATGCTGTGTGAAAATGTACAGCATAATTTATTTGTCCAGCATTATTTATTTAATTCTTGCCCTTGTCTTACATTACGTGGGGTCTGAACATGTTTTCTTCTTCCACCTCCTCTATCAGCCGTCATCTTGGTATTACATTGTTGTCCTTGTTTCTTCTTCCACCTCCTCTATCAGCCGTCATCTTGGTACCCATGCTTTCATTGTGTGAAAGATAACATGGGTAAGAAAGGCACTCCTTTCTTACCCATATCATCTTTCACACAATCCATCCATCCATCTTTTTTTTGGCCTATACTTACACTTATTTTCATCCACATTCATTCATATTTAACACTATGTATGTTTGTATTATCTATACACCACCGCCCTGTATCGTTCACGTCAATTCCTGGCAACCTAAAGGTCGTCTGGAAAAGATCTCTATAAGCGATAAGACCGCTCATTGTACCCCCACGATTAGCTTGTAATTTGCTCTGTTTGAATTTGTAAGCAACATATTATATTGTGGTGTATAAGAGTTATCTATCTTTCTATTTTAACATTATTTTCTTGAGAAACTCTTTCTCCCTCAAGACGGTTCTCTTCTCATGACGAAAAAAATACTAAGATATTTCTACAACTGAGAAACGGCATTGAGTCATGTTGGCCTAGTGGGTGGTATTTCGACTTCCGATCCGGAGGTCGAGGGTTCGAACACTATCGTGCACAAATGGATTATTCTACTCATAACTTATCCCACCATCCTAACTTGTATTTTTGTTGTTGTGTTTTTTTTTATATCGTGCTAGATAAATATTTTCTGTCTATCTTTCTTTGTTTCTTTACTTGAAAAATGTATGTGCGCATTAGCATGCCCACAAAACGGTGCTGGAAAATATTGCGAGGAAACCGGCTAGCCCTGAATCTAACATTCAAAGGTATGTGCCATCATATGCCACATTCCAGTTAGTGTTCCAATAAGCGGGGATGGGCTTGCAAAAACGCGGGCATGTGTAAAATGTATTGTTTGGCTGTGCCTCTGACTACCCCCTTGCTATCCTCAAAGATTTACGAACAGCGTATGTATCTGGGGATTTCAATTATGGGGAATATATAGTTTAGAGCGACTTTTTTTGTATCTATATAATTCTGCCAAGTTCTTTGATAATCAACATTTACGTCAAAAAACCCCATTTACTAACTAATCTACTGTATATAAATCATACATACATAAGTATGTATACAAAGCTCAAGTGGTTGTTTTATCTTTAGTAACTCCAATGGTCATACAAATCTATTCCTTATCACTGAGGAGTCAACGATCGAATTACTTCGTGATTCTTCAATTAATCTCCTTTACAATGCCATGCAAATCTAGTATTTATCAGCTTGGAATAAAGCGTGTATTTCTTGAACCAGAAAATCAATTATAAAGTGTGGTTCACACGATATTTGTGTCAACACACGGTATGTGGCTTTAGCGTGAAACGGAACATGTGTAAACTCTCACATCGTGCATGAACGGAGCATTTGCGAATCAATTCTTCCACCACTCTGGTAATTTCATCATCGGTCAGTACATCCCAGGGTTACCTGTTTCAGTGTGGAATTAAAATTGAGCGTGAGGTATTTGCCTTGTTGGTAGTAGAGCTTCTGTGAAAGGGCTCGTTCGGGGAAGTGCTACCGACATGCCTATTCCGGCCGCCAAGAAGTATTGTTCTGATTGCCGTGTTCCAGTTTGAAGGGTATGGTCGCCGGTGAAATTACAGAGACATCTTTCATCTTGATATCTCAGGGAGGCTCTGGTATTGCAAGCGCCCATAGGCTACAGTAACCACTAGACGTTAATACGCCGGATTAGACAGTAAGGTTTTGTAAAACAGCTAATTAAGGATCCGGCGTACAGCACTCATAACTTAAATTCGAAGCATGTACAAAAAATAGCTCTTTTTGACTGATGCAGGCCCGCCCGTGCTTGCGCGATAGCAATATTAGCCGTTCAGAATTTGTTATAAATTTTGTGGTGTTCCGTAATACCAAAAAAGATGAACGAAAACTTGTTGTATTTTTCACATTGTGTTGTTATTCTGTAACTCGACAATATAATCTATGTACCTAACCAAACGATACGTAAGGTATTGTTGTTTTTAATACGAAACAAATAAGAAGAAAACATGTCATGTATGACGTAAAAATACCCAAAATGCGATTAGTTTACATTTCATTTTAGGTAAGTATTTTGAAAAAATATATAGCAAGGTATGTAGATAAATACTATTCGAATGCAAATAATAACATAATATGGTGGAAATAAGGTCTAATTACAAATGACTATGGTATTACGTTTTTATGGGCAATTCATCCAACGCAGGCCTCTTAAGCAATCCATCTGCAAAGTATACATACGAGTATATATAATGATTGTCTGAGTAATGAACCCCAGTACTCAAAAGTTGGTAAATGCGGGCCAAAGTTTGATTCAAAAACATAGTTCAAGGTTTTATTTCCAGCTTTTATTAAAGTTAGTCCCTCGTTTTCATCAACCGACACTCATTAGACGGACGACATCACAACCACAACAAAACCACACAATGGCGCCAATTCTCTTGTACACCAACTAAACTTAAATTAAACTGTCGCTCTCTTTTACTGATAGTGCACGAAAGAAAGAGATGGCGAGAATTTTGCTCTTAAAATAAGTTCAAATTAGTTTACGTGTCGCTCTTCTTCGTATTTATTATCAAGTTTCTAAATCACGCCTAAACTTGTATGGAAAACTTAAATGTGACTGATTTGACAGAACTAAAATTGTTGACATTTCTTTCATTTATATAGTTAGTCAAAGTCAATAGGTTTATTGTTCGTCAAATAGGTTTTTACTCATTGATAACACAAAATCATAACATATCATAACATACAAAATCATAGAAACATCAACTTAAAAACTATGTGAATTTAAAATTTGAAATAGAATTTACGCAGATTCCTCGCACGCGACCATTCTTAGAAGAAAAACAGAGCGATATATAAAATTTAGTTTAGTTAGATAGAATAGAATATAAATAGAATAGAATAGTTTATTGCTCAAACATAAAGGTAAATTGAGTTAAATGATGGTGAAATTATTTCAAATCACATTAAAATAATATCCTATTTAAACTATGTAGGGACAAATAACTAGTATTTAACAATAGATCTTGTGATTAAATAATTATGTATGAATAAATTGGGATACACATTTTATGATATGGTGCGTTGAGGGTCGAATGAGGATAACTGTATCACGACTCCCAGCGACTTAGGCTCGCCCGCACCAGACTCCGAAAGCTAAAACAGACTTAAGCGTGTACAATAGAATTGGAGACATTAGCGTAACGACGTGCTTGTAAAAGGTTACAAGCACGAACTGTATGAAAACGCGTAGTTCTTTGCACGAACGTACAAACAACGACGTACCCCAAACACATATACCGGTTCCTTGTGTCGCTGAAATAATGCGCGGTTCATTTTACTTTTATCTCGTAAAAGTAACTAAATGCAGTGACTAAAGCCGCTATCCGAAGTTAAATCGTTCTGCAGATTAATGTCCAAAGTTTAGTCTTTGTAGGTCAGAACTTACTTTATTAGTTCACGTAATATGATGATGGAATGGAAACTAGGGAAGTGGATTTTTTGTTGGATTTTATGAGTTCTGTGTTTAACTTTCACGTTTATGTGATATCGTATCACTGCTTCTTTTCGTCGACACCCTACGTTAGGTCGATGATCTGACCAGGTTGAGATATGGTTGCCTACCTTATTTTTTTTTACTTAACACCCAACAGACACATAAATATTCCTGACTTTACACTAGGATTCCCTCTATTGTAGGTAACAAGAACTACGAGTACCGAGTACGAGAACATGCGAATATTTGTCCCACAGCGAGAATCCTCTATACCACTAGCTGCTAGCTAGTCCCCCACCGCTCCACTGATGTCGTCTCATGTTGCAAAAAGAGACTGCGTAGCGGATCAGGAAGCAAGAGGCTCTAGCAGACCAGCAACGATAGAGATAGGAGGCGGCAGCACTTGTACCGCCTTTGGAGCCCCAGCCATGGATTGCAAAGACCTCCACTGTAGGGGGATTTTCCGAATATACCAAGGAATCAACATCCATCGCAAGGGGGACGGAAGGGTAGGCGGACAGTAACCAACAGGGTCGCAATTGAATCCTACTGGGAACCCGTTCTTGTCCGGGGAAGTACAACCAACATACCTTTTTCTGCCGCCAAGCAGTAATGCTCGTATTACTGTGTTCCGGTCTGAAGAGTATGGATGCCGGTGAAATTACAGGTACATGCCTAATTGTATAAAATGGTGGCCTATACTTATTGTTCATTGAAAATTCACATGTTGTTTGTATATTTTAGTCTGTGTTCAAATTTCTATTGTCATATTGCAACCCTAGGGTATAGAGGGCGCAACTATTGTTTATTGGTAAATCATTCTGTCATTATTCCATTAAATAGTTCAAAAGTTCATTCAATAGTTCATTCTGTCTCTTCAATCGATGATGGCGGGGATTCCGGTCGATAAAAATGTGCTCAAGTATCAATAAAATCAGTAAAAGTGCCAACGGTTGCTTTTCCTCACTTCAAGTCTTCATCATCACAAATTAAAGACAGGCCACCACTCCTGGATCTTCCCTCAAATGATCTGGGAGCCGGCAGCAGTCGAACCCGCCTGCCGGTGGTAACGACATTGAATCAATCATCGACACTTATCAGGGCAAGAGTTTGTTTGTCTGTATTCCATTATTTGTATTCAATATTCATATTTGCTCTGAAGAGAAATAAGTAAATAAATACAGTTCCCAGTGGTGCGGAGTCAGGGTCTGATCTCACACTACGATCGTATCGTGGGTATCAGGGACTACGAGTATCATGGTACTACAACATCAAGTCAAACTTGTAAACATATATCTCGCAGCGCTAATAGAAACCACATCTCTTAAGTCTTAACCATCGACTCACCCACCGAGCCACTTAAGTCGTGGGGTGAAATGATAAAGTAAAAAAGTTCCCAACCAACCTTATCCGAATGTAAATAAAAAATTTGCAAGATTCAGGCGCAGATTTAAAAGAAACTTTCTTAAATACTTTGTATGTACGCAAAAATCTCGATCAATCAAACCAACCTTATGACACAGCGCAGAGAGAACAGCTAACCAGCTGCACCCCAAATTATTACGAGATCAATTCCTATTACGAGAAAAATGTATGCATGTGTTGTAGATATTTGTCCTGTAGATATTTGTCCCGGGTCTGTGTATTGTCGTACCATAGGACTCGTTGTTCCTGATACCCACGTCACAGAGAATCCTAGTGTGAGGCAAGTCAGGACTCTGTATTTGAAAGTGCAGTGTTCTGAGTTTTATCTGTTGATACATACATACATACATACATATAGTCACGCCTGTTTCCCAGAGGGGTAGGCAGAGACCAAGGATTCCCACTTGCTACGATCCTGGCATACCTCTTTCGCTTCATTCATCCTCATCCCATTTTTCAAACAGGCTCGGCGGTTTAGTGTACTTCTGACCTGCATTTTTCTAAAAGTCTCCAATTTGGTCAGAGTACGTTCGCCGAGGCCTTCCTCTACCAACTATCCCATTCACGCTCGCCTTGTATACTTGTTTTGTTAAACTTCTTTCGTCCATCCTTTCTATATACTCAAACCATCTCAACATACCTTTCTCAACTCTCGTTACTACATCTTCATTCACTCCACACTGCTCTCTTAGAACGCTGTTCCTCACTCTATCACTCAAAGTTATGTGTTGATTAATATTATAAATAGTAAAAGTTAAAAGTACTTAATACATAATACCATTTTTTTTTCTTACTGTTTTTATTTCTATTTCAAATCATGTCTGTACTTTATTAAAAGAAGATATAATAATCTAAACTATGACGACCTCTGTGGAGCAGTGGGCGAAGGTCCGCCTGAGACGCAGAAGGTTGCAGGTTCGATTCCTGTCACGAGACAAATGTTTGTAAGGTCTGCAAATATTTGTCTCAGGTCTGGGTGTTTTTCTATGTATAATATGTATGTATTTACAAAAAAAAGTATATAAGTAGTATATCAGTCATGTAGTTCCCATAATACAAGCTCTGCTTAGTTTGGGGCTAGATGATGCTGTGTGAAAAATGTCCAACATTATTATTATTATTATTATTATTATGTATAGCATCAATCTGTGTCTCGAATAAATAATGCATCTACATATATGTATAATCTGTTTTTCTGTACAAGCTATCCGCCTATGGAATGCTCTTCCTCAATATCAGAGCTGCCAAATCCCTTCCTATCTTCAAAAACCTATTCACTACTTATCCTTATCTCAAAGCTGATGAGTTGATATCATGTAGATTATTTATGGGTATAGAATACTAGCTTCTTCCCACGGCTTCGCCCGCGTAGTACTCGGATAAAAAGTAGTCTATATGTTATTCTGATGTATAAGCTACATTACTGTAAAGATTCGTCAAAATCCGTTCAGTAGTTTTTGCGTGAAAGAGTGACAAACATCTATCCTCAATAGTAGTAGGATATACGTAGGTATATGTATTCATTAATTATAATAATGTATTAGTATGTATTTGTTTTACCTAATAAATTGTCACTATGTATATTTGTATTGTCTATACACCACCGTGATTTATCGTTCACGTCAATTCCTGTCTATCCAAAGTTTGCTTGGAAGAGATCGCTATAAGCGATAAGACCGCCCGTTGTACTCCCGCGATTAGCTCGTAATTTGCTCTGTTTCAATTTATAAGCATACACATATTATGTGGTGTATAATAAAGAGTTATCTATATATCCATCTATAATGTAATCTATCATATGTAAGGCTTCTATTATATAGAGTTGTTTGGCAAAGTTTTGAGAAGCAATGTATTCAAGATATTAAGGAGTTACCCAGCTGTTTCAATACCAGCTGGTAGCAACTTCAGATATAATGCCCACAACTTTACAACTTGACTTTCGATCCAGCTAATCCGGACAAAACGTATTCCAAATCTGGTTATTGATGATCCAACTTTGAGCTTATCCGGTAAATCTGTCAACCAAGATTTGGAAGTTTTTGATAGGTATTTTGTGGTTGAGAGGATTTAAGAAACTAAAATATATCTCTTAAAATAACGTTTGTTTTTTGGTCTGAAACAGGTTCATAAGAGCCTAGTTCACTAGTGGGCGATGCCCTTACTTCCCAGCCAATGATCGTAGGTTAAGATCCTGTTGGCATATAAAGACTTATCTATACTAAAATTATAAAGAGGAAATATCTTTTGTTTGTTTGTATCGAATAAGCTCCGAAACTACTGGACCGATTGTAACCATTTTTTCACCAAATGAAAGCTAAATTATCAGAAAGTAATATAGGGTATAATTTATTTTCAAAAAATAGAGATCCTTAAGAAAATTGCAATAATGTAACCCAAAGTAGCAAAATTTCGCCTATAAAATTTATTATTTGGCGTGCGCTGAGAAGACTATTGATGATACATAAAAATGATGTACTCCATGATTAAAGTACTCATTATTATCTACAATAAAGTTCGCGACGGAATATATCTTACTATCATAGTTAAGTCACAATAGCAGCTTTTGTGTTCTAAAATGTAATTAGATCGCCAATATTCCCAAGGAATCGAAACTTACGCGGGTGAAACCGCGGGCTAGTAACAATATAAATCAAACGATCTAGTGTCATATCCATCCTGTCACTTCCAATTCGTTTCTTTTTTTGATACAACTATAGAATCAAACAAGCATACAGACAGCCTATTGGCTAGCGGTTACCGTAACCTATGGACGCTTGCATAGGTTACGGCTTTGTAATGGTTTCCTGAGAACCTTTCTCGTCTGTTATTCTTATGTAAAGTAAGATGTATCTAAAGGCCTACTATTCCAAATATCTGAAGATATATAGATATATATACAGACGTATCGTACGTTCACTCACTCGTAAACAATCGCCCTAATCACATTATTTACGCGATCCTTCACCTTTAGATGGAATATCTTCTACGCAAATTCCTGTAGATTGTCTTATAAATTGCAATGTAACTTGTCACCCACGAAATAACTTGTAACTCATTTTTACATCACTGTACCTAAACTAGTTATGGTGGTATTTTCAGTCAAGAGTACTTTAAGATGACAAGCATGTATGAAGAATGTAAAGAGAGAATGAAACAAAAAAGGGCATGTAAGAATCATATTAAGTGGAAATCATTGGTTTCTGTCCACCTCTTCTGGAAAAGGCGTCATGTTTTTAGATGGGAGTTTTACTTCAAGCGACACTATAGGGCCGCTTCAATACACACAGATTTTTAAAAAAAAATCAAAAATTTGCTGTTCCTTATAGAAATTGTTTGACTTGGAAAATTATTAGGTTAATATTTAAATTATTAAAATAAATAAATAAAATAAATAATGCTGGACAGTTTAACACAGCATCATCTAGCCCCCAAACTAAGAAGAGCTTGTGTTATGGGAACTACATGACTGATAATCTACTTTTATACTTTTTTTTGTAAATACATATTTTACATAGCAAATACCCTACTACCCTACTTTTTATATTCTAATAATATTATAAACGTGGAAGTTTGTGAGGGTGCATGTTTGTTACTCTTTCACGCAAAAACTACTGAATGGATTTTAATGAAACTTTACATTAATATAGCTCACTAGCTTCTGCCCACGGCTTCGCCCGCGTAGTACCCGGATAAAAAGTAGCATATGTGTTAATCTGATGTATAAACTATATTACTGTAAATTTTCATCAAACTCCATTCAGTAGTTTTTGCGTGAAAGGGTAACAAACATCCATCCTCACATCCATCCTCAACAACTTTCGCGTTTATGATATTAGTAGGATAGGATTTGTTTAACTATATCTATCAAAATAAAAATATAGCCAACAGACTCATACATAGCACTGACTCCACACTAGGATTCCCTGTATCGTGAGTATCAGAAACTACGAGTACCGTTGTACCACAACCTTTAATGAAGCTTTACATTAATATAGCTTATACATCAGAATAACACATAGGCTACTTTTTATCCGGGTATCACGCGGCCGAAGCCGTGGGCAGAAGCTAGTAAGTTATAAACTTATGTAGCAGTGATATAAATTGCAATGTCGTTTTCCTCCGAGTTTCTTGGCCTCATTAAAAGTAGAGTAGTACGCGGTGAGAATGGAGGTCCATTAATGATCACGTTTTTTTTTAATTTTTTTCACGTCACAAGAAGCCTGTAGTATGCATTTGGGTGTGGGATTGTTATTTTTCTTACAAAATATAAAACCCCAAAATGTGTCTTCCATCATCTTACAGCGCTTTTTATTTACGCTTGTGATATAGTTACTTGTAAATAAATAATAAATAATGCTGGACATTTTTCACACAGCATCGTCTCCAAAAGTAAGCAGAGCTTGTTTTATGTGAACTAGATGACTGATATACTACTTATATAAATTTATTGTAAATACATACATATTATACACATAAAACCAGACCAGAGACAACTATCTGCAGATACAAACATTTGTCCCGTGGCGGGTATCAAACCCGCAACCTTCCGCATCTCAGGCGGACCTCCGCCCACTGCGACACAGAGGTTATTGTTAAATAAATAATGCTGGACATTTTTTAATTTCCTATAAATATATATATATCCTTTAAACATCCTTAAAGTCATAAAAATAGATAAAGTTTTGATATAAATTATTATACACATTAAAAACACACACACGAACAAATACGCAATCTATTACCCACATATACCGGCTATTTGCGTCGCGTTTGAAAATATTTACCTACAGTGCTGAAATGCTGATCATTTTTCACACGGCATCATCTAGCCCCAAATTAATCAGAGCTTGTATTATGGAAACTACATGACTATATACTACTTATATACCTTATTTTTTTGTAAATACAAACATTTTATACATATTAAACCTTTACCCGCAACGGAAATCGAGCCCACAACCTTCTGCGTCTCAAGCGGGCCTTCGCCCACTGCACCACAGAGGTCGACAACTTGATCTTACGTCTCACTGGACTTTCGTAAGGTGACCAAAAAAGATTCAGTCACATGACGCACGAACTTATTAATATTCTTCATACGAACTAGTATCCAAATTAATAATAAAATATGATATTACATTTTTAATTCATACGTCGTTTTCCTCTCCAATCTCATACGTCGTTCAAGATATCGAAAGCCAGCGACAAATTCTCTACAATTATTCCGTCCCTAACTTCAAGTTCCGTTGCCTATCTGCAACTTAGGAAAATAGGTAGGTATTTCTTATTTACAGATTTATCTGAAGAAAAATTATCTATATAGTTGTAATATATAAGTATAAATAATTATCGTTAAAGCAAAGAGAATACAGATAAAAAACATAGATTATGTTTGAGCTGTGCGTTGTTTGATCAGTCAGTGAGGAAGTACGGCAACATTTTTTTTTGTATTCAAATTGAAACTCATTTTTGTATATTGTTCATTTGTAATCTAAATAAATGAATAAGTATTATTCATTTGTTATACTTAGTATATATTTCATGCTATACTATTTCTAACCGACTTCAAAAATAAGAAGGTTCTATGTTCGTCTGTATTTTTGTATTCACTTCCAAATTTTAAATTCACGTAGTTTTTAGTTTCTATATGATCCTTGTGATTTCAATGAATAAAAACCTTATATTTTGTTTTTTATGTATGGTCATCGAAATCTTCGTCAGTTGACCAATAGTGGAGCAATTTAGAAAAAAAATTGTCTGTTTTATTTATTTTATTTGGAAAATAAACATATTATATGACAAAATAAACAACTGCTTAAAATATTGTTTACCATTAACATTATTGAAAGAGTAAACTCCTGAGGTGGTTCTATTTTTACTTATACTCACACAAAACATTTAAAAATAAATAAAGAGAGAGAAAATAAAAAAATCTTTTTATGTGCCTTTTTGTGTAGATACCTTTTTGTCGTTGTGTTAGAAGTAGTTTTTTTATTTATTTTTAAAGTTTATTTTCTCTTTTCTTTGGTCGCGACCACACTCGACATTCGAGAGACGGGACAGTTACCGTTTACGGGACACTTACAGAATGTTGTAAGTTTCCGGGACTTTGCCTCGCCGCTATGCCCTTTGCGCAGGAGAATAGCAAAGTACGTGGTATAGTCGGAATAATATATAAAAATGAGTACCCATGACGTAAAGATTATCACCGCAAGCTCCTGTACTGCTAGGTTTTATACGTAATTGCGCGTTTTCATCTGAGCTTTTCTACCTTTGGGTTATTAAAATTTTCTGAGAAGTTTTTCTAAAGGTATTTAGCCTTTGCTTTCGAAGAACGGTAGCAATTAGATTTGATGAATATCAGCCATCTACATCTCTAAGAATAATTTTCGCAATATATTCCGAGACACGTGTCTCGGAATATCTTCTCTTGTTTCTAAAGTTCAAGGTGACTCTGATTGTAACTGTTAATAGAAGAACTAGTATGATGAAAGGATTCTGTGCGCTTTTAGTTGGAATTCAAAGGTTCTGAGGATTTGTACGTTTTCAAAAATTGTTAATTTTAAAGTGAAAACTGCAGTCAAAGTCAATTAGAGTTTGATTGTAACATAAATAAAAAGGCAAAGGCAAAAAAAGGCAAGCCACCTGGTTGGTAAGCTGTTAGCGATACTCGCCCTTTGCCGACCCTGAGACATAACGGGTGACAAGTCTCATTTCGTCGACTAGCTAACAACATCGCTCAAGTCGAAAATTTGCATTTTCGACTTGACTTCATTTTTATGTCATTGGATAGATCTTTTCACTGCGCTTCTGTTCATCAATACAAACATTGAATTTCAAACAATCACAGTTTTAATTTCCGCTTTAGCGATTTCAATTCTGTGGACTTGTGCGGGGTTGATAAAACAGTTTTTTGGTTCTCCTGAAATGTTAGGAAAATCGATTTACGCGGTGTTGTTAGCTAGCCGACGATATGCCTGTCACTTCACAGGCACCCATACCCAATTAAGGTCTTAAACATTATGAATGCAAATGTACTCAGCCTGCATGCAGGCGTGCAAATACTAAAAACTAGTTGTTGCCCGCGGCTTCGTCCGCGTGGTATGTTAATAAAAGTAGCATATGACCGTCTCCAGGCTTCAAACTATGCCTACCAAAATTTGAATGAATCGAACCAAGGATTAACATTTATACAAAGTTTAGAACTCAATTGCACACCCCCAAAGGGTAGTTTTGAAAAAATTAAAAATACGTGTATCATTATTCACTTTAAAGTTTATTTGTACAGAGTTTTGAGCGAAACAATTTTTTTTCTTCATAGAAACTTTACCCCCTATTTAACCCCCTTAGGGGTCGATTTTCGAAAATTAGATTAGTCTATGTGTTATCCTAAACTATCTACGTTCCAAATTTCATCAAAATCGGTTTAGTAGTTACGGAGACACGTGGTAACAAATATTCACATACACACAGACTTTCGCATTTATTATATTAGTAGGATGTCATGCTATTTATTTAAAAAGTTACTATTATTATATATAACATACTCATCTAGGCTATATAAATTACACATGAACCATTTACTTAACATTCTCTTAAATGTAATTCCATCTAACGCTTTAATTTCCTCAGATCATTTATTATAAATTGTTAGACACATATTATAGATATTTTTCTTATAGATATCTTTGAGAAAAGAGGTTGATACATTAGGTTAATAAACCTGACCCGTTTTTGTCTAGTTATCACTTCACTGCTTTAAAATAATGTGGGTGAGTTTTTAGAAACACACATAATTCTCTAGAGGTAGAGGTAGGTAGAGGCAAAATATTGCATTTCATAGTGCTTCCCCGGCCAAGCCCTTTTTGGAGCTCTACAATTTTTTCCACTACCGAGATTTCAATTTCAACCTATATGTTCCATTTCACTCAGTGCCCCTGAAGCCCTGATATACCATGACACATAAAGCACCTAACAAGATTCGTGTCATGAAAATCTAAACAAAATCCGTATAATCCGATACAACGGATGGAATTAAACCCCCCCACCTTAAATCCAATAACAGACGAAAATCAAATCAGATGTATAAACATTTGTTTGGATTCCGAACGGATTCGATAAACAATCGAATTTGTTATCAGGAAGGCACCCCTACTTACTACTGCTAGTGTAGAACGCAAAAAATATAAGAAAAAAACAAAGATTTTATATACAGGGTGTGGCGTAGAAAGCAGTCAACCCATTACCTGTGGGTGGGGGGCGCCATGACTGATCAGAAAATCAACATTCTTATTACGTAAACAAGAACGTTACGTTTTTAGTGGCATGATCACAAATCAAGGTATTTTTATTGTTTTTTTGAGAAGTATTCTTATATAGAGAAGTATTCTTATATATCTTATATACAAATGTAAACTGATGTTTTGTACCGTTAGCTTAGCAAAACGTGGATAAAATACTCTCCGATTGACATAAGACGGAATATCAATCATCTATCTTGAAGTTGAGTATAAAAGTTTAACTCCATACGAACAAAATGTCGCGAGCATTTTGCAAATATATTGTGACGCGAGAAATGGAAGATATGGAAAGAAAATTATAGCGGTGTTCTATCAGAAATGCCAGTAATCTATTCGGTTTTTAGGTTAATGAATCCATTTCGGCTCAATAAAGTCATCGCGTGGCCACTAAGCTAACATGGCCCTTTACGGCTACGCCAAAAACCACACTTCTCAGCCCACCCCGCCTTAAAATCCAAACGAGATCTGAAATGACGAAGCGCGTCACGTCATATAACGTGTCATGACGTCATATAACGTCTTGTTAATTATCCGACATAATTAACCGTTCGAGATTTTATCGCGATTCTGTCGTGATGAGGGGGTATACATTGTGGGGGAGTTTAAAATATGTTTCGTTCGTGTCTAAGATAATGTTGAGGTTAGAATGAGTAACATTGAAAATTACGTTATAACTAGACGGTATGATTAAATATTAATTTTAAGATAGAAAGCGTCATTTTGTTAGCTGACTGAAATTAGTCGCGTGAAATCGGCGTATTTTCACTTGTAGATAAGGTGTACTCAGACTTATCCCGCATAATGAAGATGCAATGATGATTAAATATTAATTTTAAGATAGAAAGCGTCATTTTGTCAGCTGACTGAAATTAGTCACGAGGAATCGGCGTATTTTCACTTGTAGATAAGGTGTACTCAGACTTATCCCGCATACTGAAGATGCAGGACAGGTTTGGATTTTAATTTTAACTACGCCATATTTTGAGTATTATGGTCTGAATACACTCAGGTTTTCAGGAGTATTATTATTATACCATGTAATTTTAAATTCACTAACTTATTAGGATGTCGTTTCTAAATAATCTTTCTTACACTGTGATACGATAGTGTGAATCGGACAACGGGTAAGATGTATTCCTGTTTCAACTTACCAGGGGCGATCACGGAACATAATTCCCGTTGTCCCCGATAGGGCAACATATTTGAGTCTAACAATCACTGCTATTCGTAAGAACTTTGACATTTTGTATGCAAATTCAATAAAATTTATTTATTTCTGGAAATAATATTTAAAATGTTTATAAAATTTCAATGAATTACGCATAAGATCTAGCCTGTATCGCGAGAATCTAAACAAAATTTACCAAGTAAAATATACAGCTTATGGATAAAACTAGCTTCTGCTCACGGCTTCGCCCGCGTGGTACCCAGATAAAAGTAGCTTCTGTGTTATTTTGATGAATAAGCTATATTACTGTAAAGTTTCTTCAAAATACGTTCAGCAGTCTTTGCGTGAAAGAGTAACAAACATCCATCCTCACAACCTCTCGTGTTTATAATAGTATTAGGATAAGCAAGACTTACAAAAGCAAAATTAAATAAATAGAGCTATCGTGTAAAAATATCATAAACGAATTGCATACAATATGTGCCTACCTACTCCAAAATTAATGCTTTTTCATACATAAATGCCGAAAATTTTTATAACGAACGATATATGTATGACATGTTTTTTCCAAGAATATCGAATGTGAAACTACGTTCCACATTTTTACCATTAAAATTAGACGTAAAAAGCAAAAGCAGGTATATTGAAAATAGTAATAAAAATCTCCTCTATACGAATATGACTTGGCAAGTCACTCCATTGATATCGACCCGCCCCATAGGTTTTCTTTCACTCAATGATATGCGATTTTCTGCGATGACTTACATTCTTACCAATAGGCTTCCAATGTTGTTAGAAAAGCTGGTACTTACCTGAAAAACAAAAAAGTATGGTTTTTTAAGAGTTTTTTTTTGAAGATTTGACGTTGTTTAACTAGTACTAATATTATAAAGAGGAAATATATTTTTTGTTTGTTTTTTGGTTTGTATCGAATAGGCTCCGACACTACTGGACCGATTTTAACAATTTTTTCACCAAATGAAAGCTTAATTATCAGGAAGTAACATAGGCTATAATTTATTAAAAATGCTAACTTACAAAACGCGGGCATGTTTCAAATATAATGTTTGGAGGTGCATATAACCACCACCTACTTAGTCTCCTCAAAGGTCCTCAAAGTATGTATCTAAGGATGTCCATCATGGGGAATACAGTAGTGAGCGTGTTTGTTTGTATCCTACTAATATAATAAATGCGAAAATCTGTGTGTGTGAATGTTTGTTACCACGTATCTACGTAACTACTTAACCTGTTTTGATGAAATTTGTCATGTAAATATTTTGGGTTCTGGAATAACTCATAGGCAAATATTTTCGAAAATCAACCCCTAAAGGGGTTAGAAAACGTTATTTCTTGGTTAGAATCGCTCAAAACTCGGTACAAATAAGCTTTATAATAAATAATAAAACACGTTTTTTTTCCAAACTACCCTTTGGGGGTGTGCAATTGAGGTCTAAAGTTTGTACGGATTATTTTTATTCTTGGTTCGATTCACACAAAACTCGATTTAAATAAACTATGTATAAAGTAAATAATGAATTATGTGTTTTTATTTTTACAAAACTACCCCTAGGAGGTGTGACTTTGATGAAACTTTACAGTAATATAGCTTATATATCAGAATAACACAAAGTGTACAATTTATAATGATATTGTGTGATTTGGCCATAATTATCAATAAGTAAGTAGGTATCAAAATTATATCGGAAATATCTATACCTATATGTTTCCGGGCTAAACCGCTGAGCCGTTTGTCATGAAATTTGATATGGACATAGTTTGAAGCCTGGAGACGACTATACGATACTTTTATCAACATACTACGAGGTCGAAGCCGCCGGCAGAGTCTAGTTTGTTTATAAAACATGTTTTCCTAAAACCTTCCTTGTCCTTTTCCTTGTTATAAAACTTAAACTTATAGGAGGCAGATTTTTTTACATTTCTTATACCTGCATTAGAAGCTATACATTTTAAATACGATTGAAAACTGCATGAACGCTGCTCAGTGTTTTTTAACGCTCGTACGAGTAAAGTTTTACAGCCGTGAGCGTTGGCGTTACATAAATCTTTGTCGACAAATTAAACAAGGGACAAAACTACCCAACCGCGGGTTAAAACGTACAACGAGTTAAAACAAGTCTTTTATGACCTTTGAATGGGGTCAGGTCAGGGCGGTATTAAGGACTAAGGCATAGGGGCGGTTGACAGCTGACCTCTGATTTGGTGGAGTTTATTTAGTGTCAGAATAGTTTAGTTATCGGAAGCTAAATGATGCTGTTTGTCAGGGATACCGTATTAAGTTTCATTTTGACAGATCTTTTACTTCGATAGAGCGCCATCTATGTATTTGACTTTGAAGAACTTAAGAACTTAAACAATAAACTTTTTATAATCAAAGTAAAATGCCGAGCACAAGGTAAAGTCAAATATTAAAAATATTTTTTTAGGCTATCACTGACGAGATCTGAAGTCAACGTGAAGATGACATACATCCAATACGTGTAATTATACAGTAATTTTTTGATTCTTCCAAGCTTGGTTGCGAGAAAAACAGCACTAATAGTTTTATTCCAAAACTATCGTAAACTTGACTATTCATATTGTAAAAACGGGAATTTTCACGTACCGCACTATCGGTGTAGTGCACGACGCGACGCGGAGGGAGAACGTTGCGAACACTCACCCTGAGGAAGACTCTCGGAATGAGTCGAAACTCCGGTGCCTTCACCGATAGTGCGATACGTGAAAATTCCCGTTTTTACAATATGATTAGCACTAATATTTTGTTCACGGATAAAAATGAGCCAAGATGTCTGTTGGGTGTTTACTTTAAATTGAGTGACCAACCAATGAAGTGCAGAACATTGAATTACGACCAGCTAAATAACTGTAGGTTCTGCCCTTTTTTACATCCTAAATCTATCTCTGAGTCTGAGGGTCAAAAAGGCCCAAGGGGTCGGTTATTATTGTAAGTTTAAGCGGCAGGTTAAGTTTTTTATTGTTTTTATTTGGGGTCCAAATACGTAAAGTTTTAGCCGTATTATTTCAGTTTATGTTCTCGTTATTGCAACCTTTTTACCTGGGGGTAGGGATGTACGGCAAATCGTTTACGGAGTATAAAAGTAGTGAACCGGGAAATGACTTTCTTGCAAAACTATTTAAGGGCAGCAGCTCACTTTATTTCTTATGTCAAAGCATAATTCATTCTGGAAATGAAATTCTAGTTTTCTATTATGACGTTAAAAACTATTGACCTGGGACCATAATATAAAATAATCCGTAATTATACTTTATTATAATTATTTTATTGTAGTATGTAACAAAAAAAACATTCCTTACTTAATACATAATTGTTATGCTATGCTATGCAGGACCTACAACACAAGTCACACAGGTTTAGTGCGGTCCTGGCTGGAGTACTAGTTTATGTTCTTTTTTTTAATTTATAACATACTAGCTTCTGCTCACGGTTTCGCGTGGTACCCAGATAAAAAGGAGCCTATGTGTTATTCTGATGTATAAGCTATATTATTGTAAAGTTTCATCGAAATCCGTTCAGTAGTTTTTACGTGATAGAGTAACGAACATCCATTCTCACAAACTTTCGCGTTTATTGGTAGGACATTACTTAGTCTCATGAAGGAAAGCAGGCCCTACAACACAAGTCACGCAGACTTATTGTGGGTTATGTCTGGAGTAATTGTTTAATTTTTTTTTTATATTTTTTTGTATGTTATAGAGCATATTAACTAATAACAGTAGTGAAAACTGTCAAAGGCTAATCCCCTCATACAAATTGTAGGTCATTGTTATTAAAGATATGTTTTCCAACTATGCAAAAAAAAACAATCAGCATGTAACTTTATGTACATTTATTGATGTATGTACCTATTGCTGAAAACGAAATAAATATACTGTAAGCAAAGTCCAGAAATTCGGCAATGCGAACGACCGGCCGGCTATATAAAGAGCGGCGTGAGTGGCGCAAGCTTACTCCTTTCCGAAACGTTGCGCTGGGCGGACGTTTTTTAACGAGTTCATGTTGTTTTACCGCTATTTTGTTCTTTTGGTTGTTTTCTTTGTAAATTCTAATAATAGGGGTTTTATAATTTTCCTTTTTAAAAATTGGTTTTATTAAACATCCCTAATAATACTTAGACTATCTATACTTTAATCCTTCTTGTTAAATTATTTACATGCCACAGTTTATAGGTCTTATGTTATTTTAATCAACCTTTACCGTATCATAACTTGAAAAAGGTCTTATGGCATAGCATGTTAAATTCAGGTAATAAAATCATAGTTCCAACTATTTACGGGCCACAGTCCACCATAGTTTTATAGCATAACATGCTTAATTCAGGCAAAAAACGCTAATTCTCTAATATGAAGAAAAACTACCAAAACGGAACCAAAGCCTTTCATTTGAAAACACTTTAATTTTGATTTCCATAAAATATTCGCAGTACCCTTACTTTTCTCGTTACGTCTTCATAACACGAATATTAATCTAGATTCAACATTTCACTTTACGAAAAACAAAATAACCCTTGACATTTTTGTTATTAGGTAAAACGTGAACGTCCGCGTGACACGTATCTCTCGAGATAACGTGACGTGTCACCGTACGTGACAAAAAGTAGGGCGTCACGCATTGGAATTAAGCAGCTTGTTATAATGATGCGACAATTTTTGTAGAAGCATACATTTTACTTGTATTTAGGGTTCCGTACCTCAAAAGGAAAAAACGGAACCCTTATAGGATAACTTCGTTGTCCGGCTGTCAGTCTGTCAAGATCCTTTTTCACAGGCACGCGTGGAGGTATCAAGTTGAAATTAATATGAAATACGTAGGTCTACGGTCCCTGGGAGATCTTATACATTTATAGTTTTTGATTTATTCTTATAAATAAATTCCAAACCTATATATAAATAAATCCTTAGATACTTCTCACTGACCAAGAATCATGAAATTTGGCTAGAAACAAGATCTCACACACAAGTAAAGTAACAAGTCCAAAAATCGGTAATTTGTAGTAATATCATAATAAAAATATATTTTTGTGACTACAAATTTACACTTGCAGTTGGATAATCGACCGTGATGTATATTGATGTATGGGCGATCATTTTCAACCACAAGTTTGTTTTTCAAGCCGATTTACATTTTGTTACAGTAATATTTGTTTCTTTCATAGTTAATGAACTCGATTAATGTTAATTATTTTGGTGAACACACAAGCTTGTACGGAATCCTCGGTGCGCGAGTCAAACTCGCACTTATGATTTAACCGGCATCCATATCCGCCAGATAAAGTTGTGTATGTTTATATAATTACTCAATACTATAGTATAATAATTATTCGAATAAAATAGTATAATTACAAAAGTAGACTAAAACATGAATGCAATTGAATGATTCATTTAGTAACATGATCAGAACAGACGTTCTCAAACACTGTCTAGACGAGGTTTATCAAATTATTTTAGTTATAGAGAGGCGACGGTCAACAGTATAACAATTACATAACAAACCGAATGCCCAGACACACGGTACACAACTAACGCCCATACACGCCCTCTACCGTATTAATCATATTAACACGTTTAATAACATTATCAGCGCCGTAGGGTAACCGGGCAATAGACCATTTTCCGCTCCGTTACCCGACTAAAGACCATATCGCACAATGGAGTCACTGAGTGGAAATCTCGCGTTACATATTTTGATAAGTGAATGCAATCTAAAACAACTGGTTTTCTATTTCTGCAAGCAGTAGATAGATAGATAACTCTTTATTGCATACACCAGGATAAAAAACACTTTACATAGGATCTTAAAACTAGGTTGTGTGGTGATACAATGGGCGGCCTTATCGCTGAGAGCGATCTCTTCCAGGCAACCTTTGGATGGACTTGAATTAAAAGAATGTGAAGAGAGGTAGTGTAACTGCAATAAAAAAAAAAAAAAAAAATAATAATAATTTGCAGTAGGTAATAAAATAGATATTTAATAAATAATATAATGTGGTATGTGGTGTTTACCTATAAATAATACAGTAATATAATATATAACTACAAATGCAATGACTGGAGCTAAGAAAATGATAATACTTAGTTTACCGAAGCTGCAAAGTACAGTTTAAAGACCTCATTTTTAAAAATAGTAAGCGATTTTGCATGTCTAATGGATACAGGTAAGTCGTTCCATAGTCGGACTGCACGCACAGTGAAAGAGTTACTAAAGAAAGTGGAGTTGTGGAGTGGGGTCTTCAACTGAAGAGAATCTGAGGAGCGCAGGTTACGAGGATTAGAGAGATCAGTAATGCAAGAATTGCTGTGTTCCGGTCTGAAGGGTATGGGTGCCGGTGAAATTAAAGGCACATAAGACTTTTCAGCTATTATGTCAAAAATCAGAATATTTATTTGCATGAATATAAGTCAGCTAATACATGATGTTACATTTATATAGGCCTTTATATATTCTACCATCCAAATGGTGTCTAAATGTCAATAGGTAGATTGTCTCAGGGTCAGCAACGTGTAAGTGATACCTCGGGACAAGCGTCCAAAGTCAAAGTCAATCAAAGACAATAAATAGGTTTTTATTCATTGAAATCACAAGGATCATATAGAAACGTCAACTTAAAACTACGTGAATTTAAAAATTTTATGTGAATTTACGCCGGTTCCTTGCGCGCGACCAAGCCTAGAAGAATCAGGCAACAAACTCTGCTTGATTATTTTTTTAATGATCCTTCTTTCAGCTTTAGTGTGGTGCCAATCGAACGAGGTGAATTCATTTATAGAAAAAGAGTGCTACTCAAAGAATTGAACGTCTAAAAAGCATCAACCAATGTTCTTAAGACAACACACGATTCGCTTTAATATAACTTATTCTTAAAAAAATATGTGACTACAGATACGCAATATGACAATTAAGCTAACGAGGGAGCGGAGCGACATATGTCCATATGTTACGGTAACCAGTTACCAACAGGCTGTTAGCTTGTTTGCCACATTAGATGTTTCTAGGACATGCAGAGTTCCTCATTGTGATTTTTTGCACTCTAGGTCAGTAAATAATAAATTAAAATAAAAGGGCGTTTATTTACTAACACTTAAACAAATATAAGTATTATTATCTCGCCAAGGTTCGATAATTTTCAATGGTGTTATAATTAGAAGTTCTGTACTGTAGGTAGGAAAGTAAAAAGGTTGAGGACCTTCACTCATCATAGGTAGGCATTTCACTCATTATTATTTTATTTATTTGTATTGTAACTAATATTGGACAGATATTATTGTTTTTTTTAATATTACTACCTTTACTACCTTCAAATAGCTTTGGTAAGTGCCTAGATACAATTTTACATGCTATAAAGTAGATTATGGAGGACATATAGTTAATTTTGAACATCCTGTATTACACCCATTTTCGCAAATAAAAACTATTTATATTTTTATTGTAACTTTTTTGTTATCAATAAATGGAATATGAACAAGATGGTAAATTAAAACTATTTTACGACCTCTATGGCGTAGTGATCGAAGGTCCGCCTGAGACTCAGAAGGTCGTGGGTAAAATTCCCGCCGCGGGACAAATGTTTGTATGATCTGCAATATTTGTCTCGGGTGTGGGTGTTAATGCTGTATAATTTGAGCGCTAAAGGTATTCTAATAAACAAATTAAAAATAGGTATTACAATGAGTAGATACTTAGAAACTCTAATTAAATTTATTATCAGCCCTTCATAAAGGTAAAATTATCAATTACTACGTAAAATATTATCATAATTGGTTATTTTCCGCTCCGTTGCGCGACTAAAGAGCATAACGCACGAACAGAAAAGTAACAATGTGGAAAGGTGTGAACTGGCTTTAATGTAAAAATTACGACTAATAAACTATTGTGTTAAGTAACGATAATAAATAAATTAAATTATATTTAAATGGCAACTTATTAGGTAGTTAATGTTTGCATATTCTGCAGATATTTGTACCTGGTGTAGATTTTGTGATTATTCAGAAATAGTATGTTGGGACAGATGGGATTGCCTCTAGTCAATGAATGGTGCGGGATCGATTTAAACGTATATCCATGCCAAATTACAGCCTTCAAGTACGAAGAGTCTCTGAGCTAAGCCGCAGACAGACAAACGGACAGACGGACATGGCTAAACTATAAGTTTTCCTGAAATACATTTTTGACTAGTTCAGGAGCCTATGGATTCATATAGAATTTGTAACATATTATTATGTCAAATAATTTTTTTTTTCTTTTTTTTTCTTTACTTCCTTGTTTACTACGGAACCCTAAAACTAGTCATCGTTAATTTGAAACACACACAATAAGACATGATAGACGAGTAAGTAAGTACAATCAAATAAGCAAACTAAGTAGATAAATACCTGGAACATAGCATAGTTTATCCTACTACTATAATAAACGCGAAAGTTTGTGAGGATGGATATTTGTTAGTCTTTCACGCAAAAACTACTGAACGGATTTTGATGAAACTTTACAGTAATATACCTTATACATCAGAATAACACAGAAGCTACTTTTTATCCGGGTACTACGCGGGCGAAGCCGTGGGCAGAAGCTAGTTTAGCTATATTTCCAATAGTTGTTCTGTTTGGAATGACCAGTCAAAATATGCCACGCGCACTTCAAAGTACGGTTTAATGTGACTAGTCCCATAAAACAAATCGATTTATAACACCATGTTTCTTGAACCACAACGAATTATTTTGATACGTCTAACTGTGTAGCACGAGCGAATTCTTAACGCACTTTAACCACTGCCTTGCTAATTTCCGCCATTTTGATGAGCCAACAAAAATGGCGGAAAACGAATTTTGCACTATTTTGTTCTAATTTATGGTTCTTGGGCATAACGGTTTACTCACTATATTTTCCTGAACATTGTGAGCACGTGTTAAGCGCGCAATGATAAAAATCATTGATGCACGATCGAGTTTGAACCTACGACCGTCGAAACGAAAGTCGAGGTTCAACCCACTAGACCACTAGGCCAACACAACTATAATAATAGGGTGCTTAGACAAATACAACTTTCTGTTAGCGTTAACGACTGTGGAAAGCTGTGGAAATGTCACGTGACTGCTGCAAAGTTTTACATTGTCAAATTTGCGTGAAAGGAAAACTTAGCGTGTGATATTTGCCTAAATACTCAAATAGGCATATTTTAAACCGGGTACCACAGTGGTGAAGCCATTGGCAGAGGCACTAGCCAAATAATAATACTAATTATATATATCTAATGCTTAGGTATAAGCACATAACTGTGAAAAAACTGTGGAATTAACTGCCTTCTCAGATTTTTCTGCTGAATATAATATGACCCGCTTCAACAATTATGTAAACGAGTTCTTCAGAGCAGGGACTGCATCCTGTTCCAATTTTTGGCACTAAGCGACTGCTACATGCCTGTTTGCCTCGATATATCATAAAAAAAGTTTATTCAAAAGTATTAAAAAAAAGGTTATGGCGACGGCTGTATTCCTGTTCGCCTCGATATAAGAAAAAAGTTTAATCAAAACTTTTAAAAGATAAGATTATCCCTCCGTTTCATAATCACTTTCTAACTTTAGCAGCGTGCTAAAAGTTGACAGATTCTATCCTTTGTTTAGTGTTAGAAAGGGACAGGGCTAGATTTAGCGACTAGCTAAGTTAGCGAGTGATTATGAAACAGAGGGTATATCTATAATGTGCTAATCCTTTGTCAGTGCTCGGAAAACCAAATTGAAGTTATTTTTTGATTGCCAAAAATAACCAGTAAAAGACAAAGGTTTTTATCTCTACGCCTTTCGTTTTCACGACAGCAAAATCAAGATTATAAACAGTTTTCACAAACAAGCTTTTTCTCGTCGTTCAAATATTTGCTAGAAGATTGGGATTTTCTGAGAAAACCTTTGTTGCTTTACCCGAATGAACGAAACTGGGGTTATGCTACCGGAAATTTAGTAAATACGCACTAAAAATGCATTATACTAGGGGCAAAACGCTATCATTAGTTGAATATTTATATTCCTGTTAAGTATAATTGAGAGAACGGACAATGATTAACAACTTTACTATTTCTTTGACGTAAGTCTTTCTCGCTTGTCGTCCATTGCTTCATGGTCACAGAGTGACCACGAATTCATTTAATTTACTGTGAAGTGAAATGAAATTAAAAATATTTATTTTACTTAACACGATAATAGCATACTTTGGTTACTATGAGCCAGTAATAAAATTTAATAATTTAAAACGAAAATGAAAAAATAGATAACTTAGGCAACTTATAAGTAATAGCTGAATAATCATGACCACCTTCCTCATCTACCAGTATAACGTCAAAAAGGTGTAATCTCAGTATATGCTAGTCTACCTACCAGCAAGCACGTAAACAGGTACATTGTAAGCAGGTGCTTAGAACGATTACTCTGCTGGCCCTAAGCAATCGTCACAGACGGCGGTTAGAAGTCTAGATTTTTAATTTAAATTCCATGTGATATAGAACGACCTAGATACACCTATCAAACATCGAACGAACAAACAGCTTTTTTATTCCAAAAACTATCGTGAACTTGACTTTTTCATATTGTAAAAACGGGAATTTTCACGTACTGCACTATCGGTAAAGGTACCGACTAAGTTTCGACTCATTCCGAGAGTCTTCATCAGGGTGAGTGGTTGCGACTTTCTCCTTTCGCGTCGCGCGACTAGTGCACGGCGCGACGCGTTTTTACAATATTAATGAACAAACAGCTATAGTTTTCAATGTCAAACCGAGTGTAAAAATGCAAATACATAAGAAGACAAGAGCTACTCCAAAAACAAAAAGAATTTGCTGTATTTTTTTCCTTAATCCGGAATTTCTTTTCAAAAACGCTCGGTTTTTTCTCTTTCCTCTTACGAAATGTTCATTAATGAATTAATTACACACTAAAGTCAACCACCTCCCCGAAAAACTACGGTGTGTGAGTGAGAAAAAAATGCAGGGAGTGATGAGAGAAAAAAGGACAGGCAGAGGGTAGATTTCAAATTGTCGCCATTGCAATATTCGAGATTAAAAGTAACGCCTGGGTTGGTAGCGAAATTCGCGTACGGTTGTGAAGAGAAGTGGTTTGAGTTTTACCACGAGATTTTCACAAATATTTTTCTTTATTTTTTGGGTCAGTTTTAAACGATTTTTGTGTAACGATTTCCAGACAAGATACAAGTTTGCATTAACACAAAGTATTTTAAGTGGACTTTAGTTTGTTTCGTAGTTGATATATCCGAATTAAAAAAATCACTAGAATTGTATCAATTTAAGTATGGATAACGAATTGTTACTTGAACCAATAATTTAATAAGTTAAGCTACATTTAAAATAAGGCTTTGACAAACTCGTGAACCGATGGAACTCGGAAAAAAAATATATTACTTTTACACAAAATTGAATCGAAATATAAAACGAAAATAATACGGGAAACAGACAAACTAAGTACATATTAACTTATTTTTTTGTTTTGAGTAGGCTCAAAAAGGGGATTTATTTGGGCCCACTCAGCTTATTATGCTGCGTGATTACACGTGATAAAAAGGTGAAGGAAAACATCGTGAGAAATAAATAAATAATGCTGGACAGTTTCAAACACCATCATTTGCCCCCAAACTAAGTAGAGCTTGTGTTATGGGAACTACATGACTGATATACTACTTATATACTTTTTTGTAAATACTTACATATTATACATAGAAAATAGCCAGACCCGAGACAAATATTTGCAGATCATACAAACATTTGTCCCGCCGCGACAACATCGATGTTTGAACTTACCTTTGACCCAGGAGGTAACTTTTATAATTTTAGTTCGCTATTTTACCCAAAAACATAAATACACGCTCACAACTGTATTCTCCATACTCACAACATTTTGCACATGCCCGCGATTTACATGTATTTAGCATTCCACGTAACAGGTTGGCAAGCCTATCGCCGCTTACCCAAAAATGCCAGGAGCAATAGAACCTAAGTCTCGATTTTATTTTATTTCGCTAGAAAGCGAATTGGATCGTTTCGTGTGTATTTAGCCATGCCTCGTCGACCGACCGTTAGACGTAATGTTATTTTATTCACGTTTATTTTTTGTTTTATACTGTTTTGGTTGGTTTTGTTGGCCTCGTGGAAGGCCCAGGTGGAGATGGCGGAATGAGCTGGATAACTACATCAAGGACTGGGCCTAACTAGCAGGCAAAAGAGAAGATTGGAAGGAGGGGAGGGAGGCCTTTGCCCTGCAGTGGGACAATATAGGCTAAAATAAAATAAAAAATCAAAAAACTGTTTTGTTGCTATGGGTAATTTTTTCTGGCTATTTAGTGTAATTTATAGTCCTACCTCCTTACAAAATTTATGTTTTACAAAAACTTAAATATATTACACGTTTCAAAAGCATTATTTAAGTTTGATTTTTCAATTTTAATTACTTTATTAGTGTCTAACAAAAATATACAGAACATTTTAAGCATTGCTTATAATTACGATGTTATCAAAACTTCGATTTTTTTACATGCTTTATATATAACTAGCTGCGCCCCGCGGATCCACCTTCGTGAGTTTCGATTCCGTGGGAATATCGGCGATCTAACTAAATTTTAGAACACAAAAGCTGCTATTGTGACTTAACTATGATAGTAAGATATATTCCCTCACTGACTTTTTTGTAGATAATAATGTGTACTTTAATCAAATAGTAGCACATCATTTTTATGTATCATCAATAGTTTTCACAACGCACGCCAAATAATCAATTATATAGGCAAAATTTTGCTACTTTGGTTACGTTATTGCAATTTTCTTAAGGATCTCTATTTTTATTGAAATAAATTATAACATATGTTACTTCCTGATAATTTAGCTTTCATATGGTGGTGGTTAAAATCGGTCCAGTAGTTTCGGAGCTTATTCGTTACAAACAAACAAAAACGAATTTCCTCTTTATAATATTAGTATAGATATCTAATAAACGAAGTTTATATTCGGGTGCTACACAGGCGATGATTTGGGCAAAAGGAAATTATAACATAAAAATAATTTATTCTCGACTATTTTCCACCCGACTATACGTCACGACCGACCCAAATACGAGCTACCCTCAAAAATCGAGATACAAGTTCCAGTGGCTACCGAAATTCCTCGGAGTGTGCATTTCCTTTTAGAAATATCTCTCACGATTTGTTACCATGTTTTGTTGTATTTTATTTTTACGATTTCAGTATTGAAAATCATTTAAAACGATAAGGATTATCCACATATTACAAAATAGCATAAAAACAATTGAGGGGAAAAAACGCAGGTACAGTCGTGAAATAAAATCATCACAAAATTTAAAATTAATGTTAGGAAATCAATTTTAAATTAAAATAAATAAAAAATATTTTCCAACACTCCTTGATGGTTCTGTAGCAGGCGACGCGTATTATCGATCGGACCCCTAATTTCTGATTCTAATTAAATTCGTGGCAGATTCCAAGCTAATTTGTTATCCCTTGAGGCCTCTGCATGGAGCAATAATAAAGACCCTGGCACACCAGGTGGTGTTTGTAACATTGAGTACAATAAGCTTATTTATTAGCAAGTCTCTAGAAATTAATTTCCATTTATTTATTAAAACACACTTTTGTACTATGGACTTTTAGAAATGTTAGCTTCTTCTACAATAAGATTCTGCATAAATTTGCTACGAAATCTTTGAAATAGATTATTTATGTGAGCTTATTTATAAGGGTTATTTATAAATCACGCAAAAACTCTCAAACCATAATTCCTATCATCAAACCCAACAACTTTTGATTTACAATATTTTAAACTTTTCAGAAAATGTTGAAGTTACTTAGAAAAGTCTTAAAGCTGATTTAAGAGTCCTATATGGACTTAAACTTGTCCTATTAAGACCTTGTCGTCAAGAAGCAGTAACCTATCAAGTGCTAGCTCATATTATGTATTTTTCTATGTATGTTATGTATGTCTTTACAATAAATATATACAAACTTGTATAATCTGATTATAAACTACCTACCTACTTATTCTTGGCATATTTTTTCGCATAATTTTTGTCATTTTGTATAATTATTGACATTTAATTTTATTTTGTTTACCTACTTATTCACCTGTTTCATTATTTAAATTGTATGTGTGTAATTTTTAAAATAATAGCTACCTGCAACGCCCTGACAGGGCCGATGTACCTACCAACCTACTAGGAGCTACACTAGACCTAAGCTTAACCATTGTATGTAGGACATTAAGCATGAATAAATGAAATATGAAAAAATAAGTAGTATATCAGCCATGTAGTACAAACTCTGCTTAGTTTGGAGCTAGATGATTCTGTGTGAAAATATCCAGATTTATTTATTTATTATTATTTATTTTATAAAAAGTAAAAGGATTTGACTTAAAGAATGTACTACAAAAGTTGTTAGATTTGATGGTATAAATTATGGTCGGAGAACTTTTGCGTAATTTCAACTAACTCTGTGTTTTAGTCTTTTAGCAAATTCAATTATAAAAGCTAAAAAAAAGTGGCTAAAACTTTTGTTTCTTTTGCGAAAAGTTGTTTATTTATATTTGGGATACATGATAGTACTTAGGGCCTTGTATTTGTTGCAGTTCATACCAATAATGCTTTCATTTCGATGTAGGCACTGTCTACATAACTTGATATTCTGAGTGTCTTGGGATCTCGGGTAGTTCGCGTGACGAATAATACTGGTCTTACTTCAATTACAAGTAAATGAACAGAGTCTAATTATGTTTGTTGGTTTATTTATTTACCTTCTGCTTTTTGTTTTGGTTCTTTTGTATTATTGTATCTTATACCTTCGAAAACTGTTTAAATAGTTAAAGGTTTTACAAAAAACCTTTGTTTACATTATCATCAAATTCGATCAAATTAATCTTGGAGCGCAAAAAAAAACATAACACTTTCGTCAATGACTATCCAAATAATACTGTAAAAATATTTATTTTGTATTCCAGATATTGTTATAAAAAGCGTCCTCCTAATTCATTCCCGTTTCCTATGAATAACAAACACGAAGCAAAAAAACAAAATGATCGATGTACATAATCAGAATTCTGCCAGATTCGTTCACACCCTGTCCTACACAAACAATAGGTATAATGCTACCGTCAATTTTGCAAATCAGTGGTTCGATTTTCACCGGTGAATGATGGCTAAAAATATTCGGTTTTAAAATACCTACTACAAAAAGAGATTGTCAACATTCACTCACATGTTCATCTTCTAAGTTTCAAAGAGTTTATGTTGAATGTTTGGACTAAGGTTGGAACTGGGGCCATAAGTGCAGATCTTCATTCTTCTATTTACCTAAATATATATATTATAATATATTAGGATTAGAGTAATAATTAAACGTTAAGATTTTATGTATTGAAGTTAATATTTCGTAAGCAAAAGTTTAAAGGAACCTTTATCGTAACTTTATAGAAAAAAGACAGCAAATGGAAAGATGGCCGGTGTACTCTTAGAAATGCTTCTTTAAAATTATTTAACAGCAATATAAAATTTATAGTCGTCAAATACACCATATAATTGTAAGCACATAATTATTATTAAACTAAAATCTAAGCTTTTGACTTCGTAAAAGCTTACTCTAAAACTTTGCTTTTGAATCTAATTTTGCAATCCACGCTTGATCTTTGATGTGAAATCAAGTTATTTCTACCCTTACCTCACTATCTAAATATAACGTACGACCTCTTTCATTAAAACTCGGTCATTCATGTCGCCACACCGTTATGGATTTTTATCAAGTTTTTACCATAATACCTACCTGCTTGCTTAAATAACTTTGCGAATATGAATAAAAGACAGGTTTTGCATTGTAAATTGCAACAACGAAAAAAGGCGTAAGTTACTTTTTTAGCTGACGTCACATAACGCCAGAACTTTTTAATAAGTCACCAAAATCAAACTATTTTTAATTGAAAAGAGTATTGGAGTTTTTCGGACACGAAAACCCCAGTTCTTACTCCAAGCAAAGCTTAGTCTTTTATTCGTTATTGGCCATCGTCATCTTGTACAGCCTGTCTTATATTACTGCTGGGCCTAGGCGTTCCATGTAGGACCTGTAGGATCCATGTAGGACCTGCGGATTTTACTATGTCGTCTATCTTGCCACTACGTCTTGCGCTTTTTTTAGACTCTCGGGGTCACCAACTCAGTAAGCACCCTGCTCTTCCTTTCATCACTGCGCCTGACCAAATGTCCTACATAACCCATGTGGCTTCTTATATATATTTATTGGTAATTGTTAACAATCACCACGTTTTCACTTTAATGTAACATAATGTTACAAGTGATGTTTCAAAATCTGCTTGCCTATCGTGCGCCTACCTGTTATATCTACAATTGGGCTCCGCAAATATTAGCAGCATATGCTTCTAGGGATGGGAAAGTACGGGATTTTTCCTGGGATTACATGTAAGAGGAAAGATGATTAACTGTCGTTCTCAGATAGTTTGTTTACGATCTATGATCCAACAAAACGACACAAAAATTTGTGGCTAGATGAGAACATCGCAGCTATCAAATAACATCACTAAAATTATTATTTGCTACTAGCTTCTGCCCACGGATTAGTAGGATTATTTTGAGGTTCTTCATTATAGTTTTTTTTTCATATTAAAGAATCGGACACACGCGTGACTCTTATTACAAGCGTCCAGCTACTGTAACCACATCACAACAGATGGACTGTATGCTTATTGCCAACTCGTTGGTATAAAATACAAATAAATACCAGCGTTGCTTTAAAGCTGAGCTTAATTAGACTATACATAATTATCGACCTTTTTATTTCAACCTCAGTAAAATCATGTATATATGCCTAACGGTAGACTTTTACCGACTCTGGATAAAGAACTTTCAACAAAATTTTATGTGTGTAAAAAAAAACAGCCTAGAATATCCAATACCATTTAAGATAATAAGATGCAGTTTATAATGAGTAATATGATTTGTTTAATTTGATATTTGAATAAAATTAAGTTATTAAATAATATGCCTCTTGCTGCTTCCGTAGATTATATTCCATGTAAACACACCTTTGATATTAAAACACGGGATTGATCCCGGAATCCAGGGAAATTGTACGCCCCTCCTATAGCGCGGTTACCCGTACGATAACAATTTCAGGCTTATGTTACGCCACAGTTCACAAATTATGGTGGAGTTGGTTCAGTTTATCATAACAATAACATGTTTGTCCTGTATTTCTTGCCTGATATTTCATAGCTTCGTACACTTGGCAAGAAGCTTGGCAAGGCTTCGTACACATGAAAGTGTATTTAGTAGGATGGTACTGTCTGTCTGTTATGGTGCAGTTAGTTCAGTTTATCATAACAATAACATGTTTGTCCTGTATTTCTTGCCTGATATTTCATAGCTTCGTACACTTGGCAAGAAGCTTGGCAAGGCTTCGTACACATGAAAGTGTATTTAGTAGGATGGTACTGTCTGTCTGTTATGGTGCAGTTAGTTCAGTTTATCATAACAATAACATGTTTGTCCTGTATTTGTTGTCTGATATTTCATAGCTTCGTACACTTGGCAAGAAGGTTGGCAAGGCTTCGTACACATGAAAGTGTATTTAGTAGGATGTTACTGTCTGTCTGTTATGGTGCAGTTAGTTCAGTTTATCATAACAATAACATGTTTGTCCTGTATTTCTTGCCTGATATTTCATAGCTTCGTACACTTGGCAAGAAGCTTGGCAAGGCTTCGTACACATGAAAGTGTATTTAGTAGGATGGTACTGTCTGTCTGTTATGGTGCAGTTAGTTCAGTTTATCATAACAATAACATGTTTGTCCTGTATTTCTTGCCTGATATTTCATAGCTTCGTACACTTGGCAAGAAGCTTGGTAAGGCTTCGTACACATGAAAGTGTATTTAGTAGGATGGTACTGTCACCAGACGACAGCGGCAATGGTCGGGCACAAATTTGTGTGAAAACTCGTAGTTACAATCACATTTTACAGATTCCACACGTGAGACTACTTTAAGACCCATATGTAGACGAAATCGTATTGTGTCGTAAAGATAGAATATTTAACACGATCTGGGGTCTAGACAAATACCTCACGTTTACTTTTCCTTTCATGCTAACGCAAATTTGTCAAGGAAAAACTTGACAGAAGTCACGTGACATTTCCGTAGCTAATGTCATTTCCATACAATTAAATCTTTTAAATTTTGCTTTTAAGCAAAAAAATTTTCACTGAGTCATGGCCTTTTTGTTGTACTGCAACACACACAAACACAAACTTACTATCAATAAAATGTATATTGGTGTGTGTCTGTAGCAACGAATAAATGTTTTATCTATCTATCTATCTATCTATCTATCTATCCGCAGGTGTTAACGCTAATAGAAAGTGTTATTTGTCTAGACTACCAGAGAGCTTAATTGTTTCCTGATATTTCGGGACAATTGCATGTATCATGAAAACAGAAGGAACTAAAGTCTACGGGTGTATGTTAGTGACAGACGAACAGATTTACCCTCTTACTCACCCTTTTATTGCGAACGATACCACACCATCACTGGTTTTGCATACAGCAAAATCAGATATCCTAGCAACGTGAAAAATACCTACAGATAAAAAAATAGTATACTTATGAAGGAGTAGAATTTAATTAACAGGCAAAATAAAACTACTTTTATGACTATAATTTTTTTTTAAACTATCTACATAACATTAAACTATAAAACAGAGCTCAAGTCACCGACCGCAGGCAGGGTATCCAAGAGGCTGGCGACAATACCTCGTTGAACAGCAATGCTTATTTTCAAACCGAGATAAGCGCTATTTGGTTACCTAGCTTTTTCCTAACAAGCTGTACGAAGCCTACATCTCTGACAAATGTAGTGTGTTATATTTGGCGCAATCCTCTTACACTGTACAAATAAAATTAATTTGAATCACGACGCCCTTTATTTACTTTCACGCCATCAACAAAGTTTAGCCTGAATTTTAAATGTAATTAAAAGACTGTTTGTGTTACCTACATTTTTAATAATCTTTTTGCTCAATCAATCAATCGCTTATACTTTTATTTCGTTATTAATTACTGCCATACACATACATAGGTTGTATAAATCCTTAAAATACACAAAATAGACAGGGTACATGAGCCTTGTAAGAGCGCCAGATTCGTGTTTCGAAATAAATAAATATTTTTTATCTTTCCCGCTTACAAAACATAATCAATTCAACGACATTCCTTTAGTCATTTATTTATTTCAGTTGGACGACAGAAAGAAAGTCAATTTTTCGTTTTTGTCGATAATCATATCGTTTTTGGGTACATACTAAGCTGAATTTTGTATAACCTGAGTGACGGTTTGACATCTTTAGCATTTAAAGGATCGTATTAAAGATTTAATACAAGACATGGGTTTTTTAATATAAATTCAATTTCAAAAATTCTTACGTCCCAAATACCTAAATCACCAACCCCTTGCATTTAAATAATAATATCATTTGTATTTTTACAAAATCTAATTTAACAAAACGTTTTCAACGACAATAAAGTGATGAAATATTATACAAATTCAACCCGCCGCCATTTTCTTTATTTCCCGCCATAAAAGATAACCTCTATTGAAAATTTGTGACATATTCGAATTCTCTGTGTAATTTTCACACGTTTCTGGCCGTATGTGGTTGATAAATGGTATTATTACTTATGAGGCTTTTCTAAAAATTCGTCCTTTTATGTTAGAACGTGTTTTAATGACATTGACAAAATATGATTGGTTTTTCTAATAGGAGAAAAAATATTTTGGCTTTTACAAATGAACGCTTATGAATGAATGAATGAAAATACTTTATTTTACAACTTATGAAATAAACAAAAACACATTAAAATTAAGGGACCAACAACTTATGAAATAAACAAAAACACATTAAAATTAAGGGACCAATGAGCGGCCTTATCGCTTAAAAGCATTATCTTATAGACAAACTTTGGATGGAGCGGATTCTATGTGATTTTGATGGTCCCTGGGCTGTATTGTTTTTTTTATGACGAGACAAATAGGCATAACTACGGCCCACCTGATAGTGTGCGGTAACCGTCGCCTAATTTTTATGCGAAAGTCTGTGTGTGTGTGTGTGTGTGTGTGTGTGTGTGAATGTTTGTTACCCCGTATCTCCGTAACTACTAAACCGATTTTGATGAAAATTGGAATGTAGATAGTTTAGGATCTAGAATAACACACAGACTAATCTAATTTTCGATTAAATAGGGCGGTAAAAAAAATTCTAAAAAAAATATATTGTTTGATTCTGTACAAACAAACTTTAAAGTAAATAATGAAACACGTATTTTTTATTTTTTCAAAACTACCCTTTGGGGCTGTGCAATTGAGTTCTAAACTTTGTATAAATTGTAATCCTTGGTTCGATTCGTTCAAAAGTTGGTGGACATAGTTTGAAGCCTAGATACAGTCATATGCTACTTTTATTAACATACCACGCGGGCGAAGTCGCGGGCAACAAATAGTATTTAATAGTCTGTAAACATATACCACGCTTTATACTTAGAATACGTAAATGACGACCCTACTAAGCAAGGCCCATGCAGATTAGTTTAACTTGGCGGAAGTAAGTAATGGGCCGGCTTTAGCGAATTATGTCACTTGAGGCACACTTGAGGGGACAGGACTGACCACTGACCACTGACCACTGACCACATGACGTTGTGTCTTGGATAGAGAATTTGCTATTATCCTAGTCCCACGCTGTTATTTATAAACTGAGTATAGCCATGGTATAGTTTTATCTTCGTTTTCCCGCCGCAGGACAGTTATTGTTTGCATGGTATGCAATTACTAGCTTCTGTCCACGGCTTCGCCCGCGTGGTACCCGAATAAAAAATAGCCTATGCGTTATTCTGATGTATAGAAGTCGCGCTAGCAGCGTTCGAGAAGACCGTCGAAGAGGTGTCTGCGGCGGACTGGAAAAAATGTTTCGAAAATTGGTTCAGACGCATGAAACGCTTTGTATAGAGGCTGGTGGAGAGTTCTTTAAAAAGATTTAATAAGAATATTTTATCCATAGAAGTTAGTTTTTTAGTTTCTCAAAACTTTCCGAGTATCCCTGTACGTATTACTGTAAAGTTTCATTAAAATCCTTTCAGTAGTTTTTGCGCTAAAGAGTAACAAACATCCATCCGTCTGGGTGTTTTTTCCTCATAATATGTATGTAATATTTTTGAAAAAACATGTATATTTGTATTATATCAGTCATGTAGTTTTTTGCCAACTTCAAAAAAGGAAGTTATCAATTAGGTTGTTTTTTTATGTTAGTGGCTTGATATCTTCGGCAATTATTAACCGATTTTGATGATTATTTTGTTGTTGTATAGAAAATAATCCCGAAGAGTTCCCATAAAAGTTTATCCCTGATGTTGCAACTTTTCCCTTAAAACTCAAAAATATCATAGTTGGTTCATTATGCGTGGGAGTTTTGGTTAGCCAGCCCAACTCCGCCCAGAAGCACAGAAGTTTCCTGGGGTCTTCGCAGGCTTCGCGGAGTGACCTTGGGTTGCCAAGGATTTTTGCGCGGTGAGATGCTACGCCCACGCATTCCAGGATTACGTGGGCAGCTGATTCCTCTTCGGTTAGACATCCTCTGCAGAGTGGGCTGTCTGTGGCTCCGATGTTGTAGAAGTGTTTGTTCAAGGGGCAGTGACCGTTTAGAGTCCGCACGATGATCCGGAGGTCTGATCTTTTGAGACTTTGTAGGCAACGCGTCAGTCGTGGTAAGATGGCAGGTACTTTACAGTAATATAGCATATAAATCAGAATAACACATAGGCTACTTTTTATCCGGGTACGACGCGAGTAAAGCCGTGAGCAGAAGCTAGTATCTTATATTATTAAAACGTACTTTATTATGCAGTTTGTTGATTTATTTAAAAAAATAAATTTACCCAATTTGCAGAATATAACCAAAAACCTGTACCCATTAATCTTATCTCCTCCCAGAAAGAAATCCCAAGAGTTTCTTCGGAAATAGTTGACTAAAACAATACCAACTTGTTCTCGTGTAGAATAGGTAGTCACATGCATTATTACGTCTGAAGATTTCCCCCAGGCCGCTGAGACAGGTCTCGGTTGCAGAGAGTGGTCTTTTTCCGTCTAGGAGCTTCTACGAATACTAGATTAGAATTTTCGGTCTGGTGTGAGCCGTGTTGGCCTAGTGGTTCCCCGACTTCCGGTCAGGAGCACTTGGATTCGAACCAGGGTGTCTAGACAAATACCTCACGCTTACTTTACATTTCACGCTAACGCAAATTTGTCAAGGTAAAATTTAGCCGCTGTCACATGACATTTTTAAAGCTAATGTAATTTCCATAAAATTCAATCTTTCCGCAGGCGTTAACGCCAACAGAAAGTGGTATTTTTCTAGGCCCCACTGGTCGTTCAATGAATTTGCCACCAGGGAACACTCCGAAGAGGCAGATGTCCACAAACCAACACGCTTATCAACTAAAACTATCAAAACAAACATGTTCACTACTGTATTCTCCATGATGGACATCTTCATACACATACTCAGCACATACCTGAGAACATATAACGACACAAACGTTTCGAGTGGGAAAAAAACACACGACACTATGCCACATTATTTTATGATTTTTCACAACAAAATGCTCTTTTTTATCATCAACTAAACCTATTAAAAACTAAACAAACACGCTCACTACTGTATTCCCTCATACACATACTGCAGCACATACCTGAAAAAAAATAACGACACAAACGTTTCGAGTGGGATAAAAACACACGACATTTTCCACAACAAATGCTCGTTTTTATAACCAACTAAAACTATCAAATCATCTAAATCCATTCTCACACAGCATGAATGGATCATTGTCTCGCGTTCCCATACAGCCGTTACAGATAACTGTCTGAATGGTTATACTTGTTTCGATGGTTTTGAGTTCGCCTAATGTGTTTTAAGTGAGGTTAAAGTGGTGATCTGAGTCCGGAGATCGGAGTCTTCGATCTTTAGCTAGATAAATAGATAGATAAACATTTATTCAACCAACACTTACAAATTATATTTACTTAAGAGGCCTGCGTTGGATGAATTGCCCATACAAACGTAATACCATAGTCATTTGTAATTAGAACTTATTTCCACCATATTATGTTATTATTTGCATTCGAATAGTATTTATCTACGTACCTTGCTATATATTTTTTCAAAATACTTACCTGAAATGAAATGTAAACGAATCGCATTTTGGATATTTTTACATACATGACATGTTTTCTTCTTATTTGTTTCGTATTAAAAACAACAATACCTTACGTATTCTGAACGGCTAATATTGCTATCGCGCAAGCACGGGCGGGCCTGCATCAGTCAAAAAGAGATAGCTACATTTTTGGACGCGCTTCAAATTTAAGTTATGAGCGCTGTATGCCGGATCCTTAAGAACGAAAACACATTATTAATAACTAAAATAGAAAGTAAAATAAAGAAGGCTGCACAGTGGTGGTGAAACGGCCTTCAGCGCAGCATGTGCTACGATATGACAGAACAGCAAACGATAATATCCTTAGATAGATAGATTGGTAAATCATTCAAAAGTACTTATCAATACTTATCAATCAAAAGTACAGACGAAACAGCTAGCTATCAAAAAACCGCTGCAAACGATCTATAGATAGCTCAATGGATCCAGATCACTACCAGATGGAAGCGTTCCCAAAAACTGGCCGCATTGCCACGCTGAATGGCAATGCTAATGCGTAGCTAGCTATCTATAGAACGTTTGTAACGGTCTTTAGATAGCTAGCTGTTTCATATGTATTTTTTGTATATACCTACTTGTACATAGTTGTATGAATAAAGTTATTAATAATAATAAATAATGCTGGACAGTTTCACACAGCATCATCTAGCCCCAAACTAAGCAGATCTTGTATTATAGGAACTACATGACTGATGAACTACTGATATATATATTACTTTCTTTTGTAAATATATACATATTGTACATAGAAACAATCCGAGACCCGATAGTAGAAAGGTACTGCGCTGATCTTCCGTCCTCTCTCAATATCAGTAGCAGATAGCTACGATCTAAAACAGAGAGTTTCTTAACTAGGTAACTAGGTACTAATAAAATAGTACTCTACATTTATTTACTTAATTTTTACAAAGATGGTTGCTAGTGGTTGATGGTTAATGTATCTGTTGTGTGTTTGTTTGTTTATTATATATATTTAAATTAGTTAGTTGCTTTTAGTTTGCCTAATGTGTTTCGAGTGGCGTCATATGTTTTCTTGGTGAATGACACAAACTAATTGAGCCCTATACCCAGCAGCGGGAGAAGTGAGCTGTGGATGATGATGATTTGAAAGGAGGATTCATAAGTCGTGATAAAAACCAAAAAATCCAATTGGTTATGATTTGAGAAAAATGTGCACCAAATGCTGAAAATTTTACAACATTGTGAAATTTCCTAAAAATATAGCTTTCCGAAAAATACCGAAGCCGACCGATCATAAATTTCTCGTATCGGAAGTCAAAAAATTTAAAACTACCCACAATTTAAGGTTCTTGTTGTATCTATGGTGTGTTATTGTGCTATAAATTTCGTTTATTGTTTTCTGGCTACCGCGCTATAAGAATTTTCATATTTGTATGCAATTCTGTAGAACGAATTGGGGTATGAATTTTAGTGTAGACGGTCAGATTGTTTTCATAAGTTATGTTAAAACACGTGCCAGAACATAGTCCAACTTTTGTAATGCAAAGTAAAATTTTAAAACTTGGATCCTATTAGGTTTTATCATATCCAAATACTATAGTTAATAGGTATATTTTTTGGATATTGATTCTATTTCCAATAATAAGACAAAAAATACCCTTTTCCCGACTAATTGCTTTCTCACAATTCCAGGAAAAAATATTACATTTTGCGCAGTTTTTAGGATAAAATAAAATTGCTTCAGCAATAAATAACACGATATATTTGTATGTAGGTATTTATGTATTTTTATTTTCATTTATGTATAATATTACTCGTAGTATGGATGAAGTTAATTCCTATTTTTTGTAGCTAGCTATTTTAGTTTTAATTATTTTTCCTCTCATTTGGTAATCTCCTTCTAACGCACAACCGCCCATTCTTCATTACACAAAGATTATCTGGAGAAAAATGCTAATCAGCATTAAGTTCATCTATATACTTGTTATGTCTTATGCAATAAAGAATTTTCTATCTATCTATCTATAGATATGTAAATTTTACACGTTACAATGTTTAATAACCTATCTATCAAAAAGTACTCACAATTTCTCATTGCGTTACCTACCTACTAATTAAAACTCACTTTTAAGGAATGAACACCTCATAACGAGCTCGACCGTTAAGCCGGAAGTCCTTTAATTTCAACCCTTGTAAAAAAGAAGGCCAGGAAATGGTATTGTCATCACTCAAAGGCCATTTAGGGTACAACGGAATGGTGATAGATCAAATAGCTAAGAACCAAAGCTAATAATATAGAGTTACACTCACAGTCAGTTACAGTCAAAGTCTAGGGTATTTATTCATTAAAATAACAAGGATAATCTAGATAAGTCTATTATGTACTAAGTTCATTTGAAACATTATTTGAAAATATTGTAAGTGAACTTACCCCTATGCCTCGCGAAGATTAAGTATAGTCAAATAACGTATCAACTCGCTAAGCAATCTCAGCTTAGCAAATTTTGTCTATTAAAAAAATCTAAAAATAAAAATATATTATGCATTAAAAAAACTTTCTTTTTCTTTCACTACTAATCATGAAAGCTTATTTTCAGAGGTTCGATGACTAAACACAAGGTAACTAAATGTATATTAGTAGTATATTAGTCATGTAGTCCCTACATGACACAAGCCTTGTTACCTTGAAACTAGATGATGCTGTGTGAAAAAGTCCAGCATTATTATTTATTTCATTTATTTACTATGAAAGAATCAGTGATTCTACAACTGGAATTCGTCTCACACGGTCTCATTACGAAACGTGGCCTAAACTCAAGTTCTGTCAAAAACACTAAACCAAGGTTTAAATATACCTTATCGAAAAAGTAATATTATAGCAAAGGGAATAAGGTCTACAAAACGGGATATCAATATGATTTACAAACATTTCAAAACCACAAAAGTACACATAATTTTGATTGGCTACCAAGATAAAGTAGGTTCTCGAAAAGAGGTTGAGTTATGATAGAAATAAACTAGGTAACCGCCTGGTTTATCTTTTAGCAGTTATTTATATCAATCCTTTTTTGAAACGTCATATAGACTGTCGGCAATTTTATTTTAACATTCAATTTTAAACCTTGTATACTTTGTTATAATAATTTGTATTGAAAAATCAGGATTCAAAAGTCTGGTCTAACTCTGAGAGATAAACCACCGATTTAAACCACGTTTCGTAATGAGACTGACAGAGTTTAGAGAGTTATTCTCGTACTTTTCACAGCTCTATGACGTCCCGTATACGTCCCGTAGTGATCTAAACTGACTTACAGGGGGATGAATTATTGGCAACATCCCTTATTGCCCAGGGAGTAATGGAGGAATTGAATTTTTTAACCCCTACTTTATAGGGTGCGACTTGATCGAGTTTGTTTTATTTTATTGCTACCATCGGTTTGTGGGTTCTTTTTAGGGTTCTGTCAAAGGTCGGCGTCGTAAAAGCTAAGGGTTGAATGAGAAATTATGAAGTGCGTGGGCGAAGAAACAATGAGAATTATTGTCGTTGGTATAAAGGGATTATTTTTGCTACTAAGCCATGCTCCTCGGTGGTTCCCGTTCGTTCTCACTGTTTGTAAATGGCTTATATACAGAATGTAATAATTGAAGCCAATTAGGTATTGAACTTTAGTATGGAACAGCTGATTTTTTTTTCGCGTTCACAGTGTTGGTTTCATAGTAAAAGTTGTTCATAATGATGGGTACTTTCACTCCCCGAAGTTTTCGGGAGTAATCTTATTACACCCGGTAGATTCAGCTCAAGCATTCTTAACCTAGTTTCAAAACTGATAACAAATTATTTTCTTTACAATGATTATTGGTTATTTGTCTTTTTTTAAGTGCCCCACACTTCAGGGAATTACAAGAATACTACTTCCAACTAATATTATAAACGTGAAAGTTTGTGAGGATGTTTGTTCCTCTTTCACGCAAAAACTACTGGACAGATTTTGATGAAACTTTACAGTAATATAGCTTATACATCAGAATAACACAAGGCTACTTTTTATCTGGGTACCACGCGGGCGAAGGCGTGGGCAGAAGCTAGTAAAATATATATCACTAGCAGTGTCACGGCTGCCCTCGGCCCCCAGTCCATCGTGTCGCACTGCCCGGCCGCGCTATTACTTCCTTTTTCCGGCTCCTGAGCTACTTTTTATCTGGGTACCATGCGGGCGAAGCCGTGGGCAGAGGCTCGTATTTTATACATTCTTTAGATTTCTTTACCAACCAGAAACAATTTTCTCACCAACAAATTGTAGGTTTGTCACCTCAAGTTTCATGCAAATTATCCCAGCTGTCGCCTAAAAATACCAATTTCACTCACAATTTCGTACAAAGGACGCAAAAATCAGTACTGAGCTAATCCCAGTACCGGCAGACAGGAAGAAATAAAAACGTTAAAAGCCACAGCGAGATACTCGGAGTAGTAACATTTGGCTATAGACAAGCACCTAAGTATAGTTACATACTTCTGCATCTTAAAAAGTGACCGATAGCTATACATTATGTACCTACTTAATCAAGTCCTGTTTGATCAAAAACATGGTCCTGATTTGTCGGAACGGAATAAATACAATATTGAATGTAAAAATGTACTTATTGCAGTAGATTTATTCTACAAACCATGACGTGCCTACTTAAGGCCCATTTTAAGAACCTTTCATATAAGTATAACTTGCGTTTTGCAGTTCTCAGTAATTTAAGCAAAAACAACATATATGATACCTTTTCTTGGTTGAGTTTTAAATTTGAAGAAATTAAAAAAACTGAAATTGAGAGATTTTTACGCGCAGTCATGACAACTAATATTGAATTAACTGATTTGAATCGTGTTTGCTGCGGCACAAATATAATAATTGTTTTAGTCACAAAAAGCAATCCAAATCCGGGTCCTACCCCGTCTTAAACGTTCGATTCCGATTCTTGTTTTTCTAATGCTAATACAACAACTTCTGCAACAACGATTCAGATATGCCTTGATCAAGCTTACGATTCATACCTTCAAAAAAATTAAGTTCTATATCTTGCTCGTTACTATTTTATGTCAGAGCTGTACTTTGATTGTTCAATTTTCGCTCGCCACTTCCCTGAGGATTTAAACTCTATGGTACATTATGTTTATATTCCTCATCTTTCTGTTTGAAGGATTGGCTTTTAACCTTAAGTGCAATGATTTACTTCTTTTTCTATTATGCCCCAACTGTTTCATAATATAAGCCATATTAAGCTGAAGATTTTGTTTTTTTTTTGTTTGAAAGCGCTAATCTCTGGAACTTCTAGCCGGATTTGAAAAAATATTTTTTCAATTGATAGACCAATTCATAAGGAAGGGCTAAGCATCACGCTACGACCCTTAGGAGCTGAGAAAAAGAAGTAATAGCGCGGACGGGATATGCGTCGCGATGGACGGGGGGCCGTGGGCGGCCGTAGCACAGCTAGTTACAATAAAGCGGACTCTTCCAGACAACTGTTGGATGGACAGGAAAAGATGAAATCAAAAGACCACGGGGGTGACGAATAAGCCTATTAAAGAATATTATATTAAAAAAAAGTCAAAATTCATTTATTCACTAAAATCACAAGGACCACCTGAAACGTCGGTTTTTAAGTACTGCCTGTTCCTCCGCGACCAAGCTAGGAAAGAAAGGCAAGAAAACAAGGCTGGTTATTCTTTTTAATGATCCTTTTACGTGAAATGTCACGTGACATTTCCGCAGCAAATGTAATTTCCATACAATTGTATCTTTCCGCAGGCGTTAACGTCAACAGAAAGTGGTATTTGTCTAGCCCCAGGTGTCCTTAATCAGTGAAATAATTAGTTAATCAATGGTCGCATGTCCATGTCTTGACGCATGTCAAGTGATGTGATAAGTTTTCAAAATTAAGTTATACTACAATTACTTAACTACTTAATAATCTCCTATCAATTAAGTACCTGTACTTAATTTATAGGATTATTATATTAACATGTTTATTTGATAAGTATTTCAGAAACTGGCCGTATGATATAGAAAAGAACCAGTCTCAATATATTTTGTCAAAACGTTTATTTTAAAAGTATTTCAGAAAAAGTATATGTTATAGAAATAACCAATTTCAATACATTTCCAGTGTCAATAAAACTAACAAAATGTTCGAATTACTTTAGTATGTACAGCCTCACTCCTACCTACCTCTATATACAAGAGATATAATCATGTACGTATCTAAAATTCAATTTGAATTTGTCCAAAATGACAGAGTGCGCGGTAGGTAAACGATTTTGCAGGAATTTAGTTTGGATAAATGATTTTCATAGATTCCTAACAATTAAAATGATTTGCACAAATTCCAACGGCGAATTAAGTTAAGTTTATTAATTGAATAGGAATCAACTTTATTCAATAATACACATTATTTGAGGGTTGTTGCAATTTTCAAACGAATGTCAGCAATGAATTTCAAATTTCAGATTTAATTAATATCTTTGTTTGTCATTAATTAGTCTGCAAATTATTTATTCTGACTTTTATATCACTCATCGAAGTTATGTTTTTACTATCGATTGTAACCGGTCTAACAACATGGATTTTATAATTCGTAAAATCTATATGCTCATTAGGTGTAACGTAAGAAAAATATCATGAGGAAACCGGCGTGACCTAGAATAAATAATAATAATAATATTGCTGGACATTTTCACACAGCCCCAACGTAAGCAGAGCTTGTGTTATGAGAAGTTCATGGCTGATATACTACTATATATGACACTTTTGTAGACACGTACATATTGTTCATAGAAAACAAAAAAATCGAAGGCATGTGCTATCAATAGTGCACATGTTCAGAAGGCATGTGTTCCAATAAGAGGCGATGAGATTGCTACCTGTCATATGGAATGCTACTTCCAAACTCCGGATCTGTACTTAATGTGTTTGGACCTACTCCTGACTAACCCCTATCTGATATCCTCGAAGGTAAACACACTGAGTAAGCATCTTAGGATTTCACAAAATGTCGTAGAAAGACTGTCGCATTCTTCAACCAGTAAATTAAAAAAAGCTGAAGAGATTGTTTTTTTTTATTTGCACGCGCTTATCTCTGAAGCTGCCAGTCGGATTTGATAATTCTTTTTGCATTTGATAGCTCAACTCTTGAGGAAGGTTATAGATTAACATCACGTTACGACTATTAGGTTAAAGGCGAACCCAATAAACGGAAAAGGGGGAGACAGTTCAAAAGATGGGAAGACGAGTTAAATAATATTGCAGGAAAATCATGGACAAGGAAATCGAGAGATAGAGAGGAATGGAAGACGTTAGAGGAGACCTTTGCTAAAAAAGGGCATGTTGTTTTAGCTATATTACTGTAAAGTTTCATCAAAATCCGTTCAGTAGTTTTTGCGTGGAAGAGTAACAAACATCCATCTTCATAAACTTTCGCGTTTTCGTAGTAGGATGTATTTCTTTTAAATTTGTAAGTCCGTATGAAAAGCTTAAAAAGTTCAAACAAAACTCGTAGCCGTACCGTGGTTGTAAATCGAAACGGCAGAACTTCGCCTATCGAAATACGCCTAAGCCTTTGTTTTGTCCAGATATGACAAGCTACGATATTTCTCACCCGACACATATAGCAACATTTAGCTGAATTTACTGTGCTGTTATCATTATTAGGCGGGCCTGTGTTGATGTGTGTTGCCCTTTCTTATCCCGGCAATATTGTAAACAAGAGATGTTTATAGACTCCATTGTGTTGCGATCGGATTGTTTTGTATCATCAGGGATGGGGTCGCAAAATTGATCGGAATCATAATTTAGAAAAGGTTTTTGTTTTACAGAAAATGAGAATAGGAAACTAACCATGAAGTCTTATACTGTTCAGACAAATATGTTTCTTTCTGCTTTACGATTGAGGACGCTATGGCGTTGTCAAAGCTTTGTCATTCGCTAAGCGGTATTTGAGTTCTTCGCTATGACTTCATAATCAGTCCCCTGGGGCCTCCTAACCATCAAGTCTTATTGCGATTCAATTCTGATAAATATGTCACTTTCTGCTTTACGATTGAGGACGCTATGGCGTTGTCAAAGCTTAGTCAAAGCTAAGCGGTATTTGAGTTCTTCGCTATGACTTCATAGTCAGTCCCCTGGGGCCTAACCATCAAGTCTTATTGCGATTCAATTCTGATAAATATGTCACTTTCTGCTTTGCGATTGAGGACGCTATGGCGTTGTCATGCTTTGTCATTCGCAAAGTGGGATTTGACATCTTTGCCTGAATTGAATCGCTATAAGACTTTATGGTTAATCCTCTAGGGCCTAACCGTCAAGTCTTATTGCGATTCAATTCTGACAAATATGTCACTTTCTGCTTTGCGATTGAGGACGCTATAGCGTTGTCAAAGCTTTGTCATTCATCATCATCATCATCAGCCTATATTAGTCCACTGCTGGACATAGGCCTCCCCTAATGAGCGGCATAGCGCCCTGTCTTCAGCTTGTCGCATCCAGCATCTGCCTGCAGTGTTTCGCAGATCGTCATCCCACCTGGCCGGAGGGCGTCCTACACTAGGCGCGGGCGTAGCCTTGAGCAGAGGCTAGTTATTTATAAAACTGAAAATGTATGTGACGTCAAATTGTCATTATGAAGAATACAGTTGTGAGCGTGTTTGTTAATGTTTGTTTTAACAATTTGTTAAGAGTTTGTATCATTTTCGCAACTTTTAAATCGGGTATGTTTACTAAAACAATTTTATACATTTTTAAAGATCAAATTCGTACCTAACTTGTCCACACAGAGTAGAAATAATAAATAATGAATAAATAATGCTGGACATTTTTCACATAGCATCATCTAGCCCCAAATTAAGCAGAGCTTGTATTATGAGAACTACATGACTGATATACTACTTATGTACTTTTTTTTTGTAAATACATACATATTACACATAGAAAACGCCCAGACCCGAGACAAACATTAGCTAAACATACAAACATTTGTCCCGCAGCGGGAATCGAACCCGCAACCTTCAGCGTCTCAGGCGGGCCTTCGCCCACTGCGTCACAGTGGTCGTCACAGAGAGAAAGTAGGTATATGCTACGTATCATAACTATGAAAATAAACCCCAGTCTCAATACCCAGTGGAGTTAATGAAAACAAAATCTTACATTCAGTAACGATAGTACAGGGATTAGCTAGGAACATTAAGCGTTTCACTGTGCTATTCTCTGTTACGCGTACGTATATTGTGTCTGAATTCGTAACAACTAGGTAAAGTTTCGGAAAAAGAGAATAGTTTTTGCATACGTAGAATTGAAATTATCGTGGTGAGGTTTCGTATCATTTTAGGAAATCATTACGACTATATAACGTTTCGTTGACCGTTTAGAGGTCCTTTCTGATGAGCACCGTCCGCGACCACGCGACTGGTACGTGGTATAGTCGAAATAATTTCCTATTTATTATTAAATACCTATAGTTTCAATCATTTTTAAACGTTTTATGGAATCATAACGTATTTATTTCAAGTATTATGTGTATGTTGTAGTTAAAATCCTACTAATATTATAAACGCGAAAGTTTGTGAGGATGTTTGTTACTCTTTCACGCAAAAACTACTGAACGGATTTTGATGAATATTTACAGTAATATAGCTTATACATCAGAATAATACATAGGCTACTTTTTATATGGGTACCACGCGGGCGAAGCCGTGAGCAGAGGCTAGTGATTTTTTTTTTATGTACACCCTCGCTACTCTTACAATCTTTAATCATCATTTCCATCTTAATGTTATCTGGAACAGATCGCTTCTGCTTAAGCGATCTCTTCCAGATAACATTTTAAAGGAAAGTACAATGAGCGTTCGTATCGCTTGATAGGACCGCCCATTGTACTTTCATAAGAATAATATTTCATTTATTTTGTTATTTGTTTATGGTGTACAATAGAGTATTTTTATTCAATAATTTATTCATAGACAAACGGCTCAACAAAATAAGCGGTTATACGAGTCGCCAATTTGAGCATTGCTGAGGTATTACCAGCCTGAAGATAAAACTAAAAAGGCTCATATGGCTGTAATTTCACCGGCAGCTTCACCAATCAGACCGGAGCACACGCAAGCTTCCTGTTTCCTTTTCCGAACAAATTATTTCGCAAACTAGCTATAGTTAGATCGTTTTTTTTATGATAAAAATTGTATATCTACCCAAAATAAGCAATGTATCTCTCCATTAAGTCTGAGCAATAAACATATTCCTTCAGGATAATCTCCATTGTCAAAGCAAGAATCCGCAAAACGTACTAAATAAACGAGCAGAGTAAATCGTTTTAAGCCACTTGCTCACGTACAGAGTCCTCGAGCCTCTAACAGGTTAATTTTAAAACTTTTCTTCGCGAATAAACTCGTACAAAACTTTTCGTGTTCTTCCCATTGAGACATAAAAGCCGGGATTTCTTTTAAACGTAAAAAACTTTAACAAAACCTACCCCGCGCTGTTGTGAAACTTTAAAAGAGTGGGCTCAAAGAGGATGCCCTGAGAGACACCGATGTACAGGGCGTCGCTAAATTGATACGCTATCCTGAAAAGCGATTAACATGTTCATACAGAAGAACAGCTTTTGTTCTAGGCATTTTGTTATACCTATTTTTGTTATTCTTACTTTTTGTTCTACAGAAATGTTTGAGATTAATTTAAGAGTGAGGTCGTGACGACCCTAAAATTAGCTGCTTCTTGAACTTAAAAGTTATTTCTTCAACTTCAAGATACAACCGGCAGTCGTAAATTTAATAAATATTTAATCGTAACAAATCATAGACTATTAGATTAACTTTGTAAGTACTTTTTGGTTTGAAAATAGCTGATGGCAACTTCGATAGCACGCGGTCAGTCGTATGACAAAAATAGGTAGCAAGTTTTCAATTAAGCTGTACGAATTAGTAGCAAAATGAAACATAAAACATGATAGCATTAATATCACCTAAAGGTTTTTTTACTCATTGACACGCTTTTAATAATTAAATAAATTATATATATACTTTTGTCCAGTTTTGTTAACGCGGCGCCATATACACCAAACGTTTTGCTTCGTAATGGTGTCCAGATTGCAAAGCTTTACTATCACAAAATAGCGCGTTTACATATGCGTCACTGGCGCAAGAATGTAGACTACTTAGTTCTAATCAGTGCTGAAAAAATCAGTAACGCAAATGTAAACACGGTATAAAAGATGGCTCCGATTTTGGTCTATGCCGAAATTGCTAGAAAGATTTTATCGTCGGGCCTCCTGAGTAAACATCAATGTAACAAATACATAATACAGAAACTTCTGTATTAGGTATTAATACAGAATGTAATGTATTATGTATTTTCGTTGTTGTATGGCACGTCACATCTGACAGACAAATACAAAAAGTAGTTATACTTATAATCAATGATAAGTAATCATTGATTCTGATACCCATGACGCATCCTACTAATATTATAAACGCGAAAGTTTGTGAGGATGGATGTTTGTTTCTCTTTCACGCCAAAACTACTGAACGGATTTTGATGAAACTTTACAGTAATATAGCTTATACAATGAAATAACACATAGGCTAATTTTTATCCGGGTACCATGCGGGCGAAGCCGTGGGCAGGGGCTAGCAATTTTATAATTTTAAATTCAAAATTTTTAATTTCTTAAAGATCTCAACAACGTTGGTTAACGTTTGTGAAATTATCGGGAAAAGATAGCAGTCCCGGATCACCCTGTACATTTCTAGTTATAAAGCGGTAGGACGCCGTAAGTCAGTTTAAATTGTTGTGGATCCAATGTTTTGTTGAAGCAAAGTCTTAGAGAGATTTAGTTTAACTTCTTTAGCTTGGGTTGCAGTTATATAATTATCTACCATGTCGACTATTATGCTGTATCCTCAAGAAATTCTCCTCAATTTTCTTGTTATTTTTTTGTAGGCAACATGGTCACATTTATAAGATGTGGCAAGAAAATAGGAAGCTCATGGCATGTTTTTACCTTTATAAAAAACAACGTGTTTTTCAAAAATATATGTACATGTTATGTTAATCTTCTTCCATCCTTTCTACATGCCCAAACTGACAACCTCTTTAGCGCAGTGGGCGAAGGCCCTCCTGAGATGCAGAAGGTTGCGGGTTTGATTCCCGCCACGGGACAAATGTTTGTATGATTTGCAAATATTTGTCTTGGGTCTAGATGTTTTCTATGTACAATATGCATTTACAAAAAAAAAATATTAAGTAGTATATCAGTCATTTAGTTCCCATAACACAAGCTCTGCTTACTTTGGGCCTAGATGATGCTATGTGAAAATGTCTAGCATTATTTATTTATTTTATTTATTTATTTCAACGTATCTTTCTCAATTCTCATAACTACATCTGCATTTACTCCACACCGCTCTCTTTACACGCTATTCCTCACTCTATCTCTCTAAGTTTCACTTACATCTCAAAGCTCTCATCTTCACTGCATTTATTCGATGTTTCTTCTACCATACCCAACTTTCACTACCATACTGTTGGCACTAACACTTTTTATGCACGACTAATCTAATATCTTAAAAAATGCCATGTTATCGGTGTATGCTTGGATTGTGTTTCAGTCATTATAACTTTGTGATGCTGTAAGCTTACCTAAGTTTTGACAGAACCAACATCGCCGCAACCAAAAACTTATTATAAAGCTCAACAACTACTAGCAAACATCAACATTGACAAACTTCGCACAGACAAACTTCCATACCAACTTTCAACGGAAAATCTGCAGTCGAAATAGACAATATCAAAACACTTCGGAAAGCAAAAAAATATACGCTAACTTATAGGAGATATTTACTCAGTGTAAAGTGAACGCATTCACACCAAGCTGAAATATTGAGATGTGTAAAAAAATATCAATCCTACTAATATAATAAATGCGAAAGTGTGTGTGTGTAAATGTTTGTTACCACGTATCTCCGTAACAACTAAACTGATTTTGATAAAACTTGGAATGTAGATAGTTTAGGATCTGGAATAACACATAGGCTAATCTAATTTTCGAAAATCGACCCCTAAGGGGGTTAAATAGGGCGGTAAAGTTTCTATATATTTTTTTTTTATTTTAAAGTAAATTTTGAAATACGTATTTTTTATGTAAATTTGTTACTAAATATATATAAATAAAAAATATACTAAAATCCATTTTTTTACGTCGCTCATGAAATAAATACAAAACAACAAACATATATACAGCTCTGACTCCGCACTAGAATTCCCTGTATTACACAGGGTAGCAAGAACTACGTAGCAAATATCAGCAAAATATGAAGAAAATCAATTAATTTTATTTTGACGACAACCAGTGACGAAGAACGAAGGAATTTCATTAATAAAAAAAAACAGATAACGTGTATGGCATGTTTATGTCCTCCAACACATATAACACATGAAATTCATAATTCCTATACAAGTCTCCACGTGAATTAAATGATACAGCACCAGACAATGGAAGAGATAGTGTGACTGCAACTCAAGTAAAGCCAAGTGAACTACTTTAGAAGTCATATAAAATCTTGAAACCCCATTCACGAACAAGGAGAGGAATATAAAAAGTTTTCAGTACGCGCAGTCAGGTAGCGGTAATGTGGAATTGTTGATATGAACGCAAATAATGAGAGAACAGAGAGAACAGAACGCTGAGTCAACTGAGACAAACTCGTTGATTAGACTTTAAGTATCGAACTAGTAGATAATTAAATATAGATGAAGAAATGTCATCTTTATAATGATAATCAAATGAATAGCGCACGTTGCCGTGGTATATACCATTCAGGCCATTCAGGCTCAGTATTTAGAAAGTAAAAACAAAAGATTCAAAGCTAAGAATGATTACAGTAAAATTCTGACAAAATATGTATATAAATATGTGAAAGAAAATAAATGTTTTTATTTTTTATTATTATATAGTACCTAGTAATTCAAAATTCTAACCCTTATGAAACACAAACTGCCACTTATAAAAGCCCACATTTTACATTTGTAAAATTAGTTTTCCAATCAACTTTGAAACCCCTTTGTCGATCTGTTTTAAATCTGTTTTAAACACACTAAAAATATTCAAATTTCAACACAACTCTGGGTTTTCGGAGAAAATACAAGATTTTTACAAACCGATTTCCATTCCCCAAAAGTCTGTAAATTGTCATCGGACTTCGCTTCGTCTCTATGCATTCTATCTCTTTCCAGTGTTCTTATTTCATCGTTTAGTCCTGCTATCTCTTTTTTACGTTCCTGCAATCTCGTTCGAACATAAAATTTGCAAGCACTATGAGTAAAGTTATGTTTTTAGACTAACCCCTCCTGATATATGAGATGATACGAAACGCTGTTGTAAAAAAGATATACAGGTCGGCTGAAATTTAACGAAATGTAATTTATAACCTAGCCGAAACGATAAATGGTGGGGTTAAGTACTTTTACATTTATTTAGCTCCAGTAGTAGAAGGGAAACGAATAGCCCTTTTAGAGAATTTTATAAGAAGGCCGAGAAAAAGTTTATACATTCTGGATATATAAGAGGATTTACATTTTAGCTGCGTAGTTGAAAGCGTTATTGAAGTACTTTCGGTATGTGATATTTTTTTCAACTTGGCTTTGTTTTATTGTACCTATTCTTTCTCTGTTTCTTTAGTTATTAAGGTAAATTTCCTTCGTTAAGCTATGAAGGTAAATTTCCATCGGTCCCGCTGTCCGACCGTTATTTTCCATTAATGGACCACAGATAAATATCTGACTGTCCAGCTTAAAGTGAGTATTCATTCTCTGTTGTCCGATTAAGGGGGCAACCAGTGAATCGATGACGGAGCATCAGACTTCCACTCTCAAGACTTGTTCCCTACTTACTATACAAATTTCTTAGATCTTCTAATATACACATTTTGCCGGAAGACGTTTTTTGACAGATGTCAAAAGTGACAAAATATGACATAAAGCCATCATGTCATCTTTATCTGTTTTACTTGTTTGAATTATTGATGCGTTATATACGAACTCAATACGAGTTTGTACATAATTTTAATGTCAACAGTATGTAAAAATCGAAACGATATTGAGTCTATATTTTATGATGGCCACAAAAAGTAATATTTTACGAGTTCCGCGGAGAATATTATGCTCACAATGAGAGCTAGTGTACGCTCCCCCATTCCTTCTGGGGTAGTAAATATCTTAATAACAACCTACTTACGAAAGACGTCAATTGGGTCTGCCACTTTGGTTCACATTATATTTTCGCTACCACCGGGGATATTAGGATATTTACTCCTTACAAAGAACTACGAGGCTTGGTAATACAATATACACATTATTTTATTCTCAATCTAAAGCTGAGTGAAGGATCATACACTAAAATGACTGAAATTTGTGCCTTTGACACCCTGGTCTATTAGGTACTAAGATTACTATCTGTCATCATGTAGCGAAATATAATCATGTACAGGGTTTTAATCCAGTAATAATATAAAACCCCCATAATTCCCATACTTAAATATGGTCACGGATATCGATTTGTATATTGTAAAATAAAGTGCCCTCTGAAACACAGAAACGCTATGTTGCTAGTGCCGGTCACACAAATGTACAGTCAGCCTAAAACATGGTATTGGGAAAATCTTTGTTGGAATAACAAGTTATCTTGAAAAAACCTATTCGTTCAACCAAACGTCCATTTGGCGACGTACAAAGACTGCAGCCTCGTAGGCAAAATAGGAAAATGGCTGGCCATAGAATAGAGGGGTAAGTCGGAAAATAACATTTTCTTGGGAAAATGTATTGGTGAGTTAGTTGTTATGATATATTTAACACAACTGTGATAAGTTTAATCATAAATTATATTACCTCTATAGTTGTTTTCATCGCGATAATTGCAAATCTAACGCCTGCTGACAGATTGAATTGTATGAAGATGACATTAGCTGCGCAAATGTCAAAGCTGCCATGTTTTACCTTGACAAATTTAGGTTAGCGTGAAAGGAAAAGTAAGCGTAAGGTACTTGTCTAGACTCCTAGATGGGACTCGAAGAAGTATCACCACCGTATGCCCAGAGCTATACGATGGCAATCCTAGTCTTTACATTTTAGTTATTCATATGGACATAGTAAAAAATCCGTAGAAATATGAAACCATGGAACGAAAAGAAAATAGGTTAAATACAAGACGCAAAGATTTTGAGGTATCTTTATGGTAATTGATAGTCCTCACATATTTAAATTAAAACATACAATGATATTGTTGAAAAAGTGTTTCTATACCATTAATGATTTTTTAATATGTGATAATTTAGACTAAGAAATTTTGATGATAATTTTATTTTTAATTTTTACTTTTTGACATTTTAGCACTATTTTAATTTTATAATTTTAAGTAATTTCGAATACGATTGTTACAATTGTGAAATAATAAATAAAATGAAAAATGATATTGAACAACGTCACAAGCTCATGTACTGCTTTATTATTTTTGTATTTTAAAAGAAATAAACATTGATGGCACAAATGTTCCATTTTAAACAATGAGGTAATTGGTTCGTTTACTTTAATTAATATTGTAAAGCATAATGGTAATAGCCGCCATTTTGGTTGGCCTCCAATGCTTTTAAATGTGTTTTAAATCGGTGGTATTATTTGATGTAAGGAGAAATACATTTTTTTAGCTAATTCTGTTTCATTTGTGGCGTGGCAACAGAAAAAACAATTGTATCCTACTTCTTATTTCATACTAGTAACGATAAAAACAAGAGCAAAAGTTTGTAGTTTGTAAACCTTCGTTACGGCCAGATTTAGATGAAATTTGTAATCGGCATTGTTACGGACCTAAAATAACACATTTATTTTTATTTTGTATAACTAAAAAGATGGTTAAACCAAAACAAAGTTTTACAAAAATGCTTAAAAAGTTACCTTGAAACAAATTTCTGATATCAACCAAAACATATTATTAGAATTTAGAAGAACTTACTCAGTATAATAAAGAACCTAATTGTTTAATACTTAAAAAAGTCATAAAAATAAATGAATAAAACATAAATAATGCTGTACATTTTTCACACAGCATCATCTATCCTGAGAAGCAGAAGGTTTCGGGTTCGATTCCCGCCGCAGGACAAATGTTGGTATAATCTTCAAATATTTGTCTCGGATTTCAGTATTTTTTTATGTATTATTAAGCATTTACAAAAAAAAGTATATAAGTAGTATATCAGTCATTTAGTTCCCATAATATAAGCTCAGTTTAGGGTGATCTAAATGATGATGTGTGAAAAATGTCGCGGGCATGTACCTAATGTAACGTTTGAACATGCCTCTGACTACCCCCTCGAGTTGTATCTCGTTCTTGTTTTTGTTATTTTGACGAATTATATCGTTAAATTATACAAAACCATGATACACAATTATATGAGGAAACAATTTGCTTTTACTGAAAAAAAAAGAATTCAAGACTTACCCCTCACTCGAAGTGCAGCCGAGCCATCTACCAAACTCATATTACGTAGCTATAAGCACAAAGTCTTGTAAGAGTTGAAAAAAGAAATCTTACATTTTAACCCTGCAATAGGGTAGTAGGGGTAAGGTCAGAATGTCGGTGTGGGTTTATTGCAACCTAGGGGTTGAGATGATAGCGTAGAGAGGGGATTTGTAGGGTATCGATAGATTTAAATCGGACATTAGGACGGATGTTAAAAAATATTGCGGAAATGTTTTCAGGCTGGGACGATAGTGTTGCGAGGCTTGTATCGATATATTCAATCGAATAGACTGAATGCAAAAACTCAAATACTATTAAAGATTTAAGTGCTATTGGAATGGGATAGCGTTTTATGAAATGTAAAAAGCTGTCATTTTCGTGATTAAATATTGGGTTGCGTTTAAATGGTTTTAGCGGTGATAGGTTATTTTTTTGTTACAGTTGTATGGGGTTGGAATTAATAATATATTTAATTATGACCAACCGTTTGATGACTATTACCCTCTCCCGGAGTATGCCACGGTAAACAGTATTGAGTTTATAAAGATTTAAGTTTTATCCGCGAAGTAAGTAGTTCTATGCGTTTGCTATAAAAAGTTTTTTGTTTGGGTGTTAGTTTATTTGTAAGTTACTATTTTGCTGCGAAACGACTCAACGGATTACTATGCGTATTTTAACAACCGATTTTAATATCTTTTAGGATGGTTCTTAACTAAGTTTTATTGCCACAAGTTACTAGGGAGCGCTGCAAATGATGCAAATACATGTCAGAGATTCCAAATTTTGTCATGCATACTGATGATCATTTGATCACTAAATCATATCAAAGCACATACCTACAATAAGCCGTAGTTGATGCTTATTTTTGTGTTCACAGAGAAAGACTAATAGATAAATCCAGGCACTGAATTTTGCTAAAGATGATCACTATCGGTACGTTCATAACATTTTGTAAAAGAAAGCACGAGACTTTTAGAAAATTAATCTTTCTGATTTCAATGTCGATAAAATACTATCGTATTTCAAAATTATTTACAACTTCAAACGGTATATCACTTACCTTCTTATAAACATATATAAATTCTAAAACCTGAGAACTTTGTGAGATAATTAAAACGATGCGAATTGGACAGCTGATCTTTTCCCCGGGGATAAATATAGCCGAAAATTTCCCTTTAACCTTTCAACTGGAAATTCATCATAATAATTAAGTCGTTTTTCACGAAATCGCGATTCTTTCTCATTTTTAACGGAATTAAGGAAATGTTAATCAAGGAAGTTATGGTTTATTGTTATTTAATGTTTTCCTTACATAGGGAAAACATACGTAGGATGGCAAATAGATTTCAATTTCACCGATGATGGACAAATTGCTTAGAGGTTGTTAGACTGACTAGATATTAAGTTGACGTTTCTTTATAAACCTTGTGATTTTCAATAAAATAAAAAAATAAAAACCTATTGACTTGACTTGACTTGACTGCGGATGAAGGTTTTGCAAGTCATTGTCATTCAACGTGCCAATGCAGGTCGCATTTTGGGATCACTTCCGCTCGGTAGTGGATCATTTGAGCTGTCTTTAGATTGTTTATAACGCATTTAAGATAGCTCAACTATTAAATTTATAATTTTGTATCAATTTATTCAACGTAACTGGTATGTTAGAATTTTTCTTTTCACAGTCGGTATTTGCCTTAAAACATAAAATAAAATCATGATGGGTAGGATTAATATATGAAATATCTATTATCATTCAAAACGTCGGATGACCTACATGTTTTATCGATAACTATCGGTAGTTTCCCGTCCATCCTTACCCTAGTGACAATAATAGGGCTGCGACTGTTTTTACGAGATCCTTTTTATTCAAATTCGCTAGTATCGTATCAAATAAGCAATATTCGGGTATCGATATATCAGGCGAATAATTTTGGGATCCTAAAAGCTCGGGTCTGGAGGTCAAACAAAATTTTCGTTTCAATAATATTCTGCGATGAGGTATTACGAGAATCCGAGTTATATGAACGTACATAGTTTAAAGTAAATAACTACATATATTGTTGTATTATATTTAAAAAAACTCGCTCACTGATGGAGATTCTTAGATCCATACTCACCCTGTGTTGTGACCCTACAACACAGGACCTTTGAGACCTAGTGTCCCTACACTAGGTCTCAAAGAGCTGTTCCCTAACAGCGCTCCTTAAGGTACAATTTGTTAAGTCATTAAGTTAAGACTAATGTACAAGTATACACTTTATTACCTACTAGAATTGTACCAAACTGTAATATTTAACAAATAAAAGTTATCTTATCTTTATCTTACTCAGTGCGTAGATTTGTGAGGATAGTGAGTGAGATAGTCAAATACAATTATAAATTATACATGGCACATGTCTGCATTTTAAATAGTAGAGAGCATTTTACGTGCCAGATTAAAATAATAATACTGGACATTTTCACACAGCATCATCTAGTCCCAAAGTAAGCAGAGCTTGTGTTATGGTAACTACATGACTGATGTACTACTTATATACATTTTTTTTTGTAAATACATAAATATTATACATAGAAAACATCCAGATCCCGAGACAAATAATTGCAGATACAAACATTTGTCCCGCATCGGGAATCGTACCCGCAACCTTCTGCATTTCAAGCGGGTCTTCGCCCACTGCGTCACAGAGGCCGTCAAAGAGTACCTAAGTGAGCTTCCATTTCCACACCTGGGTGCCACAGTTATTTCACAAACATAATCTAATCATAATCATGACATATAAAAAAACATTTCTATAAAAATATTTAATAACTATTTATCCATATTTTTTATTAAAATATATGTATTATTCCACCATCTTTTTTATTTTTATCGTCATTTATTGTTTTTTCTTGTAACGTATATATGTTGCATTTATATATTTTTTTAACAATAAATAATTAATCTTATTATCTATCTATCCATTGCCGCTTATAGAACACTTACCAATGTCGCATACATTCGAATTCTTGGTCCTAGAGCATACCAGTTTCCTTCCAGTATTTTATTTCGTCGTTTTGAGCACTTGTGTGATTAAATCTCATTGGAACTTTCTTTTTGTACAAGATCGTTTTCAAAATTACGACCTTAGGAAGTCGGGGACAGCCCACTTGGCCAACAGTACCATAATACAATAAAGTTATTCGCAAAATGTTGCTATTAAATGTAAGCTCTGAAGCTCTATCGCAAATTGTATGCAGGAAACTTAAAAAATAAACCTTCCTAGCATATCTCATACAACCCGGAACAAAGACTTAACAAGTTGTACAAATTTCATCCAACATTGTTTGGGCTATTTGGCATATACCAGAGATTGCTTGGCATCGTAGTTGGCAACGCTCGGTTTTTATGCGTTTCTACGCATAGGGTGCAGGCGAAGATAGATAGAAACAGATGGGTTACTCTGATAGACAGAACAATATTTATTGCACGCCAAAGAAAAGTGCAAAACAGGGGGTAGAAAGTTACAGTGAGTGGACTTCTCGCTAAAAATCTAACTAATATTCAAAGCTTTTTGTTTTAGCTAATCTCTGGAACAAACAGTCAGATTTGAATTTGATAGCCCAATTCTTAAGGAAGGTTATAAGCTATCTAACATCACGCTACGTAAAGAGCGCTAAGCGAAAACGAGGTAAAAGCGCGGGCGATACGACGCGGTGGGTCGAGGGCCGAGAACGGCCGTGGCACAGCTAGTCCTACTAATATTATAAACGCGAAAGTTTGTGAGGATGGATGTTTGTTAGTCTTTCACGCAAAAACTACTGAACGTATTTTGATGAAACTTTACAGTAATATAGCTTATACATCAGAATAACACATAGGCTACTTTTTGTCCAGGTACCACGCGGGCGAAGCCGTGGGCTAGCTAGTAATAAATAAAGAGCTCATCCGGGGATTTACTATCACCATTACTATTTCTGTATTTCTACCGCCGCATGCTCGCATTACTGAGTTCCGGTTGGAAGGGTATGGCTGCCGGTGAAATTACAGGCACGTGAGACTTTTCACCCGTTATCTCAGAGTCGGCACTGCGTGTGATACCTCTGGTGGTGTAGGTAACATCAACCGCTTACCAACAGGCTGGCAGGCTTACCTAATGCTTTTTGCACATTAGGTGTGTAAAATATGTCTCTACATTTGGATACCTTTTGGGGTTGGGATAGCAACATGCCATCAAGCAGTTAACCCCGAGAGGCGTCATATTGAACCACACTTCTGTCAGCACATCAGTCTTTTAGGGCTGATGTTGGCAAACGCGGACATTGTCATTGTCATTGCGTCATGTTGCCTGCTGTGCTCTGATTGGTTGAAACTACAGTTTCGACGAATCAGAGCACAGCAGGCGTGGCGGGACTCGCACGATAGTTGACAGAATTGTTTCCTAGTAAATTATTAAACATTGTGTCTCTTGAGAGAAGTAACATAGGATTTTTTAAATTTATTCTTCTTTATGTCTGTTCTTTGGGTGTTTATGTAGGCTAAGGGGTAGGTAGGGGTGAAGTTTCTTGGAGGAGCTCTTTCACAATGAGTTATATTCTTTATGACTATTTGGATGAAGTAAGCTAGCTATATACTTTTTACACTGTGTCAGGATTGTACTACGCGAAATACTAACAGCAAAAAATATGATTGGTTTTTTCTGTAGAAATATTCTTCGAGATTAGATGCATTGCCTTCTAGATAACTACGAGTAGTTATGAGTCGGGACTATGTAACGTGACTTTTGGTTGTTAAATTTACCAGACATAAGAATCATATATAGAGGTATGCGTTTGCCATGAGAGTTTTTTTTGTATGTATTTACAAAGCATCAGTCATGTAGTTCACATAACACAAGCTCTGCTTAATTTGCGGCAAGATGAAGGTGAGTGAAAAATGTTAAAAAAAACTGCAGAACATATTGACGTTTGTCGATTCGCGGAAAACGAACCCTTTGTGTCTTGCTGGCAACTAGCCCGCCACGCCGTTGAGGTCAACAAAATTAAAAACTTATAACGACATCTCAAGATATTCAGGAAAATGACATTTTAATCTGACTCCATTTTGCTATCTACTTAATTAGTGAAATATTTTACGATCACTTTTATTCAGTAATCAAATAAATAATCAAACAAAGCACTATATCCCTCATCAATCTGCAATCAACCTTTGTATTTAACAACACAGCAACAAGTCATAAAATCCCAAATCAAGGCAAGTAACGTCTTCATCCCTTAGGATTACAGGCACGCGGGTGCTTAACTTTTTAATGTGTCTCCTTAAAGTCAGGTTAAGTATGTCATAACTGAATAATACATTTTTGGTGAAGTCTTTTAAGGTTGGTTGGGAATTCACCTTGAATTCCTTTTACATCTTAATGCTAATTAAATAACTTAAGAAGGATTTCTTATTTAGGATCTGTGGCATGCGATCGTGTCCTTTGAGAATTGTTGAAATGAAAAACATGTATGTAGTACGACATAAAACCAACAAATAATGCAAGTTCATTATGGTGGGACAGTTAGGAAAACGGATAACAAATATTAATTAAAAAAAAAACAGATATCAGCGTAATCACAGACGACCTCCCGCCTGAGACGCAGAAGGTTGTGGGTTCATTCCCGCTGCGAGACAAAAGTTTGTATGATTTGCAAACATTTGTCTCGGGTCTGGATGTTTCTATGTAAAATATGTATGTATTTACAAAAAATATATATAAGTAGTATATCAGTCATGTAGTTCCCATAATACAAGCTCTGCTTAGTTTGGGGCTAGATGATGTTGTGTGCAAAATGCCCACCAAAAAAAAACAGGTATCAGAGTCTTTATCAGAAAAACGTAAACAGTAATGCCCCACGCACCTTACTGATCTATATACCTAGACTAGTCGGTTCAATGTCGTGCTAAAAAGGTGTCCGCTCAGCATAACGGTACATTACTTTACTTATAAGAGCTGGTTTTCTGCTAACCCTTATTTTAAACTAGCTTCTGCCCACGGCTTCTCCCGCGTACTACCCGATAAAAATAACACATGTAGCCTATGTGTCATTCTGATATAGAGGTATAAGCTATATTACTGTAAAGTTTCATCAAAATCCGTTCAGTAGTTTTTCCGTGAAAGAGTAACAAACATCCTCACAAACTTTCACGTTTATAATATTAGTAGGATAGGATAGGATTTGTATGTATCTTTATATATATTTGGATGTATGTATTTAAGTATGAATTATTTTTCGTTTTATGTATGCAGTTTACTTCTATTTTAAGAAGTTAGCTATTTTATTTAATAAAAAAATTCTCATATTTTTCTCATAATCAACCAAACGCACTATCGCTCCACTCTTCATAACACAAAGGTTTGATGGAAGAAAATGCTAATTAGCATTAAGTGCGCCTATATACTAGTTTTATCTTGTGCAATAAAGCATTTTCTATCTATATAGATAGAACACAGAACGAAGATTTGATAATTGATAAGGTATATTACAGGACAAGCATGGAATTTAAGCCAGTTTTATTTTAGATGTGATAACGAAAGAAATATTTTTTTATTTTTCCCCATCAGACAATATTAAATAGAATAATTAATAATTCATACAAAACAGATTCATTTTGTTTAACAGACATTAAACAAAACGAAAAAAAGATCAACCTAATTACCTAATTTAGTGTTATATAGGTAAAAATATTATAGGTACTTACATATAACGGACAGAGATGCGTTAGCCCGGATGACTTTATGCATCTGGGCAGGTCCGACCTGAAAATAGATAATAAAATAAATAAAACTAGACATTTTCACACAGCATCATCATCTAAACTAAGCAGAGCTTATATTATGGAAACATCATGACTGATATACTACTTATATAATACTAGCATCTGCCCACGGCTTCACCCGCGTGATGCCTGGATAAAAGTAGCCTATGTGTTATTCTGATGTATAAGCTATATTACAGTAAAGTTTCATCTAAATCCGTTCAGTAGTTTTTGCGTGAGAGAGTAACAAACATCCATCCTCACAAACTTTCGCGTTTAAGTAGGATAGGATTGTTTATATACACGTACTCAAAAGGTTAATTGATCCTTTGCAGTCTCCTTTCTATAACCGGAGCAGACCGTAGAGTCATAAGGTAGGGTCAAAAATTACGAATATTATTACCTGGCATTGGTATTCAGCATCGTCCTCTAGGGTCACATTCACTATACGAAGGTTGTAGATGCCATGGCGCCGGTCGCCGAACATCGTGTAGCGAGGGTAGCCAGGAATCACCGATGAGAAGCCTGAAAGAAAAGGGAAACTTGAGTTTTTGCGGGCATTATGCTATACTAGCTTCTGCCCAGGGCTTTGCCCGCGTGGTATCCGGATAAAAGGTAGCCTATGTGTATTCTGATGTATAAGCTATATTACTGTAAAGTTTCATCAAAATCCGTTTAGTAGTTTTTGCGTGAAAGAGTAACAAACATCCATCCTCACAAACTTTCGCGTTTATAATATTAGTAGGATTGTATCTGACTAGTCGCTGTATGTCGTAAGGAAAATGCGACAGAGTTCACTTCAACAATTTTCTTATCTTGTTCTTCAGTTATATGTTATCCTACTAATATAATAAATGCGAAAGTCGACCGATTTTCGATTCCGAATTTTCGAAAATCAACCCCTTAAAAGGGGGTTAAATAAGGCGGTAAAGTTTCTATGAAAAAAAATATTTGATTCGCTCGAAACTCTGTACAAATAAACTTTAGAGTAAATAATGAAACACGTATTTTTTATTTTTTCAAAACTTCCCTTTGGGGGTGTGCAATTTAGTTCTAAACTTTGTATAAATTATAATCCTTGGTTCGATTCATTCTAAAATTGGTGGACATAGGACATAGTGAAACCTGGAGACGGTCATATGCTACTTTTATTAACATACCACGCGGGCGAAGCCGCGGGCAACAACTAGTTCCTAGTAATTATATCGGCCTGGTGCCAGTGGGTCTTTTGCGTCCTCTGATTCGTGTTCGTCTTAACTCGCTAGTGGCTATCGGTTCAGCAAGCGCTGTCTCTATTACCCTCCTAAGAATATATCGAATTTCACTATTCTCCCAGCAGCCAGCTAATACGGTCACCTGATACCTGGTCAAATAACCTCGCATTCGCAGCACGAGCGAGGGCAATCGATGGAGCAATTCGAACGCTGGACATGGATACACAAATTGAACGCCGCAATCGATGAGATGAAGCGGATAACCCAATTTGTAAGATGAATCTGAGAATTATGTTAAAAGAGAGGCTCTTAACATAACTTTCAACTTTCACAAGATTTACAGGAAGCCTTGAATACAGGATGGATATTATTGGCAGACGAAACAGCTTACCCTCTTTTTCATTTGTTTGAAGCAATCCTCATGAGAGGTCGCAAGTACGGCATATGGCAATGTCTAGGGAGAAAAGCTGTCTTTGCTAGTTTGTACTAAAATCAATTCTCCGTTTTTCTACCACCACCTTTCTCACCCACACGCGCATTAGAACTATACATGCATGAGAAACGCAATTACGTACGCATAAGTACTATACATGCATGAGAAAAACATTTCTTATATGAAACAATTTCATATCTTGCTTGACTCGTGAAAAGAATCATTGTATCCCTCAGGTAAGCCTTCTCGCTTTTTGCTCTGCATGTTAAACAGATCACCGCTCAAGGGATATTTTAACTGATTATAGGCTTTTTACGCAGCTCTACATTGTGGTAAGGCGCAAACTGATGAGCGTTGACGCATGTTTCGATTCATCTAAGAGCCCATGATAACGGAATGACTGACCATAACATATAGTCGCTCTACGTTATACTGTTCTGTGGTCACAAGCTAGCGCCGAACACAAGCTAGCGCCACCGCCTCGTCAGTCCAAGGCCTGGACTGACGAGGCGGTGGCGATTAAAGGAAAATGGTTGTCAATCGGTTTGAAAAGTTACTAAGCACTAAGATATCACACCTTTTAATTCTTGGTTGTAGGGCATGGTATCAGGATACCATCATGTGTTCATATAACGTGTAGAATCAGAGATTAGATAACATTGCTTTTTCGTTTCAGATTAGTTCCTTAGTCCCGAACCTCTTGTCACTTCTACCAAATACCATCGGCCATCAGAGACAACTGTACGTACCGATCGTTTAGCGATGTGCAGGTCAGTGGCTCAACGGTAACCCATTAGATGCGCAAAGATAACCATTACCATGTGCCAATACTATTGAAAAAACGTAATGTTTTGAACACGATTTTTGATCGGCACCATTTTTACGGATCATCAAGCGAGCGAAGATCTATGAAACTGCTTGGACAATTCGGGCTTAGTGTGTCCGTTTGTGTGTATGTTTGTAAAACGACTAGAACTACCGAACCGACCTTCTTAACTTGATAAAATTTGGTGGATACCTACCAAGTTATACTAATAGAATTGTTTGAGGTTTGAACTATGGCATGTAGACGAGAAATAAAGTGAGAAAAGGTGGGACAATCTGATCAATAATTATGAATATACAATGCGATATATTTTCAATTTCTCTAGGGCACTATATAATTTTAGTACCTGATAAGCAAAGTTTTCATTTTAGTTAAAATAAAAGGACTTCTTTTAGAGACTAATTTTGCAACATAAGTCAACGAAAAAACGGTCGAGCGAATGGATTTCTTACGAACTCTGCCAGAAAGAGTTGCCTGGTAAGTTACTTTTCATCAGCCACTTTATATCTGTATATAACGTTTACTATACTTTATATAGTCTAGTCACTAGTTTTAAATAAAACAAAAAATGCGAACACTGTGTATACTCAAACAATGATAGTGATATGACTGCAGACGATTTCTTAAACGAATTCTTTTAAAAAGCTCTTCTACAAATGAGGAGCTCTCATAGTTCTCTAGACAAGTTCTATCCTTGACCATGACGATTCGGGGTTCAATAACACTACAATTTTATGCAACTTTTTTTAATTGCGTGAGCCCAAACACTGCGTAAAATCTATCAATCCTCACCCACACGAGCCGTGACCAACCGATTTAAAAGGATTACGTTTATTTCACGGTTCCAATCGATTCTATTTCAAAAGTGTTGATATGTTGCATAATTGGAATCTTGTTTTTTATAACGTTTTTATATACCTACTGATAGAAAGAAACACATTTTTTATACAACTAAAATTTAAACAAAGCTTACGGCCTACCTTATAGTAAGCGGTTACCGTAACTTATGGACGATTGCAATACCAGAGATTTAACTTGCGCGTTGCCGGCCTTTAGACATGGCTGTAAGCACACCGGAACATGCAAACATTTGTCCCGCAGTGGGAATCGAACCCGTACCTTTTACGTAGCAGTCGACTCCTCGTCCGCTGCGCTATCGAGATCGTTAAATGAGTATAAAACTTTACCTAAATTTGTTACCAAAATAAATAATACAAGAACTTAGGTGCGTCTACAAAATATACACATAAACAGACTAGCCATCTTTGAAGAATATTGCAAACGATATATAGAGGTAGATAACTCAACTATAAAATATCTGATTATTTAGATGACAAAAACTCTTGGGATTGAAAATGCTCCAACTCGAACCTATTGTTTTGTAAAAGGATCATTAAAAAGAATAACCAGCCTTGTTTTCTTGCCTTTCTTTCCTGGCTTGGTCGCGGAGGAACAGGCAGTAGATAAAAACCGACGTTTCAAAGTGATCCTTGTGATTTTATTGAATAAATGAATTTTTATTTTGAGTTTGAAATACTGCACTATCGTTGAAGGCACCGACTAAGTTTCGACTCATTTCGAGAGTCTTCATCAGGGTTTGGTAGTGCACGGCGCAAAGCGGAAGGAACAAGTCGCGTTCACTCACCCTAATGAAGACTCTCGGATTGAGTCGAAACTTAGTCGGTGCCTTCACCGATAGTGCAGTAGGAACGTGAAAATTCCTCGTTTTTACAATATGAATAGTCAAGTTCACGATAGTTGTTGGAATAAAATTTGACTTTGAAACTGATCCAGGCCTCTACCAGATAGAAGCGTTCCCAGAATGCGAGCTGTATTGCCAATTAGTATTTCCCATGTTAAAATGCTTCGTACATAAAAAACGGTGTAAGATAGTGCTTAACTTACCAAGTGCAAATCCATCTTTGGCCCACTGGACCTGTCCTGCCAGGTTATTGACGGAACACTCCAGCACTGCTTCTTGTCCTTCCTGGACCCTGAGGCTTCGAGGCACGTTTCTGAAGTATTGCTGCTGAAATCCAGCAGCATAGGCCAGCACTAGAAGAAGAGGATTCGGTTAGACTTAGGAAATTGAGTTGCAGGCCTTTTTGAAGTTTGGTACAACATTTTGACTACAGAGCCTCTGAGCTCAGTTTTTTTTAATAACTGCTTGGGTTCTACCCCGCGGTTTGAGGTAGACATTTTTCACATAGTATCATCTAGCCCCAACTAAGCAGAGCTTGTATTATAGGAGCTCCATTACTGATATACCACTTTTATATATTTTTTTGTGTTTAAATACATCCTACTAATATTATAAACGTGAAAGTTTATGAGGATGGATGTTTGTTACTCTTTCACGCAAAAACTACTGAACGGATTTTGATGAAACTATACAGTAATATAGTTTATACATCAGAATAACACATAGGCTACTTTTTATCCTGGTACCACGCGGGCAAAGCCGTGGGCAGAAGCTAATATTATACATAAAAACACCCAGACCCGAGACAAACATTTGCTAATCGTTCAAACATTTGTCCCGCAGCCTTCGAACCTGCAACCTTTTGCGTCTCAGGCAGGCCTTCGACCACTGCGCCACAAAGGTTGTTATATCAACATATCAACAGATATTTTGGCCTAGTACCCGGGCGGTACCCGACTTCTGATGCAAAAGAGATAGGTTCGAACTCTGTCGTGCACCAATGGATGTTTGTGCAGAAGTTCGTAACACTTTCGCAAAACGGCTGAGGGAAACGTCAAGAAGAAACTGACATGATCGAGAACTAAAATGTTTGCAGTCGGTTTAACATTTTAACAATATATTTCTATCACCTTATTTCAACTAAATCAGACTGCTTTAAAATCGTCTTAATCACAAAATTTGTATAACATTTTGACTCCAAGGCTTCTATGGCGAGTTATATACGTTAAAAACATGCCCAAACGGTGTCGATAGGGACAGAATTTCCAATAGAATTAAGTATATCAGTCATGTAGTTCCACAAGCTCTGCTTACTTTGGGGCTAGCTGATGCTGTGTGAAAATTTCCAGCATTATTTATTTATTTTATTAATAAAGAAGGCTCTTCTTCTTAACGACGATCATTTCAACTGCGACCAATCAATACAAACTGCCAATAACCATCTCTTTACGACAAGAAGTGCACACTGGCTTCAATAAATGTCTGAGCGCAAAAAATAGATGTCTTTCCTAAAAGGAATGTTGATGGGCAAGCAAGAATATTTTATTTGCTGATTGGTTCTTTAGACTAATAATGATACATTTTTCTCTCTGCGTTAAAATTGTTGAAAGTGGTTTATTTATTGCAGATAGTTCTAATAGAATTAAAATTATCTTGGTTTGGTATCATTTTATAATATTATTACGTCCTTCTTTACTATTCTCCTGCTGACGTTTCGTTGACCGTTTAGAGGTCTTCATGAGCACCGTCCGCGACCACGCTCGACGGTCATGAGACGGGAACAGACGATCAGTTCCCCTCTCACGACCGCCAGATAGTTTTTGCCTCTGTCTCTTGCATTTTTCCATCACAAACCCCTTAATTACACTAAATGGCAATGGAGAACGACCAGTTTTGACAGGCAAAGTCCAAAACATAAAAAGGGATTGTTCGATTTGAAAATTCGCAACATTCATCGTGAAGAACGTTTAAGTTAATAAACATTTTCGAAGGGATTGCAAATCTTGCAACTATTCACGTGAAATGGTAATTACTATGCAAAACGTGGGTACGTGCCTTATTTACTGTTTTGTCTTTCCTCTATCCACTTGATATTCTCACAGATCTGCAAACAGAGTAGGTAGAGATTTGAAGATGTTCTTTAGAGGGATAACGATCGTGGACAACTTTCCTTTTTAAATCTCCCTAAAATATGGAAACGATTAGTTTATTTTATTGTTTTAGAATCAAGACAACATATTTATTTACATAACTGAAACTAATTAATCGTGGCTGGAGATCATTTTAAATTTGTTTATAGCATTTTAAGACCGCTTCCGTCTGGCAGAGATCTGGATGAGTTGAGCTATCTATAGATCGGTTGCAACGGTCTTCACAGATTGCTAGATTGGTTCATCTGTATATAGTCAAAGTCAAAATCAAGTCAAATTCAATGGGGTTTTATTAATTGAAATCACAAGGATCATATAGAAATGTCAATTAAAAAACTACGTGAATTTAAAATTTGAAATTGAATTTACAGCGATTCCTCGCGCGCGACCTAGACTAGAAGAATCAGGCAACGAACTCTGCTTGGTTATTTTTTTGATGACCCTCATTCAGCTTTAGTGTGGTGCCAATCGAACCAGGTGAACTCATTTATAGAAAAAAACATTTTGACAGGTATCAAAGAATTAAATAAAGTCTAAAAAGTATCAACCAAAGTATATTTTGAATACAATCATTTTATCCAAGTTTTATTATTTTTTCTGTTAATTAATGTAGGTATAGTTTATAGCGCATTTGACAACTTCGTGGCGCAAGCGAGTAGCCGACTACGACGCAAGAGGTACGAGTTCGACTCCCGCAGCGGGACATGTGTTTGCATTTTCTGCAGATATTTGTCCCGGGGCTGGGTCTGGTGGAACCTGATACCCACGATATCTGTATCGTGGTTACTTTTAGTGTCGGGTCAGGTATATGTATGTGTCTGTTTGATGTTCGTATATTTATTATTAATTAATACTAATACGTATTTAGATTAAAGTGAAATATTTTTTTTAATTAAAAAATATTTCACTTAAATGCATTTTTCATTTTCACGGAACCCTAAAATCGAAACAAAAGGATGCACATCGGTGGCTAATACAGACCAAGTGGGTGTCGAGTGGGCTCTTATGGCGCGACACTCTTATGAGGTGAACGCACCCTAATCATATAGGATTGTGATGAGCGGCGCGGGTAGCGGAGAGAGAGCGATTTGTGTGAGCTGACTACGTCACTACCATTTTGCTAACGAATGACGTCTTTTTTCTCTGTGATATATTGCAGAAACATTAATGCCGGACATTTTTCACACAGCATATAACCTCAAACTAAGCAGAGCTTGTACTACATGACTGATATGCTACTTATATTTCTTTTTTTTTTGTAAAACATACATAACGGGTTATGTTTTACTAGTTTTTAAGGCCCATTCCCACCAATGCCAAATCTATTGTTCTCCAAATTATAAATTCCATACATGGGTTCCCAAGCAATCCCATGCCATTGTTATAAATAAGTAGGTACATATTATAAATTAATTTGATGTAATAACAGTATGAGCCGAACTATCTCCATACCCATTTTTACAAGCAGTAATGCTCCTATTTCTGTATTCCGGTTTCAAAGGTATGAATGCCGGTGAATTTACTCAGGGTTGGAACCGCGTAAAAAACTGTAGAAATAAATATTTTAACTTTTTTTGATCCAGATAACGTTTCTATGAATAACGGTGTATCCTTTACACACGAAAGAATGAATTATGCTATTTATTACTTATCTACGTAGCTATAACAAAATATGTATCTACATATCTATTTGAGATAGCAAGAAACATTTCATTTTCATTTTCATTTGTCATATCACCCGCTACCGCCCATGAATCGCCCCACCTCAAGCACCACACACGCGGCTGAGTGCGCGCGTCGAGTGCGTGAAAATTAACGCGACCACAACGTTACAGGAAGCTGCATACTTATATCTGCTAGATTTGGGCATGTCAAGTGATTTTTCCTTGTTTAGTTAATTATTAAAATTAGATACGACAAAATATCAACTTCTCTCAGGAAATTAGAGTATTTACATATTTGTATTGGGTGGTAACAACGAGGTTTTACGCGCGGTTTCGACCCTGAGACAGACAAGCATATGCCCACGGCTTCGCCTGCGTGGTACCCGGATAAAAAGTAGCCTATGTGTTATTCTAATGTATAAGCTATATTGCTGTAAAGTTTCATTAAAATCCATTCAGTAGTTTTTGCGTGAAAGAGTAACAAACATCCATCCTCACAAACTTTCCCGTTTATAATATTAGTAAGATGAATAGTTTCTTGTGCTAGTAAATTAACCAGCAATTATTTCAAACGGGAACACAGAAATTGGAGCATTACTGCTTGTAGAAATAGATATGGAGGTAGTATGACAAAAGTGTTCTGCTCACACTGTTAATACATCAAAGTAATCAATAAGTAATAATAATAATGTTGGACATTTTTCACACAGCATCATCTAGCCCCAAACTAAGCAGAGCTTGTATTATGGGAAGTACATGACTGATATAATACTTATATACTTCTTTTTTGGAAATACATACATATTATACATAGGAAAACACCCAGACTCGAGACAAATATTTGCAGATCTTATAAAAAATTGTCCCGTGACAGGAATCGAACCCGCAACCTTCTGCGTCTCAAGCAGACCTTCACACACTGCGCCACAAAGGTCGTCATATGTAGGTTATGTAGGTAATGAAAATTAGAAATAATTTACCTACGTATAAAATGTTTATGTAAATGTTTGTATGATCTGCAAATATTTGTCTCGGGTCTGTTTGTTTTCTTTATGTATGTTTATGTATGTATAAAAATATATATATGTAGAATATCAGTCATGTAGTACAAGCTCTGCTTAGTTTGAGGCTAGATGATGCTGTGTGAAAATGTCTAGCTTTTTTTTAAGTACTATAAGTAGCCTGCCCACAGCTTCGCCCGCGTGGTACCCGGATAAATAGCGTTTGTAAGAAACACATTCGCTCAAGCGTTTTTTTCGTAGACTCACGTTGCAAAATTGAGTCATTCCCGTTAGGGAATCCGAATAAAATGTACTGCGGGTCCCTAATGATACTTTCAAAATTAATATTATTTTCATTCCTAGTAGGGACTGTCCACGCCCACTTTTGTTTTTGGACTCCACGAAAAGCCCTTTTATTTTAACGAGATAATATTAGCCTATGTCCACCCTGAAGGTCAATTCTAAATATTAGTGATAGAATTTTTGAAATCCAATGATTCAAAGAGTGAGTCTTACAAATTTTATAATATTAGCCTATCAAACCATGTAAAAGTAACTTATTCTGCTTAAAGCGGTTATTCATGAAAGAATTCCGCACAAATCATCCTATTCGTGTTTGGTTTTGTGCAGATATTTGGACAGTTCTTACGCCTCTGAGCCTCGGGGGCAGTTCTCAGCGAGATTTCTCGATAAAATGTAGCTCCCTTGGCGCCTTGACCGATCTCGAAATGATATCGGTGAAATCACTATGAATAAGAAATATTGTTAGTTGGGGTGTTCAGGGAATCTGATAGCTATTTGAAGATATTTCTAAGTTGAATGATGTTGATGAAACTTTGCCCGTCTGTAAGTCATGTTCTTGGCGATAGATTTATGTAGTAATTATTTTGTACAAAAATACAGATGAAACACCTAACTATCTAAAGACCTATCCAAAGATCTTAAGATAGCTCAACTGATCCAAATCACTATAAGATGTCAGCGTTTCCAAAAATAAATTTAAAAAAAACTCCCGTCTTGTTATCCATCGTCTAGTGCAACGCCCCCTAGTGACTTGTTGAGAAGCCGTTTCAATAAATGGTAACAGACAATCAAACAAACAACCACTTATCGTAAACGTATGTATGGAGTCCTTACGTCAGGTGTAAAAATACCACTAGGGCCCGGTCAAAATGACGCAGTGGCGGTAGGGACCAATACATTCACGCGTACTTTGACATCGATAATATGTCATTATGGATCAATTTGATGGAGTCAAGACAAATACCACTTTCTGTTGGCGTTAACGGAAGATTAAAGATTAAATTGTATGGAAATGACATTAGCTGTGGAAAAGTCACGTGACTGCTGCCAAGTTGTTCCTTAACAAATTTGCGTTGGCGTGAAAGGAAAACTAAGCGTAAGATATTTGCCTAGACCCCTTAGATCCGCTATCCGACTAGAGACTTGGACAACATAGACTCGCCATTCTCAAATGTCCGATCAGGGGTCTAGACAAATACCACTTTCTGTTGGCGTTAACGTATGCGAAAAAATTGAATTGCATGGAAATGACATTAGCTGTGGAAAAGTCACGTGACTGCTGCCAAGTTTTTCCTTGACAAATTTGGGTTAGCGTGAAAGGAAAATTAAGCGTGAGGTATTTTTCTAGACCTACAGGACCCGTTGTCCGACTTGGGACTTGAATAACATAGACTTTCCATTCTCAAATGTCCGATAAGGGGCAATAAAATTTATGTCTATGCGTGCAAAGGTACAGATTCTTACGCAAGCAAAGACAAGGGCAAAAGCTAAGTAGGATAAGGATTTCCACAACAAACCCCTTTTTTATCGAAGTTTGCGATTCGTGTGGTTCCGTATAATAGGATTAAAAAAGCTGACAAAACCTGCACTCAGCATTTCATTTCTTTGGCTAAGTGCCAGAATACTGAAGCTGGGTTTTCTTATTCGATAGTCGCGACATGGGTTCTTTTCTTGGTTACCCAGCGTTGGGTCAGTCGCCTTGTGAGTGGCGGTGAAAGAGGCAGTGTGGTGAAAAGATTAATTCTGTTTAACAGACACAATACTAAATACATTTTTTGCATGCATATACAGACTTAATTTCTAATGCCTTCTTTGAATCATTGGCCTAATGAATCCTACTAATATTATAAACGCGAAAGTTTATGAGGATAGTTGTTTGTTACTCTTTCACGCAAAAACTACTGAACGGATTTTTGATGAAACATTACAGTAATATAGCTTATACATCAGAATAACACATAGGCTACTTTTTATCCGGTTATCACACGGGCAAAGCCGTGGGCAGATGCTAGTATTTGATAATAATTAGTAGTAAAAGGAAAAGCCCTGGTTTCGTAAGAACCGTCATAAAACATAGTTTTTTTTATTATTTAAAGTTAATACCTACTATCGTTTTGATAGCTTTAATAAATTTAGCAAACTTTTAAATTTATTCATATTGTAAAAACGGGAATTTTCACGTACTGCACTATCGGTGAAGGCACCGACTAAGTTTCGACTCATTCCGAGAGTCTTCATCAGGGTGAGTGATCGCGACTTTTCAATTTAATTAAATAAAATATCAAATTTAATGTTGACATTTTATTTCATTCTACTTATTTATACCTATTATTAATATAATTGGCTGATCCATTTTAATTACTTCAAGGAAATAAATAAATGATCACCGACGTTAGTTAAAGTGACGGCTTCGACTTCTGAGGACACGAAACTTACGGCTTTACATTTCATACAGAAAAAGAAGACCGAGCTTTGCTCGGGAATAAGGATGAAAATGCTCATAGAATACCTACCACGCGCTAAATATGCTATGACGACAACGTGGCAAACAGCCTACGCGTTCTACATATCAAAATAGTTAAAATATATGTTGCTCGTATCGCAAAAGTATCTTTGTTGAAAGGTCAAACTATAATGATTGGCTTTTCCTCTAAAAAGGTCGGATTTTTTTTAAATAACGTTCCAGAAAACCACAATAAAACGCTTCAATAACTGCTAAGCCCATATCCGGGCTCGTTTTTCGCATTCCGGCCTATTCGGCTTAATACCAGCACTCTTAGTTCAAACGACGGCCTTACCGCGACTAGCGTTCTAAATTCAAATGTAATGAGCGGTTATTCCGATCACGATTATCGATACTTCTGCGATTATCGATAGGTATGTGTCCCGACACTATTTTATTGGATATCAGAAACGCAACTTAATGTGTTGGAGTTATGGTTGGATTTTCAAAGGCCATTATTTTGTAGTTTACAGTAGGTAGTAGTTTTTTTTAGTACACAAAAAAAACATGTTTTTTTGCGATTAAAAAATTAGATATGGGCGACTATGGGCGAAAATTTTGGCAACCAAATTTAAGTTTGTCTTCCAATCCGACTTATCTTTTCGTTAGAGCAATGTTTGGTGCTTTCATAGTTTATGAAATAGAGTAATGATAATTTTGGTGAACATATAAGCTTGTACGGAAACCTCGGTGCGCAGTCAGACTCGCACTTGTCCGGGTTTTTCCATACGTTTGACTTCTTTTTGTACATAGTTTTCAGAGATTGAAATATAGTTCTATTTGTACTCGTATACTAACTTCGGTACCCAAATAAAAAGCAGCTTGAATGTAACTCTAAGTCACAACCCATACCTGTTCCAATTTCATCCGAATCGGTCCAGCCGTTACGGAGATTATTAGCAACAAACTTCCAGAAACCAGCATCATCTAGCCCCAAGCTAAGCAGAGCTTGTATTATGGCAACTTCATGACTGATATACAACTTATGTTTTTTTTTGTAAATATATTTTATACATAGAAAACACTCAGACCCGAGACAAATATTTGCAGATCATACAAACATTTGTCTCGCGGCGAGAATCGAATCCGCAACCTTCTGCGTCTCAGGCGAGCCTTCGCCCAATGCGCCACAGAGGTCATCTTTTTATATTAGAGGAATTTTAATAATACCACTTATTTAGTCTCATACTTTCGTAGAAGACGGCCTTTGCGTACTTATGGCAATTTTTTTTTATATTTTTTTATTTAGTTCAGTCGTTGCTCGTTCCGACCAAGGAGAGTTTAATAATATACTTGAAAAAAAAAATCTAAAACAACTTTAATTTCAATGGTAAATATGGCGGAATGCTCTTAATAAAACAAACCATTAATTCTAACGATGAATAATAAAAGCAGGGATGCTTTATTACAAAAAATCTGAACAAAGTTTCATAGTATATCTTTACAAGTGCCAAGCGCCATCTTTGATTTCGAAATTCTCATTTCCATAATCAGCATCCCCGAATAAGTCAAAACTGAAGCCTATTAACGTATTTTAATGTAAATTTATTCATAAAACTATGTACAAGTAGAATATCAAAAAGACAAATGAAAAAGTTAGCTATCTAAAGACCATTGCCAACGATCTGTAGATACAGCTTTTCATACATTGTTATAGATAATGTCTATTGTAAGCCAGAGCGAGGATCCCTTGCGTCTAAACACAAGTTTTATACTTAGTTAGAGCAAGGTACCCAAGTATTTGACTGTATGTAATTCATACAGGTTCTTTCTACTGTCTCATTTAACAATTAGGTTACAAAAATATAATTAATTACATTGTAAGTGTACTATGTAAGCCTTTTTTTGGAAATAAATATTCTTTATTATTATTATTATTATTATTATTACACTTTATTTATTTTATAATCTCGCTGAAGTACATAAATTTTTCACTACAAATTCAATATAAATTACATCAAAACATTGTAGTAAAAAATATATAAAAACGGAGAACCACAAACCGCGGGGCAGAGCCCAAGCGGTCGGTGGCTAGGGCTGCAGAGAGAGGAACCTCCTTATATTATTATTAGATAACTCAACTGATCCAGATCAATCACGAATTTTGGAACGTAAATCTCGTGTTCGCCATATTTGGCAAAGTATGAATCGGGTGGCACGGGAAAAATTGATTCCCGGTTTTCCCCACCTGGGTACAACGAGAAAACTTCCCAATTTTCTCCCGATGGGGCCGAAGATCCAAGAAAATCCATTTATTCGGGGGAAAAAAATAACTTAATTTTTTTTTAGAAATAGTAGTATTTTTGATAGTTCCAATATCTTTCTCGACTTTCAATGCATTTTTTTTCAACCGTTTTTACTTTCTCTGTCAAAAAATGTACAATTTTTACTTATCAGTTAGTTATTAATTTTCACGTTTTTGAATGTGCGCTGAAAAGTCTACACCGAAGTGTGCCACTACGAACGGCTTCAAAAAGCGGCTCACTCCTTCATACATGATTACCTGCGATAGATGTACCTAACATTAGTTAATTGCCTACTTCGTGTTATTAAATCCCAATCACAAAAATATAACTTTTTAAACTTTTAAACCGGCAAAAAATGAAAAACGCCAAGTGCGTGTAAACCTTCGCCTCGAGATTTCCGTACAATAATTTTGGCCTTAAATACCCTATAAATTGATAAGGGCATATTTTTTCTACAAGGTATGATGTATGATACCCCAAAAACTAAAACTTTGTAAAAGGTTTGTTTTCCTACTGAGGTACGGAACCCAAAAATAAAACCCTCAGATTTCTATAAAGTTCGACCATTAACCACTAATACTCATTAGTTATTTCAGTGGGTACTTGGCTTAAATATTACTACATTACAATTTTATGGGTGCAATAAAGTACGTACTTTTTAAAAATATGTCCACCGCTTTATAAAGGTTTCTTCCTTACCGAACCCAATAAACTTTACCAAAAAGGGATTTTGTTACGTTTAAAAAATCTTCCAGCCATAGCCGATCGTGCACCAATGGACTTTTCCGCTCGAAATATGTATGTGCGCAACAACTCTTGCTCAAAACGGTCAAAGGAAACAGGCATGACGTAGAAACGAAAATTCGAAGGCATGTTATGGCACATGCCTTCATGGTTAGTGTTCCAATATGCGGCGATAGGCTTATAACCTGGCATGTGGAATGCTAAATATGTACTTGCAAAACAGGGGCATGTGCCAAATAAATTGTTTGGACGTGCTTTTAACGTAGATCATTGATGATATAAGTAGTATCATAAAATAAATAAATAAATAATGCAGGACATTTTCATACAGCATCATCTAGATCCAAACTAATCAGAGCTACATGACTGATATATTGCTTAAATACTTTTTTGTAAATATATACATATTATATATCGAAAACACCCAGACTCGAGACAAATGATAGATAGATAGACCATCATAGGGAATGAACATGTGATTTTTTGGAAATATTAGTTCAAGCCCGCGGATCAGATCGGAAGTCGGGGTGTTGCCCACCAGGCCAACACGATTTCTAAGAATCCTCTTAATGTTACTCTCTCCAAGTTGTCAGATGTTTATTGTAAACATCGGCTTTAAAACCAACAAGCATAGGTACTGAAAATAGATTATTTTTTTTTCAATAGTTTTATACCATGCCTAATTTTTTTTAACAATAGTTACCGAAATATTACCCCATCGTCGTAAAAACCAAATAATGGTTACCTAGCTGTCTTTTTTGAGGTTGATTAGGAATAAACCTTTAAGCCCAGTGAAGTTGTAAACCTGTTATCTGCTGAAACGTTTCTTTAAAGCCACTAAGGAACCCCAATATTGCTAAACGCCCGTAACAACTCTTATTAACTGCGTTTGACAGTTTATTTGAAATCCTTGAGAGTTCATTATGAGTTTGAAAAGTATGAAGTTTTGATTAGTAAACTTCGCGATTATACACATAATTAATAAAGTAGGAACTTAATAGGGTATGTATAAGGAGTTATAAGTACCTTGAAAGCAACTTTAGAATCCCTCAAAATAAACTATAAAAACAAAACAAAAAAAAAAAGATTGGAATTTTTTACCTACTGTAATAGGGGTTTTTGGAGTAATACATTTATTCATACAACTATTTACAAGTAGGTACTTACAAAAAATATAGATAAAACAGCTAGCCATCTAAAGACCGTTGCAAACGATCTATAGATAACTCAACTGATCCAGATCACTTACCAGGGTTTTTTTTAACATAGAAATGTTTTGTGAGATAATTGATACCTACAGGAGTTGGAACAGGTGGGAGCAAATAGTGATATATTCACAGCAGAATGCAGTTTTATTGAATGTCTATGTATTTGAGCAAATATCGGGACAGTCGTTTCATTCTTTGACTAAAAATACCAGCCAAAAAACGAACAAAACTTCGATAATAGGTCCAATTCAGCGTAGCGCAGAGAATGGACGAAATAACTTCAGATTTCCGTGATCGAAGCTTATCGAGGATAGCTCACTCATAATTATTAGATACTAGCTTCTGCACACGGCTTTGCCCATGTGGTACCTGGATAAAAAGTAGTGTGTTATTCTGATGTATAAAGTCTATTACTGTAAAGTTTCATCAAAATCCGTACAATAGTTTTTGCGTGGAAGAGTAACAAACATTCATCCTCACAAACTTTCGCGTTTATATTAGTAGGATGTTATAAATGTTTGTATGACCTGCTAATGTTGGTCAAGCTGGGAAATCACAAAAAAAAGAAATATATCAGTCATGTAGTTCCCATAAAACAAGCTATGCTTACTTTGGGGGCTACTTGATACTGTGTGAAAAATGTCCAGCATTATTTATTTTATTTTATTTATTTATTTTATCAACACAAGTCACTAGAGAGCGTTGCAATCAGTTATGTAAACACAAGTTGGGACTTTTAAAAACTCTAAAAAGTGAATGAACGAAAATACTTTATTGTACACCATAATAAAAATAGATATTAACTTAACAAAAAATGCGACGCGGAGGGAGAAAGTCACGATCACTCACCCTGATGAAGACTCTCGGAATGAGTCGAAAATTAGTCGGTGCCTTCACCGATAGTGCAGTACGTGAAAATTCCCGTTTTAACAATATGAATAGTCAAGTTCACGATAGTTTTTGAAACCCTATGTCCACCCAAAAGGAACATCCTAAATATTAGTGAAGTAAATTTTAAAATCATATGAGTTTCCAAGATTACCTCCTTCATCCAAAATTTACCTCTTTATAATATTAGTGTAGATTTGTCAGAGGGTATTTTGTATGCTGAATAATTATTTAACTTAATTTGAGAGACAGGTATTTAAACTGACCTAGCTAAAATATATAATCTGTGGCTCGTTCGACAAACTCTATCCACCTTCCTCCTATCTTCCTAATTGGTTTCGTGAAGAACTTTGTTTCATTGTTACGTAGCACTGTTTCTCTGTTCGATTTATTACGGGTGTTCTTTATAAAGGACATAAGGTCCTAGACTGTATGTACTTTATAGAGGACAATTATGTACATAGGTAAAGCTTACTAATTATACAGTAGAAGGCATGTGCTATTTTTAAGCAGTCTTCAAACAAGTTAGTTAATATAAAATTTGAAAACGGTACAAAATGTAAACTCATTCAATGTAACTCTAATATACCACATAATGTACCACATTCTGGGTATTTTCTATGTATAATAAAAAAATATCTATCTATGTAATGTATTGTATTAAGTATATCAGTCATCTAGTACCCATAACACAAGCTCTGCTTAGCTTGGGGCTAGATGATGCTGTGTGGATTGTCCAGCATTATTTATTTATTTATTTATTTTAATGTGTTAATTAAAATTTCAAACAGAGCAAATTACAAACTAATGGCGGGTGTTCAATGGGCGGTCTTATCGCTTATAGCGATCTCTCTCATACAACCTGTAAGCAATATGTTTTTACTAAAATTGGATAATCTACTAAGATGCATTGAGTGGTTACCTTATACCTACTACCTACTTTAAACTACCTGAACGATTTACTTCCACCTACCTACTTTTATTTTATTTCTTCTTAAATATTTTTCTCATAATATAAGTGATATTCCTTGTCTGTTTTTGAGAAAAAAATATTTAAATCGAAAAGCTAATAATAAGTTTTTTACAAGTCTATTACTTTTACCTTTTTGATTATTAATATTATAAACATGGAAGTTTGTGAGGATAGATGTTTGTTAGTCTTTCACGCATAAACTACTGAACGGATATTGATGAAACTTTACAGTAATATAGCTTATACATCAGAATAACACATAAGTTACTTTTTATCCAGATACCACGCGGGCGAAGCTGTGGGCAGAAGCTAGTATTATAATATTCATCATAGAAGTACTAAGAAAATGGAAAATAATCTCAGAATATATTAAAATATTTACTCTGATATTATAATATTATTAATGAAAAGACTTGCTCATTATACTCAAACAAGTTTTAAAGAAATCCTTTGTAATCGAAAATACCTAAAATTTGATTTTTGCTCATTTATTGCTAGTATTAGCATTTATTAATATTGGATTAATAAAATAATTCTGAATATGCAAAGGGCCCGGTTCCCCAAGTGACTTTTAATAGAATTTGGAATATTTTATAATGAACTAGCTTCTGCCCACGGATTCGCCCGCATGGTACCTGGATAAAAAGTAGCCTATGTGTTATTCTGGTCTATTATAACCTATATTACTGTAAAGTTTCATTAAAATCCGTTCAGTAGTTTTTGCGTGAAAGACTAACAAACATCCATCCTCACAAACTTTCGCGTTTATAATTGAAGTAGGATTTGTTAAATAACTATTGGATAGGGCAGCGTTATTTTTACAAACTTGTATTTAACTGGAAATTTTTGTATGTAAGTTTATTTGTTGAGGTCAAATCTTGTAAACTGAATAAGAACCACTTCCTCTTATCCTACGGAGTTGAATCTTTACAAGTTGGTTCAGTTTCGATGAAAATACATTTTTATGGTAAGCATGACCTAAATCGACATCCAGGATTAGCTCCAGATAAAGGAACTCTTCAACGGTGATCAGCACATATACGTAATTTGTGTACGCAAAATGATAGCTGGTTTTAAGTTTTACCTTGACGTGTCGCTACATTCAGGCTTAAAATATAGGAAGTATAGGAATTTCTTTAAATCCAAATCAGATATTGACAAAACCTATAATAGAAGAAACAAAGCTCATCAAAAGCCCCCGACCACCTTGAAGTCATTTGACAACAGTCCATACACCAGGCTAATCATCATTTATAATAAAATACCGAAAATTATAAAAGAGCAAGAATTGAAATTTAAATTAATTTCATTATTATTTGACTGATCCGACTTAATTGTAATTAAATATTGGATTAATAATTAAAAATATCATAGCCTTAAGCTGGAAGACAGCGCCCTGACAGGGTACATATACTTACTAACAAGCTAATTTAAGATCCAAGCTAACAATAAATTTATGTGTATGTAATGAATAAATGAATAAATGAATAAAAGCTTGTTTTTGAAAATGATTTTATCTCCTAATTTATTACTTACAGGAGTCTAATACCCTGAATACAATGATTCAATGACAAATGTCTTCAAGTTGCTATGATAGATCGTTTGCTTCCTATTAGATGAAGCCGTTCGATCATAATGATAAGAGCCCTTTATATCTCATATTTATCATGTACTCTTCTAATCCGGGACGAAATGCGCGTGACAGGACTGAAATAAGCGTAAGGGCCCTACTAGTGTCCACGGTTCAGAGTTTCACTGTTAAAATTCGAGTAAATATGTAAAAATATGTCAAAGTATCCCGAACGCTACCGATCAAGTTGGATTCGTCGTATGACGTCTTTCGAAGTTGGATCTGCCTAGTTGGATCGCCTGATTGAAAAAGACAATAATTATTTTTATTGCCTCACACGTCCTTTTGTTTAGATTAATAATATACAAATGATAAATAAACACATAACAGACACATACGTAACCTGTGCCGCAGGACTCAGAAACTACGAGTATCGTGGTATCATTGATAATTGATATTGATAAAATTATATTCTATAAATTGACAACATATAATTGATGATTGATAAATACCTGCAAAACACACATAAATTTGCCCCGCAACGGGAATCGAACACTGAACTTTTTGTGTCGCAGCTGACTACTCGCCCGCCATGTCTAGTCATATATTCAAGCAAATAAAAAAAGTTCAAAGGGAAAGCGACTATTTTAGAATTCACTTGATCTCATTCATTTCTCACCCGACTCGAACACGATTTTGAAGACTTCAACCGACTTCAAAATCGGAGGAGGCGCTCAATTCGTCCGTATATATTTGTTGTGTATGTACCTATGTACAATATATCTAAACCAATTGTGAACCAATTTTAATTATTCTTTTTTTAATGGGTATTTTATGGCAAGGGTGGTTCCATATACATTTTATGAATAATCCTACTGTTAAGGGTGAAAAAATCCGTGATGAAATTGCATATTGGAATTTTTAAGTAATATTAATAGTAATATTTAGAATTTAAACAGAGGTCCACTATAAATTTTATAAAATATCCCCGGTGTAAATATGAGGGATGCAATTTCGAATTAGATTTTGTATCTACTTCTCGTTTTTAATCCTGAAAAAACGACATGTAAAAACTCGATATTCCTAGATCTCACTGTTAGCTCAGCCAACCAACTTCCCACAATTAGTAGGGGCACAAACAATAACTTATCTCTATTCCGTTGACCGTCAGTAATTGATCATATTATTTTTCTCGTCCTAATTAATCGTTCTCTCGACGTTTAATCAAGCCTCACGTAACTAATGAGTCCCGTTTCGTCCCATTTAGAGAGTTTCATTTCGTCCATTTAGTTTAATTACACCCCATTCTCTAAAATTCTCCTTTTGTGTTTATTTTTGGATGAACACAAAACAGTAAACCTTATTTACCTAATTTATGATACAAGCCTAATCATAAAATAGGACATAAGAATACCAGATTAATAAAATTATAAATAGTACGGAACTTTATCGTGTTTACACTTTGTATTATTTTCTTTTTTATTATGTAAGACTGTATTGTATCACATAGTGGAGAACCTAATAGACTCAGAACTCACTGGATCGAGCTTTATGACCCTACGATGCTATTTAGTGAACGCCAATATTATAAGAAATTGGTACGTGAAGCGATTGAAATCAAGAAGTACACAATTTTAATAGTGAAGACGGCTATACTCTCATAGCGCTACCACAGTATTCATAGATCCTGATACCCAGGACACAGAAAACCCTAGGGTCGGGTGTGAAAATAAAAAATAAATAAGTTCGATTTTACCTATACAATTGTAACAAAGCAGTAAATAGGCCTAGATATATATTATAGGTCATCAATGGCCTAGATTTATACAAGGGTGTTGAGTAAATAAATCTAATTATTGGACACGAACGTTTGAATCGAATAGAAAATACTAGGCTATACCTACAGGCTTATGATGGGTAATTTTTAGAAAGAAGAAGGAAATAAATTTATTAATTTGAACCCAAAAACACAAACAGATAGTAAAGTATAGAAAAAAGATTCCTTGGTTCAAAATAGGTCCCTGTCTCAGCTTAATTCAGCATCATGTTAGTAAGTTGCTCCACTGGTTTTCAGACAGGACGGGCCTTGATCTTTCATCGTTTAATGTTGCAACGAATAGTATAATTCTAATAGAAATACTGAATATTCGGTCAGTTGCGTAACCGAATAGACGAATGTTTGTTCGGTTACGCAACTGACCTGTTGTGTTGATGTTTGTTACTAATAAATAAATAAATGTGCATTAATTCGGCAAGTTTAAGTTTTTGTTTATAAATGTATGTTTTTAATTATTCGTTTCAACGGTTGAAAACCTTTATCAGACACTCAAAACTTAGAAGAAAATAAAAACTTTTTCTATCTTTTTACGATTTCCGATTTCAAAATGGACTACATAATCCTAAAAAAAACTGAACACCAACATAAATGGAGTGCTTGCCATTTTTAAATTCAAACATTTTTATATTTTTACTTCTTATCATTAAGTACTTTCCCTTAATGATATTATTAATTAACCCACACGTAATTAAAACCAATACGAGTACCTGCCTACACACCAAAAAGTTTATATATATCACAAACAAAACTCACTGAATCCTAATTTTCACCGTTGAAAGGGCTACGTACGTGTTCCGTACAACTATATTTTAATTAGGATAAACAGCTTTTTTAATCAAACTCTACATCTCACATTTTCCGGATTTGTTGAATACAAAACAATATTAATATAAAATTTATTTTTAAATGCATAAAACTATATAGACGACCTCTAAATATATAGTTGCGGGTTCGATTCCCGATGCGCGACAAATGTTCGTATGATCTACAAATATTTGTCTCGATCTGGAAGTTTTCTATGCATAATAAATAAATAATGCTGTGTGAAAATGTCCAGCGTTATAATAATTATTATTTCTCTTTATTGAGTTATTTATTATTATTATTATTAAAATGACAAACTTACCGCTCAATACAGCGACAAAAGAACCCACATTTGCACACATTTTGATAAATTGACTATAGCACCACTCAACATAGTTTGGCTATACACAACGATAACCAGAAATCACCTCCACATTTTGTCAAAGCCCACAACACTAGTAATGTCACTCTTTGGCACTGTCAATGTCACTTTGGCACACCTGTCAACTCTATCACACTTGTCACTTTACAAAAGTCACTACGATTTCGTTGTATAATTTAGGCTTTGGCACACGCCGATTCGTAGCATGTTTGGGCGTTGTGGAAATCTGAAAAAAAAAACAAAATTTTAAATTATATAGAAAAACAATTACAAAAAAAAATACCTACATCACAAAAAATAGACTAGTCATTTGAATAGGAATGTTGAGTTTTGAATTTGGAACCAAACTGAGCCGATGCATCCCGATATTCAACCAGGTTGGTAGCAATCTCGTTGTATAGTTGGTAGAGACCCCTGCATATCAGCGAGAGATGGTTGAATTTTTGAGATGGTAAAATACTATTCATAATAGAACATAAAGAAACAATATCTGCGATGCAAGAGGTACGGGTTCAGTTCCAGCTGCAGGACATTGTTTGCATGTTCTTCAGGTACGTTCTGTTCTGGGTCTTTATGAATTCTTATTACCCTTAAGTGTTGGTCACAATTTTAAAAACCAAGTAACCAGTAATTTGAGATCTGTTTTTTTTAACTAAACCAATTTATTTTGAACTCAGTCAGGTTCGTTGTGACAAAATGGTTGGAAAAAATAGTAGTCAAGCAAGATACTTCAAATAAATACTGTTTTTCTTAACATATGCGATGGTGACAAGGAAATGTGTCACGTTGGTCCTAACAAAACAAAAGGGTAATGCATTTTTTCTCCAAACACGGGAATGGTATGTTTTTTCGCGAAATTTTATTGTTTCGGGACCGAAATATCGCTAATAAACCGATTTTGGAAAAAAGTAGCTCGGAAGATAAAACCGTTTTTCGGTGCAAAGAAAATAAACAAATAATTTTGATTTTTCGAACAAAGTAAAAAGTGCTTAAATTTAAGTACTATTTTTTATTTCTGATACATAAAACAGAAGATTTAGTCCAAAATAAATTATATGATTTAAGCAAAATTAGAAATACTACTTTATAATGCTCTCTAGCAAACGAAGTACACTAAAAATACGCTAAATAATATTTTTTTTAGACTAAAACACAACTATTCATTAATTTATTTATACAACTATGTACAAGTATATACATACATAAAATATAAAAAAATTACAAAATGGCAGATATGTGGCAAAATGGGTTAGTTTTTTATTTCCTAGCCTTTCTGTATAGCAAGTGACTGTGAAACTTGAAAGAACCATAATTTGACAAATGCCACAAATCAAAACGAATACACAGAAAATGACATTATCATTATGCAAATAAGATACACAAAGAAAGTCTTACAAACCGACAGACAGACGGAAAGACAATAATTGCCTCTCAAAAACATAAAGCCGCCTACATACAAGTTTCTGTGTAAATGGTCTATGTTGAAAGCGAAGACGTCTTATCAACAGAAATATCTTAAGTGACAGATCCAATTAATATCGGAAATGCAGAAATTAACCTAACCCATTTTTGTGAGCTGCTTTTTATTGGCCTTTTTTTGTAGGTAATAATGAGTACTTTAATCATGTAGTACATCATTTTCATGTATCATCAATAGTTTTCTCAGCGCACGCCAAATAATAAATTTTATAGGCAAAATTTTGCTACTTTGGGTTACATTATTGCAATTTTCTTAAGGATCTCTATTTTTTTGAAAATAAATTATAGCCTACGTTACTTCCTGATAATTTACCTTTCTATAGGTGAAAAAATGGTTAAAATCGGTCCAGTAGTTTCGAAGCCTATTCGAGACAAACAAACAAAAAAATAGATAAATCAGAATAACACACAGGCTGCTTTTTTCCGGGTACCACGCGGGCGAAGCCGTGAGCAGAAGCTAGTTATTAAAGATGAACTCGCCTCTGTTTCGTTTAATTTGTATAAAAAATTGTGCCACATTGACATGTATTATGCATTATAAAATTAAATAATGCTGGTAATTTTCACACAGCTCTAGCCCCAAAAAAGGCAGAGCTTGACTTGTGTACAAAAAAAATGTATACAACATTTTTTTTGTAAGTACTTACCTACATAATTATAATACGTAGAAAACATTCAGACCCGCGAGGAATATTTGTCCCGCGGCGGGATCGTACCCGCAACCTTCTGTAACTCAGACGGGTCTTTGTCTACTGCGCCACATATATTATCTGTGCTATTGGCCATTTGTAACCTCAAAATGTATAAAACGTATAATTTTGTAACTTAAACCATACGCAATCTAACTAGGCCGGGCGTGGGCAAAGCCTACACAATCAAGTTTTAAGAAACTTAATGATTTTTTTTTTAGAGTGGGCATCGGCTACCTTATTTTGTACTAAACTGTGTCTATATTTTCGGCTGTTAGGTTTTTTATGAAGTCTACAGAGTAAAGCTTATAAATCTGGGATTAAATTGATATTTTATAGAACTTGTTTTCAATCAAACTATGGAAAGTGAACGCAGAAAATCGTAAATATGATTATCAAGATTTAAATAATGATGGTGTAGACATTTTATGCTTAATAATAAATGTCATTTACTGAAAAGCAGTTCATATAAATAGCAATGGGTTTTAAAAATATAATATTACAAAATATCATAAAAAAAAAATGCTGGACATATTTAAAAAGTAAGCAGAGCTTGTGTTATGGGAACTACATGACTGATATAGTACTTATATCCAATTTTTTTTTGTAAAACATTCTTATTATACATTAAAAAAGATTACGAAATAAGTTAAAGAAAACTACAAACTAGGCTGTTTAACATTAAATGAAATCACTGTAACTATACAAAACAGATGAAACAGCTAGCTATAACTAGTTTAATCATGCTGTGTTCACTAGGATCAAGATATTTCACCGAAAATTGTATTATTTTATTGTATATATTCAAGTTCTGAAAAAAATAATTAAACATATGTCATACCTACTTACCTACCTAAATAGTACCGAAGATATTCATATAAATGACGAAGATACCTATTTGAAGACCTATTTGACCCCACGCAACACAAAATGGCGTACCTACTAAGTTTGTCTGTTTTTCGTTTCGCTTTGTTATTTTATGTTAAGTATATGTTTTGTGTTTATTACTATTTTTGTGTGTTATTTTGGCAAATAAACATAGATTTTCTTTTCTCTCTTTCTTTAGATATTATAGCGAAATATTATACGAGTAACTGCCAGGGTCCTAAAACAATTATCATGTCATTTTTTACGGGTAAAAAGTTAAATATAAAAGTGTATATAAGTTTGACGACCGATGTGGCGCGGTGGGCGAAGGTCCGCCTGCGACACAGGAGGTTGCGGGTTCGATTCCCCTGGGACAAATGTTGGTACGATCTACAAATATTTGTCCTGGGTGTTCTGGGTATTTTCTATGTAATAATAAAAAAAATATCTATCTATGTAATGTATTGTATTAAGTATATATCAGCCATCTAGTACCCATAACACAAGCTCTGCTTAGCTTGGGGCTTGATGATGCTGTGTGGATTGTCCAGCATTTTTTTTTTTAATATATACTTTTCATCTACATTCCTTTCCTATATCACTTTTAAAATACGCTTAAATGAAATTGATATAATTTAGAGTAATCGCCAGAAAATAAATCATTTTCATTATAATATCAAAGTAAAATGGGTGCTTATTTTTAACGTCAGAATACCTATTGGTTTTTTATTTTTATTTTTCTAATTTGGTTGCCTTTATCTTGTTTACCTAAGCCACCTGGTTTGAATAAGGAAATTATTTTAGGTACTTACTCTACCCAGCTTCAGGAAACTGATTATTTTATATTTTCCATTTTTTGAATTCTACAATAAAGACTAATCCTATCCTATCCTACTAATATTATAAACGCGAAAGTTTGTGAGGCTGGATGTTTGTTGCTCTCAGGACAAATGATTTTAAAATATTTTTTATTTCGTAACCCATTTCTTTTTGATTACCAAAATAGACGTCCTAATAAAGTTGCGACCACACAGAGTTTAAAAGCGAAATAGGAGAGAAACGGCTATCGAAGTGGGAGGTAACGGGGATCGGGTAACCTAGATTATAATTTTTGAAAACTGTCACGGGTTTGAACATATTTACGAGAAACGGGATATTTATCAAGTTTGAAATTATTAAATATAAACAATACCGGAAAACATTGTCACTCACAGATCAGTTTTTATTAAAAATTAAAGTATGAACTTTGTTTTATAATTCTTATAGCACTATAAGTTATAATTTTGCAAATTAACTACATGTTTCAACCATGAAAAAAAAAATACACATCTATTTTGTACGTGTGTATCGATTACAATTATTTAACATAGTACCTCAATCCTAAGGTTGTCTGGAAGAAAATACTTAAAGCGATAAGCTCACTAACTGCATTTATTTCGCGTTTTGTTGTTTAGGAACAAAAGTTTAACAGAAACAAAATGGTTTAATTAAGTAATTGTTGATTCATTAAAATTCTAAAACAAGAAAAGAGTTTGAAAGCATTTTGTTTTCAATAAAGCTAACGAATAGGTATTTACGAGTAAGTATTTGGGTCCTTGGGCCTAACCATGAGGTCTTGCAGCGATTCAGTTCAGGCAAAGGTGTCACTTTCTGCTTTGCGATTGAAGACGCTATGGCGTAGTAAAAGGTTTGACATTCGCAAAGCGGGATTTGACATCATTGCCTGAATTGAATCGCAATAAGACTTGGTGGTTATACCTCTTTTCAGGGAAATCTCGAAGCGGCTGATGGACGAAACCAATGACCACTAGCGCTTATCTCGGTCAGAAAATTAACATTGCTATTCAACGAGATAATGTCGTTAGTCTTTTGGGTGCCTGTGGTCGGTGACTTTTATTACTTCGTCTACCTTTGATCATATTACTTAAATACAAAACAGACTTCTGTACCTAGTTTCTAATGTAGATAGTGTTAGATGTATTTTAAGAATTATTATTATTATTATTATTCGGATATAAATGTTAACAGAACAGACAAACAAATAAATTAATAATAAAAAAAATAATGCAGGTAATTTTTCACACGGCATCATCTAGCCCCAAAGCAGAGCTTGTGTTATGGAAGCAGTTGGTTACATGACTGATGTACTATTTATATATATATTTTTGTAAATACATACATATTATACAAAGAAAACACCCATAATATTATTTATCATTATCATACTCAGATTTATTATTCTGTCTGTTAATAAAGTTACGAACTCAATTTCTAAGAAGCGTTAATTATAAAATAGAAATCATATACCTAGATAAGTTTTCTATTCATTAAATTTTATACAATTAATTAGAAACTGAGTTCGTAACTTTATTTGTCTAATGACAAAGATTGTCTGAGTACAATTATTAGTTTTTAAACGACTTATATTAAGAATCTAAGTATTTTAGCAATAAGAAGAGAATATATTCGAATGCATCCCACATCTTCATAGATCATTTAGAACATTTATAGTTCCATGTATTTTAAAAGGATTGATTAAGCATGATTAAGAAAGGAGTGAGTACTGAAATGACGGCTGATAGAGGACAGTGGAAGAAAACATGTTGTGCCGACCCCACGTAATGTGGGATAAGGACAAGAAGATGATGAAAGTTCCATGTATTTTTGTCTACTGTCCACACCATACGAGTATATTTACTCACTGCAGACAATGGAAACTCAGGAAGCTGTATTGTGTATTGTTATCGGAACATTCATACACAGAGTACCAAATAACAAACGCCCTGTCTATAGTTCCTAGTAACAGGGTTTGAACAATATTGTTGTTTGAAATTTCTACAGATATTCCGAGCCTGGGTGTTGTGGTACAATGATACTCACAGCTTCTGCTTCGATACAAGGATACTTAATCTAGTACTATGTATGCGGATGTTAGGAGTTTATTTTATTTATTACTAGCTCCTGCCCACGGCTTAGCTCGCGTCACCTGGATAAAAAGTAGCCTATGTGTTATTCTGATGTATAAGCTATATTACTGTAAAGTTTCATGAAAATCCGTTCAGTAGTTGTTGCGTGAAAGAGTAACAAACATCCATCCTCACAAACTTTCGCGGTTATAATAATAGTAGGATTGCAGCGTGTATGAACTAGCAAAGCGGCAGACAGTCCAAGATCAGTGTAGTTATCCAACCTTCTTGGAGTTTGGTAGAATAACATTGGCATGTGATGAGAATGCTAGCGGGATCTGTGGTGATATTATCTGTGAAATAGCTTTGGAGAGCGGGAATCTTTTCAAGATTGTACATAAAAGAATTACAATGGAAAATTTGGTAATATTCCCGCCACGCCACAGAGGTCGTCATAGTCGTGATGGCGCATGCCTTCGCGTTTTTTGTTCTAGGGCATGCTGGTTTCCTCACGATGTTTTCCTTCGCCGTTTTTGAGCACGTGTTAATGTGCATATACATTAGATCAGAAATCGGGTACTGCCCACTAGGTTACGACTCCTACAAATGCCGTAAAGCGTCGACGATTATAAGTTTAGGAGGTATTAAAGATAAAATGGTTTATAATAATAAAAATAAAATATAACTCAAACCGAGCAGCAGAAGCAGTCGGTTTAAATACCATTAATATTACTGTTTATTTAATTTAAACAATATTAAAACTGCTAAGTAATGGCGGTGCCACAGAGTAAAAAAAGATAAGATCCGCACATGCGTTCGGTTCACACGGTCGCCAGTGAATATATTAACGATATTTATTCCTTTATTTAGGACAAGCTTCTGCCCACGGCTTCGCCCGCGTGGTACCCGGATAAAAGCCTATGTGTTATTCCGATGTATAAGCTATATTATTGTAAAGTTTCATCAAAATCCCTTCAGTAGTTTTTGCGTGAAAGAGTAACAAACATCCGTCCTCATAAACTTTCACGTTTATAATAGTTGTAGGATTAAATACTTAGGAGAGGAAAAAATTCTTCACTAATTAGGTACTGAAGATTATGTTTAATAAAAAAAAAAAAATTTAATGTCGTGCGCTACGAGGAATGCCTCCTTGCCCAGTTCTGCGTAATGAGATTCCACATGATTATTCGCCATAAGTAGAAAATTTGTCTGACAATAGCTCGTGATTGATCCACTGGGTAACCATTTCCACTTATAGGTTACTAATTTGATGAAAAACAACCCCATCACTAGACCCTACATTATCATTGAACATTATCACGAGGAATAAAAACCTAACATTTATACCTACTAAATGAACCACACCAAAACGGGTGCGCTTCATCTGGGTGCGCTACGAGGAATGCCTCTTTATTACGATTACTTAGATCCATATTACGAAATTATAATAAAATAATTTATTATAGCTCTCCTATACTAAATTGGCTAAATCGGAACCGGAAATTGTTTTTACACACCCCGATTTACCATAATAATTGACACAAAAAGGTGTCTGAAAATCAAACAGATCTAATTAACGTCAAAGCCCGCCGCGTTATCAGTACGCGTTTTTAAATATACAAAGAACGGCCACATGTGTGGCACAGATAAGATGGCAGTTTGCGTGTAAATGTGGGGAACACATTGCCGCTACGTGGGAGATGTATGTACTACTTGTGGCTTTTGTTACTGGGTTATACAGGATGATTGATTTAAGTAATGTATTCCCCATGATGGAAACCTGCAGGTACATACTCAGTGAGCAGATCTTTGATATCAAGTAGAGAATAATCAGAGGCACGTCCAAACATTACATCGAAACCGAATCTCTTGCATCGCGGCAGACTTCTGGCCCAGCACATACTCGTACCCGCGATTTGATAAATAAGTGGAATTTATATTTACACTAGCTTCTGCCCACGGCTTCGCCTGCGTAGTACCTGGACAAAAAGTAGCCTACGTGTTATTCTGATTTATAAGCTATATTACTGTAAAGTTTCATCAAAATACGTTCAATAGTTTTTGCGTGAAAGAGGAACAAACATCCTCACAAACTTTATAATATTATAGTAGGAATGACTAGCAGGATATATAAAGTAGCACCTATTGTATTTACATATTCACGCGGAAATTATATTAACATAAATAATTATCAAACACAAAAACTAACAAGCGTTAGTTTCTATCAAGTCGCTATTACTTCGATTTACTTTTTAAAATAAGTACAGAAAGGCCTCTTAGTGTTTGCTTCGGCTCCACTAATTCAAATTCAAATTCAAAACTTTTTATTTCAGCATTCAATAGCCACAAATTAACATTTAACAAAAATAATAAATACCGTAACTTAAATACTAAAAAACCTTAAAAGTAAGTACTCCTGATGAATAATCCTCATGGCTCCTTTAAGCCTAAGTTTTTAAATGAATACATTGGAAAAATAATAATAAAGAAGTCCTAATTTAAAAGTCGAATCCATTCAAAATGTCAACAGCCTGTGAATATTTTTACGTCCAGAAATAATATTAAAAATATTGTTTCGCCAGCACGCAATAAGAACAGCGCGTGTGAGGAATTGACAACATAAAAACTAAAGACAGTTGTCACTAGGGCTGCCAAACTTACTATAATATAATATAGTTTATTCCATCTATACATTATTTTATTAAAATATAGTGGTATTTTAAGTTTTATTAAATAGTTATTCAGTTTCTTTTTTTCCTACTTTGTACACCTACAAACTTTATCACTTCTCTATCTCTCCTCAAAGGGGTGCTGGAAGAAAACTCTTTCTGGGTTAATCTCGTCTTTGTACATGCCTCACCTTATTTTTTGTTTTATATTTCTGTATTATTTCTGTGTACAATAAATAATTCTAATTCAATACGTCTTCTATACTTATATTATAAAGATGTGAAGTTTGTAAGTTTGAATGTCGGAGGTCTCTTGATCTTTGAAAAAAATAAGCCAATTTAAAAAATTGGCTTTATGGGCGGACATAGGCTATAAAGTATCCCGTTAAAATAAAAGGGCTGTTTGTGGACACCAATTTTTAACGTAAGTCGACGAAATCAACTACGCGGGCGAAGTCGTCGTCAGTACAATATAAGGAGCCAGAAAACTTTATTAAAAAAATATATAGTAGGCAATAAACTATATTATATTTGCTAAAATAATTAGCAGCATTCTTCGTTTCAAAATGTCTACTCGTAAAATTAAACGGAGCCTTTATCATTTTCTAAATGAAATGGAGAGATTAGCGCAAGAGGGCCTGTATAAATTTTATAACCAAAAACAAACAATGAAGCATTTCTTAGTTATAAAAACCAGCTAATAAAGGCTAAAAATACTAAAAAGCCTTAATAAAAGCTTGCTAGCTGTTTCATCTGTTTTTTGAATGTACCTACCTACTAGTACATAGTTGTATGTATAAATACATATATAAGTATAGAACTAAATATTGATTTGAAACATTTTTTTTTTGCACTTATTAATAGTATTTTTTTGTACCTTAAAAATAATATATTAGATAACAAAAAAGGTAACCCTAATTGTGACCAGAAGTTTATCAATTTGAATATTATGGGCATGGGTGAGGAGGCGCCTAGGACAAAAAAGTCTGACACGACACAAAAGTTGCTGATTCGGCATGGCCGAAAAATGGGTATCATATTTTTTTAAAGTCGAAATCTGCTTAAATTTATAAAGCCCCACCTTTATAAATTTAATTTTTGGGCCGACAAGTGTGTTATTTTATCACTTTGTTTACATCACACAAAATTAAACAACCAACATGTTGAACGGTGGGAGTAGAATGCATAGTACATTCTTGGTATCGTTAAAAAAATATAGAAAAGTATCCCTTGTTAAAATTTGGCATTTTTCAGTACACAATAATTAAAGCTATAAATAACACCAAATTACGAGTATATTGTTGAGTATAGAGCAAACGAGATTAATAAATAAAAAAAATATGGTACAAAATATTGTTGTTAAAATATGTTTAGTGATTTGAATAAATTGAAAAGATGGGAGGATTGTGTGAAGGATGACATGGTTAAGAAAGGAGTGAGAACTGATATGACGGCTGATAGATGAGAGTGGAAGAAGAGCAAACATGTTGTCCCGACCGCACGTTACGTGAGACAAGGACAAGATGATGATGATGAATTTGAATAAATTGAGCAGACGAGATGGTACCACAGTACTCATAGTTCCTAATACCCATGACACAGGGAATCCCAGTGCGGGGCCAGGACTTCGTATGACTGTGTCTGTTAGGTGTTAATTATTTATTTTTAATTATCCTTATTTATTTATTGTTTCAGTAGAACAAGACTAGGTACAGACTTTCTAAAATAAACGAATCGTTTTTGTATCTCAGCCGGCTGGAAGACGATTTTATAGACGTGTGTGGGTTCAAAACTTGGCAACTAATGAGGCCGATGACTTAGCTTGCTTATCAATGTCTTAGACCATATCTGACTCAGAAACTTATGTGTCACGATTTTTCTGAGGTGTCTTGTGAGTCCGAGTAAAACAAAAACCGCTCTAAAACGTAAGTATTCCTAGTACCTTCCTTTATTCAAAACTAGCTTCTGCCCACGGCTTCACCCGCGTGGAATCTTACTAAAATTATAAACGTGAAAGTTTGTGAGGATGGATGGTTGTTACTCTTTCAGGCAAAAACTACTGAACGGATTTTGATGAAACTTTACAGTCATATAGCTTAAACATCAGAATTACACATAGGCTACTTTTATCCGGGTACCACGCGGGCGAAGCCGTGGACAGAAGCTAGTTAACGTGTTTTTGTATTTTTTCTTGGTGTGCAATAAAGAGTTAATCGATCTATTTATCAGAAGTGGGATTATAGAAATTAATAATAATGACAAAAAACACTTTCAACCCAAGTTACTTAAAAGTTAAGCTGCGATTAAACTTGCCTGACTTCCAAAATCAATTAACAATATTCCCAAGCCTCGCAAAAAAGAGGATGTAAAAAAATTAAAATCTATAGAACCTGAGACAGAACCTGTGCTCACCGGATGTGCGCCGACTTATAAGGCTTTCAAACCGGCTTGCGCACAGGGAGGGTACTTAGGACGAAGTCCAAGAGGGCACAAAAATCTTTGGTATTGAACTAGACTTATCCCATCAATAATTCCAATTCAAACCTGCTTACATACTTATACATTGTAGGTCCAATTAACCATGTTTGGGCACTTCTTGTATTTTACGACAATTAGTTTTTGAAACAAAATATCATTCATGTACGGTCCCAATTAGTAAGTTGTTTTTAAAATTTCTGAAATCCTGAATTTCTGATATATGTATTTATTACAACAGACAAACTAAAATTTTAATCACATAAACGTCAAAAACGGTTTTCTACGCGAATAATTTATTTGAAAATTCTCTCTTAAATATACGTCATATTGGGGAAGGGGCGTCCTTGACTGCGTCACCCGGTTCTTGGTCGCCATTTGAGAACCTTTCTTATCCAGCAGTTGTCCTTTCTGCGAGCTATATAGCTTACCTTTCACCACTTCAACTTGCTATATCTAAGACCTAGCTGTCTTTAGTTCTACGGATTTCCTCGTTTGGGATTTTATCACATAGTAAAATCAAATAGTATCGTAGTCACAACATTGACAGATGAAAAATAAGTATTTTTAACACAAGAAAAAAATAAAAAACTAAGAAAGTGTGTATATAAATTGTTATTCACAATTTATCCAAAGATGATTGAATAAATAGATTATTATAACGGCAAAGATAGAACCTCAATATATCCTTCGTTATTCCTTTTTCGTCTCTTATCACATAATACTTTACGCTTTACGCCCTGCCCTATGCCTTAATCCGCCCACCGTACCTTCAAAGCAGGTTATCATAGACTTTTTATTTTTGTAGTCCGCTACGGTCACATAGGTAACTAGTTATCACTCCCGAGGGAAGGTACTATCTACTTGGTAGTAAGAGGAAGAAACTGTATCTCTCAATTGCAAGATCTATTTATGGCATTTAATACACTTGTTTTTTATGGATATACCTCTATAAGTACATGGGTATGACAGGCCTCTGATTACGATAACAAAATGGCAAAGAATGCAACTAAACTACAAATAATCACATACAATCTTAACTAGGTGTTAAAATTCCACCAGTTTTAGAAACTATAGATATCAAAATGTTGAAACGTTTTTAATGAGTTTTTGAGTAACAACAGTATCCGATTAAAATGTAAAAACATAAAAATGTTTTTTTTAGACAAAAAACACACGACCCACCTGTTGTTAAGCGGTTACCGTAGCCACAGATATTATAATGGACGCTTCCATAACCAGCCTGCTTAGCACGAAGACAACGATTTTGTCTACCGCCGAGAAGACAAAAATATTTTATCCCTCTCTTTTGTTTGAATAGTCGACAGAAACAGTTTTTGTCTTCTCTTTCGTAGACAAAACGTTGTCTTTGGTGCTCATGCTAAGCGGACTGAGTATCACTCACACTTTGCCGCCCCTGAGACATACCAGATGGAAGTCTCATGTATCTATAAATTCACTAGCATCCATACCCTTCAAAACGGAACACAGCAATAGGTAATTATAGAATTTGATTAATAATTTCAAAATGACTGTTTAATCGATATTTAGGGGCGTTACCACTATCTGCATTAAATATCTGTCTGTATGTCATGTCGGATCGCGTTACTTGCTAACGTACAATGTAATTTATTACGATAAAACTAGTACGAGATTTATAACCGAATTCATTGGACCAAAATGGCGGCTGAAAATTAGTTGTGTTTGATTTTACATTAATTGTCTGCAAACCAAATATCTTTGTAATAACATGGTCCTGTTACGGATACCCTGTGCCGTGGGTATCAGGAACTAAGAATACAATTGTATAGAACACACTTAGTCCAGATAAAAAATGCAAGTTCAAAAGATTTCAATCAAGCACCTACCTAGTTACTTAAAATAAGACCACTACTTTTCAAAGAACAGAAACAAACACGTTCAACACTATATATTTGGCACATGCCCGAGTTTCGGAAGCCCATCGTCGCTTATTAGAACACAGCATTTCCCTTGGAATTTTCGATTCTTGTTCATGCCGATATCCGTTTTTGCATGCTTTAAAAGTAGATGATGGAGGACACAACATTATTTTATAACATCATATATTGGACCCATTTTCGCAAATAAAATATTTCATTTCATTTCATTTCATTTCACTTCAGGTAAGGTGACAAATGTCGACATACGAAGACGGACCAAAGTTAAAGACATCGGCTTTAGGATTATGGAACTGAAATGGAGTTGGGCAGGACATACTGCAAAGCGTGGTGGTAACAGGTGGAGCAGGATAACGACTGAATGGTGGCCAAGGAGTGGATACAGAAACGTTGGACGTCCGGCAGCGAGATGGGTAGATGACATACTCAACGTCGCGGGCCGTGGATGGTTTAGACTGGCGCAGGATCGTGGTGGATGGCACAAACTGAGGGAGGCCTATTACCTAGCAGTGGGTGAAGTCGGGCTGTGGATGATGGATGATGAAAAAGGTAACAAAAGAATCTATAAACAGAACAAGTGACCTGTAGCGTCACATAGATCCATAGTTTTTTTAATGATTTTTGTTGTTCTTAACCCACACTAAGTGGTAAAAATTTCATGGATTAGTTGGTTTGTACCAAGTGTAGTCCCGTGTACCAAGCGGAAGATCGCTGATTCCCGCCGAGGTTTTTTTTAGTATATTACGTATATTTTTAAATAGACATTTTTTTCTGTTCGTGTTAAGTGGTGTATTTATATAAATGTATTTTTAACTCAGTTAATTTATACTGATTTCTTAGTTATCTTATAGGGAATTAAACACAGCTTACGTACTTAGTCGTTTTTTCAATATTAAACGCTTAGTTTGATTTTAATTCACATTATTCAGAATACAGTCATCAAAGACGTGATTCCAATTAACGAAAATATTTACAGTGTCATAAATTTAGAATTTCAACCAGGGTGACGAATTCAAGGCGGAAATTTCACAAATTTCTTGACTTCCACTTCTAATGTGTCATCTAAATGCCTGATATTTGTAAGTTTATCATTGCTTTCATGAAAAGATTTATTGGTTGTTAAAATCTAAAGCCAAATTAAAAAAAAAAACAATGATTTCTTCAACATTTTTTCTAGCTTAAAAAGCTAATATGTATGAGAAAATATCAGGACTTGTATACAGTAAGTAATAATTTTACGGTCCCTGACCGTACGAGTAAAACCAGAGTGAATCGCTAGTCAATGTATTTATTTTTTTCCTTTTTAATAATTATAAGTAATAATATAGTGTGATCATAGTATGTGGTACACCACTTACAACCCCTTGTAATCTTTCTTACATTCCATTTCACCCGAAGGTTGTCTGGTATAGATCGCTAGTTAGCGATAACATCGCCCATTGTACAACAATGTTAAAGTTTGTACTTTTGTGCTTAAAGTTTAAAGTTTGTGCTTAAATAAGCTGAAATATTTGGTGTGCAATAAAATATTTTCTATCTAACTATAAGCGTAGTTTCTTGGTAAATATTCCGTTTCTAGTAAATCTTAACGTCTAAAAATATACCTACAATCCCTTTCGACAAGCACCATTCAACTACGTCAAGCACAAATATTAATTTTCCAAACTGGCAATACCTCGGAGAAATCTTCTTTGATAGGACTTCAAAGGTCAAATGTCAAGTTCTCTTCTGAATCTCACAAAATAGCACTAGAACGTAAATTATTTTATATAATTATATACGTCCTGACTAGGGTTGCCAATACCAACCCTACGATATAATATCGTATCCTACGTTGTTGGAAGCCCTAATGTAATAAAAAAACGTAAAACTGGTATGATCTTTTTCCTTGCGCGGCAAATCTTTGAACGTTCTGCAGATTTTTGTTTTAGGTCTGGGTGATAAGGTACCATAGTAGGTACTTGTAGTACTCATATCCAAGTACCATATCCACAGGGAATTCTAGCTTGGGGTCATGACTATGTCACAGTTATATATTATTTATTTTAGGGGTATTGCTCAAGATAATCAAAAAAGCAAAGCAAAGTTTGATGCCTAACTCTTTTAGGCTAGGTCGCGTGCAAAGAAATTCACAAAAAAAACATTAAATTTACGTAGTTTTTATGTTGACGTTTCTATTATGATCCTTGTGATTTGAATGAATAAAAATCTATTGACTTTTGACCTTTGACTTAATATAATTATGGACAGATAAAAGTTGGCAACCCTACTTCTGACGTTTAAAGGATTGAAATCAAAGGTGAAATCGCTCAAGCCGTTTCTTAATGTCCCGGTAGGTAAGTACATTCCTAGCCTTATAAGCATGAAAATTAGCCTATTATATAACGGACTGAGTACTCTCAGCACACTGGTTTATTTTACCAGTCCAATTTGGATGTTTTCAGGCCTACAATCCACCATACCCAAAATGGCACTAAGAAACACTGGCGAGTTTAAAACATCTTACTACTATAAACGCGAAAGTTTGTGAGGATGGATATTTGTTACTCTTTCACGCAAAAACTACTGAAGGGATTTTGATGAAAATTTACAGTAATATAGCTTAAACATAAGAATAACACATAGGCTACTTTTAATACGGGTACCACGCGGGCGAAGCCGTGGGCAGAGGCTAGTAATTGATAAAATGTTGTGCACTTGCATAACGTAACTAAGTCGAGGACTGTTTTTAATTAATAATTTCCTTTGTAAGTATACTTTTATGATAACCATGTTTCAATACGTACCTATTGGGAAGAAACTGACTTCTGACATACAGGTAGCCCTAGATAATAATAATAATAATAATAATAATAATAATAATAATAATAATAATAATAATAATGCTGGACATTTTTCATACAGCATCATCTAGCCCCAAACTAAGCAGAGCTTGTATTATGTGAACTACATGACTGATATACTACTTATATACTTTTTTGTGTAAATACATACATATTATACATAGAAAAACACCTAGACCTGAGACAAATATTTGCAGATCTTACAAACATTTGTCTCGTGACAGGAATCGAACCCGCAACCTTCTGCGTCTCAGGCGGACCTTCGCCCACTACGCCACAGAGGTCGTTAGATAGATAGATAAGTCTTTTAATCGTGCATAACACCATTTTACAGTACAGAACACAGAAACGTAATAAATGAACAAAAAACAAAAGAAATGCACGATGGGTGGTCTTATAGCTGGAAGCGATTTCTTCCAGACAATCTTAGGATGGAGATATAATTTAAAAGAATGACGATTTTATGTCTTACCCTAGTTTAGGAGTCAGTGTTTCAAATTGAATTTTAACACTGGTTTATTCACTGGCTGACAAGTTCTGTGGCGCAGTGGACGAAGGCCCGCCTGCGACGCGGAAGATTGCGGGTTCGATTCCCGCTGCGGGGCAAATGTATGATCTACAAATATTTGTCTCGGATCTATGTTGTCGGGTCGAGTATAAAATGTTTACAAAAAAAAAGTAAGTCTTAAGTAATTTAGGTATAGGTAACACAAGGTCTGTTTACATTGGGGCTAAATGATGCTATGTGAAAAAAATGACCAGCTTTATTATTATTATTATTATTGAAGGCATTGTATTGTACAGTAGTGAGCGTGTTTGTTTTTTTTTCTTAAATCTCCGACCACAACTTTTCTGTTTACTGAAAGTTGCTCAAACTATAAATTGTCTTATTTATCTTTGGCTAGCCCTCTGCCCACTGCATTGTCCTGGTACATAAGTACTTTGATAAAAAATAGCCTATGCCTATATGATACCTATGTGTTATCTAGATAACGAACTATCTACCCACTTGTTACAAATTTAATCCAAAATCAGCCGTTACGGAAATATACAGCAACAAACATATTTACCTACAAACTTTCGCATTTAGAATATAAGTCCTACCTCGGATTGTGGAGGTAGGCTTTCGTTAAAATAAATTAGATTCACGATTTTTTTTTTACTACGAGTGGGTACCTAGTGCCTAGTGGTACACTGAGATATCAATCTACCTTCAAAAGACAGCACAGAAAATTGCCTAATCAGCATCAATGTGGGTCCAGTTTATTGATAAGTGATAAAATCCGAAACAAGGAAAATCGTAGGAAAGCAAGTCCAAGACAATAGGTTTTTATTCATTGGATTCAATAACAAGGATCATCCAGAAATGTAAAAAAACTATACTAAAGATGAAAACGCCACAAAGCTTATTTACCCCACTTATTTTTCTTCATCTAGATATGTAGGTATTTACCTAAAAAAATTGTGAGAATACGAGACTATTAAAATATTTCACAAAAATATATTAGTAAAATTTTTGGGTATTGTCTCTCGTATTCTCACAAAAATTTCAGGTAGGTACCTATCTATTTAGATGAAGTAAAATAAGTGGGGTAAATTAGGTAAATTAACGATCTTAAAAGCAAAATAAAACAATTGACTCATCAAGAATCCTTCCCTACCAACGAACAACTATGAGAGAAATACAACGCACCCCATAGCATTTACGAATCGCGAGGTATAGGCTTACCTAGACACTTTAAAATATTAATTTCACGTAGCTACCTAGGTACATATCTATTTTATCGATAGGACCTCGGGGTCTTTTCTTTATGACCCTTTTGACTTGACTATGCCTTTTTCATGAAAAAAAATCTATTGACGTTGATCTGCATTGACGTTCTGAATTCAAATGTCTTTCATCACGACTAAAGGGCGCTCTTATCATAGCTCAAGTCATCTTTCTCGATTCCAAATTCAAAACACATTTCATATCAAAAAGCACCAATATGATCAACGTAATAAAACGGTACATACCCATCAAAATCCAACAAAAAACACCGACACTTTTCCGAAAACACCGTATATTTTCACCGTTTTCCGAAAACCGTATCACACACTACACTGTAATCCGTTTTTTTTTTTCGTGCTACAGGTGAAACTGCGTTCGTAGACACGTCCGCGCGCGACGCCGTCCGGGGCCCGTTTGAGACGCGGGAGGAGAGGAGAGGGGTCGGCGGGAGGGGAAGCTTGATCAGTAAAAGTGCCTGGGAATAGAGCCTGCGTACAGGCTGCGTTTGTTCCTGTTTTATTTACGCTGCAGTTAGGTTTTTGATTGAGTCGTGTGACAGTGTTGTTCGTGTGATAGAACCTAGGATGATTTGATTTAGATCGGAAATTATTTTTACTATTTTTTGCAGAAACTCGATGATTTGCTAGGCGGGCAAGTAGCCGGTTGAGAGGCAAAGGATGCGGTTTCGATTTCCGTTGCGGGACAAAATGTTTGCAGGTTCTGTAGATATTGGTGTTGGTACTCCCGACACAGAGAATGCTACAGTGGGGTCAGGGTCTAGACAAATACCACTTTCTGTTGACGTTAACGCTTGATTTTAACTATCATTTCCATACAATTTTATCTCTCCGCAGGCGTTAACGTCAACAGAAAGTGGTATTTGTCTAGCCCCAGGACTATGTAGGAATGTGTTTGTAGGTCATTTATATTATATACTAGGTATTATAGACGCTATTTCGGAGTCTCTTTACTGAGTTCTACATAGAAATCTGCCCAAGTCTTGTAAGGCAAACTTATGCCTTTTTACACGTTGATAGTAAAAGCCATGCCCAAGTTTAAGCGGCAGCTTTTTCTAAAAAAAAAGTTCTGTAACAATATAAGCCTACGGCTTTAATTTAAAAGATTATCAGATCCAGATACTAGGGTCTAGACAAAAACAGCACGCTTAGTTTTCCTTTCACGCTAACGCTAATTTCTCAAGGACAAACTTGGCATAAGTCACATGACATTTCCACAGCTAATGTCATTTCCATACAATTCAATCTTTCCGTAGGCGTTAACGACAACAGAGAGTGGTATTTGTCTAGACACCCTGGTTACTTAGCACGTAAAAACTGCTTTGTCTCTTTCTGATGGTTAAGTAGGTAGCTAGTAGGTAGTTATGTTTGATAAGTAGGTAGTAGGTATGTGTTTAGTGCACGATTTGGGTGTGCAATAGGTAGGTTAGGTTATCCTGATAAATAAATAATAAAATAATGCTGGACATTTTCACGCAGCATCATCTAGCCCCAAACTAAGCAGAGCTTGTGTTATAAGAACTACATGACTGATATATACTACTTATATATATTTTTTTACATACCTACATATTATACATAGAAAACACCCAGACCCGAGACATTTGCCGATAATAGAAACATTTGTCCCGCGGCGGGAATTTAACCCGCAACCTTCTGCGTCTCAGGCGGACCTTCGCCCACTGCGCCACAGAGGTCGTGTTGATCCTTGCTCACAGCCTCACATAGGTACACAAGGCAGCTAAACTTGTGTATTTGAGCAAATACCTATCTTGATTTCTAAAAATACCTATTAGATACCTAGATGTATTTACGGATTTTTTTTTCCTAATTTGTGGTCCTTCAAAGAATACTTTTAAAATCTTTACCAGCCCCTATTAGTACCCACAAGTATCTAAATCTTTTTAAATTAAGTAAATAGGTATCTAGTTACCTAAAAATTTCATGCATTCTTTGCAACGAATACCGTAATTGTAGATTTTTTACAGTACTTGTAGATTTTTTAACGTATTTATAGATTTTTGTATGAGTGAGTCGCTTTATAATTGTTGTTTTTAATATGAGTGAGCTTTGAACTACTTAGTGACGAGCTGCGATGCACAAAGTGCGGGTTCTATTCCCGCTGCGGGACAAATATTTGCAAGCGCTGCAGATATTTGTTCCCTTGTTTTTGTGGTACCACGGTCCTCGTAGTTTCTGATACCCACAGGTTTGTTGGTACCTATGTTAATTTTTTTTTTTTTAATTAATAGTACATTACATTATAAAGTTTCTGGCAAACTGTACAACAGTTTGTCGGCAGTAGGTTTCGTGGACATATTATACTTAATTGTAAATATATCTAACTATAATACACATCTGTAACAAACAGTCACCCTTTCACGCCTAGACGGCTGAACGGATTCTAATGAAATTTTGACAGGGGGTAGATTATATCATTGTTATTAGCTGACACATATGTAATACTTCTTTAAACTTGTCTTCAATGAGTTTTTACTTGTTACACTGTTAAAGAGGATATACATGTGGGAGCTCATTGATAATTCCCTCTCACGTCTTCCATAATAATTTCTCACTCTAGGGACAACTAACTGTAATTAAAATTAAATGTTATTTATTCCATAAATACCTCTATATATACAAATTAACAAATAATAATACCTAATAATAACAATATAATTATTAGAATAAGTATCTACTTAAAAATTAGGTCCAAAAACTATCGTGAACTTGACTATTCATATTGTAAAAACGGAAATTTACACGTACTGCACTAGCGGTGAAGGCACCGACTAAGTTTCGACTCATTCCGAGAGTCTTCATCAGGGTGAGTGGTTGCGACTTTCTCCTTCCGCGTCGCGCCGTGCACTTAAACTATCGTGAACTTGTGACTTTTCATATACGACACTAGGCAGTGCACGACGCGATGCGGAGGGAGAACGACGCGATCACTCACCCTGACGAAGACTCCCGGAATGAGTCGAAACTTAGTCGGTGCCTTCACCGACAGTGCGGTACGTGAAAAATCCCGTTCTTACAATATGAAAAATTTTGGTGTTTATCTATTATATTTCTAAATCTTAGTAAATAAGTACCTCGGTAACTAACGTAAGGTAATAATAATTAGTACTATATTTAAGTATTCTAAAAACTAACTTAAAAAATAAACGAAATCGAAAACCAACCAATAAAAGAAGACGAGACAGAAACACCTGTGCATCAAATATAAAAAAAAACAACGGACCTCTAGCAAGTTCAATTCTTTTTTCTCAAAGATCTTCAAAAGGTCAAGCGATATTCAACTATATTAATATCATTATAAGGCTTATGGTATTTCTTGAGCAGTAAAAGTTGGGGTTCAGAAAATGATACAAAAAATCTAAAACGAGTTGTGTGTGAACAAAAAATGCGTGCTACCTTTTTTCGGGATGTCGATAGCAATGTTATTTATCTGTTTTGTCAATAATGGACGGCTTATTTTGATTATATTTCTGTAAGGAAAGAATTCTGTTCCTTTTTGGAACAATCGGTTACTTAGACCAGTTTTAAGTGTTCATCCTACTAATATTATAAACGCGAAAGTTAGTGAGGAATGGATGTTTGTTACTCTTTCACGCAAAAACTACTGAACGGATTTTGATGAAACTTTACACTAATATAGCTTATACATCAGAATAACACATAGGCTACTTTTTATCCGGATACCACGCGGGCGAAGCCGTGGGCAGAAGCTAGTAAAATATATATCACTAGCAGAGTCACGGCTGCCCTCGGCCCCCAGCCCATCGTGTCGCACTGCCCGTCCGCGCTATTACTTCCTTTTCGCGGCTCCTGAGGGCCGTAGCGTGAATTGAATTGGAGTATCGAATGCATTTTTTTTTTCTAATCCGACTGGTAGTTCCAGAGGTAATCATAGATAGATAGATAGCGTTCATATTAGTATAATATACTGATATTAACTCTATCACGCACGGCTGCCTTCGGCCCCCGACCCATCGCGCCCTGCCGCGTTAATACTTCGTATTCGCTTAGCATTCATTTTGACTTTTTTCTTTTTGCTCGACTCCTATAGGCCGTAGCGTGATATTAAATAGCCTATAAACTTCCTCAAGAATTACGGAATCAAATGCAAAATTTTTTTTTACCAAAACCGACTAGTAGGTACCTACTTAGTTCAAAAGATTAGCCGTTGAAATAACAAACTTCTTGGCTTTATTATAAGTATTAGGCAATACGCTCTGATTAAAGACTTTCGGCTTAAGGATCCGACGTACAGCGCTCATAACTTAAATTCGAAGCGCGTCCAAAAATCTCTTTTGACTGATGCAGGTCCGCCCGTGCTTGCGCGATAGCAATATTAGCCGTTCAGAATTTGTTATAAATTTGGTGATGTTCCGTAATACCAAAAAATATGAAAGAAAACTTGTTGTATTTTTCACATTGTATTGTTATTCTGTAACAAGACAATATAATCTATGTACCTAACCAAACGATACGTAAGGTATTGATGTTTTTAATACGAAACAAATAATAAGAAAACATGTCATGCATGACGTAAAAATATCCAAAATGCGATATGTTTACATTTCATTTTAGGTAAGTATTTTGAAAAAATATATAGCAAGGTACGTAGATAAATACCATTCGAATGCAAATAATAACATAATATGGTGGAAATAAGCTCTAATTACAAATGACTATGGTATTACGTTTGTATGGGCAATTCATCCAACGCAGGCCTCTTAAGGCCATGCCATATAAAAATATGGCTAAGTTTCCCGATTTAGACGGGAAAGTATGAGATAAACCTTTATGCACTATACACCTCTATTATGTATAATTATTATTAGGTTATATCATAATTGCTAAGATACATAATGAAAGTAAACAATGTAATTACTATACCTGTTTCTTATTCTGAGCAGGCCGTTCAGGGAGGCTACCCTTGACACTCGTTTTTTATCTCAATTTGGGATTAGATGGAATTTGTTCAATTTGTACTCTTGAATGCAATACTAGATAAGCACAGATTGGAATTACTATTTGGTGGAATTTTATGGAACAAACCGAATATGCTATTTATTGGTAGTAGGTCCTTTACTTTTTTTAAATTAAACCCCTTGAAAACTTTCTTACAGTCCGTTCCATCCAAAGGTTGGCTGGTAGAGATCGCTATTTAGCGATAAGACCGCCTATTGTAAAATATTGACAATATTTGTAGTACTTAACTTAGCTGATGTGTTTTGACGTTGACATTCGAGATTGGAGTAGAGTTTGGATAAAATGAAATAATAAAAAAATTATTAAGTAAAAGAAATAATACAATTTTTTCCTTTGAATGTCCCCTCTAGGAATGAAAATATTATTAATTTTAAAAGTATCTCTAGGGGCCGGCAGTTCATTTTATACGGAGTTCCTAACGGTACTGATCCGATCTTTTACAGGCTGGCAAAAATATAAAATTAACGAATTTGTATTTGAATCGATTCAGACTGTATCGAGTGTCAAGGGTAGCCTCCAGATCTTATCTATTAGCTATCTAACCCACCAAATTATCTTGACCTTTATACGCTTTGAATTAATAAGCTAACGAAGATCTAACTTAATCTGGGATATAATATCAAATTTATATAGAGCTTTGGTGGAATGTATTATGGTTTGCGTAGGAGGTCATTGTATAATGGTACTTTATTAGGCAGTGTCCAATAATGAACCAGCATAAAAAGGTCTATTTCAGATAATGTTTTGGTCTGTGTTGGAGGTCATCGTTTGAAGGATTTGTATATCCACCTCAAAAAGAGCTTTCGTATAGTAAGTTTCGTTTTACATAGAAGATCTTACTGTAATGGTTTTCGTTTAATTGTGTAGGTGGTATATTATATTCTATCTATAGGCTTAATAAAGAGAACCTTTCTTTTTCTATTAAGTTTATAGAAATATCTACGATCATTTATATAATGTTACAAAAATATACAAACAGACAAAAGAAAGTAGATTTCGTGTTATTAGACTATTTTTGTCTGGTCGTTCAGAAACGAAACAAAATAAAATAAACACGCTCACGAGTTTATTCCGTATGATGGACATACTCAGATGATGGCGTCTTTTAGATTGTCACATAATACCCTTAAAGTATACCCTACTCATTTAAAAAAGAATTCATTAAAATTGGTTCACGATTTGCGAATATACCGCGTTACAAACACACGAAAAAATATAGACGAATTGAGAAAGTCCTCCATTTTTGTTGTCTTTTGAAAGCGGTGTTATTGTGAAGGCTCTGTATGTCTGTATGTTTGTTTGTTTGTGGCATAGAAGCTTAAAATCGGATGGATAGATTTTGATTTAAAGCTGGTTTAGTTTATAAAATGGCTAAAATTGACAGGTTTATCCTATCCTACTAATATTATAAACGCGAAAGTTTGTGAGGATGGATGTTTCTTACTCTTTCACGCAAAAACTAATGAACGGATTTTGATGCAACTTTACAGATAGCTTATACCTCAGAATAACACATATATCCGGGTGCCACGAGGGCGAAGGCGTGGGCAGAAGCTAGTAGATAATATTATTTATTTTTATTAATCTAAAAGTAACCTATATGTTATTCTGATGTATAAAGTATATTACTGTTAAGTTTTATCAAAATCCGTTCAGTAGTTTTTGTATGAAAGAGTAACAAACATCCTCACAAACTTTCGCGTTTATAATATTAGTAGGATTTTCATTTTTGTGGGTTTGAACTGAATAGAAAATACTTATTAATACTCAATACATTTATTTCTTTCACATGGTAGATACATACATAGATGGTGTTTATAGGTAGGTACCATATGAACCCTATCTAAGGGTATATTGTTGCTTTAACCATAAACAGGGTTAATTAAAAGGAAGGTAGGCGCTCGTTTTGTGTAAAAAACTAGTACTATCAAATATGGTTCAGTTAATCTACCTATAGTAACTACTAATTATGGCGGAATAAAAAAAAAGCATATTCATATTTATTGCTGTCATGTACACAGTTTAGTATAGGTGTTTAAACAATACATAAGAAAGTAGGTAGGTACATGAACCCCGTTAGGGCGCTGCAACTTTGAGTTCGATTGTGTATGTTAATAAGTAACTGGTTTTTTTTTTTAAATCTGTTATTAAGAATGAAATATAATTTAATAGGTTGAAGAAATCATAAAAGTCACTTATAAAAACATAGGTAATCAAATTCAATCACAATCTAGTCAACAATGAAATACATAATTAGCAAATAAAATTTCAAATAAGCATAAGTAACAAATGGAGTACGTAACGGGAATAATTCAATCAGAATGGTTCTGGTTCTGGTTCCATGGTACCCGTAGACCATGATAACCACGAGACAGGGAATCCAAGTGTGAAGTCATGACTTCATGTCGCGCGCGAGGAACCGGCCTAAATTCACATTCAAATTTTAAATTCACGTAGTGGTTAAGTTGACGTTTCTATATGATCCTTGTGATTTCAATGAAACGAAACCTATTGACTTTGACTTTGACTAAAAAAAAATTAGACTTATCCACATGATGGACATCCTCATATCCTCAGATCAGTGAGGTTAGTCAGGGGCGTCCAAATGTATATTAGGCACTTAACAACATTTGCATATCTAGGTATTGTAGGTCTAATCAAGGCTAACTTCTGCTCATACTTCGCCCACATGGTACCAGGATAAGAAGTAGGTCGTGTTATTCAAGGTCATGAACAATGTTGATTTCCTTGATCCAAATCGGTTCAGCCGTTACGAAGATTGTTGCTAATAAGCAACAGACATTCACACTTTCGCATTTACAATAATAGTAGGATGTCTCTGTAGGTATTAGGTACTTTAGTTCAGAGTCGTGCAGTGAACGGCAAATGGTCGTAGGACGTTGGTATTTAAAGATAACCAAAGAGCAAGGACGATAATTAGTTAGCCGCAACTAGATACGCCCAGCACCCGTAGACTTTAGGCAAAAGCCACACAGAAAAAGCGTCAAGCTCTGACATGCCTGGCACGTAACATCTTAACGTATCATTTAAATAAAAAAAACATGTAAAAAAAAATAGATTCATAGAGCTATGTACAAGTAGGTATAAACAAAAAATACAGATTAAACAGCTATCTAAATACCGTTGCAAACGATCTGTAGATAGCTCAAATAATCCAGATTACTACCAAACGAAAGCGTTCCCAAAATACTAGCTGCATTGCCACGCTGAATGGCAATGCTAATGCATTAACCCAGGTAAGAGTCAGCTCTCTGGTCTCGCGTCGCTTCGACAACAATAATTGGTTTGCGTTGCTATTCAGCTGTTAAATCAGTTACTTGGGTACTTCTCAATTTTTGTTAAATAAATAAATAATGTTACGCTGATATCAGCATAAATTGACAAGTTAGCTTTGTTATTTTCACGACTATCAAAGAAGATAATAATAATAATGCTAGACATTTTCACACAGCATCATCTACCCCCAAAATAAGCAGAGCTTGTGTTATGGGAACTACATGACTGATATACTACCTATATTTTTTTTTCATTTAAGACACCGACTAAGTTTCGTAACATAAGGAAATCCTAAAACTACACAAGTATTCCGCGTGACAAACCCGTCGCCCCTAATAGTAATCGTTGCCACATTTTTTGGGTTCTAAGGCATGTCGGTTTCCTCACGATCCCAATTCACAATGACAATCGGAAGTCGTGGTGCCGACAATCAGGCTAACACAACAGTCAGTTTATCAGTCATGTAGTTCCCATAATACAAGCTCTGCTTAGATGATGCTGTGTGAAACTGTCCAGCATTATTTATTTATTTATTTATTTATTACAACACTTCGAGTTCTTCTTCGAATATATCGCTTTAAAAGCTTAATTAGTTTCCGTATCTATCTAAGCGTGTAGGTTTCTACACTCCTTGGGGCACCATCTGCTAACGATTGCGAATGTGCGTCCTTCTGATATCCACATTTTCTCATCGTGACATTTCGCGTCTTTGTAACTTAGAATGTTTTCGTCTTTGTAACAATTTATATGAGGAATGCAGTTAAAGTAGAAACTTAAATAATTTACAAAAACCTACGACATTTTAGACGACTTTATGAAACGTTAAATGTCAATAAACCGACTTCCAAACGTACGTTATTTTGCATACTCGGAATGACACCATTTCGAATAAAAAACAAAAGTAAAATAGCCACAAAATGTATCGGCTAGTCGTGATTCCGTAAGATGATGATATTTTTTGAGTTTTACGGGAAAAGTAGCGATCCCTCAAGAATAAAACTTTTAAGGAACCACTTGGGGTTAGTGGTGGGTCCTCAGCATGTGTGGCACCACTTTTGTAGCTACACACTTTCTCGAAACGAGGCCTCACTCTTTTCGTTTGGACGAGCACACCTGCACACCAACACAGTTGCACGATCTTGCTAGGCGCGAGGCGCGAGGCGCGAGCCGAGCCGCGAGCAAAGATCGTGTTGGCTCGCACAATGCGCCTCGCACATAGCACTCCACTCCATTACCACACTAAATACCACACAACACACACAGTGCACACTGTGTTCCCAAGACCGCCTCACTCAACTGCGTTCAGAAATTGCCTCGCTGCCTCGCCTCTATTGTGGTTTCACAGTGTGCTGGCTCAGTTGTAAAACTGAGCCCCTTGCACGATCCTCGTTTTTAAACAGTGTGCTACTCATGACTACTTCGGGATTATTTTCTATACAAAAAAAAAAAACAACAAAATCGCTTAACAATTGGCGAATATATCAAGAAACAAACATAAATAATAAAAAAATACAGCTGAATTGAGAACCTGCTCCTTCTTTTAACCGACTTCAAAAAAGGAAGAGGTTTTCAATTCGTGTTTATGTTTCTTTTGTGTATAATTGTTACGCAATATTTTCGCCAATTGAAAACCAATTTTAATAATTCCTTTTTAATTGGTAGTGTAATACTTCATACATTCTCTATTTCATACATTCTATTTTATTCCATTAAGATACAATTATTGTACACTTGGAAAAGTCATTTTAACATTTTTAAGGTGGTGGGGTTATTATAGTTTATAAAATACATTATAGGTACATAATACATTCTAAAGAAGAAAAAATAAAACAAACGAGTATGATTACATACAAAAGTCATCAGCTAAAGCTTCGTCAATGTCATAATATGATTTTGACATTAAAAAATACCTTATTTTAGAATTAAATTCCTTAAAAAATTCTTAAAAATTCCTTTCCTTAGGTGTAAGTGTATGGGTGACAAAATGTTATATTGGGATTTTTGTTAATTTCTCGTTATTTGAAGTCGGTGTTGTCTTATAAATTTTTGTATGTAAAATGTAGCCTGTGTTGGGTATTCTAGTAATAAATGCTACTCATATTATAAACGCGAAAGTTTATGAATATGTTTGTTTCTCTTTCACGCAAAAACTACTGAACGGATTTTAATGAAACTTTACAGTAATAAGCTTATGTGTTATTCTCATGTATAAGCTAATACATCAGAATAACACATAAGCTACTTTTTATCCGGGTACCACGGGCGAAGCCGTGGGCAGAAGCTAGTAATAAAGGGCGAGAAAGAGTTACCTTTAGTTTAGTATTACATTATTCTTAGCTTAAGTAGATCTTGCAACCGACTGTAAAACAGGTGCCTACCTAAACTTAACATAGTCTACCGACATTTTTACCGTTCAGAAACTACAATTTCGTCATAATTTCATTAAAATCCCACCATTAAATCATTAAACTATCTTCCCCATTCATAACCACAGTATAACGAATAGCAAGTACTGCCATAACCACAGAATAACTTACATCCAGTATCGTAACCTCGAAACTGAGTTTCCATTACTTTTTCAAATCCGGTGTGTGAGCTGTATAAAGATAGTTTGTCTCGTTCACTCGTATGGAGTGCTTCTTATAGAGTGCATTTCTTAATTCATGCTGGTTTTTGAACACAGTGTAATAGTATAGTAAATCCGAATTATATTTTAGTTAGAGAAATGTTTGGTGCTTTCATAGTTTATGAACTTGAGTAATCCTAATTAATAATAATAATAATAATAAATAATGCTGGACAATCCACACAGCATCATCTAGCCCCAAGCTAAGCAGAGCTTGTGTTATGGGTACTAGATGACTGATATACTTAATACAATACATTACATAGATAGATATGTTTTTATTACACATAGAAAATACTCAGAACACCCGGAACAAACATTTGCAGATCGTACAAACATTCCGCAACCTCCTGTGTCGCAGGCGGACCTTCGCCCATCGCGCCACATCGGTCATCTAATTATTGAAACATACAAGCTAGTACGGAAGCCTCGGTGCGCGAGTCAGACTTACAATAAAATTGTCCGGTGTATTTTTTTCGTAATCCAAAAACTATCGGGATTCCTTGTGTATCAATGTTATTGTTGGGTGCTATTTAAGTATTATTGCTTTCTGCAATTCATTGCACTGTGTCTCGAGTTTCTCAATAACCGTGTAAAAAAGATAAAACACGTCTTTCAGATATCCGATTGTAGTTAGCACAGTAGCTTTTTTATTTTCTGTGACAGAACATTTGCTTTTTAATAAAACTTGAAATACGTTTGACTTTCTGTACATGTTTGTTTGTATGAGCTGGTCTAACTTCGTTTTATTATACATATATTTATTTATAGTTACGGAACATCCTACAAATATTATAAACGTGAAAATTTGTGAAGATGGATATTTGTTACTCTTTCACGCAAAAACTACTGAACGGATTTTGATGAAACTTTACAGTAATATAGCTTATACATCAGAATAACACATAGACTATTTTTTATCCGGGTACCACGCGGGCGAAGCCGTGGACAGAAGCTAGTTATACATAAAGAAATTACTTAAGAACAACAACTTAACGTATTTTTTTCATTTTACGGAATATAAATAAATAATATTGTTATTCCCCTGAATTTTAATTACTGGGAAAAGGAGTGTTAATTTTTTTTTTTTTGTAGGCAGTACTACCGAATCTGCGGGAAGAAAAATAGTCCTTGAGTACACTTTGGACTGCCTTTCGATTGCCTGCATTCATTGAGAGTGCCTAAGAAAATGACGTGACCGTTGGGGAAAGAACCATTGTGGTGAATAGATTGTATGCGCAGCAAAGGCTTCCATGCAAAGCCATGGACGAAGGCTAGTCTATAATTTTATATTATCTGTGGTAAAAAGGATGTGGAAGCTGTAATTTGCTTGATGATCTTACGCGTTAACTCACAAATGGTTTTTGTTGTTTTTGTACTGAGCTTAAAGCGGATGTACGAAAGATGTTTTTTTGCTCAATAACTGGAGGGAAAGTTATGTTTTTCGCGTGTATATTGCGAAAAGTGGTTCCGTAGATTCACTTCTATTTTTTAAAAGTGAATCTACGGAACCACTTGCATTTCTTGAAAAAATGCTTTATATATAATTTGGCGCCATAACATTAATCCTACTGTTGTTATAAACGCGAAAGTTTGTTACTCTTTCAGGCAAAAACTACTGAACGGATTTTGACGAAACTTTACAGTAATATAGCTGATATATTTGACGACCTCTATGGTGCAGTGGGCGAAGGCTTGCCTGAGACGCAGAAGGTTGCGGGTTCGATTCCCTCCGCGGGATAAATGTTTGTATCTACAAATATTTGTCTCGGGTCTGGGTGTTTTCTATGTATAGTATGTATGTATTTACAAAAAAAAAAAAATGTATATAAGTAGTATATCAGTCATGTAGTTCCCATAACACAAGCTTTGCTTACTTTGGGGCTAGATGATGCTGTGTGGAAAATGTCCAGCATTATTTATTTATTTATTTATTTATATTAGAATAATACATAGGCTACTTTTTATCCAGGTACCACGTGGGCGAAGCTAGTGGTTCAATAATTCTAACCCTGTTTGGTTTTGTTGTTATTGTTTATCCATACTTAAGGGAAATTACAAGAATTTAGCGTGGCGGAAGAGACTCCATCTAGGTTGAATTTTTGGGTTATTTATAACTGGCTTCTGCCCACGGCTTCACCCGTGTGGTATCCGGTATAAAAAGTAGCCTATGTGTTATTCTGATGTATAATCTATATTACTGTAAAGTTTAATCGAAATCCGTTCAGTAGCTTTTGCGTGAAAGAGGAACAAACATCCATCCTCACAAACTTTCGCGTTTATAATATTAGTAGGAAAAATGAATTCTAACTCAGTCCTTTTGTACCTAACATTGAACAAACAGGCGAACATACTTTATCGGGACGATAAAGTTGTACATTGAGACACGGTGAGAGATAACGGTAGGAACGGATTTTAAGGTCTTTTCATACACCCGTTATCTAGTTTACCTGCAAAATCTGCAAAGTCTTCAAAACGTTAGGGATAACAATATTATAAAAGAATATGATTAATCTGTTAAAAAGTATTTAATTCATAAAGATTTCTATCTTTTATTATGCGGTAATGGTTTCCACAAAATTGCACATTTAAATAAAATACACATAGGTACTTTGTATTCATTTTAAGATGAGAAATGAGATCATTTGTAAACAGTAAGTTTAATCAGCTGGCTACCTTCTACTTGAAATTGGGACACCTGCTTATCAATAAAAACTATTCATTTAATTTATGCAGCTAAATGTAACTAACAGGTGTAAAACAGTTACCAGCAAGGTGCAAGGTAACTTCTAAAATAACTTCTTGAAATAAACAAGGGTGCCAACCGCGGCGCACGCAGTATCTACGAACTGCGTTCTAGATGAAGTCAATTGAATATACTCATATCTTTCTTATCCTTTGTAATTTTAGTTAACTTTTTTGTTCAAATGATTTCATTTTTGAATAAATTTGTATGACGAAGCAAACGTGTTTGTTAGTTTTTTTATTGTGTTATATAGCGGCAAACAGGCATACAGTCTACCTATAAATAATAAATAATAATAAATAATGCAGGACATTTTCACACAGCATCATCTAGCTCCAAACTAAGCAGCGCTTGTATTATGGGAACTACATGACTGATATACTACTTACATATTTTTTTTTGTAAAAACAAACATATTATACATAGAAAAAACCCAGATCCGAGACAAATATTTGCAAATACAAACATTTGTCCCGCGGCGGGAATCGAACCCGTAACCTTCTGCGTCTCAGGCGAGCCTTCGGCCACTGCGCCACTGAGGTCGTCGATCTGATGTAAATCAGCTACCGTCTCTTATTGACATATTATTGTGTAGTACTCATTTCTTTTAAGTTGTTTATGTTCAGACTTTTTTGTAAAGTGTGGAACATATTCGTAATGAGAAATGTACTGTTTATAATGTTGGCGTATGTATCCCGTGCGTGCGCAGCAGTTGACTTATTTTTTTTAAGTGGTTTATGTTCAGCTTTTTTTGATAATATACCTATTCACAATGAAAAATGTACTATTTATAACGTTGAAGTATGTAACTTGTACGTGCGTAACAGTTGACTCGTTTTTTAAAGTGGTTTATGTTCAGACTTTTTTGTAAATATTATCAAATATACCTATTCGTAATGAAAAATTTACTGTTTATGACGTTGACGTATGTAACCTGTGCGTGCGCAGCGGTTGGCTAACGGCATAATACCTACTATGTTAATCTGAGCAACTATTATTAACAAGTGACATTTATGCAACTATGCAGGATAGGTCAGTTTTGAGGAATTATTCTCGAATGCATTAACATTTAAGTCGAAGGATGATGTCGCCCAAGACTGTTCGTCATGGCACTCTTTCAGGAAGGCCTGTTTCCAGGCGGTGACTTTTGCAGGCTGATGATTGCATTATGGGATTGATACATGTTTCAAAATGCTCAAAAAATTAAGGATAGCATCGTAAGGAAACGGGCATGCCTTAGAATCAAAAATAGAAGGCATGCGATGAAGGCATGCGAAAGCGGCGATGGGCTGCAACCAGTTACGCTGCATGTAGACGAATACCAAATATAATATTTTGACTTGTCTCTGACTACCCCCTACTTGCTGTCGTCAGAGCATTGATATGAGGATCACGGGGATTACAGACGTGAGCGCTTTTTTTTATTTCTGTCAAAACTAAAGTAAAACCATTGTTCAAGTAAAGAACACGTATGATTCAGAATAAAGGCATCGATACACGACGACACTAGACACTAATAATTCAGTACAGATTTAGTGTTGAAAGTGGCACATAACGCGTTTTGCATTGAAGTTAGTATTCCGCGTGACAGGTTGTAAGCCAATCGCCGCTTATTGGAACACTAACTGATGGCACAAGCTTTCGATTTTTTTTGGTGGTGACTTTTTTGAGCACGTATTAATTTTTAAGTGGAAAAATAATTAATCCTCGGCTGGGTTCGAATGCATGAACTTTACTTGCAAAACGTGGGCATGTGCCAAAAATTTAATGATTAGACTTGCCTCTGACTACTCCTGTGTGGTAACCTAAAAAACTGAGTATGAATTTGAGGATGTCCATAACGGGGATTACAGTCAAGAGTATGTTTGTATGTTTGGTTTTTAATGAAGTGCCAACAGACATATTAATAGTCCTGGCCCGACACTATGAATCCCTATGTCGTAGGTATCCTGAACTACCGTGGCCGCATAAAAACACAAACATTAATAACAATTATAACAAATAACAAATATTGTTGTTTAATTTAATAAAAAACTTGTAGAAAATCTCGTGTGCCTTATAATAAGACACAAAAGATTTCTTTCAAATATGTCTCAGGGTTGGCAACGCGCGTTTGATGAGCAAACTCTGTTGCAATGACTTACCAACCCATATGCTTCTTTGCGAAATTAGTAGTATGATAAAATAATTATGCACGACAGACGCCATCTCTACTAGTGTATGTCATAAATATACATAATACCTATTTATTTATTACCTACCTATTTATTTTTTATTTTTCGTGAAATCATGATATCCCTCTCCGAAAATCAGCCTTGCACCGTTCCTAGGTTTGGTGCCGCTTTAGTTGGGATATGAACCTTTTGACACAACACAACACATAATATTATTTTTAATGTTTAAAATGGTAAACATTAAAAAAAATGCGTTTATTTGTTCGATATTTGTCACCTGTTGTGATAATTGAGGTCAATAAATGTATTTTTTTCTTCTTCCTAGTGTCGACATTTGTGTCGAGGTTTAGTGTCGTCGTGTGTAACAGCTTTACAGACAGCCAAACACTTACACTACCCCGTGAACCGTGACTATGAGTCAGTGCCACGGGTCGCTGCTTCTATGACTACCGTGGGATCCTCTTTTTACGGCCACAGAACTTAAAGTCTGCCGGTAATTAGCAAGTTCTGCTGTAATTACATTGACAGGGATTGTGATGATAAATCTGGATGAGTGGAAAAACTATTTAAAACCGTCTTCAAACAGAATTCATAGAAAATAAGTGTGAGAAAAATATCTTAGCATATCTTGATTATCCTACTATCCTATCCTACTAATATTATATACGTTAAAGTTTGTGAGGATGGATGTTTGTTACTCTTTCACGCAAAAACTACTGAACGTACGAGTATGTTGATGAAACTTGGCAGTAATATAGCTTACTAGCTTCTGCCCACGGCTTCGCCCACTTGGTACCCAGATAAAAAGTAGCCTATGTGTTATTCTGATGTATAAACTATATTACTGTAATGTTTCATCTTAATCCTTTCAGTAGTTTTTGCCTGAAAGAGTAACAAACATCCTCACAAACTTTCGCCTTTATAACATTAGTAGGATAGGATACATCAGAATAACATATAGGCTACTTTTTATCCAGGTACCTCGCGGGTGAAGCCGTATGCGAGGCTAGTTTTAAGATAATTTGAAATACCTGACCCATCACAGCTTATGGTTTTTCACAGCTTATATTTTTACTTATGGTTATTTATCTAATCTTTTTTTAACTATATTAGATCTTCATTTGGCCATATTCTCACCTTATGGTAAGTGATAATATGGCTAATGATGGAGTATGAAGTTCTAGAAGTGTGTAGTGTGTTTAATTTCTTTATTATATGCAGTATCTATGAGTCCAAAAACTTCATTTGGACTTCATACAACATACCTATTTCTGCTTCCAAGAAGTAATGGTAAATGGTAATGGGATTACGTTTTTAAGAGAACGAGTGCCGATGAAATGGCTAGCTCATTAGACCTCTGTGGTGCAGTGGGTAAAGGCCCGCCTGAGACGCAGGAGGTTGCGGGTTCGATTCCCACCGCGGGACAAATATTTGTAAATATGTGTTTATAAAAAAATATTTATATTGTAAAAAATCCCGTTTTTACAATATGAATAGTCGGTGCCTTCACTGATAGTACAATACGTGAAAATTCCCGTTTTTACAATATGAATAGTCGGTGCCTTCACCGATAGTACAATACGTGAAAATTCCCGTTTTTACAATATGAATAGTCGGTGCCTTCACTGATAGTACCGTACGTGAAAATTCCCGTTTTTACAATATGAATAGTCGGTGCCTTCACTGATAGTACAATACGTGAAAATTCCCGTTTTTACAATATGAATAGTCGGTGCCTTCACTGATAGTACCGTACGTGAAAATTCCCGTTTTTACAATATGAATAGTCGGTGCCTTCACTGATAGTACCGTACGTGAAAATTCCCGTTTTTACAATATGAATAGTCGGTGCCTTCACCGATAGTACAGTACGTGAAAATTCCCGTTTTTACAATATGAATAGTCGGTGCCTTCACTGATAGTACAGTACGTGAAAATTCCCGTTTTTACAATATGAATAGTCATGTCTAGCATTGTTATCATTAAGACTTTTCAAGTGTTATGTCTCAGGGCAACGCAGTGATACCTCTGGTCTTGCAAGCGTATAGGTTACGGTAACCGCTTAGCAGCAGGTGGCCGCTTGTTTGCTTCTTTATTTATATAAAGCTTAAAATCACTTCCCATAACCAAACAATAATTAGTGAAGCGTCATTTACGTACTATATTTGCATTATATTAACATACAGATTTGATTAACATAGCTTTTTATATAATTTTAATTTACATAGAAACTTGTTTTTTGATTGTTTATTGATAATCTGTTGCGGGTTCGATTCCCGCCATGGGACAAATGTTTGTATGATCTTCAAATATTGTCTTGGGTCTAGGTATTTTCTATGTATAATTATGTATTTATTCACAAAATAAAATATTATATTAATATTAAAAAAAATGTCCAGCATTATTATTTTTATTAAGTATATATTTCCATGGTATAGATATTTCTCACCTCAACAAAATACATAATGTATCCTTTTTTTAAAGAAAATTCTCCTTTATCATTATTATTTGTTATATATGTGCTCGGCTATTTGTTATATATGTGGGTAATAGGTTCGAATCCGATCGTGCACTAATGGATTTTTCCACTCCAATGGTGTGATTGAAGAGGTGGTGTACCAGAGAATTAAGTCAGTTATTATTTGCACACAATGTAATGTTTGGACATGCCTCTGACTACTTGGTATCCTTAAAGAGCTACGCACAGGATGTTTTTTTTAAATTTAGTATTTAAATAAATAAATAAATAATGCTGGACATTTTTCACACAGCATCATCTAGCCCCAAAGTAAGCAGAGCTTGTTTTATGGAAACTAAACGACTGATGTACTACTTATATACATTTTTTTTTGGAAATACATACATATTATACATAGACCACCCTCGGCGGTCGTGGCGTTGGCTTGCCATTGGACTCCACTGAAAACCAGCGCTGGGTAGACACACCAGTGTTTATCCAGCACAACGCTGAGTGGAGGCCATATTTGGCTCAGACTCTGCTGCGCACACAATTAAGAAAATGTATATAAATATTTAGTAGATACCTTAAGTTTTGTGTACTAGTTTTTAAGTTGAATAAAAATATTTTCTTTCTTTCTTTCTTTCTAGATATATTTAAACATTTATATATTTGAAGATGTCTATCATGTCTACACTCGATCCGTGTTTTTTTCAAACTCAGTAAGTAAATCTTCTATTATAAACGTGAAAGTTTGTGAGGATGTTTGTAAGTCTTTCACGCAAAAACTACTGAACGGATTTTGATGAAACTTTACAGTAATATAGCTTATACATCAGAATAACACATAGGCTAATTTTTATCCGGGTACGACGCGAGTGAAGCCGTGTGCAGAAGCTAGTTTTATAATAGACCCTTTCCATCTGACTTGGCCTTTAACACTATTTGCATTTACCATATGATTATGCAATCTATCGTGACCTTTATTTACAGCTGTCGTTATGCAAAATAGACCAGTAAAAAGTTAACTAAATAAATAAATTAACGGGTGTTTTCTATAAATAATAATAAAAAAATGCCGGACATTTTTCACACAGCATCATCTAGCCCCAAAGTAAGCAGAGCTTGTGTTATGGGAACTGCATGACTTATATACATTTTTTTTGTAAATTTGCAGGTCAAACTCAAACATTTATCCCACGGCGGGAATAAAACCTACAACCTTCTCAGGCGGGCCTTCACCCTCTGCGCCACAGAGGTCTTCAAGCATGATTGATATATTAATTATATACATTTTTTTAAATACATACATATTATGTATATTAAAATACCCAGACCCGAGGTAAATATTTGCAGATCATAGAAATATTTTGTTTCATAATATGTACGTACATATTTTTATACATACATATATTTTGTCTCAGATCTGTGAGGATACTTAATAGGTGGTAGACAGAGATACGTCCAAACATGTTTGGCACATTTCACGTGATATGTTGCTAGCCCATCGTCGCTTATTGGAACACTAACCTATGTCACATGACTTCGTTTTTTTTTTAAATCTTTAAGGACTAATTTCATCAATTGATTTTATTTTGGATTTTTCAAGAACACGTACGAGGAGGAAATTTTAATATGTTAAATAAAGAATATTCATATGTAGACATTAATATTTACTTTCAGGTAGGTAGGCCATAGGTACCTATGTAGAAATTAAGCAGTATTGGAAGGCCCCCCACCCGATGGACCAATGATATCTCAAATATTGTAGGGAGATTTTTTCTTTTTTAAAGTAGTTGGAGGGAGATAACTTAAGATCGCTTGTCGTGGCACTCTTTAGGAGAGGCCTTTGTCCAGTGGACTTCTACATGATGCTGCTGATGATGAGGTATAAGATAAGATAATTATACAATTTACAAATTTGACCTGAATTTGATTTTGATAACACAATCCTAGACAGAGCCGAAAGCCTTCAAAATAACAAGGCTCTATCGAGATTTCTGAACGAAATAACAAGGCTCTATCGAGATTTCTGAACGAAATAACAAGGCTCTATCGAGATTTCTGAACGAAATAACAAGGCTCTATCGAGATTTCTGAACGAAATAACAAGGCTCTATCGAGATTTCTGAACGAAATAACAAGGCTCTATCGAGATTTCTGAACGAAATAACAAGGCTCTATCGAGATTTCTGAACGAAATTGTAGGCTTACTCGTATTTCTGAACTAAATATAATAATCTTACTAATATTATAAACGTGAAAGTTTGTGAGGATGTTTGTTACTCTTTCACGCAAAAACTACTGAACGGATTTTGATAAAACTTTACAGTAATATAGCTTATACATAAAAATAACACATAGGCTACTTTTTATCTGGGTACCACGCGGGCGAAGCCGTAGGCAGAAGCTAGTATTAGGTAAAGGCTCGGGCACACCAACATTCTGGCACATAAATTTCCAACTACCCTACTTTTCAACATTAAAGTTAGCAACACCAAAATTTAATACCCAGATAACTATCTCTCACCTGGATTTCCTGTGTCGTGGGTCACAGGAACTATAAGTACCGTGGTACCACTAAATCCAGACCCGAAACAAATATAAAAATAAATAAAAAAATAAAATAATGCTGGACATTTTCACACAGCATCATCTAGCCCCAAACTAAGCAGAGCTTGTATTATGGGAACTACATGACTGATATACTACTTATATACATTTTTTTTTGTAAATACATACATATTATACATAGAAAACACCCAGACCCGAGACAAATATTTGCAGATACAAACATTTGTCCCGTGGCGGGAATTGAACCCGCAACCTTCTGCGTCTCAGGCGGGCCTTCGCCCACTGCGCCATAGAGGTCGTCAAATATATGCAGTACATGCAAATATTTCTTCCGCTGCGGGAATTGAAACCAAGAAACTAGTTTTAAGTATTTTATAACAGGTTTTTCATCCCTTGCAATTTTAAATTGATTCTTATAAGTAACTCTTCTACCTCAAACTAATTAGATGTTTCCAATAAATAGCGAATGAAAACATCCTACTGCTATATACGCAAGTTTGTGAGGACGGATGTTTGTTACTCTTTTACTCAAAAACTATTAAACGGATTTTAATGAAACTTTACAGTCATATAGCTTATACATCAGAATAACACATAGGCTACCTTTTATCTGGGTACTACGCGGGCGAAGCCGTGTGCAGAGGCTAGTATAAGTCCTTGTTTCTCACCGTCTGAAGGCATACTCGTATTACTACGTTATTACTAAGAAAACCGTTTACAAATACGAAATGATTGTACGGTCATTTCCTAAGACTATCATTGATCGGTCATTTCCTTGACACACCGGTCGTTTCCTCGGCTGCAGGAATGCGGAACTTAAGTAAATGATAGTACCAATACTATCATTAATGTAACCTTTTCAGACGCTGTTGATGTGAGCTGTCTAGCTTGGACGGCTAGTCGACCAGCCTCCTTATTAAACTAACATATTTTCTTTTCACAAAAAAAATAAGAAACTACTTTAAATATCGGAAAATTGATAAAAAGTCCAACATGAAATTTCATCGTTTACTTTTTCACCCTTCATAAAGCACGCCCATTAAAAAATTAATCATGAAAATCGGTTCACAATTGGCGAAGATATCGATTACATACGAAAATATAAATGCAGACATATTGAGAACCTTCACCGTTTTTAATGTCGTTTGAAAATGGCAATTACTCATTTTACACAATCTCTTACTATCCTCTCCATCCAAAGGTTGTCTGGAAGAGATCGCTTCTGAGCGATAAGACCGCCCATTGTACTTTTTCTAGTATAAGATTTTGTTATTATGTTTTTTGCTTACATTAAAGTATATTCATTCGTTCATTCATTCATTCATTCATTTTAACAAGCCTACGCCGAATACTGAAACGTTACTCTGATGAGAATTTACGATAGTTTTTAGATTGTTCTTGGTCGGATAATTAGTTTGTTACCATTTTATCTCAGAAACGGCTCATCGGATTGCAATGCGTTTTTTTGCAATGGATTCGTGTGTCCATAACAATGGTTATATAATGTACATTTTTTATATATGTAGTTGCCACAAATCAATATATGGGAGCGCTGCAGCGATGGAAAATACGTTAGGACGTCTAGACAAATACCACTTTCTATTGGCGGCAATGCCTGCGAAAAGATTGAATTCTATATAATGTCCCGTGACTTTTCCCGAGATTTTTATTGACAAAATTGTGTTAGATTGAAAGGAAAACTAAGCGTGAGGTAGTTGTCTAGTACGGCTCTATAAAACTTAAGGTTTGTAAAAGCATTATTAAAAAGAATAACCAGTCTTGTTTTTTGCCTTTCTTTCCTGGCTTGGAGGCAGTAGGTAAAATCGACGATTCAAAGAGATTCTTGTTATTTTAATGAATAAATGAATTTTGACTTTGACCCCAGGTTTTTTTTTTAAATTATCAGTTGTGCTAGAACTGAACTGAAGTTTTAACACCCTTGAAGTTCTACACAAGTTATCAATAAAGGTCTCAGTGATTAATAAGTTGGGTCCGTGGGACCGTCCCACAGTGGGCTGCGGTGTGTGACGACTAGGGTTACTGATAAGGTGTTAGATACAGGGTGGTCGGAGTGACCACTCCAAAGGAAAATAAGAAATTTCATTGAAATGAAATGATGCATGAGAAAAAGACAGTAGAATTCTGAATTTTCCTTTTTTTTTAATTTGGACCATTTGAAGAAAGTTTTGCTTGTATTAATTATAATATATTTAATTATGTCATGAAAAAAAAACAAAAAGTAACGTAAGGCGTTCTTATCATTAAATGTTATAAGCATTTCCCAGACGATTATTGGATGATGACATTAAAAAATAAAAGAATTTTAGCTTTTTCTGAATCAGGAAAATACTTTTTGGTAACCACTCCGTGACAATCTAGAGGTATATTTATACTAATATTATAAACAGGTAAAGTTTGAAAGTTTATATGTAAGTTTATATGTTTTATGGTAATCTATGAAACTACTCGTCCGATTTCAAAAAATCTTTTATCTCGGTACAATTAAAGGGCTTTTCGATGGCTGTTTTGCAACGTAATTCGACGAAAAAACGGTCGAGCGAATACTTTTCTTACGAACGCTACTTTTCTTCGGCTACTTCATACCAAGCGGACGAAGCCGTAGACAGTAGCTTGTATATAAAGCAACAAAATTTATACAACTTATGTAGGACCCAACCATCATGGCGTAGGTAAACTGAATATAGCTATTTTAAAAAACATGCTGTTTCGGATATTTCAGCAATTATTTTTTCTCCCAGTTTTTCGGAACACCCTGTATAATCTTACAACTCAAGACGTCCGACCGCAATATTTGAATCCATGAATAAACTCCATTCACTGCCGTGGGATAAACATAATTACTGCATGTACCCGGGAACCGGTTTTAACCAGAGCTATCTACTTAGAGATAGTAGGCAGGTACATATATAGAGGTATATACTCGTAGTACACAGTTTGATGAGAGTCATTAGATTTGTATAGTATTAAGCTATTTTTGCCTCAAAAAAAAAGTCTCACGAAAGTTTCATAAAGTACTTTTGTGAGAGTATTTTTTTTCTTAAACGATTTGTGGTGGAAACGAATTAAAAACCTGTTGCGTGAGAGACTTAGATAGGTTTTAAAAAATCTGTAATTAAAGGTCATCAGAGTTCCCAATCCGCAGATTTTACTTTCAATGCTAAAGGACAGAGAACTGCCTAGAAATACATTTTATTTACAAGGACCAAAAAAATAATCTTTAAACCCCGGTGAGGTAAACAGTTGGTGCCGGTCTGTATCTACTACAAAGTATTCATCGTAAAGTTTCAAGTAGGTAATACTTAGATGAGAAGAATGAGAGAAAATCCTTTTTTTCTTCTTCAATATACACAAAAGTTAAAAAAAACCCAGCAAAAAAAGATAACATACTCGTTAAAATATGGAAACGAAAAACAGACACTTTTGTCTGTTAAGAACCTTATTTTGTGTTGTGTGGTATCCAATAGGTCTAATGTACAGGTAGATATATACAACTATGCACAGGTAGATATATACAAAAAATACAGCTGAAACAGCTAGTTATCTAAAGACCGTTATAAACGATCTTTAGATAGATCTATTGGTCCAGATCACTACCAGACGGAAAGATCTTTGGTTAGATGAAATCTTACTACTATTATAAACCTGAAAGTTTGTGAGGATGGATGTTTGTTACTCTTTCATGCAAAAACTACTGTACCTATTTTGATGAAACTTTACAGTAATATAGCTTATACATCAGAATAACATATAGGCTACTTTTTATCCGGGTACCACGCGGGCGAAGCCGTGAGCAGAAGTTAGTAATTAATAATTCGAAAACAAAAGGCCCCTCTGCGCGGGCGTGGTGCATTGAATCCTTTAACCACACTGACTTTCTCACTATCAGATACGAGGCGCTTTTCAAGCAATTACCGTAGACCCATTGACCTGGGAAATTAAAATTAATCAAGGTAAGTACCAGGAGATAAAAAACAAAACTGTCGTGAAAAAAACAGCTTACAGACATTATACGTAGTCTTGAACCTATTCTAACTACGTGGAGTCTTCTCGTCATCCATACCGCAATGCTTGAAAACAAAAGTTTTCAATCAGTGCGTCCTACCCGTCATGACCTACGGAGCTGAGACGTGGACACTCACGATAGAGCTGGTCCACCAGTTCAAAGTCGCTCAGCGAGCTATGAAAAGAGCTATGCTCGGAGTCTCTCTGAAGGATAGGATTCGTAACGAATACGATCCGTCAGAGAACCAAAGTTATCGACATAACTCAACGAATTAGCAAGCTGAAGTGGCAGTGGGCCGGTCATATCTCGCGAAGAACCGATAACCGCTGGGGTAAACGTGTTCTTGAGTGGAGACCGCGACTCCGCAAACGTAGTGTAGGACGCCCTCCGGCCAGGTGGGATGACGATCTGCGAAACACTGCAGGCAGATGCTGGATGCGGCAAGCTGAAGACAGGGCGCTATGGCGCTCATTAGTGGAGGCCTATGTCGAGCAGTAGACTAATATAGGCTGATGATGTTGATGAACCTATTCTAGGATTCCCTGTGTCATAGGAATCATAAAACTACGAGTACCTTGGTACCACAACACCTAAACCCGGTACAAATGTCTGCAGGACCTGTCCCGTAGCGGGAGTCGAACCCGCCACCGTTGTCGTCGTATTATTTCTATATTTAATTTGAAATGATATCTATACTAGCGTGGGATACTAGCAGATAAAAGATAATTACTCCAATGTACCCACAAAACTGGTTTGCTTCTCGTAAAACTATAACTTGATATGGTTCTCGAGTACGTCGTATAAGTACCTGAATGAATGAAGAAAAGCTTATTTTGAAGCTGAGAATTCTCGTTATAATAAAAAAAAAACGATAAAAATCAGGTTATTTTTCATAAAATATAATCTAGTAAGCGGAGCTTGTGTTAATGTGAACTAACTGAAATACTACATGTATATGCCTCTGCCCACGGCTTCGCCCGCGTGATACCCAAATGTAAAGTAGCCTATGTATTATTCTGATGTATAAACTATATTACTGTAAAGTTTCATCAAAATCCGTTCAGTAGTTTTTGTGTGAAAGAGTAACAAACATCCATCCTCGCAAACTTTCGCGTTTATAATAATAGTAGGATTATGCAAAGAAAACACACAGACCCGAGACAAACATTTGTCATTTGGCTGGAATCAAACCCGCAATCTTCTGCATCTCAGGCGGGTCTTCGCCCACTGCGCCGTAGAGGTCGTACTTAAAAGTTCCTATCCTGTTTCAATAAAGCAGCATGGGCTTGCAACCTGTCACGTGGAATGCTAACTTCTTTACTTGCAAAACGTTGGAATGTCCAGCATTTTTTTTTAATTTGCCACAAAATATAAAAAAAATGCTGGACATTTATTTCACAATAAGCGGAGCTTGTGTTATGGAAACTACATGACGTGCCTCAGATTACTCCCTACTGGGTATTCTCAAAGTTCTACTCACTGAGTATGTATTTTTAGATCTTTGGTCAAGGAAAACTACTTGTCCTCGAATCAGCTAACTGTTGCCTGTTTCTGGTTTTGTTTTGGATCATACAAAAATAATGACGTATATAATATGTAAATATGTAGGTATATTGTATATAATAAATTATGTGTATTATAATATATTCATAATATGTGGTAAGTACACCAATTAAAACCCTTTTAAACTTTCTTACAGTTCGTTCCATCCAAAGGTTGTCTGGTAGAGATCACGGTCTTATCGCTATTTACCGATAAGACCGCCCATTGTACAACATTGTTAAAGTTGATAGTACTTAACTAAGCTGATATGTTATTTGGTGTACAATAAAGTATTTTCTATCTATCTATCTATGTATCTGAGGATGTCTATCATGGGGAATAAAGTTGTTTTTTTTTAAAGACGCGACTTTTGAAAAAAAAAGAGATACTTAAGCAGCCTCAGAAGAAAATCAGTAACCCTGTATCTTGATATTGTAATTGAATTCAATAGAAAACTAGTTTGACTCTTGAAAAATACACAGAAATGAAAATGTCAGCGAATATTTTTATTCTTAACGTTTTTTTACCAATTTACAGCACAAAACCCTCTAGAATCATCCACCCTATTTTTATACCTGTCAGTTTTAACCAAGAAACGTCTTCAACGAAAAAACTAAGGTCACAGAAACACTATCACATTGGTAAATATCCAGTGCTGGTTCTTCAATGACTATGTTTACCTGTTGCTAATAAAAACAGTAATGTATTAAAAAGGATGTGTCTCAAAAACATTTTGAGTCATAAGAGTGCAGACGCTTTATGTCGAAATACACCCACTGGCAAACAGGTGGCTTCTTACACTGCGGGACAAAAAAAATGGTACACAAGAGCAATTACTACTACGGAAATTAAAGACCGAGAGACATTTTTAATCATTAAAGATGCCTTTCGGTATTATATATTTTAAAAAAACTAGGTAGGTAGATCTATTTGTACTTACTAAGGCGTTTTTTTTTCTAGATTTCAGCTAACATGAGCATGTTAAGTTGTTTATAAACAACTTAAACAGTTGTTCAGCTAACAGTGTTTTTTTTTAAACTTGAAATGACACATATTAAAAATAGACAAAGCATCTTCATATCTCAGGGAGGCAACGTGTAAGTGATACATCTGTACTAGTATTATTAACTATGCCTCTGATATTGCAAGCGTCCATAAGCTACGATAACTGCTTACAAACAAATGAGCCGTATGTTAGTTTGCCTCTTTCGTAGTAAAAAAATAAGCGAGACACTATATTTTTGTGATATTATAAAATCGTGTGATATCCTTTAAGTGTGGGTTAACACTTTAAAAACCAAATAATCATTAAAATATCCGGCATCTTTAATCATTATTATATTAGTTACTAGCTGCGCCCCGTGGTTTCACCCGCGTAAGTTTCGATTTTTACTCGTGATAACTTCGAAGTTAAATGTCCGATTCGAATGAATTAAAAAGTATTTTACTGCAACATAAATACCCTTGATAATAAAACTATTTATTTGAATAACAATTAATACTACGATACGAATGTAACCAACTTTCGTTTCTACCCGCGATCTAATTAAATTTTAGAACACAACAGCTGCTTTTGTGACTTAACTATGATAGTTAAATATATTTATTCGAGAACTTTTTTGTATGTAATAATCAGTAAGTACTTTAATCACGTAGAATATAACTTTGATGTATCATCAATAGTTTTCTCAGCGCACGCCAAATAATGAATTTTATAGGCAAAATTTTGCTACTTTGCGTTACATTATTGCAATTTTCTTAAGTTTTTTTTATTTTTAAAAAATTATAGATCTTAAGAAAATTAAATTATAAAATATGTTACATCCTAATAATTTAGCTTTGTATCGGTCTCGTAGTTTCGGAGCCTATTCGGTACATACACACAGAAAATATAAATTAGTATAAGATATAGATGAGTCGGATTTTTTTTTGTCCTGCAGTGTAGTGACTCGCGGCGTCTATTGTCGGCACCTGCGATGCCGGCTGCTTCTCAACCGTTTTTCATAAAATAATAATAATACTAAAAATACATTTTATTGTAATACCACGTTTGTATAGTTACAAAAAGATACTACTCGGAAAAAGTCGGATTGGTATTTACCTATAGTAAAATAGACACACACATATTCCTGACCCGACACTAGGAATCTCTGTGTCTTGGGTATCAGGAACAAGTACCATGGTACTACAGCACCCAGACCCTGCAAACATTTGTCCTGCAGCGGGAATCGATCCCGCACTTCTTGAAGAATTGCGCACCTTTTTCCAATCTCTTTCAAACTTTTTCATAATTTTCCCTACATAACATTCATTTCATTAAAACATATCACATCCTATCCTATCCTATCCTACTAATATAATAAACGCGAAAGTTTGTGAGGATGGATGTTTGTTACTCGTTCACGCAAAAACTACTGACCGGATTTTGATGAAACTTTACTGTAGTTTAGCTTATACATCAGAACAACATATAGGCTACTTTTTATCCGGGTACCACGTGGGCGAAGCCGTGGACATAAGCTAGTTTCGTATATTTGTTTTAATGTAGGTCGCGTTAAAAAGACAATAGCGTTACACCACGAATATATCAAATATTCTGTGCAAACACGGTCCAATGGTTTGGAGGCTGATTCTGTGTCGATTATAATGTTATTTCTAGCTAGGCTGCGACGCAAAAGGTGCGGGTTTGATTTCCGCCGCGGGACAAATGTTTGAATGATCTGCAAATATTTGTCTCGGTTCTGCGTGTTTTCTACGTATAATGTGTATGTATTTACAAATATATAAGTAGTATATCAGTCATATAGGTCCCATAATACAAGCTCTGCTTACTTTGGGGCTAGACGATGCTGTGTGAGAATGTCCAGCATTATTTATTTATTTAATAATACCCTAAAATGAAACAGAACTACGATAATTTCAATTATATTATATGATAGAAAACTGAAACCAATATCGATGCCAGAATAAGACAGTTAACAGCTACCTATAATAAATTAACCAGTTATAGTTTTAATGCAGCCAAATTGTTTAACCTCATCCACTCATTAGTAATTGAAAAAATCGCTTGGTTAATTAATAATCGTGGAATTCGTTTTGCATTGAACTAAAGATAATTAATTTTAACTCCTGTTCGAATCTCTGTGAAGCGGTGGCTGAAGGCCCGCCTGAAACCTCGTTGTGGGTTCGTTTCCCGCCGCGGGACATATGTTTGTATGATTTGCAAATATTTGTCTCGGGCTGGGTGTTTTTTATGAATAATACTCTTTATTCTTTATTCTTTATTGTACACACAGATAATACAGACAAAAGACTTACATATAGGACATGTACAAAAGCGAGCTTAACCCTAACAAGAGTTTTCTTCCAGCAAACCTTTGAGGATAGGGACAGCTGATGTATGTATTCAGAAAAAGCAGCTGATGTATTGCATATAATTAGTAGAAATGTCATGTAGACAAGCTCTGCTTAGTTTGAGATGAGGCTGTGTGACAATGTCCATTATTTATTTTTTAAATTAGCTTCTGCCCACGTCTTTGTCTGCGAGGTACCCGGATAAAATAGAAGCCTAAGTGTTTTTCTGATGTCTAAGCTATATTACTGTAAAGTTTCATAAAAAAACTACTGAACAGATCAGTAATTTTTTTATTCCAAAAACTATCGATAAATTGATTATTCATATTGTTAAAAAGGGGAATTTCACATACTACACTATCGGTGAAGGCACCAACTAAATAAATAAATAAATAAATATTGCTGGACATTTTTCACACAGCATCATCTAGCCCCAAACTAAGCAGAGCTTGTGTTATGGGAACTACATGACTGATATACTACTTATATACTTTTTTTTTCTAAATACATACATAGAAAAACACCCAGACCCGAGACTAATATTTGCAGATCTTACAAACATTTGTCCCGTGACAGGAATCGAACCCGCAACCTACTGCGTCTCAGGCGGACCTTCGCCCACTGCGACACAGAGGTCGTCTCATTCCGAAAGTCTTCATCAGAGTGAGAGATCGCGACGCTCTTCCTACGAGTCGCGTCAGTGCATGGCGCGAAACTTAGTCGGTGTCTTCATTGATAGTGACGTACGTGAAAATTCCCGATTTTACAATATGAATAAGATCAGTAGTTTTTGCGTGCAGGAGTTACAAACATCCATCCTCACAAACTTTCGCATTTATAGTAGATAGAAGTACGATTTACTTTAGTACTTTACTTTAGTTATACAAGAGAATCAACGCTTATATTATCAGCCTTCCCACACTGGCTTCGGGAGGAGATAAACTTAATGGTAAGAGTTCTCAGAGAGGCTTTCATAAATTCCATCAACAGTCCATCATTAAACATATCAAAATAGATGCAGTAGATAATGTGATGTCACAATAAAAACAAGTCCGGTACGTCCGGTCTAGACGATGGGTACTTGTGGGACTGGATTATGCAGTATGTGGCCAAGAAGCTGCGCGATACTATATCAAACCTGATAGATACCTGATATCATCTAGAAAGTTTCGAAAAAGCAATTAGTTATAAATAATAATATATAAACGCTTAACAGACACATACCCCAATAATTTTTATATTATTTACTTGACAATGCCTCATTACATCAGCTAGTATTATTTGCTTTATTGGAAAAAAAAAATGTTGATAATTATATAAACATCCGTAGATATGTAAGTAAAATACTTGCCTTTTTCTAGGACCCTTCCAAATCCTACAATGTAAGTTCTGTTTTATTTTTAGACGTAACCAAGTGTTCTTTATGTTCCCATGGTTAAAAATAAATGAGTATGAGTATATACAGTCCTGACACACTAGGATAAGACTAGGATCCCTAACTCGTGGGTATCAGGATTTACGAGTACCATGGTTCCACAACATCGGGACAACCTACTGTACTGTAGAATATCCCAAAACCCAACCTTTGACATTGATTATTGAGCTACCTACCTACTTCGTGATATCCGTATTCTTATATTAACAAATATTATAATCTTGACATATTTTTTTTTCATAGTTTTTGTCTTTTTTATGATTATTGACATTTAATTTTGTTTTGTATACCTTTTTATTCACCAGTGTTATTATTTAATTATGTGTGTAATTTTATTGCAAAATAATACCTACCTCTGCAAAGCCCTGACAGGGCCAATGTACCTACCAACCTACTTGTAGCTACACTAGACCTAAGCTTAACCATTGTATGTAGGACATTAAGCATGAATAAATAAATAAATAAAAAACAAATATTTACAGGGCATGCTAACATTGGTTCCACAGCGGGAATCGAGCATTTCTTGCATCGCACCTGGCTATTTGTCCGTCAAGCCACAGAGGTCGTCAAAGAGAAAATTGAGCTTTTTGGGATTGAGACTCTGGATCTGTGGGAAACCAGGGCCCTTACGCGGAGCTGGCCCATATCTAGATCAAGGCATTAGCATTGCCATGCAGTGTGACAATACCAGCAGTTTGTTGACGCTCCAAAATAACACGCTCATAAATTTATTGCCTATGATGCATATCCTTATACTATATTGAATACTATCTGAAGACATACGCCTTCAAATTTTTGTTTTAAGGCATGCAGGTTTCCTCACGATGTTTTCCGTTTTTGAGCAGGTGGTGATGTGAACATATTTTTTTACGCATTTACCAGAACATACACAATGGTGAGTGTTTTTTTATTATTGCGCTCTTCTCTTAAATGGGAGTGGGGGTATTCCGGCCATTATAGGGCAACACGGCCAATGTTTATAAAAAACTAGCTTTAACCCACGGCTTCGCCCTCATGGTACCCGAATAAAAAGTTACCTATGTGTTATTCTGATGTATAAGCTATATTACTGTAAAGTTTCTTCAAAATCCGTTCAGTAGTTTTTGCGTGAAAGAGTAACAAACATCCATCCTTACAAACTTTCGCATTTATAATAGTAGTAGGATATATATAGTAGGATCTTTTTTATATAATTTGTTACTAATGACATGTGACATGCAGCCGTCCATTCGGACAGACCGGTTGCGCTACAAAAAGCGACAGTGCAGGTCGATAGCCGCAGGTGTGTGATGCGTGCGGCGCGCAGATGCGACTTGCTCGCGTTACCTGTAGTCGGGGAAAGTAAACAATTTGTATATTTACTATTTAAGGGATATCTACAGCGCCGACTTCTGTGAATGATTAGAAGCGCCTCCTTTTTACCAGTAATAGATAGGTAATAATAATAATAATGCACACATTTTTCACACAGCATCATTTAGCCCCAAACTAAGCAGAGCTTGTATTATGGGAACTACATGACTGATATACTACTTAATATATTATTTTTTTGTAAACAAGGTAAATTACAACAAAACCACATTCCCAATTAAAGCCATAAGCCAAAGTATGACCTACTTAACGAGCCTCGAGAAAGTCTTATCAAAATTAAGGTACAGAGACACGGGGACACTAAAAACTGGACACTTAATCTATAAATAGAACGAGGATCGAAGTACTACCGCGATACAGAGTTGCAGATCTAATTATAATCTTATTCTCTAACACTTAAGAACACCAACTGCAAATCAAGAGAGAGTACTACATATATCGACTCGGCCGCTGCCTGTGCATATTCCATAGCCCAGCATACATTTCAATAATATTAACTCTCTAAAAAGCCCTTTCTTTATATATAATAGTTAGTTTTAAATTGCTTGTCATTTAGACTTGTAGTGTCGATATTGATGTTGATTGTTAGTGTTGTCGTATAGACTCAGCTTTAAAAGTGACAGTGTTCCAGCAATTTTCCAAACCGCCTTATTTCGCTCAGTGCCCGCGGCAATTCAAGTTACACGGAACCCCGGAAGAGACGATTGAAGTTGTATTGATAAGATTATTTGGGTTCCGTCGGTCGTAAAATTTTGAAGTCAGAAATTAATAAGTTCTTGATTGGGAATTTATGTCGTTTCCGCTTTGGAGTTTAATTGTGTATGATTGTTTCTGAACTCAATCGGAGTTTTTAAAATTGTTGAAACATAACACCTATACTTTTGGTATACTTATAAACCACAATATAAACCAGTTAAAAATTTTCGTTCAAATTATAGAATTTTTGATTATATTTAATCGAAAAAAAAAATACCAACTGGCTTGTAAAAGTATCATTAAAAAGAACACCCAGCTTTGTTTCTTGCCTTTCTTTCCTGGCTTGTTTGCGGTGGAACAGGCTGTAGCTAAAATTGACGTTTCAAAGTAATTTTAATAGCTAAATTAAGTTATATATTCGACTAGCTTCTGCCCACGGCTTCGCCCGCGTGGTTCCGGGTAAAAGTAACCTATGTGTTATTCTGATGTATAAGCTATGTATATTACTGTAAAGTTTCATCAGAATCCATTCAGTAGTTTTTGACAAACATCCATCCTCACAAACTTTCGCGTTTGTGTGTTTGTAATAGCATTAGGATCATATGATCTCACGTATATTTATATGACATATATCTTCTTACATAATATCTTTCTCATGCAGTTTCATGTCAAGTCAAAGTCAAAATCAAAGTCAAAATTCATTTATTCAATAAAATCACAAGGACTACTTTGAAACGTCGGTTTTTATCTAGGTGCCTGTTCCTCCGCGACCAAACCAGGAAAGAAAGGCAAGAAAACAAGGCTGGTTATTCTTTTTAATGATCCTTTTACAAAACAATAGGTTCGAGTTGGAGCATTTTCAATCCCAAGAGTTTTTGTCATCTAAATAATCAGATATTTTATAGTATACCTTTTTATAAAGCTTTTGTTTAATTACGTTTTTAAATTTGTTAATTGATAATTTTTGTATATCTCTTGAGAGTTTGTGATAAAAGCGTACACCGTGCCCTTTAAATGATTTACTAACTTTATGAGTCTACAAAATTAAATGGCAACAGCGAGTTTATCTGTGTGTATACCTTTTATTTTAATATGTCGTTGTTTATGTTATTCATTTCATAACGTGTACAATAAAGTATATGCATTCATTCATTCAAACATATTCGTCATTAATTTCCGATTGAAGACACGGCAGATCACTAGTTTATCCTAAGTCCTCGTAATTCCCGCGACAATTCAGACATTTATTATAATAACCAGGACCATAACTGTTTAACATCATGTTTGCAGATCGGTTTATAGCTGAAATTAATACGACCCCAACATCCATTCAAAATGTATGACATTGTAACTAAAGCATCGAACGGAATGACGGACGCGACTTTTTCAAGCGATTTTTATCGTGAGCGTAGAAATCGTAGAAATCCCTAGAAGTCGTAGAAATACCTTTGGTAACTACAGGGCACACTAAAGCGTTGAAAGGAATGACGGAAGTGACTTTTGACAGCAGCTTTTATCGTGAGCGTACACCCGTAGAAATCGTAGAAATCGTAGAAATCGTAGAAACACCTTTGGTAACTACAGGGCATACTAAAGCGTTGAACGGAATGACGGACGCGACTTTTTAAAGCGATTTTTATAGTGAGCGTAGAAATCGTAGAAATCCCTAGAAGTCGTAGAAATACCTTTGGTAACTACAGGGCACACTAAAGCGTTGAACGGAATGAAGAACGCGACTTTTTATAGCGATTTTTATCGTGAGCGTAGAAATCGTAGAAATCCCTAGAAATCGTAGAAACACTATTGGTAACTACAGGGCATACTAAAGCGTTGAACGGAATGACGGACTCATAGAAAACTCAATATCAAAGTTGACACTATTAAATGTGCATAAATGCGGATATATCTGCCGCTTCCGTCGTGCATTAACTTTCTAAAAATGTTGCTTATCATCTGAAATTAATGTTATAGGTCGATGATAATGATGATTCGCGTTGAAGTTGAAGTGGCTATGGGCTGGCCTATTGACCATATAGTTAATATTATAAAGTTCACTGAGAATCGTCGTCACGGATTATACAACGCTTCAATGCAGAAGACAAGTAAAATTAAGTGAAAATTGTTAATTTAATAGGAACCACATAGACAGGTCAGTGATTACTTGCGACTGAAGATAAAAAGATCATCAGAGAAAAACACACACACTGTGTTATTCCATTCTGAAAATAATAAAATAAAATAATTTAATTAAAAAATACTCAATACATTTATTGCTTTCACATGGTAGATACATAGATGGTGTTTAAAGGTAGGTATCTTTCATGAACCCTGTCCAAGGGTATAGCAATAGATAGGTAGGCAGGCTGAAGTTTTGTGTAAACAAAAAAATAGTAAGGTACGATAAAATAAAGTTAAAGTAGGCAAAGTATCAAGGTATGTAGCATTTAGAATAACATAATTAAGTAGGTTTAGTCATTTTTCTTTTGTTATAATTTTCATGTAGTTCCCATAATACAAGCTCTGCTTAGTTTGGGGCTAGATGATGCTGTGTGAAAAATGTCCAGCAATATTTATTTATTTATTAGTCAAAATAGGTACTTCTGTCTTTTGATAGTTGCGATGCGACTAAAAGTCGCGTCCGAGACAAAATATATTCCTACTATCATAACAGTATCGGTCAGCCAATGCGCGGTACTTATCGAACTACCCCGAGAGCATTGGTAAACCGGTTTTAACTGCATTAAACCGGATAATGTAAATTACTGGCTACAACCGGCTTCCGGATAATCCGGCGATACAGGTGTTCTGGATGTTGATTGATTGTTCGAAATGTTGATTTTCGTTGACGGCTTGACCTTTCACAACATGTAAGTAGGTAAGGTTGACCTCGCATAACCCTGCCACACCCTTAATGTGGTCGGGTATCTGTAGCAGATTTTCTGACAAAATAACAAAAAAAGTAACAAAAAAAAAAGATTACTGAGTTACTTCAAGTATATTTTTTTGTTTTCCTCAAAATTTCATCTTCATAATCATACTATACTATCCTACTAATATTATAAAAGCGAAAGTTTGTAAGAATGATGTTTGTTACTCTTTCACGCAAAAACTACTTAATGGATAATGATGAAATTTTACAGTAATATAGTAAATACATCAGAATAACACATAGGATACTTTTTATCCAGATACCACGTGGACGAAGACGTGGGCAGAAGCTAGTACGTTATATAATTATCCTGGTTTTTGAAACGTTAGTCGACGAAAAATTGGTCGAGCGAATACGTTTCATACGAACACTGCCTTCACGGTAAGATCTATTTAGATCTGGTTCTACGCGGGTGAAGCCGTCGACAGTAACTAGTAATATACAAATATCCATTAATATACTTTCTTCCACCAATTCAACATCATAGCCGAAGCCACGATGACTAACGGCCCGTTTCGCGCCTACGAGCCGACCGAACGAATTGCCCTCTCATTAATGGCCCATTAACTGAATCCAAGAATGGGCCGTAAATTCGTTAATTTAAGTCAACTGTCAGTTTTTCTCAGGTGTATCATAATTTGGACGAAGTTAATGTACATGATTCCTTAAGCCACGTTTATATTTGGTGCAAATCAACTAATTCGCGTTCGGTCCATTTTGGTTTTGTTCTAGTTTGCATTTTAGTTTGTTCGTCTGTAGATCGGTCCACGCGTAATGGACCAATTTTCCATTACGCGTGGACCTATCTAAATGGAGTCCGGATGCAGAAAAAAGAGCCCACCTACTCTAGATGGGTCAACAGTTTCATCTGTATCCTACTATCCTACTAATATAATAAATGCGAAAGTCTGTGTGTGTGTGTGAATGTTTGTTACCACGTATCTCCGTAACTAATAAACCGGTGTTGATGAAATTTGGAATGTAGATAGTTTAGGTTCTGAAATAACACAAAGGCTAATCTTATTTTCGAAAATCAACCCCTAAGGGGGTTAAACAGGGTGGTAAAATTTATATGGAAAAAATATTCCTTGGTTTTATTCACTCAAAACTCGGTACACATAAACTTTAAAATATATAATGAAACATGTATTTTTTATTTTTTCAAAACTACCCTTTGGCGGTGTGCAATTGAGTTCTAAGCTTTGTATAAATTGTTTGATTCATTCAAAAGTTGGTGGACATAGTTTGAAACCTGGAGACGGTCATATGCTACTTTTATTAACATACCACGCGGGCTAAGCCGCGGGCAACAACTAGTACATAATATATATTAACTACTTAGTTTTGAAATAACAAAATAGTAAATTTATTCGTACAAATAGATACAAATTGGTTATCCTACTAATCCTTCCCTACTTAATATTATAATCGCGAAAGTTTGTGAGGATGGATGTTTGTTACTTTTTGACGCAAAAACTACTGAACGATTTTGATAAAACTTTACAGTAATATAGCTTATACATCAGAATAACACATAGGCTACTTATTACCCGGGTTACTTACTTTTCACACAGCATCATCTAGCCCCAAAGTAAGCAGAACTTGTGTTATAGAACTATATGACTGATATACTCATTTTAGATTTTTTTGAAATTGATTTCTTACAATATCTAGGAAATATAAAACAAGCTTCAAAATGCATTTCCCTGAGAGAATAAAATGTGTAGTTTATAAAAAAGACACGCTTTTATAGTAAATACGACCTCTGTGGCGCAGTGGGCGTAGGCCCGCCTGAGACGCAGAAGGTTGCGCGTACGATTCCCGCTGTGGGACAAATGTTTGTATCTGCAAATATTTGTCTCGGGATCTGGGTGTTTTCTATGTATAATATTTATGTATTTACAAAAAATATGCATTTAAGTAGTATATCAGTCATTTAGTTCCAATAACACAAGCTCTGCTTACTTTGGGGTTAGATGATGCTGTACAAAAAAAGAAAAAAGTATCTAAACGAATTTCCCTGAATAAAAAAAAAAATTATTTAAAAGAAACACGCTTTGAAATTATAAAAAGAATCATCAGACTAGTTACAAAGCCCAATCTATTGGACTCGTCATAACGAATCATAAGAACCCAAACTCTTCTGGATAGTGGAACTCTTCAACTACTAGTATTAGTCACTGAAGAGTTCCACTATCCACCTCCTGGCTCCATCATCAGATCAGCTCCAAGACACCAAATTATAATATTGCTATCCAAACATTAAATACAACGTTTAATTTCGATACGACAATCAGAAGTAGGTTAAAATTGACTTCTAAGATATAATTATATTGTGTGTTTATCATAATAATTAGTTCCAACTGTTCCAATTGAAGCTAATTGTTAAATAAATATAGATTTTACCATGAAACCCGTCGACGTAACTTTAAATATTGCAAAAAATGTTTCGGCTAGTCGTGATTCCATAAGATGAGGATGTTTTTTTTAAGTTTTACAGGAAAAACAGCAATCCCTCAGGAATAAAACTTCTATGAATCCACCTCCGGACTATTATCTATACAACATTAAAAGAATCATCAGAATCGGTTAACAACTAGCGAAGATATCAGGTAATGAACACACACGATCACGGCACATAGAGCCGAATTCGGAGACTCCTCCATTTTTTGAAGACAATTAAAAAAACGTTCGAGCGAATGAGTTTCTTACGAAATCTACCTTAACGGTAAGATCTACTTTTCATCGGCTATTTTTATCCGGGCACCATGCGAGCAAAGCCGTGGGCAGTAGCTAGTAGGTTATAAACACAAAGAAGCTAGTATTATCCTAATCTTACTAATATTATAACGTGAAAGTTTGTGAGGATGGATGTTTGTTACTCTTTCACGCAAAAACTACTGAACGGATTTTGATAAAACTTTACAGTAATATAGCTTATACATCAGAATAACATATAAGCTACTTTTTATCCGGGTACTACGCAGGCGAAGCCGTGGGCAGAAGCTAGTACTATTATAAACGCGAAAGTTTATGAGGATGGATGTTTGTTACTTTTTCACGCAAAAACTACGGAACGGATTTTGATAAAACTTTACAGTAATATAGCTTATACATCAGAATAACATATAGGCTACTTTTTATCCGAGTACCATGCGGGCGAAGCCATGGGCAGTAGCTAGTAGGTAAATAATACACCTCACTGTGTTATACGTTAGCCATATCACACAAAACCACCAGAACAACAAAATATTTTATATACCGCGCTTATAATCCGCATCTAATTAATTTCGCACCATCGTTGACGTAATTAACGTTCCATTGGTTTTAATAATTATTATTTTGCGTTCCGTTATTTCGATTACTGTTATGCAGGAAGGTAATTATTATTTTATTTCATACAAAATTCTCTGGAATTGATATGTACAAAATGTATAAAATTATTTCTCGAAAAGTGCTGAGTGCATAAATATTTTTGCGAAAACAAACACTCCTAATACTGGATGATAGTCATTATCAGGTAGATACTGCGTGAGTAGATCTGTGTAGATACCAATTAGGGGTGGTCAGAGGCAAGTACAAACATTGTATATGGCATATGCCCCTGTTTTTCAAGCAGTTAGCATTCCACGTGACAGGTTGCAAGCCTGTCGCTGCTTATTATATATAACGCCTGATGTTAGAATAAGCCTTCGAGTTTTAGTTAAGCCTTTGAGTTTTAGCTAAGCCTTCGAGTTTTAGCTAAAACTTCGAGTTTCAGCTAAGCCTTCGAGTTTTAGCTAAGCCTTCGAGTTTTAGTTAAGCCTTCGAGTTTTAGTTAAGCTTTCCAGTTTTAGCTAAGCCTTCGAGTTTTAGTTAAGCCTTCGAGTTTTTGTTAAGCTTTCCAGTTTTATTTAAGCCTTCGAGTTTTGGCTAAGCCTTCGAGTTTTAGCCAAGCCTTCGAGTTTTAGCTAAGCCTTCGAGTTTTAGCTAAGCCTTCGAGTTTTGGCTAAGCCTTCGAGTTTTAGCCAAGCCTTCGAGTTTTAGCTAAGCCTTCGAGTTTTAGTTAAGCCTTCGAGTTTTGGCTAAGCCTTCGAGTTTTAGCCAAGCCTTCGAGTTTTAGCTAAGCCTTTGAAGAAACTTTGCAGTAATATAGCTTATACACCAGAATAATACATAGGCTACTTTATAGTCGGGTACCAAACGGGCAAAGCCGTGGGTAGAAGCTAGTATAGTATATCAGTCATGTAGTTCCCATAACATACACTCTGCTTACTGTTGCTTTATGAAAATATCCAGCTTTATTTATTTCATTATTTATTTAATACGGCTCTCTCAAAGTCGGTTTAAAAATCGAGATTTCTAAATTAGATCTAAAAATTACCATCTAAGCTACTAACGTCACGTTTCCGGAATAGAACCTACTACATTGCTAACGACATTTCATTACCAAAGCCACTTAGCAATAAGGTGCTAGGTTTAGGAAGCACTTTTCAGAGTAAACTTTCTCTTATTTGGTTGAGAAAAGGTACTTTTTAGTTTGTTTTTTTTATGAAAAGTTTCCATAATTTCTAAAATATTATTGATCTTTTCATAATAAATGAGAAAGTCACAATTCTCATCTAGTAAAGTATTTAATGCCTCATATTGTAAAACGGGAATGTTCACGTACCATACTATCAGTGAACCGACTAAATTTCGACTCATTCCGAGAGTCTTCATCAGGGCGCGTGATCGACGCTCACTCACCGCGTCGCGTCTTGCATAGCAAGTTACAGATCATATTTCATAGACTACTAAATATTCTATATAATATATTAATATTATACTCACTGATTACTTAATTTTTCAGGATTCGTGCATGAGAGAAAAAAATATACTCTAAATTTATGAATTTAATTTGAAATATATGTATTTTTAAGGCTCGTTCAATTAATTTCTATATTTTAAATAGTTTAGGTTACAATTTTGCAAGCTTTCAAAGTATACTATGGAGGACACAATATTATTTTATAATCTTGTATTGCACACATTTTTGCAAATAAAAATATTTATATTTCTAGAGTAGAGACCGCGTCTTGGCAAACGTAGAGTAATGCACCCCCCGATTTCTAGAGTAGAGACTGCGTCGTGGCAAACGTAGAGTGATGCACTCCCCGATTTCTAGAGTAGAGACCGCGTCTTGGCAAACGTAGTGTAGGGCACCTCCCAATTTCTAGAGTAGAGACCGCATCTTGGCAAACGTAGTGTAGGGCACCTCCCAATTTCTAGAGTAGAGACCGCGTCTTGGCAAACGTAGTGTAGGGCGCCCCCCGATTACTAGAGTAGAGACCGCGTCTTGGCAAACGTAGTTAAGTGTAGGACACCCCGAATTTCTAGAGTAGAGACTGCGTCTTGGCAAACGTAGTGTAGGGCACCTCCCAATTTCTAGAGTAGAGACCGCGTTTTGGCAAACGTAGTGTAGGGCACCTCCCAATTTCTAGAGTGGAGACCGCGTATTGGCAAACGTAGTGTAGGGCGCCCCCCGATTACTAGAGTAGAGACCGCGTCTTGGCAAACGTAGTGTAGGACACCCCGAATTTCTAGAGTAGAGACTGCGTCTTGGCAAACGTAGTGTAGGACACCTCCCAATTTCTAGAGTAGAGACCGCGTCTTGGCAAACGTAGTGTAGGGCACCTCCCAATTTCTAGAGTAGAGACCGCGTCTTGGCAAACGTAGTGTAGGGCGCCCCCCGATTACTAGAGTAGAGACCGCGTCTTGGCAAACGTAGTGTAGGACACCCCGAATTTCTAGAGTAGAGACTGCGTCTTGGCAAACGTGGGGCACTCCCTGACTAGGTGGAGCGATGACTTAAAAAAAGGCGGTGGTAGAGAGTGGATAGGAAGCACTCAGTGGCTCGTGGTCGGAGAGGCCTATGCCCAGCAGTGGACTGATGTAGGCTGATGATGATGTTGAGAATTATTCGGCAATCGAACCCGTACTCTTTACATTTTAAATCAATTCTCAATGGCCAGTAAGTTTATAGCTATACTAAACTTTATAGTCCTCATTACATTATCATTTAATCACTAAAGGGCCCTCGTGTTAACCATTACTCAAAGCTACCATTAACTGACCTACATGCGGTCCGACCCCACATGGGGTGCGGATTGACCCCACACGGGTACGATTGACCCCAAGTAAAAACAATTAAAGGACTACGTATGTAGAGACAATGGTTGTTGGTTTAAGTCGAAATTACTTGCGATTTACACTACAGTTACATTTAATTGGCGGCGCTATAGGTAGGCCATTTAATTTGCCGATCTCTGTGGCGCAGTGGGCGATGGTCCGCCTGAGACGCAAAAGGTTGTGAGTTCGATTCCCGCTGCGGGGCAAATGTTTGATCTGCAAACATTTGTCTCGGGTCTAAGTATTTTTTATGTATATGTACAAAAAAGTATATAAGTAGTAATATCAATCATGTATGTAGTTCTCATAGTACAAGCTATGCCTAATTTGGACAGACATGTGAGAAAATGGCCTCGATTCTGTAGTACACTAACTAAACTAAATTTACTGTCGCTCTCTTTTACTGATAGTGTACGCAAGAAAGAGATGGCAAGAATTTTAGTCCTGTCAAAACAGTTTACGTGCCGCTTTTCTTTGTGTTAATAGTCAGCATGTTTTGAAATCACGAATAAATTTGTATGGAAAACTTAAAACTGATTATTTTGACAGCAATAAAACTGTAGCTATCTCTTTCTTGCTTGCACTATCAGTAAAAGAGAGCGACAGTTTCAATTAAGTTTAGATAGTGTACTACAGAATCGAGGTCATGCCCAGCTAATAAAAAAAATAATTAAGGGTGACAAAGAACTCTTTACTTAAAAAAATTAAGTAAAGAGTTTCGTTCACGATTTCTTATGATTTTTAAGAATCCAAGTATCCGGAAGCATTTCCATCCACTTCCAAGTTGCATGCAGATAATGACGAGAGTCTGGTCATAAAATGCTGCATAACGCAAATCGATCGAGATTCCCGGAATCCAATTATCATGTTCGGTACTCCTAGAGAGCTTTGACGTAGAAACACCTTTTGAGATGCCAATTAGTTCTAAACATCAGTTTACTCAATACTGCTTTATATTGCTTTCAGGTAGGTACATAGATATTTTTATAGGTAGGTAACTTAAATGAATCCTGAATAAGGGTATAACAAATAGGTAGGCAGGCCGAGTATTTGTGTAAAAAAAACTAGAAGTTACGATAAAGTTGAGTAGTTGGGCAAGTTCTCAAGGTATCTAAGGTTTGGAATAAAATTGAGTAGGTTAAGTATTTTTTTTTTGTTATATCATTGGTCTCTAACGTCCATTTTTTATTTATTTTTTAAAAGTCGGTTAAGTTAGGTCATTCTAAATAATTGTTAATGTCCATAGTAGGATTTGTCAATTAGTAGAAAACAAATGTTTGCAGATCATACAAACATTGGTCTCGCGTCTTCTTCAACTTTTGCGTCTCAGGCGGGCCTTCGCCCACTACGCCACAGAGGTCGTCAAATTTATCTATTTATTTTAATTCTTAAATTGTCGCCGTTTTCTTGTCCAGCACTACACCTACTAAGTAATTAATTAAACTTGGATAAGTTGGTAGCTGTTTGTGCGTCTTGAAACTCGTACAAGCTACTCGTACAAGTTACTTGAGCTAGTACTTGCCTAATTAACTTGCAGCGACACGCGCCCGCCCAAATGTGCTGGTGTTACTTTAAGTTTGATAGGTAATTTGTGTCTCGATGAAAGAAGATAGATACGAAACTCGTTATTGTAAATTACAGTACAAAATACAGATAAACACACTCACGACTGTATTCTCCGTGAATCCTCAGATACATACTCATTTGGCACATGCCCGCGTTTTGCAAGTAGTATGCCACGTGATCCTATCGCCGCTTATTGGAACACTAACCGATGGTACGCCGTTTTCTCAACAATGTTTTCTTTTACCGTTTTGTGTTTTGTATTGATACGTAAAACGCCTTCGAAACATGTTTTAATGTTCATCTCATGATCTGTACCTACGTAATAGAGTCGTATCGGATAGCTCACTGCTTAAATTTATTGCTCTGTGAATTAGTTGGCATAGTGTGGACATTCCTTAGCAACTCTGACTTTTGTATAAAAGGGAGATAAAATAAGGTGAGTAAAAAAGAGAATCTGATCACGTGGGGTATCGATTATTTTATTATTTTTTATTAAGCCACAAACTGCTTATAATATGACGACCGATGTGGCGCGGTGGGCGAAGGTCCACCTGCGACACAGGAGGTTACGGGTTCGATTCCCGCCTTGGGACAAATGTTTGTACGATATGCAAATATTTGTTCCGGGTGTTCTAGGTATTTTCTATGTATAATAAAAAAATATATATCTATGTAATGTATTGTATTAAGTATATCAGTCATCTAGTACCCATAACACAAGCTCTGCTTAGCTTGGGGCTAGATGATGCTGTGTGGATTGTCCAGCATTATTATTATTATATTATTATAATATCAAGATAAATTAAAAACTAAGGATATTTACACCAACTAAGGTATTATGTGAAATAAGCAAATTAGTTTTAATAGTGCCAAAAATTTACACATGCGTTATTTTGAAACATTTTTGCGTATAAAAAAAATAACTCTACTTTCAGTAGTCAAATTAAAAAAGTACATGGCGAGATCTTAGCTCGTGTCGAACTAATATATCTAAGAAATAATATTCAAAGAAACATACAAAAAAAACACACACGCGTGACTGTAATCACAAAAACGGGCATCCTCAGATCCATAACGTCATAAATCTCATAAATCCAAAACGTATCCATAATGTCACAAATCTTAGTACGCAGATCTGTGTTCCGAGTAGGGGGTAGTCAAAGGTACGTGTCTTCTGCATGTGTTCTCGGTAACCTATTTCTTTCTCCTTCTTTGTGTGTTGATTGGACGTCCAAACATTACATTTAGCACAGGTCACAAGTAAGCATTCCCATTCGAGGGTATGTCCACTTAAATCCAACGTCTAAGCTAAATTCACGAATCATTACCGCCGCTGCATCGAAAGCCGGGAATCGGACTATTTTAATTGTTCCTGCTTGCCCCATTAGCTCAGACTAGTCGGGAAATGACCAGTTGTCATGGGAAATGTCGGTTTTTATTCGTTTTGTGGGACTTCCATAAGTTAAGATCAGATAATGTTGGATAAAAATGTTCTAGGCTTTTTACCCGTGACGTCAGCGCGTAGTATATGCGTTTTGGGTAATTGGTTGTTTGTTGGTATACTACTAATTATCACCAAACCGGCTGGTCTGATTGTAATGCGGTATTTTGAAGTTGTTAAGTATGACTTCAACGTTTCTTAGATATACTAAATAATAATAATAATATAATGTTGGGCATTTTCACACAGCATCATCTAGCCCCAAACTAAGCAGAACTTGTATGGGAATTACATGACTGATAAATTACTTATATGCATTTTTTTTATAAATACATACATAGAGAACACCCAGACCAGAGAAAAATATTTGCAGATCATACAATCATTTGTCCCGCAGCTGGAGTCGAACCCACAACCTTCTGTGTCTCAGGCGGGCCTTCGCCCATTGCGCCACAGAGTTGCAATAGACGATGGAATATAAAACGGCGTAAACTAAAATGGTAAATCGGTTTATATTTTCCCATACAAAACGGCAATTTCATTGGTAAAGACCTAATAGATTTGTCGATATTGCAGTACTAAATTTAGCGACTATAGTCCACTAACATAGAAATTCCTCTAGGACATTACTTATCAGTAGTATGTTAGTTCAAGGATAGAATTGGTGCACCATCCAGTATTTGCACCAAAGTCAAAGTCAAAATTCATTTATTCAATAAAATCACAAGGATCACTTTGAAACGTCTGTTTTTATCTACTGTCTGTTCCTCCGCGACCAAGCCAGGAAAGAAAGGCAAGAAAACAAGGCTGGTTATTCTTTTTAATTATTATTTTACAAAACAATTAAATAGGTACCTACATTTTTTATCGAGTTGGAGAATTTTCAATCCCAAGAGTTTTGATCATCTAAATAATCAGATATTTTATAATATGCCTTTTAGAATTTCGGATAGTTAGTTGAAATAAATATAATCAATAAATAATGCGGGACATTTTCACACAGCATCATCTAGCCCCAAAGTAAACAGAGCTAGTGTTATGGATACGTCTATACTAATATTATAAAGAGGAAAGATTTTTTGTGTGTTTGTTTGTACCGAATAAGCTCCGAAACTAATGGACCGATTTTAACAATTTTTTTACCAATAGAAAGCTAATTTATCAGGAAGTAACATAGGCTGTAATTTATTTTCAAAAAATTAGAGATCCTTAAGAAAATTTCAATAATGTAACTCAAAGTAGCCAAAATTTTGCCAATAAAGTTCATTATTTGGCGTGCGCTGAGAAAACTATTGATGATACATAAAAATAATGTACTACATGATTAAAGTACTCATTATTATCTATAAAAAAGTCCTGGACATCTAACTATCATAGTTAAGTCACAATAGCAGCTTTTGTGTTCTAAAATTTAATTAGATCGCCGGTAGAAAGTTGATTATATTCGTATCGTAGTATTAATTCTTATTCAAATGAATAGTTTTATCATCAAGGGTATTTATGTAGCAGTAAATTACTTTTTAATTCATTCGAATCGGACATTTAATTTTGAAGTTATCACGAGTATAAAAATGCAACACGCGAACCGCCGCGACCTTCCCTGCTCTATAGAGCGGGGGTTGCGGAGGAGCGGGAGGGGTTACGTCTATGAGTAAGGTACCCGCGCGGCTCAGACGCATCAGTAAGTATGTACATAATTATGTTTGTTACTTCTTCACGCAAAAACGAATGAAGTCATTGCGATGAAACTTGATAGGTACATAGCTATTTATATTGTAAAAACGGGAATTTTCACGTACTGCACTATCGGTGAAGGCACCGACTATGTTTCGACTTATTCCGAGAGTCTTCATCAGGGTGAGTGGTTGCGACTTTCTCCTTCTACATCGCGCCGTGAACTACGCGACCCGTTTTTACAATATGAATAGTCAAGTTCACGATAGTTTTTAGAATAAAAAAGGTACATAGCTGTTACCTGTAATTTTTATCCCGATATTCCTACGGAATCGAAACTTACGTTGGTGAAACCGCGGGGCGCAGCTTGTACTTTATAACGGCCGCAATGTGACAGTACCGTTATCCTAGAAAACGCTCACCTATAAATCAACGTCAGAACTGTAAATGGACATAGTGTCTAGGAAGTGGGTGTGTTTGCTTGCAGATCATGATAAACCTGACGGTCAACATAGCGACACTGGTAATCAACGGAGTGTTGATTGTGATTAAAGTACGTAAGTAATTAGTTTATCGTTGATCAAGTCATATACAAATATATTTATTTACAACTACGAGTATATGTTTTATTTTAACCATTCTGTGTACTACCAACTCACCTTTTCCACAATACACAAAGGTTATCTGGAAGAGAATGCTTTTTAGTATTAAATTCGTCTGTGTACTACTTTTTTGTGCAATAAAGAATTTTCGACCTATCTATGTTACAAATTTGCCATTCTGGTCCCCGCACGAGGGCTAGCCTGTATCGCCGGGCCGGTTACATATTATGATACCACTAGTCTCTGCCCACGGCTTCGCTCGCGTGGTACCCGAATAAAAAGTAACCTATGTGTTATTCTGATGTATAAGCTATATTACTGTAAAGTTTCATCAAAATCCGTTCAGTAGTTTTTGCGTGAAAGAGTAACAAACATCCATCCTCACAAACTTTCTCGTTTATAATACTAGTATGATATATCAATTTGGATGTGTCTCTTATAACATTTTTAATGCTTGGTTCAATTAAATTGAGCCCAAAATAACACACAGACTACTTTTTATCACGATACCACGCGATCGAAGCCGTGGGCAAGGGTTAGTGCACACATATTTCTATACATCATACTAATATTATAAACGCGAAAGTTTATGAGGATGGATGTTTGTTACTCTGTCACGCAAAAACTACTGAACGGATTTTGATGAAACTTTACATTAATATAGCTTATACATCAGAATAACACATAGGCTACTTTTTATCTAGGTACCACGCGGGCGAAGCCGTAGGCAGAAGCTAGTACATAAAACTATGCTAAACCTTTTTTAAATGTATACCGTAATATAACACTTATGTGTGGGCGTGTATCATTAAAGATAATTTAAATAAATTTATCATTAATTTAAATTAAAACCAGTTATTCGCCAGGTCAAGCTCACGGTTCATTCACAAAACACAGAGTTCATTCATTAATTTTAAGATTAGCGTTTTATGAGGTTTTTTATTAAGCTACATACCGGAATACAGCAGGAGAATAATAAAAGGATATTTTGCAGTTACGTGGAATAAAAAAAACAATACGCCCACTCAGAGCACAGATCTTTGACGATACCAAAAAGGGTATAATCAGAGGCATGTCTAAACATTACATTCCAGAAGCCCATCGTCGCTTTTTGGAACACTAACTTGGCACATGCCGGTTTCCTCATGATGTTTTCCTTCACCGTTTTGAGCACGTGTTAATGCGTACAAGTAGAAAATTCTATCCGGACTTTCGGTTCTTGGTTTGAAACCAAGAACCGAAAGTCCGGATCGAAAGTCGAGGTATCCCACTAGGCCAAAACGGCTCTTATTACCAAAAACTTACCACGATTATTTCAAATCTATGGTTTATACATATTATGGTTGCGAGTTCGATTCCCACCGCGGGATTTTTTTTTTGTATGATCTGCAAATATTTTTCTCGTGTCTGGCTGGATATATTTTATGGTATTAAAAAAAAGTATATAAGTAGTTTATCAGTTATGTAGTTCCCATAACACAAGCTCTGCTTAGTTTGGAGCTATATGATGAAAAAATATTATTTACTAGTTGTTGCCCGCGGCTTCGCCCGCGTGGTATGTTAATAAAAGTAGCATATGACCGTCTCCAGGCTTCAAACTATGTCCACCAACTTTTGAATGAATCGAAACCCCATTAGGGGTCGATTTTCGAAAATTAGAAAATTAGCCTATGTGTTATTCCAGATCCTAAACTATCTACATTCCAAATTTCATCAAAATCGGTTTAGTAGTTACGGAGATACATGGTGATAAACATTCACACACACATACACACAGACTTTCGCATTAATTATATTAGTAGGATAGTATATAACACAGATTTCCATAATATTTACTTCTGTGTACCCTCAAAACACAATCATAGGTAATTTAGGTGAATTCGGTTTAGTTTAGAATTAACTTTAAGGTTTTCACCCTTAAATAATACTATTAATCTTACTTCCGCTTAATTGCGGAGTTAATAGCCCGCTCGCGTCACTTCCGGTTTCAATTCGGGATTAGTTTCATCCTTAACCGACGCTGAAAATGGGGTAGTTATTTCATCTATTAGATCATCAAAATCACTTGCTATATATTTATATATTATTATAGATTTCCGCGTACACCGCCGTCTTTTGATTCTATTTTATCCTGTTCATCCAAAGGTTGTCTGAAAGAGATCGCTTTTAGCGATAAGACCGCCCATTGTACCTTATATTATTGTGAATTCCTGTATTTCTTTGTATTTTGCTCTGGTGTGTAATATAGAGTTTATCTATTCATATTGTAAAAACGGGAATTTTCACGTACTGCACTATCGGTGAAGGCACCGACTAAGTTTCGACTCATTCCGAGAGTCTTCATCAGGGTGAGTGGTTGCGACTTTCTCCTTCCGCGTCGCGCCGTGCACTACTCGTTTATCTATCTATCATCTCACCAGCCTGTTGAAGTAAAATACTAGACTTCCAGAAAAGCTTTACCCAAAGAGTGCCTTGACGAACGATCTTGAGCTATATCTATCGACTTCCCGCAACCTTTATGATATCATAGTTCCATCCTTACTACGCTACATGAAGAAAACACGCTCACGACTATATATTCCACATGATCGACATCCTTAGATGACTCAGAGGACTCTCTCTCTCGTTGAGGTTACCAAATAGGGAAAGCCAGAGACACGGTCAAGTATATATAAAGATGGGTCCACTGACGGCTTTACTAATTTCTCAATAATAAATTTAAAAAGACTGTGTAGGACGATTCCACCTTATATTAATTTGTATGTACAGGATGTTACATAATTGCTGACCTCTTAAATCTCTTGCCACAGATTAATTAAGAGTAAGATGTCTTCAGACGGACGGTAATGCAACCACAGTACAGCCACATGTCAGCGACTAAAGAATGGTTGGGCATTAATTTGATGGACGCGTAGGTCAAATCACACAAACCATGCGAGCGGTCGCTTCAAGACCGGAACCGACCACAACGCAGCCACATCTCCAACCTCTGTGGCACAGTGGGCGAAGGTCCGCCTGAGACGCAGAAGGATGCGGGTTCGATTCCCGCTGCGGGACAAGTGTTTGTATGATCTGCATTCATTTGTCTCGGGTCTGGGTGTTTTCTATGTATAATATGTATGTATTTACAAAAAAAATATGTATATAATTAGTATATCAGTCATGTAGTTCCCATAGCACAAGTTCTGCTTACTTTGGGGCTAGATGATGCTGTGTGAAAAATGTCCAGTATTATTTATTTATCTATTCTTTGTCAGTCGTCGGTTCAGTTGTGTACAGTGCAGTAACTGTTGAAAAATGACATAAGCGCCCCCTGCGAACGGCGCTCAGAGCAGCGCACGACGCGGAGGAAGAGCGTCGTGACCACTTACCCTGATGAAGACTCTCGGAATGAGTCGAAACTTAGTCGATGCCTTCACCGATAGTAAGTGAAATTTAACATTTAACAATATGAAAGTTGAAAAATAGGTTGAAAACGAAGTTGTATTGACGTAAATGTCAGAAATTAATTGCTTAGTTAGCTGTTTTACATAACCTGTTTAACAAAACAGGGCTGTTTTTAAACCAGCGTGTTGACGTCCAGCTTATTGTAATTCGGATAAAAAAAACGTTTCGCGTTTTCTAATGCAGCTGACAATATGAAGCCGTTTTAATAATTGGAGTGACGTTTTGTAATTAAAAAAAACAACCTAAGAAGAACAACCTCATCTGTTTCCTTCCTATCTATATTAAAAAAGCTTTTTTGTTAAACGTATCGCAATAACATTCTGGCTGGACGTCAATACGCCGCTTAACAAAACAGTGCGTTTATCACATATGTATACTAGTGACATATACTATACACACTATTTTTTTTTATTCTACTAAAGTGTCAACCAATCATAACTGGCACACCTGTGGTGGTTGCGATTAAGCATCTACATGCAGTGAGGACGAACTTCTTAGTGTACATTTTTTTTTTGTCATTAATATGTACACATCTTTTGACAATAATCTCACCTGATGTTAAGATGATATGACCGACGATTGAGCATAAAAGCCTAGAAGATGCTTTTATTTTTACAAACTGTGGTGTGGTTAGGGTATGGTCCGTCTAAAGAAAACCATATTTGGTTTTAACTCTCGCCTACGCTCGACTTCCGATCATTATGTCAAAACCACGCAATTAAAAAAATGCTTTGAAAAATACCATTTGAATGCATGACCTTTACAAAACCTACGTAAAAGTTATGTCAACGTCAAAAGTCTTTTATTCTCAGAAAATGTTTTCTTGACAAAATTATGACTTGACTTAATTTCTTGATTATAGCTTGCGTGGCTATCTGTCACAATTCTGCCAATGACGAAAACGAAATGCATTTAATTTGATATTTGACGTTTTGGAATGTGTGCCGGTGACATTAGGGGCACATGAAATAACACCATTATGTCAACGTAGTGCACGGCGCGACGCGGAAGGAGAAAGTCGCAACCACTCACCCTGGTGAAGACTCTCGGAATGAGTCGAAACTTAGTCGGTGCCTTCACCGATAGTGCAGTACGTGAAAATTTCCGTTTTTACAATATGAAAACACCATTTTGTCTCAGGGTCGGCAACACATTGATACCTCTGGTGTTACAAGCGTATAGGTTACGGTAACCGCTTACTAACAGGTGGTCCGTATGATTTTTTGTCATTTTATGACACGACGAACAAAGAATCAGGTGGGCTATCAACTTCTTCGTCACATTTAAAAGAGGCTATAAAATGTCACCCAAAAATGAACTTTCATAATTCAAAAACCATAAAACAAAGAGACAGTTGATATATTCACTCATAAAACTTGATTCATGTCTCGCCTTTGTCATTAATGATAAGATTTTATCGTTATTTTAAAATAATATTATGATTATAAGTAAGTTTTAGGGTTCTGCCTAAGAATGTGAAGTGAAGTTAGAAAAAAGAAACATCCAAAAGACACAAACATAGTCCTGTCCACTCACTAGGATTCCCTGTACCGTGGGTATCAGAAACTATGAGTACCATGGTACCATAAAACTCATGTCCGGAACAAATATCTGTAGAATATTCAAACCTCCTACCAATGTCCTGCTGCAGGAATCAAACACTTGCGTCGCAGACGAAAAATAATCTCTAAATCCTATTATAAAAGTGAAAGTTTGTGAGGATGGATGTTTGTTACTCTTTCATGCGGAAACTACTGAACAGATTTTGATGAAACTTTACAGTTAACTTCAGAATAACACATAGGCTATTTTTTTATCTGGGTAATATGCGGGCGAAGGCGTGGACAGAAACTGGGATATAATAATTTCATTAATTACATTCTTAGTGACTTATGTAAGTTAACTCTGGGTTACGATCTAACTCTTGCTGTAAAATATAAATGGATGAAATGAAATGAAAACGAAAAATCACTTTATAGAGGAACACGATTTAAGCACGTCCTACAAATGGCGGTCTTATCGCTGTTAGCGATCTCTTCTAGACAACCGTGCAAAATGTAATTTTAGAGTTAGTTTGCTAATTCTTGGTCACACAAGTGGTACTTAACAATCCGTTTACTAAACTTTTTTAAAAATCCAAATCTAATTAACTTATGTACAGAACCCGTTATCGAAATACAATATCACCTTTTCCATGTTTAAAAGTATTTAGTTTTATGAGAATTTTATATTAGTAAAACTTTATGTTAACATAAATTACAGATTTATTTTAAGGTATTGTTGTGATTGGTTTTTATTTAAATATCTTCGCTTACTTAATAGCTTCATTTAATTCCATCAATGAAAATCTATAGGAAATAGATAATAGATAAGCATTTTTAATATAATTACCTACTATTAAAAATAGCCTGTGAAAATCTCCGGGGAAGTTCCACCATACCTGTTTCTGCCGCGACTGTTCCAGTTTGAAGAGTATGGATGCCGGTGAAATTACATAAACAAATAATAATAAATAAATAAAAATTACTGGACACTTTTTACAGGGTTCGGTCCGTCACAGCATCATCTAGCACCAAAGTAAGCAAAGCTTATGTTATGGGAACTACATGACTGATATATTACTTAAATAGTTTTTAAATACATACATATTATACATAAAAACACTCAGACCCGAGACAAATATTTGTAGATCATACAAACATTTGTCCCGCAGCGAGAATCGAAACCGCAATCTTCTGCGTCTCAGGCGAGCCTTCGCCCACTGCGCAACAGAAGTCGTTACACGCACATGAGATTTTCCACCCGTTACATCTCAGGGGCGACAACGCGTGAGTTACCTATGTTGTTGCAAGCTTCCATAGGTTACGGTAATCGCATACTAATAGTTGCAAATCAAGTTGTAGAAACAGTAATAAGTCAAACAGTCTTAAGCCTCCCTCCATCGATTTCCTAGAACTTACAAAATGTTATAAGTCCATCGGGATGGCCTTCCTATACTGCGTCGACTGGTCCGTGCAAGGCATGCTATAGGTATAGTTTGCAGCCATTTTTTTAAACTAGCTTCTGCCTACGGCTTTTCCCGCGTGGTATCCGGATAAAAAGTAGCCTATGTGTTATTCTGATGTATAAGCTATATTACTGTAAAGTTTCATCAATATCCTTTTAGTAGGTTTGCGTGAAAGAGTAACAAACATCCATCCTCACAAACTTTCACATTTATAATATTAGTAGGATATTATTTCATAGCGCACATGTATACAGTCCACCTGATGGTGTACCATAACCTATTAAAATCTGCATCATTTGGGGCATTACTGATACATTGTTTTCTATGTATAATATGTATGTATTTACAAAAAAAATATATAAGTAGTATATCAGTCACGTAGTTTCCATAACACAAGCTCTGCTTACTTTGGGGCTAGATGATGCTGTGTTAAAATGTCCAGCATTATTTATTTATTTATTGTCTGCTCTGAAGGAATATTTACATTTTCTACTTTTTACTCGCGATTTTTTTGCGGATAAACCTTTGGTAAAAGCTAGTAAATACATCCTACTATTATTATAAACGTGAAAGTTCGTGAGGATGGATGTTTGTTACTCTTTCACGTGAAAACTACTGATCGGATTTTTAAGAAACTTTACAGTAATATAGCTTATACTCGTACATCAGAATAACACATAGGCTACTTTATGTACTATGCGGGCGAAGCCGTGGGCAAAAGCTAGTAGTTAATATTCCATCAATAACGATTCCAAAACTCAACGTCACAAATAATATTCGTCTTAGTGTTACAGAAAAACATAAAAATATTTTTATACCTCATCCAAACATATGCATTCCACATTTTCCGTTCCAGCTTTTATTACGTTTAGTAACGTACAGACGGACAAACGATGTAATAAAATTATTACAATTTCGTAAACATTTTTGGGTGGCCGCATTTCTATTTGATTTCTGAGAATAATCTAACTAAACATCCTGTGTGTCGATTATGACTTAAAAAAGGCGATGGCAAAAGTTGCTCCACAACTTATGTGATCATTGCCATCAAATCGATCAAATCAACCAAACAACCTTTTAAACAGTCTCATAAGTAGCTTACCCAACTTATGAAATCTATCTTTGAACTGAAAATAACAATAAATAAATAAATAAATAAATAAATAAATAAATAAATAAATAAATAAATAAATAAATAAATAAATAAATAAATAAATAAATAAATAAATAAATAAATAAATAAATAAATAAATAAATAAATAAATAAATAAATAAATAAATAAATAAATAAATAAATAAATAAATAAATAAATAAATAAATAAATAAATAAATAAATAAATAAATAAATAAATAAATAAATAATGCTGGACAATCCACACAGCATCATCTAGCCCCGAACTAAGCAGAGCTTGTGTTATGGGTACTAGATGACTGATATACTTAATACAATATATTACATAGATAGATATATTTTTATTATACATAGAAAATACCCAGAACACCCGGAACAAATATTTGCAGATCGTACAAACATTTGTCCCAGGGCGGGAATCGAACCCGCAACCTCCTGTGTCGCAGACCTTCGCGCACCAACACCATAGGGACAGTCACTAGAAAAACTAGTTTAACAACCAATGTAAACGTACAGCTTTGATCTGAACATTAGAATCAAACTGTAATTTATAGTATATCCTGTATCTGATAAAATATTGTGCAATAAGTATTTTCTATTACATATATCTAAGAAGATACAATCACATGCAAAAGAAGCTCAACAATACATGTAGCTACCCAAATATACATCTTTATACTGAACATTATGATGAAAAGACTATATTTTTACTAGAAACTTATAAGACTTATAAATATACTTAACATATTACGAGAAAAACAAGCTCAACAACTCAATATTCAATGTGATAATAAAGATTTGTACACAAAATTACTAAAAAGCAACTCTAAGGTTTATTAACACATCTTTAGTCTAGTTATTTTGTGAGCATTTAATTTATTTTTATCATATTTTTTTAAATAATTTTCAATCGAATTCTTAACCATAAAACAGAACAATGGCTATAAAATTAAAAAGCTATACAAATTCCTTATACACAAAATTACTATAGAGAAAATTACTATACAAAATTACTCTAAGATAAATTAACACATTTTAGTCTATACTTATATTGTGAACATTTAATATTTTTATCATAATTTTTGTAACAATATCAAAGCCAATTCTTAAACAGAAACAAAACAATGACTATAAAATTAAACACAAATTCCAAATACAGATATTCGATCCAGATTTATACACAAAATTACTACAAAGCAACTCTAAAATTTATCAACACATTTTTAGTTCATAGTTGTTTTGTGAGCATTTAATATTTTTATCATAATTTATGAAACAATATCAAAGCCAATTCTTAAACAGAAACAAAAGAATGTGTATAAAATTAAAAAGCTACACAAATTCCGAATACAGGTAGCCCTGTTCTGTCAATAAGTAAAAGGAAAAAGTGTGCGTCGGAACAATTCGAACGAGATGGTAGGTCAAGAAACAAGGATGGGAAAGAGGAACAGGTTGCTAGGCTGTGTTCACACAGCAAGTTTTTACTATAACAACATTCCTATTAAACATAGTAAATAATCTACGAATAGTAAAAGTAAATTACTATTCGTAGATTGAAATTATAAAAACAAACAGGCTCACGAATTTATTTCAAAAGTCAAAATCAAAATTCATTTATTTAATATCACAAGGATCACTTTGAAACGTCGGTTTTATCTAGTGGCTGTTGCTCCGTGACCAGGCCAGGAAATAAAGGCAAGAAAACCAGGCTGCTTATTCTTTTTCATATAAAGTGAAGTAAAGTAAATCTTTATTGCAACAACTGTGTATAAAGTTGGTATTGTTTTTTTAAAGTTTCAACAGCTTGCCCGTTTCAGACATGCAATATTGGTCTTAAGTTACACTAAGGTTGGAATTTTCCTAATAAATAAGAAGGAACCTATAATAAAAACTACCTAACTAAAATATTCTTACTCTGTTAACTGTTTAATATAAAATTATATATAATTTCCTGATCCTATTACAAGATCTCATGATCCTTTTACAAGTACCTAATTTTGTTTTGTCGCGGTTGATGATGGTTCCCATAATGGATATCTTCAGATACACACTCAGTGAGAAAACCTTAGATACCAAGTAGAGGGTCACAGGCAAGTCTAAACATTACAATAAATAAAAAAAACACAGACATTTTTCACACAGTATCATCTAGCCCCAAACTAAACAGAGCTTGTATTATGGAAACTAAATGACTGTTAAACTACTAATTATACTATACTTTTTTGAAATAAATACATATTTTATAGAAAACACCCAGACCCGAGACAAATATTTGCAGGTCTTACAAACATTTGTTCCGCGGCGGGAATCGAGCTCGCAACCTTCTGCGTCTCAGGCGGGCCTTCGCCCGCCACAGAGGTCGGCAGAAACCAAAAAAATGAGAGAAAAATAATTTATTAGTTTAATTAAACGTACACCAATATAATGAACACCAAAAATAATTTAAATAACGTTACAAAAACAAAAACCGAGCGCCACTATAATTATAGGTAATTAAGTACCTACATCATTATAGTTTTTAATAAATGGGAGAAAGGTAGGTACATAATGTGAGTAAATCTTTTAAACCAAGGATATAACCAAGAACTATCGTGAACTTGACTATTCATATTGTAAAAACGGGAATTTTCACGTACCTACTGCATTATCGGTGAAGGCACCGACTAAGTTTCACCGATTAAGCAATACGCGTAGTGCATAGTGGCGCGACGTGGAGGGAGCAAGTCGCGATCACTCACCCTGATGAAGACTCTCGGAATGAATTGAAACTTAGTCGGTGCCTTCACTGATAATGCTGTACGTGAAAGTTCGCGTTTTTACAATATGGATACAACTAAGCAAGAGAATTTGGCAAATAGAATAAAATATAAGAATTTCATAATTTTTACCAATAATCCGTCAATTTACACAGCACGGGGACAATAGCCATTGCGTATCGAATCTACTTGCCTGCCAACTGAGTCTCGTCTTGCTCTAAATAAAGCAAGAGTATGGTAGGGTAATCTATGAATTTAAAAAACAATAATTTTGATTACGATGGCAGCAAAAAATATGGTATTAACCTTTTCTTATTAGAATTTCCTCAAGCTATCTAAAGCCCATCGTTTTTTATATATTTATACCACCAAAGAGGCATACAAGCATACGGACTCTCTTGTTCTACTCAATTTATGATAGTAAGGTATGATTGATGAACTTTTTATATAGTAAAACTATTTCATAACAGTGTAAACAAGGCCTAAACAACAACTCTTTGGCTTTAGAGCAGTTACAGCGTAATGAGAAGCCCCGAGCGATGGGAACATTACATCCGAAGATACCCGACCGCTCCCGAGGAGTTCCGAAGTATTCGACGCGTGCCGCGAACGTGAGCCGAAGATTACCAAAGAGTCTCGAGTAAGTTGGATTTTTAGACCATGTTCAGACCAAAGCGGTTGTAAACTAAATGTTTTAGACCAAAGCGAAAAAAAATCTAGTTTTTTTTTTTTCTAGATATTAATTTACTCATGAAAATGATGATCTCTGTTTTTGCGAAGCAATTATAGATGCTGCGATTCAAATATTTGCTTGTTCTGCGGATATTTGCTCCGGGTTGTGGTACCATGTTACTCATAGTTCCTGACACCCACGATACAGAGAATACCAGTGTGGGGTCAGGAGTCTTATACTTACCTATGTGTCTGTTGGCTGTTTTTATTTATTCATACTTAACAATCTTTTAAGCAATGATTTATTGAAACAACTATTATTATTTATTTGGTATTATTTATTTAAATTAGTTAGAGATTTGATAATATTTTTTAACAATTTCCTGTCTTCCCACACAAAATGATTACATAAATAATGACATTTAAATTGCCGTTTAGTATGCAAATTAAACTTCATTTTAGTGGTAAACTAGTGATTTTGGAATCTGCAAGTTCCCAGGTTCGCACAAACGAAATTTGGTATTTTTTTACAATATAAATAAACTAATGTATCTAATAGTAATTATTGGAATGCTACATAACTACGAGCAAAAGGCGGGCATATGCCAAATGTTTAGACATGCCTCTGATTACCCCAACAAGTTATCCTCAAAGATCTACTCACTGAGTATGTATCATCAATCATTGTGTCAGTAACGTAACAGTTTTCTTAAACTAGCGACCTTTTATGGTTGATGGTCTACATCGTGAAAAATGCACTTTTACAGACTGATGATGATGGGAACTGTACAATCAGTGGCATATATTGTAGGAATCATAGAAAAGAATAGACGTATATTCGGCACAAACAATTTAAATATAAGGTATGTATAGGCCGACATCCTAAAAAAAGAGGAAGATTATCCTACTAATATTATAAAACTTTAGTTTGTGAGGATGTTTGTTACTCTTTCACGCAAAAACTACAAAACGGATTTTGATGAAACTTTACAGTAATATAGCTTATACATCAGAATAACACTTGGGCTACTTTTTATCCGGGTACCATGCGGGCGAAGCCGTGGGCAGAAGCTAGTATAGATATATTTTACACCACATATTATCACATATTATCATGGCTAACACATAACGAATGGTACATTAACTTAAAAAAAAACTTTAAGTACAATGAGCGATCTTATTGCTTGGATCAGTGATAGATTCTAGGAATTAGTTCAATGAGTTCTAGGATTAATCTCACGTTAATTAAGAAGTTATTTAAGGCATGTTATTATCCGACCGAATCTACCTACATTGTATCCACTTGATTATAAGCTTCCGACTTCCAGGTAGGCATAATATTGCTTGACAAAGATGAACAAGATCAATTTTGTACAGATGGCTCATTTTTAAATGATGAACTAACTGTTCCATCGATTAGAAGTGCTCGGACAGCTGCTCCGTTCAAAAAGAAAATTACAACAAACTTTTTCAAAACGTTCTTAGCACTTAGTACGTAGTTAGTTTAAAAAAAAAACGCACAAATAAAAAAAGTAATAAAATACCCTAAATCAATTGCAAAAAAAACTAGAAAATATTTAAAAAAATGCAATCCTTCTACTTTTTTTAAGATACTCCTAAACGCGCCACAGAATGCTGAGTTATTTGTAAATGTTATTTGTTTATAATAACTTTGTCTATCTAAAAAAATATGTTTTTTTATCTATCTGTCTTAACTAATAATAATAATGCTAGACTTTTTTCACACAGCATCATCTTGCCCCAAATTAAGCAGATCTTGTATTATGGGAACTACATGACTGATACACTACTTATATATACTTTTTTTTGTAAAATAATAAATAATAAAGCTGAAGAGTTTGTTTGTGTGAACGCGCTTATTGCTGGAACGACGATTGGATTTTAATTTATTATTGCATATAATAGCCCAATTCATGAGGAAAATTATAGGCTATTTAAAATTACGCTACGGCCCTTAGGAGCCGTGAAAAGAAAGCAATAGTGCGGACGGGTGAAGCGACGCGGTGGGCTGGGGACCGAGGGAGGCCATGGTACAGCTAGTAAATAAAAAGGCCTTTTAAAATAAAAATAATGCAGTGCATCGGAAACATTTCCAACTTAAATTCCCATAAAATCTGAAACATATTTAGCTCAACACTCAAAAGCCAATTATGACACTTTTTAATAAAATGTGTAAATTAAACTCATATTCAGTACACTTATTTTTTAATATCACAATCATAATGTATATTTTAATGAATAAATAAATATGAAGCATCCAAGCATGTAGGTGTACTAAATTATATATAATACTAGCTTCTGCCCACGGCTTCGCCCGCTTGGTATCCGGTTAAAAAGTAGCCTATGTGTTGATGTATAAACTATATCACTGTATAGTTTCATCAAAATCTGTTCAGTAGTTTTTGCGTGAAAGAGTAACAAACATCCATCCTCACTTTATAATATTAGTAGGATAGATATACTTTTTTACGAATTAGCAAGATGAAGTGGCAGTGGGCTGGTCATATCTCGCGAAGAACCGATAACCGCTGGGGTAAACGTGTTCTTGAGTGGAGACCGCGACTCGGCAAACGTAGTGTAGGACGCCCTCCGGCCAGGTGGGATGACGATCTGCGAAACACTGCAGGCAGATGCTGGATGCGGCAAGCTGAAGACAGGGCGCTATGCCGCTCATTATGGGAGGCCTATGTCCAGCAGTGGACTAATATATGATGATGATGATGATACTTTTCTACCTACTAAAGCTCAAATAATGTGCCATTTGGTTTTGTGGTATCGCGGTACTCGCGGATACCCACGATATAGGAAATCCAAGTTTGTGAGTCAATACTGTAAATGCGTCTGCAAAAAAGGTTTCCAAAAATTTAAATATCTATGTAGCTGTTAGGTGTAATTATATATGTATGTAATTTATTGTTTTTTTTTTTTTTATTTGTAACTTCTATCGTTCTCTATAATGTTGGTTGTACGCCGCCGTCCTTATTTGTTCTTCCAGTTTCTGTCCATCCAAAGGTTGCCTGGAAGAGATCGCTTTCAGCGATAAGGTCGCCCGTTGTATCACTAGATATTATTATAATTTCTTTTTCGTGTTTCTTCTGTATTTACTGGTGTACAATAAAGATATATTCTATTCTATTCTATTCTATTAAAGTCACGACGAATTGAGCTGTCCTTTCTTTGCAGGATACTTTTTCGTTGACCAATTATGAAGATGCATTAGCTCGTAAGTAATAGCTCAGAACACACATGACTGAGTACGAAGGCCTATGTGTACAAGCTTTCGTATCCTTGTAGTTTCAACACATAGGTTGTGCAGGTAGATATGTCGCTTACATAAGTTGGAAAATGCGATACTTATTATCAGAAGCACACTTGTGCAGAACAATGCTTATAATATAATAATAGCAACAGAAATAGAATTGAAACATAGAATTAAAATTATTGTGGTTTGGTATCATTTTAGAATATAATTACGACTATACCACGTACTTTACTATTCTCCTGCTGACGTTTCGTTGACCGTTGACCGTCGCGGACTGTGCTTATGAGGAAGGACCTCTAAACGGTCAACGAAACGTCAGCAGGAGAATAGTAAAGTACGTGGTATAGTCGTAATAATAAATTTAAACATAGGATTAAAATTATCGTATATTAAAAACATCGTCGCGGACGGTGCTCATGAGGAAGGACCTCTAAACGGTCAACGAAACGTCAGCAGGAGAATAGTAAAGTACGTGGTATAGTCGTAATTTTAATAATAATAATAATCTTTTTTTAGTTCATACAGATGTTCGGTACATGATTTGGTACTTAAGAAAATTAACTTAGATTAATAAGTACCTGACGGAGCTCTGTCCCCCACACTAGGTCTCTCTCGAGCCTGTGCTGTAGGGTCACAGTGATTCGCTTCGGACTCTCATCCTCATCATAATATAATACACAAAAAGTTACCCATCTACATTAAACATGTTTTTTTTTATAATAATAAAAAAAGATATTTTAGATATAATAATAAAAATAACAACAAATAAGAACTAGTCATTATTAGGGATACGTTCTCAGGACTATATCTAGACAAAATTTGGGAATCAAAAAGAAAAAAAAAGGAAAAAAAAAGAATAATAATAATAATGGTAAAATTATATTCTAAGAATAATTTAAACAAGCGTGGTTTGGTATTATTTTAGGATATTATATCGACTATACAGTCGTATAGTCGTGATAGTATCCTAAAATATACAAATACTAGCTTCTGCCCGCGGCTTCGCTCGCATGGTACGTACCCGGATAAATAGTAGCCTATGTGTAATACTGATGTATAAGCTATATTACTGTAAAGTTTCATCAAAATCCGTTCAGTAGTTTTTGCGTGAAAGAGTAACAAACATCCATCCTCACAAACTTTCAAGTTTATAATAGTAACAGGATATTATGTAAAACATGTAAAATTATACAGAGGCGAGCTTAACCCTTAAAAAGTTGTCTTCCAGCAAAACTTTGAGGATAGAGAGGGGTGAAGAAGTTGGTATGTGTACAAAAACAAAAAGAAGAAACGGTGAATGAACGTGGCACAAGATTTATTTATTATTAAATAAATAAATAAATAGTGCTGGACATTTTCACACAGCATCATCTAGCCCAAACTAAGCAGAGCTTGTATTATGGGAACTACATGACTGATATACTACTTATATACATTTTTTTTGTTGTAAATACATACATAATATACATAGAAAACACCCAGACCTGATTCAAATATTTGCAGATACAAATATTTGTCCCGTGGCGGGAATTGAACCCGCAACCTTCTGCGTCCCAGGCGGACCTTCGCCCACTGCGCCACAGAGGTCGTCCTCTTAACACTTTATTGCACATAAAAAAGTTAACAATAGGCGGACTTAATGCTAAAGCATTTTCTACCAGCCAACCCAATTTGAAGTGATTGGCGGTAAGCGTGCTACAAAATTTTAACTACAATATTATATTAGACTTATATCTAATTACATAATATACTTACTTAATATATATAATTATATATTTATTTATAAGATTGTTCTTCATGATACTCTAAAGAGTGTCATGTAGATTTTTTGATATATATATAATGGTCTATAAAGAGTACATGGCTAGTATTCTAAAAATCAACCTTGGATCGAGAAGTTCCAAGAACGGTAACGATCTAGTGGTTGGTAGCTCCGGCGTACCAACCGGGAGATGGCAGGTTCAATCCCCGCTGATGTTAAACTTTTGAGATATTCAAAAAATCTTGTGATTTCCCTTATGTGTGGACTAACATTTTTAAAACCAAATAAGACTTGTCTACTTTATTACGTACTAGTTGTTTCCCGCGGCTTCGCCCGCGTGGTATGTTAATAAAAGTAGCATATGACCGTCTCCAGGCTTCAAACTATGTCCACCAACTTTTGCATGAATCTTACCAAGGATTACAATTTATACAAAGTTTAGAACTCAATTGCACACCCCAAAGGGTAGTTTTGAAAAAATAAAAAATACGTGTTTCATTAGTTACTTTAAAGTTTATTTGTACAGAGTTTTGAGCGAATCAAACAATTATTTTTTTCATAGAAACTTTACCGCCCTATTTAACCCCTTTAGGGGTCGATTTTCTAAAATTAGATTATTCTAATTAATACATTTCAAATTTCATCAAAATCGGTTCAGTAGTTACGGAGATACGTGACAAACATTCACACACACACACACACACACACACACACACACACAGCCTTTCGCATTTATTATATTAGAAGGAAGTTTGGTTAGAATCGACGGAGGCGAAATGTGGACAAAGGAACATCGAGATCAATAAAATAATTAAAAATACCTATCAGATATACCTATATAATACATAGTTCTTACCTCCCACTAGGATTTCCTGTATCGTAGGTATCAGAAACTACGACTGTGGTGCTCTACGCACGACGCACGGCGCAACGCGAAAGGAGAAAGTCGCGACCACTCACCGATGAAGACTCTCGGAATGAGTCGAAACTTAGTCGGTGCCTTCACCGATAGTGCAGTACGTGAAAATTCCCGTTTTAACAATATAAATTTTAGAAGCTGTTTCTGTCAAAAATATACAGTTTTATGGAAGAAAACTTTTAAAAACATAAATATTTCACATAAATGCAGTTCTTTCTTTAGTATTATTTAAACTTGTACCTTTCACCTGCCAGTAATTCCACCTTCAAGAGGGAATTCTTCGGCAGTTTACAACTAAGCAGAGCCTGCAATGTTAAGTTCAACTAAGGCAGTCGCTGTCGAAAATAGCTGAGCAACTTAGATGGCCAAATACAGCTATACAGTCAAAATATCTAACACAACAAAATTATATCGTAAATTTGATCATTGTTAAACGGGGTTTTATGTACAATGCCGGTAAAATTAGAAATTCCCGTTTATTTTTTTCAAATTTATGAACAAAATTACCTAAACTTTTTTTAAATCACAGAGATACTTTGACAAGTATTCAGTCTAAGTACTCTATGTCTCGGCAACGCTCGACTGATACCTCTGATTTAGCAAGTGTTCAGTTGTTACGGTAACCGCTTACCAACATGGGCCGATTGCTTGTTTGCAACTTTACTTGTATGTAAAAATAAGTACCAAATAGTAAAAATACAATGTAGGGTAGAATAAGACATAAATAAATAATAAATAAATATTTTCTGGCTAGTCGTGTTTCCATAAGATGATGATGTTTTTTGAGTTTTACAGAAAAAGTAGCAATCCTTCAGAAATACAATTTTTGTGGGACTATTTTGAGATCATTCTCTATACAACAACAAAAGAATCATCAAAATCCGTTAACAATTGGCGAAGATATCAAGCAAAAAAACATTAAAAATATTACACATCTTAATTGGGAACCCCCTCTTTTTTGTAAGTCGGTTAATAAAATGTTGCGTATATAGGCACTCGGGTTACTTAGATGGTATGTTAAGCTAGTTTTGGAAGCTGTAAAGTTCAAGTTAGGTAAATACCATCGCGGAATACGAAACTTGGACGGTAAATTTTCACGTGAAACGAGACGATTTTTAAATAAGTATAGGCTTGAATGGATGTGGCTGCAAAATTGATCAATTTATAAATTTATATTAAAAAAAATATTTTTTTATGAAAGCTAAAAAATTTGGATGAAAGCTAAAAAAACTTAATAATATTTACCTATTAAAATAATAACCCTATCCTACTAATATTATACGCGTTAGTTTATGAGGATGGATGTTTGTTACTCTTTCACGTAAAAACTACTGAACGGATTTTGATGAAACTTTACAGTAATATAGCTTATACATCAGAATAACACATAAGCTACTTTTTATCCGGGTACCACGCGGGCGAAGCCGTGGGCAGTAGCTAGTAACATATATTTGGAAGATTTATTAATACGACAGAATTATAAGTAGCTGATACCTACAATAAAGTAAATATCGTAGGTATCAGAAACTACGAGTACCGTGGTAGCACTCAGACCTGGAATAAATATATGCGCACCCAACCGCAGACCAACTGCAACCCGGAATGTTACAGGATCCATTAAAGTACCAATATTGTTTGAAGGAAGTGCTTGCAACCAAAGTCCTGACTACTTTAGAAACGGCTAGGAGACGAGCACGATCCGTGGAGTTTGATTACGTTTGAAACATACAATTCCGCGTCAGCTCGCACAGAGGCCCGTCTCATTGCCGTTGAGACGAAAGGGATTTGGGTGGAATAAATATATGCGCACCCAACCGCAGACTAACTGCAACCCGGAATGTTACAGGATCCATTAAAGTACCAGTATTGTTTGAAGGAAGTGCTTGCAACCAAAGTCCTGACTACTTTAGAAACGGCTAAAAGACGAGCACGATCCGTGGAGTTTGAGCACGTTTGAAACATACAATTCCGCGTCAGCTCGCACAGAGGCCCGTCTCATTGCCGTTGAGACGAAAGGGATTTGGGATGAGCAGTATTGGGGCAAGCAATATGCCAAGCAAATAGTTGTATGAATAAATGTATTCAAGTAGGTATATACCTCTACAAAAAATACAGATGAAACAGCTAGCTATCTAAAGGCTAGACTCACTCACCCTGATGAAGACTCTCGGAATGAGTGGAAACTTAGTCGGTGCCCTCACCGATAGTGCGATACGTGAAAATTCCCGTTTTTATAATATGAATAATTAAAATTCACGATAGTTTTTGATACCAGATGTTATATTATCCAGTAACCATATTTTGTGGAGTATTTTCAATTAAGATTTGTCTCAGCAACTGTCTTTCAAAGCCTGCTGGGAGTCAGATTTCAACCTCCGGTACTATTTACCACAAAATTTATGTGAATTCATATTATTTATTGTGAATTTAGGTAAGTGTTACATAAAAGTTACCCTGTTTTTAGGCTTAGATACTAACATGGGGTTAAATAACGTCAAAAGAACACTAAAATTTAAAGAAACTATAGAAGATAAGTCAGTATTTTATTGTCTAATATAAAATTTCAAACTACATTGCAATCACACGAAACTAATTGTAAGTCTTTATCGCGGGTCTTTTTTTATTAATCTTCCAACGTTTGAAATCAAGAAATATCCAAATTTTAATCGTGAAAACGGCTATAGACTCTCATCATCCTGGAAACCCGTGATAAACAGGTGTTCGCGTCGCGTTTGGTTTGTGCAGTGTGGTGATATGTTTAGTGTTGTGTGCCGTAATGTGAACATGGACTTTTCTGATTCCGAAGATGAAATGAGGGTAGTTGCGGCTACTGCCTTTATTTCTCGACGGTAGCTCCGTATACTCCAGTCATCCCGTGACCACGGCCGTTGCAACACAGTCGAAACTTCGGGAAAATAATAAAAAAGGTAAAAACTATAAAGAGCCGTAAAACTTATGTTATCTAATCGCGAAAGTTTGAAAAATACTATCACACAAAAACTCATAAAAAAATCATTTAGTTCTCTTTTGAAAGGATTTTATTATAATGATCGAACAGATAACGGTATCTTAATGTAGGGAACTGGTGTTCCCGTCTCATGACCGTGCTCGCGTGGTCGCGGACGGTGCTCATGAGGACCTCTAAACGGTTAACGAAACGTCAGCAGGAGAATAGTAAAGTACGTGGTATAGTCGTTATTCTTCTGTTCTTTTTAAGAATCTTCTAGTTCTTCTAGATCGTTGTTGTAACAACCGAAGCGTGCTAATTTTAAGGTGGCAAACTTTAAGATCCTACATTTTGAAGAGAGCGCTACTGAGCATTATTAAATTTTAAATTGTCTTAGACGATACGTAGAGAGAGAGAGAACATTTGAGAATAGTTTCATTTCAAGTTTGTTCAACTAAAACTGGAATTGTTTGAAGTGCTTGCTTCTGAATATACCTCCTTACAACTTTGTGTTTTTCATCACGTCATCGTATTTTTTTAAAATTTTTTATTACTACAGTTCTTATAAATTTCTTGAATTTATAATTAAGCCTCCATAAAAATCTAATCGTATTTTAAAAAAAATATTCGCATGTGCACATAAACATAATTTGCGTTGAAGTAAAATTAAAAATAAGCAAAGCCCCAAAGTAGTAACTACTTGATACGGCTTATTCAATAAATCCTCTAGTCCATTTATTTATACTGTAATATTTTAAAATCCTATATATTACTAAATAGGTAATATGCTACTTAAATACTTTATTAAATACGTTCACATTATACACAGAAAACACCCAAAACGTGAGACAAATATTTATAGATCATACAAACATTTGTCCCGCGGCCGGAATCAAACCCTCAAGCTTCTGCATTTCAGGCGGACTTTCACCCACTGCACCACACTTCGTCAAAGTACTAATACGTGAATTACTTGAAAAGTTACTTCGGGACTTTCATCGATCTATAATCACCAAAACCTGGTATAGCTAGTAAAAAATCGGAAGTTTTTGGAGATTTCATCATAAAACGAATTATTTATTCGTAATGAATAGCTTCGACAGCCGCTTCAATCTAAGCTCCTAGCATGAAATTAAGTACTTAGCGACTTCGTGCTGATAACCTGTTTTATCAGCGGAAAAGCCTTATCGAGCACCAATCAGATGAAAGGCAGTCTTGTGTCAACAGATCGGAGATTCCAAATTATCGAAATTCAACCCCAATTCCGTACACGGAGGTAGAATTGGAAAGCAATTTGGATGTCCCATTCTCATTAGTAATGAAAAAGTCTGGTAATAAAGCTGAAGAGTTTGTTTTTTTATTTGAACGCGTTAATCTCTGGAACTTCAAGTATAATTTTTGGAAAAAAATAATAATATATACTTATAAGAAAGCTGAAGTGTTTCTGTGTTTCTTTGTTTTAACGCGCTTATCTCCGGAACTTAATATAAAAATATTTTACCTTTGATGGCCCGATTCATGAGGAAGGCTATTTAACATCACGCTATACACTTAGGAGCCGAGCAAAAAAGTAATAGCGCAGGCGGACCTTCGCCCACCGCGCCACATCGATCGTCAAAATGATCTGAACTATGATCTGACGTTCCTCATTATACACCCCGTATTATGCATTATCCCCCTTCTGATCTGACCTCAACCAGCCCAACTCCTTGAAATAGTGGAGGCCTCTGGGTTGACGACAGCAGTGTTCCAGTATCCCTGACTTCGTGGGAGTTATTGATGATGGAGAGCATGAGTTGATAAGCTCTTACAGTTCCGTCTTTGAGCTGACTTCATTTGTGGCGGTGCAGTATATTACATGCTCCACAGTCTCTTCAACCTGGAGACAAACTCGACAGAATCCACTTTATGTTGCCCTCTGTTTAAAAAATGTGAATTTAATTTAAAATATATATGTTTATAAGGCTCGTACAAATTAATGTTTAAATTTTAAATAGTTTTAAGTTAAAATGTTTGGATGCTTTAAAAGTAGATGATGGAGGACACAACATTATTTTATAACATCATATATTGTACCCATTTTCGCAAATAAAATATTTCATTTCATGTCTTATCCGATTTAAAAGACGATAGGTTTATCAATCTATGCATTTAAATTTTTTTTTCGAAGTGTATGTCTTTGTCGATTAATCCGTCATATTTTGCGCTGCTATAAGGATCTTTTTCTTGTGCAGGGAATGATCTTTAGAAAATATTATTTGAATCGTATGAGTCAGGATTCGGAAGAATTTCAGATTTTTATTTTCGAAGGTAAATACCTACTATTTATCATCTCCTCGAGAACTACATACATTTACGAGTATGGTTCTTATTTTGACATAATATACGGAACACCAAATTGAAGTTTGTTTTTGATCAGTATGTAATAATAGTGTCAAGGACGAGATAAGCAGAAAAAAATTACAAAATTTTATAACATCATCGAGATATCCTTTGTTTCACCCAAAATACGCATACATGCAAAGCCCTGACCCCAAACTGAGATTCCATGTGTCGTGGGTATCAGGAACTATCAGTACTGCGGTACCACAACCATCCAGACAGAAAAATAGCTGCAGAACATACAAAAAATTTACACGCTGCGGGAATCGAACCCTCGATTCTTGCGCCACCGAACTCGTCGAAGTTGAATTTATTTTGTTATAAATGCCATATCCATAAATTCAGAGATCACGGCCCTTATTGAATCGTTCAGGGCTCATGACCTATTTGACTACATAAGAAGGCTCGTATTTACTTAGGTATGCGTTATTGCGAGTTCACTCCGATGGAAAAATCTGTTAAACGTACCTGGAGGCTGTGGACTAGTGGTAACAAGCTCTTTTTTCCTATAGAATTGAGAGTTTGAAACCGGTTATTCATGAACCGCAGTCCATTGACGACCTCTATGGCGCATGAAGGCCCGCTTGAAACACAGAAGGTTGCGGGTTCAATTCCCGCTGCGGGACAAATGTTTGTATGATCTGCATATATTTTTCTCGGTTTGGATGTTTTCTATGTATTGTATGCATTGTTACGAACTAGGGTGGGGATTAAATAATTAATTCAAATTGTACACTAAAGAAACACTTTAAAAACAAAATTAACTTAAAATTTACAAAAAAAAAAACAGCATAACAAAACTTTACAATGAAAACAGAAACACTAGAACACTGGATCACTAGGTACAACACCTTTTTTTTGAAGGGGCTGGCGAAAGAAGGTATGTGGGACTCGAACCCACTGAAACTCCCCCGATCAACAGTCCCCGCCGTAGTGGGGCAAGATGGGGTCGCGTTAGCATTCACCATCTTACCCCGAAGGGTGGTCCAGGAACCAGGTGTAGGGTCGTGCAAGCTGGCAGAGTCCCCCGATCTCCACCAGTGACCCCACGTTCTCGCCCTGAGAAGGGTGCCCCCTCCAACTTAAGCTGTCCTCACTCCAAGCCTGACCGGTATGGGTAGCCCTGCCGGTATAGCCTTGAAGATCATTGGGACACGCAAGCCGACCATAGCAGCGAAAGCCACCCCGTCCCACCCTCCACAGTGCGCCCTGAAAAGGGCACACAATGTCCTCGCCTTGAAAAGGGCGCCGCCTCCAACTTACCCTGTCCTCACTCCAAGCCTGACCGGTATGGGAAGCCCTGCCGGTATAGCCTTGAAGATCATTGGAAAGCACAAGCCCACCAGGGCAGTAAAAACCGCCCCGGCCCTCCCATGGTGCTCCTCCACGAACCCACCATGCTGCCCCATCCACTGTGCCCCATGCGGCTCGTAGGGGCACGCGGAGGGGCCCCTCCAGTCAGCTGCTCGACAATAAGATCCCGCGTATGAGAAGTTATTGTCGGGCTTTAACGAGGCGCACCGTCCCATAAGCTTCCGTTCACCCAGGATCCCTCAGATCCATAAGCGACAAGAGCCTACAAGCACACGAGAAGGTTGACCGACATGCCACCCCATGGCACCCCACACCTAGCACAACTGTAGGAGACAATGATCCCATATTCCGAGGATAATTTAGCAATGACTTTTATTTTATTACGTTATTTTGTAAAAAAAATATAAGGCAAGGTAAATGTTTCTAATTATATGACCACCACTGTATCTGAGGTTGTCCTTCATGGGAGATACAGTCGTTAGCGTGTTAGTTTTCCTGAAAAATAAGTCGACATTTTTCACTCAGCATCATCTAGCCCCAAAGTAAGCTTGTATTATGGAAACTACATGGCTGATATACTACCTATATACATATATATTTTTTGTAAATACATACATATTATACATAGAAAACACCCAGATCCCGAGACAATTTGCAGACGCAAACATTTTTGTCCAGCGGCGGGAATCGAACCCGCAACCTTCTGCGACTCAGGCGAGCAAGATCATGGCATCCGTTAGGCCTGTTACTAACATTGGACTTCTACAGGCTGTGATAATGATGATTTCCGGCAGTGGGCTCTCCAAAACTTGCCCCTTTATATAGCGCCACCTTCAATTTTATATTTTCGCTAACTTTCATAACTTTTTCAGATTTGTTGGGAAACTCCACTCCGAGTGTCCCTTTTACAAGAAAAGTTAGGTAATGCAAGTAGAGATATGAAATTATAGGTAATATTGGTACGTCGCAGAGTGATCATAAACTATAGAGCTTGTGTATATAACTTTAATGGGACGTTCATACCGTATTTCTATACCAATTTGAATGGATATAATGAAAAAAAATACTCTTAGTCCTTTACGATTTGTAATCCTACTTAAATTATAAACGCGAAAGTTTGTGTGGATGGATGTTTATTACTCTTTCACGCAAAAACTACTCAACGGATTCTGATGAAACTTTACAGAAACATAGGCTACTTTTTATCCGGGTATCGAGCAGGCGAAGTCGTGAGCAAAAGCTAGTTTTTCATAATTAAATCGGACTGAAATACTGAAAATACAATCAAAATTAACTTAGTGAAAGACAATGATTTCAGCTGTGTTTGGGTTTATTTTAGATCAGCCTAACCTCATATTTTTAGCAAACAATTATTTTTTAGATTTTTCCCCATATCAAAAATCCATATATCGACGCTCCAACCGAATAAAGCGGTAATATGTAATTACACTAAATTTTTATTAGGTTGGAGGATCGATATACTTCTATTTATTTACAATACTAAACTAGCTTACGCTATCCTGTGCCCAGTGATGTTGATCGAAGCCTATGTGCATTATAACTCTGAGTAAAATGTTGAAATCTCTATAGGTTCCTTGATAAGAGTTATCGTTTTGACCCGGGGAGGTCTCTGTCAACGATAAGACACATTGGATTTTATGAGCGACTCGAAAAGGGTAGACTTTGAAAGCAAATAATTTAAAGATTTTTCAGTCACTTTATATCAAAACTAGTGCGATGCCTATAACTTTGCCTGCATTAAGGTTTTTTTTGCAGTTAGTCAGCATCACGAAATGGCTAGGTACATCTATAGGGTTTAAACATTTTTTTTGCTGGTATAAAAGCATTTTGTTTATTTTTCTGAGGGAATAAAATACACAACTAATAATGAAAAACATGTTAGAATCACTAACCTATTTAAAAATAATAAATAACGCTGGACATATTTCACACATCATCATCTAGCCCCAAACTAAGCAGAGCTTGTGTTATGGGAACTACATGACTGATATATTAATTATATACTATTTTGGAAAAACATACATTATTATACACAGAAAACACCCAGACCCGAGATAAAATCAATCTTTTAACACCCAGAGGGGTAGCCAGTTGGGGACGCGTACCGATCTTTATCCAGCTAATTGCTTTTGACCAGTTTAGAATGATGTCAATCATCATCATCATCATCATCATCAGCCTATATTAGTCCACTGGTGGACATAGGCCTCCCATAATGAGCGCCATAGCGCCCTGTCTTCAGCTTGTCGCATCCAGCATCTGCCTGCAGTGTTTCGCAGATCGTCATCCCGCCGGGCCGTCCTACACTGCGTTTGCGGAGTCGCGGTCTCCACTCAAGAACACGTTTACCCCAGCGGTTATCGGTTCTTCGCGAGATATGACCTCTGTCATATCAACCTCTATCTGTCAATAGACAGATTAAAATCCTAACAATATATATATTTTTTTCCGATAAGATTTCCATCGTCTATATTGCAGCGTCCCCTACATATTATAGCAAAATACAACATTGCAATCCCATAACCCATTTTGGAGAGATAAGTGTTAAAAATAATGCATATAAAAAGACAAAAAACTACCTAGATATAAGTAAGTAGTTTTTAAATATATATTGTATACCTTTCCCAAGCATCCCACACCTTAGTAGCGCACTAAGAGCGCCTTTTGTAAATAAAGAATCCCTAAAAACTATCGTGAACTTGACTATTCTTATTGTAAAAACGGGAATTTTCATGTACCGCACTATCGGTGAAGGCACCAACTAAGTTTCGACTCATTCCGAGAGTCTTCATCAGGGTGAGTGGTTGCGACTTTCTCCTTTCGCGTCGCGCCGTGCACTACGCATAAGTAAGTCGAAACTTAGTCGGTGCCTTCACCGATAGTGCAGTACGTGAAAATTCCCGTTTTTACAATATGAAAAGTATCCCGAAGTTGTATATGTCTTATAAAATAGGTACTCTGAAAATATATCAGAGGGTTGAAGCTGAAATTACTTTAAAAAAAACACCGCGTAGGTCTTCAATTCACCATACATAAAAATGTGAGTTATTTCAAATATGTGGTTTGATAAAACAGTTTTTTGGCTCCCTTGAAAAGTTATGAAAATCAATTTATGCGGTGTTGTAAGCTAACCGAAGATAATTTGTAAAGGAGTGTTTTAGGTTCCCATAAAGAAACAAAGGTTTTGACGGATAATAGTTTAAAATGTGCTTGTTATCCAATAGAAGATAAACAGTGTCAGGAAGATACCAAACAGATGGTAGTTAAAGGCAAGTCCAAACTTTTTAGGGTATTATTACGACTATACCACATACTTTACTATACTTCAACTGACGTTTAGTTGATCGACAAAAAGTCCTTATAATATCCTAAAATTATGAAAAACCACGATAATTTACTATAAGTCCATATACATATATATATTAATCCTACTATCCTAGTAATATTATAACCGTAAAAGTTTGTGAGGATGTTTGTTTTTTCACGCAAAAACTACAGAACGGATTTTGATGAAACTTTACAGTATTACAGCTTATACATCAGAATAACACATAGGCTACTTTTTATCCGTGTACCACGCGGGCGAAGCCGTGGGCAGAAGCTAGTCATAAATAATGCTAGACATTTTTCACACAGCATCATCTAGCCCCAAACTAAGCAGAGCTTGTATTATGGGAACATTTTGTTTTGTAAATACATACACATTATACATAGAAAACACTCAGACCCGAGACAAATATTTGCAGATAATACAAACATTTTCCCCGCGGCGGGAATCAAACCCACAATCTTCTGCGTCTCAGGCGAGCTTTTGCCAACTGCGCCACAGATGCCGTCTACCACCATGCTGCTTGCCGCCAAGCAGTAATGTTCTGATTTCTGTGTTCCGGTTTGAAGGGTGCCGGTGAAATTACAGGCAAAGAGATCCGGAACGTCTCAGGGTCAGGAAATACCTCTGGTATTGCAAGCGTCCATAGGTTACGGTAACCGCAACCAACAGGTGGGCTGTAAGCTTGTTTGCCACTTAAGCGTATTAAATAAAACTATTCTATCGGAGTCTTTGGTCGTATAAAAAAACTAAAAATAAATAAATTCTGATATCGCTAAGCATAGTATATCTATAAGTGTGCTAGAACTTTAAGCCCTGCGAAATCAAACAATGAATCGGTCATTCGGGAAAGTTCCCAGAGCCACTGGGAAAGTGAGAAAACCTGTAATTATAAAAATGACCGGCTTCGTGTTATCGCTTCAATCGTTTAATTATTCTTTTAAATGCTAGTTAAATTCAGTTGATTTGTTAAGTTGGAGGTGATACGATGTTAATGTAACATAGACACAATGTTACAATTGACGACCTCTGTGGCGCAGTGGGCGAAGGTCCACCTGGGACGCAGAAGGTTTCGGGATCAATTCCTGTCACGGGACAAATGTTTGTAAGATCTGCAAATATTTGTCTCGGGTCTGGGTGTTTTTCTATGTATGACATGTATGTATTCACAAAAAAAAGTATATAAGTAGTATATCAGTCGTGTAGTTCCCATAATACAAGCTCTGCTTAGTTTGGGGCTAGATGGTACTGTGTGTAAAATGTCCAGCATTATTTATTTATTATTTAATAGACAATTAAAAATACGTCGGGGGTTCCAGACTTGATACATTTATTTGATTTATTTAATAAATCTTTATTGCACACAAATAATGTATGAAGCGAGGGCTTAGTGCTATACAGCATTTTCTACCAGTCGTCCTTAGTGGTAAAAACTTTGCACGAAATACTTGATACAGTAAAAAATCATTTACAAGCGCCACAAAAATCCGCTCCACTAAACTACAAAGACCAAACCGAAGTAGAACAGGCAGTGATTAAATATTTCCAAAAATATAGCGTAACTTTCGAAAATGACACGAAATCCTCATTATTAATGGCCGCCGAAACCGGAAGTGACATCACGGGCGACACGTGACGCGCGCCGCCGCGGAAATCCAACCGGATGTGCCGCCATAACGGCTTAAGCGTCGGTGAAAAAAATTACGCGCGGTTTTTGGCGGGAAAAGATTCGCTTCCGGTTCCGGTGCGACGTGAAACCTGAAAGGTGTTAAATTGTTGAAGATTTATGTACTAGGAAGATTAAGTAAGAACGTTTACAATATGCTACGCCACATTAATTTTGTAAATGTTTGTTTGTACCGAATAGGCTCCGAAACTACTGGACCAATTTTAACCATTTTTTCACCAATAGAAAGCTAAATAATCAGGAAGTAACATAGGCTAAAATTTATTTCCAAAAAATAGTGATCCTTAAGAAAATTGCAACAATGTAACCCAAAGTAGCAAAATTTTGCCTTTAAAATTCATTATTTGGCGTGCGCTGAGAAAACTATTGATGAAACATAAAAATTATGTACCACATGATTAAAGTACTCATTATTACCTACAAAAAAGTCCTGGAGGGAATATATCTAACTATCATAGTTAAGTCACAATAGCAGCTTTTGTGTACTAAAATTTAATTAGATCGCCGGTAGAAACAAAAGTTGGTTACATTCGTAGTATTAATTCTTATTCAAATACATAGTTTTATCATCAAGGGTATTTATGTAGCATTAAACTACTTTTTAATTCATTCGAATTTGACACTTGACAATTTAACGAGCTTTTCGTTATCTGTTACCATCTGTCACACAGAAACCTATACGATCTCATTACGAAACGTGGTCTAAATCGGTGGTTTATCTCTCAAAGTTAGACCATGAATCCTGATTTTTCAAGACAAATTGTTATAGCAAAGCATACAAAGGTTTAAAATTGAATGTTAAAATAAAATTGCTGACAGTCTATGTGACGTTTCAAAAAAAGGTTTGATATAAATAACTGCTAAAAGATAAACCAAGCGGTCACCTAGTTTATTTCTATCATAACTCAACCTCTTTTTGAGAACCTAGTTTCTTTTGGTAGCCAATCAAAATTATGTTTTTTTTTTTGTGGTTTTGAAATGTTTGTAAATCATATTGACATCCCGCGGTTGTAGACCTTATTCCCTTTGCCATAATATAACTTTTTCGATAAGGTATATATAAACCTTGCTTTATTGTTTTTGACACAACTCGAGTTGAACTCGAGTTTAGGCCACGTTTGGAATGAGACCCATATAGTCTCATTACGAAACGTGGTCTAAACTCGAGTTGAACTCAAGTCCTGTCAGATCCACTAAACCAAGGTTTAAATATATCTTATCGAAAAAAGAGTACTATTGCAAATAAACTAAGGTCTAGGTTTAATGATAAAATAAAACCGCGGGATGAGCATTTGATTTAAAAAACACTTCTAAACCAAAATAAAACATATCATTTTGATTGGCTACCAAAAGAAAGTAGGTTCTCAAAAAGAGGTTGAGTTATGATAGAAATAAACTAGGAGACCGCCTGGTTTATTTTTTAGCAGTTATTTATCATCTAACCTTTTTTTTGAAACGTCAAATAGACTGTCGGCAATTTTATTTTAACAATCAATTTTAAACCTTGTGTGCTTTGTTATAACCATTTGTCTTGAAAATCAGGATTTAAAAGCCTGGTCTAACTTTGAGAGATAAACCACCGATTTAGACCACGTTTCGTAATGTGACCGATAATGTTTAAAATCGGCAACACGCGAGTAATACCACTGTTGTCAAAACTCTATTAAATTCGTATTTAATGCAAAAGGGTATCAGCCGTAGATATAAATAAAATTCAACTTCAACTTATTAATTAATAAATAATAAATAATTCTGGACATTTTTCACACAGCATCATCTAGCCCCCAACTAAGCAGAGCTTGTATTATGGGAACTACATGACTGATATACAACTTATATACATATTTTTTTGTAAATATATACATATTATACATAGAAAACACCCAGACCCGAGACAAATATTTGCAGATACAAACATTTGTCCCGAGGCGGGAATTGAACCCGCAACCTTCTGCGTCTCAATCGGGCCTTCGCCCACTGCGCCACAGAGGTCGTCGAATGGCTTCTGTAGCTGGTTTTCACAATTCTGCCAGCGTCCGTTTGATCCATGATATCAAACGGACATATTCATAAACAAAACAGATGGTGTGAAAATAAGAATATGGTCGGTGTAATGATTTTGTAACCAATTTAAAATGTCTAAAACAAAGAGATAAAACAAACATATAAAACGCCACAAAGTAAGTAGCTAGATTTGATTAGTATAAATAAAATTCGGGTAGGAAAACGATTCTGACGACCTACAGAGTACCGAAATCGCGGATTCCTTGTCAGTCAGACTTCGGAACTCTAGTATAGTTTAGTATAATCTAGTATAGTCTAGTTTCTGTAGCTGACTGTACCTAAAACGCGAACCAAGTACACGCGGAATGCAATATACAGGACGTGTTTGGTATTTTGTTATAACTCGAGACCGTTTCTAGTTCCTTGAAGATATTTGATGGTACAGAGCATTTCTCGCAATGCGCCGAAATGTTCACTAATATAAATATAAAAATAATGCAGGACATTTTCACACAGCATCACCTAGCCACAAACTAAGCAGAGATTGTGTTATGGGAACTACATGACTAATATACTACTTATATATATATTTTTGTAAATACATACCTCCATATTATACATAGAAAAAACCCAGACTCGAGACAAATATTTGCAGGTACAAACATTTGTCTCGCGACGGGAATCGAACCCGCAATACTGTGTCTCAGGGGAGCCTTCGCAAACTGCGCCACAGAGGTCGTCACTTATACTTCATACATATACTTCGACGACCTCAGTGGTGCGGCGGTTCGATTTCCGCTGCGGCACAATCGATTGCATGTTCTGCAGATACTTGTTCTGCGTCTCTGGATGTTTAGGTTCTATAGACATTGAGGTAGGCTCACCTGAGACGCAGTAGGTTGCGGGTTCGCATCCCGCCGCGAGACAAATGTTTGTATGATCTGCAAATATTTGTCACGCGGTGGGTGCTCTATGTATAATAATATACGTAATAACAAAAAAAAAATACAAGTAGTTTATTAGTCATGTAATTCCCATAATACAAGCTCTGCTTAATTTGGGACTAGATGATGCTGTGTGAAACTGTCTAGCATTATTTATTTTATTTAGTACTATTAGCTTCTGCCCACGACCTCACCCGCGTGACACCCGGATAAAAAGTAGCCTTTATGTTATTCTGATGTATAAGCTTTATTACTGTAAAGTTTCATCAAAATCCGTTCAGTAGTTTTCGCGTGAAAGAGTAACTAACATCCAAACTTTCGCGTTTATAGGATAGGATAATACTCTTTATCAACGATACAGGAAATCTTAGTTTGGGGTTGTGACTATGTATTTGACTGTTGGGTATATATTTATTTATTTACTTGTGAATTTTCAGCAGCTTCAGTAAATACACTATCCTCCCTCAACCCCTCATCATTTAATTAAACCCGTAGGGGCTGACACTGTTTTATTGCTATCTTTTTTCAACCTCCGACAAAATAGGTTTTATTTATCATCCGAGGAAACTTTCCCTTGTTTTGGCAACTATTTATCAAAAGGATCTCAAATCGAGAGGTTTTCAAAATCCGTGGTTGGTTTTAGGATTCTCAGGGTAATGGGAGAAAATTGAACCTAAACTAAGTTCCATAGATGTTGTCGGTATATCTGTCCGTTTTACCAGCGATTACAGGGTCTAGACCAGAGGTTCCCAGACTTTTTTCTCATAGACCACTTTCAAAATTTAGCTGGTTCCGGTGGACAAAAATCGACAAAAAATGTGAAGATTAGATCTAACTATGTATTGAAATTTGCGTTGCGGCTGAGTTCCAATCACGGGGAGTTTTCTAAATGAAATAAGTGAGAATCTAGCTTACTTTTCCTTTTACGCTAACGCAAATTTGTCAAGGTAAAATTTGGCGGTTTCACGTGACATTTCCTCAGCTATCTTTTACATGCAATTCAATCCCTCCGCAGGCGTTAACGCTAACAGAAAGTGGTATTTGTCTAGACACCCAGGAGTCCGTATCTGTGATTTACGTAAGAGTTTGTTCGTTTGTTTGTTATCTCCGAAACGGTTTTTTGCAATCGATTTGTATAACTTCAAGGATGGTTCTGAGATTAGTTTTATGGCCACAAGTCACTAGATGGCGTAACAATATATAATATACTACAATATTATATATATACACGACCTCTGTGTAGCAGTGGGCGAAAGCTCGCCTGAAACGCAGAAGGTTGCGGGTTCGATTCCCGCCGCGGGACAAATGTTTGTATCTGCAAATATTTGTCTTGGGTTTTTCTATGTATAATATGTATGTATTTATAAAAACAATGTATTATATATAAGTAGTATATCAGTCATGTAGTCCCCATAATACAAGCTCTGCTTAGTTTGGGGCTAGATGATGCTGTGTGAAAATGTCCTGCATTATTTATTTATTTATAGAAAACACATTTGGGGGTATCAAAATATTGCACAAAGTATCTTGTTGTATCAAGTTCAAATTTCCATAGTTATAATTATACTTTAAAAAAAATGTAAAGCTCTAGTTTTGGAAAATTCTTTTTAATAATGTAGAATTTCATAATTAACTATCACGCATTATATTTGCAAGTAGAGTGGCCTGAAGTCTTGAAAAGTTGTTTTGCTTGAAGATATTCAACTTTTAATGATAGTAGACAAAGTTTGCGATAGCTTGTGGCCAGACTGTAAGCGATACTTCGCGTCTCGTAACTTCACCTTGAGGAAACCAACGTAAGCACAAAAGTTTGCGATCAGTTTAAAACATAATCTTTGATCTGTTAAAATATTATTAAAAATTATATAATGTAGGTATTGAATTCTTTTTAAAAATACAACATTTATAATCTGGTTTTTAAGTCGGTTCAAAAGAGATAAACAACGGTGTTACCTACCAGAGCAGAGTAAAAAAAATTTTTCGCCAAAATAAATACCTACGATTTTTGGCGATATTTTAGTTTAAGCTGAGACTTGTAAAAGTATAAAAAAGGTATGATTTTGGCATATTTTTGTTGTAATATTTGATAGAATATAAAATATTAATAAACCATGTAATTTTTATTGTTTTTTTAATCAAATTTTATATTACAGTTCTTAAGAAAGAGCGAGTAAAAGGTGATGGAAGATATTTCAACTTTTGAAAATGATCCCAAACTTTATGTATGTATGTTCGATTTATGGTGGATGCACTGGTGGCTTGGCAGCTAGGCGTTATGGTTGCTTGGGTTACCGCACAGCAAGAGGATAGCTAGGTGACTGGAGACCATTTTTGCTGGTTGCATAGCAGACTGCTACGCAGCTAGGTGTCTGTGTGGGTTAAAAAATCAGCCGTACCCACTTCATCATCATCAGCCTATATTAGTCCACTGCTCAACATAGGCCTCCCCTAATGAGCGCCATAGCGCCCTGTCTTCAGCTTGTCGCATCCAGCATCTGCCTGCAGTCTTTCGCAGATCGTCATCCCACCTGGCCGGAGGGCGTCCTATACACTACGTTTGCCGAGTCGCGGTCTCCACTCAAGAACACGTTTACCCCAGCGGTTATCGGTTCTTCGCGAGATATGACCGGCCCACTGCCACTTCAGCTTGCTAATTCCTTGAGCTATGTCGATAACTTTGGTTCTCTGACTGATGTATTCGTTACGAATCCTATCTTTCAGAGAGACTGCGAGCATAGCTCTTTCCATAGCTCGCTGAGCCACTTAAGCTAAAGATATGTTACAATACTTGGTATCCGCAAAGGCGCTTGGCGTTTTTTGAGTAAAAAACTAACAGCACACGGATGAGAAGTCACGTGAGGCTTTGGCGTGTAGTACGGCTTGTACCGTCAATTTACATGTGCTAGCTTTCTCAAGGTGAAGTCGCGAAGTTCGCCGCTTGAAGTCTAGGCACACCCTTAAAAAGTTGCTCTAAACTCAACAAATTTGATGCGCCTTAGGAAATAAACTTTAATTATAAAAACGTTTTCAAAAGTTTTTTTATGATGCTGTTGTCCGTAACTTTGCTTGTCGATGTTTTTGTGTCGAGCTCAGATTTTCTATCTTTGGTGCGCACTGTCCGACATTTTGCCCTTGGACAGTAGAGAGGCGAGTCTCAGTTGTTTCAAACGTAAAAGCAGTAATTGGTATGTTGACCGCAGTGGTTAATTCGTGTATGGTATTTCGGAATATTTTGACATCATGACATGTTGACTCGATTCTGTAGTACACTAACTAAACCAAATTTAAACTGTCGCTCTCTTTTACTGATAGTGTAAGAATTTTACTGCTGTGTGCTGCTGTCAAATCAGTTAACGTGCCGCTTTTCTTCTTGTTTATAGTCAGCATGTTTTGAAATCACGACTAAATTTGTATGGAAAACTTAAATCTGACTAATTTGACAGCGTTAAAATTGTAGATATCTCTTTCTTGCTTGCAATATCAGTAAAAGAGAGCGACAGTTTAAATTTAGTTTAGTAAGCGTACTACAGAATCGAGGCCAATATGTGACAATTACGACAAACATGCCTAAAATTTGGTAGTCTTACGGCGCCATCTGTGGTTCTTTAGAAAACTATAAAATGACACCACAGATTAAAATGAAAACCTCTTTTCGCGGGCGGTATAAGGCATTTCCAATTAATTCGACCGTTTGCCTGACTTCTTCTGTTTTTGCGGGCTTGCTACGCTAGTCTAAAACGATCTTTAATCGAACTTTTGATACTTTCATGGTTATGAACATATTTTTTTACTAAAAAAGAAGGTATTTTCCATGATTTGTGTGTTTGATTCGCCATAGTTTCGGCACATACAGTGCCAAAATATCGAGAAAAATTTACTTGCAAAACATGGTAATCCCGTTTTTAGTAAACAATTTGATTTTTAACTTTTATGACCTAGGTAAATTTTTTATGCGACTATGATCTCAGGCATCTAATGTAGATAAAAAAAAAACAAAGTAGTATCAAGCATCAAAAATAAATCGCATCGATGACCTCTGTGGCGCAGTGGGCGAAGGCAAGCCTAAGACGCAGAAGGTTGCGGGTTCGATTCCCGCCGCGGGACAGATGTTTGTATGATCTGCAAATATTGTTCTCGGGTCTGGGTGTTTTCCGTGTATAATTATGTATGTATTTATAAAAAAAAGTATCTAAGTAGTATATCAATCATGTAGTCGCCATAATACAAGCTCTGCTTAGTTTGGGGCTAGATGATGCTGTGTGAAAAATGTCAAGCATTATTTATTTATTTATCAAACAAAATACATAATCGTGTATTATGAGTTTCTCAACTCAGTTCAAAATGATGTAGATGTTTCTCTTTGGCAAAATTCATTTATAGCTTAGTGTTACCCTTGATTACCGACGTCAAATACGCAAGCTAATAAAAGCTCATTAGTGTCACTGATAAATCAACAGTTCAAACTTAAAAACGAAAAAAAAGTCCCTATTTACATCACAAGAAAACGTTTAAAATACGACGTAGGAAACTCGCAAACAGCGTTCAAAGAATTCAAACGGCTCACAAAAAAATTGCATTCGAAATTCAAACAATTAAAAACTCATTTCGAATAAAAAGCGCTCTATTGGCGAGTAATTCTAGGAGGGGGCAATATTGGACAGTAATTTACAAATATACGGTATATTTGTAAATGATTCATAATCATTCGCTAACTTAAGCGGCGTGTTAAAAGTTGACAGTCTCTATCCTTTGTTCAGTGTTAGACTAATCTAATCTAACTAATCTAATCCACCGAAAGGATGCCTGGAAGAGATCGCTATTGGCGATTAGCTTGTATTTGGTTCTATTTGATATCTAAAGTTTGCAGATGGAGGTGGCCTAGGGCCGTTCGTCATGGCATACTATGGGGAAGGCTTATGTCCAGCAGTGGACCACTACAGATGATTCATAATCATTCGCTATACGATGATATGATGTAGAGGATCATCTTAGAACTAACGCTTCTTTCAAAATGCTGATATAAAATATTGTGAGAAAACCTAAAACCCAAAAATTATGTTCGAAAAGACATAGTGACACGTGAAAGGAGCCTATGTAAAGCACACTGACCCTTCACCATGCTAGTTACTACTTATCCGGTCATCCTTTTATTTTCATAATACCTACCTCATTTTTTCTCTTATTTGGTAATCTCCTTCAAACTTCATTAAACAAAGGTTAGCAGAAGAAAATCCGAATTAGCATTAAGTTCGCCTATGTATGTACTTGTTTAAACTTGTGCAATCATAAATTTTATATTTATATATCTATCTAAGTCTGGTCAAAAACGTAACGCAGGTTGACTAAGAAATAACCAACAAAGACCCAACAAAGAATTAATTCATTCATTCAAAGATGAATGAATGAATTCATGACCACTCGACCACACCGAGTCAGTATTTTAGTTAATTGGAACGCCTCTTGGAAATATCGCCTAATACTAATGTTATAATCCTAATGACCTCGACGACCTTGGTGGTGCGTTGGGAGGGTAACCAGCTGAAAAGCAAGAGGCGTGGGTTCGATTCCCGCTGCAGGACAAGTGTTTGCATGTTCTGCAGATATTTATTCCTGGTCCGGGTGTTGCAGTACCACGGTCTCATTTAATCCTCTCCATGCAACGGTTTTCTGGAAGAGATCGCTTCTAAGCGATAAGACCGAACATTCATTTATGAATGTTTGTCCGTTTGGACCTCTTTGGCTTTCTCCAGAAAGCCTTCAATTTTATCCGCTATTTTGTTTAGGACATATTTCGATATCCTAATATTTATTTAATGTTTTATTGCACACAAACGATATACAATGGCAGGTAGAAAATTCTTTTAACACAGCTTTTGTACACTTTTATTTTTTAAGAATTAAATAAATAAAAAATTCTAAGGACCATTCGTCCTTAGAATTTGAAAACCGAGGTTGGCGTGATAAACTAAATTACTAACTAATAAGAAGAAACACAAAAACATAAACGTATTAACTTATGTATCTAATCTTATTTATTTATTATGTATGTATAATGAAGCTATAATTTCACAAATTTTACCACTCTTAATTTATATGAGTAAATTTCTACCTAAAGCAGGCTCCAGTCTTTGAACGTCCTATAAAGTATGTCACACTGGATTTTATTGTTTCAAGTACCTATTTCTTCGGTCCTTATTCATTGGATTATTTTTTGGATAATTTCTTCTTGAGTTATTTAGGTCAAATTAAACATCCTTTGTTCGTGTTTTCTGATTTCAATGAAAGAATTTAGGTCAGTTGTTTGCGACTTCAAAAATATTATGTAGGTAAGATTAGGAAGTAGAGTTCTATTTCCACACTAAAGCCCTCTTAACATCACTTAGTAGGTAAGTGTCTAACCCCCAGAGCAGGCAACTTTACAAAACTATTTAGGGGGAACACCCCCATCGGATGTGTTGGCAGCATTGCTGAGCATCTCACTGGCCTCAGACGAAACCGGAATTTCCGTTTTGTTTGGGAGGGTTGCCTTCCTCAGAGTTAGGAGTACAGATGATAGCAGAAATTATCGCCTACGATTATTGAGACTCAGTGAGGACTTGTCATAAATAGATAGATAGATAGTTTGTTATTCGACACATACAATACGGCACAGACAAGTACAAATGAAAAGACAAACAATTAAAGAAACACAGTAAATACAGAAGAGTAGGTACAATAAGTGGGTGCTAACCAGTGCTAACGAGGGCAGTCTATGCCGCAATGGTGTGTATGAGTCGAAAAGGTCCTATCTCAAAAATTAAAAATTAAATTAAATCTTACCACTTAGTAAAGCAATAATAACGTCATTATTTTAAAAAAAATCTCTCCTTCCTAAGGTTGTCTTGAAGACCACCCGTTGTGCAATTCTTTTGTTTTTTGTTCTTTTATTATGTTTTATGTATATTGTACTGTAATCATAAAAATAAGTATTGTACATACTGAGTACGCTGGCTGATCTGTGATAAAACCAAGTAGCGGTAGTCAGCAAATTACATATAATATTTTGGTATATTATTATATTATGCAAAAAGTGGATATCGTAGTAAGTATTCCATGTAACAGGTTGCAACTTCGTCGCCGTTTATTGGAAAACCAACCGATTGTTTCTAGGGAATGCTTATTTTTCAAAATAGTGAATTTAGTTAAACTAAAATAAACAATTAAATATGATTGTTGTATTATTTGTAAAAAAGATTTTGGCTTCGATGAAGATAACTCCATCTTATTACGATGAATGTAACGATAAGTACCTTATTTAAATCCATAAAACGTTTGATTGCTAGTAAATAATGCAATAGTAAACATACAGCCAAAGCTTGGTACGAAGTACGAGCAAAACAGAAGCCAAGAAGAGAAGGCAAAAATGCTCGATAGGTAAAAACTAAACAGCGAAACTTCTGTGTGTCCTATCTTTACGTATCGAATCTGCCTTATCTTTGGCCACTATTTTATACGTACTAAAGTTATATGCGTGCGGAATAATTTGCACTACACGAAGCTTTGATATTTTGACGGCGGCTCTAAAGCTGAATACGTGCATTTTACAACCTGAAGCTTAAGGATCTTGTACACGACTGTGTTATGCCGAAAATAAATAAATAAATAAACACTCAATAGTCACATACATAGTCTTGACCCCACAATAGGATAAAATTATGTTCAAAACCATGATAGTTTTATAAGTACTACTAACGTTGAAATGGGCGGTCTCATCGCTAATTATCGATCTCTACCAGACAACCGTTGGATGAATCGGACTGTTCGAAAGACTAGAAGAGGTTTATGTTGTGTATACTACGTATTATGAATATACTATATTATACACCTTACGATACTAGGATCCTCCTTATTGCTAGTATGTAAACATTTATCCTGCAGCGGGAATCAAACCCGCACCTGTCGTATCTCAGCGGGTTACTTACCCATCGCGCCATAGTGTTTGACATTTTTTGAGTTGGTTTAGAAATATAATCACAATAAGAGAGCAGAATTTCATATATCACACACGCATGGCAAACCAGTTTACAATAAAGTTTATGTTTCGAATACACTTGTAACGTAGTGTGAAGGAACCTCAGACTTGAGAGGCGATGGCAGTGGTTTACTAGCGACTGAGTGCGGCTTCCCTTGTTTTTACGAGTAAAGAATTAAACAATAGTGTCTGAGACCGTAATCCCGACGTAAAACGTTATATCTTTCTATATATTTGTTTATATGGCCTCTATTTTTTATATATTTATTTAGTATTAACTGAGAGACTATTTTAATAACTGAGAATAAAATTTTGCTGAATAGACACTTCCAATATTTGTTGATTTTTAAAGTAAAGCGCCCAAGACGTGACGGGATACGCTCTTTTAATCCAAATTAAACGGTTCCAAATAATCTCTTGTTTCTTAAAGTTTATAATTATTGAGGAATCCGTTGAGCCAATTTTGTTAGCAGTTGATTCTGAACTTTCATATATCTAGGAGATAGGGTAATGAAGTGAAAGAGGAAAGACCTTAAATCCTACTAATATAATAAATGCGAAAGTCTGTGTGTGTGTGAACGTTTGTTACCACGTATCTCCGTAACTACTAAACTGATTTTGATGAAATTTGGAATGTAGATAGTTAAGATCTGGAATAACATATAGGCTAATCTAATTTTCGAACCTTCGACCCTTAAAGGGGTTAAATAAGGCGGTAAAGTTTCTATGAAAAAAAAAATATTTGATTCGCTCAAAACTCTGTTCAAATAATTTATAAGTAAATAATGAAACACGTATTTTTTATTTTTTCAAAACTACCCTTTGGGGTGTGCAATTGAGTTCTAAACTTTGTATAAATTGTAATCCTTACATAGTTTGACATAGTTTGGAGCCTGGGGACGGTCATATGCTACTTTTATAAACATACCACGCGGGCGAATCCGCGGGCAACAACTAGTTATAAATAAATCTTAGATATTTTTCAAAGATCTGTTCAGTAATAGTCTATATGACAGTGCTATACGAACAAACATTTTGTCTTTTATCTGCTAACTTTTACGTCTGTTCGCCAAACTTCTCTTCTATCTTTATCCGCTTCAATGGTTCCATTTGATCGAGCCCATCCAAAGAATGTCTGGAAGACATCACTTTTAGCGATAAGGGCGCGAATTGTACTTTGTATTTATATTAATTCCTGTTTTTTGTATTACATGCTCTGCTTAATTTGTGGCTTGATGATGCTGTGTGAAAACTGTCCAGAAAAATTATCAAGCATTTATATATTAAATACTTCCGCACAAACAATGAAGTACTAGGGGGCCTTATCGCTAAAGCATTCTCTACCAGTCATCCTGGGCGTGCTAAAGATGACTGTGACGTGTAAATAACAGTTGATTACAATAGGTAATTATGTAAAAACAATATAAAAGAATAATATAAATAAATAAATAAAAATAATGCTGGACATTTTCACACAGCATCATCTAGTCCCAAACTAAGCAGAGCTTGTATTATGGGAACTACATGACTGATATACTACTTATATACATTTTTTTTGTAAATACATAGAAAACACCCAGACCTGAGACAAATATTTGCAGATACAAACATATGTCCCGTGGCGGGGATTGAACCCGCAACCTTCTGCGTCTCAAGTGGGCTTTCGCCCACTGCGCCACAGAGGTCGAAATCCATATAAAATGTTATATGTATATTTATTTCTTATAATCTGAAATAAATGAATTATCTGATAATAATAATAATATTTTTGTTTTTACTGCAATGTTTTGATGTAATGTATATGGACTAAAATATTTTTTTCACTACAAAGTGAAAAAAATATTTTAGCGAGATTATACAATAAATAACATAATAATAAAAGTATTAAAATTGTACCCTAGGTGAGCTCAGTTCTCACGAATGATGGTAAATCCCGTTATTAGTAAAAAATTTAATAACATGCAGCTAGACTGGGCAGCGTTTGGAAAACTACGTGGAGTCTTCTCGTCATCCATACCGCAATGCTTGAAAACGAAAGTTTTCAATCAGTGCGTCCTACCCGTCATGACTTACGAAGCTGAGATGTGGACACTCACGATAGGGTATTCCACCAGTTCAATGTCGCTCAGCGAGCTATGGAAAGAGCTATGCTCGGAGTCTCTCTGAAGGATAGGATTCGTAACGAATACATCCGTCAGAGAAGCAATGTTATCGACATAGCTCAACGAATTAGCAAGCTGAAGTGGCAGTGGGTCGTTCATATCTCGCGAAGAACCGATAACCGCTGGAGTAAACGTGTTCTTGAGTGGAGACCGCGACTCGGCAAACGTAGTGTAGGACGCCCTCCGGCCAGGTGGGATGACGATCTGCGAAAGACTGCAGGCAGATGCTGGATGCGACTAGCTGAAGACAGGGCGCTATGCCGCTCTATAAGGGAGGCCTATGTCCAGCAGTAGACTAATATAGTATGATGATGATGATGAAAATAACTTGTACAGTCTGACGTCATGCTAGTACACTGAGATACGTAAAACAATTACGAATTCAAAGTCTCAAGCCAGCATTAACATGCTCCTAAATTACGAATTACGTAAATTACAGATCGCTTAGTCCCTTGGCGTGTCCCTTATTACTAAGCATGGCTTTAATCAGTTGGATTATTGGAGTTCGTTTTCTGACTGGTTTTTTTACAACTTCATTTTGTGATACCACGATACTTGTAGTTCTTGAGACCCACGACACAGGGAATACGAAGGGTTAAGGACTATGTGTCTGTTGGATGTCTATAATTATAATTATAAACAAATAATACACACACTATAAGACAATAAACGATTATTATATTCTATTAATTGTAAATAGACCTTTGTGGCGCAGTGGGCGAAGGTCCGCCTGATACGCAGAAGTTTGCGGGTTCAATGCCCGCCGCGGGACAAATGTTTGTATGATCTGCAAATATTTGTTTCGGGTCTGGATGTTTTCTATGTTTATGTATGTATTTACAAAGAAATTGTATATACGAGTATATCAGTCATGTAGTCCCATAACACAAGCTCTGCTTACTTTGGGGCTAGATGATGCTGTGTGAAAATGTCCAGAATTATTATTATTTATTCTATAGATAGATAAATAAGCTAGTCATATAGATAAATAAATAGCTCAGTGTCATATTTCGACACTCTTCTGCTGTAAACTGAGTTTGCGTGGCGTGTTTAAAGACTAATTAATAGAGTGATCTGCTCTCAGAGCTAAAGTCGTTCGCCCCACACTATAAACCTACATAATCCAGGAATTCCACAAGATCTATTTTATTAATCTAGGTGGAACATTATTGCACTAGCTATATCCCGCGGATACGCTTCGGTATTAAATTGCGAACAATCTGCGAAACAACGCTCTATTTAACCGATGAAAATTCACCTAGCTAATACAAGACCATTCAAACTTAAATAATAGAGGTACAAGGATCATATCATCAAGAAAAACATTTCAAGATATCTAGACAAATACCACTTTCTGTTAGCGTTAACGCCTGCAGAAAGATTGAATTGTATGGAGATAACATTAGCTGTGGAAATGTCCGTGCCTGCTGCCAAGACTTATCTTGACAAATTTGCGTTATCGTGAAAGGAAAAGTAAGTAAAAAAGTAAGGTATTTGTCTAATTCACCTAGCTAATACAGGACCATTCAAACTTAAATAATACAAGGATCATATCATCAAGAAAAACATTTCAAGATATCTAGACAAATACCACTTTCTGTTAGCGTTAACGCCTGCAGAAAGATTGAATTGTATGGAGATAACATTAGCTGTGGAAATGTCCGTGCCTGCTGCCAAGACTTATCTTGACAAATTTGCGTTATCGTGAAAGGAAAAGTAAGTAAAAAAGTAAGGTATTTGTCTAATTCACCTAGCTAATACAGGACCATTCAAACTTAAATAATACAAGGATCATATCATCAAGAAAAACATTACAAGATATCTAGACAAATACCACTTTCTGTTAGCGTTAACGCCTGCAGAAAGATTGAATTGTATGGAGATAACATTAGCTGTGGAAATGTCCGTGCCTGCTGCCAAGACTTATCTTGACAAATTTGCGTTATCGTGAAAGGAAAAGTAAGTAAAAAAGTAAGGTATTTGTCTAGACACCCTGGTCGAAATTTCAATATTTGTAAATCGCTGTATATTTGTAAGAAAGCGCTGCCTGGCTGTTTTATCCATGAACCGATTGAAAAGTTGGTTAAAGGTACGTGAAAAAAATTTACGATAGAAATATTACTCCGTTTTGGCGACCGACGTGCCGCGGTGGGCGAAGGTCCGCCTGCGACACAGGAGGTTGCGGGTTCGATTCCCGCCCTGGGAAAAATGTTTGTACGATCTGCAAATATTTGTTCTGGGTGTTCTGGGTATTTTCTATGTATAATAAAAAATATTTATCTATGTAATGTATTGTATTAAGTATATCAGTCATCTAGTACCCATAACACAAGCTCTGCTTAGCTTGGGGCTAGATGATGCTGTGTATTGTCCAGCATTATTTATTTATTATTTTTTATTATATTCATCAAAAGGTTTAATAAAGTTACAATCACGATATACCTTGCTTTTATTTTAGCTTTATTTGAGCCACAACAACGTTTTTTATGTTAAAAATAAATCAACACGTTTGATGCATTCCATTTGAAATAGAATTGATAAACGGATGGATGGGTTGTGTGAAAGATGACATTCTTAAGAAAGGAGTGGGGCTAGAGATGACGGCTGATAGAAGAAGAAGAAAACATGTTCCGACCCCACGTAATATGAGAAAAGGACAAGAAGACAATGGTCCCTTTGAATGAATGGAAGTATTTGGTTCTGGCGTGTGTGACGTCACTGCGTAGGGTCAGCAGAATACCAGCGCTAAGTAGGTAGGTCTACCTGGCATACTGAGCTGACACCTTTTTGGTGCGACATTGAACCGTCTAGGTAGATGAATCAACCTAGCATTATGCTACCTTTTTGGTGCGACATTGAACCGTCTAGGTAGATGGATCAACCTAGCATTATGCTTCCTTTTTGGTGCGACATTGAACCGTCTAGGCAGATGGATCAACCTAGCATTATGCTTCCTTTTTGGTGCGACATTGAACCGTCTAGGCAGATGGATCAACCTAGCATTATGCTACCTTTTTGGTGCGACATTGAACCGTCTAGGTAGATGGATCAACCTAGCATTATGCTACCTTTTTGGTGCGACATTGAACCGTCTAGGTAGATGGATCAACCTAGCATTATGCTTCCTTTTTGGTGCGACATTGAACCGTCTAGGCAGATGGATCAACCTAGCATTATGCTTCCTTTTTGGTGCGACATTGAACCGTCTAGGTAGATTTCTCAACCTAGCATTATGCTTTCTTTTTGGTGCAACATTGAACCGTCTAGGTAGATGGATCAATCTAGCATTATGCTTCCTTTTTGGTGCGACATTGAACCGTCTAGGTAGATGGATCAACCTAGCATTATGCTTCCTTTTTGGTGCGACATTGAACCGTCTAGGCAGATGGATCAACCTAGCATTATGCTACCTTTTTGGTGCGACATTGAACCGTCTAGGTAGATGGATCAACCTAGCATTATGCTACCTTTTTGGTGCGACATTGAACCGTCTAGGTAGATGGATCAACCTAGCATTATGCTTCCTTTTTGGTGCGACATTGAACCGTCTAGGCAGATGGATCAACCTAGCATTATGCTACCTTTTTGGTGCGACATTGAACCGTCAAGGTAGATGGATCAACCTAGCATTATGCTACCTTTTTGGTGCGACATTGAACCGTCTAGGTAGATGGATCAACCTAGCATTATGCTTCCTTTTTGGTGCGACATTAAACCGTCTAGGCAGATGGATCAACCTAGCATTATGCTTCCTTTTTGGTGCGACATTGAACCGTCTAGGTAGATTTCTCAACCTAGCATTATGCTTTCTTTTTGGTGCAACATTGAACCGTCTAGGTAGATGGATCAATCTAGCATTATGCTTCCTTTTTGGTGCGACATTGAACCGTCTAGGTAGATGGATCAACCTAGCATTATGCTTCCTTTTTGGTGCGACATTGAACCGTCTAGGTAGATGGATCAACCTAGCATTATGCTTTCTTTGTGGTGCGACATTGAACCGTCTAGGTAGATGGATCAACCTAGCATTATGCTTCCTTTTTGGTGCGACATTGAACCGTCTAGGTAGATTTCTCAACCTAGCATTATGCTTTCTTTTTGGTGCAACATTGAACCGTCTAGGTAGATGGATCAACCTAGCATTATGCTACCTTTTTGGTGCGACATTGAACCGTCTAGGTAGATGGATCAACCTAGCATTATGCTACCTTTTTGGTGCGATATTGAACCGTCTAGGCAGATGGATCAACCTAGCATTATGCTTCCTTTTTGGTGCGACATTGAACCGTCTAGGCAGATGGATCAACCTAGCATTATGCTACCTTTTTGGTGCGACATTGAACCGTCTAGGTAGATGGATCAACCTAGCATTATGCTACCTTTTTGGTGCGAAATTGAACCGTCTAGGTAGATGGATCAACCTAGCATTATGCTACCTTTTTGGTGCGACATTGAACCGTCTAGGTAGATGGATCAACCTAGCATTATGCTTTCTTTTTGGTGCAACATTGAACCGTCTAGGTAGATGGATCAACCTAGCATTATGCTACCTTTTTGGTGCGACATTGAACCGTCTAGGTAGATGGATCAACCTAGCATTATGCTTCCTTTTTGGTGCGACATTGAACCGTCTAGGTAGATGGATCAACCTAGCATTATGCTACCTTTTTGGTGCGACATTGAACCGTCTAGGTAGATGGATCAACCTAGCATTATGCTTTCTTTTTGGTGCAACATTGAACCGTCTAGGTAGATGGATCAACCTAGCATTATGCTACCTTTTTGGTGCGACATTGAACCGTCTAGGTAGATGGATCAACCTAGCATTATGCTTCCTTTTTGGTGCGACATTGAACCGTCTAGGTAGATGGATCAACCTAGCATTATGCTACCTTTTTGGTGCGATATTGAACCGTCTAGGTAGATGGATCAACCTAGCATTATGCTTCCTTTTTGGTGCGACATTGAACCGTCTAGGTAGATGGATCAACCTAGCATTATGCTTCCTTTTTGGTGCGACATTGAACCGTCTAGGCAGATGGATCAACCTAGCATTATGCTACCTTTTTGGTGCGACATTGAACCGTCTAGGTAGATGGATCAACCTAGCATTATGCTTCCTTTTTGGTGCGACATTGAACCGTCTAGGTAGATGGATCAACCTAGCATTATGCTTCTTTTTGGTGCGACATTGAACCGTCTAGGTAGATGGATCAACCTAGCATTATGCTTCCTTTTTGGTGCGACATTGAACCGTCTAGGTAGATGGATCAACCTAGCATTATGCTACCTTTTTGGTGCGACATTGAACCGTCTAGGTAGATGGATCAACCTAGCATTATGCTTCCTTTTTGGTGCGACATTGAACCGTCTAGGTAGATGGATCAACCTAGCATTATGCTTCCTTTTTGGTGCGACATTGAACCGTCTAGGTAGATGGATCAACCTAGCATTATGCTACCTTTTTGGTGCGACATTGAACCGTCTAGGTAGATGGATCAACCTAGCATTATGCTTCCTTTTTGGTGCGACATTGAACCGTCTAGGTAGATGGATCAACCTAGCATTATGCTACCTTTTTGGTGCGACATTGAACCGTCTAGGTAGATGGATCAACCTAGCATTATGCTTCCTTTTTGGTGCGACATTGAACCGTCTAGGTAGATGGATCAACCTAGCATTATGCTTCCTTTTTGGTGCGACATTGAACCGTCTAGGTAGATGGATCAACCTAGCATTATGCTTCCTTTTTGGTGCGACATTGAACCGTCTAGGTAGATTTCTCAACCTAGCATTATGCTACCATTTTGGTGCGACATTGAACCGTCTAGCTAGATGGATCAGCAGTGCTTGGGGAAGTTCTGTTTCAGTTTAATTTGTAAGTAGGCTATTTTAGCCTAAGAATTATCTAAGATACAATTATCTGTCCCTCAGTATATAGTGAAGGTAAAATCCAGGAGCACTGGTAACCTGTAATTACAGTTTTTTTTCAAAACCTATCTCAGGCACCAGTCTCTCACAACACAGGTTTTATTTTTATTAGTTTTCACCTCAAATAGTTAAGTACCTATACCTAACCAAGAAACCTTTGAGATAAAATAATTGTTTAATTATTATTATTAATTGTTTAATTAATATTTGTTCCAAAACATTTATTTTTGGGAATTTTAGTAAATTAGCAAAATTTGTTGTTTTTTTTAATGTCGTGCTAAGTTAATTTTCTTCATTTCGTTTCATTTCTGATTCTTATAGTTAACATGTCTACTTTTTCAAAGACAAAATATACAGACGGACAGACGCTTATTGTAAGTATAGAGATCTCGATAGAGCACTTATATCTAGGTGGAGTATAATCAAAGGATTCCAGCGCTAATGGAATTATCCTTGTGTTATTTTATAATGGTGATGATAGAAGGTACAAGTAAGCTGTTTGTTCGAAGTATGGCTATAAAATAATGCTAAAAATACAGTGTGATGAATGGACTATTTTATATACATACTTAATAAAAAATATAAAATGCAGGACATTTTTAACACAGCATCATCTCATATTGTACAAACGGGAATTTTCACGTACTGCACTATCGGCAGGCACCGACTAAGTAGTGCACGGCGCGACGCGGAAGGAGAAAGTCGCAACCACACACCCTGAGACTCTCGGAATGAGTCGAAACTTAGTCGGTGCCTTCACCGATAGTGCAGTACGTGAAAATTCCCGTTTGTACAATATGAATAGTTAAGTTCACGATAGTTTTTGGAATAAAACAGCATCATCTAACCCCAAACTAAGCAGAGCTTGTATTATGGGAACTACATGACTAATATATTAATTATATACTTCGTTTTGTTTGTTTGTAACTATTTCACGCAAAAACTACTGAACGGATTTTAATGAAACTTTACAGTGATATAGCTTATACATCTGAATAACACATAGGCTACTTTTTATCTAGGTTCTACGTGGGCGAAGCCGCGGGTAGAAGCTAGTAGCAATATAAGCTTAAGATAGAAAGATACATAGATAAAATCTTTATTGCACACCAAAGAAAATACAAAAACACAAAAATTCATTAACATACAAGATATAATGGCGTTAAGTACTACAAGCTTTGGCAATGTTGTACAATGGACGGTCTTATAGCTAATTAGCGATCTCTACCAGACAACTTTTGGATGTAATGAACTGTACGAAAGATTACAAAGGGTTTAAGGGGTGTGTCATATAACATGAATATACTATACTGGCTTCTGCCCACGGCTTTGCCGGAATGCGATCTAGAGATATACATAGATTAGAGGATATACTTTCATTTTAATATTTTATACTAAAAATTAGGTTAATTCTACTTGTATTTTTATGTGCTACTAACACTATGGATTATAAATTGTCCGAAATAAACGTTTTTTTTTTGCCCGCGTGGTACCCGGATAAAAAACAGCTTTTACCGTTAAGCCTCTGTACAAGGTGAAATAGCTTAGCTTGACCCAACAATACTGCATACTGTACTTTGAAATTAATATATGTTATATACATACATTAAACAGGGCAGTACCCGTTTTTCGACGACGTTCGTAAAAAAATAAGTTCTCCACGAATAGCCCTTTTATTTTAACGGGATAATATACAGGGGAACGAACGGGATAGTTGGAAAGGGAATGTCTCGGCGTTACTCTGACCAAATTGAAGACATTCTATAGGTATAGAGAAAGGCCAAGTCAAGAGAACACTAAACCGACGAGCTTGTATGAAGAATGTGATAAGAATTAATGAAGCTAAAAAGGTATGCCAGATTCGTAGCAAATCCGTGGTCTCTGCTTACACCTCCGAGAAACAAGCGACTTTATGTTTATATGTAATCACCTATATTCACAGCCTCAAACTCTTTATAACCTCCACATCAAACTCTTTATAATATTTTGGGAGTACCGAATGGCGAGTGCTTCCCCGTTCAATCCACAATTTTTCAACCCAATATTATTTTAACCCGTTCAACCCAAAACATATGCTCCGTTCTACCCAATCCAAAAATCTTAAGTCACAGTGTATTTATACAGTACATACACCGCAATATTTATAAAAAAACGAACTTGATGAAATACACAGTAACTTCATTTTTTTTTTAGTTTGTGAGGATAGATTTTTCCCCGGTCTGGGTGTTTTGTATATATAATATGTATGTATTTACAAAAAAAAGTATATAATTAATATATCAGTCATGTAGTTCCCATAATACAAGCTCTGCTTAGTTTGGGGCTAGATGATTCTGTGTGAAAAATGTCCAGCATTATTTTATTTATTTATTTATTATAAATTTCATACCTACAATATGGAAGTAATATTTTTTTATGCTTATGTTTATGCTCTCTTCAAACGAATGCACGTGCAATTCCTAGAACAATGTAAGCAGGCGGACTTATTGTACAATAGATAATCCAATCAACAACGGTAAGTACTACAAAGGGGCGTAAAATCAATAGTATTTTAATCCAAAAGACGACCTCCGTGGCGCAGTGGGCGAAAGTCCGCCTGAGACGCAGAAGGTTGCGGGTTCGATTCCTGTCACGAGACAAATGTTTGTAAGATCTGCAAATATTTGTCTCAGGTCTGGGTGTTTTTCTATGTATAAAATGTATGTATTTACAAAAAAAAAGTATATATGTAGTATATCAGTCATGTAGTTCCCATAATACAAGCTCTGCTTAGTTTGGGGCTAGATGATGCTGTGTGAAAAATGTCCAGCATTTTAGTAATTCTACGCATTTGATTCCTTCATAGTCACCCTGGGTTAGGTCTTACCAGGCCATAATGTGTACTCATACTCAAAAGAGCAAGTTCTATTTCTATTTTCGATTATTTCATAAGTTCAATAGTAATTGTTACACTTTTTTCTTATTATGATAGTAGATCAAATGATCGACTAACTAAGTTTAAACAACTATTTATCTTACGGGCCATAGTGTTAGCTTTGGCTTCGCTAGCTTCCTAAATCCTACTACTATTAAAAATGCGGAAGTTTGTGAGGATGGATGTTTGTTACTCTTTCACGCAAAAACTACTGAACGGATTCTGATGAAACTTTACAATAATATAGCTTAAGCATCAGAATAACACATAGGCTACTTTTTATCCACGCGGGCGAAACCGTGGACAAAGGCTAGTGTATCATAATTCAAAAATACTTCTAGCATATTGTGTCAGTCTTTTATCAGTATTAAAATTTATTATTTATTATTTATTATTAATTTATTATTTTTGTCAGTATTTTCTCTAATATAATACTTACGTATCTTCGCTAATGGTAATGGTAATGGGCGGTCTTATCGCCTTATAGATAGATAGATAAACTCTTTATTGTGCATAACACCAATTTACAATATAAACACAAACATAGTAAAAAGAATAAACAAAAAAAAAAGAAATGCACAATGGGCGGTCTTATCGCTGAAAGCAATCTATCTATCTATCTACCTATAACCTTTAAATATACAGAGTGGGAGAAATCGCTCGATATTCTGTAGAGTATCGAGCGATTTCGCCCCGCCCCAACCAGCTCCTAACTCATCCGCAGTTGTTGGTTTCAGGAAACGCTTTTAATTCAACTCCAAGCCTGGCTTCCATGTCAGACATAAAAGCCGGAAGCTGCCTTGGCTGCCCCCATGGCAGCCAAATTAACTAAGGACACAAATCGTTCAGACACAGTGTAAACAAAGAACTAAAACGTTTGCTTGTTCATTGTCACAGTAAATTTTACCGAGAGTCTTACATGGGATAGCTCTCTCCTTAGGAGTTGAGATTGGGCGACATACGGGGCCTTATTACTGCGATCAAGTTTTTCAACCGCGACGACGGGAGCTCGTATCTATCTGCGTCTGCGATTAAGCGTTGGTTGCTCAGAAGGCATCAGCGTACATTCACTTGACGTAGTTTTAAAACTGATGTTTCTATGTGACCCTTGTGATTTTAATGAATAAAAACCTATTAACTTTAGACATCATTAAGAAGTAAAGAGAGGTTGGTTTTTGTTAGCTGTCACTATTTATTTCCAAAATGGCTTGTCAGATTGCAATGCGGTTTTTTTTCAATCAATTTGAGTCTTAAAGATAGCTCTTGGATAGGTTTTATTAACACACCAGGAGGGCATTACAATAGACGACACAAAAAGGTCAGGTGTTTGCAAAATATAACATGATAGTGATGCCGATTCTCTTGTACATCAACGCAACTGATACTACTTGCAAAACACCGGCGTGTGCCAAATAATAATAATAATGCTGGACATTTTTCACACAGCATCATCCTAGCCCCAAACTAAGCATAGCTAGTATTATGGGAACTGCATGACTGATATACTTTTGTAAATACATACATATTATAATAGAAAACACCCAGACCCAAGACAAATATTTGCACATCATACACACATTTGTCCCGCAGCGAGATATGAACCCGCAACCTTCTGAGTGTCAGGCGGGCCTTCGTTTACAGCGCCACAGTATGTTCATCATGAGGAATATCGTAAGCTTGCTTGTTCTTTTTAAATGTGCGACGCAATCTCTGTTCGTATTTTTCTAGAACTCCGGTATTCCGGATTAAATTATATAGTAAAACCGTTGCCAAGTCGAAATCCGAAGCGCAGAGCCAAGTAGGCAACATTCTTCAGACATAATTAATAAGAGAGAAACCGCAAAATAATTACAGTTTAATTACAATATCTGTATCGAGAAACTCAGAGGCAAAGCCCGACCTCTATGTCACAGTGGACGAAAGCCCGGTTGAGACGAAGAAGGTTGCGGGTACGATTCTTGTTGACAAATGTTTATGATCATATGTTATGATCTCCAAATATTTGTCTCGAGTCATGTTTTCTATGTATATTATGTATAATGTAACAAAAAAGTATATCCTACTTCTTATTATAAACGTGAAAGTTTGTGAGGATGGATGTTTGTTACTCTTACACGCAAAAACTACTGAACGGATTTTGATGAAAACTTTACAGTGATATAGCATATACATCAGAATAACACATAGGCTACTATTTATCGGGTACCATGTGTGCGAAGCCGTGGGCAGAGGCTAGTATATACAACTAAGGTATCTTCAATCAACAATCAGATTCAAGAGAGAATAGGTATCTTCTAGACTTTCTTGCTTCATCGTCGGCCATACTTACCATCAGGTGAGATGATGGCCAAAAGAAACTTTATTCTTGATTTAAAAAAGTATTTTATATGAAAATTGGATTCAGAAGGAAAACTTTTAGGATTAAACAGGATTTTGGTAATTTGGATGAGGAAGGTCCCACCTTACAAAAACGACCTTTGATAACATGACTAGTTTCTAGGCGTTCCAAGGATCTGGCATTTAGTATGTGCTCACCTTTTGCACAGGTACATGGCTCTTATCATATGGTACATGCTCACGTTTTTCACATGTATGTGCCTAGTTGCATAGACACCTAATACTTTTCTAGATTGGCAAGTTCGAACACAAAATTACCTCACAGAAAAGACCGTCTGCTACCCACTAGGGGAAAGTACTAGGTTCCTACCTACCTGTGCTATATGTGATCATATGCCATATATTATTGACTGGACTTGCCTCATAACTAGGCACATACATATGCAATACGTTGGCATGTGCCATATGATAATGTCAAGAATTATCTCTGCGTATCCTGATCTGTACACTGAGTATTGAACTGGATGCCTATTATAACACAGTAGAACGCTTATTTACCTTTCTAGTTTATTACACATATATTAAAGATAATATTTAATTTAACTTCGCAAAAGGAAAGTTATTTAAATATTCTCTGTATTTAATTAAAAGGTTTGTAAGTACCTACATCAAAGACTTTTGCTTGGTTCTGTTCGCTTAAACGAGGTTATTTTTCCATCTCCTTCGTAGTTTGCCTTAGGCAAGGGTGACCATGCTTTTGGGTTTATTCAAATCTTTGAATTTGTTTGACCGACAATGGCCTCGATTCTGTAGTACACTAACTAAACTAAATTTAAGTTGTCGCTCTCTTTTACTGATACTGTACGCAAGAAAGTGATGGCAAGAATTTTACTGCTGTGTGCTGCTGTCAAATAAGTTTACGTGCCGGTTTTCTTCGTGTTTATAGTCAGCATGTTTTGAAATCACGGCTAAATTTGTATGGAAAACTTAATCTGACTAAGTTGACAGCACTGAAATTGTAGCTATCTCTTTCTTTCTTGCACTATCAGTAAAAGAGACAGTCTAAATTTAGTTTAGTTAGTGTACTACAGAATCGAGGCCAATGTCTCCATCTCGATTTAACTAAATAATATGTATGACTAGATCGTTTTACGACTAAATCTCGATATGACTAAATCGCGTTAGGGCTGAATTGCGTATGGATTAGATCGTCATAAGGCTAAATAGCATATCGATTATATTGTTTTATTACAAAAACTATCGTGAATTCGATTATTCATATTGTAAAAACGGGATTTTACGTAAAAACAATAAATTAAAAGGCAACTTAATTATACATTATAATAACTAGTTCTCATTTGTTGTTATTTTTATTATTATATCTTTTTAAAAAAAAAACATGTTCAATGTAGATGGGTAACTTTTTGTGTATTATATTATGATGAGGATGAGAGTCCGAAGCGAATCACTGTGACCCTACAGCACAGGCTCAAGAGAGACCTAGTGTGGGGGACAGAGCTCCGTCAGGTACTTATTAATCTAAGTTAATTTTCTTAAGTACCAAATCATGTACCGAACATCTGTATGAACTAAATAAAGATTATTATTATTATTATTACATTACCATTATCCTTTCTATTCAAAGGTTGTTTGGAAGGGATAGCTTCTAAGTGATACGACCGACTGTTATACTTTCAAAAAATTACATTTTTTTGTTTCGTTTTTAAGAACATCATGGTTTCCCTACAAAAGACTAACTTGGGAAGTCGCGACCGCCCGATCCAGCCTATATGCTCCACTTGTTTTATACATATTTCCTGTTTCAAGGCTTTTCCACTAAAAACTTTTCGCTTTACAACGATTTCAAATAGTTGTTTATCTTAACAGTGTTTTGTTTTCTGCTGTTGATTCCTAGTATACTACTTACTATCCTACTAATATTATAAACGTGAAAGTTTATGAGGATGTTTGTTACTCTTTCACGCAAAAACTACTGAACGGATATTGATGAAACTTTACAGTAATATAGCTTATATATCAGAATAACACATAGGCTACTTTTTATCCAAATAGCACACGGGTCAAGCCGTGCGCAGAAGCTAGTAATAAATAATGCTGGACAATTTCACTTATACATGACACAGCTTATACATCAGAATAACACATAGGCTACTTTTTATATAGTACTACGCGGCGAAGCCGTGAATAGAAGCTAGCAGTATTATAAAAATATATTTAAGAGAAACGAGACGTCATCGGTTAACAACTGTTATTTGGAACGTATCGTAAACCGAGTTGAATTAGTGCAATCCATTCGCAAATCTAATTGTGTATCCATACTCCCTGAGGAATAGTTTATTACTCCAGCAATTAGACTAAATCCGTTTAGCAATAGCTTTGGACCACTATTAGGTATCTCTCAAAAGCTAATTCGTTTTGTGCATTGAGCTAAATCCTTATTTATATGATTCAATCAGAACGGGTCAAATAAAGTATTTTTTTTTCAATTTATTCAAATAAATAACCAGTTGTCATATTAGGTCATTACCCATGAACTAATCGTTGTGTATAGGGTATTATAATCCGATTATAAGCCTTCTTTATTTTGCCGATTATCCAAAAACGTTCCAATTATTTTTTTAACCGACATAAACTTAACACTCTAGAGCTGTAGCAAACCGTATACCAAGTTACCAAGTAACGAGTACATCGCCTGACTTGAAGTACCGAAACGTTACTCAAAAAAACGTTACGTTACTCGCATAATTTATTGTATAGTCAGTTTGATGCGACGTGACTCGATATGATGCTTTATGCTAGTGCTTGATTGTATCAAAAGTAACGAGTAACGTAACGATACGATAGTAACGAGTGCTGATTGTTTCAGTAACGAAAACATACGGGTACACAATTTCTCTTTAATTTTACAACTCTTTAACACTCATCAAGCTCTGATGTAAGCTAACGTATTTTAAGACAATGCTATGTATAATAATGTAAGTATATACAAAAAAGTATATAAGTAGTATATCAGTCATGTAGTTCCCATAATACAAGCTCTGCTTAGTTTGGGGTTAGATGGTGCTTATATTTAGTTACTTTCCTTCCTGTCTTTGTACACCTACCAACTTCATCACTTTTCTATCTCTCCTCAAAGGTGTGCTGGAAGAAAACTCTTTTTAGGGTTAAGCTCGTCTTTGTACATGTCTCACCTAATATTTTGTTTTATATTCTATATTATTCTGTATATAAGGGAAGCGTGAATGGGTTAATTGGAAAGGGTAGACCCCGGCGAACGTACTCTGACCAGATAGGAGACGTTCTGGAGAAAGGTCAGGACAAGAGTACCCAAAACCGGCGAGCATGTTAAAGAATGTAATGAGAGTGAATGAAGCAAAAGAGGTATGTCAGGATCGTAGCAAGTGGAAATCCGTAGTCTCTGCCTACCTCTCCGGGGAACAGGCGTGAGTTTATGTATGTATTACTAGCTACTTAATGTAAAAATTTGCCAAAATGTCGAATATAGAGAAGCTGACTATACTTATGTAATTATATTATTGTACCTATATTCTTGCAAATAAACATCATTCATTTCTGTGTACAATAAAAAAATATACGAAAGAAAATATATGTATTTTTTTTACAGGTCACGGCCTGCATTTCAGCGCCTTAACGAAATAATTACAATCATAAATAATGAATACTACAGCTGGTAATTGGCGTGTAATTAGCGAAGATTGATTTCCTGGATTATAAACAAAGTTAAATCGCTTGTTTCAATTAAATCCCCTTTCAAATCCAGCTCTAGGGACCCGAAATAACTATTAACATTGATGCAACGTTATTAGCTATTCCCATTTAATCTTGTATTTAAACCGGGAGGCCACAGACATCAACCCTCCTTCATCGTGTACCAGGACGAGTCGTTTTACCAGTAGCTTCACATCCTGGTGATGTGGAGTTGCATAATATGCTGAGACAGGACCTATTTGGCCCACGCGTAGCGGAGAGGAATAACCTACTTTCTATGTACCTTCTGCCTAGTCAAAGTCAAAGTCAAAATTTATTTATTCAATAAAATCACAAGGACCACTTTGAAACTTCGGTTTTTATGTTCTGCCTGTTCCTCCGCGACTAAGCCAGGAAAGAAAGGCAAGAAAACAAGGCTGGTTATTCTTTTTAATGATCCTTTTACGAATTGGTTCGAGTTGGAGCATTTTCAATCCCAAGAGTTTTTGTCATCTAAATAATCAGATATTTTATAGTATGCCTTTTTATAAAGTTTTTGTTTAATTACGTTTTTAAATTTGTTAATTGATAATTTTTGTATATCTCTTGGGAGTTTGTTATAAAAGCGTACACCGTGCCCTTTAAACGATTTACTAACTTTATGGAGTGTACAAGTGACAACGGCGAGTTTATCTTTTTTTCTAGTATTAACCTTATGATTATCGCTTTTCATATTGTAAAACCGGGAATTTTCACGTACTGTTTCACGTCTCCTTCCGCGTCGCGCCGTAATACCAACTGCCGTGCCGTGTTGGTAGTGCACGGCGCGACGCAGAAGGAGAAAGTCGCAACCACTCACCCTGATGAAGACTCTCGGAATGAGTCGAAACTTAGTCGGTGCCTTCACCGATAGTGCAATACGTGAAAAATCCCGTTTTTACAATATGAAAAGTCAAGTTCACGATAGTTTTTGGAATAAAATTATCGCTTTATTTCTTAAACAAATTATATTTTTGTGAACATTCATCAGATTTTCATAGATGTATTGCCTGTATCCTCTCTGTATTGTGTGTGTGTGTCAAATAAATGTATTTTTTTCTTTCTTTCTTTCTTTTCTTTAAAGATATGATTACGACTATACCATGTACTTTACTGTTTTCCTGCCGACATTTCGTTGACCGTTTAGGTAGAGGTCTTTCCTCATGAGCACTGTCCGCGACATAATTTATTTCGTTTATCTCATTAGGTTTACAATGTTTTTTTTTTCATTCATTCAATATTTGTAGATTTTGTTGGTTTGTATTCGTGTAAAGTATTTTAATTAATTCATTTCAATACGTAATGGAAACAAACTCACTACAGTTATCTATACCTGATGTTTCAAATAAATAATATATTACTTTTTCGTGACAGACAATCGAGGAGAGTACATTATTTACCTATACCTATTACGATAAGAAACTATATAACAATCGCGGTCGTCAATATATGCATACATACTTGGCGAAGAACTTTTTTTTTTTTTGAGCCTGTACTGCCCCACTGCAGAGCGCAGGCCTTTCTTGCCCCTTTTCATTGTTCTCTATTATTGGGGCTACTCTTCGAGATTCTGAGTCTTCCACATATAACTGGCTTTCACCTATAGTTCTTTCAGCATGCAAAAAACATGTCCTGGCCCGTTCTACTTTAATTTAAGCCATGACATTTATCTAATTTTTATAAGTTTATTTAGCTGCATCTACCCTCAGAATCAGAAAAGTTTATGTTCACATTACGACACATTATACCGACGCGAACATCGGTTAATCACGGGATTCCAAGACGTGAAAAAAAACGCGTAAAAATACAAAAAGTAAGTAAAAGGAAAATTATAACTAATAATTACAATAAAAAATAGTTATTCGTCAAATTGACGATAGAACTCAAAAAGTTGGTCAAAAAGGTTTTTTTTTACCTTTGAGTGGGTCACAAAATAATGACCGTGTTCAACAATTCAATAAAATATATATAGTTTTAATTACAAAGGTACATAAGTAGTAGGTAAATATATTTAAAAAAATAGTAATTTGAGTTTTGAAATTCATTAGACTACACAGGAAAGACGTTTGGTACGTGTTTTAAAAATACTTACTCAGTCAGTTATACTCATTATCTGTGGCAGTTGCACTGCAGGATGTAGATACTCCCAAAGAGTGCCATGGCGAACTATCTTGGGCCAATTTTTATGTGGAATTACCTTTCAAGATAAAACATATTCGGGGACATACTCTATGACAAAAATATAGGAAAGCACATAGTGCACTGGCTAGTGATCCCACGTTTTTCTTTTGATCAAATAGTGATGGGTTCTCTGTTGTGCATATATTTTTTTAATTTCCGATAAAATTTTATCCAGTTACGATCAATCAAAAAATATAGAGGATCTATTTTTAAAAACTTCATTTGATTGGTGTTGTTCAATCAATGTAATAAAAATAAATACATTATCACTGCTACTTCAATTTAAAAGATGATAAAATCTTGTTTGGCTCAGATTCTGAGGCAATTTTTGTACCTTAATATTTTTTTTAACTTTAATTAAACTGTATCATTAGAGTCACAAAATAAAATGTGTTTGTGACGTCAGTTACATTCTTAACTTTAAGAAATGCATATTAATATTTGTGTTACTTGTAGGGTTTGGAAACTCCAAACCCAACGCATAAGTAACAGAAATCTTTTTTTTAAGCAATTATATGCCTATATGAGGAAAATCCGCTCTTCTATAACATTTTTATAAATTATCTTATAGGTTGTACCTAATGTTCCCACATAAAAAGGGAAAAACAAACTAACTAACTAAACTGAAATGCCCATTGTGTGTGTGTGGTGTGTGTGTGTGTGTGTGGGGAGAGGGGTGAGTATGTGTTTGTGTGACTGGCTTCCTTCAAAAACTCCAGTCTCTTAATGACGTGCTAATTAAAATCTAAAGCCAGGTTAAGAAAAATGATCCAATGTTCATTGATATACAAATGACTAGCTACTGCCCACGGCTTCGCTCACGTGGTACCCGGATAAAAAGTAGCCTATGTGTTACTGTAATGTATAGTTATATTACTGTAAAGTTTTTTAAAATCCGTTCAGTAGTTTTTGCGTGAAAGTGTAACAAACATCCATCCTCACAAACTTTCGCGTATATAATATTAGTAAGATTTATAAGAAATTAAATATCAAAAAACCGACTTTAATTATCGGGAAATTAATAAAAAGTCCAATATTGCATATTGCTTATTGGACTTTTTGAAAATATATATGGAGTATTAAAAAATAATCATTAAAACAGCTTAACAATAAAATTGGCGAAGATATCAGTTACCAAACACACACGTTAAAAACATACAGCCGAATCGACTCCTCCTTTTTTGTAGTCGGTTAAAAAAATTGAGGTTATGCTATGGTGACAGCAAGCTCTGACAAATTATGGAAACTGATGAAACTGCTCGATGGATAGTAAAGAATTGATGTTTAGACTCATTTTGATTAGCTCGTGAATCCATTCGTAAATTAACTCCTCGACAAACTCGAGCAACGATCACGCTGCGCGAAAGCCCGCTGCGACGCAGATGCACATTCGATTCCCACTGCGAGACAAGTATTTGTTTGTTCTGCAGATACCTGTTTCGAGTCTTTCCTGGGGCCTAGGAAAAGCTTATCTGAGGAAGTACTACCACCGATTGGGCATGGTATTGCCACTTCCCAGACAAGCTCTTTTACAAGTAGCTCATAACTTCTAAAGGTATGAAGTAAACTATGTTCAGGTGTGTTCAAGAAGGATGGCGGAGTCTGTGGCCGCCTTGGCTGCTGTCAAAGCATTACATATCCCCTTGCAGCTGCTGACCACCCTACACCTGACCAGAACACTGTGGCCACCAGAACCTGAAGTCAACAGTAAGTCAATAACCACCAAACCAGAGCTACTCATGTGCTAAATGAGAAAGTTGGGCAACACTTCAGTTAATTTTTACCACTATATATTAAACTAGCTGTACACCGCGGTTTCACCCGCGTATGTTTCGATTCCGTGGGAATACCGGCGATCTAATTAAATTTTAGAACACAAAAGCTGCTTTTGTGACTTAACTATGATAGTAAGATATATTCCCTCACGGACTTTTTTGTAGGTAATAATGAGTACTTTAATCATGTAGTACATCCTTTTTATGTATCATCAATAGTTTTCTCAGCGCACGCCAAATAATAAATTTTATAGGCAAAATTTTGCTACTTTGGGTAACTTTATTGCAATTTTCTTAAGGATATCCATTTTTTTGAAAATTAATTATAGCCTATGTTACTACCTGATAATATAGCTTTGATTAGGTGAAAAAATGGTTTAAATCGGTCCAGTAGTTTCGGAGCCTATTGGATACAAACAAACAAACAAAAAAAATCTTTGCTCTTTATAATATTATTATTATTACGATAGATTTAGGAGTCGGTGCAATCTTGCATTTTCCTCAATGTTTTTCTTTCCAATGATCTATTTTACTTCTTTAAAATACATTATCAGGTGTTCCTCACGGACCAATCAGTATGCAAAACTGTGCCATCCCAAATATTAGATTCATTAGACACAACTTGGCAGGAATCGTTTTGCTATAGTGTTAAGACACACTATAGCAAAACCATTTCTGCCAAGTAAATGTTCCACATGACATCACCCTTTCTTGGTGGACATTAAAAAAACCTAACAACGTAACCTATCCGATTCGGATCTGCCGAGGAAGGATTTTTCAGTCGTGTCTAACGAATTTTGGCAGGTGTTCCGATGACACAACCAGATGTACTTACTGATTGGTCCATGAGGAACTCGCTGACATTATTACAATTAAACAAGGTAATTTAAAAAAAAACTAGAAAACACCCTCGATGTGTATATATCATCGGTTGCAACGCCCTCTAGCGACTTGTGGACATAAGATCAATCTTAGAACCATCTTAGAAGATATACTAATGGCTCAACTTATTTCGAATACCTCTGTGGCGCAGCTGTCGAGAAGCCGACTGCTTTGTAAGATGTGCGAGCTCGATTCCCGCTTTAAGACAAATGTTTGCACGTTCTGGAGATATTGGATCCAACCATGGTTATCGTAGCAACTCATACCCAAGATACAAGCAATCCTAGTGTAGGCTCAGGAATATGTATAATTTATTTTATTATTAATATATTTCAGATTATAAAAATCCATACAATATTAATATACAGAAACTTAGCACTTTTACAGTAATTTTTATACTGTAAAAGTAATAAGTTTGATAAAATGTTACACAAAATTAATATGATTAAGTATTGCTGGACATAAATAATTTAGGATATATTTCACACAGAATCATCTAGCCCCAAAGTAAGCAGAGCTTGTTTTACGGGAACTACATGACTGATATACTACTTATATACATTTTTTTGTAAATACATACCAATATATATAAAACTATTCAGTTACTGACTGGCGGATCAACGCACAGCCTATAAGTCCTAGAAGCATGAAACTTGGAGGGTGCATTCCACTTATGCATGTAGGGGTGCATTAAGAAAGGAATTTGGAAAATTCTAACCCTAACGGGGTGAAAAGAGCTGAAAACCTTTGTATAAAAAATCGTATTCCTTGAATTTACAGTCTTGAAACTTCACATAAAGATTCTTTATTAGCATTTTCTTACAGCTATACTTTAGAATAGGTGAACTTTGGGACCTAGAGTACACAGGCAGAGCCGTGGGCAGAAGCTAGTAAATAATAACTCTAACAAACAGATCACACGTGTTTCGACTACATCATCGTAGGCGGTGGCACAGCTGGCATGGTGGTGGCTCGCAGACTGACAGAGAACAAGAACTTCAAAGTCCTAGTCATAGAGAGGGGAGGCGATCCACCTATAGAAGCCCTGGTAACCAGTTTTTCCTTTCTCTATTCATTTTTTTTATCCGGGTACCCCGCGGGTGAAGCCGTGGACAGAAACTAGTATATACGTATAGGTTACTTACCTATACTCGTATATCTATTGGACCTACATTAATCGACTTCTTTTTGTGGGTTATTACTTTAAAACCACCAAATTAAAAATATTTCAGCTAGCTGAACTCTTTGTGACAGAGCCGTTGACACAGCTGGACTGGAAATTCACATCTACCTATGACAGCTACGCAGCCAACTCCCAACCAGGCAACGTTACCAAGCTCACATCTGGTAGGATGCTGGGCGGCAGTAGTTGCATGAACCATTTCGTCCATGTTCGAGGTGCGCCGTACGACTTCGACAATTGGGCGAAAATAGTTGGCGACCCTTGTTGGAGATACGAAAACGTGCTTCCATACTTTAAGAAAAGCGAGAAACTCAAAGATCCAGTGGTTGAAAACTCACCATATGGTGCTTACCATGGCTTTGATGGACCGATGGGGGTAGCTAGACAGCCTAGTCTAGCTGCCAATCCTTATTTAGTTTCATTCGGGGAGCTAGGGAATAAGATAGTCATAGATGTAAATGGTCCGAACACTTTAGGGTTCACGCAGAGCATGTACAGTCTAACTGATGGTATCAGGCAATGTTCAGCTTATTCCTACATCACTCCAGTCAAAGATCGGAAGAATTTGTTTGTACTTAGACACACATACGCGACGCGAATCATTTTTGATAAGAAGAAGGCGGTGGCCGTTGAAGCTTACCGCAACAGTATAAAATACTTGTACAGAGCTGGTCGAGAAATAATTCTATGCACAGGAGTTTACAAAACTCCTCATCTTCTACTGCTGTCTGGTATAGGACCTAAAAAAGACTTAGAGTCTTTTAATATTGAAGTGATAGCAGATTTGCCTGTGGGTGAAAACTGGCAGGATCAATTTGCAGTGTCAATAGTACACAGAATGGATAAATCTTTGGTAGATCCAGTAGTACCACCACCGAACATAATTCCCTTCCCTGTGCTTGTCGGAATAGTAACTTTGAACAAGACGAAATCGTATGGTGAATACCAAGTGTTCGGAATTATTGCTGGGAAAGGCACACCTTATCTACTGCTAGCTTGTGCAATTGTTTTCGGGTACAGACCAGAGATATGCGACAATATTAACAACCAAGTTTTAGGATTTAACAGTTTGTACACTTTGGTAACAATGCTACATCCAGATTCGAGAGGCAAAGTTGGTTTGAAGAGTGCGGACCCGTACGACGATCCGGAAATAAAAACAGGTTTATATAAAAAGAAGTCTGATTTGGAACGCATGGTGAGATATATCAAAGATTATATGAGAGTTGAAAACACAACATTCTTTACTGAAGTCAACGCGTCGTTTGTCAACCCAGATTTCGTTGAATGTAGAAATTATATATACGGAAGCGATGGCTTTTGGAGATGCTATATTCTACATAGTACCGTCAGTGTTTATCATTCAACTAGTACGTGTCCTATGGGGACTGTAGTTGATGGTCGATTGAGGGTGAACAATGTCACCAACTTGAGAATAGTCGATGCTAGTGTCATGCCAACTTTGCCGAGTGGAAACCCCAATGCAGCTGTTATAATGATCGCTGAGAAAGCATCAGACATGATCAAGGAAGATGCGCATAAATTTAAATATTATGGATAGTTGTAAAAATGTTGTTGCAAGATTCGCCTCCCAAAGTATTTCAATTCTACAACAGAATCGAAGGATACTTAACTTGGAAAAGGACTTTAATTAGTCATCTATTAAAATCTAATACCCGACGACCTCTGTGGCGCAGTGGGCGAAGGCCCGCCTGAGGCGCAGAAGGTTGCGGGTTCGGGACAAATGTTTGTATCTGCAAATATTTGTCTCGGGTCTGGGTGTTTTCTATGTATAATATGTATGTATTTACAAAAAAAAACTGTATATAAGTAGTATATCAGTCATGTAGTTCCCATAATACAAGCTCTGCTTAGTTTAGGGCTAGATGATGCTGTGTGAAAATGTCTAGAACTATTTATTTATTATTTATTTATTTATTTAATAAATATTTGTTTTATAGCTGTCCCACCATCTTATAATTGCAAAATTTGTTGTTCTTTATGTCTAGCACGACATATATACATTTTTACTATATTCCAATATTTTTCATGACGTATCTATGCATAATGGAAACACCGAGACTCAAGACAAATATTTGCAAATCATAAAAAAACATTTGCCCCGCAGCGGGAATCGAACTAACAACCTTCTACGTCTCAGACAGGCCTTTGTCCACAAAAATACAGTAAAAATATACAGATTTTCACGTGTGCCTACACTTTTTCATTGGAAATGGATTTTACCTAGATTTTCGCTTATTTGAGTTGAATTTATGGTGGAGTGGATTGACATACATAAATAACGCAGAATACGTAGGTATCCATTACTTCGTTTCTATTTGAACGAGTTCTGTTTGATTGATTTCAATCAAAATTATAGCAAAGGTTCATACATTTATTTTTATGTTTTGTAAATAAGGCATTTTGTAAATATTCATATTGTAAAACGGGAATATTCACGTCCCGTACTATCGGTGAAGGCACCGACTAAGTTTCGACTCATTCCAAGAGTTATCATCGGGATGAGCGATCGCGACGCTCTCGTACAGAGAGGGCATATACATACCCTTTTTATCCTAATAATATTATAAACGCGAATGTTTGTGAGGATGAATGATAGTTCCTCTTTCACGCAAAAACTACAGAATGGATCTTGATGAAACTTTAAAGTAATATAGCTTATACATCCGAAAAACACATAGGCTACTTTCTATCCGGGTACCACGCGGGCGAAGCCGTGGGCAGAAGCTAGTTAGCCATATATAAAGGTTATGGACGGATGTATGGATATACGAGTATATCAATCGTGACAAATGTCATATGTGACGAACTGCGTAAGATTGAATCTTATCTTACAGCGCGACGAAAAGAAACAGCTTTTAATAAACAGCTTCATTCTCAAAAAAAAACCTTCCCACCGGCTCAAAAATTTCATAAACATTTCATTTTGTTAAAAAACTTTTGAGAGACGTAATTTTTTTTTTTAATTAAATTTTAATGCCAATCAAGCATATTTTCCACCGCGGTTATCGTAACCTATGGACGCTTATAACACTAGAAGTGTCAATACTCAAGGTTACTAATATGTTATATTCCATCAGCCTCAAAAGATGGCAGGTAAACCTATAATAAAAAAATCAAGGCATATAAGGTTGATTGTTCGTTTTAATGATCCTTTTACATAACAATAGGTAGGTACATAGATTTTTCATCGAGTTAGAGCAACTTTGATCCCAAAATTTCCACGAAGCCATGCAGTGCGCCAGCAAGAGATCGCACCAAAGATAAACTCTACCGGGAAGGGGGACATGACCCTCAGTATTGGGGAAAACTACGCGAGGAGAAGGAAGAGATCGCACCATCGTCAAAGATAAACTCTACCGGGAAGGGGGGCATGACCCTCTGTATTGGAGAATACTACGCGAGGAAAAGGAAGAGATCGCACCATCGTCAAAGATAAACTCTACCGGGAAGGGGGACATGACCCTCAGTATTGGGGAATACTACGCGAGGAGAAGGAAAACTTTATAGTTCCAAACAAAACAACTTATTTTCCATACCTATCGAAGGTAACTTTCGGAAAAATGTCCTTCTGCGAAAGTCCTCCCCTTCCCTAATAACTTCGAAGTAGTTGCGGCTGTAAATTCATTTACGTATAAAACAGGTTGTTACCGGCTCTCAGCACTTACCGCCACGAAAACGAGCAAAAAAAAAATAACAAATACATTTATTTACCGAAAATATAGTCACAATAGAGTAACTGTTGGTCCCCGCACTAGGTCGAGCCTGTATCGCGGGAGGCCGGTTAAAGATACATCGATTTCCATAAAAAACAAAATACACAAACAGGGCAAAACACAAAATAGATATAAAATAAAAATAATAAAGATAAAACTGTAACTGAAGGGGTCTTAAATAACAGATATTATGGGCCTTGCACACTTTCGCAGGAGTTTTGTCTGTGTGTGAGCTTTTTATTAGTTGAACTTCTAGAAACAGAACACGCGTTTTGATAGGACTGACTTATACTCAATCTTTTTTATTTATCGTGTTTTTCTCCAATTCGGTTAGTTGCTAGTAATAATACACAGATCTGCCAAAGTGACAAGTAAATTTTTACAAAATTTTCAAACCCCGGATTGGTTTTTTTCGTCTATCGCGGTGCTTCTTTTTGGCTAAAGTGATAAAACATTTAAGAATCAACCTTGAAGTCATACAAATTGATTGCAAGAAACACTTTAATCGGATAAGCCGTTACGGAAATAAATGGTAACATAAACGGGCTCGTTTCGTTTTGTGTAAAAAAAAATCATGCACGCCCGTTATTGAAACTTAAACCCAGCACCTAAATACCAACCTATTTGTGATGTTTTTTATATATCTCCTTTTATATCAAGCATTTCTCTCCAGACCTTATTATCACACAAACCAAATAGATTGTAAAAAAATGTATTGGAACTAAATAGCGCTGATAAATCCTATTTTTAGGATGTTCCCTAAATAGCTTTACAAAAAAAAAAAATTATGAGTAGTATCACAGTCATGTAGTTTCTATAACACAAGCTCTACTTACTTTGGGGCTAGATGATGCTGTGTGAAAAAAAACCAGCGTTATTATTATTAAACAGATTCCAGCGCCGAATTGCCTGCTTTCTGCGTAAATTTGGAGAAAGGGTTAGTTCGTAATACGATTCGTAGTTGTTTGACAATCCAGAAGCAATCGATACAAGTAAAATGCTTCAGTAAAGGACTTTCGGGAGTTTAAGGAAAGGCGTCCACTGAAGCGGAAAGGGTCACTCGGAAAGCAGGTAAAGGTACGCTACTGTCACTTTCATACAAAATGCTTGAACTATTTTTGCAAGTTTTTGACGACCTCTGTGTCGCAGTGGGTGAAGGCCCGCCTGAGGTTGCGGGTTCGATTCCCGCCGCGAGACAAATGTTTATATCTGTAAATATTTGTCTTGGGTCTGGGTTTTTTATATGTATAATATGTATGGATTTACAAAAAAAGGGTGTATGTAAGTGGTATATCAGTCATGTAGTTCCCATAAAACAAGCTCTGTGTTGAAAGTGTCCATAGGTTAAGAAAACTGCTTACAAACATGTGGCCGCTTGGTATATAATACATACCAAGTGATCTTATGGCCTCGATTCTGTAGTACACTAACTAAACTAAATTTAAACTGTCGCTCTTTTACTGATAGTGCAAGCAAGAAAGAAATAGCTACAATTTTAGTGCCGTCAAATTAGTCAGATTTAAGTTTTCCATACAAATTTAGTCGTGATTTCCAAACATGCTGACTATAAACACGAAGAAAAGCGGCACGTAAACTGATTTGACAGCAGCACACAGCAGTAAAATTCTTGCCATCTCTTTCTTGCGTACACTATCAGTAAAGAAGGGCGACATTTTAAATTTAGTTTAGTTAGTGAACTACAGAATCGAGGCCATTATATCACTTGCTTCTGCCCAAGGCTTTGCCCTCTGTATAAGCTATATTACTGTAAAGTTTCATCAAAATCCGTTCAGTACTTTTTGCGTGAAAGAGTAACAAACATCCATCCATATGTTAAGTACCTGTTTTGTGTGTTTATTATTATTTTATGTTTAACTGTTTTGTCAAGGAGATAAATAAATATATTTTCTTTTTACTTTTTTTTTTCTTTCTTATCCTCACAAACTTTAGCGTTAATAATAGTTATATGATTTTCCTGAATTTTTTTGGAAAATTTTAATATATTGGAAGTGCTTTCTGTCATAGGCAGAATCATCCCTTTCATTTTTGGTTAGTATAATGTTACTAGCTTCTGCCCACGGCTTCGCCCGCGTGGTACCTGGATAAAAAGTACCTTTATTATAAACTGATGTACAAGCTGTATTACTGTAAAGTTTTATAAAAATCCGTTCTGTAGTTTTTGCTTGAAAGAGTAACAAACATCCATCCTCACAAACTTTCGCGTTTATAGTAATAGAATTTTCCTGAAAATATTTTGGAAAATTTTAATATATTGAAGTGATTTCTTTCATAGCCTGAATAATATCGTTGTTTTTTTTGGTTAATATAATGTTATGTTCAGGTAAGTACATCTTATAAACATTATTTTTTCTATTTTTTTTTAAAGAAATTTTTCTGATTCTGTTATTTATTCATCAAATGAAATTGCAAGAATGACTTTGATCAACAGTTGGAAGAAGCCACATTACCACATATTGAAATTCTCAATCTAAGTTATTCGAAGCGTATTGGAATTGAAATCATTTTAACAGATACCATAGAAATTGCGCACATGCATCGCGAAATAGATTCAATAGTAAGTATTTGAACTTTAATCGTTATAGAGTTGGAGCAAGTTACAGAATTTCACTTGTAAGTTTAATATATCATATTTTAAGTTAAATCTAAAGGGAGCAAAAGCGAAGGTCAAATGTATAACATATAAGATTTTTTCTCCGAATTATCATTCATTAGGAAATTAAAAATAGATAGGTATATAAATTCCTTAAATAAAATAAGCAGAAGCTCGTTTCAGAAAATTTTGAATAAAAATATTATAAATCATTATATATTTATCATTCTGTGATGTAAATACTTTGATTTAAGCACCATATGAAATAAACAATCAACATTTTAAAGTTTTAAAATTGGGAATTTCAATATGATTTAGAAAATGGTTAAAAATTCAGCAACCGACGACCTCTGTGGCGCAGTGGGCGAAGGCCCGCCTGAGACGCAGAAGGTTGCGGGTTCAATTCCCGCCTCGGGACATATGTTTGTATCTGCAAATATTTGTCTCGGGTCTGGGTGTTTTCTATATATAATATGTATGTATTTACAAAAAAAAATGTATATAAGTAGTATATCAGTCATGTAGTTCCCATAATACAAGCTCTGCTTAGTTTGGGGCTAGATGATGCTGTGTGAAAAATGTCCAGAATTATTTATTTATTTATTTATTATTTTATACACTTAAAAAAACTCAATCCGAACTTTAATGAAAAAGTCCAACCCGTATCTCTAAGGTACACTTAAGAACCCAATTGAATCTTCAATGAAAAAGCCCAAATAACAGGGTCATTCCCAACGCAATTCCAAATTGGTTCCCGTTTCCCCAAAAAACTTGAAACCAAAAGCAATGCAATAATTTCCGGTGAAAAAACCAAAGTAAATATAGTCAAGTGCGAGAAAGACTCGCGTTCTGATGGTTCCGTGCGGTTATTTTAGTCTAACGAGTTCAATTGTGGCATATACGCTAGTCATCTAATTTGGGGTTAATTTTAGTTCTCTTTTTTGATCTAACACAATAGCCAAGCAAGCCCAAAACTAGAACTCAGCTAAACCATAAGATCCAACAGAATAATGATAGCTACCATCTATGTATTAATTTGTGAAAGCTTATAAATTCATTGAGATAGGTTAATTTAATTATAATTAAGACAGAAAATTCATTTAAATGTAAAAGTGACCCGAAAATTTCGATTCGCTTTTTTGGCACCGCAATTTTTGTGCATATGTACGCAAAAATACAATTTTCAAAACATAATATAACCGATTGCAGGGCCCCCAGTGTTAATACAACTTATCTTAAAACCATTCTTGAAGACATACAAATTGATAAAAAAACGCATTACCGAATTCGATAACAGTTTCGGAGATTAGTGGTACGTACAACCTCTTATGACCAACTATAAAGTCTCCAGTTGCGATAAATATTTAAAAAATTCTTGAGTTTTTTTTGTATACTGAACCCTAAAACAGTAAGCAGGTACAACTGCTAAAATTAATGGTGCAAAAAACCGCTTACATAACACGAAATCCGTACTTCCACTTAGCTATAGCGTAGATTGTGGGGGCAGAGTTAAAACGGGTAAAACGCTCGCCATACAAACGTATTCCACTGCAACTTCAATTCAACTTAACATCTAATTAATGGCTTCTTTTCTAATTTTCACAATTCTGCCACAAATGTAGGTATTTAACTTTTTATTTATGGCTTCTATTATCACAATAAGGTTTCAGATTTAGATTTGTTTGGTTGCAAAACATGGGTTACATTGTAAAAAATAAAGTAGGTACGGTACAGTCATGTTCAGCATACAAGAATGCAAAAATTTATAAAATAGTTATCACAATTCTGCCACAGATTTTTCTTTTATCAAGGGGAAAAGTGAAACAAGCCAAAATGATGGAAGGGATTTCTGTACATTTTTTACATAACAGGGACAGTGGGAAGGTTGCTTGCTCACGTTCCAATTGACCCCTAATTCACATGTGGTAAACAAGTTGGCAGAATTAACCAACAAAATGTGCTTGTTTTTTTATGTTCCTTCATTCTACTTTAGTGTGGTGGCAATCATTCAAACTACTAATCGCACTCACTAAAAAGCTTACAATCGCACCACACCCGAAAAGCCGAATTTTACACGTTTTTTAGCGACTCCAAAACAATTTGCGTTTTGCGCAACAAAATATCCAGGTTTTGTTATTTTTCAACGAAATCCTTGTTTCAGGTAAAACTTTCTAGATAACTTACAGTTCAAGATAGGTAGATAATATTTACTTCTATTCTTTTGTGTCACTGATTCTTTCTTGGTAACACTGCGTTAGGTCATTGATCTGAGTAGGCTAAGTTGCAAAACGAATTTTAAATAAATAAATAATAAATTGATGCGGCGGATGCTTAAGCATGCGGTGGACAGCGGATCACAAACTAATTCGAAGCGCGTCCAAAAATATCGCTATCTCTTTTTGGCTGATGCAGACCCGCCCGTGCTTGCGCGATAGCCATATTAGTCGTTCAGAAATTGGTTATATATTTGGTGGTGTTCTGTAATACCAAAAATGATGAAAACTTATTGTATTTTTCACTTCGTGTTGTTGTTCTGTAACTAGATAGTATAAGCTATGTACCTAATCAAACTATACGTAAGATATTGTTGTTTTTAATACGAAACAAATAAGATGAAAACATGTCATGTATGACGTAAAAATATGCAAAAAGCGATTCTATTGCATTTTAGTTGAGGTGAGATTTTGAAATAAAAAATCTAGGTACCTAGATAAATACTATTCGAATACAAATAATAGCATAATATGGTGGAAATAAGGTCTAATTACAAATGATTTTGGTATTGCGTTCGTATGGGCAATTCATCTTTCATCTTTGAACAGGATTGGATAACAAAGTTTCTCCTGTAAGTGAAACACGCTTATAAATGCAGTACCCACACATGATAGAAGTCTTCGAATAAATACTCAGGGAATAGATCTTTAAGGATACCAAGTAGAGGTAGTCAGAGGCCCACGTTTTGTAATAAGTTAGCCATGGGCCGGGTTATAAGCCCATCGCCGCTTATAGGGGCACTAACTGATGGCACATGCTTTCGAAATGTTGGTGCTAGGGCATGCCAGTTTCCTCACGATGTTCCCTTTCACCATTACTACTGCCGACAATAAGGGCCATTTACACACGATTTCCAGTATTCATATTGTAAAAACGGGAATTTTCACGTACTGCACTATCGGTGAAGGCACCGACTAAGTTTCGACTCATTCCGAAAGTCTTCATCAGGGTGTGTGATCGCGACTTTCTCCATCCGCGTTGGCGCACGAAAATTCCTGTTTTTACAATATGAATAGTCAAGTTCACGATAGTTTTTGAGTTCCAGTATGTCGACATTTTTTCGTAAAGATAATATTTCAGTTTTAATCTAAGATAATCATTTTGGTGTCATACTGTACTATTTTTTTGAAAAAAAAAATTAATTCATTAATACATCATTAATTCATTTTCCGTTCTCCGTAAACACAAAAGCTTATTCTTAAATACAAGTCATTTTGAAGTAACTTAGTATAGAGGCATGTAATTTTTTTTTATCACCTTGGCATTTTGATCTTTAATAAACTATCTTCCTGATGATCTGTACCATCTTATAAATAACTTAGTGATGCAGCTGTCATCACATAAATAGCTTAGTCTAGTATTAAGTATAACTATGTACTTATGTGCCTCCGTTGGGCAGGTAATAGGCTACTGCAAGCCAGTAAAAGTCGTCAAAACATAACAGATGCTCTTAATAAAGACATAGAAGTGAAATTTGAAGAAAGATAATATAACACCTGTTTTCGGACAGATTCGTTTTCGGTCGTTGCAGTTCGGCTGTGGAACGCTTTGCCCCTAAAAATTAAGCAGTTCGACTCAAAGGAGTCATTTAAAAAGCCAGTACGGGAACACTTTCTTATGATGAACCATTAATTAATTTGTCTCTTCAACTCCCCCCCTCTCTGATGCCACTACCTACCAATTAATATTTAAGTGTTTTATTTGTTTACATTTATTTTCGATATTTTATATATTATTATTATATATATTTTATAGGTATCTTATAATATATATGTATGTACATTCGTTTACATTTTACTAAAAACGCCACACCATCTTTTTGCATGCCCAGGATGACTGGTAGAGAATGCTTTAGCATTAAGTCCTCCTAGCATTACATATAATATGCACTACAGTATTAAATAAATAAACGAAGAAGTGTTATGCGGAACGAATGTTCGCATGCTCTGCAGATATTTCTTTCATGTCTTGGGTGTTGTGGAACATAAATGATCGTATTCCTGATACACAATAAAGGGGATTATAAGGTAACTCATAAGCAATATGTGGCCAGTGAGCATAAAAATAGGCTAAAACCAATATAAGTGCGGATCACAGACAAGTTGAAAATGTTTTTTGTGTGCGGAGTGTGAGAGAATAATGAATAAGTGTTTCGCTAAAAAATATCGGGTTCTGCATGCAATCCTTAATTAGCACTAAGGAGTTGCTCTTCTATACGCTAGTATTACTTAAGCACAGGACAACTTGCATGGTGCTTGGTCCAAGCAGGTGGTAGCTGGAACTAATTACGTTTTTGTTGAATTTACGGTCCTGACAAGTGTGCTTGTTTGTGGTCCAAGAAAAAGACATATCGGTTTTAATAAAAAAAGATAACCGATTTAAAAAATAATTTGAAGAATCTTCTCAGAAATGAGAAGATTCTCAATTGGGGTGTAAGTATTGTAGAAGAAACATATAACTTTTACTTTTACACTTTCACTATAATTGTTAGCTTTTACAATTATAGTAAAAGTGTTTGACTGTACTATGTTTTAGAGCAGCATTATTATTATTATTATATTATATATTATAATTTCCAAAGTTCGCCGTCGTGAGTCTTCCTTCTCCATAGTGCGTCTGATGTCCCTTTGAAAGAAAGAAAGAAAGAAAGAAAATACATTTATTAACCACAAACACAACACAACAGGTGACAAAATACAAAACAAATAAAATGTGTTGTGTGGGGTCAAAAGGTTCCTATCTCAGCATTATGCTGCACCAAACCTAAGAAAGGTGCAGCGCTGATTTTCAGACAGGGCCATCGATCGTGATGTCACGAACAACGGGGAGCAAATGTAAACAGGAAAGAATAAGAAGATAGATTATAGATAATATAAGTATAATGTACAATAGATAAATATATTATTAATGTAATATTATAATTTCAATATAAATAAGTGGGAAGTTCCGTAAGAAATTAGGAATTTGTTTGTCTGTGGTCTGTGCAATGCGAATCTAGTGGCCATTTGATTTTAAATTACATACAGGCTACAGGGCGCAGTCTGGTTAGAGATGCGGCAACCTGTAGATATACGTAGCATCTGCAACCAGTTTCCTATATTAAAAGTACTTTGAAATCTTCCCATCTTCGGAATGGTCTTCCTCTCGCTTTTTCCCCTTCTCTAAGGTACCACTCTATTACATCTAAGGCACATTTATCTTCTGTTTTCCTTATAAGATGAATTGAGCAGAACTAGGAAACAAATTGAGTATTTATAGAGACATTGGACGCAGGACAAAATGCAAATATATGTCTCGGGTCTGGGTATATGTATAATATGTACGTATATACAAAAACATGTATATAAGTAGTATATCATTCATGTAGTTCCCATAATATACAAGATCTGCTTAGTTTGGGGCTAGATGGTGCTGTGTGAAAATGTCCTGCAAATTTTATTTTTTTTAATGTCTTTAAGCCATTATGAAGACCCCAATGGCACGGTGCGAAAATAGCTTATTAAAATGGTTGATTAATATTATACGCATCGGCTGTTTTTTTTTAAATAATATGCACAATAAATCAAGAACATGATATTCAGTTCTATGATGTTCAATTACTTACTCTTCTCTTATTCATGAATCATAATTTATCGTAAATGAAATAAAGGTACGTCATTTCGCTGTAAACTTGGACCAAGCGCGCGCTGCATAGTTGGGATGCAGTCTCCAACATTCGCCTGACAGGTGCATGACGCGTGCCAACGTGTTAAGAGGAGGCTTGCACAGAGCAGATAAATAGATTGTAAGATTCTTGGCATCCTACTATATATCGCGAAAGTTTGTGAGGATGTATGTTTGTTATCCATTGTGCCTTTTATTTTTATGTAGGAATTAATATTTTTGTATTTTGCTTTGGTGTGCAAAAAAGAGTTTATTTATCTATATAATCGATCATCGTTTGATCAGCAGGTTCAAGTAACAAAGTCAAAATTGGTGTTTTTATTTTCAAAACAATGTACGACTTCTAGACTATATTCTGTACCGCTGTTTATCTATGCTCAAATGCTATCTACTTACACTAGTTTTATTTCTTTTTAAATCTAGCCCTGTCCTTTTCTAACAATAAACAAAGGATAGAGGCTGGCAACTTTTTGCGCGCTCTTAAAGTTAGCGAGCGATTTTGTAACAGGACTTAAACTACTTCTATCGTGTTTTGCACTCCTATGACTGCTTTCGCTTCCAATTCTCAATCTTAATCTATATTAGAAACACCTTTGGAACCTCAACCTTTTTCCCTGTGGGAGTCACTGGTATATCGGAATGATAAACTCCTTAATTTGCTGTAGAAACAATTTTTATTGCAGGAAGGATACACAGCGCTTACACTTGGTGATAGACCAGAAGATGAGAGAGGTGTTGTTTTGTTTTGCACTCCTATGACTGCTTTCGCTTCCAATTCTCAATCTTAATCTATATTAGAAACACCTTTGGAATCTCAACCTTTTTCCCTGTGGGAGTCAGTGGTATATCGGAATGATAAACTCCTTAATTTGCTGTAGAAACAATTTTTATTGCAGGAAGAATGCACAGCGCTTACACTTGGTGATAGACCGGAAGATGAGAGAGGTGTTGCCACTCGCAATCTACTTATTTAACCGATTACAGAATTGTATGTCTCAGATATAAGTCTATCAAACTTTCGCGATCAGTTAAGATTGTAGAATTATAAGTTTTTTTATGGGTCTTTAACGGGTTTTTACGGCTGTTGTAAGCACAATCGAAACGTCCAGAAAACAATAAAAAAGGTTACGCGATAAAGACTCGTTAAAACTTGGAATTATGTAAACTTTCTATTATTGCTGGTAATTTCCCAACAGTAGGTAAATTATGGATGGAGGACCAAGGCTAAAAAATAAAGAAAAATCTAACAGAAAAGCACTCACGCAAAAAAACATCGAAATATCTATATTTACGATTCTATATCGTGCCATAGCCACCTGCAGTAAAGGTGATATTACACCTGCTCGCCATTTTTGCGCAACTTCCTTTTATGCTTAGGTCAAGGCCAGTTTTGATCAGTCTCCTTTATAATTAACGTAAGTGAAGGAAATAATTGAGTGATCCAAAAATAGAGTGCAATTTATCTTAAAAAACTTTATTTATCGCCTCGTTGTTGTTAAAATATCCCGAGTCATTTCGTCGCGATCACTCACCCTGATAAAGACTCTCGGAATGAGTCGAAACTTAGTCGGTGCCTTCACCGATAGTGCGGTACGAGAAAATTCCCATTTTTACAATGTGAATATTCCGAGTCTATTTTTTTTAATGGTTTGCGTTTGGAATACCCCTATGCTGAAGAAGTGTACCTAGTAGATGCATATTAACTTTTCTTTTGTACCCAAGTAATATTTTGTAGGAAATACAGACGCAGGAATTTTTTTGACGACCTAATTTCCTTAGCGGGCCTCGAAAGTGGCAGCGAAAGTGCCGGTTCAATTTATGCTGCGGGACAAAATTTGTGCACATTTAATAATAATATAAAAATAATAATCATTTTATCAGGAAACAACATGAACAAAATTTAAAATGTTCACAAAATTTAAAGTAAGGTAGGCACTCCAAGTTACAATACTTGGATACCTATACAATATTAGTCTAATTTAAGACTAATATTGTAAGGTTATAATATTGTATTAAGGGCAGGCGCTGAGGATCGGGAAACAGAATTGCTTGTCCGATACTCAGAGTTCTAAACACTAACTTTATGTCTACAAAATGGCAACTGAAGCAGACAACCTAATCTATTTTGTAAGATTTAGATAAGATATAAATGTAACCTATGTACTTTGAACATTAAAGATTATTATTATTATTATGAATAGGCTCATAACATAAGTAGTACCTTAGAGACTAACATACATAAGTATTATATACTATCACTATTTATTAACACGTAAAGTCTGCGACGTGATAATTGATATTTTTTTCGGATCTAGATGATGCCGTACCGAAGTCCCTGATACCCATGAAACAGGGAAACCTAGAATGGGTCAGAATTATGTATGCGACTGCTGAGAGCTTATTTATATTAATTTATTTAATACATTTTGATGATAACAAAATGTATTGACTAGAAATTGTACCTCGAAAGGTTTGTCAACGCGACAATGCGAAGTGTGTCAAATCAACAATAGCAGGTTCGATGCCCGAGTCAGGAAATTGAGTATTGTTCTAAGACAAACAATAGGTACAGGTCGATTGGTGAGAAATAAAGAAATCCATTGAAGGGAATCAGGAAAGCTTACCGTTAGGGACCATTGGGTATTTTTTGGTTAAATGATCAACGGTTATTCACGGATTTTTTAAATCAGAGTCAAGTAATTATTTTAATAATACTAGCTTCTGTCCACGGCTTCGCCCACGTGGTACTCGGATAAAAAGTAGGCTATGTATTATTCTGATGTATCCTACTAATATTATAAACGCGTAAGTTTGTGAGGTTGGATGTTTGTTACTCTTTCATTCAAAAACTATTGAACGGATTTTGATGAAACTTTACTTAACTGCGTGCAAGTTCTACGTACCTAGCGTAGAACTTGCACGCAGTTAAGTAAAATGTGTGTAAAATGCCAGGGTAGGTGTGAATCCGGTCCAATGTACCGGACATTCAGTGGCTGATCTCGAGCGAATTTAAAAGTGACTCGAGCGAGCCGTACCTATGAGCTACGAAGATGTAGATATGGCATTTAATTTTTTAACCTCAAAATAACGAATAGGAACGTTTATTTATTTATTTAATACTTTCGCATAAACAATGTAGTGCTAGGAGGACTTAATGCTAAAGCATTCTTTACCAGTCATCCTGGGCGTGCAAAAAGATGGTGTGGCGTGTCTATTACAATGTACATACACTACACATATATATATATATATATATATAAAATATACTTAATAATAATATATAAAATATTGAAAATAAACTTAAAGAAATAAAACACTTAAATATTAATTGATAGTGGCATCAGAGAGGAGGGAAGTTGAAGAGAAAAAGTAATTAATTGTTCATCTTCCGTGTTGGATGGAACGTTACCTGGATTAGTCATAAAATCAAATATTTGTCTCGGGTCTAGGTGTTTGCTATGTATAGGACATGTGTTTTTCCAAAATAGTAAGTATATAAGTAGTATATCAGTCATGTATGTAGTTTCCATAACACAAGCTCTGCTTGGTTTGGGGCTAGATGATGCTGTATGAAAATGTCCAGCATTATTTATTTAGTTGACCTACATATCAATAGATCGTTTGTAACGATCTTTAGATGTTTGATGTTGTACCTACTTGGTACTTGACTTGATAGTTACATGAATAAATGTTTTATTATCTGTAACCTTTAAAGATGGACGTCATAATGGATGTCTTTCAAAATTGATCGAAAGTAGGTTGAAAAACCAATCCACGAATTTCAAATATACTAATAATAGGAAAAAACACCCAACTGGGGATGGTTCTAGTGCCGTCCGTCCGAAAACATTCTTAAGGCTTGGTCAAACTGATGTGGTAGCGGTGGCGGTGGCGGTTGCGGTGAGAATCAAAAGGAAATTGTTGACGCTTCATTGTTTAAGTTCGCTTGAATGTACTAATCGCCGCCAATGTACTCCGCCATCTTCGCCGCGTGTGACCGAGCCTTTAGTTTGTAGTTAGCCAATTGCCATGTCTAAAGCTTTTCTTGCAGCAATTTTTATGAAATCCTCTCAAATTGGATGAAATTGAAATTTTCCGGAATCCCTTTGACATCAAACGCCTCTAGAGTTGACAACTCGTAAATAATTTTTTAAAAAAAACCATTACTTTAATTAAATGTATGCCTGCTATAATTATGAGTATTATAATATATTCATAATATGTGATACGTACACAAATTAAACCCCTTGTAAACTTTCTTACAGTCCGTTACATCCAAAGGTTTTCTGGTAGAGATCGCTATTTAGCGATAAGACCGCCTATTATACATTGTTAAAGTTGGTAGTACTTAACTTAGCTGATGTTTTATTTGGTGTACAATAAAGTATTTTCTATCTTCTATCTATCTCAAAAAACTATCGTGAACTTGACTATTCATATTGTAAAAACGGGAATTTTCACGTACTGCACTATCGGTGAAGGCACCGACTAAGTTCACTACGTGGTAGTGCACGGCGCGACGCGGAAGGAGAAAGTCGCAACCACTCACCCTGATGAAGACTCTCGGAATGAGTCGAAACTTAGTCGGTGCCTTCACCGATAGTGCAGTACGTGAAAATGCCCGTTATTACAATATGAATATCTACGAGTATCTATCTATTTTAAAATACTATTTAAGTGGCAAACAAGCATACGGCCCATCTGTTGGTAGCGGTTTCCGTAACCTATGGACGTTTTCAACACCAAAGGTATCACTCGCTGAGATATAACACATGACACTTTTCACTCGCTGAGAGTGAAAAGTGTCATGTGTCTGTAATTTCACCGGCACCTTCACCATTCAAACCGGAACACAGCAATACGCGCATCACTGCTTGGTGGCACAAAAATAACTACCTACTAGATACCCTACATAATGTGACGTGCGCGGACTAGCTAACTACGGTACGCTAGCGCCATCTCTTATCAACTGGACGCACTACTTGTTCTACGCCATCTAGTATCGTCTGCCACTAACAGTGCTAGTAAAAGGTGGTAGCTTCTCGAATGTTTGAGGCACAAGGCAGCGGGCAGGCCACGCCCCCCTAAGGAGAATGTCCCAGAAGAAACGCCTTATGGGATATACCTCTATAAGCGTGCTGAGCGAGTGGTAGGACAGTTTTATTCAAGACTTTTGATGTGAATTATTTTAAATGTGATAAAGAAGCGATACTACGATGACTAATGAAGTGAAGTTCCTCTAGTATTGTACCTAGTGATACAGTGTTTTTGTTTTAATTGTGTAGTTTAGTTGTGCTATTTGTTTTATTGTTATTTTTATAGAGTTATTTTACTAATACAGTGTTCATTTGGTGTATAATTGGACTTAATTATTTTATCCCGAACCCTACCTCGTAAGAATAATAAGGCACGTGTGCAATTAGTTTTTTAAGGTTAACGAAGACAGAACGAGATGTAACCACTAGTCAATAAGAACGCACTATCGGTACGCTTTGAACCGCGCTTATCAAGTTAGTAAGATCTTAGTTTTGTATCGAGCTTAATACTGCACTAAAACCTAGTAAGGTTAGGTGGAGCACTGATTTTCAAGGTCTTTGTGATGACACGAAGATCGGTGAACTGCAGCGTCTGCAAAAACAATAATGGTTACGTAATAATATACTTAAGTAACTTTATATTATAATAAATTAATAAATAACGTAATAACAAAAACGTAGCGTTGTTTTACATCTTTGGTTATTAGATTCGGTATTTGGTCGCGCGAGAGGAATCGGTGTAAATTCAGTTACACATTTTAAATTCACGTACCTTTTAAATTGACGATTCTATATGATCCTTGTAATTTCAATGAATAAAAACGAAATGGTTATATACATAAATAAATATCAAATAAAAAAAATAAGTGTTCCTTTAGTGCACAATTGGATTTAATTATTTTATCCCGTACCCTAGATCGTAACATAAAATATGTATTTACAAATAGAAAATGTAAGTAGTATATCAGTCATATAGTTCCCATAATACAAGCTCTGCTTAGTTTGGGGCTAGATAATGGAAATGTCCAACATTATTTATTTATGTATTTACAAATAGAAAATGTAAGTAGTATAATTATCAGTCATATAATTCCCATAATACAAGCTCTGCTTAGTTTGGGGCTAGATAATGGAAATGTCCAACATTATTTATTTATTATCTATAGCCACTCTGATTCTACATATTGGCAAAATATTGTATGAAAATATCCAACATTATTTATTTATTATCTATATCCACTCTGATTCTAAATATAGTCAAAAAAAAATTGTAATCGAATAAGTTGTTTTGGAGATCTCCTTAAACAAAATTTTAAACTTACAAATTTTACTTATTTATAATTATTAGTGTAGTTAGAAAAAAATACGTTCAGTTACTGCTTTCTGTACGAAAGAACGATTTAAAAGAATTCTTATGAATGAATGAATGATATTTATTTACAAGAATATAGGCACAAATATAATTACACAAATATAATTACAAATATAATTATATAAGTTTTGGTCGTGCAAATTTTTACATTAAGTGGGTAAATACCTAGTTACCATTAAATTTATAGATTTATTAAATATGCCAAATTTATGTCTTCAAAATATATGAGTCATACAACACCGTATTTCTTGCCTCCGCAGTTCACTTGGTCAGTTTAATCAATTGCTTGCCTTCAAATCTGTACAAAGGTACAGAGGAATATTCAAAGCCAAATTCTAACCTAAATCTTCCACAAAGGTTGATATATCGGTTGATGGTACTGACATATGCTTTGCCACCATAGCTAATGATATATGGCTTCTGTAATCTATCTTGTCAAAGTCAAAGTCATTAGATTTAAGATTTAAGACCCAGACAACTGCTGAGTTAGACAATCAAAGGCATGACATCCAAATGTCAAATCAGACAAATCTTTGTCTCGGTTCTAGGTATTTTTCTATATATAACATGTAAATACACTGCCGGCCAAAAGTTTGAGACATCAAAAAAGAAAAATGAAATAAAATTCAAAACACGAAGCAAGTATTTTGCTTATTAATATATATATATTTATATATATTATAATATATATTTTAATTATTAATGAATAATTAAAATATATATTTATATTTACACATACATCAAGAAAAAAACAAAAAATAGGTATCAATAATTTACATTAAAATGCCGTTCAACCTTTGCATTTTATTACTTTTTCACTTTTTTTAGTATACGAGCAATCAATTTGTCGATTGTAACTTGTGAAATATTGTCCCAGCTTTCTTGTAAAGTCTTCCACAGGAAGCTAAAATAATCCTAAATTTCTGTTAACACGAAATAAAACCAAAATAATTAGTAATTAGCAGCTCATAAAAATATTTCATGAGTCTATCACCTGGTCCTTGCGCGGCACTCATTAATGTTTTGTAACAATAGACCTTTATAGGATGATAAATTCAAAATATACAAAAATAATTAGTCTTAGATATTCTTTGATAACAATAGAATACGCAGGTGTTCAAATTAGCTCTTTATCATATGTACTTTAGAAATATTTTGTTAGTGAAGAAGTTTTTTACAAGTGGTCTCAAACTTTTGGCCGGCAGTGTATGTATTCACAAAAAAAAAGGATATAAGAAGTATATTAGTCATATAGTTCCTGGTTTAATTGTCTTATTTCATATGAGAATGATATAGCTGTTCTTATGGTACTATGAAAGCCATTGTTGGCTGGCAACCTTCCTACCGATCAGATAAAATCTCACACGAAAAGTCGTAGAACAAGATTGATGTGAAGACGAAAAAGGTTGCGAGTTCGATTCCCGCTACGGGACAAATGTTTGTATGATCTGCATACTTTTTTTTTTACACAGCATCATCTAGCCCCAAAGTAAGCAGAGCTTGTATTATGGGAACTATATGACTGATATACTACTTATATACTTTTTTTTGTAAATACATTATTTTACATAGAAACACCCAGATCCGAGACAAACATTTGCAAATCACACAAACATTTGTTTCGCCGCGGGAATCGAACCCGCAACCTTCTGCGTCTCGGAGGTCGTCAATTGTCTCGGGCATGGGTGTTTTCTGTATATAATATGTATGTATTTACAAAAATATATATATAAGTAGTATATCAGTCATGTAGTTCCCATAACACAAGCTCTGCTTAGTTTGGGACTAGATGTTGCTGTGTGAAAAATTACAAAAAAAAACATGTTCTCGTATACCCTGTACCCTCTCCTAGAGTGACATTATCATTTCTGAATCATTGAAGCGTAGAATTGTCAGTTGCTAACGGTCACCCATCCCAGTGATAAAGCAGGCCAAGAACGAAGAATAGTTCCGTAACGTATTAGCCACAAACAATGATGGATAAAGACCTAGTGTAGGTAGCTTGCTGATCTTCCGTCCTTTCCTAATATCAGTAGCTGATAGCTTCGATATAACATAACTAGCTTCTGCTCACGGCTTCGCCCGCGTGGCACACGTATAAAAAGTACCCTATATGTTATTTTGATGTATGAGCTATATTACTGTAAAGTTTCATCAACATCCGTTCAGTAGTTTTTGCGTGAAAGAGTAACAAACATCCATCCTCACAAACATTCGCGTTTATAATATAGGATAGGATGAGTTTCTTAATTAGGTAAGTACTTTTATAAGCTTAAATAAAAACAGTTCAAACCTTTATTAACTTAATTTTTGCAAACTTTTTACCGCCTGGAAATTTAAGTCTCGAGTAAAAAATAAGTAAAAAATACCTGCACAGAATTTGCGATGTTCATTGGATTTCCACCTATTGGAAAACTTCGATCAATTTGCAAAGGAGAAACAATGGCATGTTTTACATAATTGGTAGCTGTTAAACTGCAGTTAACTGCTTTCTTGTTATAGTCAAGGAACTAGCTTCATATTTAACAATAGTCATAGTCAAAGTCAAAGTCAAAAGTCCCCGCCTGGAAGTCATGTCTGTATGGACCGCATGATAACGCGGGAGTCGAATCTGACATTGCCACAGTGAGCGTAGCCTGTCTGGCTCCTCCAGGAATAGGTTATGGCGTCGATGTGAGCAGTAGCGTAGACGATGTAGCTCCCCTACCACCAGTAGTTACAACAAACGCTACGAACACAATCGCCCCCCCCCACCCCTCCACTCGCGCGCCTTTATAACCGCGCACAACGTGCGGCAGCGCGTAGTGCTCGGCGCGACTCGGAAGGAGAAAGATGAAGACTCTCAAAACGAGTCGAAGCTTAGTCGGTGCCTTCCCCCATAGTGCAGTACGTGAAAATTCCCGTTTTTACAATATGAATCAAAATTCATTTATTCAATAAAATCACAAGGTTCACTTTGAAACGTCGGTTTTTATGTACTGCCTGTTCCTCCGCGACCAAGCCAGGAAAGAAAGGCAAGAAAACAAGGCTGGTTATTCTTTTTCATGATCCTTTTACAAAACAATAGGTTCGAGTTGGAGCATTTTCAATCCCAAGAGTTTAGTCAAATAGGTAAGTCACTTTTTAGGGTTCCGTAGTCAACAAGGAACCCTTACAGTTTCACCATGTCCATCCGTCCGTCCGTCCGTTTATTGTCTGTCTGTCTGTCTGTCCGCGGGTTAGCTCAGAGACTATTGGTTCTAGAAAACTGTAATTTGGCAAAAAATATTACTGTACCTAAAGAGCATATTGCAGCTGTCAAAAATAAGAAAGATGGCGGCAGTAAATGGATGAGATGAGCGGAACACCGGGCTGAGCGGCGCTTATTGGGAGAGGTTATCTCCAGCAGTGGACCGATGTGGTACAAAGCCGTGGGCAGAAACTAATAACTAATCCTACTACCTACTATTATAAAGGCGAAAGTTTGTGAGGATGGATGTTTGTTGCTCTTTCACACAAAAACTACTGAACGGATTTTGATAAAACTTTATAGCGATATAGCTTATACATAATTGCTTGACAACCGCTGTGGCGCAGTGGGCATAGTCCGCCTGAGACGCAGAAAGTTGCGGGTTCGATTCCCGCTGCGAGACAAATGTTTGTCTGATCTGCATTCATTTGTCTAGGCTCTGGGTGTTTTCTATGTAAAATATGTATGTATTTACAAAAAGAAATTATATAATTAGTATATCAGTCATGTAGTTCCCATAACACAAGCTCTGCTTACTTTGGGGCTAGATGATGCTGTGTGAAAATGTCCCGCATTATTGAAAATATTATTGAAAATTGACATAAGAAGAACACATAGCCTACTTTTTATCCGGGTACCACGTGAATGAATGAATGAATGAAATGAATGAAAATACTTTATTGTACACCTTAAGATACAAACTAAATAAACAGAAACACATATGATAAAGGTACAATGGGCGGTCTTATCGCTTAAAAGCGATCTCTTCCAGACAACCTTTGGATGGAGAGGATTATATATGATTTTGAAGCGGCCGGGGGTGTACTTTGTGTAAACTACCTTAAATAATATTAATATTAATAATATATTCACGTGGTTGAAGCCGTGGGTAGAAGCTAGTAATGTTCTAAGAAAAAAAATCAGCTCTCACTCTATAATAGATGACCGAATCGCCTGGGACCAGCCACTGGACCCATAAAACAGGTTACTAAGGAAACGGTCAATCACAGGCTTTGATTGATTTATTGATAGTTCTAACGATTGTGTTATCGCTATGAGGTTTTATAACTCAGTTTGTTATTTTTTATTTGTGTGATTAAGGCCCGCTTTCACCAACACAGTAACGGGTGGTTAGGTTTTAATCAAAGCTGACATGTTTTAATAGGAATTTGTAATCATAATTGACGGTTAGACTTGACCGTCCGTTTATTTTGTTGGTGAAATCAAACCTTAATTGATAAAACAAAGATTTGTGGTGAGTTAAATTTTAATTATTTGATGTGATGTAAGAGTTACGTGTTGGCCTAGTGGGTGGATTTCTTCTTCTCATACGAAGGTCGTGGATGAAAACTAAAGGGTAATAGGGAATTTTTCAATACTAATGATTGTGTAGTTTTAGAGAAAAAACGAAAAAACAAGCTCTCCCAAACACAAGTTGACCCGCAATTTTAATTTTTGCATTAAATAATAAACTTATTTACTAATAAGTTAACGCTTTAACTATAATTGTGTACCTATTATTTTAATGATACTTAAAAGTATTTATATAATTATGCCACCATTTACCCAATTAGAAGTAGAAGTGACAACCTCTGTGGCGCAGTGGGCGAAGGTCCGCCTGGGACGCAGAAGGTTGCGGGTTCAATTCCCGCCACGGGACAAATGTTTATATCTGCAAATATTTGTCTCAGGTCTGGGTGTTTTCTATGTATATTATGTATGTATTTACAAAAAAAAAATGTATATAAGTAGTATATCAGTCATGTAGTTCCCATAATACAAGCTCTGCTTAGTTTGGGGCTAGATGATACTGTCAGAAAAATGTCCAGCATTATTAATTAGAAGTAGAATATCGGAAAAAAAACATTTTAAATTTTCTCAAAGCAACAGTTATAAAAACTTTATAATTAGTAAGTAGCAAAAACCCTTGCTGATTTAACAGGGTTTTATATTGTTAGTACCGATCGGGAACTTTAATTTTATAATTCTATACATCGCGAAAAAGGATTGAACTCGCGAATAAAACAGCTTCTGAGTGTGAAACTCACCTACTCTGCTTAGGACAAAGGACAATTCATTAAGCGAATAATCCAATGTTCCACAGAGCCTCCGTTATAAATTTGACAGAAGCCAACTACAGGCAAAGTTAATCAAAGGAACGCTTGCTTTGTGTACGGGAGCGTCTGTTTATGAATAGGGATGGGCCTAGTGGACATGTAAGAATCACAGATATGGATACGGAAGATTGTGTGATTACGGACTACTGATAAAAGTAGCTTTGTGTTGGTAACCTTCTGTTTATTATAAGGGATGCGCCTGTGTACAAGTAAGAACTACAGATATAGATACGGAAGATTGTACGGATACGGATTGTTACTAAGCTTTCTAAAGGTTTTGTTAATAATCAGAAATGCGCCTATTGGGCAATTAAAAACCACATATGGATACACTAGCTTCTACCCACGGCTTCGTCCTTGTGGTACCCAGATACAAAGTAGCCTATGTGTTATTCTAATTTATAAGCTATATTAATGTAAAGTTTCATCAAAATCTGTTCAGTAGTTTTTGCAAGAGTAACAAACATCCTCACAAACTTTCGCGTTTATAATAGTAGTGGGATTTAAAATTTTAAAACCACCAACGTATTTTCCATTACAGCGACATCTAGTATCTTAGAGAAATAACACCTATCTAAGAACTATTCTAAAAAACATAAAAAGCGATTACAAGAAATTGATCAAATAAAGCCTTTTGGAGATAAATGGAAACAATTTATCTACTCCTATTTTTTAGGAATAAGGGATTATACCTATCGAACAACAAAGATACGGAACTTTCAAACATGCAAAAGCTCCGGATATACGGAAATCAATAAAAGCTTTTCAACACAACCACATCACTGACTATAAGTAACGCTACAGTTTAGCTATCAGTCTCTATGTAAGTTACACGGTTAAGTTACGCTTGCTTAGTTTGCCCTTTCAAGTTGGTGAATGTCTACTTTAAGTAGGTAATGAGATTTAAACTCGTGAAGTGACTCGCTTGAATTGCTCATCTGTCTTCAAGTAGTTTTGTCTGTTTTTTTTTGTGTGTACATAAAGAAAACACTAGCCTAGACAAGCTTCATACGGATACGGAAATTTGATAGAGCAAAGCTTTCAGAAATTCGGAAAGTTTGTGAAATTTTACTCTTCCAAACGTACCTCATGTATGCCCGGAGAATAGGTTCGTAATGAAGAATTAAAAGCGGATCCGTCGCAAATTTTTGATATTAGTGTTAAAACAATATTGGTGAATGCTCCGAAGAACAATTCAAGCTAATTAATAATAATAATAATACTTTATTGATAACTTGACATAATATGCACTATTTCAAAAAATACATCTTACATTTCTCCTACAAAGTCAAAGTCAAAATTCATTTACCTATTCAATAAAATCACAAGGATCACTTTGAAACGTCTGTTTTTATCTACTGCCTGTTCCTCCGCGACCAAGCCAGGAAAGAAAGGCAAGAAAACAAGGCTGGTTATTCTTTTTAATTATTCTTTTACAAAACAATAGGTAAGACAATTGGCGTCTTATCGCAAACAGTGATTTGTTCCAGACAATCATTACCTTTACTTAAAACTAAAACGTAGGTTGTTTCTAAAAAACCCTGCCGCTAACAGCGATGCTGGCCAGTCTGTCTGTCTGTCTACTATCCCCCGAACTAGTGTGAAAACTGTATCGGAGGCAAGTTTACATCCGACTCTCACCGGAGAGTCTTTCTAACATGTGGCAGAGCCTTAACTGACGTTGATTCGCTTGGTTACAGAATAAAGTTAGTTAGGCGTTTTTTTTATTATACACACTTAGCCACACTTTTGACAACCTCTGTGGCGCAGTGGGCGAAGGTCCGCCTGAGACGCAGAAGGTTGCGGGTTCGATTCCCGCTACGGGACAAATGTTTGTATAATCTGCATTCATTTGTTTCGTGTCTGGGTGTTTTCTATGTATAATATGTATGTATTTACAAAAAAAAAGTATATAAGTAGTATATCAGTCATGTAGTTCCCATAATACAAGCTCTGCTTACTTTGGGGCTAGATGATGCTGTGTGAAAATGTCCAGCATTATTTATTTATTTATTATTTACTTAGGTAGGTGCGTGTATTGTAAATGATTAGTATGAAGTATGTAGGCACGTAGTAATATCTACATGAGCTAGCTTAAATGTATATTACCTATACGTATATTGTAGGTATATGTATTCATGTATGTATATTTGTTTTATCTAATAAATTCGTCACCATGTAAGTATTTATGTACATAAAGAAAACACTAGACTAGACAAGCTTCATACGGATACGGAAATTTGATAGAGCAAAGCTTTCAGAAATTCGGAAAGTTTGTGAAATTTTACTCTTCCAAACGTACCTCATGTATGCCCGGAGAATAGGTTCGTAATGAAGAATTAAAAGCGGATCCGTCGCAAATTTTTGATATTAGTGTTAAAACAATATTGGTGAATGCTCCGAAGAACAATTCAAGCTAATTAATAATAATAATAATACTTTATTGATAACTTGACATAATATGCACTATTTCAAAAAATACATCTTACATTTCTCCTACAAAGTCAAAGTCAAAATTCATTTACCTATTCAATAAAATCACAAGGATCACTTTGAAACGTCTGTTTTTATCTACTGCCTGTTCCTCCGCGACCAAGCCAGGAAAGAAAGGCAAGAAAACAAGGCTGGTTATTCTTTTTAATTATCCTTTTACAAAACAATAGGTAAGACAATTGGCGTCTTATCGCAAACAGTGATTTGTTCCAGACAATCATTACCTTTACTTAAAACTAAAACGTAGGTTGTTTCTAAAAAACCCTGCCGCTAACAGCGATGCTGGCCAGTCTGTCTGTCTGTCTACTATCCCCCGAACTAGTGTGAAAACTGTATCGGAGGCAAGTTTACATCCGACTCTCACCGGAGAGTCTTTCTAACATGTGGCAGAGCCTTAACTGACGTTGATTCGCTTGGTTACAGAATAAAGTTAGTTAGGCGTTTTTTTTATTATACACACTTAGCCACACTTTTGACAACCTCTGTGGCGCAGTGGGCGAAGGTCCGCCTGAGACGCAGAAGGTTGCGGGTTCGATTCCCGCTACGGGACAAATGTTTGTATAATCTGCATTCATTTGTTTCGTGTCTGGGTGTTTTCTTTGTATAATATGTATGTATTTACAAAAAAAAAGTATATAAGTAGTATATCAGTCATGTAGTTCCCATAACACAAGCTTTGCTTACTTTGGGGCTAGATGATGCTGTGTGAAAATGTCCAGCATTATTTATTTATTTATTATTTACTTAGGTAGGTGCGTGTATTGTAAATGATTAGTATGAAGTATGTAGGCACGTAGTAATATCTACATGAGCTAGCTTAAATGTATATTACCTATACGTATATTGTAGGTATATGTATTCATGTATGTATATTTGTTTTATCTAATAAATTCGTCACCATGTAAGTATTTATGTACATAAAGAAAACACTAGACTAGACAAGCTTCATACGGATACGGAAATTTGATAGAGCAAAGCTTTCAGAAATTCGGAAAGTTTGTGAAATTTTACTCTTCCAAACGTACCTCATGTATGCCCGGAGAATAGGTTCGTAATGAAGAATTAAAAGCGGATCCGTCGCAAATTTTTGATATTAGTGTTAAAACAATATTGGTGAATGCTCCGAAGAACAATTCAAGCTAATTAATAATAATAATAATACTTTATTGATAACTTGACATAATATGCACTATTTCAAAAAATACATCTTACATTTCTCCTACAAAGTCAAAGTCAAAATTCATTTACCTATTCAATAAAATCACAAGGATCACTTTGAAACGTCTGTTTTTATCTACTGCCTGTTCCTCCGCGACCAAGCCAGGAAAGAAAGGCAAGAAAACAAGGCTGGTTATTCTTTTTAATTATTCTTTTACAAAACAATAGGTAAGACAATTGGCGTCTTATCGCAAACAGTGATTTGTTCCAGACAATCATTACCTTTACTTAAAACTAAAACGTAGGTTGTTTCTAAAAAACCCTGCCGCTAACAGCGATGCTGGCCAGTCTGTCTGTCTGTCTACTATCCCCCGAACTAGTGTGAAAACTGTATCGGTGGCAAGTTTACATCCGACTCTCACCGGAGAGTCTTTCTAACATGTGGCAGAGCCTTAACTGACGTTGATTCGCTTGGTTACAGAATAAAGTTAGTTAGGCGTTTTTTTTATTATACACACTTAGCCACACTTTTGACAACCTCTGTGGCGCAGTGGGCGAAGGTCCGCCTGAGACGCAGAAGGTTGCGGGTTCGATTCCCGCTACGGGACAAATGTTTGTATAATCTGCATTCATTTGTTTCGTGTCTGGGTGTTTTCTATGTATAATATGTATGTATTTACAAAAAAAAAGTATATAAGTAGTATATCAGTCATGTAGTTCCCATAACACAAGCTTTGCTTACTTTGGGGCTAGATGATGCTGTGTGAAAATGTCCAGCATTATTTATTTATTTATTATTTACTTAGGTAGGTGCGTGTATTGTAAATGATTAGTATGAAGTAGTAGTGAAGCTAGCTTAAATGTATATTACCTATACGTATATTGTAGGTATATGTATTCATGTATGTATATTTGTTTTATCTTATAAATTCGTCACCATGTATGTATTATCTATACACCACCGTCCTTTATCGTTCACGTCAATTCCTGTCCATCCAATGGTTGTCTGGAAGAGATCGCTATAAGTGATAAGACCGCCCATTGTACTCCTGCGATTAGATTATAATTGGCTCTGTTTGAAATTTGTAAGCAACATATTATGTGGTGTACAATAAAGAGATATCTATCTAATTATCTATATACCGGGTGTAATAAGACTACTTCCGAAAACTTCGGGGAGTGAAAGTACCCATCAACATGAACCACTTTTACTATGGAACAAACACTGTGAACGCGAAAAAAAACAGCTGTTCCATACATTTTAGCCAAGTAGGTATTGAACTTTAGTATTTGATGGATACTTTCACCTCCCGAAGTTTTCGCTAAACAATGGGCTCGATTCTGTAGTACACTAACTAAACTAAATTTAACTGTCACTCTTTTTCACTGATAGTGCAAACAAGAAAGAGATAGCTACTATTTTAGTGCTGTCAAATTAGTCAGATTTAAGTTTTCCATACAAATTTAGTCGTGATTTCCAAACATGCTGACTATAAACACGAAGAAAAGCGGCACGTGAGCTAATTTGACAGCAGCACACAGCAGTAAAATTCTTGCCATCTCTTTCTTGCGTACACTATCAGTAAAATAGAGCGATAGTTTAAATTTAGTTTAGTTAGTATACTACAGAATAGAGGCAAAAAAAAAAAATAGCAAGACCTAAATAGCAATTTTTGTTTTCCTAAACCGCTTGTTCTATCATTGGTCATTCTAGTCATCTCTTTATTCTCTTTATTCTTTATTGTACACACAAATAAACAATTACAAAAAGGCAGAATTAAATTACATGTACAAAGACGAGCTTAACCCTAAAAAGAGTTTTCTTCCAGCAAACCTTGAGCTAGAGAGAGGTAATTATAGAGGTAGGAACGTGTACAGAAAGGAAATAATACTTAAGTCATCATTAAATATAAGTATTTTTATATAGAACTGAAACAGTTTATTATATTTCAAACATGGCGAAGATTTACTAAAAGAGTCATATTTCATTATCTGGGTGTATTTAAACATTTGCTTTACATAATCACTATATATTAATATTTTTGTTTCAACCATTCTGTGCAACACATCTTTTTCCAAAATACACATTAAGTTCGCTTATTTTGCAATTTTTTTTTCTATCTATCTTTCTATCAGTTTCTGAGACCTAAAAATCGTAGGTAGGTACTTTGTCCATAAATGCGAAAAAGTTGTGTGGACAGATGTTAACATATTTATTTCTTAGTATGTTTGTGTGTTTGTTTGTTACTATTTATGTTTTTTGGAATGATATACTTCCTTTGGTTCATTCACTCTAATCACATTCTTCATGCTCGTCGATTTAGGATACTCGTGACCTGACCTTTCTCCTGTAAGTATCCTTATAGTTTTTTTGCAATATATCTCACCTATTCGTAACACTAATATTTTTGCCTTTGGAAGAGACTAGCCACCCACAACACAGGAAATCATATTGTGGGGGCAAGAAAATCTAACTTGTTTGCGGGGTAAGTAATGAAAACTATTTTATATCTAATAACTTAGACACTACGGCATTAAACTTTGCATTGAGTTTTTTTCGTTACTTAGATGATAATGAAGCACCTGTGTTTTTATTATTATTTCTCTTTATTCATTTCAAATATCAGACGCCTGGAGCCTTTACAGGGATTAGTGAAGCCAAAGCTAACACTAAGAGGCCCTTTGTATATTATCATATAAAAACGTAATTTTGTGGAAGGCGACTGATGAAACTATTAGAAATATTGGGTGATAAACTAGGCTATTGCAGGAGTATATGCTTATGGAATGGTTGCTGGGCTATGTAGGATGAAACGGCAACTGCCAATTCTTACTGAAATTCAGATTAAATCATAGGCAGGTGATGACTTGCCGTCCACTAAACGGGCCCCGTTTAGTGGACGGCAAGACGGCAAGTAGTGGAAGTGCCGCCAACGATAGGCAGCGTAGAGGCAACGTTGGTGTGAACGGCTAAAGGGTGTGGAGAGGTGTGCTGCAGTTTCACTAAACGCTACTCCCGGCTTTATGCCTTTAACTCTTCACCCTTGGAGCATAGGTTCCGCTCTTGCGCCTCCACCTCCGACCGAGGGGCTAAGGCAAGCTGAGGGTCAGGGGTCTCTATCGACCCCAGGGAGTAATGGGGCTCTGCTGGATCGCCACGTACCAAACGCTTACCATATCATATAAGTCAGCTATCCTTAGCAATATACGAAGTTAGAAAATTTTGCAAAATTTTAGTTTTTTTCTATCGAAACGTTGTAGAGGGTCACAGTAACTGAAGCTAAGGTAATTACTCCTAGTAAATAGTGTACAGTCTGCGCTAGGTACTTAGTTATGGGGTAGGCAGGTAGTGTACACCTCGTGTGCGAGATAAGTGCATGAGGGTAGGGTTGGCACACTTCAGGAAAAACATAATGAAAATAAAAAAAACTAAATAAACATGCTCAGGCCTGTAATTCCCATGATGAGCATCTTTAGATACGTCGTGGTCTTTGTGAGGTAGTCAGATGCACGTCCATAGATTATTTTTGGAATATGCCAGCGTTTTGTAAGTGGTTCGCTTCCCCCAGACTTTCTTCGATAGACTTGCCCAGTGTATTAATTCTTTGTTTTGCATAACATCTTAAAAAAATAACAAAATATACAACTATGTACTTCTTCTTCTTCTTGTACTTATCCCACATTACGTGGGGTCGGCACATCATGTTATCTTCTTCCACTCACCTCTATCAGCCGTCATCTCAGTATTCACTCCTTTCTTAACCATGCCATCCTTCACACAATCCATCCATCTTTTCTTTTATTTCCATCAACATTCATATTTAACATTCTTCCCTCCTCATGACATGCTCATACCATGCTAATCTATTACTCCTCAACTTTTCCATCACGGATGCTACTTTCAAACTTCCCAAAATATACAACTGGGTACATAACTAAAAAAAAAAAAATGTTCTATGTACTTACTTGACGACCTCTGTGGCGCAGTGGGCGAAGGTCCGCCTGAGACGCAGAAGGTTGCGGGTTCGATTCCTGTCACGGGACAAATGTTTGTAAGATCTGCAAATAATTGTCTCGGGTCTGGGTATTTTCCTATGTATAATATGTATGTATTTACAAAAAAAAAGTATTTAATTAGTATATTAGTCATGTAGTTCCCATAATACAAGCTCTGCTTAGTTTGGGGCTAGATGATGTTGTGTGAAAAATGTCCAGCGTTTATTTATTTATTTATTTATTTACTTAAAGTGATCTCTTTCAGTCAAATTTATAAGACCACCAATAGTGTTTAGTGAAAATAAAGTAATCGTTAAAACCACTTAATTCATTATTATGTCATTTTAGAAGCACATCAGCAGGGGAATAGTACATTACCTACGTGGTATATAGTCGTAATAATATCTTAAAATGATACCAAACAACGATAGTTTAAATTTATCATTTCATATCTTTTAAATGGTCTTTAGACAGTGACATCCCTAATGTCAGAGAAACAGGGAACCGGAACAGAACTCCTGCTCCCCTTTTCTACACCCTACTATTTATTATATACCTACGTATGGTTAAAATGCCTATGGCTATTTAAAGAGCAATTTATACTTAAAAAAAACTACTTTTGTATTTTATTAAACTACAACTAAATGTATTTTATGACGTTGTATTTGACATTTTAAGTGACTTCCAAAAGATGGTGGTCATTTTGTGAGAATCAGAATCGTGTAACTAAACTAGTGTGATAGTAACGACGCGATAGAAGTCGATAGATGCAAATATGCATTACTATAATATCGAGCAAGCCTTAAGATGTGGTGGGCCGAAAAAAAAATGATAAGAAATAGCTCTAATACGAGAGATTTTTACGCGCAACAATCCTACTAATATTATAAACGCGAAAGTTTGTGAGGATGGATGTTTATTACTATTTCACGCAAAAACTACTGAACGGATGTTCATGAATCTTTACAGTAATATATTTTATACATCAGAATAACACATAGGGTACTTTTTAATAGGGTATCACGTGGGCAAAGTTGTGGGCAGAAGCTAGTGACGTAATAAAGAAGCTGATTTTAATCTCATCTATGTCTGCATCAAAAAATGCATTTCAAAAACGCCTTCCAGCCCGTTTTAATTCTTTCTACACTTATACATATAAGCCTACGAAAATTACAGATGTCGCACTTTTCTAACTTTAAGTTAAAACATCTTGTTAGATGGAGGCAAATAAAGGCCATAACATTATCACGGGATAATGGCCTCGATTCTGTAGTACACCGACTAAACTAAATTTAAACTATCGCTCTCTTTTACTGATAGTGTACGCAAGAAAGAGATAGCTACAATTTTAGTGCCGTGTGCTGCTGTCAAATCAGATTACGTGCCGCCTTTCTTCGTGTTTATAGTCAGCATGTTTTGATATCACGACTAAATTTGTATGGAAAACATAAATCTGACTAATTTGACAGCACTAAAATTGTAGATATCTCTTTCTTGCTTGCACTATCAGTAAAAGAGAGCGACAGTTTAAATTTAGTTTAGTTAGTGTACTACAGAATCGATACCAATATCGACTATTGGAACGCCTTAAATATTTCCAAACTTACGCCTATCAAATTAACAGGTCCAACTTTAAGGGTAAAACATCTTGTTAGATTGAGCCTAATACGGGCCATAGCTCTTTTACGAAACAGTAACATTTAGGATGACTTATAAGGGACATTTAGTGACCATCTAATTAAGTGTCAATTGACACTATTTTGTACACTTATTTTTTAACGAATCTTTAGGTGTTAAAAGCTAGGTAGATAGTTATATTTACCGTAGGTGACATATTTCAGAATTTAATTCAGTATTTTACAAAAAATCCGTCCAATCTAATGAATGTGTATTCCAACTTCCAATTTCGATAAAAATGTTATTTTTTGATAAACGGCAATTTTCACGTACCTACCTATATCGGTGAAGATAGCGATATTAAAATGAAAAAAGAAAAAAAACATTTAAAAATATACATAATGAAATCGAAAGTTATTTATCATTTTAAGATCGGTAGGTACGTGTTACCAAATTGGAAATAGTGTATCGACTAGAAATACTCAAAACTGTACTGCCGCATTTCTTTTTTTTTTATTTGCTTTTAATCTTTTAATCGTGGCTTTGTTATCAGTGCGGCCGTCACAGGCCTATTGTGATCGCCACTTTCTTACTTTCCCCTCAGGGGGCGTTCAAAGTTCACCGCTCAGGCCTGCAGCTGTTAGAAACTGCAGGATCTTTTTGGGTGTGATGAGTTTTAGCTCATCTGGGCTAAGAATGTGTTTTCCCAGATGAAGGCTACGCTTATGTATCAGTGGTCCACACTCTCTTAACAGATGAAGGGGCGATTCGTCCGCCTCATTGCAGGCCGCATTTCTTTAACCCCGACTATCATTTTCTGATCTGCATGTGTAGTAAGTAATTTTTGTGTTTACCCATCTGACATGTCAGTGTATATGTTATAAAGAAATCCCACTACTATTATAAACGCGAAAGTTTGTGAGGATCGATGTTTATTACTCTGTCACACAAAAACTACTTAACGGATTTTGATAAAACTTTACAGTAAAATGCAAACAGCCTCTGGTTTGCGTTGGAGATTAGAAAGATGCATGTATTCTGACTTTCTGTATATAGAGATTCACAAATAGCTGTGGCCAAGGAAGCTCCGAATGAACCGATTTTGATTTAGTTTTTTTTGGGCGAGTAGCAAGCTTCGGGCAAGATGTGCGGCGTTTGGTTCTCGCTTATACATTAGAATAACACATAGGCTACTTTTTATCCGGGTACCACGCGGGCGAAGCCGTGGGCAGAAGCTAGTGTTATTGTGAATTAAACACTTTTAAACGGATTAATTGCATTGTTTTATTTTTTAAAGTGTGAAATTTCGTTATGATTTTTAAATTCCAAAAACTTTCGTGAACTTGACGATTCATATTGTAAAAACGGGAATTTTCACGTACCGCACTATCGGTGAAGGCACCGACTAAGTTTCGACTCATTACGAGAGTCTTCATCAGGGAGAGCGTCACGACAATATGAATGATTCTTATAATTTGTAATGCCTAAATAACTAGATATTTTCATTGACTTCAAGTTAGCAACAACTCTGTACAAACTAAATAATGTTCTTCCAGCATTATTTCCGCAAATAAAATGTAGTAATGTATCAGAGTCGGCCATTTTATGTGGAGAGGAAAAGCGTGTTGTATTTATGAACCGATAAACTATTCTGCCAAAGGAATTATATTGTTCTTATAATGAAAACCTACTTATTTTTACTCGACTACCAGGGGATATGATTCTATCAGCGTAGGTATATGTCATTGATCGAGCGAGCGGAGTGAACTAAGATCTCTGAGTCCACTTAGATAATCCGTCGTTCGTTCATTCAAAAACTTGGTAGGTATGCTATACTAGAAAGAATGAAACTGTATTTATTTAAACTTAAAAAAAACAATCAAATTGATGAAATATTAAATATTAACTAGCCTATTGAAGACAGATATGTTGCTTGGGGTCAAAATAGGCCCCTGTCTCAGCCTGAATAACTAAGAATATACCTAAGTACTAATAGAAGTAAATTGAGCTCATAAACTCAAAACTCTCCTTCCGATAATCCTAATAGGTAAAACGCGAAAGTTTGTGAGGATGGATGTTTGTTACTCTTTCACGCAAAAACTACTGAACGGATTTTGATGAAACTTTACAGTAATATAGCTTATACATCAGAATAACACATAGGGTACTTTTTATCCGGGTACCACGCGGGCGAGGCCGTGGGCAGAAGGCAGAAGCTAGCTAGTGTATAATTATCTAACTAAAAGTTTAGTTATATATATAAACAATAATCTCGACGCATATTTGGCTATCTATCAACGGTTGTTCGCGTCGCAATCTGATTTTGCAGTGCGGTGATATGGTTATTGCTATGAATAAATAATTGCTATACTATCAAACCGATGAGTTCCCTGTCTACGCCTTGCTTCAGTAGAGACTGACGTTTCTTGATTTCGCATTAATTACGAACGGATGGTGAATTATTCAAAACGATGTGAATCGTAAATGCTATCGATAACCACCATTACATGTAATGCCACGGGAAACAGTCTTAGTCTTATTATAATGCAACTGGTTCAAGAGGTGCAGAGATGTGTGGCGCAAGCCAGGAGATATTACCAAACTCCCGTACAAACTTTCACCCCATTTAACAAAGAACAAAGACTCAACAAAATTCACCCCCATTCAATCTATATCTTATACTTCATATTATAAAGGGGAAAGATTTTTTGTTTGTTTGTTTGTACCGAATAGGCTTCGAAACTACTGGACCGATTTTAACCGTTTTTTCATCAATAGAAAGCTAAATTATCAGGAAGTAATATAGGCTATAATTTATTTTCAAAAAAAATAGAGATCCTTAAGAAAGTTTCAATAATGTAACTCAAAGTAGCAAAATTTTGCCTATAAAATTCATTATTTGGCGTGCGCTGAGAAAACTATTGATGATACATAAAAATTATGTACTACATGATTAAAGAACTCATTATTATCTACAAAAAAGTCCTGGAGGGAATATATCTAACTATCATAGTTAAGTCACAATAGCAGCTTTTGTGTTCTAAAATTTAATTAGATTGCCGGTAGAAAAAAAATGTTGGTTACATTCGTATCTTAGTATCAATTCTTATTCAAATAAATAGTTTTAGCATCAAGGGTATTTATGTTACAGTAAAATACTTTACTGTTACTTTTTATCCCGATATTCCAGAGGAATCGAAACTTACGCGGGTGAAATCGCGGGGCGCAGCTAGTATTAAAATAAACCTATGTTCAAAATTTCAGCTTTTTATACTTAGTAGTTTTGGCTATGCGTTGATAGATCAGTCAGTCAGTCAGAACAAACGATTTTCAAAGAAAAAAAAAGAACTTAAAAAAAGTTCTTGATCTGGAAATTGAAGCCAACCAGTCTAAAGAAGCTTGTGACTCGGACTGGAGCTAAATAAAACAGGTTCCACCATCAATACGAGACAGGTTCAGTGAATGGAGAGGAAACGAACGGTGTAAGACCTAGCTTACACTCACACCGAACTATTTTAATCGACTTCAATAATAGAAGGTTGTAAATTTGGGGACTAGTATATTTTGTGTGTAGCTGAGTAAATCGATAACCAAACACTGTTAGCCCTACCAACTTGAGTGGGGTTTTCTAAATTATTTGTTTTATCTAAATTGGATCATTGTTCCTTTAATAAATATTAAAATCCTTGCATTTCATTTGTCTATTCTTTGTTACGCCGATTACCTACTTCGTGATAAGGTAGGTGCTAATTGAAAAGGTCGCTTTTTCTTTACAATTTAACGCTTTTTTACATGTTTTACCTATTTCAATAAAGATATTCTATTCTATCCTTTAATATTTTTTTAACATAAAAATGAACGTAATGTAAATCAAATGAGTAGGTTGTTCTTGAAAAAGTTTAAGAACTACTTACGAATACTGAATGTGTAAATTACGTTTCGTCAGTGCGGGGAAAAAATCAACAGAGACATTGGTACATAGTCCTGACAATAGGATATCCTGTTTGTAGTGGGTATCAGACCTTTAGTGGTACCACCTAAACAACTCCACTCCCTGATATACCTAGATGAAAAACGATTACGTCACAAAATGGGCCGCTGTTGTTTTTGGCATCTGCAATGAAAATGCTCGCCGTTACATCACAGTGCAAATGCGTCCATCGTGAGATCCATTCATGTTCAACCTAGTAATAAATCCACGCGTACTATAATGTGTTTCTTTATATAGTTTTTCGTAAATGCCGACAGAGATTACATCCACATACTGTTGCTGGCTCTCTCACTCAGTTTAACCACAGTGAAGCTTTGCTTCAGAAATGCAAGGAAGTATCTATTTACCGACGATATTCGTGGCGCAGTGGGCGAAGGCCTGACTGAGACGCAGAAAGTTGCGGGTTCGATTCCTGCTGTGGGACAACTGTTTGTATGATCTGACGCAAACCTTGTCTCTGGTTGATGTACAAAAAGTATCTATATAAGTAGTTTAACAGTCATGTAGTTCCCATAATAGAAGCTCTGCTTAGTTTGGGGCTAGATGATGCTGTGTGAAAAATTGTCTAGCATTCTTTCTTCATTCTTCATTCATTCTTTATTTTTTATTTGGTTAATTATCGCTGCGCCAAGCAGTAATGCTTCCATTGCGGTATTCCTGTATGAAGGGTATGGGTGCCGGTGACATTTTAGGCACATGACACTTTTTGCACTATGTCTCAGGGTCGGCAAGGCGCGAGTGATACCTCTGGTAATAGAGTTTGGCTTTGAAGTCAAAGTCAATAGGTTTTTATTCATTGAAATCACAAGGATCATATAGAAACGTCAACTTAAAAACTATACGTGAATCTAAAATGTTAAAGTGAATATTTGTTAGTCTGGTACAGGAGATGTATAAAAAAATGGCTCCTTTCTGACAAGTTTCTATTGAAATCTTGTGATTATATTATCTGTGCATGTGTACTTATAATCCTAACCACGTAATTATTATATCTGTGACCATACACAGCTTAAAAGATTTGCGACAGGTAGTGCCATCTATTAGCAATACGCAGAAGTTAATGTTAAAAAGTTTACTGAACACTCAAAATGGACACCTTGATCGATAGAGTTTGTAGTTCAGGGAATCAGTCATAGATGTCCTCTTTTTAAAGTTAGTTTCAGCTTTTTGTCAATCCGTTTAATGGTGTCGTTTATTATTTTAGGCCTCAAAAAGACTTTCTGAATGATATAACCGAGAATGACAGTCTAAAATCACACATTTCTCATTTCTCCCTCAAACTGATTAATGTACTACTAATTAAACTTAACTATCTATGTCTATCCATTTCTCATCACACACTCTTTGTCAACACTCACTTTTTCTTCACTGTTTTTCTTTCTGAAACACTGCGATCGTGAGGTCACCCCTCACTTCTTAGGTCCTATCTGAAAATCAGCGCTGCTTCGCCTTGGCGGAGCAGCAATAAGCTGAGATAGGACCTTTTCGACTAATACACACCATTGCAGCATAGACTGCCCTCGTTAGCACTGGTTAGCACCCACTTATTGTACCTTCTCTTCTATATTTACTGTGTTTCTTTAATTGTTTGTCTTTCTTTTCATTTGTACTTGTCTGTGCTGTATTCTATGTGTCGAATAAAAAACTATCTATCTAAAATATCGGTCAAAGACAGGTTTAATATGAGTATTTGAGAACCGTAGCTTGCCATAGGTAACTGTTGCCGGTTGCCATACCAGAAGTAGATATCCTCGAGATATAACGGATGAAAAGTCTCATGTACCTGTAATTTCACCGTCACCCTTACCCTTTTGACCAGAACACAGCAATGCAAGCGTTAGTGCTTGACGGCGTTTCAAAGTGATCCTTGTGATATTAATAAATTAATTTTGACTTTGACTTGACGTTGACTTTGGCAGATATTGGTATGGTGGTATTAGGTACTTCCCCGGACAAGCTCTTTTACAAGGCTCTTTCTACTAGGTTATTCTTACCGATTCTTCTACGATTCCTGCTGCGGGTCAAATCTATGCATTTTGCAGATTTTGTTCTTGGTCAGGGTATTATGGTACAACGGTACTCGTAATTCCTAATACTCACGACACAGGGAATGTTAGATTGGGGTCGGTGCACTGTTTATTGTGAACAGAAGAACAGTGAAAAGATCTATCTAACGGCATTAAAATGTCAAATCCGCAAGATTTCGACTTGAGCGGTGATGTTAGCTTAAAGATAATGGTCTGTTAGGTTTTATTTGTCCGTGCTGATAATCATACTTCGTCAGTAACAATCACAAGCGCTTCAAAGACTAGCACCTAGTTATCCAGATTGTATGAAATAAGCTGAACAGACGTCTAGCATTCCATAATTCCATTTCCTCGCCTTACATTTTAAAGGCGACACTTTTATGAACCGTTAGCTGAATTTACAGGACATTTTTAAATCTTTGAGATTCGTGTTACGAGTCTATCTTGAATTATTTACAAAATGTTTGTTTTCTGTATGAGATGGGAATAATGATGATAATTTACTTATGTAATAAATGAATAAATAATCCTACTAATATTATAAACGCGAAAGTTTGTGACTCTTTCACGCAAAAACTACTTTTATCCGGGTACCATACGGCTTCACCCGTGTGGTAACCGGATAAAAAGTAGCCTATGTGTTATTCTGATGTATAAGCCATATTACTATACAGTTTCATCAAAATCCGTTTAGTAGATTTAGTGTGAAAGAGTAACAAACATCCATCCTCACAAACTTTCGCGTTTCTATTATTATAAGCTTCTGCCAACGGCTCCGCCCGTGTGATACCCGGATAAAAAGTTGCATTTGTGTTATTCTAATGTATAAGCTATATTACTGTAAAGTTTCATCAAAATCCATTCAGTAGATTTAGCGTAACAAACATCCATCCTCACAAACTTTCGCGTTTATAATAAATGCGTTATATAATAAATGCGAAAGTCTGTGTGTGTGAATGTTTGTTACCACGTATCTCCGTAACTACTAAACCGGTTTTGATGAAATTTGGAATGTAGATAGTTTAAGTTCTGGAATAACACATAGGCTAATCTAATTTTCTAAAATCAACCCCTAAGGGGGTTAAACAGGGTGGTAAAGTTTCTAAGGAAAAAATATTCCTTGGTTTTATTCAAAGTCAAAGTCAAAGTCAATAGGTTTTTATTCATTGAAATCACAAGGATCATATAGAAACGTCAACTTAAAAACTATACGTGAATCTAAAATGTTAAAGTGAATTTACGCCGGTTCCTCGCGCGCGACCAAGCATAGAAGAATCAGGCAACAAACTCTGCTTGGTTATTTTTTTGATGATCCTTCATTCAGAACTCATAAACATTAAAATAAATAATGAAACACGTATTTTTTATTTTTTCAAAACTACCCTTTGGGGGTGTGCAATTGAGTTCTAAACTTTGTATAAATTGTAATCCTTGGTTCGATTCATTCAAAAGTTGGTGGACATGTTTGAAGCCTGGAGACGGTCATATGCTACTTTTATTAACATACCACGCGGGCGAAGCCGCGGGCAACTAGTATGAAATATTTTTCGTTGTTTTAGGATTTATTACGACTATACTACGTAGGTTACTACGTCTTTATATTCTTCAGCTGATGTTTCGTTACTGTTAAGTAGCGCAAGTCTTAACATTAAGGCAGCGTTCGTAAGAAACGTATTTACTCGACGGGTTTTTCGTCCACTTATATTGCTTAACTGGTCTCCAAGAAAAGCTCTACGTTTTGATGTTCCTCAATGACACACGTGCGTAGTCTCTGCGTGTGCCTCTATGATTTGATGTTCCTTAATGGCGCACTATGCGTGCGTAGTCTCTGCCTCTGTTATGAAGACTTAACTGTTTTGTGTAGGTCCTGGGTGTTAGTTAGTTAACAGATTAAGCGAAGCCTTCTGAACTTTTTAAAAGCACCCCATTTTATCTTTCCTTATTTACGGCCTTCTTCCCTGGTTCTAAGTTACCTCATAACTCGGGATTATATTGACTTAGATTAAGCAATTTATTTGCCAATTGATTTATATGGCAGCCCAATTTTATTTTACTGTATTTTTGGTGGAATATCGGCTTTTGTTTTCGTAGTTTATTTTATGTTTTAGATTTATCTGGCCAAATATGTGGCAGCTTAGATTTGTTTGTGTCGATGATATTAACAGACATAATAAATGATTATACTTAATAAAGCTGAATCTTCTAAATACATAAAACTGTTCCCTTACTGACTGATCGATCAACGCACAGCCCAAACCACAAGTCCTAGAAGCATGAAACTTGGAAGGTATATTACTCTTACGGTGTACCTTGAACTTGAAACTTCGAAAAATATTCTTCAATGGAAATGATAAAAGATTATTATAATTATTTTCTCAAATCACCCCTCAAAGGGGATGTGAAAGGCTGTTCAAGTTTGTATGGGAACTTATTGGATGGTCCAATTTGCTTGAAACTCGGCATAAATATTATTCAGTACAAATGATAAAAGATAAATGAATGTAATTTAATTAATGTTACATACATTGTAATGGTGGATGGTCTGTTAAGTTTGTATAAGAATATTTAATGCTTCGTGCGATTTGCTGTGAACTTAGTTCGAATACTTATAATACAAAAAACCGGAACACGGAGAAAAAAATCTCGTTACGCATCAGGGTATTTATATAAACACAAAAATTAAAAGTGCAAGGCGGACAACCTTTGTGGCGCAGTTGGCGAACGCCTGCCTGAGACGCAGAAGGTTGCGGATTCGATTCCCGCTGCGGGACAAATGTTTGTATGATAAGCAAATGTTTGTCTCGGGTCTGGGTGTTTTCTATGTATAATATGTATGTATTTATCAGTCATGTAGTTCCCATAATACAAGCTCTGCTTAGTTTGGGGCTAGATGATTATTATTCATTATTATTATATTTATATAATGATTTTTGATGGACCTATCCCACGCGAGTGAAACCGCGGGCATCGGCTAGTTATCTAATAAAATAATAGCGAAACTAAAACAATACATAATTATACCAAAATTCATGTAGGTTAGGTAGTATTGGGCGCTCCGGCCGCCATGGCAACTGAGTTGCACAATCAATTGTCTAATAAGAAAAACATATCTTGATACGCAGCCAGTTACCGTAGAAAATATTCTATTCTTATCTCAAAACCTGTTGCCAACTAAGAACTAATTAAGATTACTTATGAGGAATTTATTTTCTTGCTATACAAACAGTTGTTTATGAGGAATTATTTTTCTTGCTATACCTCTAGTTGCCAAAGCTTTTTGTTTGAGATTTAAGAAGCCGTCACAGGTATTTATATAAAAAGGATAGGAGGAGGAAGGAGTGGACTCCTTTCCAACGGTACCACTCCCGAATTTAGGAATTTAAGAAAAATACATTTATTCATAAAACTATGTTCAAGTAGGTAAATACAAAACATACAGATGAAACAGCTAGCCATCTAAAGACCGTTGCAAACGATGGATAGCTCAACTGATCCAGATCACTACCGGACGGAAGCGTTCCCAAAATACTGGCCGCATTGCCACACTGAATGGCAATGCTAATGCGTTGACCCGGTTCAAACCTGGTATACACTGTGGCAGGTGAAGTCTAAGCATAAGGAAGTATTAACACAGGTGTGCTAAATCCTAGTACCTAGCACGGCTGCTAAAGGAAAATTGTATTTTGTATCTGGAATGGTTATAAAAAAAAAACAGCTTTGGTTTTAGTCTCAGCGCTCAAGATGAACAGAAACATCATGGGGTAATGGCGTCAATTCTAGTACACACCAACTAAACTTAATATTATCTATCGCTCTCTTTCACTAACAAATACAAAAGAAAGAGATATATTTTTATTCTAAAAGCTATCGTGAACTTGGCTATTCATATTGTAAAACCGGGAATTTTCACGTACTGCACTATCGGTGAAGGTACCGACTAAGTTTCGACTCATTCCGAGAGTCTTCATCAGGGTGTCAGGGTGTCAGGGGGGAGTCTTCATATAACTTATTTTTTTTAAATTGGTTAAGCGTTTTATTAACTTTGGTTGATACTTTTTAGACTTTATTTAATTCTTTGACTAGTACTCTTTTTTTTTGTGAGTTCACCTCGTTCGATTGACTAAAGCTGAATGAAAAAAAAATAACCAAGCAGAGTTTGTTGCCTGATTCTTCTAGGCTTGGTCGAATCGCCGTAAATTCACATTTAAATTTTAAATTCACGTAGTTTTTAAGTTGACGTTTCTCTAGGATCCTTGTGATTTCAATGAATAAAAAGCTTTGATACCACTTTTGACTTTGACACACAGACTTTGACTTTGATACCATCAATGTACTTCAGAAGAAAATGCGATCGAAATCAAATAATTCACGTAAATCAATTTTCAACATACACAATTGCTGAAATGAAATTCAAAAATGCTAGACTGAAATTAGCCATGCATATAAAGCTTTTTTCCGCTAGACTGCCATTTCGCTAATTGGTTTTAAATTGCACCGTAGCAACACTACGAAAAACTAGTGTTGTGAAAAGACTAGAGCTGTAATAGTAACGAGAAATTGTGTATCCGTATGCATAAACTGAAACAATCAGCACTCGTTACTATCGTATCGTTATGTTACTCGTTACTTTTGATACAATCAAGCACTAGCATCACATAGAGTGGCGTCACCACTCAAATGTCAAATTGATATCAAATTGACATTTATACGACGAATGCGAGTAACGAAATGATTTTTTGAGTAACGTTACTCGTTACTTTTGATACAATCAAGCACTAGCATCACATTGAGTGGCGTCGCGTACAGTATGACTTTGTTCATACATGATATCAAACTGGCATTTATACGACGAATGCGAGTAACGAAATGATGTTTTGAGTAACGTTACTCGTTACTTTTGATACAACCAAGCACTAGCATCGTATCGAGTGGCGTTGCGTACAGTATGTCTTTGTACGCACTTGATATCAAACTGACATTTATATGACGAATACGAGTAACGAAATGATGTTTTGAGTAACGTTACTCGTTACTTTTGATACAATCGAGCACTAGCATGAAGCATCACATCGAGTCGCGTCGCATACAGTATGACTTTGTTCTTAAGCAGAGCTTGTGTAATGGGAACTAAATGACAGATATGTACTTATATTTTTTTTTCGTAAATACATACTTATTTTATATAGAAAACACCCAGATCAAATCAGACAAATATTTGCAAGATCATACAAACATTTGTCCCGGAATCGAACCCGAAGCCTTCTGCGCCACAGAGGCCGTCGATAATGAAATGATATTTTGAGTAACGTTTCAGTACTTCGAGTCAGGCGATTTACCCGTTACTCGGTAACGAATAAATACGGTTCGCTACACCTTTAGAAACTACTAACTTGGTTATCGGCAAAATACTCTGGAAACTTAGTTATCGATGAATGAACGATACATGTTTTCAAACATTACATGAATTTTCAGCAAGCAACAAAAAATATTCCAAAAACTATCGTGAAGTTGACTATTCATATTGTAAAAACGGGAATTTTCACGTACTGCACTATCGGTGAAGGCACCGACTAAGTTTCGACTCATTCCGAGAATCTTCATCAGGGTGAGTGGTTGCGACTTTCTCCTTCCGCGTCGTAATGCACGGCGCGACGCGGAAGACTTTTTTAACAAAAAAAAATTTCGTAAAGTTTCGAATTATCAACAGCTTGTAGAAGTATTTGAAATAGGTCTCCTCCTGGGAGTGCCATGACGAACGTGCTGGGGCCACCTCCAAGTACCGATTTCACGTAACTTTTTTTTTTATACGACTAAAGTGGCAAATAAACATACGCCCCATCGACTGGTGAGCGATTACTGTAACATATGGACGATTTTCAATACCAGAGATATAACTCGGGCGTTACCGACCTTGAGATATAACGGGTGAAAAGTCATAATGTACCAGTAATTTCACCGGTATCTTTACCTTTCAAACTGGAAAATAGCAATGTGCCCATAACTGCTTGGCGGCAGAATGGTGGTAGTACTTCCCTTGTCGAGCTTATCGGAATTAATTAATTTAATAAAAATTAATAAATGTAAATACCTTCATACATTTACTAGCTTCTGCTCACGGCTTAGCCCGCGTGGTACCTGGATAAAAAGTAGCCTATGTATTATTCTGATGTATAAGCTATATTACTGTAAAGTTTCATCAAAATCCCTTCAGAAGTTTTTGCGTGAAAGAGTAACAAACATCCATCCTCACAAACTTTCGCGTTTATAATATTAGTAGGATAGGATTAGTAGGATTTTTGTATTTGGTACATTCTGGTACATTCTGGGACATCCTGTACATTCCGATTCACGCGTGTAAGAGATAAAAAAAACTGCTTTGATAAATAAATAAGAACCACCAAGACCCGGGATAGCTGAACACGGGATCGTGTGTGAATTTTTAACATTTTAATTTACTCCTCTGAGATTATGGCTTATTTATTTTATGCGTGAAGTGGTTTGTTCGGGAAATATATTTTATAGCATTCGGGTGACAAGTTTTTTACTTGCAAAAACTGGGTAAAACGCTTGCAATAACGCTGATTCATTAGTACATAAACTAAACTTAATTTAAACTATCGTGAACTTGACTATTCATATTGTAAAAACGGAAATTTTCACGTACTGCACTATCGGTGAAGGCACCGTCTAAGTTTCGACTCATTCCGAGAGCCGTGCACGGCGCGACGCTTAAGGAGAAAGTCGTAACCACTCACCCTGATGAAGACTCTCGGAATGAGTCGAAACTTAGTCGATGCCTTCATCGATAGTGCAGTACGTGAAAATTCCCGTTTATACAATATGAATTAATTTAAACTGTCGCTTATCATGATTAAACTTGTACAGAATACTTAAATCTGACTAATTTGGAAGCGCTAAAATTGTTTCTATAGAAGAGTTTAATGTTAACAAGTTATGTAGTGCACGGCGCGACGCGGAGGGAGAACGTCGCGATCACTCACCCTGAAGAAGACTCTCGGAATGAGTCGAAACTTAGTCGGTGCCTTCACCGATAGTGCAGTGCGTGAAAATTCCCATTTTTACAATATGAGAAGTTACGAGTATGTAGGATGCTAATCCGCGGTAGTTTGCTGAGATAGCTTAAGATCAACTGAAATGTTATTAAATAAAATCTATAAAGTTAAAACTAGGTGGTAAGCAAATAAATTGTCTGTACGTGAACCGTACAATTTACTGTTAAAAGAGAGCGATAGGTAAAATTAAGTTAAGTTGGTGTACAAGAGAATCTACGCCATTTTTATTCTAACAATCTTCAAAAATTATAAAAATATCAACCTTCGCGGGGATCGATTCAAGCATATCACGCTTAATACGCGAGTGCTTTAGGTACTCAGCCACAGGGTCCAGTTCCAGTCTGGTCGGAATTCTTGAAATGTTTTGGCTTGAAAGGTGGACTCTGTCGAGGTTGCCTCCAGGTTGAAGAGACTGTAGAGCATATGGTAATATACTGCACCGCCACAAATGAAGTCAGGTCGAAGACGGGACTGCAAGAGCTCATCAACTCACGCTCTCCGTCATCATTAACTGAGAAGAGGTCAGGGATACTGGAACACTGCTGTCATCGACCCAGAGTCCTTCTCCGCTACTTCAAGGAGTTGGGCTGGTTGTGGTCAGGTTAGAAGGGGGATAATACACAATATACCCCAATGCGGGACATCAGTGCAGACCTTAGTTCCCCCACTAAGAATTAGAATTAGAAGGCCGTAGCTAAAATGTAACGACTGAATCCAGAAAGTATAAATAAATAATGTTGGACATTTCCACACAGCATTATCTAGCCCCGATATAAGCAAAGCTTGTGTTATGAATGACTTATATTTTTTTAAACATGTTGTCTCTATATCTTTCTAAATAAATTTTGCTTTTAAGAAAATGTTCATTTTTCAAAAGTTGATCCTGGTGGCATGATAAATTATCTGAATCGGATAAGTAGTTTTTCAGAATGATTTAAAAGCTTTGAATCGATACGTTATGTGGACGACATTTTGTCTTAGTTCTCAAAACACCAAATGTAAGCCAGTTTTGGCTTCATATTTTTTATATTATAGCAAGTTTGTTGCTTAAAATATTCGTAACTGATTTATTTAGAACTAGTTGTTGCCCGCGGTTTCGCCCGTGTGGTATGTTAATAAAAGTAGCATAATGAGCGTCTCCAGGCTTCAAATTATGTCCACCAACTTTTGAATGAATCGAACCAAGGATTACAATTTATACAAAGTTTAGAACTCAATTGCACACCCCCAAAGGGTAGTTTTGAACAAATAAAAAATACGTGTTTCATTATTTAATATAAAGTTTATTTGTACAGAGTTTTGAGCGAATCAAAAAAAAATTTTTTCATAGATACTTTACCGCCCTATTTAACCCCCTTAGGGGTCGATATTCGAAAATTAGAATTAGAAATTAGCCTATGTATTATTCCGGATCCCAAACTATCTACATTCCAAATTTCATCAAAATCGGTTTAGAAGTTATGGAGATACGGGGTAACAAACATTCACACACACACACACACACACACACACACACACACACACACACACACACACACACACACTTTCGCATTTATTACATTAGTAGGACAAAATTCAGAAGATGCATAGAGTTAGGTTTCCGAAAACTTAAACCTTTCTTTTTATCCGGATACCACGAGAGAAGAGTAATGGGCAAAAATAGTTATATGGGCTAGTAAAGAAAAAAACTGTTTGTTCTACTGCAATAAACCTGAGTCAGGGATTCGCTGTTGTTTTGGAGATAGAATAATGTGGATAAGACAAACAATGGTTACATAACTAATAAACAAACTAAACTAAAAAAAGCCTTTCACTGGTTCGGCCGCGCGTTACTCATATAGAATGTGATCTATGTTATACTCACGAACGAAATACCCTTTCAAAATTCTATCTAAATCAGTTGAGCTGTTCTGAAGTTTATTAGTAACAAACTTTTGCATTCAATGGGCAATATTAGTGGATTTATTTGACTTGCGTGTAAATTAATTTACCAATAAATAGATTATTCTGATTATTCATAAAGGATTTATTTTATTCTCTTGTTGCTCTTTTGTATTGCTATTTTGTGTGGTATTTTATCTGTGGATATTTATCCTTCCTCTGGGTTCCTTGGGTTGATATCCACGACACAGGAAACCTAGTGTATATTGGTTTAGGAATGTATATGGCGGCCGAGGGGCTACTAAATTTTTGTAAGATCTGTAAATATTTATCTCGGGTCTGGGTGTTTTCTATGTATGTATTTATAAAAAAAAATAGTATGTAAGTATTATATTAGTCATTTAGTTCATATAATACAAACTCTTCTTAGTTTGGGACTAGATGATGCGGTATGAAAAATGGCCAGCATTATTATTTTTATATAGTGGCCTTGGCAGACCACCAGCCAGGTGGATGGACGACATCGCTTTTGTTAAGGGTAAGATCTGGATAAGAAAGGCCCAGAACATACAGGAGTATCTGATCCTAAGCTGTCGTCCACAGTGTACATAGCAGTATATGAGGCAATTAAACGAATACCAGCGATCCGCGGATAGGAGTCACTGACGCGTGACGTCACGACTCTTTTGTTACCGGCGCTACGGATGCAGTATTGGTTTGTTCGTAACGCATTTAGTACTAGTATCTGTCCACGGTCTCATCCGCGTGATACCCGGATAAACGTAATTTATGTGTTTTTCTAATTCCCTTTCCAAGCATCCAAAATGATGGAGATCATTCGTCATGGCACTCATTAATTTAATTTTCAAACGACTTCTTAAAAGGAAGAGTTTCTCAATTCTTCTGTTTTCTTTGTATGTTACGCGATATATTCGCCAATTGTGAACCGATTTTAATGATTTTTATTTTTATGGGTAGGGTATACTTGAAGGGTGGTCCCATATAAATTTTATGAAAAAATATCACTCCTTAGGGTGATATAATAAGGATGACACTCATTCGAATAAAAAAAAGTAAAATAAAAAAAGTAAAAAGTAAAATTGCCCACAAAAAATGTTTCGGCAAGTCGTGGTTCCATAAATAAATAAATATTGCTGGACATTTTTTCATAAGATAATGATGTTTTTTTTAGTTTGACGGGTAAAATATAGCAATCCCTCAGATGTAAAACTTTTGTGGGACCACCTCGGGATCATTACTTTACATCGAACAACAAAAGAATCATCAAACGGTTTAAAAAATACAGCTACATTGAGAACCGTTTTTTTAAAGTAGGACACAATATCTATTAATTCTAATATTTACTTAAATAGTTTATATGGCTTACAATAATTATATGGTTAGCGGCAAAATACTTTTAATCTTTCAAGATTTTATAGAAACACCTTTAGAATATAATTAAAATAATAATATAATAATAAATAATGCTGGATGTTTTCACACAGCATCATCTAGCCCCAAACTAAGCAGAGATTATAATAATATTATGGGAACTACAGGACTAATATAATTATTATATACATTTACTAGCTTCTGCCCACGGCTTCGCCCGCGTGGTACCCAGATAAAAAGTAGCCCATGTGTTATTTTGATGTATCAACTATATTACTGTAAAGTTTCATCAAAATCCGTTCATTAGTTTTTGCGTAAAGGAGTTACAAACATTCATCCTCACAAACTTTTGCGTTTAAATAGTAGTTTAAATAATAATAAAATATATACATAAAAAAACACCCAAACCCGAGACTATATTTGCAGGTGATACAGAAACTTGTCTCGCGGAGGGATTCGAACTCGCAACCTTCTGCGTCTCTGTCGGGCCGTTGCCCACTGCGCCACAGAGGTGGTCTTATTTCATCTACTTAGTACCTACATTTACTACCAAAAAGCAATGACACACTAATTTAAGTATCGGGGTAATCTTTAGTTTCGGTAGAACAGGAATTTCTGAAGGGAGGCGTTTGAGATGTATTAGTGAAATTCCGGGTGTGGGGGAGGGCCTACTTTCCGAAGCTTTAATGGGCTAAATATCTTGAGCCGAGATAATTCGGTACTGGAGGGTTGGCAAAACAGAGAACGTTTTATGAAAAGCAAAATGCTTATTCTATATCGACTCAACAATCCCGTGGCTGGGAAAAATAACCCCGATGTCAAAGCTTATACGCTGTTATCGTAGTAAATGTCGGACGCTCCGCGGTTAAGGAGTTGCTTGTATCCTAATATATATTGTAGCTAGGGTTCGGGATAAAATAATTAAGTCCAATTAAACACCAAAATTAACACTGTATTAATAAATCACTCAATAAAAATGACAACAAAACAAATAACACAACGAAACTACACAATTAAAACAAAAATACTAAAACACTGTATCACTTAGTACAACACTAGCACAACTGTCACTTCACTAGTCACTGGGTATCGCTCTTGAATCACGTTCAATAATTCACTTTCAAATCTTGAAAAGAAACTGACTCTACCGGCCGCTTGCCGCGCTTATATATCTCGTAAGACGTCTCTTCCAGAACAATCTAGTTGGAGGCGTGGCTATCACATTGTCTCACTTCGCTCCATCCTGTCTCGTACCGTCTCGAACGTTCTGGAAACTACCGTCCTTTTCTAGCGCGGTTTGTGCCACTCGATACTAGATGGCGGTAATAAGTAGTGCGTCCATTTGATAAGAGATGGCGCTAGCGTACCGTAGTTAGCTAGGCCGCGCTCGTCACATTAATAATATGGACGAAACCCTAATTTATCAAAGAATTTTATTATGTCACCAGAAAATCACAAAATCCTATCTTACTTACATATATCCTACTAATATTATAAACGAGAAAGTTTGTGAGGATGGATGTTTGTTACTCTTTCACGCAAAAACTACTGAACGGATTTTGACGAAACTTTACAGTAATATAGTTTATACGTCAGAATAATACATAGGCTACTTTTTATCCGGGTACCACGCGGGCGAAGCCGTGGGCAGAAGCTAGTAATATTATAAACGCGAAAGTTTGTGATGATGGATGTTTGTTACTCTTTCACGCAAAAACTACTGAACGGATTTTGATGAATCTTTACAGTAATATAGTTTATACATCAGAATAACATATAGGCTACTTTTTATTCGGGTACCATGTGGGCGAAGCCGTGGACAGAAGCTAGTAATATAAACGCGAGAGTTTATGAGGATGGATGTTTGTTACTCTTTCACGCAAAAACTACTGAACGGATTTTGATGAAACTTTACAGTAATATAGTTTATACATCAGAATAACACATAGGCTACTTTTTATCTGGGTACCACGCGGGCGCAGAAGCTAGTCCTTGATAAAAATAATATTATCATTTATTTGCCTGAATTCGATAGTACAAAGTGATTTATAATATTTTATGGAGCTCGCAATCCTCAGTATCTGGGATGCAAATTTACTTATGTAATCTAATTTAAGGTTTACTAGTCCATCCATATAAAAAAAAATATTTAAAAAACAACCCTCATAACATTTCAAATGAATCACCTACTGATAAATACAATACAAATGTCAAAAATAGCAACTACTTTCAATTCATATTGTTAAAAAGGCAATTTTCACGTACTGTACTATCGGTGAAAGCACCGACTAAGTTTCGACTTATTCCGAGAGTCTTCATCAGGGTGACTGAACGCGACTTGCTCCCTCCGCGTCGCGCTGAATAAAACCACTTTCAAGTAAAACAAAAATGAGAAGCAGTTTTATTCCAGTATCTCCGGATTTGTTTTCTTATCGATTAAAGTGATCTCATCCAGATAACCTTTGGATGAAGAGGATCTAATGTGATATATGTATTTTTTTTATATCTGAGATATTTTTGTGCTATCGCTCCAAAGTGAAAAGTATTAGTAACGAAGATTGGGCGTAAGTCGCGCCATTTTCCAGAATAAATAAATAAATAAATAAATAAATAACCTGGACAACTAGATAGACTCATCACTATCGTTTATTAATACATTTATTAATAAACAAGATTCTGCCCGCGGCTTCGCCCGCGTGGTATGTTGATTGAAGTAGCGTATAACCATCTCCAGGCGGTCGATCCAAGAATAAAAAAAAAAACATACAAACTTATGAACTTGAGTTCAAAAGTTTTAAAGTTAAAATTGATTGCACACCCCCAAAGGGTAGTTTGGAAAATAAATAATACGTGTTTTATTATTTATTCTAAAGTTTATTTGTACCGAGTTTTGAGCGAATCTTACCATTTTCCATAGAAACTTTACAACTCTATTTAACCTCTTTAGGGGTTAATTTTTGAAAATAAGATCAGCCTATATGTTATTCTAGAACCTAAACTATCTATATTCCAAATTTCACTTAAACCGGTTTAGTAGTTACGGAGATACGTGGTAACAAACCCGCAACTGGAGCCCGTATATGCATTTACTACTAAATATATAACTATTAAATACTATATATATAACTTGATATAAACTCGTACACCGCTGTCTTTCGGTTCCATTTTATACCTTTCATCCACAGGTTGTATCGAAGAGATGACTTTTAGTGATAAAACCACACTTTTACGTTGTTGTTTAAGAACTCCTCTGTAATTGTATGTGTTTTTCTTCGATGTGCAATAACGAGTTTATCTATCTACCAAAATACCATATCCTGGTTCAGTTACCAAAACATCAAAAGCTTAGACAAAAGCCTCATGCTTCTGTGTTTTTGCTTTTAAGCAAAAATTTTTCACTGAGCCATGGCCTTTTTGTTGTGCTGCAACACACACAAACACAAACTTACTGACAATAAAATGTATATTGGTGTGTGTCTGTAGCAACGAATAAATGTTTTATCTATCTATCTTCTATAACTAACTTCAGACAACGTTACATAATTAGTAAATGACTATCAATAAATACTAATCATATGCTGGTTAGGCTGTCATTACATGGTATGAATAATGGATAAGATAACTGGGGTGGGATTTAGGACGAATTTAAAAGGGGCTGAATGAAATGTGAAACTGGTTAAGACTGGAAATCACAAGATTTTATATATGACGGAGCAGGTGGCTCCAAGGTGGTTTTTAACCTCCCTCCTCCTGGTCGCTGTCTTCGACCAGTTCTCGAGGGTAGGCCTTGCCACTGGGGGTCCGCTCGTACGTCGGCGCAAGCATTCGCAGGTGCGGGTAGCTGGATTCCCGACGTCCTGGCGAACATGCTTTTGGCAAGGCGGCCGATGAATTGGTCCAGGGATTCTAGTTTCAGGTCGCGCTGGATTGTGGCGTTCCGTACGTACCGTGGGACGTTCACGATGGTACGGAGGCATTGGCTCTGTTGGCTGCGCAGTTTCTTTCTGTGGCTCTCTGCCAGCAGAGCGTACCATGCCGGGGCAGCGTATGCGAGACGCGGTCGGACGTACGTCTTGTATAGTCCGATCTTCATAGGACGATCGGACTATACAAGACGTACGCCGCCCATATTTATGCAAAAACAGAAACTCAAGCAAGCTACTTGTTTGAACAAGATAAAATTACTTGCAAGCTTTTGAATTTCTACATTTACAATCATTTAGGTTTACAAATGGTTTTAGAAGGTAAAAAATGACAAAATAACAACTTTTCACACTGTAATTTGACAATCTAAATGATGATTTGTTAAATATCTCGTGGTTCTGCGCCGATGACTCATTGTAGCAAAATAATGCCTTTGCGCCGACATATATTTAATATCCCAAAAATGTAGGTACCTACAACTGGCTGAAAAACAGAGTGGCTGAGTCCTCGATCTTTTTACTTACAGACATACCTTCTTACTATACCTACTTTTTTAATTACCTGTTTATTATTATATTGTACTTAGGCTAGGTATTTTAGTTAAAATGCAAGTAAAAAATGCTCTTTTATTTAATCATTATGTTTTATTTTAGAGTTGACTTTCTTCGACATGATCTAAATAAATATACAAAACTAAAAAAAATTGTAGAATAAAAATATTGTTGCTGATACAGTGAGTCCCACGGCCATGCTATATGAAGGGCAAGTACCTACTTTTAATAATGAAGTTAGGATGTTTTAGTTAATTAGAGGCTTTTTTATTTTATTTTAATTATATTCCATCCTCTTCGCCAGTGAAGTATTAAAAGGAAACACAAACAGCCGATCGATTCTGACTGTTTATTCATTATTTATCGGTAACTTATAAAACAATTTATAATTTTATGCAAATACCGAAGAAATTTTTATTTTTGTTTTAAGGTATTTATGATAATGTGTAAGGTTAGTGTACATTACTGTGTTGCCTGAAATAAATGAATAATTATTTTTGTCAGTTCCATTTTCAAAGTCAAAATTCATTTATTCATTAAAATCACAAGGATCACTTTGACGTCGGTTTTATCTATTGCCTGTTCCTCTGCGACCAAGCCAGGAAAGAAAGGAAAGTAAGGTCACTGCCCAATCTGAGTATCTGAGTACGTCCACTTCAGCGCGGGATCTCATCCCATCTGTTTATATGATTGCTTGCTCAGCTACGGAACTGCCTAGATATAGGTCTGTGTGCGTAAATTTCATTAAATTTACCTTTATTTCTTATGTTAATCTTGATGACCTCGGTGGTGCGGTGGGTAAGTAGCCGGCTGATATGCAAAAGGTGCGAGTTCGTTTCCCGCTGCGGGACATATGTTTAATAAATAATAAATAAAATTTGACATTGATTATTGTCTACTGTTTTACTAGTGTGGGGTCAGAACTTTGTACGTGAGCATTGGAGGTTATAAAAAAAATCCTAAACCAGACTTCGCTTACGGCGTGATGGACGAATAGCTGGCAGAAACGCAAGAAGTTCGATTCCCGCAGCGGGCCAAAAGTAGAAATACACATAAGTTTGATCCCACACAGATTTTCTGTGTGGTACACTACCTACTCAGTGTGTAATTCTTTGAAGATACCAATTAAGAGGTATTCAGAGGCACGTCCAATAAGGCGAGGTTAGTAAGTTAAGAGGTCAATTTTTATTAAATCTTTGTCCAATTTTAAAACTTGTGACCTACACATAAAATAACTCGACATTGTGAATGAAATCTTGCTATTCGATAACCGAATCTAAGGTCTCAAATGCAGACAGCGCTCTCACAAAAAGAAGATAGGAACGTATGTAGGTACAGAATATTCTTCACAACAGAATGTACACTGCCGGACAAATTAATGAAACAATACAATCTTTTAGTCCAATATAATAATGGTTTTAGGATGTTGATGGGACTGCCGCGCTTCTGTATTCTATGTTTGCGGAGGCACTGGTCGATGGTTTCCACGCCATCATCCGTAAGAAAACTGCCTCATTGCTCAGCAGAGTGCGGGGCAGTTCCAACAGCATCCTGCAGAACATTCCAGATCGGTATAACTTGCCAGTAATGAAGGCCTTATTTCAGGTCCTGCAGGGCGATCACACTAATTTCCCATGGCTGGTATCATCGGATGGGATGAATCGTATCACACTAATTTGTAAGCTGGATGAGCCATAGATGGACAATGCGAAAGAACAAAATTGGTTTCATATTGGACGTTCCGTTTTTTGGATGGATGGGTCATTAAAATAAGGATCTAGTGACAAAATTGATTGCCATCTCGATAGCCATGAGTTAGTGTGATCGCCCCGCGGATCAAGTAGAAAGTCTGGCCTGAGACAGATTGTCCTGAACAAGGTAAACCACGAGTAAAGGTCCTTTAACCTTCCTTTTTTAATTCATTGTGATTTCCTTATTTTAACATAGATAATAGAAATACTAACAAAAAATGGATCAAAAATGTCTGATTTAATAAACGATTTCTTTTTTTAATTTAAAACTAACACGCTCACGACTGTACCCAAAGTCGAAGTCAAAATTCATTTATTCAATAAAATCACAAGGTTCACTTTGAAACGTCGGTTTTTTATCTACTGCCTGTTCCTCCGCGACCAAGCCAGGAAAAAAAAGGAAAGAAAACAAGGCTGGTTATTATTTTTAATGATCCTTTTACAAAACATTCTTACAGTCCGTTCCATCCAAAGGTTGTGGTAGAGATCGCTACATAGCGATAAGACCGCCCATTGTACAACATTGTTAAAGTTGATAGTACTTAACTAAGCTGATGTGTTATTTAGTGTACAATAAAGTATTTTCTATCTTATATTCCGATCAAAAAAGTCTCAACTCTAGCAATAAAAAATCCATGACACGTCATTTGTCCGTCGTCCGCGAATCTCCAATTATTTTGCACTGGAATATACACATATATATGTGGACAAAAAGGATCACCGAACAATCGGCTCGAACGATGCGGACGGACAACAGACAATATTTTATATAAACATTTTCTGTAACAGCTGCGTCTGTTTTCAGACGTACCTATGGCTTTGTTGAAAGTCGTGTAAGTTATGGCCAAGATAATAAATTCTCGGTTTTAGTTCGTCGTTTCACTGATTCTTTCTTGGTAGCTCTACGTGAGTGAACAATTAGAGGTAGATAAATACATACTTAGAGTAATAACACGATGATGCCCCCTATGATAACACGATGATGCCCTTATCATAACACGATGATGCACCTATCATAACACGATGATGTCCCTATCATAACACGATGATGCCCCCTATCATAAAACGACGATGTCACTATCATAACACGATCATAATTATGTCATGATCAGGATCGATGTTAGATGACACGGCAGGCGACAAACCAGCTGCAACGGTTGAGGTGCGCATTCGATTCCCGTTGCGGGACAAATATTTAACAACCTCTGTGGCGCAGTGGGCGAAGGCCCGTCTGAGACGCAGAAGGTTGCGGGTTCGATTTCCGCCGTGGGACAAATGTTTGTATGATCTGCCTATAGTCTCGAGTCTGGGTGTTTTTTATGTATAATATGTATGTATTAGTGAAAAAAAAACTATATAAGTAGTATATCAGTCATGTAGTTCCCATAATACAAGCTCTGCTTAGTTACGGGCTAGATGATGCTGTGTTAAAATGTCCAGCATTATTTATTTATTTGCATGTTCTGCAGATAGTTGTTCCTGAGTTCCTGAGTTCTTTATACCCACGATACATAGAATCTTGGTGTGGGGTGAGGACTATGTATAACTCGTACTATTTTTGTATAAATGAGTTCACCTCGTTCTATTGGCACCACACTAAAGCTGAATGAAGGATCTTCAAAAAAATAACCAAGCAGAGTTTGTTGCCTGATTCTTCAAGGCTTGGTCGCACGCGAGGAATCGCCGTAAATTAACTTTCAAATTTTAAATTCACGTATTTTTAAGTTGACGTTTCTATATGATACATGTGATTTCAATCAATAAAACCTATTGACTTTGACTTATATATGTCTGTTAGGTGTTCAAAAAATGTAACATACCTATCAAATCATTTATTTGCAAACATGGGTGTAGGTTATTATAAATGGTAAGCACCAGACATGTTTTGCCTTGATCTAGGCCATGCAAAATGGATGCTTTAAAGTTAGCAGTAGACATCTAAATATAAATAACACAATAATTAACGTAAAGTTACACAGTCATAAAAATAATGGCATGCCTTTTAATTTTTTGTTTTATGGCATGCCGTTTTCTCACGATGTATTCCTTCGCTGTTTTGAACACGTAAATAAACTAATTAAATGAACGGTGGGACATTTAATTCGCAAGTAGGTTACCTGTGCTAAGTGATTGGTGCACTTCTCTGCCATTAAATTTTCATATCCAATCACTAACGGTCTAGAACGCCGCAACATACGGGAGGAAGCGGGGTTTCCCCGATAACAATTAACTTGTAATCTGAGAGATAACATTAATTGTTTTTTGAACTGCACTTTATACCTCTTATTTATTTTTACAAAATTTTACAAACGGACGTGTTTTTCTATCATTACGAAAATTTGTAAATTTCTTGGAATTTTGTAACCCTTTTTGGGTTTTTTAACCTAATTCAAAGAGAAGTTTCTTAATTCGTTTTTGTGTATGTTACGCGATATATTCAGTAATTGGTAGGGTATTTTAGAAAAATTATGAAAAATTCTCCTAAATCAGAAAAAACGAGGGATAAAATTTCACATTGAATTTTTTATCAACTTTCCGTTATTTAAAGTCTGCTTTTATTATTTCCTGATAAAAAATATTAGCGATTATAATACTCTCTAGTAATTTATGGTGGAAAATTTTCTAAGAACCAATTCTTTTGCAACAGCCACATTCGATTCAACTAATAGGATTGTAATCTGAAATTTTAAAACAAAAGCTGTTTTCGAGATCAATAAGAACAGCCAAAAAAAACTATTTTTAGGTTTAAGCTCGCCTTTGGTCATGTCGTTTCATTCTGCCTTTTTGTAAGTGTTTATTTGTGTGTACCTACAATAAAGAATAATGAATAAAAAGTATCCTCTTATAAAATAATAGAAGTCAATTTGTTTCAGCCAATCACATGTGCCTTATACAGCCTCCGGACTGATGGGTCACGTTTATTGGCTCAGCGCTATTGACCAGGGAATGAAAGGGAATTTTAACCGTGGTTTAAATTGGTTATTTAGCTTTAAAAGTCGTTACCTATACTTAGGGGAAATCACAAGATTTTTTCAATATCTCGTCAATTGTTTGTATACGAGAAAGAACAACTGCCTGCGACGCAGAAGGTTGCGGGTTCAATTCCCGCCACTGGACAAATGTTTGTATAATCTGCAAATATTTGTCTGGGGGTGTGGAGGTTTTCTATGTTTACAAAAAAATATATTTTAGTAGATTATCAGTCATGTAGTTCCCATAACACAAGTTCTGCTTAGTATGAGGCTAGGATGATGGTGTGTAAAAATGTCCAGCATTATTTATTGTAGAATTTTTTTAAAAAAGTTTAAAATTTGGAAACTTTTATCTTATATTTTATCCTGAGTAGGTACTGAGCGTCGCGATTTTTTTAAATAACATAAAAAAAATCTTATCAAAGTACAATGGGCGGTCTTATAGCTGAGAAACGATCTCTTCCAGAGAATCTTTGTATGGAGAGGAGCGAGGATAGGTACGTCATCGATGGTGTTGCGGGTGAGACGGCTGCAACACAAGAGTCGCGGGTTTGCTTATTTGCATGTTCTGCTGATATTTGTTCAAGGTACCACGGTTGTGGTACCACGGTACTCATAGTTCCTGATACCTACGACACAGGGGATCCTAGTGTCAGGACTATGTGTTTGTTAAGTGTACAAAATTATTATTAAAAAAAAAGAATCTTATTGATCGACAAGGACAGCACTCTAAGAATAAGCGAGCAGATAAAATGCCTAATGTTTTAAAAATACCCTCTTACGGTCGAAAAACGTGAAGCTTAGTTATATGGAGATAGACTTTTAGAGAATTTGGGTAGCCCATCTTAATCATCATGAACAGCCTGTAAAAGTCTCTGCTGGACATAGACCTCTCTAAAGAGTGCTATGACGAATAATCTTGGGCAAACTCCATACATCAAAGTCAAAGTCAACAGGTTTTTATTCATTGAAATCACAAGGATATAGACTTAACGTACCTTTGAAATGTCATTATGATATACATTATATCACCCCACGGGAATCAGTACCATGCTAACGAAACACCCAGTCGGCTGATACGCAAAAGATGTTTCTTTCGTTTTAATTTAGTAATATTATGAAACGTAAATTAATATTATTTCAATAATGCTTAGATATGCACCAACTCACTTAAATTAAATTATATGAAATTAACATAATATTTATTTGGTATAACAAGAATAATAAAAAATAAATGAATTGGATTTCTTACTCTATTATTAGGAAACATATGTTGGGACAGTTAAAACTAAAAAACATAAAGTAACTCAACCTAATTTCTACGTAGAACCACAGATATTATATGTAGAACTCAATAGAAATTCCCCACGCACCTTTCATCTAGACAGTAGGTAGATAGATAGATAGTTTTTTATTCGACACATACAATACAGCACAGACAAGTAAAATGAAAAGAAAGATAAACAATTAAAGAAACACAGTAAATACAGAAGAGTAGGTACAATAAGTGGGTGCTAACCAGTGCTAACGAGGGCAGTCTATGCTGCAATGGTGTGTATTAGTCGAAAAGGTCCTTAGCTATTGCTGCTCAATAGCAGCAATAGCCAATAAAAGGTTATTGCTGCTCCGCCAAGGCGATTTTCAGAAAGGACCTAAACAGTACAATGTCAGTTCCCCAAAAAGGTTTAGCAGGCTCAGCATTAAGGCTCAGGTAGAGATCGCTATTTAACGATAAGACCGCCCATTGTACAACATTGTTAAAGTTGATAGTACTTAACTAAGCTGATGTGTTATTTGGTGTACAATAAAGTATTTTCTATCTATCTATCTATGCTAGGTAGGTAGATAATCTACTTAGCGTTGGTATTCTGCAGATTTATCTGACTTTGTTTTAACTAAGTAGGTATTTTGTAGTACTTAGTGCGACCTTTTTTTGACAATAAATAGACTACGACTATTCTAAAAAGTATTGCAGTACGACATAAACCCTTCTTCGATTTTGCCGCAGTCGGGTAAAAATTTAAGCCGAGTCCATCTCCATACTTTTTTAGCCACTTTATCCAGACATGTCATGAAACTCTCGTTTGCCGGTTTGTGGCGACCGAATTATCCACTGTTTTACTGACGTATATACATACCCTTAAATTTAGAGTTCCGCAGAACGTTCGCAAAACGGATGCATCTTGGTTTATTACTAGCATGGCTGAGACAAACGAGCATTTCTCTCGCTAGGTAAATTTTATTTTTAAGGCGGAGAGAAGGTTCTATATTCGTCTGTACTTTTTGGGTATGGTATATACGCGATATGTTTGCCAACTGTTAATTAATTTTAATGATTATTTTTTATGTGTAGTAAGTGAACCCTTGAAGAATACCCTTCAAGGGTGGTCCCACCCATGCACATTTTAGGAAAAAATAAGGGATGAAATTTCATATTGGACTTTTTATCGACTTCCCGTTCTTTAAAGTCGGTTTTTATTTTATGTTGATTAAAAACTATACCGTAGTAAATAATTAATTTGAGTACATAAAATGGTATGTTAAATTGCTATAACTAAAAGTTAAAAAAAATGTATGGAACGCGGTTGGTAGTGTGCCCTACATTTGCAGAGGGAAAGATCTTCCACCGATACTGATACATCTGATCCACGTGCCCGGGCTCCTAGGACCGACTTGTACGATTCACATTCTGTGCTTTGCAGAACTAACTGCATTAAATGTTTTTTTTTAATATCCCAACAGTTCAAACCCGCTACATACCGTTTAGTACACGTAAGCTATACCAACTAAGCCACAAGATCATTTCAAGCCTGGTCGAAATTATACAGATGTTTCGGCTCAAAGCGCAAAGGATCCACCTATGTACAGGGGAAACTTTTTTACTTATCCAAGCCCGTTCTGTACTAATCCCAAAAAATATACCGGATCCTTGCGATGTGGATAAAAATCATATATTAGCCTCGATTCTGTAGTACACTAACTAAACTAAATTTAAACTATCGCTCTCTTTTACTGATAGTAGAGTCGTATACGCAAGAAAGAGATGGCAAGAATTTTACTGCTGTGTGCTGCTGTCAAATCAGATTACGCGCCGCTTTTCTTCGTGCTTATAGTCAGCATGTTTTAAAATCACGACTAATTTTGTATGGAAAACTTAAATCTGACTAATTTGACAGCACTAAAATTGTAGCTATCTCTTTCTTGCTTGCACTATCAGTAAAAGAGAGCGACAGTTTAAATTTAGTTTAGTTAGTGTACTACAGAATCGAGGCCATTATGTATGTTAAAACATAAAGCTAATCCAGATAAACTAAATTTTATTAATGACTAGCTACTGCCCACGGCTTCAGTCGCGTGGTACCTGGATAAAAAGTAGCTCGTACTGTAAGGCAGCGTTATCGTCGACTTATGTTGCAAAATTGGTCTCCATGAAAAGTCATTTTATTTTAACGGGATAATATAGCCTATATCTACCCTGCAGGTCCATTCCTAAATATTGGTACAAGAATTAAAATCGAATGAGTAGTTTCGATGATTATCTCTTAACAAAGTTTACCTCTTAATACTGTTCCATGGCCGTCTTCAGCTCCCGACCCACCGCACTGCATCGCCCTCCCACGCTATTACTTATTTTACTTGGCTCCTAAGTGATGACAAATAGCCTATAACCTTCCTCAAGAATTGAGCTATCAAATGTAAAAAAAAAATCGTCTGCTAGTTTCTGAGATTAACACGTTCAAATAAAAAAACAAAATAAGAAAGAAAGAAACAAACTCTTCAGCTTTATTATTATTATATATTAATTACTAGCTTCTGCCCACGGCTTCGCCCGCGTTGCCTATGTGTTATTCTGATGTATAAGCTATATTACTGTAAAGTTTCGTCAAAATCCGTTCAGTAGTTTTTGAGTGAAAACGTAACAAACATCCATCCTCACAAACTTTCGCGTTTATAATATTAGTAGGATATTTTTAGTGTAGATGTGATGTGGTGCTAGGCTTTTTAATTAGATTATATAAACATACAATATCATCGTCATCATTAATAGGAAGTAGAAGTCCACAACAGGACATGATGCCTCCCTCAAAGTGTGCCATGACGAACGGTCTTGAACTACCTGAAGCACCGCCTTCGCACAAGCTTGTAAGATATCATCGGTCCATTGGGTCTGCCGGATCTTGGTCACTATTAGAAGACTTTTTCTCAGCAGTGGTTGGTTCGACATAGATAGATAAACTCTTTATAAATAATGCTGGACATTTTCACACAGCATCATCTAGCCCCAAACTAAGCAGAGCTTGTATTATGGGAACTACATGACTGATATACTACTTATATACATTTTTTTTTGTAAATACATACATAATATACATAGAAAACACCCAGACCTGAGACAAATATTTGCAGATACAAACATTTGTCCCGTGGCGGGAATTGAACCCGCAACCTTCTGCGTCCCAGGCGGACCTTCGCCCACTGCGCCACAGAGGTCGTCAAATTATAGGTACAACACCGTTACACCACACCATTTACAGTACAACATATAAAAACAATAAAATAATAATTAAAAGACATGAAATGTCAAAAAACATACTTCAAACTCGGGATGACACTTTCGAATAAAAAACAAAAGTAAAATCACCAACAAAAAAGGTTTCGGCTAGACGTGATTACATATTTTTTTAAGTTTTATTGGAGAAATAGCAACCTCTCAGCAATAAAACTTTTATGGGACTAGCTTGGAGTAATTCTCTATACAACAACAAAAGAATCATCAAAATCGGTTTATAAATGACGGAGTTCTGAGGTAACAAACAACTCTTTCTTTTCTCTTCCTCAGTTTTTGAAATGAGTTAAAAAAAAGCGTAACGAAGAGCTATATCGATGAATTTTGTTTTTCTACGGTATTATTCTTTTCAATTTTTATTACGGAACACTAAGATTAATAAAATAAACAAACTTGACCGATCTTCTTGAGCGCCATTATGAAAATGACATTTTTATGTTGTACCTTAAAATTAATCTGTGTCCTGAGTAATGGTCACGTATTATTTTGGCTAAGAATCAAATATCACGCACTGATGAGCTTCTGGAAAGCATCCAGGTCGTAGGTTCAAATCCTGTCATGCACATTTTAACTGACTTTGAACAAAAATATATTTTTTCTTATTATTCTTTACTGTACACAGAAACTAAAAGTAATATTTAAAAAATGTTTGGTTAGACATATGCCTTATCTTTGTATATACAAAGGCGGGCTTAACAATGTTAATATTTTTTCTTTCAAAAATCTTTGAGGAGAGACAAAAAGGGTGATGAATTTGGTAGATAGAGTCCCAAAGATAGGAAAGTTGAGGAGTAATAGGTTAGCATGGTATGGGCATGTCATGAGGAGGGAAGAATGTTAAATATGAATGTGGATGGAAATAAAAGCAGAGGTAAGCCAAAGAAAAGATGGATAGATTGTGTGAAGAATGACATGGTTAAGAAAGGAGTAATTACTGAGATGACGGCTGATAGAGGAGAGTGGAAGAAGAAAACATGTTGTGCGACCCCACGTAATGTGGGATAAGGACAAGAAGATGATGATGATGAGGAAAGAGGAAACGAAATATTACTAAGCTTTAAATACCATAATATTTAACACACTATATAAATACATACCTGCTTTTACCCTCAAAGGTCTACTCACTGAGTATGTATCTGAGGATGTAATCATGGGATAAAGTTGTGAGCGTGTTTGTATTTGTGGGTTAACACTTCAAAAACCGAATAACCTCTGAATCACACGAACCTGGAAATCTTACGGAACGCGGGAATTCCCACAAACCGGATTTCCGATGAAAAGCCTTTGAGCGTAATTTATTTTTAATTGGTCGCTGGGGACCATGGCTTTGAAACGAGCTGCGAATGTGTGGATGGATTTTTAAGAACCTTCGCTAAAATTTCCTGAATTTTGTTGAATTGAGTTCTTTTTTTAATGAATTAATGATATTTATTTGCAAGAATATAGGTAGATTAGAATTTTTATATATGTATAGTTAGCTTCCCTATATTTGACATTTTATTCGTGCAATTTTTTACATATAAGTAAGTTAGTACAATTCAATTCATAAATATATTAAATCTATAAATGCTCTCAAAAGAGAACTAAGTGATATTCTGATAAAAAAGCGTATTACACAGTGGATTAGTTTTTATGTGACTGTCCACGGTTTCGCCCGCGTGCTACCCGAATAAAAAGTAGCCTAAGTATGTGTCATCATCATCATCATCATCAGCCTATATTAGTCCACTGCTGGACATAGGCTTCCCCTAATAAGCGCCATAGCGCCCTGTCTTCAGCTTGTCGCATCCAGCATCTGCCTGCAGTCTATCGCAGATCGTCATCCCACCTGGCCAGAGAGCGTCCTAGACTACGTTTGCCGAGTCGCGGTCTCCACTCAAGAATACGTTTACCCCAGCGGTTATCGGTTCTTCGCGAGATATGACCGGCCCACTGCCACTTCAGCTTGCTAATTCGTTGAGCTATGTCGATAACTTTGGTTCTCTGACGGATGTATTCGTTACGAATCTTATCCTTCAGAGAGACTCCGAGCATAGCTCTTTCCATAGCTCGCTGAGCGACTTTGAACTGATGGACCAGCCCTATCGTGAGTGTCCACGTCTCAGCTCCGTAGGTCATGACGGGTAGGACGCACTGATTGAAAACTTTTGTTTTCAAGCATTGCGGTATGGATGACGAGAAGACTCCACGTAGTTTTCCAAACGCTATATAGTATGTGTAATTCTAATGTATTAGCTAAATTACTGAAAAGTTTCATCAAAATCCGTTCAGTAGTTTTTGCGTGAAAGAGTAACAAACATCCATCATCACAAACTTTCGTGTTTATAGTAAGTAAGATTTTCTACCGTTCTATAAAGGTTTTGTGTTTTTGTGTTTAGATTGACGTTTTATATTTTATTTTCTAAAATATAAAATGTCTATATACGTACATTCTAGTGTTTTTCAGATACCTAATTTAATTCAATGTTTGGAAGCCCAAGGGCAGAATTTAGTAATAAAAATAGTTTTAATTTACCACCTTGATGCAGCGCTTACCTAAATTCACAAATAAATGATTTGATTTGATTTTAAATTAAGTTAATTTTATAATAACACAAAATTTATTAGAATTCAAGTACATTTTAAAATGTCCTGCAAGCTTAAGACTAAAACCCAGATTGCATTTTTCAGGGAAGAACAGCTGATGATAGAACGTACCCCCCGCTATTTATCAGCTGCCCCTATCCTCAAAGGTTTGCTGGAAGAAAACTCTTGTTAGGTTTAAGCTCGCCTTTGTACCTGTCCTATATAAATAAATAAATAATGCTGGACATTTTTCACACAGCATCATCTAGCCCCAAACTAAGCAGAGCTTGTATTATGGGAACTACATGACTGATATACTACATATGTATATACTTTTTTTTTTTTTTGTAAATACATACATATTATTATATGTAAGTTTATTGTCTGTATTATCTGTGTTACCGCCGCGGGACAATTATGTTTGCAAATATTTTTCTCGGGTCTGAGTATTTTCTATGTTTTTACAAAAAAGTATATAAGTAGTATAAGTCAAAGTAGTAAAGTAAATTATGGGAACTACATATTCCCATAATATTATTTTAGGGCTAGATGATGCTGTGTGAAAAATGACCAGGATTTTTGTATTCCCTGAAATGTAGTCTGTAGATTATCTATAAGTTAGCAATTTAAAGACGGTGCTCTGGACTCTGAACCTTGGTCTCCGCCATGTGTTGCTCACCTACTACTCTGAAAAATCTGTGTTCAGTATGATATAAATAAATAAATAAACAGCCGACAGATATATACATAATCCTGACTCCACACTAGGCTTATCTATGTTACAACACCCGGAACAAATATCGGCACATACAAATATTTGTCCCGCAGCGGGAATCGAACCCGCAATCGGGCTGTCGCCCACTGCGCCACAGAGGTCATCAGTTCCATTCTCATCCATTCTCATTGTTTCGTAAAGATAGCAGTTTCGGAACGAACCTTTGCCCATTTCCTATCTATATTAAATATACCTTCAACTCCCTATCCTGTCATCTGATTAACATCCTGTAGGGTAGAAGAAAAAACTGTCTCTTTGACGTTCGCTACCGGTCGCACAAGTCAAGCCCGAATTCGCTCCTTGTGAAATTTACGAAAATCTGTCCAAATCGCCGCGTAAACCCGTAATATCGCTCGTCATCGTATGCATCAGCGCCCTCTGCCATAATCAGCTCATCAACGGTACGGAATCGGAGAAGGCACGGCTTTCAACCGTGCATCCTACATCTACGCGTCAGAAAACTTTTTTTTTTTTAAAGGGGGGAAATGCCACGCATCCCCCTTCCGCCACCCCCGTGGCGGTATGTGGGATTCTAACCCACTAAAACCCCCCTGGTTAACGTCGCCCGCCGTAGTGGGGCAAGATGGGGTCGCGTTAGCATTCACCATCTTACCCCGACGGGTGGCCCAGGAACCACCCGGGCCCCGGCCATGTGTGGGGCCGTGCAAGCCGGCGGAGTCCCCCGATCTCCGCCAGTGACCCCACACTCGCGCCCTGAAAAGGGCGTCCCCTCCAACTTACGCTGTCCCTCACTCCAAGCCTGACCGGTATGGGAAGCCCTGCCGGTATAGCCTCGAAGATCATTGGGACGCGCAAGCCCTCATCCGCGCCCTGAAAAGGGCGCCCCCTCCAACTTACGCTGTCCCTCACTCCAAGCCTGACCGGTATAGGAACGCGTCACGAATCTGCCGTAACCCCAGGTATTCCCGTCCATCCTTTCTCTTTTGCCAAACCACTCATGTTATTATTGAATTAATTATCAAAAGATAATATTCTCGCATTATCTCAATATGCGTACCTACTGTCAAAGTTGGGATTATCTTAACCACATCATCCATTACACCTCAAAATAGACCGGAAATAGCTGTCAGACCAAACTGCTGACTTCCGGTGGCGAGCGGAAATTACCGGAACTGGTAGAAACCTGCTCGAACTTTGCTTTCAGACCAATTTTATGCAAGAAACAGGTTATCGGCGCTTACTGGCACAATGCTTCGTGATACATTAACGATCCATAAGTTTTGAAGTCCTTTCACCGTTTGAAATCGAGAGAACAGGAACGAGAGTGTGCGTAACACGTAATTATAAAAATAATGAAACATAAACAACGAACAGACACATACACAGTCTCACACTACGAGAAGGATTCCCTGGGTCATGGGTATCAGGTTCTACGAGTACTTCAGTAACACAACACAAACACGATAGAGTTAAAAAAGATTAAGAAAAAATTCAATGAGATTAAAAGGCAACTGCTTACTGTGTTATTGCGACTTTAGAAACTTTATGTGTTAGTTCGATTATTGTTTCAAGATAATTTTATAAGTTTTAGAGCACTATTGATAAACATTAGTTACACGATGGAAGCAACTAACTAGTAATCCGACATAGTTTCATTCGCCTTATCTTTTCGGCACTTGTAAGGAGTAAGTTGGAGAGCAGCGCTTGTGTGTGGAACCCGCACGAGGTCACGTACATACTTATGCTGGAAAAAGTCCAGAAGGCATTCCTGCGATTCCTCTACAAGTGCTGCTATGGTTACTACCCCTTCCTCTACCCCATTTAGTTTCTATTAGGATGCCTAACCCTAGGCAGAGTATTATACCCATAATACTCTGGAGGCACGGCGATCTTACGATCATATGATCACAGTCTGTAAAATCCTTCACAACAAGAGTGACGGCTTAGATTTAAGCAACGAGCTATGCCGTTGACGTTCGACGACGTGTTCAGGACGTAGAGTCACGTCCCGAACAATTATTGCCGCAGTCGGAGGCATCTGCTCTTTGCCATGCCTGCATCGCGTACCGCAGCATGAGACTGGTCTTCTTTCTGCTAGCCCCGATTTTGACATGTTCGCAGATACGTGGACAAAAATTCTAGACGAATGCATGTGTTACTGTGAGCGTCATTAATAACGTTTTATATTTTATTTTTTACTATTGACTTTCTATATTATATTGATCTTCCAGTTATTGATTATTTAAATTGTATGTGTATTGTTAATAATGGTAAATTGTCTGATTTATTTATATTTAAAGTAGTTATCATTTTAGTCTTTAGTTAACGTAATTGGCCCTCGGCCGTGTTAATTAAAGTAAATACATAAATAAAATATATAAATAGTTCAGATCTCACACTGTATTGAACGGCCGTACTCTGTCCGGAAAGTTTAATAATGTATACCGAGTAATAAATCCAATATTCCGAGTATATATCAAGAAAAAGCTAGAAAATATCCTTATAGAAGGTCTAATACAACATGGTAACATTAATTTAAACATCGCCCTCATCTTGGGCATTACTCAATAATCTGTTAACATTAATCTGTAACACCTATTTTGGCAAATAAATATTCTAGTCTATTTGATATTATATTCTATCTAGTCATCCATACTCCTTCATTTCCATTTAAGTATCTCTACTGTTTTCATAATTTAATCAGGTGATAGACAAATACCTCACGCATAGTTTTTCTTCACGCTAACGCAAATTTTGCAAGGAAAAACTATGTAGTAATCACGTTTTTTCACAGCTAATGTAATTTACATACAATTAAATCTTTCCACAGGCGTTAACGCCAAAAGAAAGTGGTATTTGTCGAGACACCCTGGGTGCTATTGCAATACATTTATCTAATAAACTTTTGCAACTGGCAACCCAATCGAAACGTCGGGAAAATTGCAAAATATAAACGCAATTAAGATTTGTATAGTACTTGTATTGTATAGTAAACCTCTATCAAAAATCTTATCATCAGTCACAAGAAAATATAATAAACTTTGTCTCTGAAATGAATGTTACATTTCATCCGTAAATGAAATCTTAAGACTTGGCTTACGTTTCAAAGGATTAACCGTGGGGAGGAATAAATGAAAAGTGTCAAAAAAATCTAAAACAAAAAGGGAATACGATTATAAAAAGCTTACCAACTTTGCTCTCTGTTTCAGACACTATTGAGACAGGAATTTTGACCGCATAAAGGGGCCAAATAGGAATGATCCATTTTAACTAACCTTGCCCGTTGCGGCTTGCTAAAAACCCCAAGTCCAAAAACAGTCGCGAACCGATGACGCCTCGTTTTCCTTGATAGTATTCTATTTTTTTATTGAAAAACTGATCGACATGGCGGCGGGCTAGTATCTAGCTGTGACGCAAGAGATGCAAGTTCGCTTACCGCTGCGGGATAAATGTTTGTAGGTACAGCAGATATTTATTCCAGGTCGGTTTGTGGTCTCATGACACAGGGAATCCTAGTGTGGGGTCTGGACTTCTGTGTCTGTTGAGTGTTATTTTATTTTATTATTTTTATATCCATAGCCGGGATAGTTCCCAGAAGCTAACTAGATGGCGCTTTAAGTCAGAGACGTAATAAAAAGCTATTTTTTTTTTATCTCTTAATGATAAGACAAAAGTATAGATTTTGTTTATTTTGAAGCTATAAACCTAGTTGTATTATTTTTGTAGTATTTATCTTAAAGTACAATGAAGAGTTTATTTAGCTCCCGCCATCTATATGTACAACGCCATCTATATGTTTTTGAAGAACTAAAACCTCGCTTGTCTTAGAGTTCAAATAAAAAGCTCTTATTGAAATTCCAGAGTGGTAGTTGCATGCAACACTAAGACAGTAAGTATATAATGGAAGCGATTGCACAATGTAGAAGTAATAGAATTAATTCACTAGAAACAGACATTCAGTGTGGTCCGGTTTATGCAATAGGCAGCAGACAATTAAAAAATACTGTCGTAGAAAATGTGTTAAGAGCATCTTACTTTTCTAATTCCCCACTTGTGAATAATACGATGTTTGGAATAATATTATAATCGTCCTTGCGGCTAAACTTATTTTGATGAGATTGATAATATTTATTTTGTATTTTTTATTTTTTTAGTTATGTTTTTGTATACATGCAATGTTTAAATGTTCTAGGTACTCATTTAAATAATTTTTATTTCAGACAGATTTAACAATTAAACGCAAATATTATATTATATTGTCCATAAAGAGTACCTAAATTGATGTATTAATAAATTAATTACACAGTCTAGATAATAGGTACATAGAGCCACTAGATTACGAATCACTCTCTCGTTCAGCGCTCCACAGCGTAAGGCACAGTTGGTGTCCAGCCATTGTGGATAAAGGTGTATATTTTGTATGTTCTGTACGTAATTGTTCCAGGCGACCTCTGTGGCGCAGTGGGCGAAGGCTCGCCTGAAACGCAGAAAGTTGCAGGTTTTATTCCGCCGCGGGACAAAGGATTGTATCTGCAAATGTTTGTCTCGGGTCTGGGTTTTTTCTTTGTATAATATATATGTATTTACAAAAAAAATTATATAAGTAGTATATCAGTCATCTAGTTCCCATAATATAAGCTCTGCTTTTGGGGCTAGATGATTCTGTGTGAAAATGTCCTGCATTATTTATTTATTTATTTATTTAGGTGTGGGTATTGTAGTAGTACTACAGTACTCGTAGTTTCTGATACCCACAATACAGAAAATCCTTGTGTAAGGTTAGGACTATGTTATGTGTATGTTGGGTGTTACTTATTATTATTAAAATATATTATTTTCGTATGAACACAAGGAAGAAAACGCATTTTATTTTTAGTTCGTTTTCTTCAGATCCTTATCCTATAATATTTTCAAAACACAAATTAAACATCATATTATTTACTATATTAAATACATTTGGATGATGCTTATTCTGTTATTGCATTACGCCATCCATATGAAAGCTCATCTTGTACGCGAGAAAATATCATTAGCGACACAAGCGGAAAAGAGGCTTTCGCGGTAGTGCTCGGTACATTAATTCATCACAAAAGATGTTACTAGAAATGCCATTTTGGCACATTTTACAGAAGAATAAAGAAATACAGAAAGAAAGCACATACAGGCTCTCATAAAGAGATACAGGCTCGACCTAGTGCGGGGAGTAACTCTATTGTAAATATATTTTTGGTAGATAAATGTATTTATAAAACACATTTATTTAAATGACGTAGACGCAAACAAAAGTTGATTAAATGTAATTCAAAATGGTTAAATTAGGTATCAAGAGATTAAGTTTATATTAGAAGATATGAACGGTCGTGATTTAGGTCTCTGGCATATCAAAGACCTAAAAATCATTAATAATCCTCGTTAAAGAGATTAAGTTTTGTAAAGAAGCCTTCCCGAGCGTGGCATGTTCGAATTGTGAACAAACCTTCTATGAATATATAGTTTAAAAAAAAACAGAATTATAAATAGTTATGTGTAAACACTGCAACATAAAATGCTGTATTAAAAGTAAGATAACACACAATTCTATCCATGCTGCCCGTGAAACTGAACAATGAAAAGAATGATATTACTCAAAAAATGCTATTTTTCCGTTGAAGAGTTTATTGAGGACAAACTCAATAAACTCTTCAACGGTCTAAAAATTTTTCCTTCCAATGTTCATGTCCTCTGTGGACATGGACATTGACAACCTCTGTGGCGCAGTGAGTGAAGGCCCGCCTTAGACGCAGATGGTTGCGGATTCGATTCCCGCCGCGGGAGAAATATTTTTAATATCTACAAATATTTGTCTCGGGTCTGGGTGTTTTCTATGTATAATATGTATGTATTTACATAAACAAAGTATTTAATTAGTATATCAGTCATGTAGTTCCCATAATACAAGTTCTGCTTAGTTTGGGTAGATGATGCTGTGTGAAAAATGTCCAGCAATATTTATTTATTTATGTGACTGACCTACCTACGCATCAACCTCAGTATACCTTAGTATAAGTATATTTAACTTGGCCTCACCAACGAATTGTTTGACATTTCTATTTAATTTATAATAACCAAATCCTCACACAATTCTACCTCTATTGCTACCTGACTAACCTACCTATGTAGGTAACCAATTACCTATAGGTTGATTGACATTTTATTTGCTAATTAATTATTTCATTGTTAGCTAGAATGTGACTGAATTTGATTATGGTTTTGTAAGTGACTTTTATGATTTCTTCATTGGACAAATTATTATTCTAATTATATTATACTAGCTTCTGCCCGCGGCTTCGCCCGCGTGGTATCCGGATAAAAAGTAGCCTATGTGTTATTCTGATTTATAAGCTATATTACTGTAAAGTTTCATCAAAATCTGTTTAGTAGTTTTTGCGTGAAAGAGTAACAAACATCCTCACAATCTTTCACGTTTATAATATAAGTAGGATTTCAAGCTTAAGTTACTTAGTAACATAATACAATCGAACTCGAAGTTGCAGTGCCCGGGGGTTCATGTACCTAGTATCTTATGTATTGTTTTAAACCTATACTTAAATAAATATGAAATATGTCAGAATTTATATATTTTTCCAGAATTTTCTAAATTTGCTAATATATTATGTGACAAAGGTCACTCGTAAATCAGCTGCTTTTGGAAAATGTAACTGGCTCAAGTCTGATGTTAACCGCACAAAATGTTTGAAATCGTGTAAATAAGTTAATTTGATTCAACCGAGAACAGCAGATTTTTTTATCATCATTTCTGACCGCGACGAAATGAGATAGTATTCGCGTTTACCGTAAGATATTGTTTGCTTACCCAGTTACCATCTGTTTGCCGTTTCGAAGATAAATTGAAACTAGGATTCCATGTATCAAAATTATAGGGTACTGTAGGTATACAAACTCTTAGGATTGAAAATACTCCAAATCCATAAAAAATTTAGGTACCCATTGTTTTATAAAAGGATCATTAAAAAGAATAACCAGCCTTGTTTTCTTACCTTTCTTTCCTGGCTTGGTCGCGGAGGAACAGGCAATAGATAGAACCGACGTTTCAAAGTGATCCTTGTGATTACGACCTCTGTGGCGCAGTGGGCGATGGTCCGCCTGAGACGCAGATGGTTGCAAGTTCGATTCCTGTCACGAGAGAAATGTTTGTAATATCTGCAAATATTTGTCTCAGTTCTGGGTGTTTTTCTATGTATAATATGTATGTATTTACAAAAAAAAATGTATATAAGTAGTATATCAGTCATATAGTTCCCATAATACAAGCTCTGCTTAGTTTGGGGCTAGATGAAAATGAAAAAAATGTCAAGCCTATTTATTTTTTTTATGAATAAATGAATTATCAATTTGACTTCGACTATACCACGGTACCACAAAAACCAGACAGAACAAGACTTGCAGAACATGAAAACATCTGTTCTTAGATATGTGTCTTCACCACCGCTCACTGGGGATCGTTATAACCGACAATGGAAACACATCGCAGGTTTTAAATGTAAAAGTTCACTTGTTTTTCTTATTTTACGTAATTTTTAACACGCTTGTATTAGTTTGTAAATCTTACTAATATTATAAACGCGAAAGTTTGTGAGGATAAAGAAAGAAAGAAAGTTATTTATTTGGCAACAACAAAACACAAAGCCATCCTTGTTGGTTCTTCTTTCACGCAAAAACTACTGAACGGATTTTGATGAAACTCTACAGTAATATAGCTTATACATCAGGATAATACATAGTCTACTTTTTATGCGGGTACCACACAGGTGAAGCCGTGGGCAGAAGCTAGTAATTAAGTAAATAACAATCAAACAATGTAATCAAATCTTGGAAGTCGATTTTAACCTATTATAATAAAATTGTCGTATCAATATGAAACTTTGTATATATATGTAGTTCGGATGACAATACTATAATTTGGTATCCTGGAGCTGATCTGATGATGAAGCCAGAAGATGGATAGTGGAACTCTCCAGTGGCTACTAGTAAACCCCTCGAGTTCGGGCTCATATTATTCGTTTTGACGAATTCATAGATAGGGCTTGTTAACGAGGGTCTGATGATGGAGCCAGGAGATGGATAGTGAAATTAAGTCTTATAACTAGCCTCTGCCCTTACATACACCCTTACCCTTATAAAAAGTAGCCTATGTGTTATTCTGATGTATAAGCTATGTTACTAAGTTTCATCAAAATCCGTACAGTCGATTTTACGTGAAAGAGTAACAAACTTACATACATCCTCACAAACTTTCGCGTTTATAATAATAGTAGTATGTAATTAGTAGTGCGTGATATAAGCGTGTTTTTTTTTCAAAATTTTATTTAACATATCTACTAAATTAAAAAAAAAACAAAAATTGTTAATTAAAACATAATAAAAAGTAGGTACATAAATACAAAGACAAAGAAAGGTGACTGCAAATAGTTATAAAAAACTGTGGCGCAGTCACCAACGCCCACCTCCTAATGTTAGGTACAGTATGTTACATTATATTACATACGCGGTTTCCCGCTATCCATCCGTGCGCTGCGGTCAGTTGACATATATAGATTTAAAACCTTTCCATTATTTGTCACGTCGTAACTCACAACTACAATAGGTAATCCACACAAAAGCTAAACTTTATCCTAACACACCAAAGCACACTACCTACCTGCATAGACTAAGGAAGACCAAAGACTTGGTATTAAGGCTTCTAAAGCTAAATGGACCATCGCACCACACGAGATCGAAACAGAGCTCACCCTGTATCAGCGATTACCGTCTCCCATACCAGAAGCATTACTGATACTTTGACATTTTCAACACCAGAGGCATTACTGATGCTTTGACATTTGCAACACCAGCAGCATTACTGATGCTTTGACATTTGCAACACCAGAGGCATTACTGAAGTTTTGACATTTTCAACACCAGAGGCATTACTGATGCTTTGACATTTGCAACACCACAGGCATTACTGATGCTTTGACATTTGCAACACCACAGGCATTACTGATGCTTTGACATTTGCAACACCAGAGGTATTACTGATTCTTTGACATTTGCAACACCAGAGGCATTACTGATGCTTTGACATTTGCAACACCAGAGGCATTACTGAAGTTTTGATATTTGCAACACCAGAGGTATTACTGATGCTTTGACATTTGCAACACCAGAGGCATTACTGATGCTTTGACATTTGCAACACCAGAGGCATTACTGAAGTTTTGACATTTTCAACACCAGAGGCATTACTGATACTTTGACATTTGCAACACCACAGGCATTACTGATGCTTTGACATTTGCAACACCACAGGCATTACTGATGCTTTGACATTTGCAACACCAGAGGCATTACTGATGCTTTGACATTTGCAACACTAGAGGTATTACTGATGCTTTGACATTTGCAACACCAGAGGCATTACTGATGCTTTGACATTTGCAACACCAGAGGTATTACTGATGCTTTGACATTTGCAACACCAGTGGTATTAGATGCATTACATTATATAATATTTATGTTAGCATCTATATACGAAATAGCTTTATCTAAAATATAATGTTGTTTCTCTTGAAGGACCACAAATCACGAAGGGGCAATAGACGCAGGCAATATACATTTCAGTGCCTGGATGATCGCGTACTGTTCGCTTTCAGAGGAACTTCCCCACGAACACTCATGTATGGAATAATCTTCCTGCCAAGGCTTTTCCAAAACTATACAGAATGAGTTTCTTCAAAATCAAATATCAAATATATTCCTAAAGATCAAACATCGATTTGGTATCGATATTGTTAACAATATCGAAAAAAAATATTTGTTAAAAGTTAGTTGTAGAGAAGCAAGAAAAGGCAAAGACCGCTCTACCATTTTCTTCAGTCCAATCCTCTGAAATAGGTATAAATCAAAAGTTTTGACAGCGCTGGTTTTAAGATGTTGCGCAAACTTTTAACTGTTTGAAGGTTGTTTCTCCTTCCCTCAGGACTAATAGCTTCAGTGATGAATTGTTCAGATTTTCTGAGGATTTCACAAATGGTTTTAGCTTATAGAAGCGCTAGTTACCTAGCTTGTATTGTCAGATATACCAACTAAACAGTATCCACCCATTGTCTCAGGATGATCGTTTTACTATAACGAGCCAAACAAATAATGAGCAGCTAGAGACATAATAACAAGAGCTTTTAAACCGACTTCTAAAATAAAAAACACTGGTAATATGCTTCATACTTTAATTGCTGGTAATTTCTTTACCTACTAAACAGTGCCTTCCCATTGTATCAGGCAATGCTTGACGTTTTAATGGCTAAAGACACAATAACTATATATTTAAATAAATATATGTTTTTGTAAACACTTTTTGCGATTATTATAACTGATTTATTAGAAATCTAATCACGACAATATGTCTTAATGATAATAAAGACACAATAACTATACATTTAAATGATTAGTATATGTTTTTGTAAATACTTTTGCGATTATTATAACCGATGAAAACACCATTAGAAACCTAATCACGAAAATATGTCTAAGTTCGTAAAATACAGATGAAATAGCTGTCTTAAGACCGTGCAAACGATCTACACACATCAAAAGTGTCTAGGGATCAAAGTATTTGAAAAATATATTTTGTTTCAATAGTGAAATTAAATAAAAATGTCTATTTAGATTGATTGAATAAAATTCGTGTGTCTAGATCGACGAAGTACTCGTTGCTTTTGGTAAAAAACGCGAAAAGTCTTATTAATAAAGACTTTTCACGTTTTTTGCTTATGCTAGATTTATATCGAGATTAAAATGTGATAAAAAGATAAAAATAAAAGTTTTTAAAGGTTTATTTATGTGATGTGTTCCCATAATTCTAGCGGCATTGGCACGCTAAATGGAAATGCTAATGTGTTGTTAACTAGCAGCTTTATATGTATTTTTAGAGTTCCAAACCACAAAAGGAAAAAAACGAATCCCTAGTAGAATTACTTCGTTGTCCATCCGTCCATCCGTCTGTCTGTCTGTCAATACTATTTTTCTCAGCAACGCGTGTATATAGTTGAAATTTATATCATATACGTAGGTTTACGGTCTCATAGAGCTCTAAAAAAAACAAACTTCAATGTCCACGTAATAAAAAAATATGCACATTATATTTTGATACTTACAAATAATCCAAAACCTTCCCGACGTTTGTAATTTTGCAAGAAGCAATGTCTCACAGCACAGTTTGTAGTTTTATCACACAAAAAAATGTTTTTTTCGATTACAATTTTACATTTATATTTGCAGTTGGAGAATTGACCGTGACGTACATATATCGATGTAAGGGCGAATATTTTTTCAATTACTACTAGAGAGTAATGTGTTAAAAGCTTGTACGGAAGCCTCGGTACGCGAGTCAGACTCGCACTTGTCATATTTTTTGTACATAGTTGTATGAATAAATGTATATTATAGTTTGAAACAAATTTTCTCGAAACATTTGAACATTGAATTTTTTTTTATCATTATTGCCGTTACGCAGAAAAGAAATACATCTGTCAATCTTTTTTCTAGGCTTTCATATTATTATCATTATACCCGCACCCTGTAATTTCGGCAGATTACACACGTACAATAAAATAAAGCCCGGGGCACACTGAGCGATGTTTACGCGCGACGTGAAATATTCACGTGGTGTATTAGCACCGGCCTTATTACCAGAGTCGTAATGAGAGGAATAAAAATACGTGGAGAGACCACTTCATAAATAAGTAATTATTTAAAGCCGAAAACCAGATATCATTAAGAAAATTCTCATTGCAACGGTTTATAACCTTAACGTAAAGCAATCACAAATATCGTAAAATAATGTATTTTTCATGTAGTCTGAAATGACTGGAAGCGTCAATAATTAAATATATTTAATAGAACATAGCGCCCATAAGAACTAAGAGAGTAAAATATTCATTACATAAAAATAAGATAAATATTTAATTATTAATATGAATTAATTTATAATGTTTTATATACCTGCGCTATATATGCAAAGAATACTGAATATTACTCCACACAAACGTGTTTCAATTTAAGGATAAAATTATATTCGTTTGAAGACACTCCTTAAGCACAATTTCAATTTTATACTTAAATATAAGTCTATGCTATATTATAGTCCTAAGCTTATAGATCTAAAGACTTGTTCACCTATTTTTGACAATAATTTATACCTATTACCAATTAGGCTTCTGAATATAAGTTGCGACCAAATTTCTTTTTCAATATTTGTTAAATAAAAAACTTACTTTCATACTTCTAACAAAGTTTGTAAAAGATGAGTAAATGAATATATTCAACTATTTTTCTTTAAGATTATACAAGTACCTGGATAAGAAACTCTTAATTTGATAACGAAGCTATCTGCTACTGATATTGGGAGAGCACGGAAGATCAGCGCGCTACTTACCTTCACCAGGTCTGCGGCAGTTTATGCTGAGTCCCATCACAATTTGTGGCTACTTACCTCATCACCAGTCCAACCATCTTAGTTATATACTAATTAATAAGTTGCAAATAAATTATTTATCTATCTATCTATCTAACTACCTAGTGATAAATAACATTTATTTTGCTACGATCATTAGTATTTATTTCGTTGAGTCTCCATAGTTTCTTGTGTCCAACGCAATGCAGGCGAATTTCAGAGCCAGAAGGCAATACCCTAGAAGCCTTCATAACGGACGTTATAATGTACGAAAATAAACATAACGCAATTACTGCCAGTAGCCTATTTCTGACAATTTGTATAATTGTATACATCTACTATGCTTATAAGTATTACAAAAGGTAAAGTTTGTAAGATTGGATGTAGGAGATAGTCTACGATACTAAAAATCTGATTTCAAAATTCTTTAGCAAATATTTTGAATGTACTTTTATTTTCGTGAAGACCATAATTGGTCCGATTTTTCGTAGCCTTACGTTGCATAATTGCTACGTAAGGCTACGAAAAATCGGACGAGCGTAGGCGTTTCTTACGAATGCTGCTATAATGGAAGCTACTTTTCAACGGATACTTTTTATCCGGGTACCACGCGAGCGAAACCGTGGTCAGTAACTAGTGTTAGGTTAAGGAGGTTGACGATTGCGGGTACTCATTGGATGAACGTAGACTAAAATCGTCAGTCTTGGTACTTTTTGAGGGAGACCAGCAATGGAATTCTTCAGGCTGTGGCTTATGATAATAAATGCAGAAGATTATTTAGTCCAGTTTTTTACACACTATTCAAGTGCTTATTCTAGGAATACGAGAGAGCTACATATCAATCACTAGTCTCTGTCCACGGCTTCGCCCGAATGGTATCTGGTTAAACAGTAGCCTATGTGTTATTCTGATGTATAAGCTATATTACTGTAAAAGTTTCGTCAAAATCCTTTCAGTAGTTTGTGTGAAAGAGTAACAAACATCCTCACAAACTTTCGCGTTTATAATAGTAGTAGGATGTGTGGATGAGCCCTGTTTCGGTGTCGCGAGGTGCGATGCTAAAACCTCGATGCAGGAATAAGTTCAAGGAACCATTAATCCTTGAAGAATTCACAAGTAGAGACGATAGAATACATTATATTAATAACATTTTGAGAATCAATCGAATCGAGAGATATCGCAATGAAAAATTTAGCGTCATTTTTGTTTTGTAAAGCTGGACATTTTCACAGATCCTCATCTAACCTTAAAGAAAGCAGAGCTTGTATTATGGGAACTATATGACTGATATACTTTTTCTTTTTTCTTGTGTATGGTTGAAAGAAGTCATTCAAAACAATCAAGAAAAGTTAATCATTTTCAAAATCACTGTCCGATTCCTGTATGTTTATCTAAACAGAGTCCAGCATGTATTGGAACCATTGTATTCGTAGTTTCTGATAACCACGATACAGGGAATTCCAGTGTGAGTCTAAAAAAATATATTTTAAAGTAGGTTTGTTACGTTTTTTTTTATTGAACGATACACGTTGCGTCAATTTGGTGGTTTTAGTTTGTTCAACCAAAATCAAACCGGGTTTGGGTGCCGGTGAAATTACAGACACATGAGACTTTTCATCCGATATGTCTCAGGGTCGGCAACGTGTGAGTGATACATCTGGTAAGCGAGCATAGGTTACAATAATCGCATATCATGACAACCGAGTTTTTCTATAAAAAAGTACCAGTATAAGCATAGCACTTTGGATTTTAAATAAATAAATAAAATTCGTTTATTTCGGACAATTTACAATCCATAGAGTGTTAGTAGCACATAAAAATACAAGTAGACTTAACCTAGTTGTAAGTATAAAGTATTAAAATAAAAGTATATTCTCTAAACTATGTATACCTCTAGATTGCATTCCGGATAAGGATTACCCAGAATGATGAGGAACATCTATCAGAGAACATCTATCAGCATCCTCAGGATGCAGTTACGACTGTCCCGTATTCTGCGGATCAGGGAGGCAGTTTTTTTGCGGATAATTGCGCCAAAACTATCAGTTTGGTATTCCGCAAACAGCCCTGATGCGTTATAGAAGCGAGGAGGATTTGAAAAAGCTCAAAGAATAAAATAAAATACTTTTAAAATCAAAAATCAAAACCGTCGTGAATAGGAGAAAATGTAAATAATTTTCCGATATTTTTCTGCGAGCGTGTGTTTTATTTAGACCGACCGCACGCGATACAGATTATTAGGGTTGTCGACGAATCATACTCATCACACAGAAATACTCAAAATTAGAAATTGTGTTTATAAACATTATAATTACTTTCTACGTTGTTTTTTCCCGCGACATTAGGAACCTGTTTGTGTGCTTGATAGTTAAAGATAAAGATAATTTGTTTTCAATTATGAATGATACAAATTCTGTATAACTTAACCAGACAGCATAACTTATAAACTAGCAACCTTAAAAAAATCCTCTAATCTTACCTTTAGAAATAACTGTGGATTGTTATTTAGTTATAAAAACGTACTACCTAGTTATTTGTTGAAACTATTTATCTCTGGTGCGGCTTATAGGATTGTACTACGGATTTCTGCGACCCATTTGTCTGTCTTCAATACAGATATGTCTTTCTTAAGTGACTAGTTTGGATGTACCTAGGAGGTAATACCGAAATAACTCATGCGATTTCATAAATTCTTTCACCAATATTTATAATAGATCTTCAGGGTTGGACATATGCTATTATTTAAGGGTTTTTCGTGGACATCAAATTGTGTAACTTAAGTCGACGAAAAAAGTAAAGGCTTATACGTTTCTTACGAACGCTGACTTAAAGGTAAGAGCTACTTTTAATTGGCTAATTTTTATCCGAGTACCATGCAGGCGAAGCTGTGGGCAGTAGGTAGTTGAAAAATAAAACGAATGAATGTCTATATAAGGGAAACGTGAATGGGATAATTGGAAAGGGTAGACCCCGGCGAACGTATCTGACCAGATTGGAGCCGTTCTGGAGAAAGGTCAGGTCAAGAGTACTCCAAACCTGCGACCATTTATGAAGAATGTAATGAGAGTGAATGAAGCAAAAGAGGTACCTATGTCATGATCGTACCAAGTGGTAATCCTTAGACTCTACCTACCCCTGAAACAGGCGTGAGTTTATGCATGAATGTCATGTCGCAAATCTGTAACTTTCATAATGTGAATTTGAAAAGATAGAAATAGAAAAGATAGAAAAAAATACTGAAACAACAGTATTTTTTTTGTTGCCTTCTTCATGTCGGTGCAGTTTATCGAACCAGCGCCCTTTACATGAGCATCCAAGACAACATTTTGTCTACGAAAGAGAAGACAAAAACTATTTATGTCGCCTATTCTTTCAAACAAAAGAGAAAGAGAAAATATGGTAAGCAGCCAGTTGGAACTGTAAAATTTAATAGACGACCTCTGTAGCGCAGTGGGCGAAGGCCCGACTGAGACGCAGTTGGTTGCGGGTTCAACCAACTTCGCGGGAGGAATGTTTGTAAGATCTACAAATATTTGTCTCGGGTCTGGGTGTTTTCTATGTATAATATGTATGTATTTACAAAAAAAAGTATCATAAGTAGTATATCAATCATTTAGTTCCCATAATACAAACTGCTTGTTTTGGGGCTAAACGATGCTGTGTGTAATGTCCAGCATTATTATTATTATTACTAGTTATTGCCCGCGGCTTCGCCCGCGTGGAATCTTAATAAAAGTAGCATATGACCGTCTCCAGGCTTCAAACTAAGTCCACCAACTTTTGAATGAATCGAACCAAGGATTACAATTTATACAAAGTTTAGAACTCAATTGCACACCCCCAAAGGGTAGTTTTGAGAAAGTAAAAAATATGTGTTTCATTATTTTACTTTAAAGTTTATTTGTACACTGTTTTGAGCGAATCAAAAAAAATTTTTTTTTTCATAGAAACTTTACCGCCCTATTTAACCCCCCCCCCTTAGGGGTCGATTTTAGATTAGCCTATGTGTTATTCAAGATCCTAAACTATCTACATTCCAAATTTCATCAAAATCGGTTTAGTAGTTACGGAGATACATGGTAACAAACATTCACACACAGACTTTCGCATTTATTATATTAGTAGGAAATAGGATTAGTTGGAACAGTAAAAAGGCTTTTTATAAAAAGCCCTAGTGTCAACCCTACTGCCCATCTGTTGACGCAACAAAACGTTTGACACCGCTCCCAGTTTTTGTTTTAAAACCTGAATATTCCAACTCCCCTATTTTGCTCGAAGCGTGAATATGCGCTGTCATTTTCACAGACTTGTGTCTTGCTAACTTGCTCTGAAATAAATATATTCGGAGTTTTATATTTTTCGGCGTTTTCGTGCGGCTCCATGTGCAAGGATGCAAACAAGGGAAAAATACGGTAAATAATAGAAAAACAGACGAACAAAACTCAAATTATTATCCTGGCCATTTTTAGGGTTCCGTCAAAAGGAAAAAACGGAACCCTTATAGGATCACTTCGTTGTTCGTCCGTTCATCCGTCTGTCCATCCTGTCGTTCAGGACCCTTTTTTCAGAGACGCGTGGAGGTATCAAGTTGAAATTAATGTCAAATACGTAGGTCTACTGTCCCTAGGAGCTTAAAAAAATCAAGCTTCTTAGTAAACGCAATAAAAAAGAACCGGACAAGTGAGAGTCTAACTCATGCATCGAGGCTTCCGTACAAGCTTGTATTTTCACCAAAATAATTAACTATACTTCAAGTTCATAAACTATGAAAGCACCAAACATTGCTCTAACGAAAATATAAGGCGGATTGAAAGACAAACTTAACTCTGAGATTGATTTTTTTGTCGCCCATACATCGATATTCGTCACGGTTAATTCTCTAACTGCAAATGTATTCGCAAAAAAATATGTGACAAAACTACAATTCATCAATTTTCGGAATTTTTCCTTTACTTGTGAATTTCATGACTCTAGGTCAACTAAAAGTACCCTATAGGTTTTGATTTATTTACAAGTATGTCGCATATGAATGCACATAAAATTACGTTTAAAAAAACAACCTCAAGCTCGTTTTAAGTTACTTATGTTTATTTATTCTAAGTCGGACGTTATATTGTGTTATTCTGAAGGAAAGGTAGCGAAAAAAAATCAAATTAAAGAGGAAGGGTAGGTTGTTCTTCAGGACCGTCTCCGTCTGGTCTTGATCTGGATCAGTTGACCTATTTATAGATTGTTTGCAATGGTCTTTAGATAGCTAGTTATTTCATCTGTATTTATTATATAGACCTACTTGTACATAGTATAAATAAATGTGTACTAATACCTCCTTTTTTACCAGTTTCAACACTTGTAAAACGCTTTCTCATTATGAGTGAACGCAATATATAAAATTATATTTAGTAATTGTTTAAAACTCATTAAAATCTATTGGAAATTGGGGGCATCGGACCAATTAAAACTTTCGTATTCCTTCATTCATTGCAATGACCTCTAGTGACATATGGAAATAAAACCTGAGAAACCATAGGTACATAAATATATTTGTATAATTTTTAATTGGCACCATACTTCAGCTATAATTAAAAATAAAACAAGTGAAGCTTGTTGCCTGATTTTTCTAGGCTTGATCGCGAGTGAAAAATCGGCGTAGATTCACTTTTAAATTTCAGATTTACGTAGTGTTTATTAGGGTACCACGAGGGCAAAGCCGTGGGCAGAAACTAGCAAGCTATATTACTGTAAAGTTTCATCAAAATCTATTCAATAGTTTTTGCGTAAATGAGTAACAAACATCTATCCTCACAAACTTTCACGTTTATAATATTACAAGGAAGGTCCTTGAGATTAAAATGAATAAAAACTTATTGACTGGTTATTTTATCTTTGAAAGTGTTACTCCACACTGAAGGAAAATTCCTATCAGGTACTTAATGATTTTTACTTTTTTTGCTCGTAATTTTTCAGCAGTCTCAAACTAAGCAGGGCTTGTATTATACGAACTACATGACTGATATACTACTTTCATACTTTTTTTTTGTAAATACCTACTTAATATACATAGAAAATACCCAGATCCGAGATAAATATTTGCAGATCATATTTGTTCTGCGTCTCAGACAGGCCTTCGCCCACTGCACCACAACGTCGTAAAATTTTGATTTTGATAAGCCGTTTCTGACAAAAATGCAAAGAAACAAATACACCAACATTATATATACCGGTTACTTATGCCGTGGATCATAATGTTATAATACTGAGAGCAGGCAGTCATGACCTAAATCCAATAATCCACATATCAAAATCAAGCTTTGAGCCAAGTCAGAGCTAATGCACGAGCTCCAGAGCTCAAGTGAGCTGTTCGTCCGATTGTCTCGGCGAGAATGGACGTTGCATAAACCTGTGTGCATACTTGGAAGTCGCATGATAGTATCAGAGTGGCATACAATAACATCTTCAGACGCCTGATAGGCCTGTACGTATAGACAAATACGACTTTCTGTTGACGTTAACGCCTGCGGAAAGATTGAATTATATGGAAATGACATTAGCTGTGGAAAAGTCACGTGATTTCTGCCAAGTTCTTCCTTGACAAATTTGCGTAAGTGTGAAAGGAAACTAAGCATGCGGTATTTATCTAGATCTCTGGGCGTATATATTAATAACACTTTCTGTTGACGTTAACGCATGCGGAAATATTGAATTGTATGGAAATTACATTAGCTGTGGAAAAGTCACGTAACTCCTGCAAAGTTTTCCTTGACAAATTTGCGTTAGCGTGAAATGTAAACTAAGCGTAAGGTATTTATCTAAACCACCTGGACGTATATACAAATACCAGTTTCTGTTGACGTTAACGTCTGCAGAAAGATTGAATTATAATTCAATCTTTCTGCAGACGTGACATTAGCTGTGGAAAAGTAACGTGACTTCTGCCAAGTTCTTCCTAGACAAATTGGATGGACAATGTGGAAGGAAAATTAAGCATGATATACTTGTCTGGCAAAGAGCTTTTGTAGCGTTACCACGACCACGCGGGAGTTGACGAGTTGTTCGAGTTGCCTCTTTCAATGTCATACATAGAAATTGAATAGTGTTTTTCATGTCCAGAGTTGACTCGTGTAACTAATTTAGGAGTCTGGTAGACATGCTGATGTTATCGACAACGTATAGACGTGGTGTGAAAATAGCCAGTAAATATTTTTATATATTTTATTTTACCCGTGATACCTTACGTTGCCGAGACGTGGACACTTTTTTTCTAGTAGTTCATATTCCACGTGACAGCTTGCAAGCCTATCGCCGTTTTATTAGAACATAAATCGATGGCACATCGAGTTTCAGTTCTTTGGCATACTGGTTTCCTCACGATGTTTTCCTTCACCGTTTTGAGTACATATTTTTGGTGTTTCACAGGAGCTGGGAAAACCCAGCCTTATCAATTGTTATAAGACGATAACTTTCTTTAAAAAAAAACTTGAACAAAATAAAGTGTTCCTCAAGGCCTAAATCTTGGACCAGTTCTTTTTCTTTTGTTTTTGAATTATTAATAAAAATGTATTAAGCTAAACAAATATAAATCATGGTGCAATACTTTCGGCTATATAGTTTATTTTAATCAAGAACAAGAAAGTAAACTAAAGCAGCCTATTTTAATGCATATCGTCGTTATAACGCCGCCGTACACAGTAACGATTACGGATCGCATCGAGTAGGTCGACAGGGTCAGCCGCAGGGGAGAGGCTGCAACTGAGTGCACGGATCAACAAACAGACGTACACAATATAAACAATGTTATGGTATGAGCACAGTGATAAAACAGGAGACTCACTTACAGTCAAATTTGTACAAATTTATATGTATATAAAAATTCGATATAAAAGTTATAGGTTATTCTAAATCCCATCCTAATAGGTTTTTTTTAACTTGTATACAATAGTGTAGAAGTTATAAATAGAAGAATATTGTTGAAATCAGGTTACTATATGTTCCATATGTTCCGTTACAATAACTAGGGTTCCTACATCATTACCAAGTTCTGAAACCAACAATAGAGATTGCAAGAAGTTTTCTAAGAAATAACTATCTTGTACAACATACTCCGGAAATGCTGTTTCATAGGAAAATATGCATTTGTAAAGCTCAGTTTTTGTTTTTGAAAATGTTTATTGTTCAATTTAAAACACGAAACAATCTAATTGTATCTTCCGAATAATAATACAGTCACATCAATTTTGCAAAGCACTTTTGTCCTCGACATCCTATCCAATTATTTTAGTTCTGGAAAGTCACAGCTCTTAAAAAATTATAGCTGTACCAAATCCTACTCCTACTAATATAATAAATGCGAAAGTCTGTGTGTGTGAATGTTTGTTACTACGTATCTCCGTAACTACTAAACCGATTTTGATGAAATTTGGAATGTAGATAGTTTAGGTTCTTATTTTTTTATTCCAAAAACTATCGTGAACTTGACTATTCATATTGTAAAAACGGGAATTTTCACGTACTGCACTATCGGTGAAGGCACCGACTAAGTTTCGACTCATTCCGAGAGTCTTCATCAGGGTGAGTGGTTGCGACTTTCTCCTTCCGCGTCGCGCCGTGCGTTGGTAGTGCATGAATAGGTTCTTATTTTCGAAAATCAACCCCTAACGGGGTTAAACAGGATGGTATAGTTTCTCGGATAGATAATGCATAACTGTAGCATGGGTAGGTTGCTGAAGTTGGTACGTTGTTCCCGACGAGTTCGTGACGCGAGATGCGATACGAAGCAGCGTTAGGATGCAACCGTAGGTGAGGGTTGGGGGGAAGCCCCTGTACTAGTAGGCCCACCGTTCCACGGTACTGGATGCGGCGGAGCGCTAGCGCAGACTGCTCGATCTGCGTTTTTTTTCTGATTTACTTTAATGCTGCAGGGCCGCAGATGGCCTTGGTCAGCGTCACCGGACTACGGCGAGCGCAGAAGGCGCTCAGCCTGTAAAAAGTTAGGATGGGGCAACTAGCACAAGGGCACCACTTAGGTACGGACCTCGGCTTGGGCCGTTGCCAGAGGGGGTGGAATAGGAGAGAAACGCCCCGGTACATATCTGTACCGTGAGTAGACGGAAGTGGGGACTCGTCGAGCCCGCCGGCGGGCTCGGTGTATCTGTGGAGTGTTTGCTCTGTCGGGACTTGATGACGTCACCACCGCGTTAGCGGTGCTGATGGGTTCATCGGGGTCACCAAGAACGTGTCTTGGTCTACGAAGGGTTTTCAACTCGGGTGACTCGATCGAGTAGTCGGGGAAACTCGGGTGACTCGATCAAGTAGTCGGGGAGCTCGATCTCCGTCGGTCGCCGAGGCCTTATATAGTCGAGCGGCGCCAAGATGGCGTCGCTGTGTGCCGACGACCCACGAGTGATCCCGATGATGAACGAACGTTGTCGTTGCTTGCGTTTAATCAAATAGTGATGCTACATAACTAATTTATTTGTATATAAACCCTTTAAACCTATGCCTGGTTACCTACTAAAATTCATTCAACCTACTTGTGTACCCAGCTATCTTATTTTCACTGCAGTGGAAATATTAAGTACCATCGAGTACATTTCAATCCGTATTGCAGTATCGATACGACGTCGCATTGACAACGCGGCGGTATTACGATACAATAGTTTGTATCCCGATTTTACGAGCTTTGAATTTTGTGCGCGAGTGTATTGTTTTAAAATGTTTGAAAGCGAGTGTGTTTGTTACTTTGTGGATACATAACGTACAAAATATTGTTAAGGATACTGGCGACTAAACAGTTTTATACAACAAACAGTTTTATAAAAGCACGCTTACGATTGTATTCCGTATGATGGACGGCCTCTGTGGCGCAGTGGGCGAAGGCCCGCCTGAGACGCAGAAGGTTGCGGGTTCAATTCCCGCCACGGGACAAATGTTTATATCTGCAAATATTTGTCTCAGGTCTGGGTGTTTTTCTATATTTATTTACAAAGAAAAATGTACCTATATATCAGTTATTTAGTTCCCATAATACAAGCTCTGCTTAGTTTGGGGTTAGATGATGCTGTGTGAAAATGTCTAGCATTATTTACTTTATTTTTTACTCAGAAATTTGAGGATGTTTATTTTATTTAAAAAAAATGTATACCTATTTATGGTGGTGTAGCTGGCTGCTGCCCCTAACCTTAGATCCAAGGGCCGAAGGTTTTGACCAGCCCTTTAATTATACTAGCAAAATGTTTTAGGGTTTTTGAAGTTTCACATTTTAAGGGGGTGTTAATGGTGGGTGAAATTTTGTATGGAGGTATCGGTTTTTTTTAAGGGTAGGAACGTGAATATATTGTAGCTACTCATCAAAAATAATTAGTGACGTGTTTCAGGGTTTTTATAATTTTACATTAAGAGGGGGGAAATGGGGGTAGAAAGTTTGTATCGTTTTTTTATCGGTTTTCACAGACTCCACGCTTGTAAAGCCCCAGGCAACATTTAGTAAACTATATGAGAGAGATACTTGTCAGGTTTGTGAGGAGAGTGGTTCTGAATCAGAATGGATTATTTCACCTGAAAAAAATATTAGCATATATTGATATTTAAATGATATTTAATTATTTTTTTTATTAAATATCATTAAAACTTTGGTTCCTTCAGCCTGCTTAATGTGAGACACATTTTTCACCACTACTGAGAAGTATGTATCAAAACTTACCTGAGGAGTAAGACGGTAAGCCTTCAGAGTCAGGAATCGTCTAGCTGACTTCTTGGTGTCGTAAATGACAACCATTTGGGAAGCAGGCAACGGCACCCATTTTATCAAGCTTACTTCTAAAACTTGAAAATATGAAATCTGAGTACAAACTACTCTTAAAGTTTCAGATGTTCTGGGCTCAGCATCCTGTAAAGTCAGTCATTCCCCATTATTATTTTCTTAGCGTAATTAAGAGACAGATTTATGGTGACCATGAAAAATGCCCAGTGACCAATAATGAAAGAAATAGTTTGATGAAAGGATTAATGAACCTCGTAGATGAAGCCTCAGCATGGTTTTTTTTTGCTCAAAGCCATGCTGGCTTCTTTAAAATGTTATCTTATCGCTTAGTAGTAATCTACTTGCTATAATAAGTATATACAAAAATAACATAGCTTATATTTAGCTTTTTTTTTGTATTTTTGTATATATTGTTACTAGCTACTGCATACGGCTGTGCCCGCGTGGTACCCGGATAAAAGGTAGCCCATGAAAGGTACCGTTCGTAAGAAACTCATTCTCCCGACTGATTTTTTTTCATTCTCCGTCGACTTGCAAAATTGATCTCCAAGAAACGCCTTTTTCATTTCAACGGAACAATAATATTGTACTATTTTACATATCGGTAATCTATACCCACTCTGAGAGTATATAAATTAGTGCAATCATTTTTTAAATCAGATGGGTCTTTTCGGCGATTACCCTCTTCATACAAACTTTACATCTTTATAAAATATTATTATAGATTACCTTGTGGTGTACATTAAAGTAATTTCCTATATTCTTTTACAGATTGAGGGCGTCACTTCAAAAATCTAATGAAAATTTAAACAACGGACGCACAAGACGATGGACTACTGCTGATGATGATTATTTTTTAACAGAATAGTCCTGTCACGAGGTGGAAGCGCGTGACATGAGATAACGAGTAACCGTCGTCAACGTACGTCACAGTTTGACACTTCGAGCGTGCATCGTATCGATGCTAGGTAGTTACTGCACTGTGGAATGCGCTAGAGATTTTTCTACACTGTGTCAATTTATTTACCCACATAGTTATTGCGATCTTGTTGATATTTTTAGTTGACTGTGTCGAGCGCACGATATCAATTATGAAGAGATCCCAACAGAATCCCGTGATCAACGGGTGTTCGCGTCGCGATCAGATTTTGCAGTGTGTCGTAATATGAACATGGACTTTTCTGATTCTGAAGATGAAATGAGGGTAGTTGCAGCTACTGCCATTATTTCTCGACGATAGCTTCGTATACTCAGTCATCCCGTGACCACGGCTGTTGCAATTAGACATGAGTTCGATATATCGAAACGTAACTGATATCGGATATGGGTTAGATATCGATACCATATCGATATTTAAATCCACATAACCGATATCATGAAAACTTATCAAAACCTTAACTGTTACAGACACGAACAAAACGAAAACTTCACAAACCAAAAACCAAACGAAACGACATATGGAGCGAATATGACGTAACATTAGCCATGATTACATGATAAAAATATAAAAAAATATAGCGTGCGTAAAAATATATTATAGATAGCTGGCAATATGGTTTACTTTCTATTGTAGAAAGTACTTTACATACTCTTAATCATACTCAAATTATACTCTTTTTGGTCCATGTTTTCACGCCGGCGTAGTTACGAGTTGCTAAACTGATAAAAAACTGAACAAGTTTGCGTTTGTCCTTTCGTTATTAGTTTGCCTATCTAAAAACCTCTGCGACTGATATCGATATCTGAAAACCGTTACTATATCGATATGTAAACTGTAAATCGGTTACATAACCGTTTGCGGTAAAAAACGAAAACGCCCATGTCTAGTTGCAATACAGTCGAAACATTGGGAAAATAATATAATTTCAACGTGATAAGGACCCGTAAAAACTTATAATTAAATCCCAACAGAGATTTTGTTATAGCATTGAAATTATCGTGGTAAGGTATCATTTTAGGATAGGTATTATTACGACTATGATACGTCCTTAACTATTCTCCTGCTGACGTTTCGTTGACCGTTTAGAAGTCCTTCCTCATAAGCACAGTCCGCGTCCACGCGAACATGTGTTGATCGTTGTTGACTGCGAGTGAGACGGCAACTGGGAGTCTAAACGGTCAACGAAACGTCAGAAGGAGAATAATAAAGTATGTGGTATAGTCTTAATAATATCCTGAAAATATATTTTTTTTACTAACGACGTATATTCGTTTGCCATAAGGAGTCTGTTACCATTTATCAACTGACTTCAAAAAAGGAAGAGGCTCTCAATAGGTCTGTTTTTTAGTGTATACATACCTATTTGGATATGATTTCAATTATTATTTTTTTATTGGTAGGGCATTCTTCAAGGATAGTTGCATATACATTTATGAAAAATAATAAGGAATTAAATTTCATATTCTACTTTTATCAACTTTCGGTTGTTTGAAGTCGGTTTTTATTTTTTTCTGAAATAAAATATCTCTGAATCTGCTTATCCGATTGATATGTTTTTTCAATCGATTTGTACGACTTTAAGCATGGTTCTTATATAGGTTTTATCGCCACATGGTACTAGAGAGCCCAGAAAAAGAGGATGGTTTTTGCGTATTTAGGTATCGAGTCTCGAGCACATACAAGTTTAAATCGGTTTTCTACTCAATATTTTTTTTGCGGTCCCGGAATATATATTTGCAGAACTTGCAAATATTATTGTCGCTCTGCAGTCGGCTTCTCGCCATGTGCGCGTCGAAGTCATCTTTCCCTTTTTAAGTCGGTTAACGTCAATACCCCACTCATTTTCTTTACCTTGAACTTTTCCGTAGAAAACATCTCAACCTTAACCAGTCAATTTATTTCAGAGATCATCATTAAAAAGAAACGTAAAAAATAACGAAGCCTCCTGTTTTTCTGGATGTGACGTCACGGGATTGATTGATGCTTCCGGAGAAGTGAGACGTAGTATGGCCATAGATTGAGGAAAAGTAAGTTTTTGTTTTGACTTTTGACGTAGTTTGTTCATGCGAATACAAGAATTCTAACCAAATCGTCCAAAAGCAAAAGAGGTCAAACTCAACAAGCATTTATCCAATGAAATCATATAGAATCTTTGGCTTATGAAGTTAGCTTAGAGACGTCTGTACTCAGATTATGCAATGACTTAGGAGTGTCTTAATGATCCAATGATGATTGATGAAGAATTAAATTATTATTATTAATACTTTTTATTCCAAAAACTATCGTGAACTTGACTATTCATATCGTAAAAACGGGAATTTTCACGTACTGCACTATCGGTGAAGGCGCGTAGTGCACGACGCGACGCGGAGGGAGAAAGTCGCGATCACTCACCCTGATGAAGACTCTCGGAATGAGTCGAAACTTAGTCGGTGCCTTCACCGATAGTGCGGTACGTGAAAATTTCCGTTTTTACAATATGAATTATTATTACTCTTTATTTATTTAAAATCTTAGGCTTATGCCTGGAGCCTTTACAGGCATAAGTAGCTAACACTAAGAGGCCTTTTTGTACAATACAATATATAAAAAGCGTTATTTTGTGGATGGCGACTGATGAAACTATTGGGAGTATTTGGTGATAAACTGGGCTACTGCAGGAGTATATGCTAAGGAATGGTTGCTGGGCTATGTAGGATGAAACGGCACCTGTCAATTCTGACTCAAATTCAAATCAAATCATAGGCAGGTGATGACTTGCCGCCCACTAAACGGGCCCCATAAGTGCCGCCAACGACAGGCAGCGTAGAGGCAACGTTGATGTGGACGGGTAAAGGGTGTGGAGAGGTGTGCTGCTGTTTCACTAAACGCTACTCCCGGCTTTATGCCTTTAACACTTCCACTCTTGGAGCATAGGTTCCGCTCTTGCGCCTCCACCTCCGACCGGCCGGCTAAGGCAAGCCGAGGGTCAGGGGTCTCCGTCGACCCCAGGGAGTAATGGGGCTCCGCGGTGTCGCCACGCAGCGAACGCTCGCCACAAGCGTGCCCTGCGGGAGTATTATTATTATTATTAAAAACACTGTTTAGCTATACACTTGTTTCAAAATCTTTATAAGAAAGCATTGTTCGTTTTTGTCTTAGCTAAATGCAGACAAAGAAACATGAGTGAATTTAAAAGACTCGGCCGTAACATCACTCTTTGTATATTGTACGATTTTGGGTAGATTTAAATTGTTTTAGTTAAGACAAATCCAACCAATTCTTAAGTTAACAGGTTCACGTAGAATTAAGTTAGAGGCCGTAGGATTAGCGCATTTTTATTTCAAGAAAAATCTTGAAATAAAAATATTTTTAATATAAATGAATAAATAAACCATCTCGCTTAAATCACCTTGCATAAAACTGTTGTGAGACTGACTGACTGATTTCTAATCAAAGCACGGTCTAAGCCAAATACTGAAATATAGGTTTCTTTAAGTGTGTACTCTAATAAAATATTTTTAGAAATTTAACTATTTTAAGTGAACGTGATGAAGTTTTAAATAAATATAGAAAATAATTAAATTCTAACAGAATTTGAAAAACACATCACATCTCCTGCTCGGAAAGCGAAAAAATATACCCGCCATTATTTCAAGGACACAAACTGAACTCTCTTGACACACGGGGGCGGACGTGGTTAAACTATTGAGTGGTGTAGGGTGTCCATATTATAAATAAAAATAAAATAAAATAAAAGTTGTTTATTTCAGACAGTTTACAGTCCATAGTGTTAGTAGCACATAAAAAAAAACAAATAGACTGAACCTAGTTGTTAGTAAATATGTATTAAAATAGAAGTATATCCTCTAATCTATGTAAATATTTAGATCGCATTCCGGATAAGGTGTGTATTATGCGTGTTTTGTAGGATTATCTGATTGGTATACAGTTGTTTTTGTGATACTTTAAGGTAGATAGATAGATAGATAGATAAAACATTTATTCGTTGCTACAGACACACACCAATATACATTTTATTGACAGTAAGTTTGTGTTTGTGTGTGTTGCAGTACAACAAAAAGGCCATGGCTCAGTGAAAATTTTTTGCTTAAAAGCAAAAACACTGATTTTCAGCCAAAAACCTGTTGAGACCAAGCAGAACGAGTTGCAAGTGTACCTAGGTATCATTAAGACTATACCAAGTACTTATTATCCTGCTGATGTTTTATTGACCGTTTGAGGTACTTTCTCATGAGTACCGTACATGAGGTATTTATAAGCATTTCAAGTGTTCATATAAAAAGTATTTTTTTTACAAACTTTGAAAACCCTGACGTATATTTCCATCATCGTTTGCATCGGAAAGAAAACCATCCTCGAAGACATACAAATCGATTGCAAAAGCCGCATTACAATCGAATAAGCAAAAAATTGTATTCAAACAACCAAACAACCTCATTAGTATGTTCAATTTTACCTCTGTTTCTTAGTTGCTGGCCTACGAATTAATTTTTTAATTACTTGTGCTAGATAAACATTTATTCTTATCTATTCTAATCAAAGTATATACTGTAAAAAGCATTGTTACCCTACTTTCAATTGTTGTTCTAGTTTTTTTAGATAAAACTAAGAAAGGATGATAATTTGGGCACAAGTTTCCAAGTTACGATTAATGTAAGCTCTTGAGGAAATCTTTAGACATAAAGTTAAACAAAAAGTTTTCTCGACCTCTTTTTGAAGATAAGTATAAAAAATATTTGAATCACGTTTTGACTCGACTTTTATTTTTTTATTCGTATAGCAAAAAGGAGAACTTTTTCTACAGCTAATGTGGCAAAAAAACTTACGGCCCACGTATTGGTAAGCGGTTACCGTAACTTATGGACGCTTGTAACACCAGAGGTATCTCTCGCACGTTGTCGACCCTGAGACATAATGGGTGAAAAGTCTAATGTGCCTATATATCCTGTCCTATCTAGCATTATAGCTCATAAACCGACAACCGCAAAGTTAAAAGCTAAAATGTGTTCTCGAATGTTGACCACAAACCGGATGACGCAGTGCAGGAAGGCCTCTGACGGCCATAAAGGTTACGGGCAATCAGTGAATGAACATAGCTTAGACTCTTTTTACCACCTCAATGGTGTGACGGATTCGATTCTCGCTGCGGAACAAATGTTTACATTTTCTGCAGATATTTAAATAAAGATAATGATAAAATAAGTTTACTTTGTGTCACATAAAGGAGTTCAGAATGTTTGAGTCAACTTAGCAAGTCGCTAAATCTAGCCCTAACAAAGTATAAAAGCTGGCAACTTTAAGCACGCTGCTAAAGTGAGTATTAATGAAACGTACGTGTTTATGAAATGGTACATATGTAAAAGCTACTGGGCTTTCAGATTGATACCTGTGGCACCCACATTGACAAGCTCTGCTCTAGGCTTAGCCGAATGTGTTTTGATATACGTCGGCTCGCTGGCACCGCGTCTCCCGGTGTAGTGGTGTCGTGCAACTTTGCGACCGTCCACAGCATTCTCACCTACGTGGAGTTGTCGCGGACGCTGAGCGAATCTTTGGTATGCAAAATTACGAGTCGTGCGCGCCATTGTGCGTGTGTAAGATAATGTGTCCTGGAGGGAGCTATTTAAGGCACCTTAAATCATACCCCTCGCTTGTGAACTGATTTGTTAGGTAGCCCTCTTCACTCACAATAACATCGACGTTTTCCGCCGCTTGGCTCGTCACACCCGGATACAAGCTAAAGAAGTCGGAGAGGTCGGTGTACATCATGGCTCCTTTAGTATATACTGCATCGTTTTTTAATAGAGTCTGGACTCTATTAAAAAATGATATAACTTCCACTGCGATTTTTAAATCTATACTACGTAAATGGATACTTGAAAACACATTTCACTCGGTAGACGAGTTTTATGTGCTACTAGTTATATAGGTACAATTGACTTAATTATTAAATTAAAAATGTATATTAAAAAAAAAGATATAATTGATGTAATTTTTTTGGAATATTATATTTAAATTAGGTTAATATACTTAGTGTATTTTTATACCTACAGAATATTTGACTTGTAACTTGGTGTTTTGAGTAAATTATCTGTACCTATCTGTATTTATTTTAGGAACTTCTACAGACTGTTTATGATGATCATGTAGCATTAATGAGGGTTTTCGCGGCCATCTAGAACCAAGCTTTTATCATTGAATATAGATGACGCGGCCTTTATGGCGAACATTTAAATATTTTCATATGAATTTTACAGGCAACCACGAAAAACAACAAAGGTTGTTTAAAAAAAAGTTATATTTGATACCTTGAGTCAGTGCCATCTCGCGGTCCAGTTGGAACTATATATTTAAAAATTATAAATTTCGATAAACATGTAAATCGGCGCAATCTGCCACTAAGAGTAAAAAAAACATGTATAGCCAAAAAGAGTAAAATGAAAAACAGCAACTTATTTTATAAATACTGAAATAAATTAACTCAATTTACGTTACACGCTGAGGACTCCTAAAGACACGGAATAAGTAGTACTATGGAAGCTGAACTGAATTAACGAGCGGAAATTACATCACAAAAAATAAATTTCCTGTCTGAACACATAGAGGGACAATGAACAAGAGCGCTCTCTAGAATGCGAACAGCTTCTTCAAGAAATAATGAAGAAATAAATAACTGAAAAAGCTAATTAATAAATGATAGCATATCATATTTTGTTCATAATGTATTGTGCTTAGTATTTTTTTTTAATTTATCATATTATTTTATCTGTGTTGTGTTTTTACCTATGTTTTTTTTCTAAATAATTAGTGTAATTGGGTCTGTACCGTTCTAAAAAATTTTTCAACACACAATTCATGAACGAATGGATGAATGACTTAAATTAATGTAAACATATATAATTTATAATAATAAGGAAATGCAGATATGAATTAATAAATAATAGAAAGAAAAAACATTGAACTAATGAATGATTAAATAAATTGAAAGTGAATAAGGACATAATACTTTAAATAAAACGTTAATGTACACCAGAATAATCAAAAAGGAATTTCCTTAAGACAAACGTAAGCAAGAAGTGATGTTATTAGTGATTCTCTACTAAATGATTTTTCTTTTCTTATTGAACTTACTAGCTTCTATTCCCGATAAAAATTGACCCAAGCACTGTTCCAGATTGTAATCTGATCGAATAATATCTCAGTCAGTCAATCCTTATAGAAATTTATATAAAAATATTTAATTATGTAAAAAATCCTGGCACGTTTTTGTACTGTATTTTCTGTCCTCTTTTAAACTATTTAGGTAACTTAATATGATAATCGATGAGTAGGTGTGACGACAGTACCACATGTGGTACTGTCGTCATACCATAGACATAATATTTATAATATTTATATATATATATTAATATTTATTTTTTGTGACATAGACATAATATTTATTTCCTACCACAATACACAAAATATAAATTAACAATTTTAAAAATGAAAATTAACGACACGTTAAAAAAGGGATTAACACCACGTAATAATAATAATAAATCACGTAATAATAATACATTCATTCATATAAATGTCAAAAAAGGTACCTACTATCACAGAAATTTCACAAATTTTACGTTAAAATGTTACGCATATGGATCCACGTTCATACGCGCCCTTTGGTATTATCCCTCTGAGCATTTCTCTGTTATATGACAAGTCTTTAAAAGGTCTTATCTTTAAGAGATTTGGGATGGTCGCAAAATAATTCACTTTTGTTTTGGCTTCCACTTAAAATCTATTTTGCGTGACGCCTGATTTACGAATGGAGTTTCTGAACATTATTCTTTGACGTCAACCGGGAAGTAGCTGTATTGGCCTAGTGGGCCGTACCCCGACTTCTACTATCTCCCAAGAGATATACAAAAATTATCAATGGAAAAATTTAAAAACGTAATTAAACAAAAACTTTATAAAAAGACATACTATAAAATATCTGATTATTTAGATGACAAAAACTCTTGGAATTGAAAATGCTCCAACTCGAACCTATTGTTTTGTAAAAGGATCATTAAAAAGAATAACCAGCCTTGTTTTCTTGCCTTTATTTCCTGGCTTGGTCGCGGAGGAACAGGCACCTAGATAAAAACAGACGTTTCAAAGTGATCCTTGTGATTTTATTGAATAAATGAATTTTGACGTTGACTTTGACTTCCGATCTAGTGATCGTGGGCTCGAACCCGGGCGTGTACCAATGGATTTTTCCACTAGAAAAAATATGTATATTTACATGTGTTCAAAACGGCGAAGGAAAGAAGAAGGTTGCTAAATCGATCCCTGTCACGGGACAAATGTTTGTAAGATCTGCAAATATTTGTTTTAGGTCTGGGTGTTTTTCTATGTATAATATGTATGTATTTACAAAAAAAAAGTATATAAATAGTATATCAGTCATGTAGTTCCCATAATACAAGCTCTGCTTAGTTTGGGGCTAGATGATGCTGTGTGAAAAATGTCCAGCTTTATTTATTATTATTTATATTATCTCCAACACAACATAGAAAAAATATCCAAATGGGACCCAACATCAAGGAATATTTGAATACAAAAACATATAACCCTTGCATCGATAACAAACTTTTTCGTGAGTCGACTAAAGAGTAAACCTCTAATCCAGTAAAAACATACAAAAAATAAAACACTTAGTACTACACCATAAAACAACGTCATAAAGTTCTTTCAGCAATATTTGCAAAAAAGTTCCCACTCCTGCCCACCCCTTTGTCTGTTTACCACGCAGTCAAACCTAACCGTATTGAGAACTGAAATACAAGCTCTTACTTTACGCCACAGTCTAAGTTTAAAAGCAGGGTTATTCTTTATTCTAATGAATAAAGGTTTTTTTATTGTTTGTTCCACAGATTTCTTTTCTCACACAAGTCAAAGAAGTTTTATCGTACTTGAGCGATAAAACTTCTTAAAAACAAACAATGTTTGTACAATATCGATACCCCATTTTTTTTTTAGTATTATAACGATTGTTCTTTTTTACAATTGATGAGTTCCAAGAGCTTAATACATTAACATATAAACATATTATATTTTTTTTGCTTTTAATGTTATACATATTGTGATACAATAAATAATAATATTGTGTAACTTGGCCATAATAACGATAATTAAGTCAGTACCACATATATGTTTCCCGGCTAAACCTCTGAACCGTTTGTGATGAAATTTGATATGGACATAGTTTGAAGCCTGGAGACGATCATATACTACTTTTATCAACATACCACACGGGCAAAGCCGCGGGCAGTAGCTAGTTAACAAAACAAGGCATATAAGTATAGGCTAGATCACAGGTTCTCAAACTTATTTTTTCCACCGCCCACTTTGAGAATAAAAAGAAACCTAGCGCCCCCAAATTTTTAAAATATAACAACCTATGCTTTCCCCTCTAGACCACCTTAGCGCCCCCCTAAAGACCTCCAGCGCCCACAAGGGGGCGTTATCGCCTACTTTGAGAAACTGTGGGCTACATAATAATGTGAGAAAATGTTCAGCACAGATAGTAACACTTCTAACTAAAACGAATTTACTAACCCAGCTGTCTCATTTGGCCTAGTGCCTAAAAGGATAAAAAACTCTCCTTTGAACCGCTGGCATGGGATCGAGGCAGATTCAATCAAGCAGAGCTATGTTTGGGGTCTATTAATTGGATGCCCCACAAAAGGAATTGACCTCGTAAATTCATTCTGTAGCCATGTTTTTTTTACATAAACTTTACATAAGCTTTAGTGGAATAAGCAATTGTTCGATTCTTTTTCCCGCGAAAAAGAATCGAACAATTGCTTTCCCGCCTGAACATGTTTTTGTCATAAGAAGATATTTGTTTACATGTACTACGTAACATCTAAGCGATAAGACTGCCTATTGTATTTTATCTATACTAATATTATAAAGAGGAAAGATTTTGTTGTTTGTTTGTTTGTTTGTACCGAATAGGCTCCGAAACTACTGGACCGATTTGAAACATTTTTTCACCAATAGAAAGCTTAATTATCAGGAAGTAGCATATACTATAATTTATTTAAAAAAAATATAGATATCCTTAAGAAAATCGTAATAATATAAGCCAAAGTAGCAAAATTTTGCCTATAAAATTCATTATTTGGCGTGCGCTGAGTAAACTATTGATGATGTATAAAAATGATGTACTACATGATTAAAGTACTTATTATTACCTGCAAAAAATCCGCAAGGAAATATATCTAACTATCATAGTTAAGTCACAATAGCAGCTTTTGTGTTCTAAAATTTAATTAGATCGCCGGTAGAAACAAAAGTTGGTTACATTTGTATCGTAGTATTAATTCTTATTCAAATATAGCTGTCACTTTTTATCCAGATATTCCCACGGAATCGAAACTTACGCGGGTGAAACCGCGGGGTGCAGCTAGTGTTATGTAATATTATATATACTTTTCTTATGGTGTACAATAAAGTATTTTCATTCTATCTAGACACTAATTAAACAAGATTTAAAAAACTCTTAACAAAATAATAATAAAAAAAAGCCTTTTATTTCTTGCAAAATAAAAATATTGTACAGATGATAATCATTTGAAACCTATTAGTTTTTTTTTTAATTCTGCAAAAACCCCTTTACAGGTGAAGGCCTCCTCCAAAGATAGCCATTGGTCTCGATCTTGAGCTATTTGATGCCAGTGCGGGCCAGCCGTCTTCTTTATATCGTCTTCCCAACGGACGTGAGGTCTTCCTTGGTTTTTGAAACAAAAAGGGAAGCTAAATGAAACTCCCTATTATATGAAAGAGGACTTTCCACAAAATATACTAGAAAAAAGGAGAGAATTGCAAGAACAAGTAAAAGTCGAACGAGAAAAAAAAATTGCCATAATAAAGTACGATAAGCTAATCATTGTTAACAATATACCTGGTCCCAAAACAAGCAACAAAAAGAGAAACTTCTCAACCTCTCCTGAAAACGACTACCAAAATCAAACTAAACAAAATCGATCACACGCTACCAAGAAGAACAAAGCTTTGCCGGCCCAAGCAACAAACTCTTAATTAGTTATTATTACGCAAAAACGCTTCGATAGCGCGTTCTGTTATTTCCAGTGGCGACATCTAGTTCGGTAAATTACAACTTTGGCACTCTGCTTAATTAATCAATATTGGTTGTTTTAAACAAGCCACATTCATTCATTGGATTTGTAGAGTATTCTTTACTTTGAACTGTTTTAATATACAGGGTGTCCCGGAATGTGTATATAATGCCGAAAAGAGGTTATTGACACCGTGGTTCAACAATGTTCCCCTTGTTTGTTCTACAACTTTTTGGATTTCCACATTTTTCATTCATGAAATGACCATCAAAGTTTCCATTCTACATGCTCTTAGCACATCCCTAAAAACAACAACACACGAGATCATTGACCTCGTGTGACGTCACACTCAAAAGTCAACTAAACATCTATTTTGTTCCTCAAACAATGTTCCCCGTCACGGTGTCAATGACCTCCTTTCGGCATTATATACACATTCCGGGACACCCAGTATAAGACGTAAGGTTTAAAAAAAAATAACTTCCAATTTTATATGAATATATAAATATTTCTTATGTATGTCTTCACATAAAAATGGTATAAATAAATAAATTACGTTATAAAATGTCCAGCATCATTATTATTATTATTATTTTATTATTATTTGTATAAAACAGTTAATAAGGTTCTTAGCTCTAAACTGAAGATAGGTCCAGTACCTAGGTTCTTACATTTATGATGTACTAGCTTCTGCCCACGGCTTCGCCCGCGTGGTACCTGCATAAAAAGTAGCCTATGTGTTATTCTGATGTCTAAGCTATATTACTGTAAAGTTTCATCAAAATCCTTTCGGTAGTTTTTGCGTGAAAGAGTAACAAACATCCTCACAAACTTTCACGTTTATAATATTATATATTAGTAGGATTAATATATATTTGGTATAAGTATTATATAAAAATAATGCTTAATTTGTATTTTATGTTTATTCTCCACACTTTCAGTAAAGTAAAAACCCCGTCATTCTTTTAAATAGTTCTCTCCATCCTGAGGTTGTTTGGAAGGAATCGCTTTCAGCGATCGACCATTGTGCATTTCTTTCATGTTTCTGTGCTTTGTATACAACAAAGAGTTTATCTATCTATCTATCTAGGTAAGTTCAACATCATAATATTTCATACCCTACATTTTTCCCGCATTTTGAATCTAAAAATATCATTAAACCACATTATTCCGGAGAATGTTCCCCGTTGTTGCTACAGAGCTCTAACCACAGAGCCACAGAGCCAATATATAAGAGCACTAGATAACAAGCGAGGCACTTACACGCGAACAAAGGTACATTTTGATTTTTTCCACTGCATAAAGGTAGGATGTACTAATGTGGGCTATGTAAGTATGGAACAGGCGCTTCTTAAAATATTATCTATACTATATATAATCTTTTCATCACTCTATTTTTATTCCATCAGTTTGCCAGCCGCTTAATACTATCCTACTTATATTATAAACGCGAAAGTTTTTGAGGATGGATGTTTGTTACTCTTTCACGCAAAAACTACTGAACGGATTTTAATAAAACTTTACAGTACTATAGCTTATACATCAGAATAACACATAGGCTACTTTTTATCTGGGTACCACGCGGGTGAAGCCGCGTGCAGAAGCTAGTAATATTATAAACGCAAAAGTTTGTGAGGGTGGATGTTTGTTACTCTTTCTCGCAAAAACTACTGAACGGATTTTAATAAAACTTTACAGTAATATAGCTTATGCATCAGTATAACACATATGCTACTTTTTATCTGGGTACCACGTGGGTGAAGCAGTGGGCAGAAGCTAGTAATAAATAATGCTAGACATTTTTCATACAACATCATACAGCGCCGAAGGAAGCAGAACTTGTGATATAGGAACTATATGACTGATATCATGCTTAAATACGTGTTTTTTGTAAATACATATAAAAAAACTCAGACCCGAGACAAATATTGTCCCGCGACAGGAATCGAACGCGTTCTGCATCTCAGGCGGGCCTTCGCCCTCCTGCACCTCAGAGCTCGTCAATGGGATATGGGGAACGACTCATTTTGATAAGCTAAGCGATGCGCAAAACTGATAAAACTATGTAATTCAATTGAAATTATTGTTTTTTGGTATTATTTTCGAATATAATTATGATTTAACGTATTTAATTATTCTTCAGCTGACCGTTTAGAGGTCCTTCCTCATGAGCACAGTTCAAGACCACGAACGACAGTCGTGAGACGGGAACTGACTAGGCCTCGCCACTCTGCCCTTGGCACGTGGCTGGATAGTGGCTCATGGCGGTGGCATAAGGCTGCGTACACACCGTGCTGACCGTATCTCTATCACCATTTGTCTAGTGTAATAAGGGGATGAGTCCTGTTAAAGGTACATAAGTGCAAATTAAAATAATAGTTCGGTTAATGTCAAAATGGTAACCTCTTTGGGGTTTAAATATTGAACATTTTAAGATTTTCTTTTTTTTAATTGATGACCTCGGCGCGGCGGTTGAAAAGCTGACTGAGAAGCAAGAGTTGTGAGTTCAATTCTCGCAGCGGCGGGACCAATATTTGCATGTTCTGCAGATATAGGTAAATCAATAAATAATGCTGGACATTTTTCACACAGCATCATCTAGCCCCAAACTAAGCAGAGCTTGTCTTATGGTAATTACATGACTGATATACTACTTAAATATATATATTTTTGTAAATATTTGTGGTACCCACAACACATAGGATCCTAGTGTGGGAGGAGTACATACCTATGCGTTTTTTATGATCTAGAAAATTTCAATAGTTAAAACTGTAAAAGCCTATTCCATCAATACGTAGCTTTTGCGAGGCTCTACGAGTCTCTACGCCTCGTAGCACAGTCGTAGAGGGTCTACGCCGTTTATTAAGCCGTTTGTCTACTAACGTGGGTTTGAATCCCAGATTTGTCCTTAAAATACGCTTTAATATAAAGTGATGTATGGTGTAATATCATTTAACCGACTGTGGTTTGTGAGAGGGGTTATGTATAGTGATATTAAAAAAGACAGATGTTATTTAATATAAAAGTAACTAACTCAATACTCAGTACGCAGATCCATGAGGGTGTTTAGTAAAGGGTAGTCAGAGACATATCCAAACATTGATGTCACAAATGATATAATTTTTAGTATAGGTTTTATCAATGAAAAACTTTGAATACGAAATTCGTTTCACATTATTCTACTTATAAAAAAAATGTCAGCAAACAACATGTTTGTCTATCTGTCCACCTAGTTAATGTACCAAGTTTTATTTAAGTATAATATTTAATTGCGTGATATATAGTTTTTTATGTAAATTTTTGACTTGCCTGTTATATAAAGTAATTAAATGTTAAATAAATGGGATAACATGACAGTGTATCGCTCCAACGAAACCGGCTGTTTTCATTTCTAGTTTAGTTAGAGTAAAACTAGTTTCTGCTCACGGTTTCGCTCGCATTATATCAGGATAAAAAGTAGCCTATCTATTATTCAAATATATAGGCTATATTACTGTAAAGTTTCATTATAATCCGTTCAGTAGTTTTTGCGTGAAAGAGTAACAAACATCCTCACAAACTTTCACGTTTATAATATTAATAGGACTAGTTTCAGCCTGCGTCTTTGCACGTTTAGTACCCGGCTGATAAAATAGTATAGGTGTTGTTTTTGATCGTGGACACTTAATTTTGTCCAAATCAGTTCAAGCATTATATTGGTTTTGTATCAAAACCACAATTTCGCATGAAAGTAATTATTTTAAAAGGTATGTGATACTAGCTTCTGCTCACGGTTTCGCTCGCGTTGTATCAGGATAAAAAGTAGCCTATGTATTATTCTAATTTATAAGCTATATTACTGTAAAGTTTCATCAAAATACGTTCAGTAGTTTTTGCGTGAAAGAGTAACAAACATCCATCCTCACAAACTTTCAAGTTTATAATATTAGTAGGATTTCATTTTGGTTAGTCCAATAACCAACCACTTTAGGGCTATTATTGGTCTAAGTTTCGAGCGATGGCGGGCGAAAAGCTGGCTGCGACGTAAGAGGTGCAAGTTCGATTCCTGCTGCGGGACAAATGTTTACATTTTTATTCCAAAAACTATCGTGAACTTGACTATTCATATTGTAAAAACGGGAATTTTCACGTACTGCACTATCAGTGAAGGCACCGACTAAGTTTCGACTCATTCCGAGAGTCTTCATCAGGGTGAATGGATGCTACTTTTGCGGGTGAGTAGTGCACGGCGTGACGCGGAAGGAGAAAGTCGCAACCACTCACCCTGATGACTCTCGGAATGATTCGAAACTTAGTCGGTCCCTTCACCGATAGTGCAGTACGTGAAAATTCCCGTTTTTACAAAATGTTTACGTTTTTTAGATATTTGTTCCGGGTCGTTCCGGCTCTTAAATCGAGTTGGAGTCAAGGGATACATACACAGAGACAGGCAAAGACTACATATACATAGAGTTTTTTCGTTAGGCAGAGACTCGGGATTTCTACTTGCTACGATCCTACATACATATTTTTCTTCATTTATTCTCATCATATAACGAGAGTTGAGAAAGGTATGTTGAGATGGTTTGGGCATATAGAAAGGATTGACGAAAGTAGATTAACAAAACAAGTATACAAGGCGAGCGTGAATGGGATAGTTGGTAGAGGAAGGCCTCAGCGAACGTACTCTGACCAAATTGGAGACACGATGATGAAGACTCACCCTGATGAAGACTCTCGGAATGAGTCGAAACTTAGTCGGTGCCTTCACCGATAGTGCAGAACGTGAAAATTCCCGTTTTTACAATATGAATAGTCAAGTTCACGATAGTTTTTGAAATAAAAAAATTGGAGACATTTTAGAAAAAGGCCAGGTCAGAAGTACACTAAACCACCGAGCCTGTATGAAGAATGTGATGAGGATGAATGAAGCGAAAGAGGTAAGCCAGGATCGTAGCAAGTGGAAATCCTCGGTCTCTGCCTACCCCTCCGGGAAACAGGCGTGACTATATGTATGTATGTATGTGTATTCTTCATACAAACTTGTCGGCTAAGTCTATTCTGCCTTTCTCAAGAACATCTCCGGTTAATAATGCAAATGAAAACTGGTTATTTTTGACAAAGTATCATCTAGCCCCAAAGTAAGCAGAGCTTGTGTTATGGGAACTAGATGACTCATATAACTTTTTTTTTTAAATACATTCATTATTATACATAAGAAGTACCCAGACATTTCATGTCATTTATTCTTTCACTATTGTATTCGAAATTACTTAAAATTAAAATAATGTTTAAATGTCAAAGTAAAAAATGAATATCATTAAAATTGTAAATTCATAAATCTATTGAAATTATAAAAAATAGATGACCTCTGTGGTGCAGTGGGCGAAGACCCTCAAGAGACGCAGACTTGCGGGTTCGATTCCCGCCACGGGACAAATTTTTGTATCTACAAAAATTTGTTTCAGGGTCTGGGTGTTTTCTATGTGTAATATGTATATTTTAAAAAAAGTATATAAGTTGTATATCAGTCATGTAGTCCCCATAACACAAGCTCTGCTTACTTTGGGGCTAGATGATGCTGTGTGAAATTGTCCAGCATTATTTATTGCTAGCTTCTGCCTGCGACTTCGCCCGCATGGTATCCGAACAAAGCCTATGCGTTATTCTGATGTATAAGCTATATTACTGTAAAGTTTCATCAAAATCCGTTCAGTAGTTTTTGTGTGAAAGAGTAACAAACATCCATCCTCACAAACTTTCGCGTTTATAATATTAGCAGGATTATATTTGGAGTAATATTTAAAAGTACGAGGGTTAGTACATCAATGAAAGATTTTACAGTTTTTTTTGTTCAATGTGATTTAAAGTCTTCATCATCAGCTTATATTAGTCCACTGCTGGACATAGGCCTCCCCTAATGAGCGGCATAGCGCCCTGTCTTCAGCTTGTCGCATCCAGCATCTGGCTGCAGTCTTTCGCAGATCGTCATCCCACCTGGCCGGAGGGCGTCCTACACTACGTTTGCCGAGTCGCGGTCTCCACTCAAGAACAAGAGATTTAAAGTCTTGTCGCCTATGAATTAGGACACGGCCACTTTAGCAGTGCAGCTTAGATGCAATTTCGGCCGCGCCGGTGGGGCCTCGCTTTAATAGAATCTCCTTTTACACGAGCCAGAACTTACAGCCCTGATCCCTATTTATATGTTTATGAATTTACAATGGCGCTTAGTATTTAGGCATTCATTTTGTAAAAACGGGAATTTTCACGTACTGCACTATCGGAGAAGGTACCAAAAAAAATCCAATATGAATAGTCAAGTTCACGATAGTTTTTTTTTATTTTGGCATTCTTAAAATAGCGACAAATTGTTACAGGAAAGATAAAAGTTATTTATAAAGTTACAAGCAGTTTGTTGCCTGACGCGTTTATAATATTAGTAGGATGGTACACACAAATAAAAACATACAAAAGGTAGAATGATATATCATGTACAAAGGCGAGGTTAACTCTAAAAAGAGTATTCTTCTAGTAAACCTTAAGATAAAGAGAGATAATTACAAAGAGAGGGTCGCGTAGGTACAGAAGAAAATAATGAAACAGAACAAAGTACTACATTTATTCATACAACTATATACAACAGTGCACGACGCCACATGGAGGGAGAAAGTCACGATCATTCACCCTGGTGAAGACTCTCGAAATGAGTCGAAACTTAGTCGGTGCATTCACTGATCGTGCGGTACGTGAAAATTCCCGTTTTTACAATATGAATAGTCAAGTAAACGATAGTTTTTGGAATAAAACTATATACAAGTAGGTATAAATAAAAATACTGATGAAACAACTAGCTATCTAAAGACCATTGCAAACAATCTATAGATAGCATTTTCAGTCAGCGTGGCAATGCGGACAGTATTTTGGGAACACTTCCCTCAGGTAGTTATCTCTATCACAAAGTACTTAGATTTTTTTATAAATTGTATATTTGTTTGTTTATACCATTTTATACCTAAAACGGCAAAGTGGATTGTAACGCATGCAATCGATTCGTATATCTTCAAAGATGGTTGTTAGTTACATAATTTTCGTGTTAATTAATATGCACAAACATATCAATAAGTGGGTGTTATTTTCTTAAACTACATTTTAAAAAACATGTTGACTTTATTTAGGCTGTAAATACCGCTTTTGGGTTTCCTATATAGTAAATACATAAAAAATGTGGCAGCCTGCAGTGCTGCCACGTCACTAAACAATCCATATAATTACTATACATAAATTACTATATTATAAATTCTACTACTATTATAAACGCGAAAGTTTGTGAGGATGGATGTTTGTTACTCTTTCACGCAAAAACAACTGAACGGATTTTGATGAAACTGAACAGCTTATACATCAGAATAACACATAGGCTACTTTTTATCGGGATACCACTCGGGCGAAGCCGTGGGCAGAAGCTAGTAAAATTATAAAGAGGTCAAGTTTTTTAGTTGAAATATAGAAAATAAATTTCGGAATTTTCATCCGATTTCAAAAAATATTTCAATAATATTTATAACGGACTTTCAGGAAAGACATAGATTTTATATTATCCCGTTAAAATAAAAGGACATTTCGTAACACATATGCTACTTTTTATCCAGGTACCACGCTGGCGAAGTCGTGGGCAGAAGCTAGTATAATATAAGAGAGAGCAAGTACCTAGCTAGTCCACTATAAACTGAAAATTTTAAAATCCAACTGCCAAATTGTTAAATTCTCTGAAAACAAATGTTAATTCTCTCTGCATTTTTTCGATTCTTTCTCCATTAAAACGCTTCGGCCATCGAATGAAATATACAATTTAAAATGAAACAACACTTTGACGTGGATTCATAAAATGTTTTGTATTTTGATGTGGATTATCAAAGGAGTGAAGTAAGTGTTGTGGAATCTATATTAATCTGTACTAATATTATAAAGAGAAAAGATTTTTTTGTTTGTTTGTATCGAATAGGCTCCGAAACTACTGGACCGATTTTAACCATTTTTTCAGTAATAGAAAGCTAAATTATCACGAAGTTACATAGACTATAATTTATTTTCAAAAAAATAGAGATCCTTAAGAAAATTGCAATAATGTAAGCCAAAGTTACAAAATGTTGTCTATAATGAAATGTTTAAAATTTTTTTTGGAGGTCTTGGCGGGTTTACCAACATGCTTTCCGAATAAAAAATACCCTATCAAAAGTAGCACTTTAGTTTTTTTTCAAACTTCGCGATCAAGGAGCTTTTTTTAACATCTTTACGTTGTAAAATTGGTCTCTATGAAATGTCCTTTTATTTTAACGGGTTAATATACAGCCTATGTCTACCCTGAAGGTCCATTCTCCGAAAAAAAATATTTTTGAATAAATTCCTACATCCAATCTTACAAACTAACCTACTTAATTTTATATTAAGTTTTTATTGTTATCTTCTGGGATATACCTCTTATGAACTTTTGTACAGACCGCTCCATCCAAAAGTTATCTGGTATCCCTATTTGGCGATAAGACCGCCCATTGAACAAGATTGTTTAAGTTTGGAGTACTTAACTAAGCTGATGTGTTATTTGGGTTTTTGTCTATGCATCATAATGTATGTTAAATACATACATGTACATAAAAAATGTATAAAAGTAGTTATCAGTCATGTAGTTCCTATAACACAAGCTCTGCTTAGTTTCGGGCTAGATGATGCTGTGTGAAAACTGACCAGCATTATTTATTTATTTTTTATTAACTCGTCATTATCTCTGTCATAATAATCATAATGAACAGTTTGGATTTACCAAAGGTCGATCTACAACTGATGCAGGCACCTTGCTCTTAAAGCATAAATTGGAAGGCTGGGAGAACGCTCAGAACGCTATCGAAGTATTTTGACCTGTCCAAGGCTTTTGATTGCGTAAATCATGATACTTTAATATTAAAGTTGAATCATTACGGCATTCGAAATAAAGCACTGGATCTTGTACAGTCTTACTTATCCAATAGAGTTCAAAGGGTTGAGGTTAGTGGTGAGAGGTCTTTGGGATCTACTATTGACATGGGGGTGCCGCAGGGTTCGATACTTGGCCCTTTCTTGTTTTTGGTATACGTTAATGATCTTCCCTTTTACGTAGAAAACTTATGTGATATAGTTCTATTTGCGGATGATACTTCTATAATATTCAAAGTTGATAGATGTAAAGCCAATTACGACGATGTAAACTTATCTCTATCGAGAGTTCTTGATTGGTTTACTGGCAATAATCTTTTGCTAAATGCTAAAAAAACTAAGTGTATCAAATTCACTTTGCCTAATGTAAGTCAGTATGATACCAACATTAAATTAAATGGAGAAACACTAGATCTTGTAGATTCTACTATATTTTTAGGACTCCATATTGATTCAAAATTGCAATGGAGTACGCAAATAGAAGCACTTGCAGGTAGACTTAGTTTTGCTGCATATGCAGTTAGAACAATTAGACATCTTACTGATGAAGCCACATCTAGGTTAGTATACTTCAGCTATTTTCATAGTGTCATGTCATATGGTATCTTACTGTGGGGGAAGGCAGCAGATATCCAAACAATTTTTGTTTTACAAAAAAGGGCCATACGTGCCATTTATAATATGAAGCCTCGTGACTCTTTGAGGGAACGATTCAAAGAAATAAACATTATGACAGTAACTTCACAGTATATTTATGAAAACTTAATGTACACGCATAAAAATAGCGCTTGTTTTATTAAAAAAAGTAAGGTGCATAATATTAATACTAGAAACAAAAATAAATTACTCATTCCAAAATTTATATTAGAAAAGTCAAATGGGTCTTTTATGGGAAACTCTGTACGCTTCTATAATAAGCTTCCGGTAAATGTAACCAAGTTGCCCATTCGAAGATTTAAATCTTATATAAAGAACAATCTAATAAAGAAGGCGTATTACACCATAAATGCCTATATTGAGGATAAAACTGCATGGCCCGATGTCGTCGCTCCGCTCCCTCGTTAGCTTAATTGTCAAATTGCGTATCTGTAGTCACATATTTTTTATAAATAGGGTAAGCATTATATTATAAAGCGAATCGTGTGTTGTCTTAAGAACTTTGGTTGATACTTTTTAGACTTTATTCAATTCTTTGAGTAGCACTCTTTTTCTATAAATTAATTCACCTCGTTCGATTGGCACCACACTAAAGCTGAATGAAGGATCATCAAAAAAATAACCAAGCAGAGTTTGTTGCCTGATTCTTCTTTGCTTGGTCGCGCGCGAGGAACCGGCGTAAATTCACTTTCGAATTTTAAATTCACGTAGTTTTTAAGTTGACGTTTCTTTATGATCCTTGAGATTTCAATGAATAAAAACCTATTGACTTTGACTTTGACTTTGATTCATTCATTCATACAAACACACAAATAAACCCATGGCAAATGCATATACTGGCTGTTTGCGTTGCGGATAAAAAGTTAGACCATTTCCCTCTACATTTTATTCACTTTCAAGTACCTAAAGCCCGTCTAAAGGTGAAGAATAATATAAATAAAAATTTACATAAAATTCTTGTAAAACTATTTCATAAAATGTTGGGATTGCACAAAGGGATGAATTTCCGAGTGGAAAATTAATCTCTCGTATAAAAAAGTGAGTCGTGTATTTTTTTCTCAAGCATCAGCAAACTAAATACGTATATTAAATTCTTGCGTGAGTGACTGACTGATTGAAAAAAAAAACAGAAAAGCAGTGGCAGTGGCGGCGAAACGTCTAGAAGAAAAGGATGGTGGTTAGAAATTAAAAATATAACGAAAATGGGAGATTATTAGCATTGAACATAAAATACACACTGGATATATAAATATTCGTCTTATTTCGAGCCATTCTTAAGAACTGTTTACATCGGTGGCGATACCGATTAATACATTCACGCGAACTTTGACAGCCACTTGACGAACATTTCCCTTTCGCCACCGCTCCGCCACCGCCACCGCCACATGTCCTTCAAACGTTAGTCCTAGATACTTAAAAAAAAGGTATGTCCCTTCAAATAGGTACTTATTAATATACCCCAAAATGAAAACCTGGGAGGCGATCACCGAGTACGCGGGTGCTGTGTCCACTCAGCCACAAGGTCCAGTTAGAGCCTTGTCGATTCTACTACTATTATAAACGCGAAAGTTGATGAGGATGGATATTAGTTACTTTTTCACGCAAAAACTACTGAACGGATTTTTATCAAACTATACAGTAATTAGCTTATACATCAGAATAAAACATAAGCTACTTTTTATCCTTGTAACACACGGGCGAAGCCGTGGGCAGAAGCTAATATATTATAACTCGACCTCTGTGGCGCAATGGGCGAAGGCCCGCCTGAGACGCAGAAGGTTGCGGGTTCAATTCCTGCCACGGGACAAATGTTTGTATCTGCAAATATTTGTCTCGGGTCTGGGTGTTTTATATGTATAATATGTATGTATTTACAAAAAAAAGTATATAAGTAGTATATCAGTCATGTAGTTCCCATAATACAAGCTCTGCTTAGTTTGGGGCTAGATGATGCTGTGTGAAAATGTCCAGCATTATTTATTTTATTTATTTATAACTAGGAGGGCTAGGAGTCGTCAAAATCATGGCCACAGAAAAACTGCATTAAAAAGTAAGCATTTCCGCTACCAAATATACCTTAATAAGTAAAGTATTTTCACATAAACCTTAGTTGCCCACATAATTTCTGTTGAAATGGTGGAATAAAAGGCTTTCTGCTTACAAAGTCTACTTTTTAAATTCCCATCACACGTGGCCTCATTATATTTTACTATACTGTTATTTCACCCCTAGTAATGGAGGTAAATTAAATTAGGGGAAAGAATCACTTTGGCCTGGTTTTGAGAACGGGGGAGATTCTTATTTCAAGGGGTACCTGGTATCAGACTAAGAATTTCAGACAAAAAACAACACCATAAGTATAAGGCGAGATGTAAAAGGCATCACATGCTGACACTTCAAGATAGGAGAGCCATATCAGACGTGTCTCTCACAGTTAAAATTGTGCATCTCTAATTGACTCCCCAGATCTCTTCTCTTTCTTTCTTTTCTTTCAGTTACGCGTCCCCACGAGATCCGTCAGATTACCCTTTTCCCTATACGTTTCTCACAGCGCCACCAATTATAGACAAAACTTATTCTTTATTAGATCTGCAAGTTATAATAAGCTAGTTGTTTTTTTTATTCCAAAAACTATCGTGAACTTGACTATTCATATTGTAAAAACGGGAATTTTCACGTACTGCACTATCAGTGAAGGCACCGACTAAGTTTCGACTCATTCCTCCTAGAGTCTTCATCAGGGTGAGTGAACGCGATTTGCTCCCTCCGCATCACGCCGTGCACTCTCGGAACGAGTCGAAACTTAGTGGGTGCCTTCACCGATAGTGCAGTACGTGAAAATTCACGTTTTTACAATATGAGGAGCTAGTTGATTTCCCAGATTTACTTATTTACTATTCTGGCGCATCGACCCCGAAGTGGATCCTTGCCTCCGACACAATAGAAAGCCAACGGTCTCTGTCGCGCGCCGCCTCCCCCCAGTCCGATGCGAGGACTTGAAGTGAGTGAAGGTCTTTCTCCACTTCATTCTTCCACTTGTATCTGGGACGACCGACCGGCACACTTTGGAAAGCACGTCGTGCCGCTCAATCATCTCCCATTCGAAGCACGTGGCCAGCTTTGGTTTCGCCAATAATATTGGGCTCGGCCACTTCGACGATCTCCCGGTTTTTTCTACTCCGCCAAGTGCCATCTTCGCGCTGGACTGGACCTAAGATTTTTCTTAGCACCTTTCTCTCTGTTACTAGAAACTTATGTTCCTCTTTCTGGGTAAGGGTCCAGGCTTCACAACCATATGAAGCCTGGACTATGTATTAGTTAAATACTAATCAAGATCACCTGTTTGTGTTTTTTAGGTTCAAATAAATATATTTTCTTTCTTATCTCCTTTCTTGTAAACTGAACGACCGCTGACTATCGATCGACTAGGCTACGGCGGTCCTTAAACTCACCTGCTTACAGAAAAACCTGCGCAATTATCCAATAAAGCCACAATATAAAGCTCTAATGAAAGCATTACGTTAAAAACTCCGCCCGCCGTCTCATTAACTTCTCTGACGAGAATTAAACTGTTCCTGAGTTAATGAATGGTTTGAGTCTGCGACAGAGATCACCGAAACTTGGATGTGGTAATTAAACACCGACATTATTCTTCTAGAATCAAGTTATCCAAAAGTTTCTTAATAGATATTGCTCTGATCAACAAGTTGGCCGTATGCTTGTTTTTCAGTTTCAAAAATAGACAAAAAATGCAAAGAGCACAAAATTGTTTCTCTTTTTACAATAACAATATATATTCATATTGTAAAAACGGGAATTTTCACGTACTGCACTATCGGTGAAGGCACCGACTAAGTTTCGACTCATTCCGAGAGTCTTCATCAGGGTGAGTGCGTAGGGTGTGTGTGTAGTGTGTGAGGTAGTGCACGGCGCGACGCGGAAGGAGAAAGTCGCAACCACTCACCCTGATGAAGACTCTCGGAATGAGTCGAAACTTAGTCGGTGCCTTCACCGATAGTGCAGTACGTGAAAATTCCCGTTTTTACAATATGAATAGTCAAGTTCACGATAGTTTTTGGAATAAAACAATATATATTATACAATCTTCATAGCGTTTTCATTTTTTATTTGTTTTCCAGACGTTTCGACTGTATTGTATCGGTATCTATAATAATTCTTCTTTATCAGTGATTTGATAGTTATGCAGTTGTAAGTTTGTGACGTTACTGAGTAGGGTCAGCAGAATACCAGCGCTAAGTAGATAGCTACTTACCTAACGTTTTGCTGAGCATTATCTTTTTGGTGCGACATTGAACTGTCTAGGTAGATCGATTAGTAAAGTGCGTGGGGCATTTCTGTTTCAGTTATGTTCTTATATAGTACTTTATATAGGTTATTCTACATACATTTTTTTTCTATCTTATCATAATATCCTAATTTTGTTGCAAATGCATGCTAAATATATTTTTTTCTTCTTTCTTCCTTTTTAAATTGATTTATTTATTTATTTATTTATTCAGAATACATTATGACATCATTACAGGTTTTTTTTTTGAAGCCTAAATCGATGAAATATGTAAGTATATAGTATAGAATATAATATATAAGATTTGTAGACTAATCTATAGTTTCTAAAACTACCTGTGCTAATTGTAGGAGTTTCGGCAGTTTATCGTAAAAAATATCGACGCTGTTCGCAGACAAGATATTGAGCAGATAGATAGCGAGTGACATGGGGGCAAACTTAAGCAGATTAGTCCTACAGTTGGGCACCTCTAGCATGGCAGGGCGGCGCCAGCACCTCCGGGTGGATCAGCTCCCCGCGGAGCACGCGCACCACGTACTTCACCAGCGCCACGTCTCTCCGCACCGACAGCCTGCAGTACCCTACCATACCCAACACGAACAGACTCGGGTACATCAATGGGTAATATGGATAGACTCCATATTCTTTTAGGTACAAAAAGCGAGTAAATTTATTCTGAATCTTTTCTACCATGAGTTTGTACTTAGCTTCGTTAGGGTTCCAAATTATAGAATTTGTTTCTAAATGACTTCTCACAAGGGCATTATATAAAATCTTAATAACATTTATATTTTTAAAATTCACACTCTGTCTCAGAATAAAACCCAGGTTTCTAAAAGATTTGGCACACACATTTACAATATGGCGTCGGAACCTTAAGTCAGGCACCATTTCAAGGCCTAGGTCGCGGACGGACGTCGTTCTCGGCAGCCCAATCCCCTCCACCTCGTACTGGTACTGCAAGGGCGCGCGCGCGCGGCTGTAGCTCATCACGGAGCACTTCGCTACGTTAAACAGTAACTTGTTGGACCTGCTCCATTGGACCACCCTATCTATGTCGCACTGGAGCCGTTCACAATCGAATGTGTCCGTTACTGTTAGGAACACTTTCAGGTCGTCCGCGAAGAGCAAACAGCCTGCCTGCTTTACAATCCCCGGGAGATCGTTTATCATAATAACGAATTCTAGGGGACCAAGATTGCTGCCCTGACTTACCCCCGAAAACGTGTAATACGGGGCCGATTGGTACCCCGCGTACTCCACATACTGCCGACGATCACTAAGGTAGCTCGCGAAGAATTTGAGCAAATGCGGCGTGAAACCTATTGCGGAAAACTTTGACAGTAGGACATCGTTATCAACAGCATCAAAGGCTTTCCGAAAGTCGAAGTACGCGCAGTCTACCTGCCTACCTGCGTCCACGGCCGGTGCCAGCTGTGAAACGAACGACAGCAGGTTGCTAGCCGTGCTGCGCCCCGGCCGGAAGCCGTGCTGGGCGTCGCTAAGGCGCGCGCTCACTTGCGAATAAATACACTTATGTAAAATTGACTCAAATACCTTAGCGAAGGCCGACAGCACGGCGATCGGACGGTACTTGCTCACATCGGACCCACCTCCAGTTTTCGGGACCGGAATTACTCTCGTCGTTTTCCATCGGTCAGGATAATGGGACTCCTCTAAACATAAATTAAAAATATGTAAAAGGGGTTTCTCGAGAACAAATCGACAGTCTTTAATAATATAAGGAGGAATGCCATCGGGCCCTAAAGAGTGCTTTGGCTTCAAACCTCGGAGCGCAGTGCGCACGTCATGGGCACTCAGCTGGGCGACATGTACCCAGTCTAGGTATATGGATAAGGTATTTGAAATGCCTTATCCATTATCACGTTTAGTTTCGTAGATCAATGTCGCTCATCAAAAGAATTCCGATTGTATCTTCTGCAATGGCTGCCGAGCAAAAAAATATACATAATCAGCATCTGAAGGGTGCAAACGCAATAAAATTATGCCAAGAACAAAAACAAAAACAAACAACACGCTCACTACTATCCTATGATGGTTAGCCTCAGATACATAGGTACTTAATCAAATTCAAATATCAAATTCTTTATTTGTAAACACAGGTAATTGGACTTCTTACAGACTCTTTTTGTGCACTGTGATTTGCTCTTAGACGTACAAAATTTTTTCTTTAAATTTAATAATTTTTAATTCCTATCTTAATATCATGCAAAAAAGAAAAATTAATTCACAATACAATTAAAATAATGTCGAATAATCAAACGATGAAATAAATGTAATGTCAAAATAATAGTAATTTAGTCATTGTGGTCAAAAAATTCTTTCATTGAATAAAATGCCTTGTCTATAATATAATTGACGACCTCTGTGGCGCAGCGGGCGAAGGTCCGCCTGAGACGCAGAAGGTTGCGGGTTCAATTCCCGCCACGGGACAAATGTTTGTATCTGCAAATATTTGTCTCGGGTCTGGGTGTTTTCTATGTATATCATGTATGTATTTACAAAAAAAAATATATAAGTAGTATATCAGTCATGTAGTTCCCATAATACAAGCTCTGCTTAGTTTGGGGCTAGATGATGCTGTGTGAAAATTTCCAGCATTATTTATTTATTTATTTAAAAAGTTTTGTCTTAAAAAAATATAAAATCATAGCATTTTCTAATGTCAGATGTTAATTTATTGTATATTTTGGCGGACATTACAAAAACACTGTTGTTATATTAGCGTCGTTGTGACTTGGCTCCTAAGTTGCAAAGAGTCACATCTTCGTTACATACGGAAATGCATACGAATGGCGTTTAATGTATAACACAGTTTCATGAATGTATATCGATGTAAGTGTTATTAAATTAAATTTGTGAAGTACGGTTTGCTGCTCTCTCTTTTTTTCTAGCCACATATTGCTCTTAAGCAGCTTTTTTGAGCAACAAATAACCGATCGATCTTGACAGTATTTCTCCAAAAAATTCTAAATCTAGTGCGTAGATTTTTTGAGGATACTTAGTTGTGGGTAATCAGAGGCTCGATAGTTTTTGTAATAAACTACATAATGTATATATAAAGAATACAGTAATATAAGAAATTTATAACTCATAGTTTCCATGTACATTGCGGAGATTATAGCAGTGCTCTTTTTTGTTCAAAATTCGCTTCCCTGCTCTGCCCTACGTTGATTCAACCACAGTAATTCATAGTCAGTATGACAGAGCCTTAAGATTACTTTACCCAACCGTTTTATCACAACAAAATGCCCCCTAATTTTATCCCATCCATAATCATTTAAACCCCATAAAGAGCCATCACAAAACGTAAATAGCGGAACGATAATCATAAACTCTTATCCTCTGTGTCACTGGAAATCTGCCACTGGAAATCATACACAAATTGAAATGGGTTTTATCTCCCTGTTTTTAAATGAGATGTGATCTGTGCTAGCAATTCCATCTCAAGAACGTATTGGTCAGAAGTTCACACACATCAAATCATATCGACATGGCCGGGGTTGGGATATAGTCGTTGACGTACAATTCAGTTTAAAAATTCACACTGATATACTTATTATGCAAAAACGTATGTTTCCTGAGCGCATACGGATTATACACTTTTCTAGACAACTAAATAATGCAAACTTTAATTTTTAACAGATAACACAAACCAAAATAACTGTGGGGCAGATTACACTGCAAAATTTATGTCATTCCACTTTGCCCCATCAAATTGTCTTTGTGGGGCAAAGTAGAATAATTCACTTCATTGTATCTATCGCTCTCTTTTACTAACCGTAAAGAAAGGAAGAGATAGCAACAATTTTAGTGCTGTCAAATTAGTCAGTTTTAAGTTTTCTATACGAGTTTAGTCGTGATTTCAAAACATGCTGACTATAAACACGACGAAGAGAGATACGTTTGCTAATTTGACAGGAGTTAAATTCTTGCCAGCTCTTTCTTGCGTGCACTATCCTAATTAAATATCCTAAGAATTCTATTATCCTAAGAAATAGTATATTATTTTCCTAACCTATCCGTGTATCCCCAACAAAGTCAAAGTCAAAGTCAATAGGTTTTTATTCATTGAAATCACAAGGATCATATAGAAACGTCAACTTAAAAACTATACGTGAATCTAAAATGTTAAAGTGAATTTACGCCGGTTCCTCGCGCGCGACCAAGCATAGAAGAATCAGGCAACAAACTCTGCTTGGTTATTTTTTTGATGATCCTTCATTCAGCTTTAGTGTGGTGCCAATCGAACGTAAATGAACGAGACTCATTTATAGAAAAAAGTACTAGTCAGAGACTTAAATAAAGTCTAAAAAGTATCAACCTAAGTTCTTATGACAACACACTATACGCTTTATAATAGTAATGCTTAACCTATTCTTAAAAAATATGATACCACAGATATACAATTCCACAATTAAGCTAACGAAGGAGCGGAGCGACGACATCGGGCCATGCAGTTTTATCGTCAATATAGGCATTTAAGGTGTAATACGCCTTCTTTATTAGATTGTTCTTTATATAGGATTTAAATCTTCGAATAGGCAGCTCGGTTACATTTTCCGGAAGCTTATTATAGAAGCGTACAGAGTTTCCCATAAAAGACCCATTGGACTTTTCTAATCTAAATTTCGGGATGAGTAATTTATTTTTGTTTCTAGTATTAATGTTATGGACATCACCTTTTTTTATAAAACTAGCGTTATTTTTATGCGTGTACATTAAGTTTTCATAAATATACTGTGAAGTTACTGTCATAATGTTTATTTCTCTGAATCGTTCTCTCAGAGAATCACGAGGCTTCATATTATAAATGGCACGTATTGCTCTTTTTTGTAACACAAAAATTGTTTGAATATCTGCTGCCTTCCCCCACAGTAAGATACCATATGACATGACACTATGAAAGTAGCTGAAATATACTAACCTAGCTGTGGCTTCATCAGTAAGGTGTCTAATTGTTCTAACTGCATATGCAGCAGAACTAAGTCTACCTGCAAGTGCTTCTATTTGCGGACTCCATTGCAATTTTGAATCAATATGGAGTCCTAAAAATATAGTAGAATCTACTAGATCTAGTGTTTCTCCATTTAATTTAATGTCGGTGTCATACTGAATTACATTAGGCAAAGTGAATTTCATACACTTAGTTTTTTTAGCATTCAGTAGAAGATTATTGACGGTAAACCAATCAAGTACTCTCGATAGAGATAAGTTTACATCGTCGTAATTAGCTTTAGATCTATCAACTTTGAATATTATAGAAGTATCATCCGCAAATAGAACTAAATTACATAAGTTTTCCACGAAAAAGGGAAGATCATTAACGTATACCAGAAACAAAAAAGGGCCAAGTATCGAACCCTGCGGCACCCCCATGTCAATAGTAGATCCCAAAGACCTCTCACCACCGACCTCAACCCTTTGAACTCTATTGGATAAGTAAGACTGAATAAGATCCAGTGCTTTATTTCGAATGCCGTAATTCAATTTGGATATTAAAGTACCATGATTTACGCAATCAAAAGCCTTGGACAGATCGCAGAATACTCCGATAGCATTCTGTGCGTTCTCCCAGGCTTCCAATATGTGCTTTAAGAGCAAGGTCCCAGCATCGGTTGTAGATCGACCTTTGGTAAATCCAAACTGATTATTATGAAGTAGCCCATTATGGTTGAAGTGTGTCAATAGTTGAGAAAGAATAATTTTTTCAAAGATTTTACTTAGCGCGGGCAATACAGAAATCGGTCTATAATTTGCTGGATCTCTAACATTTCCAGACTTGAACAAAGGAATTAATTTACTGTATTTCATAAGATCAGGAAATAGTCCTTCATCAACACAACTATTGAAAACATGGGCTAAACACGGAGCGATATCAATGATTATCGCACCTAGAACTTTTGTCGATATTCCCCATAGGTCTTCAGTATTCTTTATGTTTAGTGACTTAAATGTTTTTAGAATAGTATCTGCATTAACGTATCCAAAGCCAAACACGACTTCACATTTTTCAACACTTGACTCTAATAAAGAAGTCGCTCTAGCGGCTGAAGAGTTTAACGCTTGGGTTACAATTTTAGGTACACTAGAGAAAAAACTATCAAATGCATTTGCAATATCAATATTATTTGTCAGTATTTTATTTTCTAAGTTCAGATTTATTTCTTTAATCCGGATTTTAGATTTTCCTGTTTCATTATTTATCAGTTTCCAAGTAGCCTTAATTTTATTGGAAGATTTTGCAATTTTATTTCTTAAATGCATCGATTTTGCTGCACGACAAACTTTTTTGAAAGTTTTGGAATAATTCTTTACGTAAAAGATAAACGTAGGATCGTGTAGCATCGACTCCCTCTTTGCGTATAGATCATATAATTTATTCCTACTTTTATAAATACCTGGTGTAGCCCATTCAGCAAATCCAACACGTGCTTTAGTTTTACAAGTTTTTAAATTAAAAATATTACTGTGTGCCTTATTGATAACATTTGTTAAAATAGTAAAAATTTCATTAGGGTCATCCATGCATGGAACTAGAGACATTTGAGATTGAATACTGGCCTGGAATTTCTTAATACGGCTCTCAGTGATAGGCCGGTAAGTGAATTCTTGGGGCTCATTTTCTAAGTTACAAGTAAATAAGGCACTGTGACCATAATGATCTGAACTAAAACGTTTAATTACTGATTTATTAATTGGAATATTACTGCAATAAATATTTACAACGATTAGTCTTTCAAGAACAATAAACTGACACTTGATACGTAGAAAAAATAGAATGCTTGGAGACTAGGCTCCTGAGTACAAATTAATTGGAGTGAATCTTCTATACGATAGAACTATTATTCCTTCTATGGTCAGATTGATGACGTCAGTTCCGAGATTATGTCCACTTCAGCAAATTAAAAAAGTTACTCAACGCCGCATCCGGTCTTCGGGGTCTTCAGATTTTCCTGATAAGATACGTAACCACAATTTTACGTGATCTAAGTTACTTTTACCTTCGTTGACTTCGAGAGTTAGTTGACTTTGTAAGTTTTAATAAAGGTAAAAGTTAAAATGGTTTTGTAGGAAGCTATGACTATGTCTGTAGAAAAAATAATTTTAGTAAGAAATTATATTCAATGTAAAATACATTTATTCATACAACTATGTACAAATAATATAAATAAAATAGCTAGCTATCTAAGGACCGTGGCAAACGATTTATAGATAGCCCAACTGATCCAGATCACAACCCGACGGAAGCATTAACAAAATGCTGGCTACATTACCACGCTGAATGGCAATGCTAATGCCTTAACCTAGATAAGAGCCAGCTCTCTGGTCACACATCGCTTCGACCAGTCAAAATAATTTTGAATACCATTTAAAGTGCACCCTTGATATAATTTACTTTCAGTTAGCTTTTAATCACACAGTTTGAACGTATTTTTAAAGTTATCTAGCCTCAAACTAAGCAGAGCTTGTATTATGGGAACTACATGACTGATATACCTACTACTTATATACTTTGTTTTTTAAACACATACATGTTATACATAGAAAATACCCAGACGCGAGATAAATATTTGCAGATCATACAAACATTTGTCCGGTAGCGGGAATCTAACCCGTAAGCTTTTGCGTCTCAGACGGGACTCCGCCCTCTGCGCCACAGAGGTCGTCAAATACTTTGCATACTTATCTTATTCTACAAATGCTTTTAGTCGGATGTATAGAATTTCAACCCAGATAAAAACGTCAGTAATATCTGTTTGCCTTCACCCACTCTAACACACTTAGTTTTCATATAAAAACGGGATGTTTCCTCTATCAGTCATTCCATCGCACATTGCCTCCGAAGAAGCCTGCAAATCGTGAAAATATTAGGATAAAAACGTTTTCATAAAGTCTTGAGTGAAGTTACCCACGTTGTACCAAGTCTCCTCAGCCCTTAGCCACTGAAGCACAGTTTTGTACTAAATCATACGTCTTTAAAGAACGGCTTCCAATAAGTTTCGTGACTTCAAGTTTTCAACAAAGAACTCTTTATCTTCTAAAAAACATTGTCTAAAATCTCATCTCTGTTTAGAAAGTGCTGTATTTTAACAAAATGTTGAAGTTAACTGTACTGTCTCTGATGCTTATTTGCATGGTATACGGAGCGAAGATGTCATGTGGGTCTTGTGGTGATGAGTGCTCCTCCTCTTGCGGTACCAGACGATTCAGGGCTTGCTGTTTCAACTACCTGAGGAAGAAACGAGGACCCGACGCTACCAACCTGGCGATGAAGTCAGGACCTGCTTTTGATTTTACGAAGCCAAAACCTGACCCTCAATTCTGGGTGATCCTGAATCAAGAAGCTGCTATGCCTGTGTTTTTAAATCCAGAAGATTTGACCAATTTCCTGTCGAGCGATTCAAATCTCGACAATATAGCTGAAAATAGAATATCTGTCTAATAACTGAGTTTACTTTTAAGTCTAAATAACAATAAAAGGGTTATCTGAAACTGCACTGTCAGAAGAAAGTTAATATCGACCTTTGATTATGGCATACTTCAATAAAGAATGTTGATTTACTAAGCTTTTTACCATCTACTTTTTGTGTACTGATCGCCAGCGCCGCCGCCACCGCCATCGCCGCCGCATTGGTTTGATCGGGCCCTTATTTCACTTTAAATGTGTTTCATGTAATCAAGGCATCGAACAGTTAACCCCGAGAGGCGTACCATACTGTTCTGTCAACACATCTGTCTTTTAGGACTGATGTTGGCAAACGCGGACATTATTTTTGTCATTGCGTCATGTTGCCTGTTGTGCTCTGATTGGATCAGAGCACAACAGGCAACATGACGCTCAGTGCTCAGTCCACGCCTGCAGTGCTCAATCAGAGCACAGCAGGCGTGGCGGGACTCGCACGACAGTTGACAGAATTGTTTCCTAGCAAATTATCAAACATTGCGTCTCTTGAGGCTCTTGAGGTTACGGTAACGGCTTATATGTTGGACCGTAAGCCTGTTTCGCTCTATATAACAAAAAATTGGCAACTCCTATAAATAAATAAATAAAAATATTGCTAATCATTTAGCCCCAAGTAAGCTTGTGTTATGGGAACTACATGACTGATATACTACTTATATACGTATTTTTTTGCAAATTAACACATATTATACATAGAAAACACACAGACCTGAGACGAATATTTGCAGAACATACAAACATTAGTCTCGCAGGAATCGAACCCGCAACCTTCTGCCTCTCAAGCGGGCCTTCGCCCACTTAGCCGCAGAGGTCGTCGAATGATAGATATTATGTCGTTTATGAAATTCTAAAACTGATACAAAAAATAAATCCTAATAATCATCATATTTTTATAGTCGGTATAATGGACGGACAGACAGTTTATCGCAAAAATATTTGACCATTTCGCAAAACGCGTACACAATAAATGTGTTTAAGATTCCATGAAATGAATTTATCGTCAGAAAAACTGCTTTCAAAAAATCGTCACGTTGGAATAAATAACAAGCTAATTTTGAGGCATTTCTCACTAGACGAAATCACTTCAAAAGGGTATGTTACACTGACGACCTTTCGTTGAAGAGTTATTTGATAATTTATTGAAATTAACTTTGATATTATATTGGTTGCGGTACGAGAATTGATGAACTGTAGTTGACTTTGAGAGTGACTTTGACGAGAAAATTTAATTTATTGTTGGGAATTTCGAGATTGGAAATCAAAGGCTTTTGAGGATTGAAATATAGTTTCTATTACGAAACTATGTATCTAAAAACAAAAAGAAACACGCTCACAACTGTTGCGACTGTTGATATAAATTTAAAAATATAAAAAGAAACATACTCAGAGAGTACATCTTTGTTGATACCAAGTAGGGTACCTAGTAGGGCATGTGGGAAATATGATGTTTTGACGTGTCTCTGAGTTCAATCAACTTTGCATCCTCAAAGATCTACGCACGGAGTATGTATGAGAGGATGTTAGTAGAAGTACAGTTGTGAGCGTGTTTTGTTATGTCTCTTTCAATTAAATCTGCGCTGCATCCTACTAATATTATAAACGCGAAAGTTTGTGAGGATGGATGTTTGTTACTCTTTCACGCAAAAACTACTGAACAGATTTTAATGAAACTTCACAATAATATAGCTTATACAACAGAATAACACATAAGCTACTTTTTATCCAGGTACCGCGCGGTCGAAGCCGTGAGCAGAAGCTTATGTTACAAACGTGAAAGTTTGTGAGGATGGATGTTTGTTACTCTTTCACGCAAAAACTACCGAACAGATTTTAATGAAACTTCACAATAATATAGCTTAAACAACAGACATAGACATAGACTACTTTTAATCCGGGTACCTCGCGGGCGAAGCCATGGACTGTAGCTAGTAATTTATAATGTCTCTGTAAACATCGGGACTCCAGTTTCTATGTCCCCAGCCTTATTCCGATACCATTGGGAATACAAGTCTCAAGTTTTTTTTAATTTAAAACTACAGAACTCTTGTGTGCGCACCCCTTTACTATGATCTTGTTAACTTAAGTCTAATAGAAATGGCCGCTAGACCGTTAATAACGTGACTTTTATCCTGCAATTTGCGTTAACCGTTTACGAAAACCATTTTTATTGACGTCATTTCATATTTAAAGGGTTACTTATTCATTTCACCACAAAAACAAGAGTGTACAAAAGTAAAGTTAAGTAGTAAGTTATATTATTATGATACTTACCTACATCCTATCCTACTAATATTATAAACGCGAAAGTTTGTGAGGATGGATGTTTGTTACTCTTTCATGCAAAAAGTACTGAACGGATTTTCATGAAATTTTACAGTAATATAGCTTCTACATCCGAGTAACACATAGGCTACTTTTTATCCGGGTACTACGCGAGCGAAGCCGTGGGCGGAAGCTAGTATTACAATAATAGTTATTTTTTAGATAAATGAGTTTATCTTATTCGATTGGCACCTTACTATAAAGTTTGTTGCCCGATTCTTTCAGGTTTGGTTGCGCGCGAGGAATCGGCGTAAATTCACTTTAGCATTTTAAATTCCCGATGTTTTTAAGCTGACGTTTCTATAATATGATCCTTGTCATTTCAATGAATAAAAACCTTTTTTTTTAATACTATAGGTTAACTCGCACACCACCGTCTTTTAATTCCTCTCCATCCAAAGGTTGTCTGGAAGAGATCGCTTTTCGCGACACGACTGTCCATTGTATGTTCATGAATTTCTGTGTTTTGTATTTGGCTTTGGTGTGCAATAAAGAGTTTATCTATCTATCTATCTTTTGAATTTTACTTTGATATGTTGTTCTCTAGGTAGTTATGTTATGGTCCTTTTATCATCATTTTTAATGTAATATGAAATTATTAACGCTGGAAATATTTCACACAGCATCATCTAGCCCCAAAGTAAGCAAAGCTTGTGTTATGGGAACTACATGATTGATAAATATACTTTTTTTGTAAACATATTATACATAAAAAACAGACCCGAAAAAATATTTGTAGATTATACAAACAATTGTCCCGCGGCGGGAATCGCATCCACAACCTTCTCGTAACAGACGGGCCTTCGCCCACTGCGCCACGGATGTTATCATGTTGTTACCTGGAATAATTGGTATAATCATTTTACTCAAATATTGAATATCTTGTCCTATTAGTATTTTGTCCTTTGCGAGGCATTACTGGGAACAAAGTCAGCATTAAGCCCTTTGTACGAATATATAAATAAATAAATAATGTTGGACATATTTCACACAGCATCATTTAGCCCCAAACTAAGCAGAGCTTGTAATTTGGGAACTACATGACTAATATACTACTTATATACATTTTTTTATGTAAATACATACATATTATACATAGAAAACACCCAGACCCGAGACAAACATTTGCTAATCATACAAAAATTTGTCCCGCAGCGGGAATCGAACCCACAACCTTCTGCGTCTGCGGCAGGCGTTCGCCCTCTTCGCCACAAAGGTCGTCGCGAAGTGGGCGAACGATCTAATCTTGATATGATTAGATCAAGTACATTATTGTGTAGATGAGACAGATATAATACAAACTGAAAGTATTAAATATGGGTAAAAACATTAGGTTATTGGTGGTAAAAGTATTATAATCAAAAAGTGGAAGGTGGTTAAAAGCTAAAAGCATTTTCTAAATGCTAAAAGCCTGCCCACCTAAAAAATCAATCAAACTATAAATCTTTCTACTATTATAAACGCGAAAGTTTGTGAGTATGGATGTGTGTTACTCATTCACGCAAAAACTATAACGTATTTTGATGAACTTTACAGTAATATAGCTTATACATCAGAATAACACATAGGCTACTTTTATCCTGGTACCGCGCGAGCAAAGCCGTGGACAGAGACTAGTTATACATAATATTAAACTAGAAAAATAATGGATTCTGATTCTTATTGTAAGTGGGGAAACTAAGGTTTGCACTGACGTCCCGCATTGGGTTGTATTGTGCATTATCCCCCTTCTAACCTGACCCCCAACCACCCCAACTCCTTGAAGTAACGGAGAAGGACTCTGGATTGCTGAGTCTGACAGCAGTGCTCCAGTATCCCTGACCTCCTGTCAGTTAATGATAACAGAGAGCATGCGTTGATAAGTTCTTGCAGTTCCATCTTCGAGCTGACTTCATTTGTGACGGTGCAGTGTATTACCACATGCTCCATAGTCTCTTCAACCTGGAGACAACCTCAACAGAGTCCAATGTCTGTGGCCCCTGTCTTAAGGAGATGGTGATTCATATCACAGTGTCTCGTGATAATTCCCACCATCATCCTCAGGTCGTCGCGTTTTCGTTTTAATAAAGTATTTGATATTTTGCGATTTTGTCGATAGCAAAGTTTTTGTATGCTTTCAGTCCGGTCTTTGTTCCCATATTTTCTGGTGCTCCTTTTCGGAGTTCAGTTTCAGCCTGTTTTTTATTTATAATGTGTTATTTTTTTTTTTTACTTTTAGCACGCCAACCTTCTTGTTAAGCGATTCCATAAAAAAGGAGGAAGTTCTAAAGTCCTCTTTATTATTTTTTTAATAGTCAAAAGTCTAAGTTAATAGATTTTTATATATTGAAATCACAAAGATCATAAAAACATAGTCCACACACACACCATACTCTGAGTCCACGCTAAGATTCTTAACTAAAACACACCTCGTGGGTAACCTCGTATGAGTACCGTGGTATCATTCCAACAAGCATGGATCCTCTACGACGTAGAGTCAAAAAAACAGCACTGACATGCAGCGCCCATATATATTCATGTACTCGTATGTCAAGTATGTAATTTGAGATACCATGTTATTGAGAAGGGATTGATATTTGTGGTTTACCCTTTCGATCGTTATCATAAAAACACAGATTTTTTTTTTTTTTTTAAATCTTTGAAAGCAATACTGCTTTAGGTAGGTAGGTACTATTTTTTTAAAGAAAGTCTGCAGAATTTATTTTTTATGAAAGTAATACTGCTTTCAAAGATTTAAAATAAGTCGCTTGATTACTCAGTTGTGTAAAACTTCCTAACTTCCTAACAATATGAATATGAATATTCAAAGTACTGCGGGGCGATCACACTAACTCATGGCTATCGAAATGGCAATAAATTTTGATACTAATTCCTTATTCTAATGGCCCATACATCCAAAAAACAGACGGTCCAATAGGAAACCAATTTTGTTCATTCACATTGTCCATATGGCTCATCCAGCTTACAAATTAGCGTGATACAATTCATCCCATCCGATGATACCAGCCATGGGACATTAGTGTGGTCCTTGATGTAACATGGCCGCGAGAGACACTATAAGTAGGTACTCGTATAAGCTACGTACTTTTTATAAGCAAATACAGAAAGGTGATAAATTTACACACCCTTATTCTAATTTAGGCCAAAACTCAATTATCATCTTTCATGTCACAGAACGACTTTAACCGTACGATAACAAACAAAGGGTTAAAACATAGTTATGAACTGTCCTCTCTAGCTTTTGATATGATAATTTCTATAGTTCAGGCCTAAGAGGCGAAATATTACCTACACCTACTCACTGAGTATGAATCTTGTGATAGAAAGTTGCAGCTGTATAGGGGCATCAAAGGTATGCCCCTATACAGCTGCAACTTTCTATCCATGTAACTTTGTAATCTTCTATTATTAATACTTTTTAAAATTGACGTGACTAAGTGTTCCTTGTGATCCCAAAGTATGAATAAATATGAATATGAATATGAATATGAATATGAATATGAATATGAATATGAATATGAATATGAATATGAATATGAATATGAATATGAACAAGCCACAATAATTAGTAAAATTTCAGTAAAAGTAAAAATCAAGCAATAAATGTGTGTTTGCTATGTAAATATTAATAAATATATCGGTAGCATATTTTAAAAACGATCTGCTATATAATTTCTTTGCACGCCCAGGACGATCGTTAGAATCTTTAAGTCATCCTATAAATTGATTGAGTGTGAGTATAATTATAAATAATAAATAAATAAATGATGCTGGACATTTTTTCACACAGCATCATCCAGCCCCAAACTAGGCAGAGCTTGTATTATGGGAACTACATGACTGATATACTACTTATAAACTTTTTTTAAATACATACATATTATACATAGCAAACACCAAGACTCTGACAAATATTTGCAGATCATACAAACATTTGTCCCGCGGCGGTAATCGAACCCACAACCTTCTGCTCCTCAGGCGGGCCTTCGCCCACTGCGCCACAGAGGTCGTCATTAACCAACTTTAGTTTAAACTTTTCCGTGCAACCAGTCGATTTCAATGGTTTTCAACATGGTTGAGCTAGAAGTAGGTACCATATTTATTATACGGATCGGTATTCCACTCAAAAAATATTTAGTTCATACTTATAAAAGTTTTAGAATTTAGAAAAGTCTTAAAATTTAGAAAAGTCTTAAAATTTAGTTATAAAGCCGATTGAAAGTAAACTGACCGACACAATAATTGTATGGAGAATTTTAAAATGATTATAAATGAGAATTAAGTTAATCTATGCCATATTTCTACTCTACGCCCCAGCCCCAGGCTTTGTTTGCATGCAAATATCTGTTTTATAATATGGATTCCATGTAAATAAGCTGTTTTGGGGGCATCGCCATAAAACAAGCATTACATATATTAAAAAATATTGTAATTAATTTTGCTTGGACTTTCATATATCAGTTTTCTAAAACTCTGTCTGTCATTAAAATATGCGGGTAGTGGATGATAGGATGTTGCCCAAGATCGTTCGTCATGGCACGCTTTAGAGAAGGACTTTTACAGGTTGTTGTTTAACATAATGATAACAGATAGATATATAGTTTTTTATTCAACACATACAATACAGCACAGACAAGTACAAATGAAAAGAAATACAAACAAATAGAAAATCACAAAAGAGTACAATACTTGGGTGCTAACCAGTGCTAACGAGGGCAATACAGCAATGGTAGGTATGAGTCGAAAAGGTCCTATCTCAGCTTATTGCTGCTCCGCCAAGGCGATGCAGCGCTGATTATCAGATAGGACCTAGGAAGTGAGGGGTGACCTCACGATCGCAGTGTTGCAGAAGGAAAACAGTGAAGACAAAGTGAGTGTGGACAAGGAGTGTGTGATGAGAAATGGATAGACAAGGGTAGTTGAGTTAAATAAAATTGTACCTACATAAATGAGTGTGAGAAGGAAATGTGAAAGTTGTACTGCAGCGACCGACATATCGTGCGTGTTGTACCATTTGGTAAATTGATGATGATGAGACAGTATTTTATACCTGTCCTTGCTTGCAAAGAAGAACTTATACAAGGACAAATTAAAACGATAACGGACCTAGGAAGTGAGGGGTGACCTCACGATCGCAATGTTGCAGAAGGAAAACAGTGAAGACAAAGTGAGTGTGGACAAGGAGTGTGTGATGAGAAATGGATAGACAAGGATAGTTGAGTTTAATAAAATGGTACCTACATTAATGAGTGTGAGAAGGAAATGTGAAAGTTGTACTGCAGCGACCGACATATCGTGCGTGTTGTACCATTTGGTAAATTGATGATGATGAGACAGTATTTTATACCTGTCCTTGCTTGCAAAGAAGAACTTATACAAGGACAAATTAAAACGATAACGGACCTAGGAAGTGAGGGGTGACCTCACGATCGCAATGTTGCAGAAGGAAAACAGTGAAGACAAAGTGAGTGTGGACAAGGAGTGTGTGATGAGAAATGGATAGACAAGGATAGTTGAGTTTAATAAAATGGTACCTACATTAATGAGTGTGAGAAGGAAATGTGAAAGTTGTACTGCAGCGACCGACATATCGTGCGTGTTGTACCATTTGGTAAATTGATGATGATGAGACAGTATTTTATACCTGTCCTTGCTTGCAAAGAAGAACTTATACAAGGACAAATTAAAACGATATGTCCTTGAAGATATAAAAAACTGGCGATTTCCTCCTTCCGCGTCGCGCCGTGCACTACCAATCACAGCATCATCTAGCCCTAAACCAAGCAGAGTTTGTATTATGGGACTAAGTACATGACTGGTATACAGTTTAAATATATTTATTCTCAAAAAAAAAAAAAAGTCACTTACATGAGAACTATGCTATCTTAAGATTATTATTATATTGTACCTCTATATATACTAATTAGTATATATTTTTTTGTAAATACATACATATAATACATAGAAAATACCCAGACCAGAGACAAATATTTGTTGATCAAACATTTGTCCCGCGGCGAGTTTTGAACCCGCAACCTGCGTCTCAGGCGGGTCTTCGCCCATTGCACCACAGAGGTCCTCAGAATAAAAAGAAGATACATAACTTTTCATTTCTGTTTCAGAACCACAATTATTTTTGAAAACTACCTCCTTGAATTCTTAAAATCTAACTCAGTCGTTTTAATTAGTGTTTAATTAACTTTTCTTTTCGTATCCAACTCGTGATATCTCACGAGCTTTCTGCAATTATTCTGGATTAGTTGCTTTTACAAATTCAATTATGTTTTAAGTGTGTTTGTTTGTACAAGTTGCCGAATGTGGCCACAATAATGACGACATTATCGGTGGCGCGGTGGGGAATAGCTGGCTGAGCGAAGATTCGATTCCCGTTGCATGTTCTGAAAATGTTTGTTTCGGGACTGGGTGTTGTGGTACTATGGTACTCGACGATATAGGGAACCGTAGTGTGGGGACAGTATTATGCATGTGACTATGTGACTGTAAGTTTTATTTTATACAAGACTAGCTGCGCCCCGCGGTTTCACCCGCGTAAGTTTCGATTCCGTGGGAACATCGGGATAAAAAGTAACAGCTATGTACCTATCAAGTTTAATCGCAACTTTTGTTTCTATCGGCGATCTAATAAAATTTTAGAACACAAAAGCTGCTATTGTGACTTAACTATGATAGTTAGATATATTCCCTCAAGGACTTTTTTGTAGGTAATAATGAGTACTTTAATCATGTAGTACATAATTTTTATGTATCATCAATAGTTTTATCAGCTTACGCTAAATAATGAATTTCATAGACATCATTTTGCTACTTTGAGTTACATTATTACAATTTTTTTAAGGATCTCTAATTTTTTGAAAATAAATTATAGCCTATATTACTTCCTGATAGCTTCAGCTTTCTATTGGTGAAAAATGGTTAAAATCGGTCCAGTAGTTTCGGAGCCTATTCGGTACAAATAAAAAAAAACGTATAGATGTGGATCTAAGGAACCGTAGTGTTGGAACATGACTATGCCTTTTAGTTTTTTTTTATGTACAAGATGCGGCAATATAATGGATCTCTCAAGAAAAAGTTCTTTTTCTTGTGTATCTTGAAAGTTTTGTTAATACTAAACATTAGGTGAATTTTGATGAAAATTTAACTGCATTTTTGAAAAAGTTACTTTCTCATGTAAAATTAAGTAGGGCTGAATCGTTGATATTTTCTATAGAAAATATTTGCTTCAGTGACCCGTCCAATCTAATCGAAAGTTTTCACGAAAACTTATAAAAACTTTACTCAATACCGTCATAGGTAAAACCACCTCTTCCTTGTTACCCAAGTAACAAGTTTATTATTGCAAAATTTTAAAAAAGTCGGGGTGTTTTTTCATTTTCTATAACAGCGCCCCCTAGAGACACATGGCAATAAAACCTATCTTAAAACCATCTTTGAAGACATATAAATCGATTGCAAAAAACTGCAATACAGACGCTGAGGATCGGAAAACAGAATTTCTTGTCCGTTACTCAAAGTTTTGAACAATAACATTATGTCTACAAAATGGCAACTGAACCAGACAACCTAATCTATTTTGTAAGATTTAGATAAGATATAAATGTAACCTATGTACTTTGAACAATAAACATTAAACATTATTATTATTTATAAGCCACGTAGAAGGTAAAGGTAAAGCCAAACAAACTACTTTTTACGTCAAAATTTTCTGTTTCGCGGCGGAAATCGATCCCGCAACCTTCAGCTGTCGTTTGTGGGGTCGCTGGTGAAGAGTCGGGGGACTCTGCCGGCTTGCATGGCCCCAGGCTGAGGCCTGTATGGTTCCTAGTCTACCCGTCGGCGCAAGAATGCTTACACGACTTTAGTGGGTTTGAGCTCCACATTTCCCTTCCAACCCTCAACGTTATCAAGATTATAACGTGAATTCATTGTAATCTTAGTTCCCACATTTATATTTAGAATTTGACGCATATACAGGCTACTATTTCCAGGGGTAAAAAAGTCTGTTGATACGAGAAATGGTGCCCAGATAGATTACTGCGTGCCCTAAAGACAAAGCTTAAAGTCCTGTCTGTATTTACTTAGTTAAATGCTTAGTCGAAATCAGATACCTAAGCAAACTGGGATTCATATTGATATCACGCCCGGGACAGTGGGTCTACATGCCCGCTTTACATAGCAGTGATGGGGTGAATTAAATTCATTGAGATAATAATACTGGTAAAATTGGTAAAATACTTGGGCATGCGGATGTAACATAGTTTATAAAAAACTATGATGCATTCGCATGCCTAGTTAAGTTAGAACATAATTGCATATATTTAATTTTTCTAAGACCATATTGTACGTACATTTGTTCTGGCAAATAATGTATATTCTAGCTATACATGTACACAAGCCATCACTCACATCCCAAGTCAAGTAGTCTTTTAGAGACTAATTGACTGGGACCCAAATGAAAGCTTTCAGCTGCAAAATCTGCAGGAAGAACGGTTACGCTGTTTCACATTTAATCATCTATTTCAGCGCCACCTAGTAACTGGTGGTAATAACATTATATCACAACAATTCGTGAAGTTATACGAATCGATTGCAGAAAACCGCATTACAATCGAATAAGCCGTTCCAGAGATATATGGTAACAAAGAACCTATTATGGATAACATTATATGGGCGTCGTTGGTGGTAGAATTGGGACGTGTTTTCAACCGATTTCGAAAAAAAAGAAGGTTCTCTATTCGTCTGTATTTTTTCCTTTGTTACTTGTGTTACTTCCAGTTGTGTTGCTACCAGCTGTGTTACTACCAGATATACTACCAGTAGTAACACGGGGGAATAATATTTTCCCGTATTACTGACGGGTCCAGATAAGTATGGAGAAGTAAGATGGGAAGTAATTTTTATCCGTTATACTACCGATAACACGCGATATCTTCGCCAATTGAGGACCGATTTTAATGATTCTTTTTTTGATGACTAGGTTATACTTCAATGGTTGCCCCACATAAATTTATGAAAAAAAAACAACCTCTTAACTGGTGAAAAATAAGAGATGAAATTTCCTAATGGACGTTTTATAGATAGAAAATTCTTTATTGCACAAAATAGTAGTACATAGGCGAATTTATACATAACAAAATTAAATATAGAATTAACTAATAAATATTAAGTACATAATATAATACATACACATACTTATCAACAAGAAGTTTTTAATATTTTTCTTGTAACAAAATACTTGTCCCTTTTGAGATAAATCGGTTCCTTTCTAGGCACACTGTTGTTTAAGGACCCTGTTGTCTTTAAATAACAAGTGTGGTGAAAGGACCTAATGTTACCCACCCCTTCTCTAGCCAGCGCAAAGTTATGATTAGTTTTGATATTGCAAACACGAATTTCATAATTTGTATTGCATCTGATTTTCGGGCGCTAGATGCAGGGGATACAGATATATGCCGGTTTCAGTTAAATTGATCCACAAGGATCTTTAGATGTAAACTGGGTGTCCTTGTTCTGGAACACCCTGTATACAAGGAAAGAAGTATTTTACCCTGAAAGTGGGTTATTCGTCACGTGAAAATTAATACGTTTTAGAGCAATAAAACTTATTTGTTTCGTAAATCGCAGTATCTAGCTTAACATATTTAAAAAATATGAATAAAGTTTAAAAAATATATGTATAAAAGGCTCGTACAAATTAATGTAAATTTTAAATTATTGCATGCTTTAAAAGTAGATGATGGAGGAACGAATAAAACATTATTTTATAACATCGTACCTACCCATTTTCGCAAATAAAATATTTCATATTTCAATTCATTTCAAAGAACTGAAACAGCACAAAATATATCTGTGGTGTTTGGTTTTTTCGTAATAAATCCAAAATTGGTCATTTTCTGATTATTCATCACGCGTACTCACTTTTTTTTTTTACTTTCGTTTGGTATTTTTATACTACATAAATCTCCTGCTGCTAGAAGTATATGTATGTTTTAGTTAATCATCATCATCATCATTATCATCATCATCAGCCTATATTAGTCCACTGCTGGGCATAGGCCTCCCCTAATGAGCGCCATAGCGCACTGTCTTCAGCTTGCCGCATCCAGCATCTGCCTGCATTCTTTCGCAGATCGTCATCCCAAGAACAAGTCTCCACTCAAGAACACGTTTACCCCAGCGGTTATCGGTTCTTCGCGAGATATGACCGGCCCACTGCCACTTCAGCTTGCTAATTCGTTGAGCTATATCGATAACTTTGGTTCTCTGACGGATGTATTCGTTACGAATCTTATCCTTCAGAGAGACTCCGAGCATAGCTCTTTCTATAGCTCGCTGAGCGACTTTGAACTGGTGGACCAGCCCTATCGTGAGTGTCCACGTCTCAGCTCCGTAGGTCATGACGGGTAGGACGCACTGATTGAAAACTTTCGTTTTCAAGCATTGCGGTATGGATGACGAGAAGACTCCTTTACGACGAGAAGACGAGAGACTTTAGTTAATATTATATTTAATATTTAAAAAATTATTTTATTATTATTAAATGAACACCCCTGCCACTCTAACAATTTCTTATTTTCCTCTCCATCCAAAGGTTGTCTGGAAGAGATCGCTCCTTAGCGATAAAACCGCCCATTGTAATTTCTTTAGAATAAGATTTTGTTTAATTTGTTATTTAATTTAAGGTGTACAATAAAGTATTTTCATTCATTTATTCATTCACTCTAAATCTAATCTGCAGCGGAAATCGAATCTCGCTTCTTGCATTTTAGCAGACTTTTTGCGAAAGCAAAGTTACTAAGTGATGTTACTATATAAAAAAACTATCAAAGGTATAATGGGAAATATCTTTCCTACTAAGTTTAAACTTCTTAAACAGCCAACAAACAAGGGGAACTTTTCAATCACCGTTTTTTTCATCATTTTCAAGTCAAAAATTGCTAAGTCACTTCTAATAATTAAATAGTTAATAATATAGTGGCAAAAACGCATACAATCCACCTTTTTGTAACCGGTTACCGTAACGTATGGACGCTTCTAACACCAGAGGTATCACTCGAAAGTCTCATGTACCTGTAATTACACCGGCACCTACAAACCGGAACATACAATGCGAGAATTGCTGCTTCGGATAACCATTAGAAGAATTTAGATCGCGCTTCTATACTTCAGAGGAGACGTTAAGTATGTCGTTCTTAGCTATGATAGATGTTCCTCTTCATTCTGGGTAAGCCTTATCCGGAATGCGATCTAAATATTTACATAGATTAGAGGATATACTTCTATTCTAATACATATTTACTAACAACTAGGTTCAGTCTATTTGTTTTTTTTTATGTGCTACTAACACTATGGACTGTAAATTGTCTGAAATAAACAATTTTTTTTTTATTTATTTATAACAGTCGAGAACTTTATGTGGCCTAAAAGACACCGGAGCTGACCAACTTTATACAAACCTATTTTTTATTTTGTTTCGTAACGTTTTCCTCCACTTTGTAATAAAATTTCTCGCTCCCAGCAAACTATTAGACCCGCAGTTCACAGTCAGCAACCCTATCAATCAAGACGTACCTATTTTATAAAAAAAGAACATCCAACCTATTATAAAAAACAGAAGTTATAACTTATCAAAAAGAATTGGCAGGTTATATAATTAAAATTATACCACGTACTTGACTATTCTCGGGAACGGGAACTGCCGACCTGGGTGTTTCCGTCTCACTCGCGTGCTCGCGTGGTCGCGGACGGTGCTCATGAGGAAGGACCTCTAAACGGTCAACGAAACGTCAGCAGGAGAATAGTAAAATATTCATATTGTAAAACCGGAAATTTTCACGTACTGCACTATCGGTGAAGGCACCGACTAAGTTTCGACTCATTCCGAGAGTCTTCATCAGGGTGAGTGATCGCGATATTTCTCCCTCCGCGTCGCGTCGAGCACTACGCGCCTTCACCGATAGTGCAGTACGTGAAAATTCCCTTTTTTACAATATGAATAGTCAAGTTCACGATAGTTTTTGGAATAAAAATAGTAAAGTACGTGGTATAGTCGTAATTATATTCTAATATGGCAGGTTATTACTAAGTTTATAAATCTTCTGTATCAAAAGAAATATATAAGAAAAGTAGGTATTTACAATAGTCTATAATAACTAATATTATAAACGCGAAAGTTTGTGAGGATGAATGTTTGTTACTCTTTCACGCAAAAACTACTGAATGGATTTTGATGAAACTTTACAGTAATATAGCTTATACATCAGAATAACGCATAGGCTACTTTTTATCCGGATACCATGCGGGCAAAGCCGTGGGCAGAAGTTAGCTTATAATAAATTGCCTGGAGATCTTAACGTGTTAGAAGAAATTGTTTTCAAGAATTAAGAATTAATTCTTTAATTATTTATCCATAGATCGTTTGGAACGGTCTTTAGATAGCTAGCTGTTTCATCTGTATTTTATATACCTACGTACATAGTTGTATGAATAAATGCAATAAAATTAATTAAATAATTTACATTTTAAAAAATAAGAAAATAATTGGTTGATAAATAATGGTTTCTTATATTCATATAATATTGTAAAAACGGCAGTTTTCACGTACTGCACTATCGGTGAAGGCACCGACTAAGTTTCGACTCATTCCGAGAGTCTTCATCAGGGTCAGTGGTCGCGACATGCTCCCTCCGCGTCGCACTGTGCACTACATTTCTTATATTTTGTTTTAGCTTGACATTATTAATATTTGGATGCTGACTGGATGCATATCATATGTTATAAGACTTGTTAAATTATATAAAGCAACTCTGAGCCTTGAATCGAGTACCAGTACAGGTGAAAATGAGATAAAAGATGATGAAAAATAACGCAAAAGAACGAGAGGAAGAAATGAGAATAAAGGTGACGGGTCATACTCTGATTGAAAGATGCTTAAAATACTTTTTGCTGCGAGGTCACAGTTTACCAGATTAGAATAGAATAGAATAGAATAGAATAAACGTTTATTTGGCACAAACATAAAAATACAAAAAAAAATACAAAAACATAAACCGACATGTAGAAGTATTCAACTAAAACAAACACAATTTTTTTTTTGTTATTCGGCTCATGTGTCCAAAGTCTGTACCAAAAAGGTGTTCAGCTCAGCATGTGTTGGATGAGTTTACACCCAACGCTGATTTTCAGCTGTAACCAAAAAATAGAAAAAGGTAATGCAGCACCGACTAATATAGAAGTGTAAATAAAGTAGGTAAGTTTAATATTATACATATAAATACATATTATAATACAAATTAATCATGAAAAAAAAAACTCTAATCACATATTTAAATAGTTGAAATACAAAAGTAACATAGAAGTGGGTAAAGGTATATAGAAGTGAAGAGAAGCACTGATTTAAATTATAAAAGGACATGCATATATACACATAGTTACATGGAAATGAAAAGGAGTAAAGGTTGACTAAATAAGAGAGATGTCTATATTAATGTTACCATGTTGTATTTGGCCTCTTATTAGGAATTTTCTTAGTTTTAGTCTAAAACTATTGACACTTTTAACATTCCTAATTGGAGGTGGCAGATTGTTCCAACACTTGGAGGATTAGGTTATACAATCAATATAAAGAGTTAGGCAATCTAACTTGAGGCAACTTGAGGTGAACTTAAGGCAATCTCGCAATGTTTTAAAAATAAGTGTAGTCTAAAAATGCCTCCGATCATGTCGGAGAATTGGCATATAGAGATGGCATATAGAGATGCCATACTTTAAAATATATATATATATATATAAAGAGTGTTAAAATACCTCCCAAGCAACATACGTTGTTTTTATACACGCGACGTCATATAGCTGTCTATAGAATTTGCCATAAGATGTGCGTTTAATTTTGAAAGATCTCCGAAACGGCTTATCGGATTAAATGCTGTTTATAGCAATCGATTTTTATGACTTCGAGGATGACTCTTAGCAATGGGAATGGGAATCACGTCGGGGATTCGAAAATTCTGCTCAAATATACTTGTTACGTTATTTGTTATCGTCTTTCACTCCATGACCCGCCCTAGTACTCGACTGATACGGTTGAATACGGTTAACTCCCGGTATATATTGCTCAACACGCCCATCGAATAAAACAAGAATAACAAAATTAACCAGCAAATCATCCATTGGTGAAAGTTAGCACAATACTAACTCTGTAAGCTAAGAGCGTTAGAATAGTTTTTAAGGCCTATGCCCACTGAAACACAACGTACATTCATAATTTGAAACGGGATTTTTCACGAAGCAAACTATTGGAAGGCACCGACTAAGTTCGACTCATTCCGAGAGTCTGCATCAAGGTGAGTATTCAATAGTGTAGATTTAATAAAATCAATTCAATAAATACAGTTTTCACTTAATACACCGATCCGTATAGATCGCCTTCAAGTTATATCCTATTTTTATAAAATGCGAAAGTATGTAAGTTCAGTTCAGGGCGCTATGGCGCTCATTAGGGGAGGCCTATGTCCAGCAGTGGACTAATATAGGCTGATGATGATGATGTAAGTTCAGTTATTTTTCTTTTTATGCGTTTCTTTATGTGAGTATGAGTGGGATTTTTATATAAATTCAGTAAGCCGAACGAAAGATAGATCGATTCAACGAACCAATTGATTTATTGGCGGCTTAACCGCACGTAACAATTAAGTAGAATACCACAGTATGTTTTTTTTATGCGAAAAAAACAGCATATGTAACACAATGTTTTCCTAATAAAATGCTGTTTTTGCTAATAGACTCCATAAGGACTGAACTAAATAAGATGAAATTTTGAACAGGTATATAACATAAGCTACTTTTTATCCGAATACTACGCGGATGATACATAGTTTCTTTTGCTTATTTATTTAGAGTTTTTAATTACTTTTTACAAATACACATAACATAGATTGGTCGTGTCACAGTAGACACCGGCCTTTACCGTGTCTACTTCTAATTCTTGTCGATTGGTTTTCTCTTTGCGAAACTCGCTTTCTATGGCGGATTAGTTAGGTATTTTATTAGTATTAATATTGCTTTATTTGAGCAAATTCGTTTCACCCATCGTTTATATTCAATAAATGGTCGAATTGTGTTTTATCTATAATACTTGATAAGTTCTTGAAGTTATTTCTTAAGTGTTTGCATATATCTTGTAGAAAAGCTAGTCAAATACATTGCCACTTTATACAAATATCAGTATAAAAATGTAATATAACTGTTGGTAATATAAGCATGATTTTTTTTTTTTCTAAATTAAAACAAATTCATCCTACTAATATAATAAATGTGAAAATCTGTGTGCGTGTGTGTGTGTGTGACTGTTTGTTACCACGTATCTTCGTAACTACTAAACCGGTTTTGATGAAATTTGGGATGTAGATAGTTTAGGTTTTGGAATAACAGATAGGCATATCTTATTTTCGACAATAAACCCCTAACGGGGTTAAACAGGGTGGTAAAGTTTCTATGAAAAAAAATATTGTTTGATTCGCTCAAAACTCTGTAAAAATAAACTTTAAAGTAAATAATGAAACACGTATTTTTTATTTTTTCAAAACTACCCTTTGGGGTGTGCAATTGAGTTCTAAACTTTGTATAAATTGTAATCCTTGGTTTGATTCATTCAAAAGTTGGTGGACATAGTTTGAAGCCTGGAGACGGTCATATTCTACTCTTATTAAAGTACCACGCGGGCGAAGCCGCGGGCAACAACTAGTAATAATAATATATTCATAATAAAATAGAGGAAGGTTAGTTTATTTTGTAGCAAAGTGTTGTTGACTGTTTCGAATATTTGATTCTAGCTAGAGCATGCCGATTATCCTCTCAGATGACCTCAGTGGCGCAGTGGGCGAAAGTCCGCCTGAGACGCAGAAGGTAGCGGTATAAATTCCCGCCGCGGGACAAATGTTTGTATGATCTGCAAATATTTGTCTCGGGACTGGGTGTTTTCTATGCATAATATGTATGTATTTACAAAAAAAAATTAGTAGTATATTCCATAACACAAGCTTTGCTTAGTTAGGGGCTAGATGATGTTGTGTGAAAAATGTCCAGAATTATTTATTATTTATTTATTATTAGTTCTAATACCTACTTTTTAAAATATTTCCCCCAAACTCCCAGCAATAAGTGAGAAGCGACTCATTAATCTCAAGCGGAGGGAAAAATAAAAACTCAACTCTCGCTAATGAAGTTTGAAATCCGTACAATTAACGGAGAATTATAAGCGCGGAAACCCAATTAGTGGGACCGAAGCCGAAGGAATGAGGCCATTGTGGGAATAATATCACAATGCGAGATGGTAATATACTAACCACGTGCATTGGTGTTATAATCGGTAATTAAGGTGGGGTAAGCCGAAAAGTGTGATCTTTAATTAGGTACCTTGTGTGAGAGCTGCTTCTTATTTGGGTCAATTTTTGGGAAAGTTTTCGTCTGGTAGTGACCTGTCTTATCAAAGTCAAAGATCAAGAGGAAGGTATAAATAAATAAATAATGCTGGTCATTTTTCACACAGCATCATCTAGCCCCAAACTAAGCAGAGCTTGTATTATGGGAACTACATGACTGATATACTACTTATATACTTTTTTTTGTAAATACATACATAGAAAAACTCCCAGACCTGAGACAAATATTTGCAGACCTTACAAACATTTGTTTCGTGACAGGAATCGAATCCTTTTGCGTCTCAGGCGGACCTTCGCCCACTGCGCCACAGAGGTCGTATAGGTAGGTAGGAAGGTCTTACATCAAAGGCAATTCTTATTTAAGTTCCATCTTATCTCAAGCACAACAATATGCACAGGACTAGGTAGGAACTGTAAGTTTGGCATTTACTCAGATACCATTACCGAAGAGAGGGTTATGAGTTTAACAGTCGCAGTCACTCAAACATGTAATTACTAGTTAAGTATTTAAAATGCAAATCCGTTATTCGCTGAAAATTTTATAGTTTAAGTCGAAAGCCCTTGAGAGCTTTGTGATTTTGCTTAACAAATAAATTAAGTTTATTGATGGTTGAATCTTATATTCTTATCTATACAAATATTATAAAGAGGAAAGATTTTTTTGTTTGTTTGTTTGTATCGAATAGGCTCCGAAACTACTGGACCGATTTTAACCATTTTTTCACCAAATGAAAGCTAAATTATCAGGAAGTAACATAAGATATAATTTATTTAAAAAAAATAGAGATCCTTAAGAAAATTGTAATAATGTAACCTAAAGTAGCATAATTTTGCCTATGAAATTTATTATTTGGCGTGCGCTGAGAAAACTATTGATGATACATAAAAATTATGTACTACATGATTAAAGTACTCATTATTACCTACAAAAAAGTCCGCGAGGGAATATATCTTACTATCATAGATAAGTCACAATAGCAGCTTTTGTGGTCTAAAATTTAATTAGATCGCCGATATTCCCACGGAATCGAAACTTACGCGGGTGAAACCGCAGGGCGCAGCTAGTATCTTATATTTAGGTTGAATCCTACTGCTATTATAAACGCGAAAGTTTGTGAGGATTGATGTTTGTTCCTCTTTCACGCAAAAAACTACAGAACGGATTTTGATGAAACTTTACACTAATATAGCTTATACATTAGAATTACACATAGGCTACTTTTTATACGGGTACCATGCAGGCGAAGCCGGGGGCAGAGGCTAGTGAATGAATAAATTAAATAACTTCATTGTACACCTTGTGAAAATAACAAAAATGAACAATAACGTGGGAGGTAAATTTTGCGGTCTTGTCGCACAAAAGCAATCTCTTCCAGACAACCTTTAGGTGAAAAGTATTCTATGTTGAGTATTTTTTTGGGAATTCGGCATTCAAGTTTGCAGTCGAACACGAGGACATCCCTAGAGTCCATATTTTTAAACTACATAATGAGAATTTTCACGCGAGTTATTTACGGCTTAATTCCTAGAACTAATGAAGTAAATAAATATTCGTTTACAAAATGCCCGAAAAACGAGTTGAATTATTTATTCTTCATCATCATTTGCCTGGTCGTTCTTCACTGAATACCAAATTGTTTATTATTTTTTTGCTTCTTTGTTTATTGGTAATCAACAGAGTTAACTTATAATCTAGGAAAAACAATTTTGTTTTTAGTACAAAGACATAAACAGATTATCCCATTTTTATAAATAAAATAGTGGTTTTTTGAAGTGAGAGTGAGCAACAACTAAGTGAGTAGGCACACTGCAATCAGATTAGATAAATAGTGGTCGAAGCGACGCGTGACCAGAGAGCAGGCTTTTATCTGGGTCAACGCATTGGTACCATTCAGCGTGGCAATGCAGCCAGCATTTTGGGGACGCGATAATTAACAGTGAAGAGCTTATAAGCATGTACTGGGTGAGCGTGTTAAGCATAGGTCACATCTGCGGTTACCATCGAGGTATAACCAAATGCAAACTCAGAAAGATACTAATATTTAATAAATAGATCGTTTGGAACGGTCTTTAGACAGTTAGCTGTTTTATCTGTATATTTTGTTTATACCTTCTTGTACATAGTTGTATGAATAAATGTTTAAAGTTTTATAATTGAAGTAGAAAAATAAATAAATAATTCAGGACATTTTCACACAGCATCATCTAGCCCCAAACTAAGCAGAGCTTGTATTATGGGAACTACGTGACTACTTTACTACTTATTATATATTTTTTTTTTTCAATACATACATATTATATGTATAATATGAAAACACCCAGACCCGAGACAAATACCTGCAGGTCATATAAACATCTGTCTCTCGGCGGGAATTGAACCCGCAATCTTCTGTGTCTCAGGCGGGCCTTCGCCCATTGCGCCACAGAGGTAGTCAATGTTGAATGTTAATACTAAAGAGTTTTTTGTTTTTTAAACGCGCTAATCTCTGGAACTACCAGTCGGATTTGAAACATCACGCTTCTATCCTTTGGAACCGAGCAAAAGAAGTAATAGCGTGGCCGGACGATGCTACCCTTTGAGTCGGAGGCCGAAGACGGGCCTGGCACATCTAAAAACACGAAAATTTATTTGAGAAATTAATATCTCATAAGCATTATGAAGCGGAAATCACGCTACAGATGGTCATGCGTTTAGATGGCCTTTCAGCAGTGTACGTCTTCTTACCAATGACGATGATCAAATACGCCTTGAAAAGCAAATTGAATCAACAAAAGTATCAGAACCATCCAATTCGATACAATAAGCCGGCGGATAGCGTTTCAGCGGCACCAAGACAGATGTGAATGAGGAATGATATCTTATTTACAGCATACGACACGATATTCGATGAATCACCTATGAATTTATTTGACTGTTATTTGGACAAACTTGGCTCACATAGCAAGTGAGCGGCTGAAATGCAATAGATATACCCTCTGCAAGGCGAATATTTGCATATTCTGCAGATATTTGTTCCACGTCTGGGTTTGTGATACCATGGAACTCGTAGTTCCTGATACCCACGATACAGCGAATCCTTGTGTAGGGTCAGTACTATGATGTGAATGTAATGATGCTTAAAAAAAAAAGAAACAAGTAGTTCTTTTACTACATGAAATGTATTATACCTACACAAAACAGATGCGTAGGTTCATACTAAGATTTGAAACAGCATTGGGTCTTGACAAATACCTCATGCTTAATTTTCCTTCCACGCTAACGCAAATTTGTCAAGGCAAAACTTGGCAGAAGTCACGTGACATTTCCACAGCTAATGTAATTTTCGTATAATTGAATCTTTTTGCAGGTGTTAACGCCAACAGAAAGTGGTATTTGTCTTGACGCCCTGTTCAGCTAAAGATTATAATTGGGTCACAATTACCGCGTTTTGCAATAAGTTAGTGTTCTACGTAAAATATAGCAATAAAATTAATTTATTGACCTCAACACAATACAAAAAAAAAACAAAATACAAAACAAATAAACACAAACACAGAAAAAAAATAATGTAGCAATGAATACGAATATCCTACTAATATTATAAACGCGAAAGTTTGTGATCCTCACAAACTTTCACGTTACTCTTTCACACAAAAACTACTGAACGGATTTTGATGAAACTTTACAGTAATATAGCTTATACATCAGAATACCACATAGGCTACTTTTTATCCGGGTCGCATGCGGACGAAGCCGTGGGCAGTAGCTAGTAATTTATAAAACATTAAATGTCAAAAAATAGACTACAAATAAAGAGAAATTTATAAAAGTCCAACATGAAGTTACAGCGCCCCTTAAAAAGACAATTAAAATTGGTTCACAATTGGCGAAGATATTGCGTAATATACACACAAAAAGATGATACATACGAATTGAGAACCTCTTCCTTTTTTGAAGTCGGTTTATTAAATCTCGAAATTCGCGATACGTTAACAGTCCCAAGTTTACGGTTTCTATCCTGCAGATACTCCTGAACCCTTTTTTTTAAGTCGTTCAAAAAAGATTTGTGGTGGGGTTAAAAAGTCACTATCTCAGCATATGCTGTACGATATCTAGGAACGCTGCAACGCTGGTTTTTATTCATATTTGCTGGAAATCATTAGGATCATACAAACGTCAGCTTAAAAACTACGTGAATTTAAAATGCTAAACTGAATTTAAGCCGATTTCTCGCGCGCGACCAAGCCTACAATCTATTGCGTGATTCACAAATGCCTAACCCTACATAATGAAGTTATAAAAAATCGTGTAATCTAAACAATCCAAACATTAGGGAGATTAAAATTGTTTTTCATGCTGACAAGTCGCTGATGTGTTCTGTTTTGATAACAATATTGCTTTTCAGATAGGACACAGTGTTGTGAATCATAGCTGATTCATTACAGAGCATCTTTTTTGTTAACAATATTGTTTTTCAGATAGGACACAGTGTAGTGAATCATAGCTGATTCATTACAGAGCATCTTTTTTTAACAATATTGTTTTTCAGATAGGACACAGTGTAGTGAATCATAGCTGATTCATTACAGAGCATCTTTTTTGTTAACAATATTGTTTTTCAGATAGGACACAGTGTAGTGAATCGTAGTTGATTCATTACGTCAGAGCATAATTTTAGATAACAATATTGCTTTTCAGATAGGACACAGTGTAGTGAATCATAGCTGATTCATTACAGAGCATCTTTTTTTAACAATATTGTTTTTCAGATAGGACACAGTGTAGTGAATCATAGCTGATTCATTACAGAGCATCTTTTTTGTTAACAATATTGTTTTTCAGATAGGACACAGTGTAGTGAATCGTAGTTGATTCATTACGTCAGAGCATAATTTTAGATAACAATATTGCTTTTCAGATAGGACACAGTGTGGTGAATCATAGCTGTTTCATTTAATTTATTATATTTTATCAATTTTTGGAAAACTTACAGCTAGGTTACATTGTAGACAAGGAACTAAGTACATGCAGCTAATCAGAAAAAAGTCTACATATACGCAGAAGGCCAATTAAAAGTTTCCACAGATATTAGAAGAAATATTAGAAATAAAACTGTAACAAAAGATGACAGTATCCAATAGAAATGATAGGATAGTTCCTAATTTTATAATAAGAAGAAATTGTCACTTAGTAAGCGTTTAAGCCAAAACATATTTTTTGACAACAATATTGCTTTTCAGATAGGACACAGTGTAGTGAATCGTAGCTGGTTCATTACGTCAAAGAATTACTATAACATGATAGATGAATTGAAAAAGTCACTAGATCAATTCGACTCAAATCAAATCTCGAGACCTCGATGGTTAGATTTAGACGCAAGAGTGCGGTATTTCCGCTGCAAGACATAATATTTGCTTGTTCTGCAGATATTTGTTCTGTGGGTGTTGTAGTATGTACCAAGGTACTTATAGTTCCTGATACCCATGATACAATGAATCCTCGTGTATGATCAGGATTATGTATGTAACTGTTAGGTATTTATTTACTATTTTATTATTTCAGTCCATGCGAAAACACGCGCAGTATGAGAGATACGGATTGAGGCACGAGACAAAAACACAAATAAAATGGTCTAGAAGAATAATTAGAACGTTTAAAACAAAATCCTTTTTTTTTAATATAGGTGCCGTCAATATTTTCTAGATTCGGGTGGATATAAAATGGATTTTGAAAGAGCCAAATTCAAAAGATAAATCAATTAATTAATTCAATTATTTAGATTAAATTAGACCCTAAAATCAACACATAAAAAAATTATGTTTTTACGTTAATAATAACTGATAAATTATTTATATATTATTGACGAGCTCCTGCCCACGGCTTCGCCCATCCGTACCCAGATAAAAATTAGCCTGTGTGCTATTCTGATGTATAAGCTATATTACTGTAAAGTTTCATCAAAATCCGTTCAGTAGTTTTTGCGTGAAAGACTAACAAACTCCCATCCTCACAAACTTTCGCGTTTATAATAGTAGTAGGATTTATTTAGTTATTAATAAATTACTAAGAATAATGTAAAGTAGCGACCCTTTCTATCATATCGTCCGATAATTAAAATTCATAAAATCGTTAATTTAACCGTCTATTTATGACTACTTATTGCCATTAAATGTAGCTATAAGAATAAGAATAAGAACCTACATACGCATTTACATATTATTTACACAGTTATGTGAGTAATCACATGCGCCCAATTCTCACAATACAAGCAAATTTTCACAAAATTTAAAACCCTTGACATGTTTTACATAGTCTAAGACTCCTTACCAATTTACCCTCATTTCTTTTTCCTGTTCCATAATCAGACCCTTATCACCATCAATCTATAACTTATTCATTGAGACCATTCCAATGAGCCCAAACAGGATACATCTGCTGTAAGTTACCTCACGCTTAGTGTTCCTTTCAAGCTAACGCAAAAAACTTGGCAGTAGTCATGTGAAATTTCCACAGCTAGAGTCATATCCATACAATTAAATCTTTCCACAGGCATTAACGCCAACAGAAAGTGGTATTTGTCCATAGTCCACCACCATCAATCCTTATCACCATCAATCTATAACTTATTCATTCAATCTTTCCACAGGCGTTAACGCCAACAGAAAGCGGTATTTGTCCATAGTCCACCACCATAAATCCTTATCACCATCAATCTATAACTTATTCATTCAATCTTTCCACAGGCGTTAACGCCAACAGAAAGTGGTATTTGTCCATAGTCCACCACCATCAATCCTTATCACCATCAATCTATAACTTATTCATTCAATCTTTCCACAGGCGTTAACGCCAACAGAAAGTGGTATTTGTCCATAGTCAGACCCTTATCACCATCAATCTATAACTTATTCATTGATACCATTCCAATGAGCCCAAATAGGATACATCTGCTGTTATTTGGTAGGGTGTTGGGTATCCTGCAAATTACAGGTGCTGGCTCAGCATCAGGCCAAGGTTCTTGCAATAGCATTGAAGTAACAGAATGTCAAATCTAAAATCGATCAGTCATGTGGAAGCTATCTGCTCTTTTCTAGTTGATGAGGATCAACTAGAAAAGAGCAGATGATCTGAACAACCGCTGAACAAATTTTCTTGAATCATAGCTCGAAGAAGTCGCCTTTATAAAAAAAAACTAAATTAAAATCGGTTCATCCGTTTAGGAGCTAAGGTGACACATCAGACACACAGATACACAGACGTTAAAAATGAACGTTATAGTATACCTAAAAAAAAACGTTTTTTTCACAACCTCGCGCACATACGAGGTTCCTAAATATACATAATTATATATGCATACGGATACATAGATACATACGGGAGATAGACACATACAGATACCAAAAGTCACAGATTAAAAACTTCTGCTAAGTTAACTGTCGGCCAAAAGGAAGCTAGAACGAGAAGAAAGCGTCGTTCCAGTGTCGTTCCTTTTCCGTTCACAAATAATATAAACAAAACTATACAATCGTGCGGGCGTACTCCCAACAACGTCTAATTGGTACTTTTTTAAAATAATTGAATAACTGACCGTAATAAAACGACGAAATTCCGTTTGAATGCTTAGCGAAAGTTGACTTAAAGTTAATTATACCGATTATAGCGCGTGTAACAGCTCTTAGACCAATGAGATCTACCAGGGTACCTCAACGTTATCTTCAATAGATGGATAATCTGTGATTGAGAGATAGTCTGTGGAGACAGTAGGGGTTTAAGTAGTTTTTACCGGATCTTATAAAAAACGTTTGTGAGTTTGATTTACTATTCTCAAAATTACCAACATTAAAGAATCTTTGAAGCAAGAACCTTTCTTATTTTTCGCCCAACTGAGTTGCCGGCTGCGAAAATGGCGCCCAACGTGGGGCCGGTGATTTTGTGAATTTAGAACGGGACTTCAAAAATTTTATCGATCCTAATAACTTGTGGCTTTCTCTCCGTGGGCAGTTTTGCATATGGTTTCGTTATAAACACAGTATAGTAGACTCAAACCAACATGCCGACTACTCGGTCCCACGCTGCGGTACAAGATACCAGTGAGGAAGAGATGCAAGACCACTCGACTCCTGCAGAAGGCAATGTTACTATGTCAAATAAAGATTTCACAGCTTTACTTGCTACTCTGCAGCAATCACAACATCAGATGTATCAAGAGATTTTGCGGGAGGTGAGATCTTCAACTCCTGTAATGTCAAACACCACCGCCTCTCTTCTAACAACGACACCAGCCAACTTCTCCGGATGCACTGCAAAATTCAGTGGGAGTCCTAAAGAATCTTTAGAAAACTTCATTGATGCAGTCGAAGCATACAAATCTTGTCTAAATATCACAGATGATAATGCCCTTCGAGGGATCAGCATGCTCCTTCATGAATCAGCTGCAGTATGGTGGCAGGGAGTAAAGGTCAGCACCAATACGTGGAATGAGGCAATGTTAAAATTGAGAAGTGCTTATGGTGAACGTAGACCACCATTCCGTATCTACCAGGACCTCTTCGCTCTATCACAAGGAGATGAAACAACGGATCTATTTATTTCTAAGGTGAGAGCGCTCCTAGGGAAGATACCAAGAGGTGACCTCTCTGAAAAGGTAGAGCTTGACTTGGTGTTTGGACTTCTTGACCACCGTATTAGAAAACGCTTGGAAAGAGATAAGGTGAATACTTTTGATGAGCTTCTCACAAAAGCAAGGAGTATTGAGGATTCGCTACGTGTCAACGAGAGATCTGGGAGTGTGGCTAGTGAGCGCGCGCTCGCGGCTCCGCGGTCCCAACCGTCTCGGGCTGTCGCCGCCGTCGCGTCGCCGAAGCCTCCCGCCCCCGTTGTCGCCGTGAATGCCCGTAGCTCTGCTGAGCCTACCCGTGTTTTGGAGCCAGCATCATCGAGTGAAGTCAAGCGTTCTTTCTGTGTGTACTGTAAAAGACCCGGTCATGTTCGCGATGAGTGTGAAAAGTTAAAATCCCGTAATGTGACCAAAAATGAGCCTGTTAAGTGTTATGGGTGCGGTGCCCCTAATGTGATACGGTCTAAGTGTACCCGGTGTAAACCCTCAAGTAACCAAGATCAGGTGTTTTACTCATTACAAGTACAGACTGGTAAGCTAGAAAATCCTGTTTCATGTGCTGTTTCTAAAGTACAATCTTGTGTGTGTGTCAATGGAAGTTCTGACTACACTTTGCCTTTGTCAGTTGCTGGTCACAAATGTTTGAGTATGGTAGATGTTTCCAAAAATGGTAAACCTCTTTCTCCAACTGAAGGAAGTGTTTGTCAGACCTTTCATTCATCAGTTGAAACCAGTGGTTCTCAACCCCAAAGGTACAGTGATTCTCAAACCAAAATGTTAAGTTTTGCCAATGATTGTGAAACTTTTATTGCATCAAATGAGATCAATGTTTGTCAAAGTTTTACCCAACCGTCCCAAAGTGTCAATGTTTCTCAAAGGGTCAGTGATTGTAAAATTTTAGAGTCAAATGGGATCAGTTTAAGTCAAACTTTTTCTCAACTGTCCCAAGATGTAAATGTGTTTCAACGACCAATTCTAAATATTTCAATTGTCAATGAAAACGGAATTGCCTTGGTAGATTCGGCAGCTAGGGGCTGTGTGGCGGGTCACACATTGTTTGATCTCTTACAGAAAAAGCAACACCCGATTTACCCGAGCACACAGGTTGTTAAGCTGGCTGACGGAGTTAGTAGGAAAATGAATCTTTTGACTGCAGAGGCTAAGGTCACATTAAAACACAAGTCTGAGGTAGTAAAATTTTTAATATTTCCAGATTCAAAGAATAATGAAACGCTACTCGGTATAGATTTCTTACAAAAATTTAATATATCCGTAAATTTTGGAGAATCTTTTTGGAATTTTGCAGAGAACAAAAACGAAAAATTTCAGTTGAAATATGAAAAGGTTTCACCTGTTTTTGAAAGTATTTCTAGCGCTGCTGTAACCAACTTTTTGAGATCGGATGAGGCGACCTTTGTTGCAGACCTTCAACGCGAAAAACTTTCCCGCCTTCTTATGGATAATGATGATATCTTTCAGCCAGGGGGGGCCCCAACGCCATTCGCTGAACACAGAATCGACACCGGCGACCACCCTGCTATTGCTGTTCCGGCTTATCGTTTAACTCCGGCCAAAAGGGAGATAATGCAGGTGGAACTCGACAAGATGCTGGCAGATGACATCATAGAGGAATGTGAGTCAGCGTGGGCTTCTCCTGCGCTTCTAGTTCCTAAGAAGAATGGTACGTTTTTGTGTCGACTACCGGAAGCTCAATGCTATAACAAAGTCAGATGTTTATCCTATGCCGCTTATCGATGAGCTGATACAGTCGACCCAGAAAGGTTGTGTTATGAGCACCTTGGATATGCAAAGTGGATTTTGGCAAGTTAGTGTCCGCGAGTCTGATCGCGACAAAACAGCTTTCGCTTCGCCGTGCGGAGCTTATCGTTTCAAACGCATGCCGTTCGGTTTAAAAAACGGGCCTTCCACGTTTCAGCGCCTCATTGACAGGTTCGCTCTGGTCCTTCGCTGAAGAACGTGACCCTTCTTGCTTACCAAGACGATCTGCTCGTAATTAGCAAGACATTTGAAAGTCATATCGATGATCTTCGTGCAGTCTTCGACAGGTTGCGCACGTTCAATTTACGAGCAAATCGAGGAAAATGTGTATTCGCTCGTCAACAGGTTAAATATCTCGGACATGTCATTTCCCAGGATGGAATTTCTCCTGATGCCGACAAGGTGCAAGCGGTCGTGGAGATGAAGGCTCCCACGACGTTACGTCATTTGCGAACATTCCTTCAAACTGGTTCTTGGTTTAGGAAGTTCATTCCCAATTTTTCTTTAGTCGCGGAGCCGCTTACTCGCTTACTGAAGAAGAATCAGCCATGGACATGGAGTGCTGAGCAGGCGGAGGCATTTAAGGAGCTGAAAACGCGCCTTTCTTCAACGCCTATTCTCACGCAGGCAGATTTCAGCAAACCTTTTGTCCTCAGAACGGACGCCAGTAGTTATGCCCTTGGCGCGGTTTTATTACAGGGTGAGGACAAGAACGAGCGGCCGATCGAGTACGCCAGCCGTCTCCTCAATCCGGCCGAACGAAACTATAGCACCACAGAGCGCGAGGCTCTGGCCGTCGTGTGGGCTGTTGAACGTTTCAGGGGTTACATTGAGGGACAGCAAGTGGTCGTAGCCAGTGATCATCAGCCTTTAAAATGGCTTCTCACCTTAAAGTCCCCGTCGGGTAGGCTTGTTCGTTGGGCTCTTAAGCTACAGTCGTTCAACATACAGTTTCAGTATACTCCAGGAAAGGAGAACGTCGTTGCAGACACTCTCAGCCGCCCGCCTTGCAGTGAAGAGGAGAAAGATCAATGCGGCATCTGTGCAATTACAGTTGACTTACCTTCCAGAAGCCCTTCTGAATTGCGGCGCGCTCAGCTTGACGATCCAGGGCTGGAAAAGATTATCGTTGAACTTGAAGGTGATTCCGAAATTTCTTCCATTGGAGCAAAACGTTGGTCAGAAAGAGGTTATTTCATGCAGCAAGGAGTTTTATATAGGTACAATCCTGACATCGATAGCGAGGAGCCGCAGTTAGTCGTACCAGTTAGTCTCCGTCTCGACATTTTGAAGGAGTGCCACGACTCCCCTGTGGCTGGTCACTATGGCGTCGATAGCACTTTCCAAAGAGTGACACAACAATTTTTCTTTCCAGGAATGCGTCGCGCTATTGCTGATTACGTTAAAACGTGCGTCACCTGCCAGCGCTACAAAGCGTCTAATGAAAAGACTTATGGTTTGTTACAGACACCAGTTTTGAACCAACGAGGCGAAGTGTTGGCCATTGATCTTTTTGGTCCCCTTCCAGCAGGAGAAAAGGGAGAGAGATGGATTTTGTTGGTGGAGGACACGGCGACTCATTGGGTGGAGCTCTACGTCCTAAAAGAGGCTACCTCGGAGGCGTGTGCTCGAACTTTAATTGAGGAATATTTTCTGCGTTTCGGGCTGCCTCGTCGCGTTGTCTCCGATAATGGAGTACAATTTGTGTCAGCGGTGATGCAGCAGTGCATGTTTATTCTAGGAATCAAGCAGGAGTTGTTGCCATACTACCACCCGGAAGCCAACCCAGCTGAAAGAAAGAACAGAGACCTTAAAGTACAACTTGCGCAGTTGGTAAATACGAAGCACAATTCGTGGCCGGAATTTTTGTCTTCCGTTAGGTTTGCCATGAACTCAGCAGTGTGTGAAACAACTGGCGTTTCACCTGCATATCTTACTTTCGCTAGAGAGCTTCGTTCGCCGATTAACGCTCAATATGACATTCGATCTGTTTTAGGCAAGAAAAATTTCGTCCCTCAGATTACGCCTTACTTGAAGCGGTTTCTTGATAACCTTGTTTCAGTGAGAGACCGAGTGGAGACTCAGCAGGATAGGAGAAAGGATTGCGCTGACAAGAATAGGAAACATGAGAAGTTTAGTATCGGTGATCAAGTTCTTTTGAAATCACACGTTTTGAGTAATGCTGCCAAGAACGTTTCAGCTAAGTTTATTCCAAAACGGGATGGTCCTTACGTGGTCACACAGCGTGCCAGTCCGACTACTTACCTGATCTCTAAGTTGCAGAATCCCGAAGATATTCTGGGAAAGTTCCATGTTTCGGAACTCAGTCGCTTTCACGATAGAGATGGTTCTCCTCAAGAGCCTGTAAATCCTAAACGTAATAGAGGTCGCCCTCGTTACCGCGAACGTCCATGTATTTCAGAATTGCCATCTAACTCCGATAGTCAGCGAGCTCTTGAGCGGGATCGCTCTCAAGAACTCGAGGGGGGGGGGTATAGCGCGTGTAACAGCTCTTAGACCAATGAGATCTACCAGGGTACCTCAACGTTATCTTCAATAGATGGATAATCTGTGATTGAGAGATAGTCTGTGGAGACAGTAGGGGTTTAAGTAGTTTTTACCGGATCTTATAAAAAACGTTTGTGAGTTTGATTTACTATTCTCAAAATTACCAACATTAAAGAATCTTTGAAGCAAGAACCTTTCTTATTTTTCGCCCAACTGAGTTGCCGGCTGCGAAACGATACTAAATGACCATACGAAATGTATAGCCTCGATCAAACTAACGCAAACTGTAATAATTAATAATAAATAAATAATGCTGGACATTTTGCATACATCATCATTTAATTAAGCAAAGCTTGTGTTATGGGAACTTCATGACTGATATACTACTTATATACATTTTTTTTGTAAATACATACATATTATACATAGAAAACCCCCAGACCCGAGCCAAATATTTGTACATCATACAAACATTTGTCCTGCGGCGGGAATCGAATCCTCAACCTTCGGGCCTTTGCCCACTGCCCCACCGAGGTCGTCAAAGACAAAAAAACTTAGACAAACACATCCCTTATATCGCCACCGCGCTCTAAGTGATCCAGCTATTGTTTTTGCTTATACCTAGCTTATTACATATTTATTTTATTCCGCTCATAAATTAGTCATGCAATCGAATATGTTTTAACAATTTCAAATGAATACCGGGGTTGAGGCTTGTTTGTTTATAATAACAGCCAGATTTCGATCACTTTTCACTCATTCCGAAGGCTCAAGGGCCCATTAGAAGAAAGTTTAAACAGCTTTTTTTAAAATAATGCTGGACATTTTCACACAGCATCATCTAGACCCAAAGTAAGCAGAGCTTGTGTTATGGGAACTACATGACTGATATTGTAAATACGTACATAGAAAACACCTAGATCAGAGACAAATGATTGCAGATCATGCAAACATTTGTCTCGCAGCGGGAATCGAACTCGCAACCGTCTGCGTCTTAGGCGGACCTTCGCCCACTGCGCCACAGAGGTAACAGAGACTTTTGTATTAATCGGAAAGTAACGAATTCGTTAACAGGAATCTAACGATCGTTTTCATAAGGTTTCAGGGGGCAGTACCTGATTTTCAAAAATCTACCCCAAAAAGGGTGAAATAGGATAAAGTTTGTATGAAAAATCTTATTCATCTTGTAAAAAAGAAATATACTTAATAATAAATAATGCTGGACAATCCACACAGCATCATCTAGCCCCAAGCTAAGCAGAGCTTGTGTTATGGGTACTAGATGACTGATATACTTAATACAATACATTACATAGATAGATATTTTTTTATTATACATAGAAAATTCCCAGAACACCCGGAACAAATATTTGCAGATCGTACAAACATTTGTCCCAGGGCGGGAATCGAACCCGCAATCTCCTGTGTCGCAGGCGGACATTCGCCCACCGCGCCACATCAGTCGTCTTACTTATTAGGTCGACTTATTAGAAGCTTCTGCCCACGGTTTCGCAGTCGGCTACTTGCACGGCCTCTGTGGCGGCTGGTCTTCTCTGCCAATCAAGGGGTCTAGACAAATATCTCCCGTTTAGTTTTCACGCTAACGCAAAATTGTCTTGGAAAAACTTGGCAGTAGTCACGTGACATTTCCACAGTTAGTTTCATTTCCACATAATTCAATCTTTCCACAGACTATAGGTATACTTGACGGAACTTATTGCAAAATTGTCTTGGAAAAACTTGGCAGTAGTCACGTGACATTTCCACAGTTAGTTTCATTTCCACATAATTCAATCTTTCCACAGACTATAAGTATACTTGACGGAACTTATTGCAAAATTGTCTTGGAAAAACTTGGCAGTAGTCACGTGACATTTCCACAGTTAATTTCATTTCCGCATAATTCAATCTTTCCACAGACTATAAGTATACTTGACGGAACTTATTGCAAAATTGTCTTGGAAAAACTTGGCAGTAGTCACGTGACATTTCCACAGTTAATTTCATTTCCGCATAATTCAATCTTTCCACAGACTATAAGTATACTTGACGGAACTTATTGCAAAATTGTCTTGGAAAAACTTGGCAGTAGTCACGTGACATTTCCACAGTTAGTTTCATTTCCGCATAATTCAATCTTTCCACAGACTATAAGTATACTTGACGGCACTTATTGCAAAATTGTCTTGGAAAAACTTGGCAGTAGTCACGTGACATTTCCACAGTTAATTTCATTTCCGCATAATTCAATCTTTCCACAGACTATAAGTATACTTGACGGAACTTATTGCAAAATTGTCTTGGAAAAACTTGGCAGTAGTCACGTGACATTTCCACAGTTAATTTCATTTCCGCATAATTCAATCTTTCCACAGACTATAAGTATACTTGACGGAACTTATTGCAAAATTGTCTAGGAAAAACTTGGCAGTAGTCACGTGACATTTCCACAGTTAATTTCATTTCCACATAATTCAATCTTTCCACAGACTATAAGTATACTTGACGGAACTTATTGCAAAATTGTCTTGGAAAAACTTGGCAGTAGTCACGTGACATTTCCACAGTTAATTTCATTTCCACATAATTCAATCTTTCCACAGACTATAAGTATACTTGACGGAACTTATTGCAAAATTGTTTTGGAAAAACTTGGCAGTAGTCACGTGACATTTCCACAGTCAATTTCATTTCCACATAATTCAATCTTTCCACAGACTATAAGTATACTTGAAGGAACTTATTGCAGTACTGGTATACTTAATTTAATTAATTTTACAATTAAATAATATATAATTTTTTATCTTAACTATAATTGTTTGTTATGTAATTTATTTTTTTATTTCGTATTTAATGTATCTATTGCAATTTATTATACCTATACTATCATTTTAATCATAAAATTCGTGAATCCTATCCTACTATACCAATAGAAACGCGAAAGTTTGTGAGGACAGATATATGTTTGTTACTCTTTCACGCAAAAACTACTGAACGGATTTTGATGAAACTTTACAATAATATGGCTTATATATTAGAATAACATATAAGCTACTATTTATCCGGCTACCACGTGGGTGAAGCCGTGGGCAGAGGCTTGTATCTAAATAATTAATTAATGTTATGCAGTGGCGGTGAAACTTTGAGAAATATGTGTGATGTAATTTTGAGAGATACCCTGTTATTCATAATCGCTCGCTAACTTACCAGGCTATTTCTAGCCCTATCCTTTTCTAACACTAACCAAAGGATAGAGGGAGACAACATTTGGCACGCTGCTTAAGTCGCTTTTGGATGCGTTTATTAATAAGAGAGATAGAGTGAGGGAGAGCGTGTTAAGAGAGCAGTGTGGAGTGAATGAAGATGTGGTAATAAGAATTGAGATGGTTTGGTCATGTTTTCTACTTGCCCAAACCATCAGGACCATCTGGATGGATAAAATAGATAAATAATTAAATAATGCTGGATAATCCACACAGCATCATCTAGCCCCAAGCTAAGCAGAGCTTGTGTTATGGGTACTAGATGACTGATATACTTAATACAATACATTACATAGATAGATATGTTTTTATTATACATAGAAAATACCCAGAACACCCAGAACAAATATTTGCAGATCGTACAAACATTTGTCCCAGGGCGGGAATTGAACCCGGATAAAAGAAGATTAACAAAACAAATACCTATACAAGGCGAGCGTAATGATATAATTGGAAGGGGGAAGGCCTCGGCTAAAATTGACGTCTCCATTTTATTCCATTTTCTGGAGAAAGATCTAGTCAAGAGTAGATACCTACCCTGAACTGGGGAACATGTATCAAGAATGTGATGAAGATGGATAAAGCGAAGATCAAAGCAAGTTGAAATTCGTTGTCTCTGTCTACCCTCCCGGGAAACAGGCATGATTTTATGTATGTACTACCTTTTGCTTACGGCTTCGTCCACGTGGTACCCGGATAAAAAGTAGCCTATGTGTTATTCTAATGTATAAGTTATATTACTGTAAACTTTCATCGAAATCCGTTCAGTAGTTTTTGCGTGAAAGAGTAACAAACATCCATCCTCACAAACTTTCGCGTTTATAATATTACTAGCTTCTGCCCACGGCTTCGCCCGCATGGTACCCGGATAAAAAGTAGCCTCTTTTTTGCGTGAAAGAGGAACAAACATCCCCACAAACTTTTTTTTTGCAAAAACTATCGTGAACTTGACTATTCATATTGTAAAAACGGGAATTTTCACGAACTGCACTATCGGTGAAGGCACTTTCTCCTTCCAAGCACGTGCACTACGCGACGCGGAAGGAGAAAGTCGCAACCACTCACCCTGATGAAGACTCTCGGAATGAGTCGAAACTTAGTCGGTGCCTTCACCGATAGTGCAGTACGTGAAAATTCCCGTTTTTACAATATGAATCCCCACAAACTTTCACCTTTATAATATTAGTAGGATAGTAGGATGTAATATAAATAGCCTGTCGACTATGGTCAGTTCCATACTTCAGAGGTATTTAAGCAGTTACTCGCAGTAGGAGTTTGCTAACGAACAAACATTTAGATACTTTTGTTTTGCCACAAAACTGACAGCCTCTTTGTTGGCTGTAGCGTTCGCAAAAAAAGCTGACAGAATTAAGGTATGGAATTTTCTTTTGGTGTCGTGATTTTGTTGTTCTTCAAAGTAACTTAGATGGTATTTTACTAGATGCATACAACCTGGGCGAGTTAATTAAAATATTACCTGCCAAATAATAAATATAAATAAATAAATCCTACTATATAATATAATAAATGCGAAAGCCTGTGTGTGTGTGTGTGTGAATGTTTGTTACCACGTATCTCCGTAAGTACTTACCGATTTTGATGAAATTTGGAATGTAGATAGTTTAGGATCTGGAATAACACATAGGTACATCTAATTTTCAAAAATCGACCCCTAAAGGGGTTCAATAGGGCGGTAAAGTTTCTATGAAAAAAAAAATGATTGATTCGCTCAAAACTCTGTAAAAATAAACTTTAAAGTAAATAATGAAACATGTATTTTATTTTTTCAAAAATACAATTTGAAGGTGTGCAATTGAGTTCTAAATTTTGTAAATTTTGTAATCCTTGGTTCGATTCACTCAAAAGTTGGTGGACATATGTAGTTTGAAGCCTGGAGACGGTCATATGCTACTTTTATTAACATACCACACAGGCGAAGCCGCGGGCAACAACTAGTAATAAATAAATAATGCTACCTGTTAAAATCTCAATTAATTGCTACTACCAACATAAATGCGAGTTGTAAATCGATAAATTTTGGGAAGAGTAAGTTAAACTAGTCAGATGGGAACTAGTCAAAATAAATTTTCTTGTACCAAAATGTAAAAAGAGGCCTTTAAAGCAGACAAAGTGATTCCCGCCGCGAGACTCAAGTTTGTATGATTTGCAAATATTTGTCCCAGGCTGGGTGTTTTCTAATTATATATTACAATAAAATACATATTTATAAGTATTTAGTATATCAGTTGTTTCTCATAACACATGCTCTGCTTACTTTGGGGCTAGATTATGCTGTGTGAAAAATTACCAGCATTATTGTCTACTAGCCTCTGCCTACGGCTTCGTCCGCATGGTACCCGGATAAAAAGTAGCCTATGTGTGATTCTGATGTATAAGTTATATTACTGTAAAGTTTCATCAAAATCCGTTCAGTAAATTTTGCGTGAAAGAGTAACAAACATCCATCCTCACAAACTTTCGCGTTTATGATAGTAATGAGATAGGATTTATTTATTTATTGTTTTCCTATTGAGGTCTTAATTTTAACCTCTTTTTTGCTATCAGTACAAACACCTCACAAAGAGACAGGTGCATCCGTTTGAAAGGGGCCATTTTTGTCGGCTCTCGTCTTTGAATTCACTCACTACACTCACGACTCGCTAAACGGGTAGACACTGTAGGAACCTCTACTTAATCAAGTACCAAAGTCAAAGTCAAAGTAACAGGAAACATTATTACTTGTTTTTCGCGACCAATTGATAACTTGCGATGTATAATTTTTACCAGACTTTGGCGACCTCGGTAGCGCAGTGGGCGAAGGCCTGCCTGTGATGCAGAAGGTTGCGGATTCGATTCCCGCTGCGAGACAAATATTTGTATGATTTGCATATATTTGTCTCGGGTCTGGGTGTTTTCTATGTAAAATATGTATGTATTTACAAAAAAAAATGTATATAAGTACTTAGTATATCAGTCGTTTAGTTCCCACAACACAAGCTCTGCTAGAAGACACTGTGTGAAAAACTCAAATATAAAAATAAAAAGGAGTCTTTTGAGTCGCATTTTTTTCAAACATAAGTTAACCTTGCCATATGTTTGTAATCTCTCCCTGATGAAGACTCTGGGAATTAGTCGAAACTTAGTCGTTACCATCACCGATAGTTCAGTACGTGAGCATTCTCATTTCTATTATGAATATTCTAAATAACGATAGTTATTATAAGAAAACTGTCTTCGAACTGTTGTGTCTAGGGCATGCAAGTTTTCTCACGATGTTTTTCTTCAGTGTAAAATGCATTCATATTTTTCGTATGAAAAATTATACTCGTCCATGTTTGAACTCAAGATCAGAGTACCACTCAAAAGGTCAACAATATCCTTTGAATAGCTCAATCATTATTCAATTTGCAACGAACGAGGTACCTAGGTATGCTAAGCTTCCCAATAAAGAAGGGTGTCGAAAACAGTATAAATCGCGTGCGCAATAAGGGCAAAGTAATGCTCCTCCGGCGGGAATCAAGAAAAAACACATTTCGCAGATACAAATCACCTGCTCTTTGTTGGGATGGGGAGGGGACATCTGTTTATCGATATCGATAAACTTTAACTACTAAAACATTGAACAGATAGACCCTTCTTTTTTATTCCAAAAACTATCGTGAACTTGACTATTCATATTGTAGAAACGGGAATTTTCACGTACTGCACTATCGGTGAAGGCACCGACTAAGTTTCGACTCATTCCGGGAGTCTTCATCAGGGTGAGTGATCGCGACTTTCTCCCTCCGCGTCGCGTGCACTACTGGTAGTACTGGTACTGGTAAATTCCGGTTTTTACAATATGAATAGGTAAGCCCTTCGCTTAAAAATTGTGTTTTGGACGCGTCACGCACAAAAATATGGGTGTTATATGTCTGTAGCCTTTTTATGACCTCATAAAAAACTTTCAACTGCTACAAACTTCAGCTCAAAAAAGTTTAATGCTCAAATATTAATATTCTAAAGCACAGAAAACGTATGAATACATTTAAGAACATATGGACTATGTTTTGCTGCCAATTATCTGTCAATGCTGTCAGTCATCGTTGTCTACGTTTACCGATATCGATTGATACAACACCCACAATTATTAATCGCTTTTAAATGTCAAAGTCAAAGTCAAGAAGTATATCTCGCATGCCTGCTTAAATTTCGTTTTCTCAACGTTTGACGCCAAACAATCGAAAATTCCATTGGAAATTTCATCGACACGTCCCATCCTTACCAGGTAGGCGCGCATAGCTGACGCCGCGCGGATCTACCAAATTGCCGGCTATTTATTATCGCCAGTCATTCGGATCGTGTGTACCAGCCTAACGTACATCACTTGCATACTGATGTAGGGGCTACTGAAAACGATGTTAGTACCGCCATCAATGTTATCTATGGGCCTATTCTGCCTTCTAAGTAGAGGTTAAATTATGATACTAAGTACTGCGCTTAGTTCGATTGGCACCACAATAAAACTGCAAGAAAGGTACCCTGACTCCCGATACGTTGGTCGTAAGTTTGAACCCGGTCCTATGGATTTTTCCACTCGACAAATGTATATGCGTATTAACACGGGGAAGGAAAACATCGCGAGGGAATCAGCCTGCCCATCAGTTGTTTCAATAAGCGGTGCGGGATCGACCCCGTAACTCTTAGATACAGCTGGAACCTCGCTCGCCACGCCATCGAGGTCATCACGTAATACGTGTTACTTGGCTACTATCATAGCAGATAGGTAATAAAAAAGCGACTAGTCAAAATCGAAGGGGTCCCCATTCAAAGAACACAGTTATTAATGTAGTAAAAAAAAAGCCAATGGCCAAAACAGTTTCTACTAGTTGAGGAGCCTATGGATTCATATACAATTTGTAACATATTATTATTTTAACTTTTGGACTTTTGGAATGCACCATAATAGTTTGTTTTCTAACAATAAACAGAACCGCGAAACGCAAAATTCTAATTCAAATGTCACCCCTGCAATTCATTGCTGGCACACCGCAGAACCAGACGCCATTTTAGGCCCATCTATAATGTGGTCACCATTAATTATGGATATGGTCACGTAATAAGTATTCATTATTGTTAAAATGCATAGTTATTTAACGGGGTGAAGCCTTATTTAAAATGGATGGATGGATGTTTGTTCCTCTTTCACGTAAAAACTACAGAACGGATTTAGATGAAACTTTACAGTATTGAGTATAATAGGCCGACAATTAAAAGTAGCACTATAGACACTAACTTAGGGTACATGCCTTTCAACTTTACTAGGGCATGCCAGTTTCCTTACGATACTTTCCTCCACCGTTTTGGGCACGTGATAATGCACACATAAATCTATATATACCCAACTTATTAGATATGTGATCTTTTTGAGTAAAATCTTTGAATTTACGTTTTTTTTTTGATAAAGCCAGAATACTCTGCTAAGATTAGATTCAGTTTAAGAAAAATCAGCAGTAATAATGATTAAATTAGAAATTAATTACCAAATTAAATTATTATTCTAGGTAATTATCGAAATATCGTTCGTTACTCTGCGAGTCAAAAAGTATTTTTTGATAATTAGTGCGATTATAAAGATAAAATACCTTTAATTTAGGAATGTGTATTTAGAGCATAATTGAGTGGATAAAAAAAGCCTTACACGACGGGACTCGAACACGGATTGAAAGTCAATAACTACACCATCAGCACCCTATAAATACATAACTTTCACCTATCTATATACTTTCTACCCTTGGGTAGGTATTAGTTTACAATATAAACTTCAATACAAGACTTTGCACTTTGCCGTCAGAATAATTGAAAGGTTCCGTAGCGTTCATGAAATATTTAACACATTCACGGATGTGTGTAGAACTAAACATTTCTTGCAAATATTAAAAGAAAATTTTATGAAATTGTTTGACCCCTTGTTCCCTTCTCAAGGCTGTCAAAAATATAAAGATAATAATAATGCTGGATATTTTTCACGCAGCATCATCTAGCCCACAGGTTCGTTAACTTATTTTTCCCACCACTTTAAGATAAAAAAATCCAAGCGCCCCCAAGTTTTTAAACATAAAACCTATGCTTTCCCCTCTAGACCGCCTTAGCTCCCCCAATATCTTCTAGAGTTTTCTGCCGCCCCCCTGAAGGCCTCCAGTGCTCACAAGGGGGCGCTATCGCCCACTTTGAGAAACAATGATCTAGCCCCAAACTAAGCCCATTGTATCACCACAACCTAGTTTTAAGATCCTCTGTAAAGTGTTTTTTATCCTGGTGTATGCAATAAAGAGTTATCTATCTATCTATCTTTCTAAGCAGAGCTTCTATTATGAGTACTACATGACTGATATTTTTTTTGTAAATGTGTATGCATTTACAAAAAAAAAATTGCTTATAAACACACAGACCCAAGGCAAATATTTGCAGATCATACAAACATTTGTCCCGCGGTGGGAATCGAATCCACTGAGTATGTATGTATGTATAGATGCCCATCATGGGGAATACAGCCTTGAGCATGTTTATTTTTATTGTTATTTGATATATACAACGCCATCTAGTTCTTATAAACCGCCACCTTTTGGACTTCCCTTGTACGTAACCAAGTGTTCTATAAAACCCTACCTAAGATTTAAAATAAATGCCACAGATAAAAAAGAAAATCTCAATGAATAAATGAATGAATGAAAATACTTTACTGTAAACAACAAGATAATAAAATAAGCAAAACTTAATATTACTAAAAGTACAATGGGCGGTGTTATCGCTTAAAATCTCTTCCAGACAACCTTGGGGCGGAATCTTTGCCTCACACTGAGTTCGTTCAAAATCTTTGGTCCGTGAAATGCACGAATAGCATGCCCGACCTGCCACAGATAAAAAATGAACTATTTACAAAGTATTGAATAATGTCTTAATCTAGAATCTTTAAGCTAAATACTTACCTACCTACATCATCTTCTTAGATACCTACCTAATCAGAACTGTCAACGTCAAAAGGTCGTCACCCTCCTCTCCCGGTCAGCCGGAAGTGAAGGCGCGATATTAGCTTTACAACAAGTCAAATTCCTCTTTGACGGAAGACGTGAGCCGAGCTCTTTGCTTGGGACTAGGGATGAGGTGGCTGTCGATGGAAATATTTTTATCGATACTTTTAAATATTCATTCGATCTCATTCATAATCAGTATAGGAAAGCCCCCAATGGACCGATGATATTATTATTATTATTATATATTAAGTAACTAACACGATTAAACCAATTACACTAGTTACATAAAATTAAAAACATCTTTTAAATCTAATAAATTAAAATTAGTGTAAAAACATTTGACAAATAAATCAATATACAGAATTAATAGCCTTAAAAATTAAATATTTAAAAATTTATTTAAATAATAAATAAATAAAAAGATTTTCATAATATTTAAATGATTAATACAAATTAAAATAATATTAACAACACAAACAAGCATCCTTTCATTAGTCACTCTCGCAAAACCTCAGACATACATTAAACTCTTCCATTCATCTGCGAAGATATCGCAGTCTGGGTTCTGGTCAAGAAGTCTGTTGAGTCTGGCGAGGGTGCGAGGTAGTGGGGAGTTAGCACGAGGGACGGTTCTACTGAAGGGCAAAGAGAATAGTCTGTGGCTTCTGTTGCGAAGGTAATTATTAGGAAGGTAATAGTCGGTAATAGTTGCGGGAATTCTGTGTATGGAAAATACCCAAGTTAATTCATCATGGGCATATACCCATCAGCAGACTTCTACCAGCTTATGATTATGATCTCTGTCGTAAATATGATGTAGTAAGTAATTGAGGCTTATTGATTATGAAATCAATGTCCACGTCCTACAAGGGCGCGGCAGGTGAGTAGAAAGCTGCGACGCAAGAAGATTTGTAGTAAAATGGTACTCCTACTTCTTGAGACTCACGACACAGGGAACACTAGTGCGGAGCCAGGACCATGGATGTGATACAATCTAATAGTCTTCAAGTCAAAAGCAAGTATCTTCTAAACAAGCGTGATCAACAAATAAAAACCTATTGACTTTGACTATTGTATGTAACGTAGTGTTTAGTTCCTCTATGTTGAGTATCATCGATATATTATATCTTTTTTCGTTATTGTAGACACGGAGAATACAGACAAACTTACATATAGGACACGTACAAAGGCGAGCTTAACCCTAATAAGAGTTTTCTTCCAGAAGATTAGATAAATTAGATAGATTAGATAGGTCAGATAGATCAGATAGATCAGATAGATTAGATAGATCAGATAGATCAGATAGATCAGATAGATCAGATAGATCAGATAGATCAGATAGATCAGATAGATCAGATAAATCAGATAGATTAGATAGATGGTTGGACTTATATTAAAATAGCAACGCCTTTGTAACCTAGTTTTCACAGACAATAAAATATATTTCATATTTTAAGACCTTTGAAGATAAGGAAAGCTGATTATCTATCAGCTTTCCTTATCTATCAGCTTCCGGATACAAAATTTGGACACAATAATATTTTCCATAATTTAGGTTAAGTATCATCGATATATTTGTCACGTTTAGACATCACTAGCACCGTTTGCTCGACAAACCACATTTTGCGAGTCGCCGGGAGCTCCGAAATTAGATTCGCTCTACTGTAATACTGATTAAACCGGTCTGTGTGCTTTTGAGCTGGCGATTAAAGCCTTTGTTGGACTGCATAATCAGCCCGTAATGTTCCCACGGCTGGGAATCGAACTCACACCTATAGAGAAAATTAAAAGGGCTTTTCCACCATGCTAGCCATGTATGTAATTGTAGTTTTCAAGATGCTTAGAGTCCTAATTGAAAATTTGGAAATTGTTAATTCTCTGGCGGAGAAATAAAGAGATATTACCTATGTATGAAACTTATTATATGGGAACTTAATTCTCACCAAGTTTGTGCACCACAGTACAAACTCCCAAAAATCATGATCAATCTCATTTTCAGTGGAAATTATGTTGGTAAATGTTGCATACCTTTGAGTTTCTGGCATGTCGGCTTCTACATAAGAGCGGTAGAGCTTCTGTGAAAGGGCTCGTCTGAGGAAGATCTACCGTCACGCCTATTCCTGCCACCAAGCAGTAATGTTCTCATTGCTGTGTTCGGGGTTGAAGGGTGAAATTACAGGCACGTGAGATCTTTCATCTTGATATCTCAGGGAGGGAACGCGTGAGTGTTACCTCGGGTATTGCAAGCGTCCATAGGTTACGGTAACTGCTTACCACTAGGTGGGCCGTAAGTTTGTTTACCTCTTTAGTAGTACTTATCTCTACTATAATATTATAAAGAGGAAATATTGTTTTATTTTTTTGGTTGTTTGTATCGAATAGACTCCGAAACTACTGGACCGATTTTAATCATTTTTTCACTAATAGAAAGCTAAATTATCACGAAGTAACATAAGCTATAATATATTTTCAAAAAAAACAGAGATCTCTTAGAAAATTACAATAATGTAACCCAAAGTAGCAAAATTTTGTCTATAAAACTCTATATAAAATTATTTGGTTTACGCTGAGAAAACTATTGATGATACATAAAAATGATGTACTACATGATTAAAGTACTCATTATTCCCTACAAAAAAGTCCTCGAACTATGATAGTTTAGTCACATTAGTAACTTTTGTGTTCTAAAATGTAATTAAATCGCGGGTAGAAACAAAAGTTGGTTACATTCGTATCGTAGTATTAATTGTTATTCAAATAAATACTTTTATCATCAAGGATATTTATGTAGCAGTAAAATACATTTTAATTCGTTCGAATCAGACATTTAATTTCTTAGTTATCACGAGTATAAAATCGAAATTTACGCGGGTGAAATTGCGGGGCACGATTCTAGTAGTCTAGTATAAAAACGATGTCTTTCACCGTAATTCGTAAATTTTCAGAGTAGAACAAATAATCGTTTCACGACCAGAATTCAAACTTACGAACTACCAATCAGAAGACGGAGTAGTCATGGCTTAGTTTTGGTCTGCGTTGAAATGGCAATGGGCGGGCCATTTATCTCACAGAACCAACAATCCCATGTACAAAATATAATGTTCCAAACATTATATTTGGCACGCGTTTTAGATTGTAGTTAGCATTCCTTGTAGCAAACGTACCTCGTATTGGAATACTAATGGCACGTGCCTTCGAACACGGTTCTAGATCATGCCAGTTTCATCACGATGTTTTCCTTCAACGTTTTGTTTTGAGCTCATAAATGGGGCTAGATTCAAGATAGCAGCTACAGCCAAATGACCAAGAAAAGCAACACAACGAAAGGAAGATGATTCGCAAACTCATTAGCAAATTGAAGGCAACATAAGTTTTGTACCAAACTTGTAATGGGCCTAACTAGCACTAACTTAAATTCAAATTACCCGGTAGAGTCACGGTTAAGTAACAGTTAAGTTTCCGATTTTAATTAGGCAACTCAGGTGTTTTGCTGCATGTTAGCTAACTAAAGGTACTTAGTTAAGTGGAAGTAAATGAACTGATATTGCTCGAATACTAATAATGTTATGTTTTTCGCATAATTATAATTATATATGGATGTTTATGGTATTCTTTATTACTATAACACTAAACCGTAATAGATTTTAATGGACGAGGTGTCGTTAGATGCGTCATAAATGTAGTCAAAAAAATGGCGGCATGACAAAAAGAAAATGGCTGCCGGCAGCTTTTATCAAGGATCAGGTTTGGCTTTTACGTTTAAAAAGTTAAAGTAGGTAGGTATAAATTAAACACTAAGCAAAGATTTAGCGGTGAAAATATTTAGTGGTTTTGAACCACTAAATCTTTTCACCACACTTGCTGTCATCATCAAAATAAAACCACAAAAACAGACGCAACAAGCTAACGTGAAAACTCTCTGAACTTTTCGTGCATTGGTTCCATAAAGGCGTGTATAGAAAAAACGCGAAAATCCGTCAAAAACGCAACAGCACTCTATTTCGCCAGCCATGCATAAATATACATAAATTTACTTGTACGTAGGTACGAAGTGTACTACGAGTAGTGATGTACTAGATCAGAGATGGAATCCCCATTTCCCCAGCATCGGGGAAAAATGAACGGTTGTAGAAATGACGTAATAGTCAGGCAGCCAACCACAAAAAAAAATATATATCACTAAAGTGGCGAACAAGAGTAAGTGTTTGTGGCCTTCTTCTAGGCGTAGTGAAATCGGCGTGAATTCATCTAACATACTAATTATAAATATGAGCGTCTGGTTTGCTGATAAAACTTCCGTAACAGCTAAGGCGGTTTTGGATGAAATATTGAGCAGCTTGTGTCTCAGAATAACTGTTTTCTGGTTACCATGGGGGCAAAGCCGTGGACAAAGTCTCATAATATTATGAATGCGAAAATTTGAAGTTTGTTGTAAAAGCTATCTGTAATAGCTGAACCAATTTGGATTCAATTTTGAACTTATATAGTTATCCAACTAGATTTTCTACTTAGAATACACCATACACCTAGAATAACTCATCAAGGCACCTTACGAATGAAGCCGTAGGCTTTTAGCAAATAAAATCTTGAATTCACTTATTCAACGACATTAAATTATCCTGAAATTAATGAGTACTAATTATATCCGTAAGTACGGATACGGAAAAGCCCAACACTAGCTGAGGGGCATGTCGGGGTGCAAAGTGCATATATTAAACTTGTACAACGGTTTGTATGCAGAAGCCGTTTGTAGAGAGCCCTATTCTGGTGTAATATCTCTTGGAAATTGCTCATAATTTGTGCAAATTCTGTAATAAAAATACTGTGAAGAATGTTTCCAAATAGGTACTGAAGATACACTGTGAAACTATTCTACTAATAAACTAAAACAAAAGTCTGGATAGATGTTTCAATGATTGTTGCTAGTAATCTTTGTCACTGCTAATTTGAATCAAATATGAAATAGATATAAAATATCAAAAAAATCTCGTTTCTTTAAGAATACTGCATCGCACTAAGATGCGCTCCACCATCACTATAGCAATTATTTTGACAGACAGTCAAAACTTCAAACTTCAAACTTGAAAAGATAAATAAGATGTTTAAATTCCCCCTTTAATTTAATTTCACTTTATATAATCAATATTTTTACAGAGCCTTTTTTTTTACGTAAGCTCTGTAGGTATCTTAGGTTAAACTTGTCTACGTAGTAGTCTTTCTACATAGATAAACTATCATTTTATCACCAAAGTAGATATAGTGTTCTACCCTTCTCAAGTTTAAAAAGCTATGGGATATGGATACCAGATTATACTATTGTATATTTTTTTTGCCATAGTACTACGGGGCGGGCGCGTCTTTTGTGAAATACATGATCTGTAAAAGATACATAAACTCTTTATTGCAAACCAAAGAAAAATACAAAACACAGGAATTCATATACATAAAAGGTACAATACTTAGTATAATAATATATAAATAATAATAAATGCTGGACATTTTTCACACAGCATCATCTAGCCCCGAACTAAGCAGAGCTTGTAACACCCAGACCCGAGACAAATAATTGCAGATCTTACAAACATTTGTCCCGTGACAGGAATCGTACCCGCAACCTTCTGCGTCTCAGGCGGACCTTCGCCCACTGTGCCACAGAGGTCGTCAAGTATAATTATTGATTATTTATTCACTAATCATTATTATATCATTAATTTCCTTAACTAGCGTTATTAAATTAATACGTTAACGAGTCTTAAATAAACAGTATTTACAATGGGGATTCTTCTCGCTAAAGCGGTTAATCTTATCGTTCCAGACAACCTTTCAGAGAGATTTCAAAGTGATCACGTTTCTTCGTTCCAGAATACAGACTCTCTTAAAGGATTTGCGCTGGTTTTAATGTGTTATAACTTAGCGCGGCATAGGTGAGCGGGCTTTGTGGCTCTTATGTTTATTTTACTAGTTTTTATCAAACTTGGCCCGGCCAAGTTCATGTTGCCGAGACAAGAGTTGCTTGTTAGATTAGCTTTTTTTTCATACTTTGCTTAGTTTCAATCAGAAGTGGCAGCAACTTTTTAATATCCGACTACTATTATAAATGCGAAAGTTTCTGAGGATGGATGTTTGGTACTCGTTTACGCAAAAACTACTGACCGGATTTTGATGAAACTTAACAGTAATATAGCTTATAAATCAGAATAACACATAGGCTAGTTTTTATCCGGGTACCACGCGGGCGAAGCCGTGGGCAGAAGCTAGTTTAAAAGACAGGTACTGTGTGACCGGTATCCATGAAGAAATAAGAACGTTTTTGCATGAATATATGTAGGATTATACCTCTACATGATGTTACAATTTTCATAGGCCCTTACCAATATGAAAATTCTATCATCTAAATGGTATGTTGAGATAATAGATTGAAGAGATTCTAAATTAGGATGAACAGTGATGTAGCAATATTTTCAACCAACGCCAAAAAAGGAGAAGGTTCTCAATTGGTCTGTATTTTTTTTATGTATATGTTAGCCGATATCTTCGCCAAATTGTTAACCGATTATTCTTTTCTTAATGGGTACCTGCTTCAAGCGTGGTCATATAGCTATAAATTTTAAGAAAAAATTTCACCTCTAAGCGTAAAAAAATGGGAGAAAATGGATAATCAACTTCCCGGTCTGTTTTTATTTTTTCTGGATAAATGTTTATCAATTTTAAGTGATCTTCAACTGTAGTTTCTATTCTGGCAGGACTAATTGGTCATCTTAAGATTAATTATTTTCTAAGTAGAAACAATATAAATATGCTTTTTTTTGTTAAATAAAATTAATTAATCACTTTCTATTCTTCTATTTTATTCTATTCTAAATGTTTTGAAAAAAGTTACTAGGTAGGTACTTGTTTTTTCTATAGACATACTAATTATGTACATATATAGACATTTTATATATCCAGATTACATTATTATACTTAAAATAAATTACTGTATCCTAGTAATAATGCAATCTAGGCTATATTAGGCTAATTAGTAATTTAACACTAATCTAGTTTTATAAAATAAATTATAGGTAATAAATGTTTCCATTAACACGTTTTTTATTGTCTCTATTTAAGGAGAAGACACTTTGTTCATGTTCTTTATAGGTAGCTACTCGTTCTTTATAATAAAGAAATATTTATTGACATGATAATTATTTTCTACTCCTGCACGACATCGGCATTTGGAATGTCTATAGCAATAAAATGTCGAAAAAGATATTATCTACCAACAAAAAAATACTAATATTTTAAAAAATCAATTGGTTTTGAGGGACTGATATAAAAATATACAAAGACCCAACAGACATAAAAATTAGCCTGACCCCAAACTAGGATCTCCTGTGACGTGGGTATCAGGAACTGAGAGTATCGTACCACAACTCCCAGACCATCAGGAACAAATATCTGTAGAAAATGCAAACCTTTGTCCTGCAGTGGGAATCAAACCCGCACCCCTTGCGTCAAAGCTGGCTTCTCACTTTCGAATAAATCCAATTAATATTACGAGTAGGTAAATGCGAATAAAGTGTTTTTCTCACTTTTTTGTGGGCGTGGGTGTCGTAAGCGCCACGGTCTTACGCATGCTGATATAAACTTTAATCCAATGAAATTGTATTTGAAATTCGTGTTACTACTTTCTGGTAAGCCAATTTCTTCGGAGGCATTAAATCAAAACTGTTTCACTAAATAAAGACTTGAATAGTCACACCTCGTTCTAAATCGTCATCATCAGTTAGTCATGATCTCCCAAAAAATGCAATGACGAACATATTATAGCGTTTACCAGCCACCGATCTATCAAAAAAGTAACGTTTTATTCACATTCTGATCGACTTTTATATAGAAGCTTAAAGCTGTTTTCTGTGAGCTTGTAAACAAAGATTATATTTAAATTATTGTTCATACGAACCCGTGGATGTATATACCTACATAGATGTTACGTTACTACATATGGCAATCTGTAGGAAACGCTATTTACCAAGTAAAAAAAATATGCTTCAACATTTTATTTTTAAGTTATGTAAAGGCAAACAGGCATATAGCCCCTTTGATGGTGTGGGGTTACCTTCGTCTATTGTCATCTGAAGCACCTGTGGTATTGCATATGTTACAGAGATCTATTCCTTTTCCAAGCCAGGTTACTAAAACGGATTTTTCTTCCTCATACGTAGCTTAAAGTCTTAAACTCTAAATAAAATAATCTATTACCGATAAAGTTTTCAAATTGGAAAACTAAAACCAGCACTACTAAAAAATTGCTATTTAATTGGGACCTATACATATTACCCTCAATTAAGACTCCTATTTGAAGTGGGTTAATATCACTAGTCGTTTAAAACATAGACTATCAAAAGTAACTCAACCGTTACAATTTTCAAAAAGACTTAATGTATTTTTATATTCATCAAAATTTATGAATGATATTTGAAAACAATGCTTTCAGATCGATTAAAACACACATTTTAAATAATTTTCTATTGTAATCCTCTCATGTACAATCTCAAACATATTCTCGCCATGCTACGCTATTTCACAGATAATATATCACCACAGATCCTCGCGAGCATTAGGTACCACATGCCAATGTCATTCTGTCAAACTCCAAGTAGGTTGAATACTAGAGATCTCGGTCTGCCTGCCGCCTTGCTAACTGATAACCGCTGCTGTTCCAAAGAAGTTTCAAGCTTACACAAAATTTACAAAATTTTACGAATAAGAATCTCTGAATGTGGCTTGACCTCAAATAACTTCAAACCAATAAAAATTGACATTTTTGTTTTGCTTTGCGTTGATTTGAGGTCAAGCCACATTCAGAAACTCTTACTCCGCATCATATTGTTATGCATAAGCACGTAGACTCCCTAAACTGCTTAGTATCTTTTGCAGGAGTTTCACACATGTATTTTTATGCAATTTTATGTACAGTATATGCGTCGCTCTGTGTACTTAGCGATACAATGTTTGTTGAGTCAGTACAGTAAAGGTCAAATGTTTCGCGTTTTCGGTTTGATGACTTTAATGGGCTTTAAAATAAAGGTAAACGGTGTGAAAGTTGTTGAGAACAATGAAAATAATGTTGTTTTAGGAATATTTTGACCCACACCTACAGGAAACTGTATATGCATTTGTCGTAAGAAATTGTAGGCTAAGTATGTTCGCATTAGTGTAAGAAAAACTAATTCTCTTTTTAAAAACAACTCTTTATACACACAGAACCAGAAAAAAGTATAAAGTAGGTACCTATGTTCTATTAAATCGATTGGTCTTCTGAAAGGCTAAAGTTCATTCACCGCCTCCCCTAGTCAGTGGTTTAACTCACAAGGATAAGGTCAAAGTGTAACTTAATACAACTATTTCATTACTAGCTTCTGCCCACGGCTTCACCTGGATAAAAGGCTTCACCTGGTACCTGGATAAAAAGTAACCTTTGTGTTATTCTGATGTATAATCTATATAACTGTAAAGTTTCATCAAAATCCGTTCAGTAGTTTTTGCGTGAAAGAGTAACAAACATCCATCCTCACAAAGTTTCGCGTTTATAATATTAGTGGATGTATCATTCTGTGGTATAAATTATCTACAGCATAGCCGATTCAGTCAGTTTACTCTATTTAGTGACGGCGTAGTAGGTAGTCCACGGCGCGACGCGGAGGGAGAAAGTCGCGACCACTCACCCTGATGAAGACTCTCGGAATGAGTCGAAACTTAGTCGGTGCCTTCACCGATAGCGCAGTACGTGAAAAATCCCGTTTTTACAATATTTACAGTTTACTCTCGTATCAACAAAGATTTTTGTCAATCAACTTTTCGTTTCACAATTAAAGGAAACACTGAATTAAGCGAAATACATAAGCCAAGTCCTTAGCAAGTGGTGTCTACCTCTCTGAAGTTAAGCACGTGATTTTACAATTAGGGATGTTTGTAAGAAACATTGCCATCTTCACATCGCCAGGATCGTTCGATCTGTTAACACAAATTGTCTAACATCATTCTTGGTAAGGGAGTTTTATTTTACCTGAGCTTTGTGCAAATATATTATGTGAATATGGATCTGGGTTATAGCCACATAATCAAGTTAAAATGTAAGTGGGCAGGGCACTTAGCAAAATACACAGAAAATAGGTGGACCATATAGAGACGACTAGATGCACAGGACCTAGTGGCAGGAGAAGATCTGGTCGACCAAGAAAACGATGGACCGATGACATCAACTGCTGGGAAACATTGGATGATGAAAGCCAGAGACAGAGAGGAATGGAGTAAACTGGAGGAAGTCTATAACCAAAGAGAGGTTCCTAAAAAGGAGGGTAATTAAATAAATCTTGACATTGACTATGAATCAGGATTACTTTGTATATTTACCTAAAATAATTTGTAAATCTAGTTGGTAAGGAAATGAAAAGGCTTTACATACCAAAACGCTTTATATACATACAGCAAACACACGCCTGTTTCCCGGAGAGGTAGGCTGAGACTACGGATTTCCATTTGTCACGATTCTGACCATCCGATACATATCTCTTTCGCTTCATTCAACAAACACGCTTAAGCCATTAAGCTTATCTACATTTAGTTCATCATCAAATCTGTACTCCGTATATAGAACCGTAGGTCACCAAGAAAGGAATAATTAGAGACACGTTCAAACATTATAGATATTTAACACATGCCCATGTTTTGCATAGTAGTGAGTTTTCCACGTGACAAGTAAGCCCATAGCCGCTTATGGGCATGCTGGCTTTCTCAAAATGTTTTTTTGTTTACTGATTTGAGCACATTTTTTTTATTATTCTATACAGCTATCTACAAATACCAAGGTAAATAAATTCAAAAATAAAATAAACAGCTATCTATCCAAAGACCGTTGCAAACGATCTATAGATAGCTCAACTGATTCAGATCAGATCAGATCCAGACGGAAGCGTTCCCAAAATACTGGCCGCATTGTCATGCTGAATGGCAATGCTAGGCATAGGTTAATATGCAAATTAGTTTTTAGAGCAAAAAACAGGTTTATAAAATCTGCTTGCTCTCGAAATGTGACTACCACATGCTATAGTTTAGTAACTTGTATGTCTCGTTATTCCAAAACTAGACACTGGACAATTCTATTTTATGATTCAATTATTTTAAATTCCGTAAATTAAGTTTCACTTAAACGTGAAATGTCAGTTTGTACTGTTGGCATAGGAGTATAATACTAGAAGCGTATAGAAGTGAAGTGCCATTGCAACGCAGTATAGAAAGGAGCCCAGCCCTTGTTAATTGAATTGTGTTAACAAACTAGTAAAATTCAGTAAAGTAAATCAAAAGTTCATGTACACATAGAAAGGCACGGCTACCAAAAAATCCAAGTGAACGGAAGGTAACGCGATGTCTACAGCACAAGTCTCGCGCTTAGTGTAGACACCGCAAACCAATACCTACTTATGTATGGATATGTTCTGTTTTTCTTGTTGATTTTGTAAATGCTTGATTTTTAATACATTATTATTATTATTATTAATAACATCACGGAGGTGGCGAATCATGGTTCATCACGGCACATTTTAGAGGAGCCTTATGTCTCTTTTGTTTATGATAATATAATCGCTAAATGTAACCAAGTCGTATTTGATACTGATTCACTAAGGTACTTACCTACTTTACAGAACGTACTCCAAATAATAATTAGTGTTATTTTTCAATTTTAATTGTACAATTGTCTCATATCGCCGTTCAATTCCCGCCGCGGGACAAATGTTTGTATCTGCAAATATTTATCTCGGGCCTGGGTGTTTTCTATGTATAATATGTATGTATTTACAAAAAAATATGTATATAAGTAGTATATCAGTCAAAAAGTTCCCATAATACAAGCTCTGCTTAGTTTGGGGCTAGATGATGCTGTGTGAAAATGTCCAGAATTATTTATTTTTATTTTATTATTATTTATCTGCGAATTCACAGACTAAGTATAAAATTTATCCCTGACGGACATGATTTGGTGCATCATTATTATAGATTATTATAGATGCCAGCGGGCGCCTTCAGCATACTTGTAGGAATGTAACTTCTATACGTCAATGTTATTACTTTATGATATCCTGTCCCTTGTTCTAAACATAAAATTGTGCCTTAGGACATTAAATGGTAATTATTTTAATAGAGTATTATGTAGTAACTATTGGGAATCGGAATAAGATATTATAATATTTTCAGACTGCCTTTGACACAACTTTTACATAGAATTTTGTTTTTTTACAAGAAGAAAATGTAAACAGGAATCCTTTTTAATTTCACGGATTTTATTGAAACCTTTCACATTGTCTTAAAAATGTGTAGTTTAAAAAAACACGCTTTTTTCAGGCACAGGATTATAAAAAAATATTTCCACTATGTATCCACCTGGCTCCATCATCAGACCCTATTTACCAAGGCCAATCTATTAGACTTGTGGACTCGTCAAAACGAATCACAACTCCAAACTCTATACACTGAAGAGTTCCATCATCCACCTCCTGGCAAAGTATTGTCATTCGAAATACATAAACGAAGTTTCATTTCGATACGACAATTAGAAGTCGGTTCAAATTACTTTCAAGATTTGATTACATTGTTTGTTATTTAGTTAGTTACAAGTGAAGATTTAAGCGTGTTAAAAAGGTAGATGAAATGGGCATGACCTAAGTTGACCGTAAGGTTTTAAACCGTTGTTGTTTAGCAAACAGTGTTATGTTTTCTTCTGTTGAATTTTTAAATACATATATAAACTCACGCTTGTTTCCCGGAGGGGTAGGCAGAGACTACGGATTTCCACTTGCTACGATCCTGACATACCTACCTCCTGATCCTGACATGGCTTCATTCACTCTCATTACATTCTTCATACATGCTCGCCGGTTTTGGGTATTCATGACCTGACCTATCTCTAGAATTTTTAAATGACACGACAAAAAGAGAAAAGCATCAGTTTGATAATCAACTTTTAAATAATCCTTATTATGAAGGCTGTTAATTTATTTTTTAATAATTATTTTAAAAAATCTCTGCTAAATTGTATCCGTTTTTTTACTGTTATCGCAGAACTCAAAAAAAATGGTTTTAAGACTCTTCTTAAATCCAATGAAATTAACTTTTCCTCTATGTATATGATATTGATCCTATTCTGCTCATATAATAAAATCGATGGGACGCGAGGTCAGGGATACTGGAACACTGCTGTCATCAACCCATGGACCTTCTCCACGATTTTAAGGAGTTGGGCTGATTGGGGTCAGGCTAGAAAGGACCCAAATGCGAAACGTCAGTGCAGACCTTAGTTCCGAAACAAAGAATACTATCCTACTACTATCATAAACGTGAAAGTTTGTGAGGATATATGTTTGTTACTCTCACGCAAAAACTACTGAACGGATTTTGATGAAACTTTACAGTAATATGACTTGAACATCAGAATAACACATAGGCTAATTTTCATCCGGGTACCAAGCGGGCGAAGCCGTGGGCAGACTCTAGTCCTATAATATTATAAACGCGAAAGTTTGTGAGGATGGATGTTTATTACTCTTTCACACAAAAACAACTGAACGGATTTTGATGAAACTTTACAGTAATATAGTTTATACATCAGAATAACATAGGCTACTTTTTATCCGGGTTCCAAGCGGGCGAAGCCGTGGGAGAAGCTAGTTATTAAAAATAATATTTAAGTCTGAGATATTTAATAATAATAATAAACACACAACGTACATTTACATATTCCTGATCCCACATTAAGATTCCCTGTATCGTGGGTATCACGAAACACAACACCCAGACCCGAAAAAAACACCTGTAGAAGCAATTTGTCTCGAATCGAACCCGCCCCTCTCATCTCACTTGGGTACTTGTGCTCCACCCCACCAAGGTCGTCATAGTACAACCCCTTATAAGTTGAGAAATACGATTAGAATTACTCATACGTATAAATGGCTGCGACCGGGGCGGTCCACACCCATATCATTTTATGACATTTTGCGGCGCGCCATGCATTTTAATATGCCTCTTTACTAAACCACTATAGAGAAGAGGGTAGTTTCTTATTTTTGCTCGTAACTGTCGCAGGTAGGGAAAAATGGGTGAATTCATTAAAAACGTTAGAATTTGAAGTAAGTTAGAAAAACGAAGAAGAAATCGACTAATTATGCTGGACATTTTTCACACAGCATCATCTAGCCCCAAACTAAGCAGAGCTTGTATTATGGGAACGACATGACTGATTTACTACTTATATATACTTTTTTTTGTATATACTTACATTCTATACATAGAAAACACCCAGACCCAAGACGAATATTTGCTTTGTGTAGTTTCAGAGATTGTAGCATGTTTAGTGGTAGATAAGCTTTTAATGATTTTACGCTATTTGAACGCTCAAAAAGTATACATTAAGAGGCCTGCGTAGGATGAATTGCCCATACAAACGTAATACAAAAATCATTTGTAATAAGAGCTTATTTCCACCATATTTTGTTAATATTTGCATTCGAATAGTATTTATCTACGTACCTTGCTATATATTTTTTCAAAATACTTACCTAACATGAAATGTAAAGCAGAGAAGGGCTTGCAACCTGTCACGTGGAATCTTCATATTCATACTCCTTGCAAAACGCGAGTATAAATGTAACTATACTTCCAAATGTAATGTTTAGACGTGCCCCTGACTACACCCTACTTGGTACGCTCATACTCACTAAGTATGTTAGATGTCCAATATGGGCAATACAGTTGTGAGTGAGAGTGGTATTATTTTGGAGGTAATTTTGCCATTTGTATTTTTTATCGGTAAAGTTTTGTTGAATTGCGTTTTCAATGATTTTTGGTTATAGTAATATGATGATTACTCACCCTGATGAAGACTCTCGGAATGAGTCGAAACTTAGTCTGTGCCTTCAACGATAGTGCGGTAAACACCTGTAGTATGAAAATTCTCGTTTTTACTATGCCTCTGCCCACGGCTTCCCCCGCGTGGTACCCGGATAAAAAATATGCCTATGTGTTATTCTGATGTAAAAGCTATATTACTGTAAAATTTTACTAAAATCCGTTCAGTAGTTTTTGCGTGAAAGAGTAACATACATCCATCCTCACAAACTTTCACGTTTATAATATTTGTAGGAGAATTATACGTAATTCCTACTGCCACAAACTAAACTGAACTTTTTTAAGTGTAGGTACTTTTGGCTTTCAGGCCCCTTCCATAGCATGTTCTCGCATCTCGACACGTTTTGCTGTTCAAATCAAACCCTTTTACCGCTATTTTTGTTCTTCATTGTGACTTTGCTTGGTCAACGTCATATCGTAGCCTACAACTGGTAGGTTATGTAAAGACGTAGCTTAGTGTTTGGGAGGCCGCCAAACTGGTAATTGAGATCTATGCCCGTCGATGTACTGGGGGCTACGAACGGATAGAGCAGTGAGACAAAATAAGATGATTTCATTTAGAGAGAGTTTTTTGAGTGAGAGAGTTAGGGAATTTAAGTACTTGGGACATCTCCTAACCTCTGACCTGAAAGACGATGCAGACATTGAGAGAGAACGGAGAGCACTGTCTGTAAGAGCGAATCTGATAGCCCGCAGGTTCGCTCGCTGCTCTAGAGAGGTAAAAATAACGCTTTCTAATTGTTCTAATTTTTACACATGCAGCTTGTGGGTGAACCATAAGCAAAAACAGTACAGCGCCCTACGTGTGCAGTATAATAACGCGTTCAGGGTGCTGATGGGGCTGTCCCGGTTCTGCAGCGCGTCAGGGATGTTTGCCGAGGCGCGCGTGGATTGCTTCTGCACAACCATGCGCAAGCGAGAAGCATCTCTGGTGCGCAGGCTCCGGGCCAGCTCCAACACCATTCTCAACGTGTTCGCTAGTCGGTTTGACTGCATATATACAATGTATCACTCGTCGAGGATGCACGCTTTTACTTATAGTAATAATATAAAGTTCGACATTGCCAAATAGTTATTGTAATATTTTTTTTCTTATTTAATTTATTGTGTGTGAAAAGGTGTGTGTTATTTAAATAAGAATTAATATTACAATACGAATGTAACTAACTTTTGTTTCTAACGACGATCTAATTAAATTTAAGAATACAAAAGCTGCTATTGTGACTTAACTATGATAGTTAGATATATTCCCTCTATAACTTTTTTGTAGGTAATAATAAGTACTATAATCATGTAGTACATAATTTTTATTTATCATCAATCGTTTTCCAGCGCACGCCAAATAATGAATTTTATAGGCAAAATTTTGCTACTTTGTGTTACATTATTGCAATTTTCTTACGGATCTCTATTTTTTTTCAAAATAAACTATAGCCTATGTTACTTCCTGATAATTTAGCTATCTATTGGTGGAAAATGGTAAAAATCGGTCCAGTAGTTTCGGAGCCTATTCGGTACAAACAAACAAAATAGTCCTCTTTATAATATTAGTATAGATTCTAGAACAAAAACAAGAGCAGCTTCTGTGAAAGAGCTTGTGCGGGGAAGTGCTCCCACCATGATTTCCACCGTCAAGCAGTAATGTTCTGATTGCTGTGTTCCGGTTTGAAGGGTATGGTTGCCGGTGAAATTACAGGCACATGAGATCTTTCATCTTGATATCTCAGGGAGGCAACGTGTGAGTGATACTTCTGGTATTGCAAGTGTCCATAGGTTATCGTAACCGCTTACCATCAGGTGGGCCGTTAGTTTGTTAACCTATTTAGTAGTTATTTAAAAAAAAACAATAACTGTTTGATGCGGGCAAGTAACCAGCTGCGATGCAAGGAGTGCAGGTCCGATTCCCGCTACGCGGCATGTTCTGTAGCTATTTACTTTTTAATGCTTTTGACTTTGTTTTTTTTTTGTGTAATGTTGAGTAACCTTTATACATTACTAGCTTCTGCCCACAGCTTCGCTCGCGTGGTACACGGATAAAAAATAGCCTATGTGTTATTCTGATGTATAAGCTATATCACTGTAAAGTTTCATCAAAATCCGTTCAGTAGTTTTTGCGTAAAAGAGTAACTAACATCCATCCTCGCAAACTTTCGCATTTATAATATTAGTAGGATGTCTATCTTGCTATATTATTCAGTAGATAAGACATTGTCCACTCTAAACATTAGTAAGTCTATTGGTCTCGTTTGGTGGACGGTTGCCAAAACCGGAAACAATAGTTGCACGACATTTTTATTCACTTAATTTAAACTTTATGTCCGTTTATTGGGTCAACTTGCCGGTCTATAAGTTTCTTTGGATGACGATGAAGTCGTGACGAATTGGCACAAAGCCTAGCGTGATGTTTTTTTTATTATTTTCAAAGGATTTGTTCATAGAGTGATCATTTGACCGAGTTTACAGTGAAAGAAAGTTATTTATTTGACAACAACAAAGCACAGAAGGACAGACACAGAGAAAATAGATAAATAGACACAATAAATACCTAAGATTTTAACAAAAAGATAGTCAGAAAGAGAAGATTTTTGTGCTAATTAATCCCATCTGTGCCGTGTGGGACAAACAGGTTCTGTCTCAGCTTAGTGCTGCTCCGCACAATAGTGAGAAGCAGCGCTGGTTTTCAGACAGGGCCTAGGAAAGATGATCTCACAAACGCGGAAAAGTGGTACCTGATTTTGCCGCAAGAAGACAAAATCAAGTAAGCCTCAGAGAGTTTGTGTGTGTGTGTGTGTGCGATGTGTGTGTGCTGTGTGTGTGAGTCGGGAGGTAGGGGTGTGTGTGTGTTTTGTTGTAAAAATGAATGTTACTATTTCTGTCTCTACTCTAATATGTCATATTTTGTTGATCATATTTTGTTTAAAATTAAAAATTAAAAATTAATTAAAAAGAAACATAAAGTTTATAATTTAAAAAAAAAAAGTTATTATAGGTTATAAGTACGTTTAAGATATGGGTAATACCTATTTTATTGTTGGTGTGTAAATAAAGAATTTTAATTTTAGTTTGAAAAAAAACAATGAAGACCCGCACACGACTGTTTTCGAGGACTCGACGTAAATTCTCTTTTAATACTTAATATATAATTCAGTTTTAAAGCTAAAATATTTAAATAAAAATGCATACAATATCTAGCCCCAAATTAAGCAGAGTTATTTTATTATGGAAAGTACATGACTGATATACTACTTATATATTTTTTTTTGTAAATACATACATATTGTACATAGAAAACACCCAGACCCGAGACTTACATTTGCAGTTCATACATACATTTGTTCCGCGGCAAGATTCGAACCCGCTACCTGCTGGCCTTCGCCCACTGCGCCACAGAGATCGTCAATATTGATCCCGATATGCTTTAACCGGGTGAGAAATCTGGGTGGTGACGTATTTCAAACCAGTATGTCCATAGTATGGGCATACGTAAAACAACAAGCTGACTCTTATCTGGCTCAACGCATTAGCATTACCATTCAGCGTGGCAATGCGGCCAGTATTTTGGAAACGCTACCGTCTGGTAGTGATCTGGATCAGCTATCTATAGATCGTTTGAAACGGTCTTTAGATGGCTAGCTGTTTCATATGTATTTTTTGTATATACCTACTTGTAAATAGTTGTATGAATAAATGTATATCTATGACAGACGGACATGACGAAACTATTATTGCTGGTATTGTCATGTTGTATTGTTACCCAAAAAGTTTTTTTTTTTATGCAGGACATATTTTACAAGACTTATACCTATACCATATACCTTCAGTGTGGACATAGACCGCTAAAAAACGGTCGAGCAAATACTTTTCTGACGAACCCATTAACGTTAGATAAGAGCTTCATTTATCCAGCTACCACGCGAGCGAAGATAAGATAAGATAAGATATATCTTTATTGTGCACCAGTAAAAGAAACACGAAAAAGAAATTGAAATAAAACCTAATAGTACAATGCAATGCGAAGCTGTGGGCAGTAGTCTTAAATATTACAGACACCGCTGTATTACGTCCGTCATAATCCTGTCAACATTAACAGGATAAAATTTTCGCAATTTTTTGAAATGGACGACACGATAACTTTTTTCCAAGACAAAGTACCATTAAATAATGGTCTAAGATTGACACAATTTAACTCAGTTGTGTTATTTATACAGTGCTCGGCTATTACTCTGGCACAGACCACACACACTATTCTCACTGTCTTCCTTTTAAAGAAATAATAATATTTATACCTAATATTTTGTTTTATATTTCTGTGTACAATAAAGAATTTATAAGCCATTCAAATGAATTTTTAATGTCATTTAAATCTTGTGTAAGTTTACACAAGATTTTACAAAACAAAATTTTATCGAACGCTATTTCCGATGCACGTGCCACAGCAACAGATTGGAATTGTAAAACTTCTTAAAAATGAAAATAACCGAAAAAATCTTATTTTACTTATTTTTTTCCGGTAATATACCTAAATTATACACTTAAATAAAATTGCAAGAACGCAAACGAATAACTTTAGTTCACACAACTGTCAGTCAATCATTACAAATCCTACTACGTAAAGTTTGTGAAAATGAAATGTGAAAGTTTGTGAGGATGTATGTTTGTTACTCTTCAGGCAAAAACTACTGAACGGATTTTGATGAAACTTTACAGTAATATAGCTTATACTTCAGAATAATACATAGACTACTTTTCATCCGGGGATCGCGGGCGAAGCTGTGGGCAGAAGCTAGTCAACCATAAAAACTTCATCCGGAAGTATACTACTATCATTAAGCAAAAATGCTTGCATTGTTGTGTTCTAGTTTAAAGTGCCGTTGAAATTAAAAGCAAATTTTATATTGATTATTTTTATTAAATTTAATTCTATATTGCACACAAACAATAAATAAATAATGCTGGACATTTTTCACATAGCACCATCTAGCCTCAAACTAAGCAGAGCTTGTATTATGGGAACTACATGACTGATATACTAGATAGATAGCAGCGCTGATTTTTTATACATTTATACTACTTATATACTTTTTTGCGAATACATACATGCTACACATGAAAAATGCCCAGACCCGAGACAAATCTTTGCAGATCATGATGTTTTTCACAAACACATGAAAAACATCCCGCGGCGGGAATCGTACTGCGCTACAAAGGTAACCAATGTAAAAAGAGAGGGCTTAATGCTATATAGAATATTCTTCCAGCCATCCTTAGCGGTAGGGAATAGAGGTTGGCGCATTAAACTAGATAACAAACTATAAGAAACAACATAAATAGATACATTAACGTGTTAACGAATATGTTTATGATTATGTTCATATGTATTACTCAACACCCCCGGCCACTTTAAAATCATATATATATCCTTCCCGTCCAAAGGTTGTCTGGAAGAGACCGCCCATTCTACTATTATCATAATGTGTTATTATTTATTTTATATACATCATAAGGTGTACATAAAGTATTATAAATTATAAAGTATTTTCATTCATTCATTCATTCAAACCAATCAAAAGTTTTTATTTAATAAATTTTGTTAGTTCATACCTGATACCATTTGTTAGTAAATTAAAGTAGATAAGAAGATGTAAGTAGATAGAGACATTTAACACTGCGTTTTCCGGTTCGTGGTCGCAACTCGAGAACCTATAAACCGCAGCGGCAGTCGGTTCTGCAGTAAACAGTTTGATCTTGCGTTTAGCACATCCTTTTTCGTCCGTCATAAACCTATCCCCTACGAAAATAAAACAAAACGTTTCTTAATTTCCGGTTCAGAGTCAAGGTTTCATTGAATTAGGATTGCTCGAGATTGCTCTTTTGATCTTTTAGATTAAAAATTGCGAATTTGCGTTGGCCTAGTGGAATGTACCGTGTAAAAGTCACCAAGTATTTTCCAGGACAGTACAACACAAAAAAAACACAAGCTAACAACTCTAACCTTGTTGTGTAGTAATGATACATGAGGATACTAAGTAGGGGTAAACAGAGGTAAGTCTGCAGATAATATTTGGCACATGCCCACATTTTGCCTCAGTTAGCATTTCACGTGACACGTTACAAGCCCATTGCTGTTAACCGATGCCACGATGCCTTAGATTTTTTTTGAAGAACATGTTTTTGCGCGCTGATCATTTTCATAGAGAAAAAAAATAATGCTCGACCGGGTTCGAACTCACGACTATCGGATCGCGATGCGGTGCCCCGCTAGGCGAACACGGTTTGGCATTATCCTGCTAGAAACTAGTATAATTTTCCTTTTAATTATTCATTAACGATTCTCTTGAATAAGCACTCTTTCAATATTTGCATTCTGTTAATGAAGTCAAGAAATTTTCTTATCTTTATTCAAGAAATTTTAAAATCACTGTCTCTTACTTTGGACCTTTTCAGCGCCATTTTGTTAAAATTTATATTTGTATTAAATAAATATTTTGTTTTATTTTACTTAGAAAACTAATTAAAATACTATTTAATTTTATAATTAACACGTTGTCACATGAAATAAAAAACAATTATACACATGCTGCTAATTTTATAAATGCGAAAATATCGTCTATATCTTCGTGTTTCATCGTCAGCCATAACATCACTTTTATCATAAATTAATTGTTTATATCATAAGATGTACAATATAGTATTTCATTCATTATATTTAACTTAATTGAAAACAATGAACCTAAGTACCTATAAAAGTTTAAAACAACTCAGAGCATGCTTTGTCCGAGTTAAGTAAGGCATTTGAGCTGAGCCGGTACCGAGTTGCACTTGTGGAATATTTGAGTACTAAAACAGGCCTGGGATGAGGGAAAAGGATTTGGGGAACAGATAATGGATACGGCAGTTTCATATGAAAAACATAAAATAAAACGCTTAAGTTTTCGTTATCGATAACTATAGTAAAACATAGTAGAATGTGTCCAAGCCTTAACAGGGCTTTTTCGATGAGTAAATGAAAACTAACAAAAAGCGCCACTAAGTATGGAAAACTTAAATCTGACTAATTTGACGCCACTTAAATGTTGCTTTCTCTTTCTTTCGTAACAGTTAGTAAAATAAAGCGATAGATATCATTAATTGGTTAATTATATCTATCGCCACCGTCTCTTCATATTGTAAAAACGGGAATTTTCGTCAACGCGACGCGGAGGGAGAACGTTGCGAACACTCACCCTGATGAAGACTCTCGGAATGAGTCGAAATGTAGTCGGTGCCTTCACCGATAGTGCGGTACGTGAAAATTCCCGTTTTTTACAATATGAATAGGCAAGCCACCGTCTCTGATGGATGTTTAGTAAAAACAAGTTTTCAGTTTTTCCTAGCTTTGTGTACATTTCGCGTAAGCACCGTCGCAGTATACTGTGCTCATACTTATAATGATACCTATACTGTGCTTAGAGTAACTTTCTGTTAAGCTAGAATTGTTCTAGCTTTGCCTTTGTTCAACCGCTTACTTTATTAAGACGTGGTGAATCCGGATTTGAAATGATTTTTGTGCAGACAACTACACAAAAATCATCAAAAATTTGAGGTTTATTCTCTGGCAACACTTGCCAGAGAATATACCTGTAATTGGTTAAATTCAGCTCGTTCATAAAATATCAGTTACGACATCCTTTTAAACGGTGATGGAAAACATCATATGGAAACCAGAACCAATCGAAAATTCGTAATGTGACATTGCGAGGCAGGACCGCGTTTGAGACTATATACAATTGTTCAGCTTGTTCATAAGATATCACGTTATTCTCTAAAACGGTGTCGGAAGACAACATACGGAAACCAGAACCGACCAAATTTTGTGATGTGACATTGTGACAATTTATCGCATATGAGACTGTATACCCCTTCGAAGAAAACAGCGTGTGCATTATTAATTTCACCTATTTACTTGAATTAGTTATAACAATATTTTTGTCCACCGTTCAAACAAATGGTAGTTAAATGAGTAGCTGACAAAGCCGTGGCCAGACTGCAAGCGGCTTCAACTTAAGAAAACTAATGCATGTTAATGGACGGAACCGGCCACACTGAGCGTTTGGAGCAACGCAAATCGCTACTCGTATAGCGAAGCGACCAAATGATATGTCTGTTTTCTTGTTTTTCTCTAAGGTCGGCTAGCGCCTCGCCGAGCGACTCTCTTATGGAGCAACCATGTATCGTAGCAAGCCACTTAGCTAGAAACCCCATTACGGCTATCCAAGCCTAGATGCCTAGCTGCCAAGCCACCTGCAGTGTGGTCATCCAAGCCACCAAGACGCCTAGCTGCCAAGCCGGTTATTGCAGCGTGGCCTTTGCAGCTTCCCAAACGCCTAGCTTAGACGCTTGCAGTGCGGCCGCGCCCAAACATTTCCTTTGCAGCTTCGGAAACACCTAGCCTAGACGCTCGCAGTGCGGCCACGCCGAACATTTCCTTTTTTCCTGTCACCAACACTCTCTATATAAAATAAGTAGGTATATGTGTGGTGCATCTTTGGCAGCGCGCCAGCCTCCGACTCAGCTGGAACACGTAAGATGCCACTAGTGTTGTGTAGTCGTATCGATAGAATTCATAAATGTATCGATGTTATGGGTAAGCGCGAGATGTCGATGAAATATCATGAAATTGGACAGCGCCATAATCTGATCATGAAATAGGCAGGCCTAATTAAATTAAATTTATTACTTAATTCAGACTATCTATGTAAGTAGGCAGGTAAGTAGGTAATTCTGAAAAGTCAAATTCGATTATGTTATAATAAAAGTCAAAATCGTTTGTTCTGACTGATTGACTGATTGATAGATCAGTCAATCAGCCAAAACTACAATGTCAAGAAAGCTGAAATTTGGAAAATATGTTTATTTTGTAACGTAAGCATGTGTTGTGAAAAGATTTTTGGAAATTTCCACTTTCTTTCAGGGGAGGTGAACTTTGTATGAAAGTCTTTGTTCTTTGAAGTTAAAAACATGAAAATTTACGGCTACTGAGCATAAATTAATAATAATATCATTATTTTATAATGAATTGGATTTTGACATTAAAAGGGGAGGACATTGAGGGTGAAAGTTTGTATGGAAGTATCGGTTTTTTTACAGGTAGGAACTTGAAAATTGAAATTATAGCTACTTATCATAAATAAATAATTATGTGTTTCATAGTTTTTGGATTTTTACATTTAAAGGGGGGTAATGGGGGTAAAAGTGTGTATTAGATACTCCAATACACATTTTTTTAATACGACTCCACGCGTGTAGAGCCTCTGGCAACAGCTATACTAATAAAAACTATATTATATTCCTTTTGATCCACTTTCAATTTCAATTTTTTCCTTTTTCTGATGGAGTATTAACAAAATTGTTTTCTATACATAGGTAGGTACATTATTATGTACATTATTATGTCCCACCTTACCTATTGGTAAGTTCCCTGTGTCGTGGGTGTATCAAGAGCTACGAATGTCATGGTATCCCCAACACCCAGATAAAAAATTTGTCATGAAGCAGGAATCGATCCCAAGACATCAACGATAGTGCCAACTTAATACATGAGTAATCATATTTATCGATATTTTATCACATCACTACAAGAATCGTTGGCAATAATCGTCAGGCCATAGACCGCACTACGCCTTATCTATAGAGTATGTACTACTGAATAGACTTGCAATTTTCTAGGGTTCCCTCTGATAATAGGAAAGCCATTCGATGCACTCCTTGTTTGAAACTCAATTCCGTGAATTCTTAGAATAGTTTGAGAAAATTACGTGATCTTATTAGAACGGTATTTTTGTGCCAACGCCTTTTGGGCCCCAATTGAAAAAAGACAGAAAGTGACTGAAGGTTAGACTGAGGAAGTGAAGACTGACAGTTTAGTTTATCTATTTATGAGACATTTTTTTTTTTTCACAGCCCGTGCACTCTCGTAAACCGAGAGTAGAACCTAGGTAGGTACATATTAGAAGATTGTATTACTGCATTATGTCATTGACAAGCCGGGCTTCACGTCGATGCCCAGGCTGGCCCACGGAGGCTTGAGGGTAGAAGCCAAGGATGAATTTTCCCTATCCTGGCTGGCTTCCGTCGTCAAAGATCTTCCAGGCCTCTGGTCGGGTTCCGGTGGTTACAGGGTAGTACAGGAACACGAGCTGCCCCGGTATCACAAAGGAGTTGTGGTCGTTCCAGACTATGAGGGCGATGGGGAGTCGATTAGAGACTTCTTATCGTTCTACAACGACCACCTCCATATAGAAACATGGCCGATCTTCGCCCACCGGATCCAAAAAGACGAACAAACGACAAATAATGTCATGGTTTTTGGAATCCCGTTGGAGGAGATCGAGGCACTCAAAAAAACGAAGTACAGACTGACGTACAAAATGGCGACAGTCTTTGTTCTGATTAGGAAACCGAGAGTAGGAGACGTTAAAGTACCTGTCGTGGCGCCCGCCCCGGAGACACCCTGCGCAAGCAGCGGCGAACCTGGAGCGGAGTCTTCGTCAGGTGCTACGGAGAACGACCTCGGTATAGGCGGAGGGGAGCTCTCTCAGGACGAGATAGAACTGCTACTGGGTGACGCTGGTGGGGAAATTGCTGGGGGCATTTCATGCCTTAATCTTTTCTCGCCAGCGCCCCTCATGGAGGTAGAACGGTCTATCGCCTCCCCAGGGAGCTCCCACTCACAACAGTAGGGCAGTCGGTAACGACTATCCCACACCCCCCCAAACAATCCTTCCCCCCCCACCCCTCATGTCATAATGCTCTCTAAGGGTTCTCGAATCAACATCCAAAATACAAACACTCCAACCCATTCTGGGACTGGAAAAACAGACAGGTCAGATATGAGTAGTAAAATAAACATCATCCAAGCCAACATCCAGCACAGTATCACTGGGTTTGCCGCCCTGCGAAGAACCCTCGAAGAAGAACCCAACACTATAGCACTGGTCCAGGAGCCGTACATCGTCCGAGGAAGGGTAGGTTTCAATGCCCTCAGAGGTAATGTCTTTACTCCACCAGTTCAAAATAAAACAAGAACGCTTATTTACGTACCGAACGCGCTCAAAGCATCACTGGTAACTCATCTGTGTACGGATGACCTCACTGTGGTGAAAATTGAAACCGGACTAGAAGGTAAGCTTAATACTATCCTCATAGCCTCCGTATACATGGACGGTGGAATCGATACACCACCTCAGGAACTTGAGGAGCTAATCCTCTACTGTAATACACACAAAACCGACTGTATCGTAGGTTGCGACGCCAACGCTCACAGCACTGTGTGGGGGTGTCCAAATACTAACGACAGAGGAAAAGATCTATTGGACTTTATCCTGAGATACAACCTCAGCATTCTAAACAGAGGCTCGGAACCAACGTTTGTAACATCCTGGGCCCGGACCATAGTAGACATTACAATAGCCACCGAAACTATTGCAGAACACATCAACAACTGGCACGTTGCCACCAATGAGGCATCATGTGCAGATCACAGGCGAATCAGATTCAACCTGGAGACAGGTGAGATCAAACCCCGCACATATCGTAACCCAAAGAAAACGGACACAAATATCTTTGCGGAACTTTTAAACAAGGCTTTAGATGCGCTGCCGAGGACTGAACCCACAGCAAAACTTACGCCTTTGGAAATAGAAAAGGAACTCACATCATTGGTCAGTAACGTAATGACCAGCTTTGAAAGGTCCTGTCCACTCAAAACAGAAAGCAATAAGATCGCACATCGTAAAGACAAATGGTGAAACAATGACCTCACCAAACTCAGAAAGAAGGTGCGACACCACTTTAACAGAGCGATGAACACCAACAATGATGAAGACTGGAGAGACTACAAAGTAGCGAGACAGAACCTCAAACATGAAATAGGACGCAGCCGTAACAACTCTTGGAAGAGATACAGCAGCTCTATTGCATCACAGAGTGAAACGGCTCGCCTGAGCAAAATACTTTCAAAAGACACAAAGATCAAACTGGGTTCTCTCAAAAAACCGGATGGATCTTATACGGCATCTGAACAAGAACAATTTGAGCTCTTGCTGAAAACGCATTTTCCTGATTGCACAATGAGTGAAAATACAAACTGGAAGACGCACGATGATCATACTCCCCAAAAAGCAGACTGGGAACTGGCCGAATCTATAGTAACGGAGGAAGCTCTGGTATGGGCAGTAAGAACCTTTCAGCCCTACAAAGCTGCCGGCACCGACGGAATCTTTCCAGCCCTTCTGCAATGGAATCTCTCCAAAATAGAGGCAACTCTAACAGCCATCTACAGGAGCTGCATTGCCTGGAAATATATCCCTCACTCATGGAGGGAAGTAAAAGTAGTATTTCTTCCAAAACCTGGCAAATCTGACTACACGCAACCAAAGTCGTTCAGACCTATCAGTCTGAGCTCCTTCCTACTAAAAACCTTAGAAAGACTATGTGACAGGCACATTCGTAGCGGGCCACTAGTCGCAAATCCGGTTAACAAAAATCAGCACGCCTATCAATCAGGCAAATCAACTGAGACAGCTCTACATCATGTTGTTCATAAGATTGAAAGTGCACTAGAGAGCAAACAATCCTGTCTGGTCACATTCATAGACATAGAAGGAGCTTTTGATAAAACGACCTTTTCTAGCATTGAAAAAGGCCTAAGGAACCAAGGCGTCAATGAAAACCTTAATACTTGGATAACACAAATGCTCGCAAACAGATCAGCCCTCACAGATAGTTCAGAAGTCACGCGATGTAGGGTTACCAAAGGCTGCCCACAGGGAGGAGTACTATCCCCCCTCCTATGGGTGCTTGTAGCTAATGAACTTCTGGACACACTTAACAAAGACGGTATACTGACCATCGCATACGCTGACGACCTAGCAATCATGATATCGGGGCTCTTTGAATCCACGCTATGTGAGAAGATGCAGAAAGCACTCCGAATCGTGGAAGCCTGGTGCCTCAAGCACAGTCTATCTGTCAACCCCAACAAAACAGAACTCGTGCTATTCACTCGCAAGCTAAAATTGCCGAAACTAGTACTGCCTTCTCTTTGTGGTAAGGAACTAGCTTTCAGCAAAGAGGTCAAGTACCTAGGCATATGGCTGGACAGCAAACTCAACTGGAGTAAACAGCTCGACCACGCCACTACTAAAGCAACAAACGTACTATGGCAGTGCACCCGCGCGGTCGGCAAGGACTGGGGCTTAAAACCCAAACTCTGCCTATGGATGTACACTGTCATGGTCCGACCAGTGCTAACATATGGCGCCGTGGTATGGTGGCCACGAACCAACTTAATTACGGCAGTAAACAAACTGCAGCAGATTCAAAGAATGGCATGTTCGCTCATCAGTGGATGTGCAAAATCTACTCCATCAGCAGCACTAGACATAATATTAGGGCTGATACCACTTCATGTACACATACAACAGGAAGCTATGGCAGCAGCTCTGAGAATAAAATCCACAAATCAATGGAAAGGCAATGTCAATACAACAAATCATTGCAAAATACTGGACAAGGCTATAACCATTATCCCAGAAGCCACCAGAGGTACAGATAGAATAGCTACAACATATCTAACTAACAAGAGATACCAAATTGCTACACAAGAGGTAACGAAGGGTAAGGACCCTCTAACACCCTCTGCCCTTCACATCTACACAGATGGTGCCAAAAACAATACAGGGGCAGGCTGTGGCTTCTACTGCCCCGAGACTGGACTATCAAGAGCACAAGCCCTAAACAAAACAACCACGGCATTCCAGGCGGAAACCATAGGACTCCTCCTGGCAGCCACAGAAATATTACCATCCACTGAAACCATATCAAGTGAAAACCCACCTACACAGCTAATCTTTACAACAGACAGCGCATCACTCATCAACGCACTCGGCAGACCTGACACCAGATCGAAATCCGTAGTAGAGTGCCACAATGCGCTCCAAAAATTAGCTGAAAAACACACGGTAACAATAAGATGGACAAGAGGACACGGCAACTGTCCAGATAACGATAAAGCCGACTCCTTGGCGAAGGAAGGAGCCAAACTTACTCCAACCCCAGACGATATCAGCCTATCTAGCCCTACAACGGCAGAAATAAAAAACAGGCTGAAACTTAACTCCGAAAAGGAGCACCAGAAAATATGGGATCAACGACCGGACTGCAAACATACAAAAACGTTGCTACCGACAAAAAATCGTAAAATAACGAACACCTTACTAAAAATGAAACGCGACGACCTGAGGATGATGGTGGGCATCATCACGGGACACTGTGATCTGAATCACCATCTCCTTAAGACAGGGGCCACGGATAGTGGACTCTGTCGAGGTTGCCTCCAGGTTGAAGAGACTGTGGAGCATGTGGTAATACACTGCACCGCCACAAATGAAGTCAGGTCGAAAACGGGACTGCAAGAGCTTATGAACTCATGCGATCCGTCATCACTAACTGACAAGAGATCAGGGACACTGGAACACTGCTGTCATCAACCCAGAGTCCTTCTCCGTTACTTCAAGGAGTTGGGCTGGTTGGGGTCAGGTTAGAAGGGGGATAATGCACAATACACCCCAATGCGGGACGTCAGTGCAGACCTTGGTTCCCCCACTTAGAATTAGAATTAGAATTAGAATTATGTCATTGACATCATCATCATCATCATAAGTATAGCAACAGTTCAAATTAGTTGCAATGCAGACGAAGGGATACTATTTCACTTGCGGAGTTCACGACAATAAATAAATAAATAAAATAAATAATGCTGGACAATCCACACAGCATCATCTAGCCCCAAGCTAAGCAGAGCTTGTGTTATGGGTACTAGATAACTGATATACTTAATGCAATACATTACATAGATAGATATTTTTTTATTATACATAGAAAATACCCAGAATACAATACACGGGTAAAAAGGATTTCTTTGAATAAGAAAGACTGATTTCTCGAAATATTTGGTTATTACAAAAATATATTTTCTTAGTTTAATGCAATATTTTTAAAACAAAAACACTGCTTATCTTTTTTGAAGACAATATTTTTCTCAATTTTGTTCTTACTTGAAAATAAATATGTTTATTTCAAGACTTTTATGTCGTATCAAATAAAAATCAAATAAATGTGTTAAATAAAACAATGTGTTTCTTGAATTAAATTTATTTATCTCGTAACAAATAAAATACAATGAGATGTTTTTTTACTATTACGAAGATATTATTGTCTAGCGTCTATAGGGAGAAAATCATTTTCTTGGAGGTAATAAAAATGTCTTAATGGAAAGCAATTTGTCTTTCTATAAGAAATCAGTTTTTACCGTGTAGACAGAATATTATTATTGATGAAATAAAGCTTAACTTTGGCTCAAACAAAACCTTTTTTTATATTTTCACTCAATAGGCGCCAATGATTGTCTCGGCATAACTTACTCATTTCATCTAGAGGTGCGGAAAAGCGTTATTTTCGTATCACCGTGACTGTCGTTCCAGTTCCAAAAAAGTCACAGTGAAAAATCAACGTGACTTTGTCACGTGAAAACGAGATGTGTATAATTGTTTTAAATTATCCGAAATACCAGGCTCACAAGCTCAAATTAAATATTGGCACTATTTCACAAACAGTATAATATAAGCCGTATGTAGTAACTATTTCTATATAACTAATTTTTATCTACTTATTAAAAAAAATATTAGTAAGTATTATTTTTGATAGGTAGGTAGAGGATCATAAAGATGATTTAATATATTTTTTTAATAAATTATTTTATTTTTTATTAATTTAATTTAAATAATATTTTTTTAAAGTAATTAAATAGGTACTTACTACCAAATTATAGGTATTAACCATATTAACGATGTATCTTCATTCATAGTAAATACCTAAATATTAATATAAAATACACATACCATCAAGTCCCTTATCCCAACTAATATCAAATACGATAATGAGTGTATAACGTAAAAGTTAATTTAGATTGTTCTCATCTGCCATTTCTAGAAAACAGGTACCTACTTACCCTCTAACTCTATAAAGAGAGTTATAGTGAAATAAACACGAACAGGCGCCGTGGAAGCGCGAAAGTAACCGAAGTTACCGCTAGTGGCGCGTCATTAGAGCAGTCAGTAGGAAGGAACGATAATATATCTTGGAACGGTGCGCGATTGGAGCACGAAAGAACGACATACGTAACGTTGTTCCTGTTCGACAAATCACAGTGATACTATTTGACTTCAGATCACTGTGATTTTTTCATCGTGACGTTATTTATTACTCACCTCTAATTTCATCCTTTTGGGGTTAAGACTATGGGTCTCCGGGGAACTGGGGCCCTTCGCGTTGGCAGAATTCTTTGAGGGCGACTGGTCGATGCGACACGTGTCCAGAGAGCTGGCTCTTATCTGGGTCAAAGAATTTACATTGCCATTCAGCGTGGCAATGCGGTAGTGTTTTAGGAACGCTTTCATCTGGTAGTGATCTGGAGTAGTTGAGTTATGTATAGATCGTTTACAATGACAGCTAACTGTTTCATCTATATTTTTGTTTAAAAAAATAGATTTTTTTATGCATAGGTACTTAAGATTAATTACATTATCTATCATCAGTTAGATAAAATATGAAGAGTATGTATTTGGGCTAAGGTAAGGTACATAGATACCGCGGACAAAATGAAATAAAATTCAGAAGTGTAGCGTAAACAGAGCACGAGTCCTAAGCCTAATTTGCTATCGGTAAGAAAAGCGAGCCGCGAAAATAATTTAATTGTGTGCGCAGTGAATGTTTTCAAATGCTTTAGATTAGGGATGGTACACTCAAACGTACCTAGTAGGAAGTATTATTAATATTAACAGTTTTCTTACTAGCTATACTCTTGAAATCTCCCTACTTTAGCATTACATTATTATCTAAAAACTTCTCAGTAAGTTTACCAAAAGCTAGATATAGAGCCTGCCATCATAAAGTTCTACAATAAAGTGTCAGGTTACCTAATTTTAAAATACCTAACAGGGGTAACAAGTTACGTAAACGAGGTTATCCAACTGTTATCGAAGTTGAAGCCCGAACCCGGGTAATTTGGACGGGACACACGGCTGGGAAGAATGGAAAACGAACTATTTTATTGAACATGTTGTTTTTTATGAAGTGTAATATCAAGCAACTTTCAAAATCAGAACACAACAATGCTTACATTACATAATATATGTATGTTATTTCATCAGCCCAGTCCCATTTTAGAATTGGGACTGGGCTGGACATTTGTGCCGTATGCCGGACGAGATGTGGGCTAAAATAGCCACTGAATGGGTCCCACAAGGTGTAACGCGGGGTGTCGGCTCAGGCGGAGATGGCGCGACGAACTCTACACATTTTTGGTATCTTGGCCAATAGATTCACAAGTCTGAATTGTCAAGATGACGCATGTCAATCCGTTATTCCATTTCGAAGATATACAGACAAATAAATAACCTATTTTGGCCTACAGTCGGTGACTTGAACTCTGTTTTTTTACCTTTTCTATTACTACTACTTTCATATTGTAAAAACGGGAATTTTCACGTACTGCACTATCGGTGAAGGCACCGACTAAGTTTCGACTCATTCCGAGAGTCTTCATCAGGGTGAGTGGTTGCGACTTTCTCCTTCCGAGTAGTGCACGGCGCGACGCGGAAGGAGAAAGTCGCAACCACTCACCCTGATGAAGACTCTCATTCGGAATGAGTCGAAACTTAGTCGGTGCCTTCACCGATAGTGCAGTACGTGAAAATTCCCGTTTTTACAATATGAATAGTCAAGTTCACGATAGTTTTTGGAATAAAAATTACTACTACTTGTTTTTTAATAGTTTATATTATTTTTACTTGTTTTATTCTGTCTCTAAGTATTATTTTTTCATTTAACAATGTTTTATGTAAATAGCATATTGTTGTGTGTTAAATTTCTATGTAAAAAAATATTTATTTGTTTACTTTAATTAACACGGCCGAGGGCTAATTCGGTAAATTAATTAAAGACTAAAATTATAACTAATTTAAAATAAGTCAGACTAACAACACAATAACAATTTAAATAATTAATTTATGGAAGATCAATAATTGGAATATAGAATATCAATACTAAAAAAGAAATATAATAGTAATAATACAAATTAATAACGCTCACAAAAACACATGCATTCATTTAGCATTTTTGTCCACGTATATCTGCGAACATGTCTAGATCGGGGCTTGCAGAAATAAAGAAAGAAAAAGAAAGAAGAAGTACAGAAGAGTTCTTTAGCAGAAAGAAGAGCGATGAGTGCCGTGAGGGAGCGCGAGATAGGTGACCAGACTCGTGCTGCGGTACGCGATGCTGGCTGGCAAATAACAGATGCCTCCGACTGCGGCAATAATTGTTCGGGACGTAGAGTCGGCACAGCTCGTTGCTAAAGGCGTCGCTTTTGTTGGGAAGGATTTTACAGGTGTGTTTTTTTGTATTTTCAAACTTTCACGATTAGATAACATAATTATTAGAAGTTTGTAAAGACCAGTATCTTTATAGCGTTTACCTTTTTTATTATTTTCCCGAAATATCGACTTTATAGCAATAGCCATTCCTTGACCACGGTTATTTGATCGTAAGATCGCTTGCCTCCAGTGAATTATATCCTAGGCATCCCAACAGAAACTTAGTGGGGTAGTGGTTTATAATATAATTATGACTTCTTACGTCGCAAGTAAAAACACAATTTACTCGTCAAACTCTACAGCAGTGTGTCACAGTCAAAGAGATTCAGTTATTACGGTGTTGTATGATAATGTTCAATATTACTTGCGAGTTTCAGACGTATCAAAACTTGTACAATGTTCAATCAATTGTATCTTCAATCAAACTTCCCACAGCTGGGACTAGCCACAAAGGCTGGCCCACTTTAGTTTGTGTACTGACACAACAATATGGCTCACTTGCTCTAATGTCCTCTATGTCCTTCACCTGCACCCGGGAACAGATCATTGAGGCAATCTATGAGGCTGTAAAAGTCACACATTGGACAAAACAAAAAATCTATACCAATAATAAAGCTGAAGATAGTGTTTTTTGTTTTTATTTGTTTGGACTCGCTAACGTCCGAACTACCGGTCGGATTAAAAAAAAACTCTTTTTGCATTTAATAGTCCCATTTTTGAGGAAGGTTATAGGCTATTTAACATCATGCTAGCCTCTTAGAAGGCGAGAAAAAGAAGTAATAGCGTGGGAGGGCTACGCTACGCGTTGGGTTGGAATCCGAGAGCGGCCGTGGCACAGCTAGTAAATAAATAAGTCAGTCATTTTCATGTAAATATACGACATGAAAATGACTGATAAAAAGAATGGAAAATAGAGGTATGATGATCGATTTTTTAGATCATCCTATTATGGCACATGGACTCTCGTTCGTCCATGTGCCTTGTGCCATCTTGGGTCTAAATCCACCGACTTCTCACAACCTTTAAAATGGCATATGTACATCGGGTGGGGGGCCTTCCTACACGTCGTCGGGTTTTTTGTTGTACTTCTAGAAGCTTTCTTCCACAGCGATTGTTGATTCGAGCTAAAGGAAACTGGCATGCATTAGAATCAAAAAATCTAAATCATGTGTTCCAATAAGCAGCGATGGGCAATCTATCACGTGGAATACTAACAACTATATAAAACGTTTTCAAAAACTATCGTGAACTTGACTATTCATATTGTAAAAACGGGAATTTTCACGTACTGCACTATCGGTGAAGGCACCGACTAAGTTTCGACTCATTCCGAGAGTCTTCATCAGGGTGAGTGGTTGCGAGGAAGTCGCGACAATATATAAAACGTGTTTATGAGACAAATTTATTGTTTAATGATAATAATATTTTATAAAAAAATCAAGCATCTACGTAAACATAACTACTAAGAGGAAGCACATGCGTCAGTAATTGTAAGACTTATCAATATTTGGACTTGCCTCTGACCACCAATTACTACTCATACTCATTCATACTCATTTATTTTTAACCATGGGAACATAGAGTATACTTGGTTACGTCGAAAACTTACTACTTAGAATGGTGCTAGAAACAGGCAAGTATTTACTTACATATTTACTATGAATGTTTACATAATTATATTAAATTACTTCTGTATAGGGGCATTGTCAAAAAAAAAAATGCTGGACATTTTCCACACAGCATCATCTAGCCCCAAAGTAAGCAGAGCTTGTGTTATGGGAACTACATGACTGATATACTACTTATATACACCTTTTTTTTGTAAATTCATACATACTATACATAGAAATGTTAGTACAATAATAATTACATAGATCATCATAAATCTATGTGCCTACTGAGTATAGATTTGAGGATATTGACATGTATTGGGGAATTCAGTGACATTTTTACTGAGTTCAAAAGAGAAAACGGTTTTATTTGTAAAAAAAAAATTGTTACGTTGGTAAGGTTGATCAAATTGTTTCATAATGGATTAAATTAGGTTATATCAAGATCTATAATTTTTTTTAAAGATGGAGCACAAAGAACTCTTTACAACTAGGTATTACATTAAAAACATAGAAACACCCAATCCAGGACAAAACTATTTTATTCAATACTAAAAAATTAAATAAATTATTACAAACTAAACTGACTCAGTTAAAACTCAAATACTTATTAATCTTATCAATAAACCTATCACTCAGAATAGGTTTAGCCCCTAAATGTACCTTATTCTTCAAACTAGCTATCGTAGACACTAGGTAGCTCCTAGGAGTAGCCACCACTACTCTAGGAGTTGCGTAAGTTGGTATATTAGGAATACTGTTCCTAACACTAGTATACAAGTTAGGAGACTTAGACCCTATGACTAATACACGCTCAGTTGTTCCATCATAGGCTATAGGAGCAGTAGATGGCACTTTAAGTTCAACAGGATCATAGTTTCGTGTGAATAGATCTTTCAGTTCTTCGTAAGAAGGTTTAACTGTTGCTGTCTCTTTGGAATTAACATTTTCATTATTAGCGAATGTAAATTTGCTCTTATGTGGTTCATAATTAGTGTTATATTCTGAAGAGTAATCGCTGTATTCTTTAGAAACTTCAGGATAGTAATATTCGTCTCTTTCACTGACCGGTTGCTTTTTCAGGTCATAATCGTTGTTGATGCTTCTGTCTGCGTAATCTACGTCATTTTTTACTGCATGCACATTATTATTGCTAACATAAGCATTATTGTTTCTATCTGGATAAACATTATTACTTTTATCAACATAAGCGTTATTTCTACCCTCGTAAACGTTGTTCTTACTAGTTCTATCAACATAATCATTTTGCTGTGTATAATCATCGTAATCATTTTGTTTGTGATCTATGCTATTCACATTACTTTTTTCATTGTCGTCGTATCTAACGTCCGCTTTATATCCGTTTTCATCAGCTGTGTAAGAAACTATCTGCATTCTACCATCGGGAAGTCGAACTCTGTACTCTCCGTTGGTGGCCGAGCCACTGCTATGCTGAGAATGTGAGAAGTCATCGCCTGTTTTCTGGTCCTTCACTCTGTAGGAAAATGCGTAGTTTTGATTCTGAAAAGATATTAATGTGAGTATTTTTTTTTATTCGGTTTTTCTTGGTTATAGACAAACATCGTATGGCACCGAAAAATAAAAAGGCTATTGCCATCTGTTGGTGTTCCAATAAGTGGAATTGGGCTTACCACTTGTCACGTGGAATGTTATTATGCAAAACGTGAGAATGTGCTTACATATAATGTTTGAACTTGCCTCTGACTACCGTTAACGGATCTATGGACTAAGTAACTAAGACTATGACCTGAAGATGTTCATCGTGAAGATTATTAGAAGTAAACATATTTTTCTCAACGAAACTAGCCAATTATCAACCGACGTCAAAAGAGGAAGAGTTTCTAAATTCGCCTGTTTTTTGTGTATGTTACGCAATATCTTCACCAATAACTGTTTTTTTTTAATGAGTTGTATACCTACTTCAAGAGTAGTTCCGAATAAAATGTATGAAAAAAATACCACCCCTGAGGGTGAAAAATGGAGGATGAAATTTCATATTGGACTTTTTATCAACTTCCCGTTATTTGAAGTAGGATTTTATTTTTTCTTTAAAAAAAATAATATTATTAGAGCTATTGAAATATTTTTAACAAACAAAATGTACATGAATCTCAACTTTCCAAGGAGCTAAGTTCTTTAAAGCACTTGTTTGCGTATAAATGGTAGTTTTTATATAGAAAGTTAATTTTCACCTGATCATACTCGGAGTTTTCTTCGTTTATGATGTTGTTTTGGTAGTTTGGAGAATAGTCTGGCAGTGGAGCCTGTTAAACAAAAAACTATTAAGATAATCTTATACTAGTAATTGGTAACGGCCATTCAAAGCTAAGCCATATTTGCATTAAAAAAAACTTATCTTTTCATAAGTAAAATTAAAAAATAGCGAACTTTCATGATATTCATAAAACAGATCGTTGTAATTATATACATAAACAGATTGGTACTCAAAATAATGTTACGAGCTAGGGTTCGGGATAAAATAATTAAGTCCAATTAAACACCAAAATTAAAACTGTATTAATAAATCACTCAATAAAAATGTCAACAAAACAAATAACACAGCGAAACTACACAATTAAAACAAAAACACTAAAACACTGTATCACTTAGTACAACACTAGCACAACTGTCACTTCACTAGTCACTAGGTATCGCTCTTGAATAATTCACTATCCAATCTTCAAAAAAAACTGGCCCTACCGGCCGCTTGCCGCGCTTATATATCTCGTAAGACGTCTCTTCCAGAACAATCTAGTAGAAGGCGTGGCCATCACACTGTCTCACTTCGCTCCGCCCCATCTCGTACCGTCTCGAACGTTCTGGAAACTACCGTCCTTTTCCAGTGCTGTTTGTGCTAGTCGATACTAGATGGCGGTAATAAGTAGTGCGTCCATTTGATAAGAGATGGCGCTAGCGTACCGTAGTTAACTAAGCCGTGCTCGTCACAGTAATTTCCATCTCGGTAACATCAATACTAATTTATTTATTTAAAAAAATCTTCAATATTTTTTTAGTTATTGATAAACGGAAGATTGACAACCTGTTTATTATAGCGTTTGCAAATAATAATACAAATAATAAATCTATATAATTTGAATGTTTTTATATTGATCACCACAATGATTTCGTAATTAATGGACCGATTAGTTTTTAATAAGTTATTTCACTGACCGTGGATCAAAGCTAATTTATAATGTAAAGTGGGAACAAATTACTTCAAGCCTCACTAATACTAATACACGAGGTTCTTACTGATAAAAATATTTTTTCAGTTGATTAATAAAACTTTTCATATTGTAAAAACGGGAATTTTCACGTACTGCACTATCGGTGACGGCACCGACTAAGTTGGTAGTGCACGGCGCGACTCGGAAGGAGAAAGTCGCAACCACTCACCCTGATGAAGACTCTCGGAATTAGTCGAAACTTAGTCGGTGCCTTCACCGATAGTGCAGTACGTGAAAATTCTCGTTTTTACAACATGAATAGTCAAGTTCACGATAGTTTTTGGAATAATAAAACTTTGCTATATCTCTTCCAGTTATACAAACATCAAAAAAGTTAACGATCATTTTGAAATGTTAAAATATTTGTCACTAGTTGTTGCCCGCGGCTTCGTCCGCGTGGTATGTTAATAAAAGTAGCATATGACCGTCTCCAGGCTTCAAACTATGTCCACCAACTTTTGAATGAATCGAACCAAGGATTACAATTTATACAAAGTTTAGAACTCAATTGCACACCCCAAAGGGTAGTTTAGAAAAAATAAAAAATACGTATTTCATTATTTACTTTAAAGTTTATTTGTACAGAGTTTTGAGCGAATCAAACAATTTTTTTTCATAGAAACTTTACCGCCCTATTTAACCCACTTAGGGGTCGATTTTCGAAAATTAAATTAGCCTATATGTTATTCCAGATCCTTAACTATCTACATTCCAAATTTCATCAAAATCGGTTTAGTAGTTACGGAGATACGTGGTAACAAACATTCACACACACACACACACACACAGATTTTCGCATTTATTATATTAGTAGGAAGTAGGATTGATTCCCTTTAATTGCTTTTCCATACGAATTTACTCAAATTAATTTGATACATAAAAACAATAGATGTTTATTGTTATTCTAAATCTTGTATTTTCAATAAGGATACAATTCGTTTTATAAATTTTAATAATATTTTAAAACAGATACCAAAAACTGATCTCAAACTTTTATTGATGTGTGAATGTCATATTAAATTTAACAAATCGGCTTAGGACAATATATCAGCTGTTAAAAATCTTTCTTAAAAGAAAATATCTTTGAAAATAAACTTTACCTTGTAATTATTATTGTAATTATGTGTTTTTTGCTTCAGCTTAAGAACCTTTTGTTGAGCGTGATCGGACAGCGCTTTGTAAATGGGAGGTAGCAACGTTTGTTCCTGAAAAGAAAAGAAAATTAAATATTTCAATCGATAGTCATTCGTCGTGTTAAAGAGTTATGGCGCGTAGAGGAGTACCTGGCACTCCTCTCGCCAAGAGGCGTTTACCTCCGGCCAAACTGTCACCGGTCCGCGGAGGTTTTATGACCACAGAGTCTTGGTCAGTTTGCATTAGTTCAGTGATCTGTGGGCTAGACAAATACCACTTTCTGTTGGCGTTAACGCCTGCGTTTAGATTGAATTTGATGGAAATTAACATGCACATTAGCTGTGGAAACGTTAGTGACAGCTGCTATTTTTTACCTTGACAAAGTTACGTTAGCGTGAAAGGAAAAGTAAGCGTGAGGTATTTGTCTAGTCCCCCAGTTAAGGGCGTCTAGAGAATTATATCACGCTTAGTTTTGCTATCACGCTAACGCAAATTCGTCAAGGAATAACTTAGTAGGAGTCACGTGACACCTCACAAGCTTATATAATTTCCAACAAATTTAATCTTTCTGCAGGCGTTAACGCCAACAGTAAGTGTTTGTTGTCTAAGGGGCCTGACCCAATAGACAATAACCATTTTCTGTTGGCCCAGGTTGAATAGGAAAAGGAAGGTTTGCATACATCAAGGCCGGCCATCGAGGTTTTGGTAAGTCCTGTAGTCCGTGAACTTTACACAACCCTGCCACACCCTCTATGTGGTAGGTTAGCAAATTTACCACTCGTCACAAAAAAATACCAGGTTGCAATAAGGTGGCTTTGATAAGGACCTAGTAAAAGAATCAATGTCGTTAAAAGATTCAGAGCACCTCACAGAGGATCCATTCATGCACATGTTTGTTATGTATTCGATTTTTTCTTTCTTGGAAAAAACAACATGCTGTTTTTCTCATAATGTTTGGTTTCCCGTATTTTTACGCCCAACACATGTTCTTCACCCCAGACTAGGCCTCCTTGTAGATATTGTGGGCATCAGGTACTATGAGCATCAGAACTTGACATATCTAAGTACATTGCAATTATGTCTATGGATGAATAAATGAATACATTACAATGAGTACCGTGTCAAATATCTATATTACAAGCAACTCTTAAGTCTCAGCTATTTACCCGTCGCTCCACCACGGCCGTGGCTTAAGAGCGCTTAAGAAGCCTGCGTTGGATGAATTGCCCATACAAACGTAATACCATAGTCATTTGTAATTAGAGCTTACTTCCACCATATTATGTTATTTGCATTCATATAGGATTTATCTACGTACTTTGCTATATATTTTTTCAAAATACTTATCTTAAATGAAATGTAAACGAATCGCATTTTGTATATTTTTACGTCGTAAATGACATGTTTTCTTCTTATTTGTTTCGTATTAAAAACAACAATATCTTACGTATCGTTTGGTTAGGTACATAGATTATATTGTCTAGTTACAGAATAACAACACAATGTGAAAAATACAACAAGTTTTCATTCATCTTTTTTGGTATTACGGAACACCACAAAATTTATAACAAATTCTAAACGGCTAATATTGGCTATCACGCAAGCACGGTCGGGCCTGCATCAGCCAAAAAGAGCTGTACGCCGGATCCTTAAGCGTTTGATATACTTAAAAGTACTTAATAATAAACTACAAACCAGACACATAAATGCACTAAGTTAAGCAAAGACTTAGGCACAAGTAAGCTTAACAATAACTACGTTTGAGACACTAAGATATACCTTAGTCTTTGGTAAGCTTACTGCAGACGCACAAAAGTTATTCACAACAACGCTGAACCGTATTCAGTGAAATCGCGCAAAGTACAATCAATAAAAGGAACCACCCTAATTAATCATCACGCACATTACACAAGCAGAGTCGGATGCGAGCACCTGTTTGTTGCCACGGCTCATAATAGCACGCGATCAATCATAGCAGAAGGCATTCAGAAAGAAAGAATAACAAGAAGGGAAAGGCAATTAAACACGCGGATACAAAAAAATATTCTTTAAAGAGCGTTTTTGTATACTAATATTACCTCTATATAGAGAAAATTTTATTTTTGTTTGTTCATATCGAATAGGCTTCGAAATTACTGGACCGATTTTAACCATTTTTTCACCAAATGAAAGCTAAATTATCAGGAAGTAACATAGGCTATAATTTATTTTCAAAAAAATGGAGGTCCTTAAGAAAATTGCAATAATGTAACCAAAATTTTGCCATAAAATTCATTATTTGGCGTGCGCTGAGAAAACTATTGATGATACATAAAAATGATGTACTACATGATTAAAGTACTCATTAAAACCTACAAAAAAGTCCTCGAGATAATTTATCTAACTATCATAGTTAAGTCACAATAGCAGCTTTTATGTTCTAAAATTTAATTAAATCGCTAGTTAGAAACAAAAGTTGGTTACATTCGTATCGTAGTGTTAATTCTTATTCAAATAAATAGTTTTATATTCAATGGTATTTATGTATCAGTAAAATACTTTACTGTTACTTTTTATCCCGATATTCCAACGGAATCTTAACTTACGCTTGTGAAACCGCCGGGCGCAGCTAGTCTTATACAAAGTGGCAAACAAGCGTACGATCCACCTGTTGGTAAGCGGTTACCGTAACTTGTAGATGCTTGCTACACCAGAGGTATCACTTGCGCGTTGTCGATCCTTTGACATAAAGTGAGCGTTGTTTGATAGTACTGTTCTAAGAGGAAATTAATCAAAGACATGTGTGCCAACAGTGTTTTGGCACGGGCTTAGAACTTGTCACGTTGTGTGCTAACTACAGTGAAAAGCGAGGGCATGTGGCAAATATAATGTTTTGATTTGACGTGCCTCCGACTAGCGCCACACTAAAGCCTGCCGCACTTAAAATAACGACTTAAAGTTAAGTGAAATTCTAAATATTTCATAACTATTTGTTTTTTTATAGTGGATTAAATAACAGCTTTTTTCTGTGCTAAAACTAATTCAAATTATTCAAAAATGAGGTAAACTAATTCCTTCCTGTCCTCTAAGCTCCTGTGAGGCCTATATCCTTGGCTTCTATCTATCCTCTTTCTCTTTCTAGATGATTTAATAGTTATTACTTAAAATGTTGGTTGTTTTAGTAAGTTATATTTAGTATTGCCGTTTTTTTTTCTACTAAAATAACTGGTAGAAAATGCTGCATAACACTAAATCTGCTCTTTATACTTCAAAAAAAGTCTAGGCCAGACAGCGTATACAAGTTATTTGGAATAAAACGATTAAATTGAATTATATTGTTTTCAATTGTTTGTATGATATCTATGCCTAACAACGGACAGACACAAAGAAGCCTTTTCAGTCAAAATAAAAAAAGAAAAAATAGTTCCAACTGGGGCGATAGATGGCACTGACGTTACAAGTACCGTAAGGTTAAAGGGTTGTTGCTTATGGTGCTACCTTGTCAAAGTCTATTAAAAATGATTAAATTTTCCACATCTGAGAGCAGCGCCATTTGTTTTTTTTTTTAATGGTGGACATTTTTTCTCTCCATTATCTAGCCCCGAACTAAGCAGAGCTTGTATTATGGAATACAGCATCCATAAATAAATAAATAATGCTGGTCATTTTTCACACAGCATCATCTAGAACCAAACTAAGCAGAGCTTGTATTATGGGAACTACATGACTGATATACTACTTATATTCTTTTTTTTTGAAAATACATAGAAAACAGCCTGACCCGAGACATATATTTTCAGATACAAACATTTGTCCCGATTTGTTGTTTAGAATCGAACCCGCAACCTTCTGCGTCTCAAGCGGGCCTATTGCTCCACAGAGGTCACTGAAAGCTTGATTCAAGGAGGCCGTGAAAGCCCCTCTTTTTTATATGACGTGAACTCGTGATAGAAAGTCAGTACAACTCTTGTTTAGTGGCCAAACGCTACAGTTTGATCGCAGTCACTATGAAAGAAACTACACGTCGACCTAAATATAGTACATTTGTCATCGCGGCCGAGATAGGACGCCTTTTGTTCTACGGAATGACGAAGACGGCTTCATAGACGACCTCTGTGGCGCAGTGGGCGAAAGCCCGCCTGAGACGCAGGGTTAAATTCCCGCCGCGGGACAAATGCTTTGCAATATCTGCAAATATTTGTCTCATTTCTGGGTGTTTTCTATGTATAATATGTATGTATTTACAAGTATCTAAGTTGTATATCAATCATGTAGTTGCCATAACACAAGCTCTGCTTAGTTTGGGGCTAGATGATGCTGTGTGAAAAATGTCCAGCATTATTTATTTATTTATAGACGCTGTAGGTATGTACGCGCCGAATATCTTTGCGGCTGTGAATATAGACAAACTCTAAGTCTTAGTGAATATATTTTTACTCATTGCAATCACAAGGATGATATAGAAACGTCGGCGTATGTAAATTTTGAAGTGAATTTACGCCGATTCCACGCGCCTATAACAGAAACTAGAAGACCATCCATTGTGCAACTTTGCAATACTCTCTCTAAGCTAAAAACATATTTATTGCGCAGTATAGTATTCCAATTAAGGGTATTGGAATACCTACTGTGATATTGTTTAATAGTTTTGTATGAATAATTCGCCACTTGAATATAACACAAGTTCTATTACAAATTGGTAACTGAAACCCGTGGAAACCTACTGTAAAATTTAAACGCAGATGGATTCTAGTTAGCGGCGAATCCATAATAATAACTTTATGTCAAAGAGTAGTTTGTGTTTGTAGGCAATTTTGCTGATGTTGAGATTTTTTTTTAGATTTGTATGATATATTTTTATAAACTCTTATATTTTTTAATTTGAAAGAAAGAAAGAAAGAAAGAAGAAAGAAAATATTTATTTAACACGACATAAATAAAATAATATATATATACAACAAATTTTGGAAGTTAGGATGGTGGATAAGATAAATGCTTTATTAACTCATTAAAAAAAATAACAGGGACAGGCCGCGATAATTTATCTTTGGTAAATTTGATGCGGTGGCGGTGGAAAGAGGTGGCAATTGATATATACTCGCCCGCCCTGGAACCAAAAGTTCGAAGGCATCTGCTACCAGTTATTGTTCCAATAAGCGGCGATGGGCTTGTTACCTGTCACGTGCGAGTAGACAGCCTAGATGATGCTGTTTAAAAATGTTATATATTTATAATTTTTATTATTATTAGTCTAAGTTATTGGTTATATCGTACCAAGGTAATTTTATTTTTTTCTTTGAGACTGATATTTTAATGTAAGAGTTATATATAGTATTTTTTTTATAGTTTATACGTTATAGTTACTATTATTTTCGCTATGACTATAGTCATAGCGAAAATAGTAAGTAATTAAGCTAATATAGGCAAAACAATAGATTGCTAAGTGACTTGGATGTTACTTTTTAAGACTTCAAAAAAAGGAGGAGTTTCTCAATTCGGCTCTATTTCTTTTACCTATTGATTCTGTGCATATTATACGCCGAAATAATATTAATATCTTTTTCTGTTTTATTATTCAGTAGATTATAATTTAAAGTATTGTTTGTTGAAACTAATCTGTATGTTATGTTTGAAGAAACTGAATTGAATTGATTTAAACGTCTCATCTACACTTACAAATCATTGGATACACCGCAACATTGCATATCATTTTAGTAATCCTACTAATATTATAAACGCGAAAGTTTGTGAGGATGGATGTTTGTTACTCTTTCACGCAAAAACTACTGAACGGATCTTGATGAAACTTTACAGTAATATAGCTTATACATCAGAATATGACATAAACTACTTTTGATACCGGGTACCACGCGGGTGAAGCCGTGGGCAGAAGCTAGTAAAGTATAAATCAGTTATTCATAGAGACGAATGTTGCTATTAACAGTACTGAATATCAAATGTGTAAGATATAAGCTTCTGGTTTTAGATATTCGGTGTTATTCAAACGGCAAACATTTTGCTAATTAATGTCAATTCAATTCAATTCTTTATTTCTTTTAAGTGAATTTCAGTAATAATAATGTAAATGCACATTTTTACAATGTCAACAAATGTAAATAAGATATAAAAAAATAATATAAGTAGTGCAAAATCATTATTTTAAAACTAAGCCATTTAAATAAACTGGCTTCTTCACACGGCTTCGCCGGCGTGGTACCTGGATAAAAAGTAGCCTATGTGTTATTCTGATGTATAAGCTAATATATTACTGTAAAGTTTTTTTCAAAATCCGTTGAATAGTTTTTGCGTGAAAGAGTAACAAACATCCATCCCCACAAACTTTCGCGTTTATAATATCAGTAGGATTTAATGTTGTGTAAATTACACGACAAACCCTTTTATCATCAATGTAGTTATTTACATTAATAAGCCTTTTTCATTAGGACAGTCTACAGATTTCTTAAATAAAATTTTCAGATTAACAATTTTCTCAGGTAATATACATATTATACTTATATATGGTATTATGTATAAATATATGTGTTTTATACAGATATATTCATTTCATACCATTTCATGGTACATAAGAAGAATACCAAGCCTTATCTATGTAAATAGCTGGAGCAGAGATCTCTTGCGGATACATGTAAAGTTTGTAAGTTTCGATGTAGAAGGTAGGTAATCTACGAAACTTCTCGTCCGATTTCGATAATTCTTTCACCAATATTTCGAATAGACCTTCAGGGTTTACAAAGGCTATATATTTATCTCGTTGTAATAAAATGGCGTTTTTTGGAAAACAATTTTGCAACGGAAATCGACGAAAAAACGGTCGAACGAATGCTTTTCTTGCGAACGTAAGAGCTACTTTATCGGCTACTTTTTATCCAGGTACCAGGTATATTTGTCTTAAAGTGAAGAGTTATTGAATGGACGAAAGGTTACGTGCTAAAAATATATTTAAATACTAGTTGTTGCCCGCGGCTTCGCCCGCGTGGTATGTTAATATATGACTGTCTCCAGGCTTCAAACTATGTCGACCAACTTATGAATGAATCGAACCAAGGATTACAATTTATACAAAGTTTAGAACTCAATTGCACACCCCCAAAGGGTAGTTTTGTAAAAATAAAAAATACGTGTTTCATTATTTACTTTAAAGTGTTTTGAGCGAATCAAACAATTTTTTTTTCATAGACACTTTGCCGCCCTATTTAACCCACTTAGGGGTAGATTTTCTACATTCCAAATTTCATCAATATCGGTTTAGTAGTTACGGAGTTACGTGGTAACAAACATTCACACACACACACAGACTTTCGCATTTATTATATTAGTAGGATTTTTTTTAGCACGATATACTTTAAGAGTGTTGAAATAAAATTTAATTTAAAAATAATATTTTTAAATTAAATTTTAATATTGTTAAGCGCAGATACTTTAATTATTACTACTTATTATTACATAGAGGGGCCGTATGCTTGTTTGACACTTAAGTTATAAAAAAAATGTAGCCTTTGATAATTTTCACTAAAACCGGGATTTTTCATACAACTCTGCGAAAATATCGCGGAACAATCGAACTCACGATCTACTTACACTCTAGTTTTTACTAAAAAATATTCCCAATTATCTTATCCATGATAAAAGTAATATCGAGGATAAAAGTAAAGTAATATCGATGTGACAGCATGTATACAGGGTATCCCCTTTGTATAGCCAATCATCATCATAATCATTATCAGCCCAAATAAGTCCACTGCTAAACATCAGCCTCTTCCAACACATGCCACTGGGCTCGGTGTTCGGTTCTTCACATCCACTTTCTGGCACCGCCTTTTTTTTAAGTCATCGCTTCACACTACGTCTGACAAGACACGGTCTCCACTCAAGAACTCGTTTACCCTAATGGTTGTCAGTTCTTTGGCATATATTACGAGTCCACACTACGTCTGACAAGACACGGTCTCCACTCAAGAACTCGTTTACCCCAATGGTTGTCAGTTCTTTGGCATATATTACCAGTCCACACTACGTCTGACAAGACACAGTCTCCACTCAAGAACTCGTTTACCCCAATGGTTGTCAGTTCTTAAGCATATATTACCAGTCCACACTACGTCTGACAAGACACGGTCTCCACTCAAGAACTCGTTTACCCTAATGGTTGTCAGTTCTTTGGCATATATTACCAGTCCACACTACGTCTGACAAGACACGGTCTCCACTCAAGAACTCGTTTACCCCAATGGTTGTCAGTTCTTTGGCATATATTACCAGTCCACACTACGTCTGACAATACACGGTCTCCACTCAAGAACTCGTTTACCCTAATGGTTGTCAGTTCTTTGGCATATATTACCAGTCCACACTACGTCTGACAAGACACGGTCTCCACTCAAGAACTCGTTTACCCCAATGGTTGTCAGTTCTTTGGCATATATTACCAGTCCACACTACGTCTGACAAGACACGGTCTCCACTCAAGAACTCGTTTACCCCAATGGTTGTCGGTTCTTTGGTATATATTACCAGTCCACACTACGTCTGACAAGACACGGTCTCCACTCAAGAACTCGTTTACCCCAATGGTTGTCAGTTCTTTGGCATATATTACCAGTCCACACTACGTCTGACAAGACACGGTCTCCACTCAAGAACTCGTTTACCCCAATGGTTGTCGGTTCTTTGGCATATATTACCAGTCCACACTACGTCTGACAAGACACGGTCTCCACTCAAGAACTCGTTTACCCCAATGGTTGTCAGTTCTTTGGCATATATTACCAGTACACACTACGTCTGACAAGACACGGTCTCCACTCAAGAACTCGTTTACCCCAATGGTTGTCGGTTCTTTGGTATATATTACCAGTCCACACTACGTCTGGCAAGAGATTTGTATAGCCCAAAAGGGACTACACATGCAAGAAAACCTGTTTCCTAAAAAAAATATTCGGCCGATGATGCCTCTTTCTCTTTTACTTACCTCATAATCATTGTATCTGTTGTCTCCCTCTAACGTGTTCAGTCTGCTCTTTTTCACAACATCGGCGTACGGTATCTGAGTCGGCGCAAAGTTGTAGTTGAAAGTAGGTGACGGGTTGTAAGGTCTGCGAAGATAACCAAATTTTGTGTTAGGTAACCCTTAGCTGTTGTCTTGGGTATTGGGCACCCTTGTTTAATCTTTGAACCCTTGTAAAAATTAGCTAAGATACCTTGAGCCGGATCGCGCACAAAAGGATGGAAGCGTTTCGATTTCTACTGCTAAAGACCCAGGCAACAACCAATTTCGGTTGGCGTTAACACCTGCGTCCTGGGTATCTAGACAAATACCACTTTTAAATTTTATTTTTTGTTTATACACCCTCACCCTCGGCGGTCCTGGCGTTGTCCTGCCATTGGACTCCACTGAAAACCAGCACTGGGTAGACACACCAGTGTTTATCCAGCACAACGCTGAGTGGAGGCCATATTTGGCTATGACTCTGCTGCGCACACAATAAAGAAAATGTATATACATAGTTATATTTAATAGGTACCATAACTTTTGTATAGTAGTTTTTAAGGTAAATAAAAATATTTTTTTCTTTCACTTTCTGTTGAATAACGTCTGCGGAAAGATTGAATTGTATGGAAATGACACAAGCTGTGGAAATTTCACGTGACAGCTGCCAAGTTCTACCTTGACTTTGCGTTAGCGTGAAAGGAAAACTAAGCGTGAGGTAGGTATTTGTCTAGACCTCCAGATTATATTGACATTAGCATTTGAGACGTCACATGGCTGTTGCCAAGTTTTTTCCATGACGAATTTGCGTTAGCATGAAAGGAAAACTGAGCGTGAGGTATTTGTCTTGGCGCTAAGGTCAGTTTTTTTGTGGTTCTATGTATTTTTACCTGTAATCTTGAACTCTCGTTAAATAAGGCACGAAGGAGACCCTCTGTCCATTGATCTGTGACTGTGAAGTAGCAGTGTTGTTGGCTCCCAGCTCACTCCTTGCGATGGACTCCAGCAGAGGTCGGGAGGTGACGATCAACGGCGGGCGAGGAGGCGGAGGAGCGTCGTTTGGGAAGAGGACTGGTCCTTGCCTGAAAAATAATTAAAGGATTACTTATAGAGGAGCTACTGCTCACGGCTTCGCCTGTGTAGTACCTACCCTGATAAAAAGTAGCTGTTACCGTTAAGAGGCCTGCGTTGGATGAATTGCCCATACAAACGTAATACCATAGTCATTTGTAATTAGAGCTTATTTCCACCATATTATGTTATTATTTGCAATCGAATAGTATTGATCTACGTACCTTTCTATATATTTTTTCAAAATACTTACCTAAAATGAAATGTAAACGAATCGCATTTTAGATATTTTTACGTCATACATGACATGTTTTCTTCTTATTTGTTTCGTATTAAAAACAACAATACCTTACGTATCGTTTGGTTAGGTACATAGATTATATTGTCTAGTTACAGAATAACAACACAATGTGAAAAATACAATAAGTTTTCATTCATATTTTTTGGTATTACGGAACACCACAAAATTTTTAACAAATTCTGAAAGGCTAATATTGCCTTCGCGCATGCACGGGCGGGCCTGCATTAGTGAAAAAGAGAACATAATAATAAACAGCTTACGTCCAACTTGACATTGGTTTAAAAAAAACTATTAAATAGTTTCGAAGATTAGTTCCTAACTCTTACTCTTACCTCTTTATATTATGTATAAGTGTAGATTCAAGAGTCATGTTGGCCTAGCAAGCAATCAGACTTCCGCTTAGAATGTAATGGGTTCAAAATCGTAAGGAAACTGGCATACCCTAGAAAATTTGGAGGCATCATCAGTATTTCAATAAGCGGCGACTAGGCGGGGCTAAGTAATTGTAATGTTTCGACGTGCCCCTGACTACCCTCTAATTAATATCCTCAAAGATCTACTCACTGATTATGTATCTGAGGATTTCCCTCATACAGTCGTGAGCGTGTTTTTTTTTTCAAAAATATTTTTTAAGAAGCGTGGTAAACTCCATCGAAATTTTATAACTGGTTCAACAGCACGTTCTCCTAGAATTATTTCAGGCACGTTTCCTTACCTGGTCGGTTCCACCTTGAAACTCTTCAGGAACTGTTCAGCATCAAATGGGTGATGGTTGCTGTTCCTCGGACGGAGTAGACTGGATGGAGTGGAAACTTCTTGACTCCTCGCTTGGCATACAATTACGATCAAGAAGTAGATGATCTTCATAATAAGATGGTTCTGTGAAAGAGTATCTAATTTACAGGATGTTTTTATTGTAATTGGAACTCACTCGAAACTGGCCCGATTTAACAGACACAATAACGGGTGGTTAGGTCTCAACTCGAACCTATTGTTTTGTAAAAGGATCATTAAAAATAATAGCCAGCCTTGTTTTCTTGCCTTTCTTTCCTGGCTTGGTCGCGGAGGAACAGGCACCTAGATAAAAACCGACGTTTCAAATTGGTCCTTGTGATTTTATTGAATAAATGAATTTTGGGTCCTCGGCCTGCCAACCTATCTGTTGCTATGAAGTATTCCCGTTTGAGCACCTATTTTTTGGCCACCTAGGCAGTGAGCACCAAAGGTATTCTCATTTGAGCACCAATCAATATTTTAACGTGTTGCTCAAAGGGGAACAAAAAATTTGATTTTTTTCCCCATTGAGCACCTACGGTGCGGCAGCTTCTAGTGATGTGGTATATAATAAAACATATCGATAAAAATTGCCAGTACTTTTATTATCATATACATTTTAGGAAACTTAATTATTATAATTAATATCACAATCAGCCTTATGTTATTTTCTAGGTACCTCACTTACTTAAGACAAATAATAGATATCACATTTCTCGTAACAACAGCATAGAGTACCCTTGGACAGGGTTCATGTGAGATACCTACCTATAAACACCATCTATGTACCTACCATGTGAAAGCAATAAATGTATTGAGTATTAATGAAAGCTTTGTTGTTTCAATGTTTTAATTTTTTTCATGTTTTCATAGGAATCTGTCAACATAAACGATGGTTAGACAGTGTATTTCAGTGTATTTTGTTGGTAAACTCAAGGCTTTATACAGAAAAGCCATACGCTTTAAGTCGAACTGAGCAAATCGAGCATAAGGTACTAGGTACTTGGCGGCAGAATTAGGTATGGTTGTAGGTACTAATTAATTTATTGTATATTATTATAATGCTGAACATATCCACACAGCATCATCTAACCCCAAACTAAACAGAGCTTGTACCTATTATGGGAACTACATAACTGATATATTACTTATGTATCCCGAAATGTGTATAAAATGCCGAAAGGAGGTCATTGACACCGTGGTGGGGAACATTGTTTGTTCTACGATTTATTGTATTTCCATGTTTTTCATTCATGAAATGACCATCAAAGTTTCCATACTACCTGCTCTTAGCACATCCCTAAAATCAACTAAACAGCTGTTTAGTTGACTTTTGAGTGTGACGTCACAAGAGGTCATGTTTTATCAATGACCTCCTTGCGGCATTATATACACATTCCGCTAATTTACTTGGGATTTTAGTAGAAATTCAATATATGATATGGCAACACTAAAATTGATTGTTTGATCGCAATAATGCTGAGACGGGGACCTATTTGACCCTACACAAAAATGAGGTACCTAGTTTGTCTTTTTTTTTGTTTCGTTTTGTATATAATATCTGTTTTGTTTATAATATTATTAACAACCTTTGTGTATGAGGTACAAATAAAACATTTTTTTATTCATTCTTTCTACTTCCGCGGACTATCCCGAAAAGGCTATATAGTAAGTATACTTGGTATTGTATTTGACGACCTCCGTGGCGCAGTAGTTGAAGGCCCGCCTGAGACGCAGAAGGTTGCGGGTTCGATTCCCACCTCGGGACAAATGTTTAATTTGCACATATTTGTCTCGGGTCTGGATGTTTTCTATGTATAATTTGTATGTAAATACAAAAAAAAGTATATTAGTAGTATATTAGTCATTTAGATCCCATAATACAAGCTCGACTTAGTTTGGGGCTAGATCATGCTGTGTGAAAAATGCCCAGCAATTATTATTGATATTATTTATAGTAGACTATTAGTCTACCACTTTAGGACTGTATCTACAAAGAATAATTCAAACAAAGTTGACCAATCTTCTCAATTATACTTTTAAGGGCAAGAAACAGGTGAGAATCATCAACTTCTCACAAGTCTTACTCCATAAACCCTATTATCTTCATTCACACAGTATTGAGCCCAGTTACATTATCAGTAGGACCTACTTATTGAGCAGGTATTTTTGTTCCGTTACGCCACTTATTCACAGAACAAACCTAATCTGAGATTAAGTTGGGTAAAATAATCAGGCTGTTACGAAATGTCAACGCGATTTGACGACGCAAGAAGCGCCTTAGATAAGTCACTTTTTAATTATTATTTACTAGCCCACGGCTTCGCCCGCGTGATACACGGATAAAAAGTAGCCTATGTGTTATTCTGATGTATAAACTATATTACTGTAAAGCACTGTTTCTCAAAGTGGGCGATAACGCCCCCTTGTGGGAGCTGGAGGCCTTCAGGGGGCGGTTGAAGACTCTATAAGATATTGGGGGCACTAAGGTCTAGAGGGGAAAGCATAGGTTGTTATGTTCAAAAACTTTGGGGAGCTCTAGGTTTAATTTATTCTCAAAGTGGGCGGTGGGAAAAATAAATTTGAGAACCTGTGCTGTAAAGTTTCATCAAAATCCGTTCCGTATTTTTTGCGGGTAAAAGTAACATACATCCATCCTCACAAACTTTCACGTTTATATTATTAGGACTACTTCGATACATAGATAATTATATCTAAGTCTAATAAAAATTATAAATACCCCTACAGAGAACAGACACGTAAAAAAAGTATTTAAGTAGTAGTTTTCATAATATAAGCTTTGCTTAGTTTGGGGCTAGGTAATATTTATTTAAACAAGTCATTACCCCACACTACATCCCTGACATGTCCCTGTGTCATGAGTATCAGGAAATACGAGTACCGTGGTACCACAACAGCCAGACCCAAAACAAATATCTCCAGAACATACAGACATTTTTGACCCACGGCAGGAATTAAACCCGCAGCGTTGCATCCACCATGCCACCAAGATAGTCATAGATGTAATCTAAACTGTATGTCATAGCGCATACGGGCCAAGGTCCAAACATAATAGATAGGTAGCAAAAAAAAAAATCAGGATCTACCTATAGTATAATCTCTCCGTCATACATCAAATCCTTCGTAACAAAAGGTGGTAAATGCAAATTGACGAGTTTTCGCACGCGCGGAAAACAAAGCGTTGCTATGACGACGGCAATATGGCCGCCTATTTGTGTGAGAATGATCCGGTGAGTGATGCCAGCGTAACTGATTTTGTGATAAAAGTAGCCACTTTTCGACTTACCTAGGTAGAGTACCCTATATATATTTAGTTTAGGCATAGTCAATATCTACCAATATTTAAACATATTACTTTATGCAAATACTAACTACTGCAAAACGCGGGTATGTGCCAAATGTACTTTTGAACGTGCAATATACCTCCTACTTGTTATCCTTAAAAAACTATGTACGGAATAAGTAATCTGAGAACGTCCATCATGGAGAACCCAGACGTAAGCGTGTTTGTTTTTTCTAGATTTTGCTTGTATTTTTTATCAATCTATCCATTTTCCAGCCAAAGAAAAACACATTACCATACTTAACATTTTCCAGATATATCCAGTATTGCCAGCTGGCAACACTGGCTGTATCTGTGACAGTCCCACGCGAACAATGAGGCAATCACGGTCATAACGTGTGTGAACAAGAGTTTTTGCCTCTGGAATTGATTGGCGGATACTGTGATTTATTGATTTTATGCTTGTTGTCGGTTTTAGGTCAGTGTTTATTTTTTACATGAAATTTGAATATTTAAAAAAAGAACAGAATTGATTTAATAAAACCTACATAGCTAATGAAATCCTACAAATTAAAAGACCTAGAAAACTATTGTGTATATTTTTTAAACTTTCGCGTTCTGTAAACATAATTAGGTATCTTCTTCTTCTAGGGTGTTTATCGCGTTTTGACTATGTTTCTGAAACAGTATGCAGATAGTATCTACATATATGTACATATAAACGTCTTGATTAGTACCTATTTATTTTTTAACTTTAACTAAAACGGTTGCACCACAAACATTTATTAAAGACTAGTTTCTGCCCGCGGCTTCGCCCGCGTGGTATGTTAATAAAAGTAGCGTATGATCGTCTCCAAGCTTCAAACTATGTCCACCAACTTTTGAGTGAATCAAACGAAGGATTATAATTTTCCATACAAAGTTTAGAACTTAAATGCACACCCCAAACGGGTATCCTTGAAAAAATAAAAAATACGTGTTTCATTATTTACTTTAAAGTTTATTTGAACAGAGTTTTGAGCGAATCAAATTTTTTTTATATAAATTTTACCGCCCTATTAGGGATCGATTTTCGAAAATTAGATTAGCCTATGTGTTATTCCAGATCCTAAAATATCTACATTCCAAATTTCATCAAAATCGGTTTAGTAGTTACGGAGATACGTAACAAACATTCACACACACACACACACAGCCTTTCGCATTTATTATATTATAGTAGGATAGTAGGAAGTAGGATAGTCATATTAAAATATTATAAAAAATATGTCAGTAAGTAGTCAAATTAATTCATGAAATTACAATAAAAAAAAACAAAAAAAAGTAGTACCTAACAGAAATATGAATAGAAAAAGATGTCAAAAATACAATAAAGTACATAACAGAGATTAGCTAGATGCACAGTCATACATCACGCACACAGAACTTCAAACATCAGTATCTAAAGACGACCGATGTGGCGCGGTGGGCGAAGGTCCGCCTGCTACACAGGAGGTTGCGGGTTCGATTCCCGCCCTGGGACAAATATTTGTACGATCTGCAAATATTTGTTCCGGGTGTTCTGGGTATTATCTATGTATAATAAAAATATCTATCTATGTAATGTAATATATTAAGTATATCAGTCATCTAGTACCCATAACACAAGCTCTGCTTAGCTTGGGGCTAGATGATGCTGTGTGGATTGTCCAGCATTATTTATTTATTTTTATTTATTTATAAAGAGGGTACCTATAACTACCTAGTACTTACCTACTTACTAAGATATTACGTAGTTATAGGTTGTGTCCATTGTCATCTAAGTAGGTATAATCCTTAGGAAGCCAAAGCAATTATAACTGTTTACTTATAACTATATGTAGGTAGGTACTTGTTTATGTGTAACTTATTTATCGTTGACCTCATCGACACTTTCCAGAAAAGAGATGTGTAAAACTAAAACATTAATAAAAAAAATAGTTAGAAAATATGTAGGTAGGTAGGTAATTACCTACCTAGGTAATTTACAGATTTAAAAAAAATATCACTTTCCCTGCTACAAGTAGAGAGTTTTGGTCTGTAATGTGGTATCACGATACTTTTAGTTTCTGAAACTTACGACACGGAATATTGTTCCTAGTTTTGTCGTCCTAAATAGATTAGGAAGTTCCTATACTGTTTTTTAACTCTACTTAGGTAGGTATGTATTTAACCAATTGGATAAATAAAAAATACTGGACATTTTCCACACAGCATAATCTCACCCCAAACTAAGTATGGCTTGTATTATGGGAACTACATAACTGATACACTAATTATATTAGGTATACTTTTTTTTTAAACATACATATTATACATAGAAAATAAACACAACAATCATTATGCATACTCCTGACCAAAGAGTAGGCATAACAATATGTCCTGACGACTCCACACTATGATTCCTTGTGGATACATTTGTCCCGATTCCCGCACCTTTTACGTTGCAGTTGACTACTCGCCCGCAACGCCACCAAGAATAAACTTTTTCTACAGCTTAGATTAGGCCTACCGAATTAGGATGTATGTTGTACGATGTATGTTCTATGTACCGAATTAGGTAGGTGAGTCTATTTAAAAAATTACTTACCAAAATTTTAATTCATCAAAGCACAGAATACACAATCGGAACAAAACACAAACCAATAAAAAGAAAAAAAAAACTTTACAAAGAGTGTTTTTTTAAACAGCGCGGGTCAAAAGTTCGTGGTGTAATGCTGGTAACTTGCTGTTACAGCCTTATTTATTAGAACGCTGTGTTTTCATTGTATATAGAAGGAGGTACATAGTAAGTGTCTTCTAACACCCTTTCATTCTTGCTAGAAAGGCGACCGTCTCGTCAAATGACGTCCGTAATGAAGCGTTATACCATAGAACCGTTGAAAACCTAATGATTGATTCTTTTTGAATGGGTAGGGTGTACCTATATTTCAAGGGACATATCAATTTTATGCAACAATCCCGTCCTAAAGGGTAAAAAATGGGGAATAAAATTTCACATTGGACTTTTTCTCAACTTTTCATTAATTAAAGTCGGTTTTTATTTTTTCTGAAAAAAAATGCTTGTTCTATATATAGTCCTATTACTAGGAATCCTAGTTAAATATCAGTAAGATATGTATGTACATGGATATAAACTGTTTTTAAAAAACCTATAATACCAGTTCTATTAATGGATGAATTACTGAAAAAACTTTACTTTTGTACCTACACGAAAAGATAACAAAATAAATTAAACAAAAAATTAATATAGATTAGGTAAAGTAACTAAAAGTAATGTCTGTAAATAAAAATATAAAATTCCTTATTTTTTTATTAGTCAGAAAACAAAATTAATTAATTTATTATCACGGTAGGAACGCACGTATTATCTCACATTATTATTATTATTATTTGTAACGTATAATACATTATTATTTTCGTCCGTAGGTTACGATGACCACTAACCAACAGGGTCTTATGTTTGTTTGCCAGTTAAGTTGAATAAAAAAACAGCATACTTGTCTGACCCCACACTGGGATAACTTGTGTCGTGGTTTGAGGATATTCTATTGTTTCATAGGTTTTCTCGTATACTGCCATCGTTTGATTCTATTTAATTCTGTCCATACAAAGATTGTCTAGAGATAGATAACAGAGGCGGAGATTTGTGTAACCGGCCTCTCGCGTTACAGGCTAGGCCTCGTGCGGGGACAAAGCCAAAGTCAAAAGGTTTTTGTTCATTGAAATCACAAGGATCATATAGAAACATCAACTTAAAATCTACGTGAATTTTAAATTTTAAAGTGAAGTTACGCTGATTCTTCGCGCGCGTTCAATCCTAGACCACCAGAATGTTAAAATTGTAACATACTTTGTGGTAAATACCTAAATATATTTGTTGTTGTAGCGATACTAACAAAGTATGGGTGGTCTACCCATACTTTGTTTATGAATTCCTGTGTGATTTTATTTTTCTTTTGGTGTGCATAATGAGTTTATCTAAGTAAGTAACATCCAGGAAGTCATAAAATCGATTGCGAATTGCCACGTTTCAATCGGAAATGCCGTTTCGGAGATGAATGGGAAGATTGGGAAGGAACAGAAATAATAAATAAAACAACCTCAAACGCATAACCCGGGCTCCTAATATCGTAGATAAAAAATTGTTATGCAAGTCCCTTAAAAAGAATAATTCAAAGTCAAAGTCAAAGTCAATAGGTTTTTATTCATTGAAATCACAAGGATCATATAGAAACGTCAACTTAAAAACTTCGTGAATTTAAAATTCGAAAGTGAATTTACGCCGGTTCCTCGCGCGCGACCAAGCATAGAAGAATCAGGCAACAAACTCTGCTTGGTTATTTTTTTGATGATCCTTCATTCAGCTTTAGTGTAGTGCCAATCGAACGAGGTAAATTAATTTATAGAAAAAGAGTGCTACTCAAAGAATTGAATAAAGTCTAAAAAGTAAGTTAATCAGCCTTGTTTTCTTGCCTTTCTTTCCTGGCTTGGTCGGCAGTAGATAAAACCAACATTTCAAAGTGATCCTTGTGATTCAACGAATTTTGACTTTGACTTTGGCCTACTTACCTACCTAGGTTTTTTAAAACATCCTGTATACATACATAGACCTGACCACACACAGGAGTCCCTGTGTCGTGAGTATCAAGAACTACGAGTACCGTGGCACCACAACACACAAACCCGAAACAAATATTTGCATTAAATGCAAACATTTCATACATAGTTCATTTATTTATACTCAATTGTAGTTACATCAGCTGGTACCTAAGAACCAGCAAAGTAGCTGTAGGAAAGTAAATAGGCCCCGTCAGGAATGTTTAAAAAGAGATATTAAAGATTGGACCTTTGTCGCACAGTGAGAATCAAAGCATCGCAGCCGTACTTGCCCTCCGCGCCACTCTACTCGTCAAAAACAAATCAATGATGAAACAATTTTATTATAACAGAATAATAGACAATGATGTCGGTGTCGTGACAAAGTAGGTACCTATCCTAAAGAATAGAATATCTTTATTGTCTAGCTAGAGTAAAGCAACGTGTTCCGTCTGCTCTGGTTTGATTCCGGTTTGATCGGCAGCAGCTTAGAGTAGTAATAATGAAGTAAGCATTCCACGTGACAGTAAGCAATCCTATCGCCGCTTATTGGAACTTTAATCGATAGCATGCCTTCGAACTTCTGGTTCTAGGGCATGCCGGTTTTCTTACGTTGTTTTCGATAGTAGGTACTAAAGCACGCGATGGACCGATGATAATCCATTTAAGGTTGCGGAACGTCGTTAGAGAGTGGTAGCCCAAGTTTTTTGTTAGTAAAGCTATGTGCAGAATCTAGACAAATACCTCACGCTTAGTTTTCCTTTCACGCTAACGCAAATTTGTCAAGGTAAAACTTGGCAGCTGTCACGTGACATTTCCACAGCTAATGTAATTTCCTTGCAACTCAATCTTTACGCAGGCGTTAACGCCAACAGAAAGTGGTATTTGTGACACAAGGTAACTAGGAACTCTCTCGTATCGTATGTAGGCAACTCTCTCTTGCGCATACATAGAGGAAGATTGAAAGCTATCTTGATTGACAATATCTTGATTGACAACTCTCTGTGATAGTGTTAGGTACCTATCAAACCAACTGTTAATCTATCGTGCGCTTTTGGACAATGGTCACTTCCTTAAGAAAGGCTTTTTGATTTATTTAGGCAAGTAGGTAGGTACCTAGTCTACCCACTTTCGAGCAGCTTTGACCAAATGAAGTAGGTAATACCTATAATAGGTACCTACTGTTAAGACAGGTGTTTGGCTTAATTCAATGCGCTGACCTGCCAAATAAACACAAACGAGTTAGGGATATTACGTATGTAAAACACATCAGTAGGCATCTATGGTTGATCGAAGCGGTACTTAACCCATCTTTCACATATTTTTTTCCGTAGAAGGTAGTGTGTTTTAACGTCTTCGACTAACGGTGTTCACATTCACAGTCTTTGGCCGCTACCTACGTTCAGGACCTATCCCTAAACTAGTATATGCTTCCGGTCAACTACACTCATCTCATTCTCACACAACCATAAATTAAATTAGCAGGTAAGTTTGACGGATATGCCGTGAGAGACATCAATTTCACGTTTAGACGCTTAATGCAGCTACCACACAGCATCGGCCAAACGAAGTAAAAAATAATTTAATCAAATGAAAATAGAGAAACTTTTCCGTTTAAAAAGTATTCAAAAAGACCTGAAAAAGTTCAGTTACATTTGAATCAATTAAGTCACTCTTGAACTTTTGCTCCGGACAGGTCTATTTAGTAATTCATCTATGGTTAAGGACGACTAACGTCGACTTGTTTTTGGACGTCAAAGTCAATAATCAAAACAGTCAAACTAAATTTCAAAAAGTTTGTTTTGTTTTGATTTTTGAATTTTTAAAAGCCATAATCAAGAAGCGAAGTGAAGTGATATAAATTAAATTATACCTATTAAAGTTTATTCCAAATAGAAAGAATTAGTTTTCTTTCTTTCAGATCCATGAAAATTGTGGTCTTTCTTCAAAAAACTTTGAGCACTAAAAAGAGTAACAAGCAATGAGCACCTTCCAAACGAGTCCACTAAAGCTGTTCATTCAAGACATATTCCGCGCGAAGGAAACTGAAAATAAATACATTTACGAATTCCTCGGGCTACAATTCAAGAATGTAATGATACAAGGTGTTGTAACTTCAGTATACAACACCACAGACAAATCTACCAACTTGGAACTAAGTGATCCTACGGGTACTGTCCAATGCTATTATGACTCCACAAAAAGTAATTCTACTCCAAAGACTGACATGTTAAACAATCTCAACTACCATTTTGCTGCTGCGTCTAAATTCGGAGATGAAAACATTGTTACCATGTCCATGCTTATGGAGAAAATTAAAAAGAAAAAGGTTCTAGAAGAAGGAATGTACTTGAATGTTGTTGGAGATATTTTTTTAGATAACAATTGCTATCGGATGATTTCAGTGTATGATTGTGTGATCACAAGCGTAGAGAGAGATATTTTGTGGTTAGAAGAGCTTAGGTACATGTATGATAAGTTTTATTTGTGGACTAAGTTAGATAATAAGAGTTAGTTTAGTGCGTTAATAAAAAAAGGTACCAGTATTACATTGTCAAGTTAGGGAGTACTCTCCTACTGACAACAGAAATGCTTGATAAAGTATCTACAACAATTTCTGTTAGTAATATCAAATAAACACTTTTTAGCTGGATTATTAAATTTTCTTCTTGATGAATGATGATTGCTTCCTCCTCATACCTCATCCACAATGCAAAGAGGAACTAACCACTATGTTCTCATTGAATATCATATCGGTTAGTTTCTCTTAAGATTAAAATCTCAGAGTCAGTTCAAACTCTAATACCTATAATGTATGTTAATAGTTCACTGCTCAAATTACATTTAAGATCAGCGCTATAATAATCATTGATCACTGGTTAAATAGCAGCTTGACATTATCATTTTCTCGATGAGTATCTCAAACAAACAGCTATCCCTATCCAGCTTGCCTGAATAAAGCATAGCTTAGTTATGGCCAACATGTGGATGGATGCGGCATAAAGTTCACATCACAACTTGACTATTCATTCCCTCATCCATCATCACATGTACATGGGCGTTTTCGTTTTTTACCGCAAACGGTTATGTAACCGATATACAGTTTGCATATCGATATAGAAAAAAACTAACAACGAAACGATAAACTCAAACTTGTTCAGTTATTTATCAGTTTAGCAACTGTAACTACGCCGGCGTGAAAACATTGACCAATAAGAGTTACAATAGAAAGTAAACCATAATAGCTAATGTTACGTCATATTCGCTCCATATGACGTTTCATTTGGTTTGTTCGTGTTTGTAACAGTTGAGGTTTTGATATCATGATATCGGTTATTTGGATTTAAATATCGATGCAAACTAACAACGAAACGATAAACTCAAACTTGTTCAGTTATTTATCAGTTTAGCAACTGTAACTACGCCGGCGTGAAAACATTGACCAATAAGAGTTACAATAGAAAGTAAACCATAATAGCTAATGTTACGTCATATTCGCTCCATATGACGTTTCATTTGGTTTGTTCGTGTTTGTAACAGTTGAGGTTTTGATATCATGATATCGGTTATTTGGATTTAAATATCGATGTGGTATCGATATCTAACCCATATCCGATATCAGTTACGTTTCGATATATCGAACTCATGTCTATCATCACACAATGTCAGTTGCTGTTAATCAGCTGAGAAGTTTGCAAAATTTTGCGAGGAAGAATTTTCAAATTCCTCGATTTACTACAACACAGTGAGTTTTTTTTGTTCAGTTTTCTACCCAATTTTCTTTATTTACAAAGAAAACGCCAAAAGTTTTGTATTTCTTTCAGTAAAAGTGTAAATCCAGCCGGAACTATATTTGAGGTTATGTTGTTGATACACGTAAACGAGATTTTTTATGATTAAGTTTTGGTTTCGCGTTTCAGAACCATGGCCGGTGCTGGTATTTCACCCCAAGAAGTCGAGGCACTTTGCCAGACCCCTCATGCAGGGACTAAGGTTTGTAAATCCTGAGTTAACCAGTTTACTTGACCTATAACATTTTTATTAGATAAGCAAGTTGATTAGCCTAGAAATACCTTCCTACTACCTACGTATTTAGTCACAGTGACTGTTCATCATCATCAAACGCCTGTAGAAGTAGTAGTAGAGGTGTATGTGAAAGAGCTCATCCAGGGTAGTGCCGGTGAAATTGAGAACATGAGACTTATGATAGATAGATAAAACACTTAATTTGCAACTTCAGACACACACACACATACAAATTACAACAATTATACAGTACACGTAAAAACAAACAATAATAAAGTACAGTTAACTATTATCAATAATATAATTAAAATCTAGGTAAATGTCTATGTGTGCTGCAGTATGTCAAAAACGCCTTGGCTCAGCGTGATATTTTGCCTAAGAAAAAAAACTGAATTTCAGCCATGACCTATTGAGAGCGAGCAGAACGAGTTTCTACTCAATGTGTTATGTGTACCTAGCTACTAAATGTTTCTGTTTTTGAATTTAATGAATTCCAAACTTTTCACCTGTTATGTCTCAGGATCGGCAATGCACAAGTGATACCTCTGGTATTGAATCCATAGGTTACGGTAACCACATACCAACAGGTGGGCCGTATGATTGTTTGCAACTTGTATAAAAGTACACTGCTGGACATGCTTCCCCCAAAGAGTGTCATGATGAACAATATTGGGCTACCTTCATCCATCATCTTGCAACCTTTAATATGTCATTGGTCTATAGGGTGGAGGCCTTCCTAGATTTTACATCATGTGTTTAATATAAAAAAAACATATATTCTGTTAGTTTTTTATGTTCTCTGTAAATTATAGCTAGCTCTAAAACGTTTTGGCCTTTGGCTGTAAGATTGAGGGATTTTTTTAAATAAATAAATACAAATAACAGCTAAAACACCATAATATCTTGGAACTCAGTCAACCACACTAATTCCTGAATTGGCTTTACTCAATAGAGTATTTTGCTTTACAACATCTACACAGCTAACTGGCTGATCATAGATAAACCAAGATGAGAAAAAAAGAATAGACAGATTTGTAAAGCATCAGCAGCGAGTTTTTAGCCCCAATTACCTAGTACCTAGGTACTAATACCTATGCTAGGTACTTACAACTGCTACCTGCTTCAACTCTACCTTATCAGCCTTATTGCACTCTTGGTTGCTATCAAAACAACGAGGAGGACAAACACTGCTCGTCGAGATACAGTTTTTTAACTAGTTCGGCGGTTAGGGCGAATCCAATTCGACCACAAAATAACCTTTTATAACATACCTACATAGTTAGTTCCTACCTACAACATTTTCAGTAATTTGTACCTTAGTTTATATAATAAGCTATAGGATAATATACCGCATGATTTTGTTTTGTTTTAGGTACCTACCTATAGTTTTTTTTTTCTAAGTGTTCTGTACAATCGTTTTTCTTAAAATAAAAATATTTGATATTTGATTTGATACTTTGTAGTTATTTAAAGTTAAGGTATGAATAGTACATTAACCATAAAACTTTTTGAGTCCAAAAAGTCTTGCTGGAAGTTGTTTGTGGTTAAAAATGAGGGTTTTTAAAGAGTAAGATGTGGTTTAGCAGAATTCTTTTGGATTGGCCTGCTTCTCCATGTATTTCTTCTGAAAATATAGATATCTGATGATTATCAATGAATTTCTACTGTATGGTATAAGTCAACATCATCATACTTATTTTAAATTTCATACTAATTAGTTCATTTATTTCTCTTTCAATCCCCAATTTCTATTGGCTATGAAATTAAACCATCACAAAGTTTATCAGTAGGTAGGTTAGGTTAGGTACCTAGGTTATTTATTTTTAGTAGGTATTTGTTATGAAACAAATATCTACCCGATCCATAATTTATAATCATGAGGATTAAAGTACATACTCAATTTTATTCCAAAAACTATCGTGAACTTGACTATTCATATTGTAAAAACGGGAATTTTCACGTACTGCACTATCGGTGAAGGCACCGACTAAGTTTCGACTCATTCCGAGAGTCTTCATCAGGGTGAGTGGTTGCGACTTTCTCCTTCCGCGTCGCGCCGTGCACTACGCGCTGCCGCACGTTGTGCGCGGTTATAAAGGCGCGCGAGTGGAGGGGGCGATTGTGTTCGTAGCGTTGTTGTAACTACTGGTGGTAGGGGTGCTACATCGTCTACGCTACTGCTCACGTCGATGCAATAACCTATTCCTGGAGGAGCCAGACAGGCTACGCTCACTGTGGCAATGTCAGATTCGACTCCCCCGTTATCATGCAGTCCATACAGACATGACTTCCAGGCGGGGGACATGACATGACCACTCACCCTGATGAAGACTCTCGGAATGAGTCGAAACTTAGTCGGTGCCTTCACCGATAGTGCAGTACGTGAAAATTCCCGTTTTTACAATATACATACTCAATATTGTAATCAGTTTAATTGTATTGTTTTATATCTAATCTACTAAGGTGCTGATTAATTGCATTTCTTATCCGAAGGTTGTGGGTTCGATGGATTTGCCACAAGAAAAATGTACAGTAAAACTCAAAAGTAAAACATTGTAAGGAAATCAACATGTCCTAAAACCAAAAGTTCTAAGGTGTTGCCTATGGTTAAGATTCCAATAAGCAGCGATGATGCAAGCCCAACGGCAAGTCAAAATATTGTATTTGGCACATGCCCACAAGTTGCATAGTAGGCAGCATTCCACATAACAGGTTGCAAGCGTATCTCCACTTTTTTTAAGACTAACTAATGGTTTTTCTTCTCCGGTTTGAGCATGTGTAAACACATAAATGTGTCCAGTGTTCATTAACACTAAGCATTAATGGAAAAACATATGTAAATGTGTTCTTTTTTTTATTCATGTAATTAAAGTATGTAAGTAAGTATACCACATATTTACTATTCTTCTGTAGACGTTTTGTTCACCGTTTAGAAAAAAAAATATCGTCATAAAAATATTCTAAAATTTAAATTCAATACTATATGTAAAATTAGGTATACACAAAAAATACAGTTGAAACAGCTAGTTACCTAAAGATGCAAGCGATCTATCGATAGGTTAACTAATCCAGATCACTACAAACAGAAGCGTTCCCAAAATGCTGCCAGTATTGCCACGCTGACTGCTATTGCTGATGCATTGTTTTTTCTTATCAGGAGTTCTTCTTCCAACAAACAATGTACCGCATAAAGGATCCGCGAAAATCCATTCCCTTCTACACCGGTGTTCTCGGAATGACACTGTTGAAGCAACTACACTTCCCGGCCATGAAGTTCTCACTATTCTTTATGGGGTAAGTACCTATGTTATAGCACTTTTAATTTGGAAGAGATTTCTGTGAGCGGTAAGATCGCCTATTGCGCTTTCGCGATTAGCTTGTGATCTCTAGATATCTAAATGGTTCAGGAAGAAACGACCCCTAGGCTATTTGTTTTTTTTTAACTTCTGGATCATAGGGTAAGTGAACAAACTTGTTTGTTTTATTTTTGCTGTGCCTAATAAATATAATATATTTTAATTTATCTATATCTTGACTATTCATATTGTAAAAACAGGAATTTTCACGTACCGCACTATCGGTGAAGGCACCGACTAAGTTTCGACTCATTCCGAGAGTCTTCATCAGGGTGAGTGATCGCCACGTTCTCCCTCCGCTCTCCCTCCCCCTGTCGTGCGGTGACGGGACCGCAATCTATATTTATCTACCTATGTATCTCTATTGAATGGTGCAATGGTGAAATACCTACACCCTAATCAAATCAAATCAAAAGCAAAAGTTTTGATATCAGACAGTAGGTAATAGAATCCATTTTGCATAAATTTAGTGAAGATTTTTTTTTAATGTTGGATGACATTCTTTTAAGGTTTCCTTTTCTTAGAATAAGTACCAATCTAGGACAGGAGAATAAGTACCAAATCGACCATCGGACAGCGAGCTGTTATATGAGACTCAATAAGAAACTTCGATTTCAATTATAAAATTTAACGTTTCAGGTATGAAAACCCGGCTGATGTCCCCGCTGATGAGGAAGCCAGGAAAAACTGGGCTTTGACTAGGAAGGCCACTTTAGAATTGACATAGTAAGTAATTCTCATTTTTAGTACTCAAGGTACTTGTATTATTATATCTGTGGCTAGAGTGACAAGAGTAACATTGCATACTATGTCAGATATTAATTAGGTATTAATTAGGTGCATACGAGTCCTGATGCCAGTATATGGAATACAGGTTTGGGGCTGTACCAAAAAGAGTAACATAGAAATAATCCAACTATTTCAAAACAAAGTACTCAGGGCAATAGTAAACGCATTCTGATACATAAGAAACGATGATATCCACCGGGACCTCAACATAGAGCTCGTCGATACATTGCAGAAGCTCACGAGCTCACTTCCCGGCCATGAAGTTCTCACTTTTCTTTATGGGGTAAGAACCTATGTAAGAGCACTTTTAATTTGGAAGAGATTTCTAGACTTCATCATTGTGTGAATGTCGAGGCAATCCAGCTCCTCGGCAACACGGACATAGTGAGAACACTCCAAAGGACCAAACCCTTTGAGTTAGTTTAGTGTAAATAATAGTGTAATGTAGTGAAACTCCTGCTACCTATAAAGAACATATGAACGAACATATAAACAAAGTGTCTTCCCCTTAAATATCAGTGCTACCTATAAAGAACATATGAACAAAGTGTCTTCCCCTTAAACACAGTAAGAGACAGTAAGAAACGTGTTAGTATTTTTCAAACTTTCGCGATTAGATAACATAATTATTATAAGTTTAACGGGTCTTTATCGCGTTTACCTTTTTTAGTCAAAAAAAGTAAACAAGTTTAATAGTCAAGTCGGCCATAGCGGAGCACCTTGTGGACTCAGGACCAAACCATTGGATCGAGTTTCATGACCCTAAGGTGTTATCCAGTGAACGCTAATATTGTAAGAGAATGGTTCGTGAAGCGATTGAAATAAAGAAGTACCCAAATTTTAATCGTGAAGACGGCTATAGACTCTCTGCGTCCTGGAATCCCGTGATAAACAGGTGTTCGCGTCGCGATCCAATTGTGCAGTGCGGTGATACGGTTAGTGTAGTGTGCCGTAATGTGAACATGGACTTTTCTGATTCTGAAGATGAAATGAGGGTAGTTGCGGCTACTGCCTTTATTTGTCGACGGTAGCTCCGTATACTCCAGTCATCGCGTGACCACGGCCGTTGCAATACAGTTGAAACGTCGGGAAAATAATAAAAAAGGTAAACGCGATAAAGACCCGTTAAACTTATAATAATTAAGAAACGTGTTAATGGACACATTCTTAGCTATACTTTATTTTATAAAACTAGGTCAGTGTTAAATGACTAATTAGCCTAATATAGGCTAGATTGTATTATTACTAGGATACATTATAGGTACTTAAAAGGAGATTTAAATAACAGTGAAAGCTATGTAACTCATTTAGATGATAAAAATCTTGAGATTGAAGTTGCTCCAACTCGGTGAAAAATGTACATTTTGTTATTAAGGATCGAAAAAAACTGGACAAGTGCCAGTCTGACTCGCGCACCGAGGGTTTCGTACACGCTTGTGGGTTCACCAAAATAATTAATATTACTCTAGTTCATAAACTATGAAAGCACAAAACATTATTCTAACGTAAAGATAGTCGGATTGAAAGACAAACTTAATTTTGTGAGAAAAATGGTCTCCCATACATTGATATACAACACGGTCAATTCTCCAACTGCAAATGTAAGTTTGTAATCGCAAGAACAAATAACGTAAAACTACAAATTAACGATTTTTGGACTTTTTACCCGACTTCAAAAAAGGAAAGTTTCTAAATTCCTTGTGATCCTTGTGATTTTACTCCTTTAATGAATTTATGACTGATAAATTATAGGTAAGTATAATAGACATTTTTTTTCTCAAAATTATTATTATTTATTGAATTTTTATTTTTATGTGAATTTTTATGTATTTAGAAATTGTATTAGTTATATTGTAAATTTTAAACATTGCACACCCAATAGGGCAGAATACATTGTGTCATTCCATTACTTTATATCAACTTTTATACCTCTAACATGTATTTCATGCAATAAATTAATTTGATTTGACTTTGACTTTGACAAGGAAATAAAACATTATGTTTGCATTTTGTAGCCTTCTATCGAGCAAAATTTTGGTTCTAAAACACAAAAACATGCTCCCAACTGTTATGTCCCAGGATGGACGTCCTCAGATCAATACGCAGCATGCAGGTTGTCTGGAAGAGATCGCTTTGAAACGACAAGCTTCCCGACTAAAATAACCTTTTTTTTTTAAATTGAATTCGTTAATTTCAGCAATTGGGGCACAGAGAGTGACGAATCCAGCTACCACAACGGAAACGCGGACCCTCGTGGTTTCGGACATATTGGTATCTGGGTGCCCAATGTGGACGAAGCATGTGACAGGTAAGACCTGAACACCTAGACCTAGTGAAAGTTTATTGACTATTATTATGGATATGATTCCCAAAATGTCACAAAAGACTGAAACAGCATTGTTCATACATATCTTCTGTGGCGCAGTGGGCGAAGGTCCGCCTGAGACGCAGAAGGTTGCGGGTTCGATTCCTGTCACGGGACAAATGTTTGTAAGATCTGCAAATATTTGTCTCGGGTCTGGGTGTTTTCCTATGTATATATTTACAAAAAAAAAAGTGTTTAAGTAGTATATCAGTCATGTAGTTCCCATAATACAAGCTCTGCTTAGTTTGGGGCTAGATGATGCTGTGTGAAAAATGTCCAGCATTAAAAAAAAAAATGTGTATATACTGATTCCAAATTCCCTTCGTGGTATCGGTATATTGGTACCTGGGCCCGATGTGGGCGAAGCATGCGGCAGGTAATGGCTGCCTGAATATCTAGACCTAGGTAACAGTTTACCGACATTATGGTTGATATGTTACCCAAATATATATTAATACATCATATGCATATACATATTACATACAAACACCTACATATACGTACATACCTACTATTTATGTATGTATATGTATATTCATACATAAATATATATGTATAACATATGTATCTATTAATGTATTATATTATATGTAAATTTGTGCTATTGTATATTTTTTCCCGCTATTTATCAGCTGTCCCTATCCTCAAAGGTTTGTTAGGAAAACTCTTGTTAGGGTATGTCCTATTTGTAAGTTTTTTTGTCTGTATTATCTGTGTGTATAATAAAGAATTAACACCCACACATTTCAACCTACAATAAATTCTTCTTTTTCTTTTCAGGTTCGAGCAACAAGGTGTGAAATTCATTAAGCGACCGAATGATGGCAAGATGAAGGGACTAGCTTTCATCCAGGACCCTGACGGGTACTGGATCGAGATTTTCACAAGCAATATCATCTAAACAGGTATGTACCATATGAAGGCTTTACTTATAAACATTAATAAGCCTTACTAATAAATTAGCATAAAAACCAATGAAGTATGTTGGTTGTATTCAAGCAAATAATAATATTAATAATAACAGCATCATCTAGCCCCAATCTAAGCAGAGCTTGTATTATGGGAACTAAATGACTGATAAAGTACATATTAGTACATATAAACATTTTTTTTTGTAAATGTATACATAGAAAACTTCTTGGAATGGCTTAAATGAAACTGTCAATGACATTAACAATAGAGCGTTTCCCTGCTTCAGAGGGCACGGTAAACTGTCTTTCCTTGTATAACAGTAAAATCATCGCTTTCGCCTAACTGAATCTATATCCATTCCAGATTTACACGGCATGGTGTGGGCTTCCATTAATCTGGTCGGAATATTCACAAACAACGCCATCTATGTACGTACGACTGAGTTTAAATTTATAACTTACTTTTCGCTGTAGAATTAAAAAGTCAAATTATGTGTGTTTAAGACAAATTCTTCCAATTATCTTTTTAAATTATGTGATGAAAACAGTCCAATGTTAGCTTAAGCTATGTAAAAGTGTCTGTTAGGTAAACTGACTCTTGCTCCCGGCTATTCTTATATGTATATAAATAAATAATGCTGGACATTTTTTACACAGCATCATCTAGCCCCAAAGTAAGCAGAGCTTGTGTTATGGGAACTAAGTGATTGATATACTACTTATATATTTTTTTTTAAATATATACATATTATACATAGAAAACACCCAGACCAGAGACGAATATTTGAATAAAAAGTGATGTGAGTAAATTTTTACTTGATATGAAACATGTAACTATACTTTTGCATATTTAAAATAAGAAGGTTTGCATACATTAAATTCGTGCATGCACAATAAATTTCAGTGGGCTAAGTATCAAACCTTGAGTTAGCTTGAGCCTAACGTTTGAAACTGTGCAGTGCTTTAAGTAGTCAATTGCATATAAATAAGAACTAAGTCGTGATAATAAGTATTGTACTTAAATGCTTTTTGGAATGTATTAAGAACTTTTCAATTACATTTTTTGATATCGCCTGGAACTATATGTCAAAAGCTTTATTGAAGTCTGTATAAAGGTGACAAAATTATACAAAAAATTCCACCATATTGAATTGAGGTTTTCTAGAAATTAACAATTTTCAAAAAGGCGGACATGTTTGAATAATTTGTATTCCCAACATAATATGAATATGTTATATATTATATATATCTTATCAATATAAGAGAAACTATAATTGTGATTTTATTACGTACTATTTAATTTGAAACATTAAGTTTTGTTTGTTTTTTTGGATCGTGCAATGTAATCATGTAATTATATAGTGTAAATATGCTATTAAATGTTGAGATTATGAGATTATTTTTATTACGTTGTTTTATTGAGATTCTGGGTTCCGTTGAAATTGGGGAGTTTTTCATATGTATTATAATTGTGTTCAACTATAGTTATATGACTGCTGATTTACCTACATACATATTACTTATTATTTTGCATGAATAATAGGTTTTTTTTTCAAAAGACAATACACGTGTCACTTAGCAATGTTTTATTCCGATAACCTTCATTATTTTATTCCCTGAGTCACCAATTATTTGCCAATTACTTTGCATAAATCGCCATTTTGATTAAATTCAAATCAATTTTCATGCTGTTTACGACGATCTATTATACGGTTATATAGGTTACAAAGGTGATAAATAAATGTATTTTGCCATAAAAAAGAGGTTTTTAGTTTAAAATGGGCGTTCCCAGCGTGTGTTTGTGTGTTGGGTCAATTCTGCTCATAACTGGCCTAGTAAGTTCATTCTTGGCTAAGTTAATGAACATAATTATGTAGTTACTTTTTAGATTACGTCTAAGTTGCCCATAAGTTTATTCAGTTCTTTAGGTATGTGATTTCTAAGGTCCGGCGGTGCCGATCAACTTGCGGGTAAAGGTCATACAAAATCAACTGATTGATTGATATATAGTTACATTATTTATTTGCAACTAATCACCTATTAATTATGTATGTAAATCATTATGATTATGCATTAATTAACCTAGTAGTAATCTAATGGAAGTAAATCTATTGAACCTAAACTAGTAAAAATAGGATAGAACTAGTTAACCTCATGGATTATGTAATTCATTTGTGCAGTTCTGGGTTTTCTATAAGTGTTGGAGGCATTGGTACTGCCTAAAAACTCCGACGTACTGTCAGACACTACCTAATTCGAACTTAATTTTGTTTAAAAGGGATTTGTACATCCGTCAACCGGTCATGGTAACTAACGTAACTTACCCTAAGTTACGTTTAAGTAAGTCTTAGTTACGTTTAAGTAAGTCTGGTCAAGAACCGATAGCACGACGATCGATCGAAGGATTTGTGGGTATTAAGGGATAACTAAATTTAATCAGTGAATCTTTATGTAAAAGTTAGTTTCCGATTATTCCTTGATTTTACAAGAAGCATTTAGTAATTGAATCTATAAGTAAATCCTTGTTCACATCAATTTCCATATTAGTTAGGTAAAGTAAAACTTTCCCGAGTGAGGTTCAAATGAATACCCTTATTTAGTTTTATAAGGTTTATGTACTTTACCTCATTGAGTAGGTTCATACCTCTATAGGTCCAATATTTTTACACTTGTCTGGACTTTTCTTGAATATCGACAGCAAAGTCACGAGTTGAAAAAAACATTTAATTCTTTAAAATCACAAGGATCATTTTGAAACGTCAACAGAGCAGAGGGTTCTAGACCTTGTAACAGTAGGTATCTTCTTTTTTAGCAGCACCATTTAAACCAGTTCTAATTGGGTACAGCAAATTTACTACAAGGGCTAGGGTACTTTCTGTTTAACTACTTTCTTCTAGTTGCCAGCATCAAAAAAGGCATCGCTATTAAGTATGGTATATGATGTATGGTATATATACCTACTGTTAGTTCCATAGGACTATGTCACCTCATACGAATGATGATGATAACTGTAATTTCAGGAAGCTATAAGTCTAAAGCTAGTACCAACAGAAACTAAGACTATACACACCAATGGAGCCACGCACGAAATATCTAGGTACATACTTGTGCCCGACGACGGCGCAAGCAACGATACAAGCAATGATGCTACTGAAAAGAAAACCCTTGAGACACTCAACGATGCTAAAGAAGACGTTAACAACGGCGACCATAACCAGAAACACAATATGTCACCTAAACCAGCTGAAACGGACACGGAAGATTCCAAATTAACCGACACAGCCATCAAAAGGAAAAATGTCAAAGTCAAATACCGTTTAGTGAACGTCGCGCACCCTGTTGTTGATATAAACCAAAACGCGAAGGTCGATGAGGCATTTGAGGGATACTCAAAATCTGGTAAGCTGATATCGATTCGTATTGTAAAATATATAAAAACCTAAAATTCTAATCAACGGAAATTGAATCTTTAAATATTCATTCTTATGCACCTACGTTCCTTGTACTATGTCCCATATTAATAATAGTAGATGTTATTTCTATGAATTATGCTGTGTATTCTTTGCCTCTTATTGATAATCACTGCCTAACTTTATCGACTCGTTGATTATAGCCCTGTTAATTTCTAATATTAAACAAAAGATAGAGGCAAACAACTGATATCGAGCGTGATTATGCAACAGGGGATTAGATGGTAGTCTTTATTAAATTACTGTACCTAGATACTCAAATGTTCCTGTTGTTTCAGGAGCTGAAGTAGAGACTAATGAAACTGCAAATAGCTCATCTGAAGAAACTACAGGTGATCATAACAGCTTCGGGCATATTCAAACTAAAACAATCACAAAAACAATTTATAATCCCACTAAAGTTACTAATATCAAATTCAATGAATTACCAATAAAATGGCATGACAATGAAAAAGGGACATTTCATCCATCGGTATCATCCATTCCTATTAATAAAACCTTCACTTTGCCTGGAAAAAGAGGAAGATTCAAATTATTACATGAAGATGATGAAGATATGGAAACTGTCACCAAACACAGTACAACTTATCCTAAGACACAAACTAGAACTCATTATTATGTTGACAAATATTATCTTGATGATTCTGAAAAAAATATACCTGATGTTGTAAATACCGATTCAAGCTTGAAATCAGTAACGATTAAAACAAACGACCAAAGTGGTGAGCCTAAGCCCACTCTGATTAAAACTTATTTATCTACTAATATCGAAAAAGATGAGAAAGAAATACCACCGGAAAAATATAACTTGCGAAGCAGTCACCCATCAAACAGTTTTATCGAGGTTAATAAGCCATTCTCCTTTTATACAAACATAGGAGATTCTAAATATCATACTAACTCATTCATAAATATAAATGAAAATAAGAAACTAACGAACGATACTAATGTGGTAAATATTTCCGTACGAAAAGGTGGGAACGAAGCAACCCCTAAGAAAACGATAACAGTTTCTAGTTTTGTATCAAAAAGTGACACTGAACAGGTGAAGCCAAAACTTAAACACACTACTATTTTAGATACCAAACCCACATCAAAAATCGACAGCATTAATGAATCTATACCACCAAACGATGATCACGCATATACTAATGTTGATGGCACTCATTTCTCTACAAATAGATTTCAATTAGTATCAACGCAAGAAAATTCAGAAACTTATCCGCAGCTTAAAAATAGATACGTCGATGAAACGTCAAATGAACACAATATATTAAAAATTACTAAGATTTCACCGGAAAGTAAAGATGCATTGAGAGTTATACCGCTGGAAAACAAATTGTCTGAAATAACCAATGTCTTACCGAACGAGAAAGTTACTGTACCAACAATTAACACCAGCAGTACAAAAACAAATGTTATGATAACAAATGGAATGAAACTTAAAGATACTTCATCCGACATTTCTTTGCAAGGTATCGTTACAAGAAACCCACACGAAATAACTATGACACTTGATGAAGTAAATGTTCCTACAATGGAGTCGCAAACAAATTCAGTTGAATTAGCGCCTACTGTAGTTACAAGTAATACAATAATTACAAAAGAAAAACCTTCAACTGACGGTATAATTAACATTATCTTATCAAAAGATCACAATAAAGTGACTATACCTAAACTAGACTTGCCAATAAATGATGTTGAAATAATTCCTGCAGTAAATAGAACAACCATTGATAAGAACTACAAAAACCAAAACAAAGCATTATCTACTGACGGTATGATTAACATTTCATCAGTAGAAAATCAAAACGAAGTGAATTCAAAGCCCCTTAACCATGGCATTGAAATCATGCCAACAATTTATAAAACTTATGAGAAAACTAAAATCGTTACAGAGTTTGGAAATGAGCACGTTAATAAAACTGTAATCGTACCAACAGAGAAGGAAACTAATAGAAGAATTACCATGGTTGAAAAAGAAGTTCCTACTAATACTGATGTAAAACCAGAGCAAAACCATGAATATGTGCTTAATTATTTAGGGACACGACATGGCAACAATAATGAAATAGAAACAAAAGATACTGAAACCATACATTTTTCCGGAAAGGAAAATCTGAGGATCTCTAGCATTTCGCCAATACATAAAGATGTAGTTCAATTAACGGATTCACCAAATTCCAAATATGAAATCACAATGGTTTCTGAAGTGGCTGATGCGGATGAACATAACATCTCTGCATCGAATACTGAAAATAACCAAACATTAAGTCAGGGTCTATCGAATAAGATAACAACTGAATCAAACAGTGACAATAGATCTAAATTTGATATCTATTCCAGTAACCGTTCGGGGTTAGAAAACAATGAAAGTTATGACGTTGAATCAATAACAGATCACGCAATTCCAATCGTCCTACCATTAAAACATATCGATGTATTTACTAACATTTTACCAGAAATTAATACTAAATTAACCCCATTGGAAATCAAACAGGAAGAGCCTAAACCACACGTTCATTGTCATGAAATTAATTACAAAGACAATCCTACTAATGAAAATGAAAATTCTATTCCGGATTTAAATAATTATGAAAACATAAAGTTCGGATTGGGTAAACATCATACTAACTTACCACCAACTCATTCAGAGAAAATTGACGATCTCGTTAGTCACAATTGGAAATCTAACATAAAGGGTGGAATAGAAAAAAGTCCAATGCAATTTGAGCATTTTGAAAATGTTTCAGCATCTAAGACTCCTGATGTAGATAGTAACGACTTTGGCAAACATGACTCTGAAGGTACAGAAGACTTAAAGCCTGAAGAATATCCTTTTGAAGAAGAAAAATCAAGATCGAGTCGTATAACTTACAGGGAAGAAACCACAGAAAATGAAGATGAGCGTTTTGATAAAAATATAACCCAATATGCCTCCGTTGGTAATAAAAAATATCAACCAATTGAACAACCTCGTCGTAGTAATGCGTACTACAATGTTGCTGACAATTATCCTTTACACACAATTGGTTACGTTCAACTCCACCCTTACCAAGTCTACGGAGGTTATCATACCCACGACAATATTAATCCCAACTACGAAAATGTAAGATTACGAAATCCACAATTAAACAATGACCAATATTTGCAATATATTCTCAATTACTTGATATCTAGCAATTTAATCCCTGAAATAAACGCCAAATATGCTTCCGCGGGCCAAGGAGTTAATGTAAACGAAATCATTATGCAAGCTATAGTAGCGTATCTACAAAAACTCGGCATTTACAACCAAATAGGTCAAGAACAGTTGCAATTTTTGACACAACAAATCCAACAAAACGAAATGATTAATGTTCAGAAGAATAAAAATCACAAAGTCGAAATAATATTTGAAATAGATGATCAACCGACTGTTATAGCTCAAGATGTTCCTAATCAATATTATTTCATTCCTTATGCCAACAAAAAACGTATGAATGGTGTGGCCACGAACCCAAATATAAGATTACTTCAAGACGAAGCTTACTTACAACGTTACTTGGTAGAAGGATTTCATGTGAGTACTGGCAATTTCGCTGCAGTAAGCGATCTTAGCTCTAGAATTCTGAAATTTATTACCTACTTGAGAAGTCTAAGAGTTCCACATTACCAGATATTACAATTCATTGTCGAAGTTAAGAAGTATCTAACTATGGAGGTGCTTCAGACGTTTATGACAGAATGCCAAAGTAAAGCTTTTGTTGGCTTGTCTCAAAGAATTGATTCGGTGTCCAAGCAGTTTTTGCAAAATTACATGCTTAAACGCTATCCGATCCAATATAATTAAGTTTATGTTGCGTTTCTTAAAAATACAATGTATTTTGTGTTTATCGTATCTATATTTTGGCAATAAATGTATTCCATAAAATTATTGTTTTATATTATTTCAATCCCAAGAATAAACTTGATCACAAGTTAAGCCAGCCAAGCTATTTATTACCTACTGTTACAAGTTACATAATTGTTTTCATGTAATTAACTTAAAGCACTAAATCGAATCAATACAAGCAATTTATAAAAATAATAGTGTTGATTTCACACGTCATAATTTGCAACATTTTCATTAAAAACGTAAGTATCAAGCTCTCAGCCTTTATTAACTAGCTTCTGCTGGCGAGAAGATGTTTGTATATAAGTTATACATAGTTGTATTTTTTTTATCGGTACGTGACCTGAATAATTAAAATTAGTTGTGATGAGACGTTTTTGATGTAAATTTTAGTTAATTGCAGGTTCAAAGTTCATTTGGTTATGACTTCGACAACGCAGAAGTTCGAGATCTTTTAAGATATGAAGATTCTAAAGTGAGTGATTTTTTACAAATTCTGATTTATCTTGCGTTTCCCAGATCAAGCAATTTGCCAGCGAGAAAAAACGGTTTTAATCAGCATGCACTGTAAATACGACGGACACAAACAACTCGAAAATGCTATTGTTTCGGTTCGTTTCGTTTTGAACTTGTTGCACCTAACTATGTACATAGGTTCTTACTTAAAAGGATAACTAGCACCTTATTAAGGTGTTATTTTAAGACTGGTTTGACGGATTCCAAGTGTTTCGATCTAACATACGCGTGTATTGTGTAGGTACCTACTCAATACAGTCCATGGATGGACTGAATGGAGTTTAATTAAATAGAGTTTATTTTATATGCCGCTCTGGATTTTTACTATCTAATCGAAACACTGAATTAATGAAAATAACAATTTCAGCAATATGAGACTGCGCCCAGCTATTTAACTACAACTGCATCAAATACCCAATATGAAATGGTTTGTGACAAAGCTGCTACATTGCAGAAGATTCTTGGCGTAATGCCAGCAATGTTACGCCATGATGTCCCAGATAATGCCAAAACTCTATACATTTTGGAAACGCTCAAAGATCTATTAAAAAATACGGCGGCAGATAAAGATGAAGTGATGTATAAAATAGATGACCTAATGAATACTTTAGATAAGTACAGAGATCCTGGCGCAAATGATAAGAAAACACTTCTAAGAGTTGGTTTAAACAACGAAAATATCCCAAAAAAGAGTATGCTTAGACAAATACTATCACCTAACCAAAACATTAAATTGAAGTATGAGCTACCAGCGTTAACAAATTCATACTGCACCGAAGCTCTTCTTAACATTATAAAGATTGCCTATCAAGCGTATGTAAGCCTGACGAAAAATCCAATATGCAATTTACTCGGATTACCAGAACTCCCTTCCGCACCAGATATACATTCTGTATTAATTCCAAATATCGATTATATTTTAAATCCCAATCCTGAAATTATTGAAAATTCTTATCTTAATCTACCGGTCCAATCTAATCATATCTACGAATATTATCCAAAAACTAATTATATCGATAAAGCTGATCCCTATTTTCCTCTTAGCCCAAATTGGTCTCCCAATCAGCCTTTTGTCCCAAATAACCCCATTGTTTATGAACTCAAACCACCGTATCCCTCTGAAAACAGTCTAACTCCTTTATTCCCTCAAAATCTAGAACTATTGCCTTTTGATTATAATGCACTGACTCCTGGGAATTCTGTCTACCCTTACGAGCCTGTATTTAAACATTATCCAGATGATGATCTACAGCCTACAATTCTACCCTGGCAGACTAAAAAGCCAGACTATCCGTTTGACAGTAAGCCTCATTCACAGCCATGGAACCCTTATACCCCTGATGCAGATAACCCGCACGAAAAACCAAAGGTTACCGTGCCTTCATGGTCAAAAAGACCAGCTTTTCCGTTTAGTATAAACCCACAGGACCTTAACCTAAATGTTCCTAACCCTCAAGACCTTTTGTTTGAAATTCCAATCCAAAATAAACCAATTAGACCTGAAATAAATCCAACGGTGATCAATTATGTTTATCCTAACACAAATTCTTATAAATATACAATCCCACAGCCCCTACCTAGAAAACCAAGAGTTACAACTCCAGGATACGAAGTTGTGGATTATTCTTCTGACAACATGGATGCTAAATCCGTAGAACCAAATGTCTTTGAATTTCCTTATCCATCCAATACTCTACAGCCCACTTACTGGTCTCCCTACTTCCTAAATCGTAAACCAGAAGCTATAAAGAAACCAAATGACTTAACACCAGAAATCTTTTCCGTTAAACCTCTAATCCAAAATCTCGATGAGCCTTTGATTCCATTCAATAAATATAAGCCGAACGCGAAACTGTCCTTTGAAAACTTTATATTATATCCTAAAGTTCTAAATCCAAACTATCCTGAGCTGGTAGAACCGGAAAAGCCGGAACAGAAAACAGAAATTTACGAGTTCAATATAAAGCCTACTGAATTGAGCCCTTATATACCGAATTATCCTTATATCCCTGTAGATAATGATCGTGTCTATAAATTTGAACCAAATCCCGATTCATTGAATCCTATTAACCCCATTTATTCTTCATTTCCTGTAGATCAAAATTCTGAATATGAGTTCAAATTTAATCCCTATGAACCTTCAATGTATCCTTATAATATGCTAAATCTTTTACCATATAACCGGCCCCTAAACACCCCTTCAGAACTAACGCCTCAAGACTTCAATCCATTTCAACCTTTTACGCCTACAAAAACTTTAGCAGTCCCTGAATTGAAGATAATAGGATTTATGAGAAATGCAATCGATATCATTGAAGGAGTGATCCCCCTTGTGAAATTTGATCCACCAACATTGTTCATCCTTGCACAGATCAAGCATTTGCTTTTCAAAAATGACAAAAACATAGAAGCTGAAGAATTTGTAACCGCTCTTGAACTGTATAAAACACTTATCAATTATGTCAAACAACTAAACATTTATAAGGAAATAATTGATACCATTGATTTGTCTCGTGTGACGAATCGTCCTAAATTGGAAACTCAAAAAGTTGTTGAATTAACATACCTGGTAAAACGACCGCAGCCCATGGTTTATTATCCGTACTATTACGTAAAGTATAGATTACCTTTTACATCCTATGTCGTAGCTTCACAGAAATTATTAAGACAAAAACCATATTTGAGAATGAATCCCAAAGCATTATACGAAGAGTTATTGTCTCTTTCTAAAGTGGCTGAAACTTCGCCAGACTTGAAAAGCTATAACATAGAAGACATACTAAAGTTGACTGTTAAGTCGGGATCTTTGGTTGGTACGAAGTTATTGCAGTCAAACGGAACGTTGAATGAACAACTTAATGTATTGAGAGACATCACTTCTGATTTAACAGCTGAAGACTTATTAGAGCTCAACAAAGAAACTGCAAACGAATTACAATTATTAGCTTCTAACTCAGAAAGTTTATACAATAATAAAATACGCGATTTTAACACTTTGCGTAGGGAAATGCTTGTGAAAAAACTAGTTGGTATTAACAATGTAAAACAAGATTTCAACAAGGAAATACAACAAAAAAATATTCCTCCGATCCCAAACACATTACTAAGACCAAGAAGTTTAATTAATACGTATCCAAGTGATCCAGACATGAACTCAACAACAAAACATAATCTTGAGTTTACATCATTTGAATCACACAAACTGCGGGATGATATTTTACGCGATGGGTATGTAGGATTACCATTTTCTGACTACGTCTTACCATCTATTATTAATCCACACGGCAAGGATGAACCGGATCCCAAATTTAAACAAGAACTAGCACCTCCGCTGTATAATAATCTATTCGACGCTACTTTAGAAGCCAACAGTTATGTACGAGGACATAATCAACAAAAAAAAAATAATCCTGCTGATGTAGTAAATCAAGATAATGAGAACATAACTCTAAATACTGGAACGGCAAATCGTCAACAGTTGGTCAACGTTTACAATCCAAAAGTGGTGATAAATTCAGCTACATCCACTGAAGGCTTAGTAAACGTAGACGGTAGGACAATCTTGGATCCCAACCAAAAATTTTTTATGAATACTCCAAATGATCAAGTTCACTATCAAGGTTTAGTAAATAAACATAACATCTGGACAAATCCACATAATAATGAGAAAATATCATTAAACAAAGGGACTGGGAATTATCAAGATCACGTGAACTTTATCAATCCAAAATTAATTTTAAATAAAGACACAAATTCGAGTGACTTTGACAAAATAAAAACACTTTGGGCTCCTGCTAACGATCTAGACCAAAAGAACCTAATTAATGTAAACGCAATTTCGGAATTGGATGGAACCAAACAACATTTCGCAAATGTAGATTCAACAAATGCAAAGATAAAAGATATTAGCCAACAAGGTTGGAACGATGTAACTTCTCAAATAACTAATAATGGAGCAGCAATGAGTTATGGTGATTTGGTAAACTTTAGCCCAAATATGGTTGATGAAACTACCAGTCGAAATACCTTAGTAAAAGTTGACAGTAACCAGATATCACTTAATATCACTAATACAGGTAACGAATTAGAAATTACCAATCCTGTTAAAGAAGAAATTCGTCAGTACGCTAATTCTGATGCTTCAAATATGTTACTAAATATGGGGGAAGCCAATAAATTAGACTTAGTACATTTTAATAAACATCCTATAAGCCAGAGTGATGGAAACCCCAATAGACCTTTCAGTGGTCAAGATTTGACAAACGTTGATGTTACTAAAACTTTACTTAACTCTGGAATTTTCAAGAGTCAAAATTCAGACAACTTTAACAATTATGAAATGACAGCCAATTCAGGAGCATCTGATCAAGCTCTGATCAATTTTGACAGCGAAAATATAAAACTAAACACAGGTATTGGTTACACACAAAATTATATTAGTTCAAACGATAATAATATGATTCTAAATGCTGAAACTGAAAATCAAAGTCAAAGAAACTTAAATTTGAACCCAGATCTGGAGCAACAAAGCTATTCTGCAGCAAGTCAACAAAATTTAGGGAACCTGTATCTCAACGGGATTGCGGGTCAGCAAGCAACAGGAAGTCAGCAATATTTAGGGAATTTAAATTTTGATTCAGAAATGGCCGATCAGCAAGCAATTGCAAGTCAACAAAATTTCGCAAACGTTGGCATGAATACAGGACTTATGGGTCATACACATAAGATAAATAGTTACTGGGTCCAGAAAATGCCAATCATTTTCCAACGACAAATATTTCATAGGTTTCCAATGACTACTCCTTTCCCATTTGTGACTCAGTTTAGGAGACCAGTAACCTTTGGATGATAAGCTAGGTGCTGAAGTTCTGATTAAATTAAATTTATGCAATTTTGTAACTTTGTTTTACTTGTGACTGTTTTAAATCCTACCTAAAAATGGGCCAGGCGGTGCCATACCTAGATATAAAATATTTTTTGGGTGGCAAATGTACAATAATTGGAATAGAAATGCACCCCAAATTTACACCTGCGGTAACCTACCTCATATTCTGTGCGAGTCTGTGCGGTCAAAATATCTACAAACATTTAAATCGATAAGTAAAATTTGTGAGACTACCTTGCACGATAGACCTTTCGGCATTATAATAATGGTTCGATAGTTACCTATACCACATAATTATATAGTTGGTAGCATATAGGTAGTTCGTGTCGTACTATATATTATTCCATCTTTAGAAAAGAAAGAAAAAAAAAGAATATTATGTACCTACCTAATCAATTAAACCAAATAATTGATTCGGAACCAAATGTTCCGAAGGAGAATATGATTATTATTATGAATAGGTGGGTTAGGTATCTATGTCTATTAGTTAATCACTTCTTTATGGCTGATCTTCTCGTCGTATCACTGGTTTTTTGTGGGTCAGACTGTGTTAGGTCAGTGGTCTGATCAGGCTCAGGATCAATCCATACTGACCAATTGAGAAAGAATCGCGTGGTGAATGGATTCAAGCGCATCGTAGTTCCTCTTTCCATGTTCATGAACGTTTGGTTCCTTGACTAGCTGGGGTGCTAGACAAATACCTCACGCTTACTTTTCCTTTACGCTAACGCAATTATTTCAAGGTAAAACAGCTGTCGCGTGACATTTCCGCAGCTAATGTCATTCCCATACAATTTAATCTTTCCGCAGGCGTTAACGTCAACAGAAAGGAGGGGTCTAGACAAATATTGTGAGCAATGAACTCACAATGTTTTTTTTTCACTGAGAGTACCTATCTACCTACCACACATATTCACATATACACTTTTCGCAGGGACGGGATTCGAATCTACTACCTAAGAATGATCAAAGTCGAGGAAATCTAGCCACTACATCAATGATTTAGGTAACATAGTTTCCATCTGGCGAGAGATGTCGAGAGTTTCAGCGAATCATTTGTGGTTTAATGATTCAATAGGTAGATTTAGGCAAGTTGAGTGTAGATTGCCATTAATAAAAATATTTTAAGTAAGCATAACAGCCTCTAGAAAAGCAAGCATAGTATCAGCAAGTGACTCTTTCCCACGATATGAGATGATTGAACCTCCCAAAGGTTTTGTCTTTTTTCATAGGTATCCTAAGTGACTGTGGTGTTTCGGTGGTCAGTTTTGACTGTTGGCGTTGCCCACTTCCTCAGACTAGTTAGAGAAAGGTATACTATGAATGCCACTTCTCGGCTAGTAGAGTCATATGCTCAGTGTAGGTACTACAGTATAAATTACAAGGCTTCAATCTAATGACATGGTTTTTTTTTGTAGATTTATTTGTACCTACCTAAAGTATGTATTCCTTAAAATAATATAAATGACATACGTATACAGACTACCTACAGTAATATATAATAGGTACGGTTTATACAAATCTTCGTTAACCTGCGAAGTTGGTAGATGCACCGTCTTGACTTTACAGTTTTTTTTTTACTTTTTTGACAGCATCATCTAGCCCCAAACTAAGCAGAGGATGTATTATGGGAACTAAATGGCTATATACCTACCACTTATATACGTTTTTTTGTAAATACATACATATTTTACATAATACCCAGACCCCGAGACAAATATTTGCAGATCATACAAATATTTGTCCCGCAGCGGGAATCGAACCGGCAATCTTCTGCATCCCAGGCGGGCTTTCGCCCACAGCGCCACAGAGTTAGTCAAAAAAGTCTATTAACTGTATATTTATACCTAAAGTAAGTATGTATGTATTTCTTGAAATAATATAAATACATCTGTCAATGTCAAAGTAACTGTTAGAAAAAGAGGAACTTTAAGCAGGTGTATATCTCTATGTTCTATTCACAAGCATTATAATACATAGGGTATGTCAACATAAATAAAGTTTTGTATTTACTATTTTTCTAATATCATTAGTCATCTGAATATAATAATAATTAAAAGTAACATAAAGCTATAATCAAGAAGTCAACTGAACCTCTCATTATGCACTTATTTATATACATTTCCAAAAGTTTATAAGACAATTCAGTTATCCGCATTATATCTCAAAAACTTTATGACACTTGCATAAACCGGACATTTTGACAAATTGTGACACACAAGTCATAATCGCTTCACTTCTTGATTATGGCTTTTGTAAATATTTTAGGCCATAATCAAAATGTTGTTTTAGTAAACAACCACTACCATAGACTAATCACCGCTACAAGAAGTGATAGTTCCAAACGCTTTATTTTTCTATGCTTGGTTAAGTTATCACTTATCTCTATCACGAATGATAAATAAAATAAAAGAAAGTTACGGAAGACGGGTTAGGATGGTCCTACGACTATAGCCTACACTAAAAGGAACAGATAATTTTCTTTGTTCTTCAACTAGTTTAGTCTGTGCAAAAAAAATAATCTGTGGTCTGTGTTGTGTTGTACGCAAATAAAAAAAAATGGTTAAGATAAAATATTGTGTTGTGTAAATACTGTTTCTTTTATTTACTTAATATTACCGTAAAACTCTTGAAAAAAATTCAGTGCTGTTAACAAAATGTCGAACCAAAAGCCTAGGTTTATAAAACCTGGTAAGTACCGGTTTTCTATGTTTTAGGTTATGTTTTTGTTTACAAAACTTTTTGGTCACTATAACCTTCCCGAGGAAACCGGCAAGTCCTAGCTAGAACTAAGAGCTCTAGATAATACGCAATGAATCCTTTAATAGCACTGGTTCTCATTTGTTTATTTTGGACACCCAACAGAGAAATCACAACACCAATCCAATTTAAAGTATTCTGACCTTTAAATATGCATTGCTGGCGATATGCATTCCCCCAATTATAGGGCGCCACAGCGTGCACAAATTAGACAACAAAGCTTCATAATACTAACTTAAAGTAATAAAGAAAAGTTAACATAAATTATTGCCAGGAAGGACTAGCTTAGGAATAAGCATATTTACATTATAAAAAGCTGTAACTATTTAAAATAAAAGCTAGAACCTATATGCTTATGTGTATTAATTCATTATGCATGGGAGTTTCTGGCCTATGTGCTTATGCTTATATGAGATCTCAATTCAAACAATAACCTATTTTCTATGAGTAGGTATTAGTAAAGTACAAAAGGGTTGAGGTAAAAAAGAGATTATCAAGTTTTGTATGGGATATGTATGTGTGTGGACTCCCTCTTCGGCGTTCATTGATTATTTCATTATGTATGGGAATTTCTGGCTAGTTAAAAAGCTATAGTTAGCCATCCTAACTCCGCCCAGAAGCACAGAAGTTTCCTGGGGTTTTCACAGGCTTCACAGGCTGACCTTAGGTTGCCTAGGGTTTGTATTCGATAAGTTGCTACGCTCACACATTCCAGGACTATCTGGGCAACTGTGTGGGGTAATAGCAAACAAAAAGTAATAATTATTTGTTGATCATTGTTTGTTATCAGTATATTATGAAGTCTTTTAAACTAAGGCAAAAGATCAGTGATATCAATGTCATTTCTTTTAGAAAGCGTATTATAATGCTCAAAAAGTCTTCGCAAGAATGAGTGTTTTAGTAAATTCGTTAAGGAATATTGTGTGGACTTTTTGTAGGCAGATGAGAAGGAGCATGACTTTGTAATTTCCCGATGAATTCAGTGCAAAAGTTTGTGCAAAAAACTTAGGTCTAGCAGTTTTCTGGATACAAGAAAGCTGGTTCGTTTGTTAGTGACTTAATCTGTTTTTTAGTGTCTTACCTTTCTGGTATCCAGTTTACCCTAAAAGAAATGTGTACCCATATGTATTTGTTACTAAAATAATCAACACTTGTTACTATTGTTATACCTCGTGTGTTCATAAGTCTTGAGACACAGTAAAACTAAAATATTTTTGGAGCTAAGTTGAGTATTCATTTATTGGATATTAAAATTAAAACTACTGACATCTAGATCTGTATTTAAAAATAAATCATTCAAAATGGCCGCCTTTGCATTCAATGCAGGCCTTCAAACGCGTGCGCCATTCATCTATGGCGGCACGAATCTTTTCAATGGGAATCCGTTTCGATTCTTTAATAAGGGCTCGCTTGAGAGAATCCAGGTTTGGGTGAGACTTTCGCATGCCCTCAGCTCCAATTCCGTCCATAAAGAATAATCCAAAGGATTCAAGTTAGGGCTTGATGAGGGCCAATCTTCGCTCCGAATGAAGCCTGGCAAATTGGCCTCCAGCCAACGTTGGGTAGTCTTAGCTTTATGGGAGGGAGCAGAGTCCTGTTGGAAAACCCAGTATTTTCCAGCGAATAGCGTATCATTTAATGGTTTAACCACCGCTTCCAATATGTCGGTTTGGTAATTTTGTGCCTTCACCTTGACGCCTTGCTGGCAAAAATGAAGCGAAGTGACCCCCATGGTTTGGTGGGGTGTTTCCGTCGTAGGAAACACCCCACCAAACCATCACACTTGCTGGATGATGAGTGCGCTGGACATTGCGTACAGATGGCTGGACGTCCTTTGAACTTCTGGCGTAAACCTTATTGTTCTGCCGGTTAAACTTTTCTTCCACCGTGAAGATCTTTTCATCGGTAAACAGGATATTTTTTGGATCGTGTCTCTTCAATAGGTTCCGACATCGTTCCAGTCGCAATTTACGAAGACGCTCGTTTAAATAATGCACTTTCCTTCGACTGTAGGCCTTTAGTTTAAGATCATATTTAAGTATCCTGTTCACCGATATTCGCGAAATGTTGGTCTGCAGAGCTAATTTCTTTTGAGTCCGGCAAGGGTTGCGACGAATTCGCTCTCTGATTACTTTGATGTTGGCGGGCGTCCTTACAGACCGCGGGAGGCCACATCTTCCACGGTCTTCTAAAGAGCCGGTCTCCTTGTACCTCTTTATGGTATAATACACAAAGTTCCGACTACATCCCAAACTTTGGATTTCACTAAAAACTTGCATTGGTTTTTTTCCTGCTTGAAACAGTGAAATTACAGTAGCACGCAAATCTTTTGTTGGCGCCATTTTCACGGAGAATGAAACAAATATTCAAATGTATATTTTTTCTGATTCAAAACATTCGAAAATTAAAATTTTAAAAGTTTAAAAAAGGTTGCATAGGTTGAATATATCATTACATTACTTTACTAGCACTTTTCAAAACATCACATTGAGTTCGATGTGGACATACAGTATGACCTTGTTCATACATACATTGTATCAAGCTGACAAATGCAAGTAACAAAATGATTTTTGAGTAACATTTCCGTACTTCGAGTCAGGCGATGTGACCGTTATTTGGTAACGAATATATATGTCTTGCTACATCTCTAATTTCCATTTGGATAGGAACAGCGACGGTAAGTAGATAGATAGATAGATAAATCATTTATTTGCAACTACTTATTAATTAAGTACATAACTTAGATGATTGGACTGCTGATAAGTAGCCACAAATTGGGATGTGATTGAATTGAAGTAACTAAGTAAATATGTTTGCAGGTACCTATCTACTCATAGATTATAGCATTGTTAATTTTATTACCTATTGGTAAGTTCACAAAGACAAAAGGTTATTTAAACACAATTGAAAATCTCTCCATGTGTATTTCCATTATCGATTGCAACATTCTCTCGTGACTTGTTGAGATAATAAAGTTATTAAGTTAGGACTTAGAATCATCCTAGAAGACAAAGGTACTAATTGATTCTAAGAAAACCGCATTATTCCAATTTAGGAGTCTAGAGTCACATCCCTTCATCAACCAGAAAAGATCTGTTGATCTTCAAACGTCTGAACAGATTTTCTTGAATCATCATAAAATAAATAAAATAAAATTGTTTCTTACCAAAGGCGAAGAATACAGATTCACAATGCATACAGAATATTCAGATAGGATAGGTACCACATACTAAGTGAAATTTCTAATGAGACCCAAACTAAGCGTATGCTTGTAATATCATAAAGTTAATTAGCATAGCTAAAATCACCTTTTTTATTTCTTTTAAAATTTGTGATTTCAATGAATAAAAACCTATTGACCTTGACTTTAAGACAATTAAAACAAATCAAAGTTGTTTCATCCCGGAAAAAATATCTGCAACACATGCAAAAATTTGTCCGGCAGAGATCGAACCGGCGTTGCAGCTGGCTACTTGCCCCCTACACCATCGGATTTCATTATTTGTTTATGGTGTACATACAATAAAGTATTTTCATTGACATCTTATAATTTTTATAATTCTTTATTGTACACAAAAATATAAAACAAAATATTAGGTGAGGCACGTACAAAGACGAGCTTAACCTGAAAAAGACATTTCATTACATGTAATCCGTAAAAGGACAGCATCTCTGATAAGTAGAGTTCGTAGCAGTCACGACAGTATCCTTAAAACAGTTGCGGAGAGGTGTACCTCTCCTATTTGGAGACATTTTGTGCGGAGGGTGGTCAATCAGTGAAATCAATATGATTTTATTGTTTGATCATCTCCCGTCACAGAATGTATTTATGTACATAATTATCATCATTTATCATAGCAGAATTTACTAACAAATAGTCTTAAGTATCTACTAACAAAATGGATTGTACATACATACATATAGTCACGCCTGTTTCCCAGAGGGGTAGGCAGAGACCAAGGATTTCCACTTGCTACGATCCTGGCATGGCATACCTCTTTCGCTTCATTCGTCCTCATCACATTCTTCATACAAGCTCGGCGGTTAAGTGTACTTCTGACTTGGCCTTTATCTAGAATGTCTCCAATTTAGTCAGAGTACGTTCGCTGTGGCCTTCCTCTTCCAACTATCCCATTCACACTCGCCTTGTATACTTGTTTTGTTAAACTACTTTCGTCCATTCTTTCTATATGCCCAAACCATCTCAACATATCTTTCTCAACTCTCGTTACTTCATCTTCATTCACTCCACACTGCTCTCTTAGCACGCTGTTCCTCACTCTATCACTCAAAGTTACACCACAAATACTAATCAAAGCTCTCATCTCCACTGCATTCACTCGACTTTGATGTTTCTTCTGCAATGATTGTGTTGTCTGAAAAATAAACTTTTGAAATTTTGAAATTACATTAATTCATTCAAATCTGTTTCTAGGTGACGAATCCCTCTACCCGAGCAGAAATAAAGATGGTGTTATAGAAACACTCATAAACCCCAACACTGACGCATCATTGAACATAGACAATGACTCCAGAACCAACTTTACGTACAACCGGTACCATCATCTGCCGATGGAGAGCCAGCGGCAAAGGCTGCCGGTGTTCCAGCATCGGAGCCATATCTTGTATCTGCTGGAGAGGCATCAGACCCTGGTGCTGGTGGGGGAGACAGGCTGCGGGAAGTCCACTCAGGTGCCTCAGGTAAGAAAAAGCTCTTCCTAAGAATATTACATTACATTACATTACATTACATTACATTACATTATGTTATACAAGTAGTTCGCCACGAACTGAACTTTCGCGAAATACCGTTCTTACCCGACTATTACCGTCTTAATTCCGAACGAAACCCCATAGTAAAAAATCCCCCCTACCCATTAAGTTTATATTCGAACTCTAAAATTATTTTTATATACAACTAGTTTCTGCCCACGGCTTCGCCCGCGTGGTACCCGGATAAAAAAACGCCTATGTGTTATTCTGATGTATAAGCTACATTACTGTAAAGTTTCAACAAAATACGTTCAGTAGTTTTTGCGTGAAAGAGTAACAAACACCCATCCTCACAAACTTTCGCGTTTATAATAGTAGTGGGACTAAAGTTACAATGAAGCTTATGGCCCACCTGTTGGTGAGCGGCTTCTATAACCTATGGACGCTTGTAACACCAGAGATATAACTAGATGCCAACCCTGAAGAAATATTAAGACTTGTCGTCATAGATCGTATTGGATTTGAGTGTTGGCCCACCAAAGCGACGGATGAAAGACGGGTGCACGCGGCGAGATGCGAATGTATGATTGAAATGAAAGTTTGATGTGTGGATTCACAAGAATGTACATGAAATGACTATATCAGGATATTTGAAAGTAACGCCAGCGACTGTAATAGGTGGGTAATAGGTATGGGAGTATTATTAAGGATCCGGCGTACAGCGCTCATAACTTAAATTCGAAGATAATATCAAGATAAAAGATCTTATGTGTCTAAATTTATCGCCAACTGCTTAGCGACAGAAATAGGCATAGTGGTAGGATTACTCCAGACGAGCCTTTTCACAGAAGCTCTACTCTTAATTCACGATGTTTTTCTTCGCCGTTTTGAGCAAGTGTTGTGTGCACATATTTTTATCGAACGGTAAAATCCATTGTTGCACTCTTAAGGATCCGGCGTACAGCGCTCATAGCTTAAATTCGAAGCGCGTCCAAAAATATAGCTATCTCTTTTTGACTGATGTAGGCTCGCCCGTTCTTGCGCGATAGCAATATTAGCCGTTCAGAATTTGTTATAAATTTTTGTGGTGTTCCGTAATACCAAAAAAGATGAATGAAAACTTGTTGTATTTTTCACATTGTGTTGTTATTCTGTAACTACACAATATAATCTATGTACCTAACCAAACGATACGTAAGATATTGTTGTTTTTAATACGAAACAAATAAGAAGAAAACATGTCATGTATGACGTAAAAATATCCAAAATGTGATTCGTTTACATTTCATTTTAGGTAAGTATTTTGAAAAAATATATAGCAAGGTACGTAGATAAATACTATTCGAATGCAAATAATAACATAATATGGTGGAAATAAGCTCTAATTACAAATGACTATGGTATTACGTTTGTATGGACAATTCATCCAACGCAGGCCTCTTAATATCTGTGGTATGGGCATGTTATGAGGAGGGAAGATAGCCATATTACGAAAAGAGTGTTAGATATGAATGTGTGGATATAAGAGTAACTTGGGGTTGAGCAAAGGAAATATGAATGAATTTTGTGAAGGATGACATGAATAATGAATGTTTGTATTGTCTATACACCACCGTCCTGTATCGTTCACGCAAATTCCTGCCCATCCAAAGGTTGTCCGAAAGAGATCGCTTTAAGCGATAAGACCGCCCATTGTACTCCCGCTATTAGCTTGTTATTTGCTCTGTTTGAATTTGTAAGCAACATATTATGTCGTGTACAATAAAGAGTTATCTATCTATCTATCTATCTAATAAGAAAGGAGTGAGTACTGAAATGACGGCTGATAGAAGACAGTGAAAGAAGAAAACCTTTTGTGCCGATCCCATGTACTTAATGTGGGGCAAGGTCAAGAAGAATCGTACGCTTAGCCCTTGATGGTTACGGCAAACTGGCCGTTACTGTGTTGGTTAAATTTGGACTTAGCGTGGTGACAATCGCGAACTAGGTTTTTGGCTGTGGGCGGTATAGCAAAAAGCGTGGCTGAAATACTAATTATCGTATGTTAAAAGTGACTCATTTCGGTGGCCTGACTCGTTAATCATTAGATAATAAAATTGAGGGAAAAGATAAAATTATTTATTTACGGAAATTTATTATAGATTATCAAATCATAATTTTGATAAATAACTAAGTACCTAGGTAGGTACCTAGATGTAATTAAATTAATGTTTGCAGGCCTATATTTTTGTATCACTAAAGCACCTACCTAAATACAATTTACAAGTCGATAGTTAACAAAGGTACCTATGAGGTACCTACTTATAAGTACATTCAAATAAACTTGCCAAGTGCGAATAACAACTACCTACCTACCTACTTGCTGTGATAGTGTTCCTTAAAAACTTAAAAGTTGGAAAAGCTATGGAAAAAATCGCTGGTATAAAAAAAAAACGGAGTTTATTTTGAGTCTAGTCCGAGTCTAATAGGGGTGATCTTCTAATCATAAGACAGTATACACCGAAGTGATTACATAATGGTTTTGGTTTTTCCGATTTCGTTGGGACAGACCTTTAGTAAGTAATTACTTAATGTGCAGCGTTTCTGAGAATAATTTCTGTTCCATCTCAAAGTATCGAGACCAAGTTGTAACCTACAAAGCTCAACACTTTTACACCGATAAGATAGAGTAAAGCTTTATTAAAATATCGACAATGCTTTCATTTGAACGCCGCGCCGCGCCCGCCGTCCCCTCTCTTGATCTCTTCCACATTCGTCAGACCGCCCCGCGCGCTCACGCTGTGCGCACGCACGGACCGCACTGCGTATGTTGTTGTTATTTACATCCATTCATCAAGTGAATCCACAGTGCATTCGTTAATCAAAAATACTGTGGTACAAGTGCCGATAACGTCGAGTGGAATGTAACGGTGTACGAGTGTCGAGTGTTTACAACATCCGCTCATCGATTCTGCAAACAATTCGCTGAATCCAAACACGTCTTGTTTTGAAAGAACTAGAGATGTTTTACCACGATAGAATGCAGTTGAACGAGCAAAGGTGAAAAAAACGTGCAACATTATGTGATATAAAGTGCAAAGCTACCTGCCTCTTGGAAACTTGAGTGTTTTTGATAGTTTCGTTGTAAGCGGTTATTTTGAGATCGTGCCGTATTTATAGAATACAGATGCGTGGAATTTCGTAACCGCTCCATAATACCGTTATAATCGGGTATTAGACACATGATTAAATACTATACCTACTCAAATTAAATTTGTATAATCCCGTAAATATTGGATCCGAAGATATCTACCACCAAAATGATGTGGCCGTCATCGCAAGCTAGTAAAATATTGACTTTCCTCCTACTCGTGATTGTTGTGTACTGCGTTTACATGGACACATTTCTATTTTTAAGAATACAAAGCTATAAAATTGATGGATTCGATGATGCAGACAGCTCTGTGAATGTTACGAGTGAAGCTACCACACATCAGTCAAAAATCAAGCCTAACTATGAAGAAGTCACTTGGGTACCGTGTACTATAAATCCACTTTGTCATCCCACAGTCAAAGCCATGATGATAGATCATATAAACCATTACATTTATGGCCCTTCGTGTTCATTAGTTGATAAAGCACTAGGGATATCCGATAACTGGCTCTTAATAACCCCCAATATGATATCATTATTACATGTTCTAACTGCGTTCGTCGGTGCGAAATTGTTGACTGACCAGAGTCTGGCGGTCAGACGGCTTGGAATCGTCCTGTTCCAACTGAGAATGTTTCTCGACGACCTTGACGGGCACGTCGCTAGAGAAAGAAGGCACATAAAAGGCGAAAGGTCCGAGGTCGGCACCCTTGGTTATTTCGTTGACGGTTTCAGCGATCTAATAGGAGTCACGGCTATGATGGTAGGTCTGTTGTTGTACCTCAAGAACAACCCACCGAGGCGAGGATACAAAGGGCCCGTGAGCACGCTACCGTATCATCAATTGAAAGAGATAAATTCTAGCGAGGACATTGAGAAGGAGCACACGACAGAAATAGGCATTTCCTACAAAACAAAGGTTACTTTTCAGAGGATTATGCAAGTTATATGTTTGTTTTCCGGCCAAATGGTCCTATCTTCGCTAGCTTGGAATAGGTACATCGATATCTATCAAGAGCTGTTAGAGAACTGTACAAATTACGACGTGGGTAGGCGTGAAACAATGTTCAAAACGGGGTTATTCTTCTTTCAGACAGGCCTCTGGAGGATTGTGAATCCACATAGTTACTTGCACTTACTCTCTCTTGCCATATTCTGCGATAAAACGTGGCCGTTTCTGAAAGCTGTACACTATAGTGGCTATATCTTGCTGGTTATTGTTGTAGGACTGACAGAATATCTTGTAGAATACTCGAGAAGTTACATAATTAACGGTAATGATGGTCGATGATTATTTCTGTTAAAATGTTTGCGTAGAAGTCAAAGCACGAACTCGACCCACTTAATTCGTGTTTAGTTAAACCCAGATGTTATTAAGACTTTAGTTTCATTGTTGAATAAACCAGCGTATGTTCGGCTAAGCTTCGAGTTTTGACTAAAACATATACGCTGTGAATTCTCGTTAAGAATTCGAGTTCCATTGAACATAGCTTGTTTAAAACCAGTTTGTCTTTGTTTCTTAAAAAAGGTTTCGGTTAACTGGTTTTCGAGATGTGATACAATTCTAATTAGCATTTTTATATTAGAAAAAATATATTTATATTCATGTATAAGCATCGTAAAGGTCTTAAATCTTAATTGCAAGATCTAGGATGACGCAATCGTGTTAAATTATGTGGGCAGATAGATATCCTAGGAGACATTTCGGTTAAAATGATTTCAATGTCATTGAATTAAGATCTAGGTATTTGGGTCTAAACTTTTACCTACAGAAGTATTTGGGTCCTAATATTTTTCCGTTAATCTGGATTGTACAATGAAATAAAGAGTTTGTTTGGAAACATATTCAAAAAAACCATTAATATAGTTATTTTAATATGTTTCCTTAATTTACGTCAGTGGCTAAATCAAGTAAATATATTATATGAAATTTCTTTGAAACAAAATATCAAAGAAACAAATCATAAAACTCCGTTTTTTATTCCAAAAACTATCGTTAATATTATTATTTTACTAGCTTCTGCCCACGGCTTCGACCGCGTGTACAAAGGGAGGACTTAATGCTATACAGCATTTTCTGCCAATAATCCTGAGGCTGACGTGCTAATTATAATACTAATTATAACAAACAAGTCTTAACGAATATGTCTAATTATGTCTTAACTAATGTCTGAATTTGATCATAAAAATAATCATTATCGAACGGGAATTTTCACGTACCGTACTATTATTGATAAAGCCATCGACTAAGTTAAGTTTCTCGTTTTTTTTTTCAATTTGTATCTCTTCAAGGCCATACCTACTGAAGCCTTCTATATCTTCGTCATCTATTGTCAACCACGTAACATGAACAATACATACGTACTGTTTATGTTGACGACTGTCATGGTCAAATATTAAGTTATTTGTTATTTTTTTAAAATTGAAACAAAAAATTGCCAGTAAAAAAAATAGATGCCATTAGCTGATTGAATGATAAAAATCTAATAGAATACTAAAACTCATCGAATTCTTGTGTTAGCTCGTATCTCTAATCCCTAAATAAATAAATAATGCTGGACATTTTCACTCAGCATCATCTAGCCCCAAACTAAGCTGAGCTTATATTATGGGAACTACATGACTGATATACTTTTTTGTTAATAATACATATTATACATAGAAAACACCATGAATCCAAATGATACATATAACTTTGGTGGTTCATGGAACTAAATTTATGATCTACTTTTCCTCAACCTTGAAACCAAAATAAAAGCTTGGAGATAACAATGTCACTTCGTTTTCTCTATACAAATGTAAGGTTCATGAGTTTAATGTTCGTTATCAACTGACTTTAAAAAAAGGAGGTAATCTATTCGTCTAATTTGTGTGTATGTTACGCTATATAATCGATAGGGTACTTCAAGAGTGGTCCCATATAAGTTTTATAAAAAAATCCCACCCTTAAAAAATGAGGGATGCAATTTCATATAGCAATTTTTATCATCTTCCCGTTATTTGAAGTCGGTTTTTATTTTTGTCGATACCATATTTGGCCTGGCTCCATAATGTGCGGGATATCGGATTCGGCTAACCTCAGTGAAAGAAAGAAAGCTTGATTCGTGTTCCGTATAAAAATTTAACTCAAGGCTGAAGAATAATAATATAATAATAATATACATATAATGCTAAACAATGGCCTTGATTCTGTAGTACACTAACTAAACTTAATTTAAACTGTCGCTCTCTTTTACTGATAGTGCAAGCAAGAAAGAGATAGCTAGCTAATTAGTCAGACTTAAGTTTTTCATACAAATTTAGTCGTAATTTCAAAACATGCTGACTATAAACACGAAGAAAAGCGGCCCGTAAACTGATTTGACAGGAGTAAAATTCTTGCCATCTCTTTCTTGCGTACTATCAGTAAAAGAGCGCGACAGTTTAAATTTAGTTTAGTTAGTGTACTACAGAATTGAGGCCATTATCAATTCATCATACAGCATCATCTAGGCCCAAAGTAAGCAGAGCTTGTGTTATGGGAATTACAAAGACTGGTATACTTTTTTGTAAATACACATTTCACATACAAAACGGCCAGACCCGAGACAAATATTTGCAGATCGTACAAACATTTGCCCCGCGGCGGGAATCGAATCCCGCAACCCTTTTCGTCTCAGGCGGAATCGAATGAGCTTTATGCAGTTGATGAATGAAACGATGGACAAGCAATATAACAAGGTATTCCCCGTAAATACATGACACAGAGGCATACATAGGTACGTGTGAGACGTAAGTATTTAGATAAACACAACGCGTCATCTATACTAATAATATTATAAAGAGGAAATATTTTTTTGTTTGTTTGTTTGTATCGAATAGGCTCCGAAACTACTGGACCGTTTTTTTTTTTTACCAAATTAAAGCTAAATTAACATAGGCTATAATTTATTTTCAAAAAAAATAGAGATCCTCAATATATAAAATTCATTATTTGGCGTGCGCTGAGAAAACTATTGATGATACATAAAAATGATGTACTACATGATTAAAGTACTCGTTATTACCTACAAAAAAGTCCGCGAGGGAATATATCAAGGATCTCTATTTTTGTGTATTGTGGAAAAAGTTGTATTGGTAGTATATAGAATGGTTAAAACAAAAATAATAATATTTAGTTATTATGTACCGCGAATGTTTAAATACATCTAAATAATTGATATTAATATTTAAATACTAAATATTACTTTAAATTTGGTTGTTCACAGAGTATATAATAGAATGAAAAAGTAAATGATTCAGGAACCTTTGGTTGATAGAGCGAGTAGTATAAGAGTAGATCATTTTTTTTTGTCCAAGCCCTGTCCCAGCTTTGTCCCAGCCCTGTCCCAGACATTAGTATATGTTTTCCCCAAAAAGTATGGTTGTTTCAACGAAAAATAAATGTTTGCCGAATAATTAAGTCTGTATTTATGAAATTAGAACAAGTTTTAGTGAAAAATCATCAAATTTTACTTTTATTTTGGTGGTTGTCCGACAGACGCAAGTATCATTTTCTTATTACAACTATCTATCCCAAGCCAGTATTAGTCTGTAAAACTTCGAACAGTGAAAAAATATTTTATTGTCACATAAAAACTAACTACATAGTCCGCAATAGAAAACCTTATTTCTTAGAAGCTTTCAATAATATTTTAATTGGCCCCTATATTGTCGAATTTCAGAATTATTTAGTTGTCCCTCAAGCTTCCTGCGTATTGTAGGTCCATCAGACAACCGCCAAAAATTTTAGTACGACGCAGAGACACTATCTCTGCAGTCAATAAAACTATCGAAATTAGAAGCGCGACAACAAAGCCGTCTTTCTGGTTTTTTGGATAACGTAATTAAAACAAAAAATAAACAACTTGCCAATTTTGATCGACCCATAAACTCATATTCATATTCATATTCATATTCATATTCATATTCATATTCATATTCATATTCATATTCATATTCATATTCATATTCATATTCATATTCATATTCATATTCATATTCATATTCATATTCATATTCATATTCATATTCATATTCATATTCATATTCATATTCATATTCATATTCATATTCATATTCATATTCATATTCATATTCATATTCATATTCATATTCATATTCATATTCATATTCATATTCATATTCATATTCATATTCATATTCATATTCATATTCATATTCATATTCATATATTCATATTCATTTATTCATGCTCAAATGTACATCAGCTTAGGTGTTACATCAAAGTAGCTGTAGGGGAGTACATGGACCCTGTAAGGGCGCTGCAAGTTCAGTCAATATTTATTTAAAATGAGATAATACTAATAGCAAAATCGTAATTATGAATGTCAAATAATACATAAAAAATAAATAAAAAATAATAATAATCATCTTACTTTATAAATTGATTTAAAATAACCTATCTACCTACTTATTCCTCACGCCTGTTTCCCGGAGCAATGAGCGGTTACATCGGATTTCAACGGATTTGCTACGATCATGAAATTCCTTTGCTTCACACTCTAATCACACTCTTCAAGCATACTCGTCGGTTTAGGGTACTCTTGACCTGACCTTTCTCCAGAACCTCTCAAATTCGATCAGAATACGATCGCCGAGGTCTACCCCCTTCCGATAATTCTATTCGCGCTTGTATAGTATACTTGTTTTGTATAAATCTTCTTTCATAGATCCTTTCTACATGCCCTAACCATCTCAACATACTCTTTCTCTACTCTCGTTACTACATCTTCATAACTCAACACATCAGCACAAAACTTGTGTATGTTTCTAAAGTCAAAGGAGGATTTGTGGATATTGTTACTCACGGTAACACATTTTCTTTTGCATACCTTTATTAATGGCTAGCTGCGTCCCGCGGTTTCATCCGCGTACGTTTCGATTCCGTGGAAATATCGGGATAAAAAGTAACAGCTATCTACCTATCATGTTTCATCGCAATTTTTATTTCTACCGGCGATCTAATTAAAAGCTGCTAATGTGACTTAACTGATAATTTAACTGATATTATAGTTCTACTATTCCCTCGAGGACTTTTTGTAGGTCATCATCATCATCATCAGCCTATATTAGTCCACTGCTGGACATAGGCCTCCCCTAATGAGCGGCATAGCGCCCTGTCTTCAGCTTGTCGCATAAAGCGTCTGCCTGCAGTCTTTCGCAGATCGTCATCCCACCTGGCCGGAGGGCGTTCTACACTACGTTTGTAGATAATATACTTTAATCATGTAGTACATAATTTTTATGTATCATCAATAGTTTTCTCAGCGCACGCCAAATGAATGAATTTTATAGACAAAATTTTGCTACTTTGGGTTACATTATTGAATTTTTTTGAAAATAAATTAAAGCAATATTATTAGAAAGTAACATTAAGTACTTCCTGATAATTTAGCTTTCCATTGGTGAAAAAATGGTTAAAATCGGTCCAGTAGTTTCGGAGCCTATTCGGTACAAACAAACAAAAAATATTTCCTCCTACTAATACTAATATTATAAACGCGAAAGTGTGAGGATGTTTGTTACTCTTTCACGCAAAAACTACTGAACGGATTTTGATTAAACTTTACAGTAATATAGCTTATACATCAGAATAACACATAGGCTATTTTTTATCCGGGTACCACGCGGGTGAAGCCGTGGGCAGAAGCTAGTATTAGTATACTTAGATTAGACTAGCTGTGCCATGGCCGCACTCGGCCCCCGACCGGCCAACCGCGTCGCATCGTCCGTGCTATTACTTCTTTTGCTCGGCTCCTAAGGGTCGTAGAATGATGTTAACCAGCCTCGCGAATTGAGCTATCGAATGCAAAAAATATTTTTTCAAAACCGATTGGTAGTTCCAGAGATTAACACGTTTAAACAAAAACAAACTCTTCAGCTTCATTATTAGTATATATTACTAGTCTCTGCCCACGACTTCGCCCATGAGGTACTCGGATAAAAAGTTGCCTATATATTATTCTGATGTAGAAACTATATCACTGTAAAGTTTCATTAAAATCAGTTCAATAGTGTTTGCGTGAAAGAGTAACAAACATCCATCCTCACAAACTTTCGCATTTATAATAGATTAACTTATTAATGATAATTATTCTCTACCATCAGCGGGCGTTATTCATACCTTCAGATATATTGAAACGTGGAAGTGTTTTTTTTTTAAAACCTATACTTTACTTTGTGCCATGGCTGGATTAGTTCGTGATTCATCACTCCATATCTGTAGCAGCGTGATAAAATGCCTCTATACTTTGTTTAGTGTTTGAAAAGGACAGGATTAGTTTTATCCACCTAATAAAGTTAGTGTGTGATTTAATTACTACATACATACATACAGAATTTAATATGACGACCGACGTGACGCGGTGGGCGAAGGTCCGCCTGCGACACAGGAGGTTGCGGGTTCGATTCCCGCCCTGGGACAAATGTTTGTGCGATCTGCAAATATTTGTTCTGGGTGTTCTGGGTATTTTCTATGTATAGTAAAAAAATATTTATCTATGTAATGTATTGTATTAAGTATATCAGTCATCTAGTACCCATAACACAAGCTCTGCTTAGCTTGGGGCTAGATGATGCTGTGTGGATTGTCCAGCATTATTTATTATTTATTTATTTATTTAATAAGACTACTCCCGAAAACTTCGGGAATTGAAAGTACCCATAAATTTACCTTTCTTTCTTTTACTATGGAACCAACACTGTGAACGAGATAAAAAATCTGCTGTTCCATACATTTCAGCCGAGTAGGTATTGAACTTCAGTATGGAATAGCTGATTTTTTTTTTCGCCTTCACAGTGTTGGTTCCATAGTAAAAGAAAAAAAGGTAAATTGATGGGTACTTTCACTACCCGAAGTTTTCGGGAGTAGTCTTATTACACCCGGTATAGTCACGCCTGTTTCCCGGAGGGGTAGGCAGAGACCAAGGATGCATAACAGGGTTAGGGGTATTTTATGTGACAGATTTTTTAATATCAGAAAGACATGCCTAAGTTTTGACATTTTGACGCCATCCAAGATTGTTTTCTCCATCATGTATTGACGTCGATTCTCTCCTACACCAACTAAACTTGATTATAATCTATCCTTCTCTTTTACTGACAGTAATAATAGAAAGAGATAGCCACAGTTTTAGTGATGTCAAATTAGATTTAAGTTTTCCATACAAGTTCAGTTAGGATTTCAAAAGATGCTGACTATAAACACGAAGAAGAAGACACGTAAACTAATTTGACAGGCGTAAAGTTATTGCCATCTCTTTTGCGTGCACTATCAGTAAGAGAGAGTGACAGTTAAATTAAATTTAGTTGGTGTATAGAAGAATCGGCATCATTTTCCCTTTACACGTTTTCATAAAATTAATCATCAAAAAACTCTCGAAGCTCGTTCAAATATTGAGGTAACTTATTGCAAAATGGTTTTAGTCAAAGAGACATTCGTGACCAAATATTTAGATTACGTTTGCCTTGATCGAGCTATGCGTAGGCTTGTTGATTGACATTTTATTCAGCAGAGAAGGTACACGTTGATAGAAGATTGTATCAATCAGTGATTGATTGATTGATAAAATCTTGAAATTGGTAAACTAATAAACAAAAAAACTCATATAATTTTATAGAATTAAAATTTTCGTGGTTTTGTATCATTTTATTATTACGACCTTTCTTCCTTATGACACAGATATTATAAGTCTCATGAGCACCGTCCGCGACCACGCTCGACTTTTTGCAACGAAATTTTACATAGCATAATGAACTTTATGTCAATTGTATAACATACAAACTAAATGACGACCTCATCAGTGGGCGAAGGTCCGCCTGAGACGCAGAAGGTTGCGGGTTCGATTCCTGCCACGGGACAAATGTTTGTAAGATCTGCAAATATTTGTCTCGGGTCTGGGTGTTTTCCTATGTATACTATGTATGTATTTACAAAAAAAAGTATAAAAGTAATATATCAGTCATTTAGTTCCCATAATACAAGCTCTGCTTAGTTTGGGGCTACATGATGCTGTGTGAAAAATGTTCAGCATTTTTATTCCAAAAACTATCGTGAACTTGACTATTCATATTGTAAAAACGGGAATTTTCACGTACTGCACTATTGGTGAAGGCACCGACTAAGTTTCGACTCATGGTGAGTGGTTGCTGCTTTCTCCTTCTCATTCGCGTCGTGCACTAACCACGCACGCGCACGCACGGCGCACGCGGAAGGAGAAAGTCGCAACCACTCACCCTGATGAAGACTCTCGGAATGAGTCGAAACTTAGTCGGTGCCTTCACCGATAGTGCAGTACATGAAAATTCCCGTTTTTACAATATGAATGTCCAGCATTATTTATATTTATATAAATACGAGCCAAAAAAAGGACGCGCGTCTTCCGGGGAATCCCTCGCGCATTCTTTCATCCACCTTTTTTTGGCGCGTATTTAGTTTGTATGTTATACAATTGACATAAAGTTCATAATGCCATGTACAATTTCGTTGCAAAAAGTCACTTCCATACCATTTCGAGGTGGTGTAAATTGAGCCTAAACGGTCAACGAAACGTCAGCTGGAGAATAGTAAAGTGCGTGGTATAGTCGTAATAATATTCTAAATCATTTCATATTTGTGAATGAGGTAAATGTTAACTTAGATCAAATCAACACTGACTTGGTTCAAATCAAATCACTTAGAAAGAAAGAAAGAAAATACATTTATTTGACAAACCTCTGTGGCGCAGTGGGCGAAGGCCCGCCTGAGAGACAAACCTCTGTGGCGCAGTGGGCGAAGGCCCGCCTGAGAGACAAACCTCTGTGGCGCAGTGGGCGAAGGCCCGCCTGAGAGACAAACCTCTGTGGCGCAGTTGGCGAAGGCCCGCCTGAGAGACAAACCTCTGTGGCGCAGTTGGCGAAGGCCCGCCTGAGAGACAAACCTCTGTGGCGCAGTTGGCGAAGGCCCGCCTGAGAGACAAACCTCTGTGGCGCAGTTGGCGAAGGCCCGCCTGAGAGACAAACCTCTGTGGCGCAGTTGGCGAAGGCCCGCCTGAGAGACAAACCTCTGTGGCGCAGTTGGCGAAGGCCCGCCTGAGAGACAAACCTCTGTGGCGCAGTTGGCGAAGGCCCGCCTGAGAGACAAACCTCTGTGGCGCAGTTGGCGAAGGCCCGCCTGAGAGACAAACCTCTGTGGCGCAGTTGGCGAAGGCCCGCTTGAGAGACAAACCTCTGTGGCGCAGTGGGCGAAGGCCCGCCTGAGAGACAAACCTCTGTGGCGCAGTTGGCGAAGGCCCGCCTGAGACGGAGAAGGTTGCGGATTCGATTCCGGCCGTGGGACATATGTTTGTATCTGCAAATATTTGTCTTGGGTCTGGGTGTTTTCTATGTACCTCTATAATATGTATGTATTTACAAAAAAAAAAAAAAGTATACAAGTAGTATATCAATTATGGCAACTGCCATAACACAAGCTCTGCTTACTTTGGGGCTAGATGATGCTGTGTGAATATGTCCAGCATTATTTATTTATTTATTTATTTGCTAACGTTGCACAATATAAAACAGACAGACAAAACACACACGGGATTTACACAAACAAAATCTAAATACTAACAATAAAAGTATATGTCTCCCGATACCTAGCAATATGCAACGACGCAAAATGGCGTCCAACTCAGCATTCGTTGTGTCAACTGGCAACACAACGCTGATCTTCCGTTGGACCCAAACACTAAGTGAAATCACGGATGTCTGGTTACATTACGATTAATAAATGAATATAATATTACATAATATACCTAAATATAAATATAAATAAATATAACGGTTTACAAACTTGTTAAACAAAGAAAGCGCGTCAAACTGAGTTGATAAGTTTACACTTAAATTTGTATCACTATATCCTTAGGCTTACTAAAATTATCACGACTATATTCCTCACGACGGTCATCCGCATATACATACGAGGGTCATTCAATAAATACTTAGCCTACAAAAAGTACACGAAAATTTTGGAAAAGTGGCAATTTATTTTTCAACATAGTCTCCTTTTAGTTCGATACACTTAGCCCAGCGATGCTCCAACTTTTTTAACCCGTCCGAAAAATAGTTTTTGTCAAACTCTGCAAAATAGGCCTCCGTGGCGGCGATGACCTCTTCATTTGATCCATATCTATTCCCGGCGAGTGATTTTTTCAGATTAGGAAACAGAAAGAAGTCACAAGGGGCCAAATCTGGAGAATACGGTGGATGGGGCAGCAATTCGTAGCGTAATTCGACCAATTTGGCCATGGCAACGGCAGACGTGTGAACCGGTGCGTTGTCGTGGTGAAACAGCACTTTTTTCTTCGCCAGATGGGGTCGTTTTTTCTTTAATTCGGCGTCGAATCGGCTCAATAAATCGGCATAGTAAAGCCCTGTAATTGTTTTACCCTTCTCGAGGTAATCGATGTAGATCACACCTTGTGAATCCCAGAAAACGGTGGCCATAACTTTTCCGGCCGATTTTACAGTTTTCGCCTTCTTTGGAGCACGTTCCCCGGTCTGGATCCATTGTTTTGATTGCTCTTTGGTCTCTGGTGTGTACCAGTGAATCCAGGTTTCATCGACGGTCACAAAACGACGCAAAAACTCAGCTGGATTCCGCTTAAACAGCGCCAAACACGTCTCCGATGTGGTCTCACGGTTGCGCTGGTTTTCCGGTGTGAGTAAACGCGGCACCCATCGCGCCGACAGCTTTCTCATGCCGAGTTCCTCGTGAAGAATATGATGCACTGTTCCTTCTGAAATGCCTACAGTCTCAGCTAGCTCCCGAACCTTCAATCGGCGATCTGCCAATACGAGATCATGGATTTTTTTAATGTTTTCCTCCGTATCAGCTGTTTTCGGTGCACCTGGACGTGGTTCATCAAAAACCGACGTACGGCCACGTGCAAACTCGTTGAACCAATTCTTGACGGTGGCCATCGATGGAGAAGAGTCACCGTACACAGCATCCAAGCGCTCTTTGATTTCGATGCGCGTTTTCCCTTCCAAAACGGTTCTGAAATCACAATTTACCAAACGTTTCATTTTTGATGCCATACTCTGTCGTGCGTTCCATTCTACGCAGATACTCAATTAGATAAGAATAAATTTTCGTTTTATTCGTAAAACGTAACGTTTTGTCAATGTCATTGAGCTAGTTCGAGGAAAATGGCATTATCAAATTAATTCGTACTCATATTCATTAATTAAAACCTTGGTAAAATAAAGAACACTCGGTTACGTCAATAAAATTACTATAAAACTCACATTGTGCATTTGAAAGGTTGCTAGAAACAAGTATACCTATTACTTACATGTAGGAATGTTTTATCATGATTTAGGCAAAATTATTAACTATTTTATGCATATGATGTATGGAGCAATGTCCAACAAAGAAAATAATGAGATAGGTACATACAAAACATAAAGTTAAACTATTCGCTGCTGTAATCGAAATCATAGGTGTAAGAATTTTTGTTACGATTTATATATTGGGTGGGAAATCGATGACTATCGGCCATTTTGTTGATAATTTAAGTAATTAATTCAAAAATGTATATCCTGCGCCCATCTAACTCAGTGTGTTTGTTCCCTCTTCTGATCGCTTTTATAATGTCATCCGATCACGTGGCTGATAATCTACTTAAAAAAAAAAGATCTTAGCAAAACTGTCAATGAGAAACCTGACGGTACTTATCATACTTTTGATCATCGAACATTCGATCCTTTATCGTAACAGATGCATTGTTGTACATGTGTAAGCGTTAATTAAATATTAGCGATTGATAAAAATAATATTTGTTATCGATACCGCCATGATGTGTGTCTATCAAGCGGATGACTAGCGTTTCCGCTTTCAGTAGCCCCTCCCTCCGCATTGAAGCGAGGGTGTATATGAGTAAATAACGGGATGACACGATAATTACAGTTTTATCGCCGAATACTGAAACGATGCTCAATGTTCACTCACAATTTAAGGACTAACAAAATTTTCGTTACAACAAAACAACGTTAAACAACGTTAAACAACGTTATCCAAGTTATTATACTTACGTGCATACAGTCGCGCTTGTTTCAGGGGTTTACAGGGGTAGACAGATAACAAGGATTTGGTCAGAGTATGTTCGCCGAGGCCTTCTCCTCCAACTGTTCCATTTACGCTCGTTTGTATACTTTTGTTAATCTTTTTTCATTTATCCTTTCTACATGCTCAAATCATCTCGACGATAATCAATGTACTCAAATTTCTAAGCCCAAAAATGTAGCTCAATATATATGTTAAAACAAGTCTCAGTTTAACTCAGTCAGGCTAAGAAAATATACATGGGCTGTGAGTAGATCAACCGACAGAGACATCACTAGACCGGCTACTCAAACTAAGCAGACATCCGCTGCGCTTTGTCCGCTCTAAGTGCATAGAGCCTCATTATTGTTATTTTATTTCGTCGTTTTTACATCACGGAGTCAATGGAGCTTAGCAGGCTAAAGTCGTTTGTTTATTTTTACTTTCAACCTTGTCATAGATTTACAAGTATTGTATCTTAGTTACCTATTGTGACACATAACACAAAGGCTTTAAAACCAAGCTATACTATTTCGCCACTAACTAAGATCTCGCGACTCCATAGTTCGTAAACCTCCCTACCGATTAAACTCATATTTAACCTCCAAAATTATATTATTATGACCTATCTACGTACAAAGTTAAATCAAGATAGAAGAAAAAAAAATGTAATTGGAATTACATGTAAACTAGATCCTAAAATAGAAACTATAAGCAATTATTCATGTAAATTCTGTTGATGTTCCTAATAAATAAATAAATAAGAAACGTTTCGGCAGTTATCGTCGGATAATTAGATTCAAGAGATATTTACTCGCTTCGGTCGAACAATTTCTTGAAGCTGGTCAGTAACCTTTGAATGAAACATGACCTGGTGACTTTAATATTTTTCTAAATGAACATTATCATGTTCCTACCCTTGTCCCACATTACGTGGGATCCGTATAATGTTTACTTCTTCCACTATCCTTTTATCAGCCGTCATCTCGATGCCTACTTACTCTTTTTCCCTGTCATCTTTCACACACTCCATCGATCTTTTACAAGCTCCAAGCTTATTATTTTTTTTGCAGTACTGATGTCCTCGTAAAGATTGAGACCCTAATGAGCTGAGATTTTGCATTTTTTTTGCGATCTTTCCTGATGATGGGGGATGATTGATCTCGATAGATTTTTTTTTACTTTAGGCTCATTTCAATCATCTGGCGGTTCCGGATATGAATTTTCTGAAAGCTTCTTTTAAAAATATAATTGCTAAGTTGTTACAAATCATTTTTTGCTCAAGTTGAATTCGACAAGGTAAACAGGTTATTATGGAGTAGGTAGGTACAAAATTATAAGTATTATAAATAATGCAAGAGTTTAGTCACTGATAACATTATTTATAAAGCCAGTGACGGAATATTTCTAGCGTGACCGATTTTCATATAGCAAACTGTCACTTGAACATCGTTCTCCCTTTGTTTGCTTGGTTTTAGTGCAGTGCAGAATATAGGGTAAATTCACCCTATATTCTGTGGCTTTAGTAAAGGCGGTACGTCACCGACCGTATTCACTTTACGGTAATGCACCGTTACCGCAAAGTATTTGCATATTAAAATGTCGGTCAGTGTGAAGTTCGCGAATACTAGTTGGATGTTGTATTTGTTTGTCATATTGTCCTTCTGTATCTGCCCCCCCCCCATTCTGTAAACCCCCTTCCCCCCCCCCCCCCCCTATTTCGTTGTATTATTTCCATTAACGTTCTAGCCCACTTGCTCGAAAGCTAGGCAACAAAGAATATGCTGTACCCTTCGCCGATTTCATAGAAATAACGTAAAATTTAGTTTACAGCTTACACGAAAATATATGTAAGCTAAGAAAATTTCGCCGTCGTAATCGAAATAAAAGTACATGGATTCTTTTTCTCTATCCTTTACTAGCTGCGCCCCGCGGTTTCACCCGCGTAAGTTTCGATTGCGTGGGAATATCGGCGATCTAATTCAATTTTAGAACACAAAAGCTGCTATTGTGACTTAAATATGATAGTAAGATATGTTCCCTTGCGGACCTTTTTGTAGGTAATAATTAGTACTTTAATCATGTTGTACATCATTTTTATGTATCATCAATAGTTTTCTCAGCGCACGTCAAATAATAATTTTTATAGGCAAAATTTTGCTACTTTGGGTTACATTATTGCAATTTTCTTAAGGATCTCTATTTTTTTGAAAATAAATTATAGCCTATGTTACTTCCTGATAATTTAGCTTTCATTTGGTGAATAAATGGTTAAAATTGGTCCAGTAGTTTCGGAGCCTATTCGATACAAACAAACAAAAAAATCTTTCGTCTTTATAATATTCGCATAGATTGTAATAAAAACATTCAAATAAGACAGAATGAGAGCAAATTCTCGCGGTCAGTCTTACCTATGTGATAATATGAAATAGCTTGCCTTTATACATATGTACAAAGGCGAGTTTAAACGTAAAAAGTGCTTTCTTCCAGCAAACCTTTGAGGCTAATAGTTATAGAGGCAGGATCTTTTTCGTTGCCAAATCTTGCTTATTTTTTGCTCATAATCGATAAGTCCACTGCTGGATAATTCTTTCCTCAAAAGAGTGCACGAAGAACGATCTTGGGCTCCTGTGCGCCAGTTTCCCTTGGGTCATTCTTTCCCATGGCGTCGTTCGGTTTTTGCTCACTTGTCGCCTTTTGTTGGAATTATTTTAATTCTTAAGTAGTACATTGTGTTGTTCTAAAATGTCTGAATAAGTTGTAAATTTACTTATACTGAAGCCCAGAAATTGAGTTGGAGGACCTGAAAACTGATAACTTTTAGGCGGTATAGATAAATCGGCTGTATAACGGTCGACTTGCTTTTTGATAAATGTCACAGTAAACGAAATAAATGTGAAAATGTGCCATCGGATATTTGTTTATTAAAATAGAAAAAAAAGTTGTAATCTTTGACTGTGGCTTGACCTTGTGCTTTACCAACACAGTAGTGTACAATCAGTAGCTCACCTGTACCTACAAAAGACTGCTAATAGAATTTGCGATAGAGGCAGTAATAAGTAGGTAGTTATTACCAGATTTTCAATTACAAACTGTGTAGAAGCAGACAATCGCTAGATTTTTGACTGATTTTATATAGAAAGTATTAATACCAATGCTAATTGTTAGGTATTGTTTGTGACCAAGGAGAATAAGTGGATTGGCTGCGTTTATAGCTCAATTTATTTTAAGAATTGTAGTATAAAAAGTACGTTTATTCAAACATCCACCATCGTGAACAGAAATCAACTGCCGGCCAAAAGGAAGCTAGAACGAGGACCGGAGTCATTCTAATGTCGTTCCTTTTCCGGTCATAGATAATATATATACAAAACCTTATACTAGTGCGGGCGTACTCCCTACAGAATTAAATTTTGTTTTTTTTTCAGATTTGTAGGTGCTAATTTACTGTTTATTCTTGGTATAATTAAAAATAAATGACGATAGAAATACAGTTTAAGAACTCTTACTTCTTGTGCTAGTTTAAAACTGTGTTACGGCTAGGTTAATACAGCATTATCCACTTTAAGTAGGTAGTTTTTTTATGTTCTTAATAAGTGAGTTTAAAATAAAACTATAAGTAGTCCAAAGATTTTAGACATTTCATTTATTTTCTTTGGTCGTATTGTACTTGTTAAATCATGCCTTATAATTTTATGATCGTGTTTTCCTTAGATTTAATATTAGAATGTTATGATAGTTATAATATCTGTGATTTAACATATTTAATTGAGTTATAGTAATAATGGATCCGTGTGTGCAGTCATTTTATGTTTAGTAAAAAAAAAGTTTGTAATTTAATATTTGTAAGAATATTGTGGTGTCTGAATGTCATAGTTATTTAAATAAAATTTCTTATGTTCGAAATCTGTTCAGACTATTTATGACAGTCTGAAACGCAAAGTATTTCATGTCAATAAGATATATTCTCAAGCAGACAGATTTTGCTGATTTCAAAATGGCGGCGTAAAGTCCCCAACTTAGTCACCAAGACTGCTAAGTTTTCTTGACCTTTTACACGATAAAATTACTTAAGGAATATGTTATTCGATTAAAAGTGAAAGTTTCATTTATAGAAGTATAAATTAGGTCAAAATACCTCGAAACAGCAGCCGTAAAAATATTTCATATTTTACATAACTTTTCATGTGTCTTGTGCTGCTGTGATGAATAGTTTACTATGTTTTGTTTTGTATGATCCCCGCAATCTGAAAGGATTTTTAAGATGCGTGATATGTTGATAATTGTTGGTAATTTATTGTAAAAAATGTTTATTTGTTAGAAAAATATTTGAATAAGTTTCGTTTCTAGATCTATGTTAAAACTTAAAATTGGCAGTATAGAATTGCCAATTTATTTTTATTAATGAAAACTTTACATTATGTTGAAATGTCGAAATCATTGAATTACAGTCATGTTTCGAAATATCTTATTTTATTTGCTCCCATTATCCCATTATTTCTGATGATTAATCATCAGAGTAAGTTTGCAAGGGCAAAAGTACCTATAATGAGTAAATCTTCTAAACATCAATATTTTTTGGAATGTTGTTTTAGAAGTGACTGCCATTGGTACTATCGAGAAAATTTTGTCAAATCGGGTTATGGAAACAGAAAGATTCTTTGTATTTCGATACTATTATAACCTACTAACTGTGCCGAGGTCGCGCTCTGCTCCCGACCGTGTGGCATCGCCTACTCGCGCTATTACTTCACTTGGCCCCTAAGCGTGATGTTAAATAGCCTATAACCTTCCTCAAAAATTGGGCTAACGAATGCAAAAATATTTTTTCAAATCCGACCGGCAGTTCCAGAAATTATTTAGTTTTTTATTCAGCTTTCTTGTTAGTATAGATGGATATGGATAAAGCAGATTATATTCGACTTCCAGACATTTATGGTGACGAGACATGGTCGCAAGTGACGACTTGCAATCAGTAAGTAGCACAAAGGGCCATGGATAGTGGTGGGTCCTCAGCACGTGTGGCACCACTTTTGTAGCTACATATTTTCTCGAAACGAGGCCTCACTCTTTTCGTTTGGACGAGCTAGTGCACCAACACAGTTGCACAATCGTGCTAAGCGCGAGGCACGAGCCGAGCCGCGAGGAAAGATCGTGTCATTCCATTACCACATGCACAGTGCACACTGTGTTCCCAAGACTACCTCAACTACGTTCCGAAACTGCCTCGCTGCCTCGCCTCAATTGTGGTACCATAGTGTGCTGGCAAACTTGAAAAACTGAGCCTCTCGCACGATCCTCGTTTTCAAACAGTGTGCTACCCATGACTAGCCATGGAGCAAGCTATGCTCGGCATCACATTACTTGAATAAGGTATCGGTGTTTTAAATTCACTTAGTTTTTTAAGAAGACGTTCTTTATATCATATAAGGAACGTTAGATCACACGTAATGTATGATCCTTGGTTGTGATTTCAACAAATATCTAGGTACCTACTTAAGGACTTTGAGTTGTGGTGTGGCAGAATATAGGTAGGTACCTACCTACTTGGATTAGAGATACAAGACTGGAGGCTGGTGGAGAGAAATGAGGCCATTACTCAGCAGTGGGTCCGTCAGAGAACCAAAGTTATCGACATAGCTCAACGAATTAGCAAGCTGAAGTGGCAGTGGGCCGGTCATATCTCGCGAAGAACCGATAACCGCTGGGGTAAACGTGTTCTTGAGTGGAGACCGCGACTCAGCAAACGTAGTGTAGGACGCCCTCCGGCCAGGCGGGATGACGATCTGCGAAACACTGCAGGCAGATGCTGGATGCGACAAGCTGAAGACAGGGCGCTATGGCGCTCATTAGGGGAGGCCTATGTCGAGCAGAGGACTAATATAGGCTGATGATGATGATGATGACTCAGCAGTGGGTGATTTCGGGCTGAATCTGTGACGAACCATAACTATTTCTGTCGCCAAGCAGTAATTGTGATTTCACGACTGATGCCTCTGATGTTGCAAACATCCATAGACTACGATAACCGCTTACCAACAGACGGGGCTGTATGCTTGAATGAATGAATGAATGAAAATACTTTCCTATTCATATTGTAAAAACGGGAAACTTAATCGGTGCCTTCACTATCGGTGAAGGCACCGATTAAGTTTCGTCTCATTCCGAGAGTCTTCATCAGGGTGAGTGGTCGCGACTTTCTCCTTCCGCGTCTCGCCGTGCACTACTACTTTATTTACTTTGAAAATACTTTATTGTAAAACCTTAAACAAATAACATAATAAAGCTTATACATCAGAATAACACATAGGCTACTTCTTATCCGGGTACTACGCGGGCGAAGCCGTGGGCAGAAGCTAGTATCAAATACGTAGATCTACGGTCCTTTGGAGCTCTAAAAAGAATCAAGCTTCTAAGTCAACGCAATAAAAAAAACGGACATTTATGCGACATGTTTTGATACTCGCAAATAAATCTATAGAGTACTTCCCGTTGACCTAGAATCAGGAAATTTGGCGAGAAGCAAGGTCTCACAGCACGAGTGAAGAAAAAAGTCTGAAAATCGTTAATCTGTAGTTATATCTTAGAAAAAAATATGTTTTTGTGATCACAAACTTACACTTGCAGTTGGATAATTGACCGTGACGTATATCGATGTATGGGTAAACATTGTTTAACTACAAAGTTAAGTTTGTCTTTCAATCCGACATATATTTTCGTTATTTGGTGCTTTACAAGCTTGTACTTACGGAAGCCTCGGTGCGCGAATCAGACTCGCACTTGTCCGTTTTTTTTGGAAATACATACAATATTACCTATACTAAAAAACCCGAGACATATATTTGCATATCATACAAATGTCCCGCGGTGAAATTAGCTTGACCTTACAGGTTAACTGCTACCTAGATTGGTAATAAATATTACTCGACCCTGGGGCTCTAAACAAATACCTCACGCTTAGTTTTCCTTTCACGCTAACGAAAATTTGTCAAGGAAAAACTTTGCAGAAGTCACGTGACATTTCCACAGCGTTTTAGAATATAATTACGACTATACCACGTACTTTACTATTCTCCTGCTGACGTTGAGGAAGGACCTCTAAACGGTCAACGAAACGTATATTCTAAAATGATAACATTTCCACAGCGAATCTCATTTCCTTAATTTCAAACTTTTCTATATTTTCGCAGGCGCTAACGCCAAACAGAAAATGGTACTTGTCTCGCAACCTGAAACCTTTGAACTGTCCAAGCGTTGTAACAGAATTATCGGCATTCCGCCATTATTACGACTGGCATCTAATATAGATCGCCCACGCTGGCCGTGAGTAGTTAATCAGTACAGTAGGTAGGTTAGGGTATCGCCTACCTAGTTCGGGTTATAGGGTTACCATCTCTAGAATCTGCCAACCAGACTTGATTTCTTACCATATAAGTCCATGGGAGTGTCTGTGCGACGACGGCAACTACGGTTTCTACATGTTTCGCGGCCGAACATAAAATAATTGGCGAACATGAATTAATTTGTGACTAATTATGTCATGGTCATCATCATATGTCTATAGAAGTCCACATATACCTCCCTTAAGGAGTCCCATCTTGGGCTACCCCATCCGCCATCTTCATAAAACCCTTCAAAGTGAGGGTACTAGGCATTGGTCCATTAAGGTCGGAAATCTTGACCGAATTCAAAACTTTCTAACAAAGCAATAGGTTGGCAGGCAGCCAAATACATATTTACCCTGATTAATGGTTTGTTTGAGAATATCGTGATTGGTTTTCTTGATACGCTTTTATATCGATGCTTGAGTCTAAATTCGTGTTATTAATAAGTTTTTTAGGACTTACCTAGAGTATGAAGTCAAACCCTACAATTCTGAACTTATATAATTATATGTTCCAAAATGGTCTATACAACAGAGTGCAGTTTTTGTGGTTGTTACGCTAGTTTATACAGCCGTGTTCGATACGAGCCGGTCAATCTGCGCCTTTTAGCACGTACTAAGGTAGGTTACCTACCGACCTACCTGGGTGTGGATCATCACAAAGTGTTGTCCACGACGACATAGTGTTGTCCATCAAGGCTGAGGATGTGGAGTAGTATTTGTGCGTGAAGAGAAAATTCAGCCTGAGAGTCGAACGATTTGAGTCACGCCACAGAGTCAGCTTCGACTCCATCGTGGTGAGAGTTCCAACCGAACACCTGCCGACCTTCATGAAGGATATGTAGCCTAAAGGAATCGTCTATCGACGTTTCCGGGATCGGTTACCGAACCCAGCCGCGCCCACGTCACAGTTAATACGTCGTAGATAAATAGGTTTGGTTTTATGTAATTTTATCTATTTTAGTTTTTAAGGTATGTATCATATGGGCCCTGTATTTGTACGTGTACTTTACTATGTTGCCTTATATGCTGCATTGTCACTGCAATATTTCTCTTCACTAAGTGAAGGAACAATAGTCGAATTTAGTCGGCTTTGTATAGATTATTGTAGGTACTTTAAAATAACCCAAATAGAAAATAGTTTTGTAGTAAGTACTTATTTATACTGTGCTACAATAAAACTATTCTCGTACCTGGAAGGAACTAATACCTATAATACAGGCTCGGCCTAGTTTAGGTATTAGTGTCTTGTATAGGTACATCTCCGATAAGCTGGAATGCCTATCTACCTCATAAGTAGGTAGCTCATTGGAAAGTTAATGTACCTCGTGTGTTCATAAGTCTTGAGACACAGTAAAACTAAAATATTTTTGGAGCTAAGTTGAGTATTCATTTATTGGATATTAAAATTAAAACTACTGACATCTAGATCTGTATTTAAAAATAAATCATTCAAAATGGCCGCCTTTGCATTCAATGCAGGCCTTCAAACGCGTGCGCCATTCATCTATGGCGGCACGAATCTTTTCAATGGGAATCCGTTTCGATTCTTTAATAAGGGCTCGCTTGAGAGAATCCAGGTTTGGGTGAGACTTTCTGCATGCCCTCAGCTCCAATTCCGTCCATAAAGAATAATCCAAAGGATTCAAGTCAGGGCTTGACGAGGGCCAATCTTCGCTCCGAATGAAGCCTGGCAAATTGGCCTCCAGCCAACGTTGGGTAGTCTTAGCTTTATGGGAGGGAGCAGAGTCCTGTTGGAAAACCCAGTATTTTCCAGCGAATAGCGTATGATTTAATGGTTTAACCACCGCTTCCAATATGTCGGTTTGGTAATTTTGTGCCTTCACCTTGACGCCTTGCTGGCAAAAATGAAGCGAAGTGACCCCCTCGTAGGAAACACCCCACCAAACCATCACACTTGCTGGATGATGAGTGCGCTGGACATTGCGTACAGATGGCTGGACGTCCTTTGAACTTCTGGCGTAAACCTTATTGTTCTGCCGGTTAAACTTTTCTTCCACCGTGAAGATCTTTTCATCGGTAAACAGGATATTTTTTGGATCGTGTCTCTTCAATAGGTTCCGACATCGTTCCAGTCGCAATTTACGAAGACGCTCGTTTAAATAATGCACTTTCCTTCGACTGTAGGCCTTTAGTTTAAGATCATATTTAAGTATCCTGTTCACCGATATTCGCGAAATGTTGGTCTGCAGAGCTAATTTCTTTTGAGTCCGGCAAGGGTTGCGACGAATTCGCTCTCTGATTACTTTGATGTTGGCGGGCGTCCTTACAGACCGCGGGCGGCCACATCTTCCACGGTCTTCTAAAGAGCCGGTCTCCTTGTACCTCTTTATGGTATAATACACAAAGTTCCGACTACATCCCAAACTTTGGATTTCACTAAAAACTTGCATTGGTTTTTTTCCTGCTTGAAACAGTGAAATTACAGTCGCACGCAAATCTTTTGTTGGCGCCATTTTCACGGAGAATGAAACAAATATTCAAATGTATATTTTTTCTGTTTCAAAACATTCGAAATTTAAAATTTTAAAAGTTTAAAAAAGGTTGCATGAATTACTTTCTTTTTAAATTAATTAAATAAGTTCGTCTAAAAACTTATGAACACACGAGGTAGGTATATAGACTGTAAGAAAATAGAAAATACTTTATTGCACATCAAATATTTCAGCTTAAAGAAATAGTGCAAACTTTAATATTATTGTACAATGGACGGTCTTATCGCTAATTAGCGATCTCTACCAGACAACCTTTGGATGGAACGGCTTGTACGAAAGATTACAAGGGGTGGTAAGTGGTGTATACCGACGTTTCAAAGTGGTCCTTGTGATTTTATTGAATAAATGAATTTTGACTTTGACTTTGATATTGTATACCTCTTATGTAATTTCTTTGATTAATAAATTATTTTTATAAATATTACTTATATACAGGGTTTCCCGGAAAATTTGCATATACCTACTAAGCCTAAAGTACTTGTGTGGGTACAGTACTAGGGAATATTTAATTTTAGATTTCCATATATAAAAACTTGAGTGAAAAAAAATTGACAACCCTAAATTCAACACTGTCCTACCTACCTTCCTTCTTACCTTCCTACCTACCTTACGTTTTGCATGACGCACTGAAGGTGCCTGCTGCGTGGACTGAAGTTAATGATGACCTACAAAAGAGCACTTTAAGTAAGTTTTTTTCAAGTGAAATTTCAATTTTGAAATCTACCTACTTAGTTAAGGTTATTTCACAGAAAAGGCTCGCTGTACCGCCCTTATCTATGGATGCACACTGCTTTTCACCAACATTTAAAATCATATCGTAATACTTCACATTGCAGGTAATCGTCCTGATTCAACCCAAACTTGGAAGGGTATCCTAGTTTGGAGATCAAAGTTAATGTCAAACTAACACTTCCTATCATTATATTAGTTATCTAACTATAAGTAATATATACTATTATATGTTAGATCAATAAATAATTAAATGATTAAAAGTAAAAACAATGTAATTTAATCTTGAACTTGTCGACAATTTTTTGGGGTTCATTTTTGTTATGAAATTTGAAACCCCTTTTTATCTTGACATGTGCCACGTCTCTGATTATTGCTATTGCTTAAACACCCTGAGTTCTTTCAGTGACAAAGTTGAGGTACTTTAACCCTGAAAAGAATAGTACCTGATGGTGACAGAAAGAAGACATTGTACACAAAAGAAGACAAGCCTCTTCGATATGTATCGATGTTTTCCTTCACCGTTTGAAAGCTCAATAGCATTGCGCATTTATCAGTTTTTGTCTTTAAATCAAATCTTTGGGATTTAAGCCCACTAAAAGAAGCATGATGTTTTACTGCACCATTTAAGGGCCTAATACATTTTTCGAGTGCAAAAATCCATTAAAAATAAAATAAATAATGCTGGACATTTTTCACACATCATCATCTAGCCCCAAACTAAGCAGAACTTGTATTATGGGAACTAAATGACTGATATACTACTTATATACTTTTTTTGTAATTACATACATAGATAGATAGATAGATAAACTCTTTATTGTGCATAACACCAATTTACAATATCAACACAGAAACATAGTAAAAAGAAAAAAAAAAGAAAAAAAGAAATGCACAATGGGCGGTCTTATCGCTGAAAGCGATTTCTTCCAGACAACCTTAGGATTGAGAGAACTATTTAAAAGAATGACGGTGCCTGAATAAAAGTGTTATGTGATATATCAAATCAAATTGAATATAGTAAAAAAGTTAAATAAAACGTAAAACATACCACACAAAAACTCAAGAACATGACGAAGACTGCTGTAAGTAAAATAGTTTGACACGATCTTTAAATGAATGCAGTGATGGAGCATGCCTGATCGATACCGGCAAAGAGTTCCACAGCCGTACAGCTTGCACGGTGAAAGAGTCAGTGTAGAAAGAACTACTGTGCACAGGAGTCTTTAGAGAAAGAGTTTCTGATGACCGAAGTGAACGAGAATTGGAGAAATGAAGAAACTCAAAGCGTTCTTTGATATAAGAAGGAGCGGAAGGATTAAACAATACATTATAGAGTAATGAGAGAATATGAGTATTCCGGCGAAGGCGAATAGGAAGCCACTTGAGCTTAGTACGGAATTGGGAAACGTGGTCATATTTGCGAAGACCAAAAATATATCTGATTGAAAAATTTTGAAGGCGCTCCATTTTATCAAGCTGTTCCTCAGTTAGATCCAAGTAACAGATGTCGGCGTAGTCAAGAATCGGAAGTAAGAGAGACTGTGCAAGCGCAACTTTTGTGGCAGTCGGCAGAAAATTACGGAGTCTCTTTAAGGACGCCGCAGATGCAAACGTCATGCGACTTACTGATTGAAGTTGAGGACCCCAAGTAAAGTTTTGATCTATAATAACACCTAAATTTTTGACATTTTGGCTGTATGATACTATAAATCCATCGAAATTAACTGAAGGAATGGTGGTCATATCTATTTTAGACATCATACGAGATCCGCCAACCAACATAGCCTGTGTTTTACTAGGGTTTTTTACATATTATACATATAAAACACCCAGACCCGAGACAAATATTTGTAGATCTTACAAACATTTCTCCCGCGGCGGGAATCGAACCCGCAACCTTCTGCGTCTCATTGATGCATGACTGAATTGAAACCCATGACTTTTTAATCGAAAGTCGAGAAAGTCACTCACTACGTCACTAGTGATGTCGGGTGGCGTTGACAAACTCATACTTATAGTGACAGTGACGACAATCATTAAGGTAGGTTGGTGACTTTGTTACCTACCAAGTTTTATTTCATTCTTTCGTTGTGTCACTAATAGTGTCTTGGCCACCCATCCTACACTAGGTTACAGACCCAGGGAGTCCAGCCAAATACCACTTTCTGTTGGCGTTACGCCTGCCGCAAAGATTGTATTGTATGGGAATGATATTATCTATGGAAATGTCACGAGATTGCTGTCAAGTTTTACCTTGTCAAATCTGCGTTAGCGTGAAGGAAAACTAAGCGTGAGGTATTTGTCTTTCGTTGTGTCACTAAAAGTGTCTTGGCCACCCATACTACACTAGGTTTTAGACCCAGGGAGTCCAGACAAATACCACTTTCTGTTGGCGTTACGCCTGCCGCAAAGATTGTATCGTATGGGAATGATATTAGCTGTGGAAATGTCACGTGACTGCTGCCAAGTTTTACCTTGTCAAATTTGCGTTAGTGTGAAAGGAAAACTAAGCGTGAGGTATTTGTCTTTCGTTGTGTCACTAATAGTGTCTTGGCCACCCATCCTACACTAGGTTACAGACTCAGGGAGTCTAGACAAATACCACTTTCTGTTGGCGTTACGCCTGCCCAAAAATTGTATTGTTTCGGAATGACATTATCTATGGAAATGTCACGAGATTGCTGTCAAGTTTTACCATGTCAAATCTGCGTTAGCGTGAAGGGAAAACTAAGCGTGAGGTATTTGTCTTTCGTTATGACACTAATAGTGTCTTGGCCACCCATCCTACACTAGGTTACAGACCCAGGGAGTCCAGACAAATACCACTTTCTGTTGGCGTTACGCCTGCTGCAAAGATTGTATTGTATGGGAATGATATTATCTATGGAAATGTCACGAGATTGCTGTCAAGTTTTACCTTGTCAAATCTGCGTTAGCGTGAAGGGAAAACTAAGCGTGAGGTATTTGTCTTTCGTTGTGTCACTAATAGTGTCTTGGCCACCCATCCTACACTAGGTTACAGACCCAGGGAGTCCAGCCAAATACCACTTTCTGTTGGCGTTACGCCTGCCGCAAAGATTGTATTGTATGGGAATGATATTATCTATGGAAATTTCACGAGTTTGCTGTCAAGTTTTACCTTGTCAAATCTGCGTTAGCGTGAAGGGAAAACTAAGCGTGAGGTATTTGTCTGTCGTTGTGTCACTAATAGTGTCTTGGCCACCCATCCTACACTAGGTTACAGACTCAGGGAGTCTAGACAAATATCACTTTCTGTTGGCGTTACGCCTGCCGCAAAGATTGTATTGTATGGGAATGATATTAGCTGTGGAAGTGTCACGTGATTGCTGTCAAGTTTTACCTTGTCAAATCTGCGTTAGCGTGAAGGGAAAACTAAGCGTGAGGTATTTGTCTTTCGTTGTGTCACTAATAGAGTCTTGGCCATCTATCCTACACTAGGTTACAGACTTAGGGAGTCCAGACAAATACCACTTTCTGTTGGCGTTACGCCTGCCCAAAAATTGTATTGTTTTGGAATGACATTATCTATGGAAATGCCACGAGATTGCTGTCAAGTTTTACCTTGTCAAATCTGCGTTAGCGTGAAAGGAAAAGCGTGAGGTATTTGTCTAGACACATGTTGAATTATGGTGTCCATAAAACAGGTCGTAATGCACCTTTAGTTAAAGTTTGCGTCATTGAGTTGATAGATATTAGGACCTACACAACTACTACAGCAAATCATATAAATTCTTGGACACCCTGTATATATTTACTAGCTTCTGCCGTAATTGATTAGGTAAATTTTGACATGCTTTTCTATTATTATGAATTCTTTTTGATTTGTATTTGTGCACGGAATTAATATTAATTTAAACTCAATATTATATTCATACGTCTGTAAAGGCAGGTTTTGATAATATGAACCTACTAAAATAATTTTAAGATCTATGTGTAACCTGAAATCTTATGAATAAATTAGATTATGATTATGATTATGAATAGAAGCTAAGAATAGAATAGAAGCGAAGAATAGGAGTAAACTACATAAATAAATGAAAATAATTCATACTTAAATACATACACCGATATATATACCCAAAATTATTTTAATTTGATTTCTCTATCTACTTAGTAGACCATAACCGATGTTTCCGTTATATAATAATATGACCATTACTAACAAAATAATGCACTTATACCAATCTCCTAAAGTACCTACTTTGACTACCTACAATGAAAATAAAACCTCGGTCTGCCGCCGTACCCTAATACAAAGTTCATTTGAGAGACTTAACTTTATTTACTGTAGATATTAATAACTAGTTTGTTTACGCAAAACCTCGGCCTTCCTATCTGTTGATATACCCTCAGACAGGGTTCATGTGAGATACCTACCTATAAACACCATCTATGTACCTACCATGTGAAAGCAATAAATGTATTGAGTATTGAGTATATAAAACTAGCTTCTGCCCGCGGCTTCGCCCGCGTGGTACCCGGATAAAAAGTAGCATATGTGTTATTCTGATGTATAAGCTATGTTACTGTTAAGTTTCAACAAAATCCGTTCAGTACTCACAAAAAATCATGGTAAATATCCCGTTGTTTAGTAAAAATATGAATTAGAATCACTTCCTCTTATCTTAATCTTTTTTGGTTCAGCTCCGATGACAATGCGTTTTTATGGTGAGCATGACCTGAATCGACATCCATGATTGGCTCCAGATAAAGGTACTCTTCAACGGTCAACAGCACAAACACGAAATTTTGTGCATTTCATTATGATAGTTGGTTTTAAGTTTTCTATGTATATTATGTATGTATTTACAAAAAAAATGTATATAAGTAGTATATCAGTCATGTAGTTCCCATAATACAAGCTCTGCTTAGTTTGGGGCTAGATGATGCTGTGTGAAAATGTCCAGCATTATTATTATTATTATTATTATTAAGTTTGACCGTGACATGGTTGCTGCACTGTTAAAAGCTGTTTTTTGACGATGTTCTAACTATTAATTAATTTAAAAATGTATTTGTACTTCCAGTATCTCTACGAGATCGGTCACAAGGTGTGCGTAACGCAGCCCCGCGTGGCTGCGGCGGCGTCGCTCGCGGGCCGCGTGGCGCGGGAGCGCGGGGAGCTGCTCGGGCAACACGTGGGCTACGCGGCCGGCATGACTTCAGAACGTACTCCTGAGACCGGTATAGTGGTAAGTATCGTACCCACTTATCAAACGTTACATCACTTAACAAAACGTTTCCTTAGCAACTAAGGAAACGTTTTGTCTTCGAAATAGGTTTGTGTAGTACAGAAACGATGTGCCCACGGCTTCGTCCGCGTAGTACCCGGATTAAAAGTAGCCTATGTGTTATTCTGATGTATAAGCTATATTACTGTAAAGTTTCATCAAAATACGTTCAGTAGTTTTTGCGTGAAAGAGTAACAAACATCCATCCTCACAAACTTTCACTTTTATAATAGTAGTAGGATTCTTGAGACAAAAAAGTGTCAGAAAGAAACGGTATTTTATCTGACACTTTAACCGATTTTACACTTCAGTCAATTTGTTTGTCCAGCCTTGACATTATAGTACGTTACTGTCAGGTGGGTTGCCCTTGACACTCGATTCTAATCGCAATTTGGGATTAGGATCGAATTCGTGCTATTTGGTACTTTTTAACGCTTATAACTCGCGTAAAATTGGAATTAGTAAAGTAAACATTTTATTCCAAAAACTATCGTGATTTTTCACGTACTGCAATATCGGTCAAGGCATCGACTAAGTTTCGACTCATTCCGAGAGTCTTTATCAGGGTTAGTGAGTCACACGGAAAATGTCCCGCGTTATTTTTGTTATTGGGACGTGATTTCAACGATGACATTCGAATTTGTATTTATAGTACAGAAAATATAAGTATAAGCTATCAGATATCTGTTCAGGATCTGGGGTTGTGGTGCCACGGTACTCGTAGTTCCTGATACCTACGACCCAGAGAATAAGTAAATAAATAAATAAATAATGCTGGACATTTTCACACAGCATCATCTAGCCCCAAACTAAGCAGAGCTTGTATTATGGGAACTACATGACTGATATACTACTTATATACTTTTTTTTTGTAAATACATACATAATATACATAGAAAACACCCAGGCCTGAGACAAATATTTGCAGATACAAACATTTGTCCCGTGGCGGGAATTGAACCCGCAACCTTCTGCGTCCCAGGCGGACCTTCGCCCACTGCGCCACAGAGGTCGTCAAAAGTGTAGAGTCAGAACTGTGTATGTGACTGAAGGGTATTTTTTTTTTATTTTCTTTCAGTTTATGACGGAAGGGGTCCTTCTCAGAGAAATGTTCGCGTCACCTTTGCTTATGCAATATACCTGCGTTGTTCTTGACGAGGTGGGTAAATCCTTCTAATAATTAATTTTGTACCTTTCTATAATGGCGTCGATTGGACACCAATCAAACTTAATTTGAATTGTCACTCTCTTTCAACTGATAGTGTACGAGAGAAAGGGATGGCATGAATTTGAGAATTTGACTAAAAAATAATAGAAACGTCAAAGTATGGATCTGTGCTGCTATTAATATCCGTAACGGATGGACCAATTTTGATGAAATTCCGAACAGGCATAGTTCGTGACCTGGACCTTTTTATCCGGGTACCACGCAGGCGAAGCCGCAGGCGGAGGCTAGTGATTGTAATTTTATTCGCAGGTGCACGAACGGACTCTACTAACTGACGTTTTGATGGGACTTCTGAAGAAAATAGCTAAGGTACGTTCCTTTTGTAACTAAATTTGCGAACAAGCTTACGGACCACCTGTTGGTAACCGGTTACCGTAACCTATGGATGCTTGCAAACCCGGAGGTATCACGTTGCCGACCCTGAGACAAAGGATGGAAAGTCGGCTTGTAATTTCACGGCACCCATACTCGTCAAAGTTGAACACAGTTTTTTTTTAATGTTTGTTACCTGATATCTTCGCCAAGCGAATTTGATGATTATTTTGTTGTTGTATAGAGAATGATCCCGAAGATGTCTCATGAAAGTTTTATTTCTGAGGGATTGCTATTTTTCCCGTAAAACTCAAAAAACATCCTTATCTTATGGGATCATGACTAGCCGATACATTTTTTGTGCTATTTTACTTTTGTTTTTTTTTACTAGAAAGAGTTTCATTCAGTATAAACAAAATAACGTAAGCACCTGAGGAAGTCGGTTTTTTTTGACATTTAATCACGTTAACTGATCGCGAAAGTTTGACAAATACTATTTCTTATTTTTTCCAGAAACATAAGAATAAAACACTTGGTATTGCTTATTATTTCCGGAAACCTAAAAATTAAATACTTGGTATTTCTTATTATTTCCAGAAACTTAAGAATAAACCACTTGGTATATCTTATTATTTCCAAAAACGTACGAATAAAATGTAAATAAATAAATAAATAATGCTGGACATATTCAAACAGCATCATCTAGCCCCAAAGTAAGCAGAGCTTGTGTTATGGGAACCACATGATTGATATACTATTTATTTACTTTCTTTTTTGTAAATACTTACATATTATACATAGAAAACACCCAGACCCGGGACAAATATTTGCAGACACAAACATTTGTCCCACGGCGGGAATTGAACCCTCAACCTGCTGCGTCTCAGGCGGGCCTTCGCCCACTGCGCCACAGAGGTTGTTGTTGAAAATACTAGGTATTTCTAATTATTTCTAGAAAAGTTTGATAAAATACTAGTTATTTATTATTATTTCCAGAAACGTAAGAATCTAAAAATTGTGGTGTCATCAGCGACCATGGATGCGGATTTCCTCAAAGAGTTCTTCAATGTGGCAGACAGGAAGAGCAGAAGCAGTTCCACTGTCATGTCTGTGCAGGGCCGGACTCATCCGATAGACGTTTTTTATACTGAAGGTAATTTATACTTGTCTCTTTTTATTATTATTCCTCTTTATTTATTTAAAATCTCAGGCTTATGTCTGGAGGCTTTATAGGCATTAGTGGAGCCGAAGTTAACACTAAGAGGCCTATACAATACAATATATATAAAAAAAGAATTTAGGTACTCACAGAGGCATCCATTATCAGGCACTTTGGGTACTAGTGCCAGTTCTGTTGTTTCATCTAGAGGTCAAAAAACAGAAAAATAAAACAGGGCTGCCTCATTTTACGTCTAGGTACAGTTTGGAGGAAAGTTTAAGATGCATTTCATTACTGAAAATCTTCGAATTTTCTATAATCGTTGAACAAACGTTGTTCGTCATGACGAGGGGAACACCCTCCTTTCGGCTTTATAGGGACAATCTGTAACACCCTGTATAAAAAAACGTAATTTTCTAGATGGCGATTGATGTAAATTATTGGAAATATAGGTGATAAACTAGGCTATTGCATTCGTATACAGGGTGTCCCGGACTGTGTATATAATGTCGGAAGGAGGTCATTGACACCGTGGTGGGGAATATTGTTTGTTCTACGACTTTCGACTACGTCACAAGAGGTCATTCAGCAAAAGAAGTAATAGCGCTGGCGGGCGATGCGACGTGGTGGGTTGGGGGCCGAATGCGGCCGTCGCACAGCTAGTTATATAAACACGGGTAGTCGTGTTGGCCTAGTGGGCCGTACTCAGACACTTCCGATTAGAAGTTCGTGGGTCCGAACCCGTACGTACGCAAATGGATTCTTTACATTCTAAAATGTCCCGCGGCAGGAATCGAACCAGCATATATGTCATCTCAGCCGGCTACCAAGATTTTTTTAAAGGTTTTTTTTAAATAATTTCCAGAGCCTGTTCCGGATTACGTGAAGGCGACTGTCGACACCGTTATAAAGATACACGAAAATGAACCATTTGGAGATGTTTTAGCGTTTCTGACGTCACAGGTATGTATGTATGTATGTACCTACGTATGTACGTTATCAAAGATGTATGTCTCAAAAGAAATTACAGACTGAGGTCTATATTAAGCAGTATTTTTAAACAAGATCTTCAAAAATGGGGTCTCTCTATTCGTCTGTAAGTTTTTTTTTGTTTTATATGTTACGCGATATCTTCGCCAATTTATTTAGATTTTAATGATCCTTTTTTTTATGGGTAATGTACTTCTATACTACAAAAACTAATGAACGGATTTTAATGAAACTTTACAGTAATATAGCTTATCAGAATAACACAAAGGCTACTTTTTATCCGGGAACCACGCGGGCGAAGCCGTGGGCAGAAGCTAGTGTGTTATATATTATAATTATTCTTTTTTTTATACGTAGGGTATACTTTAACGGTGGTCCGATATATATTTTATGAAAGAATCCACCCCTTAGTGTGATTAAAATGGGGTATGAAATCTCACATTGGACTTCTTATCAAGTGCTCGTTATTCGAAGTCGGTATAATTATATATTTGTACCTATATTTTGGACAAAACAAAACATATCTGTATATTAACTGTTTTTTTTCTGCTGATAAATTTGAAATTGATTGAAGGATCAATAAACCACTTTGCATGAATTTTAGCATGATTGTGTTTTTGGGCTAAAAAAATACTTTCTTATAATTATTTATTGTAGTTTTATATTTAAAACAAAATATTAGGTGATTAAGGTGTACAACGTCAGGAAAGAAGAAACTGAATATAATTATACTTAAAATACCCTATATTTTAATAAACTACATATTACACACTACTTGAACTACTTATGAATGCACATACACTGAAAATAAATACAAATAATATATATAATACATATGTATCTAAGCATGTTACATAGAGAGATATGCTCTTTCGCTTTACATTAGAAAATGTTCAGCGATTTCTTTCTGTCTTTCATTCTTTCTTTCTTTCATCGAGGTCGTAATAACATTCAATTTACAGGAAGAAATCAACGAAGCATTGGAATCCCTGCAAGCCTACGCGACTACCAATAATGAAACTAACAAACTACGCCATTTTTTCCCAAGCGGAATCAAATGTTCTGACATAGTTGTTCTACCTATGTACGGCAGTCTGCCTTATTATAGTCAAATCAAGTAAGTATATTATGTACTAACATATAGATACGATGATCAGGAACCGTTGGTCTACTTACGTGCTGCAGCCTGCCTTATTATAGTCAAATCAAGTAAGTATATTATGTACTAACATATAGATACGGTGCTCAGGAACCGTTGGTCTACTTACGTGCTGCAGCCTGCCTTATTATAGTCAAATCAAGTAAGTATATTATGTACTAACATATAGATACGGTGCTCAGGAACCGTTGGTCTACTTACGTGCTGCAGCCTGCCTTATTATAGTCAAATCAAGTAAGTATATTATGTACTAACATATAGATACGGTGCTCAGGAACCGTTGGTCTACTTACGTACTGCAGCCTGCCTTATTATTTTCAAATCCAGTAAGTATATTATATACTAACATATAGATTACGATGCTCAGGAACCATTGGTCTATTTATATGTTGCAGCCTGCTTTATTATAGTCAAATCAAGTAAGTATATTATGTACTAACATATAGATACGATGCTCAGGAACCGTTGATCTACTTATGTGCTGCAGCCTGCCTTATTATTTTCAAATCCAGTAAGTATATTATATACTAACATATAGATTACGATGCTCAGGAACCATTGGTCTATTTATATGTTGCAGCCTGCTTTATTATATGCAAATCAAGTAAGTATATTATGTACTAACATATAGATACGATGCTCAGGAACCGTTGATCTACTTATGTGCTGCAGTCTGCTTTATTATAGTCAAATCAAGTAAGTATATTATGTACTAACATATAGATACAGTGCTCAGGAACCGTTGGTCTACTTACGTGCTGCAGCCTGCCTTATTATTTTCAAATCCAGTAAGTATATTATATACTAACATATAGATTACGATGCTCAGGAACCATTGGTCTATTTATATGTTGCAGCCTGCTTTATTATAGTAAAATCAAGTAAGTATATTATGTACTAACATATAGATACGATGCTCAGGAACCAATAGTCTACTAATGTAATGTAGCCTGCCTTATTATAGTCAAATCAAGTAAGTATATTATGTACTAACATACCAATCCGATGCTCAAGAACCAAATGTACAATACAACATAACTGTTTGTACGAAACATACCTACAACAAAAAAAAACAATGTATCGGAAGTGTCTGAGTACTTAGGTGATTATTTACTTAAATAATAATAATAATATAAAAATAATAAATTATTGTAGAAGGTTTTTCGAACCACCAAGACTTGTTATTTATAACGCGATAAAATAAAAAAAATAACTAACAGAATCTATGTTATTTTTAACAACTATTTAAAAACTTACTGTTACAGTAACCTAAGACTCTTGCAACACGAGATTGATTGATCATCATCATTTATGATTATTCTAGTTTCTGTTTTAATTTTTGGTATTTAAATCAGTATTTTTAATGTTTCAGGGTATTCCAAACAGCTGATAGAAACGTGAGGAAAATAGTGTTAGCCACGAATATAGCCGAGACAAGCGTTACTATACCCGGTATCGTTTATGGTGAGTTACTCCCTCCCTCCCTCCCTCCCTCTCCCTCTTCCACTCACTAATTTAGACAATCTCTGTGGCGCTGTGGCAGGGTTCGATTTCCACCGCGTGACAAATGTTTGTATGATCTGATAATATTTGTCTCGGGCCTGGGTGTTTTCTATGTATAATATGTGTGTATTTACAAAAAAATATGTATTTAAGTAGTCTATCAGTCATATAGTTCCCATAAGCTCTGCTTACTTTGGGGCTAGATGATGTCTGAAAAAAATACCCATACAAATTCTAATATGTCCTGAAGCGCGAGTCGAACCAGCACCTTGCATCACAGCCGGCTGTTTCAACATAGTTTATCATTGAACTTTCCAGTAATAAAAATAATAATAAATAAATAATGCTGGACATTTTTCACACAGCATCATCTAGCCCCAAACCTAAACAGAGCTTGTATTATGGGAACTACATGACTGATAGACTACTTATATACTTTTTTTTAGTAATAGACGGCGGGTTCCACAAGCTGCCGTACTTCGACCCAGCAGTGGGCGTGGACTCGATCACGACGACTCCCATCTCCAGGAACAATGCGATCCAGCGCGCGGGACGAGCCGGCAGGACCGCCAGGGGGAAATGCTACAGGTCCATACTATACGATCATCATCATCATCATACGCCTATATTAGTCCACTGCTGGACATAGGCCTCCCCTAATGAGAAAAATAAATACTAAACTATACTAAATTAATAATGTTAAACATTTTTCACACAGCATCATCTAGCTCCAAACTAAGCAGAGCTCGTATTATGGGAACTACATGACTATGACTATATAATTTTTTTTTTGTTAATACATATTATACATAGAAAACACTCACTAATAATATGTATTATATGTACATGTCTTATCAGTACACCCTGGTTCATAAGGAACACAGAGTTGCATGACATACTTAAAGTCAACGCAATAGTTGAGGATATCAAGACTTCTGCTCAAGCATTCCAGGAAAAACTGAAAAGTTATCTTAATCTACTTGCACAGCTACTTACAAAGCCTACTCACAAGAGGCGACTTAAAAGGGTTTTCTATGTATTTACAAAAAAATATGAGTATATAAGTATTGTTAACGAACTCCAGAAATGTCCCCTGATGACCCCATCAGCACCGCTGACGCGGTGGTGACGTCATCAAGTCCCGACAGAGCAAACACTCCACAGATACACCGAGCCCCCACTTCCGCCTACTCACGGTACAGATATGTACCGGGGCGTTTCTCTCCTATTCCACCCCCTCTGGCAATGGCCCAAGCCGAGGTCCGTACCTAAGTGGTGCCCTTGTGCTAGTTGCCCCATCGTAACTTTTTACAGGTTGAGCGCCTTCTGCGCTCGCCGTAGTCCGGTGACGCTGATCAAGGCCATCTGCGGCCCTGCAGCATTAAAGTCCATTCAGAAAAAAAAAACAGAAATGTCGGCAACGCGAACGACCGGCCGGCTATATAAAGAGCGGCGCTAGTGGCGCAAGCTCACTTCTTTCCGAAACGTTGCGCTGTGCGGACGTGTTTTATTGAGTTCATGTTGTTTTACCGCTATTTTATTCTTTTGATTGTTTTCTTTGTAAATCCTAATAATAAGTCGCATAGGAGCTTTATAGTTTTCCTTTTTAAAAATTGGTTTTATTTAACATCTCTAATAGTATTATATCAGTCATGTAGTTCCCATAACACAAGCTCTGCTTACCTTGGGGCTAGATGATGCTGTGTGGAAATATTGAGTTATAAACTGGGTTATTAAAGGAGTATATATGTACTTAAGAAATGGTTGCTGGGCTATGTGGGAAACGGGACCTGTCAGTTTTGACTCAAATTCAGATGAAAAAATAGGCAGGTGAAGACTTGCCGTCCACTAAACGAAAGGCAGGGTAGAGGCAACGTTGGTGTGGAGAGGTGTGCTGCAGTTTCACTAAACGCTACTCCCGGCTTTTAACACTTCCACCATTGGAGCATAGGTTTCGCTCTTGCGACTCCACCTCCGACCGGCCGGCTAAGGCAAGCCGAGGGTCGGGGGTCTCCGTCGACCCCAGGGAGTAATGGGTCTCCGCGGTGTCGCCACGCACCGAACGCTCACCACAAGCGCGCCCTGCGGGATTATTATTATTGATGCTAGTGTGATTGATGCTAGTGTGATTGACCTAGTGTGATTGATGCTAGTGTGATTGACCTAGTGTGATTGATGCTAGTGTGATTGATGCTAGTGTGATTGACCTAGTGTGATTGATGCTAGTGTGATTGACCTAGTGTGATTGATGCTAGTGTGATTGATGCTAGTGTGATTGACCTAGTGTGATTGATGCTAGTGTGATTGACCTAGTGTGATTGATGCTAGTGTGATTGATGCTAGTGTGATTGACCTAGTGTGATTGATGCTAGTGTGATTGATGCTAGTGTGATTGACCTAGTGTGATTGATGCTAGTGTGATTGATGCTAGTGTGATTGATGCTAGTGTGATTGACCTAGTGTGATTGATGCTAGTGTGATTGATGCTAGTGTGATTGACCTAGTGTGATTGATGCTAGTGTGATTGATGCTAGTGTGATTGACCTAGTGTGATTGATGCTAGTGTGATTGACCTAGTGTGATTGATGCTAGTGTGATTGATGCTAGTGTGATTGACCTAGTGTGATTGATGCTAGTGTGATTGATGCTAGTGTGATTGACCTAGTGTGATTGATGCTAGTGTGATTGATCCTAGTGTGATTGATGCTAGTGTAATTGATCCTAGTGTGATTGATGCTAGTGTGGGGTCAGGACTTTGTAAATAAAGGGGGTTGTTAAAAAAAAAACAAATATTTCAGGTTATACACTGAATCGGAATATGAAAATCTACCTCCGAGCGTTCCTCCTGAAATGTGTAGGAGTGACCTCTCCGCCATGATTCTGCAGCTGAAGGCGCTGGGGATACACAATGTACTGAGGTGAGTGGTGCAAGGTGAAGCGGACAACGTGCAGGATGGCCCCCCGTCCGATGGAACAATAGAAATAATACTGGACATTTTTCACACAGCATCATCTAGCCCCAAACTAAGCAGAGCTTGTATTATGGGAACTACATGAGTTATATACTACTTATATTATTTTATGTACTGTACATAGATAACGCCCGGACCCGATGGCATTAAGGTTGCGGGATGTCGGTGGATGCAGGTTGTCTCAGATCGATCGCCGTGGCACTCTTTGGAGGAGGCTTTTGTTCAGCGGTGTATTTAAAAAAAATGCAATTTAATATTTGATTTCCAAAATCTGATCTGACTTCTTCATCCAAGATGGACGCGTCAGTATAACCTCAGATATTTTAATACTATTACGAATTATTGTTCATTTCTTTTGGGTTTTCAAGTCGAGAAGTCGGCTGCGACGGACAGGTGTGGGTTCGACTACCGTTGCGGGACAAATATTTTTTTTATGTTCTGCAGATATTTGTTCTGGATCTGGGTGTTGTGGTCCTTAGTTCCTGACACCCGCGACACAGGGAATCCTAGTGTGGAGTCATTATGTTTATATGCTATGTCGGTTCCCTCGCGATGTTTTCCTTCACCGTTTCGGGCAAGTGTTGAAGATTAACTTGTTTGAATGTGTTCCAGATTCACATTCCCCACCCCGCCCCCCGCAAAAAGCCTGCTTGCTGGACTCGAGACATTGTACGCGTTAGGAGCCATAGACAAGGAGGGACAGTTGACGGACGCCATCGGAACCAACATGGCGGAGCTTCCGCTCAAACCTATGTGCGCTAAAATGCTCTGCAACAGCGGTATGTTGATATAAATGGCTTATTCCATAAATACCCTTTCGGTAATAACAGAAAAAAAGGAGATTTCTGGACAAGAGTTCCAGAAATCCCCTGATCCATTTATTTACACTTTATTTTTTAAAATCATATACTAATAACTAAATAGATAATAATAGTCTTTGTTTTTTATGCATAGGTGCATAATCATTTACGATGACACTCTTTTAACTCACATAATTTATACATTTTAACTAATACACATAAATAATAATAAGTCTGCTTACATTACGATTAGTAAATGTATATAATATTACATAATATATCTAACTATAAATAAAAATATACGAGATGCATTCAATAAGTACCTAGCCTCATCGCCAGAGGGCGCTGTAGTTTCAAAAGAGTTTTACCACAGTGTAGCACATTCTTTTTTAATTCTTTTTTCAAATTTTCATTCCAATCCCTTCATTTGTTTTAATTTGACAACTTATGGAAGCGAACGTGTCGATCGGTTTTACAAAAATGGAAAAAGAGCAATATCGTTCGGTGATTCGATTCCTATTTTTGGAAGGGAAAACGCGCATCGAAATCAAAGAGCGCTTGGATACTGTGTACGGTGACTCTTCTCCATCGATGGCCACCGTCAAGAAGTGGTTCAACGAGTTTGCACGTGGCCGTACGTCGGTTTTTGATGAACCACGTCCAGGTGCACCGAAAACAGCTGCTACGGAGGAAAACATTAAAAAAATCCATGATCTCGTATTGGCAGATCGCCGATTGAAGGTTCGGGAGCTAGCTGAGACTGTAGGCATTTCAGAAGGAACAGTGCATCATATTCTTCACGAGGAACTCGGCATGAGAAAGCTGTCGGCGCGATGGGTGCCGCGTTTACTCACACCGGAAAACCAGCGCAACCGTGAGACCACATCGGAGACGTGTTTGGCGCTGTTTAAGCGGAATCCAGCTGAGTTTTTGCGTTGTTTTGTGACCGTCGATGAAACCTGGATCCACTGGTACACACCAGAGACCAAGGAGCAATCAAAACAATGGATCCAGACCGGGGAACGTGCTCCAAAGAAGGCGAAAAATCTGCCGGAAAAGTTATGGCCACCGTTTTCTGGGATTCACAAGGTGTGATCTACATCGATTACCTCGAGAAGGGTAAAACAATTACAGGGCTTTACTATGCCGATTTATTGAGCCGATTCGACGCCGAATTAAAGAAAAAACGACCCCATCTGGCGAAGAAAAAAGTGCTGTTTCACCACGACAACGCACCGGTTCACACGTCTGCCGTTGCCATGGCCATATTGGTCGAATTACGCTACGAATTGCTGCCCCATCCACCGTATTCTCCAGATTTGGCCCCTTGTGACTTCTTTCTGTTTCCTAATCTGAAAAAATCACTCGCCGGGAATAGATATGGATCAAATGAGGAGGTCATCGCCGCCACGGAGGCCTATTTTGCAGAGTTTGACAAAAACTATTTTTCGGACGGGTAAAAAAAGTTGGAGCATCGCTGGGCTAAGTGTATCGAACTAAAAGGAGACTATGTTGAAAAATAAATTGCCACTTTTCCAAAATTTTCGTGTACTTTTTGTAGGCTAAGTATTTATTGAATGACCCTCGTATATAATGGTGTTCAAACCTGTTAAACGAAGAAAATGCGTCAAACTGGCAGTTTCATGACTTTTCATAAAATCATGAACATTGTAAAACAAATGTTCAGAGCGTGATGAGTAAGATTATTTATTTAAGAGAAATATAAGAAACATTAAAGGAAAAAAGGCAACGTAATATATTCGGACGCAAAAGGATGTGTACTATATTCTAAAATGATAGCAAACGACTATAATTTCAATTCTATATCGAAATAAAGATAGATATTAGATAAAAGTACTTTATGGCACACCAAATAATATTTCAGCTCAAATACGTTCTACTAATTTTGATAATGTTGTACAATTTGCGGTCTTATTGCTAATATCTTATCTTTAGATCGTAAGTTATGGTCATCAGATAGCTCAACTGTTTCTTTTGTATATTTTGTGTTTATTCTTAGAGTGGTTTTTATATGAAATTATAATTATTTTTCCAGGTGAATTCGGCTGTATCGATGAAGCCTTGTCGATAGCGGCAATGCTACAAGTGGACAACGTTTTTACTAAATCTAGCGGCAGAGACAATATCGCCGCTAGAGTATCTAGAAGGAACAATTTTGAGGTAGAAACATTTATTATTAGCTTACTCCACAAATCCCCCCTCAAAAAAATCCTCTTAGGTTGGAATCCAGCTGAAAAACTGGAATCCAGAAAAATTTTTAAAAATCCCTCTTGATATCCCCCTAAAGGGGGAAAACAGGATTCGAAAGAGGGGTCTGTTTGCCTGTCTGTATCTTGGCCACGCATCACGCCGAAACTACTGAATGAATTCAAATGAAACTTGGCATGATTTGAGTTCATAGTACGAGGTAGGACATAGGATACTTTTTATCCCGAAAAACAGCATGGTTCCCTTGGGAGAGGGGATGAAAGTTAAAATGTGTACTTACCGCGTTATTCCGGATTATTTTTAGTGCGTCTCTCGTATTATAGTCTTTTTTTTTCAGGTAGCTGAAGGAGACATTATAATGTACTTGAACATCTTAGATGCGTATATTAAACTTAACTCCGAGCACAAGGACGAGAAACGAGCGAAAAAGGCGAGCAAAGACTGGTGTCAGAAGATGTATCTTAATTATAAGATCATGGAAAAGGTAAAGAAGACATAACTAGATATAAATACTTTTATTTATTTATGTAGTTATTGAAACCTGAAATAATAATTAATTCCAATAAATAATAATTATTCGAATAATTATTCCCCCTTGTAATTTAATAATGATAAATAATAAACAGACATATATAGCTAATTATGACGAGCGCGCCCAAGAGATGCAAAAAAATGCAATTTATTTAAGAATATTTAATTATAAAAATCACTTTAATATTACAATTAAAAGATTAGTCTAATGGTCGATATGAGAACCAAGAGTGCGGAGGCTCGCGAGGCCGGGCGTCCGGTATCCGGCGACCGCGGGGAGCGGGGAGTTCCACGTCGACGATATGCTGCGTCGGCGCCTCGTGCTCGGTTGTTTCCATAAGCCGCATTAATTAGGTTAATGCAATATCAGCGATTCCTAGGTAGCACCGATGTGTAACACCTCCCCCCTTACTTCAGCGACTATGTTGAAACGTTTTTTGATAGAGTCGCTGAAATGTTGCTATGATCAACCTTAATATCGTAAGGGTGACGTTTTCTTTCTGTTATCTCAGAATAAATTCCAGTAGATGTAGGAGCGTTAGTTTCTTCGACCGGATGATCACGTTTGTTTCGTAGCCGGCGGTATGTAAGGCCGGCAGCGAGTACAGCTGCACTTAGCATGATTATGACGTATACTGGAATCGTTGTATGATAAAGGGTGCTGTTCGAGATTTCATCTAACTTCGCTGGAGCTTGTATCGATATTTTCTCATTGATATCGTGAAGATTTCTAAGATCAATCGAGTTCAAGATGACCGACGATTCCTTACTAGGTTGTTGCTCTCTATATATAGGTAAATCCATGATTTTTAGCGGATGTCCTTTGATGCGGTCGTCTGAGTTAAAAATAGTGAATTCAGGCGTCCTGAGGTAACAGTTCAACGGAATGGCGGCCAAATAACTTCCTTGAAGGGTTTTGTACTGCTCCTGTCCGCAGAATGTCTTGACCTTGGTCTGGTTCGGAAAACTCAAGGTATAGTGCTTATCGTCAAGTTGTTCCATAGCTTCTCGCGTCAGGATAACCGAAGTCAACTTGCAGGATGGATTGAGTTCTTGTTTGATGATGAGCTGGTGAACGCAATCGGGATATTCTCGAATATTGTAGCTGGATTCCTTTTCGCAGAGATACCATGTTCTTATCTTCGGACATTCTGTCTCCATGTACATAGAGTTATCTAGAGAGATTGCTATGAAAGGTAGGGTAGGTATAAGGATTTGGTGGATTTTGTTAGGGACAATGGATAATTTATAAAGGTCGTAGGTTGTTGGAGCGACAATCGGTACCTTAAAAACTATAACTATCTGGTTATCTATATAGTAATATCCTAACCTAATTATATCGTAAAAATACCTAATTTCTACGTCAAGGACTTCATCCTTTGAATATAAGATCCTTAACTTATCTAAAAACGCCTTTAAATCTGCTATATTTAATATTGAACGTGGAGCACCCGAAATCCTAATAAAAGCTAGGGTATTTTCTAGCTTAAGTAGCTCTTCAGATAGTGTATCGATGTTATTACCCAGTATTAGAAGATGTTGTGCCAAATGGGCATATTTAATCAAGTCGGTTTCCCTGGTACTATCGCTATCCAGTATTAGATTAAGAATACTGGCTATTCTGTCTTGATTTATTGTTATGTTATTTAATATCTTAGTATTTTCCAACATCCATTTCTTGTTTAAACTAATATGGTTTTTAATTTCAGACTCTAATTTATGTTCGTTACTTTTGAGGATCTGAATGGCATCGTTATACTTGATAGCGTCAGTGTAATCTAAGTTACCGGAAATACTTTTTATTACTGAACCAAGTCCGTCGATTAGGCCTCTTTTCTTACGGTTCGGTTCGAACGTCTGTAATTGGTCAGAAATACGTTCTAGTTTAGCACTAAGATATTCAATATGGGGCTCATAAAGCGATGAGGTTTTATTATTTAAGTTTGGTCGAAGCTCAGATAATTGAGACTTTACCAATTCAATCTGCGAAAAAACCTCATCAAGATTGACATAATTTAGGAAGGAATGATAGTGGGATACGACCTTGGTAGGGCCTAGTTTGAATGGGAGTAAACCTGGGCCGTCTCGTAGTGAGTCAATCGTTACATCTTGTCCTTGAGTCAGTCGTAGCAGTAGCGATAGAATTATCCTGTAACAAAACAGGATTTTTACGACTTCGCTTAAGGCGGGACTTAGCAACCGGGCCGCGTTTCTTTTTTGTATAAATGTGTATAGGTAGGTCTGCTAGGACTGTGTCCTGCGTGTAACGCGGTGCGAGTTTTTGTCTGTTCGCCATAGGGTTGCGTATGAACACCTGTTGGTCAGGAGTGTATTCCTTTTCAGGTTCCCTGTCCTTGTTCCGATTTTCAGTTAGTTCCGTCCTATTGTGTAACGAAGTCTCATTTATAACGTCATATACTTGAGTCATTCGTTTTTTATGATCTTGTAGGTATTGTTGAAGCAAATGCTCCGTCATATCCATGTCGGTCGGGTCACGTGGGTCAAAATGACCCGTAATCAGATCTATTGGTCGGCATTTCGTGAAACTATGTATAGAGCTATTATAGGTTAAGATAGCATAGGGCATGAGATTAAGTGCGGGTTCGTTTTTCTTCTCGAGTTTTAAGATTCTAAGGTGTTCTAAGATAGTCGAATGAAGACGCTCTATAATGCCGTTGTCATTTGGGGTATGGGCAAGGATCTTATGATGTTGTATCTTATGAAGTCGAGTAAATTCTGAAAACAATGCGTTTGTAAACTCGGGTCCTTGGTCTGTCACAATAGTCAGGGGAATACCATGATGAGTACAGAACGTAAGAAGAGCTTGAATGACGCTTAAGGCTGTGCCATCTCTCAGGTGATAAGCTTGAGCATATTTGGAGAAAGCATCAACTAGCGTAAGAAACTTTTCATTTTGGGCCGTGAAGAGATCAAGGTGAAGAATCTCAAAAGGTTTGGTAGGTGGTGGTACAATAGAAAATCTTTGCTTTATTGGGTTTCGGTCGTATTTAGCTTGACCGCAAATGCTACATTCATTGATATACTTCGCGACCGATTCTTTCATCTTAGGCCAATAATATCTGTGAGACAAGGCTAAGAAACATTCAGTAATGCCACGGTGGTTGGTTTTACCCTCGTGATAATTTCTTATGATTACCTGCTGTCGTAAATAGTCTTTTACATTCTCTACTTCTGTCTTAGTTAGGACCAAATTCATGGCTGAACTTTTAAAAGCGTTCTGTATTATAGGTATGATTTTATACATAGCCAGAGGCGGATTAATAATAAGTCCTGTCTTTACTTTGGGGTTCACGTATTCCTTAATTGCGTGTATAATATCATCTTCCAAGTTAGACTCTGACAGTTGTATAGTCGTTCTGGTATGAGTCTCAAAGGGTTTTGTCACAGTCGGTCGTTTCTTTATGTCTCCAACCACGACAAAGCTTATCTGTCGATTAAACTTATTTAATGGGTAATCCGAAATAGGAATCTCTAATATAGGATTTTCGGCACTTGTGTGAGCTGTAAGGGTGGCAGACCCGGAAACTGAGGGTTGTCTTTCAGTTCCAGAAGGGTTAACCGCGGTGGAGCTAGCCTCCTCATGATTTATCTCAATGCGAGATAGAGCATCTGCATTAGTATTAGTTTTGCCCTGTATGTAAATTGGTTCGAAGTTATATTCGCTTAATTTTAATCTCCAGCGCGTTAATCTTGAGCTAGGCTCTTTTATATTCATTACCCATTGGAGGGGCTTATGATCAGTGAGGACTTTGAATTTTCTACCGAATAAGTATGGGCGAAAGTATTTCGTTCCCCACACTATAGCCAAAAGTTCTTTTTCAATAGTACTATAGTTAATCTCACTAGAGTTTAAAGTCCTCGACGCGTAAGCTATGGGTCTGTCGCTCCCTTTTGGTCCTTGCGATAGTACGGCACCAATAGCAAAATTGGAAGCGTCCGTAGTTAGTAAAAATTCCTTCGTAAAGTCGGGGTACTGCAGAATGGGATCGTTAGTCAATAAGGTTTTACATTTCTCAAAGCAGTTTAAGTAATTGACGTCATCAGGTGATATTCTAGATCCTTTCTTTAGACATTGCGTCATCGGTTTCGTTATACGGGCAAAATCAGGTATAAATTTACGATAATAGCCCAGCAAACCAAGAAATCGTTTTATTTCAGTGGCAGTTTTTGGGATTGGGAATTTTTCAATGGCCTTGATTTTATCTGGGTTAGGCTTAATGCCATCCCTACTAATGATGTGTCCAAGATATGCTGTTTCTAATTTAAGGAATTCTGACTTGTCCATTTGGATCTTAAAGTTGGATGCTCGGAGTCGTTCAAATACTCTCTCAAGATTGACCATATGTACTTGTAACGAAACACTGAAAACTATTATGTCATCAAGGTACACGAGACACACTACGTTTTGGAGGTCTCTGAGTACGTTATCCATCACGCGTTGGAACGTAGATGGTGAGTTTTTCAGGCCCATGGGCATGCGAAGGAACTCAAAATGGCCATGTTCTACGTTAAAAGCAGTTTTGGGTATGTCCCCGGGGTTCATCTCCACTTGATAGAACCCACTGGCAAGATCTAGGGTAGTGAAATAGTGACAGTTTCCTAATTTGTCAAGCACGTCAGCTATGTTGGGGATAGGGTATTTGTCATCGATGGTCTTGTCATTCAGCTTTCTGAAATCTACCACTAAACGCCATTTTGTCTTTCCGGATGCATCTACTTTCTTTGGAACAACCCATATTGGAGAGTTCCATGCCGATTGAGAAGGGCGGATTATCCCCTGATCTAACATTTTAGAGATTTGATCTTGAACCTCTTGTCTATGAATGAACGGATACCTATAGCTTTTGGTATATACCGGTATCTCATCTTTTGTCCGGATACTGTGCTTAATCTGATTAGTAAAAGTTAGATTCTCGCCTTCAATATAAAAGACGTCAGCATACCGAGAACATAGAATTTCTAAATTAGTTCGCTCCTCCGGGTTTAAATGGTCCGTGCGCAAACGCGATAGTACTTCTTTCGCACGATCCGCGATACGCGATGCCGCGGGCTCGGTGCGCGTGCACTGAGCATTGAAGGACTCGGCACAAACGGGGCGATCCATTGAGAATACTAAATCATGACGTGTGGGGTTGGTAACCTCAATGATACCGCGGTTATTTTTAACCGTAGTAATACAGTCACCTATAATACAATTAGACAATGATTGCTCTGAAACTAATACTTCACCGTCATGAAAGTTAATTGGGACTCTAATTAATTTAGACGTTTTGGCTGGTATGATGTCCTCATAAAAATTGCAGTTACGTGAGTCATACATTAGTAGTGGGTTAGTTGAATGTTTTGTTACTAACGTTTTGTTCTTTAAGTCAATATTAGATTCCCATTTTTCTAATAAATCAAGTCCAATAAGTCCGTCAAAGAAGTTGTGAAATTTATATACGAATAAAGTCATGTCGATTTGTTCATTAATTTCTCGGAAACATGGCAGAGTCACAGAATAGTCACTACGAGTCGTAGCATGTATATTTGTCACTTCGATAGGGTCGTAATCGAGCGGTACATGCGGATAAAATTTGTGTACCGATTCAGGGCTGAGAAAGGACATATTGGCACCGGTATCAATTAGTAATTTAAGAGGGGGATCGGATATCTTAATGTACGGTAACTGACGTTGTGTTTGTAAGTTAATTTCTATTTTAACTTGTCTGATTTGGTGGTTTGCTGAAAATCCTCATTTTCAGAAGAGGGTACAGCTTCCTGAACTTCCTCTACACAAAAACTGTCCGGGTACTGAGCTTGTTGCTCATACGAATAATCGTAGGCAAAGTCTGGATATTCGTAATAGTCTTGTTGAATATAGTCATAGCAGTTGCCCTGAAAGTCATCATAATATGATGGTTGATCGTAATACTCGTTAAAATTCGTCTCCCTAGTCTTAAAATAGTTCGAGGGTGGTAGATTTCCGAACTTGTTCCAGTCGTGAGTCGCACGCGGAGCTGGGAATGGCTTAGTCACATAATGGCTTACACCACTCATGGGCTGTGGACCAGTGGACGTGTTTCGCGGGCCTAACTTAAACACATTACTCTGAGGCCTGTAGTTTGGTGGGGGTGCACCAAACATTTGCTGTGTCCTTGTCGGTCCTCTAAACTGGGAAGTCTGGGGCTTAAATATCGGTACAGGTCTTTGAGGATGTGCAGTCATTTGTCGCGACGGCCCCGGCATGATAAATGGACGTGGAGGTGGCATAGCAAACGATCGCGGGGGCGGCATAGTGACAGGGGATGGTGTAAAACCAAAATTATATTTATGATTAACCTGCGGCTGCATCTGCAACTTTCTCTCAGGAAGATGTTCGTTGCGCTGCTGTAGGTACAAGGTATTTACCTCCTCGTGCACAAACTCTAAGGCCTTTTCAATTGTATCAGGTCGCATGCAACGGATACGAGATCCCAACGGGTCGCGAAGACCACGCAGATAGGATTGAAGGGTTAACTTTTTATACAAAGACCGTTTGGACTCAATGGTGCTCGAGACCGTTTCATGCAGACTGATATAGGTCATAATAGTACTAAAAAGATTCTGACATTTTTCGTAAAACTCTTGCGGGCTTGATGGCCCTTGGCTCAGCAATGCAAGATCATTATATAACGATGTTTCATCTCGCTGATCGGAAAAGTTATTTATCAATGCGGTTCGAATGCCAGTCCAGTTCTCTGGAATTCCATTGGAATTTATAAGACGGGAGGCTGGACCAGTCACTTTGTTCAAGATACCATTGATCAAAGCCAAATTAGTCAATTCATATGCGGGTTCTTCCCTCAAATACTGTTTTACCATCTGATCACATAGTTTTATGAATCTAGTGAGAACGTTGGCGTTCCCATCGAATTCGGGCACTAGGCGAAGCGCCTTGTAAATCTGGTCTACGCCGTCTGACATTTCGTCTGATTCGGCTATGTTATCTAATTTATCTAATCCTAAATTTCTGTTTGCGTCTTGCACAAAGATCCTACTACTAAGATTTACTCTAGGGGTCCGAATTTGCCTTGGATGGAAAATTTTGGAAATTATAGGAAACACTTAGGATAAAAGGAAAGCAACTCTAGATAGAAACTAAAGTACTCACATGCGCATTTTGGTATCTGCACGATCGATTTCTGGATCACTCTCGGGTTGCCCTCGTCGTAGGTCCTTGATTCCCGTGGTTATCGCGACGTCCTGGTCACGATTTTTAGATAAATCCTACCGCCTGCGCCAATTATGACGAGCGCGCCCAAGAGATGCAAAAAAATGCAATTTATTTAAGAATATTTAATTATAAAAATTACTTTAATATTACAATTAAAAGATTAGTCTAATGGTCGATATGAGAACCAAGAGTGCGGAGGCTCGCGAGGCCGGGCGTCCGGTATCCGGCGACCGCGGGGAGCGGGGAGTTCCACGTCGACGATATGCTGCGTCGGCGCCTCGTGCTCGGTTGTTTCCATAAGCCGCATTAATTAGGTTAATGCAATATCAGCGATTCCTAGGTAGCACCGATGTGTAACAAGCTCTTTATATGAACTTTGTATGAAAGTATTGTTCTTTGATGTTAAAAACATGAAAATTTGAGTTAAACTAACTACTGAGCAGAAATAAATCTGAGCAGAAAAGTGTCGTGTTTTAGGGTTTTTGGATTTTTACATTTTAAGGGCCAGAAATAAGGGTGAAAGTGTGTATGGACTATGTTATTTTTAAAACACGTCTTGCAAAGCCGCTGGCAACAGCTGGTCCTACTAATATTATAAACGTGAAAGTTTGTGAGGATGGATGTTTGTTACTCTTTCACGCAAAAACTACTGAACGGATTTTAATGAAACTTTACAGTAATATAGATTATACATCAGAATAACACATGCTACTTTTTATCCGGGTACCACGCGGGCGAAGCCGTGGGTAGAAGCTAGTTATTAATATATTTGTTTCTATTTTCAGGCGTGCGAAATCAGGAACAGCTTAGAAAAATTAATTAAAGGGAAATTCCAAATGGAAAATAAGATTTACGATGGAGTGGATTTAGGCTCAGGTAAGGTTTGCAAGCGTGGGGTAGTTATACTAGGATGTCCTGACGCTGGTATCAGGGACTATGAGCACCGTGGTACCTCGACACCTAACCGGAACGAATATATTCATATTCATATTCATATTCATTTATTTATTTATTTATTAAGTAACTAACACGATTAAACCAATTAAACTAGTTACATAAAATTAAAACATCTTTTAAATCTAATAAATTGAAATTATTCTAAAAACATTTGATAAAATAAATCAATATACAGAATTAATACCATTAAAAATTAAATAATTAAAAATTAATTGAAATAATACATAAATAAAAAGATTTTAATAATATTTAAATAATTATTCATATTCATATTCATATTCATTCAGACTGCAGCTTTCAGGGGAAGTTTTAGGTATTCGGCAACGAAGTGCTGGAACAATATTCCACCCCCTATACGCAATGTTAAGAATAAGTATACTTTTAAAATAAAGTTTAAACAGTTTTTATTACAAAAGCAAATAGCAGGTATTCCCAAGCACTTCGTATGCCTCAAATAAAGCTGTCGTCAGTTGTTTATTTATTTAGTTTGATTCTTCTCTTTTAAATGTATGAACGCTACTCGCAACACAACTACAATGATTCGTAGCTAGGTACACTTGCAACTCGTTCTACTTGGTCTCAACAGGTTTTTGACTGAAAATCAGTGTTTTTGCTTTTTAGCAAAAATTTTCACTGAGCCATGGCCTTTTTGTTGTACTGCAACACACACAAACACAAACTTACTGTCAATAAAATGTATATTGGTGTGTGTCTGTAGCAACGAATAAATGTTTTATCTATCTATCTATTCATTTATTCATGCTAAAATGTACATCAAGGGCGCTGCAAGTTCAGTCAATATTTATTTAAAATGAGATAATACTATAGACCTAAGTCCTATTTCAGGGGTCTTGTGAAGAATACACTTTTATTTGATAGGTATTTTTATTTCCATTCAAGGCACGTTACAGATTCTCCGAGTTAGGTTACAACATATCCGTTTAAGAACCGAATCCCCCCAAATCCCCGATCAATCTCCCTCTGCCTTCCTTCAGTAATCCCTTTATTTCTCTTTTCCATCGCCATCGTCGGCCAATCAAAGCTCTGTCAACTTCCAATTCGCCAAAGTAAAGGCGGGAAGCCCTGTAATTGGCTAAAGTCAGAAGAAGGTTCTGTGATTGGCCAACGTCATCGACCAAGGCGAGTCGAAAAGTTACTGACAGGAAGATACAAATTTTAACAACCGGAAGTTAATCATTTAGCAACAAATTAATAAAAATAAATTATCAATTAATTTATTTTTATGAATATATATATTTTTGTAAATACAACCAAATGCTAATTTGTTTTTTAAAAAGATAACAAACCCTAACAATACTAATAGTAATTATGAATGTCAAATAATACATAAAAAAGAATATTCGCAAGACATGCAAATACTTGTCTTGCTACGGGATTCGAACAAGCATCTTTTGCGGCGCAGCCGGCTACTTCTCACTGCGCCAGCGAGGCCACCTGACAGTGTTTTTTTTTAATTTTCAGCCAAGTGCTCGCGCGTCATGAAGTGCGTTCTATCGGGCATGTTTCCGTCGGCCGCGTACTTGCACACGGAGGGTAACTACCGCGGCCTGAGAGACGCCGCGCTCCATATCAGCCCACAGAGCTGCCTGTATCGTGTGCAACAGCCTAAATGGTATTTACAGGGTGTCACATAATCCTACTAATATTATAAATGCTAATTTATTTGAGGATGGATGTGTGTTACTTTCTCACGCAAAAACTACTGAACGGTTTTTGATGAAACTTTACTTACAATAATAATATAGCTTATACATCAGAATAACACATACACACCGATACACCACACGCACACTCCCACATCACACACACACTCACCACACACACACACACACACACACACTCCCACATCACACACACATTCACCACACACACACACACACACACACAACACACACACACACACACACACACAACACACACAACACACACACACAGACACACTAAGGTTGTATCAACTCATTATTCTTGTCCCTTGAAGCAAAGTCTGGCTCCTTAATTGGCTGTAAGATAAGTTTTTATCGGTTATAGTTATTATTCCTTGAGAGCTGCGTGATTTTGTTAAATAAATAAAATAAAACACATAGGCTTTTACTTTTGATCCGGGTGCCACGCGGGCGAAGCCGTGGGCAGAAACTAGTTATTGCATAATCTTATGAACTAGATAAGCGCATCGATAGCAAAGTCAAAGTCAAAATTCATTTATTCAATAAAATCACAAGGACCACTTTGAAACGTCGGTTTTTATCTAGGTGCCTGTTCCTCCGCGACCAAGCCAGGAAAGAAAGGCAAGAAAATAAAGCTGGTTATTCTTTTTAATGATCCTTTTACAAAACAATAGGTTCGAGTTGGAGCATTTTCAATCCCAAGAGTTTTTGTCATCTAAATAATCAGATATTTTATATGTATGCCTTTTTATAAAGCTTTTGTTTAATTACGTTTTTAAATTTGTTAATTGATAATTTTTGCGCATTTTTTTTAGCGCATTCCAATAAACTAGTGGCGACATCTAGTTCTGTCTTCGTTAAACTTAATGATAGTATTTTGTTCACAGGGTGATATTCGCTAGCGTACAAACTTCAGGCGATAAAACTTTTATGCGTGATCTGATGGTTATCAAAAAGGAATGGTTGTTAGAAATAGCACCGCATTACTACAAAGAAATATAGATTTTATTCTCAAAAATATTGTTTTATTTAATCATGAAATTCACGAGGAAAAGTGCTTTTCAAGAGTGAAGAAAAACATTCAGGAAACTGGTATCTAAATTATCATAATCATAAATCTTTATTTCACCAGAATATTTACAAATTGTTACTTAGGTACCTAGACTATGAAATGAAGCTAACTAGGCAATGGCCTCGATTCTGTAGTACACTAACTAAACTAAATTTAAACTGTCGCTCTTTTATACTGATAGTGCAATCAAGAAAGAGATAGCTACAATTTTTGTGCTGACAAATTAGTCAGATTTAAGTTTTCCATACAAATTTAGTCGTAATTTCAAAACATGCTGACTATAAACACGAAGAAAAGCGGCACGTAAACTGATTTGACAGCAGCACACAGCAGTAAAATTCTTGCCTTCTCTTTCTTGCGTCACAGAATCGAGGCCACTGGTAGTTTTTTTGTATTAGTGGGTATAGAACTTATAGATAAATGGTAAGGAATTAGGTACCTATCTCTTAGAAACAAATATTCAAAGATATGATACGTGTTTATTTAACCAAAAATTTAACGAGGATAGGTGCTCTCAAACTACTTAGATAACAATGTGAGGAAGCCAGCTTATTGAAGAACTAAAATTCGAAGATATGACACAAATTGCCTATTCGCATGCATGTGCCATTTTAGTATTAATATTGTAAAAATGGGAATTTTCACGTACCGCACTAATAAAATTGGCATTTTAGTGTTCCAATAAGCAGCGATGGACGCACAACCTGTTACGTGGAATGCTAGCTGCTTGCTAAAACACGGGCAAATACAATGTTACAATACTAAATTGAGGGTAGTAAAATACTACCCTCCTCTACTAAAAATCTTCAAAGATCTTCGCACAGAGTATGCATCAAAGGATGACAATCCTGGGCTCACAGTTGTAAAAGTGTTTGTTTATTTTGACACAAATTCAAAGTACTTTAGACTTCACTCACTCACTTGATCTAAGATTTTTTCGAACGAAGGCAGAAACTTGATAGTGGCGCCCCCTCTATCCAGAGTTTGACATGAATTTTCAAAAAACTAACAAATATATAATGGGTGGCATTTTTTGTGACCGGGAGAATAAGAACCCTTTAATAAATTACGTTCATAAATCACCATAGGGTGCATTCCCATTCAGCTGCTCACAGCGTATTTCGGAATACACCCTTAGGATGTGTTCAGAAACCGACTATCGATAGAACGTCCGCTGGATGCTAGGCGCTTTGTGAAACAAGTATTTTTTAAACATATTGTATTATGGTTTTGGCGCCCCCTAGAATCTGCCGCCCGGGAACTTTGAAGCTAATGTTACAAAATTTGATTGAGGCATAAGTTCACCAACAAAATAAACTGACGAACAAATATAACCACTTAGATGATAGATTCTTATGAAAACAGTCAAAAAGCTTTGATAAGGACCTAATCACTCGTTATTGTGTTGATGAACTCGGGCCTTAATTTAAGTACTACATGCTAAATTACCAATGGGGCCGGGAATATACCAATCGGATCGAAGCTAAGTTACCAAAGTCACAGATTTCATAATACTGTTGGTACTTAGTCCAAAGTGGATTGGAAAGCAAAGTTCGGTAACTATGAGAAGGTAAATTATCAGCTATGTAATTAATTGTAGCGACATCTCTTGACACATGATTGAACTACGTAACACAAATATCACATCAACGAACTACTGAAACACGTAGAGCTACCACGTACAATACACAGATGGCCATCGCAGTGTCAAGCGCAAACAAGTGGAGTTTTAACAGCAATAAAACTTGATATCTCTAATAGAAACCTACTAACAGGTATGTAAAAAAAACAAGTTACGTAACATAAATAGGTTGGAATCTCTTTAAAAATAATAATGCTGGACATTTTCACATAGCATCATCTAGCCCCAAAGTAAGCAGAGCTTGTGTTATGGAAACTACATGACTGATACACATTTACACATTTTTTCACACACTTATACACATTTTTTTGGTAAATACGAACATAGAAAACACCCAGACCCGAGACAAATATTTGCAGATCATACAAACATTTGACTCGCGGCAGGAATCGAACCCGCAACCGTCTGCGTCTCACTTTTTGCATTTTAGCCCAATTCACGAGGAAGTTTATGGGCTATTTAACATCACGCTACCACCAGCCAAAGAAATAGCACAGGCGGGCGATCGGCTATAAAATGCAAAAAGATCTTTTCAAATTCCACTTTTAGTTCCAGTTTGCGCAAAACAAAACGCAAACAAACTCATAATTTCATTTATTCATGCTTAATGTCCTACATAAAATGGTTAAGCTTAGGTCTAGTGTAGCTCCAAGTAGGTTGGTAGGTACATCGGTCCTGTCAGGGCGTTGCAGGTAGGTATTATTTTACAATAACACACATACAATTTAAATAATAACACTGGTGAATAGGTATGTATACAAAATAAAATGAAATGTCAATAATTATACAAAATTTCAAAAATTATGAGAAAAATATGTCAAGAATAATAATAATTGTTAATATAAGAATAGGAATATCACGAAGCAGGTACATAGCTCAATAATCAATGTCAAAGGTTGGGTTTTGGTATATTCTACAGTAGGTACGTCATATTTAGTAAGTAAGAAATGTTGGAGAATAAAATGGTCAAGAGTTTGTAATCAGATTATACAAGTTTGTCAGATAGGTATTCGCCAACAGTGTATTAGGCTTTTTTCGTCAGGATGGTTTTAATCTGTTTTTGGAATAATGCCTCTTCTGCTTTATTATGAGTACTTAACTATAGGTATACATAATAGGTAAAACCATGTTATCAGCAGACATCTCCACGCCTACCCCGGAAGGCATGAAGCGTGAAACCATCTAAGGAAGTTAATTGTCGGTGACTGATAATATGACTACTCAGATGAAGTAGGTATAAAAATCATGATTTTAACTCGTGTCTAATTTACTTATCCGTCTGTATTTTCGGTCGTAATTCTGTGAATATTATCTTTTGGTGTCGTGTTATTGGTTTCGTCTGGTAGGTATGTATATTATATCCTATCCTACTAATATTATAAACGTGAAAGTTTGTGAGGATGTTTGTTACTCTTTCACGCAAAAACTACTGAACGGATTTTGATGAAACTTTACTGTCATATAGCTTTTACATCAGACTAACACATAGGCTACTTTTTATCTGGGTACCACGCGGGCGAAGCCGTGGACAGAAACTAGTAACTGATATAGGTACCACTAATATATAAAATTATAGGTATAGGTAAGTACCTATATACGCCGGGTTTTTACAATGCAACGTAGTCATTAGTACCAGTAGTTATCTATAGAATTTCACTTTGTAGGTACTATGTGTAGATAGTGTTCTGAGGAATCGCAATTTACATAGGTACATACAGTCACGTCTGTTTCCCGAAGGGGTAGACAGAGACCAAGGATTTCCACTTGCTACGATCCTGGCATATCTCTAGCTTCATTCAAAGAAGGCGTATTACACCTTAAATGCCTATATTGACGATAAAACTGCATGGCCCGATGTCGTCGCTCCGCTCCTTCGTTAGCTTAATTGTGGAATTGTATATCTGTGGTATCATATTTTTTAAGAATAGGTTAAGCATTACTATTATAAAGCGTATAGTGTGTTGTCATAAGAACTTAGGTTGATAGTTTTTAGACTTTATTTAAGTCTCTGACTAGTACTTTTTTCTATAAATGAGTCTCGTTCATTTACGTTCGATTGGCACCACACTAAAGCTGAATGAAGGATCATCAAAAAAATAACCAAGCAGAGTTTGTTGCCTGATTCTTCTATGCTTGGTCGCGCGCGAGGAACCGGCGTAAATTCACTTTACATTTTAGATTCACGTATAGTTTTTAAGTTGACGTTTCTATATGATCCTTGTGATTTCAATGAATAAAAACCTATTGACTTTGACTTTGACTTTGATTCAACCTCATCACATTTTTCATACAAGCTCGGCGTTTCAGTGTACTTCTACTGCAATTTATTTTGAAACAATGTCTGGACATTACTTTAGAAATAGTACCGGAAGTATTACCATCAAACCAATTGGTAGTACTTCCGGTTCTGCCGCCAAGCTGTGTTCCAGTTTAATAGGTATGGGTGCTGGTGGAATTACAGGAACACGAGACTTTTCATCCCTCATGTCTCAGGGTCGGCAACGAACGAGTGATACCTCTGGTTTTGCAAGCGGTTACGGTAACCTATGGAGGTTACGGTAACAGCTCACCAACAGGTGTATGCTACTTTAGTTGCATATAAACAATATGAATAAAAGTGTTTTTTTTTCATTATAAATGCTGTAATAATAACAAGAAAACGTTTTATGTTTTTTTAGTTAAATTTCAACATGCCAGAAAAGTGATGGGCCGTACCCGACTTCCGATCCCAAGGTAGAGGGTTCGAACTCGGTCGTGCACCAAAAGATTTTGTCACTTGGAGAATTTATTGACGAGCTCTATGGCACAGTGGGCGAAAGCCCGCTTGAGTAGTTGCGCGTTCGATTACCGCCGTAGGACAAATGTTTGTTTGATCTACAAATATTTTTCTCGGGCCTGGGTGTTTTCTACGTATAATATGTATGTATTTACAAATAAAAAATGTTTATAAGTAGTATATCAGTCATGTAGTTCTCATAATACAAGCTCTGCTTAGTTTAGGGCTAGATGATGCTGTGTGAAAAATGTACAGCAATATTATTTTTATCATATTATTATGTGCGTTTTTCTTCACCGTTTCGAGCACATCAAAAACATCGTAAGGAAGCCAAAAAGCTCTTGAACCAAGCAAAGCAACCAATGCTCGAAGGCGCCATCAGTTTGTGTTCCAATAAGCGTCGATCGGCTTGAAATCTTTACTTGCAAAACGTGGGCATGTGCCAAATGTAATATCTGGACGTGCTTCTGACTACACCCTACTAGGTCGGCTCAAAGTTTTACGCACTACTTACTGCATCTGAGGACGTCCATCATGGGGAATATACTATGTATCAGGTATGTATTTATATGTCAAATAATTTATTTATATTCAAGAAAAAAATAAAACCGGCTTCAAATAACGGAAAATGTATAAAGAGTAAAAGATGAAATTTCATTACTATTAGGGGTGGAGTTTTTTCATTACATTTAGGTAAATGGGACTACCCTTGAAACTAATAAAACAAAAACACAAAAATCGATTAACAATAATATGGCGAAGATATAGCGTAACATACTCACAAATAAAAAAAAATACGAATTGAGAGCTTCCTCCTTTTAAGAAGTCAGTTGAAAAAAAATTATACATTAAACTGATTGCAATACAGGCGAATTCAGAACCTTTTTCTTTTTAGAACGGTAAAATAGATTATCAAACTGATCGCAAACTTTTTTGTTGTGTGTATCATTTATTTTTTTGTTGTGTGTATCATTTCTTTTTTTGTTGTGTGTATCATTTCTGTTTTTGTTGTGTGTATCATTTCTTTTTTTGTTGTGTGTATCATTTCTATTTAAAATTACCCTTTGCTCTTGTTGTTACTTCTTCGATAGCGGGTTCATGTACCTGAGACCTCGTAAACAGCCAGGTTCGTCCACCTGTTTCTGTGGATATTGGCCTAAGATTGCTATCACCACACTAGATTCTTATTATATTAGTATAAGTATACTAGACTAGCTTCTGGCCACGGCTTCGCCTGCGTGGTACCCTGATAAAAAGTAGCTTATGTGTTATTCTGATGTAGGTATAAGCTATATTACTGTAATGTTTATCAAACTCCGTTCAGTAATTTTTGCGTGAAAGAGTAACAAACATCCATCCTCACAAACTTTCGCGTTTATGTAGTAGCAAGTAGGATATGATAGGATAGGATAGGATATACTTATACTAGCATTAGTACATAATTGTATAATATATATATAATTGTAAAGAGGGATTGTTTGTTTGCGGATAATCTCCGAAATAATCATCCAATTTCAAAAAATCTTTCAGCAATATCAAGTATATACTTTCAGGGAAGACATAGGCTATTTAACCCGTTAAAATAAAAGGGCTTTTCTTGGAGACCAATTATTCTGTAACGTAGTTACCTATAGTGATAAGTCGAAGATAAACGATGGAGCAAATGAGTTTCATACGCTATGTTTCATGGAGCACGCAATAATGATAAATGTCTGATAACTATGATATAATTTTATTAGATTAACTTTTGAGACTATCATGATTATGAACATATTTTTATACTAAAAACGCGATATTTACTATGATTTATGAGTGTCCGACACATAAAATTCAGTAATCGATGTAGATTCGATTAAGTATTATTTTTAAAATAATTTGAGGCTAGATAAGCTATTGGCAACATCTCTCGTCCTTCTGTTCCGGTGCTACTTCCAAGTGCGTGCGCTGTGTAATTTTCCCAAAATAAAACCAGTTAAGGAGTTATCATTTAAAAACACCGACGACTCCCGCAGTGAGTATTTAGTTTCCCGATATTTCGGCACAGTTGCATTCACCACAGTATAATAATACAAGTATGTACCGATGATCTCGGGAATTCCTGAAGTCTGCGGGTCGATGTTAGGTATTGGCAGACGAATCTATCTACCCACTCTCTCATTATTTTATTGCAAACAGTAAAGTTGTGTAGAACATTGTACTCGTAGTAATATATTCTTATTGTAGTTTTCTCTATGTAATGTTATTTTTTTTGGGTCTGGTTATTTTCTATGCTTAATATGTATGTTTTACTAAAATATAAGTAGTATATCAGTCATGTAGTTTCTATAATACAAGCTTTGCTTAGCCTAGATGATGCTGTGTGAAAACGTCCAGCATTACTTATTTTATTAATTTATTTATACTGTGTTTCTGTACATTGTTTTCTTTTGTAAATATCTCAATTTTAATGGTCAATTTTAATCCTTCCTAGGTCCTGTCTGAAATACAGCGCTGCTTCTTACTATTGTTCGGAGCAGCACTAAGCTGAAACTAATTTGTTTGGCCCGCATGGCACATTGGGATATGGATTTGGACTAATCAGCATAAAAAAATATTTATCTTTTTCTGCTGTATTTTTGTTAAAATTCTTACCTATTTAGTGTGTCTATTTTATTTATTTATTTTGTACCTGTCCTTTCTGTGCTTTGTTGTTGTGAGATAAACCACTTACTATATTCAAACTTAGTCTTGGTAAAGTTTGAAAACTATTCTATTCAAACTTTACCAAGACTAAACCCACAAATCATGGCAAATATTCAGTTTTTAGTAAAATTATTGTTTATTACATTGAGTTGTTTATTTGAATCGGAAAACCAACAGCAATATCCTTCACAATACTTAAATAGATACAGGTAGCCAATAATAGGTCTTTACTGATAGCACCTGATTAGGATCATAAAATGTGAACTCTAAGCTTTACCCTACACGTACCTACCTACGACATAGACAGCTCAACCAATAATTACTCAAGATAAACTTAAGGTACTGAAGTATAAAACTAAAAACAAAAAAGAAGAATTTTACCTACGCACGAAAAAAGTTGAGTGATATGCACCGCCTCGTCTTGGTTATATTATATTATTATAATATCTGTAGTGATACTCTTACGAAACAGGTCAATGTCCAACAACTTACTGAAATCATTAAAAGTCCTACTCGCCCGCAAAATATACGATTTTTTCATATAGTTCGTTGAGGCTCCAGGTACACTTAGAGGAGGGTTGAACCTGAGGGTCCTCTGAGGAACATTACTATATTAAATGTACTTTGCCAAGAATGTACTTCATCTTCACACACACAGTTTACACTCGCACTACACTTCACACACACACTATAATTCGCATCAGAACAAATGTTAAAAACTTTCATCGCCTTACAAAATAATTGTTAAATTAGACCTAAGCAAGAGCGAAATTTCCTATGACAAGTATTTTTTACTTAAAAGGAAATTTCATCATTGTTAATATTAAGTATCTTTGGAAACTCAATAAAACATTTGTATTGTATTGTAAGAAGGTCTGGACAATCGATGTCATTATATTTTAAAATATAAATAATTAATTAAAAATTATTTATATTTTAACATATATAAATTATCTATCAGTGCATTGAAATTATCGTGGTTTTGTATCATTTTAGGATATTATTACGACTATACTATGTTTAGAGGTCCTTCCTGATGGGCATCGTCCGCGACTATCTGTTAGAACATTTTTTTAATCTGTGCTCAACCATTCGATCACGCTAGTGAGGCGGGAACTTCCCCTCTAAACGGTCAACGAAACGTCAGCAGGAGAATTAATAGTAGATTACGTGTTATAGTCGTAATGATATCCTTAAATAAGTTATACATTACAAGATAACAAAATAAATAAAAACCCTTAAGTAGGTAAGGGCCTAACTAAGAGTAGGTAAGCGAGTTGCTTGACATCTGCGCGTTAAGTTTGTTATTTGCCTCAGGTAGGTAATAAACATGACCCAAGAATCAGAGACTGATAAATTAATTATAAATAATCATTAAATTATAGTCCAATGTTTTATGTGCTGATATAGAAAGGTGAAAACAGTGATTGGTCTTATTTTATATCTGTTTCTAGTCTAGGAATTTGATGAATCATATTTTAATATATAGGTAGGTATGTTAGCTTTTAAAGAAATTTATTAATAATCTCATAAAACAAGGAATATCACTGAAGTAAATGAAAATAACATTTAACAAGCGGTAGAAATAAAATAAAAGTAGGTAGGTATAAGTAAGTCGTTCAGGTACATTAAGTAGGTATAAAAAGTAGGTAGTATGGAAAGAGCGTTATAAAACATTGCGGACCATTATTATACATGAGTTGTATATATATAGAACTCATCGCGGGTGAAGCTGCGTCCCGCGGTTTCACCCGCGTAAGTTTTGATTTCGTGGGAATATCGGGATCTACCGGTGATCTAATTAAATTTTAGAACACAAAAGCTGCTATTGTGACTTAAATATGATAGTTAAATGTATTCACTCGCGGACTTTTTTGTAGGTAATAATGAGTACTTTAATCATGTAGTACATAGTTTTTATGTACTTAACATCAATAGTTTTCTCAGCGCACGCCAAATAATGAATTTTATAGGCAAAATTTTGCTACTTTGGGTTACATTATTGCAATTTTCTTAAGGATCTCTATTTTTTTTGAAAATAAATTATAGCCTATAAATTATCCCTGATAATTTAGCTATTGGTGAAAAAATGGTTAAAATCGGTCCAGTAGTTTCGGAGCCTATTCGGTAAAAACAAACAAAAAATCTTTCCTCTTTATAATATTAGTATAGATAATTATTTTACAGTACATTTATTCATACAACTATTTACAAGTAGGTATATACAAAAAATACAGATGAAACAGCTAGCCATCTAAAGACCATTGCAAACGATCTATAGATAGCTCAACTGATTCTGATCACTACCAGACGGAAGCGTTCCCAAAATACTGGCCGCATTGCCACACAGAATTTAAAAAAAAAAAGAAAAATGCGAAAGTCTGTCTGTGTGAATGTTTGTTACCACGTATCTCCGTAACTACTAAACCGGTTTTGATGAAATTTGGAATGTAGATAGTTTAGGTTCTGGAATAACACATAGGCTAATCTTATTTTCGAAAATCAACTCCTAAGGGGGTTAAAAATGGTGGTAAAGTTTCCATGGAAAAAAATATTCCTTGGTTTTATTCACTCAAAACTGGGTACACAACTTTAAAACTTTAAAATAAATAATGAAACACGTATTTTTTATTTTTTCAAAACTACCCTTTGGGGGTGTGCAATAGAGTTCTAAACTTTGTATAAATTGTAATACTTGGTTTGATTCATTCAAATGTTGGTGGACATAGTTTGAAGCCTGGAGACGGTCATATGCTACTTTTATTAACATACCACGCGGGCGAAGCCGCGGGCAACTACTAGTAATAAAATAAGCACGTGTCATCGGCGTATAACGTTAGTGACTTTGCAAACTTAATTCGTGAATATTATTATTATATAAACGGCGTATAACGTTTAGAAATATAGTAGTGGTTCTAATATTGAACCTTGTGGGAGTCCACACGTTTCAGGTGCAGTTTTGCTTTGTACACTATCCATTTTAACTACCTGAAATCTGTCGGTTAAATAAGATTCAAACATTTTTATGGCAATTCCTTTAATTCATACCTTCTAGTTCTAATTGTTTCTAGTTTTTTAAGTAGTAATCTGTGACTTACAGTATCAAAGGCTTTTTTAGATCTGAACAAACCGAGTGATTTTTATTATCTTTATTTGATTACATTTTGGTTACGAGGTCAATTGTTGCTGATAGAGTGTCGCTTTTTTGTCTGTATTAAAATACGGAAATAAAAACAATAAAGTTTATAAAATTCAAGTAAGATTCTAGGCGTTTGTGCAACATTTTTGACCACGTCTGTGGCGCAGGAGGGCTCCTGAGACGCAGAAGGTTGAGGGTTCGATTCCCGCCGCGGGACAAATGTTTGTATGATCTGCAGATTTTTTTTTGACTGTTTTATATGTATAAATATGTGTGTATTTACAAAAAAAAATATTTAGTATATCACTTATGTAGTTCCCATAACACAAGCTCTGCTTACTTTGGCTAGATGGTACTGTGTGAAAAATGTCTAGCATTATTTATTTTTAAAGAATTTTTTAAGAAAGGGTTATAATACTGAGATCGGTTTATAGTTTACGAGGTCTGATTTTGGGCCTGATTTTTAATAGCCTAGTTGGATCCAGACATGCCGCTCTCACGATATTTTACTTCAAAATTCATGTAATAATCCTACTAATATTATAAACGCGAAAGTTTGTGAGGATTGATGTTTGTTACTCTTTCACGCAAAAACTATTGAACGTATTTTGATGAAACTTTACAGTAATATAGCTTATACATTAGAATAATACAGAGGCTACTTTTTAACCGGGTACCAAGCGTGGGAAGTCGTGGGCACAAGCTAGTAGAAAGTAATATTAAATTATTTTAATGAAAATTTCCACTTCTTTATGAGGAAAATAAAAAGTAGCAGCGATGGGCTTATCGTAAACCTTATTGAAATGCTAACTTCTATATGCAAAACGCAGGCATGTGCCAAATTTAATATATAGACATACTTCTTGGTATTCTCATAGATCTACGCACTGAGTATACCTCTAGATCTCAGGATATGAATCTCAGTTATGAGAAATATAACTATAACTTCTTTATTAGTTATATATATATAACTTCCGATCTAGGTCATCTAGGCTTTAGTTTCCTGCCTTGATTATTTGCAAGTAAACAGGCCATCTCAATGTTCGGAGAATCTTATCAATGTTCTAGTTTCTTATTAAACAGTTTCCAAAATAGATTATATTTAAATACAGGCCATTGAGATTCGATTAAAAATCAACTGTCTTTTTTTCTTTCTCTACCCGCAACGTAAGACGCCGTTTGTTTAGGTAGGTGTTTTTATATGCTGGGCCACAGACAACGGGCTATGTCGAGGTTGTCTCCAAGATAAAGGGACTGTAGAACATACTGTGGTGGTCTGTGTATCGCCACGAACGAAGTCAGGTTGAAGACGCTAGCATTCCACGTGACAGATTGCAAGCCTATCACCGCTTATTGAAACACTGCCTTTTGCTTCTACGACTCCGGTTTTCTTAATCTTTTGAGCATGTGTCAATGGGCGTAGATATATTTTTCGACTGGAAAAATACTAATACGACTTCTGGACCGTAAGTGGGGTTACCGCCCACTAGCCCACTCTTACACCACTTTAACACACCGTAAGATTTTTTTACTAAAACACGGGATATTTACCATGATTTGTGAGTTTGAATGTTTCCCGATATTTCGGCACAGTTGCATGTACCATGATCACGGGAGAAACTGAAGTCCTTGCGGGTTATGATTTTAGTGGCAGACAAATCTATCTACTCTCTTTCTCACTCTTTAATTCGAAAAATACGAAATATCGGGAAACATTCAAACGTACAAATCATGCTAAATATCCAGTTTTTTAGTAAAAATTATGTTCAAAACCATTATAGTTTCAAAAGTTACACGAGAAAAAGTTAAAAAGCTACTATATAACATAAAAAAATGCCTTATTTTTTATTAAACCCCTAAGGATAACAGCTTATAACCTCCACAAGAATCAAATACATTTTTCGAATATAACTGGTAGTTTTAGAGATTAGGGCCTTAAAGAAACAAAAAATAAACAAACTCTTCAGCTTTATTATTAGTATATAGATAAGATTACCACCTCTTTATTCTTTGTTCTTTATTGTACAGAGAATACAGACAATAACATACATTATAGGTACGACATGTTGAAAGGCGAGTTTAACCAGAACAAAAGTTTTCTTCCAAATCTTTGAGGATAGGGACAGCTGATAAAAACTTCGACTATTTTGTCGTCTTAAACTAATTTCTAAGTATCCTCTCCATCTAAAGGTTGTCTGGAATTTACACCACCTCTTTATTCTTTGTTATTTATTGTATAGAGAATACAGACAAAAACTTACATAACGACATGTTGAAAGGCGAGTTTAAGCAAAACAAAAGTTTTCTTCTAAATCTTTGAGGATAGGGACAGCTGATAAAAATTTCGCCATTTTGTCGTCTTAAACTGATCTCTAAGTATCCTCTCCATCCAAAGGTTGTTTGGAATAGACACCACCTCTTTGTTCTTTGTTCTTTATTGTACAGAGAATACAGATAAAAACTTACATAACGACATGTTGAAAGGCGAGTTTAACCAAAACAAAAGTTTTCTTCCGAATCTTTGAGGATAGGGACAGCTGATAAAAACCTCGACCATTTTGCCGTCTTAAACTGATCTCTAAGTATCCTCTCCATCCAAAGGTTGTTTGGAATAGACACCACCTCTTTGTTCTTTGTTCTTTATTGTACAGAGAATATACAGACAAAAACTTACATAACGACATGTTGAAAGGCGAGTGTAACCATAACAAGGGTTTTCTTCCAAATCTTTGAGGATAAGGAAGGCTGATAAAAATTTCGACCATTTGTCGTCTTAAACTGATCTCTAAGTATCCTCTCCATGTAAAGGTTGTTTGGAATAGATCGCGTCTAAGCGATAAAACCGCCCATTATTTGCCAAAAAGGACACGTTTTTGTTTCTTTCGTAATTTATTTATATTGCTCAACAAAGTATTTTCATTAATTCATAACTTCCTGCGAACGAATGAAAGAATCAGCTAATATTTTTGTGTTCCCGTCATTAATTTTGTTTCTAGGTCGATGGTTCCTGTTAAACTTTCTCTGTTATACCTATATAGTTAAGTAATTATATTTAAATGCATAAATATTTTAAAAAGTTGCCAAATTCATGTTATACCTAATTAATTATAAATATTCCTTTAGGTAAATAAAATACTTGCCTGTTTCTAGCACCCCTCCGAATACACAATGCACCTACCAAGTTTTATGATAATTTTATGATTTTTGATGTAACTAAGTGTTTTCTAAGTCCTGAAGTTTTACGTGCATCTGAATCTAGATACTTGGCTCATAAAATCTGGGTACTGCATTCCTATCTAGGTAATACATATATCATAGGTAATATGTTAGTACATTATATCATAGGTTAAGAATTTTCACCCGGATTCACGTGACTTTTAACCAGCTTATCAGAAACATGCTTTGCTCAATTAAATTAATGTTAATAGCACGTGTTTTTTTTTCATCATCTGAGTTCATGTATATATGTACTTAATTGGTCCAACGGAAAATGTAATCTTCTGTCGTTATTTCCTTTATCTATTACGACATAATAATTTTAGTCTATATTATTAACTTAATTATTTTATTATTATTTATTTATTTATTTGACCATAACTTGTTTGTACATTCCATGTACTACATGCTAAGTAGGTAGATACTAGTTATTAACTTATTAGTAAGTATGTCTTGATACCTTGGTTCATACAGATGGTAAGTATCTATGTTAACTGCGATCACAGTCATGACACTATAGTAGCGAGTTCATGGCCGAGCTCTAACTCCTACCTAGGTTTCCCTGTGTTTAAAATATCAGGAACCCCATACCCCATACTGGTAAAATATTGCATTCATGTGGTAGGTGACAATAAAATAAAAATAATTTTACATTTGGCTAAGGAAACTGGAAAATAACTGGTCAAGACGCTGTATTCTTTTATTTATCTAAAGTGGCAAACAAGCATAGCGGTTACCGTAACCTATGGACGCTTGCGACATCAGAGGTTACACTCGCGCCTTGCCAGACAGGCAACAAAACTTGAATCCGTTTAACGTTTTCACATATTATTTTCTGAACCCTAAAAAGTAACGACATAACGACCCGTTATCCGTTAGGTTGGAAAAACAATTTGTCGCTATGAAACAATTTTGAAAACGAGAAGGGCCCCGGTTCCCCACGGACCCAGAGTCTCAACCCCAAAAGGCTCAAATAAGTGTCTGTCGAGACTTCTATATTTGCGTCTTGAGATCCTCGGCAAAAGATACTTAGATATAAAAATTATATCAATCTAACTAAGTAGATAAGTCAATAGAGAGTAAATAAGCTCTTCACATAGACATGTACCTATCTAAATGATAATTAATAATTAAATTAACGATAGGTAATGATGTAATTCATAAATTCATGGTTAAACTAGAGAAAAATATGTAATTTTTTCTGTCTTTTGGGTCTGGCTGTTTATATGTATATGTATAATGGTAATTTTCAACCATTTCATTAAAAAAAACCTGCTTTTGACATTTTCCTTTCCAGCAATCAATCGATGAAGCATTTGACCTCGGACTAATCCAGCCGTCAATGAAACTTTGCAGCGTGATAAAATACAATTTAAATTATTTAGATATAAATATTTTAATTTAAAATAGGCATAGAAGATTGTAAATGTCAAATGTCCATTTTTTATTATCAGTTGTTCGGTTTAAACGAATTCTGTGTAAATTGCTCATAACTTTTGGCGGAAAATTCTGTCGAAAATTCCATCCGTAAAGAATAGTGTAAATTAGGTATTAAGTATTTTTTTCTTTAAATAATAGATATTGAATCATTTCAAAATTTCATTAATATATTCAATTGCAATTTAAATTCATGTCCGAATTGAGCTAAAGTAAGTAAATAGACATAAAATAAATAAATAAATGATGCTGGACATTTTTCACACAGCATCATCTAGCCCGAAACTAAGCAGAGCTCGTATTATGGGAACTACATGACTGATAAAATACTTATATACCTTTTTGTAAATACGTACATATTATACATAGAAAAAGACCCAAACCCGAGACAAATATTTATAGATCTTACAAACATTTTTCCTGTGACAGGAATCGAATCTCTGCGTCTCAGGCGGACCTTCGCCCACAGCGCCACAGAGGTCGTACCTACATAATCTATACCTTCTTAATGCAAGTACCTATTTTTTTTTAAAGTATCATTGAAAAGAGTAACCAGCCTTTTTGTTTCTTGTATTTATTTCCTGGTTTAATTGACGTTTCCTAAAACGCGGGCGTCACAGTTTATAGGTAAAGAAGAAAACTCTTTTCGCTCGTCTATACTAATATTATACGTAGAAAAGATTTGTTTGTTTGTTTGTACCGAATAGCCTCCGGAACTACTGTACCGATTTTAACCATTGTTTCACTGATAGAACTACTATAGTTAATTCACAGTAGCAGCTTTTGTGTTCTAAAATTTAATTAGCGCGCCGGTAGAAACAGAAGTTGGTTACATTCGTATCGAAGTACTAATTCTCATTCAAATAAATAGTTTTATGATCAAGGGTATTTATGTAGCAGTAAAATATTTTTAAATTTACGCGGGTGAAACCGCGGGGCGCAGCTAGACTGTTTAAAATAATATTAATAATCGTTATTATTATTTTATTTAAATATTAATGGCACATGTCTTCTGTTAATCACATGCCTGGTTGCCTGATCAAAGTTAACGAGTAAATTAATATATTTTAATCTTTGTCAAGTGGCGAAGGACGAAGGTTTCCGTCTTTACTCACGCGGATAAAGTCCATCTGGGTAAAGTAGCGGAAATATTTGATGTGTTTGAATAAGTTATTTTTCTTTCTACAAACTGTTGCTCGAAACACGCCAAGACTGTGGAAGTATGCGCAAGCCATCGAGCAGTTAACCAGCGTCATATTGAACCACACTGTTCTGTCAACACATCCGTTTTTTAGGACTGATGTTAACAAACGCGGACGATCATCACTTGCGTACGTCTTCTTACTTTATGTTTAAAAATACAGTGTCCAAGTTTTACGATGCCCTAATGCTCAATTAAATGGTGTGGTAAACATACCCGATCCTCTAAGTACAAATCAGAGCGCAGCAGGCGTGGTGGGACTCGCACGACAGTTGACAGAATGGTTTCCTAGCAAATTATCAAACATTACGTCTCTTGGGGCTGTCTTCTCTATGGCCCAAGTGTAGTCTTGGCAGACATGACGTCACGAAGGAACATAGGTGGTTTTAGCCGGTAGGAGTCCGGCCTAACTAACGAACACATAACGAGGTTATGTACTCGATGGATAAACCTTCTGTCACCCCCTTCGTTTCTGTCGCGGGTAACAATGATAGATTTCCTAAGATAAAAAATTGCCAATCAATGGCCGATTCCAGTTGTGGATGTCTGTTTAGCAAGGTACTATTTATCGACCTCTGTGGCGCAGTGGTCGAAGGACCGCCTGAGACGCAGAAGGTTGCGGGTTCAATTCCGCGGGAAAAATGTTTGTATGATCTGCAAATATTTGTCTTGGATCTGGGTGTTTTCTATGTGTAATATGTATATATTTACAAAAGAATAAATGTATATAAGTAGTAAATCAGTCATGTAGTTCCCATAACACAAGCTCTGCTTACTTTGGGGCTAGATGATGCTGTGTGGAAAATGTCCAGCATTATTTATTTATTTTTATAGGAGTTAATTAGTCTTATGTGTAAATTTATTTTAAGGGTAAGCATATTAATAATGAAAAAGTTGAGTTTTGTATTAGAGGGGCATTAGTTCTCAGAACACATATGAGTCGGGGGGGTTTTGACTTATCTTCAGAGATGTTTTTCTGCCAAAAAATACCCCAATCTTAACTAAAATTGCGTCACGTACCTACCTATAATTTTATTTAATGTACCTTTATAAGAACCTTACCCTATTAGATATGTAAGGTACATGTTGCTAAATAGTGATTCGCACTCAGTGGCGGATCCAGGATTTTGGTTGGAGGGGCTGGATTGGGCTTCGATCTTGATCTGTTAAAATTACCGTAAACCCAATTTTTTTAAGTTCGTTTCGCCTCTGAATCTGCCAAATAGGAAATGAGTAATCAACCAAGGAAAGTGTCAGGCCGATAACGACCGATACCTCACTAGACAAAAAGTGTTCCTTTTTTATCCTTGGAAAAAAATCTTCACTGTCACTGTCATTTTCGAACATTATTTGCGGGTAAATCAACTTGTTTTCTAAAATAGAAATCTTGCTGGTCGACGGCATTTGTTTTTTTACAGTCGGAAATGTTTGTGCCTTTTTATCCAAACCATCTTTACTATCACTGTTCAGCGTTATTTTCCTTTAACATTAAAGCCAGTCATACACAGCGAATATAATATATTATAGCGTATACTGCAAATATATATTATCTTAACCCACACACAGGTAAGGTATGATAATATATCGCAACTACATCAGTCTATCGGAAGCCATCTTGAGAGTCGCAGGTTTTTTCTTTCTAATATAGAGTGTTCAGTTTTTGCAATGAAAACTTGCTAGACCTACTTGACAGCTCATCTGATGACGATTGGGACAGTGAATTCGATAATCATGTTGCATCAAGAAGTAAAAATTATAAAATCTGTGTAGAGAACATAAGAACCAGAAAACAGCGAGGTGAATTTAATCTATACCAAGATTTCTCTGAAAATAAATTTAACGTGTACTTTAGAAGCCCACGGGCTAAATGCAAGCACAGACAGGATAAAAACGAGAACGTTCTGTAGTTTATCTTAAGATCAATATCGCCGTTTATGTTAATATATATTACAATATCTTAAGATGTCGTTGGTATGTTAAGACGTTTGTCGCATAACGGCAGTATCTTAAGATACTCTAATGTAAAATATACATTATATTCATTGTGTGTGGTGGTCCATTGAATTGTACGGTGCGCGATATGTGGAAGATAAGATATATTTTATGGTATCTTCATTGTGTGTGATGGGCTTTACGTAAAAGGAAAATATGCGCCATACTTAAATACCTGTCGATAAAATAACCACACGCATACCACTGTCTTGCGGCTCGACATGCGCGCGCGCTTTTGCGGCAACAGGTCGGAAACGGTCACATACCACAATAGGCCCGCCGCCGCAGAGAGCGGGTATTTTTCACCGCCAGTGGTGAAACATCCCCGCTAAAAACCCCATACTGGTGGTTTTCATGCCAAATATATGCTATATTTCTCTCTGTCGAACTCCTACAAATACCGAAGATAATCGTCCGCACCAGCGAGAAAGATATACTTTTCACCGTGCGCCAGCGGTAAGTACCGTTTCGGGCCGGTTTTGTGTGATCCGTAGTGAACGTGTTAATTCGTTTTCAAATAGAGACATAATATTTCCAATAGGACATAGGTTTTCTTGGTAATTCTATACATTCGGTGAAATTCTATATCACTGTAGTATTTACTGGGGTTATGATGATCACGAATGTGTAACTTGTATATAGATGTAGGTTTGATTTCTTGTAGATCTTCATCGGCTATAAGATCGGCTTCGAGTCTCAGGTCATATTCCATATCCATTTTTGCAACAAATCCACTTATTTAATATACGATAGTATACCTAAACCTATAAACAAAACTTTCGTAAGGGTCTGTTTGGAGGACGGAATTTGGGCCTTCAGCATGCAGCCGCTAACTTCAGTCAAAGTGGGGGTTTTATTAGTCTATGACTATGTCTATGCATAAAGATTGAATTCAAAAAACATCGCCTGAATCGTCCCCTAAAGAAGTCCCTATCTTGACTATGAATTCCGCGTTAAACAGTTTTGTATGTCAGTGTGGGTCCATGCTTTTGTGGGAAGGCTTGGTACCCTTACCCCCCCCCCCATATTCCTGGATCCGCTGCAATAGTGTGTATTCCTAATGAGTAGTGGTAGGTAGATACCGTAATTTTTAAGTCGCAATCCACGAATTCAGAATGGGTTCCGTATACAAATTAAATATTATGTCGTATTATGTAAAAGTTACTTAAATATACAGCGGTTATCGGTTCTTCGGATGTATTCGTGTTCTTGAGTGGAGACCGCGACTCGGCAAACGTAGTGACGCCCTCCGGCCAGGTGGGACGACGATCTGCGAAAAACTGCAGGCAGATGCTGGATGCGGCAAGCTGAAGATAGGGCGCTATGGCGCTCATTAGGGGAGGCCTATGTCCAGCAGTGGACTAATATAGGCTGATGATGATGATGATGACTTAAATATTATCCTAAAAATTCCGACCAGGCTGGTTTGTGGCTTAGTTTACATGGGTTATCGGGTCACTATATTGTGTTTATCTTTATTATTATTAAGACCCGTATAAAACTTAACTGATTGCAAACGTTTACAAAAAATACCATTTTACGAGTTATATTTTCTTGAATCAGTTATTTTTATTTTTGAAGATCCTTTTTACGAGCTTCTCGCTTGAACGGAAAATTCTACGGTACTCTATTTTTTATCTGAATCATTAGTCTACCACGAGATACAACGGTGTTCCCGATATAGAGATTATACTAATTAAATATAAACTTTCATAAATTAATACATGGTAGACACGCCAACAGTCGTATCTCAGACGTATGAGAATAAACTTATAATTGTACCTATAAGTATTTTTATTTATAACTTCTACTATAACTCACTGCAGACATCAACAGTCGTATTTTAAACGCGTGAGAGTGAAGCTGAATTTTTTTATAAATTTATTTTATACATCATTGTATACACAGGCAGTGCTTAAGATAAAGTGTTGTGTTTGCTTAAAATGGCGCCGTTTGTTTGTGTATTTTCTGTAAGTTTATTTTATTTTAGTATTGTTATTTATATTCATGTCTGATAATAGTATATATCTTCTTAATCATCTTTAAAATGAAACTGAAATTAACGTTTTTCCATCTATAAAAAAATCTTATATAGAAAAAATATATTATAAAAAAATATATTATCGATTATAAAAAAATCTTATATAGAAAATCGAAATGTGTTTTGATTTGACCTAGACAAGGGTCAAAACAAAGCTCCTAATTTTTATTTATTTTTATTATCTATATATGTTAAGGAAATGCCAAACGGCTAACAAAATAAAATAAAATTTTCTAACACCATTTTTATAAACACTCAAGTACTAACTGTACTGTTTTTACATAGAAATAGTAAATAGTTTATCTGTAGACTAAATAATTATTTTAATTAATTAGCTTACGCGATAGTAGCAGATTAATTAGATATTAATTATATTAACTTTTGAAAGTCATGACGGTAATAACAAACACGATCTATTTACCTCGAATTAAGACATATTAGGATTAATATATAGCTAATTGGTACATCCCTGAAAGATTTTTCATAGTAGGTAGGATGCAGCATTTGTAGTTGTGGTCTAGTAAAGAGAACTACCTAAATGATCATCAACGAAAACTAGTTACATACCCTTAATTTATTTTATTATTATGTACTCTAGCTATTAAATACCTTCTATTACATCTTACCCTATATAATCGTGTTATACAGGGTTAGATGTAAATCACGCAAAAGCTAGGACTCTCAACTACGTTTGTTCTAAAAATTTTGGAATTTAGTATTTTAAAAAAAGGCATAATAAAGGTATATCTAACTGAAATGTCATTATTATTAAGATAAACTTACAAAAGAATTATAATTCACATGTTTATTAATACCTGTTAAATCAGCTAACTATTTTCATCTTTTTTTGTTGGCTAGATTTTAGACTATAGCTATCTGTATGCTAGAAAGTTGTTTATGGTGAAATTTAACATTTTTATACCCATATTATCCATATTCGTAACAAAATGTATGATTTGATTTGCTTTTGAAAGTCTTAAAATACTTAATGATGGGTCTTTTAGGACGCCAAGGAGCAGTTGATTCTAGACTGATAATGTCAGCCTCTCGCTTATGTCCATGAAAACCTTTAAATATAACTTTAAAAGAATTCACCAAAATAAGTTTTATTTCAAAAGTTGTTGGGTGTGAATATTAGTAGAAAGTATGGTCAAAGGGATTTTGCGTGATTTGAAAATAAAACTGTATATAAATTTACCTACTAATGATTCCATGCAAACATACAAAACATGTATTTTAAAAAGCTTAGAACTGAATTTTATAATTCTCAAACTAAAACCTTCCTTTTAAATGGCTTTTTAGTCATTCAAAACTATTGCCTTCTCTATAGAGAGAGAAACACCTCTATATATCGCTTTAATGTATTCACAAAGACTTTAGATTACATAAGTCTGTTTTAAGGGAAATCACAAGAAAAAAATATCCAAAAATATTATATAAATTAAATAAAGGAGGTTAAAGTTTTTTTTAATTAGTTAGTACCACTTGCTTGAGCCAGATTTGTCAAATAAACTCTCATTAAATATCTACGCAGGTTATTTTGTACTACGCAATTTAATGAACCAGTAAGATCATAACCTATACTCTGTTTTGAAGACCTCTGTGGAACTGTGGAGCAGAGGGCGAAGGCCTGCCTGAAACACAGAAGATTGCGGGTTCGATTCTCGCCGCGGGACAAATGTTTGTATCTGCAAATACTTGTCTCGGCTCTGGGTGTTTTTTGTGTATAAAATGTACATATATGTATTTACAAAAAAAATGAAGTATATTAAGTAGTATGTATTTCCCGTAACACAAGCTCTGCTTATTTTGGGGCTAGATAATGTTGTGTGAAAATATCCAGCATTGTTACCTTTTACATGTTAAACAATTTCTTTAAGCTGCACTATCTCAAACACATGGCGTTATATTTCATCTAACCCCTAAATATCATCGAACTTACATATTAACCCTCTTATTAACTTTGACAGTACGATAACTCTAACTTTGTCCTTTTCTAACCCTAAACAAAGTATAGAGACAGACAACAACTGATAAAGTTATAGAGTGATTATGAATAAGGTATATATAGATCATAAAAGTGCTGTTTTATCGAACGATACTTTGAATTCAGTTCAATTATCTGTGGATAGAATGAAAATTCTAAATTTGAACAAAATTAGTTTTTAATGTATTCTATATTCAATCTACATATATTAGTCTATGTTCAAAAACTGTTTTTTTTACCGCCTAATTCATTAAATTTGCAACCATGGACTTAAGAAAACTCGCATTATTTTCGATATGAGTTTTGACGTGGACGACGTATATGCCTAACACTACCGACAAACGAACTGTGTGTTATTGATTCAACAGCTTTAGTTCTGGAAACGTTGTTCACACAAAATAACCTTTTAAACACAAGAGAACAAGGTGAAATTACGAATTGAAAGCGGTTCCGTCTTAAACTACGGCTAGGTGTGTATTAGCGTGATGTTAACGTCAAAACAATATATTGACCATTTGTGGCAAATGACCAAAAAATAAACTAAATCGGATTACATTTTCCTATATAATGTTATGATACTTAAATAAATTACAGGAATTTCTTCGACCCTAACACTTCCTAAATCACTGTGCTTATCTATTTTAATGGCTTGTAACTATCCAGATTTATTATGTAGATATTGGACCTGATTTATTATACAATAGACTTATATTAAGCAATTTGACAAAACCAAGTTTACAATCTAGTTACTACGGTTAATAAATTAGTATGAGTATACAAAACGGCAATTTCATAGGTTCATACACATAAATACCTGTAGCAAAATCAAAGGAACAATGTAAAAGGTATACGCCCACAGCGCACAGAGTATAAAGTTTAAATGCTAACCCTGTGTCACGCAAGTGGAACTAAGAAGTTAGATAATATATACGTGACAACGAAAACTATCAATCTACAATGATAAGCAATGATAAGCACTGTCGAAATTAGGCCACAAATATTGACTACAAATTGTTATTGACGTCAAATTGTCCTAATTATTTGTTTACATCTAAGGGATCAAATAATACATCCAATGTCGTTCTCTGAATAGACCTACAACAAAACATTGATATAGTCAGCTGCATAACAAAACAAAATAAACTCGTTTGTACTTTCGACATACTCGCGCTGGGCAGCAACCAATTTACGAAGCCGACTGTACTTGAGTCTTAGGTAATAGACTGCTATGTATAGGTAATAGACTGCCATGTATGAATAGGTGCCATGCTACTCGTTGTTCCTGATAGGTAGATAGATAGATAGATAGTTTTTCATTCGACACATAAAATACGGCACAGACAGGTACAAATGAAAAGAAAGACAAACAATTAAAGAAACACAGTAAATACAGAAGAGTAGGTACAATAAGTGGGTGCTAACCAGTGCTAACGAGGGCAGTCTATGCCTCAATGGTGTGTATGAGTCGAAAAGGTCCTATCTCAGCTTATTGCTGCTCCACCAAGGCGAAGCAGCGCTGATTTTCAGATAGGACCTAAGAAGTGATATCTATGATACAGTTCCAGTCGTAGGTGTTTGTGTCTGATCAGGAATATGTGTGTGACTTTTAATACTAGGCAAAATAACTAACGGTCCATTTGGTAAGCGGTTTCCGTAGCCTATGGACGCTTGAAATACCAGAGGTAACACTCGCACGTTGCCTCCCTGAGATATCAAGATGAAAGATCTCATGTGTCTGTAATTTCACCGGGAACCATACCCTTCAAGCCGGTACACAGCAATGAGAACATTACTGCTTGGCGACAGAAATAGTATGGTTGTTTAATGGCGACAGAAATAGCATGGTTGTTTAATGGCGCCAGAAATAGCATGGTTGTTTAATGGCGACAGAAATGGCATGGTTGTTTAATGGCGACAGAAATAGCATGGTTGTTTAATGGCGACAGAAATAGCATGGTTGTTTAATGGCGACAGAAATGGCATGGTTGTTTAATGGCGACAGAAATAGCATGGTTGTTTAATGGCGACAGAAATAGCATGGTTGTTTAATGGCGACAGAAATAGCATGGTTGTTTAATCCTTTCACAGAAGCTCTACTACTCTTAAAATAGGTTTATGCGTAAACCTTCTCTACTTGATAAAAAATTGGCTTTTAAAAAATTTAATAGACGAGCTCCAAATCTTACAGAATAAAATCATAAAACTACTATTTAGAAAGAAAATAATAATATTTTTATTTTAACTAACACTATTTAACGCCTACAAGCAAAATTTGCAAAGAATTTAAAACAATTATATAATTACGGTACTTGCATCCTCTTAAATATAAACCTAAAAAAAAACTTAGTTTGTATGACGACCTCTGTGGCACAGTTGGCGAAGGCCCGCCTGAGATACAGAAGGTTGCGGTTCGATTCCCGTCGCGGAACAAATGTTTGTATGATCTGCAAATATATGTCTCGGGTGTTTTCTATTGCAAAAAGTATACAAGTAGTATATCAGTCATTTAGTTCCCATAACACAAGCCCTGCTTACTTTGGTGCTAGATGATGCTGTGTGAGAATATATCCAGCATTATTTATTTATTTATTTTGTATCTCTTTCGCCCACAGAAGAAGACGATACCATGCGTTCTCCTGATAGTGTGCATGACGAATCTAATCAGAGATACAGAGGCAAGACCGCCCTGGTTAGCGGCGGGGTCTGGAGTCTTCACCGAGTCCGCAGAATGTCATACCGATGTAAGTACCCACCAACTTACCTTTTTCTACAACTTAAATGGTAATAAGCTTACGGCTCACTTGTTGGTAAGTGGTTACCGTAACCTATGGACGATTGCAACAACACTCGCGCGGTGCCGACCCTGAGATATAACGGTGAAAAGTCACGTGTCTCTGTAATTTCACCGGTACCCATACCCTTTAAACTGGAACATGGCAATTTAAATATTACTGCCTGGTAGCCGAAATAAGTAAAGTACTTTCATCATTAACTTGCCTTCTCAAAGCAAAGTAGGGTAGGTGACCATAAACTTGTGAAAAGGTTGAAGTATGGACCCCTCCATAGAAATAAAAGTAAAGTTTTTTTGATCAAAATTATACACATCTACTTTAAAAAACTATGCAATTTTTAACTATGCACATAGATTTTTTATGTTTTTATTTCTGATTTTTTACTTTTTAATGTGCTGTTAATGCTAAGATGGCCTCGATTCTGTAGTTCACCTAACTAAATTTAAACTGTCGCTTTCTTTTACTGATAGTGCAAGCAAGAAAGAGATAACTACAATTTTAGTGCTGTCAAATCAGTTTACGTGCGTTCTTTGTGTTTATAGTCAGCATGTTTTGAAATTACGACTAAATTTGTATGGAAAACTTAAATCTGACTAATTTTACAGCACTAAAATTGTAGCTATCTCTTTCTTGCTTGCACTATCAGTAAAAGAGAGCGACAGTTTAAATTAAGTTTAGTTAGTGTACTATAGAATCGAGGCCAATAGAAAACTATAAATATAATTGGGAAACTTTTCTTAAACTTTGCAAGCATCATAATCAGATTGCCAGAAAATGGTAACGGTAAAAAAAAACGACCTAAGCCTTGGCGTAAGCCCCAAATATGCTGAGTTTGCGTCGCAGGCAGCGGCCGCGGAAGTGGGGAAATGAGGGGGCCAAATGCCCCCCACATAGGTACTCGCCTACCAAGCCAGGGCTGGAGATTGAAGGGGTGACCAAAGAAACATGCCCCCCTGTTACGGAGTCCTTCCGCGGTCCTGGCAATAGAAACGAGAGCAATAAAAAATTGGGGAAGGCACCGAAACTTTATTGACCTCGGTGGCGGGGCAGGCTAGTTGCCGGCTGATACGCAAGAGGTGCGGTTCGATTCCCACTGCGTGACAATGAATGCAAGTCTGAAAATATATGTTACGGTTCTGGGCGTTGTGGTAACAAAGTGGCGACAACTTCTGTGGCGCAGTGGGCGGAAGCCCGCCTGAGACGCAGTTGCGGGTTCGATTCCCGCCACGGGACAAATTTTATATGATCGGCAATATTTGTCTCCGGTCTGGGTGTTTCCTATCTACAATATGTGTGCATTTACAAAATATATATATATAAGTAGTATATCAGTCATGTTCTCATAATACGAGCTCTGCTTAGTTTGGGGCTAGATGATGCTGTGTAAAAAATGTCCAGCATTATTATTATTAAAGTACTCGTACTCGTATTTGTTAATATCGATGGCATAGGGAATCTTACGATTGATCAATCGTTTATTGATTATTTTGTCTATCTGAATCTGAATCTGAGTAAGATTCAGATTCAGTAAGATTCTGTAAGATGTAGTGTATCTATGTTTTTTCACCCTTCGATTTTTGCTGTTCATTGATTCTTCCCTGTTAAGATAATATTTATTGCGAAAGGCAAGGATGTAAGGCTGAGCAATATTTTTTACAGAATAGTCCCATATTACATAATCAAAGCACTTAGTGATGTCGATTCTCTTCTACACCAACTAACTGTCTAACTAAACTGTCGCCCTCTCTAATTTATAGCGCACGCAAGGGATGGCAAGAATTTTACTCCTGTCAAATTAGTTAACGTGTTGCTCTACTTCGTGTTTATGCATGTTTTAAAATCACAACTAAACTTGTATGGAAAACTTAAATCTAATATTAGTTTGACAGTTTGTGGGGATGAATGTTTGTTACTCTTTCACGCAAAAACTACTGAACGGATTTTGATGAAACTTCACAGTAATATAGCTTATACATCAGAATAAGACATAGCCTACCGGGTACCACGCGGGCGAAGTCGTGAGCAGAAGCTAGTATAATAGAATTTGACAGCACTAGTGTTAACGTAAAAGAGGGCGATAGATCAAATTTAGTTTAATTGGTAGGTATACTAATATTATATATTAGAGAATCGAGGCCATTGTCCTATCCAACTTCAGAGCTTTATATTTGTTGGTAAATCACCAAATAAACACGGATGTACTTTTTTGCGATATACTCTCATCAAAACAATCTATCAGTTCAAACTTCAAATTAAGTAGGTACTTAAAATCCAGCCGCTTATCACAATATAAATTACTGACCAATTATTTTTTAATTACAATCGCTATATCTCGTATTTTATCTCATGTAACAAGCTCTTTAGGTATATACCTACCTTCCCGCATAGCCAAGGTTCATTAAAAAATATAACGTTGTAATAAATCAAATAATCAATTCGGGTTGACACAAGAATTTCGACCAGGCTGGTAACGATCTAGCGGCTTAGTTGGCATAGCACCCGCGTACCAAGCGGGAGTTCCGTGTTCGAATCCCGCCTATGTAGAATTTTTAGGATATTATAAATTCTTGGATCGATAGATTTCAGTCCGTTTTTTATTTGGCTGGTTTAATCGGAATTCTAAACTATAAACGTAACATCGGGTTTAAAAACCCTAACATAAAAATATAGCATAGACTTACAACTAAAGATGTATCCAATGATACCCCTTTTATGCAATGCTAAACATCGTACCTGATTGTGAAAGGTTTGTCACAAGATCGCTGCAAAAAGAGAAGGAAAATATGATTCAGAGTTTTTAATTAGACTACATATGTATTTAAAAAAAATACATACATACATAGTTGTATAACCCCACACTAAGATTCCCAGTGGTATCAGAAACTACGAGTATCGTGGTACCACAACACCCAGACGCTACTAATGGGATTTATATGAATAAAAAATGCTGGAAATTTTCACACATGATCATCTAGCCGCAAACTAAGCAGAGCTTGTATTATGGGAACTATAAGACTGATACTTATACTGATATATATATATTTTCTCGTAAATACGTACACATTAGAAAACTCCCAGATCCGAGACAAATATTTGTCGAACATACAAACATTCGTCCCGCGGGGATCGAACCCGCAAGCTTCTGTGCGCAAGCTTCTCAGCCGGGCCTTCGCCTACTGCGCCACAGAGGTCGTCAGGAGAAACTGTATTCAATTCCCAAGACCTGAGAATTTTACACTAGTTTTTATGACGAGAAGAACATCATTTGATTTCGTTTTCTCTTATTTTAGGATGAACTCTTGGACCTGTGTCAGCGTTGTGCAAAACTCACCAAATCAAAACTAGCGTATCCGGCCTGTTGCTCAACAGATCTCAAAGCCAGGAAATGGTGCTCCGATTACGTGTATTTTGGAAGAGGGCAGTATGAGTTTCACTAGGTTTTATAATTAGAAATAGTTTGAGCTTAAGAAAATAAAACTGTGGATAGGTGTTATTGTAATACCACGAAACGTTTTGCGTGTTTCAAATGAAAGGTTGTTGATCTGAGGCAAGTTCTTTTCAGACAAACAGATGACGTTATATTTGTAAAGTTAGAATCTAGATTAGACTGGCGATATTGTGGTTTCAATGAATATGCTTGGGCCCAGTGTTTTATGAGTATTCAAGATGAACAATGGCACATAAAAGTTAAAACCATTTGAGATGCTACTAGATGAGAATGCAGAAGATAAACTGGACGGAAAGCGTAACTTGAACGTGAAATGTGCTCTAATTAATTCAATTAAGGATAGGAGTTTTTTTTCTTGTATTTTTATTGTTATCTTATAACCTACGACAAGACATTTTCATAAAACTATCATCGAAGGGAAACTAGAAAGAAAACGAGGTAGAGGAAGGTCACGAATAGATTACATGAGCCAGATAAATTGAGAAGCCATTATCATGTCGTATTAGATGGAAAAAGAAACCGAATGAAATAAATAAAGGGAATTGCATCAGTTGCAGAGACTAGAGCATAGCTCTTAAATCTAATGAATGAGTGACTTTTATTTAGTTTAAGAGAACTAGTCTAACATATCATTGAAACCAGTACTAATACCAAAAGGTATCAGAGAGAACTCCAATACCAAAAGGAACCAAAAGGTAGCAGAGAGAACTAGAGACTCGAAAGATACGCTAGTGAAGTACACAGTAGACAGAAACAGCGAAGGAAAATTATGTGAAATTAATCACAATGCATTTATTGAAACTAAGATTTTAAAATGTATTGTAGAAATTACAACCTGTCAAAATAATTTTAATTCTAGCTTTCCTTTGTAAATAATAATTGTAAATAATATTGGAAGGATGAATGACGTGTGATTGCAAAATAATGTTTGCCCGTAAAATGTATACGTAATTTAAGAATTATAGTCACTGTGAAAGGATTTCATGTTATGTTTCTTAAATATGTTGAAAGTATTTCAAATATATTTAATTAAACAATCATAGGTAAATGAGCATATCAATATTAAAAACGTATGATTGTTTTAGAAATCACTAGTTGTGTTCTGGGAGATCTACCTTTTAAAATTGCTTGGTTGTAGAATTGAAATTCGTGTATTGGTATAATTTTAGGATATTACTTATACGACTATACCACGTACTATTCTCCTGCTGACGTTTTGTTGACCATTAAGAGGTCCTTCCTCGCGAGCACTGTCCACGACCGACGATTGACGGTCGTGAGATGAAAACTAAACGTCAGAAGCGTCAGCAGAATATTCTACTACCGACGTTTCATTGACCGTTGAGGTCCTTTCTCACGAGTACTGCCCACGAACACGTCCGACGGTTGTGAGACGGAAATTAAACGGTTAGCGAAGCGTCAATAGAATATTCTACTACCGACGTTTCATTGACCGTTGAGGTTTTTCTCACGAGTACTGCCCACGAACACGCTCGACGGTTGTGAGACGGAAATTAAACGGTTAGCGAAGCGTCAATAGAATGTTCGACTACTGACGTTTCAATGACCGTTGAGAGGTCCTCTCTCAAGTGTACCACCTACTGACACGCTCGACAGTTGTGAGACGGGAACTTAATGGTCAACGAGCGTAGGTCGGCTGAATGGATATAATCGTAATAATATCTTAATATTGCTTAGTCATTATTGTCGGCAAGTTTAAATAAAAAATTAGCTAAATGATTTAAATAGTTTTGTCTGATGGAAATAAGTAAAGGCTGTGATAACTTTTGTAATAAGTAAATAATTTTGTAAGGTTTTTGTTTTTTTTTGTTTTTAAAACCTTGTAGGTACATCTGGTATGTGTGCCTTCGGTTATAAGGTGTGCTCCGAAACTTATAACCGAAGGCCGAAATTGACATGGTGCCGAGCCTGAATTCACACATGAAATGAAAGTCGTCATATTAAAGGTTAGTCCGAGGCCAGTCCATAAGCGCTGTCGCGGAGTTCCGCGATTACTTCAATATGATAATAAACGTGAGTGAGTTAAAAATATCTGTAGAGCTTATTTCAAGATCTTTGGTAACAATGTGATGTCACTGTCACATTGTCTATGGTAAAAAATAAGAATGAAAGACAGAGATAATAAAACGGGCGGGGGTAGATTGGAATAAGAAAGATGGCGAACGGACGACAAAATGCAAACGCATGCCTAGGCACCGCGATGGTAAGGTAATCACCCACGGCAGAGTTGGTAAGTCCAATTTACTTATCCTAGTCCCACATAATGTAACGAATGGACGGAAGCTAATAATTAATAGCTTACGAGATTAGGAAGCTAAGAATTAATAGCTTACGAGATTAGGAAGCTAAGAATTAATAGCTTACGATATTAGGAAGCTAAGAATTAATAGCTTACGAGATTAGGAAGCTAAGAATTAATATCTTACGAGATTAGGAAGCTAAGAGTTAATAGCTTATGAGATTAGGAAGCTAAGAATTAATAGCTTACGAGATTAGGAAGCTAAGAATTAATAATAGCTTACGAGATTAGGAAGCTAAGAATTAATAGCTTACGAGATTAGGAAGCTAAGAGTTAATAGCTTGTTAGAACAAGCTAAGAGTTTAATAGGCTAAGGTGAAGGTTCGGTAATGGGCGAGGGGATGGAGGCAGGCCCTACGAAGGACATAGCCCCGTAAGAGTAACAAAACGAAGTTGGCCGAAGGCCGTGGAGTTCTTGGAGTACCAAAACGACTAAGATCTGTTCGTACCGCGGTAGCCCGCGGTTCCTTGAACTAAGCCCAAACTAAATGGGAGATGATTAAATGATATACTTCGTACCATTAACTGTGGCTCTTACATAAGACGCGAATAATACACAAGATGAGGCCGAGGTATATGGCCGATAGAATAACAGTCTACATAATATATATATGTATATCTCTGTTGCATGTTACTAATGATAAAGCTCATTTAACTTATGTTGAACCCCTACTCTAGGTAAACCCAGGCACGTAGGTTATAAACGTGGCGACAAGTGCCATACACAATTATTGCCCGATAGTTAGGATTTCATTGAAACAGATTTTGAAAAATCCATAAATTAATTTATTAACACTATTTGACAATATAACAAGTTTTTTATGTACAAAATCTCTAATTTATTTCACTTTAAGTAACTATTTCTCTAGCACTTTACAAAGAGCAATAGGTATCTGTACGATAACGTTTCTTATTTAAAAATTATTATTAAACAATTTGTTAAAAGTAGGTAGTTAATAGGAGCGCCGGCAGTAAAATCTTTGAAACGTGATTTAAAACAATTATAACTTTTGTTTTTGAAAATTAGCATTAAATTAAAAAAAAAAATCGATTATTTTCACAACTGAGAAAACGTTGGAGAGATAACGTTATTAAATAAATAAATGCTTAAAATAAAAAGTAAAAGTTTTTGTTTCGTTACACAAGAAAAACAGACAAATAATCTTAACTTCTAAAGTTTAAAAAGTTTTTCAACCTTTTTCGAGTGTAAAATACCCTAAGAACCTATTCTGTGTAAAAACTTAAAATTATATAAGGTAAAAGTTGTTGTGACAATAATACGTACAAATTATAAATGCCGATCACGCTACGGGCCTTAACATTTAAGGTGAACAAAACTACATATTTTGCAATTTTTAAATATAAATTAATTAATTTCCTACTTATCTTTGGGTTTAAGTTATGACTTATAAATGATGTAGAAATTACATGATCACCTGCATTTTATACTAAATTTAAAAATTGGCTAAAATCAATGAACTCAGTGATTTTCCCCGTTTGGACGGATATCATTTTCTAAGTGTTTTCTATAGATTTCTACAAAAAAATGCATTATCATAAGTAATTAGAACCTGAAATAAGAGCAGGTAAAAAAAATGTGTGTCAAAGCATAGGTTACCCTGTGTGCATGTAAATTAAATCTTTAAAAACGGGATTCAAACAAGTTTTTTACATTGAGCTAATAAAAAACTTAATTAGTTTAGAATTACTTAGTTGCTTTCAAGCTTAATTTTTACATTATTAAGTATGTATATACATATTGAACATTTACATTTATTAAATTTACAGCAACATTCAAATCTGTACATTAGGCTCTCAACATTTTGGGGTTTATTGTATTTCAGTGCAGTTCAAATTACTCCAGTTAACATGAAAATGATTTAGTCTAGTTCGGTTTAGTTTAAATTAATACATCATACAACAAAAAATGTTAATGTTTCGGACATTTTCAAAAATCCCAGATATAGTTTATATAAAAGCTTTAAAGCAGTATTTTAAGAACCAGTAGGTAACACGAAAATATATTCAGTAACATTAAACGTGGGTAATCTAACAACATTAAGTATTAGAAAAGTATATGTTTTATTATAAATATTTTCATTTTTTCATATTTTAAAGCAGATCCTCAGGATGGTTTTTGTCATAGATTTCCTGCATTTTCTGCTGTTCTTTGACCTTTTTCATCTGCGCGTAGATAGAAGCAGCCTTGTAGTTAATAGGTCCATAATCTTTCATGTCAGCATCCGCGTAAATGAAAGCGTCCTCTGGTCTGAATGGCTGAAAAAAATATTGAGGGAAATATGAGTACAAAAAACAAAAAACAATGGGTTGAAACAGTGAAGGAAAACTTCATGATAAATTGTAGAGCCAAAAACATTCAAAAATAATCAAAAGATTTATTTAAACGTAACGTAAAAGTTTTTTTATATAAATACAATAGCAAACAAGCATACAGTAACAGCTTACTAACAGATGGGCCCTGTTAGTAAGCGGTTACTGTAACCGTAACGCTTGCAACACCAGAGGGTGGGGAGGAGGATGAGGAGGGTATTCGATTCCCACTGTAGGACAAATGTTTGCATGTTCTTATAATATTTATTTCGAGTCTGGGCGTTGTGATACCACTAATAATTGATATAACTCATAGTTCCTGATAACGACAAAGTGAAGCCTAATAAGAGGTCAGGGGTATGTATTTGTCTATTTGTGTTAAAATAGTGTTCCTTTCTAGGAACCCTATTTTCTTAGTACTCTAATTATTTACTAACAAATGTAATTAATTGTTCAAAGACATAAAATATTGTTCCTAGTAAAAGTTATTAACAAAACTCAAATGTATGCAAAATAAATACCTAAAATCAGAATGGAGAGTGAAAATGTATACGACAACAAAAGCAGCAAACTAAGATAATATTTAGAAGCTCGAATATATAATGTTAGAAATATGCCATATGTTTTGAAAATAAATTTAAAAAAACAAAAGTTAGTTTTTTAAATTATTCGTACGTAATAATAGAAGAAAATTAAAAGCAACTACAAAAGCTTGAGTTATATGAAATTTGGTTTTACCTTTTTGATTTAAAAAATGTACGTGTCACTCTTGGTAAAGCGTTCCTAGAAATAAAAATAAACGATCACAACACTGCAAATAATTACATTCATGCTTTTCTGGAATATTTTAAAATGTTTGTGATAGTTTAAGCATTTGTGTGGATGTAATTTCATGCAAACGGACAAATATCACTTGGCACATTGTAACCAGAATTCAATAAAAATTATACTAGGTGGGTGGTTGTCATTGAAATAAATTTAAAATCAATTTATATCACAAAAACTATCAAGAGATTGTAACCTATAATAAAATAAAAATTTAACCCAAATAGCCATTAGATAATTATATATCCATTATATATCCATCCAGCCATTAGAGGTATGGAGATCGAGATAATTAATAATATTGTCATAGCTAGGAAAAAGTTACGTTATTGACAAAATGGACATGCAAAACTTACCTTTTAAACATCAATTTCATTGAATTTGAGCGTCGCGTAGTCGCTCCTTGGTTGAGCATGTCCTTTTCTACTAGACACGGTCCTACAACTATTACTATCTTGATTCTGATTACTACTATCTCCCCCTATTGTGTACGTATCATACAAATGTCTATTAGAATTGACTGTATTCTTAAACTTTAAGTTATGATTACCTAACGCTAGATCTGCGTAAACTAATTTTTTATGCTTAGGTTTGTCTTCTTTAGGACCTAAAGTGTTAAAATTAGGATTGTTATGCTCTGGGCCTAGATTTCTAGTCGAATTTGATATGTAGTTGCCTTTTAGTAATTGCAAATACGACTTTCGTTCTGATTCACTGTATTCTGGTTCAGGGTAATTTGGTTTTTCATAATTATCGTAAACCCCTACACAGGATAGTTTTTCTCTTAGACTTTCTGATTTTTTTAGACGATTCAGTTTCTGATTTTTATCTCGGGTTCTGTTTAATGTTTTTGTATAGTACTGTGTGCCTTGTTGGTATATCATAGGTCCTATAGTATTATTGTAAGATCTTTCTTGGTCTACAGGAATTCGTTTGTCTACTCGAATGGGCTGGAAATAGCAGAAACTGTGGTGTTTTTGCAGCGGTATTTGAAAGTTCTTCTTATTTTTCCCCTTTGAGCTTAGATTAGTGAAATGGTTGCGCTTTTGTATGTACTGTTGCTGGAGTATATTAGTATTCTGAAAACGATATTAGTTTGTTAGTAAGTAACAGACACAAAGCAATATGGGATAGAATTAAATTCAGATAAAAATAAAACAAAAAAAGCTTATACCTGACCGTTTGCGCTATCCACTGTTAGACTACTTTGGACCGAGTTACTGCGCCTTACAATAGATCTCTTTGGCACAGGCTTTTCGCTCAACTTTGGTATTTGTAAAGTTCTATCAGGAGTGATCACTTGTTTCTTTGGTAAACCCACTTTATTTATACCTTGTTCATTCAACTGACTCACTACAGATTTTACTAGAGATGTTGATGGTAAGATAGCAGCTAGATTTTTTTTTGGTGTTGTTCCAACTATATTTGGCTTTGCTTTATCTATTTTATTCTCATTTTCATCTTCATTGTCACTTTTATCATCAAATTTTACTACTTTTAAATCCTCGTTACATACTATTTTCAAATTCTCCGCAGATTTTGTTGGTCGCACTGGAGCGTCAATCGTATCAAAAGATTTGGAATACTTCATGTTAATCAAAGGCATTGATAGATTTACATAAACATGGTCAGTCTTGATTGGCGATGATAAAGGTGTTATCTTAGTTCTAGGTGCAGGTATTGGTCTATTCAGCGAGTTAGTTGAAACATTCATTTGGTCTATACCCTCTTCATATATCTGTATAGAGTCTGTTAGATTTTCAAATTGTTCTACGCCACTTATATCAGATTTTGTATTGAGCAACGATGGAAAATTTTCATAGATATTACCATCAGCTTCTTTAACATCGGAATCTGTGTTTTTATTGTTATTTATTTCAGTAAAGTTTTCTCCGTATTCTGTATTAGGATAAAACCTTTCAATGTTTCTTTTTCTAACGAGTCTCATGGATTGAAAACGTGGTGGTTTTTTTATAGCTCTCGTATTCAGAGATGCGAACTTTCTCGTGTCATTTTCATTCATTTCTTCATCAATTGTCGGGCACTGTTTCAGGAAAGTAGGCTGTTTTGGTGGAAAGTATGTGTTCAATAGCACGGTTTGGTGTAGCGGATACATCTGTTGTATCGGAGATAGCATTGGTATTCCGTAGTTGATCGAGTTTGATGATGTTTCTATCGGGTATGCTATTGCATTTTGCACAAACGGCGGGCATACGACTCTTGGCGCGAATGATGGGTTGGTTGTCAGTTGTTTTTGTAAAGTTTCGATCCTTTTGGTAGTCTTTTGGTTCGTGTCGACCACTCTCGGTTGAATAGCTTGTATAGGCTTTTGTTATACACGCAAACAAAACATGAAATGGACAAACAAAACGAAATTAGATGCAAATTATAAATTAAAGCAAAGCACGATCTTTGATTTCATCTATTAAACTACAGCTTCATTATGATAAGTTGTTTACATGACTTATTTGTAACTTTTTCTTAAAAGTTGGAAACGAATGAAATCAAAGATTACTATTGTTAGGTATATTAATTTCCAAATTGTACATGCTTTCGAATAAGCACCACTTTTTTATGGATATAATGCCATTACAATCAGTAGTTTATAATTATGTAAAAAAATAAACATAAAAATTATATAGAAAACAGATAAGAGGCTTGAGAATAAGACTAAATTGTTTTTTTGAATGACTTTTGTAAAAAAGCCTTCACAAAAATTGGTACTTTTTCACATTAATCAGAATAGGAGATTTTCGTTTTGATGTGGCAGATCGGGTAAGTTTTCTTTAGTTTACTAGATGGCACGGTATCTCACTATGATGTACCTTTGTCTAGGTCACATTTTTGTCAGTCTACATCTACGCTATTTGCGTGACTTTAAAGAACTATAAACACACTGGCCACAGGCCAAAAAGAAAATCTCTCGTTTGAACAAAATTTTGTGTTATTTTATCGTGGAAATTCTTACCTTATTCGGTGGTTGCTGTAGTCCGTGGAAGGGTAGGTTCTCGTAGAGACCCGGGTCGCCTAGCGCCCCGTTTGCAGCATTATCTACGCCATTCGTAGGTGGGCCTGTAAATATTTACATTCGTTGGAGTTAAAAATTGGGTGGTTGAGGTATGAGTTCTGTTAAAAAAATATCGCAGTAGTTTCAAAACTTGTATCTATTATTCTTGACCCTATAAGCATATTACTAGTATTATAATATCTGTGAGTATACCAAAGGTTAAGTCTATAGGTGAGGGTTGAAATGTAAAACTTAAGGTAAACCCTACTTTTGTATTCAACATTATATATTTATCTTTTGTATATTTCAACGATTAAACAATAGTTAAAAAAAAAATTAAAGCGAAATCTTTACTAATAGTGAACATTAAATAGCTTAGCTGAATAGAAAGTGCCCAAAAAACTTGAAATCAGGGTCAATCAATGTAGGGTGGAAATAAAATTGCTGATGAAAGACGAAGATCGAAAGTTTTGAGACATTTCAATTTCATAACTATACTACTGTAAATACATAAGAGGTTTCAAAATGATACCAAGGGTATCATCGTTGTAACTTTATCATAATATTTAGGACAGAAAAGTTCAACAACAATACTAAATTGATCCATAATTAGTGTAAACACAGTAGGTTACAGTAGGTTACAGTAGGTATCTACGAATAGGTTTATCACTAAGTACGTTCATTTCTATTTTTACCCTTGAAAATTAAATGTCGTATATAAATGCGAAAACAAAAGCGAACAGAAAGGCCATGCGATACTTACTATCCCCTGGTTTTTTCCTTTTTCTAGTATTCCTTTGCGTTTCAGTGAAAGGTTTTACTTTTAAACTGGCAGCCGCCATTTTCTCAGGTCGTTTGAACGAAACAACTAAAAACATGCCAATGTTAAAAAAAACTCGTGCAAAACAAGCTGAATAAAGCAAATAAAACAAAAGCAGGAAAAACAAGCCTGTTAAAAAGTTCGTTAACTTAAAAAAGTATAAGGAGATTTTAATGTTGAAGCGTAAGTAAGTGAAAAAAATACTGTTAAAACAGAAATTAGTGAGGGAAATTAATATAAAAATGGGAAAGAATGAAAACATAATGTAAAAACAGAAACCTGTGAAGAGATGGGAAATATTACTATTAGGAGCTTTGAGTGTTTAAAAAAAATATTGTCTTACAAAAACGAACGAAAATGTTGTTTGTTTAAAATAAAACATTGAACTAAAAAAGAAGGAAAATATATAATATACAGAAAGATTTAAATGGCTTAGTGTTTGAATTATTGCCCCAGTGCCCTTGATTTGATTATAAAATAATTAATTATGAGATTGTCTACCTCCTTCAGTAACAATGACATTAGGAGCCTCACTCTGAAAAAACGACCTCAATCGATTCTTTTGCAGAACATAACCAGATTTATTTAGATTCATTATAGAAACAGCTCTTTTGTTACTTTTATTAATTTTCTTATACTTTCCGCTATCGTCATCGGAATCATTATCACTCTTTCTTCTCAAATTTCTTATCAACCCTGTAACTACATTTTGGGTTTGTCCTCTTGGCTTACCATTCTTTTTTGAATATTCAACTTTGGTAACATCTTCTGTGTTACTCCTGTTCCTTTCTAGAAGACCCAAGTTCGCTTCTTCTGGTTCTTCAGTCTTATTCATTTGCAGTCTTGCTTGGTTTTTAGGACTTAGCGTGTGGTTTGAATTAACATGAACCAATACACCAGGCTTCAATGGCCATTTGCTAGGTGTAGTTACAGTTTGCGCTTTATGGCTCTCATCTTTAGGTTCACTTTTCGGTGTTTGCATTTCTGTTTCCTCGTTGGCAGTGATTGTTGCGTCTAATTGGGTAAGATGGGCTTGCAAGCTAGTATTATCTTTGAATTTATTCATTTCTAAGTTGTAGCTTTGTGAATCTACAAGCCGCGTTCTGTCAGATGATTTTGGACTGAATGTGAGATTGATACGAGGTGATAAAGCTGGTAAAGCTTGTGATATAATAGACTGAGCTATGGACACCTCGTTTAGACAGCTACCATCCGGACTGATGAAAAATGAATAAAAATGTATTAGAAACAATCATGCGCTGATGATTTTTGAGATATTGAGTTTTTTCCTAATTTAAAAGAATAAAAGTTGTTTTAATAAAATAGTACCTACAGTAATGAATAAACTAAAACCATATAAAAATAGGAATAGATACATATATTGAGCATGAATATATAAATATGCAAGAAGAATGCTTTCCAAAATCATGCACATTTTTTTATTTACCAATTTTGCCAAACTACAAAACGTCAAGTCTACTTCACACTCTTCAAGAATTAGCCAAAATAGCGACAAATAAAAGAAAGCATTCTCCATACCTACTATGGAATAGTTTAAAATTAGTTTGTTAGTAATATACCTGATGTATTAATCGTGGTCAATCTGAGTACGTCTGGTGTTAATGCCGTTAGAAACCTACACAATAAATTAATATAATTAATTCTATTATTAGAATTATTAAAAATATAAGGTGCTTATATTAATGCAAATACAAAATAGGTAACATAATAATCCTATCAAATTCAAACTGTTAAAATAAAAATTGAAAACTAAAGAAATCGTAAAAAAATGATGCATGTCAAAATTAAAACATGCGTAAATTAAATACTATATCTAGGATAAGTCCTAAAACAGCCGTTGGTCCAAGCGCAAAACCCAAACGCAAACATTGTGACCTTATCATTTGGTGAGTCAGTCACGTTGGTAACTTTAATGACCTCAAACTGACCTTTAAAGGTCAAGGCCTCTGTGATGGTACTATTAGAGGAGACCTTGAAGGTGGCATCGATAATGTGTGCCAAGAATCGCATCGGACCAACGGCGTGGCTGAAAATATTCAACTTAATTAATTTTGTAAGTCTTGCATGACCTTTTACTTTGAAGATTGAAAAATCTAAGATATAGCCTAAGAAGGGGATAGATTAGATGATAGAAATCGAAACATGGAATTATAATAATCTACTCAAATTATTTGGAAATAATAATGGGCAATATACCAAATGCTAGGTTATCTACTAAAAATAACTAGAAATAATAATGAAGACGTTTCTAGTTTAGAAATAAACATACTAATTTTATCTACAAATAATTTTGTGGCGATGAAATAATAGCAAAATTAGAAACCTCTCCATTTGATGACCAAAAATTATAAAACTAGGACTAGACATTCAACTTTTAGAAATATAGACATAGTCAAAATGTGTAAAACCAATGAAAATACTCACTTCTCTCTCTCCTCTAATTCAACTGGATTATTATCTGTTTATTTGTTAGTTGATGTGTTTTAGTTTTTTAGCAGCATCCGGAAAAAAAACAAACAAAAACATGTTAGATTTATTCGAAAAGATAGTTTCAATAATTATATATTAATAAATGAATTGATAGGTAAATAGGTTTTATCTGTATCAAGATTAAATATTGAAAATAGCTGTTTGTAGGTTTAAGAATGATTGAAGGTGCGATGGTTTAGGAAAGGTTAAGACAAATCAGAATTAAAAAAACATTAGAAGCACAACAAGAAAACGTTTTCGTGATTTAAAAAACAGTAACAGCAAAACAGTAAGTTAAAATGATTGTAAAGCAAATAATAAAAAAAAATTACATTTAATTAATGGTGGCAAAATACTTGGAAGTTAAAAAAACACTAATGAAAACTATTTACTGTATGAAACTCATGGACCATCCCGAAATGTTAGCTAAAGATGAAATAGCACTTACACTTTGACTTGGCCCGCATCCGCCGGCAGATACATATGATGATGATGCAGAGAATAACCGTGATGACGAGAATGGCCAGCGCTATGCCACCGATGAGGATGAGCTTCTGCTGGTCCCGCCACCAGACCTTCGTACCTACGAAGGAATTGTTGTTGATAAATTATCGTAATACCGTTTAAATACGATAGAAAATATTAAAAATAAAATTTGTATTTTTTTCTGATTTTTTACTATAATTTTATTGACATTGATATTTTTATTGAATTGAAAAAGGAACGCGGGCATGTGCCAAACGTAACATTCGGACTTGTTTTTGACCACCCTCTACTAAGTATCCTCAAAGATCTATACACTGAGTTTGTATCTGAAGTTAGTGTTTGTTTTTTAAGGAATTAATTGCGGTATTTAGATATATTATATGAAAAAATCAAAATATTCTAACTCCAAGCTATATACTCACTAAAACTTTCCAAGTTGGCTGCAATACATAAATAATATTTAATTAACTTCATTCATGGTATGAAGGTTACATTGATTTGTATGTGAAAATAGTAGTTCAGAACCCTCGTAATTTTTTACTTACAGATACTGCCATCTATCGGGCAATCAAACAAGTTACAAACACTGCCATCTATCGTCAACTTACCCATAACATCCCTCTCACAAGCTCGCGACATGCCGACAGAGTTGTTCGCGAAACAGAGGTATGTCCTGTACACGTCGACTGATGTGCTGAGTCGAAGGAAACTCTGAGGCCCTTGCTGCCATATCTTCTCATCAGTCAGACTGTCATTATCATTTTTAAGCTTCCATGAAAACGACACCTGTAATTGCGAAATTTAATAGTTTTAATGCACATAATAGTAGACACTAGCCAGTAGAACAATCTCTTGTATAAAGAGGATGATACCATGATAATGTAAAAAAAAACCTTACGGTGAAGAACAGCTTCGAGTGAAAACGACGACAAATGAAAATTTTATAATGATCGAAAAATTATAGACCCAGGAGGGACTAAGAACCTGTAACCGTGGAGGTAGACAGTTTCAGCTTACTCCCGACTTACGCAATGAGCAATTTAGCTAGTTACATTGAGTATAAGTTTGATTTTGCTCCAAAGACCAAAGGTTTTGCGATTAACAAAGTCCTGGTAAAAGCATTGGTATAAAACACACCTCAGTAGGATTTGCGTGAGCTGTGCAGATCAGAACTTGCTCTCCATCGATTTCAGATTGTTTGATTCCACATTCAGGGACAACTGTAATAAAACAACAATGTATTGTAAAATTGTCAGCGTTAACAAAATTTACATATTGCTCCACGTAGATCAATACTTACACAAAACATTTAAAAACACTGTAGTGTTGACGGAGCCATGTCTGTTATACGCCTCACAGACGTAGTCCCCGCCATCTTTTCTCTGCACCGGCCCGAGTAGGAGAGTGTTAGAGGAAGATAGCACAAGAGAGGTATTGCTGTGCTCTTTACCCGCAGCTTTCGATGGGTGCTCACGCCTCCATGAGTAGGAGGGCATTGGGAATCCTCTGAAAATTAAAAGAGAATACATTAAACCGGCAAACATGTTAATTTATTTTTCTAAATAACGGCATCTTTTGATATTTTGTGGCGAAGTCTCAATAGTTTATTTCATATTGTTGAATTAGCTTACCTCGCAGAGCAGACCACTTTTGCTGGTATTTCATTTTCAATGACGGAAACCACTTTTGGAGTCACCGTTATGTTTTCTGGTTCATCTGGAAAAGACAAAGAAAACTTTGAAGGATCAAGATGTTAAAGTGTTGGTTGAATGATCTAAGTATAAATTATTTCTTGAATTCATCTGCTCACCAGGTATTATGGAAACAATGTTTTCGTGTTATAAATGTATAATAAGTTATAATAGTCTACCATGAGTCTTAATACAATCGAATTAAGATTTACTTACGAAAGAGAAGTACTTACATTCCACTGCAAATTTGGTAGTGCTATTAACAGGCGCTCCAGCAAGGTTTCGCGAAGATCGACATGTGTATCTAGCTGTATCTGCAGTCCGATCAAGAACACCACGTGACCACGCTGACATATTCCAATGCTGAAATGAACGGAGTGAAATAAAGGAACAATAATAAAGATTACCATTTTCTCCTCAGTCTGAATATCACCCAGTGCTGGGTATAGGTATAAGTAGTCCTCCTTTCTTTCCAGTCAGTCTCCTCTAACCTTTGCCTCTATCGTCAAGGTTGTTATTGGGAGCATTACGATGTTGTCTTGATCAAATGTTATTATTGCCTAATACAGTTCTATTGTAAACTTTTTAAGACTCACCAAAGTCGACTCTGTAGCTTCAAAGTCATTTTTATTGAATTGCGGTGGGATCTGCCGCTCCACCACATAATATCTATCAGTCTTATCAGGGTCTATAACCTGACCATCTTTCAGCCACTGCACGCTGCATAGTGGAGCACATTCTACTGTGCAGGATAGCGATATGTTTTGAGACTTGTATAGTGCACCGCTGTACTGATTCATAGCGTATTTGAAGCTTGGAGGAGCTGAAAAAATAACGTCGTTACAAGCCTGTACAGTTTCAACAATAGTGGACCTAGTAGTGACCCCTCTGTCACCTCTGGCAAGTAAATAGAAATTAGAGCGATGCTTCAACTTTAGTGTTTCTAGTTTAACCAATGACATATTTTCACATAACTTAGTAAATAGGAGAAATAAATGTAGGTGAACATGCAGGTATTCGTCAGTGGTATGAACAAACGCTTGTCAAAATTCTTGATTAAATAGTTTGATATCTTTAAAAAAAACATATACCTAGAACGTCAATAGAGGTGTTAGCCATTTTACCGCCGCCGCCTGCGTTGATTCCATAACAGGAGAAGTTTGTCCGATGGTCAAGAGATACTGGATCGATCGTCCAGTTCTGGGAGACGATGTCGCTGACCACCCTTCCGCCTCGGTACCAACGGTATCTAGGGACATAAAAGATCACCATCATTATTGGTTTGTGAAATTCCACCGCTGGGACCACTCAAAATATGTTAATTACAAAAAGCATTAAAATATGTAGGATTTCTCTTATGCTTCAATTATTAATAAAAACTTTGTAGGGGGGCTAGTTTGAGAGACAGGATTGAGATGGGTGATAATAAGTGAAGAGATGTCTTTAATTACATATTTTTCCCCAGTAATGTCAAAGAAGAAAAATATAATGTTATTTTCTATAAATAGATACTAATTTCAGAAGAAGTTGGACACAAAAGAAAGACGTGTCAAAACACGCAATGCCTCATAAAACTGTGAATGAAATACACTGAACTGAACTTCGATGGCATTTGTTCTTGTTAAGTTCTACTCCCTAAACTGCGTTGTATAGTCTTCTAGGAAAGTTGGAAGTCTAGGAAAGTCAAATATCCCACGAAGTAGTATGACTAGAATAAAGTACCTGTGAGTTTCAGGCCTTCCTCGCTCCTTGATGCTACAACTCAAAACCAAACTCTTGCCTTTCACCACTCTCCACGGCGAATAGGTCAGCTTAGCTGGTCCTGGTGGGTCTGAAATTGGAATTATTTGTGCCGCTCACTTTAAAATGTACAAAATAAATGTTGTGTTTGGAACGTCACATATCTTAACATTGTTAAGTTGTTACCTAACGTTCTCGATACATATGTGCAAGATTTGGATGATATCGGCTTCTTTACAAATTGGAGCTTATTGATAACTTGCTAGTCCTGCCCGGAGCTCAGGTCAATCAATTGCCTGATTCTTGACTTTATTGACTTGACCAAAGCAACAGTTTTTTTTCACAACCTTTTTTTTACTTTATTATCTTTCAGTTAATCAGTTACGTTTGCTGAAACATCGGTTTTGTAGTCATAAAGGTTTTTCAAAAAAATGACTAATACGTACAGTTTACAACCAGCTCCGTCTTCTCGCTCTCATTTCCCCAGTCAGCGATGTTCCTTCCTTTGCATGAGTAGTTTCCGTGGAAACTCTTCGTTGTGTCTTGGAGCAGCAGCATTGAAGGGTCTACTTCGTTGCAAAGGTTCTCTGAAAAATAAAGACAGTAATGATCGATATAAATTCTGTACCCATAGGCACAAGGACATTTCTATATATTTAAGGAAAATGTGTTTTTTTTAATATGTACATGTATAGAGATCTTGACACTAGATTGAGCATATATGCATGCTTATTATGATGACCTCGTAGTCTCAGCCGGCCAGCACGAAGTGCGGGTTCAACTCCCGCGGGACCTATTATTGGAATTCAATTCAATTCAATTCAATATATTATACTCCTTTCAGATACAATCATTGTACACTTGGAAAAGTCATTTTAACATTTTTAAGGTGGTGAGGTTAGGTTCTGCAGATATTAAAGCGGATTCGATCTGCATATAATTGTTTGGTCCGTGTCTAGAATAGTACATACCATGGTACTCATAGGTACTGGACACCCACGAAACAGAGAATCCTAGTGTTAAGTCAGACAGGACTATAACTGTATATCGCTATGCTGGGTTTTATCTAATCTTTGTTTTAGCTCTCGACGATACATTTTGCACGTCTCTATGGACTTTATTAGTTTTTACTAGTTTTACGTCTTTATGGATGACCTTTAGGGCAACCCTTGACACTCGATACAATCTCAATTTGATTCTAATCCAAACCAGTTTGGTTATTTTTTTATTCAATTTTCTAGCCTGCGACATTTCTATCGTAAACTCTACTCCAATCTCGAATGACATTGGATATTGAGATTGGACGTTACATTAAAAAGTACCAAATTGAATTCGATCCTAATCCCGATTGCGATTAGAATCGTAAAGCTTTTGTTTTATGCATCTGCCTTAACTTACAAGGATGGGGCTTGAATATTTTTTGTCTATACCTTCACCCTGAGTTTGATTGCAGTCTGGCAGCTGCTTCAGGACCTCTCCATCCAAATACCAGATGACTTCATCCAAGATCCGTGGGTTGCCTGTTACCACTTCACAGGTGAGGGTCACATTACGATGGTCATCCTCGAGGATCGGGCTAGGATATGACATGACTAGACGGACTTGAGGTTTGACTGAAAATAACAAGGAGTGAAAATTATTGTTTATGAATCGAAATGTCCAATGTCACCTTCTATAATCTCGGTCTCTCTTTACCAGGTTTGTGGCCAAACGAAAATGCTTTCGTGACGAAGAAATTGAAATCATCTTTAAAAACCTGTAGTAGACCACTGCTGGACATATTTCACAATTATCATTTAGTGAAACTCCGAGCATAGCTCTTACCATAGGCCCCTATGCAACCTTGAGCTAATTGATAAGAATAAGTGTGATTGCTGATGAACTGGGTGCATGAGAGTGTTACATGTATGTATGTTTGGGTGATGGTGTGTGTGTTAGTAATTTAAAGTAAAGTAGGTATTAAATTATTTTAAGAATACTTACAAAGCACGTTGACTTCAATATACCCGTCGCTAGTTCCTTGTCCCACGTTGTTCGTCAATGCACAGCTGTAGTTCCCCATATCATCTCCTCTCGCGTCCATTATAATAAGTGAGTGCTGGTCGGTGGTCCCACCCTTGTAGTGAGATGTGTTCACGTTGACTTTCTCCCCGTTTCTGTACCTGAAATTGAAGACAGACATCTGAGATCTGATCAATGTTATAGGTTTTTTTTTAGAAAACCACTCAAGTTGCAGGATCTCGGTGGATAGAGGTGGCATAAAAACGCCTCCTTTGAGGTTCCACCAGAAGCCTTTTATGGTATTGATGATGACTCAGATACTTAAACATTGTCATTAAATACCATTAAGATGCGGTTATAGCAGTAATCTTAAGTATCTTACCAAGTAACGTCAAGCAGAGAAGACGGATTGCTCTCATATTCGCATTTGAGGAGTATTTTAGCTCCTTCTAGCACTGAGATGTTCTTTGGCTCCACTCGTACTATTGGAGGGTCTGAAATGAGAAAAAACTTTAGAGATGATGACCTGCATGGTCAGATCAGTCATTTGATTATATTCATAGTCTATCAAACCAGAAACATCACACACCAATGCAACGACCCGAAACGATGCTGTACCCCCAGACGGGGTTATCCAAAGCTGGCATTCTAAAAAGCATTCTACATTCCAGCATGAATAAACGAGCCAGACAGGCAACACTCACATGAGTGTGGCCTGTCTGGCTTTTCCAGGAATAAGTTATGGCGACGACGTGAGCAGCAGCGAAGACGATGTAGCACCACCAACGATGGAAACACAAGCGCGCCCTCCACTCACACGCACAGAGAACCGCGCATAAAGAGCGACAGCGGGCAGTGCAAGACGTGACATGGAGTAAGAGCTTCATGATCACTCACCCTGATGAAGAAGTAAGTAAAGCAAGTAAATCACTGTATGCGAAAGGAATGACTGTTAACGTGTCCATCAAGGCGGCGAGAGAAGTGAGCTATGTAACGTATATAGTTAATTATATTATGTAATATTATATTTATTTACTAATCGTAATGTAAGCAGACAACCGTGATTTCACTTAGTGTTTGGTTCCAACGGAAGATCAGCGTTGTGTTGCCAGTTGACACAACAAATGCTGAGTTGGACGCCAATTTGCGTCGTTGCATATTGGTAGGTATCGGGAGGCACATCGTTTTATTGTTAGTATTTAGATTTTGTTTGTGTAAATCCCGTGTGTGTATTATCTGTCTGTTTTGTATTGTGCAACGTTAGCAAATAAATGTTTTTTCTTTCTTTCATTCTTTTCTTTCAAAATTGGACCATGTCCTGCCACGCTGTGGCTGCAAATATGGCCCTTTTCTCCACTAAATCTTAATTGGTCACTCTATTAAATTGGTTACTTACACCAAACCTCCAGTTCCCTGGTCGCATGCATGGGGTGATCATGGGTCTCGATGGTCACTTGGTTGGCAGCTTCGCAGTGGAACTTGGCACCGTTTTCGAAGCGAGTCACCTCGATGGTCAAGTTTGATGTCGTTTCGAATGTCGTATCGGCCTGGAAGAATGTTGACATGAGATGCTCTAGTTCCACAAGTTCATATAATGTAGCTTTATATTCATAGCTACATTCTTAATATAGGAATTTCAGTGCCTTGTCCTACAAGGTGATTTTGCACGTTTTTAAGATCGATTACATCGATTTACAACTCTTAATCGATTCAACTTCATCGATAACTCAACAATCAATGTCAGAGACAGCTCGTCGATTCTCTCATCATTATAGAGTTTATTCAAAAACTTTAATTGGGTTATGGAGGGCGTTCCTGTATATTTCAATGGAACTATTCATATAATAGTGATAGAATTTCACTCTTATAATCTTTTTGGTGCACTGGGGACATTGACGGACGGCCTGAAAAGTTAAGAAGTTCCGAGTAGAAACAAAAAGGCAATACAGAATAGGCCCCTGCATAATTACAGAGCACTATACGGTAGTACCGTAAACTTCTCGAAGGCGGTTATTTTCTATGCATAACTAATTAATGGGCATTTACATTGCAAATACTTGAGACCCAGTTATAGGATCTAAAAATTTTACTGGATGTGGCATTTGTCATAAATATTATCGAAATCGAAATGAGCCTATACATTTACAGCAAGTATAATTTGTTTCCTGATTCGTCTGGGTTTGGTCGCATACAGCATAAATTTAACCTATGATATAATATTTTGAGTAAACATAAAACCTCACTCTAAGTTCTATGAGTTCATACGTTGTTTACAATTAAACACTGTTTAAAAATAAAAAGCCCTCTCACTGTTTGCAATCATCCGGTAGAAAGGAATAACAATAGGTACTTTAAGCATTGTCTATCTTTTTAAAGATTTTTATCAGAGAAGTTTATAAAATCGTCAATTCTCAATGATCCTTGTAATTTCAGTGAATATCTTTTGACTTTTACTTGAGAATAAAGTAATAAGTCCTTTATATTACCAAGTAAATCAGTCGAAACTTAGTCGATGCCTTCACCGATAGTGCAGTACGTGAAAATTCCCGTTTTGACAATATGAATAGTCAAGTTCACGATAGTTTTTGAAGTAAATCTATGTTCCATGATTTAAGGCGCTTCTAGATATCTTTAGTCCTTGTGCAAACTTGAAACAAAGGAGTCTTGACATTTTGAGATTGTCCCCAGAGTGGGGGTCTAGTGACTAGACAAATTAAAATTAACCAAAGAGTTTAACTGGGACATGTTGGTCCTTTACGTAAACGCTAGTGTCTGTTTTAGAAATAAATAATAGCTAGTGATCTCGGCCCTCGAGACAACGCTTTGAACTATTACCTACTAAAATGAAATGAAAAACATTTAAACAACATTTACATGGCACGACATGTAAAAATACAACCAAATTTAATTACCTACCCTGCCCCTGAAATAGGATATAGGTACAGTACAAAAAACAACAAAGATTAGACTACTTATAAACTGCTTATTCTAAAGGCCATTTTTCTCGTAGTCAAATTTGTGAACTTATAATGTCGCACTAGTTTTGACCTCAAAAACTCAAAACTACATTATGAATAATATTTTTTTTTTAAATTGACAGTCTTTCCTAAGAAAAAACTTTTATGTTGAGTCACATTAATTAAAAATCCAATAGTGAAAAATAAGTTAAACTATAATTAAACTGTTTGTTTTCTACCTATAAAATTTTTACTAGGTACAGATTGAAAACTATCTTAACTTTTAGAAACTATCAGATGAGGAACATAATTTTTACTAAAAACTATGGCGAAATATTGGATTATATTCAAACTATAAAATCATGGTAAATATCCCGTTTTTAGTAAAAACTCTGAATTGTGTTCTGTCTGTCTTTTTAGGTCATAGGAGGCTCGTTTAAATATTTGTGAGTAGTCTTATTACACCCTGTACGTAGAAGTCTGTATAAAGCTCAGCGCCAGCGTTAAATCGCGAGGAGTGGGATGAGGGTAGGGAGGCCTTTCCCAGCAGTGGGACAAAAATGGCTGAGTATTATTCCATTAACAATAATAATGTAGAAATCAGACTTTTTACTTACCTCCTCTATTTCCTTTTCCTGCTCGATCGGACATGAAACAAAGAGGAAACAACAATTATTTACAGCAAACGTGCACACGAGCTCAATCTCGATGGCGTAACGGATTTGATTCCCGCTGCGGGACACATGTTTGAATGACCCGGAACAAATATCTGAAAAGTGTTGTAGTAGCATGGTAATCAGGGACCGCGGAAGTACTCCGTGACGGGGGTTGGGGGGGGCAAATTTGTTTGGTCACCCCTTCAATCTCCAGCCCTGGCTTGGTTGGGTACCTATGTGATTTTAAGGGGGCATCTGGCCCCTCTGCCCTCCACTTCCGCGGCGGCTGCTGGTACTAATAGTCCTTGATACCCACGACACAGAGAATAATAGTGTAAGATCAGCACTATGTGAGGTAGTTATGTGTTTGTTCCGTGGTATCAAGGCGAGGAAACAAATATTAGCAAAAATAAAATAAAAAATGCTAGATATTTTTCACACAGCACCAAAGTAAGCAGAACTTGTGCTATGGGAAATCATTATGATTCGTTTGTAATTACTCTGTAATTCTGCATACACGGAAACCTTATTTTATCCGACTGCAAAAATGTTGGCAATGTTTTTTAGTAAACAGCAGTTATAATCCTGGTTTACCGCAGCTTAAGCAATCTATTGGCTGGAATTCCGAGGAACTTTTTTTGTCTAGTGCTGCGACATTATCGACTTGCTGTTTAAGTTTTATATCGATGAAAGTTGGCAGCGTTCGCAGGCGATAATTTGTTGGCAAGCATCCACTATGTAATCAGGTGATAACTGTTAAAATGTGATGGCGTACTTACTAAATAATGAATTTTTCCGTGTCGTAGTTAAGAAAACGTAAATTTTAAATTGTTTCGGGAAATTGCAAATGTTAACTAAATAACTTATCTTAGTCTGATTTCAAAAACTTTATATTGGATATAGAATTTATAAGAACTAAAACTGTTTGTTTGAAAACATTCTACATATTTTGTCTTCTGTATAAAAAAAGGTTTTGACACAAAATTGGATTATACTTATGAGTAGAATCACTAATGCTAAAAATATTCAACGACGGGTTGAATATTTTTAGCATTTAAATGTCGGGTGTGCTCGTTTAGACGACGCGAAACTTTGACTTTGAATACATAATCAACCGGAAAAGAAATTGACAGAAATTCAACATTACATCAATCTCAATCTACAATTTAAAACAAAAATTAACAAAAACAATAATGTTTCATCCTTCTGTAAAAATAATCCGCATATTTTAAAAATAAAAATAGACGCATTGGCGATTTTTATTTTTAAAATATTGTCTTCGAGACTAGTGAAGTAGTGAAGGAAGATTTAAAATAAAATAAAATGGACAGCAACATAATTGGTATAATTGAATTTTATTGTTTAAACAATTTAAATATTACCCAACTTTCATACAATTATGTATCTTAAGTTTTTATCGACAAAAAACTAAGCAGTAAACATACCTTCCCATCACTATTGAAATAATCCTATTTCTGTAGTTAGGCTCCGCATTAAAGACGTTTTATTCGATTTTTTACAATGTTTTTATATTTTCTTTTTTTGCACAATTTTCACTGTCTACTGCTTTGTAAGTACCTTGCTAATAACTTCACAAATCTTTTTATTAAGTACCTACTTTAAGGAATATAAAATGGTTGCTTTTAGTAAAAACCGAAAGGGTTTTAGGAAATGTTTTCGTTCATGTTTTTGTTTTGGTCCATATTTCTTGTTTAACACCATATTTAGGTTTTGTAAAATCAATCAGTTTTGTGCGTTTTGACGGACTTAATGCGAAAACAGTCCGTTTTCAAACAGTCATTTTTTGTTAGCTTACGACGTCAATCGTGATAAGCGCTTCGGTTTGCACATGCTATTATAAACTTTAACTAAATGAAATTGCATTATCAATTTGTGTGTCTTTTTGAAGTGCTAGGAAAAAAAAGGTAAGGTAAATACCTGCATGCTACATTATTAATCGTTTCAATAAACTTGCAGACAATTTAAACTGTGGTCCTACAGGATAAATAATAGTTTTCTGTACCAACTGGGAAGATATGATAAAGCCACTTTTGACAGAAACAAACAAAGCATTTTATAAACTGAAGGACGGTTTTAGTAAATTGTTTATTATCGTTTTAAAATTCATAACATCGGCTTTGTTAACGTTATATTATAACGATTGGAATCTTGTGATACATAGTTCTTTAATTTGTTAATAAAATATGAGTACTATTTCTCATATTTTATTAACAAGTCAAGCCACACATTTCTTTATTGGCCACGTGATCAAAATTCTCATTTTATAACTAATCAATGAGAAAATGAGATAGCCTCTAATAAACTAATTCGTCTTTTGTACAACGCCAACTAAATATTCTATAGAAAGCGTCAAGTAAAGATCAACAATTATCTCCGTCTTGGATAGGTTAGGTTATTAGGTTTTTTTATTACCACTCAGAAAAGGAAGATTGCTATCCGAACTCTACCCAATAAACTTGGCTTCAAAATAAATAAAACCGACCGGTTAGTCATATATTAATATTTTAGAAGTTTACTGCTTGAATGCATGTTACAAATTTAGATGCTAAAAAATAACCACCATGCTGAGTTGTATTTAGAGTGGCTTACATAGAAGATAACTAGTGGTTAAGATAGTATCATTCAGACGCTCGTTAAGTTGTGTTTGACATATTAATTTAGAAGGCAATGTAGATTTTTCGAGGCGAATAATGCTTTAAAAAGAATTCTATTTAATTAGCACCCATGAAATAATATTTTTTTTGTTGCCAAGGATGATTTTTTGGAGGGTGTGGAGCTCCTGCCAACTCTGTTATCGGTTCGTTTAGATGTCTCTGCAGGGGTCGATTGGAAGGAAACTATTTATATTTTGCTCAACGTGGACATATTTCTTTAATCAGTATTTTTTCCAGAAAACGAATGCACAGAGTATACATACACAGAGCTAGCACAGATAATATATTATTTATTAAACTAATGTGGGTTGAGTTTTTCACAGAGGGTAAAATAGAAAACGAATTGCCCATTTAGCTTAGGCATAAAGTGATTTCTATAAGAAAAAGATTCTATGAAACGAGTAAGTCTTTGCCTAAGGTCAGTGTAGACAAACGTAAATGATAATTTCGAGTCCTCTCTCAGTAAATATATCACTTAAAATGATCAAAGCCATATACTCGGCTTACTTTTAGAGTGTTTACAAATACCCTGTTATTTATAATCGTGGCTTAGTTGCGCTATAGTGGTAAAATAGGTACCTAAGTTAAGAGTTGGAAGGTAAAGCGTATAGCGATAAGTATCGCCACATTCACTACGTTGCAAATGAATAGCAACTAACCACTGATATACGAAAAGCTACCACATACAATACACAGATGGCCATAGACGTGTCTAGATCGCGCGTGGAGTTTAAGGTAACCTGTATGCCGAACTAGTTATATTGTCTTGCCCAAGTTCAGAACGGATTACGGCAAAAAAAAATGATTACTTTTGAAGGAGCACAACTTTATAACAAACTACCCGAAATTTTTAAAAATGTTAGATCGATTCATAAATTTAAAACTGAACTTGCTAGTTTTATTAGGGTAAATTGGCCAATTCAATAAGATTTTTCATTTCTAGTACTCAACTAATTTGTATAATAAGAAAAGATAGGTAGGTACATATTATTTACCTACCTATCTTTTCATTTGTGCAAAACTGTAATAATTACTACCGACAGACCGAACGACAAAATATTTTTCTTTATTAATTGTATACTTTAAGCTTAATAGCTATTCTCATGTAAGTGACTGTGTCTTTTTTGAGAATAAATATCTTTAAACCTACATATGTATATAATATCTCCGACAAACTACTGTCGGTCATAGGACCCCAGACATGTGGATCAGATGGATCAGGCTTTTGCAAATGAAGGTCACACCACCAAACGTGGGTAGATATCCACTTACGTAACCACGTTGATAAATAAAACTGTTATTGTTTAGACTGCCGTGTTATTTGAAACACATTATACCAATAAACTCTTCAGGTTGGGGAGCATCCCCGGGGAAACATTAATTTTGTTTATATTTGCATTTATTTATCTTGTATGTATAGAGGATTCGTAAGCAGGATAATATTTTTGGTACTTATCTGCTTTTAATAATAAAAATGACGGGGGCCCGTTTAGTGGACGACGCAGAAGGTTAAGGAATTAATAAAAATAAATAATGCAGGACATTTTTCACAAAGCATCTTCTAGCCCAATAATCATCAATAATGTTTGTATTATAAAAATATTTGTTTCGGGTCTGGTTGTTTTCTATGAATAATTATGTATGTATTGACAATATCTATACTAATATTATAAAGAAAGATTTGTTTGTTTGTTTGTATCGAATAGGCTCCGAAACTACTGCACCGATTTTAACCATTTTTTCACCAAATGAAAGCTAAATTATCAGGAAGTAACATAGGCTATAATTTATTTTCAAAAAAATAGAGATCCTTAAGTAAATTGCAATAATGTAACACAAAGTAGCAAAATGTTGCCTATAAAATTTATTATTTGGCGTGCACTGAGAAAACTATTGATGATACATAAAAACTATGTACTACATGATTAAAGTACTCATTATTACATACAAAAAAGTCCACGAGGGAATATATCTTACTATCATAGTTAAGTCACAATAGCAGCTTTTGTGTTCTAAAATTTAATTAGATCGCCGATATTCCCACGGAATCGAAACTTACGCGGGTGAAACCGCGGGGCGTTACGTCACCAATAATGTTTGTATTATGCAAATATTTGTCTGGGTGTTTTCTATGAATAATTATGTATGTATTGACAATATATGTATTTTATATAAATAGTATATCAGTAATTTAGTTCCCATAACACAAGCTCTGTTTAGTTTGGGGCTAGATGATGCTGTGTGAAAATGGCTAACATTATTATTATTATTTTATTATAAACTGCCTATGATTTGATCTGAATTCTAGTTAGAATTGGCAGGTGTCGTTTCCCATTAACCATTTTAGCATGTTCTCAATTTCAATTTCATAGTCTAATTTGTATTATAATATTGGACGACCGATGTGGCGCGGTGGGCGAAGGTCCGCCTGCGACACAGGAGGTTGCGGGTTCGATTCCCGCCCTGGGACAAATGTTTGTACGATCTGCAAATATTTGTTCCGGGTGTTCTGGGTATTTTCTATGTATAATAAAAAAATATCTATCTATGTAATGTATTGTATTAAGTATATCAGTCATCTAGTACCCATAACACAAGCTCTGCTTAGATTGGGGCTAGATGATGCTGTGTGGATTGTCCAAAAAAAAAAAAAAACTGTGGCCTAATTAAGGTATTGTCTATTGTGTTCCAATACTTTTTTTTAATACTACTATTGAGGCAAAAAGACTTACGGTCCATCTGTTGTTGGTAAGGGGTTACCGTAACCTGTGGACGCTTGCAACACCAGAGATATCACTCACACGTTGCCTTTACATTACCTATCTGATTTTACACACTACAATGTTATCTTACGTATTGTGATAAAACTTTACAGTAATATAGCTTATACATCAGAATAACACATAGGCCACTTTTTATCCGTGTACTACGCGGGCGAAGCCGTGGGCAGAAGCTAGTGTTTTAATACGTGCAAAGACATCTTAGATTTTTACAAAAACTCAGAGACAAAGTGGAACGCATATCTATATATCTACCTATACCGTATTGATTATATCTATATTAAACACTTGATTTCTTGTGAGCAGTGTTTGGTTCTGTCGTTTGTGACGTCACTGCGCAGGGTCACTAATATATCAGCGCTAAGTAGGTAGCCACCTACCTAGCATTATGCTGAGCTGATACCTTTTTGATGCGACTCTGAACTGTCTAGGTGTATGGATTACCTAGTATGGTGCGTGGGGCGTTTATGCTTCAGTTATATACAGAAGTAGGCTATTCGAACTTATTTCGACATTAACATTTTTTTTCTTAACTTATCCCACCATCCTAACTTATCAAATTTGTGTTTTTTATACGTACATACATAAAGTCACGCCTGTTTCCCGGAGGGGATTCCAAGGATTTCCACTTGCTACGATCCTGGCATATCTCTTTCGCTTCATTCATCCTCATCAAATTCTTCATACAAGCTCGATCGTTTAGTGTACTTCTGACCTGGCCTTTCTCTAGAATATCTCCAATTTGGTCAGAGTATGTTCGCCGAGGCCTTCCTCTTCCAACTATCTTATTCACGCTCGCCTTGTATACTTGTTTTGTTAATCTTCTTTCGTCAATCCTTTCTATATACCCAAAGCATCTCAACATACCTTTCTCAACTCTCGTTACTACATCTTCATTCACTCCACACTGCTCACTTAACACGCTGTTCCTCACTCAAAGTAACACCACACATACTTCTCACAGCTCTCATCTCCACTGTGTTTTTTATGTCGTGCTAAATGAATGTTTTTCTTTCTTTCTATCTATAGTTTATCTATCTACTCTGCATGAGTAGTAGCTAATTTCGAAACTTATACCATAATATAACCTCCAAATCCACACCACCTTATTTCACATCATTTCATCGAATCGACGGCTCAGTCTGACAGAATGAAAAATTGCAGCGGTGACCCAGTTCCAAGACATTAGTGGGTGGAGAACTAGGGCGGGTGGAAGAGACACTACGCTGGCTTCAGATTTGAATTGAGATGATAATGCCTTTATGGTTTTACTATACAGATTGGCTCAGAACATGTATACCAAACCGAAAGTAGGTTAAGATGCACAAAAATATTTATTTGCTTAAGAAAAAAAGCGATAATCACAATGTTAATACTAGAAATAAAGATGAACTCGCTGTTGCTACTTGTACACTCCATAAAGTTAGTAAATCGTTTAATGGGCACGGTGTACGCTTTTATAACAAACTCCCAAGAGATATACAAAAATTATCAATTAACAAATTTAAAAACGTAATTAAACAAAAACTTTATAAAAAGGCATACTATAAAATATCTGATTATTTAGATGACAAAAACTTTTGGGATTGAAAATGCTCCAACTCGAACCTATTGTTTTGTAAAAGGATCATTAAAAAGAATAACCAGCCTTGTTTTCTTGCCTTTCTTTCCTGGCTTGGTCGCGGAGGAACAGGCAGTACATAAACGACGTTTCAAAGTGATCCTTGTGATTTTATTGAATAAATGAATTTTGACTTTGACTTTGACATAAAGATTACCAGAGCTTCTGTGAAAGGGCTCGTCCGGGGAAGAGCTACCACCTATATCTGCCTCCAAGCAGTAATGTTCTCATTGCAGTGTTCGGGGTTGGATGCCGGTGAAATTACAAGCACATGGATCTTTCATCTTGATATATCAGGGAGGCGACGCGTGAGTAATACCTCTGGTTATGCAAGTGTCCATATGTTACGGTAACCGTATACCATCGGGCCGTATGTTTATTTGAAACTAGTCGGCTGCGACGCCAAAAAGTGCAAGTTTGATTCTCGCTGCGAGCAAAATATTTGTATGTTCTTCAGCTATTTGTTCCAGATCTGGGTGATGTGGTACTACAACGCAGAGAACCCTAGTGTGGAGGTCAGTATGTGACTATATATAGGGTGTTAAAAAAGTCCTATTACCTTGATAAGATTTTTATAATAACTAAATAATTCAACAGCGGCGGGCATATAATAAAAGCCCTATAACCTTTTCTAACACATCTAGTAAATATAGATCTTTGGACGTAGGTAATACTTGCAAAATTGAATTTTCCTTTCAAGGGGGTTTAATTAAAGATACGTCACCGTAATATACGTCACCAGGCGATTGATATACTTACCGTACGAGCATTTTATTACGTGACTGTGGGCCTAGTGGGAGGCACCCAGACATCTGCACCGAAATTGCGCTAACAAAATAGTAATGGCGAACGACTCATTTTGCTACGATTAGCCAATGATATCAATAGTTCTGAGATTCCAAAACTTAAAAATGTGAAATGGGGATACTTCTCGTACCTACTCTTTCATTGTCAAGTCTCATTTAGAGTTAGCAATGATTGGATGGATGCTAAGTCTGGCAAAACATTCTGAACATTCTTGCTAGAGTATAATTAAGGGGCTGATTCGAAGACCGTGCATTTTTTAACCAGGGTTCACATTAAATATGCGTATTTACATGTACTTAGAACGTCACAGAACAACATCTTGGACACGCCGATATGACCAAGAACCAAATAAATCTGGACCCATTTCAGTGCACGCCTGCTCTTAGGAATCAAGCCCGCTATTTAGGTACATACCAAATGTATCCTTCTACTTGGTGAACAGTCCCTGCTATTAAATCAGAACAAATATGTAACCATTAAATGAACAAAATAAGCTCATTAACCTATATCGCTATCTTGAAATCTCGTAAAAACCGTTATTACCCATCTCTATCTTTCCCCATAAAAAGAAAAGGACAAAAAGATGAAATGAATCGAGGCAGTAAGTTTTAAAACGATGCAATAAACGAACGAATGGGCATTCTGTACAAAAACATTGGATGGGCCATTTTGCTGGATCTCACAGAAGTAGGGGAGTTGGGTCAAGTTATAAGAAGCCCACATTTAGTTCGCCAGAATGAAGCTTCTTCTTTTAAATCGACTTCAAAAAAGAAAGAGGTACATTTAAGTTGTTTTTTTTAATATTTGTGTCTTGCCAATTGTTAAACGATTGATGATTCTTTTATTGTTGCATAGAGAATGATCTCAAAGAGGTCTTATAAAAGTTTTAATCGTAAGGGATTGCAATATTTCCCGTAAAACTCAAAAAAACATCATGCTTGGCAAAATGAGATCTTTCTATCTCTTGATCCAACAACCATTTTGCTAGTGCAATTTAGAGGTTGATCAGACTAAAGTATGGCGGCTTGAAAGTGTTTTGTACGCACTGTTCAACCGCTCCTTTCTTCGCAGCAAATTTGCTTCAGAACTTCTCTCTTGGATCCAAGCACTGCTAAGGCTTCAAAGATTCCCTAGTCACAATTTTATATGATTTTTAGGCTCTAGACCTATTGCCTAAATTGATGGAGAATTTATCATGACAGAATTTAGTATTTTTCGAAAAGGGTCCTTTTACATACCCAAATTTTCGGTTCTATATCAAATTTCTCCTGATATTTTCCTTCCCCATTTGAGAGCTCTCAAATGGGGAAGGAATTTATATATATATATATATATAAATATATATAAATATATATAAATAGTATAGCATTCTACCAGCAGTAAGCTCACAGCTTGTGTAGACCCTGAAACCGTCCATCTACACTGAATGGAACAAGCAGACGAAATAATGAAATACGCGGGCCAGTTTCCGAGATGTCGTCTATTAAAATAATGGCGCTAAGTTTACCCTGTAAACTATGCTATCTGCTGCTAGTGAGGAGAAAATGTCGATGAAAGTTGTCTAAGTATCGACATAATGAGAGGCAAGTAGACTACAACCATATATGTTTCTGCCGCCAAGAAGTTATGCTAGTATTACTGTGTTCTGGTGTGAAGGGTAGGGGTGCTGGTGAAATTAAGGCACAAGAGACTTTTCAACCGTTATGCCCCAGGGTCCGCATTGCTCGAGTGATACCTTTGGTGTTACAAGCGTCCATATCATAATCATAATCATAATCATAATCATAATCATAATCATAATCATAATCATAATCATAATCATAAATCTTTATTTCATCATAAAATTTACAATTTCCAAATTTACAAATAGTTAACATAAGGTGACCGCTTACCAACAGGTGGATAGTAAAATGTATCGTCGAAATTATTTTTCTAGCCTAAAATCTCATTTGGCGTAAGCACTAAGACAAATAGCATCCACATAAAATGTACTTAGCGACAAATTTGCATTTTTATAAGCTAATGTTGGGATGATACCCTGCGTAACAAAGCAACCAAATGGTAACATTAATATGTACGACCAAGAATAACGGATTAGTAAATGTATGTACAAATACAGACAAAATTAGATGTGTTATTGAATATCCCCCCAATTTTCGAATTGGTTACAAATAGTTAAAGGCTATGTTACTATTTTTATAGTTACATAGCCTAGCCGCAATGTACTTAATTTTTCTGTAATTTACAATTTGAATATTTTATGACATTGGAATGGAATTTATTGACTATTATTTTTTTGAATTTTTTTAATGGATGTATTTTGACTTTTTTATAAGATACTTACTTTCAAAGTTTAATGTTTTTTTAAATGTTCATTATCAGTATAATTTTATTTGACTTGTAACTTATTTGTTATCAATAAATGAACTATGATATAAGCTATATTATAAAGAAATACTTGGAAACAAGAATTGTAATTTTTTTATAGATATCTATCTGTATCTTAGGCCGATTACAGAGAAGATGGTTTTCAATTATCTGGAGCCTGGGGTCCTGTGATAAGATTGTGCAAGATTGCTGCTAGCTGCGCATCTGGATACCGTTAGTGTTGTGTGTCAAGGCAGAGATGTACTCGAATGTGACAGTGAAACTGGTAGTTGTGGTATATTTCACAATACAAGAGTGAGAAAGACGGAAGATCGATTCGTCTACCACTAACATCCACCTGCAAAGACTTCAGTTCCTCCCGTGATCATGGTACATGCAACTGTGCCGAAATATCGGAAACATTCAGTCACAAATAATGTTAAATATCCCGTTTTTATTATAAAATATGTACATAAACATGTTTCATAAGTTTGATAGATAAATATCTCATTATACTTTTTACTAGACCCAATTTACTAAGGCATTTAACAAAACTAACCGTGTTTTCGCAAAGTTTTAGCCAAGTTAGCGAAGTTAATTAATTGTCATTAAATTGATAGAACGCTTTTATTTGAAAACTTCAATTACAACTAATCCATAAAGCCTTGTTTTGCGGCAGCCATTAACAAAACACTTCGTTTTCTTCTCGAGACTTGAAACTTTCGGTTTAAAATAAGGTTGCATCTTTCAGTTGCGACTTTTAAACGCAGATTACTATTTGTTCTAAGTACGTATGAGCTTATTTTTTATCCTCGTGTATTAGTTAGATCTTAAGCTTAGTTAGACATTACACGATACAATGTGAGCGTTGCATGTCATAGAGGTATATTTAAATAAAAACGTATTTGTCCTACCTACATAATATCTATGCCACCTAGCAGTATACTCACATTGCTCTGTTCCGGTTTGAAGGTAATGGGTGCCAGTGAAATTAAAGGCAGGTGAGTCTCAGGGTCGGCAGTAGCACACTGTTTGAAAACGAAGATCGTGCGAGGGGATCAGTTATACAACTGAGCCAGCACACTGTGGTACCACAATTGAGGCGAGTCAGCGAGGCAGTTTCAGAACGTAGTTGAGTGAGGCAGCCTTGGGAACACAGTGTGCGAGCCAACACGATCTCTCCTCGCGCCTAGCACAATTGTGCAACTTTGTTGGTGTGCAGGTGTGCTAGCTCGTCCAAATGAAAAGAGTGACGCCTGGTTTTGAGAAAGTGTGTAGCTACAAAAGTGGTGCCACACGTGCTGAGGACCCACAACTAGTCGGCAACGCATGTGTCTGGTTTAGCAAGCGACCATTGATTACAATAAATGCTAGTTCGACGAGTATTAGATAAGATAAACAAAATCGCACCAAAATGTCGCGTCTTAAAATATCGTCGCTGTATAGATTAAAGTCAAAGTAACTTCATTATTGAATTAAAACGAAACGAGACGTAACGTCGTAAGGAGTTCCAAATAAATTACTGACATTACGTCTCTATTGTCATGTTAATTTGAATTGTTTAAAGATAATGAAGGGCCTGAATTAGAGATTATGTAGACACACATGTCTGGAGGTTTTGCAATGTCAATTTTGAATTTAAATTAAGTGTTGATAAAACGGCGATGCTATACTTACATTAAAAATATTCTTTTTAATTTAGCTCTGAAGACTGTTTTTGCCATTGATGATATTTAAAAAGTGATAATTATTTATCGTTCTGAGCAAATATCATCCAAATATAAATGAACTTATAGACTATATGCTTAAGATTTTTTATAATCTACTCAAATAATTCATATTATTATAATATTGAATTCTCACTAAATTACAAGAAAAATCATGTGTTTTTCATAGCGAGGAGTTTGTAGAGAAGAGTAATTTATTCGCAATAATCATAAACGTGAGATCAGATAATTATGTCCTATCCGACTTTTGGAATAAGAGGTGGTTCTCAATTGGATTGATATTTTTGTAAATAAATAAACGGGCATTTATTTACTTACACTTAAACATACATACCTAGCCTAAGTACAGTGTAATAAGTAGGCATTTAAAATAGTAGGTATAGTGAGAAGGTATGTCTGTCTGTAAGTAAAAAGGTCGAGGACTCAGCCACGCTGTTTTTCAGCCTCGCCTACTGATGTAGCTGCTACTACTAAAAAAACTATTTGATAAGACTTAAACAATTTAACCTAACCGCTCGCAGAACTACCTACAGTCCCTGAGGCGATATTTTATATGTAGGTACCTAGGTATGTTAGGAAATTATAAACATTATTATTGTGTGTACTTGTGATGGTTCCCATTGAATTTAAATGGAAAAGTAGGAGAATGGTATAGTACGTGGTTATAGTCATAATAATATCCTCAATCGGTTCTCATTGTTTGCTATGTAGATGATAACGGTGTGATCCTAGAAAATATTGTCAGAATCGGATTATTATTTCCGAAACAAAATAATGCGTCTGTTTCTATATGGATGATATTTTGTCTTTTTTTTTGTCGCAATATCAAATTGAATTGGTTTTTGACTGGATAAAGAGCGTTACATCGATAACATTATAGTTCTGAAGCACATCACTACACAAAATTACGGCGATAAAGCTTTCGAATTCTTCACATGTTCTGTTTGTATCTAATTTCCACCGATATCGATGATTCTATTTGATGGCGCACATTACTATTTAAATTCTTCACTTTACCGGATTCATTCAATCATCGTATCTTAACTTTTTCTGCTACATTATGTTTTTCTTTAGCTAGTTTATTCTTTACAAGTTCTTCTCGGGTCTTTCTAGTTTTAAACTAGTGTAATGGTAGGCCTTATCACTTTAAGTGATATTTTCCAGGCAACCAACTAGTGTATTCTAACTAGTAGTATATTGAGCAGCCTTGTTTCCAAAAGAGATCTCCAGGCAACTTTTGGATGAAGATGATCTAGATGAACGAAGGGATGACAATTGGTTGAATATTCCAATAAACTGCAAAATGTCGGTAGTATAGTGGATTGTGACGTACCTCTAGCTACCACCTACTTGGCAACCTCATGTACTGAGTATAATCATAGATCTATATTATATTGTTAGACATTTTTCACACAGCATCATCTAGCCCCAAACTAAGCAGAGCTTGTATTATGGGAACTACATGACTGATATACTACTTATATACTTTTTTTTTCTAAATACATACATATACATAGAAAAACACCCAGACCCGAGACAAATATTTGCTGTGGGCGGACTTTCGCCCACTGCGCCACAGAGGTCGTCGGAGAATGTCCTTTATAGAGATCACAGTCTATTGTTTCTTCATAAAATCTTTGGATAAAAGCTTCGTTTGTCATATTAAAGCATATTATTTTAAGCATATTTTTCTATAAAAACCGTGGAAAAGCTCTGTTTTGTAAACAGAAAAGAGTTCCGAAGAAAAAACTTCAAACTTCTAACGCAGCTTCCCGCGAGCCAGAAACAATAATGTCACGGGCCCGTATAGAAGCACTTGCTTTGAGAATTCAAACAGAAAATAAAATGCACTTTTAAAACTATTTGCTCACAAACCACAAGAATTATATTAAAATTCAAAGACATTATTGCAGCGAAAGGAGTGAGTATTAAAAAGTAAAGTATTTTTTTCACAGAGAGTGTTTTGCAATTCAAAGTAATTAATTATTTAATTCAGATATAACGCTATAACATTGTTAGAGACTTGTGAATGTTAGTAAAATCGTTTAAAATAAATTAGCTTCTGCCCACAGTCACAGGGAATCCTAGTTTCGGTAGAAATAATTATCTATCAAAGAATAAAAAACATAAATAAATAAATAAATAATAAATAATTCTGGTCATTTTTCACACAGCATCATCTAGCCCCAAACTAAGCAGAGCTTGTATTATGGGAACTACATGACTGATATACTACTTATATACATATTTTTTTTGTAAATACGTACATATTATACATAGGAAAACACCCAGACCCGAGACAAATATTTGCAGATCTTACAAACATTTGTCCCGTGACAGGAATCGAACCCGCAACCTTCTGGGTCTCAGGCGGACCTTCGCCCACTGCGCCACAGAGGTCGTCAACTATGTGTGTCTGTCTATAGAAAGGTTTATACAATTTATTTTCTTAATTTTAAGGCTTTTGGGATATGCTTACCGCAATATTGGGATATGTTAGTGTCAAGATAATTGATTTAATCATGCTATTCAATCATTATTTTGACGACCTCTGTGGCGCAGTGGGCGAAGGCCCGCCTGAGACGCAGAAGGTTGCGGGTTCAATTCCCGCCTCGGGAGAAATGTTTGTATCTGCAAATATTTGTCTCCGGTCTGGGTGTTTCTACGTATAATATGTATGTATTTACAAAAAAAATGTATATAAGTAGTATATCAGTCATGTTGTTCCCATAATACAAGCTCTGTTTAGTTTAGGGCTAGATGATGCTGTAAAAAAGCTCCGGTATTTTTTTTTAAACTGTATCTGTTACGAAGCAAAACTATATGCTCTGCTCTTTGATGTCGGGAATGCACAGGCTAGTTATGCTTAGTTTATATTTCAAATTGTCCTTCAACCTACCTTAGTCATCACTTTCAAAGAAACTTTAACAAAAACTTTTAAATAATAATTTGCCCCGACGGGATTGATGGTTAAATAATTCTTTTCCGTTTTTATGTTAAACCGAGCTGACAGTGAAGAATGACTGGATTAATTTCTTTTGGCGCCATTTTTCCGACGCCATCTTTTATTTGCTGGGACGTTCTTGCGAGGTTCTGATTAGCCTTTTAGTTATTCTATTTTTGTATTTGGAACAGTTTTTTTTTTGTTAGAATTCCAAACGAGAGCTGTTACATCATAAATATGCTATTAATTTATCTAGCAGACAAAAATGGGTAAAAATAAATAAAAGATTGTGTCAATTTTGTTTTGTTTGTTTCTTCGTCATAACATATTTTTTACATGCATACATACATATAGTCACGCCTGTTTCCTGGAGGGGTAGGCAGAGACCAAGGATTTCCACTTGCTACGATCCTGGCATATCTCTTTCGCTTCATTCATCCTCATCACATTCTTCAAACAGGCTCGGCGGTTTAGTTGGCCTTTTTCTAGAATGTCTCCAATTTGGTCAGAGTACGTTCGCCGAGGCCTGCCTCTACCAACTATCCCATTCACGCTCGCCTTGTATACTTGTTTTGTTAATCTACTTTCGTCCATCCTTTCTATATGCCCAAACCATCTCAACATACCTTTCTCAACTCTCGTTACTACATCTTAATTCACTCCATAGTGTTCTCTTAGCACGCTGTTCCTCACTTTATCACTCAAAGTTACACCACACATACTTCTCAAAGCTCTCATCTCCACTGCATTCACTCGACTTTGATGTTTCTTCTGCCATACCCAACTTTCACTTCCATACATTAGTGTGTAGTGTACATATTTTTTCATGTTTTATAATATAGACTTATCCAATATGAAATTCTTAGTATTCGGATATAGGTAACGCTTTGAAGAAATTTTCCACCATTTTCTTGTCAGAATGACAGCCCGACCTGACAGATTGATTTTTGACAGTTCTTGAATCAGTATGGCCAAATTATACACTTTAATGTCAGTATACACCTTGAATCATTTTTACTGTAATTATTGACTGTAAAGTTTCGTCAAAACCCGTTCACTATTTTTTGCTTGAAAGAGTAACAAACATCCATCCTCACAAACTTTCACATTTATAATAGTAGTAAGATGAAGAACGATAGCTTAACGTGGTGTTCGTTTGAAAGAGTTTAGTGTATCCGTGAATAGCTCATGACAAATTAACCAAAACCCCTCAATTCCCAAGTTAGTTAAACGAACTATCTAGCATAATTAATCTACAATTGATACTCGAACAGTTAGGAAAAAAACAATCGCTAACTGTTCTTCATTAACTACCAGTGTCGGTGTGCCTCAGATACGTATAGGGTGTAACATGACTATTTCCGAAAACTGAAAAACAAGTGTAGTAGTTTACAGACACCCCTACAGTATCCCAGGAAAACAAATTCGCTTTATTTCGTTTGGAATAAATCGAATTTATATCTAAAGGGAATAAAGCGAATTTATTTTCCTAGCATTATTTATTAATTTAATTAAACATCCATATTGTAAAAACGGGAATTTTCACGTACTGCACTATCGGTGAAGGCACCGACTAAGTTTCGACTCATTCCGAGAGTCTTCATCAGGGTGAGTGGTTGCGACTTTCTCCTTCCCTTTCTTTTCACCGATAGTGCAGTACGTGAAAATTCCCGTTTTTACAATATGAATAGTCAAGTTCACGATAGTTTTTGGAATAATTAAACATCCTTTAAATTTTAATTAAATAAATAATGCTGGCCACTTTTCACACAGCATCATCAAGCCCCAGATATTTGCTTAGAAGAGCTTGTATTATGGAAACAATACATGACTTATATACGTTTTTTGTTTATACATACATATTATACATAGAAAAACTCGTCGTTTTTTTACACGACATTTTTTTACATTCCTCACACCAAACTAGTTTTTCCTGTATCGGGTATCAAAAAACTACGAGTAACATGGTAACACAACGCCCTGACCCAGACCAGAGATAAAGTATTTTTTGAATAAAAGTACTTACTGGGAATGCTAGGCCTTTAATAAACGCAAAAACGCAAAGAGTTTCTATATTTGTAAAATATTTAAAACACAGGCATGTGCCAAATGTAATATTTGGACATGCCTCTGAATACCCTCTTTGGTATCCTCAATACTCACTGAGTATGTATCTGAGGAGCTAAGAATTAATTTTGTTCATGCGGCAAGGTGCCAACAGTACTGGCGGCATTCGTTGAATGACCAAAGGAATCCTTTGAGCGAAGAAAGACAGAAATAAAGATTTTTTTTAATGTGATTGAAGCTAAATATTACATAGACTAACTTTATGTTCAGGCTTAGTCTTACCACACCCTATCTTAAACTACGAGTATAATAATCGTATATGTCATTTCACAGGTGAGATTTTTTAAATTAAATAAATAATAATCAATAAATAACGCTGAACCTTTTTCGCACATCATCATCTAATCCCAAACTAAGTAGAATTGTCAATGAACGGATTACTCACTGACTTACACTTCAGTTTTCAGGTGTAGTCTTATTACACCCTGTCTTAAGCTACGGGTATAATATACCTCGTTGTAATTTCAAATAGCCACGTCGGTAGCACCCCACCTGCGCCAAGTTTGGACTTGGAACAAAGGTGGGATTGAGAAGGCAGAGAAATAACAGTTTTTTTTATTCCTTCGTAATATAATAAGTATTTAATTAATAATTATTCGTAATATAATTATTGGGATATAGTTCGTAAATATTTTGGCATCTTAACTGATTTCGTGTATTCCTTTCTGTGTTTGTTTTTTATATTTAATTGAATGATTTTTAAGTATACCATTGTGCTAGATGTTTAAGAAATAGTTCTTATGTAAACTCAATATATTATATTTTGTCAGTGTCTGAGTGAATGTATTTGCTGTGGGAAAATTCTAATACTATTATAAATGTGAAAGTTTGTGAGGATGGATGTTTGTTACTCTTTCACGCAAAAACTACTGAACGGATTTTGATGAAACTTTACAGTAATATAGTTTTTAAATTAGAATAACACATAGGCTGTTATGGGTACGACGCGGGCAAAGTCGTGGGCAGAAACTAGTTTGCTATATTTTTGCTATGTCTTTTCGTTTAGGATTAACCAAATAAATCCAACTCTGCTTAATGCTTGTTTAATAAGACCTTCAGGTTATGGGTGCTGTTAACTATAGTAACTGGTATTAACCGTTGCAATTAAAGTAAAAATACCTACTGATAAATAGATTATTTCTATCATTATTTTCCTTAAAAAAATATTTCGTTTTTGCCGACGCGACTCCACGAAGTTCCTAGTCCGGTCCGAGGTGGCCACAGCCAGACCGTTCCAATAAGTCAAATTCAATAATACTAGCAAATGAAACGTCACACTTTCGAAGCGAAGCAAAACTCTATATTTTCGTTTTTCGAGCGCAGTTTGTTTTTCAGAGTTAAAATTGAGGTAGTTGTTAAGTTCTGCAATTTGTTACTTTTGAAATGATTTCAAACATATTTTAATTGTCTATTTTATTATTTAAGAGGGCTACCTCCAACAGTGGTCTATAGGCTGTTGGTGAACATCATCAAGATTTGGTGACATTTCAGACTGTGATTGTCGAACAATTATTATAACTAGAAACAAAATTAACAAAAAAACATTGGTATAATTTTTTTAGTAGAAAACTCAAACGACCTTGATATGAGTATCAAGTTTCACATGGGACAATGTGTATATTATTCAATATTTTTTTTAATTTGGCTATTTTTCATGATTCTGTTTTCTAAATAAAAGTTGAAGGAAATAAAGATAAAACCATTCGGTTGTAGCTAAGTATATTTGAGGTAAAAGCGTAACTTATATTAATTTTATACGGCCTCTGAGACGCTAAAGGTTGCGGGATCGATTCCAGCTACAGGACAAATGTTTGTATGATCTGCAAATATTTGTCTCGAGTCTTGTTTTTACTGACTCGAGATAAATATTTTATGTATAATAAGTGGGTATATAAGTAGTTCACCAGTCATGTAGTTCCCATAACACAAGCTCTGCTTACTTTGGGGCTAGATGATGCTCTGTGAAAATGTCCAGCATTTTTTTTGTACTGTAAATATTTATAACCAATCTACATAAGTAGATGGTTTAAGCAACTTGTATAAAGAATTTCAAACCTTCCCATTTAGGTTTTGTCATACTACCTAATCTTACTTTTTGTGCTTTGTGAGTGAATCGAGGTACGTGCAAAAATTCAATGCTACAATTCACTGCAGCATATTAAAGTGGTATTTAAAGTAAACAAATAAATAAATAACTATAAATAAGAAGTGTTTAATAGTCCTGTTCAAAATAAATATTTTCTATACTATTCTATACGTAACTTTAGGTATTCCGAGAAATCAAGGATTTTTTGTATTTACTACAATATACCAACATAATCCTACTATTATAAGCGTGAAAGTTTGTGAGGATGGATGTTTGTTACTCTTTCACGCAAAAACTATCGCACGGATTTTGATGAAACTTTACAGTAATATAGCTTATACATCAGAATAACAAATAGGCTATTTTTTACCACGCGGTACCACGCGGGAGAAGCCGTGGGCAGAAGCTAGTATGATATATTTTCTGCTTCTATTTCACAAGCACTATCTTAAAAATCGAAAGAAAAAGTTAAAAATAATTTTTTTGCACCTTAATCTACAATATTAGCCCAAAAGAAGGCTTAAGGTCAAATGTTAAAAGAAGGCTTAAGGCTTGTTTTGGTCTATGGTTTCTATAAAGAGCCATTTATTTTGACCGTTTTAAACAGAAACTAGTAGGTATTCAATTTTTGTGCTCAGGGGTTTAATTAGTGTAATAATTTCCTAATTAATCTTTTATCAGGCCACAAAGAAGGAAGCGAAAATTCACACATCACCTCCTACTAAATTAGTTATAGTTGCGGTCGTTTATTTGTGGAACATTTCAATTAAATCTTTTCGATGTTTTAGAACAATTTAAGTGTCTGAGCAAAGTGTACTTTTTAAATTATTTTCAGCTTTAGAACGAGCTATTTAGTCTTTATGTTTAGACATAAAGCTTAAATAATTAAAATAAATGTCGCCAGTGTTCGACAAATAAGAGACCCCGCTACCTAAGTAGAAATATAACCCCATTTCCACAAAAAGGAACTACTTAACGACTTAGCAAAACTAATTAATCAACACGGAACCCGATCCATTCTCACAAATATTTAACTCACGGAACCCTAATATTAATTAGGGTTCTGAATGGGATTGTTTAAGAAGTTTTCAGTCGAATTTCACGCACTTTGAGTCCGAAAAGTAAGAGGATTTTTTTACTTTCTTTTAGGGATGGAAGTTTTAAAAGGGAGTTACTAATTTGACAGATAAATTATTATTAGTTTAAGAAGTCTTTTTTTTTACAATCAGTAAAAAGATTTGCCATTAGTGGATATAACTTTCGGTAAAGCGGCGATTGGTTGGCAATGTCACGTAAAATGCTATTTACTATGCAAAACATGGGCACGATTCAAATATAGGTAATTTTTTGACATGCCTCTAACTACCCATCATCATCATCATCATCAGCCTGTATTAGTCCACTGCTGGACATAGGCCTCCCCTAATGAGCGCCATAGCGCCCTGTCTTCAGCTTGCCGCATCCAGCATCTACCTGCAGTCTTTCACAGATCGTCATCTCACCTGGCCGGAGGGCGTCCTACACTACGTTTGCCGAGTCGCGGTCTCCACTCAAGAACACGTTTACCCCAGCGGTTATCGGTTCTTCGCGAGATATGACCGGCCCACTGCCACTTCAGCTTGCTAATTCGTTGAGCTATATCGATAACTTTGCTTCTCTGACGGATGTATTCGTTACGAATCTTATCCTTCAGAGAGACTCCGAGCATAGCTCTTTTCATAGCTCGCTGAGCGACTTTGAACTGGTGGACCAGCCCTATCGTGAGTGTCCACGTCTCAGCTCCGTAGGTCATGACGGGTAGGACGCACTGACTAACTACCCGGGCGCTTGTTATTCTCTTGGATCCATTTACTGAACAGGTTTTTATAGATTTTTTTGTCGGTGATTCAATTACCGTATTTTTTTTTGTCGGTATAAAAGCATGTAGTTGGAATACTAACAACAGAATTGTTTTGACATTGACATCAAAAGCCGATACAAGCTTTGACGACCTCTGTGGCGCAATCGCGATTAATATTAATCGTCGATTTATAGTCTATATTACGTGATATGTTTTGGTTTAGTGCAGGGCTGGATTTAGATATAAATCTTTATTTTACATAAGGTGTGAGGTAATGAATCAGGTGCTTGTTTGATTCCCGCTGCGGGTCAAATGTTTGTGTGTTTAGCGTAGACGCAGAAGGTTGCGGCTTCGATTCCCGCCGCGGGACAAATGTTGGTATGATCTATGTATAATATAGAACATAATGATTAAAAAAAAAAAAATTATTATATCAGTCATGTAGTTCCCATATTTCAAGCTCTGTATAGTTTGGGGCTAGACGATTCTGTGTGGAAAATGACCAGCATTTTTTTTTAAGCTTGAGGCGTGTCTCGATTTGATTCAAAGCCTTTTCGTTTTTGAAATTATTTTGGGCAAATCGATGCGAGACCACAGAGCTGGATCTTATTTGGATCAACGCATTAGCATTCCCATTCATCGTGGGATTGCAGCCAGCATTTTGGGAACGCTTCCATCTGGTCTAAAGCTATTTCATCTGTATTTTTTATAACCTACTTGTACATAGTTGTCTGAATAAAGATTTTAGATATTCCGTTAACAAAAATAATACGTAATTTTACTCCACATCACTAGATTCAAATGTCAATAGAGGTATCTATTATGGAGTGAGCGGCATTCCAGATTCCAGATTCGGTTTGTGAACCGTCTCCGAGTACTGAAGTGGAAAGTCCGATAGGGATTCTTATGAGGGTAGTAAGATCAGTGTTGCATCTGTTTTGCTTGCGATTATCTATCGAATTGACGAGGCGTAGCATGTAGAACAAAGTATTATACATTTTGTACTGTTAATTATTATAGATAGTTTTTTATTTTATATACAATATGGTAAGTTCTCATCTACGTTTAAGTTATTGCTCAGATGACAATTTGTCCGAAGATATTACTAATATTAGATACTCAATTGACTTGTTGAATATTGAATAAATCATTCAACCAGTTGTTGATTTGACTAAGAGTTATGTAGCCAATCAGGGGCTCTCGTTTTTGTCACGTCACGTTTAGATTGGAAGGGAAGTGTAATGTAGAACCCAGTTGGTGTATTCGAGGCAGTCGTTGAGAAGTGTTGAACGGAGTAACAAGTCACTTATCAATGTTATATGTCTCAATTCCACCTGACCTTCCCCAAAAGTACATACTATATTGTTAATGTGTTATTTTTATGTCAATTTATTAGTATTTTCACTTAACCCCAAACAAGGCATAGCCTGGTCTGGGTGCCCCTTGGTTTTCTAGTGTAGAATTATAGACAGGGTGTGTAAAAAGATAGTGAATATTACTTACATGTATATTGAAATCCGTCTTCGACAGCTTAGTGGTGCCATTGAACCATTCGATGGTGGCAGCTGGTCTGGCTCCCGAGGCTTTGCACATGAGGGTCAGCAGGGTGCTTTGAGTCGCGTGCTCCCCTTCGCCAAATATGAACGTCTTATTTGCAGGAACTGGAAAAAAAACTTTTTTAAGCGCAAAAAGTTGATGGGGGTCGATGAGATTCGAACCCGTCACCGTGAAACCACTGTGAAGTTTGGGTGTAGGTAGGTGTAGGGTGTAGGTGTGTATAGGTTTTGCCATTGATTTTAGATTCAAATGCCCAAAAAGGTGTTTATTATGGTGTATGCGATTCAGATCGAACCCGTATAGGTTTGTGAACTGTCACGGAGAATCAATGTAGAAATATCCGAAAAGGGTTCTTGTGCAGGGGCAGTAAGAACTAGTCATTCTATTTCTCTTCATTTCTATGTTTAAATGTAATACATGGAATATATTTCCCAACAATAACTTTGAATCAAAATTCATAATAAGAGGAGATAAGAGGAAGTGCTCCTTATTCAGCTTGCAAGATTTGACTTAAACCAATAAACTAATATACAATCATTGAAAGTTAAATAAAATCTTGTAAAGAAGAAAGGTCATATTTCTAAAGCATCAGTTTAATCTCTCCGAACCTTTGGATGGAAAGGCACATGTCCTATGTGTAAGTAAACTCACTACAAGTTTTTTGCTACGAAACCTAGTTTCCTGTAAAGAAAAATACGTGTTTTCTCGTAACTGGTATCGTACGAAGACGAATTATGTTTAGTTCGTAACTGGTTACAAAGCTCCGGTTTCGTAGACGGCCGAAGCGAGTTTTTTGTCTGTATTTTCTATATGTACAATAAAGAATAAAGAAAGGATATTGAGAATGGCCAGGGTTGTATTTGATCTAAAATATATTCAAAACACGATGACAACCAGTTTTAAACCTGTAAAACAACTTGATCGAAATTACATAAAAACCTTTCGCTCTAACCTTCTTAATTCGATTTGTCTAAATTTTCCTTTATGGTACAATCAGTGACAAAAGTTAAACAATAATTTTAGTTTTAGGTGTTTTTTTCTTTTTAGCAAAGAAAATCTAATTTAAGATTGCAAATGATACGGGTTAAATCGGATTTTGATATGCAGCTTGATATAAAATACTAAACTCTACCAGTTCCAGATATATTCGATTTATACTCAAACTTTATTTTATTAATTTGCATGCCATGTTAAATAATTATATTTTTATACATATTAATTAGAATAACTTGACATTTATAAATTTTGCATACTTGTATGCTGTCCGTGGCTATTCCTATTTTATCTTTTACCATACGCTGTTACCTATGTTTTATAAATAAATATATCTATCTGAATCTAAATCAATAACAATTGAAAATATTAATTTTCTAACGAGATAAAAAAATCGAAACGAGAAAATCCATGAAAACTTGAGGCATCGATCGACATAGCTTACAACTTGAATTGGTAATGGACAGGCCTATAGCTTGCAGGACCGCTTACCACTGGGGAAGATGGGTTCTCGAATAGCAACCACGAACCATATAACGCAGCGTAGGAATCGTTCGTCTTGGCGCTGTTTGTGAGAAGCATAACTGGACATAATGCAGTAGTTTATGATGATGATAAGTTGTTGTCTATGTTTTAAGTAAGTTATCTACCTTACTTTAAATACCTACGTATAAGGTGCCTAGGTATTTAATATTTGTAAATGGTTTAAGTAACTTAAAATTACTTTCATTCCTTCCCAGTCCGTAGTAACGGTACAATACTTACACATAAAATTATAACATAACTATAACTATGTAATAAGATGTGTCTATAGTTATGTTTAAAATATTTTTTGTCTATTCTATTCTTTGACGATGAATTGACTTTTGTCGCTGATTGTACCAAAAAACTTAGCTCCCTCAAGGGCCGTACGGAACTTACGAAGCGAAGTAGTTGGGCCATAATGTGCCCTTACTGTATGGCCCTTGAAGGGAACGGGTCGTAAAAGTAGAACTGATCTGGCATTTTTTTTTGTCCTCCGGGGAGCCGGGAATTAGATCCGTTTCCAATGATTCCAGATTTTGTAGTTTATAACATAGATTCAATAGTTTTAGACGTCTTAGAAATGTGAATGAATTTTATTACGTCTTATAAAATTCAGATTAAACGGGTAGACTGATATTTATTAAGAAATCTCGCAATGTTTTTCGTTTGTTTTAATTTAGTTACATTTGGAAATTATTTATAGAGCATTTATCTTAATTTTAAAATGTAATCTGTTGAACATAATGATTTTCTACAGCATCACACTAAATCGATTATGCTAATATTTATTTATTGCGAATTATATTTTGACTTCAGCCTCTTTGCGATACATTTAGCGAGATTTCTCGACACTAACTGACATACATACATACATTAAGTAATACCCGTTTCCCGGAGGGGAAGGGTTTCCACTTGCAAGGTATACCAGGGATCCTGGGATACCTTGTAACTACCTAAAGTATTTTTTATCTTCTATGTTTCAAAATGAAAGCTAGTTTAAAATCCTACTAATATTATAAACGTGAAAGTTTGTGAGGATGGATGTTTGTTACTCTTTCACGCAAAAACTACTGAACGGATTTTGATGAAACTTTACAGTAATATAGCTTTTACATCTGAATAACACATAGGCTACTTTTTATTCGGGTACCACGCGGGCGAAGACATGGGCAGAACCTAGTCTAACATAAAAGTAATAATTTCTCATCAAAGCCACTCAATATACTCATAGAAAAGATACATAACTGATGTGTCGCTTTCATTTACCAATCTCTCGGACCCCGACAAGCTAAGGGTAATAGGATGGTCATCTCAATTACCGACACTGATTGGCCAGGACTATGGATATAGGGAATTTTACCTGATGGAAGTCAGTAATAGATTTAGTAGACGCGTTGAGGAGAGCGAATTTGAAACGTTAAGAGGAAGAAAGCTGCCAAATTCATACATCAAAAAGTAGCTGTATAATTACGAAATCAAAAATCTGAATATTTATTTACATGAATATATGTAGGTAATACAATAAATACATGATTGTATGAGCGAATGTTAATAGGTATGTGGATTGAATATCAAATTAATAAAATGTGTAGTTTTCATAAAAAAAAACATAAAAGAATTATAAAATCTGTTCACAATTGGCGAAGATATTGCGTTACATACAAAAAAAAACAGAATTATTGAGAACCTCCTCCTTTTTTGAAGTCGGTTGAAAACCCCTATTTCTTTCTATCTATTTATCTAATCAGCCATAGCACTCATTCCTGACGCGTCATTCATAGCACTCATACGTAAATTAGTCAAACTTAATATTCATTGAACTTAATAGTGATCGAAGTGGTCCACAAATTAAAGACCACGACTATACATGGATTGCAGTTACATATTTATTTCAAGACTATTCGTCCCCTAATAACCTATTAATTAACATCTATTCAGCTCTCCTATACACAAAATAATTACTCAATTTTCGTGGGTTGGGAAAGATAGGAGAAATGTGTTCTAATTATGACATTGGTGGGACTGGACGCTATCTTTGAAGGTTATTTAAACAATCATCATCCACATCAACAGCCTGTAGAATAACACTGCTGGACACAGATAGATAGTAACACTATATTGTACATCACATAATGTTGCTTACACATTTAAACAGAGCAAATTACAAACATATCGCGAGAATAGAAGAGAATAGGACTCGGAGGACGCAGTGTAGGAAGGCCCCCCACCAGCTAGACCGATGAAATCACAATGGTTAGAAGTCATTGGATAGAGGTGGCTCAATACCGTGGCACTCTTTGGGGTGCCTCCCCCCATCAGCTAGACCGATGATATCTCAAAGGTTGCAGAAAGTCTGATTGATGTAGGTTGCCCAAGATCGTGCGCACTCTTTTAGGGAGAATTATGTCATAACTACCTTATGCCCACGGCTGCACCTGCATGGTACCCGGATAAAAAATAGTGTATGTGTTATTCTGATGTATAAGCTATATTACAGTAAAGTTTCATCAAAATCCGTTCAGTAGTTTTTGCGTGAAAGAGTAACAAACATCCATCCTCACAAACTTTCGCGTTTATAATATTAGTAGGTAAAGCGTTTGTTGTCTTAAAAATTGTGGTTGATAATTTTGACACTTTGTTACTTGCTCTTTCTATATGAATAAGTTTATCTTGTTCGATTGGCACTACGCAGAAGATCCAGGATAATAAAAAAAAAGAGTTCGTTACCTGATTTTTCTAGTCTTGGTAGAGAGGAATCAGCGTAAATTCACTATATTTTTTTTTACATTTGCGTACCTTACTTTATGAGTTGACGTTTCGTTAAGATCCTTGTGATTTCAATGAAAAAAAAAATACAGTTGACTTGAACTTAATCTAAAATCAGTTCAGCCCTTATTTGATACCTACCTTTATCTGCTACACCAGTAAAAGGTACGTTTCACCCTAGTGCGAATGTCCGATATTCGTGAATATACCCTACTCGTAGAACCGTATCTATCGACCGTCGATATTGCAAGGTGGTAAAACTCTCGAACCCCGTCGTTTTAGAGATGGGAAATAAAGTTATCGATGTAATGTTATCGACAACTTTTTTTCACACGTATAAATTTAAGTATGCATTAACACGAGATCAAAACGATGATGAAAACCGGAATGCCCTAAAAAAAGATCGAAGATATTTCAACGATTTTACATAACATATTATTCAAACAACATATTAAGTAAGCATGCAAACATTTCCCTCGCTGCGAAACCCGAAATCGCCCTTCATGCGTCGCAGTCGGCTGCTCGCCCACCACACCGTTGATGTCGTCAAGCATTACCTACGTACCTCTTCAGTCTTTTTGAACAGGAGCCCATATATTCGTATGCCGTAAGAGTCTGTTTGTTTGACCATTTCCAAAATGGCTTATAGGATTATAATACGATTTATTATATGGATATTTTTTATATACGGAAAAAAATGTCGAAGGTTAGCATTCACGTAACTTGTTACAAGCATATAGCCGCTTAGAATTCTAATTGATGGCCCACACTACGTGAGCCCGAAATAATACGCAGATATTTTTTTGGAGAGACAAAATCCATTTTTGCTCGACCCACAACATTCGAATCGTAAGTCAGGGTACCGTCCACTAGGCCAACACAATTTACGATTAATATAATCATACAAATTATTTTTATTTCTTTATAAGATAGACATATTAGTTAGTTTAATGTACATTTGATCATGCATAAATTAAATATGTGTTTATCCCAAAATATCGATAAAAATGTTATTTTTTCTCTCTCCTCTCTATTACTATCTCGCCACTTATTAGCTACATCGTCTAGCAATTTATAGGGAGGGCCTGAAAATTGCTCGGCTGTGTGCCCCAACTTAGTTAAGTGACGGCTTAATATGCCCTTATATGGAAAGTGTACGGAATATGCCCCGTCAAGTGTGGGACGGATTAAGGGTTTAACAATATTTGATGGGGTTTAATGTGATTTAGTTTTTTGTGAAGGATAACAGTTTTGTCCTAGGTTAATGAGCTGCAATTTAATTTTTTTATATCATGCAAAAACTTCAACCTCGGCGGGACTCGAACTGGCAACCTCACGACGCCTCTCGTAAATTGTACTTTTATCGTAGATTGTTTAAGGTTCATTTATTAACAACAAATTGTTACATGTTAATAAAATAATAACATAATTTAACAGAAACCCAAAATCATATAGGTACCAAAAATACAACAGTAGGTAAACAATAAAATATAAAAGTACTATATTTTTTAGAGAAAAATATAGTACTTTTTTTTTTTTTTCTAGAATTAGAAAAAAAAATAAAAGTACACAGGCAACCTAAAAATAAAGCAGAAGATAGAAAAATAATAATAATTATGTAACAAATTTACCTACATTTTTAACGTAAAAAATATTCGTCATCCTTATAAAATGATTGCTTGATAAGACGATTTAACAGCCTGTTTTTTGAAAGATTTTTTGTAGTTATGAAAATCGGGAGACTATATATTTTAATATTAATACATTTTAGTACAGTTTAGTCAGAATATAAAATGTTCGAACCATTCAAACATTTTGATGGCAAACTACGTAAATAATAGATCATAAATGAAGGTGGCGTACTCAACTTAAGTTGTGTTTTATTTAATAATACATAGAAAACACCTAGACCTGTGACAAATATTTACATATCATACAAACATAGTATGTCCCGCGGTGGGAATCGAAGCCGCAACCTTTTGCGCCACAGGCAGGCCTTCGCCACTGCGCTTAACACCATGGTATCAAAATACCTAGACAAACAAATATCTGCTAAACACACAAACATTTGACCCGCAGCGGGAATCAAACAAGCACCTGATTCATTACCTCACTTATATAAAATAAAGATTTACTTCTAAATCCAGCCCTGCACTAAACCAAAACATATCACGTAGAACAGACTATAAATCGACAATTAATATAGAAACTTGTATCGATATTGTTTCGGTCATTTCGACCCCTCTAACTATCTGTCCCTTTGACTTAGGGTCCCAAACGATCCCAAGTTGGGGGACACTAAATTACAGCTGTTAATACTGAAAAGTTTAGTTTGTTATTGAAATTTTACAGTCAATAATCTACACTAATATTATAAAGAGACAGAGTTTGTGACTTTCGATTTCGGAGGTAATCTACGAAACTAAAAAAATACAATACTTTGGACATTTTTTATGACAAGCTTTCTTCTACCTTCAAAACCAAAATTTACAAAGTCAAAGTCAAAGTCAACCCAATTCAGTTTTGTAACCCAATTTCCACCTGATTCTTTGTACAGTTACATTTAATCTTTTATTCATATTTAGTTTATTAACGGTCTTTAGATGGCTGGCTGTTTCATCTGTATTTTTTGTATATAACTTGTAAATAGTTGTATGAATAAATGTACTATTCGTTTATTAACTATTACTACTTAAAACTAGTTGGGCTAACTAGTATATATAACTAGATATAAAAATCATTATTATATTATTATAATTTTTCATGTTTTTGAAAAATTTTCTTTATAAAATATGTTTATGCCAAACTGTTTAAATATGCATGTCGTGTAAACTAGATCCTAAAATATAAACTATATGCAATTTTTCATGTAAATTCTGTTGATGTTCCCAATAAATAAATAAATAATAAATAAATAAACTACTCATCCGATTTCAAAAATTATTTCACCAATATCTAGAACTAGCTTCTGCCCACGGCTTCGCCCGTTGGTACCCGGATAAAAAGTAGCCTATGTGTTATTCTGATGTATAAGCTATATTACTGTAAAGTTTCATCAAAATCTGCTCATTAGTTTTTGCGTGAAAGAGTAACAAACATCCATCCTCACAAACTTTCGCGTTCATAATATTAGTAGGATGGACCTTCAGGATATACAAAGGCTGTATAATATCACCCTGTTAAATTAAACTATTCGTAGAGACCATTTTTGTAATGTAAGTCGACGGAAAAAACGGTCGAGCGAACGCTCTTACGAACGATGCTCGGTAAGAGCTACTTTTCACTACTTTTTATCCAGGTATCACGTGGGCAAAGCCGTGAGCAGTGGCTAGTTTTAGATAAAGTTTTACAGCTCTAAGAACCGACAACCGCTGGTGAATAGAGGTTCCCGAATCGCGACCACGAACCGAACGACGCAACGTAGGACGGTAGGTTACGTATTTTTTTGTGCAATTGTGTTTTTGTGGCAAACATATAGTTTATCTGTTGGTAAGCAGTTACCGTAACCTATCCACGTTTGCAACACCGGAGGTATCTACCACGCGTAACCTACTCTCAGACGTTCCGAGTGAAAAATCTCACGTGCCTGTAATTTCAGTGTCTATTCTTTGCAATACGAACACATATTTTTCCACAATAAGGCGTATTACACCATAAATGCCTATGTTGAGGATAAAACTGCATGGCCCGATGTCGTCGCTCCGCTCCCTCGTTAGCTTAATTGTCAAATTGCTTATCTGTAGTCACACATTTTTTAAGAATAGGTTAAGCATTATATTATAAAGCGAATCGTGTGTTGTCTTAAGAACTTTGGTTGATACTTTTTAGACTTTATTAAATTCTTTGAGTAGCACTCTTTTTCTATAAATTAATTCACCTCGTTCGATTGGCACCACACTAAAGCTGAATGAAAGATCATCAAACAAATAACCAAGCAGAGTTTGTTGCCTGATTCTTCTATGCTTGGTTGCGCGCGAAGAACCGGCGTAAATTCACATTCAAATTTTAAATTCACGTAGTTTTTAAGTTGACGTTTCTATATGATCCTTGTGATTTCAATGAATAAAAACCTATTGACTTTGACTTTGAATACACAAAGGTTATCTGGAAGAAAATACTTTTTACCATTAAGTATTGTCTATCTTTCTATCTATTTGTCAGCAACAGATGCCGTTCTTATATGAATTGGCTTTGAAAGTCTTTGCCATGGAAACATAAATTGTCTATCTATCTCTGTCCGATGTCCGTTAAAGATTAACTACGTCATCTACTAATTAAAATTAAAATTTACTGACACTATCTTTACAATTTTTCACGAGAAATTCTACGATAGTATATACATTTTCATTAAGAGCCTGATACTGTGTAATTAATGAACGAAATTATCCTACTGCTCTAGATAACGCTGTGTTGCAAGAAAAATGGGACAAGGGTGTGCGCTGGAAGAATATGACAGTTCCGTATACTACAAACACCCGTTTTTGTAAAGAACTGCTTAATCCTGCTTGTATTTTTTTTGAAATCGAACAAAGAATCGCTTTGCTGTTTTTCGATTTCAAGAATCTGTTAAGGTGTCAGTACCTTCAAAAAGTGTTGTTGCGATTGCCATTGCTTCTCGACGATAGCTCTCCAGCCAACCCGTGGCCACAGGCTGACGACATTTTGACTGTATTGAAACCACGGCTGTTCCAATACAGCCGAAACGTCGGGAAAGTAATAAAAAAGATAAAAGTGATAAAGACTCGTATACTTAGTGCACTTAGACTTTTAATGCACGACGCGACGCGGAGGGAGAACGACGCTCACTCACCCTGATGAAGACTCTCGGGATGAGTCGAAACTTAGTTGGTGCCTTCACCGATAATGCGGTACGTGAAAATACCCGTTTTACAATATGAAGGGTCGTATATATCTAATAGTTATATCAAAACTCCTGGCTCTTAGAAAAATGATTTTGACATTAAAGTTTTTTTTAATCAATAAATTACCTAGTTAGATAAGTTAAATATTGTACGTCCATAATTAATGAATAAACTGTTGTTCCACCTGTCTTTTAAGATCTTTTTTGTACACAGTTTCCACAATAAATACATTTCAATTTCATTTCAATCAATCTACCCATTATCCCATACGTGTTGTGTCAAAAATAGCGATGGTTTTTCTTATACTGAAACGGAACCCTAATATTACTCTCATCCTAATAGCTTCCTATATAGTAAGTAGAATCAGGAATAGGGAAGTGCTTGTAACAAATTTTCACGAAATTTCGGAAAATTGTTTACGACAAAAAATAACTTACGATGATAACTTTACTGATAGGCTGTCTGGCTTGAATAGTTTTAGTATTCAAAGCTTTTGCGGGCATATGCCAAATGTTGGACGTGCCTCTGACTACCCCCTACTTGTATCTTCAAAGATCTATACACTGCATATATATCTGAGGATGTACATCATGATTAATACGGTCTTGAGTATGTATGTTTGTTATATTTAATTATTTTATTGACAGCTGACAGGCTAGTAACAAGCTGATGTGACGCAAGAAGTGTGTGTTCGATAACCACTGTCGGAAAAATGTTTGCATGTTTTGCAGATATTTTTTCAGGTCTGGATATTGTGGTACCATGGTACCAGGAACTATGAAGTTCCTGATACCGACGACCCAGGTAATCCTAGTGTGGGGTCGAAGCAATGTATGAGTCGGATAGATGTAAAAATAAATTTGCACCCTTAGGTGTTGCAGATTTTAATAGGCGTCGGTAATCGCTTTCATCAGGTAAGCCTTATGTCTGTTTGCCTCGATATAGTATAAAAATCGGGTAAAAAAACATCCCGCAATCTCAATTCACATACAAAACCTGAAGTAGGCTTATAAGTCAGCGGAAATAAATCCTAAGTTACTGCCTTTTTAACCAAGATAAATCGTCGAGGTGTTTTTGAAGATTAAACTATTAGGACGTTTTTATGGCTGGTTCGCAAAATTAAAGGGACTTAAGCAGAAAGGTGAGAAAATGCTTCGTGTAAAATTTACTTCGAGATAAGTTTGCAAATTTTTTAAGATGACCACTTGAGTTTTGTGAGAGCACATCAGAAAATAGCCACATATAAAGGCAAAATCCCCATGAAAATGGATTCCCCATGAGGAACATCCTCAGATTCATTCTCGGACTGTAAATTTTTGAGGATATCAAGGAGTGGTAAGCAGAGGCACGTCCATACGAGTCAACATATATGGTTGATATATTCCAAACATCGCCATTTTCGTTTAATTTTCTATCAAAAACAGCTTAGCAATAGAAATAGTAATATTTTTATTTGCGAAAATGGATGCAATACAAATTGTTACTATTTATAATTTAAACATTAATTTGAACGAGTGTAAAAACATATATATTTTTCAAATTTAATTCGTAATTTATAAATGAGAAAAGATAAAATTATTATTATTTTTAAACTAATGGTACTTAATGAATTGAATTAAACTAAATTATAAATTAATAAATCAATTGTTATTCATATATTATTAAAATGTATCGTTAAGAAACTCATCAACAGAGTCAACTCGAATAAGCTTTGTCTTCTAGTAGTTAAGTTAGCTATAACTATACTCGGCACGTATTTACAAAGGGACATGGTTATATATAACTAGCTTCTGCCCACGGTTTCACCCGCGTGATACCCGGATAAAAAGTTATGTGTTATTTTGATGTATAAGCTATATTACTGTAAATTTTCATTAAAATCCGTTCAGTACTTTTTGCGTGAAAGAGTAACAAACATCCATCCTCACAAACTTTCACGTTTATAATATTAGTAGGATAGGAGCCAAGGCGAACACACTCCGCCGCAATAATGCCGTTTTACATGGCTGATGATGATGTAAAGCTGTAATTTCACTTTGGGATTTATTTTTACTTAAATAAACGCTGAAACGACCCTTTCGCTATGTCCATTGGTATAGAAACTAGTGTGTCGAAAGGATTAAAGAGCGCTGCGTTAAACACTAAAATATGCCCTTAAACTGACCTTTCACGTCCAACTTGACACTCCTCACGATTTGGTCGTCCAACGCGGCTGATGATACAGCACACCTGAGCTGGCCACTTATCTCTGCTCTTGTGACAGTCAGAGGAAGCACGTGCACCACAGTTTGGTTGTCTGGCGTTATGGTTTGAGCTGGAACAAAGAGAAGAATATTATAATATTAAGAGAGGAATTACAATAAAGTAAAATACTAATAATTTTCGACCATTTTCATACAGCGTCATCTAGCCCCAAAGTAAACAATGCTAACGTAATAAAGACAGACGTCTTGAAATGAACCATGTAACTGTAATAAAATGTGTAATAAATACTTGACAGTTGTAGCGTGGCTTGGCTACAGACGTTTTTAGCAATGTAGTAATGCTCTGAGACACAACATGCGCATGCGCTATGCTGTTGAGCGGTTAACAGTTTCGGTAAAAAGTTTATATGATTATTATAGCCTTTATTCGTACACATTAAACAATGTTTTACTTAAGACAAATTTATTCTTATTTGAGTCAACATCGACAACTATTTCTGGTTGTCTTTGAAAGAAAAACACTCGGTAAAACGGTTAATCAGTAAGAAATATTAACCTACACCTAAAACGAAACTATAATAGGTCGTTTAAATCGACCCCCTAAAACTAAGTCATGCTTTGAATCGTTTAAAAATTAAAACGCAGTGATTTTCCCCATCTCTGCTTCTATTTTTGTCCGCTTCATTTTGTCCGCTTATGTACATACCCTCATGCACCAAGTACCTTAAGTGCGAACAGGCGAATCAATTTACACCGACCATAGATGTACCATTAACTGAAAGAGGTTAGATTGATCGCTCGGCTATTAGCCGAAAACTACCATTTACAAAGATATACAGCCAATAGATGGCGCGGTAATTAATTCTGGGCGAGCGTAGAAGGTACATTATTAATTACATTTTGGAACATGCAGTACGTGGAATATATCTTGCTGGTATTTTATTGGTTTTAGCACGAACTGACAAACGCTGAGGGATAGAGGTTCTTCGCAAAATGCAGAAAAGGACGGTATAAAATAGACCGATGACATTGCAACGACAACAGAAAGTCAATGGCCAAGATTTTCTCACAACCGTTCGTCATGGCTTTTTATATAATAAAAACTCTACAATCTCTCAGTGGGACATAATAGGTATATATTTGATATGGCAATATATATTTTAATAGAATTACCTATACTAAAATTATATTACCATAGAGTTAGATAGACAATTGAAGGTCAAACTCAAAGGCTCATAGGCCTGGATTAGGATTCTCTGTGCCGTGGGTATCAGAAACTAGGGGTACCGTAGTACCACAACACCCAGAGCCGGAACAAATATCTGGAAACAATTGTCCCGCAGCGGGAATCGTACACGCACCTCTTGCGACGAAGCTGGCTAGTCGCCCGTAACGCCATCGAGGTCATAAGGAGGTTCATAGTATATTTATTGCAAAACACAGGTACTGGGATGATAGGTACATGTTATAAGAATGTCTTATGTATTTTATCTGTAGGTTTGTTTATTTAGACGATAAAAATTTAAACGATCACCAAAATAATTTATACCAAAACTAATTTAAAATACATAACAAAAACCCGAGTTATGCTATAAAAATATTGTATTTCAAGTTTAGTTTGATGATTATGAAGATAAAGAAATCCTTTTGAAAATGTTACCCGTAAAAAATATTAAGGTCATTTCCAGAGAAGATGATGTGTGTGATATTAGCCCCCCGGTGTTACCAGATACTCTTTCATTTTTCAACGTAATAGAGTAAGGGTAGTACCATTAAGGGTTGGACTAAGGGTGTCTTTTGTACAGTGGGGATGATAGGTGTGATGTAGTGACGTATGGGCTGGGTCGAGTTGTAAATTGAGTAGAAATCTATATTATTAGCAGACAATAATGGTTAGCTAGTTGGAAATTGATAGACTTGGTTGCATTTATCGGATAACTGGAAAGCTTTGAAGATTATGAACGTTTTTTTGGAGTATCATAGCTTCTGCCAAAAAAGCTCGTCCGATGAAGTACTAAAACCAAATTGGTGTCGCTAAGCAGCTCATTGCTGTATTCTAGTTAAAAGGGTACAATAAATGCCGATACAATTACAGGTAAATGATATTTTTAATCCGTTATGTCTCCGCTTATTAAAAGGTGGGCTTGTTTGCCACTTTAGTTGAACAAACAAAAAAAGTTACTTTTTACTGTCGTGAATCTGTTTGTGATTGTGATTTACTTGTGTCGTACAGTTATTTTAATTGGACGGACTGTCTTATTTTTAAACCAGGTTTAACAATAGTATTAATTATAATATATGTGCCTCAGTATGTACTCACGTAACCAAGTGTACTCTATGTTCCCATGGTTAAAAATAAATGAGTATGAGTATGAGTGAAGTTGATCTTCAGTTTATCTATCTGTCTCTATATCGCAGCTTGACTTAAAAAACTATTTTTTTTCAGAAAACTTCATTAAATTATTTTTATTATTATTTCACATGAATGTGTTTTGAAATGGCAGATTCGTAGTATTTAGCACTTGACCAAGTAATCTATGTTACTTCTATTGCTATAAAATAATATATTCTATATTATTTAATCTTAAAGTGGTTTACGCTGTATTAAATCCCGACGCAATAACTTATTTATCAAGCCAATAATTAAAGCTTTTTGACATATGTTTTCAAAGGAATCTGTCAACATAATCAATGCTTAAACTTGACCGTCCGTTATTGTTGTAGGTTGGATTGAAACTCAGCCATAGTCCGCTCAGTGTGCATACAAAAATAAAAGCTATAGATTTTCTGAAAGACATGATAAATCTAATTTTAATTATAACCAGTTTGGTAAAATAACATGTCCCTAAAAAGTTATCCTATAACTTTTCCAATTCATAACAACATACTTGTAAATTAAAGGCCCGGGCCTAAATTAAATTTGATTACACACGGAAGTGACATCTAACAATACAAGAGCATGGAACTGAAACTCGGAAATTCTGAACTAACCATGGCTACGCCCGCGTGGTACTCAAATATTATTCATCACGAACTATAAAAAAATCATCCTGTCCAATTACATCCGAATGAGTTCAGCCTTTGCAGAGATGATTAGAAACATACATTCAATCTTTTGCATTGTAATATTAGTAGGATGTGTGCTATATCTATTTCGGTGATTCTTTATTTGACTTATGAAGTTTTCAATCTCGTCAATCTATTTAAAACTTGTAGCAAAGGACTTATTTACGCAACTGTAATCTAAATATTTCCACACCACATTTAATTAGGCAAATTAAATCATACAAGAATCATCTGATTAAATTCATCCATTGCCTTTTTTTGTATTAATCAAAAACAGATTCTATTTAATGATTTGTATAGTTTTCAAACTTCTCTATTCTTATACATCGCTGATATATTATGCACAAAATCTAGGTAACAATATTTAGTTATAAATCTTTATGTCAACATCATGACGAGTTATGGAGATTTCTTATTATGATGTTTAACTGATAAGTTCACCCATTATGTATTTCCCCTTTTTTGTATTTAGTTAAGTTTTTAGTATCTTATTGTTATAACTATATTGTTCACAAAAAAAAGAGTTCATTTATCTATTTATATTTTGACATCACGGGAGATAAAAGAGTTTCACATCTAAACGATCAAGTATTACTTAAGGCACGGAAGTATAGTTCAAACGGGTTATTGTTTAGGGAATGAAATATGAATATATTATAACGAACTTTATATTGGCTATTTTGGCTTAAATGTTTTCGCTCCTGTTTTGAAATAATTCTGATCTAACAAAAGCAGGAAAAAATTTTGAAATGAAACCAACATTTAAATTCGTTTTAAGTCATGCCAGTTTCCTCGCGTTTCCTTTCCTTCACCAGTGTGCGCACATTCATTTTTCAAATTGAAAAATCAATTTGTGCCGGGTTGAAACCCACGATCTCTCCATATCGAAGGTTGGGGTACCACTCACTATGCCAACACGGGTATGATATGTATAGTATTTTATAAATAAATAAATAAGCTTGCAATATGGGAACTACATTACTGATATAATAATTACATATATATTGTAAATACATACATATTATATATAGAAAACGCCCAATTCCGAAATAAATATTTGCAGATCATACAAACATTTATCCTGCGGCGGGAATCTAACCCGCAGCCTTCTGCGTCTCATGTGGCCTTCGCCCACTGAGGCACAGAGATTGTTTTAATAAAACTAAGGCAGGTAACGCGTTAGGATGTAGGCGACGGTTACCATATTCTGTTAGGTCGTATGCTTACCTCCAAGAAACATAAAAAAACCAACATGGTAAAAGAATGCACCTAGCGAATATAATTTTGCCAAATATTGCAACGTTTCATGAACGATCATAAAACTAAAAGGAAATTCTCAAAATTTTAAATTTTATCGCCCGAATCGCGCCAACTTCCAAAAAGTCTTGCCAACTGAACCAATACCTTCTTGCATAAATTCACGGACTTTAATTCACGTGCACAGGTGTCCGTCCGTCCAGTACACAGGTAGGTAGGAAGGTATTCTACAGTCAGAGAGAAAATACTTACCTAAATTCACAAACAATAAATTAGTTGATTTGATTTGAACAGAAGATTTTAGTTTACATAACCCTAAAAATTTTAAGGAACTTATGGGTTTTATAGATAAAGTTCATTTTTACAAAGCCCTGACGTGTATTTCCATCAAGATTTCAGCGCCCTCCAGTGACTTATAGCGATAAATCCTATCAAAAAACCATAATTAATTATACAAATCGTTATCAAAAAATCACTTTGCATTCCGATACACCGGTTTCGAATATAAATGGTGACAGATAAACAAACAACCGCTTATGGCAAATGCATATAAGGGCTCCTTACGCCGCGGGAAAAAAACAGTTTGGAATTCTGGAGATTTTAAACACAGCATCATCTAGCCCGAAACTAAGCAGAGCTTGTATTATGGGAACTACATGACTGATATACTACTTATATAATTTGTTTAATACATACATTTTTTGCATAGAAAACACCCAGACCCGAGACAAATATTTGGAAAACTTTTGTCCCGCGGCGGGAATCGAACCTGCAACCTTCTGAATCTCAGACGAGCCGTCGCCCACTGCGTCACAGAAGTCGTCAACGATATATTTCTAATATTATAAACAAAGACTATACTATACAACCGTGAAATAAGTGTTAAACTCAAGTGACAGATTACAGTCGAGCTACAGTGACAGTGACAGTGACAGTGACAGTGACAGTGACAGTGACAGGTGCTAACTAGCTGACTGTTTTGTTTATGTCCTAACAAAACGCTCTTGAAATATTTACTTAAGATAAAACCATTACGCTTTGGACCATTAGTTCAACATTCAACATTAGTTTTGAATTAATGGGATCAAATACCAGATATAAAGTTATAAAATTAAAATGTAATTTAATCTTGTCGCTGACTGTACGTAGGTGGGCCATCTGTTTGGGACTCATGAAATATGTATAGAAATGTATTAACAGGTCTGCCTTTGCGGTAGAAAAGGTACATTTTGGTGTAGATACTCGGTAAATGATGAAAAACTAAGCTTTTTCATGCTTCATTAAAGATCTCTTTCATAAAAGGTTGCATAGATATAAGGGTTGAAATTGGGTTGGGCGAGACAAACAGGTCAAGTGGGATGTCCTTTGAAAGGGATTTATTTAAAAGTAGTATATTTATTTATTTTATAATTTATTATTTTATATTTTATATCACATAATTTTTACAATTTGAGTTTATCAAATTGACATTCACGGCTTCGCCCGCTTGATACCCGGATAAAAAGTAGCCTATGTGTTATTTTGACGTATAAACTATATTTCTGTAAAGTTTCATCAAAATCTGTTTAGTAGTTTTTGCGTGAAAGAGTAACAAACATCCATCCTAACAAACTTTTGCGTTTATAATATTAGTAGGATACAAATGTCCTCGTATGCCAAACGTATATAGCCGTTTATGGGTTTTCCCTACGTCGCGATTAAAAAAATGTTAAATTAATCCGTAAACCCCAACAGGAAGTGGCACATAAATGAATTATTAAAATGTACGCATAAGCTACCTCATGAACAGGGTCCCTAGTTCGCGTTAATTTGATGAAAATCTCGTATCACAGTCGGATTATGTGAACCTTTTTGAGAGCTCTTTATAGTTTCAGTGGTGAACCATATTTGGAGCTGATTTTTGTATTTTTGTTTTGGGGAAGATCAGATGGAACAACTGGTTGAATTATGTATTCAATATTCAACAAGTCAATTAAGTATCTAATATTAGTAATATCTTAGAACAAATTGTCATCTGAGCAATAACTTAAAAATAGATAGGTATAATAATTTACTAATAATTACATAATAATTTACTTGATTACAATAGACAGTCCTAACATTTGACTGTAATAAAACTTTTATTGTTCTCATAATGAATTTACTTCATTCGAAAACATGGTCTCTAAACCACGTGGTTCTATTTGATAATCAATAAAAGTTGCAGAGTGCTCGGCATGCGATCAACATCGACGGTGGTTCGTAACAAGGTGCCGCTTGTTTGTTAATATTCAGTCTTTTTTTGACATCACTTGTCAGTGTTGCCAACACATTGAGCTAACCAAAATTAAATCAATTGAGCGTTTTATTTTACATTGTAGATACTGAAATAATTTATATAATATCTGATTAATTTAATAATAAATAATTATTTTAAAACAACACTTAAAATTAATTAAACCCAATACGACAATAAGACTCTAATTATCGTCAAAAATACCCAAGACGTATTGAAACACATTATGACAGAGTCATGAAGTTGCTTAATATCTTTAACATTAGTTAAAGATATTAAGCATCTTCAACTTTCATCTTGTAAAAAGAGAAAGAGAAAAGAAGATTATTAACTCTTCCTTTCCCTTTCTCTTTTTACAAGATTACTTGTTTGATTGGCACTATACTATGTATGAATGAAAGATCATCAAAAAGACAAGCAGAGTTTGTTGCCTGATTCTTCTATGCTTGGTCAAACTTGAGAAATCGGCGTAAAGTCACCTTAAAAAAGTCACGTAGTTAATAAATTGTCGTTTCTGTAACGATCTTTATGATTTCATTGAAATAAAAGCTATTGACTTTGGCTTTGATCTCTTAAGGTTATCAAGGGAATTCGTCGAACAAATTATTGTCCAGAGCTTATACCGAAAGCTTATTTCTTTCATAACTTCAAGACAGATCATGGTAAAAATGATGCGAACGTGCCAAAATATTCGCCATGGTACTCCTTGTGTTCTTTGTCCAGACTTCAGTTGATGATGATATTTCCTGGATGAGAGTCATGCAATTCATATGATGGAGATCATGGTGGACACTATAAATAGACTCGTTTTAAAAATATGTAAATAAATAAATATAATAAATAATGCAGGACATTTTCACACAGCATCATCTAGCTCCAAACTAAACAGAGCTTGTATTATGGAAACTACATGACTTATATACTAATTATATTTTTTTTTGGTAAATACATACATATTATACATAGAAAAAAACCAGACCCCGAGAGAAAAAACCAGGCGAGCCTTCGCCCACTACGCCACAGAGGTTGTCAAATACAGTCCTTCAGAGCCGTCGCATCAGTGTTACAGATGTCTATCAGATGTGATAGGCATCGGTTTTTGCCATAAAATAACACAAAAGAAAATTCATATTGTAAAAACGAGAATTTTCACGTACTGCACTATCGGTGAAGGCACCGACTAAGTTTCGTCTCATTCCGAGAGTCTTCATCAGGGTGAGTGATCGCGACTTTCTCCCTCCGCGTCGCATCGTGCACTAAGCAGAGGGAGAACGTCGGAATGAGTCGAAACTTAGTCGGTGCCTTCACCGATAGTTCAGTACGTGAAAATACCCGTTTTTACAATATGAATAGTCAAGTTCACGATAGTTTTTGGAACAAAAGAAAATGGTATAATTTGTGACTTAATAACAATATAGGCTACTTTTTATCCAGATACCACGCAAGCAATGCCGTGGACAGAAGCCAGTCTTCAATATGTATAGAATTCAAATTTCATACTATCTGTTTTGAGGCTACACTTCAATTGTTCGAATTAGGTTGAACGGGATTTATAGCTTCGGATTAATCGCTTCTCATTGGCCGATCGATGTAGGATATCAGAAATAGCTAGTTACGTCTAACAGAGACTTATGTACGTAATCCTAACTCCTAACTAGGATTCCCTGTATCGCGAGTATCAGGAATTATGAGTACCGTGGTACCACAACATGGAACAAATATCTGCAGAACATGTTTGTAAACATTTGCTATGACGACCTCTGTGGCGCAGTGGGCGAAGGCCCGCCTGAGACGACATTGCGGGTGCAATTTCCGCCGCGGGACAAATGTTCTATCCTACTAATATTATAAACGTGAAAGTTAGTGAGGATGGATGTTTGATGAATTTTTACAGTAATATAACTTACACATCAGAATAACACATAGGCTACTTTTTATCCGGGCACCACGCGGGCGAAGCCGTTAGCAGAAGCTAGTACTACATATAGGTAATCATACCTGCATTTAGTATAGAAAATTAAACTTTTTTCGAAACTTGAGAAAAGTCACTCTTTTCTGGTTATAAACATGTTCTGAAACGGCCTGTACTGTGCTGTTATCGTGTGAACCAGTTATATCCTCGATGGGCCGTGGCAGCGCACTAATACTGAAATGTGGCAGTGCGATAATTCGCACCGAAGCTTAGCGTAATGAAGTGCCTGTTAATATAATGGCGTATTACGGGATATTGGCCTATTACTCTCATAAAAATAATTAATTTATTGATTAAATGACTACTAGTGAAGTACTTGTAGGGATAAATGTTCAATGTGGTAGGGTTATATACGTGCCAACCTACCAGGACCCTATGTTATCTCTAAGCACTAAAACACTGACTCCATTTAGATAATATTATATTGTCACGGTTGTAGTTGCACAGGTTATATCGATGAAGGGCGAGAGGCGACTGTCGAGGCGGGCACTGCATGACGCAATCGTCAAGTCATTTTTGCTACGTTGCCCTTACTGAGCCCCCACAACTAGCTCTCTAGTTGTGGGGGCTTGTGATAGGGCTCGTCACTCGCGCATTGCCACGGGTGGAACGGGTGAAATGTCTCATGAACCTGTAATTTAACCGCACCCATATCCTTCTTACTGAGACAAAGTGATGCGAACATTATTGCTTGGCGGCATAAATAGATATGATAGTACCTCCCCGGACCAACTCTTTCGCAAGGAGCTCGACTATTTCAGTATATTGGAAGTCTCGAAATTACTTAAGTCTTTGTGCATTTGTAGATTTAAGTCCGCTTTCAGAATAACTCCATGGAAATTGTTAACAGTATACTTTTACTATAAAATGCGACGAAACACGATAAAGCTTTTTCAAAAGGTTCTGTCAACGGAGAGTGAATGCTTTTTTCAATCACAATAAGTTACTAAACTTGCTACTTAAGTGAAAAAACTCGAGTTTCAACGGTTGGGGAAAGGTCCGGAGGATTGTGACTTTTGTTCGGAGTGGACCGTGGACGGTGGTATGCAAATGGGGACAAGAAAAAAATAAAAACATTACCTACATCCATTTACGTAACGAATAAAATACTTTATCAATTGGTGACGACAAAAGTAGATCTAAGGTATATTATTTGTTTCACAGTATAGTTATAGTATGTAAATAGGTAGGTAGTAGCGTGTGATTCATATTTTTTTCTTGTTATTTATGTTCTACCTCAATACGCTTAGTATCACGAGTTGCCGACCCCTAGATATAACGACTGAAAGTCTCATGTGTCTGTAATTTCACCACAGCAATGCGAGTTTTACTGCTTGGCGGCAGATATAGGTATGACGGTAGTACTTCCCCGGGCGAGCCCTTGTTTTTTACTTGAGTCTCCTTGCAGAACGCCATCCCAGCACAAGACGCGCGTTCCCGCGGCACCGGCCTGTGACGACACGGAAAGGATTTCTATGTCTCCCTTCGCTTCATTGGAGAATTATTTATTTGCACTTTCAACGCCTTTTGAGTTTTACGAAGACTCTTCTCGAAGCTCGAAGAAGCTTCAGTATTGGTGAGAAATTGAATTATTCTGCTTCAATTGCTGTTGAAATAGCCATCGGAAAAACTTTTATTTTAATGGTTTTTAACAAACTCATTCTTTGCTATTAATGGGATAGCAATGTTTACTTGTTAGTATAACTAGTTCCAAGTCCTTAATGCAAGAGTTAAGTTGGCTAAAGTGCAGTTCCGAAACTGGGTAAGTCTATAATATAACAATGTCTAGCATAAATTAGAGCCTACTATGTAAACTTATGGTCTACAACCACAGCTGGCCACTAAGCATCCACAGAGCAAGTTTTCCTTTGGCAGCTAAAATTTCTAGAAGTTGCCTGGTATGCGTTTGGTGCAAGTGAGAATAATTAGCGAACAAAGAGCTTCTGTTTTCATACAAACGTATTTATATCCTAGAAACTTTTTAAGAGTTTAGTCGGCTCTGGTCTTTTTTATGTTTACAAGACGCCATTATACCAAACTGATGTTTGAAATTTATAATTTTATTCTTTATTTATATTATTTTTAAAAACTTTGGGAAAACTTACAATTAGTCAAGCTAATAGAAAAAAATATAAAAATACATGTCAAACACATATTTAAGCTGATGGCTAATTACAAGTTTCCACTTATAGGCTTGAAAGTAAAAAAAAGAAAAAACAGTTTTAAGTTAGACGAAAAAATAGAATAACATTAAACTAAGAACAATTAAAAAATATCTTTTGAAAATAATTTATCACTTAGCATGCGTTTTAACTTGTTTATCGATGTATTAAATAATTCTATATCAAAATCTGCCCCGCGATTTGCTTGTTCTATTTATAAAGGCGTTCTGTATGTAGTTAGTCCTTACTGTCGGTGCGAAAAGAGTACTAGGATTACGCATATTGGACGTGTTAGTGCGTAGTCTCAGCAGTTCCAGCAGCTCCGAACAGTCCACCGCGCCATTTGCTATGCTCAATATATAAGATAAATGTCAGATAATCAAATAAATACAACCGTTTTGCTATAATAAACGCAAGTATTTTTTTATATTGTTGCATATGATTTTTTAAGTCAATCAATACGCTTAAAGCTAGATAGAAGATAGATAGAAAATACTTTATTGTACACCAAATAACATATCAGCTTAGTTAAGTACTATCAACTTTAACAATGTTGTACAATGGGCGGTCTTATCGCTAAATAGCGATCTCTACCAGACAACCTTTGGATGGAACGGACTATAAGAAAGTTTAAAAGGGGTTTAATTGGTACACCACGAACAAAGGTAAAATCTTAAAAACTCATATAATTGTAATTAGATTTTATGCAATAGAATTAAGGTACGAGTATACTTGATATGTAGGTATGCATTTTTAGAATTGAAATACGGTTGTTAAATAGATTTATTTGCCACTAGAGGTGCTACAATAGAAACGACACGCTATTGATTTCCAAATATTGTAAAAATAAATTAAATACGAGAATCGGGCTTCACAAAATTCTCAGTTTGGGGTAGACTTCTAGTTTAGCTATTGTACTGAATATTGCTAAGTCTCAGTTTGGGGTAGACTTCTAGTTTAGCTATTGTACTGAATATTGCTAAGTCTCAGTTTGGGGTAGACTTCTAGTTTAGCTATTGTACTGAATATTGCTAAGTCTCAGTTTGGGGTAGACTTCTAGTTTAGCTTTTGTACTGAATATGGTAATGGTTCCTACGACTAAGGACAGCCGCTGAAATCGCTTTCGCTTCAGCTTATGCCTTAGACGAGATCACACCATACAACAATTACCGGCACAAGTTTCAACAGATGTTTGAGCACAGGATTTCTGCTGATATGGAAACCAATTCATGGAGAGCGGAATACTATTTACCTACTAAATTATGCTAAACAGGCAAAACTCGCTTCGCTCGTGTCTTATGAAAATTATGATATTTTAGTGTAATTCTAAGACTAAAAATAATTCTACAAAGATTTGCACCGGGAAAAAGTTAAAAATACGTTTTTTTTAACAAGCGATTGTAAAAATACGTTTAATAATTTCTTTAATCCTATTAATATTATAAACGCGAAAGTTTGTGAGGATGTTTGTTCCTCTTTCACGCAAAAACTACTGAACGGATTTTGATGAAACTTCACAGTAATATAGCTTATACATCAGAATAACACATTGGCTACTTTATATCCGGGTACCACGCGAGCGAAGCCGTGGGCAGAAGCTAGTATGACATTAATTTTAGGTTTACTTAATTTTTTTACGCTTGTTTTTGGCAGGATGTAGAAGAGCTCAACTAAGCACCAACTCAATTCAATGTTATTTATTCCATAAAGATACATTAAAGTACACAACAACCCATGTACCTATATTATTATCCTACTAATATTATAAACGTGAAAGTAGAGGATGTTTGTTAGTCTTTCACGCAAAAACTACTACACGGATTTTGATGAAACTTTACAGTAACATAGCTTAAACATCAGAATAACACATAGACTACTTTTTATCCGGGTACCACGCGGGCGAAGCCGTGGGCAGCAGCTAGCACAAAATAAATACGATTTGATTTGATAAGACATATCGGTATTATGTACAAGTTTCCACACTCATGCACCAAAACAAACAGCGAAGTAGCAAGATGGGAGGCATGAGGCATCAAGAGGAGAGGTATCGCAGACTCTCCAGAGGTAAATAAACTAATGGGATTGGTTTCCAATGTCTCAATCTCGGAGTGTTTGTGATTAGAATTACTGAGAGCTAGGCTGCCGTTGAGTTGATACAATTCGGAGCAAACACACTTTTTGGACGCTATTCAGAGATTCGTTTCAGAAACATTCTATATCCTATAAAAACATCTATACTATTTACTATAATCTATACTAATATTATAAAGAGGAAATAATTTTTTGTTTGTTTGTACCGAAGAGGCTCCGAAACTACTGGACCGATTTTAACCGTTTTTTCATTAATAGAAAGCTAAATTATCAGGAAGTAACATAGGCTACAATTTATTAAAAAAAAAATAGAGATCCTTCTGAAAATCGCAATAATGTAACCCAAAGTAGCAGAATTTTGCCTATAAAATTCATAATTTTTCGTGAGCTGAGAAAACTATTGATGATACATAAAAAATATGTACTACATGATTAAAGTACTCATTAATACCTACAAAAAAGTCCACGAGGGAATATGTCTAACTATCTAGTTAAGTCACAATATCAGCTTTTGTGTTTTAAAATTTAATAAGATCGCGGGTAGAAACAAAAGTTGGTTACATTCGTATCGTAGTATTAATTCTTATTCAAATGAATAGTTTTATCATCAAGGGTATTTATGTAGCAGTAAAATACTTTTTAATTCATTCGAAACGGACATTTAATTTCGAAGTTATCTCGAGTATAAAATCGAAACTTACGCGGGTGAAACCGCGGGGCGCAGCTACATATTAAATATGTTGCCAAGACTCAAAAGCTAATAACGCTCAGATTTTTTTTGAAGTTATCAGATCTCATTATGAGCCTAACCCCTAAGTTCTAACACTACAATACAAAATCTACATCTAGGTCAAAAAGTGATTGCTGTGTGCCGGAAAATTGAAGTCATTCGAGACTTTTTATCTATTACTAGCTTCTGCCCACGGCTTCGCCCGTGTGGTACCCGGATAAAAAGTAGCCTATATGTTATTCTGATGTATAAGCTATATTACTGTAAAGTTTGATCAAAATCCGTTCACTAGTTTTTGCGTGAAAGAGGAACAAACATCCTCACAAACTTTCACATTTATAATATTAGTAGGATGACTCAGGGATGCCGGCGCGAGTGATACCTCTGGTATTGCAAGCGTAACCTATGGAAGGTTATGGTAACCGCTTACTAACAGATGGGTGGTACGCTTGTTTACAACTTTAAGTGTATAAAAAGCAACAAAACACGTTTCTCTATGTTTAATTGGTAAAGTTCATTTTGGAAGGGAGTAAAAAATGTGTCCTATTTTTAGAGAGGTCACAGGCATTCCAATCTAAATTTTAATTAAAGCATAGTTTCACTGCAGGACGCTTTAATAAGGAATGTCTTTGAGATTCTAGCACTATTAGAAATGTTTTAGAATTACAGTTAAAATAAGCATTATTCTTAACGCGACCTATTTGAATAAATCCTACTAATATTATAAACGTGAAAGTTTGTGAGGATGTTTGTTCCTCTTTCACGCAAAAACTACTGAAGGGATTTTGATGAAACTTTACAGTAATATAGCTTATACATCAGAGTAGCACATAGGCTACTTTTTATCCGGGTACCACGCGAGCGAAGCCGGGGGCATAAGCTAGTAATAAATAAAATAAATAATGCTGGACTTTTTTTTAACACAGCATCACCTAGCGTCAATGTAAGCAGGGCTTGTGTTATGGGAACTTCATGACTTATATACAATTTATATACACAGAAAACACCCAGATAAACATTAGCAGATTGTAGAAATATTTGTCCCGCGGCAAGGATTGAACTCGCAACCTAAATACGACGAAATATTTAGAGACATACATAATCTTAGACTCATGACTTCATTTTATATGATGGACATCCTAAGATACATACTCAGAGAAAAATCTTTGAGGATACCAAGTAGGGGGTGTTCAGAAGCACGTCCAAACATTACACATTTGGCACATGTCCGCGTTTTGCAAGTAATTAGCAATTCAAATGACAGGTTTGCAAGCCCATCGCCTCTTATTGGATTGAAAACTAATCAATTTAGTTTTTTTTATTAAAGATCAAGCAAACGAAAATGTGATTTAGATTTGGAAATATAATTATTTGGTTTTATTTAAGGATCATTAACATTATCTTAGGATTGTCTGGTAGAGAACGCTATCAACATAGGAAATAAAAAATAATAAATAATGCTGGACATTTTTCACACATCATCATCAAGCCCCAAAATAAACGGAACTTGTGTTATGAGAACTACATGACTGATATACTACTTACATACATTTTTTTTTGTAAATATATACATAGAAAACACCCAGACCCGAGACAAATACATGTATTTGCAGATCATACGAACATTTATTAATGTAACTATACTCTTAGATATTAGAAGAGCGGAGCCCTCTAACACAAGTACTTTCTACTTAAATGAAGGTTATACATAATGAAAATTGTAAAAAACATCTGTTACAAATATAGAACCATTTATAATTATTATTATGACACTTTAATATCAAAACATTGTAGTAAAAAACATAAAACAGAGAAACACAAACCGCAGGGCAGAGCCATAGTGGTCAGTAGCTAGGGCTGCAGAGAGAGACCTCCCGACGCGACGATGCGCGCCGACTCCAGGAGCACCGCCTTTTGAATCTGACCCTTGATCCAGCAACCTAGCGAAAGTCTCTTAAGGTGTTGATCGAGGCTCTTCGCTATCAGTCCGTTCACTGACACGACTATCGGTACGATAATCGTCGAATCCACATCCCACATGGCAGTAATAATAATAATCTCTTATTATTATTATTACTTATTCCGCGGTGAGAGTTGAACACGCAAACTTCTGCGTCTCAGGCGGATCTTCGCCCACTGCGCCACACAGGTCGTCAACATTTAGTAAAAATATCGCAATGGTCGTATATTGTGGGAAAAATCTTGCAAAAAATACGTTTTAGTTTGGCACGTTTTTGTACGAAAATTTAAGTAATCATGGGCAAAGACGGTCTTAGAGCGATGATTAGAAGGTCTAGAAGGTAGACCTTCTTGCTCCATAATCAGTCACATCATCACTAGCAGGTACGATTTTGGTAAATGAAGTTGAAAACAAAATGATAAAAAACGATATGGCAAATGCATAGACAAGTAAATTCAGAATCAGCGTTCACAGTTAATTGTTTTAGGTAGATAAAGAAAACTCGAATAAGTCAATCATGAACGGAAACCAACCCTTGTATCCGCTTGTCCGGAGATTTCCCGGGATTCGCGGAAAGTTTCGTTGGATCCCGGAATCCTCGGGTAAACCCGAGCCTAGTTACACATGTTTGTAGGTACCTGATCTTTGTAACTTTTCACCTTTACTTTAAGTTAAGGGCTTTGGAAGCGTAGTTTTACCGAACTTATTTTTTGCTAGCTACTGCCCATGGCTTAGCCCGCGTGGTACTCGGATGAAAAGTAGCTTTTACTTGTAAAATTGCAAATATTTTTTTTCGCCTTATTTGCAAAATTGGTCACCACGAAAAGCTATTTTATATTAATATAAAAACCATGAAAGTCCATTCGAAATATTTTTTCAATCGGATGAATAGTTTCGTAGATTATCTCCTACATTTTACCTCTTTATAATATTATTGTAGATAGTTCCGTGCCCGTAAACGGGCCATATAACTTAGCCGTCGGTCTATCTGTCTGTCACAGGGCTGAATGAACCGCAATATTAAAAAAAAAATGTTAAGAATACGTGAACATATAAATTTGATATATTTGTTAATTCGTTAAATTATAAATTCGTTTTTTTGATGTCAAACATAGCCTAAGTCTTACTAACACATATGGATCATGATATCCGAAATAAAATAAATATTATTATTATATAAATAGGTATGGTCATGGAATAAAAAAGTAAGAAAAAAAACATGTGTTGAATTTGAAATGTCATTCATTCATTGTCATTCATCAGAAAGAGACAAAGTAGTGTTTATATGATCAACTGTTCAAATGATCAGCCTCAATGCAAGGTTTTAAATGATTAAGTTTTGATATTCAGATATTTGTGTATAATTAGCTCCGTAACGGCTGGCGTGATTTGAATGAAACTTGGAACAGATATAGTTCATGACCAATAAAGGCGTTATATCCGAGTACCACGCAAGCAAAGCCGTGGGCAGAGGCTAGTCTGGTTATTTTGTTCAACCACGCATAGTCTAACAAAAGATAGCAGAACAAAACGAGATCACGAGTATTGAAAGTAATAGAGTCAGTTCAGTTCGCGCAAGACTGCGATGTTCAAAGTTTTCGAGAATATTTTATAACCACGTTGCAAGGAGAAAAGTAGGAAAGAGAAAATTCATTTTGTTTGTCCACATAAGTATAAACAAAAGTTGTAAATAATAATAAGCGTACAAAATAGTTATCATAAAACATAAAGAAACGAGCGAAGGCCAAACTAGGAACCAGAATGTGTCTATATGCCTCAACTTTAAGAGGTTTTAATGCAATTTTTTTGCATAGATTTCTATATCTTGGATTGCATCATAGATTGTTTTTCTTGTCACTAGAAGGCAATGAGTTGATGATGAAAAACATGTCACAAGTTTTAGATTTTTCAAAAACTAAATTATTGTATAACTATACAATATGATAAGAACGTATTTTCATGTATACGTATTTTAATAATAGATAGATATATTATCTAACTAGATATATTATGAAAATACGTTTCTGTCGTCATTAATCATTACCACCAATAATCTATTAGGTTGGCAAAGAAGTTTAACTCGTAGCCTTTTTTTTTAATTTATCTTTCTGCGTGTCGTTCAATTTTTGGCACAATGTTTAAAATCATTCGAAAGAGGATGTTTTGTTCTACCATCCATAATTGGTATCCCTTGTCGTTTGACGCGAATTTTCGCGCAATAGTTCGTTTAATCGGTGTTCATCGAACTCAACTTTAAGAGGTTTGAAGGCAAATTTTTTGCATAAATTTATCTACATCTACATATATTGGGTATAAAAAACTAGACGGCTAAACTGCAGAAAATACAATACAGTTTTAGAACCTCTGGAGCCAAACACGGAGCTGTTCGTCGTATATGATCCGTGACTGACGGACGATCCGAATTCAAAATACTTTTTACTATTTTCCGCAGCGGAACACCGACCATTTTTTTTTGTTCAGTTGCCCTGAGTTAAATGTTTTAAATGCTGAATTGATGTGTTATCTATTTGAAATATTCTGTTCAGTTTTCTAGTATATCTAGGCAATTTTTATTTTATTATCAAATTTTATGTTAAATCCTAAAGGCGACGTCTGTGGCGCAGTGGGTGAAGGCCTGCCTGAGATACATTAGGTTGCGGGTTAGATTCTCGCCGCGGGACAAATGTTAGTTTAATCTGCAAATATTTGTCTCGGGTCATATGTTTTCTATGTATAAATGTAATTTTTACAAAAAAAATATATATATACCCGTGACAAACACTTGTATATCATACAAATATTTGTCCCAGGGCGGGAATCGAACCCGCAACCTCCTGTGTCGCAGGCGGACCTTCGCCCACCGCGCCACATCGGTCGTCATTTTAATGTCATTTTCATGATGGTCGTCATTCATTTTGAAGGTTTACTAGTAGCCACTAAAGAGTCCAGTATCCAACTCCTGGCTCCATCACCAGACTCTCGACACCAAGTGCAATATCTTGGACTCATCATAAAATAAAGATATGAGCCCAAACTCGAGGGTATTACTTGTAGCCACTGAAGAGTTACACTGCTCACCTCCTGGCTCCATCATCAGATCAGCTTCAAGATACCAAATTATAGTATTGTCAACTACATATACATAAAAGACTTAATTTCGATACGACAAATAGAAATACATTAATATTGACTTCCAAGAATTGATTACATTGTTTCTTCTTTTATTAGTTAGTTACAAGTGAAGCTAATTAAAGCGTGTAAAAAACAATATTTTTAATTAAATTAGACTAGAAAAGTAAAGAAATAACAATTATGTCCAGGACGACTAATTAAAACCGCATCTCGCGGGACGTGGGACGAGATAAAAAGTGGGACAAAAAATGGCGGAGAAATGCTATTTTATCACTGTGGAAAATCTGAGGTTTTTCAAATCCGTTTTAAGTTGGCAACTCCGATGATGTTGGAATTGGAGGTTGACGGCGCCTTGGAGAGACAGATGTCAGGTTGACGGACTCTTTTTCCGACGATCGACTGAATAACTGGGGTTTTCTTTTGCGTTAATCTTTTATGGGTGCTTTGGTCTAAGATTATTGTAAAATAAGGCAGTAAATTGATAATTACTTTTCCTTTATTTCTTTTGAGTAGCCTAGATTACCTTATTGAGGGTTAAAGTTAACTGAAGTAGTTGGATCCAGCAAATAGGACTAATGAATAGGAATTATTGATGCCTACCCGAAAGCTGGTTCTTATCTTGGTCAAAGTATTACCATTGCCTCGAAATGTGCCAATACACATAGAATTTTGGGGACCGTCTTGTCGTAATTTAAGCCAACTGAGCTATCTATAGATCGTTTGCAACGGTGTAAATAGTGGCTTAATTATATCATAATATTCAATTTCTAGTAAAAAATAATCCTTTTAGCTAGATAAAAGATAAAATAATTTTCTAGTCAGTACAATTAATTAAAAGTTATACAGCTTTTGTAATTTATTTACATTACCGTTGCTTGTAAAATAACAATACTATAACAAATGAGTTGTTAATTAAGTGGATAGGTATTAAATAAATAAATAAATAAATAATGCTGGACATATTCACACAGCATCATTTAGCCCCAAAGTAAGCAGAGCTTGTGTTATGGGAACTACATGATTGATATACTACGTATATACATTTTTTTTTGTAAATACATACATATTATACATAGAAAACATCCAGACCCGAGACAAATATTTGCAGATACAAACATTTGTCCCACGGCGGGAATCGAACCCGCAACCTTTTGCGTCTCAGGCGGGCCTTCGCCCACTGCGCCACAGAGGTTGTCGAATTTATTTATTACTTTATTACTCAGTCAAGAACGTTTCAAAATATTAATAAACGAATTAGATAATAACATTAGTATGAAATTATCTTTATTTAGATGTTTTTGCAAAGATAATTCTATATTACACGCCTTCTTCTATCTTTTATAAGCTTAAATAAAAAACATAATACGTCAAATACCTTCTTGCCTTTTATAAAACTATAAACAACTAGCTTTTGCCCACGGCTTCGCTTGCGTGGTACCCGGATAAAAAGTAGCCTATGTGTTATTCTGATGTATAATCTATATTACTGTAAAGTTTCATCAAAATCCGTTCAGTAGTTTTTAAGTGAAAGAGTAACCAACATCCATCCTCACAAACTTTTGCGTTTATAATATTAAGTAAGATCAGCATCTGCCCACGGTTTCGCCCGCGTGATACCCGATTAGAAAGTAGATTATGTGTTATTCTAATATATAAGTTATATTACTGTAAAGTTTCATCAAAATCCCTTCAGTAGTTTCGCGTGAAACATCCTCACAAACTTTAGAGTTTGTAATAGTAGTAGGATAGAAGGATTTTCCAGTAAGGTATCAACATTGACAGTTGTCGCTAGTTAGGTATTGTATCGATAGAATTTTATTAGAACGCTCTTTATTGACCTTAGATCTCTTCTTATTTATGTACCTGAAAATCTGAAGGAATAAAATATTTGTATAATGTACAAACAAAACGTTGAAGGTAATATGAAAAACACATCGCACAAAGTGTCTTTATGAGACTCGGTCAATGTTCACGTCACAACACATCATGTCACAGTCGAGAGCCGTGACGCGTAAATCATATGTGACGTTTCCGCCGCGTGGACTCTGCGTTGTATCTGCGTGGCACGCTAACAGGTGACAGAAGTGACCGCTTTGCATATTGTGATATTGTGTCCAGAGGTAGAATCGTCCACTGAAATGCTCATAATATTCTGACGGAAATCGATCTGTTCATCATATAAGTTTGGATAAAGGAGGTCATCTGCAAAATTACGCATTCGATTTTAAAAACTCTTACACCGATATGTATATTGTCTCATTAAAATAAAAGAGCTTTTCTTGGAGACCAATTATGCAACGTAAACCGACGAAAAAACGTTCGAGCGAATGTTTTTCTTACGTACGCTACTTTTCATCGGAAAATTTTTATCCGCATGCTATATATATTACTAGCCTCTGCCCACGGTTTCACCCGCGTGATACCCAAATAAAAAGTAGCCTATGTGTTATTCTGATGTATATAAGCTATATTACTGCAAAACTTTGTAAAAATCCGTTCAGTAGTTTTTGCGTGAAAGAGAAACAAACAAAGTAGTAGGATGAAGAGGTAAAGTTTGGAAGTTTGCATATAGGAGGTAATCTTCAAAACTACTCGTTCGATTTCCAAAACTATTTCACCAATATATAGAATGGACCTTCAGAGTGAACATAGGTTGTATGTTATTCCGTTAAAATAAAAGGGCTTTTCGTGGAGACCAATTTTCCAACGTAAATTGAGGAAAGAACTTCTGACCTGCGTTTGTTTTCATCGACCACTTTTGATGCGGGTGCTACGCGGACAATCCGTAGCTTGTAAATTATATTTTGGACTTTACTAAAAATTCCAATACTATCAGCATCTTTATTAATACGTGCTTAAAATGGTGAAGGATAACATTAAAATTCTTATACGAATAATTGACAATAACGCAACGTACTATAAGAGAAGGAATATAAGAGTGAATAGCTACGAGTACCTTCTAGACTTTTATGTTTCATCATCGGCCATACCAGTAGGTATTTACCATCAATTGAGATTATGGTCAAATTAAGGGTCAGTTCATGATAAAACAAGTTTTTAAACAAAATATAGACCTTTAGTTTATTCTCTGAGGATCTGAGGTTCTCCATCATGTGGATCACTGTCGTGAGCGTGTTTGTTACGTACAAACAATACATTTTTAGTTATTAAAGAAAACATATCAAAAAGTTTTGTATTCGTAATGAAAAGAGCTACGAAGCACTGAGGAGCACTATAAAGCGCTACGAGTGCTGCATAGTGCTATGCAGTGCTACACAGAGCTACGTAGTGCTACGCCATGCTTCTCGGTGTCATAATAAAAATGCCACACATGTAACTACTAAAATTCATGAGCCGTTTTGCTCCGCATATCTCTATTACCCTGTTATTTTCTGCTGAAAAACCTCCTCATATGAATGCATCATGGCACCTCCAGATAAGACTATACTTTAGTACCTGGACGCAATATATTCGAGTTTATTATAATCTCCAATTTTGAGACGGCTTTTTTTGTTATGTTGAGCTAAATAGGCATACAGCCCACGTTATAGCTTTCTATAACGTTATAGCTTTCTTTCTTTACGTTACTATCACCTATCCACATCTGCTACATCCGGGGCATTGTTTGATATATTATTAGAGTAGCCACACAGTGATGTTTTTTATTTTTACCCACGCCGTAACGTTAAGAATCCGTATATGCGTTTGACGTAAGTAGCAATATGTTTTGTGTGTTAGCATTCCGAAAAAGGTTATCTGATTGCTTTGCGACTCTTAGTGATTTATGGCAATAACACCTACCGAACACCATTCTTGATGTCACGCAAAGCGATTTCGAAAATCGGATAAGCCGTTCCTAAGATAAATGGTAACAGACAAGCAAACAAATAAACAAATAACCATTTAAGTAAAATACATGCGAGCTTACGTCGCGATTATATACATGTTCTCTTCGTAAAATGATAATAATATATATTTTTGTAGTAAAAGCAATGCATTAGCAATGTCAAAGGTGTTGCAGGTGTCAATAGGCGACGGTAATCGCTTTACATCGACTTAGATAAAAAAAAGTGTAAACAACTTTACCACTCCAATAATGGTCGGGTTAGGTTCGAGACTATAATTTTGCGTCCAGATGCTCCGGCCTCCTTTGTTACCAGGTAATATATCACCTGCACACGGGTTGCGCATACTAAATGTTTGATAGAGGGATCCCTAGGTACGAACAGGTGTTAAGCAGAGTTTCAGACATAGTTCAACGATAGTTTGGCGGTATTGAATAGAGGTGGTTTATGACTGAAACGTTTAGGCTATAAAGATTTTAGGTTCAAATTGCAATGTAAAAATTATGAGCCATGAATAAAATAGAATATAAAATTTATTAGCAAAAAAATGTATCACATTTTAAGATTAATATTACAGCTGTTGAGAGATATTAGTTTTTTAATACGATTAGCTGCTAGGTCCAAACTAGGCATGTAGACTGATTCTTGGGTCTAAGGAGGAAGAGTTTTCATGATTCGTTTGACACAGTTAATAATTAGGTTAATTTCGGGTAAGATGTGTTTTAGCAAATTTATATAACACTAGTCGCGCCTCGCGGTTTCACCCACGTAAGTTTCGATTTCGTAGGAATATCGGGATAAAAAATAATAGTAAAGTATTTTACTGCTACATAAATACCCTTGATGATAAAACTATTTATTTGAATAAGAATTGATACAACAATACGAATGTAACCAACTTTTGTTTCTACCCGCGATCTAATAACATTTTAGAACACAAAAGCTGCTATTGTGACTTATTGTGATTGTATCTATGATAGTAAGATATATTCCCTCGCGGTCTTTTTTGTAGGTAATAATGAGTACTTTAATCATGTAGTACATCATTTTTATGTATCCTATAAATCTGAAATTATAATATTACGAGTAATGATACTTTAAGTATATGACAAATGTTTACATATTATGTAACAAAACGAACTAAGCAGGTAGGTAATAAAACTGTTTATTTTTGCATAGTTTTATTATCTACCTATTTTTACATGTCTTGTTAAGACCATATTCAAATAAGATACCGAAAGTAGATGACAAAAGTTTACAAATTGTGTTGCAAAATTAAGTAGGTGCCCACCTGAGTCGATTTTTTGTGTTGTTATAGTGTCGTCTAGAAACATATTTTCGTTCATCTTTCTTTCAGCTTTCGGTAGTAGTCTTTTGGCACCCAGTATACTTGAATAGAAGGTTGTACCTCTCAAATTGGGCTATCCCTACAGAATAGGATATCAAAGGAAGTTTGTATTCATCGCAAGCTTCCCACAAAACAAACGCTTAAAACATTCCCACGAATGTATTTATTGTTTTAGAGCATGTGTTGAATGCTGAGTAGGCGTATCGATTATATAGACGACCTGAGTGGCGTGGCGGTTAGGTAGCCGGCTTAGACGCAAGAGGTGTTTGATTCCCGCTGCGGGACAAATGTTTGCATGTTAACAGGTATTTGTTCTGAAACTGGGTGTTGTGGTACTGTTGTACTCGTAGTTTCTGATACCCATGATACAGGAAATCCTAGTGTGGACTCAGGACTATGTATGTTGTGCGTTTATTTTTTTCATTTATTATTTATTAGTAGGAGTCTGATTATTTTTTTTTGAACTTTCGGTCGACGTTAATCCTACTACTATCATAAACGCGGAGTTAGTGAGGATGGATGTTTGTTGCTCTTTCACGCAAAAACTACGGAACGGATGTTGATGAAACTTTGCAGTTATATAGCTTATACATCAGAATAGACTACTTTTATCCGGCTACCACGCGGGTGAAGCCGTGAGCAGAAGCTAGTCAAAATAATTGCATGAGTGTGAAAAACCGTCAAAATTGGTACAAATTGGACGACCTCTGTGTCGCAGTGGGCGAAGGCCCGCCTGAGACGCAGAAGGTTGCGGGTTCAATTCCTGCCACGGGACAAATGTTTGTATCTGCAAATATTTGTCTCGGGTCTGGGTGTTTTCTATGTATAATATGTATGTATTTACAAAAAAAAATGTATATAAGTAGTATATCAATCATGTAGTTCCCATAATACAAGCTCTGCTTAGTTTGGGGCTAGATGATGCTGTGTGAAAATGTCCAGCATTATTTATTTATTTATTTATAAATATAAAAATGTTTATTCTTTTTCAATAAGAAATAACGGGTAGATACCTTTACATACCTTCCAAAATTACCATCATTATACTATACTATATGTAATAGAACTATAAAGTCAGGGAAATCTGGTAACTATGGTCCTAGTTCGGTAATCCCAAATTAGGTATCGATGCGGTATTTTACCACTGTGAGTTAGACCATGACTTGGCATAAGCGATAAGCGTAGCGTTAAGCTTAGCGTTTTTCTCTCCTAATCCATTATGAACAGTAAAAACAATATTTCACTCATCATGTAGATTGGTATATAAAAAACTAGTAACAATAGATTGTATGATTAAATTATTAAGTATTCATAATTGGGAGTAGACATTTTATGAGATGGTGCCTTGAGGATCGGATAAGAATGAATGTACCGACTCCCAGCACTATCTATTGGACTTTAGCTAGACTGCATTAAACGAAAGCTAAAACAAAGAATTAATAAGGCAATTATATATACACTTAGGGTTATATTATTGTCAGTATACCCAGTCATTATAATATACTTTAAAGTTTATTTGTAAAGAGTGTTGAGCGAATCAAACAATTTGTTTTTCATAGAAACTTTACCGCCCTATTTAACCCCTTTAGGGGTCGATTTTCGAAAATTAGCTTGTGTGTTATTCCAGATCCTAAACTATTTATATTCGAAATTTCATCAAAATCAGTTTAGTAGTTACGGAGATTCGTGGTAACAAACATTCACACACACACAGACTTTTGCATTTATTATATTAGTAGGATGGTTTCGATTCTGTAGTACTATTTAATTTAAGCTCGGTATCATGAATATCGCTCCACCTATGACTATGGCACGTCACATATAAATGCTTCTCTGGGAATCAGTGCGTATGGTTAATGGGACAGGCTGGACGTCCATAGGTAATTGCATACTGGTTATGTGAAACAGCATTATTAATCTATGGACTGCGGGCTTCATTTCAATGATCTAGGTTATTTTATAGCGGGTTTTTAATAAAGAAAAAAAAAATATCTTTGTATGATTAAATGGTATTTTAGTAATTTTGGTTAAAAATGATCCAATGATAATTGATGAGTAAAAATAATATTTCAGTAATTTTTAGGCTTTTACTAACAACCTAAAACGTAAACACTTCTTTACGTACAGTTTGTACTTAATTATGCTAAAGTTATTTTAATTTCTGCGTCTTTAGGAGATTATTATATTATGCGTTTGCCTTAATAAATTGTTTATTTTATATTTGTGTATTGATATACATTTATATCACTTTAAGGATAGAATATTACTGAATTATCCTATCATTTATTAATACAACTATTTACAAGTAGGTATAGACAAAAATACACATGAAACAGCTAGCTATCTAAAGACCATTGCAAACGATCAATAGATAGCTCAACTGATCCAAATCATGGACGGAAGCGTTCCCAAAATACTGGCCGCATTGCTACGCTTTAAGGATGGTTCTTCTTCTTTTTCTTCTGCTTGCCCTTGTTCCACATTACGTGGGGTCGGCACAACACGTTTTCTTTTTCCACAGTCCTCTATCAGCCATAATTTCTACATTAATTCTCCTTTCTTACCCATGTCATCGTTTAAGCAATCCATCCATCTTGACTGATGACTTTCTTCCCTCCTCATGGCATGCCCATACCAAGCTAACCTATAACTCCTCAACTTTTAGGTTCTAGATAAAATATATCGTCACAAGTCACTAAGGGGCGCTACAATACAGAGTGCAAACACGTCCGAAGTTTTATAATTTTTGCAAAAAAAAAAACTTTCCCTCTCTATTCCACACATAAAAGAACTTATCTGAGTAAAGCCGTGAATGACGTTTCGATTCCGAGCGGCGAGAATCAATTTATTTCCCGCCATGTTCACTACTGAACCTATCTATGAGATAAAAATGTAGGTGACGGTTTTTAGTGTTCTGTAGAAAAATAACGAATACGTTACGCTTATATATTTTTTTGATCTGTGGTAGCCTAGTTTGACAGTCTAAGAAGCCTATAGCCACATACACAGTTCTAAACCCACACTAGGTATCAGGAATTATGAGTACCACAACACCCAGGCCCAGAACAAATACCTGCAGAACATTCAAACATTGATCCCGCGGCAGGAATTGAACCTGCACCTCTTACATCTGTCTGTACTGGACTGTAGAATTTGGTAAAAAAGCAGAAAGGTGAACAGGGAACAGTCTACCAAATCTTAACGACTAATCTTCTTGTTTGAGTGGATTTGATTAAGTATTCTTTGTGTGTTAAATGGATTGTATCTTAGGGGTAGGCAGGCTGATACGTATGTACTGATATTTCACAAATCGCAGTAGAAAAGATCTTCAAGGATATTAAAGGAAAACTAGCGTCTAAACTACGAAAAAACTAAAAAAATATTATAACAAATTTTAAAAATAGCCCAGTCCGTATGATTAACTGTACCTTCCAAACACCCTTCGCTTTAACTTAAACATACTTTTCATCAATACACCTACGCACACTTCTACTAATTACATCGTACATTCACACATGCCCACAAACACATCACACACGCAACACATCGCGCACACAGACACAGACGCAAACCCACTCTCTACGAACACATAGCAATGTGTGGAGATAGAAATCCATTCTATCTCCACAAATTTCAAACATCCACTACTACCAAAACAACAATACAGGATGTCCCGGAATGTGTATATAATGCCGGAAAGAGGTCATTAACACCGTGGTGGTGACGTGACAATGACCTCTTGTGACGTCACACTCAAAAGTCAACTAAACAGCTGTTTAGTTGATTTTAGGGATATGCTAAGAGCAGGTAGTATGGAAACTTTGATGGTCATTTCATGAATGAAAAACACGGAAATCCAAAAAGTCGTAGAACAAACAATGTTCCCCACCACGGTATCAATGACCTCCTTCTGGCATTATATACGCATTCCGGGACACTCTGTATAGTAACGAGATCGTCCAGGAAAATTTTAGATTTTAATATAGGTTTTCAGGTTTTTCAAGGTAATCGCGTCGAAAATAACTATGAAACCAAAAAAAGTTCGAATAGCCAGCATATCCGACATAATCTATGGAAAGTAGTTTAAGAAAATAACAAACTAATTATCATAAGTAGAGTACCTAAGTTCAATAAAGCTGACGGTAGCGGGTTAGGTCCATCATTATAGGTTAAAAGATATTTATTCTCAAAAAGACACTTACATGAGAATAGCTATTTAGCTTAAAGTATACAATTAATAAAGTAAATATTTTTGTCGTTCGGTCTGTCGGTAGTAATTATTACAGTTTTGCACAAATGAAAAGATAGGTAGGTAAATATTAATACAAATTAGTTGAGTACTAGAAATGAAAAATCTTATTAAATTTGCTAATTTTCCCTAACAAAACTAGCAAGTTCAGTTTTAAATTTATGAATCGAGCTAACATTTTTTAAAATTTCGGGTAGTTTATTGTAAAGTTGTGCTCCTTCAAAAGTAAACATTTTTTTTGCCGTAATTCGTTCTGACCTTGGGCAAGACAATATAACTAGCTCGGTGAGTATTACGTTTTGTCACTTGCTCTGATTTTAAGAACGTTAAATTTGTATGAATTGAATTTTTGGTGATTTTGCGAACTAGAATGCATGAATTATATATGTACATTTGATTTATAGTCATAAGGTTTTATTCTTCGTAAATAGTTTTAGTAGATGTAAGGTAGTGATAGTTAAAAAGCATTATGCTTATTCAATAAAAAAAAATCGCGTATTGCCTATCCCAGTACAGTTAGGATAAGTGTGTGGGATAGGTACCTAAATTATCTTCGCTATGCAAATTAGTAGGCATTCAAACAGTGGCATTACCATTTCTGCTTAAAAGATAATAAATATGAGACATACAGGACCCTAACAAAGCGAGCCTCAACACGTCTCGGCCATTTTATTTAAATTGTTAAAGTTGACTGGTTTTTGTTGGAGTTGACACAATTGGATTTTACAAGTGAGTTGCACAATTTGGAATGCATTTTGAAATATATTTAAGTTACCTTTTGGGTATTTTTGTATGTTGGCACTGGATAATAAAGTACTAAAAAAGATATTTTTTTTAAGTTGTTTAGCTAAACAGTGTTTTGTTTTCTACAGTTGACGTATACCAAAAAGAGACAAAGGAGTGTTTAGTTAAAACAAAAAAAATAATATGTATATTATACCAGGTTTTACCATTAGGATTATTCTCCACAACATCTCCCTCCAAATTCCCCCAATTATCCCCCGCTTTATTCAAATAAAATCACATACCCTTTTCAATGTAGGTAAAATTATCATACATATGGATGTAACGTTATATTTAATGGCAGACATTAAATTGGAGGCTTTCCATTGGGCGAAGAATTATGTCGATTTAACCTTGTTGACTTTGATTTTATATTCTTAGGACTAAACATACACTACAAAGTTTTCTCTCTCATGTTGCTAAGGTTTTTATTATCGTGTCTGGACCTTAATTTGCCTTTAGTCTCACCCAGTAAGTGATGCTGTGACTGATGATGGACCACGAAGGTTTTTTATGATCTGATCAAGATAAGAATGAAAGATACCTTTTCATTCTGCGGGGCAATCACACTAACTCATGGCTATCGAGATGGCAATCAATATTGACACTAGTTCCTTATTTTAATGGCCCATCCATCTAAAAAACGAAACGTCCAATATGAAACCAATTTTGTTCATTCGCATTGTCCATCTAAGGCTCATCCAGCTCACAAATTAGCGTGATACGATTCATCCCATCCGATGATACCAGCCATGGGAAATTAGTGTGATCGCCCCGCTTATCTTGATCAGACCCAGATTGTCAAATTTAAATTAGATTTTTGGGTTCTTTGGTGTGCAACAAAAAGTTTATCTTTATAACTATACAATACAATACAATACAAATGTTTGAAAAAACAAAGGAAATCTTCTTTTAAGTAAAAAATGCTTGTCATAGGAAATTTCGCATGTTTTGAAATCACAACTAAACTTGTATGGAAAACTTGTTTGATCACAATAGGCCTGTAACGGCCGCAGTGATACCAAAGCCACAAAAAGCAAATGGAAAACTAAAATCTGACTAATTTAACAGCACTTTTTGTGCAAATTCTCTCGAAATCGAAGCCACTATCATAATATTTTACAAGTCCTCTGTTATCAATAAAGTTGAAAGTAGTTACCAACAGATGGCGTTAAAAGTAAGTAAAATCACTTACCTTCAAGTTTTTCTCTTCCGTTGATGTACCACACGACCTTCGGCTGTGGCTTACCCTCCCTCACAATACAGCTGATGTTGATTTTGGCTCGTTCCAGGAGAGGTCCGAGAGTGGCGCCATCTTGCAGAGTTTGGCCGTCACCGGTTATGACTTCCACTGATTTCGGTTTTACTGTGGACAAAGATATTAATTAGATTTTTTTCTGTTTACGCCGAGAACGGCCGTGGCGCCAACTGCGCCGGCGCACCATGGCCGGCATTCCTACAAAGTATAGTATCATAAGTCATGATCAATGGCCACATTGTTCCACGACCGGTGGTTGTACATGGCCACCTTCTCGAAATTGTTTCCGAATATACTTACCTTGGGCAGATTCTGCAGTTGGGTAAAAACAATTTCGAGAAGGAGGCCAAGAGGAGGATCCAGCTAGGCTGGGCAGCGTTTGGAAAACTACGTGGAGTCTTCTCGTCATCCATACCGCAATGCTTGAGAACGAAAGTTTTCAATCAGTGCGTCCTACCCGTCATGACCTATGGAGCTGAGACGTGGACACTCGCGATAGGGCTGGTCCACCAGTTCAAAGTCGCTCAGCGAGCTATGGAAAGAGCTATGCTCGGAGTCTCTCTGAAGGATAAGATTCGTAACGAATACATCCGTCAGAGAACCAAAGTTATCGATATAGCTCAACGAATTAGCAAGCTGAAGTGGCAGTGGGCCGGTCATATCTCGCGAAGAACCGATAACCGCTGGGGTAAACGTGTTCTTGAGTGGAGACCGTGACTCGGCAAACGCAGTGTAGGACGCCCTCCGGCCAGGTGGGATGACGATCTGCGAAAGACTGCAGGCAGATGCTGGATGCGGCAAGCTGAAGACAGGGCGCTATGGCGCTCATTAGGGGAGGCCTATGTCCAGCAGTGGACTAATATAGGCTGATGATGATGATGATAGTATCATAATATCTGTGCCCAACCTATGCAGCGGCGAACGTACGCGGACTTATACTCGCGGCGCTACATAAAAATACCCAATTAATTATTAACAAAACTGTTACAACGATGAAACCTCATAAGAAGATTGTAAATCTCTTCAATAAAACCCACTTAACTTTTAACCAACATTATGCTTTTCCTTTACTTCACAATAAACATTGAGGCACAACAATGGTCCAACTTGCTTTGCGTGTTTTATCGTGCGGTTCTGCCAGCATAAACTAAATAATCTCGCTACTACCCTCATTTAAAAATTGAAAAAAATCTTAATATTAACAATTAATCAGATGAAACCTTACAAGATTTAAATTAAATATATTTTCAAATATGTCAAAGTTACATATTTCTAGAATGTAGACTGACGGTATACGTCTATATACGTTGCCGGTTCCTTAACAAACATATCAATATATTCATATTGTAAAAACGGGAATTTTCACGTACTGCACTATCGGTGAAGGCACCGACTAAGTTTCGACTCATTCCGAGAGTCTTCATCAGGGTGAGTGGTTGCGACTTTCTCCTTCCGCGTCGCGCCGTGCACTACGTAGTCATATCAATATATAATAATCATCTAAACTTTCGCATACCTAATGGGTAGGTATCAGAGGAGGTAAACTTATATTGTGCATAGCACCATTTTACATACATACAATAACATAAAAACATAACTTGAACAATAATAAAAGAAGATAAATAAATAAATAATGCTGGACATTTTTCACATCTAGTCCCAAAGTAAGCAGAGCTTTGCGTTATTGGGAACTACGACTGATATACTGATATACTACTTAAATACAAATATCTGCAGATCATAAAAACATTGTCCCGCGGTGGGAATCGAGCCCTGCGGTAATCGAACCCGCAACCTTCTGCGTATCAGGCGGTCCTTCGCCCACTGCGCCACAGAGGTCGTACGTAGTCAAGATAAACAATGATTGGTCTTATCGCTGATAGCGATTTCATTTTGATAGAATAATAGGGAAATTAAACATCACGAAAATCTAGACAGTGCAAGCTATTTCAAACAATTTCGTGCACATTTTTCGTATATATAATGACGACAACTGTGGAAGCCAGAAAGCTTCTGTTAATCTCGTTAGCTTCGTCTGTCTGTCTGTCACGTGTTATTTTGATACGAGTACAGATCTCTTTGTTCGCAATATACCATAGAACTATTGATATTATGATAAAAATATTTCAATATTTTGCTGCGGAAAATGAAAAAGATGTGTCCACCATTTCAAGTAACTAATAATAAAGATTTTCTGTGCCGTGGGTATCAGGAACTATAAGTACTGTGGTACTATAACACCCTGGGGTCTAGACAGATACCTCACGCTTAGTTTTCCTTTCACGCTAACGCAAATCTGTCAAGGAAAAGGCAGAAGTCAGGTGATATTTCCACAGCTAATGTCATTTACATACAATACAATCTTTCCGCAGGCGTAAACGCCAACAAAGTGGTAATTGTCTTGATACCCCGATCTGTAACAAATATCTTCGGAATCAAGTATAGAATCCCGTATATCTTACGTCTCAGCGTAAAAATTAGCAATATTGATATTACGGACCAAAATTACCCACCGCATAATATACTTTAAACTTATAATTTATAATCCTAGTTTGAGTATGTAGCTTTCCTGCATTGAAAACAAAATCCAAGTTTTAATGGCAGAAGAAGCCATTATCACGATCAGACGGACCACAGATAGAAAACAAGAAAACAAATACAATTTATCCCATTTCTAATTAATTTAAAATACGGGCCACTGGATTTTAATTAACTTCGTGCATCAGATACTTATCGTCGTCTCGTAGTGTGGGGAAGGAGTCCCCACAGGAGAATGGAAAAGTTTATCGATAAAAATCTGCTAGCTTAAAGTGGAACTGGGCTGGACACGTCTGTTGCATGTCAAAAAACGTATGGACAAAAATAACTACAGAGTGGATTCCAACAATGCCATGCGACGAAACGAAATGCTCAGAATGAGACGGAGAGATGAACTCAACTTGCACCAAATAACATGGTCTAATACAGCGTTAGATACAAAAAAATGCTGGAAATTTTCACACAGCAACATCTAACCCCAAACTAAGCAGAGGTTGTATTATAGGAACTACGTGACTGATATATTACTTATATAATTTTTTTTTGTACACATGCATATTATACATAGAAAACACCCAGACCCTAGAAAAATATTTGCAGATGATACAAACATTTGTCTCGCAACGGGAATCGAACCCGCAACCTTCTGCGTCTCAGGCGGGCCTTTGCCTAATGCGCCAAAGAGATCATCAAATAAATAAAAAAAGGCTGTCGTGGAGATTTCTGGGATACCTAATCCAGTTTATCTATAAAGCCATTTTATCGATAGAATAAGAAAGACCATTACACATCACTATCGATTCACAGCCGGACTTCATAGTACGATGAAAGTTGTGATTCCGTTTGAGACTTGATTTCAAACAGTCTTATTTTAATTACTTTTAATAAATTAATAATTTAAGATCATATTACGAGAAGAAGGTTTATATGAATGTGGATGGATTTAAAAGTAGAGGAAGACCATAACCAATATGCACAGATTAGTTATATTTTTATAATTACTTTGTCTTTTGCTTAATTCAACCTCATCATATTCTTCATACAAGCTTGTCAGTTTAGAGTACCTACTCTTGGCATCAAATTGATCAATAAGCGTTCTCTGAAGCCTTCACCTCTCAACTATCCCATTCACTCGCCTTGTTTTGTTAATCTTCTTTCATCCATCCTTTTTACGTGCCCAAACCATTTCAACCAAACTATGAATTTCCTTTGCGATCTTTAGTAGCGCGCCGATGATTTCCGCTGCTGGTCAAATGAGTGCTATAAAGATATTTTGTTCGGGGTCTGTGTATTTACGTTATTAAAAAAAAAACTGTGTTTATATATAATGTTTAGATTATATATAAACACAGTATATTTATATATAATCTAAATAGTATATGTGCATATTTGTTATGACGACCTCTGTGGCGCAGTGGGCGAAGGTCCGCCTAAAACGCAGAAGGTTGCGGGTTCAATTCCCGCCACGGGACAAATGTTTGTATCTGCAAATATTTGTCTCAGGTCTGGGTGTTTTCTATGTATATTATGTATGTATTTACAAAAAAAAATGTATATAAGTAGTATATCAGTCATGTAGTTCTCATAATACAAGCTCTGCTTAGTTTGGGACTAGATGATGATGTGTGAAAATGTCCAACATTATTTATTTATTTATTTATTTAGATATTCAAAATGTCTCGATCCAAAAAAAAAAAGTAATAATCATGACTTTCCTAATTTTTTCCTTGAAAACTTGAAGACTTTGTAATTCTGCTCCCTCGTCTCCGAGTTAATAAAATAAAGATGTCACGTTTTGACACGGATTACGAACTGACAGTTACGGAATTAGGCGGGTGATTTGACAGTTCAGAATATCAGCCGCCATTTTTATTTTACTTCTTCTTTGTAGGGTTCCTTAGAGAATACTAAAATTTACCTATAGAGAATTGAAATTGGTGAAGGTTTGAATACTATAAAATTAAGGAATTTTGATTATTATACCCCTGTGAAGCGGTAAGTTTTTCTTAACAAGATTTTAGCATTTTGGTGTAACCTTGACGAATTCTCTCAATAAAAAGCTAGGCAAAATTATCGTTTCGGAACCCTCAGAGTTGGAATACCTCTGAGATATTTTCGGCTTTTGGATTGAATATTGAGATCAGTTTCGAATTTTACGCACAAGCAAACACTGTTTCTCGATTTTGTGTAGAAATTTGTGAAATTATTTGTACATTTTACCACAGATATTATAATACGTTTTACAAACCTATTTTATTTATTTATTAATTGTTTTTCTTGTACAGTGCCATCTAGTTAGCGTCAAGGAACTTACCAGCCAGCCACTGATCAAATTATCATCTTATTTGTGTTAAAAATATTTTCAGTGCTAGTTGCAGTAATATCAGTTATTCCTGAACAAACGTCACACAACCTGCAAAATCCTAATATACCTTATCAGAGCGGTCGTGACGAACGAAATTGGCGGGTAAACTGACGTCCCGCTGACAGCTGTCAGTTGCGGCGCGTTTATGAGGAGTGCTATTTGTCAACGGCGTTTAATTGTTTTGTCGGAATGTTTTGGGTTTAGTTTATGAGGATTGTAATCTGTTGTTGTAAATGGGCCCCTTGTCAAACCAAGGGTCTGTTTGACTGGTTCAAAATCTTTGGTTTGATTTGAGGGTACTTTGAAGGATACGTGTCAAATACAACGGACAATTTAATATGTGTATTGTCTTAGTTCTCAGAACATCAAATAAGTGGAGGTCAAATATTTGAATTGAACTAAATATGAGGTTTAGGTATGTCTCTAAATCGTAATAGAGGGCTCTGTCGGTATGTTAGGGACATCATTGATGGTAATGACACGTGCATGTGAAGATTTCAACTAACTTCATGTTCGTTTACTTAAAGTCAAAGTTTAATTCATTCATTCATTAAAATTACATGGGTCAGTTTAAAATGATGCGATCACTTTTATGCGTCATTCGCATACGAATGTTGACTATTTAGTTATAATCTGTGGCGGAATATGAATGGATATTTATTCGGCCACAGATTGGTACTAAGTAGTTGCCATTCGTAAGCGATTGGTGCATTATGTAAACGCGGAACAACAGATACAGCCCTGTGGCAAACAGATAGAAAGAAGTCTTTGTAACCAATGTGAGTGACTTTACAGTGTACCTCACAAAAGTTTTCGTAGTTTAAAGAGTGTTTAACAGAATTAAAATGAAGTGGTTGATATGATAACTAAGCGATTTCAAAATTTGACAGTAATTACCTGTCTACGTTGACGTTTTTATGATCCTTGTAACTTGACATGACTTCTTGATTCTGGCGTGTGTGGCTGTTATTAATTATTAAAGGGTCACGTTGCAGTGCGTGTGATGCCTCTAGTATTGGAAGCATATATATACACTACGGTAACCGCTTACCAATAGGTGGATCGTATATATACTTGTTTGCCACCTTAGGTAAAAAAACAAATACAATTATGATCCTTCTGGTTTCAATGAATAAAAACCTAGTGACTTTGACGTTAACTTTGATTACCATCTAGCTTTTAAAAAGCGAAACATCAAATTAACAAACAACAATAAGATATTTTCAGTTTTAAAACGTTGACGAACCTCTTGGTAGAATACACAAATGATTCGATGCCATTATCCCAATCGAAAAAACAAACTGCAATACATGAGCTGTCGATGGTACAGACGCGCTCATTTATATTCGAAAGTTTTACAGTATATCACTCAAGTTTCGATACAGCGAGAAATATTTCGAATTTCGATAAAATTTAAACTTTTGTCAAGTTAGCAAGAGTTATAGTGCATGGAAAACTGAACATTTACTGACAACAATAACTCCTATTTTATTCAAACAAGGCCTATTTTCCTTTGTGCATACATACTGAATTATTTATCAAATCTTCATGCAATATTAATTCCTAACTGGCGAATAAAGACAAGTGTATTTCTGTATGGCGAAGATGTTGTTTCAAATAAAGTTTTGAAATGATATTGTGTAGGTAATCGTTTTTTGAAATTTGGCAAAATACTTTATGATATGGAATAACTTTCTTAAACTGCTAGTTAAAATATTAAACGTATTTTCTATTGCTTATTGAAGCATCTCTTGAGACGATATAAAAAAAACGCATTTCAATATTATAAGTTAAACAATTTTAGAAATAAATGGTTACAAATGAACATCAAACAAACTCTTATATATAAGTGCTTAAATGTTCTAGTACATAACAATAAAAACAGTTGAGGCTGTGGAAATAAAAAAATATATGGTTTTTTCTAAAGAATACTAATAGTAACCCTCTGACCTCTGTGGCGCAGTGCGCGACGCAGAAGGTTGCGCGTTTAATTCCCGCCGCGGGACAACTGTCTGTATGATCTGTAAAGATTACACTCGGGTATGGGTATTTTCTATGTATAATATGCATGCATTTACAAAAAAAAGTATATAAGTAGTATATCAGTCCCGTAGTTCCATTTACAGCTCTGCTTAGTTTGGGGCTCGATTATGTTAAGTGAAAAATGTCCAGCATTATTTAATAAAACTGCTAAAACGTGTCAAGACACGTTATGACTTTTGAAGTTTCCCCATAGGTATCTCACGAGCAATATCTATTTAAAAATTGGTTCCAATCAAATTCAAATTTTATCTGTGCAAAAACAATATAAAAAAGTGAAAACACCTTTTTATTTTTGTTCTCCTACGACTTTGCTTGGAAGTCGAATACATTTTCACTGACAGTTTTTGGTCGTAGGAGGTAATCTCTGAAACCACTCATCCGATTTTAAAATTCTTTCACCCATATTTAGAATGGAACTTGGATGGACATTCATTATATATTTATCACGTTAAAATAAAAGGTGAAGACCATTTTTGCTACGTTATTCGATAAAAAATACAAAAGTTTTTTTTTACGTATTTAAGTAATACTATTATAGTAATATAGTAGGAAGACGAATTAATAGGTAATAATATTCTGTACATGAACGAGCTTGTATCTCCAGTCAGCTTAAAACAAAATGCAAAGTCCCCCTCCAACACAAACTTATCTTGTCGAACTGGTAAGCCACAACACAATATTTTTAACAACCTTAAGTCGAGTCTGACTTCATAATGTTAAACTCAGCCAAGAGCGGGCTTAACGGATTATATTTACTCGGTTAAGGCAACCGTTAGAGATTCGGGGAAAGTGTTGGGGGCTGTAAATAATAATGAATTATTGTTTAAACGTTTCATTGAGTTGTGCAAAAAATGTGATTACTTGAAACTTTGTAATAAAATCTTAGAGTACAATGTGGGTGTCTGTCTAGACATGCTACAATACTTAGCTTCTTGTCGATTTACGGCGTATCGGCTGAACAAATTTGGATTAAAATACGAACAGATTTACCTGGTAAAAAACCATATAGTTTACTTTCTATCCAGATGCTACCTAAGCAAAGCTGCAGGCGAATGTTAGGGTTGTCTATTCGGTCCCCACAGATGAATAAGTTAGTATTTACTTTGATGACAATGTCAAAATGGGGTATGAAAAGCGTTAGCTAGGTAGCCAGTTCTAGCATCCATCATAATTTCAGTGTGGACTGAGCCGGGATCGAATATTGACAGAGTAATATCTCATGAGAATACATTGTAATATGCAATCTGTATAGTGATGCGCAAAATTATTCAATTTGCCCGAATATTCGGCTTTTAGATACGGAACGGTTATTTCTAACAAGTCTTGTCCGAAAAAATAATGTAAATGTGATACGACGACCGCAGTGGCGCTGCGGCTAGTTGTCGGCTGAGACGACAGAGGTACGGGTTCGATTTCCGCTGCGGGAGAAATGTTTGCATGATCTGCAGATTTTTGTTCTGGTCCTGGTTGTTGTGAGTACCACGATACTCATAGTTCCTGATACCCACGACAAGGAATCCTAGTGTGGGGTCAGGATGTATGTGACTGTTGGATGATTGATGTTGGATCATTTAATAAATTATATGAAACCAGATATTGTATTGCAAGAAGACTAGCTATTCTTACGATCTCAAAGAATTAACTCCATCTAAAGGTGGTCTGGAAGATGTTTCTTTGAAGTACGACTATCCAACAAACTTTTAGGTTCTTTTCTTATTTAATTTATTTATTAATTTGTCACGTTTTTATGTGCTCTTAGTAGTCGAATAAATATTCAAATTAATTGAAAATGTACGTTTGCAATTAGGAAAAGCCCTTTGTCCAACGGACTTACTTCTGTTGATGATGATGATTATAATTATACATTAATATAGTACATTAAAGTAGCAATCTGGGTTTGACAGAAAATCCAGAATATAAGAGTTCAGATTTCGCCATTCGAACTCTAACATCAAAAACTTTTCGTTCGTGTAAATTCGGTCAAATATTCGGCTTAATTCCAGAGCCGATTTTTGATTGTCCGGTTTATTACCTTCCCTAATCTTGTGTGTTTTAGATGCAGGCTTAGTGCCAACTAGCTGCTGGTGTAAATTACATACTTGAGCAGTGAACATACTGCCTTGTAAAGTTTGTCACTGAGATTACTCTGTGTGTAACTAGCTTTGGCAGTCAACTTTGTTTATGGTTACACGGGATAGCTGGTATTTTGTGATGAAAATCACGAAACTCGGGCTGCGGTGTTTGAATTATAATGGGCCATCTGTTAGTGTTCCAATAAGCGGCGATGGGCTTGCATATTGTTATCAACAATAGACGGGCACTAAATAGCAATCTCTACCAGACCACTGCGCCACAGAGGTCGTCAAAAGGCTGGAACGGACTGTACGAAAATAACATGATGAAATGGTGTACCACATAATCTCATTCTTTTAAATTGTTCTTTCTACCCTAAGGTTGTCTGGAAGAAATCGCTTTCAGCGATAAAACCGCCCATTGTGAATTTCTTTTTTTTTATTATGTTTCTGTGTTTGTACTATAAATTGGTGTTACGCAGAAAGCAGTGTTATAAAGAGTTAATCTATCTATCAATAAAGCTCTGTCCATTTTATAACAAAATCGTAAATCATAATGATTTCATTGAAATTTTAAAAACGTAGACCCTCTACGCCGTAGAGATGTCTACAGCGTAGAGGGTCTACGGGGCAGGGAGTATGTTTAATAATTAGGTGCGCTGACCTGTCAGGGTGATATGGGTCGGTAATTTAATGTATTATTGTTAACTTGATTTATAACGGTATACTTGCTTAACGAAGTTAATTTTTAAGTGGATTATGCGAAATGTGATGACATAATTTTAAAATGGTAATAAATATACAAATAAAAAAAATCGTGTGTATTTGTTATTTGTCTTGGATCTGTGTGTTTTCTATAAATTATAATGTATTTACAAAAAAAAATGAGTAGTTTAACAGTAATTTAGTTCCCATAATACTCTGTTTAGTTTAGGGCTAACAGGTGCTGTGTGAAAAATGTCCAGCATTATTTATTTATTTACTTATTTACTTGATATCTTCGCCAATAACTATGAACAGATTTTGATAATTATTATGTTTTGTATAGATAATGATCCGAGATGGTCCCATAAAAGTTTTATTCATGAGGGATTGCATTTTGTTATTCCCGTAAAACTTAAAAAATATCATCAACTTATGGAATTATGACTAGCCGATACACTTATGTGGACGATTTATCTTTTATTTTTAATTCGAAAGAGTTTCTAACCATGTGTGCAAAAAGGGTCTGATGATAGAGTACCTGCAAGATAGAAACCGTAAACTTGGTACTGTTAGCGAATCGCAAAATTCGTGATTTTATTATTATTTACCGACATCAAAAAAGGAGAATAATGCTGGATAATACTGGTCATTTTTCACACAGTATCATCTAGCCCCAAACTAAGCAGAGCTTATATTATGGGAACTACATGACTGTTGAACTATTTATTTACTTTTTTTAAATACATACATATTATAAATAGAAAACAACCCAGACTTGAATTTTATAGGCAACATTTTGCTACTTTGGATTACATTATTGCAATTTTCTTTAGGATCTCTATTTTTTTGAAAATTAATTATAGCCTATGTTAATTCCTAATAATTTAGCTTTTTATTGGTGAAAAAATGGTTTAAATTGGTCCAGTAGTTTCGGAGCCTATTCGGTACAAACAAACAAACAAACAAATATTTCCTCTTTATAATATTAGTATAGAAGTATTGATATAGAAAAGCACTTGCAAATGAAGTTGTGTGAAGTATCTAGTATAACATAACAGTTTGCTTAATTTAAGCCAGAATATTAAGCTTGGGCAAGTGGTAATAACATTTCTGCAAGTTTCATCTTCAACAACACTGTGGCCACGAAACTGACCGGATCATGTTAGACTAGCCTGTACCCGCGGCTTCACTTGCATGGTACATCGTTACATGTACATGTGCCATTAGTTAGTTCTCCAATAAGCGGTGATGTACTGACAACCTGTCACGCTGCTTACTGCTATACAAAACGTGGGTATATGCCAAATGTAATGTTTGGACTTTCTCTTTGACTACCCACTATTTGGTATCCTCGAAAGATCTATGCACTGAGTATCTATGAGGATTTTCATCATGGAGAATGCAGTAGTGAGTGTGTTTGTTTTGTTTCGTAATTTACTTGCGTAGAATATTGACTTTGACTTTTCATTATTATAACGTGTAAACAATAAAAAATGGTAATTTTTTTAACCGGGATTTAATTTTTTAATTTTTTTGTACCATACTATCGGTACTCAACCTGACGTAGACTCTCGGAATGAAACATAGTCGGTCCTTCAACAATTAAAATTCCCAGTGAAAATTCCCGTGATATAGTAATGAATAACTAAATTCAGGATAGACAAAAATATTTTTTATTTTATTTTAAAACTAAAAGAAATAAAAAATATTTTTGTTTAAAGTGTTATAAAATTATATGGCATGTGCAGGTAAGAGTTTCAGAAGCAATGACTTAAGAGGCCTGCGTTGGATGAATTGCCCATACAAACGTTATACCATAGTCATTTGTAATTAGAGCTTATTTCCACCATATTATGTTATTATTTGCATTCGAATAGTATATATTTGAAACGTACATACCTATAATTTGGAAGTATTTTTGAATTTGCATTTTGGATATTTTTACGTCATACATGACATGTTTTCTTCTTATTTGTTTCGTATTAAAAACAACAATAGCTTACGTATCGTTTAGTTAGGTACATAGATTATATTCTCTAGTTACAGAATAAAAATACAATGTGAAGAATACAACAAAGTTTTCATTCATCTTTTTTTATATTATGGAACACCACCAAATTTATAACAAATTCTGAACGGCTAATATTGCTATCCCGCAAGCACGAGCGGGCCTGCATCAGTCAAAAAGAGATAGCTATATTTTTGAACGCGCTTCGAATTTATGTTATGAGCGCTGTACGCCGGATCCTTAATTGCTCGTTTCATAGCTTCGAAACTACAGTTTTCATTAAGTGGACTTTGGTCGTCTTGTACCGAAATTATTATCTATGCAATGCATATAATAATTGCGTTGCATATATACTATTATATGCGCTGATGGTTTATGTAATAAATTGATTGTTGTGTTGAAAACTTGATGAGAAATCACTGTTGTACTAACTACGGAAAAGGGCTTCGCTTGCATGGTACTAGAAGACACGGGTGTTACCCGTTTCTTCTAGTACCTATCTCGTATTATGAAACACCGGATGAAAGTTTTTTTTCTTAACTTTATTTAAGAAATAGAAAATAAGGGATAAGACCAATAATACAAGCTCTGCTCAGTTTTGGGCAGTGTGAAAAATATCAGCATTATTTTTATTATCAAGACCGTCCTTTGTACTTTAAGTTTTAAGTTTTGTAGAGTTACATATATTTCTGTTATGGTGTACATTAAAGTATTTTCATTCATTCATTCTTCGAGTTTTGGAAAATGTTAAAATATATTATGACCTAAGTTTTATAATTTTTTCTAGAGTAGTCTTCTTACATCTTGAATCCTAAAACGGGATTGTTTCAGCAGTATCCATGTTTGTTAAAAGTTTTTGGCCTAAAATGTAAGGGTATAAACTATTTTGATTTGTAATCGGAGATAAAATAATCTAATCGATAAAAAAAACATAAGCCGTTCGAACATAATTTTACTATGTAGATAGATAGATAGATAAAACATTTATTCGTTGCTACAGACACACACCAATATCCATTTTATTTTCAGTAAGTTTGTGTTTGTGTGTGTTGCAGTACAACAAAAAGGCCATGACCCAGTGAAAAATTTTTGCTTAAAAGCAAAAACACTGATTTTCAGCCAAAAACCTGTTGAAACCAAGCAGAACGAGTTGCAAGTGTATATGTACATACATATACAATACATACATCAGCAATACCTAAATCAAATTTCATAAGTTCCTAATCAATATACTTCTAGTGTTGAACAAAGTTGCCCATTATCAATGTTTCATATAAATTTAAATCTTCTATATACATTCCAAGTTATTTTCTAGTCACCCCAATTAATAAATCAGTTTGAGGAAATCCTGAAAAGGCGGTCCAGCTTGGTCAGAGAACCATACATAACATCCAACCAACACATACATAGTCCTGATGCCACACTAGGATATCCTGTATCACAAGTATCAGTGACTATGAGTACCGTGGTATCAGAACAACCGGGCCCGGAATAAATAAATAAATAATGCTGGACATTTTCACACAGCATCATCTAGCCCGAAACTAAGCAGAGCTTGTATTATGGAAACTGATATACTACTTATATACATTTTTTTTTGTAAATACATACATAATATATATAGAAAACACCCAGACCCGAGACAAATATTTGCAGATACAAACATTTGTCCCGTGGCGGGAATTGAACCCGCAACCTTCTGCGTCACAGGCGGACCTTCGCCCACTGCGCCACAGAGGTCGTCAATATATATCTACAGAACTAACAAACATTTGTTTCGCTGCAGGAATCGAATCCACCCCTCGGGAACTCCTTTTACGATGCAGCTACTGATCCCCGCGCCATCAAGGTCGTCATAAAGAGAGTTTTATATTTATTCATTGCTTCCATACGATGATCTCTGTGGCGCAGCGGGCGAAGGCCCGCCTGAGACGAAGAAGATTGCGGGTTCGATTCCCGCCGCGGGACAAATGTTTGTATGATCTACAAATATTTGTCTCGGGTCTGGGTGTTTTTCTATGAATATGTATGTATTTACAAAAAAATAATATATCAGTCATGTATTTCCCATAATACAAGCTCTGCTTAGTTTGGGGCTAGATGATGCTGTGTGGAAAAAGTCCAGCATTATTTATTTATATACATTTATAATTATTTTCTAGTCACCCCCAATTCATAAGTTGTAAACCCCTTGTAATCTTTCTTTCAGTCCGTTCCATCCAAAGTTTTTCTGGTAAAGATCGCTATTTATGAATAAGACCGCCCATTGTACAACATTGTTAAAGTTGATAGTACTTAACTCAGCTGATGTGTTATTTGTTGTACAATAAAGTATTTTCTATCTTATATCTATCTATCTAAGTCAGATTGAGGGACGCCCTGAAAAGGCGTTCAAGCTTTTAACCGCTGGTCAGAGAACAAGTGAGGCGAAAGGATTAACTGCCTCACAGAGGCTTCTTTGATGTATAATCTTTACTCCCGCTTGACCCTCATAAACCTGAGTTATTAATTGCGTATTACCATCTCCATTTGCGAGTTTATCCTAGCTTTGTAACATTATGTTTACAAACTCTACACTCGACGAAATCTAATAATGATTTCGTCGAGTGTATGGAGTTTTTTTATACACCTAAAGAATAATCAGAATAATCCATTTATTGGTAATTAAATTTTACACGTCAGTCAGATAAATTATATTCACAGACTTGAAAATCAAATTAAGTACTGTATAATAATCAATTTAATTATACACACATAAAAACCAAAGTAAAAAATATAGAAAATAATAATAAGAGAAATTGTAAAAAAGGAAAATAATTAATATTAATTAATGTTTAATTAATTTACGCGATTAATTTACTACGTTTGCCGCGACTCGGCAAACGTAGTGTAGGACGCCCTCCGGCCAGGTGGGATGACGATCTGCGAAAGACTGCAGGCAGATGCTGGATGCGACAAGCTGAAGACAGGGCGCTATGGCGCTCATTAGGGGAGGCCTATGTCCAGCAGTGGACTAATATAGGCTGATGATGATGATGATTAATGTTTAATTAGAAGTACATAGTAGTCTCATTTTGAACTTAGCTGATTTTGCTAACAAAGTCCTCCACGTTATAAAGTGCCAAACTACTACAAGGAACCATCTGTTGGTAAGCGGTTACCGTAACCCTTGCAATACCAATCGCACGTTGACAATACTGAGACATACACAAGACATGAGACACAAGTCTCATTTGCCGGTAATTTGAACGGCACCTTTCAAATTGGCGGCAGAAATGAGTGCTTCTTTCCTTACTCATTTCTTCTTCTCTCCTTACACAAGCTCTTGCAAGGAGCTCTACTGCAAACTACTGACTAACTTCAAGTTACTATACTAAAAATAATATAACTAACGACTATCCACTGCTGCCCGGATAAAAAATAGCTAGTTTGTTAATTTAGCTCACTAGTCATACCTGTTCCAAATTTCATTCATATCGATTTAGCCGTTACACAGATATTTAAGATGCATCCTAACATATTCTCGCATTTATAATATTAGTAGGATTCAAAGGATTAAAATCACAAAGTTTTTAATTTATTGTTTTTAATTTAAATCCAGATGAAAGTTTATTTATATAATAGTCAATTATGTAGAGACAGGTAAGTATTATGTAAAAATATAGTAGGACGTTTCAGTCGTAATTTTATAAATTTTATGGTATCAATAAAGAATCTTATAAATCTCAGGTATTTTATTCGAAATCGTAAATTCTAAAAACTAATTTGGCCCGAAATTAAAACGTTGTCCTTAAATTAGGTTTTCGGCCCTGGAGACGATAATTTCGGTCCCCTATCTAATGGCATTTGGTAAAAATTATATTTATTCCTGGCTCATAGAGATTTAATCAATTATGAAATAAATTTATTAGGCTCAAGAAAAAAATATTGGGCCATGAATTTTGTTGCATGTCGCGTATAAAATCTTATCATATGTTATTTGTATAAATAAATAAAATATAATAGTGAGAAGAGCTTGTGTTATGGCAACTAAATGATTAATATACAACTCATATATATTTTTTTGTAAATACATATATTATATTACATATATACATATAAAACTAGCTTCTGCCCATAGTTTGAAACGCGGTATTTAGCAATGTCTTCAAGTAAAAAATCAAATTAAAGTGGAAACCCTGTTAACAGCGTACCATGAATTAAATGCATCTAATATTCGTTATGGCATACTTTTTTGGGTAAACTCTTCTGATATTGAAAAAAAAACAAACATCAAAAGCGATGCATAAGGGCCATGTTTATTCTGAAAGTAACGTGTAAACCATTTTCCTCTCAGCATAATATTTTAACGATTCCTGCGCTATATATATTTGAAACGGTGATGTTTGTTAAAAATAACCCAGATTAGTTTGAACAACTCACTGATGTTGTGGTTCGCAATAGACGTGACAAACATAGAGTTGTTACTCGCAACTCCAAAACAACCTTAATGCGTAAAAGTTTATTCTGCTCAGCACCTTTCGCCTTTAATAAACTGCCAGAGTCTATAAGAAAATTACCTTGTGCGTTGTTTCGGAGGAAAGTGACTGAACTATTGACAAAAAAATGCTATTACTCCTTTAATGACTTTATGACTGATAAATTGTGTGTGCTTCCCCGTTCGACCCAAGATTTTTCTACCCAATAGGTATTTTGCTCCGTTCGACCCAAAACATTTGATTCAAGTTACCCTTTGTACCCACTTGAAGTCACTTCGTTTTCCGCCATATATTTTAATGTAAACCATTAGGTTAGTAGGTCTAGGAACGCATTCGTTTGAAGAGAGCATAAACATTAGCATACAATATTATTATTGTAGGTACAAAATTTGAAGTTACTGTGAGTAATAATTTCATAAAGTTCGATTTTTTATAAATATTACGGTGTGTACAGTTTAGAATACACTGTGACTTAGATTTTTGGATTGGGTAGAAAAATTGTGGGTTGAACAGGGAAGCACTCTAAATTGTAGGTAGGTATATAATCTCAGGTATATATATATATATATATATATATATGCTTATAATTTTGACAAAAACAACTTGTTCAATAAACCTAAAGAGTTATAAGTTTTTAGCCATTGTAATTTACAGACAATAAGACCACGTGGCTCCTAATGGCTTATTAGAAAGTGGGACAATGACAATTGCTTAATATATTGTCCAAAAATTTCAGGTTCATATTTTAAACAAATACAAATCTAAAATTTGACAGTGCCCGAAATAATAGCGAAGCACGGAACGAAACATCGACCTAATTAAAGCTGTATAATCTGAACATAATCAGAGTTGGTCGACAACTGGTGCATTTACCCTACTTTTACAAAGATATAATACTAATCGATGTGGCATATTTTTCTTAACAACAATTACATATATCGTCCTGTATGTGCATGTATTAGGACTATCTATATATATACTCCTTATCACCAAAGAACAAGCAGCCGCACAGAAAGAATGAAAAACATTTACTAGGCACGATATAAAAAAATTTTTTTTGGAATAAAACGACATAAAAAACATAAATTTTATTAGTTGGGTGGTGGGATAAGTTATGAAAAAAAATAATAATAGGTATCTAGTAATATCTAAATCAGTTAGAATAGCTTATACTTATAAAGTATAACTGAAACAGAAATGCACCACGCACCTTACTAATCCATCTACCTAGACCACAGGTTCTCAAACAAATTCACCCCACCGCCCACTTTAGGAATAAATAAAACCTAGAGCCCCTCCCCCAAAGTTTTTAAACATAACAACCTTTGCATTCCCCTCTAAACCGTCTTAGCGCTCCCAATATGATCTAGAGTCTTCTACCGCCTCCGTGAAGGCCTCCAGCGCCCACAAGGGGGCGTTATCGCCCACTTTGAGAAACAGTGACCTAGACAGTTCTTAGCGCTGGTATTCTGCTGACCCTGCGCAGTGACGTCACAGACGCCAGAAGCAAATATAACACAACATAGTAAAAAAAAAAAAACTTTATTGGAACAGTTACATGTGATTGAAAACAGTACCATTCGTATCATGTCAGTACACCACCCTGGTATTGAAGAAGAAATACGTCTTTATACCTTTACTCTCTTCTCTTCATTACCTTTCTAAAGAGAACGGCAAAAGAATGGAACACGCTACCCTGATCTGCCGTTCCTGAAAAGTACAATCTAGATCTCAAGCCACATCCAGTGGTCGCAACATCACCCTGTATTCAAATGCGATGCTATCTGCGTGCAGCACTCGTGAACACGCTGTGTATAACTAATAAATACATTTTGGAACTGAATACATTTGTGCAATACATGAATGTGTTTCGTTGGTATAATGCTCTCGCACACTGACTGTGGGTATGAGTCCATGCGGTTCGTGTGCGGCTGCTTTAACTCTGACAGAAGAGTAGTAGCTTATTTGAACTTAGATCTTAGCTGAGTACCGAAAGGAGGTCTGTGGAGATGCATTTTTTTTTCAAACATAGCTTGGTTAAGACGCGGTTTTTTTTTCACAAACGACATCTAGGTTTTTTTTAGTAATTAATCAAAAACTATAAGTAGCCTCAAAATTATTAGCATTTTATATATTTTTTTCCTATTCATATTGTAAAAACGGGAATTTTCACATACTGCACTATCGGTGAAGGCACCGACTAAGTTTCGACTCATTCCGAGAGTCTTCATCAGGGTGAGTGGTTGCGACTTTCTCCTTCCGCGTCGCGCCGTGCACTACTTTTCCTTTACTTAATACTACTCATACTCCTTAATCTGGTGAAAGTTTTACCACGTTTTCTCATTTTATTTCTTATGGCATCTGAATTTGTGAGGATCGATGTTACTCGTCCACGCAAAAACTACTGAACGGATTTTGATGAAACTTTACAGTAATATAGCTAATACATCATGATAACACATAGGCTACTCTTTATCCAGGTACCACGCGAGCGAAGCTGTGGGCAGAAGCTAGTACTGGTATAAAGATGAATAGTCTGGTAAACTGTCACTACTTCTATGTTAAACGTGGGTATGTACGAAATACAATGTAGGTATGTATATAATAATTATGGACATTTTCAAATATTAATATTTTACAGGGCAGAAGCTAATATTTTTATATGACAAAATCGCGCACGCAACTGAAAAAATAACACATTTATCGAACCATTGTGAAATAGCTTGTTCAATAAAAATGTACCCAAACTATATTATAGATTTCGCCAAAAAATAACAAAAGAGAAATCACGGAACTAAATCCGATTTCTATTTTCGAACTCAATAGCGTCGAAGTTTAGACATTTCCGGTTATGGTGCGCGAGACGCGACTTCCGGTTACAATAAAATTGAGAATACTTTAGTGCCCCTAATCTTGAACTTATTTCATTATCTTTAGTACAAAATTTTACGTTCAAACCTGACTTATATAGTGAAATTTAAAGTCTTGGTATTTATTCATAGAAATAACATAACTAAGTAAATTAATGTTTTATTGTCTTTCGAGTCAAATTTTGACGACCTCTGTGGTGCAGTGGGTGAAGGCCTGCCTGAGACACAGAAGGTTGAGGGTTCGATTCCCGCCGTTGGATAAGTTTATAAGATCTGCAAGTATTTGTCTCGTGTTAAGGTGTTTTCAATGTATGTATGATTTCACAACAAAAAAAAAGTAGCATATCAGTCATGTAATTCCCATAATACAAGCTCTGCTTATTTTGGAGCTATATGATGCTGTGTGAAAAACGTCCAGCATTTTTTATTTTATTTTATTTATTTATGGATGTGTGTACGACGATAACTTTCGAATGATTATTCCGATCTGCTAGAAATTTAAAATTTGTAAGAATAAATCCTGGGTGTTTTTTTAGTTCAGAAACAGAGTTTTAGTTAGCAATATTGTTTTCTTACATTACTAACTAATAGAGACTCTCCCTACACCAAGTTTCTTCCATAAAAAAAGTTACAAACAGGAAGTTGAATATAGTCTTCGATATCGTCCAACTGAAGATCTCATTATTTATGAAAATGATTTCGCCGATTCAAACCCGTCCTTACCCGATTACCAAGTTTTGAAGACGTTTACACTACACGATTATTCTTATAAAATATATCATTAATATTATAAGGAGGTAAATTTTTAAGTTTAAATTTATTAAATTTTTAAGGGCGGAAAACTTCAAAACTAATCATACGATTCCAAAAGTTTTTTCAGCAATATTTAGGATTTATTATCCCGTTTTTTACACCTCTATTATTCTACTTAAGATGTAAAATTCGGTTAAGGCTCCGTGACCACGCAACATTAGCCTCTAAGACTAGTGTAGGGAACAGCGTTCCTTTATGTACAGGATATCATTAAGAAGTACACACTCGTATTATTGGAATTGTACCAAATTATATTCTATATCTTATCTACCTTAGTAATCAGTTGAGCCACTTAAAGTTAATTTTCTTAAGTATCAAGTGATGTACCGAACATCTATAAGAACAAAATAAAATACCTATTTTTTATTTGTTACTTAATCACCATAATTCACGATCTATAGATTATTCAAACTTGTTACAACTAACAAATTCAAATTTGTATTTTGGCACAAACAGTCACATAGAAATATACATTGCATTTTAACTAATGGTAACATTTACAAAAGACAAGGAGTGCCCAAAAGGAAACTTACTACCATCTCCTCCGGGTTTTGTACCATTTAAGATACCTACTATAGAAAATGTTTTAACTCTTATTTTTTTTAAACTTTTACATAAAGAATGTAGTGCTTAGGAGGACTTAATGCTAAATCATTTTATACCAACCATCCTGAGCGTGTAAAATGATGGTGTGGTATTTCAAACGAAAAAAAAGGTTTACATTAAGTATTTATTTATACTACAAAAATATACCTACTGCTAAACGTGTGATATAAATAAATGAATACTTTAATACTCGTAACTCATGCATTTGTATCAAAATCGTATCGGAGCCTATAACCAACTTATAATGTCTTATAATGAGATGCCCACACTCAAGTTCTCAAAGAGATTGATGCACAATTGCAGGCTGCGTTTTTAAACCTTTAGTTTCGAGTTCAAACTTGCTTCTGTTGACGAAAATGTAGATATTGAGGAGCTTGGTAGTATTAATATTGAATACTGGAATTGAAAGCAGAAATATATCTAGATATCTGCTGGGATTTATCAAAGCTTTTCCTTTAGAATTGCTAAGGTAGACGCTTTAGACGTTCGTTTTGAAATAGCGTTCTCTACTCTTTCACAGTTGAATTGAGAAATTTAATCAAAATATTTATTAGTGAAAATATTAATTTTGTTTATTAACTTAGACCTCTGTGGCGCAGTGGGCGAAGGCCCGCCTCAGATGCGAGACAAATATTTGTCTCGTGTCTGAGTGTTGTATTTGTATAATATGTATGTAATTACAAAAAAAATACATAAGTAGTATATCAGTCATGTTCCCATAAAACAAGCTCTGCTTAGTTTGGGGCTAGATGATGCTGTGTGAAAAAATATGTGTAAATATCCAACATTATTATATTCATACCTACATTATTATATAAATTAATTATATAATAATGTATAATTACATTTAAATAAACAAATAATAAATATGATGTAAAGTTTACAGTAATATAGCTTATACATCAGAATAAAACTTATCATAATTCGTTCAGTAGTTTTTCCGCGAAAGAGTAACAAACATCCATCCTCACAAACTTTCGCATTACAATATTAGTAGGATAGGATATAATTCATACAAAGGATTTATACATACTCATAATCAAGGGCTTCGCCTTTCATAATTCACCCTAAATAGTTTGATATTTTCTGCCTCTTTTTACCCCCTGAATCTCAATCACTAATCCACTTTGTGTCTCACCATCCGATGCACCGGTGAAAAAATCGTTAAAATTGCCGGAAGTCAGTCAAAGTCAAAAATAATGTTTTATTTATAATAACAAGGATTACTTTGAAACGTAAATTTTACTGTTTATTCCTCCGCGATCAAAACATAAAAAAAAAAAAATGCTGGACATTTTTCACACAGCATCATCTAGCCCCAAACTAAGTAGAGCTTATATTATGGGAACTACATGACTGATATATGTAGGTATTACTTATATACTTTTTTTCTTGTAAATACATACATATTTTACATAGAAAGCACCCAGACTCGAGACAAATATTTGCATATCATACAAACATTTGTCCCGCGGTGGCAATCGAACCCGCAACCTTCTGCGTCAAAGGCGGACTTTCGCCCACTGCGCCACAGAGGTAAAAGAAACGTTAGAAACAAGGCTTTATTGGATGGAGATGGCCCTAAATCGTTCATTATGACACTCTTCGGGAGAGGCGTATGTCCAATGCACTTCTACATACTGTTGATGATGATGATGTATTCATATTTACAAAACTTTGACTCCTATCTATACGTAACCGCACCCACTTAACACTCAAAATGGTTTTACGAAAATCCCCCCATCTTCAAACGTAACAAAACGATGCATCAGCTTGCATCTGACGTGTTTGCTGTGTAGTGGTGTGAACGGGATTTATCGATAGTTTGTTAAAACATCGAAAGATTTTATCGTATTGTTGTGGCTGGCGAGGCTTGCAGTTGTCACATAAATCGCGGAGCAGTGATTTTATTTCTCTTTTTGTTCAACTGATGGTTTCAAAAAAATAATAATGAATAAATTAATAATTCTGGATATTTTCGTACAGCATCATCTAGCCCCAAACAATCAGATTCAGATTAGATTAGGTTCAGCTTCTGTAATACTAATAACATACATATTATACATATAAAACACCCAAACCCTAGATAAATACTTGCATTTACAAACATTTATCCTATGGCGAGAATCGAACCCGCAATCTTCTGCGTCTCATGCGGGCCTTCGCCCTCTGCGCTACAGAAACCGTCCTCTAATAATAATACTTTTGAATAATTGCATTGTATGGTTGGACGATCAAATCCTACTTCCTACTAATATTATAAGGGCGAAAGTTTGTGAGGATGGATGTTTGTTACTCTTTCACGCAAAAACTACTGAACGGATTTTGATGAAACTTTACAGTAATATAGCTTATACATCAGAATAACAAATAGGCTACTTTTTATACCACGCGGGCGAAAGCTAGTGATATATATTGGTACGCGCAATTCTACGTACGGCTAGCTAAGTAAAGGCCCGATCTTAATGACGAGGTGGAGATGGTAGTTGTAGATCAAAGAAGAATAGTTGTCAAATTTTCGTGAATATATTGACCGCCACTGCTATCGCCACTGCATCAGTTTTCAAAGTGAAAGTCAAAGTCAATAGGTTTTTATTCATTGAAATCACAAGGATCATAATAGAAACGTCAACTTAAAAATATGTGAATTTAAAAGTGAATTTACGCCGAATCCTCGCGACTAAGCCTAGAAGAATTAGGTTTGAACGAGCCAGTGGCATCTGATTGAAAGATAGATAGAAAATGCTTTAGTGCACAAGAATCAACTAATGCTGAGGATGAATGAAGCGAAATAGGTAAGCCAGGATTGTAGCAAGTGTAAATCCTTGGTATCTGCCTACCTCTTCGGGAAAGAAGCGTGACTATTTGTATGTATTAAACTAGTACATATGTGAACTTAATGCTAATTATCATCTTCTACCAGCTAATCATTGAGTTCTGAAAGTGATACAGTGTTAAGAGTTCTTTGTATATTTTTAATAGGTGTGGTTAATTAGTTTAAAATAAACCTTAACATAAACAAAAAAAACATGATTTCACATATTTAATCTTTAAGTTATGTCGTAATAACTTATAGGTGCTCGCAGAACCGATAACCGCGAGAGAGCTTGAATGTTCGGTTCTTGAATGACGTTTATAGTTATAAATTATTGTAATCATTATTGTATTTAAAATAAACTAGATCTAAATGTCTCCAAGTGCTACGTTTGCTCGTTCACTCGAAAACCTATAGTTGTTAAACTCGATTATACCCTACACAGCACACCTCTCATACGAGTAGATACAATAAGAGATTTAGGCGTATTTTTTGACAGCAAACTACTTTTCGATGAACACATTAATAACATAGTAAATAAATCTTCTCGTGCACTTGGTTTCGTTTTACGTATGTCATCTGAATTCTCCAATATCAAAACCTTTAAAATCTTATATTGTGCGTATGTACGCAGCCATCTCGAATACGCATCCCAAGTTTGGAACCCCTGTCATGACGTTTATACTACACGGTTAGAGAACATTCAAAAGAGATTTTTACGTTATCTACAGTATCGTGCTAAAATTTACCTTCCTGACTATTTGACTAGATGTCGTAAGTTTCACTTTCTTCCTCTTCAAACTCGTAGACATATTTCTGATTTATGTTATATATTGAGCATAGCGAATGGCGCGGTGGACTGTTCGGAGCTGCTGGAACTGCTGGGACTACGCACTAACACGTCCAATATGCGTAATCCTAGTACTCTTTTTGCACCGCTAGTAAGGACTAACTACAGGCAGAACGCCTTTTTGAATAGAACAAGCAAATCGTTCAACACTTTGGCAGGGGCGGATGTTGATATAGACTTATTTAATACATCTAAAACCAAGTTAAAACGCATGCTGACTGATAAATTCTTCTGTAACAATTATTTTTAATTTATATTTAGTTTAATGTTCTTCTGTTACTACTTTACAACTGTTTTCTTTTTATTTTCTCATTTTCAAGCCTATAAGTGGAAACTTGTAATTTGCCATCATTTAAAATATGTGCTTTGCATGTATTTTTATATTTTTTCCTATTATCTTGTCTAGCTGTAAGTTTTCCCAAAATTTTTAAAATAAAATAAAATAAAATAAAACAGCGCCACTCTCGGCATTGGTTGGAACTATGATGTAATAATGATTAAGTATATATAATTCATTAAAGTTGATACTTCCATTGATTAATACGTACGTATTAATCATTCATTAAATCTCATAGATTCCTCTCCATTCAAAGGTTGTCTGGAAGAAGTTGCTTCCTAAGCGATACGATTTTAATTTTAATTTAGTAAAGTTGTTGTTTTGTATCTTTTTATTTATTTACCTACAGTAAATAAATAAAAAGATACAAAATAACAAAAAGTATTTTTATTTATTGATTCATAATTAGCAAGTAACCCGGCAAGTGCTGTCTGGTTCGGCAGTTGAGCCATAGATGGCACTGTGGTCAAAAATACTAAACGAAAAAGTTTTCATCGGTAAACCCATGTTTGGACGTAGGGGATAATCTCCATAACTTCTAATCTGATTTAAAAAAACTCTTTCACCATTATTGACCTTCATGGCTATAATGTGTAGGCTGTACATTATTATGGTAAAAATAGAATAGCTTTTTGTGAAAATCAATTTTTCAACGTAAGACGACGAAATAATGGTCAAACGTAATAAATGCATTCGGCATTTATTACGTTTTATACTGCGCGAGCGAAGCCGTGGGCAGTAGCTAGTTTATTATAATGTACACCCATTAAACCCTTGACAAAACAGATGCTAATCCAGTATACTATATCTGAGCATTAAACCGGACCCAAAACACAAGAGATCTCAATCTTTACTGCGACAAATAAATTCACAGGCCCATTCAGAGCCAAGTATCGATATTTTACGGCAAAATTTCGATAAACAGTCCCCGCACATTAGTCGATGTGGCGATAGGCCAACTCGATAGCACTCGGGGTTATCGATGGCACAACACTAGTGCCTTGAGATTTCGCATTGTGTGCTAGTGTTGGGAACGGATGTGGAAGTATTTTATCTGACTGCAGTGAGGCTGCGGTTTGAAGTTTCTACTTACTAGTAATGGATTCTTCGAATGTATGCCATGAGCAACTAATGTATTTTTGAACTGTGACGTGCCAAGCTGGTATTAGTTTGAGGTAAAAAGTTTGGTAGTTTGTTAGTGTGGATATTTTATATATCTTACTAAAAATCTATATATTCTTCGTAAGATTTTCTTCCACAGGTTACATTATGGCGCTGTAATAGATAATAACACGAGCCAGTGGTTTTGTTTATAATAAAATTGAAGTCCACATAATTGTAACGAAACAAACACGCTGACGACTGTTATTGTCAGATATTGGACAATTTGATTATATCAGATATACCATAAGTATACCAAGTAAAATATAGTCAAGGGCACGTTCAAACATTTAACATGAAACAAAACTATCGTGAATTAAATCATTCAAATTGTAAAATGGACATTTTTACGTATAGTACTATCGGTCAAAGCAAAGACTATAATTATTACCAGCATCATCATCCACAGCCTGACTTCACCTACTTTAAAAAAAAAAAGTGGAACAACCAACAACCATAACAACGATAACAACCAAGATAACATGAATTTTAAAAAAAACCGTTTTATGAACCAAATGTACAGGCAACACACGTGCTTAGTCCCGACCCCAAAGTAGGGTTCCCTGTACCGTAGGTAACAGAAACTACGAGTACCGAGGTACCACAACATCCAAACAAATATCTGCGGAACATGCAAACAGGTGTCCCGCAGCGGGAATCGAACCCGTATCTCAACTGAAACCTCAAACAATTAAATTAATGTCTATTTGATAATTAATGCGTGAATTTATTATGTTAATTAGTGTGTAGATAAGTAAATAATTTTAATCTTATATAATGGTTCGTGGATCCGAGTAATATGAAAAAATATATTTTCGTTTTATTTAATATCATTTTAAAATTTAATTAAAAAATAAACTCGGTGGGAATAAGCCATATTTTAATTTCGAAAAGATTTGAATCTAGTTTTATTAAAGCAGAGATTTGCTATCACAGAAATTTTACTACATATTTCAAAGAGTAAAATCCTAGATTAATTTTATGTCAAAAGTTTCAAATTCTAGTTAAGACTACATTATTATTTGAGTTGAGATTCAATAAGTGCTAATTAAATCGAACGAGCTTTTATGTCTTTTAACCAAACTATTTATTGAAGTTTTTAAAAACTTCCATAAATTAAAAATCATAATATATTTGGAAATTGTAATAATTGGAAAACCGATGCTTATGTAGAATATCATAAAGGAATAAGATGAGTTCCCGTGTCGCGACCGTGCTCGCGTGGTCGCGGACGGTGCTCATGAGGAAGGACCTCTAAACGGTCAACGAAACATCAGAAGGAATAGTAAAGTACGTGGTATAGTCGTAATAAATGATACCAAACCACGATAATTTTAATTCTACTAACTTGTATATACTACATTAATTCTCTGAATTAATATAATAAAAGGTATTTTTTTACTAAATTAAAATATACCCATTGGATTTCTCCGTCTTCTATGACAGCGTAGTATAGCGATAGAAACAAACACATTCACTACGGTCATGCCTAAGATTGAGATCGTTAGATCCATACTCAGATGTGCGAAGATACCAAGTCAAAGAGCCGTCCAACCCAAACATTATATTTGGCACATGTCTGCGTTTTGCAAATTATTGAAACACGTGACAGGTTGGTACATGCCATCGAACTTTAAGTTCTTGAGCATGCCGGTTTCTTCACGATGTTTTCCTTCACCGTTTTGATCACGTGTTAAGTGCACATACAAAGGAAATACGTATCATCTTAATAGAATCCTACTACTATAAACGCGAAAGTTTGTGAGGATGCATGTTTGTTACTCTTTCACGCAAAAACGACTGAACGGATTCTGATAAAATTTTACAGTAATATAGTTTATACATAAGAATAATACATAGGATACTTTTATCCGGGTACCACGCAGGCGAAGGCGTGGGCCGAAGCTAGTTTTTGATAAAACCATTTTTTTTATTCTCATAAAAATTAAAATAATCTTAAAGCTTTTGCAAAATAATATTTCAGTTTTTATAACTTTTGAAACTATCATGGTTTTTAATATTATTTTTACTAAAAAACTGGATATTTACCATGATTTATGAGTTTGAGTTTTTCCTGATATTTCGGCACAGTTGCACAGTTTCTCGCAATAAAAGAGTGAGAAAGAGGGTAGATCGATTTGTCTGCCACTAACATTCAAAACCCGCAGACTTCAGTTCCATTTCAGTTTTTACCTAAAATGCACACTAGAAATCAGGATTTGTAGATAACACAAAATAAAAAAGAATTCCTCTCGGAACCAGAGACACAGACTCTGCCAAGATTTATTCCAAAGAATACAGTGATTATCTGCGCTGTTGGAAAAACGGCCCACTGGGCCTTTGCCAAATGCATGTCCCAGACACGGTTCATATGAGATATTAATTTTGCGAAGTGGGTTAAAGTGTTGCTAAATTGCGAAAAGTTTGTGGTAATGTTCTCTCTCTAATCGCTATGTGTGGATTTGGCAGCGTAGTGGAAACCAGCTCAGATTCCCACCTGAAGTACCAAGGATCAAATACATTTACTCAAGAGAAATCTGCGTAAATTAACTTAGTTTTTAAGACGACGATTTAAGAATACTTTTGTGTTTATTTTTTTGTAATAATTACCTAATATTTTCGTATCAATTATTGGTTTCAAATGTTATTCAAACAAATTGGATTTTTTTTATTGTGTAAAACTTATATTTCATTTTTTTATAAATTATATCACTGGTATTACCTCTTAAAAAGGTAAATTAGTCGAGTAATTTTTACACATGCCAATTATGTAAAGCAATTTTAGATAATTAAATTTAATGGGGAACAATATAAAAATATCGCATAACGATGCCTAATTACATACAGAAGAAACAGTGTAGCCATCCACCCTTGCAAACGATCCACAGATAGCTCAAATGAACACATCACTACCAGACGGAAGCGTCCCCAAAATGCTGACTGCATTGTCACGCTAAATGGCAATGCATAGTAAACATACGGTTCTGTTAAATTTCGCCAATTTTATTTCAATTCAGTAATTTTATTCTGCACTATTCTCAAAAATAAATATTTTGTTGTAAGCTACCTACTTCATATTTATTTATGAAATGCAGCGGTTGGCTGGCATCCAGTTAAGGCGTTCGCACAAACATTTTGTATCGAAATCCACACGAAACTTCAATACAGGGTGTGCCGAAAGAAGAATGAATTTTGTGTCAAATTTGAATGAAATATTGAGTTGAAACAGCAATCATTCAATGTGAAAAATGTTGCCAAGTATTTTTATTCAAATTGTTCGCAATTCGTTCTTGAAGTGTTTATTTTAGTTTGGCCGTAAACATATGAAACTAAAGAATTAAGTGTTATTAAGTTTAACGAAGGTAGAACTAGATGTCGCTATCGATGAGTTTTGACGCGTGCTGATAAAGTTCGTAAGTCCTTTGTACCAAAAACTATCGTGAACTTGACTATTCATATTGTAAAAACGGGAATTTTCACGTACTGCACTATCGTGCACGGCGCGACGCGGAGGGAGAAAGTCGCGATCACTCACCCTGATGAAGACTCTCGGAATGAGTCGAAACTTAGTCGGTGCCTTCACCGATAGTGCAGTACGTGAAAATTCCCGTTTTTACAATATGAAAATCTTTGTATTGTAGAAATCCGCACTGCGGCTTCCATTGGAGTCTTCAAATCCAAATTTTACAAAAATTTCATCTCTCTACAAAAAATTCAACAAAATTGAGCATTTTTAATATATATGTATGTATCTAAGTATATATTTCGATGTATGTTATAGTGATGTATATAGTTCATTTTATACATCAGCTTGTATTATGGGAACTACATGACTTATATACTACTTACTTTTTTTTTTTGTAAATATATATATATTATATATAGAAAAAACCGAGACCCGAGACAAATATTTGCAGGTACAAACATTTGTCCCGCGGCGGGAATCTAACTCGCAACCTTCTGGATATCAGGCGAGCATTAATGAATAAATTTTGGTTATCTTTTTTAAACGTTCTTCCCCACTCTTCATTACACAAAGGTTAGCTGGAAGAAAATACTATTTAGCATTAAGTTCATCTATCTACTTGTTTTATCTTGTGCAATAAAGCATTTTCTATTTATATATCTATTGCATCAAGCCATCGATCGAGCAATCGGACTGATGTATCTCTCCCAGTTTTTATTACCAACCAGCCTTCGAGCGGTCAGCAGAGTAAGGGTCTAGACAAATACCTCAAGCTCTGTTATCTTTTCACGCTAACGCATATTTGTCAAGGAAAAACTTTACATTGCGTGAAATTTCAACAGCTAATGTAATTTCATTAAAATTCAATCTTTCCAAAGCCGTTAACTCAAATAGAAAGTGGTCGTTGTCTGAGGGGTTGCGGCGTCTAGACAAATAGCACATTCTGTTGACAAATTTGCATAAGCGTAAAAGGAAAACAAAGCGTGAGTTATTTGTCTAGAGGCCCTGTGTTCTCCTATGACATGGAAGATAAATACGTATATTTCAACAATGGTTGTTTTAAAACGAAACACGCTGTACATTTTAAAACAGCGAAATTGACGCAAACGGTTCCATGCTCTCTATTTATTTAGTCTATGCTTTGTTTATTTCAAGTTAAACTCATAGCTTGCTTCGATTCCCTGAGCTTAAAAATTTTAGAAAGTACCTACTTACATTTTGTTTTTTTTTTTTAATTCAGCTCAGTGTGATACGTTGATAAAATTAAAACACCCAACTTTCCCATTTGTAAGCAAGATATTATGTGATGTACAATACAGAGTTATCTATCTATTTACCTAACATTCACATGTATTAACCTAATGTAAAAATGAGTACTTTAATCATGTAGTACATAATTTTTATGTATAATCAATAGTTTTCTCAGCGCACGCCAAATAATAAATTTTTTAGGCAAAATTTTGGTAATTTGGGTTACATTCATTAAGGATCTCTATTTTTTTTGAAAATAATTTATGGCCTATGTTACTTCCTGATAATTTAGCTTTCAATTGATGAAAAAATGGTTAAAATCGGTCCAGTAGTTTCGGAGCCAATTCTATACAAAAAACAAACAAAAAAATCTTTCCTCTTTATAATTTACCTGAGGAACTTAAAGCGTTAGATGGAATAACATGAAAGAGAAAGTTAAGTAAATGGTTAATGTGTAATTTTTTTTATAGCCTAGATGAGTATGTTACATATAAAAATAAGAAATAAATAGCATGAAATTTTTAATATTTGCACGCCTGCATGCAGACTGAGTACATATGCAATCAGAATGTTTAAGACATTAATTATAAAATACTAGCTTCTGCCCACGGCTTCGCCCGCGTGGTAACCGGATAAAAAGTAGCCTATCTGTTATTCTGATGTATCAGCTATATTACTGTAAAGTTTCATCAAAATCTGTTTAGTAGTTTTTGCGTGAAAGAGAAACAAACATCCTCACAAAATTTCACGTTTATAATATTAGTAGGATGTATTCTTGCAAATTAATGATTTGATTTGATATTGTCTTGATCCCAAACTAATCTGTATCGTGGGTATCAGGAACTATGAGTACCTATTATGATACTACAATACCCAGAATTGAAACAAATCATGCAAAACAACTGGACCGCAGCGGGAATTGAACCCTCCTTTGCGTTTCAGCTGGCTATTTACCCGCTACTCTACTGAGATCATAAACAATAAATAAATAAATAAATAATGCTGGACATTTTCACACAGCATCATCTAGCCCCAAACTAAGCAGAGCTTGTATTATGGGAACTACATGACTGATATACTACTTATATACATTTTTTTTGTAAATATATACATATTATACATAGAAAACACCCAGACCCGAGACAAATATTTGCAGATACCAACATTTGTCCCGAGGCGGGAATTGAACCCGCAACCTTCTGCGTCTCAGGCGGGCCTTCGCCCACTTCGCTACAGAGGTCGTCTCGTCATGAATTCATTGTACATAAAAGAAGCGACCAAATTATTTCTGTATCAAAATATACCTTAAAGCGAATTCCACAGCCTCATTTCTTACGCAAACTAAATTCATAGCTTAGTATTAGCATACATTGTGGATGCAAATGCGTCACATCTGTGGCACATGCCATATCATAGGTGCTACGAGAGCTACGGCGTAGCACTGAGCTAACACTGTGCTACGAATTATGCATTTACCACTCTAATTCGGTAGCGTAACTATAATATGATAAGTAAGTATTATTTATAAATAAAATAAAACCAATGAAACTATACCTAGAATCGCTTAAGACGGGGTGCGCCAAAAAAAATGATCAATCTTCTATTTCTGGACAACCTCCGTGGTGCAGTGGACGGAAGCCCGCGTGAGACACAGAAGGTTGTGGGTTCGATTTCCTAACATTGTTCGATTTCCTTTCAAATATTTGTCTCGAGTATTTTCTATGTGTATTATGTATTTACCACCAAAGTACATAAGTAGTATATCAGTAGTCCCATAATAAGCTCTGCTTAGTTTGGGGCTAGATGATGCTGTGTGAAAAATGTCTAGCATTATTTATTTATTTATTGTCACATTAAATATGAAAGAAGATTTACAAACCAAGTATACAAGGCAGTGTGTATACAATAGTTCGAAAGAGGCCACGGCGAACGTAATCTGACCAAATCGGAGACGTTCTGGAGAAAGGACAAGCCAAGAGTTCTTCTGACGAGCTTGTATGAAGAATGTGATGAGGATGAATGAAACGACTACCCAAACAGGGTAGGCAGAGACTATATGTATGTATGTATGAAGTCCAAAGCTGGTCGGTTGGCTTGTATTGTGTAAAAAGAGTTTTCTGGACTTATTTTCTTCATCATTGAACATTAGGAAGAGATGGCTTGTGGCTGTAAGGCCTAGTTTGTAAAATTCTTTGTAAAATGTTTTTTTTAATTCTGATGTATGCAATAAGAAGTCTTATTTATCTATTTATTAAGCACTATCTTCAAGTAATTAAATCGAAGGCAGTTTGTGCAATCTGTCTGATATTTCAAATAAAACAATTTCGCAGCAAATGCTAACTGATCTATGTTTTAAGAATAAACTACCAACAGTCAAATACATAGTCCCCACACTAGGAATATCTGTGTCGTGGGTATCAGGAACTACGAGGATCGTGGTACCACACCACCCTAGACCCGGACGTATCTTCCGTAAATGCAATCATTTGTCTCGCAGTAAGAATGGAACCCGCACCACCGTTTCAGCTACACGTCCGCTGCGCCACGCAGCTCATGAAATTGACACAAAAGCGTGCATGAAATGGCACTAAATCAAATGTATGCAGGTAACTTCCGCTAAACTAAAACCAAGTTCTGAAGTGTTCTACTTGAACTGTGGAATTACAGTACTTGTACAACTGGAGCGGTGGAATTACAGTGCGTTAGGCAGGTACAGGGTGATGTGTAATCGCCGGCCCTTCGGGTTATGGCGTCATCACGCTGCGGCTGAGGAATTTCATGCCACATTGCTTGAATAGTGTTGGGACAAGGATTGATGTTGATATCGATGGTTATAGCAATGTACATCTGAGTCGAGATAAATCCTACTCGAAACAATCGAAATGCGAAATTATGGATGTTTTTTTGCAAATAAACTTCTGTCTATTTGAACCGATTTTGATATATATTTAGATAAATAATAAATAAATAATGAGCGCTGGACATGTTCACACAGCATCATCTAGCCCATAAGTAAACAGAGTTTGTATTATGGGAACTATATGACTAATATATCTACTAATTATATACTTTTTTTGTTAATATATACATTTTATAAAATAAAACACCTAGACCCAAGACCCGATGTTATAATATTAATGTATGACCAATAATCCATATTTTGTTATTGTACAAATTATACTAAAAAAACGATATCACTCAACACGGAAAAATAAGACATAAAATACACATTAATCTACTTTGACACTAGACGAGAGATCGGCCTGTGCACTACAAGCCAGTGTCTCAAAAAACAAAGTTAAAAAAATACTATGTGTTTACTATGTTTTAACTGATCCAGCTTAGAATCGATCAATCGCTTTCGTTTCGCAATTGCTTCGTTCATCGACACAGTACATCACTATTAAATCGAAAAGGTCCGGTGCTCATTTCACGTGACATTACTCGAGTTGACCCACACGATGGCCGTTCCATCACTAATGGTGGGCTTAAGTTAGAAGCGGTAACGAGTTTATACATCTACCTATTATATATAGTTAACCACTATTAGAGATTTCACGAAGTATTGTTTTTAACCATACTATCAATAAGGAGGATTATGAGTTTAGCAATCGCAAATATTTTTAAACGTGAGTTAACCTTGCCGGATGCCGGATGGTTTGTCTCGGATCTGGGTGTATTTTAATTATAATATGTATGTATTTACAAAAAAGTATATAAGTAGTATATCAGTCATATACTTCCCATAACACAAGCTCTGCTTAGTTTGAGGCTAGATGATGCTGTGTGAAAACGACCAGCATTATTTATTCTATTTATTATTATTATTTTTATGTTTTCGTAAGCGCGATTCTGAGAATGTTACTTTTTTGCTATCGACTGTTTACTGTTCTAGTTATATTTTTTGTACTTAAAATTGATATTAATTTGCCTTATACTAAAAAAAAGGGCCTAAAAGAAAATTAAAAAAATTGTGTCACATTATTTCCTTTCAATAGATATCGACTTTACCAAAATATCTAACATTTTCTCGTTTCATTTCTTAAGACCTCTTTGACCCCGTAGTTCAAAAACTCCCCGAACGATAAAGCATGTTTTAAATTCCATAAGTATTACCTACCTACCTACCATGTTACATCAAGATTGAATAAATAGTTCGGCAGTTATCGTCGGACTTTTATCATACATCGAACTAACACTGGCTGCAAATTTAATAGGCATTTGTAGTTTTTACTTTAAAAATAACAAAGTTTAATTTAAAAAAAAGCGCTATTGCCCACCAGGTGTTCCTCACAGACCAACCAGTATGCACAACTAGTGGTGCTGTCCCGTTTAGTTTTTCTAGAAGTCTTAGAAATGTTCCATATGACATCACGCTTTCTGCCCGGTCATAAAAAAAACCTAGCCTATCCGAGTCGGATCTTTCAGAAGGATTTTTCAATTGTACCAAGGTGTGTATAACTGAACTAAAATTTGGGTAGGTGTTCCGATGGCACAATCAGCCATGCATACTGATTGGTCGGTAAGGAACTCACTTTGCCCGCTACCGCTACCGCTTCCGCTACCGCTCATACCTCACGCTCTAATCCCACATAATCGGTACAATCGTACAGAATGGTGGACTTCGTGTAACGTTTCACAAAAACGCCTATTTGATCAGTAAATCACCTCGAAAGCTTTTGAAGGCTCTGTTGCCCAAAAGCCTCAAATGGGGTCATTGGTCATTGAGGTAGGCTTTGAAGAATTTATAAGATAATCGCTGTATGTGGTTCTAAAAAGGAAAAAAGTATTTATAATCGTAGATCAAATGTTCTTGACATACTGAAAACGATTCGTTACGGCAAAATCATGTTTACTTATTTTGACGTTTGTCTTCCATAGTAATAGTCATTTGATGTTAAAGGTAAAAGATTGAATTTTACAGGTCTTTGCAAAAGTAAATAGATATGTACGTTCGGATATCATTGAAATGGTGGTTAGGTATGTAACCTAACCACCATTTCAATGGTATCCGAACGTGTTATTAGTTTGAACTGTTTTTATTATCAATTTGCATATCTTCAATGATGGTTTTTAGAAATACGTCGGGGAAGAAAAAGAAAACATATAATTTTGAACACTAAATGGCAAATGCTTTCGAGATTTCGTATCCAGGGATTTCATTTTCATCACAGTTTTTTTTATAGTTTCGAGCATGTGTTAATGCACATATTATTTGTTTGATGAAAGTTTTTGGCTAACGACTAAGTTGAAACCTATCTTTGGATTTAAAGTCTAAGTACCGCTCACAAGGCCATAGCTTGCTTCTTTCTAAGCAATGCATCTTTGCAAAATGGCAATGTTAAGTGCAATTTACATACCACCTTATTCCACATTAATAGAATTTATGACCTTATTCTCGTAGTGCGAGGAGTCAAAAGAGGATGTTAAAGACCTCCTTCTATGCTTTACAAGATTTAGGAGGTCTACTGCGAAACGACGTGATTTTTTTGTCGCTAAGTAAGCTCGTATTTTTCTGTATAAAAGTAACATTGGAGTATATTTATGAATCATAAATAAACAAGCATTGCTCACAACTAATAGTCCCCGTGATGGGCATTCTCAGATCTTCTTCGATTTTTTTTTCGTTTTATTACTAGGTATATTTATTCATACAACTATTTACAAGTAGGTATATACAAAAAATACAGATGAAACAGCTAGCCATCTAAAGACCATTGCAAACGAACTAAAGATAGCTCAACTGATCCAGATCACTACCATAAGAGTATCCAAATTCTAGCCGCATTGCCACGCTGAATGGCAATGCTAATGCGTTGATCCAGATAAGAGCCAGCTCTCTGGTCACGCGTCGCTTCGACCAGTTGCACTGAAATATTTTTTGAAGAAGTTCTTCGATTGGAACCACAATATAGGATCATCAAAAAAACCAAGCAGAGTTTGATGCCTGTTTCATCGACGCCTGTTCGCGCCAGAAATATTGGCATTAATAAATTCACGTAGTTTTTAGCTGAAGTTTCTATATGATCCTTGTGAATTGACTTTGACTTTGACTTTGACCAAATAGGTGGATTTGTGAGGATAACAGAGACAAGTCTAAAAATAAATGTTTGGTGCATATTTGGAAGTAGGTATCATTCTACGTAGCATATTGCAAACCCATCGTCGCTTATTGGAACACTAACTGATGGCACACGTCTTTAGAGTTTTTGGTTCCAGGACGTGTTAGTTTCTTCTGTATTATCACTCAAAACCAGATTCGAACCTATTACTACACCAATAGTGATTTTATTTAAACAGAAAAATATTAATTGTAAAATGTTTCAGAATTGTTTGTTTAAGAACTTTCTTTTTCATGTTTTTTATTACCGTTTGCATTTTTTTATACGTCATATTAATCTCCCGAAGTTCTTCTACACCACTAGTGCTTTTATTTAAACAGGAAATTATTAATTCTAAAAAGTTTCAGAAATGTTCGTTTAAGAACATAATTTTCGATGTTTTATGTTGCCGTCATAGTAAAACATCACAACTAAGTAAGAGCATATTTTGTATGGCTCCAAAAATATATAACCATCTACCTATTGATGTTCTGGAAACAGCTTCTTTCAATAATTTCAAGAAAAAAGTTATAAAACTACTGCTTGAAAAATTGTATTATAGTGTTAATGATTATTTAGATGACTCAATCAATGATGTATGACATAGATATTTTAATTTAATCATGTAGGTTTATTTTTTTAAATTTTTTGTTTACTTGATTAATGACTAGATTTAAGACTATATTTGCATGCTAGAAAGTTGTTTATGGTGATACTTTATTATAAATTTAACATCTGACATACCCATATTCGCAATAAAATATTTTGATTTGATTTGATTTGATTTGATTTAATCACCATTTGCACTTATTTATGTTTCATAGTAAGCCCCTTCACAGAATATGTTATGCGACAAATGTGTCCCGTGCGGCACTGCAGCAAGAATTTATCTAACGTGATTCGTAGCCATTTCGTAAGACCTTTTATGCAATGGCTTACTGCTGCACCTTGAGTTTTTGTTAATGTTAAGGAAACGTGACCCTGTTAGACCTGGATTTTTAAATTTTGGGCTTGCAAAATGTCACGTAGATTGCGCGTGAACATGTGCCTTGGTTCCCGTATTTGGTCTCCTCAAAAGTCTACGCAGTAATGTATAAGATATGTATAAATATGTAAACAGAACTGACTTGCCTTGTATAACAATCAATGAAATGAAATGTATCTGATATCCATCTTTAGGAAAGCTTACAGTCATTAGCGTGTTTGTTTCTTGCATCCCTTCCTAATCCTAATTCTATACTACTAATATTATAAACGCGAAAGTTTGTGAGGATGGACGTTTGTTACTTTTTCACGCAAAAACTACTGATTTTGATGAAAATTTACAGTAATATAGCTTATTTATTGGAATAACACATATGCTACTCTTTATCTGGGTATCACGCGGGAAAAGCTGTGTGCAGAAGCTAGTACTATTATAAACGCGAAAGTTTGTGATGATGGATGTTTGTTACTTTTCACGTAAAAACTACTGAACAGATTTTGATGACAATTTACAGTAATAGCTTATACATCAGAACAACACATAGGCTACTTATCTGCGTACCAAGCGGGCAAAGCCTTGAGCAGAGGCTAGTAATATTATATATATCAATGTTTGATGTTTGAATATTTGTTGCTAATAACCTCCGTAACGGCTGGACCAATTTGTGTGAAATTAGGAACAGTTATACTTCGTGACCTAAATTAGCACACACTTTTAATCTAAATACCACGCGGGCAAAGCGGTGGCAAGAGACTAGCTTCCTATTTTTAAGTACGAACGCACACAAATATAATTGGCCCAAAACAGGAACCTTCTTTTTAATGTCTGTTAAAAGTTCTATCTTTTTTCAGTCAGTCAATATTGAAGAAACAAATCCAAGAATATCATAATATCATCAAAATAAGAATTGAAAAATACGGGTACACTGTAATTTATTCGCAGACGCCCTGCAATTATTGTATCGTTTCTGTATTTTCACCCTGTCGGGTAACTACAGTACAATTAAGCTTTTACTCCAGTTCAACATATGCTTTGCTATGCGTTTTAACATCACACTGTGTAGGTTTCGTTTGAGTATGAATTGCGTTTGAGTTTGATATTCAACTTTTAATGCGTAACTTGTTTAGAATATTTTGATTATTCGGTCTAAAGTTTAAAAATAACACGTTGAATTTATTTACGCAAAAAACTTAAAAAAAAATAGACTTTGACCTTCAATATCTTCAGAATCAGTGGATTCCAAGGTATATAGTCTCGTGGAAACAATATCCCAATGATCTATAGAATATGTGGCTTTCGGCTTGGCGATTGGTGTTATGTTATATTGGAACAGGGCCTTACGTGTTTAGGGGCCATAGAAACAAAGACATACTCTTTTTTGAGCGCGCCAAAGCCTTTAGATTTCATTTTTCTGACTAGTCACTTTGTTCATGAATGAATGAGTTCACCTTTTTCAATTGGTACTTAACTAAAGTTGAATGAAGACTTGATTATTCTGGTTTTGAACGCTCGCAAGGAATCAACGTTAATCTATATATAAATAAATAAATAATACTGCTGGACATTTTCACACATCATCATCTAGCCCCAAACTAAGCAGAGCTTGTGTTATGGGAACTACATGACTGATATACTACTTATATATACTTTTTGTTTTTTTTTTGTAAATACATAAAAACGCCCAGATCTGAGACCCGTCTCAGGCGAGCCTTTCCCCACTGCGCCACAAAGGTCGTCAAAAATGAAATGCTGTTCGTTGGTAAGCGCATCACTTGAGAAAGGCTAGACCGATTTTTTGTTTTAAAATGATTGTCTGAATTAGGTTTTTATGGAAAGAAAAATAGGAAAAATTGCCAGGATTATGTAAAAAAACGTATCTTTCTCTCATACAAACTGAACTTGGTTGTCGAACGTAGTGGTTACTTCGTCTATGGTTGTCGAATTGACGTTTCGTATCTGACACATTCAAGGACAGAACAACGTCTATCGGATTAACCAGTTATGAATAAAATTGGAGATAACTTTCAGTCTTTCCGCGTTCAAAAAGCCAACGCTTCAAAAACATAGCATGCGGAACTAAATATTTTTGACATAGCATATCTCTCACTAAGCAACACACCGATCTATTGCTGAAACAATCGGCATTAGTAATTGTAATCGGCAGGTGTCGTCAATGACGCCATCTTGCTTTGATGTTTCATTTCGATACCTGTTTTATTATACCGGTGCGATACCTCTTTTATTTGTAGCGTTAAATTGTATTTCATTATATTCTGTACGGTGTTTTATTATTTTTCTTTGTTAGTATATTTGAATTTGTTTATGCTTATCCTACTAATATAATAAATGCGAAAGTCTGTGTGTGTGAATGTTTGTTACCACGTATCTCCGTAACTACTAAACTGGTTTTGATGAAATTAGGAATGTAGATAGTTTAGGTTCTGGAATAATACATAGGCTAATCTTATTTTCGAAAATCAACCCCTAAGGTTAACCCAATCAGGGTGGTAAAGATTCTATGGAAAAAAAAATTCCTTGGTTTTATTCACTCAAAACATATAAACTTTAAAATAAATAATGAAACACATATTTTTTATTTTTTCTAAATTACCCTTTGGGGGTGTGCAATTGAGTTCTAAACTTTGTATAAATTGTAATCCTTGGTTCGATTCATTCAAAAGTTGGTGGACATAGTTTGAAGCCTGGAGACGGTCATATGCTACTTTTATAAACATACCACGCGGGCGAAGCGGCGGGCAACAACTAGTATTTAATACATAAAAAATACTCTTCATTGCATTAACTGAATCAATAAAGATACATGCTGAGAGCTTATTAGATTTAAATTTAAAGATTGTGGCTTGATGCCTCTTTTTGTTGTAAATCTGTCTATCTCGGAGATTACCTACATACATACGAGCACTTACATAGAGTCACGCTTATTTTCCTGAGGTGTCGGCAGAGACCACGGATTTCCACTATATACAAGGTATGCCAGCCTCTTTCGCTTCATACATGCAAGTCGCCGAAGAATCAGCGTAAATTCACTTTCAAATTTTGAATTCACGTAGTTTTTAAGTTGACTTTATTATCTTTGACTTTGACTCCTCACATTCTTCATCAAAGTTCGTCGGTTTCGTGTACTCTTGACTTGGCATTTATCCAGAACGTCTCCAATATGGTCAGAGTACGTTCGCCGAAGCCTTTCCCCTACGAATATCCCATTCGCGCTCGCCTTGTATACATACTATGTTCTTAAATTCCTATGAATAATCTTCTTTCATAAATTCCTATGAAATTGCCATTCTGGCTTTGAACTGAAATATCTGGGGAACGACGAACTGAAAGAATTGAAAGCCGATTCGTCTCAAACTATAGCTGAGTTTGCATAAGCCTTTGATTTTAGCAATTTAAAGTAATCCACCATGTATATAATCAGACTGCTCTACAACATTATGGTATGGTAACCTAATTTTAGTTACATTAACTGTTTCTACATAGTTTAATCCATAGTTTTATCTAAGGACCGCGGTGTCGATAAGAAATTATGTTCCTCAAGCCTTAACTATATCCTGTTTAGCCAATTTGATTGTTATTTACAAGAGCATTAAAACATAAATCTCCTTCGCAATAACGTACATCACTTTAGCTTTATCGTGCGCAGCGCAATGTATCACATCCATTGTGCTTCCACTTCCGTACTCTGAACTTCCTGAACGTACAGAACAAGCAATGTATAACGCTAAGCGGTAATCGCGCGTGTAAATGCATTTTTTTTTTGCGTGAATTGTATGACGTTTCCTTCCCTTGTAAATAAAAATCTAACCAAAAGTTTAACTGGTGATAAAAGATTTTTGAAAGGAACCGGTATATTTTATTCTACAGTATAAATCGAGATCGAAACAAGTCGTTTTAAAAAACACGCTTACAATTTTATTTTTATGATGAACATCCTCAAATACATACTCAGTGAGTATGTCAGGTCGCAAGCCCATCGAACACTAATTTATAGCACTTATGGCGAATGCCGTTGAACTTTTGTTTCCAGTTTTGAGCGTGTGTAAAAGTGCACATACATATATCAAATGGAAAAATTCATTGGTGCACAAACGGGTTCGAGCCCAGGACCTCCGGATCGAAAGTCGGTATACGACTCCTAATGTCATCAGTATAATAATTAATGTCTAGCAATGATTCTACGGTAATTACTCTGTCTGGCTTCATTCATCTAAAATAAACATTATGTAATTAATTCGTACACATAAAGTTATACATATAGATCATTATCGGCAAATTACAGCATTTGTATGCCTGTAATTATGTATGCTGGCACTATTTTTAGGGTTCCAGAGGCCAAATGGCGAAACTTAACCCTTATAATACTTTAGGAACGTTTTTTTCACTTTTTGTTTCATACTTGTCAAGATAAATTAAACGATTTTTGGATTTTCATGCCAATGTGTTTGGTGAAATATGTGAAACTATAAAAACTTACTGTAAGATTCTTGTAACCATATTTCTCGCAAATAAACCATTTCATTTTTTTTTATAAATAGCTTTCGCTACTTGTACACAAATGGAAAAAAAATAGTGCACGGCGTGACTCTGAGGGAGCAAGTCGCGTTCACTCACCCTGATGAAGAGTCTCGGAATGAGTCGAAACTTAGTCGGTGCCTTCACCGATAGTGCAGTACGTGAAAATTCCCGTTTTTACAATATGAAAAAAATACAATAATACCTACCAGTACATGTCAGCGGGGGATGTTTTTCTTTTTTCTGTCCATCTTATGTGAGATATCATTAAACTAATCTATATTTAATTCTGAATTTTCGTTTCTGTACTAAAAAAGTCAAAATACAATTTTAATTAAGTAGTTTTTTACATAATAGGTAACTACCAACCTAAGTTAACCAAGAAACTAACCACCAATTTACTTAACTAACTATAACATTAAGCTCGCGGCGGCAAGTCGGCAACATCAAAGCACAGAGCTTCCCTTTGATTATGCCGCTCAAATGATAGTGTCAAATGTTAGATTCAAATTGGTATCCCTTCATGAAACGATACCACAATGGGATGAATTAATTTGAGTAGGAAAATACGTTGTTAATGTCAAATAGTTTAACTTATTAGCATTGCCATTCAGCGTGGTATGCCTACCTTTTTTACTCGTTACCCCAGAGCTGGTCCTTATCTTGGTCAATGCATTACCATTAATAATTAAGTACCTTCAGTTTATAATGTTTATTTCAACACATATCTACTTATCCTATCCTATCCTATACTACTAATATTAGAGGTATAAACGCGAAAGTTTGTGAGGATGGATATATCTTTGTTACTCTTTCACGCAAAAACTACTGAAAGGATTTTGATGAAACCTTACAGTAATATAGCTTATACATCAGAATAACACATAGGCTACTTTTTACCCGGGTACAAGCGATCGAAGCCGTGGGCAGAGGCTAGTTACTCATATTTTTGTTGTGCTTTTTTGTTTTGGATACAATTACGAGAACCTAATGTCTAGACAAACCTAACATAGGTTTCAATATACTATTCTTAGCTTACTATTATATCTATTGTATGAGTAGATACAAAGTTTGTTAAATAAATTAAAATAAATAATTAGCATTGACATGTAACATGTACACAGCATTTTGGAAACGCTTCCGTCTGATAATAATCTAGATCTGTAGACCTATCTATAGATAGTTTGGAACGGTCTTTAGAAAGCTAGATATTTAATGTGTATTTTATGAACTTGAACTTTTTATATTTATATTATTATAAATATAAAAATACCCTAACTTCTAACCCTAACTTAACCCTAACTTCTGATTAATTAAATGAAGCAAAGTTTGCCTGATTCTTTTAGGCTTGATCGCGCGCAAGGAATCGGCGTAAATTCACTTTAAAATTATAAATTCACGTAGTTTATAAGTTGACGTTTCTATAAGCCCTTGTGATTTAATTGGGAAAAACCTATTGACTTTGGAGGTTCTCATACGGTCCAATGATTTCTTACACAAGAAAAAAATTGGTGAAGGAAAACAACTGGTAACAAATACTGAAGCTTGTGCCACCGGTTCATGTTTAAATAAGCGGCGACGGGTCATCCTGTCTATGATGGCAATTACAGTTGTGAGTGTGTTTGTTTTAATATTACTTTTATAGGACTCTTTGTAGATATCAGAAAACTGTTAGATCATAATTATATCAAAACAATCCGTGCTATTATGTCTATAGCTTCAATTGTCGCAAATTATTTTTAAATTATTTTATTAATTTAGTTTCTATCATCGCAAATAAGATTATTAAATAAACAACAAGTTTAAATCTAAAGTAATTTTCGATACAAAAAGTTAGAAATGTGCTGAACCAACTTTCATAATATTCAAACTACTGACTTCTGTAATTTTTAAGACATTTTACGCAATACATTTCATTAAAAAAACTGAATATGGATAACTTTTAACATCTGAGATACCAATATTTTTAGTTTGCAATGTTTTGAAATCGACGACATGATTTCTCTCTGAGTCCCACGGAATCCTTACAGAAAATATTATTTAAGTTCTTCAAGATTTACTAGGTTCTATAACTATATGATTATACTCCATATTTTTTTTTTATTTACTTTCATTAACACGGCTGAGGGCCAATTACATTTACAGTAACTGGCCCTCAGCCGTGCGAGTCCACGTAACTCTTCTGCAGCTCGAGCGCCCTAGCTGACTGTTGCGATTTATTTCAAATCTTTTATGCAACGCTTTAGTTTATATTTTCAACTTAAAGTCATAGAGAACTCTGTTTAAGTGTTTCCCGTTATAGGAAACAACATACGCAATAGGGAACCACATACGCAGTAGTAACAACCACAGTTCGGATTCGTAACGGAGGTTCGGATTCGTTCAGATTCGGCCGTGTGGATTCCGATGCTTTCAGCTGGCGCACGGTAAATTTAACTATAGACAAATTATAACAATTTTATAAGTCAAACTTTTAACAATACATTAATAATTCATATAATTATTATATAATAGAGCGATCGTAAAAGTATGAAGATCTATTTCCTATTCGTATAAATACTTCATTATTTTATTTTACTAATAAGTTCGCTGAACTGTAAAAAAAATACCTATCTGTTGCTATACCCTTAGACAGGGTTCATGTGAGATACCTACCTATAAACACCATCTATGTACTTACCATGTGAAAGCAATAAATGTATTGAGTATTTGAGTATTGAATTTGTGTTTTTAATGGTATTGGATTTTTTTAACGAATTTTAGGTGAATCTGTAAAATTAAGTCCTTTTTAAATTCATTGTTATATAACAGGTAGGTAGAACACAGAGTTTAGGTGACCTTTTGGAGGCAATTTACTGTAATTTGGCAATATTTTAAGCAGAATTTTCGTTAGATTTTATGTGACGAAGGTGTTTTCAATTTACAAACAAGACCATTCTCAGTGTTTTTCTTTAGAATTTACTAAAATTGTAATCTCTAAAGACTATCGCTAGAGGCATCCAAAACTTTCATACGAAGAGAAGTTGGATTAAAATCAGCTATTCGCTTGAAATATATCTTTTCAGGCATATAGAGATGATATCCTTTGAGGTTTATTCAAAGGACAAATGCCCCTGACTAGAAAGTTGCTTAATTCAATTTGCCAGACTAAAAAAAACTACAAATTATTTATTATTTTAATTTGTTTCGTTTAAAACAAAACCTTAGCCGTCTGAAACCAAAATACAAATTAAATTAGATTCTAAAATTATGTGAATAGTAGTGCCAACAGCAATATTAATATATAATTATTTGAACACATAAGAGTAGGTAAATTAACTAGCAAATTAAAAAAAAAGATTCTCTTAGTATTTCGGAACATATTGTAACACCTACAAATCGCGTTAAAACCTGGCCGTCTGGTAGTATTTGGTCGTCTTGTGTCTGGTGGACAACCTCTGTGGCACAGTGGGCGAAGTTCCACCTAAGACGCAGAAGGTTGCGGGTTCGATTCCCGCTGCGGGACAAACGTTTGTATGATCTGCAATTATTTGTCTCAGGTTTGAGTGTTTTCTGTGTATAATATATATGTATTTACAAAGAAAAATGTATATAAGTAGTATATCAGTCATGTAGCTCCCATAACACAAGCTTTGCTTACTTTGGGGCTACATGATGCTGTGTGAAAATGTCCAGCATTATTTATTATTTATTTATTATCAGCTTCTAGATATATGACCGCCCTGTACTTTTAGTTTTTTTGTCATTTTCTTGTGATGTGCAATAATGTAGATAGGTATATAGATAGAAAATGCTTTACTGCACAAGATAAAACAAGTAAATAGACGTAATCTTCCATTTTGTGTTGCCTGCTAACACTCTGGAAATTAATACATTATTAAATTAAAACTAAAGAAACTTTTATTACAAAAGGCGTCTTTTTGACAAATTTTAGATTGACATTTTATAATAATATTTTTTTTTCTTCATACATAAAATATAAATATAAATAATAAATAAATAATGCTGGACAATCCACACAGCATCATCTAGCCCCAAGCTAAGCAGAGCTTGTGTTATGGGTACTAGATGACTGATATACTTAATACAATACATTACATAGATAGATAGATATTTTTATTATACATAGAAAATACCCAGAACACCCAGAACAAATATTTGCAGATCGTACAAACATTTGTCCCAGGGCAAAATATTGTGACATGCTAGCCTGTTCGTATAATCAAATGCATGACTCATTAGAATAAGGCTTATACTTTTTTTATTCTTGTAATAAATTTTGCATGCTGTAAAGCAGATCATGGCTGGACTTACTTCAACTGTATTATCTACTGCTTGTACCAATTTTTCGCAAATAAATAAATTGAAATTGAAATTGTAATGAAGAGTGGGGCGGTAGTGCTTTTGAAAAATTTATATTCATTCATTCATTATTTTAATTTATATTCATTCATTCATTATTTTAATTTATATTCACTCATTCATTATTTTTAAATTACAGTCTCATCAGTTGACCTATCTATAGTTTGCTGGCAACGGTTTTTAGATAGCTAGCTATTTCATCTGTATTCCTATATACACCGACTATATAGATCGTTGCATAAATAAATGTATTACATCTAAAAATCCTCCCTCAAATAATTTATAGTACATATTATAAAAAATCAGCCAGCAGATGTTTTAGGTACATAAAACACAATATATAACGGATAGGACTACATAATGTCAGTTGAAACTGTCCTGCGTGTCTCTTTATTTACCGATTTCTTGCAAATTTGGGATACTATTTCATAGCTTTATTAAGTAAGGGATTGTCCTATATACTATGCTTTCAGATCATGCGAAAACTTTTATTTTTCCTGTGGCCAACTGAATGTGTCAAAGTCAAAGTAAATAGGTTTTTATTAGATTTTTTTATTTTTTATTTACGCCGATCCCTCGCACGCAACCCAGCCTAGAAGAATCAGGCAACAAACTCAGCTTGGTTAGAAAAATATGAAAATTATAGGTAAATTTACAATATATAGCGTTCAAAGAAGCTTTCGCATTGGGTTGTTACATTATATTCTGGCAGTGTTTTGACCATTTATTGCCTAGAAGGAAACTTGCGACGAAAAACCTCTTTATTATACAGCTTTGAGATAAGAATGCTGTGATAGCAAAAATTTTATTGGTGACCCCATTTCATGACGAAATTACCACTTCTAGGAACGTCCCATCTCGTCCCAAACGGCCCAGTAGTAATCCGTTTGATAATAAAATGCTGAATCGTTTAGGATCATTCAAAACAGACTCTTTTTAACATATTTACATTTATTTATGAAGAAAATGTTTATCAAATCCTACCCGACGACAGTAAACAAAAGGGGTTATGGTTGTTTGTACTTCTTTGGTGAATTGTAAGATCGCCAGTGATACCTCTGATGTTGTATGCGTCTATAGGTTACGGTAACTGCTTATTTTATTTATTTATTTTGGTACACAAAACATAATACAATCAGATTAAAATACATACCTATTAAAATTCAGAAATGGCATTTCAAAACATGTGTACACATCATGGTTAGTGAAAAGCAGTTGGTGCATTATGAATTATTAGTTAGATAAAAATAAACTTCGACCATTAGAAGAAAGATCGAAGTAAAGGATAATACTTACTTTGAGTTATTTGTACTTCGAGTATTGTTTTTTTTAGTTTTGTTAAGTTATATCTATTTTCTTATGGTGTACAATAAAGTGTTTTCATTCACTCATTCATATTGTAAAAACGGGAATTTTCACGTACGGCACTATCAGTAAAGGCACCGTCTAGGTTTCGACTCATTCCGAGAGTCTTCATCATGAGTGATCGCGACTTTTTCCCTCCGCGTAGGAGGAGGAGGTGAAAATTCCCGTTTTTACAATATGAATAGTCAAGTTCACGATAGTTTTTGGGATAATACTACTACTTAATAATATACTCTTTAAAGAGTGGCTAAAACATATTTTTTGAATTTAAGCAACTTATTGTTAAAAACATCAATTAATTCACCAATAAATCATTGTTTAAGCGACACATTCTAACAACGGGATTAAAATACAAACTTCTTCTAAATCTTACCAACAGATGATCCATATACTTATTTGCCACTTTAGGTTCAAAAAGGTCACAATTCACAATTAAGGTTCATAAATTGGTATCCCCGGTATAAATCCAGGCGGTAATCGAACTCGCGACCTTTGGATCGGAAGTTGAAGTGCCTCACACTGGCTCTAACATAAGTTACACTATCAAAACACCCCTTTTAAATTCAACGGCGTAATACGTCATTTATATGGACCCTAGTTTAACATTATAAAATGTAAATTTATAAAATACTTTTGATAAGTAATCGACTTACTCTTTGAGGACTTGTAAGCTAAGCCCATCAATCTAAGCCCGTTTTCTGATTGATTCTGTTATTAGATCAATCTTTAGATTTTACCTTGATTACTTCTTGAGGGGAGAGTTAGGAGCCAAATCATTTAGAGACAGATGGATATTTTAAAAAGAGGGTGAATAAGTTTAAAAGTTCTTCTATTTAGTCTTGTCCTATTTTAATTATGACAGACCACCTGTTGGTGTTACTTATGACTTATGTTTTGCTGACCCTAATGGGTCATAACACCGGCATTAACCCGTAGGCATAGCGGGTGAAAAGTCTCATCTGTCTGTAATTTCACCGGCACCCAAACCCTTCAAACAGAAACACAGTAGTGCAAGCATTACAGGATAGGTGGGAGCTCAGTGGCTCGTATTAGGAGAGACTTATGTCCAGTGGACTAATATATACTTTACTAGCTTCTGCCCACGGCTTCGCCCGCGTGGTACCCGGTTAAAAAGTACCCTATGTGTTATTCAGATGTATAAGCTATATTACTGTAAAGTTTCATCAAAATCCGTTTAGTAGTTTTTGCGTGAAAGAGGAACAAACATCCATCCTCACAAACTTTCACTTTTAAGGATGGTCATAATTAAAGAATCTATAACACCGTATTGTTCACAAACTACCAGGAATTCATAACTTAACAGGTTAATAAAGTAGATTATTTCTTTAGGCCGGCCATAAAACTCGCTCAGTCTCAAGTACTACAGTTTTGTTATTGAACTACCAGGCGCTTATAACTTTGCAGGTGTTTGGATTAATTATGTTTGGTGCTTAGCGGAAACCGGCATGAAAACATGATACTTAAAGCAATTCTAACCTAAATAGAATGTGGCTCGTCTTTAGCTGTCTTTGAAATACTAGAAGCTCATATCTTGGCAGGATTTACTGATGCTTATGCATGTATGAAAGTCGATGACCTGCGTATTACCAGCAATAGAGCTGGGCGCGTCCTTTAGCAGTCCTGAAACTACCAGGAGCTCATCATTTTAAAGGAGTTGTTTGATAAATTATATCTAGCACTTACTGTATGTATGGAAGTCGGTGACCTGTACCGTGTTGCAGTCTTCTCCGACCTGTAAGTAGGTGATCTCACAGCGGTAGACCCCTTCATCTTCAGCCCTCACTGAGCTGATCACAAGCTCAGCGAAGGTCGCGTTGGGCTCGTGAGCTATAGATATTCTGGGGACAAAGAAAAAAACAAATGATTGTTATGATTCTACAAAAATTAATCACGAAATTGGAGACATTTCTGCAGAAGTTTAGGACAAATTTTATAGATTAAAAAATATTCTTATCAGCTTAGGCACCTTAAGTAGTATTTTTTATACCACCAAGGTGGCAAGCAAGTATACGGCCCCCATGTCAAAAGTTCTGTCAGTAGGCCATTTTTTTGTTAATTATCTTGTAGGTATCTTTAATGAACCTGGAAAGTTATAATGTAAACCTAATGTAAACAAGTTAATGAATTATCTCAAGATTGTACCTAGTACAATCTAGAAAATTCTGCCCACCTCTCAGGAAAACCTACCTATCTGGAAGAAAATTGCTAGAATACTCCATCGAATGGCCGGTATTCGACACTGCGTTTTCTGGTTCGTTAACAATTGAGAACCATTCCCCAGCGTTTATCGGTTCTGCAGGCTGTACAGCGCATATTGCCACTTCAATTTGCTTTCAACTATTGATCGGCAGACTAAAACCGTACACTCGTTAAATCAAAGACACTTCAGCTAGGGATCCGCAAAATCCACAATTCGGAAAACACTTAACGGAACCCAATTAAGTTCGGGTTGCACAGAGCTATCAATCTAATAGACCGGCCACTTCATTGTAGACAGACTATTATGCCTCGTTTCCATTGAGTACTAACTTTATGTTCGGTATGAATTATTAAGTATCCTACATTACGGCCGGTTTGGTCTAAGTTATTTTTAAAAAGAAGTACCTAATAGATAGATTTATGGATAAATAAAATAAACTATGGACATTTTAAAAATCTGTCAAAAGATTACAATGAAAATAAAATAAATCAATTGTTATTTTTTTATATTAACTTTTTAAAAAACCTACTATTATAAACGTGAAAGTTTGTGAGGATGGATGTTTGTTACTCTTTCACGCAGACACTACTGAATGGATTTTGATGAACCTTTACAGTAATATAGATTATACATGAGTATAACACATAGGCTACTTTTTATCCGGGTACCACGCGGGTGAAGCCGTGGGTAGAGGCTAGTAATATGACTAGGATATTAAATTAAAATGTGTCCCAAAAATTCTGATTACGCGGAACAAACTTTGAAATGACTATTTTAATAACCTATTTTTTTAGCTGGCGTTTCTATATGATTCTTGTGAAAAACCTTTTGACTTTGACTTTGATGTGATAGATATTTTATCACTAGACTTTTAGTACTTTTTTGTACCTACATCGGAAATCCGATTTCTTTGTTCCCATTAAAAAAGACGGTTACTTTTTCAGCAATCTCCCAAATTAGAGGGCTATCAATCTATTAGAGACGGTCTTTAATTGTTTTAGGGTATTTTCTGCGTGCTCACTGTCGGTCTATTAGGGGTCTGTTGGATTCGAAAGTGCTGATTTATTTTGTTAGTGCGGTGAACGGTGAAAACATTATGGCTTTGTGTTAAGAGGCAGGCAGCTTCCAAACTAATACAAAAAAAAGTAGCCGTATAAATTTCGAAGGCAAGATTATTTAATCAAAGTTTAGCCAAAACCGCTGAACACGCCCGCGCGGTATTCGAAAAAATATGTGTGTTATTCAACAAAGTCAAGAAATATATGTATTTTGGATTTAATTTTGAGTTAAGCTGTTATACATTTAAACTAAAATCATTAGTTTAAGATTAATGTAGTATAAAAAAGTTAATGCACCTCAGTGCAGCAATATTCCTAACGAATAGTCGAACCAAACAATAAAATAAAAAGAAAATCCTTTCTTCGGACAGCAGTTAATTTGTACAACGACATCTGCAGTCCTCGGCGGCCATTTTAATTTGTTTTAGGGTTCCGAAGTAACAGGACGAAAACACACAAAAATAAAAATCTAAATGACATACCGAGAGAACAGCTGTGGGTTTTGGAATTCCGTGCTGAAGATGTTAGAATATTAGTCCCGAATATTATGAACTATAAATCACAATTACAAATTGCTAATTTGTTCGTTACCAAGTTGTTTTTACCTAAAATTTCAAAATCGCCATGAGTATTTTATAATTATATATTATTATAATTTAAGCGCCTCTTAATGTCTGTTGGTGTGAAAGTCTATACCTATAGGAATCACCCTTAAAGTCTTATTAAGCAATCACAAAAATATGCATTAAAATTATATTGAGAAAAATGGTAACAGACGAACGAAAAAATACGCACGAGAACAAGCAAACAACTTCTTATAGGCTCTCTGCGTCGCGTGTACATAATTTTGTTCCTTACGATTTTTGTTTTTTTTTTATACTTGTACAGAACCCGACCTATACCGCGGTTTTACCATTGGCCAGTTTTGATTTCTTTTTCATCTGTCATGTCTATTGAGTTCTTGTTAATTTGCTCTGCGGTTTCAACGTGTTTTGGCTATTGGCTTTGTGAAATTATTTTTCGCGAAAGTTTAATTGAGTTCTATTGTTGACTGGATGCAGGTTGGGTCAAGCTACACATAAACGTTTGCTTCAGCAATCTAAAAATGTTCACTATGGAATGACACCAGATTTAAAAAAAAACACGACTTGTGTATTCTGTTATCTACCCTAGTGACGTCTGGTGATCTATACTTGGTACGCAGATTTGTGAGTATTCTATGTAGGAGGTAGTCAGTGCCACGCCGCTTATTGGAACACTTGCCGATGCTAAATGCCTTCGAATTTTTAGTTCTTCGGCATGCTGGTTTTTATCGCGGTGTTCGTTTTTTGCACAGACAAACAAACAATAATATGTAAACTCGGCGCTTCGTTCTGATACATCCCAAGAATTTCGACAGGGCTGGTAAAGATCTGGTTACTTAGTTGGTATATACATATATCGAGAGGTCGCAGGTTCGAGTTCCGCCGAGTTTACATTTTTGAGATATTTATTTAGATATTTTTCATTTTATAAATTCTTGTAAACAAACAATAAACCTCTCACCCAAAATCCTACTAATATTATAAATGCGAAGGTTTGTGAGGATGGATGTTTGTAACTCTTCCACGCAAAAACTACTGAACGGATTTTGATGAAACTTTACAGTAATATAGCTTATACATCAGAATAACACATAGGCTACTTTTTATCCGGGTACCACGCGGGTGAAGCCGTGGACAGAAGCTAGTACGATATACAAGTGAATAGCGAGTAAACAATTTACTAGCATCGTGGACGATGACTCGGCGACTGAGACTGCCTAGAAATGTAGTTTAACGTGCTCTCCGAATCACGGAAGCGCTCAATAAAGCGGTAGTTAAAAGCGCCCAACGTATTTAAAAGTAACTCGTTATACATATAATAGCAAAAGTACAGTTAGTTATTTCGTAGTTAGTCTAGCGCTCGACCATTAAAACTGAACTATAAAGCCGAGGTGGGTCCGGCTGACTGTCACACCGTTACGTAATAATGTATATTGATGTAAAAAAATACATAACAGATACATACATAGTTCTCGTCCCACACTAGGATTCATGTGTATTTATATTTTTGATTTATATTCTTCAAAAAGATGATTACTAGCTACTGCCTACGGCTTCGTTCACATGGTACCCGGATAGTAGAGTAGCCGATGAAAAGTAGCATGCATTCCATAATTGGTATACACAAAAAAAACTTTTTATTTAATGGGATAATATACAGCCTATTTCCACCTTGAAAATACGGTCTACATATTGTAGACATAAACTTTATAGTATAAGTGAAGAACAACTATAACGAATTACTAGTTATTAATATTAACAGTTCTGTAATGTTAATAATAATAGTAGGCATTCGTTATAGTTGTATTGATTTATATATTTTTTTAATTGTAAAGTTTGGGTTAACACTTTTAAAACTAAATATCCATTGAATAAGCAAAGCAAAACCTCTCATCAGTTGTACTAAAATATGTAACTTTAGTCCAATGACTGTTCAATAACAGGCTTGGATAACTACAAAGTTTTCCTTGAAGTAGTCTGAAGTAGCTAAAGCCGCTTCTTCGATCGGAAACATACCGAACATTTCAACCAGCCTGGTAACGACCTCGTTGCTAAGTTGGTATAGCTATCGCATACCAAGCGGTTTCAATCCCGCCAAAATTGAAATTTCGGTATAGTATAAATTTTAATAAATTCCCTGAAATGTGCGTTAACACCTGTTATAACAATGTTTCGACAGGACAGCGTAATGCGAGTCTATGGTTACGTTAGCGTCTTTCTTTCCTGGCTTGGTCGCGGAGGAACAGGCAGTAGATATAAACCGACGTTTCAAAGTTATCCTTGTGATTTTATTGAATAAATGACTTTGACTTTGACTTTGACTTTGACTTAGACTTTGACTTTGACTTTGACTTTGACTTTGACTTTGACGTTGACTTTGACTTTGACTTTGACTTTGACTTTGACTTTGACTTTGACTTTGACTTTGACTTTGACTTTGGCTTTGACTTTGACTTTGACTTTGACTTTGACTTTGACTTTGACTTTGACTTTGACTTTGACTTTGACTTTGACTTTGACTTTGACTTTGACTTTGACTTTGACTTTGACTTTGACTTTGACTTTGACTTTGACTTTGACTTTGACTTTGACTTTGACTTTGACTTTGACTTTGACTTTGACTTTGACTTTGACTTTGACTTTGACTTTGACTTTGACTTTGACTTTGACTTTGACTTTGACTTTGACTTTGACTTTGACTTTGACTTTGACTTTGACTTTTAGTTCGTTTGGGGCTAGATGTTGTTCTGTGAAAAATATCCAGCATTATTTATTTAATTACGTCACGTCGGTTACTTTGTGACTGCAGTCTCCTATTAAAACAAAGCGTGGAACAATAAACGCGCTTGTAAAACTGTGCGTCACTCAGTGGAATTGCAGCAATATATGCGCTCAAATTATAAAACTTTTTCATACAAATTTAAAATACCAAAATATAAGGTGTATAAAATTGTTTTTAGTGGTTAGTCCTACTAATATTGTAAACGCGAAAGTTTGTGAGGATGGATGTTTGTTACTCTTTCACGCAAAAACTACTCAGACGATTTTGATGAAACTATGAAATGATATAGCTTATACATAAGAATACCACATAGACTATTTTTTATCTGGGTACCACGCGGGCGAAGCCGTAAGCAGAAGCTAGTGTTACATAAATGTGAAAATGTATGACCTACAGCGTAATAGTTTAACTGCACTGGACTCGTATAAATTATTAATAGACGAGTTGCACTGAAAAATGTGATCTTTAATCACCTAATATAAAAAATAAATTTTTGAAAACTTTTAAACTCTCGCCGTATTTTCTATCGTCTACTGCAACTTGTTGTAACTTGTGGTGATAAAGCCTACCCTTAACCCATTCTTGACCATTGTCTGACCTTAGACAAATCAATTGCAAAAAAATCGCATTACAATCCGATAAGCCGGAGATAAATGATCACAGATGAACGAACAAGATACCTTCATCTAAAAACTGTATCAAATTTTCCATATTCACAGCTAAATATATTAGTTTTTATTTACTTTTAGTTTATGTATCGGAGTTCGGTCTCTAAAAGCCATCATAAAAATTCTCTGTTTATGCAACAGAGTTTGTCAAGTTCTGTTCTAGCTCAGAAAAGAAACAGCTAGGTCAGTGTCGAGACAACGCTTTTTATCAAACAATCAAACAAACATGTCACGACTGTATGACCCATGATTAACATCCTCCGATCACACAACATACTACACTAACCAGAAAAATAATTTGAATGCAATATGCATCCTACTATCCTATTTAATATTATAAACGCGAAAGTTTGTGAGGATGTTTGTTACTCTTTCACGCAAAAACTACTGAACGGATTTTGATGAAACTTTTAAGTTATATAGCTTATACATGATAATAACACATAGGCTACTTTTTATCCGGGTACCACGCGGGCAAAGCCGTGGGCAGAAGCTAGTAATAGCTAGTAATATTATTAACGCGAAAATTTGTGAGGATGGATGTTTGTTACTCTTTCACGCAAAAACTACTGAACGGATTTTAATGAAAGTTTACAGTAATATAGCTTATACATGAGAATAACACATAGGCTACTTTTTTTCTGGATACCACGCGGGCAAAGCCGTGGGTAGAAGCTAGTTTAGATATCATTGAGAAAAAAATAGTACCCACGTTCCCCAACACAATAACTAGTGGCTAGGCCCTAATAAAAGCTTTTTGACAAATGTTTTTATAGGAATCTGTCATCATAATCAATGGTAAGACTTAACCGTCCATTTATTTTGTTAGTAAATTCAAGGCTTACTGATTTTTCTCGTGTAGCAAAACTCGAGAGAAAAGCTGAGTTATCCATCTGTAAGCGAATTAAGCTGTGGCTTTGATGTAGTCTCTCAGTAAAGAAGTTGCATGTTTACGAGAAAGTACTTTATAGATATAAAGATATCATACTTTGTTGACGGAAGTTGTGTTCGTATCTTAAGTCATCGTATGAAAGCATACTCATAACATTTTAGAGGTATAATAATAATATATAACGCTGGAAATTTTTCACACAGCATCATCTAGCCCCAAACTACGCAGAGCTTGTGTTATGGGAACTACATGACTGATATAATGTACTATCTCTTTGTGATATAGTTTCATTATTGATAAAGAAAAAATGTAAAAAAAAAACATAAAACAATAACATCGTACTTTAGTCACACAGTCCTGACCTCACACTAGGACTGCCTGTATCGTGAGTATCAGTACGAGTACCATAGTACCAGAACACGCAGACCCGGCACATATATCTGAAGGACATGTAAACATTTGTCCTGCAGCGGGAATCAAGCCTGTACCTCTTGCGTCGTAGCCGGCTACTTCCCTGCCGCGTCAAGGCAATAAAACTCTTAAAACCGACTAACGCTGGTTGGCTTTTGTGGTAACACGGTACTCGTAGTTTCTGATACCCACGGTACAGATCCCAGTGTGTCTGGACTATGTGTGTCACTGTTGAATGAATGAATGAATGAATGAATGAATGAAAATACTTTATTGTACACCTTAAGATACAAACGAAATAAACAGTAACACATATGATAAAGGTACAGGTCTTATCGCTTAAGCACGATCTCTTCCAGACAACCTTTGAATGGAGAGGATTATATATGATTGATATAATGATGATGTTTAAAACTGACCTAAATCTATTCAAAGCTGAACAAAAGCATAAAATATCCCTTTCTAGGTCGGTTTAATGTCACAATTTCTAAACAACACAGTTATTTCTAGCTTGTACATAGTACAGATAAAGTTCTGCTAATGCATGCTATTGTGTGGGACTGGACTAATGGCAAACTTTTCTGGTCTAGCCTTTGTGTATCCATAATGTGTCATTTATACATTTAAGTTTTGTTTTGTTTGAACGCGCTAATCTCAGGACTATCCAGTCGGATTTGAAAAAAACTTTTTACATTTGATAGCCAAATTCTTGAGGAAGGTTATAAGGTATTTAACAGCACGTATTACGTGCTGTTAAATACCTTACCTTACCTTACCTAACGTAGGTGGGTGGTGCGACGCGGTGGGCTGGGGGACGAGGGCGGCTGTGGTATTGCTGGTCAGAATAAAGTGCTCCAGACATGTCGAGACACTGTCTTATGGACCTGAAGATGTTTCCTATTTTATAAAATTATTATTGGAAATTCATTAAACCTCCTTATTGGTGTAACAATGGTGTATTGTTATGGAGGGCCGTAAGCGATTAGTTACACCCGATATATTTTGACGAACGAGCGAGTGGATGCGAACAAAATAGAATGTGTTTTTTGACACAACAATGAATCACAGAAAGGATAGGTAATTAAATAATAGTGAGATTATTACAAAAACACAAGAAAAAAAGGTTTTTTGTGTTAATTCGTCTCATTTGTGCAGACTCGATGTGAGCGCGGAGCTAAGGAGTTTTAGGGTGTAATTAATCGCTTACACCCGAGATCAATTCAACTGTTTTACCACGAATACGAGGAAATTAAAAAAGTCTTATTAAAGAAATGGAATTGCCACAAGAGTTTGTTGCTAACATTTTATAACACATGAAATGCCAAAAAACCAACTTCAAATAACGGAAATTAATAAAAAGTCCAATATGAAATATCGTCACCCATTTTTTCACCCTTAAGAGTGGGATTTTTTCATAATATTTATATAATGGTCACATATATTGAATACTTGCTTCTACCCATGGCTTCGCCCGCTTGGTATCCGGATAAAAAGTAATCTATGTGTTATTCTGATGTATAAGCTATATTACTGTAAAGTTTCATCGAAATCTGTTCAGTAGTTTTTGCAGACAACCTCTGTGGCGTTGTGGGCGAAGGCTCGCCTGAGACACAGAAGGTGGATGGTTCTCTTCCTCGGATCGGGATGTTTTCTATGTTTAATATGTATGTATTTACAAAAAAAAGTATTTAAGTAGTATATCAGTCATGTAGGTCCCATAACACAAGCTCTGCTTAGTTTGGGGCTGAATGACGCCGTATGAAAATATCCAGCATATTTTTTATACCTGTTCACTCATAATTTAAAGAAAAACAGAATATTTGAACTAAGTAGATTCTGAAGAATTGAAAACCAATGAACAAAGAAATACAATAAAAGCCTTGAAATTCCTCCAAAGTATTTCAATCTCCCGAAGTATCTGATGTCACGAAATATTAGTGAGAGCAGGACGGTATTACAGTTGTCTCAGACAGTCTGACCACGATCATCAGTTACCCCTGACAAGGATAGTTTGTAACGAACCGCAGGCGTCTTACCTATATATTCAGGGGTAGGAGCGGACTTAGGAAGAAATGGGGGCATCATGGCTGCTAAAACGCTTGACACAGAGTACATAACGTTGCATGCTACATGAAGCTGTAAAGTGCAAGTTTTTCTACTTTGAGTGAAGCGCCATCTCTTTTATTTTGACTATCACGATTTTTTGCGGCTTTGAACATTAAAAATAGCTCAAGAATTAGAAAATACTTAGATAACTCCGTAGTCTTAGGGGGTACAAATTCAGGATATAGGACACAATTGATACCAATTAATTGCAATCCTTCTATAACCTTCTATAATGTTACTCCAGGCAAAACTTAATTTCTTAAATAATACATAAAAGGGCATACATTCCAAAAACTATCGTGAACTTGACTATTCATATTGTAAAAACGGGAATTTTCACGTACTGCACTATCGGTGAAGGCACCGACTAAGTTTCGACTCATTCCGAGAGTCTTAATCAGGGTGAGTGGTTGCGACTTTCTCCTTCCGCGTCGCGCCGTGTACTACATGAAGACTCTCGGAATGAGTCGAAACTTAGTCGGTGCCTTCACCGATAGTGCAGTACGTGAAAATTCCCGTTTTTACAATATGAAAAGGGCATACAGTTTCTACATTAAAACAGCGGAATTTCACTGTGCAGATACGTTTTATGATTTTTTTTTATTTTCTATATTATTATTAGTTAATCACCGCCCCAATCTAATCCTAAGTCCATCCCTGTTTCAACACTACGATAGTCGGGATAAAGCCTTGCAGAGGTGCTCGTTATATTCCAGCATCCTTTGTTATATAAGTTTAGTTATGTTATTTAAAGCATTATATACTTTTAAACAGTTGATTAAACTAAAAATTTTTTTGCTTATCGTTTCAAATTAAAAAAAAACACGTACACCACTATATAATACTCCCCATGATGGATGCTCTTAGATCCATACTCAGATCTGTGAGAATACCAAGTAGGTAGTCAGCGACATGTCCAAACATATTTTTTTAACATGTCCTTTTTTTTTGTCTCGTCCATTTTGGTGCAGGTTCGATAACCGCTGCGGGACAAATATTGCATGTTCTGCAGATATTTGTTGTTCTTGTTCTGGGTGTTGTGGTACCACGGTACTCATAGTTCCTGATACTCATGACTCAGGTAATCGGGGAAGCTAAGCTTGTGTGCTTTTACAAGACTATGATTGTGTCTGTTGGTTGTTTATTTATTAATTTTACGAGTAATTATGTACACCGTAGCGACCTCTACGCCGTAGCAAGCTCTACGCCTATGCTTTTTAGACGTCTTGAATAAATAAATAATTAATGCTGGCATTTTTCACACAGCATCATCTAACCCCAAAGTAAGCAGAGCTTGTGTTATGGGAACTAAATTACTGATATACTACTTATATATTTTTATGTTGTAAATAATTTTATTATATGTTATACTTAGAGTTTTAACAATGTAAGTCATTTATTAATTTTCGCAAATAAAATATTTCATTTCATTTCAAAAAAACACCCAGACCCGAGGCAAACTAGTCTTAAAGTAGTTTATTACACAAAAATATGAAGTTTTGAGTAAAATAAAACACCTAACTAAATTGTACGTTGACGAAAACTTCAAAAATGTTTAAATGGGACTTTCGCGTTGAAACCCGTGTTGTATTTTTCACAGAAAAAGTTTGAAACAACCTCTTGTTTACGGAAATGCAAGATGTCTCCCGTACTTTGGTTCGTTTTGTTTGAGAATTTCGTTCGTATTTAAATTCTAAGAGGGAGTAGGTACTTATTGCATTTTACGGAAAAAAACATTTGCATGCTTGTTTCAGGAATCCGGCCAGATGAATAGATGAATGGTATCAAAGTCAAAGTCAAAATTATTTTTTTCATTAAAATTACTAGAATCACTTTGAAAACATTAATAGATGAATTGTATCAAAGTCAAAGTCAAAATTATTTTTTTCATTAAAATTACTAGAATCACTTTTAAAAGATGAATAGATGAATGGTATCAAAGTCAAAGTCAAAATTCATTTTTTCATTAAAATTACTAGAATCACTTTGAAAAGATGAATAGATGAATGGTATCAAAGTCAAAGTCAAAATTCATTAAACTGACTGGGATCACATTGAAACACCAGTTTTACTTACTGCCTGTTCCAAACAAAAAAAGTGTTAAGGCAAGAAACAAGGCTGGTTATTCTTTATTAGTTTATTAATAATCCTTTTACAAAACAATAGGTAGGTATAATTTTAATCGAGTTGAGAATCTACAATCCCAGAATTTATTATCATCTAAATAATTCGATATGTTACATTACCTATGGCTTTTTAAAAAGTTTTTGTTTACATAATTACGTTTTTAAATATGTTAATTACCATTTTTTTATATCTTTTGGAAGTTTGTAATAAGATTTCAAGAAGTCGGTGGATGGAGGTGCCCCACGAAGGCCTATTATCCAGCAGACCTTTTAATTTAACGGTATAATATACAGCCTGTGTCTGTCTATCCTAAAGGAATTCTACATAATCTTAAAATCAGTTTTTTAAAATCAGATGAGTAATTTCCTAGACATCGAACCTAACAAACTTTTTCTTTTTATAATAATACTAGCTGCGCCCCGCGGTTTCACACGCGTAGGTTTCGATTTTATACTCGTGATAACTTCGAAATTAAATGTCTGATTCGAATTAATTAAAAAGTATTTTACTGCTACATAAATATCCTTGATGATAAAAGCATTTATTTGAATAACAATTAATACTACGATACGAATGTAACCAACTTTTGTTTCTACCCGCGTTTTAATTACATTTTAGAACACAAAAGTTACTGATGTGACTTAACTATCATAGTTAGATATATATCCTCGAGGATTTTTTTTGTAGGGAATAATGAGTACTTTAGTCATGTAGTACATCATTTTTCTGTATCATCAATAGTTTTCTCAGCGCACGCCAAATAATGAATTTTATAGACGAAATTTTGCTACTTTGTTAACACAACAAAGCATCTTTAAGAAAATTACAATAATGTAACCATTATTGTAATTTTCTTAAAGATCTCTATTATTTTTAAATAAATTATAGCCTATATTACTTCGTGATAATTTAGCTTTTTATTACTGAAAAAATGGTTAATTTCGGTCTAGTAGTTTCGGAGCCTATTCAATACAAACAAAAAAATATTTCCTCTTTATAATATTAGTATAGATATAAATGTAGATAACTTCTCCATATACAAATTTACGTTTAAGTTGTTTTCAAATAAAAGGTATTTTTTTGCAAAAACACGCTTAACAAATTCATCAGGATGAGAGCAAAGAAAACCAAGCGTCGACCTACCTCCGAGCGATTTCGCGCGTCAGTGAAGCGGCTCTACGGCTGATACGAGCTGATTTGGTCGGGTGAGACCTGTCTTAGCCGTCTAGTAGACTTTAGTTTCACAATCAGTAGAGCACTTTTTTAAAGAACTTGTAAGGGAAAGCACCACCGTACCATTCCTAATGCCAAGAAGTTATACTCGTATTGCTCTGTTCCGGTTTGAATAGTCAATAGTAATTCACTTTCTCGATTAGTTATTTTTTTTTCATGTCTCCTCACATTACGTCTCCTTACATTTAATTCGTGAAGCAAGAGCACTGATGACCTGTAGGTAATACAGGTTTTTCAAACCTACTTCAGGCACCAGTCCTTCACAAAACAGGTTATTATATACATAGTTACATAATTTTAAGACAAGGGAAAAAACCTTTGTGAGAGTAAATACATGCTTTATTTATTATTATTATTCACTGAAATTTAACACAAGAAAATTAAGTTAACTCGGTTAGTAAGGTGTTTTCGAACAAAACCCGCTTTAAAAAAACCTATATCCACTTAATCAGCTCGTCTGTAGCTAAAACCGAGTTTGGTTTTTTCGATAACCCCTGATCATACCTGATATTTAATAAATATTTCCAATCGCGTCTCGAAGCCAGAAAGCCTTATAGACCTTATAAAGCCTTATGAAGCTAAAGGCTTGACATGCTTTCAGAGATTTCCGCTATTGTCGTGTCAATGAGCATTGGAAATTGAAATGCTTTGCCAATAGGTAAGGTTTTATAAGGATTGAATCAGGTATTATTTTGTGAAATGGGAAAAGTAATGACACAACAAACATTCGAATTTTGTAGAAAAACGTATAGTTTTAGCATATTATTACGACTTAATCACGTCTTTTACTATTCTCCTGTTGACGTTAGTAATAAAAAAGAGTGGAAAGTATGCATTAAATGATATTAAAGTACGTGAGTAAAGTCGTTATAAATATCTTAAAATAATAGGAAACCACGATAATTGTTTTAAGAGAGGATACGTTTGTCATTATTAACAGCCTACAAATGTCCACCCTACGTTTGCCAAGATGCGGTTTTCACTAAAGAACTCGTATTCCAACGTTTATCGGTTCTTTATTATATGACCAGCCCATTGCCACTTTAGCTTTCTCTGAGCTATGTCTATGATTTGGTAAACGTAGTGTGGGGCATCCCCTGGCTAGGTGGAGCGATGACTTAAGAAAGGCGGCAGGATGACTTAAGAAAAGCGGTAGGATGTCTTAAAAAAGGTTGCAGGATGACTCAATAAAGGTGGCAGGATGATTTAAGAAAGGCGGCAGGATCACTTAAAAAAGGCGGCAGGATCACTTAAAAAAGGCAGCAGGATGACTTAAGAAAGGCGGCAGGATGACTTAAGAAAGGCGGCAGGATCACTTAAGAAAGGTGGTAGGGTGACTTAAGAAAGTATATGATAAGAGTCGAACACTGGGATCTGTGGCGCGTATTGGGAAAAGCCTATGCCCAGCGCAGTGGACTGATTGAGCTGATGATGATGATAAAGTCCACAACTGGACAAAGGTCTTGCCCAAAGAGTGTTTCTTCTTTACTTCCTTCAACCTTTAGAATATCATCGGGCCATCGGATGGGACGTCGTTCTTACCACCATAATACGGTCGATATGTGACGGCCGCCGCTTCTTAGAAAATCCATGATGAATTTCCAGTGAAAATATGAACTCAAAAATTATTACCGGAAACGTAACTTTTTCAATTACAATAAATAATACAAAAAAAACAAGTATTTATGTTCACCAAAAGCTGTATAGTTAAAGCACTCTTTTCAATCTGATTTTTACACAAAAATACCGTTTTTACGCCACTACAGTAATAACCGACCGACGGACTTTATTTTTTTTATATCACAACGATATGATATTTTACTTCCAACTAGAGCTGGAAAGAAGCTTAAAAAGCTTTGTATTAAAAAAGCCCCTCATTAATATTAAAAATAAAATTACAAAACAAAAGTACAAAGCTCACGACACAAATATTATATTTGGCACATGCCCACATTTTGCAGGTAGTTAGCATGCCGCGTGACACGTTGCAAGTCATTGCCGCTTTACTAATAAAAATCGATCGCCTTACTTAACAAAGAAAATACTATTTAAGAATAATAATAATGCTGGACATTTTCACCCCGCGTTATCTAGCCCCAAAGTAAGCAGAGCTTGTGTTAGGGAAACTACATATTTTACCGTAGACTACTAGTTAGTAAATATTTTTTTAAATAGATACGATTAAACATTGAAAACACTCTGGGTGTTTTCATACCCAGGACAGATATTTGCAGATCATACAAACGTTTGTCCCGCGGCGGGAATCGCCTACCTTCTGCTTCTTAGGCAAGCCTTCATCCACTGCGCCACAGAGGTCGTCAATTATTAAAGTAGTACCAATTATCACGGAGCAATTGAGTTCTATTTTTTCGTAAGCTTTCCCTACTCTATGCACGGTCCAGAGCTCAAAGACATAAAACACATTTACAACACAAGCCCATTAGGGCACGGACGTGATTTTAGATTATCCATTAATACTTTCGTTTTATGTTCCGAAGTTCGTTTGAGAGAATAATGGTAATGAAGCTTGAGAAATATTTACCTAAAAAGTTTAGTTGAACTAAGACCATCTCGTCTATTTGCAATTCAATTCAGTCAAAGATGTCAAATCTTGCTTTGCGATTGACGATTATTAAGACAAATACCACTTTCACCCACTCGGCACCTTCTGTTTGATCATCTGCCTCCACCTATCCGGCTTAAGAGTCATAGAAGTTTAAGAAACTTGCAACTCCTTAGGTTAAGAGTGCAGCGGAAGCAAGATGCGACATGTGGAAGAATAAATACCCACCTCCACTGAACTTCATAGATCTCGCAGAACGTTTGCCTCCTGGGTACGAGCTGCAGTGGCCAATTTGGAAATCGCTTAATAGGCTTCGCACCCAAATTGGCCGCTGCAGAAGCTATCTAGCCAGATGGAGGATAATTGATCCAGCCCACGTCTAATGTGAGTGCGGAGAACCCATATAGAATATGGCGCATTTGCTCTCCTGCCTTCTGTGCCCCATTACCTGCACCCGGAAACATCTCATAGAGACAACCGATGAAGCTGTACAAGTGGCCACACATTGGTCAAAACAAATTTAAAAAATGAGCCATTGACACGATATGAATCAATGAATGATGACAAATATCAAAGCGTTCTCAACTGCAAAGCAGGAGTTGACATCTTTTTTTTTTTTTTTTGACGACCTCTGTGGCGCAGTGGGCGACGGTCCACCTGAGACGCAGAAGGTTGCGGGTTTGATTCCTGTCATGGGACAAATGTTTGTAAGATCTGCAAATGTTTGTCTCGGGTCTGGGTGTTTTCCTATGTATAATATGTATGTATTTACAAAAAAAAAGTATTTATGTAGTAGAGGTATATCAGTCATGTAGTTCCCATAATACAAGCTCTGCTTAGTTTGGAGCTAGATGATGCTGTGTGAAAAATGTCCAGCATTTATTTTATTTTATTTATTATTTATCTTTGCCTGAATTAAAATCGCAATAAGACTTGATGGTTAGGCCTCTGTTTGCAATAAACTTTGACAAATATTAATTTGAAGCTGCCTTCTGAGGTATTTCCAAAACAATACTATACTACTGTTAAACATTTTTTCTTGCTAACATATTATACATAGAAAACACCCAAAACCGAGACAAATATTTACAGATCATACAAACATGCGGAGCGGCGGGAATCGAACCCGCAACCTTCTGCGTCTCACGCGGGCTTTCGCCCACAGCGCCACCGAGGTCGTCAAAAAAACGTGCAACACATCAATGCGAGTATTACGGATTTACGTCTGATGTTTATTATTATTTAGTACTTTTTATTATTAACTCTAGAGTTCCTAAATCATTTTCAGTACCTCCGACTAATTATGACATTCAAGGCAACAATTCTAAGAACTTCGCAAAATTGAAGGTCCCTTCATCAGAAACCGGAAGGATTTTCATTTCGCCCGGAAGTCCAAATGAGGGTTAGGACCTACCAATCCCGTTATGTAACATAAAAGCCCTTAAACCTTAAATAAAATCAGGTTGCTTTAGAACAAAGCGCTTCATGACTTAATAAGATAGAGTGAATTCATGTTTCAGTTGGTCCGTTAGGTTGTGGATGATATGCTGCTGTCATCAAGGCTTAATAAAGTGTTGGATCGAAAATGTAGGCTAAGATTAGAACACAGAAGCTTAACTTGTCGTAAGAGACTCTAGAGTCTGGGTCGTTGCATACCGTGCGATTTTAGAGGAACTTCCTCTCATGAACACCCAGGGCAAGGAATGATCTCCCTGCTAAGGTTTTCCCAAGTGACTGGCAGTATAAGGTTCTTCAAAAATGGACATAGGACATTTTTAAAGGGTCGGCAATGCGCGTGTTATGCCTCTGATGTTGCAAGAGTTCATAGGTTACGGTAACCGCTTACAAACAGGTGGGTCGTATGCTTGTTTGCCACCTTGATGGTATAAAAAAGAACCTAGAAGTTTTACAATGAAAAAGGGCTTGATCAAAAGAATGTTCCAATATCAACAATCCCGAGGGAGTTGATGATGAAGAGTATAATTCGATGAGATCTTGCAGTCCTGTCTTCGACCTGACTTCGCTTGTGGCGGTGCAGAGTATTACCACGTCTCTTCATCTTGCAGACAACCGCGACATAGTCCACTGCCTTGTCTTCAGGGAAGGTGGTTTGGATCGGTTTCCCGTGATGTTGAATTGCTAATTATTCTGAAAACTTTACGTGCCAAGTTTATCAATGGCTCACGAGATTTTGAATCTGAAGCTTTTTTTTCTGTTGGAAATAATGCATTGAATCTTATCACAGAGCATTATAGCTTATTTTAGTAAAAAGCTGATTTGTCGTAACGCAGGTCTATCTAGATTGATATTATGGCATGTCTTTATGAGCCTGGCTCGAAGACAAATTATTTCGGGTTTAGCCATTCTTCAACATTCATGTTTGCGAGAGATAAGGCGAGGCGTGTCGGCAGTTAGATTTAATATTATCGTGATGTTTGAGTTAAGGCTCTCTGAGATTACGTTTGACTGCTACGCTATGAAAATCAGCGATTATACAGGGTGTTTCTTAGGCAGTTATACAGGGTAAGTGAAGGGACACCTAACACAGTAAGAGATAATAAACCAACATAAAAGGAAACCAAAATACTGATATTTTTCAAAATAAGTTAAATTTATTAGGCCAAGCCAAGAATACCCTAGTCCAACGCGAGCTTGTATGAAAAATGTAATAAGGATGAATGTAGCTGAAGTGGAAATCCGTGGTCTCTGCCTACCACCCCTGGAAACAGGCGCGAATTTATGTTGCTCTCTACATAAAAAAAAAATAGAAAACTATACGTTTTTCAATCGTGACTAAACAAAACAAGAACAGAGTAAATGAAGTAAAGTAAAGTTGCTTTTCTTCATTTATATTGTTTTTTTTTTAAATCTGGTACTCAAACATACTACACAGTTGTTTTTCTGCTCAACATTGTTACTCATTTATTGTTTTTGTGTGCGCACATAAGTTATGTTCCTAACCAGATCAAAACTGTATTTTAGATATTGTATTTTTTTAATGTTTGTAGCGTGTAATGTGTGCTTAAATAAATAAATAAATAAACCGTATTTCGAAATAACAGGGATAATGTTTTAAGTAAACCTTTTTACATTCGAACAAAACTACATTTGTTTGAAACTGGCAACATGAAAGCTGTATAATCCGCCCGCCGTCGGATTAAACACAACTCATGCATTTGTCAGGGAAACACGTCCGGATTACGTAACGTCTCAGTGACGACTTGCGTGACTCGTGATGTAGCTTGAAATTGACGTCCATTGTCTATTTGTGATGTTACAACACACCATACATAAGCCCGCTTTATTATAAACTAGCTTCTGCCCACGGCTTCGCGCGCGTGGTACCCGGATAAAAAGTAGCCTATGTGTTATTCTGATGTATAAGCTATGATACTGTAAAGTTTCATCAAAATCCTTTATTCTTATTCTTTATTGTATACACAAATAAACAATTACAAAAAGGCAGAATTAAATGACATATACAAAGGCGTGCTTAACCCTAAAAAGAGTTTTCTTCCAGCAAACCTTGAGCTAGAGAGAGGTAAAATCCGTTAGTAGTTTTTGCGTGAAAGTAAGGTGGAGCTAGCTCGTCTAGGATATTCCAAGATTATATATATTACACTACGCATATTTTCGTATAGAGTGTCTGTGTTTGGGACAAAAATATATCGTAATTGCGCTCTGTATAATATTAAATGAATAAAAAAAACGTATAATATTAACGTGTAGGTCATCGTTCAATTACCAAGAAATTTATAGTGCCCTACTAAAAAAAATGAATCCTTATTTTAAAACAATAGAAGTTGGCCCAAACGGTTTTCATTTACGTAATTGTATTTTTTTTTTCGCCCATCAGACAAATACATCGTCCTGACCCCACATTTGATTCCCTGTGTCGTGAGTATCAGAAACTACGAGTACCATGGTACCACAACCCCCAGACCCGGACACATATCCGCAGAACATGCAAATATATATCCCATAGCGAGAATCGAACCTCTTACGACTCAACCGGCAACTCAATTTTTGATTGATTGATCCTCCTCTTGGGCTCCTTCTCAAAATTGTTTTTACCCTACTGCAGAATCTGCCCAAGGTAAGTATATTCGGAAACAATTTCGAGAAGGTGGCCATGTACAGCCACCGGTCTTGGAACAATGTGGCCATTGATCATGACTTTGGTTTTATCCAAATTCATGCCAAGACCGATACATCCAGCATCCGGTTCAGCTCCTCTAGCGACTCCGCCATTAAGACTATGTCATCAGCGAATTGCAGGTGTGAGATGTAATCGCCGTTTATGTTAATGCCTTTCCAGTCCAGCATCTTAAACATATTATATTCTTATAGTCTTATCTTAAACAAAAATGATCACAGACATGTTGCAGTACTTACCTATGCTAAAGCCTTTCATTCAGATTGGGCACATATAATATAATACGTTTGGGGTTTCAAGAGAATGGTTTAAATATATTGAAAGTTTATTCAAAATAAATATTTTTATCAAATTATTGATGAAATGAAATGAAATAATAAATGTTCAATAATAAAAACGTATGATTCTTAGACACTTACTAGGTTTTAAGTTATTAAGAATCAATCGTTTGTTTATCCCAAGTTCTATAAAAAAGTAAATAATAAACATTGTGTCTTGCCTGATCATGCTAAACATGTTTCTGTGAACTGAACTTGAGTTATAAAAATGGTACATGTGTTTTTTACTTTTTTTTTTAAATAATTAATAATTATTTTCCAGTTTTGTTCACTGAATAGAAATAAAATACACTTTAGTTTTGAAGACGACGCTGAATCTTTGTGATTAGAACTAAAATACACCATTGACTTTAATTTTGACTTTACGGCTGAATATCATACGATTGAAGCCGGGGTCCAGAAGCTAGTATCTAGGGAAACAAATTCAATAAGGAATAACAAACTAACAACTCATAAAATATACAAACAAATAAACAACTGACAGAAACATACGCGTACATATTTCTGATCACACTAGGATTCTCTGTGTCATGGGTATCAGGAACATAATTAAGCCCTTGTTTCCAATATATAAAGCAATAGATTTCTTACACGCAATTTTACTTTTATCACACAAACATCCAGTGTCTTCCATAAAAACGCCATGTTTCGTATTTTACACCAAACCATTACATTTATTGCGAGCGAGTCCGCCATTTTCACGATGATCCATAAATTCCTTAAAACGCAATATCTTGAAGTGTCGCGATCATTCAAATTGAGTGTAAACATAGCATAACGCCACAGAGTAAATAATAACATTTACACGTTTCACTTTCACTTATAAACTCACTCTTTCATTCACTCGAGTAGTATATACCTATTTTATCTATTCTTATGAAATCAACATGATTTCATGAATTTTTACAAGAAGGTATGTACGAAAAATACGGATGAAATAGCTTGGTATCTAAAGATCATCGATCGAAATTTTCAAACGATAATTATATAGGCCAACTGAACCAGATGGAAGCGTTCCCAAAATGCCACGCTGAATGGTAATGTAACCAACATGTTATATTATCACATTGTAAAATAATGGTATAGCGCGCACGAGTTTCACTTTCCTTTTAGATTTACTAGTTCACTCAAGTAATTAAATTATTACCTATTTTATATATTTTAGCGAACCATATAACATAAGAAAATATTGCAAGGGATACACAGTTTTTTTTTTGATATTAGATATGAATAAAATATAGCGTAGACAAGTTTTACTTTCATAAAGATTCAGTCACTCATTCACTCTAGCCGTAAGTTACTAAATAGTTGTAAATAAGGGATAATAAAAAAAAACTAATAATTTGTACATCTACCGGTAGTAAGCTAAGCATGGTGTCACCATACAGGGTGAAATGAACGGTGAAAAAATTTCACTATTACTTATACATAGACTCACTTTCGTTCACTCGAGCAGTAAGGAGTATTATTTTAAATATTTACCGAAACAAAACATATCCAATGCAAATGATTGTATAACCTGCAATATTTTCACTTTCACTTTTATAAACTTACTCACTAATTCGCTCCAGAAAATAACATATTTATCTATACTAATAAGTGTACAAGGCCAAGCAGTACAGAGTAAATTAATAATCTATTGTTCACTTTAACTAATAAAGACTAGATCTCTCATTCAAAGGTTGGGCCCTTCCAAAGCGTGTAGATTATTAAATAACGTTTATTATTACTGATTACCTAGTACTTATTACAATTATCAAGTTTAAAATACAATATAAAGTTGCCGGCAAAACACGCTCCCTGACAAGTCATGACAGAACAGCGGTTACCATAGATTATAATGCGCGTGGCATCAGTCAGCGAGTACATTCAACCAGTTAGCTTATAAGTAACACATTATTCTTTGGCAATACGATTAGATGGCTAAATTACGTAATCTTTCACATGGGGTCAGGATTATGCGTATAACTGGTGTATTTTTTTTTAAACATAGTTTGGACTGACACAGGCACAAAGTTAATGTGACGTTTTGACGGAAATAGACCATGAAACCTTTCTTATGTCCTCTGTCATAAACCTTTGATTACGGTAGCGACTGGTATCTGTTATATTATGCTGTTTTGAATTAAAGGAAATAAAGCTTTGAATCTTGAACATTTTATCAGAAAAATAAAAGACTTCAGCATCTTATTCGTAATTTTAAAGACCTATTTGTCCCATAATAAATATGTTTTGAAACGCTCAGTGAAATGAAATAAGAATCTTTAATTTGGCACATCTCTTGGCCTAGTGGTGTTGCACTGGCTTTCAATCTAGGGGTAAATCCGTGGGTACTAGGTATAAATATATAATATAGCAATAAATATTTTATTCTCAAAACATAGTTTGCTAAATAGGTTTTTATTCAACTTCTGAGGAAAGAGAATTTAAAAAAAATCTACGCCTATTCCCCAATTTATCTACTTTTATCGTTGGCTGTACCATGGAAAATGCTAAAATAATTATTTTGAAAAGGTTAACGTTCCCCGGAAATGGTGCTGACGTCATCAATCATAATAACTGGAACCGGAAATGCGAGGTTAAGATAATTTGCGCGGAGATGTGGAAACTTTTTACGAGAGTTCAAACCGTTTTCGCCAAGTTTAAAAGTAGTTAAAGCGTATTTAACTTAAATTGCTAATTTTAGAACTTTAACTAGGAAAAACTATAAAGTTAACAAAAAACCACAAACTGGAAAACAGAGACTAGAAAACCGAAACCTGCTGGAGTATTGGAATTCGAGCGACCGCAGCAGATTGAGATGTTTTGAGACTGTTCGTCGTGGCATTCTATGACAACTTTGATGGCGTGGCGGGCGAATAGCCAGCGGCGTCGCAAGATCGCACAGGTGCGGGTTTAATTCCCACCGCGGGACAAATGTTTACATGTTTAGCAAATATATAGGATTGTTCGTCGTGGCATCCTATGGGGTAGGCATTATGTCGCTTAATTTACTTAATATATCTACCTAGACAATCTTAGTAACTGCGACGTAATAGCGCACAGGTGCGGGATCGATTCCTGCTGCGGGACGAATGTTTGCATGTTTTGTAGATATTTGTTACGGGTCCTGGGTGTTCTGGTACCATTTATTTATTATTTATTTATTTCGCTGTATATTGTTACGAGGATGAAACGTGTATAAGGTGAAAGAAGACTACTGAGGCTTGCTACATTAAGATAAAAAAAGACAAGTACATTTTTACAATATTCAATTACCCCGACGTATTTAACATCGTCCATTGCAGTTCCCTCTAGTATCTTCTCTTCTACCGATAGAATGCATAAACTATTCTTGAAACTAAATAAATCGATAAATAGTGTTTTTTTGGTGGATTGTGCTTTTTTATCGAAATAATCGATAAAAAACCATAATACAATCAAATCATGTCAGATATATAATAGTAACTAGCTTCTGCCCACGGCTTCGCTCGCGTGGTAACCGGTATAAAAAGTAGCCTATGTGTTATTCTGATGTATATTACTGTAAAATTTCATCAAAATCCGTTCAGTAGTTTTTGCGTAAAAGCGGAACAATTATCCTCAGAAACTTTCACGTATATAATATTATACTAGCTTCTGCCCACGGCTGCGCTCGCCTGGTACCTGGTATAAAAAGTAGCCTACGTGTTATTCTGATGTATAAGCTATATTACTGTAAAGTTTCATCAAAATCCGTTCAGTAGTTTTTGCGTGAAAGAGTAACAAACATCCTCACAAACTTTCACGTTTATAATATTACTAGCTTCTGCCCACGGCTTAACCCGCGTGGTAACCGGATAAAAAGTAGCCTATGTGTTATTCCGATGTATAAGCTATACTGTAAAGTTTCATCAAAATCCGTTTAGTAGTTTTTGCGTGAAAGAGGAACCAACATCCTCACAAACTTTCATGTTTATTATATTAGTAGGATATTATTGTTACGAGCTAGGGTTCGGGATAAAATAATTAAGTCTAATTAAACACCAAAATTAACACTGTATTAATAAATCACTCAATAAAAATGTCAACAGAACAAATAATACAACGAAACTACACAATTAAAATAAACACTAAAACACTGTATCACTTGGTACAACACTAGCGCAACTGTCACTTCACTAGTCGCTCTCGAATCACTTCAAATAATTCACTTTCCAATCTTGAAAAGAAAAACTGTCCCACCCGGTCGCTTGCCGCGCTTATATATCCCGTAAGACGTCTCTTCCAGAACAATATCGTAGGGAGCGTGGCCCGTATGCTTCGCTCCGCCCCATCTAGTACCGTCCCGAACATTCTGGAAACTTCCGTCCTTTTCTAGGGCGGTTAGTGCTGATGGCGGTAACAACTAGTGCGTCCACTTGATAAGAGATGGCGCTAGCGTACCGTAGTTAGCTAGGCCGCGCTCGTCACATTATTATTAGTAGGATGGACAAACCTCTTATTCCAAACACATGTATGAGAGTACACGTACAAGATGTACACGTACTGCACGACGCGACGCGGAGGGAGAAAGTCGCGATCACTCACCCTGATGAAGACTCTCGGAATGAGTCGAAACTTAGTCGGTGCCTTCACCGATAGTGCAGTACGTGAAAATTCCCGTTTCTACAATATGAATAGTCAAGTTCACGATAGTTTTTGGAATAAAACATATACGAGTTCCTGTTGTCGCGAGTAAAAATACTGCGAAACAGCAGTATACTTTTACGTTGATTTGTGTTCTCTTTAATAACATAATTATATCTCTCTTTCATACTCGATAGGAAGTTATGACATTGAAGGCCTCCCGTTTTTCACCGGTTTATATGTTGTTTACCAGAAGATGTAGTTTGTTTGTTAGTCTTTTCGGCAATCGGATTATAAATCGGTATTTTGCAATGAAATAAAAAAATATATGCTCTGCGCTGCAATCGATAATAGAAATTTACGTTACAAGCTCTCAAATGTTGTTATATTTTACTTATTCAGTAGGTATATCTCTTAATCTTTGCAAATATTTATATCTATATGTCACCGTAAAATTGTAAATACCGTTAGATTACAATCTATCTATGTAAATACATACTTGATGTCACAATTCTTGAAGTGCATTTATTTTATCAAACTGACACCTGTGTTTGATTCCCAACTGTATGGACACAGAACGACCTGCTGTAAGACCGACCAATAAGGGACAGCCTTCGAACAGTTGATAATTCAACGCGCGACAGATTGTGATTTAACTGTTTCACTTCGATATATTATAATCGAACGAAAAGTAATGCGTTAAATTGTAAGCAGTTAGGATTCAGTTTACAATCTCGCGATAGATTGTAATCTAACGATATTTACAATTTTACGGTGAGATATATAAATAAAAATCAATTGGCACTTGTATGAAAGATCATCACTTAGTCTTGAGTACGGCTCGACTGATTCGGCTATATTTTTTTTGTTGTGACGCGTCCGAAGCCGGGGCGGGACGACAGTAGACTTTCTAAAAATACGCACCACTTTTAATACTGTATTTAAAGTGGTGCGTATCTTTAGGAAGTCTCAAAATATAATCTAATTTCCTCAATAAATCAAAGCCGCCACCGTCTCACCGAAACTAATGACCGTTTATTAAAACTCCCCCAAAGCGCACAACCTCCTTATCTGCAAAAAACTGGTCAAGTTAGTATCATGCACAATGCGGGGTTCCGTAGTGAGAGAAATTAACACAATACTGTCTAGTCTGTCTTTTCTGTAAATACATTTTTAAGACAAGAGTGGATAAGCATTTTTTAGACCTTAATACACCATCGTCGGCCATATTATTAATTATTATTATTAATAATGCTGGACATTTTCAAACAGCATCACCCAGCCCCAAACTAAGCAGAGCTTGTATTATGGGAACTACATGACTGGTATACTACTTATTATTTTTTTTGTAAATACATACATATTATACACAGAAAAAACCCAGACACGAGACAATTTTTTGCAGATACAAACATTTGTCCTGCGGCGGGAATCGAACCCGCAACCTTCTGCGTCTCAGGCGTGCCTTCGTCCACAGCGCCACAGATGTCGTCATCACTTATCACTCATCACTTAAGCATCAGGTGAGGTTATGACCGAATGAAGGTAAATTCATTAATAAATTAAATATAATACAATACGTTTTGCCAGGATATTAAGTAGGTACAATAAAGATATTAAAATAATTATATTCATGTTTTTTGAATTCATTCGGGCGAATAAACCATATTTTTGGGACAAACAATTATTTTAACTGTATGGACTAATTTGTTTCTGACCTAATAATCTGACCGTTGGTTCAGATAATGAACATTGTTTCTGGTATAAGTATAGAATTTATATCTAAATGTTTAGTGAAAATTAAGTTAAAAATATCCTTCGATGACTTGCTGACAGACTTTTCTATGTGTGTCGGACAGCGAAAACTACTTAAGTATTTTTATTATAGCGCATTTGAAATCGGGCCTATGTTATGCTTAAAAAGTGAGGAGTGGAAAGAGGGGAGAGTAGCTTCCCTCTGATGAAAAATAGAATATAGCGGAAAAATACCCGTTTGTGTACACGTACCCACCGCTATTTATCAGCTGTCCCTATCCTCAAAGATTTGCTGGAAGAAAACTCTTTTTAGAGTTAAGCTCGCCTTTGTACATGTCCTATATTATGTAAGTTTTTTGTCTGTTTTATCTGTGTGTACAATAAAGAATAAAGAAAAATCGATGAAACAAATTTTAAAATCACTTCAAAATCGTATAGAAGCAATTATAAAAATGCCTAGTTTAAGTTTAAGCTACGTAAAAAACGGAACCCTAAAAACTGTGAGCCGCAAAATTCATTTCCCGCCAACGTTGATATGAGCAAACCGACGGTGTCAACGCCGCACCGTCATTTTTAAGGATTTTCTCTCGTTTTCGAGACGAGCACTTATCAAGGGAGCGGTGAGATTAACCTACTGTGGCTATGAAATATGCGGTGTTGTGTTAGGGCCCGGTCAAACTGACGCGATGGAGGAGGCGGTGGCGGTGGTGGTGGCGGTGGCGGTGGCGGTGGCGGTGGCGGTGGCGGTGGCGGTGGCGGTGGCGGTGGCGGTGGCGGTGGCGGTGGCGGTGACAATGGCGGTGACAATGGCGGTGGAGGTGGGGATCAATACGTTCATATTAAAAAAAATATAATAATTAATAATGAAATAAATAATGCTGTTTTTTTTCACACATCATCATCTAGCCCCAAAGTAAGCAGAGCATACAAACATTTGTCCCGCGGCGGATATCGAACCCACAATCTTTTGCGTCACAGGCGGACTTTTGCCCACTGCGCATAATTATTATTCTTGACACTTAATTGTCTTCCACTCCACAACGCTCTCTCATCATTCTGGTCCTCACTCTTTCTCTCAAAATAAAAACCCACATTTATCTTAAAGCTCTATACGACCTTCGTATCGCGACAGGCATATAGCAAGCTGAAACGCAAGTATTTGTTCTGAGTGTTGGTACCTACTCGTAGTTACTGATACCCACGACACAGGGAACTCTAGCGTCCTGTGTCTGTGTCTGTGTCTGTGTCTGTGTCTGTGTTAATAATTAATTATTCATCTCTGCATTTATTCCACTTTCATTTTTCTTCTGCCATACCCAACCTTCGCTTACGTACATAAGTGGCATTACCGCTCCTCTCTGCACGGCCAACCTTCGTATATTATGATTTATGATATGTATATAAATAAACACTCTGAATACACATACACATATGTAATGGTTTTAACCCACCCCACAGTCGGCTAAACCAACAATCCTCCCTTGAGGCCCCACAAAATAAATAAGACTCGCTTTATCTACGGATTATCTCTTTAAGAAACGTGTGTGCTTTGTGCCTTATGTTTTTTAAGTAAATTTGGGGTTTTTGGTTGAAAAAAAAACGCAATTTTCAAGCAAATTCGGCTTAAGTTAAGCTGGTAAATCTTCACGAATAAGTTTTTTATTTTAAATCCCATCCAACAAAAATATTCCGAATGATATTAAATGAAGAGCCGTGTTGCTTTGGTGGGCGGACACAGTTCCGTTCCGAAGGTTGGGGGTTTGAAACCGGTCATAAACCGATGGATTTTTATATTCGAACAAAATATGTTCGCATTAACACGTACTCAAAACGGGAAAATCATCGTGAGAGAACCGACATGTGCTGTCCAGTTAGTGTTCCAATAAGCGGCGATAGGCTTGCAATCTGAAATGCTAACAACATAAAAACCGCGGGCACGTCTCCAATGTCTGTTTGGCCGTGCCTCAGACTACCCCCTACTTGGTATCCTCAAAGATTTTCTTACTGAGTATGTACCTGTGGATGTACAGCATGGGAAATACAGTTTTTAGCGTGTATATTTTCATTTATAACTTTTTTAGTTATAACTTTCAGTTATAGGAAAGTGTTTTGATACACCCCGTATTTCACAACCTCGAACATTAGAGTACCACGCAAGCAAAGCTGGGGTATTTATATAGGTTATATAATTATATTTACGAAAAACAAAACACTTTTATATATTCAAGCATTTATATAAGCTTCTCAAAGTTTGAACACCGAATATTCATAAAGTTTCAAACCCAACGTTACTAATAAAACTTCAAAATATTCAGCAACATTTTCCTTTGTGTTTGACAAAAATACTTGTGTTTTAACGAACCACGCATTTTAGTCTGACTTTTAATGGCTTATTTTGTTTATTAACTTAAACACAATTTGAATTAAATGAGAAAGATCAAACTCAAAAGTTATCAATCTTTAATAATGAATCAACATTTTGCTCACAAGCAGATCAGATAGAAACCAGTATTATATTTAGGCATGTATTTAAGTGATCATATATTAATTTTGCAAAAACAGCAAGCAAAAAAATATAAACGATCATATTTTTTTGATTGATCCTCTTTTAGTGAGACGATTGATTTGATTTATTTTGTGTCTTGTTTAATTTATAAAATAATTATAAAATAAATTAAACAAGACACAAAATAAATCAAATCAATCGATGCTTCATTAAAATTGAGCTACGCAAAAAATGATTCAAAATAACAAGGTGTTTCTGGGTGCAAAAAAAAATCATAACCTATTGACGTACTTCGTCATTAGATTATAATTATTGGTTGTGCATTATCGACACGTGTCAATAATGTACACATTGTACACCCAATTGTGTCTAAGGGACCAAATATTATTTTTGAAAACCAAAAATTAATATAAAGATGAAACGAAATGCCGCCCGCATATGAGTTCATCCGGGGAAAAACTACCAGCGTATTTATTTTCGTAATGATAGATAGATTTTTTTGATTCAACACATACGGATACAGACAAGTACAAATGAAAAGAAAGACAAATAACAAAAAAAACAGTAAACAACAGTAGAATAAAATACGTGGGTAACCAGTGCTAACTCTACCTATGGTGAGTATGGATCGAAAAGGCCTTATCTCATTATTTCTGTACCACCGCATAGTCTGTTTAAAAAAATACCAAAATAGAGTTCTAACAGCGGATCGCTTACCTTTCAAAATTGGTACCAATTGTTGTTTATTGAGTGTGTACTAGTTTATGATCTATGGAACGATTCTCTAGTTGTCTAACTCTGTGGTATTTTATCTAAAGTGGGCATCGTTTTACTAGAGGTATTAAAACTAATTAATGATAAGAAAATAACAGTTTCTGAAGTTATTAATTAATTATCAATAAACTGAAATAGTTGAAAATTTATACTAATATAATAAAGAGGTAAAGTTTTTAAGTCCGTAAGCTTGCATGTAGGAGGTAACCTCAGAAACTAGTTATCAGATATTAAAACTTATTTAATTAATGTTTAGAATGAACATTGTCTGTATATTATCCCTTTAAAATAAAAGGTTTTTTTTTGTGGAGACCAATTTTGCAACGAAAAAACTGTCGTGAATGCGATCGCGAAGGAACACTGCCTTAATTGTACATTATAATATCTGATACTGTTCCTTTAGTCGGCTACTTTTTATCCGGGTACCACGCGGGCGAAGCCGTGAGCAGTAGCTAATTATATCATTAAAGCTTCATATATTTAATTGCAAGTTTTTTACGGGTCTTAATCGCGTAACTTTTAATATGAATAATTTTATAATTTAATACTTTGATAACTTATAATAATCATGTTAACAGATTCCAAAAGTATAAAAAATCTGGAAATAATACACTAATAAAATTTACGAACATAAATTATACTCTACATGTCGACCACCTACGCACAAAACGCTATAACTCACATTTTCACGTTTTCATGCTCTTACTAAGTGACAATGCCAGGCTCTGAATAAATGATAACCTTCTTACTTTTGCGCTTGGGTTATGAGTGCTTTTATCCGATTGCGAAGGAAATATGTAAATTATGTGTCATGACTGAATCTAAATGTCATATAGTTCCAAGCTTCGTGTTCATTTTGGAGTAATTACCACATTTTTTTAATACTTATGAGGTAGAAAATGATCTAAACATCCTCTTTTTGTATACTCAATATGGTGCTTCATGAGGAGTACATAATTTTGTTTCGTAAGTAAGTTCATCTACTTTTCATATAATCCTACTACTATCCTATTCAACCCTGGTAGGGTTGTACTACTTATATTATAAACGCGAAAGTTTGTGAGGATGGATATTGGTTACTCTTTCACGCAAAAACTACTGAACGGATTTTAATGTAACTTTATAGTAATATAGCTTATACATCAGAATAAAAAATAGGCTACTTTTTATTCGGGTACCACGCGGTCGAAGCCGTGGGCAGAAGCGCGGCAAAGCCATGTATATAAAGCCAAGACTGCATGATACATATTATTACGTGTGTGAGAGCTTAAACAAAAAGTTTTGAATTTAGTTTTTTTTATTGAATAATAGTAATCATAAATTTGTATGAGCTAACTAGGTGCTAGCTCGCGTCATATTTCCGAAAAGAAAATATGCGTTTCTTTTCAGAAGGCTATCGATATGGCTAAGCAACTAGAGCCTAACGTGATCTCTGAATCACGGAAACGCTCACAAACTAAAATGGCGTCAATTGATTTTTCGTGCTAATATGTTCATAACCTAGAACATTTTTTTTTATAAATTAGATTCAAATTTAAAATATAAATATTGGATACAAATATTGACTTATTTAAGTGAAAAATTTACGGTCACACATTCAAGTATTGACCGAGCGAAACGTTACCTAACCTAGTTCAAAGAAGGACTACGCAAATTACTTACGCTGTAATTTCATTTTTATAAAAAACTTGGCAAGCAACGAAATCTTAAAACCTATTATAGATAGAAGCATAAATCTATGGTAAAGGACAGAGGGGCAAAGTGGGTCGGATTGAAAATATAAAAAAAAATCTTTGATTCTGCTAAAACGCCTGTCACAGTGTGGGTGGTCTAAGTTACAGGCGACAGTTTTAGATATTCAAAAAATTCGAAATTAATAGTAACTCCAAGTATTTGTTTGGATTTAGATAGAAAGCAAATTCTTTAGTGCACAAAATTTTATATATTTATTTATTTTATTTTAAAAATTTTGGGAAAACTTACGGCTAGACAAGATAATAGAAAAAAATATAAAAATACTTGCCAAGCACATATTTAAGCTTATGGCTTATTACAAGTTTCCACTTATAAGCTTGAAATAGTAGTGCATAGGCAAACTCTATGATAAAAAGCATTCTCTTCCAGATAACATTTGTGTATTATGGAAAAAAGACGTGTTAGTAGTGCACAGATGGTTAAAACAAAAATTATAATATGTAGTAATTATTATTTTTGTAATAATTATGATCAAGTTAGATATTATATACATTCGTACATAGTTACGCCTTTTACCCGGAGGGGTAGGCAGAGACTACGGATTTCCACTTGCTAAAATCCGGGCATAACTCTATCAAGCAAGATATTTCTTGTAAAAAATAAAAAAAAAACATTGTAAAGAGTTTTGAACCGTATCAAAACATTTGAAAGTAAAATCACAAAGATTTTGACTAGAATGGAAGTGATGTCGTGGTTTAGTTGGTTAAAAAGCCGCGTACCAAGTGACAGGTTGCGGGTTTGAGACCTTTCAAGGGTATTTTTTAAATCTTGAAATTCTCCTGCTTTCCTTTGTCCTAAAGTTTTTTTTTATTCATACAAAATAACTTAATTAACGCCGTTAGTGTCCTTTCCAGTAAAATCGCAGTGGTAATTTATAATTTTATATTCGTGTATTGCATCACGCCCCTTCTCATGAAACATGGTGGTCGAACAGATGAGAGTTTTAACAGAATAACGAGAAAACAAGCGCCATATAATATATACATGCCATGTGCAAGTCCCGTCCAATATAAAGTTCTATTATTAAGAATTCGCAATACATGATACACCCAGCTGGTCAGAATTTTAAACGTAATTTTCAAATTGTCATTTTTATCATCTGCTAAATCATGAAAATGAAATCGCTATCGCTCCTACTTGCACCGCAATCTCAAAGAGTAGACGGGGTGTAAATCACCCTATACTTACCAAAACTCCGTATGTAAATCCAACTTGAGTTATTGTCAGTTATCTTATTGTGGAAGAAGGTGCGGGTTCAATTCGATAATTTGGAATTTGATTTATTTGATAGAATCTTTTAGGAACGTTTCTTCGTAAACTATTTTTATAAGGTTTGTGAGGAAATGTTTGAGGTAATACCTATATATTTTTTGATGATAAAATAATATCGATCTTCATAGTCACTTGTTTGTTAATTTAATAGGCAACTTGCTTATAGTTATTTTGGGGAAGATCAGGTGGAATTGAACCACGTAACACAGATTATAAACTTTCACACTTTATTTATATTTCGTTACACTTTTTACTCCGTTCAACACTTCTGAACTAATTGAAATAAAGCAGGCATCTGCAAAAAATAATGTTTGGATGTGCTTCTGACTATACCTTACTTAGTTTCCTCAAAGGCCTACTTACGTATGTCTATCATTAGGAATAAAGAAGTGAGCGTGTTTGTTTTTTTTCATGCACTTAACTGAGTAATAGATGAAAAAATTATTCAGGTAAGTTCGAACAATATCATAGACAGACACCTCTGCGTCCAAAGGATGTCTGGAAGTAATTGCTCTTATGTGAGAAAGTTTTTATTTTTATTCCTGTAATGTACTTTTTATTTAAAGTTGAAAGTATAAATATGGTTATTCCTTATATTATTATAACCCATCTGAAATATCTCCATTTATTTTCTATAATTGTTTTAGAGCTATGTGCACCGTATGATGTGTAGGTTCGATTCCCGCTGCAGGATAAAGGTTTGCATGTTCGGCAGATATTATTTCCGAGTCTGGGTTTAGCGGTATCATGGTACTCGTAGTTTTTAATACCCACGACACATAATCCTAGTGTGGGATCAAGATTATATGTATGTGCCTGTTTTTTTTTGTTTCTTGTATAAAATTAAAACAAGGGCGTTTGATTACTGGCTTGAATTACAGTGTATGTCTGTCTGTATACCTACATTCTACCATTTACTAACCTGTATTTTTATCAACCAAATTATATCAATGCTAAATCATTAACTTATCTTCTGAATTTTAACAAAGTAACATATTTTCCTCCAAGAAAACGTACCTTATAAAATATGTATCTTTACTTTCTCTCCCTATACGCATTTCCGAACGAAATAAAACCTGATTATATTGTATGGAAGTCATTTTATTATTACCTATATCAATCTGCCCCACCTCACCCAACCGCACTAAGCTGAACTGCGTCAATCCGTACGAAATTTGTAATCGTATGTATTTAGAAACTAGAGAATAAGGTAGAGGGATCTACCTATACTGGTTATGCAAGTTCGCTATTGTATTTAGCACAGTAAACTTATGCGGCCATTAAGATCGTATTGCAACGAGATAAGGTACGTAATTGAGTGAGAAATTTGGGTGTAACATTGTTTTCAGAGTCACGTTTTCCTTTATGGTCACGATTAAAGTTGGTTAAATCGGGGTACATGTAATTTGGTGACGTCATTCTTAGCATATTGATGTGGATGGGGGTTTTATTATTAAAATTGCTTAATGTTCATACATGTGTGTAAATAGGCCATTTTAATTAAATAACAGCAAAATACCTGTCACGTGGAATGTTAATTACTAGCTAAATATGGGCATGTGCCTCGTGTAATGTTAGGACGTGCATCTTACTACTTGGCATGTTACTATCCTCGAAGATCTAATTAGTATGTATCTGAGGAAGTACAGGCGGGACGTGTTTGTTTTTAGGGTTCCGTACCTCAAAAAAACGGAACCCTTATAGGATCACTTTATTGTCCGTCTGTCTGTTTGTCTGCCAAGACTCTTCGTGGAGGTATCGAGTTGAAATAAACACCATATACTCAGGTCTACAGTCCCTTGAAGCTGTGAAAAAATTAAACTTCTAAGTTAACGTAAAAAATGATACGGTCGTTACTTTCCGCAAAAAAAACGTATTTTTCGACACTCAAGGGAATTAAAATTTAAAGGGTACTTTCCGTTGGCCTAGAGTAGTTGGCAAGTAATATCGTCTTATACTTAAAGTACAGGGAAAAATCTGAAAACTATACATTTGTAATTGCTCGTGGTTTTGGAAACTGAATTTCGGGAAAAGCTCCGAAAAACTGCGAAACTAGATTACCTATAAATTCGTACGGAACTCTCGGAGGGCGAGTCCGACTCGCACTTGTCAAGTTTTTTGATTGTTGGACTGTGCACTCTTTACGTCGTGATTAATAACAAAAACGTTAAACATTCGTTCGAAAGTTTACCTACTACGATGGAAATACTTGAGTTCGATTATTTTTCATCGCGATGCACGACTCAGCGGGAATTGAACCCGCACCTAATGCGTCTCAGCCGGCTAAGCCGGGCCACCAAAATCGTCACTATACTAATAATGGTTATCATCATCATCAATAGCTATTAGAAGCACTTGGAGCAAAGAAGCCACGACGAACGATCTCGCGTCTCCATTTACCGATTTTTATTAATGACCCTTCATATGGGCAAAGTCAACTGCGAATTATGCATACTGAAGAATTTATTTTAGCTTCTCATTTCTTTTTCGGAATTTTATTTTTGCCCAAAATAAAATTCCAAATTCATCGAGAAGGAAATAACAAATCGGAGTTCCGTGGGATTTAATAAAAGTCCCCAACTTAATTAAGGCTCTTATCAGTTCCGCGATAAGAGGTCCGCAGAATTAAATTTTAAGAATTGCGCCCGAATTTTTCGAGAATTTTAAATAAGGTTTAGGTGTTGGATTCTCGGGATACTTTTGAGGGTAATTTCAACCTTTTTTTTTTATTGTGTTTACGAAATTTTCTCTACTTAACTAAATTGTTTGTGCAGGAGTAAGTAGAGCTTCTGTGAAAGGGCTCGTCTAGCTACCACCTTGCCTCTTTCTGTCGCCAAGCAGTAATGTTCTCATTGCTGTGTTCCATGGATGCCGGTGAAATTACGAGCACATGAGATGTTCCATCTTGATATGTCAGGGAGGCAACGTGTGAGTGATATCTCTGGTATTGCAATCGTACATAGGCTACGGTAACCGGTTACCATCAGGTGGGCCGTCAGTTCATTTGCCTATTTAAAAAAAATCTACTTACTGCGTTATATCTGGTACTGGTATTGTTTACTTATGTAAGTATTTGGGAATTACGTAAGTATAAGTACTTATGTAATTCCCAAAACATTTCTAATCCTACTAATATTATAAACGTGAGAGTTTGTGAGGATGTTTGTTCCTCTTTCACGCAAAAACTACTGAGCGGATTTTGATGAAACTTTACAGTAATATAGCTTATACATCAGAATAACACATATGCTACTTTTTAACCGGGTACCACGCGGATGAAACCGCGAGCAGAAGCTAGTTAACAAATAATTTAAAGGGATTTTAATGATGAAGGAATGCACCTTTAATATATCGGGCAGCGTTTATATACTGTATAAAAGCCGTGAACAGGATTTTGAGTGTCGAGTTTGCCTTTCTTTAATTTAGTATGTTTCAAACTTTCTCGATTAGATAACATTATTATAAGTTTATCGGGTCTATAGTACTTTTACCTTTTTTTTTTTTTTACTTTCCCGACGTTTCGACTGTATTGCAACAGCCATCACGGGAGGACTGCTGGAGTATACCAGTCGGTAAAATAATAAAAAAGGTAAAGACCCGTTAAACTTATAATTTCTTTAATTTCACAAAAAACTTACATAAAATAATTTTCTTTCAGCTCGATTCAACAATTACCTGAAATAAGAAAAAAATAACTAACTTTCTTTTGTTTTCTTAGTTGATAGGTACTTAGGTAAGTAAATTATATTAGCAGGTAGGTAAACACACTCGTGCTAAGATATATATTTAAGTAGATACTTACTTATAAGTAGGTACTTAAAGTTTCGTTTTCTCATATAATAAGTGAACTATAATTTAACTTTGAGAAATAAAGAATCTTTAAAAAAATTATCTGTGTTGCTTACTGAGTGGTCCCTCTATGCAAAGGACGTCCGCGGCCCCATTAAAAATGAAGAGTTTTTTTTTTCTTTTAAACGCGCTTATATCGGGACTACCAGAAGGAATTTCAAAAAATATTATGAAAATTTAAACCCTATTAATGCAACATCAAGCTACGAGCCTAAGGAACCGAGCAAAAGAAGTAATAGCGCGGGCGACGCGAAGCGGTGATTCAGGGGCCAAGGGCGGCCGTGATACCATAAACCTATCTTGTTAACCGACCCACAACTCTCAGTAACTCTATACGCAAGTTACTAAACTATAACTTGTGAAGTCGGTCGCACGATTACAACACAGCGAGCACTTAATTCAATCCGTGCTAGTTCGCAACTTGGACACAATGCCAGATTCAGTCGATCTCACCTCGACCACTACTATCGGTTCTCGATCAATGAGTAATATGATTAGCGTAGAATAGCCTGAGAAGAGGCGTGGCTTCGCTGACGTCACAGCGAGCGGCCGTGGAGGGGCGCACCGAGCCTTGTTTAAGTGCGCACGCCAGTCGAAGCTCACTGTTGCGCCAACCTCAGAGACAGACGAACGTTGTTACTTTGCTTGTCGAGTTGTACTTTATTTTTGTAAAATTGATTTAATAAGGATTTATTCATATTCAGCACTTAAATAGATAGCTACAATTTAAGTGCTGTCATATTAGTCAGATTTAAGTTTTCCATACAAATTTAGTCGTAATATCAAAACATGCACGTAAACTGATTTGACAGCAGCACACAGCACTAAAAATCTTGCTATCTCTTTCTTGTGTACACTATCAGTAGAAGAGAGCGATAGTTTAAATTTAGTTTAGTCAGAATCAAGGCCTTTATCAGGTAAAATACACTCACAAATAATATTTACAAAAAGGATCTACCGACATCACCTAAGAAACACCAATAAATTAAAGCTTTATAAACATAGAAAAAATTATGGAAAAAGAAATATTATGTACGAGGGTCCACAATTATTCAATAACCTACCTAATGATCTAAAGACTTGTGAATCAATTCCTAATTTAAAAATAAATTAAAAAAATATATCCATGATAACATTTTCTAAGTAACCGCTAGATCTCTGTAATATTAATACATGAATAACTAGTAATTCATTAGTTATATTTGTTAAACGTCGAAGATATTAGGAATTTGTCTGTAGAATACGTAATAGAAGTTTGTGCCGTAGAAATACCTAAACTTGACTTTTTAATAGTGAGTCTGTATTGGAATGGAAGGGAGACCGATGTTTTCTATAAGCAGCTGAGATTAATCTTAGAGTACATATCTAAAAAATTCAGTAAAAACAAAGTAATCATTGGGGGGGACTTTAATGTAAACATCCTCAAAAATAATAAAAAATCCAATACTCTATTAAATGCGATGTTGGAATTTAATTATACTCAAATTATAAATACACCGACACGAGAAACCACACATAGCTGGACTTGTATAGACCATGCCTACGTAAACCATGCCGCAAATAATATCAATGCAGTTGTCCAAAACCTAGGGTTTTCAGACCACAAAGCTATCGCTCTAAATATTGACCAAAACATTAACATAAAAACGAAACCGTGGATACTTAAAAAACGTTTCTTTGACATAAAAAATATGAGCTATTTTAAATCGGAATTATTAAATATAGACTGGACCAAGGTAATTAACTTAAATACTGACATAAATAAAAATTATAATTCATTTGACGAAACTTTAAAAACTTTACTAAATAAATGCATACCTAAAAAGACAATTAAATTAAATCGAAGAGATAAAAATCGGTGGCTGACTCGCGGATTAAAAATATCGTGTAAGCATAAACGACTTCTAAGAATTCACATAAACACTTCAAACAATCCAGTACTTAAAAAATATTACAAACTATATGGAAAATTACTAAAACAAACAGTTAATCGTGCAAAAAAAATACATTACATAGACCGCGTTAAAAAATCCGATAATATTATAAAATGTTTGTGGAGGATTATAAAAGAACGGACCAATAAAATTCAAAAAAAGGACACGCAAAACATAGAACTAAACATTAACGGCACAACAATTTGTGAGCCAAAGAAAATTGCAAATACATTCAACAAATATTTTGCGTCTGTAGGCCAAGCAGGAACCAGATTGTCCAACTGTAACTGCATACCTACCCTAACACGATCAACAAATAGCATGTTCTTAAGCCCGGCATCACAAAAAGAAATCAATTTAATAATACGTAACCTAAAAAATAAAATGAGCTGCGGAATAGATGAATTGCCGCCCAAACTAATTAGACTATGTGCAGACGAACTAACCTATCCCTACTATCTGCTAACGAACCAATCTTTTATGGAAGGTACATTCCCGGACTTATTAAAAACATCCATCATAAAGCCTATCCATAAGAAAAGTACGAAAACCGACCCGAACAACTATCGACCAATATCACTGCTACCTACCTCGTCAAAAATATTAGAAAAAGCCATGTGTAATCGTGTTTATTCCTACTGTGAGAAATATAAGCTATTTGACGAAGCTCAATGTGGATTTAGGAAAAATCACTCAACTACGCTAGCTGTTTATAAATACGTAGATAAAATATTAGGGATATTGGACAAAAAAGAATACGCGGTAGGAATACTGCTAGATATGTCAAAGGCATATGACAAAGTGCAATATGACATTCTTTTAAAAAAACTTCAAGATATAGGTATCCGAGGCCAAGCGCATAAATGGTTTGAGTCGTACCTACGTAACCGAGTGCAATACGTAGAAGTAGGATATTTTGACTACAACGCTAGTACCATAAAAAATGTAAGGTCCGATGCGCATCACGTGACCAGCTCAATTCCACAAGGCAGTGTGCTCGGATGCCTACTATTCTTGATCTACATAAATGACTTACCAAAACATGTCAAAACACCGAGCGTTCTCTTCGCGGATGATATATCCTTACTGATGCCATGTAGCAGCACTGATAACGTAGCCGGCACAATACAAAACGTACTCAACTGTGTCTCTAACTGGATGTCGGAACACTGTCTAGAAATTAACTTCACAAAAACGCAGGTAATGGAGTTTAGACCGTACCAAAAACCTGCTCTTAACGTTCAAGTAACCTTTAACAACATCTCTTTAGAAAGCGTTGACACTTTTTCTTTACTCGGGACCAATATTGATACTCATTTGAACTTTAAACATCACATACAAAAACTAAAATCTAAATTATCAAGTTTTACGTATGCGTTGCGCGAATTAAAAAAGACAACTGATCTGACAAGCACGTTATCGGCTTATTACGCCTATGTGTACTCACATCTTTCTCGAAGCATAGCACTATGGGGGAATAGTGTAGACGTACAAGACCTGTTTATTTTACAAAAGAAATGTGTGCGTATTATAGCAAACATAAAAAAAAGAGATAGTTGCAAACCCCATTTTATAAATCTAAAGATTTTGACGTTACCGTCAATCTACATTCTAGAAATATGTAAATTTGTCAGAAAATATCCCGATTTGTACACGAAACTTGATGATCTTCCTCGAAGATACGCACTTAGGCCAGGTAGAAACAAAATTATACAACCAAGATCACACCTAAAATTGCACAGCGATGGCCCATACATAATGTCAATTAAAATCTACAACAAACTTCCAAAACAAATCACAGAATTACAAAAAGATTCGTTGTTCACTAAAAGACTAAAATCATTCTTAATTGACAAATGCTACTATGACATTAAAGATTATTTAGACTAGAAAGCTAGCAAACCTTAAAAATAAATAAAAAGTGACGTACCTATTTTTGACTAATGAAAATTATAACAAAAGAAAAAATGACTAAACCTACTTACCTAATTGTGTTATTCCAAATGCTTGATACTTTGCCTACCTTGACTTTATTTTATTGTACCTACTAGTTTTATTTTTGTTTACACAAAACTTCGGCCTGCCTACCTATCTGTTGCTATACCCTTAGACAGGGTTCATGTGAGATACCTACCTATAAACACCATCTATGTACCTACCATGTGAAAGCAATAAATGTATTGAGTATTGAGTATTAAATTTTTAAGCTGATTATAAGTGAAGCATGTTCTCTATGAGTATTTAATAAACTTCTAAAACCATTTTTTTTTATAGGCAGTAAGGTAGGTGGGGTGTTTCTGTTTCAGTTATACTTATAAGTAGGCATTTCTAACTTATATATTATTATTAATATTCTAATAATTTATCCCACCATCCTAACTTGTAGTTTTGTTTTGTATTTTTTTATGTCGTGCTAAATAAATGTTTTCATTCTTTCTTTATAAACGTGAAAGTTTGTGAGGATGGATGTTTGTTACTCTTTTACGTAAAAACTACTTAACGGATTGTGATGAAACTTTACAGTAATATAGCTTATACAAATGAATAACACATAGGCTACTTTTTATCCGGGTACCACACAAGTGAAGCCGTGGGCAGAAGCTAGTGAGTAATAAATAATTCTAGACGTTTTTGTTCACACACCATCATCTAGATCCAGAGTAAGCTGAGCTTGTATTATGGGAACTACATGACTGATATAATACTTTTTTGTAAATAAATACATATTATACAAAGAAAACACCCAGAACTGAGACAAATATTTGCAGATCATACAAACATTCGTCCCAGGCGGAAACCGAACCAGCACCTTCTGCGTCTCAGGCGTTTACCCACTGCACCCCAGAGGTCGTCTAAAAGTCAAATAACAATGCCCCATTTTTCACTCTTAGGAGTGGTATTTTTCATAAAATTTATATTGACCCATCTTTGAAGTATATCCTACCTATTAAAAAAATATCATCAAAATCAGTACAGAATTTATGAAAATATCGCGTTATATACATATAAAAAAAAGACGAATTGAGAACCTCCTCCTTTTTAAAAGTCGGTTAAAAAAACCCTTACTTCTGTCATCTCCATAGATAAATAGAAAATTATTCATTGGGCATAACATAGTACATAAGCGAACTTAATGCTAAAAGCATGCTCTTCCAGATAACCCCATGATAGACAACCTCGTATTAATAAATTCTTGCTTACTTTGGGGATAGATGATGCTAAGTGAAAAATTTCCAGCATTATCATCAACTTCCCGTTATTTGAAGTCCGTTTTTATTTGTTCTTGAAAAAAATACACTTTTTTATTTCTCACTTCCTAGTCATACTAACATGACTTAAATTCGAGTTTCACTAGTACCTACGTAGTAATCTGTACGCGTAATAGTTTTTGGTCAGTTTGGATTATTGGGGGTCTAGCATGGAAGGAATTTGCTTTGTATTGGAAACGTGGGTATGTGTCAGTCCATTTAACGCTTTATGTCAACGGACTAAAACCTGTTATATATCTACTCGTATCAGTCTTGCGTGTCAGAGCTTAATGAATACCATGTCATTTGAGACTTTGTTGCGAGACGATAAGGCTTAAAATATGGAATACAAATGAATAGTTGATTAAGTAAATTTAGTTTGCTACTTGAGGGATAAAAAATAAATAAACACGCCCACTACTGTAATCTCTAAGATGGAAATTCTCAGATCTCAGTGGGTGAAGGCCCGCCTGAGACGCAGAAGGATGCGGGTTCGATTCCTGCCGCGGGACAAATGTTTGTATCTGCAAATATTTGTCTCGGGTCTGGGTTTTTTCTATTGTACACTATGTAAGTATTTACAAAAAAAAATTGTATATAAGTCATGTAGTTCCCATAATACAAGCTCTGCTTAGTTTGGGGCTAGATGATGATGTGTGAAAATGTCCTGCATTATTTATTTATTTATATTATTCCAAAAAAAATGGAAACTTAAACTAAACCTAAACTTTAACGCTAAATTAAGTCTAAAGCGACGTTCAAAAAAAAATACAAAACTGGAAAAAAGTCTTCACGTAAATATTAAACGGAAAATATACGCAGCTTCCTACGTGCCGCGCAAACATCTCACGTAGTCGACAACTGTACCGCAGAACTCCATCAAAGTCGGCTTAGCAGGATTTGCCATTGTACCTGTGGAACTTTTGTAACCGGTGCGTTGATAGAGTGTTTAATGAGAAAAGTTTCATAGCAAAAAGTTCAGGAATTAGGTTGATTGATTTTACTTTGTAACGTGGGGTGTGGGTTCGTTCGTGTGACCCAGCGGATATAGTTTAATAGTACTGGTTTTTACAAGCTTTTATTGAACAATCAATGTTTGTGTGTTAGTTTCTTTGTTTAGGTCAAATTTTAATATTATGTAATACACAATGCCCCTTTACAGCAGTAATTTAATATATTCTTAAGTAGGTTTAAAGATATTTATTCTCAAAAAAGACACAGTCACTTACATGAGAATAGCTATTTAGCTTAAAGTATACAATTAATAAAGTAAATATTTTTGTCGTTCGGTCTGTCGGTAGTAATTATTACAGTTTTGCACAAATGAAAAGATAGGTAGGTACATATTAGTTGAGTACTAGAAATAAAAAATCTTATTAAATTGCCCAATTTTCCCTAACAAAACTAGCAAGTTCAGTTTTAAATTTATGAATCGAGCTAACATTTTTTAAAATTTCGGGTAGTTTATTGTAAAGTTGTGCTCCTTCAAAAGTAAACATTTTTTTGCCGTAATTCGTTCTGACCTTGGGCAAGACAATATAAGTATTATGAATTATGTAAACATTCATAGGTATATAAGTAAAATACTTGCCTGTTTCTAGCACCCTTCCAAGTACTATAGGTTCCCATGGTTAAAAATAAATGAGTATGAGTAGGTATAGAATACCTACTCATACTCATATACATACATGAGTATGAGTAGGTATAGGATATCTACTCATACTCATTTATTTTTGAGTTGAATTTTTACATGCTGGTTCAGTTCCGAAGATAATGCATTTTTATGATAAGCATGGCCTGAATCGACATTCAGGATTAGCTCCAGATAAATAAACTCTTCAACGGTCAATAGTACGTACATACACGAAATTTTGTGTACGTGTTTTATTGTGATTTCTAGTTTTAGGTTTTACCATGCCATGGTTGCTGCACTCAGAGTTAAAAAGCTGTGTATATGTCTGTTGGGTGTTTTTTTATTTTATACTCTTTAGGTTAGTTGAGCGACTGTTGAGATCTTTAAAAATTGGACACGCGTGAGGAATCAGCGTAAATTAAAATTCACGTAATTTTTAAGCTGAAGTTTATATATCATGATCCTTGTGATTTCAATGAATAGTCTATTGATTTTGACCTTAATTTTACGGGTTTTACAGCGTTTACAGCCGTATCAACATTATCTCATCTTATTCTTGTCTCACATTACGTGAGGTCGGCACAACATGTTTTCTTCATCCACTCTCCTCTATCAGCCGTCATCTCAGTACTCCTTCTTCAACCATGTCATCTTTCACACAATCCATCCACCTTTTTCTATAGTCTACCCTCTTATTTCGATCCACATTCATATTTTAATATCATATTGTTTGATGTTTCTCGTATCAAACAATTCAAATTCACGTAATTTTTATGTTGAAATTTATATTATGATCCTTGGGAACAAATTTATAAAACTTATTAACAACCTTTTACCCCAAACACATTATACCGGCTCCTCGCGTCTCGGATAAAAAAAGCTAGCTAACAAAACGAGTGCAGACTTTAGATCCATTCATATTTAATTGGATTCAAGTCGAACATTGCTTTTCCCTCGTAACGACGATACTTAATTGTCGAACGAATGTCTGAACAGGGCTTAGGAGTTTTAGGTATTGCGACACGATTTTAAAACGCGAAGTAATAAAGCTCCCTGTGAAATAACTTGTCCGGGGAAGTACCATTTATTTCTATCAGAATGTTACAATGTTGATTGTTTTTGGAATAAAAATGTTGATTGATGAATAAAATAAATAAAAAAATATTATTGTAGCCAAACAGTGATGTTGGTATTACGCTGGAATACGCAGTCGGGGACTGAAACGTCATTCAAAATCCATCATTCAGCATTCGCCTTATGGCTGGGTGCATAAAGGTTGAATTCGCACTTTAATTTTTTACTTAGTCCCTGAACAGTCTCCTAGGGGAGCCCCTATTTGACTATGAATGTGATCCGGATTGAAGGGCGAGTAATACCTCTGTTATTACAAGCGTTCATAGGTTACGGTAACTACTTACCAACATGTGGACCGTATGACTATTATCTACTTTACTTCTTTGATTATAAAAATATGAAGTTTAAAAAAGACTTAATAACACGCTTTTATAATGCAACAAACAAAAACATTCAAAACGGGACAAATGTTTTTATCTGCAAATATTCGTCTCGGGATCTGGGTGTTTCTATGTATGATATTACTAGTTGTTGCCCGCGGCTTCGCCCGCGTGGTATGTTAATAAAAGTAGCATATGACCGTCTCCAGGCTTCAAACTATGTCCACCAAGTTTAGAATGAATCGAACCAAGGATTACAATTTATGCAAAGTTTAGAACTCAATTGCACACCCCCAAAGTTGGTAGTTTTGAAAAAATAAAAAATACGTGTTTCATTATTTAGTTTAAAGTTTATTTGTACAGAGTTTTGAGCGAATTAAAAAATTTTTTTTTCATAGAAACTTTACCGCCCTATTTAACCCCCTTAGGGGTCGATTTTCGATTAGATATAAATTAGATTCGCCTATGTGTTATTCCAGATCCTAAACTATCTACATTCCAAATTTCATCAAAATCGGTTTAGTAGTTACGGAGACACGTGGTAACAACCACGTGTCTCCGTGGACACGTGGTATTATATTGGTAGGATTATGTACATATGTTTTTACAAAAAATATATAAGTAGTATATCAGTCATGTAGTTCCCATAACACAGGCTCTGCTTAGTTTGGGGCTAGATGATGCTGTGTGAAAATGTCCAGCATTATTTATTATTATTATTTATTCAGTCCTCGGATCGTTTCTCACCTTGGCTTGGGTGTGATATTTTGAGCTCTACAGGTTGAGGTTTACTAGTAGCCACTGAAGAGTTCCACCATCCACCTCCTGGCTCCATCATCAGACCCTCAACACCAAAAGCAATCTTTGGACTTTAAAACGAATCATATGACCCGAAACCCGAGAGGTGTACTAGTAGCCACTGAAGAGTTCCACTATCCACCTCCTGGCTCCATCATCAGACCCTCAACACCAAAAGCAAACTTTGGACTTCAAAACAAATCATATGACCCGAAACCCGAGAGTTGTACAAGTAGCCACTGAAGAGTTCCACCATCCACCTCCTGGCTCCATCATCAGACCCTCAACACCAAAAGCAATCTTTGGACTTCAAAACGAATCATATTACCCGAAACCCGAGAGGTGTACTAGTAGCCACTGAAGAGTTCCACTATCCACCTCCTGGCTCCATCATCAGACCCTCAACACCAAAAGCAATCTTTGGACTTCAAAACGAATCATATGACCCGAAACCCGAGAGTTGTACAAGTAGCCACTGAAGAGTTCCACTATCCACCTCCTGGCTCCATCATCAGATCAGCTTCAAGATACCAGATTATAGTATTATCATCCGAACTACTTATACATATAAAGTTAAATTTCGATACGATAATTAGAAGTAGGTTAAAATTGACTTCCAAGATTTGATGGCAGTGGCCTCGATTCTGTAAAACACTAACTAAACTAAATGTAAGCTGTCGCTCTCTTTTACTGATAGTGTATGCAAGAAAGAGATGGCAAGAACTTTACTGCTGTGTGCTGCTGTCAAATCAGTTTACGTGCAGCTTTTCTTCGTGTAGAATGTTATGAAATCACGACTAAATTTGTATGGAAAACTTAAATCGGACTTATTTGACAACACTAAAATTGTAGCTGTCTCTTTCTTGCTTGCACTATCAGTAAAAGAGAGCGACAGTTTAAATTTAGTTTAGTTAGTAAACTACAGAATCGAGGCCATTGTTTGTTAGTTACAAGTGAAGCTGATATAAAAGCGTATTAATAAAAACGTTTTTTTTTTATTTCTGTATGTTTATAAAAGTGAATAAATAACGTTACTAATAGAGTAGGGTTGCCTGTTTGTACAATAACATAAAAAAGGTTACTTTATCGAAAAAGTCGTAGTATATAAATAGATGGCGACTGAAGTTTAAATCCTTTATTCAGCCTTTCAGCACTACGTGTTTACGACGGATCTCGTTTTAGATATTTATGTATGTATTTGTTGAAAAGGAAACAAACACTTTGAAGAAATATTTTTAGTTTTCAGCGGAGCGTGAAAAGTGGAAAATAATTAGCAGATTAACATTTTACCCGTTCACAGCATACCTACCTTTATTTTTAACCACGGCTCTAGTTTGTACACGTGGCTTCACTCGCGTGGTTCCCAAAAAGTAACATTATTAATAAATAATTAGTGCTGGTCATTTTTCACACATTATTATTATGGGAACTACATGTTTGATATACTACGTATATATTTTTATTTTATGTATTACATGCATATTATTGTAGATAGAGAACAGCTGAACCCCATTCTAATCAGACCATCGCTCAGTTATTGAAACTTAATAGGTTTTTTGGCCTTATTCCATATATATTTTATATGTACCCAACAGTCACATAGATTTTTTAAATTGGGTTCAGTTATCCTCTTCCGTTTCCAGATATGTCTTTTCTGGGACCACATTGGGTCTAACGCGTAATTTCTTAGTCTTTCTTGATTACAGACATCCATGTATATCGGGGTCTTATTCGCCCACGCACATAAAATCAATTTGTCAGAATGCAATCACCAGGATTGCTTTAACCGGAATTCTTCGAAATACCAAACATGAGCTAGAGATAATTGGAGTTATAGCTCCGCGTCTGAATATAACAATATTGCAGTTACGTGCTTATCTTTCACGATCGTATTCAGGTCAGTATGCGGCCAACGTTGGAGGTTGGAGCCAATGTTGGCCGTAGAAGTTTCGTAGCAAGAACACTACGGTTTAGACACCTACAAAGCGAAAATACGATTCACACGTGGTTCGGGTGCTACGGCGTAGGCGTTACGTAGCAAAGAAGCTACGGTTTTAAACTTTTTACCTTCGACGCCAAGAGACTGTTGTGGAATTTATGCGTTTGGTTCGTTTGTTTTTTCCATTTATCTCCAAAACGGCTAATCCGATTAAAATGTGTTTTTTGCGATAGTTTTGTATAATATCAAGAGTAGTTATTAGACAACATTTAAGCTGCAATCGACGATGGAAGAACAAGCCAGAAGTTTTTAAATTTTGTGTTACTAATATTTATCAAAATCTATATAATTTTCAACATCATTTTTTAAATTAGTATGTCTACTTTTCTTACAGGTAGAAAATGCATATGTTAATCGAAAATAATAGTCAAATTCTTAGCTTTTTCTTTTCCGTATTAAAAAAACTTGCTTGTATTCTTGATTGCTCCTAAAATTTTATAGCCAACAGCCTGACCCAAAAAAATATGATGAAACTTGGCCGACATTCGCCGACATTGGCCGAATAATAAAGGTAGAATCACATAAACAGAGACATCTTTATATTTACGGTTTTCGTTACTGCCTGACCGGATGTACATAAAAACTGTACGTGACTGGACAATAATAGGTCAACGGTATATTTTTTGGGAAATTTCCTATGAACTGTACCAAAGGTTAAGAAAACTCAGATAAGAATATTTTATTATTTTTAACGTAGAAAAATTAAGCTGTATTGTTTTAGGACTTGAAGTATTCTTCTATTAAGGTTCATTTAAGTTGCAAAATATGGAACAAAACTTGGAAATAATAAAGAAAAAGTATTTTTTTAATGTTAGACTGCTTCAAGTGGAAATTCTTAGGTGGTACCTGAGATGAAATGATTTAAGGTGAGGGAATGCCAGAGCCGTATTGGCCTTGTGGGTTGTTCCCCGACTTCCAATCTGCAGGTCGTAGATTCGAACCCATTATGCACGTTCAAATTTTTCAATGTATGTGCGCTTAACACGTGCTCAAAACTGTGAAGGAAAACATCATGTGAAACCCAACATGCCCTATAACCAAAAACTCGATTTTCATCTGATATGTTCCAATAAGCGGCGATGGTTTTGCACGTGGAATGCTTACTGAAAAATTTAAAAAAAAAAAACGACGTAAGATTCATGGGGATTAAAGCGTTAAAGCCATTTATCGTTTACATCTCAAAATCTTATTTAGTTTTAGGTATCAAGAGGAAGTAAGTATAGGATGGAAGAGATACTGGGCTCTAAAAGATGTCATGCAAAACTCGGTCATACAAATTAGAGGAAAAAAGAAAATATTTAATACATGCATTCTGCCAAGCATGACCTACGGATGTCAAACATGGAGTTGCACAAACAAAAATATTAAATCACTAGAAGCTTGTCAACACAGAATGGAAAGAAGTATACTCAATTTAAAATTAAAAGACAAAGTTCGGTTAACAACAATAAGAAAGCAAACCAAGATTATAGACATAAAATACCGAATCAAACAACTAAAATGGAAATGGAGTGGACATCTAATAAGAAGTAAGACGGAAAAATGGGCCAAAGATGTGACGGAATGGTGCCCTAGAGATAAAAAGAGAAGTAAAGGCAGACAGTATCGTAGATGGGAAGATGACATCAAAAAGGTGGCAGGGACGACTTGGACGAGGAAAGCAATGGATAGATCCATGTGGAGAACACTCGGGGAGGCCTATGCTGGAAAGCAAGACAATTAAGAAACTGGTGTCTTATACAAAATTTATACAATAATTATCTTATTTACATATAATTACCTAAACAAATTTCTTTTAACTAGCTATAAGTAGAAATAAGAAAAATGTTACTATAAGATTGTTAATAAAGGCTATTATTATTATTATTATTATTATTATTATCAAGAGGAAGGTCTAATTTTTTGAGAGTTTATCATTTTTGATATCATTAAAAATTTAATTTCAGTTTTCGTCAAAACTATCCCTATGCAATTATATTTTGGTCACATTTTTAGTCATAAAAACTTGGGTGGGTAGCCAGAGTTTTGCGGTTTCATCCAATGAATCGAATGAAAATCTTGTTTCATCGGCGTAAACTACGCCGATGAAACAAGATTTTGTTCCAAAAGTAGAACAATGATTACGTTACTATTAAATAATTTTCGTATATTTTTTACAATTCGTTCACGAAAAGTTTTTTAAGTAGTTAACATCGAATTCCTTGCATTTCATTGGTTAATAAAATTTCATAAGTTATTCAACGTGTTAAAGTAAAGTAGGTTCTATATGCATCACGATCTACCCCTCGGGAGGGATCTAATATCAGCGTATGAAGATTTATGTGGGGGTAGATTTTAATCTAGCATCCTTTCTGTTAAGAGGCTTTAATTTTTCTGGGGTAGTTATAAGCCTTTTTACAAGTATGTAAGAACATAGACTGTTTGATGCTATTACTGATGACTTAGGTACCTAGTGTTTTTTTTTTCAATGTTATGTACTATTTTTTTTAATTTAACTTGTCCAAGAATGCGCAATGTCAAAGGATGTGAAGAAATAAAATGAAATGAAACAAATATTCGTATACGTGTTTTTATTATTTGACAACCACTTTGGTGCAGTGGGTGAAGGTCCGCCGAAGACGCAGAAGGTTGCGGGTTCGATTCCCGCTGCGGGACAAATGTTTGTATGATCTGCATTCATTTGTCTCGGGTGTTTTCTATGTAAATTATGTATGTATTTACAAAAAAAATAGTATATAAGAAGTATATTAGTCATGTAGTTCCCATAATACAAGCTTGCTTAGTTTGGGGCTAGATGATGCTGTGTGAAAATGTCCAGCATTATTTATTTATTTATCTAGCCCCAAAGTAAGCAGAGCTTGTGCCATGGGAACTACATGACTATATACTACTTATATATTTTGACTTGAGACAACTATTTGCATATAGAAACATTTATCCCGTGGCGGGAATTAAACACGCAACCTTATGCGTCTCAGGCAGGCCTTCGCCCACTTTGCCACAGAGGTCGTCAGATGATGCTGTGTGAAAAATGTCTACCATTTTTTTTTATATATTCCATAATTTTTCTCTAAATTTTGCATAAATTTTCCTCAACTGCCTAAACTCAAAACGGTGAAGCAAAACACCGGTGGAGAAAACCGGCATTCCCTAGAACCAAGACTACAAGGACATTTTGTCTGCGTACTGAGTGTGTATCTGTACATGTTTTTTTTTAGTTATACAAACAAGTACATGCAAACAAATAAAACAGCTATCTGAACACCGTTGCAAACAATCTATAGATAGGTCAACTGATCCAGCTCACTATAACCTAAGAATCTATTAGTTACGTGTTTCTGAATTTTCGTAAACCTATCAAAACACATCAGCATTCATATCATTTTATGCATTCGTCGTTTTGACGGAAATATTTATAGTGAGTAATAACTTCGATATCAATACGAGCGATTTGAATACGAAAGAGGTTCGCAGGTCCCGCTGAAAGGGTATTTGTTTAGGGATGTTGTGTGGTCCAAGTTACAGGCTTAAGCGTATAAGGTGATTCGCCCGAGGAATCGTAAATTCACTTACTCTAGTATTCTTAGATATCCCTCCAAATATTTCTCCACCAAGTCTCGATTCAGGGTTCCTCAGGGAACGATTCAGGGATCTTTAGGGTTCCCTCCAAAACTAACAAAACTTTATTACTATTATGTATATAGTACTTAGGTAGTTTATTTTAAATCTACAGAACTTGTAAATTTTATAAACTTCAACTTCGAGGGATGCTTAAGGTAGATCGTATGAGGTTCATAATTTGCAAAAAAACTTTCAGTTTTTACAACTTTATACAACATGATCAACGTCTTCAGATTTCCTCTTAGTGGGTAGACTCGTAAGTAAGGGGATCTCCAGAGGCAAGTCCAACATTAAATTTATCTCATGCCCACGTTTTGCTTGTAAGCATTTCACGACAGTTTGCAAGCGTATCGGAACACTAACCGATGATACATGCCATAGAATTTTCGGAACTAATGGCCCTTTACCGATTCGAGCAATATGTACACCCCCGCCACTCTCTTTTCCTATCCTCTCCATCCAAAGGTTGTCTGGAAGAGATCGCTTCTAAGCGATAAGACCGCCCATTGTACTTTCTTTAGAATAAGATTTTGTTATTATGTTATTTGTTAAAGTTGTACAATAAAGTATTTTCATTCATTCATTCATATTAATATTAGGGCGAATTGTGTTTTCGCTTATGATATGGACCTCACCAGAATTTATTTAGGGTAGCCCTAGGGCGACAATAAACAGAATACCCCCCTGACCAAACGTTTGGCCAACGCGCGCAGAATAAAACGATTTGTTTATAATAGCTGAACACTTTATAGCAAGCACTTTATACTCAAGACTGGTAAAAAACCGTCATATTTTTATCTTTTTTTTAACAGACATTATTCATAGTCTGACTCCAGCACTAAGACTTCGAGTATTTTTTTTCTGAAACTATTGCGAGTAGATGAAGGTAGCCTAAGTTCGTTCGTCATGACTTTTTAGGAGGCTCGTGACTTCTACAAACTGATAACTTAATGATGATAACAAAGAATATATAGAAGGACATTGTTTGAAAAGTGTACAAAAATACAATTTCTCCGGCATCCAGGCCAACTGATATTTGCAGTACAAACGGGGATACCCAGACGATATTGCATTGTATTCTTGTTGACACAGAAAGCAATATGTCATTGTCAATATGTACTCGCTTTATGGATTGTTATGGAAATCTTGACATTATTAATCGTTTTAGTACGTCAATGGTGCGGCGGACTGTGAGAGTACAGGTTCGTGGCAAATCTTCGCATGTTTTTTAACTAGTTGTTCCGGGTGTTGCCTACATTTTAATTATACATTTTTCTAAGTCTGACAGAAATGTATATATAATGTATGTAGGTACATGAGACTGTAAAGCCTAATATACAGCACCATCTAGTGAACAATAGTGAACTAACTTGGCGTGCATACCACAGATAATCTAAAACCTCTCATTCCAAGTAGTCAAAGCCTGAAGCCTTTGCTAATGTAATGATATTAGCTTTAGAGATGTCACGTAGCTGCTGCCAAATTTTCCTTAACAGCGTTAGCGTAAAAGGAAAACCAAGCGTGAGATATTTGTCCGAGCCACCTTTTTGTCACACAATGTAACAACTGTTACTGAGTCTTGCTTAAGATTTTTTTACTTAAGTGGAGACACGCATAGAATTGGTACTGTTATTTGGCAAAAAGAACGAAAAGACGAACACCTATACTCAGACCGAAAACAGAATAAAAAATAGGTTGTTCTGGTAATCGAATGTCCATATATTAAAGGATCAGCTATCTGTACGCGATCTTATTAAATTAAAATGTCAAATGTAATCTGCGATTTCGTTAGTTATATTTTTTTTTTATAAAATAGTATTATCACGATCAAACGCCCCGCTGCTGCCCGCCAACGTTGCAAATCGGTGGTATGAAAGCCTGTTATAGGAATTAAGCACGATTTGCGTTAGCATATAGAATGTGTACTATTCGGGGCTATGCCCTAGGGGGATCTAGACAAATATCTCTCGCTTAGTTTTCCTTTCACGCTAACGCAAATTTAACAAGGTAAAACTTCGCAGCAGTCTCGTGACATTTCCACAGCTAATGTCATTTCCATACGATTCAATCTTTCTGCAGGCGTTAACGCCAACATAAAGTGGTATTTGTCTAGACACTCAGGTGTTGCAGATTTTAATAAGCAATGGTAACCGCGCACCATTAGGTGGGACGTATGTCTGCTTGTCTTGTCATAAAAAATCGTAGGCACTAGAACAAAGAGCTTTGCTAACGAAGTTGAGCTCAAGGCAATTCATTTACTTTTGAAAATATATGACAGGTCCAAAGCATGTGCTTAAGCTTTTCTGACTTTGGTGCAGACGGGTATTTATAGTATTGTATTTTTATTGTATTTCTTGTAGGTATTCTATTTTTTGTATGTTAGTTGTATATCTTAAAGATGGGCGCTGGAAGATACGACACAGTTTTTACTTCAGTATTTTCAGCATTCCTTTTGTAAAAAAAAAATTGCATAACAAAATTACAGCTTTATCAACCTCCAAAAACAACCTCAAATTGGTCAACTAGAAGATTTTACACACGTTTAATTCCCGTTTCAAAAAACATGTCTGAATTCGTAAAAAAATAAACATTTTCATCTATCAGTAACTAAATTACATGGGATCCCTGACCTTATTCATAAAATAGAGATGCGACGACACAGACAGTCAAATATAAAATCCTGAAAAAAGTATTTATTTGATAACTACAACGTCAAACTAACGCGATGGCATTGGCAATGGCGGTGGCGGTGGCGATATATGACAATTCACGCGAAATTTTGATAATTCGCCTTTGATCACAACCAATTAGCAACCATTCACCTTTGATCAAAATCTCTACGGGTCCTTGAAATAACATCTGCAACTGCGATGGAATTAAAAAAGCACAAATGTCAATCTACTTTTATTTTTATTATTGTTTGGCCAAGAAAGATAACTGTGGCTATTTTGTAAAACTAAAACGGCAAACAAGCATATGGCTTATCTTTTGGTAAGCGATTATTGTAATCTTCCATAGATTGAACACCAGATGCGATTTCTCTGGTGTCGCTTGGGACACCAGAGAAATCACATACGCTTTCTTTACCTGAGATGTAACGGGTGAAAAGTCTTATATGCCTGTAATTTCACCATCTTGCAGCCACCATGTTCCGTTTTGATGGGTATGGGTATCAAAACGGAACATCGCAATAGACACATTACTGGTTGGTGGCAAAAACAGTTACGGCGGTAATACTTCCCCAGACCAACTCTTTCATAAATAGCTCTATTTAACGTTTACCACTTAATTCAAACTCTTATCTATTCTATTATATTTAAGCGTCACCACCTAATTATTTCCAACTCTTGCACAGAAAATTAGTGAGAATATTCCGGCTAAGCCCAAACATTTGGCAACCCTAGCACCGGACCCAGTACGCCATCCAACCGGAAAATACCGGTTTTAACCAGAAATGTCCGGTTTGAACCGGCTCGAATGCTGGAATTCGTACGCTTTGCTAATAGAAATGCTAGCGCTACGTTCTGTTAGACTGATTAGTTGGTTGTACTGGCGAAAATGTTTAGGTATTTAGGTATTCAGCTTAATAAACTGCTTTTTAACCGACATCAAAACAGACCTCATTTTTTTAAGTCGATTGAAAAACAGTTTATTTAGCTCAAATCATCTGTATGTTTTTTTTTGTATCATATGTTACGTGATTTATTCGCCAATTGTATATCGATTTAAATATATATCTTTTAATAAGTTTTTTAATTAATTAACCTTTTTAGTACTTGAAGGGTGGTCACATACAAGTTTTATAGTAAAATTCCATATTAAGGATCAAAAAATGATGGATGAAATTTAATATTGTACTTTTTATAAACTTTCCGTTATTTAAAGTCGGTTTAGATTTTTCCTGAAAAAAAAATACTTGTTGTTATACACAGGTTGCGTTATGATGTTAATGAATGATAAAGAAGCTGTGAACCAACCGCATTTTAGGGCATGCCGGTTCCCTTTCGATGTTTTCCTTCACCATTTTGAGCAAGTGTTAATGCGCATATACATTTTTCAAGTGGTAAAATCCATCGGTGCGCGACCGGGTTTGAAACCGCTACCTTCGGATCGGATGACGGAGTACCTACTAGGCCAACACAGCTTTACCGTGTGTTGAGTTTTACCATTTTAAGTTACAACTAAAATAAATCCATTCCCTAATAAAAGTCCATCCACATCGATTTCCTCTCCGCATGTCTGATTCGAGACAAGCTCGATTGAAACAAGAACAACAAATCTAGTATAGAATACTGACTTTACTTGGCATTGGTCCAAAATCTGGTTCAGGTGGATTACATACTCAAATATTTTAGTATTTTATTCAATTTTCTTTAATAAAATTGATAAAATTATCTGTATTATTATACTAGCTACTGGCCACGCCTTCGCCCGCGTAATACCTGATTAAAAAGTTTGACTTTGACGTAAGAAAAGCATTTGCCCGACCATTTTTTCGACTACTTTCGTTGCAAAATGGGTCTTCACGGAATACATATAACCTATGTCTACTCTTATGGTCGATTCTAAATTATTATTATTATTATTTAGCATTAGTTGTCCCACTGCAGGGCAAAGGCCTTCCTTTCTTCCAACCATCGCGGTCCAACGCCTTTTCAGACCATGTTGTTAGGTGCGAGTCGAGCTCATCCCTCCATCCTGGGCCTTCCAAGTCGTCGCCTAACATTGGGTGGGATCCACTCTGTAGTTATTTTTGTCCACAATTCACGATTCTAAATATAGGCGAATTTTTTTTTTAAGTTGGATCAGTTGTTTCGGAGATTACCTGATGCATCTAAACTTATAAACTTAATTGTTATTGTATGATATATTGTTATGAAATTTTTAATAAGTTAAGCAGTTTTGGAGGGAAAAAGTCACAAAAAAACTTACAACCGTTATTCCTCTGTTGTAAGTCTGTCTATTGCCATATATATCGGGCCCTTTTTCGGCCTCTGGAAACACATATCACGGCTCATGTCGCCGCGGGTAATATGAAAAGGCGATAATTTGGGGTTCAATAAACGTCGACCCAACGTCGATTTTATCCGTCCGATTTAAAGGTCGTGAGTTCAAATCCTGCTGAGTGACAACGACTACATAGTACATAGACTTTCATTTGGCCGTAATCTGACCCGATGGGGGTCAGATTACGGCCAAATGAAAGTCTAGTCTTAAAAAAAAGTTCAGAGTTAAATTATAAAAACTTCAGCATACTTCCGTAACATGATTTTTTTTTTAGAAGGAATTTGTTGAATCGAATCTGCAGCAAACTGAATATATAAAACCCCAAAAATGATTTTTATTCCGATGTTCAAAAATTCCTTGACAAACAATATAAAGTAGACAACTAACTTACCACTACAAACTTGAACTACGAAAATTTTAGTGCATCGACACAAATAAAACGGGGGGAGACTGTTTGTAGGTAGCCCACCTTGTCAAACAAAAACACACGTAGAGTAATAAGGTTGGGTGGTTTATCTTTCAAATTATATTATACATAGCTATTATAAATCGCTTTATAGTGTTTTGTCGCTTTGAAATTTTGCAACATAAAGAATAACTGCTTTAAACTATAATTTTACACGCTTCTATCTTAGCTGGCCGCCATATTGATTTTCAAATACCATACTCTATTACTCTCAAGTCATGAAATCCGATCAGATTCTGCGAGATAATAAGGAATACACACATATAATACGCGCAAAAAACATGGTCCTTTTCAGTCGGGTAATAGCTTGGGATGAGATAAATTATTTCACCTTTCTCAATTGCTACCACGCTAAAGCTGAAAAAAACTTCATAAAAAAATAAGCAGAGTTTGTTGCCTGAATCTTCTAGGCATGGTCGCGTGCAAGATATAAGCGTTATTTCATTATAAAATATTCACGTATTTTAAACTGACGTTTCTAATAATCGTTGTGATTTCAATGAATAAAAACCTATTGACTTTAACTTTGATGGGAACCCAAGTTTTGAAAGCATTTGAAGTTCACAAATACAAAAAAATATAACAAAAGGCAACTTCATGTCAAGCGGCGTACAAGAACGTTATTTTTTCATGGTTTAATGTAGTCAATAAAATAGGGTTACATACAGTCTCCAGCCGTTCAATATTGCACTGTACGAAGCGGATGGTACTAATTGACCACTCTACGAATACCTGTACGAGTCAGTACACGTAAATTTAGAATTCACAAGTTAATTGCAGTGGACCACACCGGTATTTGCTAGAAAATGTCGGTTTAATTTCATTACGAATGGACGTGATATATAATGGAGTACGTTTTACGGAAGTATCTGATTTAGTACTAAAATTGGGTATTAACTAGCATTGATTGTCCTAAAATTGATGTAACCTAAAACAGGATTAATGGTGTTGTTTTATTTTACCAACGAAACAAACACGCTCACGACTGTGGTCTCCATTAGTAGACATCCTCTGTGGCGCAGTGGGCGAAGGTCCGCCTGAGACGCAGAAGGTTGCGGGTTCGATTCCCTTTGTGGGACAAATGTTTGTATGTCTCGGGTCTGGGTGTTTTCTATGTATAATATGTATGTAGGTATTTGCAAAAAACATGTATATAATTAGTATATCAGTCATGTAGTTCCCATAACACAAGCTCTGCTTACTTTGGGGCTAGATGATGCTGTGTGAAAAATTACCATCTTTTTTATTATTATTATGTTGGACTACAGGCAGGCTTTGTTCCGAGTTGGGTGCTGTGATACCATAGTACTCGTAGTTTCTGATTCCCACGACACATAATTATATTATGGGGTAAAGACTATATACATGGCTGTTGTGTGTTTATAAATTTATGTAAAACCAAAAAATACAAACATCTCCGATTAATAGCCTCCGGATTTTGAATTGTCATGCTTTTTTTGCGCAAAGATATCTGTGTCCAAATAAACTGATGCAATAACGCTTTATATCGGTATCGCACCGGTATTCTAGACCGGTACTTTATAATATTTATGAGGTCATAAACTGAGAAATAAAAATGCCATTTATGCAGTTTTTATGCATTATACTCGACGTCTAGTTAGGGTTCCGCAAGACGAATAAAGGAACCAGTTTACGATATCGTAAATTTTATGGCAAGCTGCAGTTTTTTTATACGTATTTTTCTAATATCACGTCGGGTGGCGAACGTTTTTACTTTAATTGACAGAGACAAAATAAACTACTAAATTAAATCGACTATGCTTTTTAGTGGTTGGATTGGAATATAATTTGCAATAAAAATGTCATAGGCTGAAAAAAGGCAAAAGTGTTCCAGGTCCGGGTGCTGTGGTACCATGGTACTTATAGTTCCTGATACCCACGATACAGGGAATCCTAGTTTTGGGTAAGGACTGTCTTTGACTGTGCAAAGTGTACAAAAATAACATATCAAAATGATGGTTCAGAAATCCGCTATGTTCTAAATGAGACTGTAGGTAGATACCTACCTACAACTGTGTGTAATTAATTATTATGTTTCACTATAAATTATTGTGTTAATAATTAAATTAACAATTCGTTTTAGATTAATAATCATTAAAACAGAAGTGTTTGTTTTTTATATTGTATACTTATACGTAGTATTTATCTGGCTGACGTGTAAATTTAACTAGCAATAAATTGATTATTCCGATTATTCTGGTTTGAGAAGAAAAAATAAGTAAGCCTAGGTCTTATTGCTGGGATGATTAAGATCTAGATTAGCTGATTCGGTTGCAGAGAATAGCGAGCGAGTATACCATGGATAGTTCTATAGATACTATATAATATACTACAGCATTGTAGATATTAAGCTAATTATCAATATCAAATTATTCCAATTACTATTATTAAAGGTATATGCGTACTGATTGCTTCCTATTAATTTGACATTATTAATAATTATTTTCAGTAAATTAACCGTGGTTTCATGTTAAATAACTATCGGGAACTATGATTACCGTAAGGTGATGTTTTGACGTAAATCTTAAAAAGTTGCACGGAACACCTTAATTAAATTCCACGACACGCGCAAAATTTTCGCGCACGAAAATGTCTCCAGTTGTAATAACCAATAAATTCACGGCACATTAACTGCCGTTTTTACAGGAAGTCAGGTGTTTCACCAATTAGACTGGCACGAAGGAAGCAAAGGTGCTTCCACACTATGCGAACACACTCCAAAAATCCCTTTAGTGCGCGTACGTAACTTAATTTCGTACTAGGAAACAAAATCCGCTTCCAAAACCAGGTTGCGAAAAGGGATTGATTTAGCTTGTTCTATTCCTAATACGTAACTGGATTACGGAAGTATTTTTTCCTGTTGTGAAAATTTTAGTTACGTAACCACCATTTAAAACCGTTCAGTAAATCTTCTAGCAAAACCACGTGATAAATAGTCTCCGAAAAAAACTTTGTTTTAACACAAACTTTTTCGTCTCATCTCCAAAACTCTTCGGTGTTTTGAAACAGATTCTTAATTTAACTTTTACTTTATCTTAGAATCTCAATTATCTCCTAAGATGAATGAACGGATGAAAATACTTTCTTGCACATCTTATGAAATAAGCAAACATAATAACGTAATAAAATGATATGGTAAAAAAATGAGTTACCATTTCGACCTCTGTGGTGCAATGGACGAAGGTCCGCCTGAGACGCAGAAGATTGCGGGTTCATTTCCCGCTACCGGACATATATTTGTATAATCTGCATTGCCTTGAGTCTGGGTGTTTTCTATTTATAATATAAATGTATTTACAAATCAATTCATATTAGTCGTTTAGTTCCCATAACACAAGCTCTACTTAATTTGGGGCCAGATGAAGCTGTGTGAAAATGTCCAGGATTATTTATTTCTTATCTTATTTTAATACTAATAGCCCTGTATTTTTCTTATACTAACAACAGAATTGAGGCGGAAGACTTTTATCAATATAAAAAGTAATGAAGTGATTATGAAAGGGTTAGTGTTTTACCATGGCACAGTGATAAGTGACACTGAAGTCAGGAAAGTACCTTATGAAATAGGACTTGTAGATAGAAGATAGATAGAAAATATGTATTCCATAACACAATAAATTATATTTCAGCTTAGATGAGTATCTACTACAAACTTTGACAATATTGTGGTATTATTGCTCGGCGATCTCTACCAGACAATCTTTAGATGGAACGAACTATACGAAATATTAAATGGGGTTAAAGTTTACCAAATTTGGACAACAAAACCACATATACAATTACACAATCTACACTAATATTATAAATAGGTTAAGTTTGTAAGTTTAGATGTAGAAGGTAATCTCCAAAACTAAGTACTCATAATATTTCTCTAATTATTTCACCAATATTTATAATGGATATAGGCTGTATATCCCGCTGTATATATAAAGGGATTTCAAGGGAGACCAATTTTGTAACGTAATTTACGAAAAAAAGGTCGAGCTTATGCGTTTTTTACGAATGCGATCAACTACTTTTTATCCGGATATCATGCAGGCAAAGCCGTGGGAATTACCTAGTATATTATATTTAGGTAAACCATGCAAAGGAATCGGCAAGTCTTTGTATAAAAATCTCAAACCAAAAATCACGCGATTCAACGCTATTTCAACTTGATTAGTCCAAAACCAGTATCGAAACAGGTAGGTACTATCAGAGACATAAATCACGGTAAATCCCCGCTGTATCTGAATCGAGCCATTACAGTCTCTATGGCTCGACTTTGATTTGTATTGGTAGTTACCGTTTTTAGGTTAATACCCCGAGATTCGGATACTTTTTTGAACGAAAGTTTTTATGGATGAAATACCGAAACAGATACAGTCATAATCATAATATTTAAGTCCCTTTTGACATGTTACATGTACTCTGATTCGTCGAACAAAATTACAAAAGTAGGTACTTAAAGTAGGTTAAGTTACCACTTCGTCATATTGTAAAACGTGTAAAGTCATGTTGACCAAGTGGGCAGTACCAAGACTTCCAAAGAGAAATCATGCAAAGAAATCTGCGAGTCCTAATCGAAAAGGGCGCATCTAGATATATTGATAAATAGATTGATAGACAAATAGATAATTTATTTATTTAAATTATTTGAATTAGTATCTAGATAAATGTATAAATAGATAAATTGTTTATTTAAAAAAATATACGTAGGTACAAACCAGTGCTAACGAAGATAATCTATGCTGCAGTGGCATGGGTCAAAAAGATCCTATCTTAGATTATTGCTGCTACACAAAATCTACAATTTTTGAAAGAAAAAAAATAGTTTTGATGTACCACAAAGCGACCAAGAAAAAACTAATCTCCACCAACGGGTGTTCAAGAGTTTAGTTCGCAACATCTCACTTCTTTGTAACACGACATTTATTTATTCCTCTTTGTTTATTTCGCGACAGAAAATGAAAAATGGCCGAGGCACTTTTTGCCGCTGAGCAAAAGTTCTTTGTTTGGCCATTCTTTTGATAAATTTTCAATTCGTCGGACTCATTTTTGTGGATTAAAACTGAATTTAAGAGCCAAATTTTAGTTTATTCTGTTCAAAACAAACATTAATTTAGCCCTTTTTTTTATAAAACCAAAACCTTGGTAGGCATTTAGTTTTCATTCTACTCGTGTGGTGGCGTGGTCGCGGACTGTGCTCATGAGGAAGGACCTCTAAACGGTCAACGAAACATCAGCAGGTGAATAGTAAAGTACTTGGTATAACAGTAATAATATCCTCAAATTATACTAAACTAGCTGCTCCCCGCGGTTTCACCCGCGTAAGTTTCGATTCCGTGGATAATATCGGGATAAAAAGTAACAGTAAAGTATTTGACTGCTACAAAAATATTCTTGATGATAACACTATTTATTTGAACAAGAATTCATACTATAATACGAATGTAACCAACTTTTGTTTCTATCGGCGATCTAATTAAATTTTAGAACAGAAAAGTTGCTATTGTGACTTAACTATGATAGTTAGATATATTTTCTCGGCGACTTTTTTGTTGGTAATAATGAGCACTTTAATCATGTAGTACATAATTTTTATGTATCATCAATAGCTTTCTCAGCGCACGCCAAATTTTGAATTTTATAGGCAAAATTTTGCTATTTTGGGTTACATTATTGTAATTTTCTTAAAGATCTCTATTTTTTTTTTTAAATTAATAAGTAGGTTCTAGCCTATGTTACTTCCTGATAATTTAGCTTTCTATTAGTGAAAAAAATGTTAAAATCGGTCTAGAAGTTTCGGAGACTATTCGATACAAACAAACAAAAAATCTTTCCTCTTTATAATATTAGTATAGACTACAAAAATTTCAATACTATGTATACCTAGGTAGGTGGCCGGTATGCCCTAGAACCGAAAATACGGAGGTATGTGTTCCAATAAGCGGAGATGGGCTTGTAACCTGACATATGAATGCTAAGTAAACAAAAACTCAGAGTCATCCCTCACTGAGTCATCTCAGGATATCCGTCGATTTTCATTGATGAAAATAAACTTTAGAATGCATTTTTATTTGTTTCAAAATGACGTGTGAAATGAATGTGTGCAATATATCTAAGATTGTAAAGTTAGTATTGATTTTTGATTATCTGGTTCAATTCACTCACAAAATGGTAAAAATAAACCTTAAATTAAATAATGAAACATGTTTTTTTTTTTTTTATGACGACATTTTGCAATAGTTACATAAAAATAATAATAATAAAAATGCTGGACATTTTCACACAGCATCATCTAGCCCCAAAAGTAAGCAGAGCTTGTGTTATGGGCACTAAATGACTGATATACTACTTATATATATTTTCTTTGTAAATACATACATATTATACATAGAAAACACCCAGACCTGAGACAAATATTTGCAGACTATACACACATTTGTCTCGTGGCGGGAATCGAACCCGCAACCTCCAGTGTCTTAGGCGGGCCTTGGCCCACTGCGCCACGTGGAGGTCGTTACATGTATGTTATCTAATGGCGAACGTATGAAAACTACGTATGAATGTGAATTTAGGCAAAAAGTATCTGAATCTGATATTGTTCTTCACTTCTGACACGTCAAATTCCACGCAGGCTAAGCCGCGGGGCGCAGCTACTTCAACATTTTATAATTAAAATAAAATAACATAGAAAGTACACTATAACATAATATCTATTTCGTCAAAGTCGTATAAATACCCGATTGCTATGAATTTTTGATCGCATCGCCGTCTAGACTGTAAGTACTTGTCCATTTAGAAAATAGAAAAACTTTGGTTAAACATGATTTTGTAAAATGAGTTTTCTAACTAAGTGATAAAGTTTAGAATTGGATCGAAAATAGTTTGTGTAGTTTATAGAATTTACAATTAGATATCATATTACGTGTTAAAATGGGAATTTCGCTCGTTGGTACACAGAGTGATATTACTAAGTACTTGGGTTATGCCCTATTCGAAGAACAATAAAATGTATTATTAAACGACTGAGCTTACTTATTTGAGCCTTTTGGGGTTGAGACTCTGGGTCCGTGGGGAAATGGGGCCCTTCGCGTTTTCAAAATTCTTTCAAGGCGACTGGTCGAAGTGACGCGTGACCAGAGAGCTGGCTCTTATATCAACGCATTAGTATTGCCATTCAGCGTGGCAATGCGGCCAGTATTTTGGGAACGCTTCAGTCTGGTAGTGATCTGGATCAGTTGAGCTACCTATAGATCGTTTGCAACGGTCTTTAGATAGCTAGCTACCTTCTTGTACATAGTTGTATGAAAAAAAATATTGTACAGAATAGCAACGAACTACTGATTGCAAACTTACCTTACCTAAATGGTACCACAATAAACCCATAGATGGCGCTTAGCACATTTTCCGAGAGTTTTAACTTATAAATGCTTCCCAATAACTGACAATCCAATACCTGTGGAAGATCTTACCCTTTGCAAACGGAAGGAATACCACAATTCTGTGTTTTCCATACAGATTTTATTTTGTGTAAATTAATGTATAATAATTATCATAATGCTGGATATTTCCACACAGCATCATCTAGTTCCTAAGTAAGCAGAGCTTGTGTTATGGGAACTACATGACTGATATACTACTTAAACTTATATACATTTTTTTTTGTAAATATACCCATATTTTACATAGAAAACACCCAGACCCAAGACAAATATTTGCAAATCATACAAACATCTGTCCCGCGACGGGAATCGGACCCTCAACCTTTTGCGTCTTAGGCGGGCCTTCGCCCACTTCGCAACAGAGGTACCTATATGTACTTCTGTACATAGTTTTCCCTATCTACGTACAATCTTAAGATATCGTAACGCTTATTAAAATATAATGTTCATTCATTATTATGCTCTGTAGTTTTTGTATCGACACAATTTTATTGACTCAAACTTTATCTTATCTTATCTTATTTAATTTCCCGAAGCCTGCTGAAATTTCCCTTCCCTTCTTAAAAATCTAAATCCCTCCTTTCAATACCATTAACCGCCGACTAATCCCGGAATTAATTAAAACACAGATCGAATATCCGTTAGCCAATCAAGGCAATAGGAATTAATTTCCATCAGTATACGTAATCCGGACCGATCCACTCAATCTATTCTAGAGAATTCATTAATTTTGCAAAAGAATATTGTGGATCATTGATGACAAAGGGCAAGAAGCCGGCTGGGACGCAAGAGGTGCAGGTTCGATTCCCGCTGCGGGACAAATGATTGTATGTTCTGCAGATTCTTTATTAGAATTATGCTATTTATCACTTATATACCGTAGCGATAACACAATATATGTCTACATAACTGTTTGAGATAACAATATATATATTTCATATCTGTTTCAGAACAGATAAAATGAAATAAAATATACAGATATCGTACCCCGAGTCTCGGTACCACGTTACTCGTAGTTTCTGATACCCACGACACAGGGATTCCTAGTGTGAGGTCAAAACTATGTTTGTATCTGCTATGTGTTTCTTTTTTTACCACTAGCTTCTGCCCACGGCTTTGCCCGCGTACCCTGATAAAAGTAGTCTAATCGTTATTCTGTACATCCATCCTCACAAACTTTCGCGTTTATAACATTAGTATAACTAGCTTCTGCAAACAGCTTCGCCCGCGTGGTATTCTGATAAATAGTAGCCTATGTATTATTCTGATTTTCTAGCTATATTACTGTAAAGTTTCATCAAGATCCGTTCAGTAATTTTTGCGTGAAAGAGTAACAAACATCCATCCTCACAAACTTTCGCGTTTATAATATTAGTAGGATTAAATAGAATTTATAGGTTGAAGAAGTAAACTATTCACAAATCTCAGCTAAGTGCTATATAGCTTTTTTTGTATTGAAAGCCGTTAAGAACAGTTTTGATTTTTATAGGGTTGAATGAGGGTAGTTACTAAGTGACAGTTTGTGAGGGTTACACGTTTTATCGAATCTTTGTTTGACAGGTAATTTTTGTAACACCTTTGACTTTTGTAATTATGTAAAAATCTTCAGAATTTCCTTACTTAGTAGGTTTTAAGGATTGGAATAACACAAACTCTTTACACAACACACACACACACACACACAATATTCCTGCGAAGTGTGAAAGGCCCATAATAATCTGTTATTTAAGACCCTGTCAGTTACACTTTAAGTTTCATCTTTAATGTTTTTTTATTTTGTGTTTTTTCCTGTTTGTGTTTCTTGTTTTTTCTTATGGAAATCGATGTATGTTTAAACCTAGTGCGGGGATCAACAGTTACTCCATTTGTTATCTATATTTTCGGTAAAATTAATGTATTTGTATGTATTAAGAATTATATAATATTTCAAAAATTTCGGTGTCTTCACCGATAGTGCGGTACGTGAAAATTCCCGTTTTTACAATATGAATAATAAAATTCACGATAGTTTTTGGAATAGTGTTTCCTGTTAGAATCGTTTATTTATGACACACCCTGTGTTATGATCTTTCCTACACCCGTTATTTCTCAGAGTCGGCAACTCGCGAGTTTCATCTCTGGTATTGCTACCGTCCATAAGTTACGATAACCGCTTACCAACAGGTGAGCAGTATGATTGATTACCAAAAAAACTACTACAAAAAAAGAAATGAAACTATCTACTCTATATTTATATACTTCCCCTCATGTGAATTAAATATGTATAAATTGTCAGTTCTAATAAAGGGAGGACAGCTGCCAATTCTGGATAATGTCAGAATGTAAAAGAATTGTAAAATACTAAATTAGAAAAGCTTCAGTAGAAAATGGGATTTTAAATGAGTTCTTTGTTATTTTTGATTACAAGCTATACATATATGACGACCTCTGTGGCGCAGTGGGCGAAGGCTCGCCTGAGACGCAGAAGGTTGTGGCTTGATTCCCGCCGCGGGACAAATGCTTGTATGATCTGCAGTTTCATATTGTAAAAACGGGAATTTTCACGTACTGCACTATAGAGAGTCGACCACTCACCCTGATGAAGACTCTCGGAATGAGTCGAAACTTAGTCGGTGCCTTCACCGATAGTGCGGTACGTGAAAATTCCCGTTTTTACAATACGAATAGTCAAGTTCACGATAGTTTTTGGTATAAGATCTGCAGTTTGTCTCGGGTCTGGGTGTATTCTGGCTAAAACATGTATGTATTTAAAAAAAATAGATTAATAATGTATCAGTCATTTAGTTCCCATAACACAAGCTCTGCTTACTTTGGGGCTAGATAATGCTGTGTGAAAACCCCTGTGTTTCTCGAGTGGGAGTTCTATTCCCATTTGCAATCAGCTCACGTACAATATTGCGCTGTCTGTCGATGTAATTGTCTCGTAGAAATGTTAGCACCTTTGAGTAGACTAGCTGTTTGTATCTTTGTATAATTATGTAAAACTAGCTTCTGCCCACGGCTTTGCCCGCGCAGTACCCGGATAAAAAGTATCCTATGTGTTAGTCTGATGTATAAGCTCTATTACTGTAAAGTTTCATCAAAAGTCGTACAGTAGTTTTTGCGTGAAAGAGTAACAAACATCCATCCTCACAAACTTTCGCGTTTATAATATTAGTATTTTGGGAATGCTTCCGTCTGACAGTGTAGAGCTATCCATAGATCATTTGCAACAGTCTTTAAGCTAGCTGTTTCATCTGTATTTTTTGTATATACCTACTTGAACATAGTTGTATGAATAAATGTCAGTACATAGTTTAATAGAGTTTTTCTGATTTTAAAGTATCTAAATAAAAAACACATCGTTATTAAAGCACTATGTATTTTCAAGGATTATTTGCAGGCAAAAGTGCCGGATAAATTTACGCACTCCCTCCGTTTTGCATTTCACATCAACCACTAGTCTTAAGAGGACGTCTGAAAACTTGCCACGTTAACTGAAAACTACTCAAAACATTAACAGTTATATCTACCTCAGAGCATTACGGCAGTTTGCAGTTAAAACTGTAACTTTAGTTCAGAACTGTAATCCGGCAGTTAACGTAAAAATTATCGGTTCACGACGGGCGAGGTTTTAATAAATGCTGCGACATCAAATTTCATTTTAGATGGCGCCACAGATATTGAACTGAATAGATATTTTATTTTTTTTACTAGCTTCTGCCCACGGCTTCACCCGCGTGGTATCCGGATAAAAAGTAGCCTATGTGTTATTCTGATGTATAAGCTTAATTACTGTAAAGTTTTATTAAAATCCGTTCAGTAGTTTTTGCGTGAAAGAGGAACAAACATCCTCACAAACTTTCACGTTTATAATATTAGTAGGATTATAGTCAAAATGTTATTCATATAAGGTATACGTATGATGATATAGCACCACCAGCAATCACTAAACGGTAGGAACTTGGTGCAGACGAGTAAGACTTATTCAAACCAATATAAACAAAGCATATACCTCATTCCATTTCTACGAGTATAATATGTAGTTAAGACAAAGTTTTAACTGGTCGTTAGAAGAGGTAATTACGAGTAGCTAAGTTTAAATCATTCTAAGTAGTAATTGTACTGCAATGTGATACGTACTTCTGTCAAGCAGCTACGGAACACCTGCCTTATTTATAAACGTGGCTAAGTTTTGGTATAAAGTTCGTTTCGGCTGTCTCAACATCTATCTAGCATAACGTGACAAAATAATTAAATAGAAAACAATAACGAAAAATCCCTTTTTATAATATAACTAGCTGCGCCCCGCGGTTTCACCCGTGTAGGTTTCGATTTTATACTCGTGATAACTTCGGAATTAAATGTCTGATTCGAATTAATTATAAAGTATTTTACTGCTACATAAATACACCCTTAATGATAAAAGTATTTATTTGAATAACAATTAATATTACGATACGAATGTAACCAACTTTTGTTTCTACCCGCGATTTAATTACATTTTATAACACAAAAGTTTCTAATGTGACTTAACTATCATAGTTAGATATATACCCTCCATGACTTTTTTGTAGGGAATAATGAGTACTTTAAACATGTAGTACATCCTTTTTATGTATCATCAATAGTTTTCTCAGCGCACGCCAAATAATGAATTTTATAGATAAAATTTTGCATACTTTGGGTTACATTATTGTAATTTTCTTAAAGATCTCTATTTTTTTAGGATAATTTAGCTTTCTATTTGTGAAAAAATGGTTAAAATCGGTCCAGTAGTTTCGGAGCCTATTCGATACAAACAAACAAACAAAAAATCTTTCCTCTTTATAATATTAGCATAGAAAGACCTAGTTAGCGATGGTTTTTAGAACACAATTTAAAACAATATTTTTTTTACAACTAGCATACGACCCAGCAGTTACCGTAACCTATGGACGCTTGACGCCGACCCTGAGGCATACCTGAAAAGTCTCATGCGCCTGTAATTTCACCGGCACACTTACTCTTCAAACCGGACCGTAGAAATGACAGCATTACTGCTCAATCATCATCATTAACAGCTATCATCTTCTTCTAGTTCTTCGAAGCCAGGGTGCTCTATCCTATCTTATCAGCCTGTAAAATGTCACAAAATGTGCTTTTGCCACTTTTTAAAGAATAAAATACATACAACTATGTGCGAGAATATTACGAGGTATTTACAAAAAATACAGATGAAACAGCTAGCCATCTAAATACCATTGTAAATGATCTATAGATAGCTCAACTGATCCAGACCAGACGGAAGCGTCCTCAAAATACTGGCCGCATTGCCACGCTGATTGGCGATGCTAATGCCTTTATCCAGATAAGAGCCAGCTCTCTCGTCACGTCACTTCAAATAATCACCCACTTTATTTTATAATAAGCGAAAAAAAATTAAAGGTATAATGTTTTTTTTTCTTTATCCATTTATATGCTGTCTTAAAAACCATCTACCTTCATCAATTTCCCACGTTTTCGCGTACATAACAATTACACACAGTTTCAGCTGCTCATTAGCCAAGTTTAATAATTCCGAACATTTGGTGTTTTTGCGCAGTTTTTGTTCTGCGACGTTCGTTTGCCTTGCAACTAGTTATTTTTTGGTTAACTTACAAAATTAAAGTTAAAGTCAAATCCTCCTATTCATTTTCTTGCTTTAAGTTTTCTACCTCTATCCTGTATTAGAAAATGGCTACCTATTCTTTGTTAAGTATTAGAAAATGGCTACCTATTCTTTGTGTAGTATTAGAAAATGGCTGCCTATCCTTTGTTTAGTATTAGAAAATGGCTGCTTACTCTTTGTTTAGTGTTAGAAAAGGGCAGGGCTAGAGTTAGCGATCTGCTAAATTAGCGAGCGATTAGAATAAGGGGGAAGTCAATAACTTTTTATTTATTGAAAGAACAAGGATCATAACGAAATGTTTTTTTTTATGATCCCTCATTCAGCTATAGTGTGGTTCCAATCGCAGAAGGTGAACTTATTTATTGAGAAAGAGCATAAGTCAAGGTATTAAATAATGTCTAAGTGTCAAGGCTTCAAGTTAAGGCCATGTAAATCATGAATAAACTAGGAGGGATATTGTACCTACCAAAGGGTTTTTTCATACGTCATGTTAGATATACTTTGATTTCATTCGATAACTCATATCGCATTAAGTCACAAGAGGGCGCTGTAATAGACGATGAAAACTGAAATGTGTAACCGTTTATCATGCAATAGCTGGGACACAAGACGAGCGAGTTCGATTCCCAAAAATGTACAAACCAAAAATGTTTCGACATTCGTGAAGGACAAATGTTTGCATGCTCAGTAGATATTTGTTCTGGGTCTGGACATTGTGGTACTATTGGTAATCGTAGTTTCTGATACCCACGATACAGAGAATCTTAGTGTGGGGTCAGAACTATGTATACGACAGTAAAAATAGCACCGAAACGAATCCACGAACGGAATTCTATACACATACAGAAAATGGAACATATATGTTTTATTGACAACATAATATTATTACCTACTAGGGTTCCCAATAAAACCGGTACATAATTCAATAATTGTCAATACCGGTATCAGTCTCTAGTATGGATGCCGGGAAATTCGGGTACTTTGTAAAATTGCGATGTTCTGAAGTCGAGGCAATTTGGGACGGGTGATGTAGCTCATATAGAGATAGCTAGATCACATATAAAGAATCCATAAAGAAGGAAAAAAATATATTTCTTGAATATGGGCTTCAAATCAAAAATGGTTTTGAAATCTTAAAATTTATGAGATCTGTTCAATGTCACCTCTCAATAAAATTAGCTGCGATAATAAATATCATACTTTACATGTACTAAATCTAAACAAATCTACGCAACTTAACGTATTTCCAACCAACTTATTATATTTAGATGTATGTATTAAAGTATGAATTAGTTTTCATTTGATGTTTGTAGTTTACTTCTTTTTTCAGTAGCTATTTATTTTATTTAATAAATTGTTCTCTTATTTTGGTAATCAGCCAAACGCACTACCGCTCCACTCTTCATAACACAAAGGTTAGCTGGAAGAAAATGCTAATTAGCATTAAGTACTTGTTTTATCTTGTGCTTATGTACTTGTTTTATCTTGTGCAATAGAGACTTTTCTATCTATCTATTTCCTAGCGTGAGCCCTGATATGGCTCGCTAGACCCAAACTTTTAAAAATCCCCATCACTCTATAGAAATAGAGTTGGCCTCGAGAATTGTAACTATGTAACGACCTAGACCTCCTTAGGTCGTTTCTTACATATAAGGCATTTTTCGTCAAGTATTTTGATACTTTCTTATAACTTTATTGTTGATGGTAGAACACCAAGATTATCTTTTTGAAGCGAGCTCCTCTTAACATAATACCTATAGGTTCAATAGCATAGCCTTTCAAATTCCCTTTGAAACATTGTTGTAGCGCAGATGCTTTCGCTTACTTTCTACCATCTCTGGATAAAAAATAGCTAACAGCTATCTTGAGTAAACGGTTATCGTCCATTCGCAGTTCGTGTCCGCACGACCTTAGTTGTCGTTGCATGAGAAGAGCTTCCATGCCATACCTACATTTCGGAGCGAGGTGACTTTACATGTACAGAGGGGGAAAAGGTACATACATTTTCTCATTTTTTTGTACGATAAAAAACATATCTGTACGCCAAATTTTATCTTCTATATTTATTTGACATAGGATGACAGAAAGAAAAATGAGGATGACATATAGACGAAAGAATTTAAAAAAAAATATTAGGTTAACTTTTAAATCCTAAAACAAAACGGTAACCCATTCAAAATGTTGACCATACTGATCTTAAACAAGTTGATCTTAAATGATCAGGCAAGCTACGTTAACAAAACGATAACCCATTCAAAATGTTGACCATGCTGATCTTAAACAAGTTGTCTTAAATGATAAGGCAAGCTACGTCTGAAGTGATGTAGCTTTTTACCACGGTCTAGACCGGATAGTCGGCCGGCCATTGAATCCTAATTGGGCCAGAGCCGATCGTACATTCAGAATTAGATGAATATTTTTGACGACGGTTCAAATTTTCGGAAGCAAAGATTTTGATTTAAACGTTTGATCAGTATTCTACATTTTTCGTATTATACAATTTGTAGTCTTTTTGTTGGTACAAGTAGGGTTGATAAAAATATACACAAAAATATGTGTATATATTTTTTCTTTTAACGCATGTACGTTTTTCTTACGTCACGGGTAAAACACAACCTACAGCTTAAAGATAAAGAGGATTAAAAAACTTGAGGTTCCTTACAAATATTTTTTTAGTAGGGCCGTGTCTAACTAACGGAGTGATGATGGAAATTATTTCGTCTTTGAAGAACTTTGACAACCGATCGACAATCATTTGAGACGACCTCAGTGGCGCAGTGGGCGAAAGCCCGCCTGAGACGGGTGCCGGTTGCGTTTTCGGTTCCCGCCGTGGGAAAAATGTTTGTATGATCTGCAAATATTTTTATACGGTCTAGGTGTTTTCTATGTATAATATGTAGGTATTTTCAAAATGAAAAGAAAAAAGTAGTATAGGTTTCAGTCATGTAGTTCTCATAACACGAGCTCTGCTTAGTTTGGGGCTAGATGATGCTGTGTGAAAATTACCAGCAATAATATTATTTATTAACTAGCTTCTGCCCACGGCTTCGACCGCATGGTACCCGTATAAAAAGTAGTTTATGTGTTATTCTGATGTATAAGCTATATTACTGTAAAGTTTCATCAAAATCAGTTTAGTAGTTTTTTCGTGAAAAAGGAACAAACATCCATCCTAATAAACTTTCTGGTTTATAATATTAGTAAGATTTCCCTTTAATTGTCATCGCCGCCGCCTCTGCCACTGGTACAACGGTACTCGTAGTTACTGATACCCATGACACAGGGATTCCTAATGTATGGTCAGGACTATGAAAGTGCTGGCTGTTTATTTATTAACTCAGCTTTGTATTTACGAGCAGAAAATACAAAACTCCTTATCGTTTCCCTCATTTCTACGTTTCTTTTCTTTAGTAACAAAACGCTTAACCCGGGGATAATAGCCGACTATTTTAAAGATTACTCCCGTAAAACTAGCGCTATCTCTTACACATGACTTAATCGTTGCGACAAAACCACAGTGCAGTAGCAAACAGTAGCCAAGCTCCATTCAGTAACATATTTAATTTATGTTACATAATTGCACACATGCAAAAGGCCCACTTGATGGAAAGCAGCAACCATTGCCTATTAACATGCGCACACTGGAGGCATCTCCGATTGATCTGATGATTTATTTTATGTCACCTATTACGATCCTACTAATATTATAAACGCGAAAGTTTGTGAGGATGGATGTTTGTTCCTCTTTCACGCAAAAACTACTGAACGGATTTTGATGAAACTTCACAGTAATATAGCTTATACATCAGAATAATACATAGGCTACTTTTTATCCGGGTATTACACGGGCGAAGCCGTGGCGGTCTTAAATAAATAAGATAATGAAGATATAAAATTACAAAGAATAGTTTTTTTTCAGTCGCTAACAATTTACACATACTATGTTATAACATAGTCTCTTATGTGCTGGAATAATAATAATGCTGGACATTTTTCACACAGCATCTTCTAGCCCCAAACTAAGCAGAGCTTGTATTATGGGAAATACATGACTGATCTTCAAACACCCAGACCAATTATATATATAATTAACATATTTAAGAGCTGTGTTAGTCTGTACCCCAACTTTTGATCTAAGGGTCTGGGGTTCGAACCCAATCGTGTACTGTACATGTACACTGTGGCAGTACCGCACAACGAGGCTATTAATCTACACCGGTTATGTACCGGTATTAATTTAAACCCGTGCTCCAACAATACCGGTATTCATTCTAATTGGATAGATAGTGGACAGTACATTTAGAAATCCTTTGATATGGATATGTTAGGAAGGCAATAGAATTGATGTAAGATAATAATGGCTGAACGAGCTTCCGATTTTGATTTTCTTTACAACAGTCGTAACTGTAAATGATAATGGGGTCTACTCATAAGATAAAGGATATCTTTGGTACCTTTGAGAACGTTCCCGATTTGTAAACTAGACTTGCCGATATGTTTTACTTGCGAATTATTATTGAAACGCGTGAATTATTATAAAATAATAAGAGTGAAACTCTTAAAAGTCAAAGTCAAAGTCAATAGGTTTTTATTCATTGAAATCACAAGGATCATATAGAAACGTCAACTTAAAAAAGTCTTTTATAATAAGTTTTACTCTTATTATTTTAAGGTTTTTTATTCGATTTCTTTAAACATACAACTCTATTATTGAAACAGCTACAACTCTATTTACGCTTCTTTAAGCGTTTCACCTATGACAATTTGAGATATTTTATTCAATTTGGATACAACTTTTTACAAGTAGGTATACACAAAAAATACAGATGGAACAGCTAGCTATCCAAAGACCGTTGCAAACGATCTATAGATAGCTCAACTGATCCAGATCACTACCATACGGAAGCGTGATTACATTTGGATTGTATGTAAAACTTGAATTAAAGAAAAAAATATTATATTGTACACACTAACACAACGAAACGAAACTACAAACCTTAAAGTAGAATTTGCGGTCTTATCGCCCAGAAGCGATCTCTTTCAGATAACCTTTAGATGGATAGAACTCGCCTCATTAAGTAATTAGATAGTCTGTTTACTTCAACTCAACTTTACTTAAACATTTCTAATCATACACATAGCAAATGCTTTAATGTAGACTAGCTACTGCCTACGGCTTTGCACGCGTGGTATCTTAATAAAAAGAAGCCGATGTAAAGTACCTATTACCGTCGTAAGACCGTCGACGTTCGCTCGACCATTTTTTCGACGACTCACGTTGAAAAATTTGGTCTCCACCGAAGCACTTTTATTTTAACGATATATATGTTATATAGCCAATGTCCACTCTAAAAGAACATTCTAAAACACCCGGAACAAATATTTGCAGATCGTACAAACATTTGTCCCAGGGCGGAAATCGAACCCGCAACCTCTTGTGTCGCAGGCGGACCTTCGCCCACCGCGCCACATCGGTCGATTCTAAATATTGGTGAGAGTGGAGTATTCATATAGTGTGTGTAGTGTGTGAGTAGTGGGTGCGACTTTCTCCTTCCGCGTCGCGCCGTGCACTACCCGACGCGGAAGGAGAAAGTCGCAACCACTCACCCTGATGAAGACTCTCGGAATGAGTCGAAACTTAGTCGGTGCCTTCACCGATAGTGCAGTACGTGAAAATTCCCGTTTTTACAATATGAATAGTCAAGTTCACGATAGTTTTTGGAATGAAAGAGAGTGGAGTATTTTTAAAATCGTATGAGTATTTTCGGAGATTACCTCTTACATCCAAACATACAAAATTAACCTTTTATAATATTTCTTAGTTTTCTAATTGAATAAAATTTTATTGTCTTACTGTGTATAAACATAGAATCAATTGGTTACAACAGTTGCCCTTCTTGAGCATACACATACCTAAATTCACAAACAATATATATTTTTTTATTGTGTTCGTAATAATTGTCAGTAGGTACAAGATTTACATAAAATATTTTTTTTAGAAATCTACCTTTAAGTACTGTAAACGTCGGAAATTTGGATGACCCGTGCGAAGCCGGGGCGGATCGCTAGTTAACCATACTTATTTCAGAAAGATTAAATATAAAAACTAACCTGTCTATCATATCTCCTTCCGGTCGGTTGATGGCGTGGCTGCCGCTTCTGGGCGCGGAGTAGACGTATACTCGCGCATCAGCTTTGTACCACTTGATAGAGTGCATCTCGCCGCAGGAGGCGCCGTCGATGCGGCAGCGAAGACGAGCCGTGGCACCCACTAATGCTGACGCGTGATCTACGGAAATAAGAGAAATAGGTTAGTTATTTGTTAGACAACATCTTGGTGATGTCCTAGCCGATATCTGCAGCAACTAAAGCTTATTTAACTAAATGATATTGATAATTTATTTTCAACTAGTTTTTGCCCGCGGCTTCGCTGCGTGGTATGTTAATAAAAGTAGCATATGACCGTCTCCAGGCTTCAAATTATGTCCACCAACTTTCGAATGAATCGAACCAAGGATTACAATTTATACAAAGTTTAGAACTCAATTGCACACCTCAAAGGGTAATATTGAAAAAATAAAAAATACGTGTGTACACGTTTTTCTTGATTTTATTCACGAGTTTTGAGTGAATAAAACCAAGGAATATTTTTTTCCATAGAAACTTTACCACCCTGTTTAACCCCCTACCCTTACCCCCTTTAGGGGTTGATTTTCGAAAATATGATTAGCCTATGTGTTATTCCAAAACCTAAACTATCTACATTCTAAATTTCGTCAAAACCGGTTTAGTAGTTACGAAGATACGTAGGATAGCATTTGAGATAAAACCAAACTCTTTGTCACTTAACTAATGCAGTGAGTAACTAATAAACTAGAGACATTAACTAATATACAAAGATTGCTCTGGTCTTAACCTTTTTATAAATTACTACAGTTTATTATAATAATATGTACCTATCTAGTTACAAAACCGTACCCCTCGAGTTAGATTTAACTTACATAATGGGGGTTGCGATAGTCTGCCCTTCGATGCGCTCTTTGGTGACTGACATAGGCTCCCAATTTTATTGGAGAACGTACGAGCGCGTTTTTGGCATGTCAATATTCCATGGACGTAATTGTAGATGATGGCCACCTGTGGTATAATCAGCCCACACTAACCCACTGCTGGGTATAGGCTACCTCTCTATAGCACGCCACTTTTCTCGGCTCCGCGCCAGTGGAACCCAGTGCATTCCCACCGCTTTCACAGCGTCCCCTAGTGATTTGTGGCGATAGAATCGCCAAGTTTTTCATATGATCCTTGTGTTTTCAATGAAAACCTATTGACTTTGACTCTGACAAGCAACACACAAACAATCTCTTATGGCAAACGCATATACGAGTTTCTGTCGTTGTAGTTATAAAGAAAAAATATCAATCCAGTAAAGCACATTCATTCATCAGTTATAAAAGAACATCAAAAATAACCAAGCAGAGTTTTTTGCCTGGTTCTTCTAGGACTGTTCGCGCGCGAGGAATTGGCGTTTTAATCATGTATCGCGCAGATTCAGTGTCAAATTATATCACATAGTTATAGAACATAACTCTGCAGTTTGGTAAAAAACCAAATATGTACACATCAAAAGTAGGTCAATGCAGCTAAATTGATTGTATCTGTATTCTTGTCAAATAATATCTGTTTTTTTACAACCACCAGCCAGTCAAAGTTCTGGTTCATGTATCGTGGGTTTTTTTACCGGCAGATTAAATTGTGTTTTGTGACGATGTGATAATATTGCAAAAGATAAATTTAATTCATCATAGCATTGATATTATCATTGAAGGTTTGGTGGTAGGAGAATAATAAAATACGTGGTATACTCGTAATAGTGTCTTTTGAAATCGTTTAAGTTCTCTTCATTAGAAAGATTCCAGCTCACTCAAAAGTCCAGCTTAACATCATTAAAGTGATATCACAAAAAGCATACTGAATTAGTTGAAATAGCAGTTTTTAATTTAAATTCCGCGAACCTTTTTAAAGAAATTCTAAGTTTTACAGGATATTTCGCTCACGAGAGTTTTTGCACAAGCTGGTGTTTTCAGGAACGGAGCTGGGATTATAGCGCATTTTTCTTGCAACAAAATTACCAGTGTTCTCTATGTAGCGACTCTAAGAGCATACATATGGCCAAGTACCATGATCAAGTACCTACCAAACTCCTCCAACGACATTTTGAATTTAACTTAGACGAGAGTTTTAGAGGGTATTTTTTTGGAATTTTAAAATAGCCTAGATTTTTATTAAAAAAACTAAATTTATAACAAAAGCTGTGAATTCCGAAATAAAAATATACTAAATTTATAAAAAAAGCCGTCAAGTTATATTTTAAATAAAAACTTCGTTGTTTTAATTTAATTTTAAATTACCTGCTCTTACTTAGAGACTTCAGTATAGTATACATTTTGGGTATTATGGGTCTGAAATAAAAACTAATTAATATAAGTAAAAAGAAACGTATGATATTACGTGTATGTTTGTATATAGTATCTAATACTAGCTTCTGCTTACGGCTTCGCCCGCATGGTACCTTGATAAAAAGTAGCCTATGTGTTATTCTGATGTATAAGCTATATTACTGTAAAGTTTCATCAAAATCCGTTCAGAAGTTTTTGCGTGAAAGAGTTATAAACATCCATCCTCACAAACATTCACTTGTATAATATTATAGTAGGATTTAAAATAACTATATTTTCAAAGTCACTGCTGCCCTACCTTTTGTAAATTTTTGGTTTGGCTACCTTTTACAATTCAAAAACTTGCTAAGCTGAACACCATTTTGCTAGGTACATACAAACATAATTATGAGCCAAAGAGTTATGTTGATATTTTAGATATAAGTATCTACCTACGACCAGAACAGTTGCTCAGATAAACAGCGTTCTGTTTTCTTTAACACGTTTTGTTTCAGAAAGAGACAAAGCACTGTTAAGTGAAACAACTGATAACTAATCTTTATAAATAGGACCCCAAATCTTTATGATGTATGCATTTTCATTGTGTGTGCTAAATTATCGTTTATCCTATTGTTTTAAATGCTCTTGAGTAATGGTTGGAGACCACGGTACCGAGCCGTGTATAGATAAACGCCACGGGCTTAGTGGGAGTGAAAGCGATTTTCTAAAAGTTGTATGTTAACGGATTTGGGGTTCAAAGTTTGATTATATTGTACGTCAGAAGAGATTTGTGTATTTTCTAACATACCCACCTTATTTATAAAAAGTTGTATCGAAGCAATATTTACTTTGAAAAGGTGCTACTCGTCTGACGATTCACGGCAAATGTATTGCCGTGAGTCGTCAGACGAGTAGCCGGCTCAAACGTAAAAGGTGCGGGTTTGATTCTTGCTGTGGAACAAATGTTTGTACTGTAAATATAAGTTCTTAGTCTGGGTGTTGTGGTACTATGAGGGTACTCGTAGTTCCTGATAACCACGACACAGGGAATCCTAACTTTCTATAAATATATATCTATATTGATCCTTGTGATATCATTTAAACTATAATTATTTTTTATTCCAAAAACTATTGTGAACTTGACTATTCATATTGTAAAAACGGTATTTTAGTGCACGACGCGACGCGTAGGGAGAAAGTCGCGATCACTCACCCTGATGAAGACTCTCGGAATGAATCGAAACTTAGTCGGTGCCTTCACTGATAGTGCCGTTCGTGAAAATTCCTGTTTTCACAATATGTATAATTATTTTGACTTTACAAAATAAAAAAAAAATAGTTGGAAATGATTTTAAAATGATAATTATTCAAACAGTGAGATCAGAAATAGTGATAATTAATAACAAAATGTCTTCAACAAAGCTTCATTTTTTGTATTCGATTTTACCTAATTCCATGTAAAAATTCGTTCTTCTATCCAATTTCACTAAAACATGCTTCAAAGGTCGTTAATTTTCGCTCCATTCTACAATAACACGAACTCTCGAAAAAGGTCCGCTTCATTAACTAAATAAAGGCAGATCCTATTATCTTAATTAGGTATTAAATAAAAGCTGAAGCTTATGACGTCGTAATCAGAACATAAAATTAGACTCATGTACTGTGAAAGAGATGGGAGGTTTAGTGAGAAAAAAAAACAATATTATTAGATCTTTACCTATAACTGAAATATCTGCGATTTGATTTGGAATTCAAAATTCAAGTAATGTTGTTTTCAAGTCATGTAACTCTTTTATAAAAAACAGCATTTTTTTATGTAACAGCCAATCAGATTGAATTTTTTTACCATTTCAAATTTAATTTAAATAAAATTTTAATAATAATAACGCATTTTTCACACATCATTATCTAGACCCAAACTAAGCAGAGCCTGATTATGGGAACTATGTGACTGTTAAACTACTTATTTTTTTGTAAATACATACATATTACACATATAACACATATTATATAAAAACTACACATATTGTATATGTCAACTATTTAATCTTTGTTACTATACACAGATTTTTCAATGTAAACACAAATTACAGAATGCGAATGAAGCTATGGAAACAAGGGGTTATTCCCATTGTCCCCCATCAGGGGAATCCCCAGGGGGATTTTTTATTAATTCTAGAACTTGTTCGGGGGACGGTGAACGTCCACACCTCTCAACTTCGCTGTGGCGGTGGAAAAGTTAAGTATAGTATAGTTTAGATTCAGTTTATTTTTGTAGAAATAATGCACGGTTGTCTGGAAGAGATCGCTTACAGTGTTAAGACCGCTATTTGTAGGACGTTGTGTTCATCAACAAAGTAATTTTTCATTTTATTTAATTTAAAATCAAAGCTCCATGCATTTTTATATGAGTATCGTATTTATTTTTTTTAATTTTAGGATGCTTATTATGGTATCCAACCATTGTCTTACATAATGGTCGATCGCTACAGTGCCACACAGACGGACATTTGGACATTTCCTACATTACCTAATCCGTATGTGTCAGTTAGGTCTTAAAACAATGAAACTATGTGTGATTGTGTGTGTATCATGAAAGGATGAAAAAAAAATTTACTCTGTAACACTTATTTCAAAAGGCTTAGCACCTTAGCTATGCCTATATAATCCGCTTATACCTCTATACATAGTTTGGTCCGTGACAATGTACATATGCGTGTCAAATATAAAAGTGGACGTTTTCCGTTACGTGACTAGTAGGTATGAACGTTGAAATGTTACCAATTTTAATGTGAAACCGCCACAGCATTTATTTATAGGCTAGCTTATTTTGCGACAAAAATGTCTTCAGCCTGATAAACAAGAATTATATCTAAAGTTACAATGATGTATAACAACGAAACAGTGACATTAAAAAAACTGTTTACGATCAAAATAACTTGCATACTTAATACTTTTTAAACGACAATAAACGTAAGTTACAAGGAAAAGGCTTTGCTACACAGCGCGGGGTTTGTGCGGTTTGCTACACAGCGCGGGGTTTGTGCGGTTTGCTACACAGCGCGGGGTTTGTGCGGTTTGCTACACAGCGCGGGGTTTGTGCGGTTTGCTACACAGCGCGGGGTTTGTGCGGTTTGCTACACAGCGCGGGGTTTGTGCGGTTTGCTACACAGCGCGGGGTTTGTGCGGTTTGCTACACAGCGCGGGGTTTGTGCGGTTTGCTACACAGCGCGGGGTTTGTGCGGTTTGCTACACAGCGCGGGGTTTGTGCGGTTTGCTACACAGCGCGGGGTTTGTGCGGTTTGCTACACAGCGCGGGGTTTGTGCGGTTTGCTACACAGCGCGGGGTTTGTGCGGTTTGCTACACAGCGCGGGGTTTGTGCGGTTTGCTACACAGCGCGGGGTTTGTGCGGTTTGCTACACAGCGCGGGGTTTGTGCGGTTTGCTACACAGCGCGGGGTTTGTGCGGTTTGCTACACAGCGCGGGGTTTGTGCGGTTTGCTACACAGCGCGGGGTTTGTGCGGCTAAGGTGTTAGTTTCGTTTTGACATTTTTATTGTCTTTACTCTCGCTTTGTGATGTCAAAATATAATAATATGCAGGGAAGGAACAAATTGACTTCATATACTTATATGCAAAAGTGAAGCACCCTTAGTATGCCGTAACGTTAATACATGCCTAACTCACGTGCTTAAACAGTACCTAGGCCGATCGGCCATTATGAGTACCTACTCGGTAACATACTATATGTTTCCTTATTTATTTGTTGTCAAAACAGTTTGACCGATTTTGATAGTGTTTCATTCCTTTATTATGTTTATTTGTTGTATTATAAAATGGTGTTATGCACGAAAAAAAGTTTATCTATCTATTCATCTTTAACGACAAACGCATAACCGAACTCCTTGCGTCAATGGTAAAAAAAACTAGATATTTTTCACACCTCATCACCTAGCCCCAAAGTAAGCAGAGCTTGTTTTATGGAAACTACATGACTGATATACTACTTATATTTTTTTCTTAATACATATAATACATGAAAACACCCAGACCCGTGAAAAATACTTGTAGAATATACAAACTTTTGTCCTGCGGCGGGAATCGAACCCGAATCCTTCTGCGTCTAAGGCTGGCCTTCGCCCACTGCGCCACAGAGGTCGCCACTTGAGTGAGTGACAGTTGACCGCTCTCAACCCGCGTCCGCCACGCACTGTCTAGCGAAGCCCTTACACTTTCACGGTAATAAAACTCAACCCAACTTACAAGGGCCCGAATCTCGCAGTAAATATCACATCCACCTTTAAACTAAAGCAATAAAAAAGAAATATTTTCAAAAAGTTCGCGAATAAAGCAATTGTAATTGGCCAACGATTTATGTGGCAGTGTGACTTTCGATAAGTTTTGAGGTCGCCGAGTCTTTGGCAAAAATCTTAGTTACAAATTGTTACCAGAGTTATTGAGAATATATTTTTCAAGACAATAAATTAACGGGATCATTGATCGAGTGAGTGAGGCGAATGAAGATATCTTACATCAAGATAGGGGCTTCTATACACGGTAAAAACTGATTTCTTATAGAAAGACAAATTGCTTTCCATTAAGACATTTTTATTACCTCCAAGAAAATGATTCTCTCCCTATAGACGCTAGACAATAATTTCTTCTTAATAGTAAAAAATCATCTCATTTTATTTTATTTGTTACGAGATAAATAAATTTAATTCAAGAAACATATTGTTTTATTTAACACATTTATTTGATATTTATTTGATACGACATAAAATAAGTCTTGAAATAAACATACTTATTTTCAAGTAAGAACAAAATTGAGAAAAATATTGTCTTCAAAAAAGATAAGCAGTATTTTTGTTTTAAAAATATTGCATTAAACTAAGAAAATATATTTTTGTAATAACCAAATATTTCGAGAAATCAGTCTTTCTTATTCAAATAAATCCTTTTTACCCACCCGTGTAGGAGATGAGTCTGGCGCTGTGTGGCGAATTCAATATTTGTTTATTGTATACTATTGTTTATGAAAGACAAAAAGATTGATTCAACATACTGCCTCTAGGTGTATGCTGAATGATGGATTTTCGATGACGTTTCAACCCCTGACTATGAATTCCAGCGTTAGTCTACTTGGATAATCCAGTGTTCGTACGTATGTTTATACGAATATAACTGTCGAATTGTTTTTCAATCTGAATGAAAGTAGGTATAGGTAGTTTATTATCATATAATTTTGGAGTTTCAAGTTACTCAATCGGTTGGGGGTTTTTGAGCAACGGGTAAGGATTTCGGCATTCGGATAAAAACGATACTTCGACAGATCTTAATTTGATTTGGGAACTACATATTATTTATTACATAAAGAAAGCACCCAAAGACGAAATATTGCATAGGTATTTGACCCGCCGCGGGAATCGAACCCGCAACCTTCTGCGTCTCAGGCGGGCTTCCGCCCACTGCGCCGCAGAGGTCCTCTATTATTATTACGACTATACCGTGTACTTTAGTATTCTCCTGCTAACGTTTCGTTGACCGTTTAAAGTTATTCAAGTCTTTTCCTTTTCTAACTTATCCCAACAGATTATTTCTGTTCAACCCAAAACTAAAATAAAATTACAACAAAACGGCTTGTGTAATTTAACAGAAACGTGACAGAATTGCTACGCTGAAAATGATAAAACTTTGTCAATTCGAAATAATTAAAATATTTCGTACTGATGGTGTAAATTTGTACCAGTTATCTTCATTTTGTTTTAGCCCGTGGGATGTTGGGGGTGGACTACATGCTACCGGATTTAAATACAAGATAATGGATATAAATTTCAGAAAATCTTTGAATGAATGAAATGGATCAATTCCTATTTTATTGTACACATTGGACAATACAAAAGCCTATTTTACACAAATTACAATGGGCGGTAATATATTATTTTAAAATCGTTTTTCCTTATTGACTGACTGACTGATCTATCAACGCACAGCCAAAACTACTAAGTCTAGAAAACTGAAATATGGTACTAAGGTTTATTTTCCAACATAAGCCTTTGCTAAGAAAGGATTTTTTTTTTTTTTTTTTAAAGTAGGAACTTGAACATTGGAATTGTAGCTACTCATCATAAATAAAATATGATGACGTGTTTCAGGACTTTTGGATTTTCACATTATAAAGTAGGGAAATGGAGGTGAAAATTGTGGCGTATCGTTTTATTTTTCAAAAGTACGACTATACGCGTCTAAAGCCAATGGCAACAGCTAGAAAGTTTATATGAAACTTTAATGTTTTATTTTGGAGTTATTCGTTATATTCTATTTTAATTCTTAGTTTATTTTTTAACCTCAGTTTATCTGAAACATTCCGGTCAGCCGTAAAACCGGACCTGTATAGTCCAGGATTCCCAAGATGACATTTAAATTGTTTTGAGAAATGGATAAACTAATTACTTTTGTATCTTTTAGGAACCTAGATGATCTCTGAGGCCAAGTTTTATGATAAATCAAGATTGTGTTTGTAACTGTGTTAATTGGAATTAATGGTTTTCTAAGAAAGTAGGCCGGAGAGCCGCGGTCAATTAGGAGACCCTCCTTCTGGTACGAAAGGTTGTGGGTTCGACCCAAAAAAAGTAATTATAAGTACACAACTTTTTTATCAAGAATAGAAGTCTGTTCAACCCCCGACTATGAATTCAGGCTCTAATCTGTCACGCAACGGGAATCGAACCGCACCTATTGCGTCTCAGCCGGCTGCTCGCTTGCCTCGCCGTTGAAGACAAGGTTTTGAGGCAAGTGAGGTCAAATGCGTACTGATAGGTACATTCAAGGGTCTCGAACCCATTAACTTTAGATCGAAAACTCCACGCACTAAACCGACACGGCTTTTCTATTTGCAGTCAGATCAAAAATGTATCATAGCAACACTATAAAATCATTTATTTTTGCTCTTTTAATATTTAAAAGGAAGTTTCATTTCAACTCACTGCAATATTTACAGAGGAGCATCGCGCCGCAGGTTTTCACTGAAATTCACTAGAAGTAGGTTAATATTACCGAGCTGAATGCAGTACGGGGGTAATAAAGTTCTGGCTAAAGTAATATTCATCAATTTTCGACAAAATCCTATCAGAAGTAGCTTCGATAAATATATATTTATCCGCGTGAAGATTCATTTACCATAGGAGATTTCACAAATGAATAATCATAATAATAATACTGCGACGGCAATGTTGTATGGGCATCCATTGCCGGCGTGCTGGGTGCATGCCTAATGCACCCAGCACGCCGGCAATAATGACGACGACAAAAAAGCATATTTGACTCATTTGTGTTTGGATCTCTTGGTACAAATAGGTGCGTTTAAGTGGCTGTATACAGACTCCTTTACCTTTCTGCACATGGAGTATAATTTAAAAAAAGTTGGCGGTAAGAAAAATGTCATGTCGATTAAATAAAATAAATAAATAATGATGGAAATTTTCACACAGTGTCATCTAGTCCCAAAGTAAGCAGAGCTTGTGTTATGGGAACTAAATGACTGATATACTACTTACATAAGTTTTTTTTGTTGTAAATACATACATGTTATACATAGAAAACACCCAGATCGAGACAAATATATGCATAACTTACAAATATTTGTCCCGCAGCGGGAATCGAACCCGCAAACTTCTGCATCTCAGGCAGGCCTTCGCCCACTGCACTATAGAAGTCGTCAAAGATCAGAGATTCTCTTATTTTAAATAATAAATAGATATAAAAATAAGTACAGAAGATTAGATAATGCTGTGTGAAAATGTTCAGTATTATTATTATTCATATTGTAAAAACGGGAATTTTCACGTACTGCACTATCGGTGAAGGCACCGACTAAGTTTCGACTCATTCCGAGAGTCTTCATCAGGGTGAGTGGTTGCGACTTTCTCCTTCCGCGTCGCGCCGCGTAGTGCACGGCGCGACGCGGAAGACGCGAAACTTAGTCGGTGCCTTCACCGATAGTGCAGTACGTGAAAATTCCCGTTTTTACAATATGAATAGTCAAGTTCACGATAGTTTTTGGAATAAAATTATTATTATTATTAATATTATTTGCAAACTCTGAAATGGCCATATATGTAGGAAGAATGAATTATATGTGAGAGAATGAAATATTTTATTGATATAATAACTTCATACTAACGCTAGGTAAAAAAAATGTTAGTAACAAAATTATACAAAGATGAGTTTTTTTATTTTTTTATCAAGTCTTGATATTCTAAAAACTCGCTTGTTTTCTCCATTAAACACTTCTTGGTAAGCTTTGATCGGATTCCCGCGATACAGGCTAGCCCTAGTGCGGGATTCATTGTATTGTGTAAACAGTTTTTAGTAGGTATTTTGATAATTATATTATTTGTTTGTTTGTTATTTTTATAAAAAATAATATGATACATAATATTATTATAAGGCATTTCCGGAAATAACTGGAGTAAATCTTTTCAAAACCTTGACACAGATTTTCGTATTTAAGCGTCTCTCAGTTTCAATATAACGTTGGTTTTAAATTAAAGCGACTTTAAGGTTTCAGTAACCGCAGGAATGCTGAAACTTACAGAATTTTATATGTTATTTTACTTGACATAAAAACCTTTTTTGAAAAAGCACTGAATGCTTTCAATACTTTAGAAAACTTTAAGGATTTTTTGTTAAATAGTATATGTATATCTATCCTTCAACAACAAGCGCTTTTACTCTTGCATCATGTATCTTATTGAATACCATTACTCATGCAATAAGGCATGCCTCAAAATAGGTAGATGACAGATCGGCGGGGCGATCACACTAATTTCCCATGGCTGGTATCATCGGATGGGTTGAATCATATCACGCTAATTTGTAAGCTGGATGAGCCATATATTATGGACAATGCGAATAAACAAAATTGGTTTCCTATTGGACGGTCTGTTTTTTGGATGGATGGGTCATTAAAATAAGGAACTAGTGTCAAAATTGATTGTCATCTCGATAGCCATGAGTTAGTGTGTTCGCCACCCAGGTGCTATTCATTAGAAAGCTATAACGATCTTAAATGCCGATAATTTAGTTTTTCTGGAAAGGTACTTTGTTTAAATACCCCATAATTTACTTTATATTATTATTTAATCAATCAACCGAATTTTTTATAATCATACTCCGCATTTTTTCTAAATATAACGATATTTACAGAAAATAAAGACTTATTACATTGTTATTGTGTTTTTTTATTGTTTATATGAAAAAGAATTCCCTCTATGGGAATTCTTGTAGGAGGGAAAATGGAATAAGAAAAAAATATAAAGGGGATTTCTGCATTTCTTTACATTAGAGATCGGTATTTCCACCTAAGGGGTATTTCTCAGGGGGACTTGTGGAATAACCCCATTTTAGTAATTAGACCACAGTAATCATGTTAAGAGAAGTGCTGGAGAAACGTTTGCCTTGCGTTGGGATTCCAGACTTAAATAAATAATTAACTATTAGACTATATTTTTATCATAATTATAACGATACACGGCCCATTTGATAGAAAGCAGTTACCGTCGCCTATTGCCAAATGTTTGTAAGATCTGCAAATATTTGTCTCCGCTAACTCTTTAACAGTGTAACAAGTAAAAATTCATTGAAGACAAGTTTAAAGAAGTATTACATATCGCTGTGTCCATAAGTGCTAATAACAATGATATAATCTACCTCCTGTCAAAATTTAATTAAAATCTGTTCAGCCGTCTAGACGAAAAAGGGTGATTGTTTGTTACAGAGATTTATTTTAGTTGTTTTTAGGTATATTTACAATTAAGCATAATATGTCCTCGAGAGCTACTGCCGACAAACTATTGTATAGTTTGGCAGAAACTTAAAAAATACGTATTGGTGAAGGCACCGACTAAGTTTCGACTCATTCCGAGAGTCTTCATCAGGGTGAGTGATCGCGACTTTCTCCCTCCGCATCGCGTCGTCGTGTTTCGACTCTCGGAATGAGTCGAAACTTAGTCGGTGCCTTCACGGATAGTGCAGTACGTGAAAATTCCCGTTATTACAATATGAACATATAACATTGGCATGTCAGAGGGGTATACATTCACACTTAAAGCTACTGAAAATGAACAATTTAAATATTTCGTTACATGGTAATATGGGTGATTTTCCAAAAAAGGTTTTATTTTAGGTTTAAACTGGTAGAAGAGAAGCCATGACAAGGAAGAATGACATGTTTTAAGCAGATACCATGATTGTAGTTTTTAACGAGTATTTTTCTTGGAACAAACAATTTTAATTTATTTCTTGTGTTGTATTTGTGGGTATGTAGTTTCGCAGGGAGATCTTGTTCTTCCAAATGTACTTCTAAAAGAGAACGATAATGTTTATTCTGGCAGTCTATTCTCCCCTAAAATCCTATGGCCCACTAGCCACTACAAGCCTCTAGGTGGCAGCCAAGTAAACTTCTACAGGCTGCTGATGATTATAGTGACGATGAAATAAAATATATTCCCAAACAAAAGAAACGCGAACAAATGAAGCCGAACGTTACCGAACTCCGCCGAAAAGTATTATTGCGCGCAACATTACACTTTTACCGCTACATAAATACGCGGGCAACTCTCAAAGTTTCTGGCAAACGCTGAGGTTCGTGATTTGTCGGTTATCAACTTATTGATGATTGAATACAGAAACTGTGTAAATTAAAGCGGAGTCATGCTTCAAAATAATCAATAATAAAACACGCTCACGACTGTATCTTCAATGGTCATTCTCAAATAAATACTCGGTGCGTAGATCCTTGAGGATACCGATTAGAGGGTTGTCAGGTTTACGCGTTTATATTACATTTGGTGCATGCCCTCCTTTTGCAAGTAGTTAGTATTCCACGTTCAACAAACTGATGGCACATGCCTTCAGTAGGTACATGTGTACCTACCCATCAGTATGCCATGTGCCGAAGGCCCGTATCTTCGTCTCTAATCGGCAATGGGTTGGCTAATCACACGAGCGTTTTCACTTCAAAATTGACAAACTTAGATACCTACCTTTCAAGATTACTTTTTTTTATTTTACTAGCTTCTGCCGCGTGGTAACCGGATAAAAAGTAGCTTATGTCTTATTCTGATGTATAAGCTATATTTCTGTAAAGTTTCATCAAAATCCGTTCAGTAGTTTTTGCGTGAAAGAGTAACAAACATCCAATCTTACAAAATTTCGCGTTTATAATATTAGTAGGATTTGTAGACATGCAGAAAAACTTACATCATAAGACGAACAAAAGTGAGTATATCTCCCACTAGAGTTTTATTCCAGCAAACATTTGAGGAAAGGAAAAATACATAAAAAAACATAATGTTGGACATTTAATCACACAGCATTATCTGCCAAAGTAAGCAGAGCTTAGATTATGGAACTAAACATGACTGAAATAGGCACCTACTACTAATATATATATTTGTAAATACATGCATAATTATACATAGAAAACACCCAGACGCGACACACAACAAATATTTGCAGATCATACAAACATTTCAAAAGTTTTAACTTTTATAAAATCTATTTAATCGCTATACATTTTCTTACTTCCGTTAAAGGTAACTTACAAAAACGTCAAATTGCCCAAAAAAAAAAAAAAAAAACTTTACAAACTCTGAACATTATCGTAAGGACTGATCCAGGGTATTTAGCTAATTGCTTTCGAAAAGAAACACGTCATTGCTAGATTACTGTATTTCGATATACTTATTCACTTAGTATCAAAAGATTACATACCAAAACGCATCAAATTCATTTGTCCAAAATCTAGAACGCACTAAGTTCTAGCTTTTGGACAAATTTACTAACGCCATCTCGTTATAAAACTAACAAATACGTAACAAATAAACTCATTTTATATGAACTCGTTTATAAATGAACTCGTTATAAACTCGTGTAAACATACTCATATAACTAGTAATGAGCAGTCGAGACACGTCCAACTTTTCTAATATAAAACTTTTGGGTTGTGTGAATATTATGATTTTTATAGACAGAGCGAGTTTTTTTTAGAGCTTCGCAGGATAAAATCTAAACTGGTATGCAAAATTGTTGGATAGTGTTGGCCTAGTGGGTCGAGGTCGGAGGTGAGGTCATAGGTTCGACCCCAGTCATGTACCAATGGATTTAATTTCATCCATTTGGATATTGTTTGCATGTTCTGTAGATATTTGTACCGGAGTTGGGTGTTGTGACACTGTGTAACCCGTAGGTCCTGATACCCACGACACAGGAAATTAATGGGTCCAAACTATGTATATGACAGTAAAATGTTTTTTTTTTATTTTATTCCGTGAGTAGATTTCTGTCTTCTACATTATAATATTTAAATTCTGTTCGTTGGTAAGCGCATCACTTGAGAATGGCTGGACTGATTTGGCTATTTTTTGGTTATATGTTAGTAATAATCCAAATACAGTTTTTATAAAAAGAAAGGTTGGCAAAATTGCCCGGATTATGTAAAAATAACGTTGTTTCTTTCTCACATACAAAGTGATCTTGGTTATCGAGTAGTTACATCCTCTATGGTTGTCGAATTGACGTTTCGTATCTGTCACATTGAAGGTCAGAACAACGTCAGTCGGGCTAGATAGTTTAAATATTACTAAAATTTAAGTAAAATTCTACTTATACTAATAAACTACTTTTTTAAACGAAGTAACATGAGTCTGTTAATAAATTATACGTCATAAGAACAATGAATACAGATTTAATTAAAATTTGCTGATTGTTTATTTTACCTCGTTAAATATTAACAGCGATAATCAAGTAGCACATAAGAAAACACAGCTGTAATTAACCAAAAATATTACCTAGAATTTAATTATATATAAAGTATCGATAAGTACGCATCACTATTTTCTAAACAGACAGATGATGCAAGTGCAAAGGTGATAAAAAACAGTAGGACGATGTAAAACTTTCACACTTATTTCATTTAATTTCACTGATTTGAGAGCAATTTACACTGTCCTGATCTATGTAACAGCTGCATATCTACGTAAGTAGGTAATCTAAAACAATTCACATTATGGTTTAGATTAAAATTTGTTCGCTGAATAGATAAAAAAATAGAGCCAAAAAAAGACTTTTTTCCTAGAAATGGGAATTGCCCATATTGTAAAAAAAAATAATGTGTGGTCTTGTCGCTAAATTGCGATCTCTACCAGCCAAAAATAACTGATTCTGGTTTTATAATACAAAGTCAGTTTTATTTGTCGTATTTGAGGTCGCCTCGGCTAGACCTCTAGGAGATATCTTTCTTACCTTCGTATGCTCATGTCCTTTCAATTACCTGTTCCAGCCATGTCTTTGAGAGTGTTCTACAGCAGCAAGGCAGCGGGGAGGTGAGTATGTCGATACCTCACCTCCCCCCGCGCGAAGTGCCGGGGGGGGGCGAGCACGCCGCTAGGCGATCGCGCGCCCTTTCCTTTTAGTACGCTTTTATTACTGAGTGTGTGCGCATGTCCTTTCTACAAGTGCAGTTATAGTTTTTTTTTACTATTTTTTTTAACACTGTTGGTAGTGTTCGTTGGTTCATATACCGGATAACGGTAAGTGATACATAATTATTAAGTTTTTGTTTCAGTCGTGTCTTCATTTTAGTTAGAGTGTAATGTTTGTGCTCAATGTAAATCTTCTGAGAAGGTTTAGTAAGTGGTCTTGATTATCCGTTAAGTCAAGGCGTCGATTTCCTTATAAGTAGCTACCTATTTATAGTGGAGAGCACAAATTGTATTCATCAGTTATTGTATTGTATTGTCTAATTTACCTAGGCGTAGCTGTCCAGCTCCCTAGTCATATTACACAGTTCGTTCTCAACAACTGCTGTAAACAAAGGGCCGTGAATCCGCGCGCCCGATGTCACGGCCGTGGTTCACGTAGCGCTGCTCGTATCTGTTTCGAGTAACACGCGCCGGCCAAATCGATGGCTCGCGAGCCGCAGCCGCAGCCAGCGCATTAAATTGTCGGCTCGCTAACCGCAGCTGTCGTTATAACTGAGTCGCGTGACGGCTCGCAGCTGGAGCCGTCGTACTCAATCGACAACTCGCTAACCACAGCTGTTGTAATAATAGAGTCACGCGACGGCTCAATAGAAGGCTCGCGAGCCGCAGCCGCAGCCGTGTCGTATTTAAATCGAGCCACGCGACGGCTCGATAGACGGCTCGCGAGCCGCAGCCGCAGCCGTCGTATTTAAAACGAGCCACGCGACGGCTCGATAGAAGGCTCGCGAGCCGCAGCCGCAGCCGTCGTTGTATTTAAAACGAGCCACGCGATGGCTCAATAGACGGCTCGCGAGCCGCAGCCGCAGCCGTCGTTGTATTTAAAACGAGCCACGCGATAGCTTATCAAATGGCTCGCGAGCCGCAGCCGCAGCGGTCTTCCTTTAACCAAGCCGTGACGCTCAAAGTTTGGTGGGGTGATCATTTTATTGTTGTCGCTTGTTGTAGATGGCACTTGGCGGCGATCTGATCACCTTGGGTGATCTTTTGGAAGAAGAGGAAAACAATGTCTTGGAGCGAGTTAAGCTCTTGGCTCAGAAGCATCTGCCGGAGGGTTGGATGAATTGGCGGGTAGTTCGTTCATCTAAAGAGGAGGTGTTCGGAGAAGAGATCGACCCTCAGCTGCTTAACAAGCTTCGGTTCGCTCTTCCGACGGTGGAGCTTGTTCAAGCTTTCTTTCCTGAAGCAGTGGAGGTGTCGGAAAAGATATTTAAGAAGATTAAAATGAAGCTGTTGGATTGGGCGTTTACGAGAGCACTAGTCATGGGACCACCAGTAGTAGCTAATAAGATCAGGGGTTCAGCTGCCCAGACAGAGATCTTCAACAAGGCGGTGGCTCCGCTAAAGCCCTTGCTTCTCTCACAGAGGGAGGCAGGGAGGGCATTATCAATCGCCAGCTCGGACTCAGAAAGTGGTCGAAGTCGGAAGCGGCGTGGCTCAGCGTTAGAGGTTTCAGGTCGTCAAAAAATGTCAAAGATAGACTTGTTGGAGCAGAAAATTGGAGGGATGTTTGAAAACCTTTCAAAGAGGATTGAATCTTTAGAGCCAAGAAAGAGATCAGGAGCGAAAGACTGGTCCAGTTATGGAGAGGCATCTTCTGAGTTTGATTCAGAGGGAGAGAGAGAGTACACCCCGTCCAGAGACTCCTCGCCTATTGCAGGACCCTCAAGGTCATGGCAGCCGCCGAAATTGGGTTATGATTGGGTAAATCTGCCGGCAGCAGACTCTGCATCGAAATATTCATGGAAGCCTCCCAAGTTAGTGATGGATTTGGATCTGTTACCCGTGAAGTCTAAATTCACCGAAGTTGAAGAAAGATTCGAGTTCCGGCCTACAGTAAAAGAGGCAGAACCTTTTGTTCCGGTGCCCGACCCTCAAATTGAAGAAGAAGGGGTAGCTTGCCATCGTTTTGGTAGTCCATCGTGGTATCGGATTAGATACAAAGAGGTAGAGAAGAGCCTGTTGGCTTCTCCCGTCTTCAGTGCTCTAAAAATAAACACGGAACTAGGTTCCTTGGAAGCTCCTTCAATGGAGCGACTCGAAAAACAGGATGGTCTGCTCGGGGCCTTTGTTCATGGATTGCTGAAAGAAAGAAAGGCCTTAGCGGAGCAACTGAAAGATGTAGCGACTAAGTTCCCGGAAGCGGCTCAAGATTTGGCAAGAATTTTTGAAGAGGGCTCAAAATTTAAGGTAGCTTCCGACACATTGCTGCAGTTTGCATGTGGTCATCGAACTGAAACGATCGAGTTTCGCCGTAAGATTTTCAAAGCTAAGAATGACGCTTTAAAGACTGCCTTGCATCAAATCCCATCATCGAAGACCCACCTATTTGATGAAAGAGTCTTGCCAGGTTTTTTAAAAGATCACGGTGGAGTTTCAGCCATATTTCTCTCACGAGCCTGGAGGGTCCCACGTAAGCGAGTAGGCGATGGCGGGAAAGACGATTTTTTTCGGAGGCCAAAGAATCAATCAAAACTCAAGCACTCCACGTGGCGTTCTCGTTCATCGGCAACGGGTGCATCAACCCAGGGAGCGCGCTCCAAGTGCTCTTCAAATACGCGGTCCCAGTCCAAGAAACACCACCGAAAGCCTGATGGAGGGACCGAGCAACGTTATCGTCAGAAACCTAAAAAGTATTGACGGTTTTCGAGGGGGACAACTGATGGATTACCTGAATCAATGGAGAAAATTGGGAGCTCCGGCACCTATTTTAAAGATAATCTCAGGTTATTCAATACCGTTTGTTGTAAAGCCCCCATCAGTTCCCCTGCGCAACAAATTACTGATAAAAAGATTTGCGACGGAAGCGACATCAAACATGGCAGTGGAATTAAAGACTTTGTTAAGGGCAGGTGTAGTAGAGCGTTGTCGAACCAAGTTTGGGTTTCTGTCGCGAATGTTTTTAATCCCAAAGTCAAATGGAAAGATGCGTCAAATCTTCGACCTTCGCCGTCTCAATGCCTGTCTCAGACCTCAGAAGTTTCGATTAATCAACCAGCAGCGCGTACCCAGCTTTTTGCAGGAGGGCGACTATATGGTAAAGCTAGACATCAGTCAAGCATACTTTCATATCCCGATAAAGATGAACCACCGGAGGTATCTAGCTTTTGCTTTCAAAGGAAAACTTTTCCAAATGACTTCGCTTCCGTTCGGGCTTTCCAGTGCGCCGCTCACGTTTTCCCGCGTCAGCAATTGGGTAGCGAGTGTTCTCAGGGAAAACGGATTACGGGTACTTGTTTATCTAGACGATTTTCTTTTTGCTCATCCAGACCCTCTGATCCTAGAAAGGCAAATATTATTTGCGGTAGGGTTACTTCAAAGTCTCGGTTGGGCGATAAATGTAGAGAAGTCAATTCTCAGGGCCAAGAGCCAGATAGAGTTCCTAGGAATCGTTTGGGATACAGCTTTAAACGAAAAGAGGTTACCGAAGGAGAAAATAAACCGTTTAAGGAAGGACTTAGACATACTTCAAAGAGAAGGCCAATGGTCTTGGCGCACGGGAAAGTCGCTATTGGGCAGGCTGGGTTTCGCTTCGCTTGTCACTCCACTAGGTCGTCTGTTTACAAGAAATATTCAGAGGGCGAGCCGCAAACTAAAAGAGGATTGCCCTCTTCGGAGAGTCAAGGTCCCGGTGCAGGCCCTTGCAGATTGTCAGTGGTGGATAGAAAACGTAACGATCCCGGGCAGAATTTTTGTAGAGGATTGTACAATCTTTTTGACAACGGACGCATCGGACGAAGGCTGGGGGGTTCACTTGGACGATCGTCACATAGCGGGCCTGTGGTTAGAAGACCAAAAAGAGTGGCATATAAACCGGAAAGAACTCTTTGCAGTAGTGATAGCTCTCTCATCCTTCAAAGACGTTGTAGTAGGGAAATCGATAATGGTACAGTCGGACAACAAAACCGTTGTGTCATACATCCGCAGTCAAGGGGGAACAAGGTCTGTCAGTCTTTTGGAGTTAACGAGAAAGCTATTATTATTGGCAAGGAGCTTAGAGGTAACACTTCATCCTTTTTATATTCCGGGTCGTTACAATGCGATCGCAGACAGTCTTTCCAGAGGAACTCTCCTTCCAGATTGGCATCTGAAGAAGGAAATAACCAACCGAATTTTTACCAAGTGGGGGATTCCTCAAGTCGACTTATTCGCCACTACTCAGTCAAAGGTAGTTCCGCATTACGTGTCACTAGAGGTAGAAGACGTGAGAGCTCTGTTTATAAACGCCTTCAGCCGGCCTTGGCATTTTCGTTTGGCCTGGGTCTTCCCCCCTCCGCCGCTAATCCCAAGAGTGCTGCAGCACCTCAACAAGTCATCGGGGACATTTTTAATGGTAGTCCCTCGTTGGGAGAAAGACTTCTGGAGAGCCGACTTGAGACGGAGAGCCTTAGAGGCACCATTTCAGATTTTCCATCTCAGTCATTATTTAGTCGACCTCTCGACCAAACTACCCCCGCCGAATGTGCAGAATCTTTGTTTAGAGGTTTGGAAAATACGGGGTGGAGTAAACTAACACTGGGTTTGGACCCGAATGATATAGAACTTCTTCAGGCGGCTTGGCGTGAGTCGACCTGGCATACTTATAGTTCAGCTTGGAAATAGTGGGTCGAGTGGTGTAAGCAAGATGGGGCAAATCCTGGCTGTCCTCGACCACAACAGTTGGTTTCCTACTTAAGTTTTTTGTCACGAATTAAGAACTTAGCTTATTCCACGATTTTAGTCCATAAGTCGGTAATAGTATCCTTATCCGATCCAATGCAGGAGCAACGTTTGTCTATCCATCCATTGGTAACTACGATGCTCAAAGCATTAGCTATTAAAAAAGCTGCAAACGCGGTGCAAAGATCTTCAATTTGGAATACTGGGGATATGGTAGAGTGGTTGAAGTCCAATATACCCCTTTGTCATAGCATGTATCAAGTATCCCGCCACGTGGCTTTGCTTCTTCTTCTGGCCTCGGGAAGGCGAATTCATGATTTAACTCTTCTTAATACTGATGAGAGACACTGTCACATAGCAGAAAAGTCGATCACCTTTTGGCCAAGATTTGGCTCAAAGACTGATAATGCTAATCACCGGCAATCTGGATGGCATTTGGACTGTTCGGGGGATCCTGCTTTGAGCTTGGTAATATGGGTGAAGCACTTGATCCAGATTTCAGAGAAAAGGAGAAAAGCGCGAATTGGGTTGCACAACTTGTTCATTACTACGCGAGGGGAAGTAAAAGCTGCATCGAGAACTGTTATTGCAGGTTGGTTAAAAGCACCTTTTAGATAATTAGGTATAGAATGTGGTCCAGGGTCAATACGATCAGCGGTAGCGTCAAGCGACTTTCAAAACAATGTTCCGTTAGATCAGATTCTCAGCCGGGAGAACTGGAGAGGGTCAGAGAATTTTTTTAAACATTATTGTAAATCCGTGGAAAGGTCACGAAGTGCTAATTCTAACGTTTTGAACGGGGTTTTCAACCCTATTTGATTAAAATTGGGCGTTACCTATATAACACTGTTAGATTAAACTGTTTTGCATGTAATGTACCCAGCTGATTTATATGTAGTTACTTTAAGTGGTATTACTTACTAATAAATGAATAACCCATCTACTCTGAGGTATTATTCGGTATCCTCGGTCATTATACTCCCTTTGTTCATCTATCACAGTACGCTGCTTTAGTGCCGGCAGAAAACAAACATCTCTCCTAGAGGTCTAGCCGAGGCGACCTCAAATACAAACCGTTTTCCACCCTGAAGGGAAGAAAACGATTATTTTAGGTCTAGCCTCGGCTAGACCTAGCCGGCTTATAGAAGGTACTAAAAGGAAAGGGCGCGCGATCGCCTAGCGGCGTGCTCGCCCCCCCCGGCACTTCGCGCGGGGGGAGGTGAGGTATCGACATACACACCTCCCCGCTGCCTTGCTGCTGTAGAACACTCTCAAAGACATGGCTGGAACAGGTAATTGAAAGGACATGAGCATACGAAGGTAAGAAAGATATCTCCTAGAGGTCTAGCCTCGGCTAGACCTAAAATAATCGTTTTCTTCCCTTCAGGGTGGAAAACGGTTTGTATTATTATTTTTTTGTCGCACTGCATTAGGTAAAGGCCCTGGCATGATCAGTAGCTTCATCAAAACTTATTTATTCCGGGTACCAGTCAGATTTAAACGAAATCTGGGTCAGTGTGGTCAACTCCCAAGCGGCGACTTTGGACAGCCGCTTGTGTACTCAAGTGTAGTTGTGCCACTGTATATTTTACACTATGTCACAGTATTCTGTTGATGCGTTCATATTTCAGCACAATATGGAATTTATCATAGCGGGCGTTCTATTTATAAAATATTCGCTAGTGCTGGATAGATTATCAGAAGTATTTAAGATACTGTTGTCAAAAAGCCATTAGTACCTTAACAACCGAAGTATTAAAACATAAAATGAAGCAAACCATTATTTTAAAAACCTATCTTACTAGTATTATTATCAATATCAAAGTTCAGATATTTGTATTGTTGTTGCTGATAATATTTGGTACAGCTGTACCAATTTGGATGAAATAGGGTACAGGTTATATAGTTCGTGACCTAAAAAGCACAATATAGGCTACTTTTTACCCAGGTACGCGAACAAAATTGTGGGTAGAAACTAGTTATGAAATTTATGAATTTATGAAATTATGAAATTTATAATTAATGAAATATATAATAAATGCGAAAGTCTGTGTGCGTGTGTGTGAGTGAGTGTGTGTGTGTGAATGTTTGTTACCACGTATATCCGTAATTTTGATGAAATTTGGAATGTAGATAGTTTAGGATCTGGAATAAAACATAGGCTTTTAATTTAAATTTTAGAAAATCGACCCCTAAGGGGTTAAATAGGGCGGTAAAGTTTTTATGAAAAAAAATTGTTGAAAAAAAAACCTCAGTACAAATAAACTTTAAAGTAAATAATGAAATATGTATTTTTTATTTTTTCAAAACTACCCTTTGGGGGTGTGCAATTGAGTTCTAAACTTTGTATAAATTGTAATTCTTGGTTCGATTCATTCAAAAGTTGGTGGACATAGTTTGAAGCCTGGAGACGGTCATATGCTACTTTTATTAACATACCACGCGGGCGAAGCCGCGGGCAACAACTAGTTATGAAATAAATGCTACTTAGTAGAATTAATACAAGGTTTAATTATTTTATTAGTAATTATTATATCCCAATTTCAAACACATTTAATATAATTTTAAGTTTTAACAAAACGTACATGAAATCAATATGAATTATGAAATTTATTTTTGCGACATAAAACTTACTTTATTCCAAGTCAAGGTACCAAAGTAGAATATAGCGCAAAGCAAAGCCTCTAACTAAAGTTTTGACCTCTGTCACGAAGCCGGCTAAAGCCCGCCTGAGACGAAGAAGGTTGCGGGTTTGATTCCCGCCGCGGGACAAATATTTGTATGATCTGCAAATATTTATATCGGACCTGTGTGTTTTCTGTGTTTAATAATGTATGAAAAGTATCTGAGTAATATATTAATCTTGTAGTTCCCATAACACAAGCTCTGCTTAGTTAGGGCTAGATGACGCAGTGTGAAAAATTTCCAGCATTATTTTTGTTAATTTATTATTTAAAGTATGGAGGTGACTAAGCGACCAACAAACACGACACAGTTTCTTTCATATCCTAATAAAATAAAAAATGTACACTTCTTTTAATGTGTATGTGTTTTGGACGTGCAAGCCGTTCAGGTACCTTTGATGGCTATATCAAGCAAGCTCGTATTTTATCAATAATAGGGAAATAAATGATCTGAATGCATCGGATAAATTCACTCTGCTTATTGGATTGTGATTGAATTCCATCTGTTGGCTGAAATAGGATGCAAATTTAATAAGCACTGAAATAATACTTAAGAGTTATTTAGTTGTTAACGTCAGTTCAATATTTAGAATGTATGAAGATCTTTATGATGTACTAGTTTCTGCCCACGGCCTCGCCCGCGTAGTACCCGGATAAAAAGTAGCCTATGTGTTATTCTGATGTATAAGCTATATAACTGTAAAGTTTAATCAAAATCCTTTCAGTTGTTATTGCGTGAAAGAGTAACAAACATTCATCCTCACAAACTTTCGCGTTTATAATATTAGAAGGATAGTAGGATTCTCATTGTAACCTTATGATTGAAATGAGAGTGTTTTGATGGATTTTAAGGTATCATGTATTCTTATTGGCAGTCATAGCTGAACCGATTTTCATTAAAATGATAATGTTTCAAGCTGTAACATGTAGGTGCTATGCTGTTGGTGGAACACCTCCCCCTTTATCTGGTTATACGCGAACGAAACTGGGGCAGAAGTTAATGATCACAAAAAATTCCACCCTTCAGCATAATCCCATAATCCCTTATGAAAAATATCACACTATGTCATCCCCTAATATTAATACCAGAAAAAGTCAAATTAGGGATGCTGTGACGTCACATTTACGACGATGACGTCAAACACGAATTATACTTCTTTCGCTTTATTCTTCAGATATAATATACACAGGTAGTACTTTCACTTACTAGGTAGCTACGCACGTTTTAAGAGATTTTGAAAATCGATATGAGTATCGAGTTAACAAACTTCATCGATTTGCCTACAGCACTGGGCTCACCACTACTCGAGCCGTCATTCTTTTTTCGTGCGAGGTAGCAAGCACACGCGCACGCCCTGTGTGCATTCTCTCTCTCTCTCTCTCTCAGACAATTATTATTTTAAAATAAAATGTCGAAACGCAAAAGTGATACCTCTTCAGAGAATATTGAATATTATCGACGGAGGATCAAGAAACTGGAGGAACAACAAAGGCCTAAGCGCCGACGGATTTTTATCGAATCCTCATCAGATTCCGGTAAGTATTTCAATCTACCCTCAATTTGACTTTCTTGCATCACCTAGATATCGTAATTTTGGTATGAAATAATGACCTGGCGGTTAACCGTGAGTTGACACGATGGCTCAGATTAGCTATGAAATTAAATTACATACTTTCTTCAAAGTATTTATTCGCCTGGCGGATGACCGAGCGTTATCACGATGGCAATTTTACCAAAAATATCTAGGTATAGAGGGTGTAATAAAACTTCTCCCGAAAACTTGTAACTACGAAACCGGGCGGTTAACCGAGCGTTAACACGAAGGTTACAAAAAGACCTATTTGTTACACATATTCTCATTATATTAAGGTAACATAAAAACCACTCCTGGCGGTTAACCGAGCGTTAACACGAAGGTTACAATAGTTTCTGTCTCGTACATTTCAGACGAAAATTCATCTTCAAATTCGGCTCAGATGCTGGACCTCGAGACCGCCGATCTTACGCTCGATACTGCTGGGGTTGTCGCCGCCAATGTCATTGCCACCGACGCTCCAGATGAGCCTGCCACAGAAGCTTCACCCCGTTGTGAGGAGGATGATGCTGGTCCAGAACTCGATCCAGAACTTCTTGGAGCACTCGGAGAAGAGACAGGAAATAATCCTAAATTTGGTGAAAAAATCCATCGAAGCTTAGCTCAGCGATGGGAACCTATTCTTAAGAAGGGGTTACAGAAGGAGATAAAGGATAAATTGTTCAAGGAATATCTTGTGCCCGAAAACTGTACCCTTCTACAAGCACCTAAGCTAAATAGGGAAGTCGCGGCAGCTATCTCTGAAGCGTCGCGCCAGCGAGATAAAAGGAAAGAAACTGAGCAGCAACAACTAGGAGTTGGCATCTCAGCTATGAATAGGGCTTTGACTCTAATGCTTACGAGCGATAATAAAATTGAAGCCATAAAATTAATAAGCGATGGATGCCGAATCCTGACCGACCTCCATTACCAGGAAACGCAAGCGCGACTGAGCATAATCAATTATGCGCTGGCAAAACCTTTTTTGAGCATAGTTCAAGATAGCGAAAGAGATGAAACGCTTTATGGAAATAGGTTGGCAGAAAAAATCAAAGCTTCCAAAACGATTGAGAAACAAGGTTTATCGATAAAAAAGTTTACGAAAACGCCAAAATATACGGCGACGACGGAACAGGCGGTGCCTAGTAACCGTCCTCAGCATCATCACAGACAACTCGGCGCGTACCAGGGAAACTGGTCCGGGCCTTCGCGCTTCCAGCAGAACAGGGGGGGGCGCAGAGTATCAGGCAGGACGAACTACCCTGTAATGAGCCGCCGGCCTCCAATGCAGCAGCAGGCCACGAGTGCGACAGGCTCGAACAAAACGCGGCAGTCTGCGGCGCGCCAATAGCTCAGGTACAACACGCCGCTAGAATATCTTATTTCTATGAATGCTGGCTCAATATTACTTCTAACCTTGTAATTTTAGATTGGATTCGTAATGGTTTTCCTATCCCATTTAATGGCAATGTGACTCAAACCCATGTACCAAAACTTTCGTGGTCAGCATCAGAAAAAGTAGAAATGTCTCTAGCTATTGAAAAGTTATTAAATTTAGGTGCAGTCAGTCCTTGTATACCTTCCAAAGATCAGTTTATTTCAAAGACATTTTTGGCTCCAAAACCAAATGGAGATAAACGATTTATTTTAAATTTAAAGAATTTAAATTACTTTGTTTCAAAATCGCACTTTAAGATGGAAGATTACCGAACGGCTTCTAGCTTAATACCTGCCAATGGGTTTATGGCTACAATAGATTTAAAAGAAGCCTATTTTCTTGTACCCATTCGAGATATGTACCGAAAATTTTTAAGATTCCAATTCGAGAATGAAAATCAAGATATCATAACGTATGAGTTTAATTCTCTACCAAATGGTCTTTCGGTTGCACCTAGGGCCTTCACCAAGATTATGAAAGAAGTAATTTCTCATTTACGGTTTAAAGGTTTCAAAAATGTATTTTATTTGGACGACATACTTTGCATCGGAGATAGTTACGCTGAATGTCAAAAAAATGTTGAAGTTACTGTAAATCTCCTTGAATGTCTTGGTTTTGTAATAAATTATGATAAAAGCTCTCTTATACCCAAACAATCATGCAAGTTTCTTGGATTCATGTTTGATTCTGTCAATCAGACCATTTCATTGCCGACCAAAAAACATGAAAAAATCAAAAACCTTGTCGAGAAATTCTCGAATAAGCGCAAATCAAGCGTAAGAGAATTCGCTCAGTTAATTGGAGTTTTAGTAGCGGCATGCCCCGCAGTTAAATATGGTTTGTTGTACACAAAAATACTTGAAAGGCAAAAATTTTTAGCGTTACAGAAATGCCCTAATTATGAAGCACAGATAATACTCAACCCTATAATTCTGGAGGATTTAAACTGGTGGAAATTGATTTTATTCCAGACCAAAAAATCTATGAAAACGGCTAACTTTGACTCAGTAATTTTTACGGACGCTTCACTTACCGGCTGGGGAGCGGTATGTAACAACGAACGAGCCCATGGAGCTTGGAAAATTAGTGAAACTGAGTCACATATCAACTATTTGGAGTTGTTAGCTGTTTTCTTGGCTCTAAAATATTTTGCAAGTGATAAATTTAATTGTTCCATTTTACTGCGCGTAGATAATACGACAGCCATCAGCTATGTGAACCGCATGGGTGGAATCCAATATACTCATTTAAATGAACTATCCAGACAAATTTGGCAGTGGTCTGAAGAAAGAAATATTTGGCTATTCGCATCTTACATAAATACTAAAGAAAACCTCGAAGCTGATGCCGAATCTCGAAAGCTCAATCTCGACACTGAATGTGAATTATCAAAATCAGCTTTCGAACGAATAGCAAAATATTTTGGTGAACCCGAAATCGACCTGTTCGCTTCCCGGGCCAATGCGAAATGCCTGGACTATATATCATGGAGAAAATACCCTGATGCTGTGTCTATCGATGCGGTTACAGTAAACTGGAACAACAAATTTTTCTATGCTTTTCCCCCGTTTCCACTTATTCTGAGGTGCCTTCAAAAAGTTGTAGAAGAAAAGGCTACTGGCATCTTAATTTTTCCTTTCTGGCCATCTCAGGCCTGGTACCCACGATTAATGGAGATGATTGTTACTGATATAGTCTGGCTAAATCCTAACGAACATCGTATTAAATCATGTTACAGAAATCCGCTTATCCTGGGTGCCGCAGTGCTCTCAGGCAGGCGTTCTTCTCGCGGGGCGTTCCTGAAACAGCCTTGAACCTAATGTTGGCATCTCTATCAAACAACACGATTCAGCAATACAGTGTTTCATATAAACTTTGGTGGCTTTTCTGTAACGGTAACGATCTTAGTACCTTTGATTGCTCTGTTTCAACGGTTTTGCGCTTTCTCAGTGAGCAGTACTGTAAGGGAACATCATACGGATCTCTAAATAGCCACAGATCCGCGTTATCTCTTTTATTAGGCAATAACGTCGGATCCGATGAACGCATCAAAAGACTTCTTAAAGGAGCGTTCAAATTAAATCCCAGTTTTCCTAAGTACTGCAGTACATGGGACCCACAAATTGTACTAAATTATGTATCTAATTGGTACCCTAATAGAGAACTGAGCAGGGAAAAAATTACAAAGAAATTGATAATTCTTTTGGCAATATGTACAGCTCAACGCGTACAAACGATCTCTTTAATAAAGCTTGAAAACATCAACATCAGTTTGAATGGAATCCACATAGCAATCAAAGATATTTTAAAGACATCCATGGCAGGTCGAGAACAACCGACCTTATTCCTGCCATACTTTCGAGAAAATCCTCGAATCTGTCCTGCGATCACTCTTGAGGATTATCTTCATGTTACACACAAAGACCGGCCTGCTAACTTATCCAATCTCTTAATAACTGTGAAGCGCCCTTACAAGAGCGCGACAGCACAGTCAATAAGCAGATGGATCAAGCAGGCACTGGCGGAGAGCGGAGTGGACGTGGCGGTGTACAGCGCGCACAGTACGCGGCATGCCTCCACGTCCGCCGCCGCCGCCGCAGGGGTCTCTGTCGACACCATCAGGAAGGCCGCAGGATGGACTCAGACATCGCAGGTCTTTGCCAAATTCTATCATCGGCCGATTGTAAATGATAATAACTTTGCCCATTCAATTTTACAGAATGTGATACCTACATGATTAATCATAGTGTTAAATACTTACCTAGTAACTTAGGTACGTTATTAATTTATAAGACTGATTTAAATAATTTAGAATTACATTTTTAGTAAGAGTTATTTGTCTTATGATTATGTTTTTGTATACCTAATAGGTTCTTATTTTGTTAACAGAAGTAATATTGATTAAAACTCTGTTTTGACAATACTGGTTGTTTCCAAGAAATCAAATGCAAAAATCTCTTAACATCTACCTGTGTATATTATATCTGAAGAATAAAGCGAAAGAAGTATAATATGTGATCAAAAGAACTTCTGTGAAGTTCGATCAATATTATACGAGTCGCTTTATTCGAAGATATAAGGTCCCGCCCAACCCAATCCCATAGAAAATATTTTGCATTTGCCTCATTGATCTCTAAAAGAATGACGGCTCGAGTAGTGGTGAGCCCAGTGCTGTAGGCAAATCGATGAAGTTTGTTAACTCGATACTCATATCGATTTTCAAAATCTCTTAAAACGTGCGTAGCTACCTAGTAAGTGAAAGTACTACCTGTGTATATTATATCTTCGAATAAAGCGACTCGTATAATATTGATCGAACTTCACAGAAGTTCTTTTGATCACATATTCTATGAAATATGATGGAATATTAATACCAAGAGATTTGTATGATGTCACTTCGGAAAGTTTTGGTGATGATAGATAATATTTTCATATTGTAAAATTGGGAATTTTCACGTACTGCACTATCGGTGAAGGCACCGACTAAGTTTCGACTCATTCCGAGAGTCTTCATCAGGGTGAGTGGTTGCGACTTTCTCCTTCCGCGTCGCCCCGTGCACTACTATTAATATAAATATTTTATTACATAATATTTTACGTAACGGTTATTGGAAGGAAGGGATTCAGTTTCCAGGTTTTTTTAAAGTATGTCCTTTAATACTTATTCCTGAAGGGATTTACAATTCCCTCCATACCGGGTTGGTGCCTACCAGGCTCAAAACAACCGACCTGAATCACCCCCAAAGGTGAGTGGGGGTGATTCAGGTACCTTTGGGGGGCTATTTTATTGCACAACTTAAAAGTAGTTACACGCGAACATACTGCTAGATAGCATTCTCTTCCAGCGAACCTTTGTGTATATTAGAAAACCGGTATCTAACTTTAGTAAGAAATTTTAAATTTTGGTTAAGTTTGGTTTATTTTAGTTTAAAGACGTTTAACCTAGACCTAGTTTAGCTTAGATAGCAAAGAACACAAGCGCTGAGTTATAAATATCACTAAGAGTCACTTAAAAAAGTATAAGCTGCGGTGCCTTATTTATCTGTCCAAAATACCAGGCAAGCCAAAAGCCTCTTGGTTCAGAAAAAGGTCGATTTTAACTTACAGACAAATTAATAAAACAAAAAATATATCAACGCTTAGTGATTTCTGGCAATAAAATGATCTAAGAGCCATCCTTGAAGTCGTGCAAGCCAATAGCAAAAAACATATTGCACTCTGAAAAGCCTTTTCAGAGATTAATTATTGTGACAGACATACAAAAAACCTCTTACGTTTAACTATTGTATGTTCTATATTTTCATCTATAATGCTATATATGTTGAACCTAATCGTGTATAGTTTTGCTCAAAATAAACTTTTACTTTATTACTAGCTTCTGCACACGGCTTCGCCCGCGTAGTACCCGGATAAAAAGTAGCCTATGTGTTATTCTGATGTATAAGCTATATTAATGTAAAGTTTCATAAAAATCCGTTCAGTAGTTTTTGCGTGAAAGAGTAACAAACATCCATCTTCACAAACTTTTGCGTTTATAATATTATAGTAGGATACGTTGTATATATGGGCTTCGCACACCACCAGGTAAATAAGACAAATATGTTTTTGTAACATTCAAACATGTATATGATTAAACCCTAAATACACATAATATTGAAAACAGGATAAATGACCATCCCACACGCTAAATCGCAAACACACAAAAACACTTTTACCCAAAACACAAAGTTTTTCACTTCCCCAGCCCAAACGAGTTTCCAACTTTTTAATTCGCACTAATCTGCAAACATTAATCTGGAGTTAGCATCTTTTGCGCAAGCCCCCTTGGACGGACTCAGAGGGGGTAAGGGCCTATTTACACCGGACAGCGTTACCACAGCGTAGCAGCAAAATAAACGCCTGGCAAACGTCTTTGTGAGTAGTATCGCTGCAGCTACCTAGTTGCGTTGTTGCGACGTTTTTCCAGCGACTGACTTCGATCATAAGAGCCTATTTACATAGACGTCAGTGTTACCACAGCGCAGTAAAAAAAACGCCCGGCAGACGTGCGTGTGAATAGTGTCGCTGCAGCTGCCTAGTTGCGTTTTCGCGACGTTTTTCGAGCGACAAACTTCAATGATCGCTGAAATATGTCGATCACTACGAAAAACGCGTGATTTGATCACGTTTTGATTGGTTTCGTCAATACGCTGGCTACAGACGCTTGTAGACCATACGTGTTGTTCGTTTGAATGAACCACGCAGAATTCATATACGATTTCATCCCCGATCACCGATCGCCTTCGGCCGTGTAGTTGCGTGGACGCTTGTCAAACGTTCGTGTGAATAGGCTAGCGTTCTAGGAACTCAATTCATTAATAAACTATCATCATCATTGCAGCGGTCAATGACCTCCGGGGGTCATTGACCGATACATCCGACCGGGTGGCCACAACTCTCAACCGCGAGACAGTAATAAGGAAGGAATAAAAAAAAATTGTATTTTTGCGCAGTTTAGCAGGATTTTTAAAACAGTTGTTCTTGACTTTACAGTTAGCAACGATAAAATTTTTGTCAGAATTTTAAAAGTTTTCTTGACAGTATAGAAGTCGGCAACAAAAGTAAACTTTTTTGTACTTTTGTAAACTTTTACTTTAAAGTGAAGGCGTCACGTGTTGTAAACTTTTGCTTTAAATTTAAAGTGAAGGTGTCACGTGGAATGCTAACAACTATGCAAAACGCGGGCTTGTGCCAAATAAAATGCTTGGACGTGCATCTGACTACCCCCTACTTGGTATTCTATCTCCGCACTGAGTATGTATCTGAGGTTGCCCATCATGTGGAATATATGTCCGCGTCAGGTCACGTCAAAAATGTTAGCCATTGTCTTAAAAGTCCTTACCCCATTAGTTTGCCCCTAAATACGTCCACCAACTTTAATAAATAGAAAGAGACAGCCTTGTTTTTGATTAATATGAGTTGTTCACAAGTTTGCAGAAGACGTAAAGTGAAAATTTTAAAATATCCCGAAACGCTTCTCGACTTTGTTGATTGATGTGTCTGTTTAGTTTCAGAAGCTATTTATTTAGATTAATTAATAAGATAATTATTTATGCCATCGTCATAAAATATTTCAAATTAAATAAAACAAAACCAAATCTGCGGGTAGCCGGCTTAGACACAAGAGGTGTAAGTTTACGTAGTTTTGTTGACGTTTCTATACGATCCTTTTGATTTCAATGTATAAAATTAAACGTATTGATTTTGACAGCAAATCACAAACTTTCGCGTTTAGAATGATTCAGTAGGATGCTGGACATTTTTCACACAGCATATTTTTTTGTAAATAGGTACAAACAAATTATACATAGAAAACACCCAAACCCGATACAAATATTTGCTGATCATACAAACTTATTGTCCCAAGGCGGGAATCGAATCTTATGTATTTTTTTGTATTCGGATATATGCTGCTGTGATTATCTTTCTATCTATCATAGGATATGCATAGAAATATATACTTAGAAATGATATCTCCCAAAGTACAATAAATAACACACTTTTTGCGAAGGACACTGCTAATGGTCTTTTTATATAAATGTTGATTGTATGAGGAAGCTTCCAGAACGTGATTTATTAGCTATTAATGTTTCATGTTTGATGACCTCGATGGCGTGGAGGAAGAGTAGTCAGCTGCGACGCAAGCGGTGCAGGTTCCCCGCTGCGGATCAAATGTTTCTGGATGCGCTGCAGATATTTGTTTAGGGCGTAGGTGGTGTAGTACTACGGTACTCGTGGTTTCTGATAACCTCGATATAGGGAATCCTATGTCCTATCAGGACTATGAATGGGTCTATTGGGTGTTACAAAAAAGTTACCTATTTTTTTATATTTCAATGAAGAAATATAATTAAGATTGAAACATACTACGTCAATACGTGAGGTTACCAAGTAAGAATAGTCAGAGGCACGTCCATACATGCAATTTGGCAGATATGCCGACTTTTTCATTTCAGTTAGTGACAGATTGTAAGCCTATCGCAGCTTATTGGAACAGTAATCGATAGCGACTGCAACTGAGCTCAGAGTCAAAGTCTAACGGTTTGACGATGACAGAAAGACTGAGGCAGTGTTTTGGAGGACACGTTAAGTTGTCAGTCTCAGCTGTATCATTCGCCACACCATGTCGGAGATAGGGTAGGCCATAAAAACCATAAGTAAAGTACATAGTTCAAAACACGTAGCACTTTGAGCACGATAATGTTATAATAGATATTTATTCACACACACAGCAATCTCTTCCAGGCAACATTTAAATGCAATAAGAGTGGTATATATGCCACCTCCATTCTATGTATTCTAGTTGGCATGTTCTCGCATTACCGTGAATGATAACTCTAGAAGCGCCCTCTAGCTCTGAAATAGACTATTTTCTATGCGATTTGTCAACGCTGTGGCGGCCATCTTAAAATATATTTTCTGTTCGATTTAAAACACAATTCAGAACATTTTTATTAAACGCTTTTATTTAACTTGCCTTGTTAGTAAGTATGTGTGGGACAAATCTTGCAACTGATTTTTAATCGGTTTTTAAATCAGATTGAGCTGAAACTTTGCATACACTTTTGGTTTAGATAACAAGCATGGTTAGGTAACTGACATCATTCTAAATACAATATGGCGGACTCCCAAAAATGGCTTTTTTGCTTGGTATTTTTTTTTATAAATAGTTAAACCAATAATGACTCACTTAAGGAGAAATCACTTTAACAATATAAGCGCCTACATCACGATTAATTAACCGATAACACCGATTACTTTCATTCATATTGTAAAAACGGGAATTTTCACGTACTGCACTATCGGTGAAGGCACGGACTAAGTTTCGACTCATTCCGAGAGTCTTCATCAGGGTGAGTGGTTACGACTTTCTCCTTCCGCGTCGCGCCACTCACGGCGCGACGAAACTTAGTCGGTGCCTTCACCGATAGTGCAGTACGTGAAAATTCCCGTTTTTACAATATGAATAGTCAAGTTCACGATATTTTTTGGAGATTCCATTGATAATAAATAATAAATAAATAATGCTGGACATTTTTAACACAGCATCATCTAGCCCCAAACTAAGCAGAGCTTTTATTATGGGAACTAAATGACTGATATACTCCTTACAACCTTTATACAACCTCTTTGGCGCAGTGGGCGAAGGCTCGCCTGAAACGCAGAAAGTTGCGGATTCGATACCCGCCGTGGGACAAATGTTTGTATCTGCAAATATTTGTCTCAGGTCTGGGTGTTTACTATGTATAATATGTATGTATTAACAAAAAAAATTATATATATGTAGTATATCGATCATGTAGTGCCCATAACACAAGCTCTGCTTACTTTGGGGCTAGATGATGCTGTGTGAATATGTCCAGCATTATTTATTTATTATTATTATTATATACTTTTTTTATAAAATAGGTTTTTAATCATTAAAATCACACTGATAATATAGAAACATTAGCTTAAAACTACGCGAATTTAAAATTTTAAAGTAAATCTACTCCCATTTTTTGCACGCGACCAAGCCTGGAAGAATCAGGCAATATGCTCTGCTTGTTTTTTTTTAATACCTACACTTAGTTAAATTGTTGCGTTAATCGATTCACACACCCTAAATCAATTAGTGCCACACTCACACAACGTTTCTATATTATCCGTGTGATTTCATTGAATTTGACTTTGACTTTGAATCGCTACTCAATCGTGTATGTATCGCGAAAGTAGCAGGAAAAATTATTGTCGACTTTTTGCATTGGCAAAAAGTCGCCGTGTGTAGACTCTCTAAGATTTCATAAAATAAACTGCATACATAATTTCCAGTCTAATCCAGGAAACTAAATGTACTGAACCACAGCTTATCAACATAAGAGCTAGTACACGCATAGGTAGATAGATAAAATAAAATAAAAATAAACAAATATACTTATACATACATAAATAAATGAATAAGTATATATACTACATATACTATAAGCACTGGTTAGCACCCACTTATTGTACCTACTCTTCTGTATTTGCTGTGTTTCTTAATTTGTTTGTCTTTCTTTTCATTTGTACTTGTCTGTGCTGTATTGTATGTGTCGAATAAAAAACTATCTATCTATCTATCTATATACATACATATATAATTCACGCATTGCAGATAAATAGATAGAAAATGCTTTATTTCGCAATATTAAACAAGTAAATGCTTATTATCATTTTCTGTCTTTCAAAGTAATTAAGGTATTTTGACAGATAAAAAGTTTTTTTTTCTATATCTAAGTATTTAAAATCACAGAGGTGTTTTCTATCATCTATTGCCTTCTCGTGACTTGTGGCGATAAAGACTAATAACCATCCTTTAAATCATACAAATCGATTGCAAAAGCCGCATGTAAATCGGATATGTCAGTACGGAGATCAGACAAAAAATCTACGACGTCAAACTCATGTACCTACTATGTACGACCTGCTTACGTCATGGGTAATAATTATTGTTAACTCAAATTATTTTTTTGAGTCTAATTAATCAGTTGAATTGTTTTGTTACTTTATTGGTGATAGACATTTTAGAAGAATCAGAATCATTCAAAATATGTCTATCGGCAATGCTTTTATGAATCGACTTAAGATCAAAAATGATGATGAAAATAAACTAAATTTTATTTCCATCATAATTTTTCATAAAATTTAAATTCTCATACAACCGTGTAGTTTTTACATACGGCACGAGTCCTAAAAATATTCGAATGTAAGGCCGCTAGCTCCGATGAAATTTGAATGCATGAAGTGACCTAGCTATTCTCTTCAGTGGCTGTGCCCATACTAAACCCAAATGAGATTTTAACTCAATCGAAGCGGTATAGAATACTAATCCCACTAAAATGCATTCGAGCATGAAAATTAATTTGGAACTTCTCTAGAAATAATCCGCGTGAATTTGTCATTTATGCTGTAATACTGTAATCAGATCTGGGTAAACTATTTGAACAAGTGAATTTTCGTACTTCCACGAGTTTTCCTTCGTCTAGCACCCCCTAGTGACTTGCTGTAATAAAACCTGTTTAAGAACATACTCTCACCAAATAAGAAATGTTCTGGAGAAAGGACAAGAGTATCCTAATTTAGGTTAGCTGGAAGAAAAAGCTAATTATCATTTAGTTCGCCTCTGTATTTCTTTTATCTTTTGCAATAAATCATTTTCTATATAACGATCTAATCAGACGAGAATGCATGAAAAATGTGATTGATAGTGAATTAAGAGGTATGTCAGGATCGTAGCAAATGGCTATTCGTGGCCTGTGCCTACCCCTTCGGGAAACTGGCTTGAGTATATATACATATGTTAGAACCTTCCTACAAGTAATACACACCGATTGTAAGAAACTGCATTTTAATCGGTTAAGGCGTTTTAAATGGTAGATAATAGACAAACAAAAAAACAAGCTTTGAGGATAAACGCACTCCACTTTTCAGGAGAGTTTAATGATGGAGGTAGCTGAGGGCCATTTGTCGTGGAATGGTTAATATTCAGATACATACATGATGATAAATAGTTCAGGAGACAAAAGTTGTATAAAACCCCTGACATAATAGTTGTCAAAACTACCAAACACTAAAACAAACTGAACAACTAAACTTACAATGAAAATTGGCATCACCACAGTTTGCAATATAAAGTTGTTTTTGGACATGACACGAGTCAGAGTTGGGATGCGAAAATACTCGCTGTGGATCTATCGATTACCTGAAAATAGATTTTACTTGTCGTTCTCGAAACTTTTTTAATTAATGATTTTACAAATGGTTACGTTATTATTTAAATGATATGGATTTGCTAAATTGGTCGTTGAGCTGTTAAAATAAAATAGTATAGAATAGAATAGAAAGTGGTTTATTTGACACAATAACAAAGCAAAGAAATGTCAGTTACAAAATAAATAAAATAGACACTTGACATAGGAAATAGTGATCATAAATATTGCTGGACATTATCACAAAGCATCATCTAGCTCCAAACTAAGCAGAGCTTGTGTTATGACTGCTATACTACTTATTGTTGTAAATTGTTGATTATTTATACTGTAATTTTATTTATTTAGTAGAATATTTGTAAGTATACCCACATTCAAAACACTGCTTGTTCTAAAATATTAAAGCAGTGTTTTGACTTACTTTTTGTAGCGAATGCTTGCTGATTTGACTCGACCAATCATGGCCGACGTCACTGTCGGGCTATGATTGTGTAGAGGATACTATAGCTTTAAAAGCAGGCAGTGCGCAGCTTAGTTAGATTGTCGAAAGAATAAGAACCTTAGAGTGACGTAACAAAGTTTAAACCGTGATTGTTTAATAAAATAGTTATGTCAATTTTATTATTTTGTTTTTATTTTCTTTATTCTATCGCCCACCTCAATTTAGGCATTTCGAAGGAGGCTGTTGTTGAAAACAAAAGACGTGTAAACATTATATATCTTTTTTATATCATTATACATAGAAAACACCCAGACACTAGACAGATATTTGCAAATCTTACAAACAATTTCCCGCGGCGGAAATCGAACCCGCAACCTTCTGTGTTTCAGGCAGAAGGTTGCGCCATTTTTACCCACTGCGCTACAGAGGTTTTCCTACTAAATATAAGGAATATATTTTCTGTAATAGCTAACTTGATATGGATGAAATTTTTAAATAGATGTACTGTCAACCAAGAAACAAAGTTGATCAAAAGCAATTTTGATCTATACACCACGCGAGCAAATCCATGGCTATAGATTTAATAGCAAGTGACGTTATTTCAAAGTTCAGCTCAGTAATATTCTTAGTCAAGTCCCCATTAAACACATGTAAATCTCCCAAGTATCGCAAATTATATTTTGCCAAGCAACTCGCTTGGAATAAATAATAATATTAACGCATAGATACAAAACACAAAATGAAGAACAAAATGAGGAACAGACATTGTACTGCCCGTGCTTATAAGCGTTAGGAGTATCTATGCCCTTCTGCGCTATAGAAAATCTTGTGTAAATTAACGTACACTACGTGAAATTTTAAATTCACGTAGTTTATTAGTTGATATTTCTATAGTCCTTGTCTTTTTAATAAATAAAAATTATTGAAGTTTACTTTGACTTGTATTAGAGACTTTTTTTTTATTTATCAGTATGCGGTTACTTAGAATCTGTCAAAGTTTATAGCAAATGGAGCCCTTAAATCGTTATTTAAAAAATCTTACAAAGCTATTCAAAACCGATGTTCCATAACACCAGCTGTAGCTGAAAACTATTTTGTGGGGTTCTATATCTATACTTTATGATTAAAACTTTAGTTATGCCACGGGCCTACATTATGCAAATCTAGGGGGTTAGTCCAAGTATGTTTTAAGTTCGCTGTTTGAATTAAGTTGGTGCTTATGTTAGCCAAAGTTATGGGTAATAGGGCGAGCGCAAGTTTGTTTTAGTGACATCTAGCGGATTATGTTGGAACTACTCGTATAATGAGTTGGTTGGCGAATAATCCGGGTTGAATCTGTGTTATGTCTTTATTTAGTTTTTGTTAGATCAATCTGGTTAATTTCTGGTCATTATGTCTGAGTTATAGCAGTAAAAGGTATTCTAATCCTTCGGTATAGAACGATTTTTTTTTATCAACGATTAAAAAAATTATATCATATTGAACTTAAAATCACATACGAAAAGACTGGACAAGAATACGACTAGAGTGGACATTAATATGACATCAATACAACAAGGCTTGAGGGACAAGACAATATTAAGACACAGACATAGTCCTGATCCTACACTAAAATTCACATGTGGTAAGTAGAATATGACTAGACTAGACAAAAATATGACTAGACCAGATAAATAGATAAACTTTATAATGTGTTTTAAAAGCAAAAGACCAACACTACAAAAATAATGTTCAATTACGTACAAAATTAACGAAATGTCTCTTCTTAATATTGATAGAATGCCTTTTTTCAGGACTTCTACGGCAGTTACAAATGATACTGATGTTAAAATAGCAGTCAAAGGCAAAGTCATAATTATTATTATTATATTTTTGTGTGGTTGGTAGTAGTAACAATTAACACACTGTTGTCCAGAGAACCATTAGTTTATTCATAAATCCACTCGGGTAGTTATTGTTGCACCAAAACGTCTCGCTAGCGCAGTCTTCTTTTTCTAGTGGCGACATCTAGTATGTAAAAAAAAACAACTTGAATTAACTTCTTATGAATAAATCTATTTTGATGGTTTGTAACCAATGTCAACATTCATTTATTCATTAAAAACCAAGGATCACTTTGAATCGTCTATTTTACTCACTGCCTGTTCCTGCGCGACCAAGCCAAAAGAAAGGCATGCCTTATTCCTTTTCCCTTTCATAATCCAATTTTCCTGTGTCCACGAGCGTAGCCTCAAGGCTTTTAAAGAAGTACCACAAATCTCTGTTGAATCACACCTAGAACATTACTATTACCGTGTGGTTTACGGCAGAGCCGCGCGATTTATCGCGTGCTCAGGCCGCGGGCGACAGGAATGCGAAGAAAAAATCGACAAATCACCACTCAGCCACAGGCTAAATGTAAACAGTATACTCATTGACACGTCTTATTTTTCAACAAAGACTTGTCTTATATCGACTTCTAGGTGGTGCTGTCTGAAAATGTCCCGCATTATTTATTTATTTATTAGAAATAAATTAAATGCCTTAATTAAGATGGGTGGTTTTCGAATTCGCAGTGAATTTTGAAAGCTATCAAAAATACAGGTTGAACAATTAAGGAAGCTGAGACGCTGGCTGCGTTACAGGAGGTGCGGGTTCGATTCGAGGTTCTGTAGATATTAGTTCCAGGTGGTAACACGGTACTATTAGTTCCTAATACTCATGACACAAGGAACCCTAGCTGGGGATCAGTACTATTTAGGTAATATGTCCGTTGGTGTTAAATAATATTTATAATATAATATTATTATCATTATTATACTTTCGCATTAATAGTAGGATCCGACCAGTACCAGTTGAACTGCACAATAACTATCGATATCAACATCAATCCTTGTCCCAACACTATTCAAAAATTGTTGCATGAAATTCCTCAACCGCAGAGCGATGACGCCATAACCCGAAATGCCAGCGATTACGCATTATCCTGTACCTGTCTCAGCTTCTTATTTTGACAGCTTAGCTTTTTATTAGGCCCGAGTACACCAACAAAACGGGTGGGTAGGTTAGTAGGGGCCTTATCAAAGCTTTTTGACACATGTTTTCTTAGAATCTGTCATCATATTGACCGCCCGTTTATTTTGTTGGTGAACTCAAGCTTTATCCGGTTGATGGAGTAATCTAGCTGTTTATATCCGGCCTATGTCTGCAAAGTAGCACCCTTGAGAGAGATCCCGAAAGGTCCATTTCTCAGAAAGATTGCTCGAGATGCTAGTAGGTTGTGATGTATGCGGTCACAGAGTATAAACTAGTCTTTATGTGCGTTTGTTATCGTGACGAATGGGAACTTTTTATGGGACGGTTATGAGGACATGATATTTTACGTTATTCGTGTAGAAAAACACGGAATAAAAGTATTTTTGTAGCAAAAAGTAGAGGTTGAATCCATGACCACTTGCTTCATAAACTTAGTTATTTCTCTCCCTAATAATTACCTAATACAATTAATTGAAAAAAGCTACTTTTGTTTGCAATCATCTATTAACGTGTGATAATAAAATGATATGAAATAACTTTTGATATCATAAATTATTTCCAAACCCTGATAAAGCCGCTGTAGCAAAAAAGAAACAGAAAACACACTAAAAAACAAAAACAAACCTTCTACACCAAACATATGAAAACACTCTTTACGGTAAAGTCTACAAATAAAAATATTCCTTTCCAAAAACTATCGTGAATTCGATCATTCATTTTGTTAACGGGAATTTATATCCTCCAGGAAAAAGTAATGGCGATGATGTGAGCAGCAGCGGAGGTGATGTAGCACCACCAGCTATTTCTACAGCGCGGAGAACACAAGCGCCCTCTCCACTCGCGCACTCGAACCACGCGCAACGAGTGGTGGCGCCGTTACTAAAACGCAGAGAATACCAGCGCCTTTTCCACTCGCGCGCACGAACCGCGCACAACGAGTGGCAGCCACATTACTAAAATGCGGAGAACACAAACGCCCCCTCCACTCGCGCACTCGAACCACGCGCGACGAGTGGCAGCCACATTACTAAAACACGGAGAACACAAACGCCCCCCCCACTCGCGCACTCGAACCGCGCACAACGAGTGGCAGCCACATTACTAAAACACGGAGAACACAAACGCCCCCTCCACTCGCGCACTCGAACCGCGCACAACGAGTGGCAGCCACATTACTAAAACGCGGCGAACACAAACGCCCCCTCCACTCGCGCACTCGAACCACGCGCGACGAGTGGCAGCCACATTACTAAAACACGGAGAACACAAACGCCCCCTCCACTCGCGCACTCGAACCACGCGCGACGAGTGGCAGCCACATTACTAAAACGCGGAGAACACAAACGCCCCCTCCACTCGCGCACTCGAACCACGCGCGACGAGTGGCAGCCACATTACTAAAACGCGGAGAACACAAACGCCCCCTCCACTCGCGCACTCGAACCACGCGCGACGAGTGGCAGCGCGCAGTGCATTAATCACTGCGATCATTGGATCATTCATCCTGATGGCGGTGAAGGTGGTGAATATGTATGTAATTAATAACAAGCAGTAATTACATACCTATTTTATCACGTTTTATCCTTTTGTTTTTTATCCGTTTTTCTTTTGTATTCTACTGCAATTTACTATGTTTTTCAGTTTTTGAATAAAACACTATCTATCAATCTGATGAGTTGATACTTAGTCGGTGCCTTCACAGATAATTCGGGGTACGTCAAAATTTCCGTTTTACAATATCCTACCATGTAGGATTAGTCCTACTACTATTAAAAACACGAAGTTTGTGAGGATGGATAGATGGATAGAAAGTTTGGGAGGATATTTCACGCTAAAACTGATAAACAGATTTTGATGAAACTTTACAGTAATAGATATAGCTTATACATCAGAATAACTTCGGGTAACACGCGGGCGAAGCCGTGGGCAGAGGCTAGTACATTATAAACGCGAATTTTTTTGAGGATAGATGTATGATTGTTACTCTTTCACGCAAAAACTACTAAACGAATTTTGATAAATCTTTTCAGTAATATAACTTATACATCAGAATAACACATAGGCTACTTTTTATCCGGGTACAATGCGGGCGAAGCCGTGGGTAGAGGCTAGTGAAAAATATTTCAGTACAAAAAAGTGTCGTGTTTTTAACCGCAATTCTATCCATATCAAATGCGCCGCAAACTTTTTGGGTACAATTAAAACTATAACTATCCTTGTCTGTCTGTCACACTCAATTATTATTGGAACTCGACTCGATCCCACTTTCTCTAATTGACAGTTGGCTGGACGTGACCAACAGCTTTTATTTTTAGGCCACTCAATTGCATGTTTCGGGACTAAAGGTAGAATTTTAGACGATGTTTAAAAAGGCTCAGAATATTTGCTGTCTATATTAGCAAAATGATGAACTGATGTAAAATGGATTGCAGATTAACATGCGAAGGTAGTTGTGTACAATCAGGTCTTATATGTCAAAGGGGTCAGGTCTCAGGTCAAATTTGTCTTATTTTAATATAAAAAAGCTGGAATCCCGTATCAGAAACTACCATGTAACAACGCCCAGACCCGGAACAAAATAATTTGCTGATCGTACAAAGAATTAAAATTATCGTGTTTTGGTATCATTTTAGAATATAATTATGACTATACCACGTACTTTACTATTCTCCTGCTGATGTTTCGTTGACCGTTTAGAGGTCCTTCCTCATGAGCACCGTCCGCGACCACGCGAGCACGGTCGTGAGACGGGAACTGTTCCCGTTAATAGTAAAGTACGTGGTATAGTCGTAATTATATTCTAAAATGATCGTACAAACTTTATTCTTGGTAATAAATAACATTTATTTAAGGGGTCGATGTATGGAAATGGCCCAAGATTGCTTTTTATTTAAACACATATTTCAGGAAAAACACTAAAAATGCTGACAAGCTCACGACATAAAATACCATAAAAACTCATATACATAATTATTACAAAATTTATAAACACCCAACTACGCACGACACACGAGATACGGGTTCGATACCTGTTGCGAGACAAATGTTTGCATGTTCTGCAGATATTTGTTCCGGATCTGGGTGTGGTACCATGGTACTTCCAGCCTACCAACATCAAGCTGATTATGATGATGATTATCCTCTTAAAAGGTTTGGCGACACGTCTCGCAAACGCATCCATCGTAAACCACAGAGTAAAACTACAATGTTGCAACAGTAGGATGGATCCATTCGAATGGAAACTGTCTTTTATGATTTTCGTTTAACAATGTATGGGCGATCATCGCACCAACGCGATTCTACCGGCCGCGGCCGAGTCACGGGGCTATGAAACTATCTACATTTTAAGTTTCATTAAAACCGGTTTACTAATTATGGAGATACGTGGCAACAAATATTTACACACACACACACACACACACTTTCGCATTTATTATAGTAGTAAGAAGTAAAATTATTTAAAACAACCTCCTAGGGCAAAGATTCTATGAAATATTCGTATCTTGGCTTCGTTCCATTTAGAAAGTATCAGTATACTATTTGGCTATACTGTTCAACAGCTTTGAAAACGTCGTCATATCTGGCGGTTTTTAAGCAACTTATAAGAGTCTTTTAGCTAAAGAGATAACAAAAAACAAGTGCTTATCCTCAAATAACACTATAATTGTATTCTAGAGCTTGGAAGGTTGCGTGCAGTTTTAAAAGAACTTTCTCGAACGAACACACAGGTTATGGAATGATCTGTTTTCCCAAGTAACTACAGTGAGGTTCTTCTAAAAGGGCATTTCAATTATATAATTTGCATTTAAGTACCAATAATACAAACAATAATCAAACGAACTTCGATTGAATTTCGCTCAAAAGACGATGTGTTACAACAGGTGTTTTTATAAGTTTTGAATGAAACTTCACTTGAAGTTAAAAAATACCCGACACAGAAGCTATATTATGACTTCCGTAAACCAAGAATATCTTAGGTAGGGTTACCAACATGTGTGTTATCAAATATAGTATATTAGAGGTTGTTACATGTACATAAAAAAATAGATATAATAAAATAATTAAATAAGAATTATGTTTTAAATTAATATTATATGTCTTGAATAGAAAATATAGTATTTTTACTGCTTTAAGCCTTTACTAGCAGGTTTTTGAGAAATAATAAAGCTTTTTATTCAGACAACATAATTCAAAAGTGTTTGTAAGCTGAAGATAAGGGTTAGAACTTAATAACTAAGACAGATTTAGTCCTCTGGGAGAGCTTCCAAAGCTTGTTTTAGTTATCAAATCTCTAATGGCCCTTTTGTTCTGAATCCTCCATTTCGTTCAGAAACGCATAAAAACTGCATTCCTTTTTACGCGTAGGTATTTTGAAACGTCAAATGTTGCTTAATTTATTCAAGCAAATTAGCAGTTGTTCTAAGTTAGTTTTACTAGGATTAATGTAACACATTCAATCCATTTCAGATATCGTCAGCTAGCTAACAACACCGCGTAAATCGATTTTCCTAACTTTTCAGGAGAACCAAAAAACTGTTTTATCAACTCTGCACAAGTCCACAGAATTGAAATCGCTAACGCTGAAATTAAAACTGTGATTGGTTGAAATGCAATGTTCAGTCAGTTAATTCAAATTCAGGTATACATTAGGTTATTCAGGCCACTAATATAGTAGAAAACTTTATTATATAGTGAAGTTGGCAACCCTAATCATAGGTATCGACCACACGTAATGTATGGAAGTGGACTAACGCGCTGTTCGATTATGCTAGCACTCGAGTGGTAGCATCTCGCATTCGAGATCTCGATAAGGAGGAGCTTGGGAATAATGGTCATTGATTGAATGGGTTATGCTTGGTGTAAAGTGGCACATCCTGTATAACAGAACTATTGAACGTCCGCGACTATGCCTGCTTTGAATTTGCTTTATTACATCCCTATTTTTAGGAGCTCGTCTACTAGTACTGGTGGTAGATACGATTTGGTGCCGGTAAAATTACAGCCACATGCGACTTTTCACCCGTCATGTCTCAGTCGAGTAATACCTCTGCTGTTGCAAGCGTCCATAGGTTACGGTAACCATTTAGGTGGGACGTAAGCTTTTTTGCCAGTAGTAGGTATAAAATATTTTTTCTTTACAAAAATAATTAAAAAAGCATCTAAACCTAATTCAAAGTCTTATGCCATCGGTTAGTTTTCCAATAAGCGAAGATGGGTTTTCAACATGTCACGTAGAACGACCGTGACAGGAAAAATCCTTTCGTGTATGAATCGAATCCACTACCTGGAAATCGGGGTATCCACTAGGCCAACACAGCTTTGTACCGAAACACATAATTGGTATTTACTGTTTATATATTTAAACCTCCCTAGGCGCTTGTTAACTCGCGTTAACTTAAATAAACTAATTATTATGTTACAATTTGCGTAGCGGAATTATATAAGAAACAATATCATTTCGTTACGCAAACCAAAGACGACTTCTGTGGCGCAGTGGGCGAAGGCCCGCGTGTGACGCAGAAGGTTACGGGTGCGATTCTCGCCGCGGGACAAATGTTTTGTTTATGCAAATATTTGTTTCAGGTCTGGGTGTTTTCTATGTATAATATGTATGTATTTACAAAAAATAAATAAGTAGTATATCAGTCATGTCGTTTCCATAACACAAGCTCTGCTTAATTTGGGCTTAGTTTGGGCATAATACTATGTTTGGATCTAGATGATGCTGTATGAAAATGATTTATTTATTTATAATTTTAGAACAATTTGTTACCTTTTTGCGCGTTGCTGACCTGTAACATGACGGTTGAAACGTCTCATGTGACTGTAATTTCACCGTTACCTATAGCCTACCCTTCAAACTGAAACACAGTATGGTAAAAAGATCCCAAGATTACCGCAAACATCAAAAATATTTCTTGTTTACGAAAACACAAACCGTCTGAATAGAAACAAGAAAAGCTGCCAAAAAAAATACAAGAACATTATGAGAAAATAACATGCAAATTATACATAATTACGTACTCTGCCCGAATTGGAGACATTCTAGAGAAAGGTCAGGTCAAGAGTACACTAAACCGACGAGATTGTATGAAGAATGTGATAAGGATGAATGAAGCGAAAGACATGTCAGGATCGTAGCAAGTGGAATTACGTGGTCTCTGCCTACCCCTCCAAGAAGCAGGCGTGACTATAGATAGATAAATATATATTTATTGTACACCAGTAAATACAAAAGAATCACGAAAAATAAAATATAATATCACTTATTGATACATTATAACATTATAGAGACCGAAAGAAGTTAAAAATAAAAACAATATATATAAACTACATAAATTACATACATATCATATTAAGACGACGTATAGAAAGCGATGAAAAAAAACAATTCGTTATCAAGCTTTTGAAAATAGGAAGAGACTTAGTTTGTCGTATGGAGACTGGCAGAGCATTCCAGAGTTTGGTAGCCTACAGTGTAAAATAATTACCGTAAAAATCTAAGGAATAGACAGGAGGAGGACTATATATGTGTATGTCTGTCTTGTTATCTAATAATACTTCCTCTTTATTCAGAAGCCTGGTTTTATAAGTTTGCGATTGGTTGATCTCGTACAGAACATGTCTGAAAGTTAGTTTTAGAACATTATCTGACAATCTTCAGATAATAATGCTGGATATTTTCATAGAGCGTTATTTAGCTCTAAAGTAAGCAAAGCTTGTATTATGGGAACAACATGCCCGATATCAGACGCAGAAGGTTGCGGGTTCGATTTCCGCCGCGGGACATCTGTCTCGGGTCTGGGTGCTTTCTATGTATAATATGTACGAGAATGAATTTACAAAAAAGTAGGATGTACTTTTTTGTAAATTCATCCTACTAATATTATAAACGTGAAAGTTTGTGAGGATGTTTGTTCCTCTTTCACGCAAAAACTACTGAACGGATTGTGATGAAACTTTACAGTAATACAGTTTATACATCAGAATAACACAAAGGCTACTTTTTATCAGGGTACTATGCGGGCGAAGCCGTAGGCAGAAGCTAGTAAGTCATAATAGTTATAAAATTAAAATTATGTGCAAAAGTCAACTAAGGTCCTTGTTATCAATATACTCATTTATATCGTAATAAGCTTTAACACAAGCTATCCCATAACACAAGCTCTGCTTAGTTTGGTGCTAGAGGATTCTGTGTGGAAATGTCCAGTATTAATATTAATTGTATATATAATGGCAATATTCAATGCTCATTTGTTAGTTAGCTGTGTTCCAGTTGTCGATAAATTCTCTTCAAAGCTGAAACCAAGCCGTATTTCAACAACGCTGCAGTTTGGAAGCCCAAAGGAATTGCAGCGAAGCACTGTAGTTAGTGTTGCCAGCTCTGTTGAAATGTAATATTTGGACAAATCTAACGGCTGAGTAGTACATATTGTGGCTTAATTACTGAAATCTCGGTTAGCGGTAAAATTTATGATTTTAATAATTGGTAATCAATGTATACTATTAAATGCTTATATTAATTTTACTTGTAACTAACAATCAATATTATCAAAAGATGGAAGCCAATTTTAACCTATTTCTAAATGTTTTAGCGAAATGAAAATTTCTATATATATGTAGTTAGGATGTCAATATTATAATTTGGTATCTTGGAGCTGATCTGATGATGGAGCCAGGAAGTGCATAGTGGAACTCTTCAGTGGCTCCTAGTAATCCCCTCGAGTTTGGGCTCATGATTCGTTTTTACGAATCCAATAGATTGGGATTTGTAACGAGGTCTTGTTTTTTCAACCAAAAAAAAGTAAGTTCTTGTTTTTCAAAGTAAGTTAGAAAAATGTAAGTTGAAAGAGTACCTTGGTACTGTTAGATCCTGATACCCTCCACTACACAAAGAACCCTAGTGTACTATGAAAATATGACTGCAGAAAACTATGTTGCTCCTGAAAAATGCGTATTTTTAATCATTTGCCATGATGCCGCCATTTTCTCTGGTTTCTGCAATAAGGGACACAAAATACTTGCAATATCTGACTAAAACTAGACTTAACTATGCAGTATATACTAAGTTTATACTCAGTATAACAACGCATCCCAAGTGTTCTGAAATTCAATAAAGCCCTGCTCAGAGTTAGTCGTACTGGAAGCGGGTTTAAGCGTGGTTTTAAGCGTAGATAGACAAACTAAACTAAAACAAACACGCCACTACTTCATTGCCCATGTTGGGTATCTTTAAATTCATACTCGATGTGTTGATCTTTGAGGATATTAAGTAAGGGGTAGTCAGAGGCACGTTAAAAAAAATGCCACATTTCCTAGTTATATTCTAATATTAGTTAGCATTCCACGTGACAGGTTGCAAGCCTATCGACGCTTATTGGAACACGAACCGATAGATCTTATATTTCAAAAATCGCCCCTACCGAGTCATATTCATACATGCATTCATTCCCAGAGGGGTAGGCAGAGGCTACGGAGACACGGCCCCTGTCGTTGCGAGTAGAAAGACCTATAGCAATCACATCTAGTTAATCGTATCTCTCTTAGCTTCCTAAAAGGCTTTACACAGCTAATCCGCCAAACTGAAGGATTATACGCTGACTGACGTTGCAAAACCCTGCCCAACCCAACACTAGTTACAAACCCCTGGTGGACTCGACTTTGCCACATGAGAGAATAAAAATGAAATGCTGTTCGTTGGTAAACTCATCACTTGAGAACGGCTGTTTTTCTCGTTTTAAAATGTTTGTTAAAGTCTTACTGAAAATATATATATATATGTTTTATTATGATAAAATAAAACAATATTTCCATTTTTATAAAATTTGTGAGTCTTTCTTAATAAATGTTACTTATTAGGAAAAATGTTACAGCGTTCGGGAAACTACGTCGAATCTTCTCGTCACCCATACCACAATGCCTGAAGACTAAAGTCTTCAACCAGTGCGTCCTACCCGTGATGACCTACGGTGCCGAGACGTGGACACTCACAGTTGGGCTAATCCACCAGTTCAAGGTCGCACAGCGAGCTATGGAACGAGCTATGTTCGGGGTTTCTCTGAAGGATAAAATCCGTAACGAGATTATCCGACAGAGAACGAGAGTCATCGACATAGCTCAGAGGATTAGTAAGCTGAAGTGGCAATGGGCTGGTTATATATGCCGAAGAACCGACAACCGTTGGGGTAAACGAGTTCTTGAGTGGAGACCGCGTCTGGGTAAACGTAGTGTGGGGCGGCCCCCGGCTAGGTGGAGCAATGACTTAAGGAAGGCAGCGGGCAGTAAGTGGATGATAAGAGCCGAACACCGGGCTCAGTGGCGCGTATTGGGAGAGGCCTATGTCCAGCAATGGACTGATGTGGGCTGATGATGATTAGGAAATAATAATAATAAAATCAAAAAAGTTAATTTTACAAAACCTGACAACCCTCGACATATTTTCCATCAACGATAGATTTTACCATTATCAGTCACTATCATGTATGTTTGTGTTCTCAGATAAGAACAACCATACAAATCAATAGAAGACATGCCACAAAGCCTACACCAAAATCCGTTATGGAGTTTCGTATAAAAAGAATTAAAAATCACTGGTACTAAAACTCGTTTGCAAATACGGCTCGAGTAAAATAAATCAGTCCAATAAATCACAGAACCAAAGTCTAAAACCGCTGATCGAAAAGCCAAAAGTCAAGGACTCGTAATAAACAAGGTGTCACTTTCACAAAGTAGAGCACATGTAACCCGCAAGCTAATGTACCTAAACCTGTAAAACAGGTCTCAGATTTCAATTCAACATACAGATATACAGGGTGTTCGATATCAATGTCCCAAATTGAGGACATGAGGACTATGTGGTAGAGCTTCTTACGAGGAGTTATCCGGGGAAGTATTACCACTATACTCGAGTACTTCAAATCCTATTGTTACTTTCCATTATGTACCTGTTTAAGTAGATACTATAAGCTAGTTAATATTTTTTTTTCAGAGGAAGGTGCTAATAATTGCGACACAATTTTCAAACTTCTGCGGATATTACCGTTCTTTCAAGTTGTATTTTGTTTTTGACCCAAATAAATATATTTTGATTTGATTTTTTGATTATACCTGTTCCTACCACCAAGCAGTAAGTAAGTATGGGTACCGGTGATATAACAGGCACCTGAGACTTTTCACGCGCGAGTGATACCTCTGATTTTTACGGTGACCGTTTACCAAATGTGGTATATGTTTGTTTGCTAATTTAGTTTAAAAAAAATTGTATTATTCTATGAGAACGGCGCTGTTACTAAAACTACGTTCTGATATTATTTACTAGCTTCTGCCTATGGTTTCGTGGTACCCGCATAAAAAGTAGTATATGTGTTATTCTGATGTATAAGCTATATTACTGTAAAGTTTCATTAAAATCCGTTCAGTAGTTTTTGCGTGAAAGAGGAACAAACATCCATCCTCATAAACTTTCGCGTTTATAATATTAAGTAGGATCCAAAAATATAAAAAAACAGCCAACAAATACATACATAGTCCTGACCCTATACTAGGATTCTCTGTATCTTGTGTATCAGGAACTATGAGTACCGTGGTACCGCAATACAGAACAAATATCAAGCAAACATTAATCCCGCTGCGGTAATCGAACCCGTACCTCTTACGTCGTGCTTCTAGTACACTGCGCTATAGAAGTCGTCAAAATGGTTTCTTTACCTGTAAAGTTAAGTTTTGAGCCAGCATCAAAATGTACTTAAGTTCTTGTCAGGAATGGCTCAGGTTTAAATATTGGTTTACCCACATGGGCATATGGTAAGAGCCAATTTAAGGCTCTTTTGTGGCGACAAGTGAATTAATTAAGTAAACGCTTAGGCTTGTGAAAATGACTAAAGTAGATTTAGAATAATCTAAGAATATTCTTCATCAGGGCTAATAATTTAGTGCCTTATATTTTGAGCAAAATTTTGGACAAATTTTACCCGTTTGTTCCAAATTAGGTTTGCTTAGGTGATACCTACTACCTGTAATTCTTTTTTCAGTTTTTATTTCCAGAAACATAAATGCTCAATGACGTTATTTAGATAGAAGGATAACAAACAACTTCAATTTTACATTTGAAGCACCCTGTATCCGTGCAAAAGTGTCTTTTTCCAAGAGGTCCTGACGGTGACATCGGCAATGGAGGCCGAAATTAAGGCCCGAGCACACTTAAGATCAAGTATAATGAAATGGAGTAGGACAACTCATAAATTTGAATTATCAGTTTTGACAGCTGAAATGTCAAGTATGGTTCTGACAGTTTGAGTGGCCCGATTGTTTTAAAGACACCACTTATAGTGATTTTTCTTATATTAGGTTTTTAGTAAAAATTATGGAAGATCAAAACCATGGTAAATATGTTCCCGTCTCTAAACTGTCATAGCTTTCTTGACAAATTTGTATTTTTTTCTTATATTACTTATAATTTGATTGATAAATTAATTCTTACTTGTTAATCTATAAACTCATAACTACCTTGCTACGTTAAATATTAAAATTGATATTACTAATTTATTTGTCATCAAAGAAAATTATTTCATTAAATATTTATTAAATAATGAAATGATTTGTTTGTGTAAATGCGACTATCAATAATTATTTTTTTGTTTATTCGCCTTAGCACTCTTATTGGAAAATTCAGCTGGAGCTAGTGCCAATAAACGCGAATAAAAATTCACAGTAGTCCTAAACTGAAGCTTTTTAATTATTGGTACCTGTGACCGTCATTTTCAGTCCTTGTCAACCCACTGTTAGGTTTAATTATTATTAAATAATTTATTTAAGAAATGTTACAAGTATTTTTGTACCTACTGTAAAGCATTCCACTGTGGCACCTTTAAGTGCTCCTACATTAGAAGTAGACGTGACAAAATTCACTTAATTAATCTCCTCGGGTTATTTTAAGCAAGTGTTTAATTATCTGTTTAAAGATTAAGCAAGGTGTTCAAATTGTTTTAGATTATTAAGGTGGTGTTAGAATGTATATGGTTTCAGTAAGTTTTTGATATAGGAAAAGACAACAGTTTGCCCAGTCGTTCTAGACAGATCAGGCACACTAAGGCACGAATTCATAGTAAAATAGGGGCTCCGCTAGGGGACTGTTCAGGCGCTATGTGAAAATTTAAGCACGAATTCAACCTTTATGCACCCAGCAATAAGGTGAATGCCGAATGATGGATTTCGGGGGACTGTACATCCCCCGTCTATGAATTCAGGCCTAAGAAACGTTCCGCCAGATCACTATTTAGACGGGTGACCGTTAAGAACTGTGCGCTTCCATGATCTGGTCGGAACAAAGGCGGACGTAGGCATAGGCCTTCCTCAAAGAGTGTAATGACGAACGATCTTGGGTCACCTAAATCCACCGACTTCCCATAGCTTTTACGATAAACAACTATTTTATAAATGATCAACTTATTATGTCCGCTCAACTTAAACTTAAACTACAACCAACTACATAAAAATCTTAAAATATGTCTGTAAAGTTTTAGAGATGCAAATTCCACTCAGCGTCAGTCGGTATATGCAACGGCGGCCATGTTGAAAAAAAACCTGGATAGGATTGTGAAGAGTGAGTAATTTATTTAAACAAAGAAGGTTCCGTGTAAATATAAGTTAATTAAATATTTGACAGTCCGAAATACAATTGAGAAAAATAATAAAAAAGCGGTGATGGGCTTGTCACGTGGAATACATGCTTAATACGGCATGTGCCACATATAATGCTCATGGAGTTTGGTAAAGTTTTTTTGTATAAAAGAAATAAAAATTGCTAAGACAATTGTTACTAACAAAATAATACAATAGTTAAATAAATAAAAATATTACTATTATTATTATATAGCTTATACGAAAACTTTCAATAGTTGTTAAAAAAAATACATTTTACTATTTACGGTTATAAAAAGCAAAACCTTAGTGTGTTGGTTAAAAGTAGTTTAGAATAAAGAGTTTTGTAAAATTTAAGATTTAAAGCAATTTTAAAGCTGCAGTTTTCTTTCTTGCGCAGAACCCTAAAACTAAACCAAGAGGAAAAAGGATAACCACTTTAGAACGTAGGCTTTTAAGGTCTTTGCGAGTTCACTGTGGCTGTGGCATAGTGTTTTGTTAGTTGCTTAGAAAGTTGATAATGTTGAAGTCCCATTTAGCCTTCAGTTCACCAACAAATAAAATTACTGGAAATTTTCCACACAGCATCATTTAGCCTCATTTAGGAACTACATGACTGATTTGCTATTGATTATATTGATTTATAAATACATACATTATTGTGTATAGGAAACAATTTCGAACTTTGATTCTTAGAAGTTTAACGAGTACGTTTGATAAACACTAAAATCGAAATTAATACGATAGATTTCCAATGAAATTTCCAACTTTAGGAATTATGAATCAACTACGGAACTCTAACACAATATCGTGTCTGGACGCGTCTTGGGCACTTTATACTTCATTTAAATCACATTGTAAATCATACTGTTATAGAAATACTAGCTCCTACCCATGGCTTCGCCCGCGTTGTCTCCGGATAAAAAGTAGCCTACGTGTTATTCTGATTTATAAGCTATATCACTGTAAAGTTTCATCAAAATCCGTTTAGTATTTTTTGCGTGAATGAGTAACAAACATCCATCCTCACAAACTTTCGCGTTTATAATAGGATAATGATAGGATGAATTCAGAAATTTGTCTCTAACTTCATGTCCGAACATTCACTTGAACGTTAAGATTTGTGTGATTTTTTATAGAATTAAAACAATTTTCAAATTTAAGTTAAACTAATGTAAAAAATCTACTTATCCATGTGCTCTTCGTTCTAAAACCTTGTTGTATTTTACCTGAAACAATAAACAACAAAATTAATACGTTTTTTATACACTCATACGTTGTAATTATCATCATCGGCAACAACAGTATGTAGAAGTCCACTGCTGGACACGGGCCTACTCCAAAGAGTGCCACGACGAACGATCTTGGGCAACGTTAACCATCCATCTCTTTGAGATGTCATCATGGAGGAATTTCCTAGATCACTTCTTAGATAAATAGATAGATAGATAGAAAATACTTTATTGCACAACAAAAAACACATCATAGTTAAGTACTACACACTTTGACAATGTTGTACAATGGGCGGTCTTATCGCTAAATAGCGATCTCTACCAGACAACCTGCTTCAACGGTATAAAAGAAAACAAGAAAAAACAAACATGCTCACGACTTTATTCTCCATAATGTACATCCTCAGATACATACTCAGTGTGTAGATCTTTGAGGGGACAACTAACCTCGGCACACGTCTTTGAATTTTTGGTTCTTGGGCTTCCTCACGATGTTTTCCTTCACCGTTTTGGGTAATGCGGTCATTTTTCGAGTGGAAAAATCCATTGAGGCACAACCGGTGAGCCAACGACCTCCGGATTAAAAGTCGGAGTACCCACTAAGCCAATAAATCTCTATAAAATCAGTGATAACTAATATCTGTATAAATCATTTAATTATATTTCTAATTACGTTAATAAAAGTGACCTTCTCATTATAATACAAAAATTGCCAATTAGGCCAGTAATTGAGCCGAAAATTCAAATTTCAGGGCATAAAAGAAGCAATTACCCATAAATTTTAGACTTGATTTTATTCTAAAGGACTTTCATTTAGAATTTTTGACAGTAAACTCTCTATAAAAACACGTTTTAGTGCTTTTCAAATGTCTGTTACTGCTCTAGTTAATAAAAATCGAGAATCCTTTCAGAAAATCAAATTAAAAATTTAATCGCCCTATAAAGTTTTAGTCAGACACCATCTGCTTAGTCTTAACCGACTTCATAAAGCTAAGGAGGGGTAATGGATATAAGCCGCAGTTTTGAGACTGAAGCGTCGCTAAAGATTTTCCACGAAAGAGGCTTTAAGAAAAATGTGAATTTTATTCCAAAAACTATCGTGAACTTGACTATTCATATTGTAAAAACGGGAATTTTCACGTTCTGCACTATCGGTGAAGGCACCAATAGTGCAGTACGACTAAGTTTCGACTCATTCCGAGAGTCTTCATCAGGGTGAGTGATCGCGACTTTCTCCCTCCGCGTCGCAAGTGCAGTACGTGAAAATTCCCGTTTTTACAATATGAATAATCAGAATTTATAAAGAGATCACAATACCGTGTGCCAATATGGCATAGTAAGTGGTACCCCGACTTCCGATCCAAAGGTCGTGTGTTTGGGTCCGGTCATGCCCCGGTCACGGTCAAAAAGTAGTTATACCATTTAGGTATAGCGTTCGGAAGAAGCGCATTCCCTCGACCGTTTTTTCGTCGACTAACATTGCGAAATTGGTCTCCACGAAAAGCTATTTTATTTTAACGGGATAATTATTTAGCTTACGCTCATTCTGAGAGCCCAACCTAAATATTCGTAAAAAAAAATGTTAATAGGATGATTAGTTTCGGAGATTAACACATACATCCAAACTTAAAGAAAATATCTATTATATTATTCATACTTCTAATATTATAAACGCGAAAGTTTGTGAGGATGGATATTTGTTACTCTTTCACGCAAAAACTACTGAACGAATTTTCATGAAACATTACAGTAATATATCTTATACATCAGAATAACACATAGGCTAATTTTTATCCGGTTAAGACGCGAGCGAAGCCGTGGGCAGAAGCTGGTATATAATATTAGTGGAGATGTAGATTTTGCAGACAAGTCCACAAAATAATTTTAAAATAGCTTGAAGCCCCATTTTCATCCGCCCGAGTAATTCACAAAGTAAAATGAAGTCCATTATGAAATTAACTACTAGGTACAAATTAAATTCTTGAGTAAAAATGTGAAATATTATGCGCTGAATACAAAGAACTTCTATCGTATATACGCTGTGACCTTATAAGGGATATACACTGCTGGTAAAGTTGTTGAGCGGTGTGGAGATCGATTAAACAAATCCTATCTTATAAACGCGAAAGTTTGTGAGGTAGATGTTTGTTACTCTTTCACGCAAAAACTACTGAACGGATTTTGATGAAACTTTACAGTAATATAGCTTATACATTAGAATAATACATAGGCTACTTTTTATCCAGGTACCACGTGGGTGAAGCCGTGAGCGGAAGCTAGTAATTTTGTATGTAGAAGAATCATTGTCTTGTGTTGAAGAGCAAAGCCGCTTTGCTGTCGTACAGTGAAAACTAGTTTGGAGGGTAGTCACTTGACCATGCTTTGCATTCCGTCTTGTTACAAACATAACTACTACTTACACCTCGATAACTTAGAATAAGTTGATAATTTTGCAAGTGTATACTATACTTTTACTTATTCATAAGGTAAAATAATAACGTAAACTTACTCTAGTATTAGTAAACTAATACTATATAAATAATGAAACAAAGCAGTTTATAAAACAGTTTTGAAATTCTCCGTCCGTGTGTCAGTTTATCTCAGTTTTACTGCAGGCTAGGGGCGGTTCTTTCAGAAATAACATTTTGATTGTCAACCTTTGTTTTCGTTCCTTTAAACCCTTTGGGAGACGCGGTCTATCTTGATACTGCTTTATCTATCTTCGAAAGAAATGGAAAGAAAATCGTGTATACGTTTCTAGAATAATAATGCTGAATGAAAAATCATGACGACCTCTAATAGGTTGCTTGGACGATCTCTGGCGTAGTGGGTGAGGGCTCGCCTGAGATGCTGAAGGTTGCGGATTCGATTCCAGCTGCGGGATACATGTTTGTATGATCTGAGTGTTTTCTATGTTTAATAATGTATTAGCTTCTGCCCACGGCTTCGCCCGCGTGGTACCCGGATAAAAAGTAGCCTATGTGTTATTCTGATGTATAAGCTATATTACTGTAAAGTTTCATTAAAATCCGTTCAGTAGTTTTTGCTTGAAAGAGGAACAAACATCCTCACAAACTTTCACGTTTATAATATTAGTAGGCAGGATAGGATGTACTAACAAAAAAGTTTATAAGTAGTACAATATATCAGTCATAAAGTGTGGGATCGATTCCCGCTACAGGACAAATATATGCATTATTTGCAGATATATGGCCTGGATCTGGTTGTTGTGCTACCACAGTACTCGTAGCTCCTGATACCCACGACACAGGGAATCTTAGTGTGGGGATCAGGACTATGTATGCGTCTGTTGGGTGTTTATTTATGTATTTTTATTTATTTATGTGAGTACTTTCTAGGAATGTAAGATTACTAAGACAACCGCTTGATAAGGTTCTCGAATGGCGAACCCGAACCTGACAACGCAGTGTAGCTAGGCCCCCCATCCGATAGACTGATAACTTCTGCGGTAGCGGCAAGATAAAAAAAAAAACTACTATAGACATTTTAAGTAAGCTACTTGTTTACCACACTACTGAAGTATCAAAACTATTAATCCACCTTTCAGTAACTATTTTTTCTTTTATTGTACCATTACTTAGTGGAAATAATTGCTAACTAGTTTTCTCCACCCTCAATATAGACTTTAAGTAAAGAATATAAGAGCCATAATCATCTGCGTGTTGTTATCGAATTTGTAGAAGTAATACTAGAGGGTCGCTATAATTCTTCAATTAACCAAACCCTTAGTGGGTAAGGGTGTGGTATAAATTATAAGCGAGAGCGATTTTATTATAACTTTAGGAAAAACTTAAAAAAATAAAGTAAAGTAAGAGCCTTGTTGGAAATGTGCGATGTACCCGACTTTCAATCCAAAGATTATGTGTTTGAAACCGGTCGTACATCAATGAATTTTCATATTCATATTCATTTATTCATGCTCAAATGTGCATCAGCTTAGGTGTTACATCAAAGTAGCTGTAGGGGAGTACATGGACCCTGTAAGGGCGCTGCAAGTTCACTCAATATTTATTTAAAATTAGATAATACTAAGAGCAAAATCGTAATTATGAATGACAAATAATACATAAAAAAATTATAATAATAATAATCATCTTACTTTATAAATTGATTTAAAATAACCTATCTACCTACTTATTCCTAGCATGCATGTCAATATATTAATTACAATGTCCGGATACAAATTAAATAAAATCAAAGAAGTCAATGTTAAATAAAATTGTAAAATCTACGTAAACAGTCACCTTATACTAACCTAAATGTCAAATTTAATTTATTTATCACAGTTTACAGTTTGTTAGAGAAAAATTCTTCAACAATAAGCTTTTTTTTTAAATTTTTCGATCTATATGTGCTTAATACGTGCTCAAAATCAGATGGCTCACACCCGTTGGACTATTGACATCGTAAAAGTTTCGGGAAAACGGTAGATAGCGGTAGCCCAAGATTGTTCGTCATGGCACTCTTTGGGGAGGCCTACATCCAGGAGTGGACTTCTAAAGACTTTTGCTGATAAGGACTATATCAAACTCCCTTTTTGTCTCTCTGTTTTTGTAAATATTTTACTGTTACCTATTCAATTTATAAAGTGTATATTTTATTTATTATCTGTCCTTATGTGGTTTGTTTTAGTGTAAAATAATCAATTTTCTATTCTATTATATTCTATACTTCTAACGTTATACTATCCTCTGGAGTATTAGGTAAAGGCATGACCTTCAGAAAACGCTATAGCTTGCCACATAGCCCGCAGACCACATCAGTGGAAACTCGCAAATCAGTCTCGAGGTGCGATTTATGGCCCCCACTTCACCCCCATTTCACCTCCTAAATTGAGACGTGTTTAGACATCACTTGTACCTACTCGTAAACAAGAACAGGAACAACGTAAGTATATACTTTATTTAGCTTTTTGTAATTCTATCTCAAATTACTATACCCGTAAATATATGAAGTACTAAGCTATTCACGGACGCTCTCGGCCCCCAGACCACCGCCCCGCTTTACTCACCCGCGCTATAACTTTTTTCTCGACTCCTAAGAGTCTTAGGGTGATTTTAAATAGCCTATAACTTTCCTTATTAATTGGGCTATCTAATGCAAAAATATTTTTGTAATCCGACTGAGTGTTTCAGAGATTGCCGCGTTCAAACAAAACATCAAACTCTTCAGATTTATTATTACTATACATATAGATAAAAAATGATTTATTGCACCTGCAGATAAAACAAGTAAATAAGCCAACATACATGCAAAAATTTGTACCGCTGTTGGAATCAAATCCGCATTTCTATCGTCACAGCTGGTTTGTCGCCCACCGTGCCATCGAGGTGTTCACAATGTGGCTAACAACTGACACTTAAACTACACCGATATATCATCAGAGCATTTTTCTGTAACTCAAAAGTCCCATCGAGAACAACGCAACATTCGTAATTAGTTAGTTAGTTGCAAAGAATAGTTTCAACTCCAATGTATAACTTTGCTTGTGTCACTCCAATCGGCTCTCAGAGTGAAATGAAATGGGCATAAGTTGACTTTGGGCATTGAAGTTGATATTGGGCATATGTTGACATTGGGCATATGATGACATTGGGCATATATTGACATTGGGCATATATTGACATTAGGTTAGATTCATAAAGAATGAGCCACTGGCACTGATTCTCAATCGGTGCCGGTGGAAGCCTAGTGTGAGATCAATACTATGTACCTATGTGTCTGTTGTGTGTTTATGTATCAATCAAACAAATCCTTGATCCTATGTGCATCAACATAATGTGGCCATCATGGCCACATGTGTGTGTGTGTGTGTGTAACATGTGTGTTTAAATAGCATAAAAAATGTGTAATTTAAAAATAACTAAAAAAACACGCTATAATCACACACTAAAAATATTAAAAATAATTCCACTATACACCTCCTGGCTCCATCTTCAGATCAGCTCCAAGATACCAAATGATAATATTGTCATCCGAACTATATATACATACAAAGTTTAATATCCATACGACAATTAGGAATATGTTTAAATTTACATTTAAGATTTGATTACATTATTTTTTGTTATTTAGTTAGTTACAAGTGAAGCTAAAAGGTATGTTAAAAAAGTGAGACATTTTGTTTAAACGTTGCTATAATATCATCTGTGGTATAACTATAAGCGGACTGTGAAGTTCTGTTGGAACCAGTTTAAAGTGACAATTCTCAGTTCCACCGAAGCTGCACTTTCTTTTAGTATTTAACTTTCTTCTGCTTTTTCCTTTTGAATTAATCGTAGATCCAACTTTACAACTAGTTATAAAGAATACCATTTTCATGTAACAGTAAATATAAAAACGAACGGAAAAAGTCTTGAGGAAACTGGCATGCCCTTGAACCAAAAATTTGAAGGCATTCATATTGTTTACAATATACAACGTTATAATACGTTTTTAAACGGGAATTTTCACGTACCGCACTATCGGTGAAGGCCCCGATGAAAACTCTTGGAATGAGTCGAAACTTAGTCGGTGCCTACACCGATAGTGCGGTACGTGAAAATTCCCGTTTTTACAATATGAATAGTCAAGTTTACGATAGTTTTTGGAATACAATTTGAAGGCATGTGCCAACACTTAGTGTTCCAATAAGCGGCGATAGGCTTGCAATTTGTCACGTGAAATGCTACTGGCAATAAGCGGGTTTTGCAAGTAACAATCATTTAATCCAGCTGTTGGTATGCGGTTACCGTAATCTATGGGCGCTTGGAATACCAAAGATACTAAACAGTAACTTTATTTGACAGGTCTTAATATCTCATTTAGATCGGCCATGTTTCTACGTTTAACTGGTGTGAAAATACGTAACAGTTTAATTTACTAAATATCTGACAAATCTATATCTTAATACTATATTATATAAAAACAAACCCTCATCTCATGCATGCACACATACATACACACCCACACACCGATACACCCCACAAACACCCCCACACATACACACATACGCATACACACCCACAAACACCCCTACATACATACACACACACGCACATACACACACACACACATACACACACACACACACACACACACACACACAAAGGTTGTATCAACTCATTAATCTTGTCCCTTGAAGCAAAGTCTGCGATAGATTAAAAATCTTATACTTACCTATATCTTCTAGTTTAGTGATTGTCGTCAATTTATTGGTTAAATACATAAAATGGGTGATTTTATTAAATAAATAAAATAAAATATATAATAATAATTACATTAAAAAATAATTTCATCACATTATTTTTATACAAGTGAAAAGTCATGCACCTGTAATTTCACCGGATCCCATACCCTTCAAACTGGAACACATTACATACCATCATCCGTAAAAACATACCTTTCAAACTGAAACACATTACATACCATCATCCGTAAAAACATACCCTTCAAACTGGAACACATTACATACCATCATCCGTAAAAACATACCCTTCAAACTGGAACACATTACATACCATCATCCGTAAAAAGACGGCATCTCTGATGAGTAGAGTTCTTAGCAGTCGCAACAGTATCCTTAAAACTCTTGCGGAGAGGTGTACCTCTCTTATTTGGAGACATTTTGTGCGGAGGGTGGTCAATCAGAGAAATCAGCATATTATATGGAATTCATTAAATTCAAAAACAAATACATTTAGTAGCTAGGTACACATAACACATTGAATTGAAACTCGTTCTGCTTGCTCTCAATTTCTCTGATTTTCAGCCATGACCGGCTGAAAATCAGTGTTTTTGCTTATTATGCAAAATATCCCGCTGAGCCAAAGCCTTTTTGACGTACTGCAGCACACATATTTGTATGTGTGTGTCTGATGTCGCAAATAAAGTCTTTTATCTATAAATAAATAAATAAATAATGCTGGACATTTTCACACAGCATCATCTAGCCTCAAACTAAGCAGAGCTTGTATTATGGGAACTACATGACTGATATACTATATAATTATTATTTTTGTAAATACATACATAATATAGGTACATAGAAAACACCCAGAACTGAGACAAATATTTGCAGATACAAACATTTGTCCCGTGGCGGGAATTGAACCCGCAACCTTCTGCGTCTCAAGACTGCGCCACAGAGGTCGTCGAATCTATCTTATCAATATGATTTCATTGTTTGATCATCTCCCGTCACAGAATGTCTCAATGTCCATATCATCATTTATCATAGCAGAATTCACTAACAAATAGTCTTAAGTATCTACTAACAAAATGGACTGTGTTGTCCGAAAAATAAACTTTTGATTTGATTGATCTGATTACTGCTGAAATTGGTTTGGTGTTGATACTTCCTGGTCGAGCTCTTTCACGAGGATTGCCCAAGCCTTTCTTTACACTAGCTTTAAGATAAACACAACAATTTTAGTTCCAATGAGCGATGTCGACCAAAATATTAGCACAAGCGAATTATCTGAGAGCTCACAAACAAACAAACAGATCCTTTTGAACTGAAGCAGCGGAGGGATCATCAAATAATATTAATCTCTCTAAATTATAATTATTCGGTTGAAGAACTTTGCCACGAGGCCGAGGCTTTAAAACGACCAAGCATGGCTTGGAAATGAAAGTCCCGGACAAGTAAATATTTGCGGTTTTTATTAATACCTTATAGGGCAGTTTCTTAGTGATTTGTGACAGTAAAATCTATTTAAAACTATTCTTGAAGTCATACAAATCGATGGCTAAAATCCTTATTTCAAGCGGATTAGGCGTTTCAGAGATAAACAGTAAAATTATTGTATTATATATAACTAGCTGTGCCCCTAAGCCACCGCGCCGCATCGCCTATCCGCGGTATTACTTCTTTTGCTCGGCCCCTTAGTTTCATAGCGTGATTTTAAATAGCCTTCCTCCTTCCTCGAAAATCGGGCTATCAAACAGAATAAAATAGAATAAAATATAATTTTTTTTTTGCAAAGGTAGGCATCTACTTAAATCAAACACAATAAAATTGTAAATTGTGTAACAAAATGGTGTTCAGCTCAGCTGTGTCATGTTTACCATCACCCAATGCTAATTATCAGCTGGAACTAGAAATTTAAATAATTTTTATAAAAATATATCTGACTAAAATAATTTGGTTCCCGAGATTAGCGTGACAAACATAAAAAATATACTCTTCAGCTTAAATTATACTAATATAGATATAAATAGATTATTGACAGAATGATAACAGTGGTATATTTTATTATTTGTATTTTTTAATCATATTAATAATCATAAAATCATCCTTTTATCGTAAATGCATAATATACGAGCTCTTTGCGTCACAAGTAAAACAAAAGAGCACTCAAGTTAGACCGATCATTACGGAGTAATCGATGTAAATACAATAAAAATAGATGTAAAGCCCCATTAAGAACCTCCTTTTTTTAAGTCGGTTAATAAAACCATTAAGTGCTCACAAATCATGTTTAAGTATGAATCGACGTTTCTTGTAAGCAACGGGTTGATTTATCACGTCTCATAATATTACTCCTTATGATGGTAATATATCATTGGAATATATTTGTAACTGGATTATATTTGCTGAGTGCTAGTAATTTGTTTCTGTGTCATAGAGTTTTGATGTAGGACTGTTAATATCGTAGTTATGTCTACGAGGCTTGAGTTATTGACGTAGGCAGCTACGGCGTAGGCCTCTACGGCGTAGTGCCCTCTACGGCGTAGTGTCCTCTACGCAGAATGCAACGCGTCTGGGTGATTTTAACACAAAACGATATCGAAGCTTGCCATAAGACGGTGTTTCTTTATTACTATTCTTCTCTGAAAAAGCGAATCGGATTATAATGCGGTTTTTTGTAATCGATTTGTATGTCTTCAAGGATGGTTCTTAAATAGATTGAATTATCACAAGTCACAAAGGGACGCTACAATCGTTGATGTGAAAACACTTCGGGCGTTTTAAAATATAAAAATAAAAATAAATAAATAATGCTACACATTTTTACACAGCATCTTCTAGCCCCGAACTAAGCAGAGCTTGTATTAAGGTAAAAAAATTACATTCATAGAAACATCCAGACCCGAAACTATATTTTGTAAAAAATATTCTTCTTATTGACTAAATGTAATCTTGGTAATACCAACAAAACGTACCCTGACTTCTGATCCGAAGATCGGAGATTTGAAAACAATGGTGCGCCCGGATTTTTCCCACTCGTATGAGTTCGCATTAGCACGAGCTCAAAACGATGATGAAAAACATCGTTATGAAACCAGCATACCCTAGGACAAAACATTTTAAATGCTAAAGTGCCAAATGACATCGGTTAATATTCCAATAATTAATTTACTTAGGATTTTAGTAGAAATTCAGTACAATGACATGGCAACACTTATTGTTTAATCGTAATTTGACTGATTGTTACAATTTGTTTATTGTATGTTTTGTCTCAAATATTTATGTGTTATTTTTTATTTACAATATGACAAGGCCGCTAAAGAATGTATGTACCAAGTAACAAAACTAACTGGTCCCTGTGTTATAAAGGTAAATATATTATATAACTATATGACAAGGACGAATAAGCGGCCATATCTTGGTGGTGTTCTTAAATCGTAGACATGTGCCTCAGTTACCGCATACTTCTTATCTTCGTGGCTTTACATACCTGAGCACAGATCTGAGGATGTCCATCTATTTTGTTTTACCAACAAAATATGAAAATAACTGTCTATGTATGAAAATAACTGGCTATTTACAGAAATAACTTACATTTCCAAGACACCGCAGCATACTTCGTGGAACTTTACGATTGCGCCGTAAATAAACAGAAACTCCACTAAATGAGCTACTAAAATACTCCAGCACTCTAATATAGTCTAGATGCACTGCAGAACTAAAATATGCGTCTACTCTAGATATCATTTCCATATAAAAAGACGAATCTTTTGTTCTTAATCTAATTCAAAACAGTTTTGTCTAAACTTCAAACGTCATTTAATTAATATACATATATTTAATTTGTTTTGACGTTTAACGTTTTGACAAAACTGAAACAAAACCTAATATAATTATTTTAATTGATTGGTATTAATTAACCTTTTAATCACTCAGGCGTTTTTATAAAATGACGGAAATATCCATCAAGCGTCAGGGAGCACGAGCAAGATGGCGATTTTTATCAGAGTACACAAAAAACATCATAGCAAAAAAATAATAAAACGATTCTATTTTTGTCAACTGTAAGTATATACTTTTAAACCCTACCTAATCTGAATAAAATTTTATAAAACAAGTTATTGGTCATTTATGTATCAAAACTTGCAATAAAGTCAAAGTATTATTCTGAGACCGCTGATGCGAAAATAAGATTGACACGCTGTTTATAGACGGTTCGAAATTCGTTCGGAAACCAAACCAAAGTATTTCAAATCACATAGTTTAATGAAGACATTAAAACTGAAGCTTACAAGCTGAAATGCACATTATTCTGAGCGAGTTAGGTTAGTTTTTAAGTGGGCTATGGTGCCGCGGTGGATAGCGGCCGCATGCCGACTGAGAGGTTAATAAAAGTAAAATGAATAAAAATTTTAGCAAAATTATTAATTTCTCATAAGACGGGATCGGATCTTAAATAGCATTTTTTGACGCAGACAGTTATACCTTGTGTCATAAGCCCATAAGATTCAAATCAGCTTGTTCATAAAATGACAGTGACGTCATAGCCGTACCTAAAAATCTCTCGTATTTTAGGATTTTCTTTAGCGTTTTTCAAATACGAAACACAATTAAAAAACAGAACGATAAATCTTTTAATATAGAGGTATAGTTCACTAATAGTTTATAAATAAAAGTTTTTGTAGGCTAAGTAAAATGCAATAAAACAGTAAAACGCCACATTTACTATTGTTTTTAACTTAAGTTTTGAAACTTAAGTAACTGTTGAATCAAGAATATCCTTTGTATTCGACTCCATTTATACCATTTGGTCGTTTAATATTGTTTTATTACGGCACACAAGGTAATAAAAAGTTCCACTTTCGGCTCACCCCGCCTTAAATTATTTTTATTTCTATTTCTCACAGACACATACAATAACTAGGATTTACCAAAAACGACGAGTATTGTTGTGCAACAACACCCAGGGACCTAGAGTAAACATCTGAAGAACATGCAAAAAAAAACCGCAGCGGGAATCGAACCCGAGCCATGGAAGTCGTCGTGGTTTATTGCTGTGTCAGCAATAGTTTCGCAACAAATTCAGAAGTAAATGCACTCTATCTGTCATTGTAAACTTTTATCTCTTCTGTCTTTTATGTCGCATTGTACATTGTAACAAATCATTAACTGTCTTTATTTACCGTTAGATGCCGTTACATCGCTTTATGTGCTGACGAGATTTGTTACTAACACTTGCAAGTACCTAATAAATGTGGCTACATAATAAACTAGCTGTGCTACCCTCAGCCCCCGATCCATCGCGTCGCATCGCCCGACCGCGCTTTTACTTATTTTTCGTATTCCGTTCAAAGTTTTATTCCAAAAACTATCGTGAACTTGACTATTCATATTGTAAAAACGGGAATATTCACGTACTGCACTATCGGTGAAGGCACCGACTAAGTTTCGACTCATTCCGAGAGTCTTCATCAGGGTGAGTGGTCGCTACTTTCTCCTTCCGCTTCCGTGCACTACGTTCAAGGGATTACTCAAAAATTGAGCTATCAATTGCAATAATATTTTTTCAAATCCGACTGGTACCTCCTTTATAATAAACAAAATTATAAAAAAAAAACAATTAAACTCTTCAGTTTTATTATTAGTATATATGTATGTGGCGCAAATTATGTAAAGGCAAATTCTGAATTATGTTAAGAATTAATTATGAAAAAAAATTACGATAAATAAGTTTGTAAAATTCTTACATCAATGAGTTTGTACTGAGCAAAAAATATAGACACAAAGTTTTCCTCAGTAAATTAGTAACTTTTCTCTGAAATACCTGTATTTTAGGCTCGCGATGTACTTAGTTATTTGATGCTTAAATTAAAGGACCGATTCCCAGCAGTTTCTCTCAAAGAAATTCCTAAAGTTGAGTTATAGCTTAAGTTAGATAGCTGGTTTACACCTGAAAGGTTTTTTTTATAATATGACATTTATTTATATATCCCTCTTTATTATAAGATTTTATAAACACGGAAAATATTTTTGTCAGAACCGTACTTAAATTATACGTTTTTTTTTTCTTAACATTCATTCGTGCCACTTGAATGAATAACGAATGAATGAAAATACTTTATTGTACACCTTAAACCAATAACATTATTTTATTTTATTTATTTAAGGAATGATAACTATAACCGATAAAAACTTATCTTACAGCCAATTAAGGATTTACATTTTATGTACTTAACCTATAAATTGACGACAGTCACTGAACTAGAAGATATAGATATAGATTATTAATCTATCGCAGAATTTGCTTCAAGGGACAAAAATAATGAGTTGATACAACCTTATAGTGTGTGTGTGTGTGGGTGTGTGCGTGTGTGCGTGTGTGCGTGTATGAGCGTGTGAGCGTGTGTGTGTGGGTATGTGTGTGTGTGTGTGCGTGAGTGTGTGAGTGTGTGTGTGTGTGTGTATGTGTGTGTGTGTGTGTGTGCGTGAGTGTGTGAGTGTGTGTGTGTGTGTGTATGTGTGTGTGTGTGTGCGTGAGTGTGTGAGTGTGTGTGTGTGTGTGAGATGTGGGGGTGTGCGTGTGTAATAAACAAAATCTTATTCTTTAGAAGGTAAAATGAGCGGTCTTATTGCTTAAAATAGATGTCTTCCAGCAACCATTGGGTGGAGAGAATAATAAGAGATTGTAAAAGTGTCAGAATAGGTGGCACTTGATACGTGGCGAAATTGGCAGATGGTTCTTAAAGAAGACGCAAAAAATGCGGGTTCGTTTCTCGCTGCGGGATTAATGTTTGCATGTTCTGCAGATATTTGTTAGTCTAGGTATTGTGATACTACGGTACTCGTCGTTCCTGATAATCACGATACAAGATATCCTAGTATAGAGCCATGGCTATGTGAATGTTGAGTGTCTAAATAAAAAAGAACAAAAAAAAGTAATGACCCAGCTAAATCCCATTGAGCTGTGACAGCAGTGTCCTGAGAGAGGTAACTTATATAAGTCACGAAGTTTTAATCGATCCAGCATTGGAAGCCAATAACTTATCCAGACTCGAATCAAAGGATAGAACTTAAGTTACCGAAACTGAAAGAACACAGGCTCAGCATCATCACCGAAAAGAAGTCCATTGCTTCTCTTAGAGGTGCAGGTTCGATTCCCGCTGCGGGAGAAATGTGTGTTCTCCAGACTCGACTTAGAGTATAGAACTGAAGTCCTAAGTTCCTACTAAGTAAGAGGACTTAATCTTAACTTATCCTTATCCTATAGTATCTTAAATAGGACTTAAGGTCTTGACCACAGATTGAAGTCAGTCATCATCAGCAGTCGTTATCACCAGTTGGTAGAAGTCATCTGATGATAACTTTCAACGTCAAAGCTACTAGATTTCTGATGACCTCAATAGAGCGGCCGAGCCGGCTGCCACGCAAGAGTTGCTGGTTCAATGCTTTGAAACAAACGTTTGCATATTTTGCAGGTTGTTTTCGGGTCTTAGTGTCGTTGTGAAACTGTGGTCGTAGTTCCTGATACCCACGACACTGGAATCCTAGTGTGAGGTCAATTTTCCTAGTGTGAAACAATTTTTTTTATAATTAAATTACTTTAAAGTTTTCTATGAATACATCTTTCGAAACTTGGCTATCTTTAACACCTTAAGAGAATCTTTCCCAAGAAATGCAGCAAAAACTTCCTGAAACCATTTCGAAGTTACACAATCTAATTCAAGTTTATATTGAAAACTCCGAGTTCCCTCTGAATATGAGAGAATCCTCTCTGATTTTATATATTTTCTCCTATCTTGGATGCCACAGTATTTAAGTAACATTGCCGTGAATATTTACTAAAAAAGCTATCGCAGATTTGATTATTCTTATTGTAAACGGGAACGAACTCGTACCTCTTGCATCGCAGTTAGCTATTCGCCCACTGCGCTACCGAGGTCGTCTATAACTTTAGCTACTAGCTACTGCTCACGGCTTTGTCTGCGTGGTACCCGGTAAAAGGTAGACGATGAAAAGTAGCTCTTACTGTTAAGGTAACGTTCGTTAGAAACGCTTTCGCTTGACCGTTTTTTTCGTCGATTTTCGTTGCAAAATTGGTCTCAACGAAAAGCCCTTTTATCAATAAAAAAGGACTTTTCGTTGAGATCAATTTTGCTGAAAGCTATAAAAGGCTGTATATTATTCCATTAATATCAATATTAATAGAATAATATACAGCTTTTTTTCATCCTTAAGGTTCATTAAATAAATAATTCTGGACATTTTTAACGCCGCATCATTCTAGCCCCAAAGTAAGCAGAGTTTGTGTTATTTTTTTGTAAACACATACATATTATACGTAGAAAACACTCGAGACCCGACCCGAGACAAATGATTGTATATCTGCAGATTATACAATCATTTGTCCCGTGGCGAGAATAAAACCTGCGTCTCAAGCGGGCCTTCTCCCACTGCGCCTCAGAGGCCATAATCCTGAAAATGTATGAGAGTTTCGGTGATTACTTCCTAAATCGAAACATGCAAACTTACCTCCTTGACGAACTCTCTGGCGTAGTGGGCGAAGGCCCGCCTGAGACGCAGAAGGTTGCGGGTTCGATTCCCGCTGCGGGACAAATGTTTGTATGATCTACAAATACTTGTCTCGGGTCTGGGTGTTTTCTATGTATAATATGTATGTATTTACAAAAAATATATATATAAGTAGTATCAGTCATGTAGTTCCCATAACACAAGCTTTGCTTTACTTTGTGGCTAGATGTGTGAAAAATGTCCAGCATTATTTATTTTATTTTATTTTCCTTATAATATTGGTACACAAAAACCTCTTCGTTTGTTAGTATAATACTCCACTTACCAAAATATAACCCTAAAAATGCGTATCATAAAAAAAAAATGTTCCGTAGCAACAAAGAATACCTTTTATTGCTTGATATTAAAGACATCACTCCACGTACAATAAACAAGGCATTTTAGGATGGTAAAGAGGTTTTCACATTCGCAACTGTTAAACGAACATTAAAGAACTGTATAGAGTTGAACTTTGTACAAGTTATCTGCCAACTATGTAGCTAATAATAAATAATGCTGGACATTTTTCACACACCTAATCTAGCCCCAAACTAAGCAGAGCTTGTATTATAGGAACAACATGACTGATATACTGTTTATATATATTTTTTTTGTAAATACATACATATTATATATAGAAAAAACCCCGAGACAAATATTTGCAAACAAAAAAGTTTGTTCCGCGACGGGAATCGAACCCGCGACCTGCGTCTCAGGCGAGCCTTCGCCCACTGCGCCACAGAGGAGCTGTGTATATTATAGCTACGAGTAGGTAGGTGTTGAGCCAACATATAAATTCGACTGTTTTATTCATTTGTACTACATTCTTCATAGTTTTTTATACTAAATAGGCAAATAAACTCTCACGCTGCCTCCTTGACATATCAAGATGAAAGATCTCATGTACCTGTAATTTCACCGGCAACTATACCCTTCGAACTGGAACACAGCAATGATAACATTACTGCTTGATGGTAGAAATACCCCGGACTAGCCCTTTCACAGAAGCTCTACAACTCTTAAAATTAATTCATATGTTTCAATACTTCTATGTTATAACTCTTTATTATTTATTGTACACACAGAAATACAGACAAAAAACTTACATATAAGACATGTATAAAGGCGAGCTTAACCCTAACAAGAGTTTTCTTCCAGCAAACCTATGAGGATAGGGACAGCTGGAGAATAATGGTGGGTATGTGTACAGAAGACGCAAGAAATCTTCGAAGTCGCAGGATAAAGCTGGACGGAAAAAGCCCAAAATAGAGTAACGTGGAAAAACTTGGAGGAGGCCTATACCCGAAAGGTGCCTTGATTAAATCTAGCTTTTAAAAAAACTATTCATTTAGATCATAATAATAATATAATGTGGATGGAAATAAAAGCAGAGGTAGGCCAAAGAAAAGATGGATGGATTGAGTTTGAGATTTTATGAAGTGTCGCAATTTTACAATGGCCCGTTATTCAATTTTAGCTACAATTTCTAACCAGCTAGAATATTTCTCCAATTTATAGATAGATAATAAAACCGTACAAATGTGAAAGGTCAGTAAGATTTCTTCTCCTTCTCACACATAGCTTTTCAGATTGCTATCTCCCTTACACTCCGGTACAGAATTTAATTTGACTAAAAGCAACAATTTATAATGCCGAACAGACGTCATAACCTACGAAATAAATAGATCAGAAGTCAGTGGGTTGTTTTTTACGTCATACCAAAAATTACTATTCCGGTTGAAAATGGAAGTGATGGCTCCCTGTAATTTTTTTTGTACTACTCGTTTGGTCACGGTTGTATCTGTTTAGATAGAGTTATGTTAAAAAAGCCTTGCATGTTCTAAACTGGCCAGATATGGACCAAATGGTACCTGTGGAAGGTAACCAACGGAACTTGTGCCCAAGACAAATCCAACGAGAGATGGAAGGATGAAGTAGCAAAAAATTGCAGTAAACAATTGAACTTAATATTTACAACGATAATAATTTCATAGGTGTAAAAAAATCCAGTAAAAAATACTCATTCGACCCACCGGTGGGACGAACGGGAATACACGGGTACTAGATTACCTGTAGTTTTAGTTAGGCTTGACGAAAAGTTTTGTTTCTGTTTAAAAAACATACACATATTACAAAACGAAATAGAAAATAATTCCTAACTGCATTAATCAACTTAAAAAAAAATCACAGCATCATTGACGGGACAAGAAAAAGCGGTTTCATCATTTGAAATGTCTATTATATTCTAGCCTTTTTAAGAAAAGATGCATTAATCAATAAGTGGTGTATGATGTAGGAAAATGAATACCGTCTCCCGGTCTACAACGGCAACAGACACGTGTAAGGTTCTTGCCAAAAGTGCGCTCTGAACATAATGTTCCGAAACCGTTTATTTTATTCCGAGTTTATTTTTATTACTATCCTGCGTAGATTACTTTGCTCTCATAAAACTACCGAATATTTTTTTACTGTATGTAAAAACATAGATTAAACGGTTATTTGCTTTATTTTTTTTATTACAGGCATGTTTCATTTCATGTCATGCTCTTTTTAGGAAACCTTTGTCCAGCAGTGGACTTCAACTGGCTGTTGACGATAAAAAAAAAAAACATATTACATATATATACATATTCAGTGTGTAGATTTTTAAGGATACCAAGTTGAGGGTAGTCAGAGGCACGTCTGAACTTTAAATTTGATACATGCCCGCGTTTCGCAAGTTAGCATTTAACGTGACAAGTTGCAAGCACATCGCCGCTTATTGGAAAACTAACTGTTGACACATGCCTTCGAATTTTTGGTTCTAGGGTATGTCGGTTTCCATACAATGTTTTCCTTCACCGTTTTAATATTTTGATGCGCACATATTTTTATCCAGTGAAAAATCTATTGGTGCACCACCAGGTTCGAACCCACGACGCCACGGTAGAAGTCGTACAGCCCACTAGGCTAACACGGACGAGGCTGTTGACGATGATTATAATAAATCCATATTTATAAGATTATAAAACTCAATTTTCACTCACCTATCCAGTCCTATATTTAGTGCCAACAACATATAATATTCTAAGCCACGCGTTATTTACCAAGATATAATATTCCTATACCAGCCTTATCTCCATAGCAATAAAGATAATATTCGCATAACGCCACTTTAGGGTTCCTCAAGAAAGTTTAACGCGTCATTACGCTAGCTATAACTTGCAGAGAAAGCCATAAAGTGAGTGATAATAGCGGATAGAAGTGAGAATCGACTTTCTAAACTTGCTCATCTTTCTGAGATCGGATTTCAGGATTCCGTTAGGAAGTACCCGAATTCTGTTAGAGACTAGATTTTTTTTAAAGTTATAGCTACGTTTTTTTTAATTAATTTTGATACTGTAAAATTACATAGCCTATAATGTGAAAAATCATAACACATTCATCTGAGTACCTATACGAGAATTTTTTGAATGTCAAAACAGTTATCTTTATGTTGAAATAATATCTCACGTAACATAATACTTTAAACTAATTATTCGAAAACACTAGCGTACCATCTTATTTTTCGTCGTTTGTCCTATGTATTTTTTCTCAGTCTATCCATTTACTCACACCTTTTACGCTCCATTTAATTTATGCATCACGTTCCATTCCTACGTAACGTAAACGTCAAAGTAAACCTATTAGATGGCGAGTTTTGTCGGAAAGATTCTTACGAAAGGTTTTATTTCGAAAAGGACCGAGTGCTTTAAGCGATGCCTGACACGTTCAGTATAATAAAGAACCGAAAATGTTATTTTTTCGTAAAAAAATACCATTTATACAATAAACCGCGAATCAGGAAACTTAAGAGGAATATGAAAGTATAAAAAAGGCCACGTACGCGTCGCCTATTTTTTTTCATTAGTTGTCAGGAAAAGTTAAGAGCCCACTAATAATAGGCCACATCGAAAGGGCAAATACTGTAAATCTAGGTACTCGAGATTGGTAGAAAATTACTACTTAAATTGGTAAATTAAATGATTATTGATGCTTAGTCAAAAAGCAAAAAATTATGTCTTGTATTAGTTTCACTTCTACGCGTTATTTTCATTCATTTATGTAAAAGTAATAAAGTAATTTTATAAAGGCGTGCAGAATGGAAGTGTGAAATGAAGCTTATCTCAGAATTTCGCAGTTTTATTACCTATTTCGTTAGTTTTGGACGACCTTAAGATATAGGTAGGTAATACCATCTCTTTCGATTCTATTTTGTTATATTTATATGTGTGTAACAATAGTGTCTGACATTTTATTCCAAAAAATATCGTGAACCTGACTATTCATATTGTAAAAACAGGAATTTTCACGTACTGTACTATCGGTGAAGACACCGACAAAGTTTCGAGTAAGTAGTGCACGACGTGACGCGGAGGGAGAACGTTGCGAACCTGATGAGGACTCTCGGAATGAGTCGAAACTTAGTCGGTGCATTCACCGATAGTGCGGTACGTGAAAATTCCCGTTTTTACAATATGAATAGTGACTGACATAACACTGTCCCTTCTTATTGATTGAAAAATTCCAACCTAAGTGTAACTTAATTAGCTTAAGACCAATATTGTATGTACGAAACCGGCAAGCTGTTGAAACTTTTTTAAAAACAATACCAGCTTCATATACATTTCTTGCAATAAAGATTTACTTTACTATACTTTATAACTCTTAGAATTAGGAGTTTAAAGTGACAATGGGCACGACATATAGCTCGTAAAAACTACCAACGCTTGCGGTTAAAGGTTCTTAAATGAACCAGAACTGGAAGACGCCATTGAAACGGCACGAGGACATGGTAAAGAAACCGGCATGCCCTAGAACCAAAAATTTTATCGGGCATGCCAAAAGGCACGTGCTATCGGTTAATATTCCGATAAAGTGGTTATGGGATCAACTAGTCATGTGAAATACTCACTTCAATGCAGAACGTGGGCATGTGCCTTATATAATATTTGGGCGTGCATCTGACTACCCGTATTCTTGCGTATCTGTGTTCTTAGTATAGATATGTCTATCATTGTTCATAACATAATATTATTTTCCACCTCAATTTCATACCAGACACTCTTCTTTTACAAATGGTGCCTCTATTTCTCTTTTGAAAATAAAAACGCTATAGGTAGGTAATAATTTTAATATGATTTGAAAATATTATAAAACTAATATCATAAATCATGTTTTTTTTTTAATTACGAAAATTATTTAATGTAATTACTCATGTAAATTCTGTTGATGTTTCTAATAAATAAATAAATTTAACCGTTAAATTTAATATATATTAGTTTCAAAAGTAATACCGAAAATAATACTCAAAATTAACATGAAAAGCCACACCATTAATTCCTTTTCCATTTTCCTTTTCGCAAACAGAACGTTAACAAACACTAAAGACATCAAAACCCTCAAATAATAAAATAAAATACATTTTACGCAATAAAAACAAATGATATGGCAACCCCGGCGGTTAAACTGCTATAATCTACCTTATATCAAAGGTTTAAGATTCTAAATACTAAAACGATATAACAGGGACAGCAGAAACTCAATCACATACTTTACCTTATATCAAAATAAATAGAATTCAAATTGATAATGTGCTTTAAGACGGGCTCATATTTGTGACATTTTGATTTATAATACTGTGTGATTGTATCACGGCGTTTGTCACGCTCGTCCTTTTTTGTAACGACAATAACCGTCCACACTTGTGACGTTGTTACGCCTGACGCGGTCAAATCACATAATAAATTCAAATAGTTGAACGAAAGTGGTCAATACCGTCAATTTTGTTCAACTTTTCTAGAAAAATAAAGTTATTGGACAGAATGATGCTGTGTGAAAAATGTCAAGCATTTTTATTTTATTTGTATTTTAGAATTAGTCCATTATCTTAAATTTTCTAATTATTTAAATACTAACTTTTCTGTTCTTTTCCTTGTAGCCAAAATGGTATTTCCAAGAGGAATTGCATCTTATCGTGACCACACTGTAGGATTTAGAAACATACTGCGAATTGACGACCTCGGCGGCGCAGCGGGCAAGTAGCCGGTTGAGACGCAAGGGGTGCGGGATCAATGTTTGCATGTTCTGTAGATATATGTTCCGGATCGAGGTGTTGTTATGGTACTACGGTACTTATAGTTCCTGATACCCACGACACAAAGAATCCTAATAACTATGCATGTATCTGTTGGGTATTAAATGAATATGTTTTTTTTGCGTTGAATGTGGAACCGTCTTTATAACTGCCAATATTTCTCAACCTTACTTCGCGAACTTAGAGTTCAAAATAAAGTTAATTTTATTGGCACTGAAGCCGCCATTTTGAATTTATATTTTTACGGTCCAAGTCTTTTTTATGTATTAATTTTATACGTTATTCGAAGTGGTGTTTAGTTAGGATATTGTGAGCCTTTTGGGATAAATGAGTGAAGCGTGTCTGAGCATTATGTAAACAAAATTAGGTATTTCTGATGCTCTGTTTATGTCTCAAATGTATTTATGTGGGCTTGCCTCTGCCTACGGCTTCACCCACATAGTGAAGTGCTATATTATTTAAGTTTTTGAGAGACTTTAGATATTTTTACACTGGACATTTTCGCACAACGTCATTTAGCCCCAAACTAAACAAAGCTTGTGTTATATGAACTACATGACTGATATCCTACTTAAATACTTTGTTATTTTGTAAATACATACATATTATACATAGAAAACAACCAGACCCGAGACAAATATTAGCAGATTATACAAACATTTGTCTCGCGGCTGGAATCGAACCCGCAACCTTTTGCGTCTCAGACGGGCTTTTGCCTACTGCGGCAGAAATTTTTTTGTTGGTACAATACTTAATTATCTTAGTTCTTGATACTCACAACTCTAGGATTATCTGGGTTGTGAGTATCAGGACTGGGTATAGGTAGGTGTTAAAAAACTGCGTTTGAATCGTGAAGTACGTTTGTATGAACAGAGCGTCATGGTGTTAAAAATTTCCAGTTCGTGTTAATGTAACATATTTTATTTGGAGTCAGACATGTTTCTTGCTTACGTGTTTGTTGGGAATGTGTAAAATAGTTTAAGTGGTACTTTAGAGTTAAATGTTATGTTTTAGAAGCTTGTTCCATTGTGTTGTGGTGTTTGCGTGTAAATATGGCATCATGTAATACGATACTTAATTTAAGCCAAAGTATATTTTGGTTTAGAATAAGCAGGCCATCTAGATCAATAATTCCTATCGATCCAAATGTTGTCTAGAAGTGTTCGCTTTTAGCGTTATGATCGACCACTGTGGTTCCGCGATTAGCTTGTAATTATATTACCTTGGTATCTAGACAAATACCTCACGCTTAGTTTAATTTTACGCTAACGTAAATTTGTCAAGGAAAATTTAGCAGAAGTCACGTGACATTTCCACAGCTAATGTCATTTCAATACAATACAATCTTTGCGTTAACGTTAACAGAAAAATGTTTGTTACTCTTTCACGCAAAAACTACTGAACGGATTTTGATGAAAGTTTACAGTAATATAGCTATAGCATTAGAATAACATATAGGCTACTTTTGATCCGGGTATCACGCGGGCGAAACCGTGGGCAGAAGCTAGTATTACATAGATTGATTATTTTGTACTGTTTTAAAGTAGATGTGTTATTCATCAGTCAAAGTAGGTGTATTTTGGTTGAGAGTACAAGCTGAGGTTTCCATCTTGACCGTTTAAAATAGTTTTTTTTTATTTCTCACCGCAATTTAGGAATAGTATATCAGTTTTCTTTTGCAAGGTAATAAGGTCTAACGAAACACAAGAACACTGTGTACATTTTTTAAAATCAATTCGGACATCACTAAACCGTTCTGTCATCGAGAAAATAATACAGTGGACGGAGTTATAAATCGAGTTATTTATTCATGAAAATTCGTAAGCAAATAAAAAAAATCCACGCGTCATCCTGAAACCGAGACGCGCTGCGATCCATTGTCAACAGATTCGTATCCAGTTAGGAATTCCAAAAAGGTCGCTGGAAAATGAATACTGGACATCTAAAAAAATGTGGAGAGTTCCGTACGTAGTTTATAAAATTGTTCGACTCATAAATGTTGTAAAATAAAATAGTAAATACAACACTTTGTCTATTCTATACAGTACTAGTTAGTTAGTTAGTTTATGGAATTAACTGCCTGTTAGTATGAGATTTGCAAAATCTCTACCTATTTTTAAATCCTTAGTCAAGAAAAACTAATTATCATCGAGTCGTTAGCTGTTGCCTGTTTCTGGCTTACCTAGTTATGTATCATAGAATAGTGAATGATAGTATGTAGGTATTATGCTGTGTATTATATAAGTAATTATGTAGGTAAATAATAATATAGTGTATGTGGTACACCACTTACAACCCCTTGTAATCTTTCGTACAGTCTGTCGCTAATTAGGGATAATTAGCGATCGCCCATTGTACCTACAAAGTGTTGAAGTTTGTACTATTTATTTAAGCTGAAATATTTGGTGAGCAATAAAGTATTTTCTATCTTCTATCTATCTATCTACTAGCTTCTGCCCACGGCTTCGCCCGTGTGGTATCCGGATAAAAAGTAGGTTATGTATTATTGCGATGTATAAGCTATATTACTGTAAAGTTTCATCAAAATCCGTTCAGTTGTTTTTGCGTGAAAGAGTAACAAACATCCATCCTCAAAAACTTTCGCATTTATATAGTAGGATCAATATTAGGTATCGTCGTGTTGGCTTCTATTAATACTTCTGATTCTGATTAATAATTCTTCAATACTTCTGATCTGGAGATTATGTGTTCGAACCCGGTCGTCGTGGCTATGGGTATCAAAACTATCACATTTTTTTTTACAAGTTTAATAATGCACAGAACTTTTAATATCTCGAATATGGGTAGGTAAGTAAATGGCTTGATTTTTCTTTGTTTACATCACTTAAAAATATCTCCTTGAAGATACCGAATGATAAAACTATTTCATTAGTAAAAAAACCATCGGATATGAAGTGCGGAACTCCAAAAACATGGAAATAATAAACCCGCTACATTCCTAAAACAATGGGCACAAAGCGCTTGAATAGCTTGAAGCGATGGATTTGAGCGGGGCCGAGTGATCCCCGTTTATTTTGAGTTCATTGTTCAGCGGTCGCATGTCTGACGAGGTTCCTATTCGCATTTCTGACGCTTCACTGGTTATTTTTTGGTAATTTTATGGTTTTATTATTTTGTTATTTTTGAGAGTTCATTCAAACATATATTTTTTTGGACACTTCACACAGCATCATCTAGCCCCAAAGTAAGCAGAGCTTCTGTTATGGGAACTACATGACTGATATACTAATTAAATACTTTTTTTGTAAATACATTCATATTATACATAGAAAACACCCAGACCCGAGATAAATGAATGCAGATCATACAAACATTTGTCCCGCAGCGGGAATCGAACCCGCAACCTTCTGCGTCTCAGGCGAGCCTTCGCCCACTGCGCAACAGAGGTCGTTAATTAATTGATTGAGAATTAATTGATTCATGCATATAAAATTATAAATTATGAGAATAAATAATCTTAGATAGTAATTAAGGACCTCTCAACGAGTTTATTTTTGAACCGACTTCAAAAAAGGAGGAGGTTCTCAATTCGGCTGTTTTTTTATCTTGTTTATATATGATACTAACTGCGCCCCGCGGTTTCACCCGCGTAAGTTTCGATTCCGTTCGAATATCGGGATAAAAAGTAACAGTAAAGTTTTTTACTGCTACATAAATGGCCTAGATGATAAAACTATTTATTTGCATAAGAATTAATACTACGATACGAATGTAACCAACTTTTGTTTCTACCCGCGATCTAATTAAATTGTAGAACATAAAAGCTGCTATTGTGACTTAACTATGATAATTAGATAAATTCTCTCGATAACTTTTTTGTAGGTAATAATGAGTACTTTAATCTTGTAGTACATCTTTTTTTTGTACCATCAATAGTTTTCTCAGCGCACACCAAATAATGAATTTTATAGGTAAAATTTTGCTACTTTGGGTTACATTATTGCAATTTTAAAAGAACCCCATTTTTTTAAAAAAATAAATGATAGCCTTTGTTACTTCCTGATAATTTAGCTTTCATTTGGTGAAAAAATGTCTAAAATCGGTCCAGCAGTTTTGGAGCCTATTCGATACAAACAAACAAAAAATATTTTCTTTTTATACTATTAGTATAGATATGATGTAATGTTTCATTACAATAACGAAATTAAACATAACAATCATGTTGACAGAACATCTACCTAAGCAAAATTCCCAAGTTGTAAAACATTCATGTTTGCAAAATGCCTGAGTTGTAAAACGCTTTAAAAGTAAGATAATTAAAATTGAAATTGATATAATTACAGCAATTACTCCTCCTAATTTATTGGGAATAGAGCGTAGAATAGCAAAGGTAACTAATAATGTAAAATTTCCAAATCATAAAACGTCGAAGTATGTAAAATGCCCAAGTCTTAAAACATCTAACTTTGCAAAACTCCCAAGCTTTAAAATGCCCAAATCGTAAAATATTTTTATATTTGGATGTAAATGAATTGTGATGTAATGAACCTATTGTTCATGTGTGTGTTTTTTTCTTTCTTCTTAAAACACTCAAGTTCCCAGTCATTCCCAGAAAAATTCCCAGTCGTGAAATGTCCCAGTAAGTAGATTATGCCTAAGTCACAAAATGTTCATGAGTACATACAATTTGATTCTAACAATGCCCTGGTATAGCTAGACCCACAAATAAAAAAATAAGTAATCATCAACTCCCTTTTCACACACAATCGAGTAAGAACAACCCTTCAAGCAAGCTTACAAGCAAAGGCTTAGTATAATTATATCTTCAATAATAAATAAATAAAATAAATAAATACCCTAGATTCCGCTCCATCAAATTAAACTGAAAGTCAGGAATCAACGAAGCTGCTTTTTAGTGTCGGATTACGAAAACATTGTATTTTAGGTTGTCAGAGCCGTTTTACTATAAATTGTTATTTAGAAGACACTTTCTCATAAAAAATAAATATAAATAAAATGAAAAAATGCTGGACATTTTGCCTAAAATGCCAAAATGCCAATTCTAGCCCCAAAGTAAGCAGAGCTTGTGTTATCGGATCTACATAATCACGTACTTTTTAAAATACATACATATTATACATAGTAAATACCCAGACCTGAGACAAATATTTGCAGACCATACAAACATTTGTCTCGCGGCGGGAATCAAACCCATAACCAATTAGAAACCAACAAGTGGTAAATAAACATATTTGTATTGGAACGCTCACGACTCAATACACAGATGATACCAAGTAGGAGGTACTTGGGGGTAGTCAGGGGCACGTCCAAACATAATATTTGAGAAAATGTCCGCGTTTTGCATATCAGTTCGCATTCCACGTGACAGATTGCAAACGTATCGCCGTTTATTAGAACAGTAACGTATGTTGCATGACTTCGTATATTTGGTTTCTCTCACGTCGATGCCGGCTACGTACCCGCCATGCCATCGAGGTCATAAAAAGCAAATAGTTTCCAAAAAAACTACTAGGTACCTGAAACAAAATACGGCCATCATTAAAAATCATGGCAATGAAAAATGCAAAAAAAATAATATCGACAATGGTTACACAGCGTTTTGCACATAATGTAGTTCACGGATATCGTAATGGCACATTTTGAATATGAGAGATTTCTTGAAATCTCTCATATTGTGAAAGTTTGTGAGGATGGATATTTGTTACTCTTTCACGCAAAAACTACTGATTTTAATGAAACTTTACAGTAATATAGCTTATACATCAGAATAACACATATCCTACTTTATACTTTAGCTATTTTATATGAGTACCACTCAGGCAAAGCAGTGGACAGAGGCTAGTAATAAATAATATTAACTGCTGTTGTCCATTGTCCAGCAATATTATGTAGGTACATTGTCGACTACATAATATTGCTGGTGACTGTATCGTTACAAGTATTATTTACTCTGAACCGGAAGCAATCTGACTCCTTCTGTTAGTCCTTTTATATAGATAGATAGATAGATAAACATTTATTCAAACCACCACAAATTATATTTACTTAAAAGCTAAAACACATTATTAATAACTAAAATAGAAAGTAAAATAAAGAAGGCTACACAGTGGTGGTATAGTGTTGAGTCTTGCTACAACGAGTGCCACAGTAAAAGCCGGGCACTGTACAAAACGTTTTGCACGTATCTGAATTTAAATGTACCATTTTGCATTCAAATTAGAACATGGCTTCGGAATATTTCATCCGTTTTGTTCGGAACGGTTCTGTAGAACCTGATTTTGATATTCATTATTTTATTGATCTAAAATTAACATTTATTGATACAACTCGGTACAAGGCTTATAAAAAAACAGATAGCTATATAAAAGACCTTTGCAAACGATCTATAGATAGGTTAACTGATCCAAAGCATTAGATGGAAGCGTTCCTAAAACTCTGGCGGCATTGCCACGCTGAATGGCTATGCTAATGCGTTGACCAGATGGGATGCGTTGGGCAGATAAAAACCTAGCTGTGTCACGGTCACCCTCGGCCCCCAACCCATGGCTTCGAATCACCCTACCGTACTATTACTTCGTTTTCGCTTAGCGTTCTGTCTGACTTAAAACCTGATGTTAAATAGCCTAGAAACTTCCTCAAGAATTAGGCTATCAAATGCGATATATTTTTTCAAATTCAAACAAAAAAACAAACAAACTATTCTGCTTTATTATATTAGTATAAATTATATCATCGGTAGAAAATTGTAAACAGTTGAAGATATTTTTTTTTCAGGAAAATCTAAGTACCGACTTCAAAAGACGTTTTTTCATCGTAAAGGGTACTTTTCCAAAAAATATTTATGGAAGCTTTTCCTATGTATAACTTACCCATAAAAAAAAGAATCGTTAAAATCGGTACACAATTATTAGCGAAGATATCGCGTAACATTAAAAAAGACAACGAATTAAGAACCACCTCATTTTTTGAAGCCCGTTGAAAAATTTTTCATTTCATTTCAATTTAGTTAACACTTTAAAAACAAAAAAATCTCTACTCGCATATTAAAATAGACACATTAAAATTCCACATTTTCTAAACGAGCTTCGAACCCATTACTTAATCACACTTACTTGCACAGAGTATATCACTGAAGGACACTCAGCACATGCACGTGAAACCTCTTGTATAAAGAAGCAAGGATCTCGTTTTTTTATTTAAAAAAATCCTCACCAAATTCCTCATATATAAAAGAGGTAAAGTTTGTAAGTTAGTAAGTTTGAATGTAGCAGATAATCTTCGAAACTACTCATGCAATTTTATAAACTCTTGTCCCAATATTAAGAATGGACGTAGGTTATTAATCGGTTAAAACAAAGGGTTTTTCGTGAAAACTAATTTTGTAACGTAAGTCGACGAAAAAACGGTCTAGGAAAACCACTTTTCATCGGGAATCACGCGGACGAAGCCGTGGGCAGCAGCTAGTGATTTACAAAACTGCAGTTATAGCAATGAATACTTCATTCGCTACGGAGGTTACGGGTTCGAATCCCGTCCTGCACCGATGGATTTTTCTACTTGAAAAATGTATGTGCACATTAACACGTGCTGAAAATGGTGATGGAAACATCGTGACAAAACTGAAGCAAAAATTCGAAATCCAAAAAATTGCTATCGGTTCATTGGAAGGCATTGTTCCAATAAGCGGTGATAGGCTTGCAACCTGTCACGTGGAATGCGAATTACTTGCAAAACACGGGCATGTGCCAAATGTAATGTTTGTAAACATGCCTCTAAATATAACTACTACTTTTTGATGTTTCACGGGGTCGGTCTGCTTCTTGACAGTGAAAAAAAAACAAAAGACCATTTTAAGATCTAACCCTACAAAATTAAGAAAAGACCACTCAAGTAAGATCAACTATCAATAATTAATTTCTACCAAGAAAGAACATTCCCAGCATATTTGAGTACAATATCCTATTTTTTGAAATTGCATACAAATCCTACTTCCTACTAATATTATAAACGTGAAAGTTTGTGAGGATGGATGTTTGTTACTCTTTCACGCAAAAACTACTGAACGGATTTTGAAGAAACTTTACAGTAATATACCTTATGCATCAGAATAACACATATGCTACTTTTTATCTGGATACCATGCGGACAAAGCCGTGGGCTGAAGCTAGTTGAATAATAAAGGTTCAACTAGAAGTAAAACTCAGAATCAAGAAACTAATCGGTCAAAGAAAGGAGTATTTTAGTCGAAAAAATATATATTAGCAGAACAAAAACATCGACCTACCAACTAAAATGCTCTATTACCATTTATCAGAGAGAATAATGACGGCCCAACGCTCAGCGCCATCTTTCGAATGCAGCCGAAGATATCCGAGATATATTTAGCCAATACCATCCATCACTTCTTAAATAGAGTTGTAACGAAACAATCGTAAGCCGAATCTTTTATCCGGCTAGACCTCTTGTGTACATGATGTTAACAAGATAAGAGTGTCTATAATATATTATTCTGCGAGAAATCTTTGTAATATTACTTAAGATTTGAGATCGTTATAAATATAATTAGATAAACCAAAAGAGTCATAGGTAATCGAGAATTATGCGCTTTTTTCTTAAACACAATATAATGCATCTTGTGTCTAGGGCATGCATTGTTGAATGCCTTAACTGTCACTGCGGCTGCCTTAGTTTTTTTTATTTCATGATAAAATGATTGCTATCAAATAAATAACCCCAGATCAGCGTGCGCTGTTTTCTAACTAGCATGCCTTATAAAGTGGCATGTTGAAAGCAAATAAAATTTTATAAAATACAGACATATAAAATCATTTCAATCATCGTGTATTTTAGGATATTAAAACGACTAAACCACGTACTTTATTAATAACAGGAATAGAAGAGAAAAGTAAAATACGTGGTATCATTAACATCATCATTGGCGGCTCGAAGTAACCCACTGCTGGGCATAAAGCTCTTCCCTCAAACGCCACTCCTGTCTGTTGTCAGAAAAGATCTGGATAAGACATGTCTCATCCAGGTCTTTCTCTGAACGGCAATAGTTATAGTTAACAATAATATCTTAAAACCTTAAATCGTTTTTTTTTACATTTGTGTCAAAAATATATTAATCACATTTAAATCTTGTTGATATTCATTTATTTCTGAGAATTCTATATACGACAATTAGATTCCACCACACCGGGCTATCGGATTTGACAGAATCGTTCAAAATGGCCGAACTCTATTTTTGCCGTATTGGTACAACACTATCTATCTCAACTAAAGGAATATTCTAGGTCTTCAATAGAAGATTGATTATACAAAAGATAGGTAAGTATTATTACGGATAGATTTATGTAGCCCGTATTGAGCGCAGAAATATTTCTTTTATAAATCGGCCGGGATTTCAGAGGCTAATTTATTTGGGTATATTTAATAAAAAAAGTCTTCTATTTTTGCAGCCATATAACGAGTTATAGGTTGTGTGATACTTTTTTGTTATATAAGACCCGGAGAAAGAAATAATTTCAGCAGGTTATTGAAATATATTTTTCCACTAAAAATATATTTTTATAATAAAGTAAAAAGTCTATAGTCAAGTCCAAGTAAGTACCTATGTATTTATTGAATTGCAATCAAAAGTATCGTAAAATTTTCGAGAAGTAAGGGCTTTATAGAAATAGAGTATATGTTTTTATTCCATAATGTCTCATAAATTAGGTAGGTACCTACTGTATATATATATATATAAATAATGCTGGACATTTTCACAGTGTCATCTAGTCCCAAAGTAAGCAGATCTTGTGTTATGGGAACTAAATGACTGATATACTACTTATATTAGTTTTTTTTTGTTGTAAATACATACATGTTATACATAGAAAACACCCAGACCGAGACAAATATTATATGCATAACTTACAAATATTTGTCCCGCAGCGGGAATCGAACCCGCAACCTTCTGCATCTCAGGCAGGCCTTCGCCCACTGCGCTACAGAGGTCGTCTGTAAGGAGTACGCCCGCACTATTGTAAAGATTTGTATATATATTATCTGTGAACGGAAAAGGAACGACACTAGAACGACGCCGGTCCTCGTTCTAGCTTCCTTTTGGCCGGCAATTGATTTCTGTACACGAGACGATGACTGGTGAATAAACCTACTTTACACCTACATACATACTGCAGTACACAAATTGTTTGTTTTTTTTTATTTTGTATCAAATAAATGTTTTAAATTTCATCGTTCGTCATTTTATATAGGGAGGAATAGGTAGTGAACTTCTACAGATAAAGATACAATCTATTCAAAGAATATTCAACGAACAAGAGTTCCGTATAAGATTTTCATGCTATTTCAACAGCATACAAACAACATCAAAACTACACCAAGAATATTTTTACTGCAAACTTTGCGCGAGCACGTTCTTACAAAGATAACATGTTTTCCTAGAAGCTTGTAGTGAGGTGAATACTTCGGAAGTCAGTTTATTCCCGCTATGCTGTCGGCAGCGGAAGGAATCAAGGAATGTATTTTTATTCATACAAGTATGTACATTCATATTGTAAAAACGGAAAAGAATTTTCACGTACTGCACTAAGGCACCGACTAAGTTTCGACTCATTCCGAGAGTCTTCATAGTAGTGAGTAGTGCACGGCGCGACACGGAGGGAGAAAGTCGCGACCACTCACCCTGATGAAGACTCTCGGAATGAGTCGAAACTTAGTCGGTGCCTTCACCGATAGTGCAGTACGTGAAAATTCCCGTTTTTACAATATGAATAGTCAAGTCCACGATAGTTTTTGGAATAAAAAAGTATGTAATAAAAAATACAGATTAAACAGCTAAATTTCTAAAAACCATTGCAAACGATATGAAATGAGCATAATCTGTGGTGCTGTTTTTTTAGAATTATGCTATTTATTACTTACCTACGTAGCGATAAGAAAATATATACCCACGATATCTATTTGAGATAGTAATAAACATTTCATTTTATTTCATGTATATATCGTTTGCAATAGTTAGCAAACGACATATAGATCGCTCAATTGGTCCAAATCACTACTAAACGGATGCATTCCCAAAATGCTGTCTGCATTAACACGCTGAATGGCAGGTGTATAAAGAATAATCGTATATACGAAATTTTGATTTCGTTGTTTTCCTGATAAGATGCCACTATTAGGATTTGAACTTTTTTACTTTTCTTCTTCCTCATTAAAGAAGTTGCCGGTGAAGTTACAGACAGATGTGACTTTCATCCGTTGTCTTAGACTCGGCAAAGCACGATTGATACCTCTGGTGAACAGCTGGGCCGTATACATAAGTAGTATAAAAAAAAATCCTAAGCCAAAATTTTGAATATTTTTTACGTAATAGCATGTGCGCTCTAAAGCTAAAATAAGATGAGATAAATATTTATCTGACACAAAAATAGAAAACGGTACAGACATTATTAATCAATAGGAATTTGAAACGATATCTAAGTGAAAATAAGCTACTATTACTGAAAACTTCAACACCAAACATAAGGAAAAGAGTTGGTTTCTTGCAAGTAAGCTCTTATGGATACTCTTTTGTACAAACATACTTCAAGTACTTGTATAACGATAAGCAGATAAAGCCAGGGGCATCACTAGTGGCAGCAGCTAATCCAAAACAAATAAAACCCAAAAAAGCTGAAGTGGTCATTAACACTATATGTTCAACCCTTTTCTGCTGGCTATGGAAGGGGCCCTTCAAACATAGCTTGCTGTAAGCAGCTGGGTCACTCATTTATATTTTCGTGACTTTTTTTATGCAGAAAAAAAGCGTCATGTTATTTTTACCAACTAATGTAAAAATCGTTCTCTCATTTTTATTAACAAATTAGAACTTCACTAATATATCAAAAGACACAGATTTAAATATTAAATGCCTGTTATAAAATTGAAGTCCCCATTTAAATCCTACTAATATTATAAACGCGAAAGTTTGTGAGGATGGATGTTTGTTACTCTTTCACGCAAAAAATACAGAACGGATTTTTATGAAATTTTACAGTAATATAGTTTATATATCAGAATAACACATAGGCTACTTTTTATCCGGGTACCACGCGGGCGAAGCCGTCGGCAGAAGCTAGTTAATTAATACGTAATAGTTTTGATGTTAAATGTTTTATGTATTTGACAATTTCATTATTTAAACGAAAAATAATTTATAATTTACAAGCTATTGTATCATAAATAATTAAATTAATAGTTTTTTATATAGGTAAGGTTTTCTACGTAGGCAATACCGCATCTTATCCACATTTTCATACTAAAATCTATCATTTTGAGACATGCTTAAATATTTGCTAAACATCAGTTCAAAGGAGCATAAAACATGACCATTCATCTTTGAAGACCTTTGTTTACAAGTAGACATCTTCATTTTGATTAAGATGGAGCTTATTATACAGAATAACGAACTTTCTTTTTTTCCGTACGACAAAACTGTTATAGTTTTCCTGAGAGTGGAGTGGCCTAGCCCTTTTAACCCCAAGGTCCGGTCTGAATGACCACTGGCATGAATAGTCTCCTATAAATACTCGATACGGTCATTTATACCCCGTTCTATGGACGTCTGTGTCTTTGTCATAAGTACTAGCAAGGGTTTATTGTGGACTGCAATATTTTACTGGGATTTTGTGAGGGAGACCAAACAAAGGATTGGAGTTATAAAAAGTTGAATGGAAAATACGTATTTATACCTAAACTAGCCACGGCTTCACCCGTGTACCTTTATTAAAAAAGCCCACCCAATATTTTTTTCAATATAGTTAGCCATTACGAAGTACGGAGAAGCAAACATCTGAAATATGTCATCCTATCCTATCCTTTCCTACTAATATTATAAACGCGAAAGTTTGTGATGATGGATGTTTGTTACTCTTTCACGCCAAAACTACTGAACGGATTTTAATAAAACTTTACAGTAATAAAGCTTATACATCAGAATAACACATAGGCTACTTTTTATCCAGGTACCACGAGGGCGAAGCCGTGGGCAGAAGCTAATTTATAATAGTTTTTATACGGGTATTTTACGTTTACCGTTTATCATATAGGTAAACGCGATAAAGATTTATAGATAGATGTAAGTATAGATAAACTCTTTATTGTATTCCAAAGAAAAAAACAAATACACAGGAATTCATAAGCATATTCATATTCATAAGCATAATTCATAAGCATTTTTTTTTACTTTTTTTTATACTATGTTCAATGGGCAAACTTATCGCTTAAAGCAATATCTTAAAGACCCGTACAAAACGTATAACTATATTAACTGATCACGAAAGTTTCAAAAATATTATTTATAATAGGATAGGATACCATATTATTCAAGGTAGACGGTTCAATCCTAGACTATTTGTTCGTTTTCTTCTCCATAAAACCTAAGTAAATTGTGTTTTTTGTGTAAAATTAAAATATGCAAACGTATGCCCCGAAGTTGTATAATTTCTCAAAGTTTTCGTAGCAAATCCGTAGAGTTTATTTTCTCAGGCATTTCCTATCAAAGAGTGAGGCAGCTTCTTTGATTATTTTCCTAGATAGAGGCTTAAATAAGATATTGGGGAAGGCCTGATGCATATTTCCAGGAGTGGGCTTCTACAGAATGATGATGATTATATCTCAAAATACACCTTACCAATCACAACTTTACAAGACCCAGCGGGCCCGAGCAATCAAAAACAAAAAACACTCAATCCATCGAAACGAAAACCAAAACAAATAAAATATTTACCCTCTGGGGTGCAAATAATCATCCCCACAATAGTCGAAGGCATTTACCTAGGAGCGGTTACGAGTGGAGTTGCCCTGTCGATAAGTATACCGACTTGCAATTATTGTACGAAATATTTTACATCACAAGTCACAGTTTCACATAGGTACTTGTATATCTATATGTAATGTGTAAATGTTATTATATACTATGATCAAATACAATAGACGTTTTTTTTTTATATGTACCTATTATCGCATTACCTGTGTTTCGCAATAAATAAGATCTATGACATTTTTTATTATAACTCGCAAATAATAAAAATCATTACGTGTGTTATAGCGTGATAAAAGAAATTAAAAAATAATCTAAACAGTTTTAACCAAAGAGGTTGAAATCCAAAAAATCATGGTTTTCACAGAGATATAGCACTGCGTCGCCGAGAACCGTTCTTCCTCAGCAGTGGACTTCTACAGGCTTTTGGTGATGATAATGATGATATTCGATGAGTGAAAAATCAGAAGGACCTGTTTTGTGATGTTTCTATGAATCTAGATTTTTTTTTTAAACTTATAGACTATTCTCTAAAAAGTTGGGTCCAGATTTTGTGACAACTTAATATATGTATATACATTACTCCGTCACATTATAATATCACGGTGTATGTCACGGTACTAACCACGTTGATTTTTATCCGCGTGACGAATAATGTCCACGCTTGTGACTTCGCTACGCGTGTCTGCCATGGTCACGGAGTCTTGTACGTTGAAATATAATTGAATCGCACCTTTATTGAACTTATCGGCAATTTGAACCACCAAAGAGAAACGTTTCCCTGTTCCCGGATAGCCTTCTTCTTCTTCTTGGTAAAAATAATAAATTTTATAGACTAATCAATTTTTTAAATTGATAATTTTCTACATTAATTGTTTTTAAAACCACAGTAAATCCTAGTCCAGTCACAATACCGTCCGAGGCATCCGTCGAGGGTTAAAAGTGGCTTGTACCTGAATAGCTTGGCTTCACCCCCAACCCCTGGAAAAGAGGCTTTTCAGCGAAAAATGAACCCATTTTTTACCACACTTATAGTTTTGTAATTTTTAATTGCGTGTTTGGAATATATTAGGGTAGATTTCGGATGAGTTGAAAATAAAAAATGCTTTTTTTTCAGCCAAAATTGTTAGTCTTACATGTTTAGTACTTACTAAAGTTTTGAGTTAAAAAGATGTAGTAACAAAGTCAAAGTCAAAGTCAAAAGGTTTTTGTTTATTGAAATCACAAGGATCATATAGAAACATCAACTTAAAAAACTATGTGAATTTCAAATTTGAATGTGAAATTACGCCGATCCCTCGCGCGCGACCAGAGTTGAGAGTTGAGAAAGGTATGTTGAGATAGTTTGGGCATGTAAAAAGTATGGATGAAAAAAGATTTATAAGTATAAAAGGCAAGCGTGAGTAAGATAGAAAGGAAAGGCCACGGCGAAGGTACTCTGACCAAATTGGAGACGTTCTGGATAAATGCCAAGTTAAGAGTACACTAAACCGACAAGCTTGTATGAAGAATTTGATGAGGCAAATGGAAATCCTTGGTGTGAAGCAGGCGTGACTTTATGTATACTAGCTTCTGCCCACGGCTTCGCCCGCGTGGTACCCGAATAAAAAGTAGCCTATGTGTTATTCTAATGTATATGCTATATTAATGTAAAGTTTAATCAAAATCCGTTCAGTAGTTTTTGCTTGAAAGAGTAACAAACATCCATCCTCACAAACTTTCACGTGTTTTTTTGCGTTGAATTATTTGGAGGTACACGGACATACATGCCACGAAATGGTAAGTTATTTCTGTCGCCTATTAACATCTGGAACATAATGGTCATTCCTGATGCTTTGCCAAAAAGTTTCATGTGCCCTTAATTTATGACGGTTTAGCGGTGTCCAGCTGAGATGCAAGAGATGTGGATTCAATTCCCGCTACGAGAGAATGAATGAATGAAAATACTTTATTGTATACCTTAAACAAATAACATAATAACAAAATCTTATCATAAATAAAGTACAATAGGCGGTCTTATCGCTTAGAATCGATCTCTTCCAGACAACCTTAAAATAGGAGAAGAGAAATGTTTGAAAATTCTTCATATTTACCGTTTTGAGAACGTGTTGACGTGCACATACATTTTTCATTTACGATCCGTTTCAAACACCAAGTCTCGGAATCGGGGTACCGCTAAGCCAACATAGCTCTTCAATTTCAAGATTAAATGGACTCAAGATTAATAGTTTCTCAAGTCATAATCGGCGAACCAAATTCCTAGTTAATAGTTTAATAGTTAGATAAAAATAAAATGATGTGGTCCGTTCATATTGTATAAACGGGAATTTTCACGTACCGCACTATCAGTGAAGGCACCGACTAAATTTCGACTCATTCCGAGACTCTTCATCAGGGTGAGTCACAAAGCTATGTGGTTTATTTTAATATAGTCACAAAAACAAAATCCTGAACACAACAATAAAATAAGTTATTAAGAACAATACAAAAACATATTGAACACACAACAATCAGTACTCCAATTAAGTTGACAATCCGAATTCGAAAAAAATGGCGCCCCTTTTAACCCGTAATATCTATGCTGGGTCTAAAGGACCCTTCGCCATTCAGTGGGGCTCGACCTGAGGGTACTTAAAACCCAGCCTCTATTATAACCTGAGAGGGTTTTACAATTTCAAGACTAAGAAAAATAAAAACCCGTCGCCATTTTTAGCTGCAGGTGAATTTTGAGATTTCATTGCTTATTAATTTGTGGTCTGTTATTTATATTAGAATTTATTTTTAACTAGCTGCGCCACGCAGTTTCACCCGCGTAAGTTTCGATATTATACTCGTGATAACTTCGAAATTAAATATCCGATTCGAATGAATTAAAAAGTATTTAACTGCTACATAAATACCCTTGATGATAATATTTATTTAAATAAGAATGAATACTACGATACGAATGTAACCAACTTTTGTTTCTACCCGCGATCTAATTAAAACTGCTATTGTGTCTTAACTTTGATAGTTAGATATATTCCCTCCAGGACATTTTTATAGGTAATAATGAGTACTTTAATCATGTAGTACATAATTTTTATGTATCATCAATAGATTTCTCAGCGCACGCCAAATAATGAATTTTATTGGCAAAATTTTGCTACATTGGGTTACATTATTGCAATTATCTTATGGATCTCTAATTTTTTGAAAGTCGATTATAACCTATGTTACTTCCTGATAATTTATCTTTCTATTATTGAAAAAATAGTTAAAATCGGTCCAGTAGTTTTGGAGCCTATTCGTTACAAACAAAAAAATATTTCCTCCTTATCATATTATATTAGTATATTTTTAATAAATAAACAAACACCCAACAGATACATACATAGTCCTGACCGTACACTCAGATTCCCTGTGTCGAGGGCATCAGGAACTACGAGTATCGTGGTACCACTACACCCAGATCCGGAACAAATATCTGCAGAACATGCAAAAATTTGTTCCGCAATGGAAATCAAACCCGCACCTCTAGCATCACAGAGTCGCTAGACGCCTGCCATTGAGCCCATTATAAGGCTGATGCATGGCCTGCTACGAAGAAGTTGAAAAGTCTAAAGTGCTTTTGATTCCACTGGTCTTAACCATTCCTTTCAAATCAGTAACCAGAAATACAAGTTATACTGCGTGGCAACAGAAATAAATATTGTTGAAGCAGTTGCCGAGACGAGCTCTGACAAAGGAGATATACTAACTACTAACTCATTCGCATCTTAGGAAAAGCAATTATTTAGTTTAATTTGAAATTCATAAGATGCAAGAACACAGTGGAAACATACGGCGTACGTAATCTCCTTATAACATACAAATGTATTTCGTAAACGATTGTGGCAATTCAATTTCACAGTTCTGAAAGGCCACAGTGGAAAATGTTTTTGTAAATTACTTTATACGTTAGATTACTCAGATCTTTTAAACGTATAAAGGGTGGAATTGAAATTATATCATTGAAATGAAAATTATAGGAATTGAAATGTAGAAGATGATTATTTTGTTGAAATGTTCATTTTGAATTACCTGTTCGCTTTTGAAATGTATTCTTAAGTTTTATTTGATATTGAAGACCCAAATAACGAGTTATTCACCGTTGTACCACGATGGGTCAAGCTCAATATTATAAAGTAATGAACATCAAGCTTCCATTACCCGTTGTACAATTTATGCTAACGATTTAATCAAGAATTCAAATCATCCAAGATCAAGGTGTTTAATGAAAATATATCAGTTATAAAAATTTTAAATAAATATAAATTTCTAATAATCAAGCACTTACAAAAAAGTAAAGTTTGAAGATAAACTGATGATGAAATTGAAATGTCTAATGTCAAAATGTCAACACCAATATAATAATGCTTTTTACCGTACGAAAATATGCAAAAATGTGGAACAAAACTACTGACTTTTATTTCAAAACAGAATGGTATACATATATAACTTATAATGTGTCTGTCTGCCACTATAATACATGAGTCGTCTCAAGTAATGGAAATGGAGTTACAAAACAAAGTTTACAATACTAGCTGATATTATTTTTGTATTTAACAACTGCACCCACACAATGCTAATAGTTTTGTCATAAAACCCGAAATTTATATTAACTGTGTCTCATTCATCTGACGAAAAGAAAATGAGAAGTAATTTTAGAAAGGTCCTGCTGCTTAGCCGACATTGATTAGTAATTGGACATTCTGTGTAAAGCCACACTGTGGCAGCCCTCAAAGCCTATTCCGTTTCACATCCTCCCGCGCTCGAAAACATCGTGATCGACTTCTGAGAATATATGTTAATGCTAAGGAGATTAAGATTAACTTCTCAGCTTCCTTACTCTGTGACTCAATTTCCGAAACACAACAAAAAACATTTGTGGAATTACTTTATGTTCGCAAGTTGTATGCTTATGACACAGGAAATTATTTCAGAGAATCAATTCAAAAGATCTATTTTCTGTTTCGAAGATTTAACGACCTTTTCTATATCATAAGTTCTTTCTTACTCACTCTGCTGTAATAATAATAATATTATATGATAATAACAAAATCTTATACTAGAGAAAGTACAATGTGCGGTCTTATCGCTTGGAAGCGATCTCTTCCAGACAACCTTAATAAATAATAATATTTGCAGCCCTAGCTACCGACCGCTTGGGCCCCGCAACTAATGGTTTTCCATTTTTTTGCATTTTACTATAATGTTCTCATGATATTGACTTTATGATGGAAAAAATATATTAGTGAGATTATAAAAAAAAAAATCTCGTAATAATCTTAAGGACGAGTCCATAGAGACCCCTGACCCTCAGCTCGCCTTGTCTGCAGCGGGAATCGAAACAGCACCTCTTAATTCGCAGCTGGATATTTGGCCGCCGCGCTACCGAGGTTTCTTTGACTTTTTCTACACAATAGGTATAGTTAGTTAGGTAACTCTTAGTATAGATAGTATGTTTGACAATGAACTACCTAGGTACCTAACATCATATCATACTATCCTACTTATCCTACTAATATTATAAACGTGAAAGTTTGTGAGGATGGATGTTTGTTACTCTTCCACGCAAAAACTACTCTACGGATTTTGATGAAACTTTACAGTAATATAGCTTATACATCAGAATAACACATAGGCTACTTTTTACCCGGGTACCACGCGGTCGAAGCCGTGGGCAGAAGCTAGTCCTACTACTATTATAAACGTGAAAGTTTGTGAAGATGGATGTTTTTTACTCTTTCACGCAAAAACTACTGAACGAATTTTGATAAAAATTTACAGTAATATAGCTTATACATCAAAATAATACAGGCTACTTTTTATCCAGGTACCATGCGGGCGAAGCCGTGGGCAGAAACTAGTAAGTAGATAAAGAATACTAATTTAGTGTACCATTCGTGAACCAACGCATTTGAAATAAATATTCGTTCATTAATTCTTCTGTACATCATTTTTCGGTCGACTTAAAGTTATGAAAGTTATAAAAGTGTGATCGGCCCCTTAGTATTTCATACACTCTCGCGCAATTAAACCGTCCGCACAATAGATTTATCATTAAACTCAGTTGTGAATTGTAAAACAAGTTGTAAAATACAACTCAACTCGTAAACATTGTAAAGTAACTCGGAGCTGTTTTCAATTTCGTAAAAGGGAAGTTGAGAGTGCTTCCAATTCTTGGGAGTTGGGTACTTTGTAATGCTGAATGATAAACAGGTGTCTGCTTTATATTAAATACTTATATAGGTACCTACTTCTCTGAAAGAAGCATTTCTGTTTTGTGTCGTCAGAAAGTTAGCAATTTCACAGTAAATGCCAAACATGCAGTAATAAAGCTCCATGAAAGAGCTTGTCCAGGGAAGTAATACCTCTATAACTGATCAGAAATGTAAAAACTAAGTACACATTTATTTCATTTTAAAATGTTTTTGTTACAGAAACAAATTGAGGGTATTCCGAGGCGCTTCGTTTGCCAAAAATAAAACTTATCTGTTATCGCTTCGCACTCTGTTGTAGTTTACATCACGTACTTATCGTAAGTCCGAGGTAGGAAACGCCACATTATATGGAAATCATTATTACTATAAAAACAGAAACATTTAGTAGCTCGGTACATATAACACATTGAGTTGACTCGTTCTGCTTGCTCTCAATAGGTGGTGGCTGAAAATCTGTGTTTTTGCTTCTAAAGCAAAATATCACACTGAGCCAAGGCCTTTTTTACATACTGCAACACACATAGACATTATACCTAGATTTTAATTATATTATTGAAAATAGTTAACTGTATTTAATTATTGTTTATTTTTACTACTGTATAATTGTTGTATTTTGTATGTGTGTGTCTGAAGTTTAAATAAAGTATTTTATCTATCTATCTATCTAGCAGTAATACTCTCGGTTTGAAGGGTATGGGTGCCCCCGTTGTCTTAGGACATAAGGTGCCTCAAGTGTTGCAAGCTTCTATAGGTTACGGTAACCGCTTGGGCAAACCGCTTTGGTAACAAGGTGGGCCGTATGCTAATTTGCCACTTTAGTTACGTTAAAAAAATACAAAATTATGATGCTACGGTACTCGTTCCGCCTCTTCGTTCGTCACAAGTATAATATTTTAAAGTGTTGTGGCTTTTAGGGTTCCGTAGTCAACAAGGAATCCTTAAAGTTTTTCTATATCCGTCCGTCTCAGAGACTCTTAGTACTAGAAAGCTGTAATTCGGCATGGGTTTAGATATTAATCATGTCGACAAAGTGGCAAAAAAAAGCATGAAAAAAACTCGTCTCTCATAGTATGGGCTGTTGTTAGATAGGTGTTTAAAAAATAATGTGGGAATGTGGAAAACCACTTTTATATTCAGGGATCATTTTCACAGCATACAGAACCATAATATTTTTTTATGAATTGCATATTTCCGTGCAACATTAAAATGGCGATAACCGTATCGGGTGTAAAGGCGACCCGCTGCATGATGGTCGTACAGGAAATACGCGCCGTTGCGTGACCGTGTACAGTTATTCAATGCGACGTGTTGGGGTCGCAGTCACCCCTTCGTATTAAAAAAAAACACTACAAAATTTCACAGATAATATATGTATTTTAATGTTTGCACGTGCTTCCGACTACCCTATTCTTGGTTCCTCCAAGACCTACGCACTGAGTTATGTATCCTAAGCATACTTCGAGCTCAAAATGGTGATGGAAAACATTGTGAGGAAACCGGAACCAAAAATTTGACAGCGTGTGCTATCCAATAAAATAGTTAAGTTACGACAAACTATGTTGTTTCCCGTACTCAGGCTATAAAGCCCTAGTCTAGTAAGAAAGCTGACAATGGCCTCGATTCTGTAGTTCACTAACTAAACTAAATTTAAACTGTCGCTCTCTTATACTGATAGTGTACGCAAGAAAGAGATGGCAAGAATTTTACTCGTGTCAAATCAGTTTACGTGAAGCTTTTCTTCGTATTTATAGTCAGCATGTTTTGGAATCACGACTAAATTTGTATGGAAAATTTAAATCTGACCAATTTGACAGTACTAGACTTGTAGCTATCTCTTTCTTGCGTGCACTATCAGTAAAAGAGAGCGACAGTTTAAATTGTATTTAGTTAGTGTACTACAGAATCAAGGCCAATATCTCCTTAATACACTAAACTATCAGTATTACAATATATCTATACAATAACATGTAATTCTTCTAGGTACCATAATATGTAAAAAAAAAAGTTTTTTATTAATCAAAGTCAAAGTCAATAGGTTTTTATTTATTGAAAACACAACGATCTTATACAAATGTCAACTTAAAAACTACGTGAATTTAGAATTTGAAAGTGAATTTACGCCCGTTCCTCGCGCGTGACCAAGCATAGAAGAATCAGGTAACAAACTCTGCTTGCTTATTTTTTTTTTAGTGTGGTGCCAATCGAACGAGGTGAACTTATTTATAGAAAGAGTACTAGACAAAGAATTAAATAAAGTTAAAATGTATCAAGCAAAGTTCTTAAAGTAACACACGATACGCTTTCTAATATTATGCTGAATCTATTCTTTAAAAATATGTTACCACAGATATGCAAAATGCTATCTAGCATTAAGTTCGCCTATGTATAGTACTTTTTAGTTATACAATATATAATTTTCTATCTATCTATCTATCTATCAGTGGTCAATGGCAACACTTGCCAAGTAATACTTGTAAACAAAGCTCTGTGAAAGATAATTATCTAAAAAATCTAAAAACAGCGTATCAGCAACTTACGGTTTAGAAAACTAAAGTAACACTTTCAACTGAGCCATAGATACTTATAATCATCTAAATTGTTTCAAGAAACCCGTTATTTTGTTCCCTAATGGCAACTAATGAACGCAACATTAGCAAAAACGTGAAAACTATTTTCCGGTGAACACAAGTAAACAAAACGACTGACTGCCAAGAGCGAATGTCATGTTATGAGCTGTGACATTGACGTCTGACGTTGTCTTTGACGTAAGGACATTTTCCACACAGCATCATCTAGCCCCAAAGTAAGCAGAGCTTGTGTTATGGGAACTACATGACTGATATCTACTTTGTTTTTGTAAATACACACATACTATACATAGAAAACACCCAGACCCGAGACAAATATTTGCAATTACAAACATTTGTCCCGCGGCGGGAATCGAACCCGCAACCATCTACGTCTCAAGCGAGCCTTCGGCCACTGCGCCACAGAGGTCGTCTTATGAGGATTCCTGAGCGTGTTTGTTTTATTTTCTTGGTTTTGATTAGAATAAAGACAAAGGCGGTGTTTATTTAATTATCTGTTTCAATTATCTTTACTTTGTAATTTGACGTTCTGAAAATAACGAAGATTTTAATTGAAAAACTATCTATTGATATTGAAATTGAACAGATGAATAAACATACTTAATTGTACAACCTTATCTTATTAAAACTCGCATTCTTCTTAAAGTACAATGCGTGGTCTTATCGCTTAGAAGCGTCTTTCAGACAACCTGCCAAATGGCAATGTTGCCTGATTTATCATAAAATCGTCTAAATTACTGTGTTCAGTTACACGGCTAATTAGCTCAAACGACACTGTATTGTCTCACGATCATGACAAAGAATAGTTTGAGCCGTTGCCCTTGATAGCCGACAGGACGCGGCGGATTCACGCACCGCTGAGCACTCCTTCGAAGACTTTTAGGGCTTGCGATACGATCCTGGAGATTAAATATCGTAGGTTTTATAAAAAACGAACTAAGTGCTTAGTTTGTTAGATGTGAATCGTGCCACTGGCAAAGTCAATAGGTTTTTATTCATTGAAATCACAAGGATCATATAGAAACGTCAACTTAAAAACTATACGTGAATCTAAAATGTTAAAGTGAATTTACGCCGGTTCCTCGGTGCATTTGCCAAATTATTATGGCACGTCTATACATTATAATTTGGCACATGCACACGTTTTGTATATTAGTTCGCATTCCACGTGACAAGTTACAAGCCTTTGTCGCTTATTGGAATAATCTCCGAAGGCCTGCCATGCATACCGGTTTGTTCAAGATGTTTTCCTTCACCCTTTTAAGTACGTAATGTTTTTGTATTTTTAATTCTATATTAAAATCAATTTTTTTTCAACTCTTTACCGCACTAAAAATAAAATAAAATAAAGAATAAACTAGCTCAATATATATTATTTAAAATCTTACTCTCCTTAGCGAATGAAATGCGTTAAATTAGTAAACTCATCTAAGAACGACCCACCATTAAGAACACATCTTACCAAATTTAAAAAATATCTTCTGAAGTTAAATAATTTTGACTTTTTGAAAATAAATGATAAAATCTTATATCTATTTCAATCCCCTTTCGATTTTTCATATTTAAAATCGCCTTGTACTTTATAAACCGGTACTTAAATAGGTACTTTTTGTTTTGATCACAAATAAACACATTCACATAAGAAAGAATGAGAGGATATGTACAAAGTCGAGCTTAACTCTAAAATAATAATAATAATGCTGGACATTTTCCACACAGCATCATCTAGCCCCAAAGTAAGCAGAGCTTGTGTTATGGGAACTACATGACTGATATGATAACTACTTATACATATTTTTTTATATAAATACATACATATTATACATAGAAAACACCCAGACCCGAGAAAAATATTTGCAGTTAATACAAACATCTGAACCTTTTGCGTCTCAGGCGGAACTTCGTCTCCTGCGCCACAGAGGTCGCTGGAAAAAAAAAATCTTCCAGCAAACCTTTGAGGCTAGTGAGAGGTAGTTATAGAGATAACTTATAGGCCGTGTACAAAGCAGAAACTTCATGTATATCATACCTATCTATATTATTACTACACTTACATATAGTATATTATGATACACAAATACATACATATAAAGAAAAGTTTTGTTCAAAACGTCGAGTTCTTGTTGTTTGTTCAAATGTTAAATTTTAATTTTATTTAGTTGACGTAGTACAACACTTGCCACATGATTGAGATCTACGTTATATCTCATCAACGAAGAGCTACCAAAGCCAATACACAGATGGCGCTGCATCTAGATTGCGCATGCGAAGTTTTCACGCAACTTGAACATATTATAATACATACATACGTATAGTCACGCCTGTTTCCCGGAGAGGTAGGCAGAGATCAGGGATTTCCACTTGCTATGACCTCTTTTGCTTCATTCATACTCATCACATTCTTCATACAGGCTCGGCGGTTAAATGTACTTCTGACTTGGCCTTTTTCTAAAATGTCTCCAATTTGGTCAGAGTACGTTCGCCGAAGCCTTCCTCTACCAACTATCCCATTCACGCTCGCCTTGTATACTTGTTTTGTTAATCTACTTTCATCCATCCTTTCTATATACCCAAACCATCTCAACATACCTTTCTCAACTCTCGTTACTACATCTTCATTCACTCCACACTGCTCTCTTAGCACGCTGTTCCTCACTCTATCAATCATAGTTACACCACACATACTTCTCAAAGCTCTTATCTCCACTGCATTCACTCAACTTTGATGTTTCTTCTGCCATACCCAACTTTCACTTTCATACATTAGTGCCGGCACTAACACTCCTTTATGCACGGCTAGTCGTGCCGTCTCAGACAATTTCCAGCTGCTCATGAAGGAGTGAAGTGCCCCATTCACTTAATTTCCAGCATTCACTCTCCTTTCAATTAATATATTATAATACCTCCGTGAATCCACCTGTCGGTCTTGGTATCCCGAGCAAGTGGATCAGATAGATCAGCTTGATGGAAAATCTTCCCGTATACAAAATGGAGGAAACACTACCGACCATGTTCTCCATAGTTGCTAGTATATCGTATCGTATCGTGTAAAGGCTGCTACGTAAACCGTCGTTGGCATCACGACATCAGGTAACCGCGTGAAGGATGTACGCATCACTGCACGTACGTCTCCTTTCTACTCAAATATTTGTATTTAATACTCATGAGTCCTTCTCCGCTACTTCAAGGAGTTGGGCTGGTCGGGGTCAGGTTAGAAGGGGGATAATGCACAATACACCCCAATGCGGGACGTCAGTGCAGACCTTGGTTCCCCCACTTAGAATTAGATTAGACTCATGACAGTTTATACGGAACCTCAAGAAATTTTGACACACTTCGCACATAGCCTTTCTGCAAGTCAAAAAACCTAATCAAATTAAGCATGTCTTAAGTTGGATTCTATTTAAGTTGGGTCGTTTATCTGTGAAAAACTATAAACTTTATACTACTTTTTTTAAGGAATATGACCTAAACTTGCGTTATTTCACAACTCTAGTAAAGTGGGAAGGTGTAAAATGACAGATTACTATAAAACCTGTTATGATAATGGCACTCCAATCTTTGGTAATATGGCAAAGATCCCGTTATTAGAATTTGGCTTTTCGTACCTATCAATATTTTAAGCTTGCAATATATTTTTGTTTGCTATTTAGTTAGCTAGACTATTATATTGAAGTACTCACCGTTTAGTTTATAAAATATAGTTTTATATTTGAAAAATAAATCGAAAACAAACCCAACAGCTTTTTACGCGCATCCATGAGGTAACTGATATTTAAAGACCAAGCTGATTTTAATGTAACATCACAAGGATTCTTACTACATAATCTATGTCAAAATATGAAATATAGTTAGAATATAGATAGATAGATAAACTCTTTATTGTGCATAACACCAATTTACAATATCAACACAGAAACATAGTAAAAAGAAAAAACCAAAAAAAAGAAGAAATAATTTCAGTTCTATTATTATCATCTACACTATATTTTTCTATATTATAAGGAGGTAAAGTTTGTAAGTTTAGGTATAGGAGGTACAAAACTACTCATCCGATTACAAAAAATATTTCACCAATATTTAGAACGTTTTTAGTGGGCTTTGTTATTGGAAAATAAAATGGCGTTCGTGACGACCAATTTCATAATGTAAGTTGACGAAAAACGGTCAAACGAACAGTTTTGTTACTAACACTGCCTTAACGTAAGAGTTACTTCATTCGCTCTGTATTTAGGTACTAGGCAAAGCCGTGGGCAGTAGCTAGTATCTTATAAAAACTACCATTAGCTTGAGTATTCCGAATCAACATTTCTCCCACACAACTCTGTGGATAGGTTCCCACGGGCCGCGTTCATATTAATAGGACGTCACGCTCCGCCTGGGTCCTTCGGGAAGCACCACCTCGACCCCCTCTAACCTTTGTTGAGTCAACTTTCTTAACACCTGAGTCTCAAAAAAAAATCCTCTTCACCGAAAGGTGATTCCTACTCATGAGTAGACAGCAAGGGATGTCTTCAATGAATGCAGCAGCTAGTTCTACAAATAGCGAGGCAGTTGGGAATGAACCCACTCATTCCCAACTGCCCCACCAGATCGGCCTCACTCAATACTGCCGGATATGGAACAAAAAAAACAATGGTAACGACCCTCTCAAGCCAATATCATTCCTAGAGCTTCCTATCAAATTTCAGATTATACACCTCCTTATTACATTCACAATAAGGCTTATATTACCTTGACTTGGGTTCGTATAATTTGCCACATCACCAGCTGATTCAGACGCTTGGTCTGTGTCTTATTTTATAGGTTTTAAGGTTGATTTTTGTGCAACTGATAGGTAAAGGCAGATTATGTTCAGGATTTCAATACTTAATTGACATGACAAGTAGTATTGGTTACAAAGTCATCTTTGGTGGAGATTTATAAAAAAAACGTTTTATTTTGAACTTTATCATCACAGACATAGAGGTTAGAGTAATCTTATTATAAAGCCTTAAAAGATTTCAAAGTTTGAACTATGCTCTCAAGGTCAAAGTGAAATGGTTTACTTATAAAATGGGACATACAAACATTATTATAAGCTTGGGAGGCCACGTTAAGCTGTAGGTTTCGGTTACAAAAGCCATTTAGCCATTTAGAGAGTTTAGAAATTTTACGAATTTCAAAAGCTTCGCATAGAACTCAGAACTAAGAACTTACGTTAGCTGGAAGAGAATGCTATCTAGCATTAGGAATTTTCTATCTATTTAAATGCTTCTTCAAACACGAGAGAAGTATTTGAAGAAATGCCCCCATAATCGGACAAAAAATGCTAGTCCCCGCTGTCAGCATATACTCGTGTCCGATCATACGAAAAGAAAAATAGGTATGTTGGATATAGGATTATTTCGTTGTCCGTCCGTCTGTCTGTTTGAAAAGACCGAGGAATGCTTGGATGTATCAAGTCGAAATCAATCTCAAATAAGTAGATCTTCGGTCAAGTCAAAGTCAAAATTAATTTATTCAATAAAATCACAAGAACCACTTTGAAACGTCGGTTTTTATCTAGGTGCCTGTTCCTCCGCGACCAAGCCAGGAAAGAAAGGCAAGAAAACAAGGCTGGTTATTCTTTTTAATGATCCTTTTACAAAACAATAGGTTCGAGTTGGAGCATTTTCAATCCCAAGAGTTTTTGTCATCTAAATAATCAGATATTTTATAGTATGCCTTTTTATAAAGCTTTTGTTTAATTACGTTTTTAAATTTGTTAATTGATAATTTTTGTATATCTCTTGGGAGTTTGTTATAAAAGCGTACACCGTGCCCTTTAAACGATTTACCAACTTTATGGAGTCTACAAGTGGCAACAGCGAGTTTATCTTTATTTCTAGTATTAGCATTGTGATTATCGCTTTTTTTCTTAAACAAATTAATATTTTTGTGAACATACATCAGATTTTCATAAATGTATTGACAATGGAATGTCATTATATTTATTTCTTTAAACTTTTCGCGAAGTGATTCTCTGGGGCCCATATTATAAATTGCTCGAACAGCCCTCTTCTGCAGCACAAAAATGGTATTGATATCAGCAGCACTCCCCCACAGCAGTATACCGTACGACATAATGCTGTGGAAGTAGCTGAAGTAAACTAGTCTAGCTGTGTCAACGTCTGTATAAAGACGGATCTTTTTGACTGCATATGCCGCAGAACTAAGTCTCTTCGATAACCCATCAATATGAGGACCCCATTGAAGCTTATTATCTAGGGTGATACCTAAGAATACGGTGGTGTCCACAAGAGCCAACTGTTCATCTTTGATTTTGATATTTGCTTTAACTTGTGTAACATTGGGTAGTATAAATCTTATACACTTTGTTTTATTTTCATTAAGTAGGAGGTTGTTAACGTTGAACCATTTAACAACCTTAGAGATTGCATTGTTTACATTGTCAAAATTGGTTTGTCGTCGCTTTAATTTAAATAAAAGTGACGTGTCATCTGCAAACAATACAACCTCATGATCGTCCCTTACAAGGTGGGGTAGATCATTAATGTATACTAAGAACAAAAATGGACCAAGAATTGATCCCTGCGGTACACCGATAGTAACCAGAGACCCCGGAGACCGTTTTCCATTCACGTCAACTCTTTGTACTCTGTCACTTAAATAGGAAGTGAGAAAGTCTAGAGCAACGCCCCTAATACCATAATGGTGTAGTTTCCTGATCAATGTGTCATGGTCTACGCAATCAAATGCCTTTGACAAATCACAAAAAACGCCTAAAGCGTCATGAGATTCCTCCCAGGCATCAAATATGTGCGATATTAACTCAATACCAGCATCAGTGGTTGAGCGACCCTTACTAAATCCGAATTGCTTATTATGCAGTAAATTATTTAATTTAAAATGTCTTTGCAATTGATTTAAAATTAGTTTTTCAAAAATTTTACTAAATGTAGGAAGTACTGATATAGGTCTAAAATTACTAGGGTCAGAACATGTACCCGATTTGAAAAGTGGAGTTATTTTACTGTGTTTCATTAAATCAGGGAACACACCACAGTCAATACACTCGTTGAATATTAAAGCTAGTTCGGGCGCAATAATGCCAATCAATGATTTCACAACGCAAACAGAGATGCCCCAGAGGTCCGTGGTTTTTTTAACATTTATGAGTTTGAAAGCTTTTATGATGTCATCACTATTTACATGATCAAATTTGAATTGTATTTTACATTCTGTTAAGTTTTCTTTTAACAATGACTCTGCTTCTATGGGAGAGGAGTTTAAGGATTTTGTGGTAGAGACTGGAATGTCGGTAAAAAAGTTTTCGAACGCATTAGCTACATCACTATCCTGATTGACGGTGGCTTTGTCAATTTTCAAATTAAACTTATTGTTCTTAGTTGTGACTCTTCCAGTCTCACTGTTGATTACTTTCCAAGTGGCTTTTACTTTATCTTGGCTATTTTTAATTTTTGAACTCAAATGACGAGCTTTTGCTTCACGACAAACATTTTTAAAAATTTTAGAATACTTTTTGACTTGTTCTTTAAACTCCTCATTAAAATTATATTGTTTTTCAGAATAAAGATCATACAATTTCTTCCTGCTCTTATGTATTCCCGCTGTTGCCCAGTCACTGAACTTTTTACCGTCAGAGACCATGATCGATTTCGATGTAAAAATTGAATTGAACACATCACTAAATTTCTTAAAAAATGTGTTGTATAAATTATTTGGATTAAAATTACCATATAAACATGGAAATAAATTCAATTTTAGTTTGTCCAATCGATCTTTGGTCATAGGTATACAAGTAATATTTCTTTTTTCAAGTTTTTTTGTTTGAACCTCTATTTTAATTATTTGTCCAAGATGATCCGACTTAATATTACTAATTAAACTCTTATTTAAAATTTTAATGTTGGCAAAGATATTGTCTATACATGTGGCCGAAGTATCGGTTATTCGAGTAGGCTCCATAAATTGAGGTTTTAAATCAAATGATTGAAATAAACTAATTATTCTAGTATTTAAGGAGTTAATTTCTAGTAAATTAACATTAAAATCTCCGCACGTAATAATATATTTATTTGATTTAGATAATTTAAACAACATTTCTTCCATAACTTTTTCAAAAATGTCAAATGAGGCAGATGGTGGGCTGTAAACGCTTATAACTATGAATTGCTCCAACTCTATGCAAGCAACTTCAATGTGTCTTTCTACAGAGAGGTGGACTATATCTAAACGTTCTCTAAATTTTATCTGTTTATTAAGTAGGATTAATGAGCCACCACGTATAGCATGTAATCTGCAGAAAGAACTACCAACTTGGTGATTACTGAAACTGAACATGACCTCATGGCTTCGCAGCCAATGTTCTGTAATGCAAATAATGTCAATGTCATTTGAGTTCATGTACAGTTCTAGTTCCAATTCTTTACAACGAATTCCTTCAATATTTTGGTGCATCAAGTTGGTATATTTCACATTTTTATTATTTAACAACTGTTTGTTTTGTTTAGTTTTAAAAAAAATATTATTTGACTTTTTAGTGCTAGAGATTTCCTCTATTGTCGTGTCTGGTAATTTAAATGACATGGAATAATTTCCAATGTCTGGTTTTCAATTTTAGGACAATGCTCAAAAAAAGCATTTTAGTTAGCCAAGTTTTTGGCTGTTATACTAAAATAATAAGATAGCGAAACAGCTATCTGTCGTTTGTAAAAGTTAGAAAGGTAGTATCTACCTTTGGTCAAATAATATGTTTTACTAACAACACTGTTAGAATCAATTAAATGAATTAATTTATTATTGCATGATATTGTATGCAGAGTCATATTTAACTTATATCTAAGATCATTTTCTGCTTGTGGCAAGCTGTTGCTATAAGGGAATGTGAACATTACAATTTTATTAATTTGTAGTGAACACAGAGTATCAAAGTATTTTATAAGTTCTGATTTGTTCACATTACCCCTATTTCCAAGCCAAATAATCAGATTTGATTCACTGTCAAATTCATACTTTGAAATTATTGGCATAATTTCATGAAGGCTAGAATTAGGTACACAATGATTTATGACTGAATGTCCCAATTTCATAGTCAATAACTGGCCCATGTTTTTTACAATTTCATCGCTGAACATAATAGTTTTATTAGCAATTCTATTCAAAGTTTCAGAAGTTTTGGCACTGACATACAGCTGGGAAGCGGATGAGGCAGGATACACTGGTTCTGGAATGTCAGAGCGCTGGCAATCACATGTGTGATTGGCCACTAATGAATCATAACGCTCCTTGTTGCTATATGATAATTTGAGTAATTCATCCATCGCCAGTGAGTACTCCCTTATTGCTTCCTGAGACTTCTCATAGCGACTAGTAATGGAGCCCAAGGACTCCTCAACGCTGGCAAGTTCTGACTGTAGTTTCTGTATGTCAGATTCATACTTTATTTTATTATTTTCTAATTTAATTGTGTACATTTGCAACTCATCGAGTATTTCTAATTTTTGTCTCTTATTTTTAATCTTACTTACTAAACATTTTTGATTTTTCATCATTTTTTTAGTTTTGTTAATATATTTATTGATTTTAACATATTTTTTAAGTTTGTTTTTACTTGTGTTACTCCTGTTGCATGCTGAAATACCCACTGAGTCATCATTTGTCAAGTCAATTGTTACAGTAGGAATATGACAGCTTGCATCAAGAATTTGGCCAGGTACCTTATCAGCTGTTACTAATTCGTTGAATAAACTCTGGGTTTTCAGTGTGGCGGAGCATTGAGAGGCTTCTTCCAGGAGGTTGATTTGTTTGTGAGCATCACATAACTCCTTCTCCAAGACAGATGTTCGCTTTAGGGCCTGGTCGTACTCTACACCACACTGGTCGAACCCTAAAATTATATTTTCTAACTTGTCCCGTTCTTCATTAACTAAGGTGTACTGTGAATGCAGTACGGACAGCTCATTTTTTAACTTTTTATTGTTATCTAACGCGTCTAAAACAAGTTTTTCATTGTCTTCTCTCTCCAACGACAACTGAGAACACAATTCTTTGGCAGCCTTCAATTCCAGCAAAACCTGGTGAAGTTTGGACTCCTCCTGGCGTGAGAGGGCCTTACGGGTGTTCATTTTTAATAAATTAACTTGGTTCTTCAAAACGAAGAATCAATCAACGCGAAAATACCAAAGAAATGTAAACACAAGTTGAGGTTATAAAATTTGAAATTTTGTGTACTTACGTGCTTTGTGTATACTTATTTGATAGGAAATTGTATTCCAACGTTTGTAATCTACACAAAACGAGCAACAAACACTTCCAAACTGGTAGAGCCCCAAGTCTTCGAGTCCCCGAGTCTTCGCAATAAAAAAGTACCTACCCTAGGTACTTCCCATAGACCTAGAAACATGAAATTTAAAAGTAAAATAAAAAGTCCGGAAATCGTTAATTTGTAGTTTTATCTTATAAAAAAACCACATAAAACATATTTTATTACATTACGATTATAAGCTTACATTTTAGTTGGAGAATTGACCGTGATGTATATCAATGTTTGGGAGAACATTTCAACTACAAAGTTAATTTTGTCTTTTAATCCGATTATCTTTTCGTTAGAGCAATGTTTGGTGCTTTCAGTTTATGAACTTGAAGTATAGTTAATTATTCGAGTTTGTACGGAAGCCTCGGTGCGCGAGACAGACTCGCACTTGTCCGGTTTTTTTACGGATCATCATCATGGTATAGATAAATAAACTCTTTATTGACAAAAGCAATATACAAAAACACAGGAATTCATAAACATAAAAGGTAAAATGGGTAGTTTTATCGCTAAAAGCAATCTCTTCCAGACAACCTTTGGATGGACGGGTATATTTGGCTAAATATTGGCAAAAAATGTTGCGCCCTTTTCGTATAGGACGCAGGATAGTGGCATTTAGTAACATTACCCTTAGTATAAAGAGTCTCGAGAGAATCCGCGGGAAAATCCACAATAACAATATTACCAACTGCAGAGATGCAAATAATGCGTCCTATGGAATCTTCCATCTCACAAAGAACTTTCAACCTTATTACAATAAAGCTACAGCTCAAACGCGCCTGTGAATTTCTAGTTACTATACGCAAGCAATTTTGAATGCTTTATCCAAGAGTATACAGTTGAAAATAGCTAGTTGAATACGCGGCGAAGAAAATCGTAGTTAACCCCTCATTTCTACGATTGGATTCCCAGCGCACTACGGTACATAATATCCTCAGAATTCAGAATTCTATTACGTAGGTGTTTAAGAGTAATATTGTTTGCAACGTGAATTTGTAAACGTTTTGTTGGTATTTCGGATTCGAAATTCGAATTTTGTAGCTGTTACGATGTCATTTTGAATTTTGTAAAACGTTCCTCAGGGATAGCTTATTAAATGAAGATGGCTTTTGTATTAGCTTGTTTACATGGTTTTGCTTGCTAAGTCATCATCATTATCATCAATAATGATGATGAAATAATCATAAGCCTTGTAGGCCTGGTGGACGATAACCCGACTTTCGATACGGCAGTAGTGGATTTATGGATTTTACCATTCGATAACTTAAAGTGCGCACTTACACGTGCTCAACGGTGAAGGAAAACATCGTAATGAAACTGGCAAGCCTTTGAACCAAAAATTTGAAGGGATGAGCTATCAGTAAGTGTTCCAATAAGCGGAAATGGGGTTGCAATCCGTCACGTGGAATGCTAACTACTTGAAAAAACGTAGGAAAAGACAAATTCAATGTTTGGACGTGCCTCTGTCGTACTTGGTATTATTAAAGATTCACGCACTGAGTATGAATATCTGAGGATGTCCATCATGGGAAATGCAGTTGTGAGCGTGTTTTTTCTTTTGTTTTACAATCATCAACAGCCTCTAGAATTCTCCCTGGACATTAACTGCTTCTAAAGAGTGTCATGACGATTTTAGACCACCTCTATCTATCAACTCCCCGCACCTCTTTTATTTCCCACCTCATTGGGTGGGCGGCTTTCCAACACTGCGTCATTCGGTTCATGGTCACGAGAGTGGTCCCCAGCGATTGTCGGTTCAGCGAGCATTATTGCTCGCTACTAACATGTATTCTTTATGGTGTTGTCTAGCGTTTGTGGATTACAAGAAAGCCTTTGATCCTGTTGAGACCTGGCCAATGCTACGGTCGCTGCAAAAATGTCAGATCGATTATCGGTCTGTCGAAGTTTTTAAACAGCAAGGGCACTACATCTGTTTGTCTCTAAGGCCTAAGCACAAATCCTATTCAATAGCAAGGGATGAGACAGGGAGACATTATTTCTCCGAAACTGTTCATTATTGGAGGATGCTTTCAAGCTTATACGCTGGAACAGATACGGCATCCAATGGCAAATACATTACGCATCTTTAATTTCCTGGTGATATCCAGCGATATCACCAACACTGGGATGCGTTCGGTAACATCATCGTATGACGTCCATCACGACGGTCAAAGGAATGTCAAAGGAATCGAACCAAACAAGCACATTATCTGATCTTTGACGTTTCTGAACGCATTCCGGCACATCCAAACTAATAGGTATGGACTAAATTACGATATGCACAAATTGTAATAATGAACAGAGTAGCTGGATAGTTAACCCAATTTTAAAGTAAAGAGCTAAAATAATATATTTGGCCATCGAAAATGCACACCAAATTCATAATTCAACGTAAATTTTCTGATTGGTGTAATGTTATGAGATGAATTCAAATATTATGCGTAATAACTTTAGGGTTGTAGCAACGTAATTTTATAAATAAATGACCAAATAATGAAACGATAATCAAGACTTAAGTAGTGTTAACACGAGATGGAATGTATAGAGCAGATTTTGTTGAACATAAAAAATATTTTATATAAAACTAGCCGATGCCCGCAGTTTTACTCGCGTAGGATAGCTAATTGATAGGTGCATCAAATATAATTGCATGCCTTACACTCTTAAGGGCTTTTTTGATTACCCTAATACGTATTCAGTTGTTTTGTATTTTAAGCATCCAAACTGAGTTTACAGTAAATCGCACCACACGTTAAACATTTCTTAAACAAACTTAACATACCATCCATACAAACTTAGACACCCTCTACAAACCCTTAGAGGGGTTGTTTGGGGAAATAATTATAGTAGTATTTCAATTTATGTGAAGTTTCAAGACTAGGTTTAAGGAATACCATTTTTTTCATACAATGGTTATGAGCCCTTTTTACCCCCTTAGAGATAAAATTTTGCAAATTACTTCTTAGTGCACCCCTGCACCAAAAAACAAAAAAAAGAATACCTAGTAACACAGGGTTAATAATGAGACATAATGAGAGACTAACTCGCTATAACAATATTGTTACTATGTATGTGAAAGTAGCAAAATGTATTGAAATTTTAAACAGTTGTATACTTAAAGAGTGTTTTTCTAGTGTTGAAGTTATGTTTAATTTGTCATCTCTTGCAAAATTTTCATCTTTATAGTGAGCTTTAAGAAGCGATCCAGTTTTCGGCTGTTAGGTTCAGGCTCATTAAAGGCAAAGCATTGTTTAGCTAGCATTTTTTGAAATTATTAAATATAATTATTAATTTTATCGAATAAACATCCAATAAGCACATAAATAGTCCTGACCCCAAACCAGTTTTACCCAGGAAAGCTGCATATGTATATTTTTATATATGTGCACATAAACTTACGGCCCACCATTTACGTCGCCTTTTGACATTCGCAACACCACAGGGTATTGTTTATAAGTCTCAAATACAAAGATAAAAGTATAATGTGCCTGGTCAGTTCACCAGCACCCTCCAAACTGAAAAGTCAAAGTCAAAGTCAATAGGTTTTTATTCATTGAAATCACAAGGAACTTAAAAGTCAAAGGTCAACTTAAAACACAGCAATTCAAGCGTTACTGTCTGACAGCAAATACAGATATGTTGTTACTACTTCTCTAGGTAAGCTCGCTAACAAAGAAGCTTAGTTTCGTCACTACCTTTTCACTACAATGGATAGATTCTTTTCAAAAAATTCATTCGAATAGTCCAAAAAATAGAACAAAACCGAAAAAAATATTGACACAAAAATTGGACAGCCCTAGCCGTGCGGTCGAGATCCACTTTTAACTAGTTTTCAGCCGCTCTCGAAACTACCAACCGCCGAAAATACTGAAAATGTTGGCAATACTGACAATGTTAATACTGACAATGTTGGCAATACTGACAATTACACTTTGCCGCTAAAATTCTCGTTACATCAGATTTAATTTTACGAATGAAGTTAGTATGATTTCGTTGCTGATTTTATTGGTTTTTTTATATGATTGTATATTGATCAGTGGTTTGTCGGATCGATTTTTATATAACTGGTTAGGAGTGCCTGGTTATTAATTTTATTATACACCATACTGCTAAAATACCGTGGACATCATTATAACATATACCTTTCATCCCATTATCTGAGTTTCGAAATAAATATATTATGAATTATGAATGAGCATGAGTGCTGGTGAAATTACAGGCATATGAGACTTTTCATCCGTTATATCCTCGAGTAACTGGGGGGCAATCACACTAACTCATGGCTATCGAGATGGCAATCAATTTTGACACTAGTTCCTTATTCTAATGGCCCATCCATCCAAAAAACGGAATGTCCCATATGAAACCAATTTTGTTCATTCGCATTGTCCATCTATGGCATTCATCCCATCCGATGATACCAGCCATGGGAAATTAGTGTGATCGCCCCGCTGGTCTGTGGTTATGTCTCAGGGTCGGTAACGTGCGAGTGATCTCTGGTGGTGTTGCAAACGGTTACCGTAACCTATGGAAGGTTACGGTAACCGTTTACTAGTAGTGACAAATAAGCGGTCGTATACTTATTCGCCACTATAACTAGCTTACGCCCAAGGCTTCGCATAAAATTAAGGTAAAATGTTGCAACAGCTTGGAATTTTCCTAACAAATAAGAACTTTTAACATAAAAAGTACATAGACCTTTGTATTCTAGGTCAAGATTTAAAAAAATAAAAAAACAAACACGCTCACAACTTTAATATTCATGATGGAGATCCTCCTATATATGCAATCAAGTATGGGGTAGTCAGAGACATGTTCAAACATTATATTTGACACATGTCCGCGTTTTTCAAGTAGATACGAGTAACATCCCACTTGACAGGTTGCAACTGCAACCTGCTATCGCCGCTTATTGGAACACTAACCGATGGCACAAACCTTCGAATTTTTAGTTCCAGGGCATGCCGGCTCCCTATCGTTGTTTTCCTTCGCCGTTCTGAGCACATATGAAAAATGTATTGGTCCAGGCCCGGTTTTGAACCCATGGATCGGAAGTCGAGGTACAGTCCACTAGGACAACACAGCAACGATCGATATGATCGGATGTTCAAGTAACACACATCCATATATCCGCCTAATATGAGTATGATACCTAAATAGAAATAGGATGTCCATTATGTATTTTTTATATGTAATAATAGTTACATAAAAAAATACATAATGGACATCCTTAGACACATAGGCTACTTCCCACCACATCAAAGCCCATTGTTCTCGGAAAAGGAAATTTTCATACATTAGTTTCCAAACACATCCACGAGCATTTTAATGATGATTTTTAGAAATATATTCGTTCATACATTAGTTCCCACTAATCAGTGAGTAGATCTTTGAAGGTAGTAAACACGTCCAAACATTACATTTTCCCGCGTTTTCTGCAACATACTGGTAGTGAACCACACTTTTGTAAATAAATAAATAAATAATGTTGGACATTTTTCACACAGCATCATCCAGTCCCAAACTAAGCAGAGCTTGTATTATGGGAACTACATGACTGATATACTACTTATATACTCTTTTTGTAAATATATACATATTATACATATATACATATTAGACAAATATTTGGAAATATTTGTCTCGTGACAGGAATCGAACCCGCAACCTTCTGCGTCTCAGGCGGACCTTCGCCCATTGCGCCACAGAGGTCGACAAAAAAAAGTATTAACTTAATAAATATACATCGTAATTGCTTTATCTTGAGCTGGAAATATATTTTCCGTGGAAAATTCATAACAAAAGTGTCATAACAGTACAGTCATGCACAAAACATCCGCAGAACAGCGGAAGCGAGTCGCGATAACACTGTGTACTGGACTGTACGTGAAAAGGTTTAATGCGTCGTGACTCGCGGCCTACAATAAAAAAAAAGAATTAACAATGGTGTTATTTTGCAATGTTTTTTGCTCGTTTTTGTGTATTTGACACTTTTTTTTAGCACTCTGATGATGGGGAAAGATGTTGTTTATTGTACCAATGCTGTTTTATATGAATAACTAGCTTCTGCCCATGGCTTCGCCCGCGTGGTAACCGGATAAAAGGTAGCCAATGTGTTATTCTGATGTATAAGCTATAATACTGTAAAGTTTTATCAAAATCCGTTCAGTAGTTTTTGCGTGAAAGAAGAATAAACATCCTCACAAACTTTCACGTTTATAATATTAGTAGGATGTATGATTTTACAATAAAATATGCATATAAGTAGTATATCAGTCATGAAGTTCCTTAAACACAAGCTCTGCTTAGTTTGGGGCTAAGATGACGCTATGTGAAAATGTCCAGCATTAATATTATTATATTGACTGATGGATGAAATAAAGTTGACTTTTATTAAGACAAAAAATTACATAGCAGACAGAAATAGATATAAGGTTGAGGATTTTTGACTTTTCAAAAATCCTCAACCTTAGGAAAAGTTGCCGATACTCAAAAGGCCTCAACGATTTCGATTTTTTTTTCTAGTACGGAACTTTTAGGGCGTGAATCTCGTTCGCACTTCTTTCTTTTTATTATTGGCCATGATATAGGATATAATAACATATTTTCTGTGTGAATTTCACTACAATTCATATTATTTATTGTTTTATTTAATTAATTCTTTAATGCACAATAAATAAAAGTGTAGGTTCACAAAAGGTGGGTTCATGCTAAAAACTTTTTCTATCTACCAACTTCAAAGATATTCTAGAATAAAATATTGTTAAAAAGATACCAACAGCCCTTTGACAAAGAGACGGACAGATTTCTAAGTAATCGGGTCCCATTAACTTCCTTAAGTTAGGGAACACTAATCGCTTTAAAAAAAACTCATGCAATATTAAAAACTCCCCAATCAACGGCGCCTATCAATTTAAAGTTAATTCTCAAGCGATCGAGAACAATGTCCTTAAAACAAACCGGTGGAAAAACTAACGGAACCCCCGACCTCGCTTTCATCAGAGTCCTGGGGGAAACGTGGAAGTAAACTATGAGTTCTCGATCGAATATCGACGAGCCTGTACACACAGTGTAATATATACGCAACGGCAAAGTCGTACAAGATCTATAGATCTGACCACAGAGTAATTTTGGATCAGATTTTTTGCGTTTGTATCTATTGAAACGCGATAGAAACGCGCTGATAAAGTACGTTTTTTTGTGTTGATTTTATAAGCGTGGTAGTATTGATACATACACGCATCACAGTATTATCTTCGCTATGCATTCGTACACAGTTTAGATGTTTCAGTAGTTTTTACACCGAACCTTGCACCGAACGCGTGTTCGCGCGTGCTCCGAGCATATAAGATATACCGTGTGTATTGGCTCTTACATTTCGAGCGTTGGCGTGCGGCAGGACACATCAGACTCATTTTTTTTAATACCAATGCTGTAGACTATTTTTGCAAAGCTTGACTGGGTCCATGAAGAAATTAGACGTTATATTTACGACGGAAGAATAACGAGTACCGCTGCTACCAGACTTGCAGAATTTGAAAGTGCATAGGGATTTTAACGGCCCCCAAATCAAAAGAAATCGAGTTTTTGAGAACGTTGGTAGGGGTACAGGTACGTTACGCTTCGAAACTTTGATCTACATCCACCGGGGTGGCTACAAATCACTACACCCTATAAAGCGTCGTAAATTATGGACACCCTGTATACGCATGGACGAAATTGTAGCGTTTTGCATCACGTAAAGGTTTAATTTGGTCTATCCGTTGGGTAGAGCTGGGTTTAGAAAGGTTTTGTTGGCAATGTTTCAAGGAGTTGTTTAGAAGTCCTTTCATCAAACTGGTTGTTTCGGCATTTTTGCATTTTATCCTAAAATTTTAAATACTGACAAATATAAAATGCTTATAAATTACCAGCCACTTTATTGTGATGTTCTCCTTTTAAGCAGAATACCGATTGTGATGTGAATCAGATTCCGATTTTACTCACGCCGTCAGGAAGCCATGTATAAAATGCGTTAAACCTAAAAGACTTTTTGTTTGTTTATTAGTTATTATTTATCTTAAAAAAGGCTTGTTTGATTGAAATGGGGCATAATGCAATTATTGATTTCATGGTTCTTATCTCGGTTTTATTGGCAAAAGTCATAAGGGGCCTCCCCTTATGACTTGACTTATGCCAATAGAAATAAAAATACACTTAAGTGGTTTTAAAATAATACTAATTTTGAAATTGATCAGATATAACTTTTGAGCAACTGTTTTCAATATACGATCATTGGTTAAGTTGGTGTAGATATATACTCAAAACATAAAAAAACACGCTCATGATTGTATACCCCATGATACATATCTTTAGATACATACTCAGTGAGTAGTCAGAGGCACGTCAAAACATTACATTTGGCACATGCCCGCGTTTTGCAAGAAGTTAGCATTCCACGTGTCAGGTTGCAAGTCAATCGCCACTTATTGGAAAACTAACTTCGAATTCCTCCATCGAATTTTGTTCTAAAATTTGTAAAAAATTGGTTTTAGGGCATTCAGGTTTCCTCACGATACTTTCAGTCACCATTATGGAGCACGTGTTAATACGCACATATATTTTTCCAGTGGAAAATTCCATTGGTGCACGACCCGGTTCGAAACCCCGACCGCCAGATCAGAAGCCGGGGTACCACCAACTAGGCCAACACGGCTTCTTAAAATATCTTTAGAAAATAATTGATTGTCCCTGCGTAGGTAAGAAATAAATAGTATATTATCTAAGAAAAGAGTTTATTTGGGATTCACTCTTGGAATTAAAAATGCTCCAACTCGATAAAAAATATCGGTTTTGTAAAAGGATCATTAAAAAGAATAACCAGCCTTGTTTTCTTGCCTTTCTTTCCTGGCTTGGTCGCGGAGGAGCAGGCAATAGATAAAACCGACGTTTCAAAGTGATCCTTGTGATATTAATGAACAAATTAATTTTGACTTTGATATATACATATATATGGACGAAAAAACAAATAAATATCACCAGCTGGGTTCAATAACCAGATCACTACCAAGTAGGTAGGCTATCTTGATCCGGATCGCAACTACCGTCTTTCTTATCTGATCAGGTGTTCCTTCAAACTAATGAATTTGCCTTTAATTTTCCGCGCCGGTGAGTCACTGTCTTAAGATGAGATTAGATAAACAACTTGAGCTGGTCAGGTCAATGTTATGTTAGGTTGGCTTCAATTAAGTGATTTGTTTTAATTAAGCTTCTTTATTTTGTGTGCAAATAATAATAATTAAATAATAATGCTGGACGCAACTTTATCTAACCCCAAACTATGCAGAGCTTGTATTATGGGAACTAAATGACTGATATACTAGGTACTTATTTACTTTTTTGTGTAAATACATACATATTATGTTTAGAAACACCCAGACCCGAGACAAATCTTCCATTTTTATTTTCAATTCTAAACTCAGCTTTCTAGGACTTCGGGAAGTACCCTAGAAGTTTTAATGAGTGAGTGAGTCAGTAACAAAATCCATGTATTATAGATAAAATCTAAAGTTTAATCAGTCAAAGTCAAGTCAAAGCCAAAAATCATTTATTAATTAAAATCACAAGGATCACTTTGAAACATCGATGTCATCTACCGGCTGTTCCTCCGCGACCAAGCCAGGAAAGAAAAGCAAGAAAACAAGGCTGGTTAGTCTTTTTAATGATCCTTTTACAAAACAATAGATACATACTTACATTTTTTATCGAGTAGGAGCATTTTCAACCACAAAAGTTTTTATCATCTAAATAATCAGATATTTTATAGTATGCCTTTTTATAAAGTTTTTGTTTAATAACGTTTTTAAATTTGTTAATTGTCAATTTTTGTATATCTCTTGGGAGTTTGTTATAAAAGCGTACACCGTGCCCATTAAACGATTTACCCACTTTATGGAGTCTACAAGTGGCAACAGCGAGTTTATCTTTATTTCTAGTATTAACATTGTGATTATCGCTATTTTGCTTGAACAAATTAATATTTTTGTGAACATACATCAGATCATATACTGAGATTTAGGATTCTCTAGTATCATCCAGGCCGAAGATGTGTTAGTTTGAAAATATAAACGCTTCGGAAAAAGATAGTGTCCGTTTTTTTGCTGGTTTTCTCGGGGGCAATACCGTTCCCCCATATTGCAAGGGTATCCAGTGATCCTAATCTGGGATCACGGGGAATGACACTCGAATGGCGATCACGCCAGACGACATAGAGAAGGATGGCTCCCCACATTAACATCGATAAGATTTCGAGAAGTCAAAAGACTCGAAAACCTCTGTGGCGCAGTGGGAGGGTTGCGGGTTCGATTCCCGCTGCGGGACAAATGTTTATCTGATCTGCATTCATTTGTCTTGGGTCTGGGTGTTTTCTATGTAAAATATGTATGTATGTACAAAAAAAATGTATATAATTAGTATATCAGTCATGAAGTTCCCATAACACAAGCTCTGCTTACTTTGCCGCTAGATGATGCTGTGTGTAAATGTCCCGCATTATTTATTTATCAAAAGAAGTACAAAAATACAAAACAAAAAATACAAAATACTTTATTTTCAAAAATAGTGTGTGCGTAAGTTAGAAGTTTAACAATGAGCTCCGCACTAGGTCTATCCTGTATCGCGGAAGCCCAGATAGCGTTTAACAAGGAAAATTATATAAAAAGAAATAAATAAGTGCAAAAATTTAAAGCGAAAATTAACTATACGGTTGGCTAATTAAAGGTTGTTTTTATAGTTTAAATGAGTTTTTTGGACATAAAACATAATATTATTACTTATAGTTTCTAAAAGTTTATGACATTATATATAATATATATATTTTTTTTATTAATTGTATTCGTTTTTAAATGCATCTGACCAATGTTTAAAAATTGCATGCTAGTTTCTAAGCGAAATGTGCTAGACCAATTTTTCAACTGACATCTGTAATTTGTACCACATTTTATGCAATTAACTTCATTTCATTTCAATTCAAAGCTAACATATTTTAAATTACTTCTTGTAAATACAAATTATACTGAGTAACATCGAAAAGAAAAAAAAAAGTTTTTTTTTTTAGTAGTAGAGTTTCTTGTGAATTAGCTCATCCGGGAAGTTCTACCACCATACCTATTTCTGCCGCCAAGCAAGTAATACTCGCTTGGCTGTGGTAAGACTGCCGGTGAAATTACAGACACACATGACTTTTCACCCAGGTTATGTCTCAGGGTCGGAAGCGTGCGAGTGATAACTCTGGTGTTGCAAATGTCTATAGGTTACGGTAACTTACCAACATGTGGATTTTTGCAACTAAAGTTGTATCAATTTTTTTTTTAAATTTTGAAATGAATTTTTTGTTCTTTACTCTCGATTGAAGGAGCTCGTATATGCGTTTTAGGCGAATCGGCTTAAATTCACTTTTATTTTAAATTCACGTAGTGTTTAAATTGACGTTTCTTTATGATTTCAATTAATAAAAACCTTTTGACTTTTACTTTGTCTTTGCCGTACGAGATGGTTTATTGTATCTTGGTACCACAATAGCGAAACCAAAACACATAATGCAAAAATTTAAGATTTTGTAAAAATTAACATGCTATAAGTCGGTTATAAAATGACTAGCTTTCTACCCACGGCTTCGCCCGCTCCATATCCGGATAAAAAATAGCCTATGTGTTATTCTGATATATTAGCTATATTACTATAAAGTTTCATCAAAATCCGTTCAGTAGTTTTTGCATGAAAGAGTAACAAACATCCATCCTCACAAACTTTCACGTTTATAATACTAGTACGATAGGGTTGTCGAAGCGTAGGTCAAAACTCAAATACGTCTATGGGTGGTGATCACTTAGAGTACGGTTTGCATAAAAACCTATCCGAGTCCCGTGACAAATGGCGGTAGTTCCTGCGCGCGCCCCCAGCGGTATAAATCAAGTACGGCGGTACCGTCAGCAGATTAGCTGGCATTTATAAACCACATAAAAAAAAGTAATCCATCAATATCTCTAGTTGGATTGTACAGGGCTAAGGTCTTGCAAAACATGGACACGTGCCATAATAATATGTAATGTTTGGACCTGCCATTGACTAACCCCTACTTGATATCTGATGATAATGAAATACAGTCGAGAGCGAGTTTGTCTGTTTGTTTGTTTTGTATTAATTGTAGGTACAATCTGTATATTTTTTGTTATTTTCCAAGCCGTTATCATAAACTGCTAATATTATATATTTGTCAAATCTCCGTAACGGCTGAACCGATTAGTATAAAATTTGGAACAGGTATTGTTTGTGACCTAACTATTTCTTAGAGATAAGATAGATATATAACACTTTATTATATACTACATAATGTTGCTTACAAAATCAAACAGAGCAAATTACAAACTAATGCGGGAGTACAATGACCGGCCTTATCGCTAAAACCGATCTCTTTCAGACACAAAGGTTTTTCTGGATAGTAATTGACGTGAACGATAAAGGACGGTTGTGTATATACAAATATACTTATACATACATACATTAATGTAAAAGCTATTGCACAGTCACTCTTTGCTATTTGAAGATAGAAAGGGATTTGACATTTCTAAAGCATGCCATCCATTACTACATCAGTAGGTAAACATCGGTCTACGCCTGCTTCTTGGATTTGTCAAAAGCATTTGACCTCGTTTCTTATATTTTTTGGCATAAGCTTTTAACGGGCACTACTGTACTAAGAGATCTGTGTGTTAAAATTTTGGTATAATCACCAGCAAAATATAGTTAGATGGGCGGGCTCGTACTCTGAAGAGTATGGGTTGAAGTGCGGGGTGAGGCAGGGTGGTATCACATCGCCCAAGCTTTTTAACCTGTACATCAATAGATTAATCGTTGAACTCAGTGGAGCCAGAATCGGATGTTCAACTCATGGTACGTGCGTGAATTACACATTAATTAACATTAACATTAGCTATGCTGACGATATGGTTCTGCTGAGTCCATCAATCAACACCCTTAGATGCCTATTGAGCACCTGCAAGACGTACGCGGCGACCCAAGGACTCAGGTAGAAAAGTAAATTAATGATTTTTAAAGCTGGTAACAAAAGCTACTCAGTACAACCAGTAAAGCTTAAGGGGGCTCCCATTAATTGGGTGAAACAATTCAAGTACCTGGGCCACTTAGTCACTCAGGACATGTCAGATGATATGGACTTGGAGAGGGAACGTTAGGGCGGCAGTAAAAGTCATACTATTTAAAGCGTGATGTATATTTTTGAATATTCGTATTAAATTGATTTTATAAGATAGTTACGGGTACCTAATTTATGTAATACTAATAAATATTAATCTTGGTCTGAAATAAAAATGTATTATTATTTCTGATATTGAACTCTATATTTTGGCTACCAGCATATACCAAAGTTTATATACCAACGTTACGTCTAAGACACGAGACATATATGTTCTAATATACAACGGAAGTTAGTTTCCCACTTCCGTTTTATAATCTGTAGCAGGTGCTAGCAGTTAACTTGATCTAATATCGCTCTTTGATATATTAATATTACAGTAGGCAATTACTTGGAGATTCACTGAAGTTAATAATTATGGTTTTAATAATTATGTATACTTACTTATATAAATATACTGCTTTTATTCTCTTGTCATTTTTGAATATAATGTTACAATTAAATAATTAAACAGCAAATATAAATATACACAAGATAGGTGTATGGGGTCAGCCTCATACTAGTCGCCTGTATCTTGGGTATCAGGAATTACGAGTACCATGGTACCACAATACCGATCCGGAACAAATACCCGCAAAACATGCAAATACTTATACCACTGTGGGAGTTGAACCCGCATCACTAGCTTCGCAGCTTTTTCCACCGCAACACAGTCGCCATCTTCAGGTTTCAACTCTTAGACCTCAGATCTCAGACCTCAATCTTCAGTAGACTTAATGCACAGTTGATATTTCTTAGAAAAATACAAAAGAAAAGGTGTAATAAGATTACTTAATTCTCGGACTAATTTCATTTTCTTCCTTATTACCCCTACTACGGACTCTCGACTCGTTTTCTATCAGAGGTTGTTTTGATTGTTTATATGCGTGTACTTTTACATCACAATTTTTTAACACAGGTTATTACAACTCAGAAGAAGAACTCCCAACCTGTATCATGTTATTTTAATTCTAATCGAAAAAAAAACTTTATGATTTAGATTTTTTGATATTATATGTTTGTCTTTTACCGTGTATCTCCCAAACGGCTTATCCGAATGAAATGCTGTTTAAGCGATCGTTTTGATAAGTTTCACGCATGTCACTAGAAAGCGTTGAAAGCACGTTGGGGTTTTTTTATTTAAGCAAAATTTTATTCATTTAATTTTTAATAATAATAATAAACATTATTATATAAACTTTACTACTTATATTGTAATGGGAAAGAATGGATGGTTGTTTGGATGATTGTTGCTAAGATTCTCTAACAGCTGAATTGATTTAGATAAAAAAAATATATTTAATTGTTTGTAACCTATTAATATATTTACTATAGAAATGTACTTGTCCGTTTTACTCATAAAATAAGATTTCTAATCAAATGTTCTACAAATCGAAAACAAGTAGTAATTGACTTAGTGGATTACCAGCAGACTATTATTATGTGTGCAACTTATTTCAGAGTGACAGGAAAAGACATCGCTAATAAAGTAAATGATTTATCTCGTTAGCTTTTATTTTTCCCCTATTTAGGTCCTTATCTTATATATCATGAGTTAGTACCAAAAGTTACTATATGCTCATAGAACCTAGGCCATTATTTGTGAACCTATTTAGATAAAGAAGAAAGAAGAAGAAAGAAATAAATCTTTATTTGACCATTTAAACAAAAACATAATAAAAATATTAAAGTAAGCTTATTCTAGTTACTTATACTAACCAACACCATAATAACTACTTATCTACTTATAAATTAGAAACTTAAATGCTACAAAATGGCACCACATGCTCTATATCTGATTCATAAAATATAATTGGCTGGTTTACAAATAAAAACCGCGACTGTACCTTATTAGCTACAAGCTGGAAGAAAATGCTAATTAGCATTAAGTTGGCTTATGTACTTATTTTATCTTGTGCAATAAAGAATTTTCTACCTAGATAGATACAATGTATGTAAAAATGTATGTGTATAGATTATTACGCGATTATTTGACAAACTCTGAGGCGCAGTGGGCGAAGGCTCACCTGAGATGCAGAAGTTGGCGGGTTTGATTCCTGCCGCGAGGCAAAATGTGTGTATGATTTGCAAATCCCCATAATACAAGCTCTGTTTATTTTGAGGCTAGTTAAAATTGACTCGGGTCTGGTTGTTTTCTACTTAACTATAATATGTATATCTATATTAACAAAAAAAATGTATAGGTACGTTAAGCAGTATATCAGTCATATAGTTCCCATAACACAAGCGCTGCTTACTTTAGGTCTAGATGGTGATGTGTGAAAATTTCCTGTTTTTTATTTTAACTAGATAGATAATTATGTTGTTAGGTATCTATCTACACATATATTTTTACGATGTCACTGACATCTCATTAAGAATTTCGAACATTCGTCTACCTTGCAATCAAAATAATCACTCGAAATACACTGCTGGCCAAAATAAATGTCGCCACACCTGCAAACCAAATTGAATCCGACAGTATGCATGACAGTATACACACACAAAGGAATCGCAATTAAAAATCGCAGCGCTCGGACACAGATTGAGCAATAGTAACATATTATAGTCCAACGTCACGAAATCTGGAATACACAGCCTCACACGTTACGCTTTTGTTGAGAACAACAGGTGGGCATTTGAGTGGTTAGGTCAACAAAATTAAACGAATTATACATTAATTCGTTCATTGCTGGAAAAATAATTACCCACACATCACCGCAAATATATCTACTACAAGAAATATTTTGTTAGATTACTTAAAAAAAAACACAAATACGCCTATTATCCCCACAATAAACTTCCTCAGATCACAGAGTACGCAGATCCGTGAGAATAATAAAAAGCGGATAGACCAACGTCAAAACGTTTTACTGGGTTTATTCCCGCGTTTTTAAGTATTCAAAACTTAAATTCTACTTAGAAGCTTGAGATTAATAAAGGTATTTGATTCCTTTGATATTTGAATTATCCTACTTCAGCAATCAGGCGTATGTGTAGCTATGTTTCTATATTATGTTTATTTTGCCAACGATAACTGCCGAACTGTTTACTCAATTTTAATTAAACTTGATAGGTAGGTAGGTTTAACTAATATAATTTTGGAGTTCAAAGATTAGCTAATTCGGAAAGGGTGGTTTTGCACTATAAAGCAGGGAGTTTTCAGTAGTCGGGTAAAAACAGTTTGTTGCATCAAATGGCTAATAGTTCGTGGCGAACTATTAGTTTATTCAATTCAATCTTTTATTTCTTGGTAGTTAGTGAGTGACAGTTAAAGTAAAAGCACATTTTTACAATGTCAGCTAATTTAAATAAAATATTTTACAGCAGTACAGAATCATTATGATAAAAATCTAATCTGTGCATACTACCCTCACAGTGCCATTTTATAAAAAAATGCCACCTTTACCTATGGTAATCGTCAATTTATGTGCAGGACCAACTTGATCATAAGCTCACTAACAAACTAAACTCACTACTCATATTAAATCAAACTCAATCAATTGTAGAGCCCCGATCTATAAACTAATGTAAGTTTGTTAATCGTGTCCACAAAACTTTATTGAGTTTGGGTTAGTTTATTCGAAACTGATGTAAACTTTGCTGGTTCGAAAACTTGTTCGATAAATAAAGTAGATTCTTAAGATTTATTCTAACAATATAGTAAATTAAGATCGCTTCGAAGCGATAAGACCGCTCAATGTACTTCAAGTTTTCAAATCGAATCAAATCAAAAGTTTTTATTTTGGACAGTAATACAATCGATTTTGTTGACTATTTGTTTCTTAGTAAATTCTGCGAAGATAGGAGAGGTAGGTAGATAGAGATATTCTGCGACGGAAGATGATCAGACAATAAAAACATTTTGATTTCACTGATCGACCACCCTCCGATACAAATGTTACCAACTAGAACTAGTTAAATACCTCTCCGCAACTGTTTTCAGGATACTGTCGTACTGCCCCAAACTCCATTCATCAGAAATGCGGTCTTTTTACGGATAATTGACAACATCTGTGGCGCAGTGAGCGAAGGCCCGTCTGAAATGCAGAAGGTTGCGGGTTCGATTCCTGCCGCGGATCAAATTGCGCGGATGTTTTCATCATAAAATATTTGTCTGGGTTTTTTCTAAGTATAATTATGTATGTATTTACAAAAAAGTATATAAGTAGTATATCGGTCATGTAACACAAGCTCTGCTTACTCTGAGGCTAGATGATGCTGTGTGAAAATGTCCAGCATTATAATAATAATTATTATTAATATAATGGCATAAAAGCCATCTGTTTTTGTCTGCGCAAAAATTTCTGAAGCATCACAAAAACGCCACATCCTCAACAGCATCTTGAAAGTATTAGTTTTGTTAAGCTGTATTTAATTTTCTTATGGTGTACTATAATGTAATATTAAACTCTACAGAAAGTGTATTTTACACTGCATTTCTATTCGGAGTGATACAGGCCTTATGTCAGCGTCCGAGTTTTCAATTATTTACGGTTTGATTCGGAGTGTGTAAACTTTTTACGTGGCTCGAAGTGTAATTCGTGATTATTGACGGGTTTTAAGTGAATGGATTGCGAATTCGTACGTTTTAAATTAAAATGGGTTGTAATTAACTGAATTGTACGGCAGTCTTATTATTATCCAAATTAATTGATGATCAGATTAATTACAGGGAGCATGAGAATGACACTGAAGAAAATAAAATATCAGTAAAAAAACTAGAATAGCTTTCGCCTTTAGGTCGCCTTTATGATATCACTAGTCTCGCGCTAGAAGCTACCCGAATAAAAAGTAGAATTGTGTTATTCTAGGTCTCAAAATATATCTGTTACTAATTTCATCCAAATCGGTCCAGCCGATAGGGAGATTATTATCAACAAACATCTTAACCAAACTTTATCATTTATAATATTAGAATGAAGGATATTATAGCATGGGATACTAATGTGACCATAATTTAATAAAAATCTTCAGACATCTCTAAAATATTAAAATCTAAGTATCTAACATTAACAGGCAAAGTTGAATTTCGTAGTACATTAGTTTCATCAGCAGCAGCCTGTAGAAGTCCACTGCTAGACTTTAGGTCTCAAAGAGTGCTACGACGAACGATCCTGGACCTCATCCATCCATCAACTTCCTATATCACCAGTCATCGGGTGGGGGGTTACCTACACTGCGTCGACAGATTGGTAAACTTTGACAATGCAAACATTTTCAAACCATTGTCAAAAAAGCCATTTTTTTTTTTACTTTTTTGATGGCACCACACTATAACTGAATGAAGTATCATCAAAAATAACCAAGCAGAGTTTGTTGCCTGGTTCTAGGATTGCTCGCGAGGAAACGGCGTAAATTCGCTTTATAATGTTAAATCCACGTGGTTATTAATCTTACGTTTCTATGATGATCCTTGTGATTTAAATCAATAAAAACGTTTGACTTATTGACTTTGACTTTGATATTAGATTTGTGGCCCGAATCAGTCCCTTAGTGATAAATAATATGTAGTTTCTAGATACCGTAAATAAAGCAGACTTTACTTTTGAATGACTTAGCCGTCTGTCCGTCTGTCCATCTGTTTATTCCAACTATGTCTGCAACTTTAGTTTCTGAATTAAAATTGTTTGACCTAAAACCCGACCCAAGACTAGACCATTTTCATATAAATAGTTGAATGTCTACAAAGTTAGCTCTTTCGTTCCTGGCCTCGGTTCAAACAAATTATCGATCCTGAAATTGATGGCATTACCTACTATATACATATACTCACGCCTGTTTTTCTAAGGTGTAGGCAGAGACCACGGAGTTCCACTTTCTACGATCCAGACATACCTACTCTTTTGCTTCATACACTAATCATATTCTTCATTAGGGTACTGACCTGTCTTTTTTTTAATACTACTAAATTGGCAAATAAACTAACGGCCCATCTGGTGGTAAGTGGTTATAGTAACCTATGCATGCTTGCAATACCAGAGATATCACTCACACGTTATCTTCCTGAGATATCAAGATGAAAGATCTCATGTCCTGTAATTTCACCTTACCCTTCAAAATGGCGCCCTCGCCGTATAATATGATTTTGCTCCCTTAAGGTACAATCTGATTCCCAAACCATTCTCTATTCTTGTCACTACATCTTCTTTCACTCCCTTTCACTTTCAATGGTCTCTTCTCATACTGTTCCCCACTTCATCTCTCAGAGCTCATATTTAAACTGCATTTAATCTACTTCCATGTGTCTTCTGTCATACACAACTTTCGCTGTCATATATAAGTATTGACACTACTTCTCCTCTATGACAGTGGTACCGTCTTGGATACATTGTGTCTGCTTACAAAGGCATGAAGGCAGTGCCCCATTCACAAAAAAAAACATCAAATTCTTTGACTCTCTTTTCAATATCATCTTCATGTTTCGCATCTCTAGCAAACAACGTTCCCAAATACAAAAAAAAGCTCTTCCACTTCCTCCACTCTTTCTCCACCAACAAGAATATTACATCTACTATATATATGTAATTATATGTAGGTAGTATTCGAACAAAGGATCGTCAGGACTCGGATTTTCCCCGGAGATTTGGTCGGGAACCGAGATTTTTTCAGGTTTCTGAACAAGCTAGATTTTTTTTAACCAAAACCCTTTACATGTAAATTTTATCTAAATCGATTATTGTCAATTTCTTAATTAACTCTGTAGACAAATCGAAAATGTTATCGATTCTTATAATGTCATGATTTCTACCAATTATATTCTTGGTATATGTTCCTCATCAAATAATGACGAACCATCATATGTTTTGAGAACTTCGGGTAGAAAATCACCGAAACATAACATATTCATGCAATATTCTTTACACCGACTGACAGTCCTGACGAGGGTATATGCTAAAAGTTTGGGTTCTTATCATAATAAGTTATGGACATGATTATTGTATATAGCACTTCAAGACTACTTTCTACATTATGAGGATAAGCCAGACCACCTTAAGTACAGTCCACACTCGCATGGGTGACTGTTAGTGAGATTCCGATTGGCACCAAGGCTGTTGGTTTATTTAATGAAAAAATCAAGCAGAGTGTGTTGCCTGATTCTTCTAGGATTGAACGAAATTCACAGTATGATATAAAAATTTTGATACACATAGTTCATACGTTGAAGCTTCATAAGGTCCTAAAATCCTGAATGAATAGAAACTTACGTTCATAGATTTTGTCTATGATTGAGGAACGCGTTTTGGGAGCGTCTGCTTGCCCCGTCTGCTAGTGATCTGGATCAGTAAAGCTATCTTTAGATCGTTGCAAAGTCAGATAATAGATAGCTGTTTCATCTGTTTCTGTATATATATATTTAATTGTACATACCTAGTTGTATTATTTTTTCTGTTCAGCTAGTAGTGAAATAAAAAATAAACAAGGTCAAGCCTGTATTTCCCATGATGGACATACTCAGATACATAATCAGTACGTATATCTTTGAGGATACCAAGTAGGGTTCGTCAGAGGCACGTCACAACATTATGTTTGGCACATGCCCGCATTTTTACAAGTAATCAGCATGCCACGCGACAGGTTAAAAGCCTATCGACGTTTATTGGAACACTAACCTGATAGAACATGTCCTAAACAACATGCCCTAGGCGATTTCCTCACGATTATTTTCTTCGCCGTTTTGAGCACGTGAAAAAATAAATAATTTTCTATCCATCTATTTATCATGCATATTTATTTGGTGATGAAAATAACGAATGAATGAAAATTTTAGTGTACATTAGGATAACCTTACACATAGAAATAAGATAAAATTTTCATTCATCCTTTATTTTCATCACAAACTAAATCGATTTTAAAAAATAAATCCAGCTATTTAACTTCGAAAGTTTATGCAAAGTGTCTGACTTTGTAAGGAAGTGCCTAAAACTACTATCAGATATATTTCTATTCCGCGAACGGCCAGCTATTACAAAACTTCTCTGACCTATTGACTTTAAAGTTTGAGAACCGATACCTCCATCGGCGAACACACAACCAAAAAAGTTTGCATTCTGTTTGAAAACTGAACATATGTTTTTGTTCAGTTTTCAAACTAAAAGTTGTGTTGAAATATTATTAAAAATTACTGTCGAATTGTTTCGTTGTTAAAAATACAAAACTCTACTAATATATTTTTTTGTTCTTTTATTATGTTTCTGTGTTTATACTGTAAATTGGCGTTATGCACAATAAAGAGTTTATCTATCAATCTATCTACTTTTGATAGGCTACTTTTTCAAAGTACCATGCGGGCATAGCCGTGGACAGTTGCTAGTTTTAACCTAAAACAAACCAATTTATTTTATGTACAAAATTAAATCATCGAAATCGATACATTTTATGGAAAAAAAATATTTCACGAAATGATCGCAAACTTTTTTTCATGTGTGTACTATCTATAAAATAACTTCGAACAAACACATCAAAACGCAACGAAAACATCTTAACAATAGAATAATAGTACTTGGACAAATCACAAAAATGTAACCCTCCTTTGGCAGTCGGGAAAGAAAACGAATTCAGCCTTAATCCTTTGACGAATGCCAAAAGTTCTTCAAAAGGACAATGTATCATAAAATAGACAAGTATGTTAGGCAACCTCTGTGGAGCAGTGGGCAAAGGCCCGCTTGAGAAGGTTGCGGGTTCGATTCTTGTATGATCTACAAATATAAAAAAAAAAAAAAAAAAAAAAAAAACTCGGGTCTGGGTGTTTTCACTGTATAATATGTATATATTCACAAAAAAAAGTATATAAGTAGTATATCAGTCATATAGTCCCCATAATACCCTGCAGTTTGGGGCTTAGATGATGTGTGAAAAATGTCCAGCATTATTATTATTTATGAATACTTAGGAAAGTCTTTTACAGTTTTCTTCAGAAAACTGAAACACAATCCCTATACATAAAAACAGTGAGTGATATTCTCATCAGCATATCATTAGCCCACATCAATCCACTGCTGGACATAGCTCATAGATTTCAGCTTGCCAGCAGTAATGTTTGAATTGCTGTGTTCCCACTTGAGACTTTCCTCCGTATGTGTCAGGGTCGGCAACCTCTGCTAGATGTATAGATAGACATATGAAATTTTAACTGGTCATGTATGGCCTGTTAGTTTTCAGTACGAAACTGTCATTGATAGTTCAGTTCTACTTTAAACTAAACCAGATTATAATTTTTACTAAAAAACGGATGAGAAAGAGGGTAGATCGATTTTTCTGCCACTAACATTCATAACCCGCAAAGACTTCAGTTCCTCCCGTGATCACGTTACATGCAACTGTGCCGAAATATCGGGAAACATTCAAACTCACAAATTATGGTAAATATCCCGTTTTTTAATAAAAAATATGTTCAAAACCATGATAGTTTGAAAAGGTACCATACCAGATTACTTAGATTTAACTTTAAGTTCGTAATATCCAGTAAATTCAGATGAAAACTGCTACTGAATATTTTAAAACTAATTACTATGCAAACATACATAAATACTGCTTTCTTGGCGTCGCGTCAGAATGGCCAGGCCAAAAATATAATGGACAATTTGGTCGTTATTTTGAAGTAAAAAATAATATGTCACGCCCAAAGCACAATCAAACTACTACGAAAAAATGTGGGCATGTGCCAAATGTGGAACGTGCATTCGCTATAAGAGCTTATTGTTTGATTGTACGTTTGTTTGTTAGTTATCATTGATATTCAAAACGGCTTGTCGGTTTTAAATTTTGGTTTTTGCGATCGATTTAAATGTCTTCAAGAACAGTTCTTAGATAGATAGGTTTTATCACCAGAAGTTACTAGAAGGCACTGTAACCGATGATACAGATTCGCAAATTAAAAAATTAAATTAAAATCTAATATTGTTTTATTTATTTATTTTGGAACACAAAATAGGTACTAAAATCACAAATTATTTTGAGCTAGGTATATGGTATTCCAAAATATGTGACTAGTGAAAAGAAGTAAAAAAAAAATGCTGGACATTTTTCATACAGTATAATTTAGCCCTAAACTAAGCAGAGCATGTATTATGGGAACTACATGACTGATATAATACTCTTTTGTAAATACATAGGTATATATTATACATAGAAAATACCCAGACACAGGATAAATATTTGCAGATCATACAAACATTTGTCCCGCGGCGAGAATCGAACCCGTAACCTGCGTCTCAAGCGTATCAGTAAGTGCTTACAATTGTGAAGTAAGATACTATTATATTATTTAACTAGCTTGTGCCCACGGCTTCGCCCGCGTGATACCCGAATAAAAAGTAGCCTATGTGTTATTCTGATGTATAAGCTATATTACTGTAAAGTTTCATCAAAATTCGTGTAGCAGTTTTTGTGTGAAAGAGTAACAAACATCCATCCTCACAAACTTTTGCGTTTATAAATAATAAAAATTTCAAAAACCCGACTTTCTCACGCGCTTACGTTATTTTGTTCACTCTTTTAATCAAAAACAATGTAATATAACCCACAAAAAATGTTTTGGCTAGTTGTGATTCCTTAAGATGATTTTTTTTTTAAATTTTTCGTGAAAATTTTTATGGGATCTCTTCGGGATCATTTCCTATACATAAAACAACAAAATTATCAAAATTGGTTACTAATTGGCGAAGATATGAAGAAGTTAACAAGGATTTATCAACAATAGAAAAAAAACTAATTTAAAAACTTTCCCTTTTTTTTGAAGTCGTTTAAAAACTAAAAATAAATGAGTTTAATTTTTGTGAGTTAGATAAAAATAAATATACTTCGACCCTCAGAAGAAAGACAAGTCATTTTCAAAAATGTAGAAATTCATTTTTGTAACGATTTCCTATCGTCAAAAATAAATGCATTTAAAAAACGGTACCTGAATTAAAACGGCGTAAGATAGCGGAAAGTGACTTTTAAAGTTCAACAGAGAGGACCCAACTTACCCGGAAATTTATAACGTGTTTGGGCGGGCTTACCTTAGGTAGGTATCAGTTGAAAAGTCTTGCTTCTAGGTACCAGAAACTCAGAATTTGCAAGAGATATCTTCTTTGCATCTTTGGCCAATGTATGAGTTTACTTGGAAGTACATACCTGAAACAAAAAAAATAATTATTAACTAAATAAAATTAAAAATTTAATGTTTGTTTAGTTCATAAGTAAGGCTAAATACCATTTTTTTATTTTTTACTGTCCCAACATAGGTACTATTTCTGAAGAGTAGGGTAAGTAAGCACATTTTTTTTTTTTTCATATTGTTTTGAATAAATGTCAGAATTCAATTCCAATTCTTAAATTCGTGTAAAGTAAATTTTCATACGAAATCGCGAATTTATTCCATGAGGTTTTAAAGTCGAAAATATAAAATTATTTTTTATTCAATTATATTTTTATTGATTAAAAATATAAACAATAAAAATAGAATTTCCTTCCTTATTATTAATTTTCTTCTATACTAGTTTTTAGCATTTCTTATATAAGCGCGAGCCAGATTTGTAAAGTTAATTCTGGGTTAATTTACTACTCACTAATTTACTATAATATAATATATATGTATGTAATTTATTTAGTTTTTTTTTTTATTGTTTTTATTTTTAACTTCTATCGTTCTCTATAATGTTGGTTGTACGCCGCCGTCCTTATTTGTTCTTACAATTTCTGTCCATCCAAAGGTTGCCTGGAAGAGATCGCTTTCAGCGATAAGGTCGCCCATTGTATCACTAGATATAATTATAATTTCAATCCGCAGAGTTAAAACCCAGAAGTTTTAACCCTAGTCTAAATCTTTAACACTGCTTCACGCAAGTGGGCCTTAGTACTATTACATCTTTTAATATAAAATCCACACTTTTCTACCAACCCCGCCTTAATAAAATACCTACCTTTGACAATATCCTCAAAATTCAACACGCAGGTCACAGGTTCGAATCCCGCCGAGCTTAAATTTTTGGGATATTATAGAATTCTTTAAATGCCTTATATCAAAACTTTCTAGCACACATTGTAAAGAACTAAAATCATCCATATAGCTTAGAAATGAACAAGCTGGAGTGGCAATGGGCAGGCCATATAGTTCGTGGAACCGGCAACCGCTGGCGTAGAAGGGTTTTCGAATAGCCACCACGAACCGGATGACGCAATGTAGGAAGGCCCCCCATCCGATGGACTGATCGTAAACGCTGCGTGAAGTCGGATGGAGTTGGTCCAAAACTGTTCTTCGTGGCACTCTTTGAGGACGGCCTATGTTGATAAGTAGACTTCTACAGGAAGATATATCTAAGGTTGCGGAAAGTAGGTGGATGGAGGTAGACCAAGACTGTTCGTCATGGCACTCTTCGGGAGGTCTATCTTCAGCAGTGGTTGTTTATGATGATGATGATGATGATGATGATACTTATCAACACTACTATGTACAATCATGATAATTAGACTCTAAATAGCTTGTAATAAGACTTAAAATAAAATTACCGTTAAAAATTTTACTATTCGTATTCTTTGGAAACTAATGATTTAAGCAGACACGCTAAAAAACAATTAAAGTTTTCCTTCGATGCAGAGCAAAATGAAACTTGTTCCAATGGCATACAGTTCAAAAATTTAAATAATATTTCAAGTTAAATCGCGTGACTTTCGTAACAGAAAATGTGATTAAACACCTCAATATTTAAGTTGAAATTCAATTTTACCTATTCCTACGAACTGAGCGGATAACCGCTCTTAGAAAAATGACTCTTATATGCAATAGATTATTGTCGAAATTCCTTTGTGCGGTTTTATTAGGGGTCGTTTTCGTGAAGCGACAAATTAATATCAATTTTCGAGGCTGTGTCAAAAACGATGAAACTTTGTGTTTTTAATCGGTTGAAATATTGTTATTTTTCCACGGTATGACACGGAAGGTGCACTAATATACCCCGACTTGAAACAAAAACTAAAATATAATTTTGTACTACAATGAGGGCTGTGTTGGCCTAGTGGGCGGTACCCTGACTTCCGATCCGGAGGTGATGGGTTCGAAAACTTTGAACCCGGTCGTAAAAATAATGGATTTTAAACTCTAAAATGATGCGTATCATTACACGTGCTGAAAACGGTGACTAAAAACATCGTGAGAAACCATCAGTCATTGCACCAGGAAGCAGCCATGTGCTTGCAACCTGCCACGTGGAATGCAAACTACTTGCAAAACTCGGGCATGTACCAAGTATTATGTTTGTATGTGCCTCTGACTACCCTCTACTTGGTCATCATACTTGATTATCAAGGATCTCCGTAGTAAGTATATATCCAAAGATTTTCATCATATCTTTATGATGAAAATCATAAAGATATGATAACCACACAAAAATGAATTCCTTGTTTTTTTAGTTTAGTTCAATGGCATTTTACCTTTCGAAATATTTACAGGCGCATCAGCACATGTTCGAAATGGTGATGGAAAACATCGTGAGAAAACCGGTATTATTCTTATAATAACATCGTGGAGAACCGGTATTTTTCTTTCGTAATTAACCTTACTTGTACTTGACCAGGTTTTATCAAAATACCAAGCAAATCCGTGTGCAAAACGAGTGATGAAATAAAGAATTCTAGAAAATTCTCCATTCTTTCCGGAGGCAGACAAAAAACAAAATCTAATTTCCGTAAATAAGACGAATGTCCGGAAAATTACGAAAGACTTCGTAAAATGCTTAATCAGACTAATCCAATTACCCTGACTTGTTCGATAAGAAAAAGTTGAAAAAGGTATTCCCTACCGAATTGTCGACTTAGGGCCCATTTCTTTAAAAAATACAAGTTACAAATTATTACAATTGTATCTTACTTAGCTATCGCTAAAAGTTACACTTTTATTTTATTATTTTGTAAACGATTCACTTTATACCTCGGAAAAAAGAGCTTTTTGTAGAGCTTTGAGAAGTATCCACCCGTGGGCAGAAGTGTCCACCTCACCGGGAAACAGACGTGATTTTATGTACTTTATTTTTGAAATATTACAAAACTGTGTTTTGTGGTACCACAGTACTCGTTGTTCCTGATATCCACGACACAGGGAATCATAGTGTGGGGTCAGGACTATGTATGGCTATGTATGTAGTTTTTAATTTGCTCTGTTTGAATTTGTAAGGTCATGTGGTGTACAATAAAGTCTATATTCTATCTATATAAATATGTTGGGGGCATTGGGCACAGTTAGGTGCTTTTTTATTTATTTAATTTGTAACTTGTAATTTTTATGAAACGGGCCCCTTCTTAAACTTAACAAAACGAAAAAACTTCTATATATTATCCAATTTCAGGTCTTTTGCCTCTTCTCTACTTTATTTGACTCACTCAAAAAATAAAATCTATTCTTTGATTCTAGAACTTAAAATCATTTGCCTTACCATCCAAATGAGTCAACAGCCCAAAATCAGCTCTATTTTTATATATCCAAGGCTTAAAATCATCGGAACATGCGTAAAAAGCGTTCTATAGTCAAATTAGGGTAACAGCAAGAAATAGGAGCGACTTTTGGAACTCAAATGATTCGTCGATAGATAAGCGATATTCAATTTTATATCGTTGAGTGAGAGTCTAATTTGGGTTGAACTTTGTGTTTATCATTTATCACTGCAGATAGCCAGGGTGGAAGAAGGGTGTTTTATTTGTTGAAGGATTTTCTCTTTCTACCCGACTACACGGCTTAACTAAAGGAGAGTTATGACTCAGTATTTGTGAAGGGCCGCTATTTCTGCCGCTAAGCAGTAATACGAACATTGCTGCTAGCTACATTAGAAGGTGTAATTACTGGAACATGAAACTTTTCATCCGTTATCTGTCAGGGTCGAGAAGATGCCAGTGAAACCTCTGATAATGCAAGCATCCATAGGTTACGGTAACCGCTTACCAACAGGTGGGCATATACTTCTTTGCCACTTTTGTTGGCTAAAAAACTCTTCAGATAGACTTTTACAGGCACTGAGTCTTTAAGCTGCTCAAAAGCTGACACGATTTAGCATGATCGACATGTTAACGTGTCCTCCGAAATAAGAAAGCAATCCGATGTTACCACCGGTCACTCCTCAAAATAGTGAATGAAATGCCGCTTAATAGAAACAAGACTGTAACAAAACTGTAGCCAGACTGTAAAAGGACTGTAGCAAGGTTATAGCAAGAATGTAATACGACCGAAGCAAGACTGAAAACAGACTGTATATTCCATTGTACAAATGGATTTTCCATTTGTACAGTCAAAATATGGTATTAAATTATCGCAGCGGTCTCTGCCTACCCCTCCGTGATACCTATGTATGTTTGACAACCTCTGTGGCATAGGTCTGAGATGCAGAATGTTGCGGGTTCCATTCCGGCCGCGAGACAAATGTTTATATACACAAATATTTGTCTCGAGTCTGGGTGCCTTCTGTGTATGTATTTGCAAAAAAAATATATAAGTAGTATATCAGTCATGTAGTTCCCATAACATAAGCTCTGCTTAGTTTGGGACTAGATGATGCTGTGAGAAAATGTTCAGCATTATTTTTTTAAAAATTTTATATCAATTAGGTATTACATTACCTAAATAATAAAAAAAAATGTGCACGTTACAGTTTCATTTGACTATTGATTTCACATAACATTTTAGCAAAATTGGGAAACTGATATCAGGTATTTTAGTTTCCACCAAAACCAATGAAATTATTGTCAGATTTATTTGTTTACTGCTTAATAAATAAACTCGGGAATAGTGTTTACTGCAAACAATACAACAATAAACCGTAATTCCCATTAATTACGGATGGACAGTAACTGTGACCGCGAAATATCGCTTCAGTCACAATATTTGCGAGTTATCATCACTAGGCCACAGTGAACAAGTTGAACAGCTAGTTCACTCTATTCAAATAGTCGAATCAATCGCCATATAGATGAACACTATCCTAATATTATAAGCTTCATAGAATATTTTGCTATCCCATCAAAATCAAATTCTTTATTTTATATACATGAAAATGTCATTAATAATAATAATAATTAAGCCTTTTTAATTCCTTACCAACTAATTTTACAAATTATTTTAGGTTTTACCTAAAATAATACCGCTCTTTTGTAAGCTTAAGATTTCTTTTTTTATTATAAGTTTTTTTTAGCTTTAAGATTCACCATAAATGCAAAGCACATAATATTACAATAGCTCATTACAAAAATAATTAAGTATAGATTGAAAGCGGTTTAATTAGTACTGGAACATGGCAATTCTTATGAACTTGCTATGTTCTTAGGACTGTACAACAGTGTTACGCGATATTTTATGTAGAGTTTAAACAAACGCACAATTAGCAGACCGCTAAACTGTGCCAATCAACGGACACGAATCCAATGATTTACTGTATTTACGGATTTGAGCTATTACGGATTATTTAAAGCTATGAGTTGGAATATGTAGAGGTCTTTATTGATGATTATGTAGTTAGGATTTATTTAAATTTTGCGTTTTTTAGTGAAAATCTTAATCTTAAAAAAACTTAAACCATAAAATCTTTCAACTTCTTAAGCTTTCAAAAAAGTGTTGAGTTTAGTAAAACAGACAAATTTTAGGTACTGATATTAGACTTGCAACCATTTACGTAAACATAATTTATGTAAAAAGTTGGCCATGTGCTAAACTCGAATGTGAGCAGGTTCGATTCCCGCTACTTAACAAATGTTTGCATGTTCTGATGCAGATACCACAGTTTCTGACACCCACGACACACGGAGTCCTAGTGAGGTCAGGACTAAGCACGTATCTATTGGGTGTAAATCATACTTTACTCTAATAATATTTTTTTTTCTTTATTATTCATAATAAAGTTTACAATACATGGCTAAGTATACCTAAAAACCTAACAGTGGTTTGTCTAAGGTGCATGTAAGTATGGATTTCTCATTTAATACAGAGTTAAAGTATTCACGCCATTGAATGAAACAGCTGGTCGATCCACATAGATAAGGTGGAACTCGCATTCCATCCTTATCTGTGTGGTCCGATATACAGGCTATTTGAAACACTGGCGGAATATACATAATTGGAATATACATATTTGGACTGGCCTCTGACTGCTCCCATACTAAGATCATTGCATTCACAGTACCATGGTTTATACAGGGGCTTAAATATACACGAACTTTGACCACCTTTTGCCCGCAACTTAATCGCCATCGCATCAAATCGCGTACCTACTACTTTTTTTATGTTAACTAGGTACGAATAGGTCCAACTTATTTTAAATCTCATTTTTTAAATAAATAATAAGTTTATTCAAAGAAACTCGTAATTATACAAAACATAATTGCACTAAATAAAACTATTTACAAGTAGGTATATACAAAAAATACAGATGAAACAGCTAGCCATCTAAAGACCGTTGCAAACCATCTATAGATAGCTCAACTGATCCAGATCACTACCAGACGGAAGCGTTCCTAAAATACTGGCCGCATTGCCGCACTGAATGGCAATGCTAATGCGTTGACCCAGATAAGAGCCAGCTCTCTGGTCAGACGTCGCTTCGACCAGTCGCCCTGAAAGAATTTTGAAAACGCGAAGGGCCTGAAGGTTTGCCTGAACTAAATAATCCTGTGTTTCAGGCGACATTAGTCTTGATATGAGCCTGTTTGTTTCTCAGTCCAAAGGAAATAAAGTTTAATCGTTAAAACATTTTCTATTTTTCACTAATTAATTAAATGCTGCTGTACATTTTTCACACAGCATCATCTAGTCCCAAACTAAGCAGAGCTTGTGTTATGGGAACTACATGACTGATATACTACTTATATACATTTTTGTAAATACATATATTATACATAGAAAACACCCCAACCCGAGACAAATATTTGCAGATCTTACAAATATTTGTACCACAAAGTATTTACTAAGTGAACGACTATAATGACTCCGGAAATGACACAGCAGACATTGTTCCAAACAGTAGCTTAGTTCCAATAATTACTGTAATCTTATTTTTCCCTTTAATGTGTCCATTTGGCAACATTTTTGGAACAATTAACCCTTTTAAGTGCAATTCAAGGAAATTAGGTCAGTCGTTTCGGGTTACATTTTACAATTGGCTTGTTTTAGTAAACTCAACTTTGTGTTTTTAAAATAGGATTGATTTTGAAATGGCGCTGTAATGTTATTTTATTAAGAGCAGAAGAAACATGATATGAATTCAAATGAACCGGAATATTGGTCAAATTATACAGTGACCGGTTTATTTATAAACACGGTTCAGCTGAAGCACAGCATAGCCGTACTTATTTCTATAACAGTTGAATTCTTGTTAAAACAAAAGTTTGAAAAAAATATAATTTCGACTTCCTTATCAAAACGAATCAATAACATGAAAAATAAATATATTTTTGATCAATCATATAAACACGTGGGTTTATCGCCACCAAAAAAAAACTCTTCCAGGTACGAACACGAACAATAACCATCACATATACCTAATAACTACACAAAGGTTATCTGTAAGAAATGTTTTTAAGCATTAAGTTCGCTTATGTAAAGAATTTTCTATATATTTATCTATGCAAAAGGAATATTTAAATATTATTTAACAACAATTAAGGCGGGGTTTCACTCAACGAGCGCGCTCGTACGAGCTAGATCATATAAGAGTCCACTCGGGCTTTGGTTTACACGATAGAGTTTATCAGCGTCCAAGTGCATATTATTAGTCTCCTCGCACAATCGAGATGACGACACTATGAAGTGTAAAAGGAAAATTCTACTTTTTCTCCGTTGACGCCATTTTGTTTTCATGAAATGATCCGAATGAACTCGTAAAAATAGAACAGCGCCCGAGTCCACTCCGATCGGATGCCGATATCCGAGTGCGCTCGGACGACGTGTTTACACACTACGAGGAGCGAAAGAAAACCCAGCTTAAGCGAATATTTCAAGGTCATTTTTGTTGAAACATCTTTAAGGAATTATTTTGTTGAAAATATTAATAGCTAATGTAAATTTAAAAAAAAAATGCTGGAAATTTTTCACACAGCATCATCTAGCCCCAAAGTAAGCAGAGCGTGTGTTTTGATAACTACATGACTGATAAACTACTTATATACATTTTTTTGTATATACATACATATTATATATAGAAAACACCTAGACCCGAGACAAATGAATACAGATCATACAAACATTTGTCCCGCAGCGGGAATCGAACCCGCAACCTTCTACGTCTCAGGCGGACCTTCGCCCACTGCGCCACAGAGTCTAGTAATAGTAAGTTGCATTGACCGATGAAATCGTAACAAATCGAGGTTATTAAAATCCAACCAAGTCAAACATAGCTAATTAAAGTTAATAAGTCCTCATAAGTACAGATTTTAATATGGTAAGTAGAGATAAAATCAAATCGGCCCATCTGACACTTCCGACAACCCTTAAAATATTATTCTAAAAATTATCTGCCCTGCCAATTTCAATTAACTTGGCTTATTAGGGGTGGCTCACCCCTCGTCCTTTCTCAATAGCACAGCCGAATAAATAGGGACAGTATATACACTGCCTGAGATGCAGAAGGTTGCGGGTTCGATTCCCGCCGCGGGACAAATAATTGTAAGATTTGCATATATTTGTCTCAGTCTGGGTGTTTTATAAGTATAACATGTATGTATTTACAAAAAAAACTTATATAAGTAGTATATCAGTCATTTAGTTCCCATAACACAAGCTCTGCTTACTTTGGGGCTACATGATGCTGTGTGAAAAAATGTCTTATTTATTTATTGTTTTATTCATACACAAGAAAAACATAACCTCATTTATATGAACTTTATAAAATGTACTGATCTGGATCAGTTAACTTGACTATAGATCATTTGCAACGGTCTTAAAATAGCTTGCTGTTTCAACAGTATTTTTGTATATAACTCGGTACTTGTACATATTGGTATCAATAAAAAAATACTTCTTTTTTGTACATAAATAAATATATTTGTAGATGTTATTTTATCTACATAAGTAGCGAATGTGCTAAACCAGCTAAACCATAAAAAATATTAGGTATTACTTCGTGGTCTAGAATAAACATGAGGTATTTTCTGTCAGGAAAACCCGTATCCAGAAACTAGTATTAATAAATAGGAAAGTTTTTTGATTCCGTGCCAAAAAAGTTATAAAGCAAAACTTATGCGACCAAAAAACTCTCGTTTCCCTTACACTAAGATTTATGACATGGTACGATTACACGAAAACCCAAATACAAACACGCTCACGACTGTAATCCCCATGGCGGAGATCTTCAGATCTATACTCAGTACACAGATTTGTGAAGAATATACTTGAGGTTGAGTCAGACTCGTCCAAACATTAATTGGCCGCGTTTTGCTTAGTACCTAGTTATCATTCCGCGTGAAGGTTGATAGACCATCGCCGCTTATTGGAACACTAACCGATGATACAGGCCTTCGAAAGATTCTTGGGCATGCCTGTTTCCTCACGATGTTTTCCTTCACCGTTTTTGAGCACGGGTTAAAGTGCACATCAATTTTTCGATTGAAAAATCCATTGGCACGTGCGAGTTCGTGGCGATGGTCCACTAGGCGAAAACGGCTCTTAAATATTTAAACAAATAATAAAAATAGTTAGTTGTCAATGGCTAAATTGATTATATCTGCAGCATAGCTTCTGTATGGTGTGTTATGTTTAATGTGCATGTCCCTCCTCACAAGTGTCCATACTAATATAACGGCGACAGAGGCTGGATAATATTAAAAGTTTGATAGAATTCTGAACGAAAGAGTCCGTTACTTTTTGCATTTACATTGGTTTATTTGGGCATCGAAATGATGAAGGAAAACATCGATATTAAACCGGATTTTATATTCAACGAGCTGACCCAACAGACGTAGTTCTATTCTGGGGTCTAGACAAATATCACTTTCTGTTGGCGTTAACGCCTGCATTAGTAGGATATTGAATAAAAAACTATCTATCTATGTAAAGAGAGGGCAGTTGTTTGGATTTGATGAAGTGCGTATTGATTTATGCTACATACTTCCCGCCTTTGTTTAGAGTTATTCTAATAAAAGATGGTAATTTGAGTGGGTATATCAAAAAAGTGCCAAGCAGATATCTAAGCCTAAGTGGTACGAGAATCACCCCTATTATCCTATCCTATACTATCCTATACCTCGTGTGTTCATAAGTTTTGAGACGAACTTATTTAATTAATTTAAAAAGAAAGTAATTCATGCAACCTTTTTTAAACTTTTAAAATTTTAAATTTCGAATGTTTTGAATCAGAAAAAATATACATTTGAATATTTGTTTCATTCTCCGTGAAAATGGCGCCAACAAAAGATTTGCGTGCGACTGTAATTTCACTGTTTCAAGCAGGAAAAAAACCAATGCAAGTTTTTAGTGAAATCCAAAGTTTGGGATGTAGTCGGAACTTTGTGTATTATACCATAAAGAGGTACAAGGAGACCGGCTCTTTAGAAGACCGTGGAAGATGTGGCCGCCCGCGGTCTGTAAGGACGCCCGCCAACATCAAAGTAATCAGAGAGCGAATTCGTCGCAACCCTTGCCGGACTCAAAAGAAATTAGCTCTGCAGACCAACATTTCGCGAATATCGGTGAACAGGATACTTAAATATGATCTTAAACTAAAGGCCTACAGTCGAAGGAAAGTGCATTATTTAAACGAGCGTCTTCGTAAATTGCGACTGGAACGATGTCGGAACCTATTGAAGAGACACGATCCAAAAAATATCCTGTTTACCGATGAAAAGATCTTCACGGTGGAAGAAAAGTTTAACCGGCAGAACAATAAGGTTTACGCCAGAAGTTCAAAGGACGTCCAGCCATCTGTACGCAATGTCCAGCGCACTCATCATCCAGCAAGTGTGATGGTTTGGTGGGGTGTTTCCTACGAGGGGGTCACTTCGCTTAATTTTTGCCAGCAAGGCGTCAAGGTGAAGGCACAAAATTACCAAACCGACATATTGGAAGCGGTGGTTAAACCATTAAATGATACGCCTTTCGCTGGAAAATACTGGGTTTTCCAACAGGACTCTGCTCCCTCCCATAAAGCTAAGACTACCCAACGTTGGCTGGAGGCCAATTTGCCAGGCTTCATTCGGAGCGAAGATTGGCCCTCGTCAAGCCCTGACTTGAATCCTTTGGAATATTCTTTATGGACGGAATTGGAGCTGAGGGCATGCAGAAAGTCTCACCCAAACCTGGATTCTCTCAAGCGAGCCCTTATTAAAGAATCGAAACGGATTCCCATTGAAAAGATTCGTGCCGCCATAGATGAATGGCGCACGCGTTTGAAGGCCTGCATTGAATGCAAAGGCGGCCATTTTGAATGATTTATTTTTAAATACAGATCTAGATGTCAGTAGTTTTAATTTTAATATCCAATAAATGAATACTCAACTTAGCTCCAAAAATATTTTAGTTTTACTGTGTCTCAAGACTTATGAACACACGAGGTATAATATTATAAATGCGAAAGTTTGTGAGGATGGATATTTGTTACTCTTTCACGCAAAAACTACTGAACGGATTTTGATGAAACTTTACAGTAATATAGCTTATACATCAGAATAACACATAGGCTACTTTATATCCGGATAACATGCGGGCGAAGCCGTGGGCAGAAGTTTTGACTATGATCTGCGATTCAGAACATACTTACTGGAGGTATTCTACTTTTGGACTACGATTGAGTTTACATTTCGAGACACCTAACCTAACCTGAGAAGGCTGATTCCCGTCTTCAGTTAAGCTAAAGCTTAATCAAAGACTTATGAGGTAATGAAGCTGAACGACCACCATAGCTTTTTTCTGACACCAAGCGGTAATGCTGGCATTGCTGTGTTCCATAAGGTGATATTACAGGCACATGAGACTTTTTACACATTGTGTCTCAGAGTTGCGTCCATAGGTTACGATAACCGGTTGCCAACAGGTGGGCCCGTATGATTCATTGTCACTTTAGTAGTATAAACAAATCTTAAACGTATCTTAGTGTCTGGTTTAAGTTCAGTTTGTAGAAATGGGGTGCACATTTAAGATGCTTTTCGATTTTATTTATATGGAATTGGATTCGGTTTCATAAAAGCAAATATTTTTAAACATATATTCTCGCAATGTTTTTCGCCAAAAATAATTAAAATACATTCTGAGCTGCCGCAGGTTTTTTCTACATAAAAAATACCAAACAAACATTGCTTTTCAAATCACATAAGGTGAAGTAAGTTACGTTGGTTTTGATTTAAATTCTTTTGAACTGGTGAGAAGTAATGTCCTAAGAAGAACTAAGAACAAATAAGTAATGAATAAGCTAAGCTAAGCCAATAAGCTAAGAACAAATATGTAATGTCCGTACTTGCTATAAAAATATAAGTACTAAAGACTTTAATTTTATTTATTCTTTCACAACTGTAACAATCGTATTTGGATTACTTTGTCTGACTGTTTCAATTTAATTCAATGATTCACTCGTTCAGGCCCTCGTTCATTCACATTGTGATAACGCAATGGGGTTTTTTGACAGAGTTTTATTAATACCGTGGCCACTTTGTTGTATGTACGGGTATAATATCATGTTTCGAGCGATTATGGTATACTTTGGGAATTAAATAAGAGGGTTCTTTGTTACTTTGTTAATTATATATGTTAATAACCGGTAGGTAAGCTTTTATCATGATGTGTGCTCGTTTGTTTATGACATTATAAAATCCAGCGCCCGCTTGGAAACTGATTTCTAAAGTAAGCTTTGGTTAAGTATGTTCTAAACAAAGGAATTTAAATTTCTGAGTAGGATTTTTTACAAAAATATTGCCCAAAACAAATATAGGAGACAGTTTTCCATTAGTCAAGAATCTTCCTTAGATACCTATATATGTATGTGCTCTTTTATTGTGATAAAGTCTGGAGCAGTCGAGACACCATTTTAATGATTTGAAAAAAACAAAACAAACACGCTCACGACTATATTCCCCATGATGTACATCCTCGGATACATACTCAGTGAGTAGATCTTTGAGGATACCACGTAGGGGTAATCAGAGGTAAGACCAAACATTACTTACGTTAGGCACAATCCCGCGTTTTACAAATAGTTAGCTTTCCACGTGACATGTTTGAAGCCCATCACCGCTTATTGAAACACTAACTAGGCACATGCCTTCGAATTATAGTCAAAGCCAAAAGGTTCTTATTCATTGAAATCACAAGGATCATATAAAAACGTCAGCTTAAAAAAAACTACGTGAATTTAAAATTGAATTTACGCCGCTTCCACGCACTCGACCAAGCCTAGAAGAATCAGGCAACAAATTCTGCTTTTTTTTTCATGAATTCATTTAGCGATAGTGTGGTGCCAATCGAACAAGATGAACTCATTTATTTAAAAAAAAGTACTCGTCAAAGAATTAAATAAAGTCAAAAAAGTATCAGGCTAGGTTCTTAAGACAACACACGATACACTTTACCTCTATAATATGAATGCTTAAACAAACCATGCCGGTTACATAAGCTCATAAAATTGTCTTTTACCGTTCTGAGCAATGCATAATATGACCTATTGAGTGGAAAAATCAATACACGACCGGGCTCGAACCCACGTACTCCGGATCAGAAGTCAGGGTACCGCCCACCAAGCCAACGAGACTTTCCGTCGAAAATCATTCTCAGAATTTCTTAATGAAATATATTATTCGTGGAACCGAATCTAGTTAGTTCCAAATAAATAAAATATAAGTCCGAAAATATTCCAAACGTGCACTCCATTTCTGCGAACTTTAATACAAACTTTCGCGCTTAATAAAAACTGTAAAGCGATATATCCACTGAAGCGTTACGCGCTAGCTACGCGTTATACAGGCACGCCTTTACAGCTCGTGCTCGGCGAAGTTCGCAGGAGCCATCGCTTATCAGTTTTTCTACAAAGAGTAAGGGCGCGCGCGGGATTCGTCTTTTTTGTCTTTCTCTTTTACTTAATTTGTCACCGATGAGCAAAGAAACAGCTGCTGCTGCAACAGCATCAAAGCTTTTATGTTTATCTGGTGGCATAGTGGGACGAAAAATGGGTTGCACGGCGCAACATCTTGCGTTGGTGTGATTCACGCGCGAAGTATATAAGAGTAGAATTGCGGAGGTATTCCTTAAGCGCCAATTTTCATAGCACCAAACAAATGGTAACTAACCTAACCTAACCTAACCTATACCTAAACTGAGTACCTATCGACTTGTTTGCTTTGATGCTTGGTTTGGGAATATTTTCTAATATTAAACTATTCCCAAAAATAGCTACTACAGAGAAATGGCTTTTAGTGATTGTGATTTATTTACATAACAGACCTCATTAAATAAAACGAAAAAGCTGGCTTTTATCTGGGTCAACGCATTAGCATTGCCATTCAGCGTGGCAATGCGGCCAGTATTTTGGGAACGCTTCCGTCTGGCTCGTCTGGTTGAGCTATCTATAGATCGTTTGCAACGGTCTTTAGATGGCTAGCTGTTTCATCTGTATTTTTTGTAAATACCTACTTGTAAATAGTTGTATGAATAAATGTACTTGTCTATAGTTAAAAAAAAACAATAATTAATATTATGTAAATGTTGTAGGTACGCACGCGAGACGGTTAATACCTTCTCGCGTGGTCGCAAATGGTGCTTACGAGGAAGGACTTCTAAACGGTTAACGAATTCAGCAGGAGAATAGTAAAGTAAGTGGAATAGTCGTAATAATATCCTTAAATTATATCAAACAATGAAAATTTAAATGTCATATATTATTTGAGTTAAAATTTTCTAACTTGCATTATTAACCTTTGGTGATTTACTGAAAATCCAGTCAAACCCGGCTTGAAAAAAGATAAATTTTACATATTTTGCATGGAGTTGAAAGGTTTTCAAACTATTAATAGGTATGTTGTTTATATTCGTGACTTTTCTCGCTAACCTCACTGCCGCCTAACCACTTTAACTGTCACCAATCTGAGTGTTGACCATCCGTCAACCACAGATATTTTAATACTATACCTACTTACTAGCCGTCAACGCATAGACAGTTTCATTTACGCTACGCTCCAGTGGACAGCGTACCTGAGTATCAACTCATTTATAAAAAGCGTGAGTACCAGGAAAACTTTTAATTAGTCTTGTTTAATACCAAAATAATGCAGGAACTAAAAGCACCGAATTCTAGCTAGACTTACGAATTTCAGATAAAGACGGAAATAAAGACGGTTATGATGAAATCAAATATAGTTTTATGAATTAATGCATTAATTTTTACTTGTTGTTTTAACATATTAGTCTTCAATTTTTTTACTAAAAACCTAATAGATGATAAATTTAAAATACTAATTTGCAAAATTTTAAATAAAATTTCAGTTTAATTACTACAAACTTTGGCAATGTTGTAAAATGACCGGTCTTATTTAACCATATATACAAAGTTTGTTATTTGAAGTGCCACAACGAGACTAACCGACCTCCTACTTTGTACGCGGGTGCTACACCAACTAAGCTACAATGTTTCTTGGGATGTTTTTACCACATCTGCGATCAAGCTAGTTACGATGTCATGCTTTAGATAGCCCCCGCGTACCAAGCTACAGACCGATCTGTAGCTTGGTACGCGGGGGCTATCTAACCAAGGACACACGTTCGTAATCCGATGAGGGTTTTTTAAAATGTTATTAAAGGTTATTCAGGATGTGGACTGTATTTCTGACTTCGTAGGGTGTGGCGGGTGACCAAGAAAATACAGGTGACAAGTAGAGGTTCGCTGGTGAATCAGAGCTGGGAGGCAAGGCGGCTTCAGAGTACGCGTTTCTTCGTTCAGATTTCAAACTTGACACTGGCGTAGGCGGACACGTGATGCTTTTTTTTCTAAATGGACTTTAATGCTGCAGGGCCGCAGATGGCCTTGATCAGCGTCACCGGACTACGGCGAGTGCAGAAGGCGCTCAACCTGTAAATTTAGGATAGGGCAACTAGCACATGGGCATCACTTAGGTACGGACCTCGGCTTGGGCCGTTGCCAGGGGGGAGGGGTGGAATAGGAGAGAACACCCCGGTACATATTTGTACCGTGAGTAGGCGGAAGTGTGGGCTCGGTGTATATGTGGAGTGTTTGCTCTGTCGGGACTTAATGACGTCACCACTGCTGATCATCAGGGTCACTAAGAACGTTTCTTGGTCTACGGAGGGTTTAGACACACGTTATTCCAAAATGTAACTATCTTTATATAATCTGCCGTCCTCCCCCCAGCCACTAATGCGACAAGCGCGTTTTATTAAGAAACCTATATACAAACATAAGTACTACGTATAATCTTTTTCTAGCTACTATATATGTTTCTTTATAGCTAACTATGTTTTTAGCTTTCTACAAATTAACTTCTTATGACGTTTTTGTGTACCTATTGAGCGTAGACCTACTCAGGCCTTTGCTAGGCTACCTAAATCGGGACTTAACTAACTAATTTGCCTGGTATTTTTGTAATGTGTTAGGATCCTACCTACTTGCGGTTAAATGAGAAACCTTGTATTCTACATTTTTTTCAGCGATCCTACCTACTCGTACCTATTTACGTTCTTATACTAAATATCTTATTTTAAGAGACCGTTGTGAACACTATTGAAGTATTCATATTGTACAAACGGGAATTTTCACGTACTGCACTATCGGTGAAGGCACCGACTAAGTTTCGACTCATTCCAAGAGTCTTCATCAGGGTTTGTGGTTGCGACTTTCTCCTTCCGCGTCGCGCCGTGCACTAAACGCAGTACGTGAAAACTCCCGTTTGTATCTCTACAATATGAATAGTCAATTTCACGATAGTTTTTAGTGAAGTATTCTTTTTATAACAACTAAAAATAAGGCAACATTAACGACGACCGATGTGGCGCGGTGGGCGAAGGTCCGCCTGCGACACAGGAGGTTGCGGGTTCGATTCCCGCCCTGGGACAAATGTTTGTACGATCAGCAAATATTTGTTCCAGGTGTTCTGGGTATTTTCTATGTAGAGGTATAATAAAAAATATCTATCTATGTAATGTATTGTATTAAGTATATCAGTCACCTAGGTACCCATAACACAAGCTCTGCTTAGCTTGGGGCTAGATAATGCTGTGTGGATTATTCAGCATTATTTATTTATTTATTATTATTTATTATTAAACTTGAAAACGTCAGGTTTTACTCGAAAACGTTAATTGCAATTCCATTCAGGCAAATATGTCAAATCCCGCTTAGCGGTTGAGGACGCTATGTCGTTGTCATGCAATGTCATTGCTATGACTTTGTCATGCAATGTCGTTGCTATGTCGTTGTCATGCAATGTCATTGCTATGTCGTTGTCATGCAATGTCGTTGTCATGCAATGTCGTTGTCATGCAATGTCGTTGTCATGCAATGTTGTTGTCATGCAATGTCGTTGTCATGCAATGTCGTTGTCATGCAATGTCATTGCTATGACTTTGTCATGCAATGTCGTTGCTATGTCGTTGTCATGCAATGTCATTGCTATGTCGTTGTCATGCAATGTCGTTGTCATGCAATGTCGTTGTCATGCAATGTCGTTGTCATGCAATGTCGTTGTCATGCAATGTCGTTGTCATGCAATGTCGTTGTCATGCAATGTCGTTGCCATGCAACTGTCAATTGTAAAGCGGGATTTGACATCTTTGCCGGAATTGAGTTGCAATAAGACTTGATGGTTAGACCCCAGGTTGTCGTAAAAACAAGATCGAACTAATAAGTTGCGTTCAAGGCCTGGCTTTAATTCTGGACCTTTTTACGACGCCGAGTTACGACGCCACAGCTAAAACGAAATGGTTGGGTAACATCTTCTAAGCAAAAAAAAAAACCATAAGGCCTGAGTAAAAAAAACAAGTAAGTCTTAGTAAGCTGACGAAAGAAGTGCCAGTTCGATTCCCGGACATATGTCTGCATGTTCTGCAGTTTTTTTTTCGGGTCTGGTGTTTTGTGTGTTGCCATGGTACTTGTTCCTGATACTCACGATATACCGAATCCTAGTGTGTGGTCAGGACTTTTATGTATTTACTTAGTTTTTGTAGACATAACTAATACTTTTGTATAGTTTAAAATATTTTTAAGAGTAGTAGAGCTTCTGTGAAAGGCTCGTCCAGGGAAGTGCTACCACCATGCAGATTTCTCCCACCAAGCAGTTAATGTTCTTATTGCTGTGTTCTGGTTTGAAGTCAAAGTCAAAGTCAAAATCAAAGTCAAAGTCAAAATTCACTTATTCATTAAAATACAAGGTACGATATCATCCCTCCTGAAATCCCCCGTCCTTTCTCGCTCAAATGCCTTTTATCCCTCACCTTTTCTCCTCTAATCAATTATATATTATGTAAATTTATTGATATGAATAAAATAAATTTGTAAAAACTATTGTTCTTACTAATCAAATCTAGCTACTAACTTTGTGTCGTTTTATATGTTTGTGTTGTCTCTTTGTTTTAGAAATTTCAAACTGGCACAAAATTCTGTTTGATTTTCTATCATTAAACCGACCATATTCTTATTATCACACCTCTGCATTGTTTATGAATGTATCATGGATCAAACGGACACTGGCAGAATTGTGGCTAGCCACAGAAGCCATAATCAAGTAGTTGAAGTTGAAGTTAAAATACAAGGATCATTTTAAAACGTCGGTTTTATCTAGTGCCTGTTCCTCCGCGACCAAGCCAGGAAAGAAAGGCAAGAAAACAAGGCTGGTTATTCTTTTTAATGATCCTTTTACAAAACAATAAGTACCTGCATTTTTTTATCTGGTGGAAGGGTATGGTTGCTGGTGAAATTAGAGGCACATGAGATCTTTCATTATGATATATATAGGGAGGCGACGTGTGAGTGATACCTCTGTTATTGCAAGCGTCCATAGGTTACGGTAACCACTTTCAATTGGTTGACCGTTGAAGCTTCTTTACCAACTTGGTGGTATAAAAAAAAGACCATTCACAGCTTTATACTAGCTGATCATGAATGAACTCAACCAGCGGTTCTATTCCAGCTGTGGCACAAAAAGGCCACGTCTTGTAAATTTAAATTAAGACTTTGTGCAAATTGTTGTGCTGGATTATACTTTGTTTATCTTCTCTGCTCGTGAGTTTAAGATTTTGAAGACGTAAGGCCGAATTAAGGCAACGTAAGTACGTAAATTATGTATAAAATGAACGTTAGGGGGTCAAAAGTTTTGGTGATAAACGGTAACAAGAAAAGTAAAATCTGATCTGTTAATAGACTTATTTTTGGTAATGAAGTCTGTGGATGGATGTGCCTTAATAATACCGTTTTTCATAACATTTCTTCATACTTATATTACTAGTACAGCATTATAATATGTGCTTATATCCAGCAACATGTCTTTCTGGAACATGTCTGCCAAAATATTAAAAAAAAAATAAAATTGTAAAGATGAGATTACTCTTAGCAAAAAGTCCGTCGATTGAACATTTCTTTTGTTATCTTGATGTACTGCACTCAGTTGTATATTTTTGAATGTACATATGCAAGTTACTCCTGTTCCCTGAAGGTACCCCTCAGACCACAATGTCAGATGTTGATGTTGTGGCATAGACCACAATTTTTCGCTGTCATCATATTTTCATACAAGCTCGTCAGTAAAGGCTATTCTTGATCCGATCTTTCTCCAAAACGTCTTCAGTTTGATCAGAGTACGTTTTCCGAGGTCTATTTAGGTCTGGCCATTTTGGAATGTCCTAAGTATTATGTACTTACACAACAATAAACAAAAACGCTCACGACTGTAATCCTTATGATGGACATCCTCAAAAGTATACTCAGGATGTAAATCCGTGAGGTAATACAATAATGATTATAATTAAAAGGGGCTGGATATTGTGGTACCATTGAACTTATAATTCCTGAAACCCACGACACAAGGAATCCTAGTGTGGGGTCATATCTAATGTATGTGTCTGTATATTTATTTATTTAGGTATATGTATGTTTACACAGTAAGAAGAAGAAGTCAGAAGTAGGTTCAAAAAATATGCTTAGTAAAGAGTAGATCTTTTTTATTCTCACCTAAAACCTTCGTAGAGACTGAAACCTGAAAGGTATGCAAATGTAACTAAACTAACATTGTTAAACTCACCCTTAGCCCAACCCTTTCATCCCTCACATCAAATATTTTCACGGACTCAGCTAAAAGATCAATCCGAACAATTACTAAAACTCTGACGTGCCAAAACCCTAGTTGTAGATCAGTTATAGTTTCTTTGCTAGCACAGTTTCCCTTAAAAACCTCCAATTACTATATTTTTAGGAAAAATAAATGGAGAACCGTGTTGGCTTAGTAGGAGGTACTCAGTCTTCAGATCCAGAGATCGTGAGTTCGAACTCGGTCGTGCAACAATTGATCTTTCTACTGGAAGAAAATAGCGCATATGTTTCAGGAAAAATAGATGGAGAACCGTGTTGGCTTAGTAGGAGGTACTCAGTCTTCAGATCCAGAGATCGTGAGTTCGAACTCGGTCGTGCAACAATTGATCTTTCTACTCGATAAAATTAGCGCATTAATATGTTATCAAAACAGTGTGGGTAAACATCGTGAGGAAACCGGCGTACTCTAGATTCAAAAGTTGGAAGGCATGTACCATCGGTTAGTGTTCCAATAAGCGGCGATAGGCTTACAACTTGCCACGTGCACTACTACTTGCAAAACGCAGGCATGTGCTAAATTTAATGTTAGGACGTGCTTCCGACTACCCCCTTCCTGGTACCCTGAGAAGAACCTTCATTGAGTATAAGTATCAGAAGTTGAACTAAAAAACATTATTTTTTAACTATAAGTTAGCTATACATGTTACATTATGTTTATTGTTTAGTTTCTTAATGAAGTTATAGTTTGCAAAATCTAAATAAACGCGAAAGTTTGTGAGGATGGATGTTTCCTACTCTTTCACGCAAAAACTACTGAACGAATTTTGATGAAACTTAATATAGCTTATACATCAGAATAACACATAGCCTTTTTTTATCCGAGTACCACGCGGGCGAAGCCGTGGGCAGAAGTTAGTTTTTCAAAGTTGTAGTTCGAAAAATCTAAAGAAAAATCCCAAAAAATACGATAATTTTTTGCGCACCACCACGACGTAACGGACATTTTATTATCTTGCTGATATATATCTCATTTGTACAAAAGTTATAACTATCTGAATAAAAAAAACATTTCAAATTCGCATTCACGCCTTAAATTTAATATAAAGCACGTGTGGTAATTATTATTTAAGACTGAAATTCGTTTTGAAGTGATACAGCCAATCGAAGCTAACAATCGCTTAACTTGCTGCCAGCCATAACCCTATGCTAGTCGTTAAAACTAAAGTCAGAAATAGTTTATTCGTTTGAAAAATAAAATTGTTGTTCAATTTATTTTCAACTCAATAAACCTCGAGGTTGATTAAGCACTCTGATTCTGACACGAATAGTAAGCTCGTGACTTTTACCAATAAAAAGGTTTTTGTCACCGATGACGAGGGGGGCTAGACAAATACCTCACGCTTCCTTTTCCTTTCACGCTAACGCACATTTCAAGGTAAAACTTGGCAGCTGTCATTCAACAGATACTTATCAACAGATCTGCGGCTGACTCCTATCTCAATTTGTGGCTACTCACCTCATCATCAAACCAACTACATTAGTTATATACTTCATTAATAAGTTGTAATCATTTTAAGAATAGGTTAAGCATTAGTATTATAAAGCGTATAGTGTGTTGTCATAAGAACTTAGGTTGATACTTTTTAGACTTTATTTAAGTCTCTGACTAGTACTTTTTTCTATAAATGAGTCTCGTTCATTTACGTTCGATTGGCACCACACTAAAGCTGAATGAAGGATCATCAAAAAAATAACCAAGCAGAGTTTGTTGCCTGATTCTTCTATGCTTGGTCGCGCGCGAGGAACCGCCGTAAATTCGCTTTAACATTTTAGATTCACGTATAGTTTTTAAGTTGACGTTTCTATATGATCCTTGTGATTTCAATGAATAAAAACCTATTGACTTTGACTTTGACTTTGACTTTGTTGCAAATCAATGATTTATCCATCTATCTATATATCTAAACACCAGCAAAATAATAGTAGTAAGCTGGGAGATAGTCGTAATAATATCCCAAAATAGATCAATGTCTGTCCCATTTACTCAGCGCATCATACGGTTCATATCTCTGGGGAGCGAAGCGAGCTTTAATTGACAACAGTATTGTCTGTTAGTCTGTAAGCGCACACACGGTTGTACAGATCTAATTGGCAATCCGTGAAAACAAGAGGGATGTGGCATAAGAGCTGCCGAAAATCGATACAAAGTGTATAGTAGTGGTGGGTCCTCAGCACGTGTGCCACCACTTTTGTAGCTACACACTTTCTCGAAACGAGGCCTCAATCTTTTCGTTTGGATGAGCTAGCACACCTACACACCAACGCAGTTGCACAATCGTGCTAGGCGTTGGGCTCGAGGAAAGATCGTGTTGGCTCGCACAATGCGCCTCGCACATAGCACTCCACACCATTACCACACCACACAACACGCACAGTGCACACTGTGTTCCCAAGACTGTCTCACTCAACTACGTTCAGAAACTGCCTCGCTGCCTCGCCTCAATTGTGGTACCACAGTGTGCGCGCGCGATCCTCGTTTTCAAACAGTGTGCTACCCATGACTAGTGTATAGAAATACATTCAAAAAGGTGCCTTAATTATTTCCAAAGAGATTTTAAATTGAACATTTCAAGTAGTTTAAAAATACCTTAATCATTGTGAGTTAGAAATTCAATTAAATTCTTTCGCGATTTACACATTTTTAATTGAAAATGAAACTGAAAATATCACAAAAGCTAAAATATCAAAGGAATTAGAACCTCTTCTCTGTGGATTTTCTGAAGTTGCAACACCTTGCCTTTGAAACGGTAGAATTGCAAGATTTGTGAAAAGATTTCCACTTGCGTGGTTTCTGAAAATAACAGCTAAACGTTGTAGAGATTACTGCATTTTATTTATAAGAACGGTCACCGTTAGCGACATTTACAGCTGAGTGATTCCGTGTTCCGGAGGGCACGTTAAGATGTACCTAGAATGGTGAAATAATTCTTCCTTTATTATCAATGAGAGGTATCAATCGGATAGATTAAAAACAGCTGAAATTATTCGAGTGAAATTTGAATCAAAATTGTTTCTTATTTGGTCGGATATTCGAAGTCCTTACATGCTTCTCTGATGACGACCTTTGTGGCGCAGTGAGACGCCTGAGACGCAGAAGGTTGGGTTAGCATACAAACAATTGTCCCGCAGCGGGAATCGAACCCGCCGGAATTGTTTGTATGTTCTGCAAATATTTGTCTCGGGTCTGGGTGTTTTCTTTTATAATAATAATAATAAACGAATAATGCAGGACTTATAAAATAATAATAAGCTCCAAACTACGCAGAGCTTGTACTAGGGGAACTACATGACTGATATACTACTTATATACATAATATTTGAGTATTTACAAAAAATATATATATGTAGTTTATCAGTTATGTAGTTCTCATAATAGAAGCTCTGCTTAGTTTTGGGCTAGATGTTGCTATGTGAAAATTTCCAGCATTATTATTATTATTTATTTGTCACTCCATTTAGCTCTGACAAACCGGGTGTTTTTCTTAATTTAGTTACTTCAAGGTACCGACTATGATGATGATAATGGAAACAATAATTATACCTTAAAATTTAACATAAAAAACATGACTAAACAGTAGAAATGTCAGAGTTCACAAGAAGGTAATTGATGTGTGTGACAGACAGACAGACGATGAAAGTTGTCTCTATCATTAGTTTAAATTACTGTGTCATATTTGATGAGGTTTTTGCTATTTCACCCTTGTGGTTACCAGTGTCATTAGGTTTAACAAGGTACTGGTATTCAATTATTTTTGAATACCTTTAATTAGGTTCAATTATTTTGAAAACAATTGCTTTTTGTTACTTGTACGAGGTTCTAAATTTAGTAGGTAATGAAATGATTTTAAGAAAAAATATCGTATCCTTTAACATATTGCGCATTCTTGGACAAGTAAAATTTCCAAAAATATAGGTTTATGATATAATAATACAATTTAAGAAAAGGTAATAGACCTTCTGGTCCGTGTGTTTTGATACCGCGGTACTCGTAGTTACTGATACCAATGACATAGGGAATCAGCGATAGTCGGTTCAGTCAGCTATATTGCGAGCCCTATCTCAGAAACAAAATAAAAAATTGACAATCTCGCCGGCTGCGACGTATGAGGTGCTGTTTCGATTCCCAAGGCAATTATTTTCTGTTGATATTTTGTCCCAAGTGTTGTGGTACCACGGGTAAGCACTCATAGTTAGACGACCTCTGTGGCGCAGTGGGCGAAGGCCCGCCTGAGACGCAGAAGGTTGCGGGTTCAATTCCCGCCACGGGACAAATGTTTGTATCTGCAAATATTTGTCTCGGGTCTGGGTGTTTTCTATGTATAATATGTATGTATTTACAAAAAAAATATATATATAAGTAGTTTATCAGTCATGTAGTTCCCATAATACAAGCTCTGCTTAGTTTGGGGCTAGATGATGCTGTGTGAAAATGTCCAGCATTATTTATTTATTATTTATTTATAGTTCCCGATACTCATGGCACAGAAAATCCTAGTGGGGATAACTATGTAAAAAATATAACATGTGCACCTACTTAGAATAAACACTTTTCTCTATGAAAGTTCACAACTTAAAATACAAAGATAAAATACTTTCTTTACTCCAACAAAACAAACGTATCTCTGTCCATGCAGTTTTTATTCCAAACACGAATAAAATTCCTTTAAAAACATTTCAAAGAGAAACCCACAAAGGTCCTATGGGTGCAATTTCGTGACGCGAAGCAGTGTCCTACATCATCCATTTTATCGTGACCCCTCTGAGTCTTCGTGTACGACATGAACACACTGACTTACGGAGGCAGGACCGCCGGTTATGTGTCAATTTAAACTGGACGTGTCTTGCCTGACCAATTTATTCAGAGCTCGGAGTTCTGCTATGTCTTGTGATGGCTGAGGTCTGTTCATGTTGGTTGTTTTAGAACTCAGATTTCTACGTGGCAAAGGTCGACCTTAAAGCATGTTATTGCAGTTATATTTCTTTGTAAGTATGTCGTTTGTGTGATTTTTTTGTTTTATATTGTGGGGTGTAAATCTGCGTAATTTTGTCATCTCGGCCAAGTTTCGCAAACTTATTTTATCTGTGGTCGGGATTTAGGGCAAAGTTATATCATGAATGGTTACTGGTGCGAAGTTAGTAAGACTTTTAAGAGACAGTTTCAGTTCCAGTATCGTAAAATGTGGTATTCTGATTTGTCTTTATTCAATTCTGTATTCTCAGAAATAAAGACCGGTCAGAATATATATTGAATTCCTTCAGTTATGCCATCTACATAAACTTCAACAGGTTTTGTGAAAAAAATCAAACTATAAAATTTGTGTTCGTAAAATTATTTACTGTCCCAAAGAATTCAGATTCAGTAGAACTAAATCCATATCAGCAAGTATAGAACATTTTCTATCGTTTATCAATTCATTCTGAATCGAGCGGACATTGAGTACATAACTAAGCATTTTTATTGAGCTCTGAACAATCTAAGTAGGTAACTAAGTGTCCGTTTGTACATATGTTTTTATTCAATCAATGGGCGACTAGTTACCTATATTCTAGCAAATATGGAGACCTCTGTGGCGCAGTGGCCCGCCAGAAACGCATAAGGTTGGGTTTAATTCCCGCCGCGGAACAAATGTTCGTATGATCTACAAAGAATTGTCACGGGTCTGAGTGTTTTCTATGTATAAATGTATTTACAGAATATATTATATAATTAGTGTAGGTATCGGTCATGTAGTTCCCATAACACAAGCTCTGCTTAGTTTGGGGCTAGATGATGCTGTGTGAAAAATGTCCAGTATTATTTATTTTATTTGTTTATTGTTATTTATTTACCATTCATTTATTAATATCTAGCCTCTGCCCACGGCTTCGCTCGCGTGGTACCCGGATAAAAAGTAGCCTATGTTTTATTCTGATGTATAAGCTATATTACTGTAAAGTTTCATCAAACTCTGTTCAGTTGTTTTTGCGTGAAAGAGTAACAAACATCCAGCCTCACAGGCTTTCGCGTTTATAATAATACTAGCTTCTGCCAACGGCTTCGCCCGTGTGGTACCCGGATAAAAATTAGCCTATGTGTTATTCTGATGTATAAGCTAATAACTGTAAAGTTTCATCAAAATCTGTTCAGTTGTTTTTGCGTGAAAGAGTAACAAACATCCAGCCTCACAGGCTTTCGCGTTTATAATATTAGTAGGATTCATTTATTCATTCGATTGTAACATACTCCTGGCTTACATTCACATTCAAGGACAATCATCCCTAAACCGGATCAGTTTTCCCTCCAAAAAGCACCCCAAGGTACCAAAATGCTCCGTCAGATAACGCCTGAGTTTTATTATGAAGTCATAACCTCCCTCGTAAGCTGTTGTCGCTGGTTTATGATGGGGTTTATGTGCGCGCAAACATATAAAGAATTATCTTTTACGGTTCAGCAGGTTTCGTAGCCTATTTTGGGAATGTTTACTTTATAGACTTTAGAATACGATAGAAAATATATTTTTTGTCAGAACTATATAATAATAATAATAAAAAAAAGTCACCGCTTTTGACAGACGTGCATTTCTTTGATATTTTCCAGTTAATATATTTTACGCTTTCATTCGTAGAAAATTACATAATAGTCGACAGTAAACCCATTTTTTTGCAACATTTTCAAGAATAAATGAAGAAACTCATCAATTCCATCAAAACTATAAAATTTTCTCCGGTTCAGCATTGTTTACACATCTGACATACGTGACAATCCAAAATGTCATGGCAAAGTTTAGCAAAATTTCAAAGGAAATGTACACAAGCGGACTCCAATGCACGCCCTACAACCACCGCTGCCTACCTCGCCGTGCTTCGTCACGATCCAGCGATAAGAAACCTGTGACCCACCAGGACCAACAGCAAATAGAGCGAGAGCAGGTTGCTACCAGTCGCCTCGGCCGCCGCGACCACCTGTGCGACGAGGATGACCGCCGTCGGATGGCCACCGCGATGGGAGCCGACTTCGCAAGCTGCCGGGCTGCACCCGGTCCATGCCCCGCCACCGACGACGATATAGTGCATCACATACACCATCATCATTCATACATCATCCCGCAGGGCGCGCTTGTGGCGAGCGTTCGGTGCGTGGCGACACCGCGGAGCCCCATCACTCCCTGGGGTCGACGGAGACCCCTGACCCTCGGCTTGCCTTAGCCGGCCTGTCGGAGGTGGAGGCGCAAGAGCGGAACCTATGCTCCAAGGGTGGAAGTGTTAAAGGCATAAAGCCGGGAGTAGCTTTTAGTGAAACTGCAGCACACCTCTCCACACCCTTTAGCCATCCACACCAACGTTGCCTCTACGCTGCCTATCGTTGGCGGCACTCATGGGACCCGTTTAGTGGACGGCAACTCATCACCTGCCTATGATTCGATTTAAATTTGAGTCAGAATTGGCAGGTGCCGTTTCATCCTACATAGCCCAGTAACCATTCCTTAAGCATTTACTCCTGCAATAATCCAGATTATCATCCAATATATCCAATAGTTTCATCATTCACCATCCACACAAAACCGATTTTTATGTATTGTATTGTACAAAAAGACCTCTTAGTGTTAGCTTCGGCTCCACTGATGCCTATAAAGGCTCCAGGTATAAGCCTGAGATTAAATATAAATAAAGAGGAATAATAATAATATAAGCCCTTTATTTCAGACTAGCGGTTTCACCCGCGTATTTTATACTCGTGATAACTTCCAAATTAAATGTCCAATTCGAATGAATTAAAAGTATTTAACTGCTACATAAACACTCTTGATGATAAAACTATTTTGAATAATAATTAATACTATGATACGAATGTAACCAACTTTTGTTTCTACCGGCGAACTAATTACATTTTAGAACACAAAAGCCGCTATTGTGCCTTAACTATGATAGTTAGATATATTCCCTCCAGGACTTTTTTGTAGGTAATAATAAGTACTTCAATCATCTAGTACATAATTTTTATGTATCATCAATAGTGTTCTCAGCGCACGCCAAATAATGAATTTTATAGACAAAATTTTGCTACTTTGGGTTACATTACTGTAATTTTCCTAAGGATCTCTAATTTTTTTGAAAATAAATTATAGCCTATGTTACTTCCTGATAATTTAGCCTTCGATTAATGAAGAAATGGTTAAAATCGGTCCAGTAGTTTCGGAGCTTAATCGGTACAAACAAACAAACAAAAAAATCTTTCCTCTTTATAATATTAGTATAGATAAATTATATACTTAATACAATATTTAATATTTTACACGACATCAGCATTATATTATCTGTTTGCCCTATTTTGGCAAAGGCCTCCTCCAACCTCTTCCATTCCTCTATATCTCTCGCTTTCCTTATCAATGATTTCCCTGCAATATTCTATAGCTCGTCCTCCCACCTTCTGAACTGTCTCCCCCTTTTCCGTTTATTTTAGGAACCAGTTCATCAACGTTTTACTAAAAACCAAGCCGAAAAATATTATTATACTTATTTTTTTTTTTGTTTTATGCCTTTTTACTCAATAAATTACTTCACCTCGTTCGATTGAAACCACACCATAGCTGAAAGAAGAATTATCAATAAACCAAGCAAAATATTATCATACATTTTTTTTGAGAATAGTAAATTACGTGGTATACTCTTTAATTTATTTAGTATAAAAAAATATCTAAAGTGCAAACAAGCCTACGGCCCACCTTTTATTAAGCGGTTACCGTAACCTATACGACGCTTTATACACCAGAGTTAACAATCGCGTGTTGCCGACCCTAAAACATGTAAAAAGTTTCATAGTTTTTCCTCTCCCAAAGTATTTCTTTGGCCATTCAGCAAGAAAATTCAAAATATGTTATTTAGTTAATTTTTATCTCTGACTTCATCCTCTATTTAAATAAATAAGTTTACGTTTTATGTTAATTAAGTTGTTGTAAGTAAAATTACCAAGATAATTAATTTGTTTTAACAGATATTGTCTTCAGATAGCAAAATATTAAATAGACCAACCGTACCTCCAAATGTTCCGCACAAGCGGGTTGTTATTTTTGCATAATAATGTGTAATTCCCTAGGTATGTGTCCATAATAATGTCCGCATGTATCCTAGCTATGAATAAGTAAATAATGTATAATGTTTCAGGCAAGTTAACCGTATTACATGGCATATAATGTTAGGCGTCGTAAAAATTTACTTTCCTTGTTCGGGCTTAGCGTAGTTAGTGTGTTATCGCCTTATTAGAGTAAAGGCCAATCCTGAACACTCATCATCATCAGCATAAAAAGATACTTCAATCAGAGAAGACAGCTGCGCAAGAGGTGTGGGTTCGATTCCCGCCGCGGGAATAAATTTTGCTTGTTCTGCAAATATTTGTTCCTGGTTTTGTTCTTGTGGTACCACGGTACTCGTAGATAACTACGACACAGATAATCCTGGTGCGGTGATCAGGACTATATATATATATATATATATATATATGTCTGCGTTAGGTGTTTATTTTATTATTATTATAAATAGGTTATTAAAAGTAATTTAATAGTTAAAATACTTAGGATGACTTAGAATCGTGGGTTTTTGAACTAAGTAAATTTAAGATTTATGAATAAGAGAATCGCCACCGATTCCTTGGAAACAGGCTTAGAAGAATCAGTTGAGCATATTGATGTTTTCGTTCACCAGGGGTTAAAAGAATCACTTAAAACCGTTTCAATTAGGGCTCTTCTAGTTTCCATTTTATATTGCACCACATAATTCATACCAGTGTTTTACAACACCATTTTAAGTGGTATCATCATTTAAATCATTCAAACAACTGTCCCGCGGCGGGAATCAAACCCTCAACATTCTACATCTCAGGCTGGCCCACGCGCCACAGAGGTCGTTTAATACTAAATTATAAAATTAATGGTCACAAAAGGTCACATTGCTGAACACAGCTACATCGGTGTGACAACGTCACTGCAGGACATAAAGGCTTATCTACACTTACCAGGCTTGTTAGATTTTACTAATAAGCCTGGTAAGTGTAGATAAACCTTTATGTCTGCTCACTAGCATTTACTCACGGCTTTGCCCGCGCGGCATCCAGCTAAAAGTAGGCTTGTTATTGTAAAAATTGGACCACAATTGACGAAAAGATTGATGAAAATACTTTAAAAAAAATATTATAGACGGAACAAACAACCTGTAATTTTTTTGATTTCGGTTGGAAACTAACTATATCTGTTCCAAATTTCATGCAAATCGGTTTAGCAGTTTCGGAGATATTTACCGACAAACATCTAAAACGTCGATGAATAGGAAATATTTCTGTTATAAATCTTGTACACGTTTTTATTAGCTTTGGTGTAGCGGGGGTCATTACCGTTAGGGACTGCGAAGAAAATGGACTATGGGCCCTAGTGACACTTTTAAATTTAATATTATTTTAATTCCTAGAAGGGACCGTCCACACCCACTTTTTTTTACAAACTTTGTATTGGTTTTGGGATCGAGTTTCGACGAGCAACTTAGTTTATTCTGGCTCTACAAAATGTTTTACATCATTGTTATGAGATAAATTAGATTTGAAGGTGTGCAATAATTAGCAGCTTTTGATTATCCAAAATACAAACACGATCACGACTATAATTTCTAAGATCGACTTCTTAAGATAGGATGTGTGGAGTTACTAGAATGGACAGAATAAGGAATTATTATATCAGGGGAAGATTGAAATTAGCACTCGTGACGGAAAAGTTGGGCATGGTATGGGCATGTCATGAGGAAGGAAGAATGTCATATGACGAGAAGAATGTTAAATATGAATGTGGATGGAAATAAAAGCAGAGGTAGGCCAAAGAAAAGATGGATGGATTGTGTGAAGAATGACATGATTCAGAAAGGAGTGAGTACTGAGATGACGGCTGTTAGAGGAGAGTGGAAGAAGATAACGTTGTGCCGACCCCACGTCATATGGGATAAGGACAAGAAGATGATGATAACTTCCTAAGATATTCTCTCAGTACGTAAATTGGGAGGCTACCTACTAAAGGTTAGTCAGATACATGTCCAATCATAATATTTAGCACATGCCCACGTTATGGTAAGTTAGTATGCCACGTGGCAAAGCAAATCCATCGCCTAGGGTAATCCAAAAGTAAATTTAATAATACGCTTAATATTATTTTTAAAAAAAGTCAGTTCAAAACCAATCTAAATAATTTATTAAAAGCAAATACAAAAACAAAGCCATAAATCAAAAAGGAATTCTATTATGAAATTGTATCAAAATTCAAAGCAGATTGAATTTTAATTGATATAAATGATTATTTTTCAATTGTTTTACATTTACAGCCGTAGCGTAGTGAGTAGCGATCTGATTCTGATACGACAGTTGTTGGTTCGATTCTTAGTTTCTTAGTAAAGGGCTTTTTGCATTGATACCTTACCATCCAGGCAGAAGTAAAATATTACCTGAAAACAGAAAAAAATACGTTATTGAATGTCACATAATATCTCCTTTTCAATTAAATTAAATACATTTCAATATTCTTTAGTGCAGAGTGAGGGCTCGCCTGAGCTGCAGAAGGTTGCGGGTTCGATTCCCACCACGGGACAAAATATTATGTTTGTATGATCTACAAATATGTGTCTTGGGTTTGGGTGTTTCCTATGTATAATATGAACGTATTTAAAAAAAATGTATGTAGTTCCCATAATACAAGCACTGCTAAGTTTGGGGCTAGATGATGCTGTGTGAAAAAAATCTAGCATCACTTATTTATTAAAAAAAACTTCGTTAAAAGAATTAACCAAATAAAGATAAGCCAAGAATACTTATAATATTTTTGCAATTTTTCAAAGTAGTCTTCATATATTTTTTGTAGTCAAATTCTGGCCAGCTTTCAACCTCAACTGATAGAATTTAATTTTAGTCAACTTTCAATAAACTGAAATGAGAGTTTTTTTTTTATGCAGAACTTTTTTGAGCAAAGTACTACTTTTACTATTTTTTTAACTAATTTAATTTCAATAGAGATTTTTTTTTAAATACCTTGATTCCAAACGTTTTTAAAGTCTATATTTTGAACTTACGCGATTGGATCTATAATTATTTGGACTAAACTTAAATGGAACTTTTTATGAAAAGAGAAATCGCCTGGAATTGTAATCCGTTGATTACTGTCTATATGTTTTATAAAGCTATATATTTTGTATGAAGAGCAGAGTTTTAAAAGGTTTTATTTTCATAATATTATGAAAAATGTACTATAACAATAATATAGATATGATAATATTATGCATGGAACATAACAAGATAACGAAGGAACACTACAGAGAATTTTCTAAAGCATTTTCTAAAAATCTTTTATAAGAAAAGTGGATAATTTTTAGTTACCTGCCCCGTGATTAGGGACCGCTCGACTCAGCTGATATAATGACTTATAGAATGTATTGGTGTGACTTTTCAACCGACTTCAAAAATGAGATTTTCAATTCGTCTGTATTTTTGTGTAGTGTTTATTACGCGATTTTTCACTGATTATGAACCGATTCTAATAATTATTTTTTAATAGGAAGGGTATAATTAAAGGGTGGTTCCGTATAAATTTTATGCAATACTCCTACCGGGTGACAGAATGGGGGATTATATTTCATATTGGTCTTATTATCAACTTTCCGTTGTTTGAAATCGGTATATATTTTTTCCGTTGCATAAGAGTCAAACTCAAAATTAATTTATTCATTAAAATCACAAGAATTACTTTGTAACTATGAATAGTATTAAAAACTGAATTAATCAATTTAATTTATTTCTAAACTTTATTTAAATATTATATATTAGTTTTAATTCCCCCCGTTCAGTGCTAAACACAAGCCTTCACAAAGCATGCTACGACGAATAGTAGTAATCGAAGTAAAGAATAAAACAGTTTTATCAGAAGTTAAGCGAATCGGGCGGTCTCGCATCAGGGACTTCACCCGGAGGGCAAAATGCAATTTGCTTAATAATGTAATGGGAGTCTATATTTTTACCCTACTGCGAAAATGAAAGAGGTGAGTTTAGTTAGGAAAAATACTGAAGCCGTTGATAGATTTATCTCTATCATCAAAGTTGTCTGGGCTCAAAGAGAAAAATAATTGAGTGAAAAGTTTTTGCGATATTATTGTTTAAAAAGAAATATTATTTTCTTTTTGTGTTATACCGTGACAAACAGACATGCAGTTACCGTCGCCTAGTGACATCAAAAACACCTGGGGCATTGCTACGTTTCCTGCTCTAAACGACATTTTTTTTTCCGTAACCTTGCATACTGTATAAATATTATTTAAATTGCAAAGTATTTTAAAATTGGTATTTTTTCGTATTTTAGGGTTCCGTACCTCAAAAGGGAAATAACGGATCCCTCATAGTATCACTTCGTTGTTTGTCCGCCCGTCTGTCCGTATGTCTGTCTGTCTGTCTGTCAAATACCTTTTTCTCAGGAACGCGAGTATCAAGTTGAAATTTAGAAAAATAACTTTCATCACAGAATCCGAAGGTTATGGGGTCGAAGCCAGTTGTTAAGCCAATTATATGCTTATAACGGTGAAGGAAAACATCGTAACCAAGAACCAAAAACGAAGGTACGTACCATCGGTAAGTATTCCAATAAGCAGCTATATTGGAACACTAACCCATAGCAATACTATTATCTCTGCAGAGTAATCAAATATCTGCGGGAATCAAACTCGCACCCGTGTTGCAGCCGGCTTCCGCCCATCAAGCTCGTCATTCTTAAAATGCTATCTTTGTACGTGCCTCTGACTACCCCCTACTTGATATTCCAAGCGCACTGAGTATGTATCTCAAAATAGAAAACAAACACGCTCACAACTGGAGCGTGTTTTTTTCTACGGATACCTAGTGACCTAGTTATCCTCGATGAGCTATGTACAATTAACTGAACAATAGGATTCCCACGGGTCTGTTGACATCATTAACAAAATACACCTTATTTACTGACAATAACGACGGGTTTTGTGTGGAAATGAGAGAAGTAGTCCCATCTTTATCAACAAAATACACTCTATCCGTTTAGAATAAAGATGATTGTTGTAGAGCAGGAAAATAGGTGTCAAAACGATATATATTTTTAAATAAGTAGTATAATATGTCCTTTATAACTGTATAACTTCCTTATCACTGGGTGATAAGGAAGGTTTTTGTGTTTAGTTTGGGTTATCGGTCATTAGACTAGACTATTAGCTTCTGCCCGCGGCTTTTGTCCGCGTGGTATGTTGATAAAAGTAGCGAGTATGACCTTCTCCAGGCTTCAAAATAATGTCCATATCAAATTTCATCACAAACGGCTCAGTGGCTTAGCCTTGAAACAATAGGTAGGTATAGATATTTCCAATATAATTTTACTGTACACTAACTAAACTAAATTTAAACTGTCGCTCTCTTTTACTGATAGTGTACGCAAGAAAGAGATGGCAAGAATTTTACTGCAGTGTCCTTCTGTCAAATCAGTTTACGTGTCGCTTTTCTTCGTGTTTATAGTCAGCATGTTTTGAAATCACGACTAAATTTGTATGGAAAATTAAATCTAACTAATTTGACAGCACTAAAATTGTAGCTATTTCTTGCTTGCACTATCAGTAATCGAACCAAGGATTAAAATGTTCCATACAAAATTTAGAACTCAATCGCACACTCCTTAGGGTTAGTTTTGAAAAAATTAAAAATACGTTTTATTATTTATTTTAAAGTTTATTTGTACCGAGTTTTGGGCGAATCTAACCAAGGAATTAAATTTTCCATAGCAACTTTACCACCCTGTTCAACCTCCGTAGGGGTTGATTTTCGAAAATTAAATTAGCCTTTGTGTTATTTCAGAATCCAACCTATCTACTTTCCAAATTTCATCAAAACCAGTTTAGTAGTTACGGAGTTACGTGGTAACAAACATTCACACATACAGAGAGAGAGTTTTGCATTAATTATATCAGTAAGATAAAGAGGTAGGTACATTTTAAAAACCTCTTAAAAGGGCGTTCCTCAAAGAACGTAACGAAGTGATTCAAAGCCACAATACTGTATAACGAGGGAGTCGTTTGGGAATATAGCACAAGATGTATGGAGCAGCTTATTTTTATGTTCGTTTTTAGAGTACCGGAGCAATTTTTTTTATACAACGGTATACTGTACGTAATTTTATAATAAATAATTTCTTAGTTTTATAACTAGACAGATAGATAAACTGATTATTGTGCGCAACACCATTTTGCAGTTCAATACACAAAAACATACTGAGACAATAGAAAACAAAAGAAATGCACAATGGGCGGTCTTATGTTTGAGTGATTTTGTCCAGACAACCTTAAGATGGAATGGTTTAATGAAAGATATAAAGACGTATATATGAAAAATGAACATAAAATTAAATATCACAATACTTGTTGTATTATAAATGCAACTAGATGGCGTTGGTTAATTTTATCACGTGCTATCGATACCTTCTGATCAGTGCTGATGTAATCGTTTATTACTTATATATATATTGTAAAAAACGGGAATTTCCACATATCGCACTATCAGTGAAGACACCGGCTAATTTTCGACTCATTCCGAGACTTCATCACTAGTAATACTTAGTTGACTTTGTCTACTTAAATACATAAATTTACCAGTTGACTAGTTTAACCCTGTAGCACCCTGGTCCCTGAGATTTGTACAATAATAAAGTGGCAAACAAGAATACACCCCACCTGTTGGTAAGAGAGCCGGTTACCGTAACCTATGGATGCTTGCAACACCAGAGGTAAGAGCTGCCATCTGGGGTGTTTCCTTTGAAACATATCATGACCCGCTGCAAAAAAAATGAGTCCTTTAGAGCAGTCAGGTATTGCGAATTCAATAGAAGACGGTAACCGCGTACCATCAGGTGGGCCGTCTGAATGTTAGTCCCATAATACAATTAAAAAAAACTCGGATGTCGCTGGTTCGTGTCCTGCCAAGCTTGATAATATTTGCTATTAAAAACTCTCCAATAACTAAAAAATCCAAATAAAGAACCAGTCATCAGACACTGCAAAAAATCCATGGAATTCCAACGAACTCCTGATCCAGAATTTCCTTACTTTAAATTTATTTATTTTGATAACGTCTCCATTCGTTTCACGAATTACTCTTCAATGCGAAATCAATGACTTTCCCGAAGCTAAGCGTATCTTTAGTTCCTAATGTTGGATTGGTCCAAATCACAGGCGACGTTCTCAAATGATGACGGAAAACATCTTGAGAAGAACCGGCTTGTCTTACGAATCATGTTTCTTCTTCGCATTCGTTTTTAGAAGAAGTAGATTACTTTACCTATTTCTTCCGCCAAGCAGCAATACTTATATTGCTGTGTTGCGGTTTAAAATGTATGTAAACATAACGTATGTACCTAAATATATGTATGATAAAACGTGAGGTTACCAAGAAGAGGGTGTCAGAGGCACGTCCAAACATTATATTTGGCACATGTTCATCTCTTGCATGGTAGATAATATAAATTATATAAAAAATACAAACATGTAAGATGATTTTATTTAAAAAAAAACTTGTACCACACCTTCTATTGTGACATCAAAATGGTACATGGAAGCTCTTGTCTTACGTAAAACGTTTCATTTTAATAAGTAGGTACCTTTTTACATCTCCCTTAGCATGAGTTTCTTGTGATATCGAAACGACTCGCAAATGCCTGGATCGGGCCAGTCTTATATTATACCTAGCTTCAGTCCGCAGCTTTTTCAATTGCGTACCCGGAAAATAGTGATCTATGTTTTATTCTAGGTCACAAATCGATTCAGCCCTAACAAAAATTCTTGACGAAATTATTTCCCAGTTCCCTGCATTATAACATACGTTGTTTTCTTTAAGGGAAGTTGAAACGTGAGACGCAAAGGCCGCTTGCGATCCCGACGCGGTCAGTGTTTCTAACAAACTAGTTAATTAGATAGTTCATGAAACGATACCCAAGATATAAGTACAATTGGATAGAGATGGCGCTATAAGCAATGTTTCTATTTTAGTCATGATGAAACGTTAAATAGCGTTTTAATATTCGGCAGTAAATCGTTCTGAGTCCCCTGCGTTAGTTCTGTGGCGAAAACGCCAGAAGCTCGTGATAAGGGTACTAAATGTACTGAATTTTATTTTTTATATCTACATTTCAATTTTATTTAATGGTATTTGAGTTTTTTTCTATAATGAGGTTTGGGAGGAAATACATACTTTGGACTTATACCTTTACATATTTAATACAAGTCGGTGGAGCGGGACCAAAAAATATGTAATAGAATCATCCTGTTAGTATTTTCTAAATAAATAATATCAAATTATTAACTTAAGTTAAAAGATTGTACTTTGATAATGATGACTGACTCGCTGGTTAAAGTGTGATAGCATCATATTGTTTCAAAATACGTAGTTTCCTTATATTTTTAACTTGTAGATAAATGTTCCAGCTATTTCGCCATAATGACAAGTACCTTATAACACTTCTCACTTCCACAGAGCATTACATAACAAGAAAAATAATGCTAAAATATTTACTAGACTTTATACCCGTATTTATTATTTAGTCAGAATGTTTAATTCATCGTTTAAATATTTGGATGTGTGTCATCGGATCATATTGTAAAATTAAATGCACCACTTGTACCAATTATACATTAATTTGAGTCAATGATGCAACACACGAAATTCAAGGATGTCTTTATTTACTCTTATATGGAATAATACATTTTCTTTTAATATTCATGTGCATATGTTATTAAGGCGGGGCGCGTCGAATAAAAATAAAAATACATATAACGAAAAACTTGGCTTTTGCCCAGTCAGTGGGACATTGAGGGCTTGAGATTTTGAGAGATCGTTGAGAGGCTGAGCCAGCGGTTATACAATTTATGAACAAGCTTATTACATACGTAGCTTAGATTATTCTACTAGCTTCTGCCCACGACTTCGCCCGCGTGGTACGCATATAAAGTAGCAAGACAAGACGCATTCGCTCGACCGTTTTTTCGTCAGCTTGTTGAAAAAGTAGTCTTCATGAAAAGCTCTATAATACGATAATAGGATAAGGGTGCTTTGTCCACCCTAAAATCTATACTAAATATCGGTTAAAGAATTAAAAAAATCGGATGAGTAGTTTCGAAGATTATCCCTGCATGCAAACTTACAAACTTAACCTGTTTATAATATTACTAGCTGCGCCCCGCGGTTTCACCCGTATAAGAGTCGATTTCGTGGGAATATCGGGATAAAAAGTAACAGCTATGTACCTATCAAGTTTCATCGCAATCGGTTCATTAGTTTTTGCGTGAAGAAGTAAACATATTATGTACATACTTACTAATGCGTAACCCGCCCGCTCCTCGGCAACGCCCGCTCTATAGAGCAGGGAACGTCGCGGCGACGGTTCTCGTGATGCATTTTTATACTCGTGATAACTTTGAAATTAAATGTCCGATTCGAATGAATTAAAAAGTAGTTTACTGCTACATAAATTGCCTTGATGATAAAACTATTTATTTAAATAAGAATTAATACAACGATACGAATGTAACCAACTTTTGTTTTTAGAAACAACTACATTTTTGAACACAAAAGCTGCTATTGTGACTTAACTATGATAGTAAAAAGTCCTCGAGGGAATGTTAAATACATTCCCTGGACTTTTTTGTAGGTAATAATGAGTACTTTAATCATGTAGTATGTAGTACATTTTTTTTTATGTATCATCAATGGTTTTCTCAGCGCACGCCAAATAAGAATTTTATAGGCAACATTTTTGCTACTTTGGGTAACATTATCGCAATTTTCGTAAGGATCTCTATTTTTTGAAAATATATTATAGCCTATGTTACTTCCTGATAATTTAGCTTTCTATTGGTGAAAAAATTGTTAAAATCGGTCCAGTAGTTTCGGAGTTTATTCGGTACAAACAAGCAAACAAACAAAAAAATGTTTACTCTATACAATAGTAGTATATCCAAAGATCAGTAACTCTTCCAAACTAGATTCCTTAGTAACCTTTTCACAAATGAATTTAACTGTGGTCCCAACTAATTTCAAATTTGATCTAAAGTCAATATCTACCAAAAACAAAACGTACACCTGTTATATATTTACTTACGTAAATTATATAAGTAAATAATATATATATATACAAAAGAACAAGTCCTGACTGGTTAATTGATTGACTGATTGAGATATCAGCATAGAGCCTAAACGAGTGCTTCCCCATTCGACCCAAGATTTTTCTACCCAATAGGTATTTTGCTCCGTTCAACCCAAAACATTTGATTCAAGTTACCCTTTGTACCCACACCTACTTATTCCTAATTTCTATTGAAAGCATATTTTGTAGTAATATAAAGGAATTTTCGAAAATGAACTTCTAAGGGGTTGAACGGGGAAAAAAACGTTTGTATGGAAAATTTGATTTCCTAGTTCACTTTGGGGCATGCCAATGTCCACCAGTGAGTGGATTTCCACAGGCTGATGATTGTGATGATGAATATACAAGTTAAAGAATTCTAATCTACCGACGGAAACTCTAAGTTTCAAGGACTAATTTTTATTTTCGCCTGTTGAGAAATCAATTGCGAAACATCACAAATGCTTAAACGTAAAAAAAGGAAACATTTTGAGTCGACAACATGTCAAACTTCTCAGTTTCGTAGTTTCAAAATTAATAATAATAATAATAAAATCATTTATTTCTCTCACATAGGTTTCTTAAGATTAGAGATAAATTTACATTAAATTTATAAAAACCAGTTTTGTGAGAGGCTGGAGCCAGAGAAAGGTTTTTGAAACCTGTATTACTGGTCACCAGTACTCTCGCTCCACGGATGATGGGACATGGACATTCATCAGGTGAGAACTACTACTAATACAAATAACATTTTAAGAACAAAAAGAAAAAAGACAAAATAAACAACAAAAAGTAAAATGCAGTCTGCAGACAAATACAGGAGGTGGGGCGGGTAAGGTAAGAGGTTTGTATATGTGGGAATTGGGTGTTAAGTAGGGATGTGTTTGGTGTTGGTGCTTCTGCTTATCGCAGAGGTGTAGTAGGAGTAATCATGAGGGAGGGTTTGCGTATGAGTGGAGGAGGGTATGTGTGTATGAAGAGTTTGTGTGTATGAGGTGTATGTGTGTATGTGAGTATGTATGTAGTGAATGTTTGAGATTTGAAATTTCTGGGTAGGTTGCTAATAGAAAAGATATGATAAAGAGCTTATTGTGGGGGGGGAAAGCATGTCTTCGATTTTCTGGTAATCCAAGGTTTTAAGCCACCTTGTGATTTCGGACTTACATTTACTTTTAACTAGGGGATAGATAGGCAAAACACTATTAATTTTATTGTAAATATAGGGCCCTAGGAAACAGCTAAAATGGTTTGAGAAAGTTGTGTTGAATGCTCTGGTTTCACAAACTTTCCCCTGTCTACGCCTGCTTTTTAATAGGTTTTGGTCATAAATTAGTTAGGAGTGTTGGGAAAGGATAATTTGCAGAACAAAATACTGCCTGACCGATAGAACGTCCCATTTTTGGTAGAGCTTAATTGTTGGGAATTGCCACGGAAGTCCTGCACTTACTTTGAGGATCGCTCTTTGGGATCTTTCCAGGTTCAGCATATGTGTTTTTGCTGCACCACCCCATGAAGTAATGCAGTAGCCGAATATAGCTTGGCACAGTGCCAAGTAGACCATTTTGATGGTATCGCGCTCTGCCACATGCTTTAGTTCCTTAAAAATATAGATGAGCTTCCGTAGTCTAGTAACCAGTATTTTAATATGAAGTTTAAAGGATAGAGTCTGGTCAATGACTATGCCCAGATATTTAGCATGGTCAGTCCGTTGTATGTTTGGGATTAAGCAGGTAGAAAGCCCTGTGGAGCACTTGTGCGCGGTGATGGTTAAGGTCGGTAGTGGAAGACTATTTGACCTGAGTGCGAAGGCGATATAGTTCGTTTTTGCAACATTGAGTGTGAGTACGTTTTCTCTTAGCCATGTGCAAACCATTGTTACGCCATTTTGAGCACTAGCAAAAGTTTCATCCCAGTTTTTTCCACTAAAGAAAAGAGCAGTGTCGTCCGCAAACGTGAGTATTTTTCCGTTTCGTATCTTTAAGTCGCAGAGTCCATTTATATAAACCAGGAACAGAGACGGCCCAAGGATACTGCCTTGAGGTACTCCGTAGCTAACTGGCAAATCTTCGCTTGTGTATTGATCAATTTTGACACGTTGTCTCCTGTTTGTCAAATAGTTTCGGAAAAGCCTTAGTGGAAGACCTCGTATACCTATAGCTTCAAGTTTGTGTAGAAGGATAGGTATTGAGACCGTGTCGAAGGCCTTTGCCAAGTCTAGAAAAACTGTCAAATACTTCATTTTATCATCGAGGGTAGTTATGATGGAGTTGGTTAATTCTAGGACGGCATCGCTGGTTGACTTTTTGATTAATGATTGTAATGAACAGCAGACATAGCCATGTACGTATTTTACTTGTAGCAAGGATGGTCAAGCCATTAAAACGTTTCATTCCACGCATTATGAAAACTGCTGATGTGGTAGGTAGAAATCTAAGTTTTTAAGTTTATTTTTTAATTAAATAAATAATACTGGACATTTTCACACAGCCTCATCTAGCTTCAAGCTAAGCAGAGCTTGTATATGTGAACTACATGACTGATATACTACTTATATACATTTTTTTGTGAATACATACATATTATAATATCATAGAAAATGACCAGAGCCGAGACAAATATTTGCAGATCATACAAACATCTGTCCCGCGACGGGAACCGCAACTTTCTGCGTCTCAGGCGGGCCTTCGCCCACTACGCCACAGAGGTCGTCAAACCTCTAAACTCACGTTTAATTAGATATACACTTTTCATAATAGTGTATTTTAAATAAGATTTTAATTTATGATTAAAAACCTTTTTTATTTTGACTTTGTCATGCGTTTTATTAACAATGAACCAACTTTCGTCAGAATTGCTTGTTTGGTTACAGAGTTTTGAGCGAATCAAACAATATTTTTTTTCATAGAAACTTTACCGCCCTATTTAACCCCTTTAGGGGTCGATTTTCGAAAATTAGATTAGCCTATGTGTTATTCCAGATCCTAAAGTATATACATTCCAAATTTCATAAAAATCGGTTTAGTAATTACGGAGATACGTGGTAACAAACATTCACACACACACACACACACACACAGACTTTCGCATTAATTATATTAGTAGTACCAAATATAATAATGGTATACATACATAATGGTTCCGTTTTTACCGTTTCTCTAGGGAACCCCTTATTTTTTTCTTTGTTTTAAATAAACTTATTTTTCGAAACAGACTATATACACATCTGTACCAATTTTAATTAGTTACATTATACCTCTAAATATAGAAATGGTATAAATACCGATACAGTTTTGAGCAAAAGCATATTCAACCAACATCAGCAACGATCGGTAAGAAACTTCCCTTTCACTATCTATGAATATACATTAAATTATTATAATATTTATTCTACAAAAAACTGAGTATAGTTTTCAGTCAAAAAAATTGAAAAAAAATGCTGTGGCCAAAATTTTACAATGACGTTTATTGTATTCTTATGTTCCTATCTGAGTCCTGTTATTTTACAAACTGACGAATAAAATATATTCCCATTCATTTTTTTCAGTTTCCCAATTACAAATTGGTGCACTGATTTATTTTTAACTGATATAAGAGAGTTGTTTTCGATACCGGGAATATGTTAGTTGAGAGCATAAAACAAATATTCGAATAAGCAATTATTCTGAGAGATAAATTGACTGTTAATTGAGTATTTATTTTTACTTAATTTCCCCTCATAGAGCAGTTTATTCTTTCGAAAAAGATAGGGCGCATTCGCACTTGCGGCTGAAATTTTAAAATGTTTTAGTTTACGGTACGTTTATTAGACGCCCTTTTTATTATCGGAAATTTTCAATTAACATCAGGCGTAGGTCCACCTGGAAATAAATAAATAAATAATGCTGAATATTTTCACAAAGCATCATCCTGCCCCAAAGTAAGCAGAGCTTGTGTTATGGGAACTACATTACTGATATACTACTTATATAATTTTTTGTAAATACATTTCATTTCATTTATTCTTTCACAATTATAACAATCGTATTGTATGTATTTGAAATTACTTAAAATTTAAATAGTGCTAAAATGACAAAAAGTAAAATAATAAAAAAAAAATATTAAAATTCCTTAGTCTAAATTGTTAAATCAAATGTTAAAAATTCATGAATTTTCAACAGAAATGGCAGGATACGCAGCGACAGCCGCTGAAACAATTCTACAAGCACAAGCAATATTACTCGCATTGCAAAATGGCTTAGCGCCAACATCCTACCTCTGCCCTACAAGTACCACCGTTGAAACTATCAGTGAGTACCTACCTATTAGCTTTACATAAAATTATATTACCATGAACCACGGCGCAAAGAACTCAACTGCCAGACTTCAGGTCTGGCGACGCAAATAGATACGGTACATATTAATGCTCTTCCACAAAGGAGCTCTTAAAGAACCAAACCAAATATATAACAAAATTATTATATGTCTTTTAATGCGCTGTTTAGCATTAAAAGGCAGTCATTATCGAACCAGTTCACCGATCTCCATGTTATCACGAAGGCCCTGTCTGAAAACCAGCAGCGCACCTCACCTACCCTGGGTTTTGATGCAGTTTTTATTAGTAATAAACTAAAAACAATTTTCTTAGAAATAAAATATTTTATTTGGTTTACCTTACTTGGTTTATTGTACTTTTGTGCTGAGGACAAATTAATTAATTCTCTTTCATTCTTTTCATTTTTTTCCTACTTGGGTGATTGTTAAGCAAAGTATGGATTGTGATCTCAAATCCAACACCACCATTGGGTTTTAATGATTATCCCATTTTAATCCGTTTCAAAACTAAATAATAAAGTCAGTCATAGTTCTGACCCAACACTAGGACTCCCTGAATCGTGGGTATAAGGATTCAGGAACTACGAGTACCATGGTTCTACAACACCCAGGAACAAATTTGCAAAACATGCAAACATCGCACCGGGATTTAACCCTATCACTGTAGTTTTTCCTTCTACTATAAAATACATATCACATATCACCGAAGTTTTGGTTCTAGGATTGGCCGGTTTTCTCACGATATTGTAATTATTCACAGCACACATGCTCAGGTGACATAGACTTTTCGAATGGAAATATCCATTGGTCTATTGATTCGTATAGAAAGTATAGGTCTCAATCAACTACACTACGCTTTCTTAAACTAGGAGATTGAAATATGGTTTGCATGAATCCTGAGATAACCAAGATCTATACAGGTTTAATTTTTCAGATTCCATCTCGTGTGACTACGTATTGGCTGGATTGGGTGAATCAGGCTCGATAGTTGCCTACAGACTCTTAGAGACTGGTGCGAATGTTTGTGTTCTAGAGGAAGGAGGGTGTGCCCCATTGGAATCACTCGTAAGCATTTTTATTTGTCCAGGTGTGCGATCCTAATATGTGCTTCCAACAGTATTTTCCACCTACATGTATAAGTCAGTTCGCGCTACGTCGTTTTATGTCGTTCGTCATTAAGAAGCTAGTTAAGCTTTAACATGGAATATAGTAAAAAGGACACATAAACAGAGTTTTCTAAAATGTGTCTAATAATACGTTGTTTACGTAGTTTATTATTTTATTGAAAAAAACAAATATGGAGATATTTTTTTTTATGTTTTCTAAATATTTAGCGGTAATCAAACCCGCATCCTCGCCTAAGTTTAGCGCAGATGGGCCTCGTTAGAAAGGACATCTGTGACAGACGTACGAACGGATGAACAGACTTTTATCAAAAAGCAGAATACTTTACCATTAAAAAAAATATCAATAACTAAGCACTAGGTTCTTCTTTGATTGATTTGAGCGTCATCAGACTATAACGTCCGATGATTTATTTCATCCAACAATTTTGGAAGCATTTGTCACGCAGCGGGAATCGAATCTCTTGCGTCTCAGCCAACTACATGCTCGCTGCGCCACGAAGTCGAAAATATTGTCTTAATGCAGCCCTGCGCTAAAACTAAACTTTCAAATCTCAGGTCTACCAGTAAATGACAGTAGAAGCTGTGTTATCTGTCAGTCAATCAGCAACAATATGATATAAGTAGATACAAGATAAATAATTTGAATGTTGTTGCAGTTACCCGGCTATTTCACCATGTTGCCCTATTCAAAATACGACCGCCAACTTAGTTTCTTGAACGACAGCTATGCCCTTCAAAACCTGAGGCCCAACGGTGGTTTAACCTTGGGCAAAATGATGGGAGGATCAGGTGCACTAAACCATATGATCTATGTCCCACCCTACAAAAAAGACTACGATGTATTCAGTTCAGCCGCCAATGATTCCTCGTGGGACCTAGCGAATTTCCAAAACTATTTTGCCAAGGGAACGAATGTGAAAGATGAGGGCGTCTTAGCACAAAATACGAGCTTACATGGAACGAGCGGTCCGATGCATCTCACAAAAGAAGAAAGCAGTAAAACCTGGAGCATGATCAATGCAAACGAGGAACTGGGTTTTCCTTATTATAATGACACACATTGTCTAAGCGTAAGCCAGCCTTTACTAGCCGTCGATGAAGGCGAAAGACAATCCGGCATAGCTTACTTAAGCAAGCTAACTAATAAACCTAATCTCTTCGTGCTTTCTGGCGCCATCGTTAACAAGGTTGTCTTTAACGGCACTACTGCAACTGGATTAAATTATACATACAACGGCGAGTCCTATATCTTAAATGCGACAAAAAAAATCATCCTTACAGCTGGAGCAATTGGAACTCCTAAAATACTTATGCTTTCCGGAATCGGAGACTCGGCTACGCTGACTGGTTTAGGCATCGAAACAGTCGTGGACAACCCAGATGTTGGCCAAAATCTAATGGACCACCCTTCGTGCGTTACCGTCAGCACTATGGAAAAGGACACAGAGGCCGCAGGGCCAGCGAATCCTCATAAATTTCCGGTTCCGACCTTGACAGTTTACGATGCACTAAACAAGAGCCAGTGCCAGCCTGACTTTCAACATATCAAACTATTCTTCAGTCCTAATGCAACGGGTCTCCTACAAATTTGCACTCACGTCTTTAAGTATCTAGACTTCATCTGTGATGCCTGGTATGAAAGCAATATCAACAAAAACGTTGTTTTTATCGTGCATAATCTTTTGCATCCTGTGTCGACAGGGTCGGTCGCTCTGAACACTACTGATATCTACGGGGATCCTACCGTCACATCGGGTATTCTAAGCAACAGTACTGATTTAGAGTTGTTCGCACAACTCATGGTGCAGTATTATGAGCCACTCCTTAATACCACCTCCATGCGAAACATAGGGTTTGCATTTGTCGACCCTGGAGTTTGTACAGAATATGATAAATTCACTTTAGATTTTTGGAAATGCTATATCGTTGCGATGTCTTCGACCATGTGGCATCAGAGTGGATCCTGCGCCATGGGGAAGGTGGTGGATGGTGATTTGAACGTCATTGGAGTCAGAAACTTGAAAATCGCTGATGCAAGTATCTTCCCTGGACTTCCCTCTGGTAAAATCCAGTCTACTGTGCAAGCGGTGGCCGAAAAGGCAAGTGATATCATCAAGAAGGAAGACGGATGTTAAAAATCGAATGTGATCATATAGATTTTAAACAGTTGATTTGTTTAAGTGTTATGTTTTCTTCTGTTGGATTTGAAATAAAGAGCCACAAAGCCTCTTAAAAGCGTATTACAACTTGCCTCTTTCTGATATAATTATACGTAATATAATTTGTAATATTAATATTAAATATATATGAATGAGGCAAAGCATTGTTTAGTTACTCTTAAAAACGTTATAATTAAAATCCTTAATGGTTTGTTTTGTTGCTCGTTATCTGGTTTTTTAATATAATAAGTAGAAATAAAAAGCATGTTCAAATATAGTGTCTTTTTTTACCTGTTTCAACTAATAATTATGATTAGGAAAAAACTAGCCAAGTAGGTATGGTACGAAATCTTTCACCTTCGATAAGAAGACCCTTTCCTGAGACATCAGCTACTGTACTGACGAAGTTTAGCTTGATGTCTTATATTATCTTATTTTTGGTGATCATACTTACCCAGGTGATAAGTGCCACGTACAAACATTAAAACAAACAAAAAAACTCAATATATGTATATAGTATATCCATTGTAACAGTGTAGAAATTATTTTCTAACACCGTCACACCTAGCGCCATCTTTCGTCACCAAAGTTAGACAGGGGCTTAGGTAGACGAGAGAACTAGTATGTCAATCTTCATAATTGATTTTCATCTACAACTTTTGTCACTTGGTTTCGCCAAGTTTGGTTAGATGGCGTCCACGTCGGTGTATTATTTTTTTTATTAATTCATTTTTGATAATTTTGTTGAAAATTTGCATTATTGTTGTTTTGGGTTCGAAAGTATCTTATTCAATCTATTTATTTTTTATTTTGAATTATACTGTCTATGTTTTTTTCCGTGGAATGAAACAAATCTCATAGACCCAGAGTATGATTTTGTAGACTAATGTATGGTGATCTTTAGGTCCTTTTTTATTATAAAATAATTGATTTTATAAAATAGAAAGATTCGGGATACCAGAATATTACCAGTTTCATTTTCAGCCTAAAGAAGATGCGATGTGAAAAAGTGTTTGTTCACATAAGAAGCAATGGAATAGATTTGGTTCTTTTGAATAAGGTTCTTCTTGATTCGGAAGCGGGTTCATCCAAGCAAGGTCAATAATGCACTTGTTTTGCAACATTTAGTTATTCCTTTGGTAACTGTCAGGTTAAACTCGATCCTTCAGCGGGGGACACTACTTAGTATCAAATCACCCAAGGTGCTGTTTTGGATGAAGTTTGCGCTCGTAGCTGAGCCAGACCTATGAGATTTCTACGGTCAGAAATATCCATGAGGCTGTAGAGAGAGACCAAAAACTAAAGTGAATTCATTTCTTATTATTTGATGTAGCGAATAATGAAGCGTCTCCACGTGAATATTGCATCGATATAAGATTTATTTTATGAGCTACTAGTAGGGGTTTGGAGTAAGAATAGTGCAGAGGCAAGGTTTTTTTTGTTTTCATAGGTTACCAAGTGATTTTAAAGTAAGTACCACTAGTTGGTAGGTCTTATTTTAGACAGGACTTTTGTACCTTATTGATACAGATGAACAAAGTATAGCCTGTTCGAATATGAAAACGAAAGTACAGTGTGTTTCATTGGTACCGAGAGAATCGAAATCTTAAAAACCGACCAGAAAATGCCTTCAAGGCGGCTTAAGTTTTGTCTTTCTAACTGTTTCATCTTCTTGATACCACTATTCGGCTTAGATACATACCTACGTGGTAAGCCACTTCACCCTTATGTTGTGGACACAGCCACTCATGTGTATTATGACGACAACTTAGGAGTGGAATTCCCTTCCTGCGTCTGTTTCCTACAATATATAACTTGTGTATTGTCAAAAGAAGTGTTCATAAGCATATTATGAACACTTCTTTTCATTATATCATTATTATATCTATCTATCATTTATTTATCTAGTGTGAGAGCGTATTTAGCATAGGTTCTGCGTGCACCATCACCGAAGTGTAACCAAAAGTAAATCAATCTTGAATCAAAAAAAAATGTGAAATAGATAAAAATAAAGCTGGCCAAGATGTAGGTATAAGTTTCGGTTGGGAGTCCGGATTTTAATAGTTACATTTTCTTTAAGTGGAGGGGTATATACATAAAAAAATACTCCGGCTATAGTGGCGAAGGTTTTATATAAGACGGCTATATTGTCAAATCGAGAATTCCGGTCAAAAATTATTAAATAAAATTATAAGCGATTTTTAGAGTCTTGTGAGACGATACCCGATGTGGGGATAGGATGAGATAAATACTCTAAAGTACTACTGGGGGGAGCGCAATAAACTTTACTTTTACTTTTAAGGATGCCATTGGTCTATCGGTCGGGGGACCTGCCTACATTGCGTCTTCTAATTTTGCATGATACCTAATAATGATTCAACAAATTTTAAAACGTAATAAAATAAAAACTTTATAAAAAGGCCTACTACTTATAAATTATCGGATTATTGCGATTATAAAAAATCTTGGGATTCAAGTTGCTCAAAAATATATCTGTCGTATTGTAAAAGGACCATTAAAAAGAATAATCAGCTTTGTTCCTTGCCCTTCTTTCCTGGTTTGGTCGCGGAGGAACAGGCCGTAGGTAAAATTGACGTTTGAAAGTGACCCTTGTTATTTTGATGAGTAAATAAATTTAGACTTTGACTTTGACTCTGGAAATTCGTTTTTGACATTAAATTTTAATCCTGTTCCACTGGACCACACTGTCGTTATGTCACTATTTACTTGAGCCAGTTTAAAGGTACCAAGACAATATAGGAAAACACCTGTTCTTAATTAATTGTTGTCAAAAAATGAGGTTTTAGTTGAGTATGATATTTTTTCTTTATTTTTGTACCTATACTAGAAGTTCACCCTGTTTTATTTGTAGGATAACAAAGGTACAAAGATATAGGTGCTAATAAAGTTATATATGGGGCCATGCTGATTAAGTCCGTAGCACTCAAACCGTACTTCGTTTTAAAAAAAAACAACCTAGGCAGATATGTTTATTTGGGAATTTATATTTTAGAATAGCTTACATACTCTTATTTGTAGTCAAAACTCAATTGGTCTTCTAATCCAAAAAGATGACTCATAAGAAGATAACATAAATAACGCTTTTTCCTCATTATGGCTCCCTGAAAATTAAATTAAATTAAATAAAAACAATTTACGCAAATTTTATCATGATCAATTCAGCCTTTATGAAGATTACAAGCAACAAATATTCAAACAACCTTACTTTCTCATTTATCTAGTAGTATTATAAGACACTAGCTGCGCCCGCGGTTTCACCCGCGTAAGTTTCGATTCCGTGGGAATATCGGGATAAAAAGTAATAGCTATAGGTAACAGCTATGTACCTATCAAGTTTCATCGCAATCGGTTCATTAGTTTTTGCGTGAAGAAGTAACAAACATATTATGTACATACTAGCTGATGCGTCTGAGCGCGCGGCTCAGGGTACCTTACTCATAGACGTAACCCCTCCCGCTCCTCCGCAACGCCCGCTCTATAGCAGAGCAGGGAACGTCGCGGCGGCGGTTCTCGTGTTGCATTTTTATACTCGTGATAACTTTGAAATTAAATGTCCGATTCGAATGAATTAAAAAGTATTTTACTGCTACATTACCCCTTAATGATAAAACTATTACAACATTTACCCTTAATGATAAAACTATTTATTTGAATAAGAATTAATACTACGATACGAATGTAACCAACTTTTGTTTCTACCGGCGATCTAATTAAATTTTAGAACACAAAAGCTGCTATTGTGACTTAACTATGATAGTTAGATATATGCCCTTGCGGACTTTTTTGTAGGTAATAATGAGTACTTTAATCATGTAGTACATCATTTTTATGAATCATCAATAGTTTTCTCAGCGCACGCCAAATGATGAATTTTATAGGAAACATTTTGCTGCTTTGGGTTACATTATTGCAATTTTCTTAAGGATCTCTATTTTTTTAAAATAAATAATAGCCTATGGTACTTTCTGTTAATTTAGCTTTCTTTTGGTGAAAAAATGGTTGAAATCGGTCCAGTAGTTTCGGAGCCTATTCGGTACAAACAAACAAACAAAAAATCTTTCCTCTTTATAATATTAGTATAGATGAAATAAAACATGGCCGCCATTTTATGCAAAACTACGTATTTGCTCTGTACCAAAACAAATAAATGGATTATTTTCAATGTACACAGTAGTTTGGGAAATTAACATGATAATAATAAAGATGTGGTATATAAACTGTAAAAAATTTAAAACAGAGCGTAAAGTTAACCACAAGCAGCTGTCACTATGGGTAAGTAAAATTTTGTTTTAATACTTTATAGATTTTTAATCCTAATCTTGCTCAAATGAAATTGGTTATACCACAAATCACATGTATACTAACCCGGGTTGATTCTGACCATGAACTAAAAGAAGTTGTGTATAAAAAATCTATCTATTTAAATCAAAATGTTTTGAGAAACATTTTTTAAGTTATTTGGTACATCTCTATCAACAGTTTCTTTTTTAATCATTATTTTATCCTTCAAATAATATAGCCTAATTTTCAAAAGACGTGGAACAAATGTATTGGTCTATTCTATCTAATAGGTATAGCTATCTAATAGGTATTTCGGGATAGAAGGAATACATTTTTTTGGACAAGCAAAACAAACTAATTTACATCATAAAAAATGGATCTTTTAATAAGTTATATGTTTTATTCCAAAAACTATCGTGAACTTAACTATTCATATTGTAAAAACGGGAATTTTCAGTTACTGCACTATCGGTAAAGGCACCGACTAAGTTTTGACTCATTCCGAGAGTCTTCATCAGGGTGAGTGATCGCGAATTTCTCCCTCCGCGTATGAAGACTCTCGGAATGAGTCGAAACTTAGTCGGTGCCTTTACCGATAGTGCAGTAAGTTATATGTTTTAATTTACTGTAATAGCTATATTATTATATATATATTATTTGACAACCTCTGTGGCGCAGAATGTTGCGGGTCCAAATTAATGCAGATCATACAAACATTTGTCCCGCTGCGGGTCAAATGTTTGTATGATCTGAATTCATTTGTCTCGGGTCTGGGTATTTTGTATGTATAATATGTATGTATTTACAAAAAATGTATATAAGTAGTATCAGCTTAGTTTGGGGGCTAGATGATGCTGTGTGAAAATGTCCAGCATTTTTGGACATTTTCCCACAGCATCATCTAGCCCTCAAAGAAAGCAGAGCTTGTGTTATGGATACTACAAATGAAAACTACTCTAATGAATATGAGGGTTAATCGTTTTTTTTTCAGAGTTGTCAGGCTTCGCAGCGGCGACCATTCTGGCGATCCAAACGTTACAGCAGATTTTGCTGTCGCTGCAGAATGCACTCGCAATTACTGCGTACAGGTGCCCTATCAGCCCCCCCATTCAAACCTTCAGTAAGTTTCTATTGAATTTAACTTTTTGATTTTGTCGAACTTGGTGGAGCGGCGGGTTCGCAGCCAGCTCTGACGCAAGAGGTTCAATTCCCGCTGCGGAACAAATGTTTGCATGTTGCAAGTTTATGTGTGCAATAAGTGTATATTAATAATTTTCTTGTGTGCAATAAGTTGATTTCTACATAAAAGAAGTAGCGACAAAGGTTTAATGAATCTGTTATGACCCATAAACGTGAAATTTTGTGAGGATGTTTGTTGCTCTTTCACGTAAAAACTACTGAATGGATTTTGATTTATACATCAGAAAATTATATAGGCTACTTTATACCCGGGTACAACACAGATGTAGCCGTAGGTAAACGATAGTTAATTAATAACTATTACTAACTTTAACATATTCTGCAGATATTTAATAATATAATAATAATAATAATAATGCTGGACATTTTCACACAGCATCATCTAGCCCCAAAGTAAGCAGAGCTTGTGTTATGGGAACTACATGACTGATATACTAATTATATATATTTTTTTGTAAATAGATACATATTATACATAGAAAACACTCAGACCCGAGACAAATGAATGCAGGTCATACAAACATTTGTCCCGCAGCGGGAATCGAACCCGCAACCTTCTGCATCTCAGGCGGACCTTCGCCCACTGCGCCACAGAGGTTGTCAGATTTGTTCCGGGTCCGGGTGTTGTGGTACCACCATACTAATAGTTCCTGATACCCACGACACAGGGAATACGAGTGTGGGGCCAGAGTGCTAGTAATATCCTACGATAATTTCAATTTTCTTCAGAGACCATCGGCTGTGACTACCTCGTAGTTGGCGTGGGTGAGGCTGGCGCGACAGTTGTACAGAGCCTCGCGGAAACCGGCGCGATTGTGTGTGCGATCGAGGAGGGAGCATGTCCTCCAATAGAATCTGTTGTAAGTATTCTCGCTATTCAAAGTCATAGTCAAAATTCATTTGTTCATTAAAATCACAAGGATTACTTTGATATGTCAATTTAACTACTGCCTGTTCCTCCGCGACCAAGCCAGGAAATAAAGGCAAGAAACAAGGCTATGGTTATGGTTTTTAATGAAAATTTTACAAAAAATAGGTACTAAAAAATGGGAGAGTCTAAGAAGGTATTTAATGTTATGTAGGGTTTGTAGAATTAGGGATTAGGTGATTCATAATTCATAAATAAAGCTTAGCACAGATGTGAACAAAGCTTAAGTCACAATAACATCATAATGTTTATCTTAGCGTTCCAACTATTACAGTTGCCTGCTTACTTCACGACCATGCCGCTGTCGACAAACGACCGCCAAATCAACTTCTACAACGACAGCCACGCATTCCAAAATCAGAAGCCTAACGGTGGATTCACTGCAGGAAAAATGTTGGGAGGCTCTTGCTCCATCAACCACATGGTATATGTCCCACCGTACGAAAAAGACTACAAATGTTGGAGCGAAGCCGCCAACGATTCATCATGGGATTTCCCCGCCATGGCACCATACTTTGCCAAAGCTGGGAACGTACAAGACAAAGAAGTTTTAGCACAAAAATCGCACAAGCATGGAACATGCGGGCCGCTAAAACTCACAAGACAGAAAAGCAATGATTCATATTCCTCGGCCGTGATCAACGCTTTCAAAGAACTAGGCTATCCGTATTTAGACGACACACACTGTCAATGCGTGACTTTTCCTTTATTATCCATGTATAAAGGCTACAGGAAGTGCGGTTTCCATTTGAATAAGCCGAATGTGCACATCCTTACCAACGCCAAGGTCACCAAGATTCTCATAAACGGCACAGAAGCATATGGGGTAGAATTCGAGCAGGATAACTTGACTCACACTGTTACTGCAAAGAATCAAGTCATAGTTTCAGCTGGAGCTGTCTTGACTCCTCAAATCCTCATGCAGTCAGGAATCGGAAACAAAACTACACTAACTAAACTTGGAATCGAACCAATTGTCGACAACCCAAATGTCGGTCAGAATATGAAGGATCAATTAGGTTTTGTAATCGGTATCTCTTTGAACTCTAGCACTGATCCCTCACCACCATTAAACCCTCATAAGTTCCCGGTTGTGGCGTTAACGAGCTACGAAGCCAGAAATAAGAGCCAGTGCCAACCGGAAAAACAAGGTATAAATTTAATTTTCAGTCCAAATAATAGCGGTCTCCTTCAAATTTGCACCTATGCTTTCAAATATGAAGACTGGATCTGTGATGCCTGGTATAAGGCTAATATCAACAGCTATTTTCTACTAATTGTGAACAATTACTTTCACACCTTATCACATGGATCAGTCACTCTGAACGAGACTGATATCTACGGCGATCCTATCATCAAATCTGGAGTTGCAAACGACCCAGCTGATGTGGAGAATGCTGCTGAACTCATGATGCAGAACTTTCAACCATTCCTGAACACAAACAGTATGCAAAATGCAGGTGCTGAGTTTGTTGACCTTGAGCTTTGCACAGAATATGACAGATTTAGTCTGGATTATTGGAAATGTTATATCTTGGCGATGTCCACGACGATGAGGGGGAACAGCAATACCTGCGCCATCGGCAAGGTAGTGGATGCTAAATTGAATGTAAGAGGTGTGAAAAAGCTGAAAGTAATTGATGCCAGTGCTATCCCTTGCTTACCTTCTGGTAATATAGGATGGTCTGTGCGAGCTCTAGGCTATAAAGGGGCTGATATAATAAAGGAAGAAGATGGGTTGACGAATGTCGAAGATTTTTGTCAATATGACGAGGATGATGAATTGTAATCTATTGAAAATTGTTACTGCTTTCGGGTTGAGACTGTTTTTTTTTATTTCTAACGGTTCTTACAAGTAGTGTCACAAAAAGTAAAGAATGGCGAAGTGCACCGATATTACAGGTTTACATCCTCAACTTCAGATTACCTTACAACCTTGTAAACCTTAGATTTATATGATTCTCTATTATTGGCTACGGTATTTTATTCTCGCTACTTACCCTTTATAACACCCGTGTTACTACTTGTAGTACCATTGGTATTTTTTTGCGCGTAGTACTATCAATTAATGATTTTTTTGTTATGTTATTAGGTAATAAAAGCATGTAAAGATATGTGTCATCTCTTGCAACAGCTATCAATCAGGTAACGTTGATAGGACCCGGTCAAACTGAGGTGGTGGCAGTTGCGGTGGCGGGTGGCGATCAACACATTCAAGGAAATTTGACAGCCACTTTTCAAGAGGTTGTCAAAGTTCACCATTTTCTTTGATCGAATCCAGTCTCTTTATTTATGTTGAATTCAGAGCTTAGCTCTTTTTTCAACATTGTGCTAACTGCACAATGTTGGAAAAAGAGACGATCCCTTGAGAAAAATTACGTTATTATTCCGGTTTAAAGCAAAAACGTATTCTCACATAAATACCAATAATTTCACACCCTGCACACTTTTCCCATGACGAACGTCATACACCGTTGGCCATGCATAAGTAGGTTCAGACTACAGAATTAACTTAGCAACTCATGTATATCAATGTTGATATACATGTTGTGATGCTCAATTACTGAAAACCACCTTAACAAGCAGATTTAAAATTGGGTGCACTTTTGACATTTCAACGTACGTTAATCCAATAATCGTGACAGATAAACATGACAATGTCACAAGTCTAGACGGATTTTGACAGACGGACGAACGATCGGCATGTTTCGTGACAATGTTCGTGATAATTTCAAAGTTTGAACCCATTTCAAAATTGTGGTAATTCTATTTATATTAATTTTAAACTATATGAATTATCTTTTGATACTTGGCTTGGCTCTTATGAACAAGTGTAAATACATAATAAATAAACATCCAACAGTTGAATACGTACTTCTGACCTCACACTAGGATCCCCTGTGTCGTAGGTATAAGGAACTATAAGTAACATGGTCACATACCACAACACCTAAACCATGTAAACATTTTGTCCCGCAGCGAGAATCGAACCCTTACGTCTTAGCCGGCCACTCCTGTAACGACGACGAAAATTCTCATATGAATCTTCGATCTTGTGCAGGTATATTTGGTCACCAAAGGTTGTCCAGCAACTTTTGACTTTAGTTATAGACACGCAAAAACTCAAGAATCATTAGTTCAACGAACTAAAATGAACCTAAGGTTCTAGAGAGTATGAAAAACAATACAATGATTTTTCCCACGATTCCTCTCTTTTGTCAAATCAATTACCAACTCTATTTTCTGACGCACTTGGTCTACTTTCTCTTATCAAGAGTTACTAAATACAAATAAAGGATTTAAAACAGTGCTTGATAGAGGATAAGTTATGTTTTACTTTGAAAGTGGATTCGTGATAAGTTCGAATAAAAAATACCAGTGTACTAATTGTGGCAAATAGCCAGTTTTATAAGAGTTTTATTAGTATGAATTAAATTATTTGATTTATTTACTATAAACTTAGTTTAGGTGATAGGTAGTTTAGGTGATACTTACATATATACGAAATACATCATTCTCACTCCATGCAAAAATACACGCAGTGCGAAGCAGACAGATTCGGGTGAGATAACCAAAGCTGGCTCGAGTCCCGCCGAGGTAATATTATTGAGATATCATAAAATCGATTAACATAATTGTTTTCAATCAACTAAATACCTTCAGTCATCCATTCTAACAAAAAAGCACGTACGAATATTTGACTTATAAAAAGTCCAATAAAAAGTTGAGAGGCCCACGTACGAACGATACTTCAGATATTGGATAAACGTATTTAGGTACATATCTTTCTACCTATACGTTATACGACTAGAACGTGACTTAAGAGGCCTATGTTTTTTTCGCACCGTTAAAAAAATAGTCAAGCACAAGTCACACTCACGTAATGGGGGTTCCGTACCATCGAATGTTTTTGAGAATCATTGATCATGATCGGATGAGTGCACGCGACAGAGATGCGAATGTTGAGATTGATTTGTGGAGTCACAAGAATGGGCAAGATAAGGAATGACCATTTGTATACCAGGGGAAGTTTGAAAGGGGCGTCAGTGACGGAAAAGTTGAGAAGTAATAGATTAGCGTGGTATGGGCACATCATGAGGAAAGAATGTCACATTACGATAAGAGTGTTATATAAAATGTGGTTGAATGAAGTGGAGGAAGGCCAAAGAAAGATGGATGGATTGTGTAAAGGATGACATGCGTAAGAAAGGAGTGAGTATTGGGATGACGGCTGCTAGAAACATGTTGTGCCGACCCCACGTCATGTGAGGCAAGTGCAAGAAACTGATGATCGGTGGCTTGCAGTCAAAATAATAGAGACCATATTATATATCTAAGTATGAGGACATCTGAGGACATTATCACGGGCATTTATCCCGCAGTGATAATCACATCCACACTTCTTGCGTGTTAGCCCATTGCCACGTCAACCTGCTAATACTGAAAGTTACGATCAGTACCTAATTTAAGTTCTAATACTTACTAATTTGAATACATCTGAGGTTGGCAGCAACAAGTGTTTACCTTTTTTTAATTGTTGTTATCGTGTTTGCTAAATAAACTTAATTCTATCCTAATCAAAACAAATCTGATAGGATTTTTTTTCGTACCATTTTGTTTGAAACCCTAAAAATAAAACCGGCTAGTGGAGTCAGGATCGTAGCAAGTGTCACCGTAGTCTCTGCCTACCCCTTCGGGAAACAGACGTGAGTATATTATGTACATATGTACGTAAAATATACTGTATTTGTGTAGTATATCAGTCATGTAGTAGTCAAAGCCCATAACACAAGCTTTGCTTACTTTGGGGCTAGATGATGCTGTGTGAAAAATTTCCAGCATTATTATTATTATTATTATATGTATGTCAATAAATCACAATGTACTTATTGGAGATTCATTACCTAAATCTGTTCGTATTGTTTATGTTTCCAAGAAACGGGAGAAATTCCCGTGAAACTGTAGCTGAAAACCTATTTCAAAGAATATACCTTAATTTCGCCAACAAATCCAAACGAAATAAATCTAGACGACATGATACCGAATTTTATTCATGGAATGATTGAAACCAAGGGTTGAATCCTTCTATCATAGTCTTTATCACCATCGCAAAAAGTCTAATTTTGTTTGATCGAACGATAACCTATCTAAAAAAGGTAGACAGTAAATTGTGTCGTAACTTGAAAGGACAAAGGTTGCTATTTGACTGTACACGTCTACTATCGGTCATGTCTTCTATGCTGACAACTTTCTTTTGCATTTATATTGAACCCTATTTAAAGGTAGGTAAGAAAGGTTTTGGAATGGAAGGATGCGCTGTAAGTTCATGTTGTAAATCGCTTTGTTTCTCGTAAATTAGGTCACGTCTTGGCAAAGGAAGGCCGCTGCATACAACCCTGCTATAGTATCATCATTCTGTGAAGTTACTTTTGACAGTGTACGAGTATAAGCGGCGATTGGCATATAACTTGTTATGTATCTGCAGAACATTCGGTATCTTCAAGCGGGAATTGAACCCACACCTCGCCGTAGCATCGGCTACTCACCCACAACGCGATCGAGGTTGTCAATATTTCTTTTTAGATTTTTAGTGATACCACACCGCGTCTACCGAGTTGCGTTCGAGTGTTTTTTTTTACACAACACTACTGATGCTCCTGTCAAAAGTAGTTTTATAGATTGGCGGAAGCCTGAAGTAATATAATATTTACTGTTCCGGTTGTTGATTTCGCGGAAAATTACTTTTCTCTATTGCTATACCTACTAGATGGATATTTGCATGGGAAATTGAATTAAAAATACAATTAGTAGGCATGTACCATCGATCGGTCAGTGAGCTTGCAACCTGTCATAAGGAAAACGCATGTACCTATATAATTGTTAGGACTTGCCTCTGACTACCTCCTAGGTATCCTTACTAAGCACAGAGTATAAATCAAAGGATATTCATCGTAATGATCTTTTGTTGTGAGCATGTTTTTGTTCTTGTTTGCAAAATTACTAAATGTTCGAAGGCACTTAGTGTTCCAATAAGCGGCGATAGGCTTGAAACCTGTCACATGGAATACTAACTACATCTAAAACGTGGACATGTATAATGCCAAATATAATGTTTGGAAGTGCCTCTGACTACCCTCTCAGTACGTATCTGAGGATGTCCATCATGTGAAATACAGTAGTGAGCGTGTTTGTTTGTTTTCGGTAAAATCTTATTTTATAACTGGTCACATAAAATCAGTAATATTGGTAACCCACAATATGTTTGTGAGAGAATGAAGAGTCAGTAAAGTGCACGAGACACTTTGAGCTGAGTTTGAACCGCGTTATTACAAAGCCTAGTTCAACATTTAGTAAGAAACTATTTTGCTTTAATAATTTTATAGGATACTAGCTTCTCCACGGTTTCGCCCGCGTGGTACTCGGATAAAAAATAGCCTATGTGTTATTCTGATGTATAAGCTATATTACTGTAAAGTTTAACCAAAATCCGTTCAGTAGTTTTTGCGTGAAAGAGTAACAAACATCCTCACAAACTTTCACGTTTATAATATTAGTAGGATACTGGGATTTTGAAAAGAAAGCTGATCACTTCCATGTCCTTGGCAAAATTTTTGTTTTTATTAAATGTGCTGAGTTTAAAAAACTTAAGGCATTTTAAAACTTATTGACGAAAGGCTTTCCAGTAGAAAAATGACGAATCTTACTAAGGCTACCTGACGTAGTAAGATTCATCGATTTACTTCTGTGGATAATAAGTAGGTCGTTACCTATTATTCGTACTTAGATATACTGTAAAGTTCTTAATCAAAGAGTAAAATATGAAAATACCCATGTGCCTTTTCCTAATCTTCTATCTAGATGCTTACGTCTATCGTACATCTAATTACTTATATTTTTGATGACTATACAATATTTATAGATCTGATCACTTATATTTTTCATAACTAGGTATATTTTTTATGAATATTTTCTTATTAATATTTTTAAATACTTTTTCTTATGTTCAGTTTTAAGCTGGTCAAAATTATTCACAACGTCTTTATTTAGAAAATCTTCTATAACAGCCAACCGATAGAAACTTTAAGGAACATCTGGACGCATAGGATAGGAACGGCATTTTGTAAATACGCAGCTGAAAGTGCGGACGAACTTCCTTTAGATCTAGCACAAAGACAGTGCATGCCCGCAAAGTAACCTCACTTTGGATTCAACTTACATTCAAAGGGTCACCCCACCAACTTCACCCACTTGTGGGGAGAATGGGAAAAAAGAACGATTTTCCCTTACTGATCTTCAAAACAGTTTACAAAATATTGACTAAACTTTTGGTACTTTCATGGTTTTAGGGGATGGTACAAAAACGACATTCTGTAATGCATGGCTTAAGACACGTGACTATAAAAAACCTATTTATATTATTAGTATAGTATATAAATATATGATACGAAGAATAATAATAATGCTGGACATTTTAAGCAGAGATTGTATTATAAGAACTGCATGACTGATATACTACTTAAATACATGTATTTCTGTAAATACATACATAGAAATAGAAAACACCCAGACCCGAGACAAATATTTGCAGATCCTACAAACATTTGTCCCGCGAGGGTAATCGAGCCCGCAATCTTCTGCGTCTCAGGCCCTTCGCCCACTGCACCGCGATAATTTCAAATCTGTAATATTGTCATAGTTGATTTGAAAGTGTAAAAGGTGTGAATATTCGTGAATTTTCATAATTATAGAGTTAGTGTACTCCATCATAGTAACGATCCATCAATCCATTATGGTCAGAGCCTTCTTATAACGAGGTTACACCCTCCGCCAGGGGCACCTACTGCGGCCTACGACTTTTACACCACACGACATTAAGGACTCGCGCATAAATCGCTTCATCTGGACTTATAAAGCTCTTACTTATAAAAATAAAATAAATGTAAAACAAAAATGCTGAAAATTTTCACACAGCATCCTAAGCAGAGCTTGTGTTATGGGAACTACATGACTTATATATTACTTATATACTTTTTGTAAATATACACATTTTATACATAGAAAACACCTAGACCCGAGACACATCCTACTTATATTATAAACGCGAAAGTTTGTGAGGATGAATGTTTGTTACTCTTTCACGCAAAAACTACTGAACGGATTTCGATGAAACTTTATAGTAATATAAATCATACATCAGAATAACACATAGGCTACTTTTTATCCAAGTACTACGCGGGCGAAGCCGTGGGCAGAAGCTAGTATTTGCATATTTGTATTTGTTTATGGAATGTGCCATCAGTTAGTGTTCCAATAAACGGTGATGGGCTGGCAACCTATTATGTAGTGGGCATGTGCCAAATATGCACATGCCATATAACTTGGTCGTTCCCCTAACTACCCCCTACATGGTATCATCAAAGATCTATGCACTGTATTTAAAGGTGTACATAATTTTGAGATGTTCTGTCTGGCCATAGCAACCTCTCGCGTCACGATTCCATCGTATCGTATCATCATCTTCTTGTCCTTATCCCATATGACGTGGGGTCGGCACAACGTTATCTTCTTCCACTCTCCTCTATCAGCCGTCATCTCAGTACTCACTCCTTTCTGAATCATGTCATTCTTCACATAATCCATCCATCTTTTCTTTGGCCTACCTCTGCTTTTATTTCCATCCACATTCAATTTTAACATTCTTCTCGTAATATGACATTCCATCGTATCGTATCGTCGGATGTAAAGGGATCTCTGCCATAAAAACACGCTGACTCGCTCCCTTGCTATCTGCAATGATTCATTTCGACACGTTACGTGGAGTTAAATCTCTTTATCCTCCCCATATTGTTTACTATCGGTCGGACGTGTGAGATGCTGTCGAGTTTTCTCTTTTCAATGGAGAAAATGATACATTTCGTTAAAGATTTCCTCTTAATTTTACGAGCGAGTAAAGCGAGTTAAGATATATGAGTCAAATTGTAACCAGGTCGACGCGATCCAACCAACTGTTCAAGGTATTTTATAAAATACCTACACTATTATATCAACCGTTTTTAAAATAGAGGCTACTTTTTTATTTTGTTGGTAATCTAACGGTTGGACCGATTTGGATGAAATTTAAAATGGGTATAGCTCATGACTTAGAATAATACATAAGCTTTGTTTTATCCAACTACCACGCGAGCAAAGTCTTGTATATATATATATATATGATCACAAAATCTATAGACATACTTTTCCCAATGTCATTATCTCTACCTACCCATTTACAACGCACACTAAATAGGTACCTACAGTCTCCCCCAACTTAAGAGATTACACTCAATCAAATCAAATTGTCTCAGTCTGCTGCGCCGGGACTCGAACCAGCGCCCTCCGAGGGTTGTTATTGTTACAATACCAACTGTAGAGGGTGTCCTAAAATGTATTGCATACAGATATACTTTTTATTGTATACTAGCTTCTGTTACGGCTTCACCCGCGTGGTACCAGAATAAAAAGTAGTCTTGTATGGCTTATTCCGGGTCGCTTTAAAGCGATAAGACCGTACATTGAATTTCAGTTGTAGTAAGTTTTTTTTTATATTCCTTTCCTCGCACGCGACCAAGCCTAGAAAAATCAGGCAACAAACTCTGCTTGGTTTTTTATTATCATTCACTAGCTTCTTCCCACAGCTTCGCCCGCGTGGTACCCGGATAAAAAGTAGCCTATGTCTTATTCTGATGTATAAGCTATATTACTGTAAAGTTTCATCAAAATCCGTTCAGTAGTTTTTGCGTGAAAGAGTAACAAACATCATCACAAATTTTCTCGTTTATAATAATAGTAGGATTCAGCTATAGTGTGATGCCAATCTAAAAATGTGAACTCATATATCTTAAAAAGAGTACAAACATACTTCTGCTTCTTATAATCTTTTTTTATAGTGGTACACCCTGTATACACTACTGTTCCCCGTACAAGGGGCACCTTATTATGTTACTTTTATGTCGTATACTATCTGACATGAATACATATACCTATATTCCATGTTTTGTCACGTCGTAAAACTTATGTCTTTACGTTTTGCAACGTGTGGCCTAAAAGGCGGTGCTCCGACTTCCGACCCGAAGGCTGCGGGTTCGAACCCGGCCGTGCACCAATGGATTGTTCCAATAAGTGATATCACCATAACCTAATTTATAAGATCCTATATTAAGTTTTTCTTTCAATTCTGTCTATGAAGGACTGAACAAAAAATAACTTAAATAAAAATGTATACGCTGTACATTTTCACGGAGAAATAACTAGCCAAAAAGTAGGCAAAGCTTGTGTTATGGGAACTACATGACTGATATACTACTTATATACATTTTTTGTGTATATACATAGGCAAATTATTATACATAGAAAACCCCCGAGACAAATATTTGTAGATTATACAATCATAGATAGAAACTGTTTCTTCTTCAAATATCCACAAAAATACCAAAACAATACAAAGTAGCGAGGGTCACGCACAAAAACGATAAGCGATCAGAGTTATGTCATGAGAGATATCTTCACGCCATTACGTTAGGGGGTAGGCAGACGACGATTTGGAAAGATTTATTCACTAATAAATCTTCTAGAAAAAAGCTCACAAATTTATTTACTAAGATTTCTCAGAGATCCAATAGGGTACCAAGTAAAGAAAGTTTCATCATTATATTTGGCCCATATTTAAAATTCCACGTGTCAGATTGCAAACCTATCGCCGCTTATTGGAACACCAACGCCAACGATCTGTCAAACTGAAACTAATATCTGTGCCAGAGGTATCACTCCCTGGCAACCCTGAGACATAAAGGGTAAAAAATCTCATCACAAGGAGCTCAAAGTTCTATGAAAAATGAGACAGCACAACGTAGAATGAAATTTTATTCCGCAAATATAACAATAAAACGGTCGCATTTACACAGAGATATACTGCAGAGTCAACGACGCATTCTGGAGTAGGATGTATGTCACACCGAATTGTTATGTTGGTTACAAAATAATTTGATAGTTTCTTAAACCAATACCTACGAATAATGTGTATGTTTTTACAAAAAAAGTTGTATTTTCAATCATGTAGTTTCCATAGCACAAGCTCTGGTTACTTTAAGGTGATGGTGTGTGAAAATGATCAGTATTATTTATTATTTTAATCTGAATATAAATAAAGTAAGATTTAATGCTGTTTCGTACGGTTTTAATTGGCTTTGCAACCTAAACATGGAATTATGGAGTTTCATCCTACTAATGTTATAATGAATGGATGAATAAATAAAAATACTTTACTGTACACCTTAAGATACGAACAAAATAAACAGTAACACATTATAATAAAGGTACAATGGGCGGCCTTATCGCTTAAAAGCGATAAATAAACGGCAAGATTTTAAAATTTTGTAAAAATTAACTCGTAAGTTACAATACAGTGTAAATCTGCCCAAGGACCCGCCTAAAGAGGACATTATCGTATACAAAACGCTGCGATTTCGCGACACACCCCTCCCCATTTCAAATCCATTCGACTCTACCAACTCTACATACATTACCGCTCCAGTTCACGATACAGCTTTTTGCTCTCATACATAAGCAGCAATGTATGATATACACTGTGGTATTATACATTTGTTTTCGATAGCTTTGATGATAAAATATATTTTTATAGAGGTTCCGATATGGGAATTAGATTATGGCGGGAATGGCGTAAATTTGAAGAATTGTTTGTCCATATTTAAGGGGAGAGAGAAGTTGATTTTGCTGTAAAAGACTTTCAAAGTTTATATAGAAAATAAAATAAAGTAGAATGAAAAAAAAAGTATGGTGAAAGGTCTACCTATGCGATGGACAGACCAGAAAGAATTTTAGAAGCAATAGAGCTCCTTTTGAAAGAACTTGTCCGGGGAAGCCAATACCTATATTACTACACTAGCTTCTGCCCACAGCTTTGCCCGCGCGGTACTCGGATAAAAAGTAGCCTATGTGTTATTTTGATGTATAATCTATATTACTGTAAAGTTTCATCAAAATCCATTCAGTAGTTTTTTCGTGAAAGAGTAACAAACATCCATCCTCACAAACTTTCACGTTTATAATATTAGTAGGATTAGTAAATTATAAAGATTACGATGATTATGATGATAAAAAAGAAGTACAATTAAAAAAAAAACAAGCTCACAACTGTATACCCCATTATATACATCCTCAGATACAAACTCAGAGGGTAGATCTTTGAGGATACGAAGTAGGGGGTAGTCAGAGGCACTTCCATATTTGGTACATGCTTGCATTTTGCAAGTAGTTAGTATTCCACGTGGCAGGTTGCATACCAATCGCCGCTTATTGGAACAGTAACTTATGGCACATGCCTTCGAATTTTTGGTTCCAGTTCATGCCGGTTTTCTCACGATGTTTTCTTTCACCGGTTTCAGCAGCAGCAAATATTTCGAGTGGAATAATCCTTTGGTTCGCGACCGGGTTCGAACCCACCTCCGGATTGTAAGTCAGTGGTACCACAAGGCCAACACGTATGAAGTAACAGGTGCAATATGCTAACAAAACTTCTTCTCAACTTACCCAGTACTTTTGTATTCTGTAAGTTCTTTAACTCAATTTGCAATGAAAGTTGGCTTCATGTAAGTTAATCGCCGAAACACAAACATCAGCTCTATCGGATCTAACAAATGAAATAAATCCCCTGAATCAATGCGAGGCAAAACGTTTAGCAGCTAGAGATGGGTGGAGTTATCGATAAAATTATCGATGAATCCCATTAATATTATAAATGAGAAAGTTTGTGAGGATGGATATTTGTTACTCTTTCATGCAAAAACTACTGAACGGATTTTGATGAAACTTTACAGTTATATAGCTTATACATCAGAATAACACATAGGCTACTTTTTATCTGGGTACCACGCGGGCGAAGCCGTGGGCAGTAGCTAGTATTCTATAAAGGACAGAAGGATATTGATGGATATCCGAATGGTTTTATATTCGATGGAAGGATGATATCTTGAAAGTTGTGTTTTGGGAAGTCAGTGGATGAAGGTGGTCCAGGATCGTTCGTCATGGTACTTTTTGGGGAGATCAGAGTTCAGCAGTGGACTTCTACAAGGTGTTTTACAGCCAAAAGAGACATGTATAGTTCTGACCCCAGGATACGATTTCTTAGGTCATGGATATCAGGAACTACGAGTACCGTGCTACCAAAAAATAAGTGTCTGCAGAACATGCAAACATTTGTTCCGCCAGCGATATTGTGTTGCTAATGATATTGATTTTTGAAATCACCTTTGTCAGTGAATTATTACGTGTTTTTTTCCTTTTTTTCTATATGAAAAAACACATTATTTTTCCATCGATAACTATGTAATATTTCTCTTGATAGCCAAACTTATAACATTCAACTTTTTCTTCAATCAACGTGTAATTTTTTATCAATATCCCAACTTTAACTTATTTTAATCGATAACTTTGTATAATTTCATCGACAGCCTCCCCTCTCTACTGAGAAGGAAGATCCTCCATGTTACCGCCCCAGGATAGATCTATCTGTACATTATCGCTCTCTGTTAATGACCTACTCGATGAAGCCTCGTGTTCAGCTGAGAGTGAACTCGCGTTTTCAGAGTTTTTGCGATAAACTCGAAATGCGGTGTTCATTTATAACCTGCACTAGCTAACAAACACTAACTAACTAACTAACTAACTAACTAGCCCTAACAGCATCCTGAACATGTTATTGGACAGGTGGGATTGCCCAATAAGGTGCCGTTATATGCACCTATAATGTCTAGTGTCTACGCATCAAATAAATGTCTAGTGTAACAGCTATATATGATTATTAATTGTGTTTTATGTGTGTCACTAACATTAGATTAAAGTTTTTAACTGTATTAAATACTAATAAAAACTATGGATGAATTGTCTGAAATAAAAAGTTATTATTATATGAATAAATGAACGCTATTAATGAATAAATGAATTTTGAATTTGAATACTTTGCTGTGTTAAGGATATAATCAGCGTTTATTTTTGTCCTAAAAAAATGTCGTAAAAATGGATAAATAACATAATTATCAATTGGAAAGACGGAAAACGGTAATGGCTTCTTACTCATTTGATGTTTCTTTGCACAAAAACTTGCACCCCGCACAGTACCATTTTTTTTCAAACATTTTATAACACAACCTAACAGTCGACGTCGGGATGATAATAAAAAAGAAAAATGCGATAAAGATCCGTAATAAACTTATAACTCGGAAGCATTTTTGTTCGTTCTACTAACATAATATCTCGTTATATTTTTTTGTTTCATTTATATAATAAAAAAAACGGTTCTTTGTAGTACGAAACAAACAATTTATTATTATTATTATAAACACACACCCCACACACAAACCACACACACACCTCACATACACACACAATGTATGTGAGGCATTTTAGTTTTAGTTTAGTGAGTTAGTTTGTTTTTTTCCTTTTTACTGTTTCTATTAGGTACAGCTTATAAGATGATTTATAAAAATGTTAAAGAAGAGCGGGTTTTCCTAATATAAGCATATAATTGCTTAAAAGGAGACTCCAAACCCTGTAAGCACTAATCTATACGTAAAAGATTTTTTTTTTAAATAGTTTTTTCCTTCAATTTTTGGGGGAGGCGGTCTTAAAACTTCTACAGACCTACGATGATGATGACAAGTTAAAACGATTAACTCTATCCTGCGGGAACGGGAACACAAACAAAAACGGCTCTGAAAGTGTTTCTTCGTTCACATTTCCAATCTTGACAAAATCATGTCGCTGAGACAAAAATAAGCCGTATCTCAAATACAATCTCAGAACGATCATCCCCTAAAAACCACCCCTTCCATCAATCTTTCCAGGATTAAAAGCTTCTACGGGATGCAATAAATACCACTTAACTATTGAGTGTTTTCGATTACTATTGCTTGCTTTCGATGGCCCATAACGTTATGGGATAAGGGACGATTCCGGGATTTCGGTATTAGGAGATATGTTCACAGAGATCTTAAGGTGTCCCAGGACAAATACAATTTAATGGTTAGCTTTAACGGCTTCGCCCGCTTATTACCCGTATAAAAAATAGCACGTGTGTTATTCTGATGTATAAGCTATATTACTGTAAAGTTTCATTAAAATCCGTTCAGTAGTTTTTGCGTGAAAGATTAACAAACATCCATCCTCACAAACTTTCGCTTTAATAATAGTAGTAGGACTTTCGAGTTTGTGTTATACCGTATTTTATAAATAGCTCAACTGATCGAGATCCCTCCCAGACGAAACCGTCCCCGAAATTCTGTCTGTATTACCACGCTGAATATCGTTGAGTAAAGAGCCGTATTTTATCGAAACGTATTTTGCGAATACGCAAAGGGCCCCAGATCCTTCAAACATTCATTCCACTGATTCCAATTGATCCAGAATAACTCGTCTACACGTTTAATTTTATAGAGGTAGAATTTTTAAGTTTTTAAGTTTGTAAGTTTCGATGTTGGACATCATCTCAAGCGAATGTTTCTTACCAACACTGCCTAAGCGATAAGAGCTATTTTTCATCAACTACTTTTCATACGGGAAGCCGTGGGCAGTAGCTAGTCGTTTCATAATTTCCAATACAATCCCTGCTTCTCGAAAATGTCCGTCGTTATTTATCAAAGCTGTCCACAATAAGCTGAAAGATCAACAATGCTATTGTTGAGAACAATAAAGGTTAAATGTGCTATTGTTGTTCAATAGATGGCGCTCTGAGATAAATTACTGTTATCAGTAACTTCGAACTTTGTCTTATCCGAAAGGGTTGTCTAGAACTTCAGGAATATTTTTTTACCCGTCACTACAGGAGTCCTAAAAACAAGATTATGAAAAACATAAAATACGTATATGCATTTGCCATTTTTTTGTGTATTGGCCAATTGTAAGTAATGTGTTTTTTGCAATCGAGTACCTATATCTTCAAGGGTGGTTTTTATATAGGTTTAAACGCCGCATATCACTAGGGGGTGCCATTCTGGGTAGACCGAATAGACCGATTTGGGATCGAACTGCGATTACCTATTGTAGGTATAATACAGACCCCAGACTGGGAATAAAAAACGGCAGATCGTGCAAACCTTTTGTCCCGCGGCGGGTATCGAACCAGCACATCTTGATACTTAGCCGGTTTACAAATACAAAGCCTAGATCAGTTTTGAAGAAAATTACTTCTCAATCCTAGTAACAATTACGATAAATCAATGTTTTTCTCTTAAATCTAGAAATGGGCGACCTTTCTGTCACACAGGGTCAAGCCTACAACAGATTTAGCTTTGGAATAGTTTTGGAATGTATATATTTTAACAAATACACGGTCTTTTCGGTAGAAGAATTGAATAATACATTGCCAGTGTGAATAATTAGCTATAATCAAGGTTCCTGTTAAAAACTATCATTTATCAGAAATATCGTGTATCTAATCCTATTATAAACGCGAAAGTTTGTGAGGATGAATATGTTTGTTACTCTTTCACACAAAAACTACTAAACAGATTTTGATGAAACTTTACAGTAATATAGATTATACATCAGAATAACACATAGGCTTACTTTTTCTCCAGGTACAACGCGGACAATGCCGTGGACAGAGGCTAGTCATTTATAATCCCACTCTGTATTAATTAAATAGGTAGGTAAGTCCTTTTAGTCTTCTGTATGGTAGGTATAGGTATATCGTTTGTAGTTACATATTGTTCATGTAAGTATATATTACCATACTTATATATTTATGTATATGTAGTATATATACAACTGTAATAGTAATGCTACACAACTATCATAATATTAGCTTTTCTCACCCGTTGCACTCTCCTCATTTAATAAGTAATTAATGTACCGCCGACCATACAAACAATCTTAATAATATATTCCTCTCCATCCAAATTTTGTCTGGAAGAGAACGCTTCTGAGCGATAAGGCCGTCCATTGTTCTTTTAGTTGTGTAAAGTTCCGATTGTTTTCGTGGTGTAGGTACAATGAGATCAATTAAATGTAATTGATTAATTCATTCAAATATCTTTTGAGAATGGTTGTAAAGTATTTGTCGAAATTCGCGTAAAAATCAGCCCATATTCAAGAAATAAAAGTCACTTGGTAAAGCATGTTTGACAATTCCAATAATTATCAGAGACCCGTATTTTGTGGCTATATTGATAGGAATGTGTGAAAATCGTTTGGCTTATTCCATAAATCCCCTGCGATAATCTGTAGCAAAGGGGATTTCTGGACTTTTTGTTCAGAAATACCCTTCAGGCGCTCAAGGAAAGCATAAGGGATTTACGAAGAAGTGTTCCAGAAATCCCCTGATCGATTTATTTACACTGTAATATAGTAAACCAAGGTATGGTATATCCCGACTTAGAGAAACAAAAATATATTATAATTTTGTACAACTTAATTGTCTTTGAAAACTATTTGCGAATTCACACCATTCACATAAACTTTAACATTTATTTAATTAATGCAATGGTTATGAAATTTCTTACAATTTTATTGTACAAATCATGTCAAACCCATGATAGTTTCAAAAGTTATAATTTTATTGTAACTTACGTAATGGGTATCAAGTTTGTTTTAGTTGTGACTGACCCTTTGCTTCCTCTTTGAGTGCAGGAAAAGGATTATCGCAGGGGATTTATGGAATAAATAGAAAATATGTTAAATATCCCATTTTTTATAAATATTATGATCATAACCGTGACAGTTTCAAGAGTTATAAAATTAGAATACTCCGACGTGCCCGACGAAGGTTTGAATACAAAAAAATGTTTTGTATTCAAACTTTCATACGATTTACTAATACAATATCTGAAATACCATATTATTAAAAAAAATGTAAGGCATATTAATTTCAGAGGTAAAGAGTAATGAACTCTGGTGAATATACGTTGTTTATGAAAAAGTTTGGCAAAAGATCAAAAGATGAAACATTTTTAAACTTGGGGGAGTTAGGAAATGGAGTTAGACTAGTGAAATGCCCGTTTATAAAAAACTATACACCCAACAGACATATACTTAGTTCTGACCCCACACTAGGATTCCCTGTGTCTTAAGAATCAGGAACTACGAGTACCGTGGTATTATTTATGTCCATAACGGTTTATCGGATTAAAATTCGGTTTTATACAATCGATTTGTATGTCCTTAAGGATTTTAAAGTTTTACCGCCATAACTCAAAAGAGGACGACGAAGATGGAAACACATGAAGGGTTTTTTTTTAATTTACTCGTGTAACTGGGATCTAGGGGAATAACACACGGCACCAACTTAGAAAACGTGTATATGCGTGATGAAGAACATAAGTCCATCTTGAGGCTCACAGTCTGGAGGATCCAAGTCTGCTGAGGATCCAGATGGGAGCTGGGAGAGTTACGGCAGGTCCAGAGATATAGTCCATCCATCCGCATCGTTTCGCAACCCTAACCTCAAAGTCTAGTTCAATGAATCGATCGAAGGCTCGATACATTACAATTAATTTCGATAGTTTAAAGGTCGCGGTGGAACAGGCAGTAGATAAAATCGACGTTTCAAAGTGATCCATGTGAGTTTAATGAATTTTGACTTTGACTTTAATTTTAATAAACTTGCCGTATTATTAATAATTAGTATATTTGTACTTTTATTTTTATGTACCTAGAACATAGATCTAAGAACCTACTACGCACTTTACCCGTAAACCTTGTACATAAAGAACTTTTTTCCAACCAAGAACATGTCCGAAGCCCGCAGTAAACCGATCCACGTAGTGTGCTAGAGATGGGACTCTTCTAACTCGACTACCCACATCGACTCCGAAAAGTCCGTAAACAAACATTGATTGGATGTTGAAATTGGGAAACATTCAAACCCACAAAACATGGTAAATATTTGTTAAATGAAATATGTTCAATACCATATTTAGAGGATAATATAAAAGTTTTATTCCAAAAACTATCGTGAACTTGACTATTCATATTGTAAAAACGGGAATTTTCACGTACTGCACTATCGGTGGTGCGTAGTGCACGGCGCGACGCGGAAGGAGAAAGTCGCAACCACTCACCCTGATGAAGACTCGGAATGAGTCGAAACTTAGTCGGTGCCTTCACCGATAGTGCAGTACGTGAAAATTCCTGTTTTTACAATATGAATATAAAAGTCGTGGTATATTCGTAATAATATCATAAAATTAGCATTATAGTTTCAAAAGTTATATTGAATGAATGAATGAACACTTTAGCATAATTTTCGGACGAATGTCAAAGCTTAGAGAATTAGCAAGCTGAATTGGGTAATATTTGCAAAGAACCAACAACTGTTGGGATAAACGAGTTCTTGAGTGGAGATCGCGTCTTGGCGTAATGGGGGATGGGGGTTTTGATAACTTAAGAAATACGGCGGCAGAAAGTGGATAAAAAGAGCCGAACATCGGGCCAAGTAGCGTGTATTGCGTAAGGCCTATGCCCAGCTGTGAACTGATGTGGTCTGACGATGATAATGAAAATAATCCCTATGATTTAAAAATCTATCGAATTAAACTTTGAGAATCTGTCGAAGCGCCACTCCGAAACCACATTAGTGGCATCCCTAAATGGCGTGTTCCCGTAAATCTGCCGAGACCGCAGGCCACGTCGCTTGTTTAGGAAGGTCCGCTGATAAATATTGATTAAAAATAGCCTTTGTTTAGCTTTCTCATTGAAAATGGGTCATGTATTCTCTATTTACCCAAAAAATACGCCAACTAAATGTTTGCTTTATGTTTGGAGAGCTTGATGGCATTCTCCAAATCAAATCTAATAAATATAATTCAGGAGACGATATTTAAATTATTTTAGTATGGATCATACATTAATTTATTTCCAAATCAAGATGATTTGGTAGGTGTTTTTTATACAAAACTTAAATTATTCAAAGGAATTCACCATTTTGTCCTATTCCGAAATAAACGGAAACATATTTCTACAAGCCAGTCATCCTTCACGGGAACAGAACCACAATCTAATAAACATTTGGGTCCTTTCAAAATAACGTGGAACGGAAGGAATTTTGCCAAATTCAATAATAAGAAAGCATATGAATCGGCTCCCCAGGCGATTGGGCGATTGCTACGAATTACGCTACTGAAGCAACGTTGACAGAAAAAATGGTAAATTTTTGAAGCAAAATAATAAAAATGATTTATTTAGCTAAATTGAAGTTTTTCATCTATATAGTTGAGTCCCTGTCTCCCGGAGAAGCGTGAGCTGTGGCCCAGGAAACAGTTCTCTCCCAATTAAATTAGACACAGTAAATAATCTTAATCACGGTAAAAAAACAGTCAATAGGTTTTTATTCAATCACAAGGGTCATATAGAAATATCAACTTATAAACTTCGTGAATTCCTCAGAGGAATCAGGCAACAGACTCATTGTTTGTTAGATCTTTTTTGATGTTTTTTTTATGAGAGTTTCGCTGCAGAATCTGATCCACGCTCAGACAGCGTTTATCCAGAATTGACTGGTTCAGTAGATGCTTATAGGCTTATAGTTACTGACAATGGCCTCGATTCTGTAGTACCTCTACAATAACTAAACTAAATTTAAACTGTCGCTCTCTTTTACTAATAGCGCAAGCAAGAAAGAGATGGCTACAATTTTAGTGCTGTCAAATTAGTCAGATCTATAATATATAAATAATAAAATAAAATATTATTTATTTCGGACTACTTAGGATCCATAGTGGTTAGTAAACAAAATAATTATGAACTATGTTAGTAGACAAAAGTAAACGAAAACTAAGTAAAAGCAACAATCAAAGATAGATAGGTACCTAATGAACGTCACTCCAGCAAGGGTGTGACGTTCATGTTCATTTAAGTTTTCCATACAAATTTAGTCGTGATTTCAAAACATGCCGACTATAATCACGAAAAAAAGCGGCACGTAAACTGATTTGACAGCAGCACACAGCAGTAAAATTCTTGCCATCTCTTTCCTGCGTAAACTATCAGTAAAAGAGAGAAACAGTTTAAATTTCGTTTAGTTAGTGTACTACAGAATCGAGGCCAATGTAACTAACTCTGATCGACTCATGCCGAGCAACTTAACCCCGTATTATTTACTTCTTGTACCTATTTACCACCTTTTTTATTGTTAAAAAAGGATAAGATAACATGATAAGTTCATGTCTACTTGTCTGTGATGTATGTGTATGTGTAAATAAATAATGTATTTATCTATCTATCTAAAAGCATGTAGCGTTCGTCAGTCTGTGCATGGCTTTAATACCTAGTCCCCGAATTACTTAAAACCATACAAAATATTGGGCTAATTTCAGCCCACATTTCTGCTAACGCTACAACGGCCCACCTATGGAAATTGTAAAGTAAAATTGGGTAGTCATTCCATAAATTGCATTTGACCTCCCCTCCCCCCTTTCCCCACCTCACCCCTGGCTTATATTAAATCTGGCAATATTCGCCATAAGGTCATTATGGCCCGTGTCCTGTTTACGGCCCATGCTGAAATCATTTAAATATCGCCCCCGGAATCGCTTATTCGAGATTAAATGTGGCTCAATTTCGAAATTATTTTTAGATAAAATGCCATCGTATGGTTTGCAATCTGCCTTTTAGTAAAATGAGCAAGAGTAGATATTATTATGTTAAATAGAAGTTTTACTTTCTAAAAATAACTTTAAACAATATCAATTCTATCCTACTAATCTTACTGTCCTACTTCCTACTAATATAATAAATGCGAAAGTCTGTGTGTGTGAATGTTTGTTACCACGTATCTCCATAACTACTAAACCGGTATTGATGAAATTTGGACTATAGATAGTTTAGATTCTGGAATAACACATAGGCTAATCTTATTTCCGAAAATCAACCCCTAAGGGGGTTAAACAGGGTGGTAAAGTTTATATGGAAAATGTTATTCCATGGTTTTATTCGCTCAAAGCTTGGTGCAAATAAACTTTGAAATAAATAATGAAACGCATATTTTTATTTTTTTCAAAATTACCCTTTGAGGGTAATTGATTTCTAAACTTTGTATAAATTGTAATCCGTGGTTCGATTCACTCAAAAGTGGACATAGTTTGAAGCCTGGAGACGTTCATAGTTACGCTTCTTTTATTAACATACCACGCGGGCGAAGCCGCGGGCAGAAACTAGTACATAATACTAGTACTAGTTTACTAGTTTACAATAATACTAGTTTGGTAAAAATAGACCTTACAAAAAAATAATGTTGTCAGTTAAATAATATTTGTAAATAAGGTCCTTAGTCTGACTAATAAAGAAATCGTAGCCACATTAGTAAAAACTGAATAGAAAAAAAAACTTTTTATAAATAAAACAAGTAAATTTTAATCCAATTTTATTGTAAGCAATATATGAAGTCACATAAAAAAAAACAAAATCAAAAATCGTTTGTTAATCTCAAGTTTGAAACAAACGAACAAACGAGATTCAATTATATGTATACTTCTTTAAAGCAGGATCTATAAAACTAGAAATACATTTTTACTAGCTGTGGCACGGCCGCCCTCGGCCCCGAACCAACCACGTCGCCTCGCCCGACCGAGCTATTACTTCTTTGTCGTGGCTCTAGGGCCGTAGCATGATGTTAAAGCTAGCCTTCTATCTTTCTCATGAATTGGGCTATCAAATGCAAAAATATTTTTTCTAACCCGATTAATACATAATTACAGAAGGACGTTCAAATAAAAAAAAAACAAACAAACTCTTCAGCTTTATTATTAGTATAGATAATATATGTGTTTAAGTACCTATCTGGCTCTTATCTGGGTCATTGTGTTAGCATTGCCATTCAGTGTGGCAATGCGGCCAGTAGTGGTCAGGATCAGTTGAGCTATCCAATAGATCGTTTGCAACTTTAGATAGCTAGCTGTTTCATCTGTATATTTTGTGTATGTATACCTACTTGTACATAGTTATATGTCGTTTCAGATATATCAGCTTATCTTTCATTAAACAAAGTACCCATATTTTATGAATTTAATGTAAGTAAGTATTATTTAATGGGCGAAATCAGCAATTCATATTTAAATTACGTATTTATTTCGAATAATATGGGTTGGGTTCGAAACGGGGCGGCGTGAATTCAACACATTTAATAAAGAACGGGAAGTGATATCGTGTTGTGCAAACGAGGGTTGCGGATTCGATTCCGGTGTCGGGCTTTGTTTGTTCTGGAATTATTTTTTTTTATAATTATTTGCTTCAGATAGGATTACCAAAACTAGTTTAAACTAGTCGTTGGTACGTAGGTGCGTACTACAGTCCTGATAACTACTGAAATGATTAATTTATTGGAAAATTTATTTGTTTCTAGGAATACTAACCATTTTTGATAGCTAATGAAAGATATATTTTTTTCTGCCCAATTTCAATGCACAGCAAAAATAGTAACGAATTTCCAGCCACAGAGATAGAAAAATAACAGAATAGACACAAACTACTACAGAGCTACGGACTAGCAGACAGCTCAACTCAACAAAAATTGAAATGGGCCGGTGACTAGAGTCGCCTCCTGACCGGCTTTTTACAAACTGTAATGGCAAGTGTCATTTAAAGTTCTTCGAAAGCACATAGATGGCGCTTAGACGAAAGAACACTAAAAAAAACCTTTCAGCTATATCTATGTGTGTGCGATGTTAACCTACGTCAAGAGTCTTAAGAAAATGACAACTAACAGACTACAATAGTCCCGACGACCCAGGTTTCCCTGAGTTTCGAGTGTCAGGAACTAAGAATAACGTGGTACGAACACCCAGCCCTGGAACAAATATCTACAGAATATGCAAACATTATATCTTGCAGCAGCCAAGTTCGTCAAGATAAAATGATCTATGAAGGATTTTGGCAGTTCTATGAGTTCAAAAGGAGTACATAGGACAACTTATGTGATCCTTGTGATTTATTAAAATTACAAGAATCACATAAATAGTCCTTTAGGTATTAGAATAATTTAATTTTTACTGTTATATTGACCAAAAAGTGCTACCACGAAGAGTTTAGCGGCCTCCATCTTTTTGACCTTTTTGGATTAAAGTGTCAAGGTAGTAAGGTGCTTGGGATATTTATGTTCCAGTTTTACTTATAATTAGGCTATTCTAATTAATATTTGTTACATAACAGTCCCACCATCTGAAATTTCCTTTTTTTTTGTTTTTATGACGTGCTAAATAAATGTTTTTCATTTCATTTTCTTCCGACCATTATTTCTATCAATATTCGAGGACTTTTACAGATAGTTCTGAAAACTCTATTCACTACGTACCATTGTACGTTTGCTATCTTTGCAATTTTACTTTTATTTTGCGGTTTTTTGTCTGAAACGCTGGAATTGAATATCGGAACTACGGAACACTGGAAAGTGTAGGATGTCAATGCACGGAATATTTTAAATGAATAAAAATAAATAAATATTGCTGGACATTTTCACATACCGCATCATTCAGCCCCAAACTAAGCAGAGCTTTTATTATGGGAACTACATGACTGGTATATTAGTTACTAACATACATTTACATTATACTACAGAGTTGAAATTATCATAGTTTGGTATAATTTTAGAATATTATTACGACTCTACCACGTTCTTTACTATTCTCCAGCTGACGACGTTTTGTTAACCGTTTAGAGATCTTTCCTCATGAGCACCGTCCGCAGCCATGCAACCACGCGACCACGCGACCACCGACCACGCGACCACGCGAGTGAGACGGGAATAACGTCAGCAGGAGAATAGTAAAGTACGTGGTATAGTCGTAAAAATATTCTAAAACTATACAGGTAGGCTGTCTACTTAGGGCTGGTATTCTGCTGACCTGTAAAAGCACATTCCAGCCAAAACTTTATAAAAATGATCCAGCTGTTATTTTTAAGCTATATTTGAGGTTTTTGGGTTCGTAGGCTTAAAACCCTTTGACAATTTCCTGAGCTCGAAATAATTCACGCAATTTTTTTTCATGTGGTAGCCTTCTTGCATACTGAACCTTTTACCATCAAAGCCAACTTTATTTTTGTATTCATTAGCTTTTTAAAAAAAAACAAACACGCTCAAAACTTTATTCCTCTTAATGGGCTTCCTCGGATATTTCCTTCACCGTTTGTGCACATAAATTGAATAATTCATTGGTGCACGGCTTGTTTGAACCTACGACTTCCAGATTGGAAGTCGGGGGACCGCCCACTAGGCCAGTATGACTCTTAATTAATACCTACATTATTATTATTTTCAGCCTGCGTCGTTTCACTGCAGAGCAAAGGCCTACCTATTTCCATTAGACCTCACTCAATCCTGGTCTATTAAAGGCCAATCCTTCTTGAAGGAATCAAGAATAATACCTACAAAGCTGCCAATTTAAATATTCTATCCATCTATAATATAAGACCAGAAACTTTTTTTCTTCTTAATTGCTACACATCATTTCAGTAAAGAAGTCTAGTTATCTGCTAGCCTGTGATATTCTTACGTGAAACTAGATTATACCTCTGACCTCATAACCATACGATGTTTAAGTTATAGCCAAAACGTAGATTTCGCTTTTTTACATAACGGCTAGGGCAGTTGGACCAACAGATAAACAACCTCACAGTAGATGAACTAAAGCAAACAACCAACATTTTATTTATTGATAGGAATTGAGTGGTATTACAGTAGTGGAATTTTAGAAGCAGAAGCACCGTATCTTTATTTAAAATCAATAAATCGTCATTAAATTAAATTTAATACCCAATTGACACACACATACTAATGACACACACCAGGATTCCCTCTGTCATTGGTATTTATCTACAGAAAATTTATACCGGAATCAAAACCGTACCATATTTACCGCGCTACCGAGTTCTTCAAATTTAATTGTGTCTCAAAAATTTCGATTTATGAAATGTTGTACATAATTGTCGTTTTCACTTTAAAATTAACAAATCTACTCATTCTCATCTATTTACAATGTGATTAAACATTATCACTAATGCAAAGTGTAAACAGTGAATTTAGACTATAGAATGAGCTGCTTCTGAGGTGTTTCCGCTGAACATAAACCGCTACAACCTTTTTTTTTAAACCTGTAAACCTGTGAAAATCGGTAACACAGTAGTAATGGCCCAGGTATGGCAGATATCAATAGGCGACGGTAACTTCTTTCAAAATCTATTTTGCTCGTCATAAAAATCACATCGCAGTAACATTCAATTCACCGAATTAGAAAACAACGATATTTTGTAAGCGACTAGCCGTTATTCAAAAACGCGGATTATATATATTCGCTACAACAATCATAAACAACTCTAGAAACAATACAAGTCGGTATCGACACTGAAAAATCCCCGAAAGCTTTTAAGCCGAGACGTCACGGCGAGTGATCGCAGAACTGGATAGTGAGTGCAAGCACACTATATTTACCCTAGACACGCTATCTGAACAATAAAATGAAAATCTAATACGAATAAGTCAAGGTTCAAGGTCAATACAAAAGAGTAGCGAGAAAGGTCAATAGAGATGGGACCTCTAAGATTTTTTTTTTAATGTTATGGCGAGTCAAAATGGCATATGACTCACCAGCCTGTTTAGCACAAGCACCCAAGACAAAGTTTTGCCTACGAAAGAGAAGACAAAAACTATTTCTGTCGCCTATTCTTTCAAACAAAAGAGAGGAACGAAATATTTTTTGTCTTCTCGGAGGTAGACAAACGTTGTCTTGGGGGTTCGTACCATCATCTTCAAAGACTTGTAAAGACTTTTTTTTTAGCGGGTCCTTTTTATATTTTAGCGGAAACAAAAATTGTTTGTGTGCAATAATGAATTTAATTCATTATTGCACACAAACAATGTACAAATGGAGAACTTAATGTTAAACAGCATTTTCTACTAGTACTCATTTGGAAACAGTGGTGAGCGTTCTAAACTAGATTACTAACTACAAGAAACAAAATGATAACATAAACGTATTAACAAATGTGTCTTATCAACAGAAATAGGATAAAGTTTGGACACGAAGACACCAAGAGTGTGGAGATCAAAATGAACTGGAGCAAGCAGAAAGGCTACCTCGGGGCGATGACCTGGGCTATCGATATGATGATAGGATGATTTTAGGGGCCTTTGTGGACCGGAAACCCCTCTGATCAAGCTGTTGCATAAGCACATTTTTACATGCGGCCATGTCGAGCTTTAATTCGTTTTTGGCTGATATATATTTCTTCTAAAAATGATAGTACATGACGAGTTAGAATATTTTGACTATAGTACGTCACATCTCTGATCGCAATTAAGGCCATGAAAAAATATTTCCTATCGGATCCCATCCATCACACAACAAAAAGGTAATCTCGTAACGTAAACCGAAGTCGGATAAAAATAATTAGACCGGCATCCCTGATCCGAAACTGGCTCGTCTGTGCTCCGAAACCTAGTTTCCGACGGGTATGGTTTCATTCGTTTTGTTCACTCCTGCATCACATCGTTTAAACGTAGTCCAGCGAAAGATAGCTTGGTCACTTGAGGTGCCTAATTTCAGGTGCATTATTTGCCTAGTCTTAAAGTAAACCTTTATTTCTGCATGGAATAAACCTATCTGATCGATAGTCAGTACTATAACTCTTTTTTTAAATTAAGATCAAATGCAAATTATACAAAGCGATAACTGGACCAAACGCAAAAAAGTCGAAACGTGAACTGGACCAAACGTAAACTGGACCAAAAGCGACTAGACAAGCTGTCTTCATTGTTAAAATATCGGCACAAAACGGGAAGATATAAATACAGTAACACACGCCTACCTGACACGGAAATAACTCAACATCAGTAATGGATGCTTCAAGTCAATTAATTGATGAGATAACAGTTTGTCTGTGAGTGATGGTTCTATTGTTCTACAGCTATATACTCAAAAGTGACACATAAACTTATTGTTTGCTTCTTTCTCACACTTTTATATGGAAGTAACGCTAGAAACTCACAACAAAGTAATGCTCTTGGATGATTGAACAATGCATGTTATGCAATATAACACGCTTTTATTGTACCACTCATAAGGTTTTTCTTCCGATTCTCCCCCATTTTAGCGGTGTAGTGATCGAAAATGATTAATTAGGATGTGCTTTTCTCTTCACTGCTAATCTTTCTAGATATAAAGGTGCAATAACAATAAAAAGAGTACTTAAATATAAATAATAAATAAACAGCCAACATACACATTGTCCTGAACACACACTAGGATTCCCTGTGTCGTGGGTATCAGAAACTACGAGTACCGTGCATGAGCAATTACTAAAGAAATATAATATACTATGACTTAGCAGTAAGGATAAGGTATGTAGATACAATTGTTAACTACATAACACCTGCCGAGCAGGGTAAAGCCTCAAGCTAGTAGGGAGTTCGGGAATAAAGCTTGTGGAAAACTGAAAGACGTACATATCTTTTTCAACTCTAATCTATGATGAATGCTAGAAACGAAATATTTTCCTCGCAAAAATGTACCAATATTTGAAAATAATTAAACTAAACATTTCAGAAACGGGACGTTTACTATGATAAGTGAGTTAATCATAGTCCTGTTTCCAGAAAAAGTTTGATCTTAAGTTTTTCAAACATTTTATTGATTCCTATGTGCTCAGCAATAAAATTCTTGAAAAACTTAAGATGTAGATAATTATAGTAGACTAGATATATACAATTTACTGTGGTACAGTTCTGCATACAAGGTCCGTCACTGGATTGTGTTATGCAGTATGCATGAAGCCGTGTTTTTGGAAAGTAACGGATACGTTGACGTTTCTGCGAGAGTGAAGCAGTTTTTAATGAGTTTCTCGTTTTTTAAGTAGTGTTTTGGGAAAATGTTTCTAAGGCTAATTTCGCTTCTTGTGCATTTTAAGAGCTTTGCTTGTTTGTCAAGCATAACTTTAAGGTATCTTTGTGTGTTATGGTTTTTATCAAACAGAAAATTAATTAAATTTTTGAAAAAAATTGTACAATTTATCTTCAACCATAATAATAAAATTATGTTCATTGATTGTTCAATAAGAAGGAAATTAAATATTACCATCAAACCTAATCCTAGATTTTTTACCTATTCCTTAATATGATGACTAAAAGGAATGTTACATTTCTTGGTGTTCTTCTAATTTGAGATACTATGTTATTGAGAGGGAATTGATCCTTATGATTTACCCTTTCGGTCGGTATAATAAAAATACCCAATGTGTTTTTGTCTCATTAAGCGCGTTCGAGTCCCAGTTTAGGGAAGGTTCCATACAAGAATTTTGTATGGAATTCTGCTTATTATGCCCTAAAACTGACCTCTTTCGCATGAAGCCTCCGGTAGCCCGACGACTGCCAAGATGGCGACGACCATAATTGTTTTTAGCGCCATCTCTTGAGTGACACTGACACGGCACAGATTCACACCATCACACACTGAACCACTTTGTTTCACTGTTTCACACCACACGTTTAGTTACGTTTCGTTAGTTCATGATGAGTCGTTGGTCGTTTTGAGTGTCCTGAAAAAAAAAATACATAGGCTTTAGTTACCTGTATTTACTGAAAAGATTGGCAATACACCTTAGCTGAATGAAGGATCATTGAAAATTAAAACTAAGAAGAGTATGTTGTCTGATTCTTCTGGGCTTGGTCGCGAGCGAGGAATCGCCGTAAATACACACTTTATTAAATTCACGTAGTTTATAAGTTTGACATTTTACATGATCCTTATTTCAATGAATCATTAATATTTATATAGCCTATTATTTCATAGCCCTATTAACTCTCAATATATAACCTATTAACTTTGGCTGGGTTTAAGGACCCTCTATCAAGGAGAATAAATGATTAGGGACATTGTAAATGATACAAAATAAATACAAAATCATAAATACCAAATTCTTAAGCGAAAAAGTTCTAAAAGTTAGGACGTTTAGATATTGTTGCTAATAATAAAAGTTTAGTAACGGCTGGACCGATTTGGATCATTTGGATTTGGAACCGTTATAGTTCGTAACCTAGGATAAAAAACCAGTAGACTACTATTTATCCGGTTACATTATATGCGAAACCATGCAGAAGCTTGTAATATCATAAATGCAAAAGTAAATTCTAGATATACCTCGTGTGTTCATAAGTTTTGAGACGAACTTATTTAATTAATTTAAAAAGAAAGTAATTCATGCAACCTTTTTTAAACTTTTAAAATTTTAAATTTCGAATGTTTTGAATCAGAAAAAATATACATTTGAATATTTGTTTCATTCTCCGTGAAAATGGCGCCAACAAAAGATTTGCGTGCGACTGTAATTTCACTGTTTCAAGCAGGAAAAAAACCAATGCAAGTTTTTAGTGAAATCCAAAGTTTGGGATGTAGTCGGAACTGTGTGTATTATACCATAAAGAGGTACAAGGAGACCGGCTCTTTAGAAGACCGTGGAAGATGTGGCCGCCCGCGGTCTGTAAGGACGCCCGCCAACATCAAAGTAATCAGAGAGCGAATTCGTCGCAACCCTTGCCGGACTCAAAAGAAATTAGCTCTGCAGACCAACATTTCGCGAATATCGGTGAACAGGATACTTAAATATGATCTAAAACTAAAGGCCTACAGTCGAAGGAAAGTGCATTATTTAAACGAGCGTCTTCGTAAATTGCGACTGGAACGATGTCGGAACCTATTGAAGAGACACGATCCAAAAAATATCCTGTTTACCGATGAAAAGATCTTCACGGTGGAAGAAAAGTTTAACCGGCAGAACAATAAGGTTTACGCCAGAAGTTCAAAGGACGTCCAGCCATCTGTACGCAATGTCCAGCGCACTCATCATCCAGCAAGTGTGATGGTTTGGTGGGGTGTTTCCTACGAGGGGGTCACTTCGCTTCATTTTTGCCAGCAAGGCGTCAAGGTGAAGGCACAAAATTACCAAACCGACATATTGGAAGCGGTGGTTAAACCATTAAATGATACGCTATTCGCTGGAAAATACTGGGTTTTCCAACAGGACTCTGCTCCCTCCCATAAAGCTAAGACTACCCAACGTTGGCTGGAGGCCAATTTGCCAGGCTTCATTCGGAGCGAAGATTGGCCCTCGTCAAGCCCTGACTTGAATCCTTTGGATTATTCTTTATGGACGGAATTGGAGCTGAGGGCATGCAGAAAGTCTCACCCAAACCTGGATTCTCTCAAGCGAGCCCTTATTAAAGAATCGAAACGGATTCCCATTGAAAAGATTCGTGCCGCCATAGATGAATGGCGCACGCGTTTGAAGGCCTGCATTGAATGCAAAGGCGGCCATTTTGAATGATTTATTTTTAAATACAGATCTAGATGTCAGTAGTTTTAATTTTAATATCCAATAAATGAATACTCAACTTAGCTCCAAAAATATTTTAGTTTTACTGTGTCTCAAGACTTATGAACACACGAGGTATTATATTTGATAGATAAACTCATTTTACGAGTATTAATCTAGATTTTTGCTTACATAGTAAAATGAATGATTTAATGAAAATACTTTATTTTACACCATTAAAATAAACAAAATAGTAATCTTATTAAAGTAAATTATCGGTCTTATTGTATAGCAGCGATCTCTTCCAGGCAACCTTTTAATGGAGAGGATACGTATTTTATTCTGCTCCGTCAAACACACGTAAAACTGAAAACTAATAGGAAACCTCTTCTGTGGCACAGTGAGCGAAGGTCCACCTGAGATGCAGTCGATTGCAGGTTCGATTCCCGCCGCAGGGAAAATGTCCAGCATTTTATAAAACAACTATCTTAATACTTTGATCAGAGAGAAAACCTATTAATTACCTTTAGAGGTAATAAACCCACCGTTACCTTAAAATAGGTAAATTGCTATTCAAAATTCATTAACTTAAATAAACGAAGGACCAAGATCAAAAGTCATTTTAAAATATAGAGCAATTTTCACTAGAGTAATTTACGTTCCAACCACGGTAGAGATTTCTAGAATTAATTTCAAATAGTTTGTTCAGTACTTAATGCCGGATAGGTTATTAAAGTGAAAGTCAAAGCCAATAGGTATTTTATTTAATACAAGCATCTGACTCGCGACTTCGCCCTCGTGCCACGTGGTCTATAACCAGTTAAAAAGTAGCCTACGTTTTACGAACTAGATACCTAGTTCGTAAAACGTAGGCTACTTAATATAATTTAATATCTGTGGTATAGTTTAGTTAGTCCAAATTTCATCCAAATTGGTTTAGTCGTTACTGAATTAATAGCAACAAACATAAAAAAATTGCATTTATAATATTAGTGGGATTTTAAGTTATGGTTATGTAAAGAATCGTCAACTTTTAGTCCCCCTTATTCATAATCACTTAAGTAGCGTGATAAAAGTTGAAAAATCAAATTAATCGTTCTCCATTGCCATTCTGTTACTATGGATTATGGTAGATGATGAAGGACGGAAATGAAAAAATATAAGACATTAAATGTCAAAAAACCGACTTCCTCACGTGCTTACTTTGCCAATCGTGATGACACTCTTTCGAAATAAAAATAAAAGTAAAATAGAACAAAAAATGTATCGACTAGTACTGACTTTCTAAGATGATAATGATTTATGAGTTTTACGGGAAAAGTAGCTATCCCTCAGAAACAAAACTTTTATGTCACCTCTTAAAAATCGTTCTCTATAAAACAACAAATTAATTATCAAAATCGATAAACCAATGGCGAAGATATCAAGTAAAAAAAAACATAATTGAGAATCTCCTCCTTTTTATGGTTAAAAAATGAAAGAAAAATTATTTGTTTCCTATACAAACAAACTGTAAGTCATAATAAACATAAAACAGGTAAATAAATAAATAATGCTGAGCGTTTTCACACCATCTAGCACCATCTAGCCCCGAGCTAAGCAGAGCTTGTATTATGGTAACTACATGACATTCTAATTTGTAGATACATACATATTATACATAGAAAACACCCTGATCGGAGACAAATATTTGCAGATCATACAAACATTGGTCCCGCGGCGGGAATCGAAACCGCAACCGCAACGTCTCAGGCGGGCCTTCACCCACTGCGTTACAGAGGTCATCGCACATCACAGAGGATAAAAAAATAAAACGAAACGTGATACAGACAAACTAGGTGCCTTATTTTATGGTGTCTAAAAATGTATGTACCCAAGATAGTTTCATAAGTTAAATAACCGAATATTTTACAACCCTAGTCCGCTCAGAGAGCCATTTATTACTCTAAATTGTTCGAAATTGAGACGCTCAACTTCTGTTTAATTTAAATTCGGACAATGGAAGAAGAAAGCTGATTTTCAGTAGTGTTGCTTTATGATAAACAAGATGGCAGCACTTTCATTTGAACAGAGAAATTTATTTCCTTCATCATCCTCAAATTAATAAAAATCTATACCCATATCAAATACAAAAAAACTATTTGAACTTTTTGATTTTGAAAATGGACCGCATTTCCAAATTCATTTAATAAATAGTAGCTATTTTTCGTATTTGCTATCTATGATTTTTAAACTAGGTGGCACAGTTGTGAATCGGCGGGGCACAACGGGAATAACGCAAGCTTACCCTGTTAAAGTCCGTCCGTAATGTTATTCTATGGGATATAATGTCTGTCTAACTATGGACGTGTCCTAGTACAGGATGATAATGATTTGCTATGAATAACGTTAATAAATAATTAACTGATTATTGGTGTCGTGTCTTCGTTAAAAATAATAATACCAATAAAAAAATATTTCAGATAACATAATCCATTTATGTGTTATTTAGACTTAGGCTATGTAAGACATAAAAATAAGCTTTTTCCTAAATAAGTATCCACGAAAAGCCCTTTTATGTATAGTTACCCCTTACATACAAACTAACAAACTTTACCTTCTTATAATATTAGTGCAGACGTAGATGCATTACGTAGATGTGTAGATACATTGCGAGAATGTAGGAAAATCGCGTATCTACTAGAAGGCATGTGTTTTAGTTCCGCGAACCAAAATAACATCGCTCAGTCGGAGACTCAAGTGATCTTCTATAAATAAATACATTGTGGATAAATATGTGTGTAATGGGTGAGTTTAAATAACCTTACTCTAGTAAGTCCTACCTTTTCATTTGATAAAAGTGTTTAGAAAATACCCTTGTTAAAGTAAGGCACTAGGTATTGGGAGAGGACGGAAGATCAGCGCGCTATTTACTTACATCAGGTCTGAAGCGGTTTATGCTCACTGATATCCCAATTTGTGGCTAATTATCTTATCAGCAGTCCAAACAACCAATAACTAGGAGTAAATTTTTATTATATTAAGTTGTTTATGATAGGTAGGTAATAGTTATTGACATTTTTAATTCAAACATTAGGGCATAAGTTCTGACATTTTATAATTATTTATACTAATATTTTTGTTTGTTTGTATCGAATAGGCTCCGAAACTGCTGGACCGATTTTAACCATTTTTTCACCAAATGAAAGCTAAATTATCAGGAAGTAACATAGGCTTTAATTTATTTTCAAAAAAAATAGAGATCCTTAAGAAAATTGCAATAATGTAACCCAAAGTAGCAAAATTTTGCATATAAAATTTATTATTTGGCGTGCGCTGAGAAACCTATTGACGATACATAAAAATGATGTACTACATGATTATTATTATCATTTATTTCAGATTATAAAAAATCCATATAAAACATTTTTAAAAACAGATATTATTCATAATTTTTATTGATTAAAGTACTCATTATTACATACAAAAAAGTCCGCGAGGGAATATATCTTACTATCATAGGTTAAGCCACAATAGCAGCTTCTGTGTTCTAAAATTTAATTAGATCGCCGATATTCCCACGGAATCGAAACTTACGCGGGTGAAACCGCGGGGCGCAGCTAGTTCTTATATAAATTGATTCTCAACCTATTTATTGACATTTGCACACCATTTGGATGGTAGAATATATAAGGGCCTTTATAAATTGTAACATCATGTAAAAGCTGACCTATATTCATTAAAAAAAAACTGATTTCTGAAAAAAAAATCATATTAGTTATGTACTTAATTAATAATTAGTTGCAAATAAAATATAATTTATCTATGTAAGTATCTGTTACTAAGGCCGCGGCCAAACTGTCGCGGTGGCGGCGGCGGTGGAGGTCAATATATTCACGAGAACTTTGGAAACCACTTGTTAACCATTTCCCTTTGATTTCCACCACCTCTGCATCAACTTGGCCGGGCCCTAACTGTAACGATGATGGCTAAACCTAAGGTAAACCTCTGTGGCGCAGAGGGTTAAAAAAAAAGCCTTTAAGTAGTATATCAGTTATGTAGTTCCCATAATACAAGCTCTGTTTAGTTTACATGATGCTCTGTGAAAATGTACATTTTTTTTTAAACTGACGCTCTACCTCTCTTTTACATGATTTGAAAACCAATATAATTGAAAACCAAGATAATTTTTGAAAAAATTTCAACCTTGAATTTGGTTTCCATTGTTTTTTGCAGCTAGTGCCTTCCAGCAGTAAAACGTTTTAGGAATATCCTTGAAGATATACAAACCAACAATGTCTAATGGTCAAACGTATAGATATGCGTAAAGCCCGTATGGGTATTTTCTAATACGGCTTTTGTCTTCACGGGTAAAGACGAAAACCTACAATTTTTAAAGGCAAAAGGTATTATTCCAAATAACAAGGAATATTTAGAAACGTTCCGTTTACGTAGCCTACCAAGCCTAGAAGAATGTTTGCTAAACAAACGAAATGCCTTTCTGAGTCGTTCCTGAAAACCACACTACGAGTGTGGAGCCAGCACAGTACCACACAACTCAGAGGACAGCAGCATCAACTTTACCTCCTAAATACCGGAGTTCAATTCAAAACTTTTTGAATGTTACCATACATAACCATCGCGGTCCAAAAATCATACAATTCAGTGGATTTAGAACGAGAACAGTTTTTTTTATGCAAGTTGATTTAAAACTTCATTCGATTGAACGATTCAGTACTTTTTAGCAAAAATTTATAAAAGCCATTTGTGGCGTCTTAGCATCCGCTTTATTGCCTGTACGTACTCAGTTCAATAGCTTCAGATGTACTAGGTTATATAAATACTTACAATTTAAATACAAAACTGTGAGATTTGGTTACCTTGTTTTTTTTTGCTTTGCCACAGTTGAGTAGAACAATGTATATGATACAATATCTAACATGTTAGAGTACTTCCGGTTTTCTATGGACTTATCGATTTATAAATAATGGGTCCTATACAAAGATGTTGTGGCACAAATGTGTACGTTCTGCAGATATTTGTATGTTATTATGGTACCACGGTACTCGTAGTTCTTGATATCCACAACACAGAAATTTGAGTTGAATGTTTAGTTACTTTATTTAATTATGTGTCACACCTTTTCTTTTGTGTTATAAATTGCGAATGGTACACTTGAGCTGTGTGGCACTGTATAAGACTTGACCTGAATGCACAGCATTTAAATGTGGATTATGATTCCACAGTAGATATTTATAGTTTTGGAAAACTAGTTTAGTTACGTAACTACTCCATGAAGATTTTTTTAAAAAAACGACTGCAAATCATGCCTATTCGTATAATAAATTCGTTATTTAATGGTAAAGGCTGGACCGATTTAGTTGAAATTTTGGATAAATATATGTACATCTCTTCATAGAATGATACTTTCGAGCACGTGTTTATTTGCATATTCATTTTACGAGTGAAAAATCCATTGTTACACAGGATTCAAACCAACAATCTCGGGATCGGAAGTCGGGGTATGGCGCACTAAATCAACATGTTTTTTGTTTTAACACACAATTAATCCATACAACTATACTCATATACACAATTAGGTAAAATACAAAAAAAAACAGATGAAACAGCTACTGTTGCAAACAATCTTATAAAAAACAAAATATCTCATAATATTCCCAAATACTCGTATCTCATAACATTAGTATTTTATTCCGCGACAGATATTAATCCTCAGATAGAAACCAGACATTATCTGGATTGTATAACAATGGCTACAGTTCATTGTTTTTACTTTGGACAATAATCGCTGTGGAACTAACGGGGAAGTAACTCGGTCGAGTTACTTGAAAGAGAACGGTCCAGTACATAGTAGATGGATTAAGTTCGAAATGATAATAGTAAAATGATAATAGATAACGCCAATCAATAGTATACAGCCTATTACGATAGGGTTAAAGTCAAAGTCAAATTAATTTATTCATTAAAATAATATACGAGCCTATTAAGGTAGGGTTAAAGTCAAAGTCTAACTATATTATCCGTGAAATTATGTCTGTGAAAATAAATTTATTTTCTCTCTCCTTTCTTTCTAACAGTCACATACTGGTACTATGGTACCATAACAGACCTGGAGCGAATACTTACAGAAAATGCAAATACTTATTCATCCCGGGAATCAAAATACTCACCATAAAATACTTTTCAGGAATACTTATGGAAGAGAAAACCTAAATAAAAATACTTTAAACAAAGTTTTGATAACATACTGTATACTTTACTTTAACTATTTCAGTTTGACCCTTAGTGTTGATAACTAAAAATAATGTTCAACAGTATCTGACACCATTTTCTGAATGCACAAAAACATCTCATATCCGAGTGGGCATAGCCAGAGGCTCTAGCCCACAGATAACGAAAGAGTCGCGAACCCAAGATATTAACTCCCTTTGTGTCCCTATAGGGGGATTAAAAAGGGGGTTGGAGCGGGCGATAATTTGTACACAGCCTGTATACAGCGGATTAAAAATCATAAATGTTCACTTTTCCGAGTGAAATTCTTGGAAAAGGAAATTTGTGAATTCATTATATGGTCGACAATAATTAGGGCGCGTATATTAACAGGTTTCGTATGAAGATAAAACTCTTTCGGAACCGGAGGTTTTTTTTCTCAGAATCGCGTTACGAAACGATAGTAGATTTTTCTTTTCTTTTTCTCAAGTACAGTCCAATTAAAAAATAAACAAAGATTTTTTATCCCTAATTTTTGGAAATAACATTTGGACACACCCATAATAGACGTCATTGCATGGAAAGCCTATGCCCAGCAGTGGGCATATGATGATGAATATTTTATTGAAATAAGCTCACTGAATTAAACACAACGTTTTTTTAAATACGTTATATACCTAACATGTTTCCGGAATCGAATAAAGCACAAAAACATTTCAACAGCTAGAAAGCGTTATCTTAGTACATTATCTGCTTACTTTAGGGCTAGATGATGCTGTGTGAAAATGTCCAGCATTTTTTTTAAACTATATTCTCAGTTCTGGAGCACCTTTGAACCTTAAAAGTATAAATAAGTGACAGGTGATAATACTTACCACCTCGTATGTCGCGATATTACGAAGGCAGCCCAAGCGTGGGCGAACCGCCGCACCTTAATACTTAAAGGTAGGAGATGTATTGGGGTTTAAGCTTCAAATTAAAAAGTTATATAGATAAATATCTATTATTAGAAATTTTATAATTTATATTGTTAATAAAATTTAATTTTAATTTAATTTTTTATGCGGAAAAAATTTTAATAAAAAAAAATTAGTTATAATGATAAAATTTGTATAGTTATTAATAAAATGTATTTAGGTACCTTTGCAACTAGTGCCCACTCTAAGTACCATGCCACCAAAGTACGATACTGTGCGAAAATTACTTAATTTGGTGTTTATTTATAACTTTTTCTTAGCCAAATTTGTCGCAAATAAAATGACTACTACGTACATCCCCGGCCTTTCTCTTCATTCTAAAGTTTTCTGGAAGAGATTGCTAACTTAAATTTGTGTGAAGATTTGATCTATTTAGTTGATTTCTTAGTGTAAATATAATCATACCATATCATGTGGTTTTCTCCGTTATTATCTGAATTATGATCTTTAAATTTATAAAATAGTTAAGTGACAGACTGACCCACTGTCAACAATCAACGGATTTTGTATGGAAAAAAACTTTATCTAAACTAATATAATGAGGAGTATGTAAGTTTGGGTGTAACTTACTCTGTAACTAATCATCCGATTTCAAAAATTCTTGTACCAATATTCAGAATGGGTCTTCAGAGTGGATATAGGCTGTATATTATGCCGTTAAAGTAAAAGGATTTTTCGTGGAGACCAATTTTGCAACGTAAGTCAATGAAAAAACTATTGAGCGATATTTTCATCCGGCTACCACACAGGCGAGGCCGTGGGCAGTAGCTAGTAATTGTTTTAACTTGAGCTAAATTAAAGATCGTTCGTCATGGCACTCTCTGGGGAAGGCCTTCACGTGATGTTGATGATGATGAAGCTCAAATGCAACTAATGATATTCAATCCTGACAGACCTAATTTCCTGCCTAAATCATATTTGTGATGCAAATCGGAACCTTGCAAACTAAACGTCGGTTAAATTTGAGTGACGTCCACACGTGTACTAACTAGAAGCAATGTTTAACTTTTAAACTTTACTAAAAACTACACTTTAACAAGCGAAAACGAACCTTAAACTAAAAGAATAAGGGCGGTGGTGACTGTATGTTTTGCAGAAATTTCGTACAAGTAATATCAGTAATGGCCAAAGAAATTTCAACTCTAAAGCGCGGTGATAAAACTCAATTGGAACAAAGATTTGTGGTTACGCGGTGTCCGATTCAATTTCGTGAGCGACATGTAAAAATCAGCTCTAATCCGCTGCCAGAGGGGGGATAATGGCTTGGACAATTGGATGGAAGTTTTGACAAAATGCCAAATGGTCCGCTGAGCTTTTCCATTTTGCATTAAAATTATATTATTTTTGTTCTATCAGTTTGTTTGTGCGATATTAATGCTTGGAATTTCGTTTGTTTACCCGACTGCGAAGAAGGAGAGATGGATAATACAGTACTTATGTTTTGTGATTATGTACCTACCTTCCTACCTACTACCTATTGTTTTAGTGCTTACTTTACTTTTTTACTAATGTGAAATGCTAACTACTTGCTAAACGCGGGCATGTGCCAAAAGTTATGTTTGGACGTGCCTCTGAATACCCCCTACTTTGTATCCTTAAAGATCTACGCTCTGAGTATGTATCTGATGATGTACATAATAGGAAAATTAGTCGTCGTGTTTTTTTAATGAAATTAAATATTACCTGCATTTATGCATTAGTTAGTTATTAACAAAGATAATTTAGAGAAATTTGTAATATATGTAGGTACTTTATACTTACTTGGTAAACTTAGAATAACACATGAAATTTGCTACTTTTTACCAGCTCCGTAAGGAGCTATATGCGTTTGGTAAGTATACGCGGTTATTCATATTGTAAAAACGGGAATTTTCACGTACTGTACTATCGGTGAAGGCACCGACTAAGTTTCGACTCATTCCGAGAGTCTTCATCAGGGTGAGTGGTTGCGACTTTCTCCCTCCGCGTCGCTCCGTGCACTACCCTACTACGTGTGCGTGTTATACGCGGTTGTTTATTTGCATGTGCGTAGTTATGTATTGTACAATGTAATATATAGTAAGCCTATTGCTTAGTATATATTACATTGTACTATGTATTATACTGTAGAAATTAAAAAAAAACTTTGAAAAAGCTATTTACCTCCGTCTGAAACCAAACTAAAATAAAATTGTAAAAGAACTTATAAAATAAACTAGTGAAAAGACTCAAGAGTAATGTATTATATTAAATGAGAAAATACTTTTGAAGACAATACAATCACCTAAGCTTCAATAAAATGTAATACATGAATTCTTATCTCTCATATAATTGGATAACTGAATGAGCTTTAAATCATAGAGACCTCTGTGAACCTATATTGCGATAAGAGTACAGTACAACACGACTCTACGGCTCCTGTTACAGAGAGATCGATCGCTTGCGCAATGTTTTTTCTAACTCCCGACTTTTGGTAACGGACAGCGTGGCTACGGGCATGCGTTATTAGAAAACTTTGCGATTAACCTTTTGAATACTAGTAAATTTGTTATACTTTCCATTGTCTCGTCATAGTTATTTTGCTAGTTTTCTTAGGGGATAGGTCACAAACTAGCATTAATAATATCTTAATACCGTGTTTATGTGTTTAATAAATAAATAAATAATGCAGGATATTTCCACACATTATCATCTAGCCCCAAACTAAGAAGAGCTTTTATTATGGGAACTACATGACTGATATACTACTTATATATTTTTTGTAAATATATACATATTATACATAAAAAAAACCCAGACCCGAGACAAATATTTGCAGATAAAAACATTTATCCCGCTGCGGTAATCGAACCCGCAACCTTTTGCGTCTTAGCCGAGCCTTCGCCCACTGCGCCACAGAGGTCGTCGTGTTGTTATACCACATCAGCTAGATCTGGAACAAATATCTGCAGGGCATGCAAACATTCCCGCTTCTGGAATCGAACCCGCACCTCTTCCATCACAGCTGGCTTTTTACCAACCGTGAAATCGAGGTCTAGACTTTTTATTTCTATCTTTTCTATTTATTAATCATGTCTTAACATATACACTAAACAAAATTATTAGTAGACTGATATTGGATAGTAATGTAAGATATCGTAATATATGTTTCATTACAATTCTTATATTGGTAACTAATGGAACCTCTGCGTTGTGTCGTACTGTAAATATTTTACGTGACTAATCGTCTTCAATCCCACATGATTTGAGCGAAATATTATCGCAACCATCGTATGTATGTGAAATTAACATTCATAAAATAATATATCGAAAAGATAATTTCAATATGTTATTTCTGTCAAGAGATTTGTGAAAATTAGGAATTGGATTCAAGATGGACCAATTTCGAAATTGCCTCATTCTCCTGAAACTTATATTTCCATCGAACCAATTTGCCATGACAGTACTAAATTTATTTATACAATTATATATATCATTTTGTATAGTTTTTTATCCTACTAATATTATAAATGCGAAAGTTTGTGAGGCTAGATGTTTGTTACTCTTTCACGCAAAAACTACTGAACGGATTTTGATGAAACTTTACAGTAATAATAGCTTATACATCAGAATAACACAAAGGCTACTTTTTATCGGGGTAGCACGCGGGCGAAGCCGTGGGCAGAAGTTAGTATATATATAAAGTGGAAAACCAGTACAGGCCCATCTGTTATTACTTCAAAGCCTTTTGTTTTTCTGGATGGGGCTTCAAACAGAGTTGTCTAAGGATTAAAACACATGTTCAATGATACCCCCACGAAGTAAGCCGATGGCAAAATCTAGTCCCGATTTTGTGACGACTAAGCTAACCTTACATTGCCCAGTCAACTGATAACAATTGACTGGGCAATGTATCTACCGCGTACCATCAGGTGGGCCATCTGCTATCATTTTCCCATGACTTTAAAATATTCATCAACCAATCTGTCTATAAGCGCATTTAAAATAAACTAGTTACTGCACACGGCTTCGACCGCGTGGTGCCCGGATAAAAAGTATCTGAAGAACAGTAGCGTTCGCTCGACCGTTTTTTCGTCGACTTACGCTGCTTAATTGATCTCCACAAAAAGCCATTTTATTTTAACGGGATAATATATAGCCCATGTCCACTTTGAAAGTCTTTCTAAATATTGGTGAATTTTTGAATTTTTGAATCGGAAAAATAGTTTTGGAGATTAAACCCTAGATACAAACGTACAAACTCTACCTTACCTCTTTATATTATTATTGTATAGACTAGTGGAAACTTCCTGCGTATAAATTCAAAGCGTCATAATATGAATATGGGATTAAATTCGCTTATATGTATATATAGCATTAAAGTGATTTCGTTGATTTAATAAATAAAAAATAATAAAACTAATAATCGATATATCTATACTAAAGTTCTCTTATAATAATAAAGCTGAAGTGTTATTTGGTTTTTTGTTTTAACGCGTTAATCTCGAGAACCACCAGTTGTTTTTTTTTACATTTGATAAAAGCCTTATTTTAGAGGAATGTTTAGGCTATTGTACATCACTTCACGACCCTTAAGAGCTGAGAAAAGGAAGCAATAACGCGGATTGAAGGCGGCCGTGGTCATACATATCCCTGACCCAACACTAGGATTCCGTGTCGTGGGTATCAGGAACTACGAGTACCGTGGTACCACGACACCCAAACCACAAATATCTGCCGAACATGCACACATTTGTCCCGCAGTGGAAATCGAACACGTACCTCTTCCGTCGCAGCTGGCTACTCACCCGCCGCGCCACCGAGGTCAAAATAATGATGAGGACTTACAGTGGCTGTACCTTAATTGTCAGTCAGTCAGTCAGTCAGTCACGCAACGATTTTATATAATTTTGATGTCTGCTTCTCGTTAATGCAATTGTATTTGAACTCTCCCCTCCGAATGGGGTATCCCTCTAAAAGGGTTATAGACAGGGGAAATATGTTAATTCCCTCTGTCAGTTGAAACGTCTAAGTAATTCATGTTTATTGATTAAACGGTATACAAATTAAATCCGTTGCAATTACTATTTAATATTCTTGTACAAGTGAATTAGTTAAAAATAAATATTCAAATCAAGTGGGCCACGTGACAGCTTGCAAGCCCATCGCCTCTTATTGGAACACTAAATGATAGCACATATTTTTCAGTAGTACTTGTGGAAGAGCTTAGCTAGATTAAATCATCATTGATTCTCTGGAGAAGTACCTACTATCACTATACCTATTTTGAAGAGTGCCGGTGAAATTACAGGCACATGAGTCTTTTCAGCTGTTTTGTCTCAGAGTCGGCAGCGCCAGTGAAACCTCTGATGTTGAAAGCGTCTATAGGTTACGGTAACTTACCAACAAGTGGGTCGTATACTTATTATGTAGACGTGACAGCTTGCAAGGCATCGTTTCTAATTGGAACACTAATATAGCACATGCGTTCAATATTTTGGTTCTAGGTCATACAGGTTTCCACAAGATGTTTTCCTACACCGATGAATCTGTTTAATGATGTTCGTTGCTTTGCGAAGAGGAAACATAACTCAAGACTAGTGAATCAGCTCAGCCATCATTTTCAATCTTGATGAGTCAGTGTTCCGGTCATTAACGAAACAAAACTGTAATAAATTAACAGGTGATTTAGTTTATTTATTTATTATTAGTTTCTGCCCACGGCTTCACCCGCATGGTACCCGGATAAAAAGTAGCCTATGTGTTATTCTGATGTATAAGCAATATTACTGTAAAGTTTCACCAAAATCCGTTCAGTAGTTTTTGCGTGAAAGAGGAATAAACATCCTCACAAATGTTCGCGTTTATAATATTAGTAGGATAGGATAGGATTATTTGTTTATTAGAGGAACCAGCGGTGATAGTGCAAATATAAGTTAATATGAAATAATATATCGTAATGCTGATTAGGTTCCTACGTTTGTACTTTGACAATGAAAGAAATGTTAGGAATAAGCATTTTTCGCTTATTACTTTTTAAAATAGTGAGTGTGTCAATACCTAACTGTTTTTTTAAATTAGCAGTTTTTTTAAACTCTATCTGTTCAAACAGAACATTAAAACGTTTATAAAAGTTTCTCAAGCACTCACAATGCAAAGAAAATTTAGACCGTGTGAATTTTCTAACAAGTTTTAACCATCGAGAAATTTTGATTTCGAGTGTCGCAGTCATTTGGTATGGACTTGATAAATTAATAAGTAAACAAACACCCAACAGACATAGTCCTGACCCCAAACATTGGGGTCAGGACTATGTGTATTCCCTGTGTCGCGGATATCAGGAATTACGATTACCTTGGGTCATTCAGACCCAGAAAAAATATCTGCCGAACATTTATTTATTTTTATTTATTTATTTATTTATTCAAAATACATTATGACATCATTACAGGTTTTTTTTTTTGAAGCGATGATATATGTAAGCAGGTATATAATAATATAAGATAGATATACTAATCTATGGTTTCTTAAACTACCTGTGCTAATTTTAGGAGTTTCGGCAGTTTATTGTAAAAAATATCCACGCTGTTCGCAGACAATATATTGAGCAGATGGATAGCGAGTGACATGGGGGCTAACTTAAGTAGATCATTAGTCCCGAAGCGGGAACTGAACCCGCAACTCTAGCCTATGGCATGTCAGAGGCACGTTTAAATGTTATGTGCGGCACATACCCGCGCTCTTGCAAGTAGTTAGCATTCCACGTGACAGTTTGCAAGCCCATCGCCGCTTATTGGAACACTAACCGATAGTACAATGCCTTTGAATTAATTGCCTATTTATTCCCGTTCGCTCAACTGGTACAGTGGGACCAACAGGAATACACCAACAGCAATGGTTTTACATATACCATAGCCACATATGATTAACTAGTTAGTATGCGTGGGTGGCGAATGCGATGGCCTTGACTGAAAGTGCACATCTAGGTTAAATGCGGATCAGTTTTAGGTATTGTTTACGTTGTTATATAGTTAGGTCGTGGGTTCGGCGCCAATATGTAGGGTGTGGTTTTCTTTGTGTCGGCGAATCGATTGAAAATAGAATTATTGATTGTGTTAGTGAAGATTTCAGTCTACTCTTGGACAACTCACCGTTTGTAACGTATGTTTATTTATACTTCTATACTAATATTATAAAGAGGAAAGATTTTTTTGTTTGTTTGTATTGAATAAGCTCCGAAACTACTGGACCGATTTTAACCGTTTTTTCACTAATAGAAAGCAAAATTATCAGGAAGTAACAAAGGCTATAATTTATTATCAAAAAAATAGATATCCTTAAGATTTTATCCTTATAAATTCATTATTTGGCGTGCGCTGAGAGAACTACTGATGATACATAAAAATAATGTACTACATAATTAAAGTACTCATTATTGCCTACAAAAAAGTCCTGGAGGGAATATATCTAACTATCATAGTTAGTAGCAGCTTTTGTGTTTTAAAATTCGCCGATGGAAACAAAAGTTGGTTACATTCGTATCGTAGTATTAATTCTTATTCAAAAAAATAGTTATTTCTTTAAGGGTATTTATGTAGCAATAAAACACTTTTTAATTAATTCGAATCGGACATTTAATTTCGAAGTTATCACGATCGAAACTCACGCGGGTGAAACCGCGTGGCTACTTTGTTTATAAAAAGATCACTGACGAACCGTTTATTCGATGAAATTTCGTACGTAAGTATATATGCGAAAACATGCAATCTACTAATATTATAAACGTGAAAGTTTGTGAGGATGAATGTTTGTTTCGCGCAAAAACTACTGAACAGATTTTGATGAAACTTTACAGTAATATAGCTTATACATCAGAATAACACATAGGCTACTTTTTATCCGGTTACCCGCGAGCGTAGCCGTGGGCAGTGGCTAGTATTATATATATGCATGTTTTCGCATTTTTTCCGTCACCGTTTTATCCGCATGAATGGGAAAATCCATTATTGCATGACCTGGTTCGAACACAATGATCTGCGGATTGGAAGTCGCAGTACTTCCCACTAGGCCAGCACGGCTCCGTTTTAAATCTCCTAAGCTCATTCTAACCACAGAACTCGTACAACATAGAACCGCATTGCCACTATACTAGGTCGGTTGATGGCAACATGCCAGCCATTTAGCCGCTTCCATTGATTACTCATATTTTCGATTTTGGATTTGGGTCAGAATGACAGTTTGAACTTCCTGTAACGTCATAATCTTATTAATATTATTCATATGGCCCGATAGACCGTTTTTCTGTCCTTGAATGTGACAGATACGAAAAGTCAATTCAACAACCGTAGAGTAACTCTGCTTAGTTTGGGGCTAGATGATGCTGTGTGAAAATGTCCAGCATTATTTATTATTTATTTATAATGAACGTAACGGTTGAACCTATTTAGATGAAATTCGGAACTTGTATAGTTCGTGACCTAGAATAACAAAAATGCTACTTTTATTTGCGTACCACGCGGGTGAAGCCGTGGGCAAAAGTTAAAGTAATAAAAAGATTTCCAGATATTTTGATAATATAGTAATTTTTAGTCTAACATAAATCGAAGTATAATCGCTGAACTGATTTGGATAAAATTTGGACCAGGTATAGTTCGTGACAAGGAATAAATACACGTGATACTTTTATCCAGAAATAAAAAGTTGGTATGTGAAGTGGAACAGTTCAATTTCTGGCAAGGTACCTACCTCATACTTAATATTTTTTTGAAAGTATTTTATTTAAATTTACCCAATTGTTATCATATTTTAGTTAAGTTTCAAAAAGTAAAATATCCTGAAATTACTAAAATGCCGTGTTTCTATAAAACATGCCAAATCTGCACGCATACAAGAAAAAACTAATTAAAAAAGGGAAAATGAAATAGTACCTATCTACCTCATTAATACTGCAATTTTCATCTGCAGAAAAACATGTTTGCTGCCAGTATTGCAATCGCACATAATAGTGTTGTCACACTGTGAACTCATGTACTTTGGCAAATTTAACAATATTTCGGGGAAGCATTTTGGTTTCACGCCATGTTATAAACACAACGATGACCTATCCATATCTAAAAATTCACCTTATTCCAAAGACAGTACAGAGTATTTTCGCTTGTCATAAAACAAATCTATTAATTCAAGTGCACTCTACACCATTCGCATAAAGTCTATTTTTAATTGCGTTGACTCTGGATGACTTTACATCGAATATATCGAGATATTGAATAATAAATGAGTTCTATTCATATTTTGGGTCAAGTTTATGAATAGGAACGAGGTGAATTTGTAGGGTTCGTAATTGGTTTACCGATAACCAGCAGTTCTTTTAACTAAAGTTGTTTAAATAGCGGGTCATGATTGAAAATGCCACTTGTGATGCAAATAATAACAATAACACTTTAACACGAATTCGATTCCCGCTTCGGGACAAATGTTTCTATGTTCTTTGGATATTTGTTCCGGGTTTAGGAGAGTGGTATATCTGTGTGGCTGTCTGTAGCATCGTAGCTACCAAACGGATGAACTGATTTTGATTTCGTTTTGAATTACAGATAAAGGAGGAAAAATCGGTGAGAGTAATTGGTCTGGTGTAGAAATACAGACGAAACGTCGAGAAAATAATAAAAAAAGTCAACGCAATAAAGACCTGTTAACTATGAAATATTATTAAATTGGTGATAGATTCTAAGAGTATGGAAAACAAGTCAAATGATTGAAATTTTATAAATATATTTTTTTCATTCTTAGTTTTGAAGTTCTATCTTTGGCTTTTCACAAACCGCTCTGATGATGACCGGCCTTTAGAGTTGATGTTAAAAATAGATGATGTTTTTGAACATCGGTGACACATCGATGACATCACCACTTTCATTGGGTGTGATGTAAAGCTGTCTCGCGGCCGCTGACAAAATCTGGCGTAGCCGAAATAAACATGTTGGTATGTGAGTTGTAGTGACCAGTTATAACACTAAAAGAGCCGTGTTGGCCTAATGGACCGTACTCTGGCTTCCAATTCTAAAGGTCTTGGGTTCATACCCGGTCATGAACCAATGAATTTCTCAACTAATGTGCGCTTAACACGTGCTCAAAACCGGCATGCCCAAGAACCAAAAGTTCGAAGGCATGTGACATTGGTTAGTATTCCATGCTAACTACTTGCATGTGCCAAATTTATTGTATTGAAGTTCTTCTGACTACCCCCTGTATTATTTGGGAATATAACGTTTGACACAGATTCTTTTAAAATCCATGTGATGTTTCATGAGTTTCCCCGAAGCATGGTATCACAACTAGAAATAAATGTGAATGCGATGGCATTGAGGTTATTCGCGTTACCGATCTCGAGTTTAACTCATGGCCGCTCTGGATTTAGCTTTTAATTATTACGAAAAACCCAGGATATACCATGTATACTCAAAAACAAAAAAAAATACACGCTAAAATAAATGCTAACGACTGATTCTCATCCTCAGATAAATAGAAAGATAGATAAACTCTAAGAGTTTATCTATCTGCTTTATTGCGCATCTCAATATTTTTAAGTACCTACAATATACAAAATCATAATTAAAACAAACAAAGAAATGCCTAATGGGTGGTCTTATCACTGAAAGTGATCTCAAATCCATTTTCAATACTCAAATGCTTGAGAAGCAGGGCTTCCCTCTAGGGGATATAAGATAAACGACAATATAGATGCCAGTTGTTTGGAGTGAGTTTGCATTACAATAAAAGTTTTTTTACCATAAAAAAACTGTCGAGTTGATAATAAAAGGTATGTACTTGTATACAGGATGTGTACAGACAGTTTCATATTAAAAAAAACATGATTATCAAGCTAAACATAGGCCTCTCTCAATACGCGACACTGCCCATAGTTTTTTTGAAGTCATGGCATCACCTAACCGGGGGCCGCCCACACGACGTTTGCCCAGACGCGGTCTCCACTCAAGAACTCGTTTACTCCAACGGTTGTCGGTTCTTCGGCACATATGACCAGCCCACTTCAGCTTGTTAATCTTCTGAGCTATGTCGATGACTTTTGTGCTGTCGGATAATCTCGTTACGGATTTTATCCTTCAGAGAAACTTCCATAACTCGCTGTGCAACCTTGACCTGGTGGATAAGTTCTACTGTGAGTGTCCAGGTCTCAGCACCGTAGGTTATCACGGGTAAGGCATACTTATTAAAGACATTGTGGTCTTCAGGCATTGTGGTATAGGTGAAAGAAAAATGATTGCATTCCTTTAAAAATGGGTCAACAAACTTACTTAATTAAACATTTCGTCACAATGTAAATTATCTAATGTATTTCGAAATCACAATAAGATAAAGTAAACAAGTAGGTAATAGATAAGCGCCACTTTCTTCTAAAGGTTATCTTAAATGCAGTACTCACCCAGCTATGATTGAGCAATCATACAATTATTGTGAGTTTTTACTTCACAAAATATTGTAAGTAGATTTTATTTAAAAAAAGGCCCTCTTTCAAAAGACTCAACATAGAATATTGAAAAATGCCAAACATCCCAAACGTATACTGCACTTAGAGCTCAGCACTTGACCTAACCTAGATTCCGTAAGCATTTGCACAATGTACAAACGATACAGTAAACAAACTACGTTTCAACTTGAGCTTAACAGATGAAAATAACAGTCTTTTATGCTCGATTTTTTTTTGGTCAATTGATAAATCTACCTTTTGTTTAAGATATATAGTTTTACTCAATAAATTGTGTCTTTAACTAAATTTATCAAATTAAAGGCTTTGCGTTATTCATTTTGAATATTTATAATGACTACGATAGACTCTAATAACATTTGTCTATCCAATTAATATAGAAAGTCAAATATTTAAAAATAAAATTTATTGAAAATTATTTCTAAATTTAGGGATACTGCACTTTATTTCAAATTGTTTATTTATTACTAGCCTTTGCCCATGGCTTTGCTGGCTTAGTATCCACTCTAAATGTTATTCTAGGTTACAAACTACACTTGTTTCAAAATTCATACAAATCGGTTTAGACAAGACAAGACTCAAGTGCTGAGCTCTAAGTGCAGTATACGTTTGGGATGTTTGGCATTTTTCAATATTCTATGTTGAGTCTTTTGCGAAGATTATAAGCGACAAATATCCAAACTTTTAAATTTATAATATTAGGAAAGCCACTTTACTTAAAACACACAGGAATAGCGATGCATTAGTGTGCGTGAGCCGTCATCACTCAGTATGATTGTATGGAGTTGACATACTGCTTTCAAGACAGTGTTTCTATCCCACCCTATCTGTATTTTTAATTTTAATGCAATTACATTAAGGTACACTTCACAGTAATGAGATGTGGAAAATGGAGAAGTTTATGGAAAACAGTTCAAATTAATGGTTTTTGCTTTAACGGAATGAAAACGAAACGAGAGCATGTGTTTATTTTTTGTCTCATGAATATTAAAAGTAGGTTTTGTATCAAGGGGTTGGCCTGATTTTTAGGGTTCCAAACCTTATCAGGAAAGAACGGAACCATTATCGGACCACCTTGTTGTCTTGTTGCTAGAAACTAGAAACTTATACCAAATAATAAATGTGTGTTAGCTATAGCATCGTAAATAAAACAACCATCTGACTTAACGCATTAAAAATATATGGTAATAAATGTCTATTTTTTTAAGGAAATGACAAAAATTCAAAATCTTTATGGTACTTCCAGTTATTACATAATTCCGAAATTTTGAAAATTAAGTGCCTTTGTGACATAAACAAAATAAAAAGTCTAAAATTGAGAAATTTCTACTGTTTTATCCTAAGAACTAACTTAGAACAATATAATAAAATATTATTCTAGTAGTGAAGTTTGTAGAAAAAAGTGTCTGAGACAGTACGGACACCTCAAGGTGCAAGTGTTGTTCGCACTTGTCAATTTTTTAGATAACTGATCTTGGTTATTTAGTTTTTAGTGTTGACCTACACTTACGGAAAATCTAAAAACAATTTGAGACATAAAATTCTTATTGAATTTTTTTGGACCCTGCTCATTGAACACGTGCAAGTTTACAACACAGTTACTTTATACAAAATTATGCGCAGTTTGAGAACGACGGATACGGATCAAAAAACTAAATAGGTGAATGCCTCTAAGAGGAGTAGATTATAATGACCTTCTACTTGATACGCGAGGCCTTTACCAACTAAGCCACGAGATTGTTACCAGCCTGGTCGATATTCATTGGATGTTTCGGCTCGACGTAGCTCCACTTACACGGGAAACTTTGCAGTTATCTTAGCCTTTTTTAAGATATTACAAAATCTTGTAATTTCCCTTAAGTGTTAAATAATAATAATGCAGGACATTTTCACACAGCATCATCTAGACCCAAACTAAGCAGAGCTTGTATTATGGGAACTACATGACTGATATACTACTTATTTAGTTTTTCTAATACTTACACACTAGCTCCTGCCCACAGCTTTGCCCAAGTGATACCCGGATTAAAAGTAGCCAAAGTGGTATTCTGATACATACAGTGGTGGTCATATAATTAGAAACAATTAGTCACTTGGTAGTCTTTTAATGTAACCAACATTATTAATTCTATTAATTGGAGGTAATAGTTTAATTTACGAAATCACAATGTACATTTATATCTCTGGGATAATAATAAGCAATAACATTCAGACAACCAATACAATAATATTAAAAAAAATTAAAACAAAAGTATCAATCAATATTCTTAGTACTGGCAGTCGGACAACTAATTAGAAACAAAGTATGACTAGGTTCTAAAATTGAATTTTAAAACTAAAATTCACCTTTCGGAATGTCACCGCATTATGCATTTTGCCGCCTTTTCTTACTCATTCGGACCTTTTGTCAGATTTAATTATTAAGAATGGGTAAAAACAAGAGCTGTGATGCAGCAACAAGAAAAATTATAGTAAACTTTCATTTTAAACGAAAATGGTCTTACAGAAAGATCGCCGATCATTTAGTGTTCCGTAAAGATGGTATTTAACGCCATTGCACATCACAAAAAACATGGAACATCCGATAAGGTGCCTAGAAAAGTTCGGCCAAGGAAGACCACCGTTCAAGAAGACAGGCTTATGATTCGTTTGGCTAAGACAGATCCCTTTAAAGGTTCTAATGTTTTATTCCAAAAACTATCGTGAACTTGACTATTCATATTGTAAAAACGGGAATTTTCACGTACTGCACTATCGGTGAAGGCACCGACTAAGTTTCGACTCATTCCGAGAGTCTTCATCAGGGTGAGTGTGCGCGCACGGACGCGACGCGGAAGGAGAAAGTCGCAACCACTCACCCTGATGAAGACTCTCGGAATGGTTCTAATGTTATACGAAAAGAAGTATTTTCACAAGACGACCCTCGAAACGTGTCCGCAAGACTAGTCCGTAGGCGGTTGGTTGAAGGAAATTTGTATGGAAGACTTGCTAGGAAAGTGCCACTTCTCACCAGGCGACACAGAGAAAATCGTCTAGCCTTCGCTAGAAAATATGCCAGTTGGACTGTTCATCAATGGAGAAAAGTTTTGTTTTCAGATGAAACTAAAGTAAATTTGGTAAATTCCGACGGAAAACGATACGTACGGCGACCAATCAACGAGGCTTTGAATAACAAGTACACTATAAAAACAGTTAAGCACGGCGGTGGAAATGTTAAAGTATGGGGATGCTTTTCCGGATACGGAGTTGGTCCCGTGAGAAAGATTGAAGGGCTGATGGCTCAGTTTCAATACAAAAAAATCTTGGAGGAGACAATGATCCCATATTCAGATGATTTGCCGGTGAATTGGATTTTTCAGCACGATAATGATCCAAAGCATACAGCAAACAGCGTTAAAGCGTTTCTCAGACAACAATTGGTGACAGTGTTAGAGTGGCCTGCTAATAGTCCGGATTTAAATCCGATAGAGAATTTGTGGCACACTGTGAAGAAAACATTGTCGGATGAGCATATCACCAATATCAACCAACTTTACGACGCATTTGTAGAAGCTTGGAGATGTATTCCTTTGGAAACGTGTGAAAAACTGATAGAATCAATGCCACGTCGTTGTAAAGCTGTAATCGACCACAGAGGGTACCCTACGAAGTACTAACAGTACCAATCGGTTTTGGATGTAGTATTCATAGTATTATTCAAATTAAATGTGGTTTTGTTCACTTAGTTAATGTTTATATTGTTGTTTTTTTTTGTTTCTAATTAGTTTAGTCCATGTATTTTAATAGACTTTTTATTAAAATGTTATATTTTTATATCAAAATTGTTGTTTGTTATTACTAAACTCGTATAGTAATACTTTAAAAGAACCGATACATCCATATAAATACGTAGGAGCCCTCTATGGCACGTTAAAAATTAGTTATGATGTTAATTTGTAATGAAAATAGAAGACAGAGTTGGTGTTTCTAATTATATGACCAATGAATATATAAGCTATATAACTGTAAAGTTTCATTAAAATCCGTTCAATAGTTTTTGCGTAAAGGAGTAACAAACATCCATCTCCACAAACTTTCGCGTTTATAATATAAGTAGGATTTTACATAGAAAACAAATAACGTAGACTACTTGTTATCCTGGTAAAATTTAAGCGAAGCCGTGGCCAGAAGCTAGTCGACTAAGACACAGTGTGTTTCTCATCCAGCTTCTAATTCAGTGGTCCAATTGCTATCTCTAGTTAATGGACAATCACACAGTTGCATCTATCCATCTAATCTAACTAATGTATAATTTTCTGGTTACTATCACAGAAACCTAGTTAGACTCCAGTAATCAGAGATTGTTAATTGTGGCCCACGAACCGGAAGACGCAGTGTAGAAAGGCCCCCCACCCAATGGACCAATGAGATCTCATACTGCGTTTACATATACGTCATTTGCGTACGAATGTTAAATATTTACTACGTGAAGTTGTGTAGTTTTAAATAAGTACATTGTTTTGTTTTACTCTCTTCTTCCATACATAATCCTAACTCTCTAATAACCTCTCTCTAAGCCAAGATTTGATAAAAGAAAACACTTTTTAGGGTTAAGCTAGCCTTTGTTTCTACAAGTCATATAATTCTGTTTTTCTTTTAGTTTTTTTATAACTCGTGTTTATAATAAAGAATAAAGAACATACGTGCGCGAATGACGCATGTGTTAACGAGGTATTAAAGGCTGTACAAAGGCGGTAAATAGAACTAGCCAGACCCATTCGTCGTGGCACACTTTTGGGAAGTGTGATAATGGTGATGAAATACCTGCTCCAAATAGGTTAATAATAATAAAAGTATTTTCATACTGTAAAAACGAGAGCGACTTTCTCGAGGGAGAAAGTCGCGATCACTCACCCTGATGAAGACTCTCGGAATGAGTCGAAACTTAGTCGGTGCCTTCACCGATAGTGCGGGTACGTGAAAAATTCCATTTTTACGATATGAATTGTCAAATTTAAAAAAGGATTTTTTACTAAATTTGAAAACCCGATTTGTTTCCATCATGTATTCAGCGCCCCCTGGTGACTTGTGACGATAAAACTTATCTAAGAACCGCCCTTGCTAGCACACAAAATACATTTCAATCGGTTAAGCCCTTTTAGAGATCAATGGTACTTATCAGACAGACAAACAAAAAACTTTTACAGCAGGCTCATATACGGGCTCCCGTTGTCGTGTGTAACAAGAGCTTTAACTTAGTTTTCAGAGCACTCTCAAATAGTATTTTTCAAAGTTTTGTGATCATTTACCATAAATATGAATATAAAAAATATTAACGCAAGAAAGATCCGTATAAAACTTATAATTACTCTCAAAATACTTTCTACGTGCATAACAACAAGCAACGAAAGTTTTTTTTAAGATTTATGTAAAAACGAATAACCCGATAGAGAAAGATTTTATTTTTATGAAAGTACCCGGAATCATCGCGTACACAGTAAAGAAAAATCCACTTGAGTAGCACCAACCATCACGAAGATACACCGATTTATCGACGATGTGACTTTTATTATAGGACTCCATTCAAAGAAAAGCTTTACGCTTAAAGCGCTTAGTTTTTCACAAAAACTACGATGTCGACATTCAGCCTAGCGGCCTCGGTTCGTGCATACGCATATCATTTAAATATTCCATACATTATTCATAAGCTAACTATCATCGTAAATTAGGCAAATATAACATTTCACACTATCTAACAGTCTTCATCTTAATAACCATACTTCATTTATTTTAATACCTCACAGATAATTGCAGGCCCTTTGTCAAACAAACCGTTGCTATAGATACCTGTGTTCAATTTTAAACCCAAGAATCTTTTCATTTTCAAGCCTACAATCACACGCGGAAAAATACCCCATTAGCTGTCAAAACGCCATAAACGTATACGTCAATTAGTACGTAACATCACGTAAAATTAACAAGGCACAGTATGGTCACGAATGTCAGTAAGATTATTTACAGGCAGTGCAATACAATAACGTTCAAAATATTAAACATCAAATAAAACTATCTACTTACTTGATGTCTGAAAGATAATTTTGTTCGATTTATAGGACTTATCTATAATTATATTCGGGTACCGCACGAGCGAAGCCTTGGGCTAGTTAAAATAAATGATTAAGATGTTTTTCATATCATCATAGGATATAGGACTCCCCTAAAGTGTGCCAAGGCGAACGATCTTGGGAACCCAACCAATAGACCGATGACATATTATGGGCCCAATTTAACTGTCTTTAACATTGTACTTCTTAATGTTTAGGTACGAGTAGATCATGTGCGAACGTTAGCTGATGGAGATAAGAAGCTTACAAAATAACTCTATACCATTATCATCATCAACAGTGCCTTCTCCGATATTATATGTGACTATTCACGAATAGTTTCGCATTACGAAATGTAGAGGATAAATTTAGTACAAAGCTTCTCTACTGTATTCCATCTACACTGTGAATGACGTGACCGCACGTAATATGCGGTTTTACGTGTCAAAGCACACTTTGATTAAAATCCTTTCAATTAATAATTTTAATATTGATTGTTTCATTTTGATTCGCACCTCATAATATTAGTTTTCCTATTTCATAAACTAATTAAAAGTCTAATCCCACTTCTGATGTATCTTTGGTTTGTTAATAAAAGTTAGTGGACCGTGATTCACACTGTTTGTTTGTTAATTCAAATTGATGGAAACAATTATAAATAAAGGCGCAGCCGCACACTATCTGTTTACAGTCAGTGTGCTGTTATTCGTTTACTTGATGACAGAAAAGGTCTTTCGTCTACCATAAATAATTTAATAATATATGTTACTTATACAAAAAAACGCTTGTCAAAGTTTAAGTGTCTATTTCGGGTTTTTTCATCTACCAAAAATAATGACGCTTGACGACTTCTGTGGCGCAGTGGGCGACGCAGAAGGTTGCGGGTTCGATTCGCGCCGCGGGACAAATGTTTGTATCTGCAAAAATTGGTCTCGGGTCTGGGTTTTTATGTATATATTTACAAAAAAATGTATATAATTAGTATATCAGTCATGTAGTTTCAATAATACAAGCTCTGCTTAGTTTGGGGCTAGATGATGCTGTGTGAAAATGGCCTGCATTTTTTTTTAACCAGAATATGCTTTTTTTTAAATAATACAAGAATCATTTCAATATATGAATATATAAAAAGTTACTTATAAAAAAACAACTTCCAAAGTTCGTCCAAAACAAAGCCTACCTTATAGTTACTTATAAACACAGTTCTAAATCCAATAACTTCCTCGATACTTTTCAGGCTTTGAAAACTCTAACCCACAATTTTTCTTTGAATATTTTAAGGTTCTGCGCAGAATCTTAACAAATGAAACGTTATTAATACCAACTAGAATCCATTTAACTTTGCAACAGGAATATTTTTTTCAAAGAAACGGCAGTTAGGTATTCTACGATTGTTTTAAGTAAGCCTTAAATGTGTAAAACCATTTTAAATTTTACCAAAATTTTGATACTTGTAAACTTACCTAAATATAATATAGACTGTTTCTATCACCCCTCTTAGACATAATTAAAGTTTTAGTATAATTTTATTGAAACTGTTATTGAAACTGAAGGCCACACCAACAAGAGATCGGTAACATTTTACCGATCTCTTGTTGGTCAACAAAAATATACAATATTAAATAAGATGTTGTTTTTAACATCAACATTATGTTGTTTTGAAAAAAAATAAATGAAATTTTAAAAATAATAGAAATTCGGTTGGTTGAGGTAGCCATGTTAGATTGTCTAGACACTTTAAGTCAAGGTTCAATATTTTATGCTATGAAGTGCCTATGTCCAGCAGTGTGCTTCTATCGGCTGTTGATGATGACGGTGATGAATGTTGAGTACAGAACCCTTGAAGCGTCAGTCCAACACGCACTTGTCGAATTTCTTTCAATATTTTTGGTGAAACTTCCAATGTTACGGTACATTAGTCATTAATTCTTCAAAGACCAAAGTTCGGAGTTCGCCCAAACTTTGTTCCAAAGTTTTTTTGTATAATTTTAACATCAATAAGTAAGATCGAGTCATTGGAGACTTGGTTTGGGTTTTTTTGGGAAATTTAATAGGATGTTGTGGGAATTTTTTGTTTGGTGGAGCTAAAGAATGAACAATGCGAAATATGTAGTTACAGTTTCCGGTTATTACTATGGCACTTTAGGGATATATGTATGTTACTCGTATTTTAGGTTTATATAGCTTTTAAGGTGCTTACATTTTCCCGTGACCAGCGCACTTATCCTTTACTAGAGATATCTTATCCTTATTGCACATTGGTTATTTAAAGTCAAAGGGCCTTACTTATAAATAATTTTAAACAGTTAATTATAAATACTGCTGTCTCTTTCTATTGTGTAATTTGAATTTAACAGGATAAAACATAACAACTATTTAAAATCTAAAGTTTTAAACAGTTCTTACGTAGAATCTTAGACTATTATTATTATTATTATTATTATTATTAGTCGGTTATAGTTATTATTAGTCGGTTTATCTTTTTTCTAGAAACTAGTTTTGTTATATAAATCGACATATAATAAGAGAAAAACATTATTTAGTTTTCAACAGTTTATAATCATTATAAATAAGGCCTTAAATACAAAGATTTTTTTATAAAAATCTACAGATATAACTATTATTTCAATCACATATTTTCCAAGATATACCAAAGTAACAGCCGTATACTGTAGATACTGTTTCAACACAATGTTGAATACTGTAGTTATGTACCTAGGTAAATTAGATATGTACTTGTTCCATGAGACAGTAGATTATGCAACACAGCAGTTATACACAATAGAACATAATGTCATAGGAATAATCAATATACATACATCCACGGTCATAAATGTTTTAGCTAATTTATTTTGAATTTATTTATTTGAATTTGTTCATCCACTACTGTATTTTGATCAATCGTATTTGAGATTACTTGTAATTAAAATTCATAAATTACAAAAGGCTAAAATTTATGTGCTGTCAAATTAGTCAGATTTTTTTGACAGGATTTGACAGGAGTAAAATTCTTGCCATCTCTTTCTTGCGTACACTATCAGTATAAGAGAGCGACAGTTTAAATTAAGTTTAGTTAGTGGTACTACAGAATCGAGGTCAATAGCTTTGTAAGTCTTGATTTATATATATGATAATGACTTAATCATAAGTTTTATACGAGTCTTTATCGAAGTATATAGAGCTATCGTCGAGAAACAATAACAGTATCCGCAACTACCCTCATTCAATGAATTAATTCATTAAAAATACTTTATTGTACACCATTAACAAATAACAGAATATATATATTTTTTTAAGAAAACGGGTGGTTTTATTCGCATGACGCAGACTCTTCTTAATCTTTATATATTCAGACTATGTTTTTGTTTGTTTGTTTGTGTTACTTTTTATCTCCGAAACGGATTATCCGATTAAAATGCGGTTTTTCACTATCGATTTGTATGACCTTAAAGATGGTTCTTAGATAGGTTATATTACCACAAATCACTAAAGAGCCCTACCATAGATGTCGTTAGTCTCAATAAACGTTTTAAAATTTGCTTTTGTAATATACTAGTAGGATAATGAATATATTATTTCAAAAATTAACTTAGTAAATAATTATTAGTAGGGGATGTGCATTATTTAGCACAAATAATAAAAGTTCTGTTGTTCATTACATTCGCCGCGGGGTGATACATCAGAAACGTTTATCCCAAAATTGACACAAAACGGCGCGGCATTATGAATAACATTAGCATATCGTAACACTTCTCTTTGCGATTGTACCTTCAATACAACCTCATGTTTTTATTTTAACGTAAAATGGTAAACATTAAGGACCCCTCCCGCAATTATATTTGCGTATGACAGCTGCTGACGTTTCACATTGAAATTGGAAGCTCTTTGATATATGTAATGTTCTCTCTTTGTGAACATTTTCATATAATGCTTGCGTCAAGACCACGTGACCATACAATATTAAAATCATATATTTTGTTTGTTTGTCCTTACAAACGGGTGTCAAGATTAGGCTAACACTATTTACATAAAAATTTTTTTTTCAAATATCAGATTTATAAGTAAAATAACTTACATTATATTGAGCGAGCGAGCAAACATAAACTAAAAGTCATAGTTGGCAAAATTTAAACGTTAAATAAAACTGAACTGAACATTATTTTTTGTGCACGCTTTATTTCATAGTTCATCGTATATTTATTGCAAAATATCGGTAATTGTAGATAGGTACCTATCATACAATTACAGGGTTCGGTCCGTCTGCCATCAATCGGTTTAAGTTCCAATAATCGGTGATGGGTTTGCAACCTGTCACGTGAGATACTAACTACCTACCTACGTGGAAATTAAATTATTAAATGTTTGGACGTGCCCCTGATCACCCCTTAGTTTGTATCGTCACGGATCTGCAAACATAAATGGTCCTTGAGATAACAGTCAATGAATTCCAATTGACTGTATATTTTTTATATCTGAGGCTGACCTTCATAGAAGTATTACCTAATAGTAGTCAACTTTATTTACCCGACACGTAAAGTGCCCGTATATGAGTTTAGCATAAGTGGTTGTTTCTTTATTTGTCTGTTACCATTTATCTACGAATCGGCTTGTCCGATTGAAATGAGTTTCTTTACAATCGCTTTGTATGACTTCAAGGATGGCTCTTAAAAGTTTGATCGTCACTAATCACTAGAGGACGCTGCGATAGACGACACAAAAGAAGGAAAATAAAAAAAAACTTACTTTAATTAACTAGTTTTCTTTTTTATTGACTGCAAAACCGCAGAGCTTCGGCCGCAGACCACATTATAAAATTAAAAAGAAAACTATTATTTTCCCAGCGCGAATGTCGTTTGACTAGGATATTAAATATCATTTGATAGAATCTACAAGATATCTAGTTATATAGTATTAGCTATGAGACGCAGAAGGTTGCAGATTCGATTCCCGCCGCGGAAACAAATGTTTGTATGATCTGCATATATTTGTCTCGGGTGTGGGTGTTTTCTATGTATAATATGTATGCATTTACAAAAAAAGTATATAAGTAGTATATCAGTCATCTAGTTTCTATAATACAAGCTGTACCCACGACTTCGTTCGCGATTTCTATCAATCTTTAAAGTACCTCCTTTCTAACAAAAATAGATGAAAATGAAATCCGACTACGCGGTAATGAATTACAACTAAGTACTAATTTTGAATTTGATTCCCTCTCTTAAGGGAAGCGTATTTCGAGATAAAAAGTATCCTATATCCTACTTTGCAGTATGAACTCAAATCATGCCAAGTTTCATTTGAATTCGTTCAGTAGTTTCGGTTCTATGCGCGGCCCAGATTCTGACAGACAGACAGACAAAAATTAAAAAAAAAACATTTTTAGCTTCAGTATCGATTATAGAGTGCCCTCCCAATTGTCATTGTACAGAATTTGACCTGTTACATTCTTATTATAGTATAGATAGATAGATAAGGTAGGTTTGTTAAGCTAATCTGTCAACAACTTCAATAAGAATATAAATAATGTAGTTAGATAATTACTGACGGGCATAAGAAACTAACTAATTTATAACGTAATTTAGTGACTTTATTAGTTTTTTTTAAATGTGTTGGCATTTAGTCCTGAAGTCATTTCTAAGGTTCCCTGTGTCGTTGGTATCAGGAAATTTGAGTAATGTGATACTATAACACTTAACAAATAATTATGCAAATATTTGTCTCGTAGCATATTAGTTTGTTAGGTCTAAGTTTCTTTGATTTATTAAACACTAGCTTCTGCCCACGGCTTCGCCCGTGTGGTACTCGGATAAAAAGTATCCGATGTGTTATTCTGATGTATAAGCTATATTACTGTAAAGTTTCATCAAAATGCGTTCTGTAGTTTTTGCGTGAAAGAGTAACAAACATCCTCACAAACTTTCACGTTTATAATATTAGTAGGATTTTAAAACATTACAGTAAAAATGTCAGATTGGAAAATTATACAAACATACAATAAAATAATATAACTTCAAAATGCATTTCAATCTTTTCAATCAATAATAAAGTCCGAAATCAAAAAATATATCCATTTTTACTTCAAAGTCAGTATGAAACTGATGTTTGAAACATTACATTTTAAAAAATGGCAGCCTATCTTTTTTTCAGGTTTTACAGAGGGAATTATTTTTTATTTGTGTTTCACAAAATGGTTTTTATAGATAACAACCATCCGAAATCAAACGAAATCAAACGAAACACGAAAAAACTCACGTAAATAAAAAAATATGTTTGAAATGCCTGAATAGATTTTAGTATTTTATTCATTTTAAGATTTTAAATTGAACAACCTACATAAAGTAACTTTCACATCATGCAGGAACATTTTCATGTAACGATGTAATTTTCATGATTTTTCCTGTCCGAATGTTTTTATTTTCCACTGGGAACATTTTAATAAATGAATTACTAATTACATACCTACTCTGTTCGCGTCCTAAGTAAATAGTACTATACAAGTCAACGTGATTTATTCTTTTCATTCCTGTTTTCACCCTCTGTAGAATATTCTATAAAACATATTCTAAATAAAATTACTGTCAGTGAAAAGGCCGCCTATTGTGTCCATGTACATAGGCTTTGTAACTTTTGCTGGCCCTATATAAATACCTAGATAAATATAGAGTTCACCCAACCAGGTATTTTCTGCGAAATAAACCTTTATCTAGAGATGCGAGTTGAGATTTTTTTAGAAAAACCTACCTACTAATATACGTAGGTTTTTCTAAGAAAAATCTATAAATCTATGAAAACCTAGTGAGCTTGCTGGTATATACGATTTTTTTTCTATTTTGCTTTGTGGAGCTTTTTTGAAAAGTGTAATTTTTTATAGTTAAAAATAAGAAACTATTCTTATATTTAACAATAAAAAAATTACACTTTTCAAAAAATTTAGTAGACATAGTTTGTTATTTTTAACTATAAAAAAATAACACTTTACTCCACTTTGCTCCACAAATCAAAATAGAAAAATTCACGACTCTTTTAAGTCTGAAGAAGGTTAGTCAGTGGAAAGATCGCCTATTGTGTTCATACATAGGCTTTGTTACTTCGGCTGGCCTTATGTAAATACCAAGATAAATATAGTGTTCACCCGACTAAGTAGGCACTTCATACAAAAAATGCTTGAAATGAAAATAAAGATACGATGAATAAAGTTCCATAAAATTACATAAAAAATATAAAGAAGCGAGTTAAGATTTTTCTCAGAAAAAACTTACATACTTACCATTACAACTTATTGAACTAGCTAGTACATACGATTGTTTATCTGTTTTGCTTTGTCGAGTCACTTTGAGTTTTGTAATTTTTATAATACCACTATTTTCATGTTTATAAAAATGAGTAAGTTCCCAATCAAACTCTACATTTCGCGATAATAATTTTAGTTTGTTTTTGTGGAACAATTCCACTGTACCGAAACGTCACACCAATAAAACATCTTACGAACGTTTCCTCCGCGGTAAATGTAGGTATGTGTAACCATCTGACATTTCGGAAGCTTTCGAGCTTTCGCAGCGATAAAATTAGAACGATGAATAAATTCATTCCGCGTTTTACGTCAAAGATGGTAACCCTATCAAAATGGGACAGTGATTTGAATTCGGAACGGAAAAAAAGAAAATCTAGGAAGATCATCAATCTATTCAGCCAGAGAAATTGAGGTCGTAAGAAAAAAAAAACGAAAATAACTCACGTTGACGTAACGTTCCGAATCGCACCAGCACTTTTATTTACATCCTTTGCACAGCACTGTTTCACATAATTTTGCCACCACTGTTTTTTTTTCGGAACACGGCGCGTATCGTTTTAGATAAAGCGCGAGACGTGCGTTCGCCCGCGCTTTCTACCCGACACTGCGCGAGCCCCGGCGAGGCGCGAGAGGGTGCGCCTGTGTGGGTGTGCGTTCACGGGGTAGCTCTTGTGAAAGTGTGCGTGCTCTTCAGGTCACCAGAATTCGGTGAAGACAGTTCTGGAGTGGCATGCCCTATTTCTGTTATTCAGTTTTCTGAGCTTTTTCTAGGCGGGATTTTGCTATTCGATTCTCAAATGTTTAGGAATTTTGTTTGGTTCGGTTGGTAGCGTAATGCGATTCTCTCGTTTGTTAGAAAATTGAATTTCAGCTCAAATCCAATCGTAAATTGAATGAAAACTTTGAAAAAGTTGCGACATGTGGAAATTCTGTTAAAGCTTGTTATGACGTACTAAATGGAATATATTGAAATGATAAATTTCAGATTTCCTGTTACGTGTGTTAAATTATTACTTATAGAGCCAGTCATTAAATTTATGCCATACTGATAGAGCAATGTATTTCAAAAGTTCTAGGTGGAAAAAATCCGGTTTAATTTTTGCGGCACGCACGTGTTTGTGACATTGCTTTCAAATACCTTTCTCTCCTACCAACACCTTATAAAGGTCCAATAAGTATAGGACATGAGCCTCTCAAAAAAAGTGCCATGATGAACGGTCTTCATCTATCTTCTGGAAAACTGATTACAAATGACATTAGAGACCTACCACCGTCACAGCTCATCAATGAATAAAATGCTCGTACATTACGACCCCGTATTCAATAACAATCGTTATAAAATAAAATAAACACGCTTACGACTGTATTCCCCATGATGGACATACTCGGTGCGTAGATCTTTGAGGGTACCGAATAAGGGGCAGATCAGAGGCACGCCCAAACACTACGCACGTGCATGTCCGCCGCAGCTTATTGGAACACTTTAATAAGGTGTAGGTCGGAGGCACGTCCAAACATTACACTTGGCACATACCCGCATTTCGCAGGTGATTAGCATTCCACGTGACAGGTTTAATACCCATCGCAGCTTATTGGAACACTTCCCTATTTATGTAGACACTTTCTAAATTAATATTAGGCGATCTATATGCGTTTGCCACAAGAGATTTATTGTATGTTTGTTTGTATGTCTTCTTATCGTCTTGTCGAAGCCGTTACGGAGATGAATCGTATCTATCTGCGAAACAGCTTCGTATGAAAATTACATAACAAACCAATCGATTTATGTATTTAAGAATGAGTTTAACGCAACAATTCAAAAAAATCATTGCACATTGGTAAAATCCTATTAATATTATAAATGCGCAAGTTTGGATGTTTGTATTAATAATTTTTATCTTACATATTATCTGGGTACCACGCGGGTGAAGCCGTGGGTAGGAGTGATTCGAGTGAGCGAAGCGAGCCAAAATCTCCGAGTTAATTTAGACAATTCAGCGTTTGTATATACGTATATTTGTCCGACGATAACTGACGAACCGTTTATTCAATCTTCATGAAACTTGGTACGTAGGTAGGTATTAATAAAATTCGCCCGATACAGTAGCCATGCTGAATCGATACATAGCGACAGTATAGCTACTGCATCGCTTCGGTTGCACGTTGCAAATTCTATAAAAGCGACCAAAAGTAGCGATGCAGTCGCGCATTTACAAAACACGTGGACTGCATCGCCGCAAAAAGATGCCCTGTGCGATTAAGCCCCATTCTGTTATTTGTAGTGTTGTTTATGAATACGGCGGACACGTCAGCGTGCAGTGTTCGACAAATGGATACGTCAATCAAAGGCCCGCGGTTTTAGACGATGCCTGTCGATTCTATACCTTTATGTACTCTATGGTTAGAAAACTAGGCATTATTTGATGTGACGAATCAGTCTATGTTTGATATAGCGTGATTAAACTTGTTATCTATCTATAATATCTATATATATGTACCTACTAATATTCTAGCTTTATGAATAGTTATATTTGTGTCTTATTTGGACGCGCTAATCTCTAGATAGTTCTAGAGTCCAGTCCAGTCGGATTTGAAAAACTCTTTTTTCATTCCATAGCACAATTCTTGAGAAAGGTTATAGGCTATTTAACATCACGTTATGGCCCTAAGGAGCCGAGCAAAATAAGTAATAGCGCGGGTCGGGGACCGAGGTCAGCCGTGGCACAGCTAGTGTTAGATATAGCTTAATTAAACTTCTTAGGGTTCTATAAATAAATAATGAATTAATAAAACGGTGAAACAAAACATCGTGAAGAAACCGGCATACTCTAGAACCAAAAATTTGAAGACAAGTGACTTCGGTTAGTGTTCCAATAAGGGGCGATTGGCTTGCAACGCTCGAGTGATTTCAGTGGTAATGCAAGCATCTATAGGTTACGGTAACTGCTTACCAACAGGTGATCCGTACGCTTTTTGGCTTCGACATAACAAAAAGAAGGTGTAAGTTTAATAATATTTTAAAATAATTCTAAAATAATTAAAAATAGGTAAGGACATTCTAATCCAAAACTTATGTTGCGTATTCTCTAACTTTTATCTTTTACAGTTGACCGCACGCGCTCGACATCTGTGCCTTAAGCAGAGTATGTACAGCTAGCTATAAAGCCCCGCGTAAGCAAATACGACCTCTGTGGCACAGTGGGCGAAAGCCCGCCTGAGATGCAGAAGGTTGCGGGTTCGATTCCCGCTGCGGGACAAATGTTTGTATCAGCAGATATTTGTCTCGGGTCTGAGTGTTTTCTATGTATAATATGTGTGTATTTACAAAAAAATATATATTTAAGTAGTAGGTATATCAGTCATATAGTTCCCATAACACAAGCTCTGCTTGCTTTGGGGCTAGATGATGTTGTAGGAAAAATGTCCAGAACTAAAAAAAACACTAAATGTTATAGTTCAGCGTATTACATTATGTAGTTTTCAACAAAGGTGCATAAGTCAGTACGGAAAAAGAATTAACACTCAGAGAGCAGAGTAATATCTCATATAGAACAGTACCTATATTTAATAATTATGAAAATGTTTACGTGAATCTACTAAAGTAAAAAAAAAAATGTATTTCGTAGGGCGTTTCTGATTTAAATAAGCGCTTTGACCTTAGATTTATAGCTGTTGATTTTTTAAGACTAACCCTCAAAATGGTTTTTTTGGAGTGGAACATCGCTGGAAATGTGTTTTAACTCAAAACTACATTTTACTTTGTAAGAGTTTATTTATATTATCTCACTAACGTCTGTTCATACTCGCGGTCGTAACATAACAAGTGGGCTGTATATTCTCACTACTCTGCATACCCAACGGTTGCTTGCCACCTGTCATATCAGCAGGTGCTTACATGAGACAGATATATTGCTATCTCTTTCACGGAAGGGTCGTAGGTGATCCACCTGTGTTTATGACTATTTCTTGATCACCCTATGTTGGCGATCCAACTTCTTATGAAATGGCGATGGAAAACCACTTCTTTAGCTAAGCTTATTTTAAAATAACACTTATTTCAATGTAGCAATGTCTCATCAATTGTAAAATAGAATAGTTTTAATATTATATCGATGGCTAACAGCCAAAAAGGGATAAGCGACATTTTTTGCGAAAACGACTTATATATATGGTTGGAATTGTATTTTTTTTCTGCGTCGTTTTGGTGTAAGTAACATGGCTCTACGACATACTTTTGAGCGCTTAGGCGGTATGTAAATAAAGGCCCTTAGCCTTAATTCTTCGTTGTAAACGACAGATATTTTGGTGCTTTTTATTATTTTGGTGGTTAGATTAGAAATGGTATTTTGGAATTGAGACTTATGTTATTTGGGCTGTTTGTGTCATTTTCTGGCTTGGACGTTAACCTGTTTGCGCTAGAAATAATTAATGAAGAGAAATTCATTTAATCCATTGTGGCAGTTATTGTAAAAAAAAATTGTCTCTTAATATATTTAGGCCACATTTTCAAGATTTTATTTGTCGCTTAGTTTTTTTTTACCTGTTGCTGTAAATACTACTTGAGGAACTTAACACAAATGGTTCTAAAAAATAGCACCTAACATTTGTATATATTTTTATACGCTTATATATTTTTTACCTCCCGATATACGAACGAGTGTGGCGGTTAGATAAGAAGGTAAAACTAAAATTTATACTTATACCAATCCCCTAGCACGAAATTTGTCAGTAACTTTATGCAACTCAAACTAAAACGTCGGTTATCTGTTTCATTCATTTGAATCAAATAGGGTTACGGTCAGCAAGAGAACATTCTGTACGTAGGCCACCGCGGCACAAGCGCCACGCGTGCACTCGAGCCATTTTGGCGCGCTTATCTTCGAGCCTGACTACAATTTAAAAGGTAAGTTTACATTATTTATGAATAGTTCCTAGAGTGCCAGCCTTATTTATGTTGTAATAGTTGATCGGTACTGTAGGGTGTAAAGAAACTATAACAAATATTAATTATTTATGTTTCAGAACGTTAATTCAGAATATGTCATAAAAACAACGAGCAACTGACATGATCGGCAAAGCATTGCGTATTTCAAAGATAAACTTCCGTACTCGAAGAAAACTTAATTTCGACTACCCAGAACCAGATGTAACAATAATAATACTTCAGTTGTACCAACTTAATTATGTACACATTCATAAATCATCATCACTGCTGGGCATGGGTCCGCATGCCATCAGTTCGTTTGTATATCCGTTTGCTAGTCCGTCCATCCGTCCATCAGTCCATCTATATACACGTCGTACTTATGTGCGACGTGTATATAGAGTTCACCAACACATTAACAAGGCATTCAATTCAAACCGGCATGCCCTAGAACCGAAAAACGGTGAAGGTAAACATTGTGAGGAATCCGGCATGCCCTAGAACCGAAAAACGGTGAAGGTAAACATCGTGAGGAAACCCTAGAAAAATTCAAAGGCCAACAGTTAGTGTTCCAATAGGCGGCGACAGGCTTGCAACCTGTCATGTGAATACTAACTACTTGCAAAACGTGGCCATGTGCCAAATGTAATGTTTGGACGTGCCTCTGACTTGAGGGTACCAAGTAGGGGGTCCTACTTGGTACCCTCAAAGATCTACTCATTGAGTATGTATCTGAGGATGTCCATCATGGGGCATTAACATAATCCAGAAAGTAAATCTACATAATCAAAACATTCCATCATGCTCTGCTTCTAATCAAACAGTCGACGCTGGAAAGAATATATACGAAGATCATTCATTTTCTGAGCAAGATATTGCGAAAACGGCATTGTTAGTCAATGAAGAATCAGAAGCAGCAGCCCCTTCTTCACTGACTGAAAAAACGGAACTGTTAGTCAATGAAGAATCAGAAGCAGCAGCCCCTTCTCCACTGACTGAAAAAACGGAACTGTTAGTCAATGAAGAATCAGAAGCAGCAGCCCCTTCTCCACTGACTGAAAAAACGGAACTGTTAGTCAATGAAGAATCAGAAGCAGCAGCCCCTTCTCCACTGACTGAAAAAACGGAACTGTTAGTCAATGAAGAATCAGAAGCAGCAGCCCCTTCTCCACTGACTGAAAAAACGGAACTGTTAGTCAATGAAGAATCAGAAGCAGCATCCCCTTCTCCACTGACTGAAAAAACGGAACTGTTAGTCAATGAAGAATCAGAAGCAGCAGCCCCTTCTCCACTGACTGAAAAAACGGAACTGTTAGTCAATGAAGAATCAGAAGCAGCAGCCCCTTCTCCACTGACTGAAAAAACGGAACTGTTAGTCAATGAAGAATCAGAAGCAGCAGCCCCTTCTCCACTGACTGAAAAAACGGAACTGTTAGTCAATGAAGAATCAGAAGCAGCAGCCCCTTCTCCACTGACTGAAAAATCGGAATTGTTAGTCAATGAAGAAACAGAAGCAGCATCCCCTTCTCCACTGACTGAAAAAACGGAACTGTTAGTCAATGAAGAATCAGAAGCAGCAGCCCCTGCTCCACTGACTGAAAAAACGGAACTGTTAGTCAATGAAGAATCAGAAGCAGCAGCCCCTTCTCCACTGACTGAAAAAACGGAACTGTTAGTCAATGAAGAAACAGAAGCAGCATCCCCTTCTCCACTGACTGAAAAAACGGAACTGTTAGTCAATGAAGAATCAGAAGCAGCAGCCCCTTCTCCACTGACTGAAAAAACGGAACTGTTAGTCAATGAAGAAACAGAAGCAGCATCCCCTTCTCCACTGACTGAAAAAACGGAACTGTTAGTCAATGAAGAATCAGAAGCAGCAGCCCCTTCTCCACTGACTGAAAAAACGGAACTGTTAGTCAATGAAGAATCAGAAGCAGCAGCCCCTTCTCCACTGACTGAAAAAACGGAACTGTTAGTCAATGAAGAAACAGAAGCAGCATCCCCTTCTCCACTGACTGAAAAAACGGAACTGTTAGTCAATGAAGAATCAGAAGCAGCAGCCCCTTCTCCACTGACTGAAAAAACGGAACTGTTAGTCAATGAAGAAACAGAAGCAGCATCCCCTTCTCCACTGACTGAAAAAACGAATTTGTTAGTCAATGAAGAAGCAGAAGCAGCAGCCCCTTCTTCACTGACTGAAAACACGGCATTGTTAATATTGTAATTTTTTTAAGTAGGTAAGTAGGATAAGACTTACATTGATTTCCAAAGATGCGTTGATCTTCAAATATATTTATTTAGAAATAAGATTTTACTAGTAATTTGGATAAGATTAATTATGGTAGCTGTGAATTTCTGCCATTCTGATTAAAATAATAACAGATTAAAAATGTTGTTTATTTAATATAGTTCTGAGATAAAACTACAAGTAGGTTAATACTTTGAAAAACATCAGAACACAGTGTTTCGTCATTTCCTAAAAAGTTTTTTCAAATATTGTTAACTTATTACAATTTTCTTGTCCATCTGTCAAAATCTTATAACCAGTTATATCATTATTACCCGTACTTGATGTACCAAAACTCACAGTTATGCTATTTTCCTTTAACTTAAATAAAACGGAAATAGCAGTTAAATCATTTAGTCTGGAAGTTAATGAATTAGAGGTTTTCATTTATGACATTCTTCCTGTTCATAAAATCAGGACCATTTTGGGGTAAGCGACAGTAAATGATGTTAGCAGTATGATTTATACTTAATTAATAATGCCAATTTGTAGAGAAATAATTAAATGATATAATGGCAAAAAAATTAAAATTCCATAAGCTATACAGAATTTATAATGATTTTTTTCGTTTATTTTGAACTTTAAACCACTCTCCTGTAAAGTTGTTACAGTGGCGGATATCCCTTTTTGGCTGTTAGGCATCGATATATTTTTTTTAATGAAAGCAGAAACTACAATATTTTTCTTAATTTTTTTTTGATACCATATAAGTAATATCAAAGTCAATTAGATTTTATTCATTGAGATTATAAATAACGGAATTTATAAATCATAATATTCGAAAAACCTTATACCTATCTAAACAACAAAATTCAGAAATAATTTTAAGCGAAAAATATTAGTTCTAAAACTTTAAAAACCTGATAAAGATAAAAACTAACTTTCCCGTTATAGAAGTTTTTGGATATTGCAAAATTAGTTATATCTCATTCCCATAGCCATTTTGCTATTGTAACTAGAAGTCAGGTTGAGTCTATTACGCCGTAAATTATGACGGATGGCGGGCGAGGTCGCGCCATTGACGACTTGATGTAACGCACATATTTACATGCGTTACGTAAATACAACAAACATACAGGATGTCCCAAAATATGTTCACCTATCCAAAAGGTTCCACAGATTTCTCAGTTTATGTCCTAATTATTATCGAAGTTGGGCTACTGTTACCCATTTATAGACATAAGATTTTTAATTTTCAATGTTAATATATGAACTAATTATTATTGTTTTAAGTCACATAATTATGTACAAGTAAGTTTATAAGCAAAAAAAACCAGATGAAACAGCGAACTATCTAAAGACTAAACAGATTGTTGAAACTACCTAAAGATTGATGCAAACGATCTTTAGATCGGCAAATTATCCAGTTTAAATAATAATTAATTATTTACCCGCGACGATAAGAGCCCGTACATGCGTTTGACATAAGAGGTTAATTAATTAAATAGGTAAAGTAAAATAATGCTGGGCATTTCACAGCACAGCATCATCTTGCTCCAAAGTAAGCAGAGCTTGTATTATCTACATGACTGATATACTACTAAGATGTTTTTTTTAAATACATATGAATATAGAAAACACCCTGACCTTAATTGTTGGTCTGGTAGTATTCATATCTTTCGCAAAGATCTACAAGAAATTTCAGATAATTTGTACAAAAAAGAAAGCACGTTATCTACCGGTTGAAACCATAACCTTTCGATACCTACGAAAAACTATTTTGGTTTTTACTAGACCACCAAAGCGGATGTTTTCTATGTATGTGTTTGTATTTACAAAATATATATATAGTAGTAGGTATATATCAGTATGTAGTTTCCATAACACATGCTCTGCTTACTATGGGGCTAGATGATTCTGTGTGAAAATGACCAGCATTATTATTATTTTTATTATAAAAGCCCCTCAATTGACCATTAACCAATCAGCATACATTTACAGAAAGTTGAAGAATATGCAGATTCCTCCACAAAAAGAGATAATCACAGATCCCTGTCCGCGAAGCGATGAATATTCATAGCATCGGGGATATCGCATCGCCTCGGGGCAGTGGGCTCAGGCTTAATGTTGGAAAATTAATGCTTTGCTACATATTTAGGGTTCCTTACCTTAAAAGGAAAAAATAAACCCTTAAAGGATCACTTCGTTGTCCGTCTGTCTGTCAAGACACTTTTTTTAGGAACGATTGGAGGTATCAAGTAAAAATTAATATTAAACACTTATGTTTTCGATTCCTTGGGGCTGTAAAAAAATCAAGAACAGATATTACAAGCTTCTAAGTCGACTCAGTAAAAAAATACGGCTATTTATGCCTCATATTGTGACAAAACCTAAAGGGAACTTCCCATTGACCTAGAATCATGAAATTTGGCAAGAAGCAAGGTCTCACAGCACACGTGAAGGGGAAAATTAATTTTCCCCAATTCGTTAATTTGCAGTAATTTTACATGAAATAATATTTTTTTTGCGTTTACACTTGCAGTTGGAGAAATAACCGTGATATATTTTGATTTATTGGCGCACAGTTTTTTAACTACAAAGTTAAGTCTGTCTTTCAATGAATTAATAAATAAATAAAAATACACCATATAATTATTGTACACCTTAAAAAATAAAATAATAACAAAATCTTATATAAAGTACAATTGGATCGCTTAAAAGCGATCTTTTCCAGACAACCTTTGGATGGAGAGGATAATAAGAGATTGTGAGAGTGGCGGGGGTGTACATAAAAGAATATCAACTACATCATACATATTATATATAATAAATATATTAAGATACATACCTACAGATTAACTACTTATATTTGTATGTGTATTTACATATGTACAATATGTACATACATATATAAATACACATACACATTATAAGACGTCGGTAAAGGAGCAAGACAAGACTCTGCGATACCTTGATGTTTCTGTCAGATAAAAAAGCTTACACAAATTTTGAATACGGCTAGAGACTGGGCCTTCCTTATCAAGACAGGCAAAGTTTTCCAAAGGCGCACTGCCTGAGTACCTGAGTTATAAAGGACTTATCATAAAACTTAGTGCTGCGTGCAGGAGTTTCCGGTAAGAGGTTTTCTGATGATCGAAGAACACGGCAGAGATGGGAAGAAACTGAAATCTTACTTATCTTTTAGAAAAATGTCTTTTGTTTTCATAGTTTATTAAATTGTGTAATGTTAATTATCTTGATGAACATTACAAGCTTGTACGGAACCCTCGGTGCGCGAGACAGACTCACACTGGTCCGGATTTTTTTCTTTTTTGTACTGTGTTTTTAAGTTGAAGATATTATATCGCGGTTGTTAATTTGTGGGCTGCTTTCTTTCGGCAATCTTTTAAAGTACTTTTTCTGAGTTCTGAAATTTAAAGGAAAATTAAAAAAACACGTTCTCGACTGTAATCCCCATAATGAACATCCTCAGATACATACTTACTAAAGGGTAGTCATAGGTACGTCCAAATATTACATGTGATGTATCACCCTAATTAGTTAGTATTCCATGTGACAAGATGTAAGCCCATCGCCGCTTATTGGAACACTAACTATAGTACACGCCTTCGAGGGCATTCCAGTTTCTTCACGAATTTTTCCTTCACTGTTTTTAGCACGTATTAATGGACAAATATATTTTTGTGTGAAAAAAACTATTTGTGCACGACCGGGTTCGAACCCACGATATCCATATCGGAAGTCGGGGTATCGCCCAATAGGTCACCACGACGTTATTTTTTCCAAAATTTTAAAATCTCTTACATGTTTAGAATAGTATATCGCAGTGCCCTCTTGTGACTCGTTGCAATAAATCTATCCTGGAAGTGATATAAGTCATCTTACTTCTTCTTACTTTCTAATATTATAAACGCGGAAGTTTGTGAGGATGGATATATTGTTACCCTTTCACGCAAAAACTACTGTACGGATTTTAATGAAACTTTACAGTGGTATAGCTTATACATCAGAATAACACATAGGCTACTTTATATCCGGGTACCACGCGGGCGAAGCCGTCGGCAGGAGCTAGTATATTATAAATATATTGCAAATACTCACATTTCGAACAAATAAGCATGATTTTTAAATATTTTTTAGGCCCATCACACACATAAAAAATCCTAACCCATAGTTGGATTCCCTGTGTCGTGGGTAACAGGAACGAGTACCGTAGCACCACAACACCCAGATCTGGAACAAATAATAGAGCATGCAGACATTTCTTCCAAAGCGGGAATCGAAATAATATAACATATTTTCGGCCTGACCTCACAGTGTCTTCACGCTGACAAGTAGTTTACCTACTTTTTCATATTTATTTTCAACGAAGATTATAATATGACGTGTATAACACTTCCCATTTGCACAGTTGATGATAAATCAACAAAAGGTTTGTATAATAACAAGACAATGCAAAGGGTCTGCGCGTACGCCTGTCTCCCCGTCACCCCGTCAGCCCGTCAGCCAATCACAGACGAGAGCAGATCTCAGCTCGACCGTGATTGGCTCATCTGTTTTTGAAGGCTGGCATTTTGCTGTCATACAATCCTACTAATATTATTAATGTGAGTTTGTGAGAATGCATGTTTGTTACTCTTTCACGCAAAAACGAATGAACGGTTTTTGATGAAACTTTACAGTAATATAGCTTATACATCAGAATATCACATAGGCTATTTTTTAATCCAGGGGGGCTAGACAAACCAGAAAGTGGTATTTGTCACGTGACAATTCCGCAGCAAATGTCATTTCCATACAATTTTATCTTTCCGCAGGCGTTAACATCAACAGAAAGTGGTATTTGTCTAGCACCCCAGTACCACGGGCGAAGCCGTAGGCAAAAGCTAGGTTTTTGTACAATAGCTGTGCTACGGCCACCCTCGGCCCTCGTCACATCGCCCAACCGCGCTATCACTTCATTTGCTCGGCTTCTAAGGATCGTAGTGTGATGTTAAATAGCACATAACCTTTTTTGAGAATTGGGCTATCAAATTACAAAACGAATTTTTAAAATGCGATTGGTATTTCCAAATATTAGTGTGTTTAAACAATAAAAACTCTTTAGATTTTTATATAGGTATGTATAGTTTAATTTACATAATTGAAGAGCTCGTAGGTATCCGTAGGTATCCGTAGGTATCCGTAGGTATCCGTAGGTATCCGTAGGTATCCGTAGGTATCCGTAGGTATCCGTAGGTATCCGTAGGTATCCGTAGGTATCCGTAGGTATCCGTAGGTATCCGTAGGTATCCGTAGGTATCCGTAGGTATGCGTTGGACATAAGAGGTTCCTTGTTAGTTTGTCTGTCAGCATTTATCTCCGAAACGGCTGCTCGGATTGAAATGCGGTTCTTAGCGATACATTTCTGACTTTATGGATGGTTCTTATATAGGTTTTATCACCACAGTCACTAGAGGGCGCTGTTATAAAAAGACGAAGTAATACATTACGTAGTTTTAAAATTTGAAAAAAATACTAAGTATGCAGGAAAATCAATTAAGGCACCCACTATTATCGATTTAGGCTTTAAAAAAACCTGTAATGATGTATTCTGAATAAATAACTATTCTGCCTAGCCCTTTTCTCTTTATAAAAAGTAAAGGATATAAATAAAAAGATGTAGTATCCATTGAAAATAGGACTGGATTGAGGGCATCGTTATAACAGTTAAGAGAACCGTAAAAATAATGATATCTTCATACATATATACTAAACTACACATGTTGCTTGTTCAAACTCGAACTAACTAAGGGATAAGTGCGCACCTTCCGGATGCACTTAAGTCGGGCCTTAGCATGGGAAATGTAAAAAAAAACAATTATTCTAAGAAATTTAATACATGTGAGAGATATCCACAAATATTTAAACTTTACTCAGAAAAAAAATAAAAAACCATTCTTTTGACTTTCATTCTACGTTAAAGACATCGTCATATCTTACCTATCTACTTAATAGATACTTAGTTACTTAATTTCATGTGTAAAATAACAAGGTAGGTACGTACATATTAGGTTCACCAAAACTTTACAGTAATATAGCTTATACATTAGAATAACATATATGCTACTTTTTATCCGGGTACCACGCGGTCGAAGCCATGGGCAGAAGCTAGTAAATTATAACTGAATGTTGTTTTTTCCTAAAACAATAAAATAAGTTAATTTACGTTTCCTAGCGATCAATCCTAGAAGAATCGTAGCATAAAATACCTAGATAACCTAACGGACATGTTAATTGATTATTTAATGATTTTACCTACCTACTTTATAAAGTGATAGTATAGATACGTATGTGGTATGTGGCGCGGGAAGGCTACAACTTCGGTATTTAAGTATTACAAGAACGCTTCCGTCTGGTAGTGATCTGGATCAGTTGTGCTATCTATAGATCGTTTGCAACGGTCTTTAGATGGCTAGCTGTTTCATCTGTATTTTTTGTATATACCTACTAGTAAATCGTTGTATGAATAAAAAATAATTTGGTATTTAAATAGGTTACATTTCAATTAAGATCTACCTACATGAAACTTTTGAATAAACAAATTGAAATTGAATCAGGCGACGTAAAATCCGCGTTTGTTTTTGATTTAACAACACGGAATAATGAGATGGCTGCAGAGGACCAAACCCTTTCGGTTAGTGTACTTAGTGTAAGTAAATAATAGTGTAAAGTATTGAAAGTCGTGTCAGTGCTCCCTATAAAGAACATAATCAATGTGTCTTCTCCTTAAATAGAGACGATAAGAAACGTGTTAATTGGACACATTTCTTAACTATAATTTATTTTATAAAACTAGGGTTATGTAATTAGCCTAACATAGGGTAGATTGTAATATCACTAGGATACATTAATATATTTTAAGTATAAAATATATTAATGTACTCTGGATAAAAGACTACTTTTTTTGTAATAATCCTCAATCAAATAAGATCAGATATATCAAGTAGACATAAGTTTATCAGGCCAGCTTATGTTCCAGGTATTCCGTGATTTCTGACAAACCAATGTCCACACAGCCTAGAAACGCCATAACCTGTGCTAGCAACCACAAATACTACGACTATATACCTACCTATCTATGGAATACTAGTTCATGTTAGATAGGTATGGTTCAATATGCGATTCCACCCACAATTGTGGCTGCATTTATATTATGTGTGGGTTTTTATAGCTGTAGAAATTACTATGCATATGTTATTTTATTACTAGTAGTTTTTTATTAGATTTTGAAACAACATGAGAAATATTAAAGTACTTTCAAATAGGTAACTAAAAATCGGTACTCAATATTCAATACATTTATTGCTTTCACATGGTAGGTACATAGATGGTGTTTATAGGTAGGTATCTCACATGAACCCTGTCTAAGGGTATAGCAATAGAATATTTTGTGGCATTTACGAAGCAGAAAAATTCTTATTGTATATTTTTTTTTGGTAAAACGGAAAACTTAAACATATTTTACACAGTATTGTAAAATATGTTTAAGTTATTTGGTATTTGCGTTTTAAGTTACTACGACTCCATGCGATCAGCTGTTAAAGTCTAGTCAAAGTTGTTTTTCTAGAAGTTTTTTTTTTACAAAACAACAATAAACCATTATTTGTTTGAAGAATACTAAATAGACTTCGCAGTATGAATCCCGTGTATACGGAACCCTCTTTAGAAACACGTAGAGATCACAAGGCTGTAATTTGCTTTGTAATTTCTAACCTCAACCGTATCGAGCTGAACCTAGACGTCACAAAGCACATTACAGCCGTGTCCGTCAGTCAGTCTTCGTCATACCCCTCCCTCCACCTCCCCCTCTGTTAGGCAACCCGCATCACACAATATAAACACACTGTACATACTAGCAATGGCGGATCCAGGGAGGGGGCACAGGGGCACGCCCGCGCCCGCCCCTCTCACGCTTTAAATAAAACTTATTAATAGACTGGCCTTAACGCACATCCTTCAAAACATTACTGCAATAATGAACGCTGAAGAATAGCGCTGAACTAGATATATTCAGCAAGAAACATTAAAGAAAATTTTCAGTATTAATCTAATTTCCTTCATTAAACATTTATTACAAGTATTTTTTATAGTTATTGTATGACATACTACATACTATACTATAAATAATGCTGTTAATTTTTCACACAGCATCATCTATCCCCAAACTAAGCCGAGCTTGTGCTATGGGAACTACATGACATGATACACTACTTATATATTTTTTGTAAATATATCCTTAATGATACATAGAAAACACTCAGACCCCAGACAAATATTTACATCAATCAAACAAACATTTGTCTCGCGGCAGGCATCGAACCCGAAACCTTCTGCGTCTCATGCAGGCCTTCGCCCACTGCGCCGCCGAGGTCGGTTTTATAAATGCAATACTAGGTGGTGGGTGTCCCCCCTAGTATTGCACTAAGTAGAGGTATATCTTTTGAATTTTTGTAACATGTCTGGCCTTTGTGCCCCTTTCAGAAAATCCTGTATCTGACCCTGGATACCAGGTAGGTAATGTAGGTAGGTGTTCAGGCTTGCAGAATGATTCTGTCAGTTCGCTGTCTCAGGTATGACATCTAAGACTGTATTAATTTCATAGTCAAGATTGGGTCTGCCCAAGGGAACCAAGCTCAGGGCGGAGAATTCAAACTAGCTTTTCATTGACAAATAGTGGTGGCGACTGGGTGGAACCTACACCCGGAAGAAGCAAAAAAGGTCGGAGCGACGCGTGACTAGAGAGCTGGCTCGTACGTTAGCATTGCCATTCAACTTGGCAATACAGCCAGCATTTTGGTAACTCTTCCGTGGTAATGATGAGTTGACCTATCTATAGATACTTTATTTAGTCGGTATTTAATCTGTTAAAATGTTTAATCTGTATTTTTTTGTATAATATACCCTTTGATGTTATACTCAAATAAATACTCCAAAAACTTTTCAACCGAATATTTTGCTCACATACTGGAAATATCACTCAAATGACCTAAAACTAACCGAATCTTGAATATGAACTTAAAGTTAGACTATCTTATTGTTTATACCTACTTATACATTCTGGTTTATGCTTGACTGACTGTACTAGGGCAGTCAAGTGTAAGTAGATTATAATGAAGGTCCAATTGAAGAGATGTCCTTTTAGTTTTATGTAGGTATAAATCCGAGCTCGTCCAAGGAAGAAATACAACCATATCTATTTCTGCCGCCAAGCAATAATGCTTGAATTGCTGTGTTCTTGTTTGAGGCAATAATGCTTGAATTGCTGTGTTCTTGTTTGAAGCAATAATGCTTGAATTGCTGGGTTCTTGTTTGAAGCAATAATGCTTGAATTGCTGTGTTCTTGTTTGAAGCAATAATGCTTGAATTTTTGTTTTCTTGTTTGAAGCAATAATGTTTGAATTGCTGTGTTCTTGTTTGAAGCAATAATGCTTGAATTGCTGTGTTCTTGTTTGAAACAATAATGCTTGAATTGCTGTGTTCTTGTTTGAAGCAATAATGCTTGAATTGCTGGGTTCTTGTTTGAAGCAATAATGCTTGAATTGCTGTGTTCTTGTTTGAAGCAATAATGCTTGAATTTTTGTTTTCTTGTTTGAAGCAATAATGTTTGAATTGCTGTGTTCTTGTTTGAAGCAATAATGCTTGAATTGCTGTGTTCTTGTTTGAAACAATAATGCTTGAATTGCTGTGTTCTTGTTTGAAGCAATAATGCTTGAATTGCTGTGTTCTTGTTTGAAGGGATAATGCTTGAATTGCTGTGTTCTTGTTTGAAGCAATAATGCTTGAATTGCTGTGTTCTTGTTTGAAGCAATAATGCTTGAATTGCTGTGTTCTTGTTGGAAGCAATAATGCTTGAATTGCTGTGTTCTTGTTTGAAGCAATAATGCTTGAATTGCTGTGTTCTTGTTTGAAGCAATAATGCTTGAATTGCTGTGTTCTTGTTTGAAGCAATAATGCTTGAATTGCTGTGTTCTTGTTTGAAGCGATAATGCTTGAATTGCTGTGTTCTGGTCTGCCGGTTATTTATTTATTTATTTATGCTTGTTTCCCACTTTAGTTAAAATAGTAAAAATAAAAACTGTCTCCAATTAACTAAAAATTGATAAAAAGTCTAACATGAAATTTCCCATTTTTACCCATATTGGTAGGATTTCTCCATAAAATTCATATGATAGATAGAAGTCTATCTGGATAATATTTTTTTATTCAACACATGGATACAGCACTGACAAGTATAAATGACATAAGTTACAAACAAAATAAACCAGTAAATTACAGAGTTACATTAATTAAGAATACAAAAGAAAATGGATAAAAAACAAAAAATAAAATACAAAATGATAAAATTGGACCACTCTTACAGTATACCTTACTCATTAAAAAAATAATCATTAAAATCGGTTCACAAAATAATTGGCGAAGATATCGTGTAACATACACAAAAAAACTACTCCTTTTTTATTGTCGATTGAAAAATCAGATATCTGTATCAAAAGTATCTTACCTTAATTCTAGAGTGTCTAGACAATGCCGCACGCTTAGTTTTCTTTCACGCTAACGCAAATTTGTCAAGGTAAAACGTGGCAGCAGTCACGTGTCATTTCCACAGCTAATGTCATTCCCATAAAATTCAATATTTCCGCAGGCGTTACCGCCAACAGAAAGTGGTATTTGTCTAGACACCCTGGTCACGAAATATCTATTGCAAATGAAACCCAAATAGAGTTCCGTAAAGGGGATTTATTGGTAACGAGCATAACTCTTGGTGGCAGAAATAGGTATGGTCTACTGCTTCTACGTCCAGCAGTGGTCATCTTGATGCTGTTGATGATGAGTCAGGAGTAATTGAACTGAGTAACTCATGCTCATATTAATAATGCTAGACATTTTTCAGACAGCATCATCTAGCCCCAAAGTAAGCAGAGCTTGTTTTATAGGAACTACATGACTGATATACCACGCATATACATTTTTTTTGTAAAAACATACATCGAACCGAACCTGTAATTCTGTGTCTCAGGCAGGCCTTCTCCCCCTGCGCCGTAGAGTTCTACATTTGCTCGGTTCCCACTACAAATGAATGCGCAGTGTGTGTTTGTCCGCTGAGTTGCTGAGCCAGATAACCGACCGCCCTGAGTCATATTGCCGTAATCAATCGTACATGCTCGATGGGATCATGCATTTATAACTAGAAATAGCTTTTGCCTTGGGATTTATTACCATTTTTTATCAATATAAAACAATGTTTGGATATTTGGTTTTTTAAAGTGTTAACCCACACTTAAGTGAAGTCTCGCTGAGGTTGAATTTTTGGGATATTATAAATTCATGTAAATAATGTTTATATCAGACTAATAATATTTTTGGTTACATAAAAAAATAACTTATCAAACTATGTTAGTCAACACGAGCAAATAATAATAATATAAAATACACAACAACAACCTCTGACAAACTCTGTGGCGCAGTGGACGAAGGACCACCTGAGACGCAGAAGGTTGAGGATTCGTTTCCATCCGCGGAATAAATGTTTTATGATCTGCAAATATTTGTCTCAGGTCTGGGTGTTTCTATGTACAATAAGTATGTATGTATTCATAAAAAAAATGTATACAAGTAAATCAGTCATGTAGTTCCCAAAACACAAGCTCTGCTTACTTTGGGCCTAGAAAGTGCTGTGTGAAAAGTGACCAGAAATATTTATTATTAACCTATTTTGACACTAGATAAGAAATCGGCTTGATCATCGGCACTACCCAGCCAGGAGTTGGAGTACATATCCTCTGCAAGAACTGTCATGATATGGCCGGCGATGGAGCAAGGAGGCTTAGAGGATTCTATATTGAATTCACTCTTAAATGGAAGAGAGATTCTGTAGATATTTTTCCGAACCTATGTCTTGTGGTCGGTACTCGTAGTTATATCTTATACTAGCTTCTGCCCACGGCTTCGCCCGCGCGTTACCCGGATATAAAGTAGCCTATGTATTATTCTGATATATAAGCTATATTACTGTACAGTTTCATCAAAATCCGTTCGGTAGTTTTAGCGTGAAAGAGAAACAAACATCCTCACAAACTTTCACGTTTATAATATTAGTAGGATGTGTTAAAAAAATAGATAAGCAAAGAATCTCTTGAGCCAAACGCATATAGGTATTCCTTTCGTCGCTGGTAACACTATGTCTGCGATCTACTGACGGTGAATAGAATTAGAAACAATACTTAGAAATTAACAGTTCATGGAATTTATCGATACTGCAATGAAATACCTAAACATATACATAAAGTACCTGCAGGTACCTATGTGGCGGTAAGTGTAGTGTCAGAATACGGGATAGCGGACCGCAACCAGCTATCACTGTTTAATTATTGAAATGTGCTAGTGATGGGACGGGATATCGATGAATTTGAAATATTTTATCGGTGAAATTAACATAAATGTAGCGAATAAAGATATAAAACGACTACATTTATTGATCAAAAATATAAAAATAACAATACAACCACAGTAAAACTAACAATAAAAATAAATAAGCTTTTATTATTCCTCAATTAACATGACATTCAAGCAGTTTATTTTTGTGTACGCAAACATAAATATTAACTAGAATTGGATTTATTATTATTTATTTCAGAACTTAATCCAGGACTCTTTGGCTGATATAGACCTCCAAAAGTGTCCAATCTTTTATTTCCTTCGCTTTCTTCATCAATATGCTTGCTATGTAAAATTAACACAAATGCATTATAAATTTACGCCTGCTTCCCGGAGGGTAGGCAGAGACTACGGGTTTACTTGCTACGATTCTGACATACCTGTTTAGTTTAATTCACTGATCAAATTCTTCATGCGAGTTCGTCGGTTTAAGTTATTCTTGACCTAACCTTTCTACAAAATCTCTCCAATTTGGTCAGAGTATAGTCACCGAGGTCTACTTCTTCCAACTGCTCCATTCATGCTTACCTTATCGTATACTTTGTCAATTTGACTTTGTCAAAATACGTTTCGTCAATCTTCTTTCAACCATCCTTTCCATATGCTCAAACCACCTTAATAAATACATTTCTTGTTGTAATCATTCCAAAGATACTCGTAAAACCGTTTATTTCGTTTCACGAAAAGAAAATAAGAGGTTGAGTTAATATAAAGTGTGACAGCATACACGGTCGCCGCTTACCATTCTTTTTTAAAACGTTATTCAATTAAATTGATATTAATATGAATATTATGAATATTGCAAGAAGAAAACTCAGTCTCGATTTAGCAACTTTTTTTTATTAAACTTATAATTTTATGCACTAACTTCTTAATATCATCATAATAACAGTGAATAAAATAAAAAAATAAATATTGCTGGGCATTTTTCTCACAGCATCATCTAGCACCAAACTAAGCAGAGCTTATATTATGGGAACTACATGACTGATATACTACTTATATACTTTTTTTTTCTAAATACATACATATCATACATAGAAAAACACTCAGATCCGAGACAAATATTTGCAGATCTTACAAACATTTGTCCCGTGACAGGAATCGAACTCGCAACCTTCTACGTCTCAAGCGCACCTTCGCCTACTGCGCCACAAAGGTCGAGTAATAATCACTCATTCTCTTTGATGTTTTTAAAATAGTTTTCCTTTATTATGGATTCTTGCTAGAATTTACAATGAATAATACGTACTGCCCACGGCTACGCTAGCGTGATAACTAAATACGTACTTAATCAAGTTCTGTATTTAATCTAAATTTTGATCCAAATCGGTTCAGCTGTTACGAAGATTATCGTTACAAATATCTAAACATCCATACTTTCACATTGAACACTTGGATAACTAACAGGGATGGCAAGTAAATAAAACTCTGAGATAAATCCACAGGTTTGTATTACTAAAGTAGGAAGCAATGTTTTAACTTGTACGAATTAGGTTAACCATTTGCCAAAACACATCGATAGCGCGTTGTAGAAACGGGCCATTTTTACTAGCGCCATCTAGTTCTGCATTGGCTCACTAATCTAAGGACATTCGCTTATAAGTTATAATGCACCTACTGGCTTCTAAAGGCTTCTAACATACTGCCCACCTAAGGACATTATTAACAAATTATTGTCCTTACAAACTAGTTAAAAAGATATGAATAATTTGAAGCTATGTCTGTTGAAATAACCCAAAAATATAATACAAAATTTACTAAACTATGTGAGCGAATTGCTCCATAACTATAAACTATACAAAAAAATAAACTCCATGCTATTCAAGTTTAAGGTAATGTTCAACCAGACAAAACTAAAACTTAATATAGTAAAAATATACATATTGTAGCCTACCGATACAGAAACCGGATCATATTTTAACCCTTTACCTTATATAATATAATTATTTAACTTACATTCCTAATCTAATACATCTATATCATATAACCTATAACCTAATAACTAACTCAATGGACCTGAGATTCAATCACATACTGGAAGCACAATCAATTTTGAAGTGGGGCGTTTAATTAATGAGTTTCTAGTTCGAAGGGTGATTACCCTAGTGACATTATGCGCGTCAGGATGTTTGGTCTCAATTTTCCCTAATAATCATCTGCTTGGGGGTAAATCATCCTCCTTAATTAAAACCACATCACCCTCTCTGGGTTCAGGATTCTGATCCCTCCACTTGTACCTTTGCTGCAGTCTGTGCACATAGTCACGGGACCAACAACGCCAAAAGTCTTGTAACATGCGTTGCGTTAACTGCCACCGTCTTAAGGTCGACAAGTTCGTGCTTTCAAAATTGCGATCTGGTGCTGTGATGAGTGGTTCTCCTACCAGAAAGTGACCTGGTGTCAGAACTGATTCCACATCCGCTTCTCCTTCGATTCTAGATAAGGGTCTTGAATTCAGACACGACTCTACCTGCGCCAGCACAGTAGACAATTCTTCGTATGTAAGAGTGGTATTTCCGATGACTCTCTTCAGGTGGAATTTCGTAGATTTTATGGCGGCCTCCCATAGACCACCAAAGTTTGGTGCACGAGGTGGGATAAAATGCCATGTGGTGCCATTAGTGGCAAGGATCTCCGATATTTCTCTGCCCACCGTGGACTTCTCTGCATCCAATAAGGTACGTAACTCACGCGCAGCCCCGACAAAATTGGTTCCATTGTCGCTATACAGATCGGTGCAATGGCCTCGCCTAGCGACAAATCTTTTGAAAGCCGCTAAAAACCCTTGCGAGGTAAGATCACTCACTGCTTCGATATGTACTGCACGAGTCACCATACATATAAAAAGGCATATGTAGCCTTTATACGATTGATGCCCTCTCCCTTTAGTGGCCCTTATATCAATAGGCCCCGCATAATCTACGCCACTTTTTTTAAATGCCCGACACGGCGTGACTCGAACAGCAGGTAGCTGGCCCATAAGCTGAGTTTTTGTCACTGCTGCGTTTTTTACACAATTTGTGCATTTCCGAACGTGGTTTTTCACCAATTGTTTGGCTCCAATAATCCAGTATTTGGTGTATAAGAAACTAAGCATCAATTGAGGACCACCATGCAAGGTAATTTTATGAGCATTGTCAATTAATAGCTTGGTAAAATTTCTATCTTTTGGTATTAATATCTGGTGTTTTTTGTTTTCAGAAAGTTCCGAGTTTTCCAGTCTTCCTCCTACCCTTAAGACTTGTCTGTCATCCAGGAACGGGTTCAACGACAGCAACTTGCTAGACCGTTTTAAACTTTTCTGACTTGTAATCGCTTTAATTTCTTCTAGAAAGTAATCTCCTTGACATTGCTTTATACACACCTCCATTGAGTCCTCCATCTCTTTTCGACTCAGTATGACACCTTTATGACGTTCGACTTTAGGTTTCTTCATACTGAGAAACCGTCTACAGTACGCAAGAACTCTTATTAATTTAGTCAACGAGGAATATTTATCCCATAAACTACTTTTATTTATTGAACCATGCATGCACACTTGCCTTGTAGCTTCTTCTAAATTTGTTTTAAGTATTTTCGGTTTTCCTAATATGATCTCTTTGTTTTTCAGCATTTTAGGTCCTTCAAACCACAACGATGACTTCAACAACTCCGCTGGACTAAGTCCTCTTGATGCAACATCTGCTGGGTTTGACTTAGAAGAGACATGATTCCATTGATGCGGTTCTAAAATGTCCATTATAGCTGTAACTCTGTTTGCAATGAATGTCTTCCACCTGCTCGGATGACTGTTTAACCACGCCAGTACGACCGTAGAGTCTGTCCAAGCGAACCAGTCTTGCTTTGGAATTTCCATCACTGTTCCAACTTCAGCTAGAAGTTTAGCTAGAAGGACCGCACCGCACAGTTCCAGCCGCGGTACAGAGACTTGCTTAACAGGTGCTACCTTAGTCTTAGCAGCGACTAAATTAACTTGGACTATCCCATCGGCACTCACGGTGCGAATATATACAACTGCAGCATACGCTACTTGAGAGGCGTCACTATATCCGTGCAACTCAATCTGCGTGTCATCCACTGTATATCCTAAGTAACGAGGTATTCTTACCTGTTCCAGAATTTTCAAACCTTCTTCTGTCAGTATTATTTCTGGTGCTTCTTCATCCCATGCTATTCCTGCCAACCAGAGCTCGAACAATCTTGCTATATCTGCAATAATGTTCCTTTTTGTTACAGGTCTCTGCAACGTGGTAAGGGTCACTGCATAATGGTAAGAGTCATCACATCGGTTCCAGGTAAGTCCCAAAATTTTCATGATTGAATCCATTTTTATTTCCAGGTTCCTATGTTTATCCTCTTCCTCTTTTCCTTTCTTTATTTTCACCAAAAGTTCTTCGCTATTACTCGACCATTTCTGCAGGCGAAAGCCTGCCCTTCCCAAAAGTTTTTTTCATTTGTCTGTAAATCTCAATACCTTCACCTACTGTCTGGCAACCGGTAAGTAAGTCGTCCATGTAAAAATCTACCACAACTCTCTCTGCAGCGTCTGGGAAGAGATGACCTTCATCAGCAGCTACCTGCATTAGACTCCGGACAGCTAGATGAGGTGCACACGCCGTTCCAAATAAGACGCGTACTAGTTTATAATCGGCAATTTCATTTTCAGGGCTGCTTCGCCAGAGAATACGTTGGAAATTTGTATCATCATCATCTAATTTTATTTGGTGATACATCTTCTCGATATCAGCGACCAGAACCACGGGATGTCTACGCCAACGCATTATAATATGCCTTAAATCCATTTGCAAGGTTGGTCCAACCATCAGATCATCATTCAGTGAGACACCATTCGTACCCTTTGAAGAAGCATTCATTACGATTCTAACCTTTGTTGTATCCTTATCTTCTCTGATGACCTCATGATACGGCAGGTAAACTGAATCTTTTTGGCTTTCATTTTCTTTTACAGGGACCATATATTTCAATCGTAGGTATCCGTCAAATGTTTTTTTATACTCTTCTTTTAATGCTTCATTTTTGACTAATCGTTTCTCTAGAGCTTGCAATCTTCTCATAGCTATTAACTTACTATTTCCATATTTGCATGCAGGATTGTCGCTTCGAAATGGAAGTTTAACTATATATCTCCCTTCCGAATCTCTTGTGGTAGTTTTAGCATAAAATTCTTCACACTGATTTTCCTCTTCTGTAAGCATTTTCTTTTCCTGATAAGCTGGTTCAGATTCCAATTCCCAAAACTTTTTTAGGATGTCTATTTCTTTTTCTATAGTAACGTCAGCATGCATTACTACTATTTCTTCTTGATTTGCAGAATTCACCAATCCCGAGATGATCCATCCAAAAGTAGTAGCTTGAGCTACCATAAGTCCATTGGGATCCTTCATCACCCCTTCCTTTAAGATCTGACTGTATATATCCGCTCCCAACAAAACATCTATTTTGTTTGGGGTATGATAATGAGGATCAGCTAAACTTATTTCGGTGGATTTAATCCACCCCAATTCCTCCACTTCCTTGCTAGGAAGGTAAGACGTTATCGATTTTAAAACGTGAGCTTTTACTTGCACGCTAACGTGAGGTTCTATCTTGGATGTCAACTTCAGTTGTACCACCGCTCTCGAATTGAAAGCTTTTGCTCCGCCTACCCCCGAGATTATTCCTCGAGTAGGAGTTTTCTTCAGCCGTAACAGCTGTACGATCGATTCTGTCACAAAAGACGCCTGTGACCCTTGATCAAGCAAAGCCCTTATCGTATAATGAGTTCCGTTTCTGGTTTCAGCATTGACCAGTGCTGTCGCTAATAATACTGATTTATTTCTCACTGCAGCAGTATTCGTTTGTATTTCCTCTACTGGTTCATCTGTCGGCTCTTCTGTCGATTCCTCTGCAAACTCCTCCGCTGATTCTTCTTCCGAATCTTCAGTTATCATAGCGGCCATTAGTTTTTCTTTACTTGCAGTCCTCGGATGCAACAAAGTATGATGATGATGTCTACATAGTCTACACTTTATTGGGATTTTACAGGATTTGGCAGAATGATTTACTGGGAGTAACAGTTAAAACAAACCCCGTTTTTCAACACAAAATCCCGACGATCATCACTGTCCTGAGCTTGAAATTTTTTACATAAATGCAATTTATGATTTTCAGAACAAGAAGGGCATTGGTAGGTTGGTTGTTCCGAACTAGCAGCATGCATTGATCGCGGTTTACTACAAACCATCTGTGATGGTTGAGCTTTGTTAAATGACTTTTGACCAATAAACTCTAATGCTCTAAATCTATTTGTTATGAAGCTCCTGAATTGCTCGAATGTCAGCAATGTATCAGCAGGAATGTTGCTAGTTACGTACAACTCCCACTGTTTTCGCGATTCGCCGTCCAACTTCAATGTAAGTATGTGCATGATAATGATATCCCACTTAGACACATCAATCCCTAAATTACTTAATCCGTTCAAACAATCTGTAGAAGTATCAATTAAATCCTTCAGCCCTTGTGCTGACTCAAATGTGTGACTTTTTTGACTTAGTAATCGTTTTAATATACAATTTGACAAATATTGTTTATTGTTATATCTGTCTTCTAACAGCTTCCAACATTTATCATAGTTATCAGACGCTATAGGAATTTGTCTTAACAACTGCTCTGCCTCGCCCAACAAATACCCTTTAAGATAGTGCATTTTTTGTACACTGTCTAAGCTTGCGTTATTATGAATAAGAGAAATGAATAAATCCCTAAACGTGACCCACTCGGTATATTTTCCGGAAAACTTTGTGATTACAATTTTTGGTAGGTTTATGTGCGACACCCCTACAGCTTGTCCCGCCTCTTTTAAAGCAGTAGTACCTTCAGTCTTTTTTAAATAGGAATTTAAAATAGTTTTAAGCTCCGTTTTGTAATCGAGGTACAGCTCTTCAGTTTGATCATAGATATCTTGTTCAAAATACTCATGTTTGCTAAGTTTCCCCCCATACGTTTCTAATAACTGCTTGTGGTTTGCCACAAATGAAGCCCACAATTGCTCCATACTTTCCAGCCGTACCTGAACATAAGTCTCAGTTATTCGTTCCTTTGGAGACTTCTTGAAATTTTTCCTAGCCTTTGTTAAATTGTGGTAACTGTCCATTTGCACTATAATTTTTTCTTCCATTTTTACTTGTGTTTATATATATAAATTATACCACAATTTTACAAAGTATTTTGCTTAAAAGTACAAACAATCTAACTCCACTAAAATAAACAAAGTGTTTTAACAAAAATTTTGAATTATTCTAAGTGTTTGAACTATTTAAACTCTGTTAAAAATTGGGCATGGATTCCCCGTCTTAACCAAATTCGAGAAACTATTCTAAGTCCTAATTTACCATAAACATGCACTTTAAGTTAAAGTCTTTAATAAAGTTCACTTTCTTCAAAATTATAACTTTAAAGTACTCACGGTTTGTCCATGCACTCGATTCACCTCACCCACAAATCTTCACTTCAAACCTAGCTTGCAACGCTAGGGACTTCCTCTTCAACCGCACGATTGCCTGCGCACTAAGTGCGCTCCTCCTCCGTACACTGCAACTTCAGGGCACCACGTCACTGGTCTCCCGGCTCCGTCTGCAGACCTCCGGTGCTCGTTACCGGTAGGGCTCCGCGTTTCTGACGTAACTGGTTCCCAGGCTCCGACGACTGTTGTTAGGCCTCTGGCGCACGTTACCGGCCAGTCCTACTGGTATCCGTCCCGAGTAGCAATCCGCCACTCCTTCAGGCACGGGGAGAGCGATTCCAATTCCACACTTCGTTGGAACCACTCAAAAAAATATATTGCCACCCTTCTTCTAATATCCGACTCGTTAGGACCAAATGAACACTTGGATAACTAACAAATAAAACTCTGTATTACTAAAGTAGGAAGCAATGTTTTAACTTGTACGAATTAGGTTAACCATTTGCCCAAACACATCGATAGCGCGTTGTAGAAACGGGCCATTTTTACTAGCGCCATCTAGTTCTGCATTGGCTCACTAATCTAAGGACATTCGCTTATAAGTTATAATGCACCTACTGGCTTCTAAAGGCTTCTAACACACATTTTAATATTAAAAGGATGTTTATAGAATTAGTAAGACAGGATAGATACAAACAAGACCTCTGTTACGTTTATTATTACATAAACCTATGAAGTGAAAATATTTTGTTTAATCTATCGATCTAATTTACCTATCGATCTATTGATCCCATCCCTAGTCCACCTGCACAAAACGCGGTGTAGCGGTAAATAGCGACCATTACAAATAACGCTACAAATAGCATGCAACTAATATGAATAGGGAATGGACTAAGGTAACAATACCAATTATTGGAAATAATAATGAGTTCAATAGATAAAAGAAAAATCACACCACCAAGCAACAAGAGCTCGTCTACTAAGTACTATTTCTGTCACTAATCTGATGCTCGCATTGCTGTGGTCCAGGATGAAGGGTATGGTTGTCGGGGAAATTACAGGCACATGAGACTAGTCACCCTCTGGTGTTGCAAGCGTCTATAGGTTACGGTAACCAATTACCAACAGGTGGGCCGTATGATTGCCCCATGCGCTTTCAGGGGAGAATTCTCTCTCGAACACTCAAACTTACGAGTACGCTGGAGCTGCTGATCCAGCTTCATGATATTGGCGCACTCAGCGTGTTCTATCGTCTCTAAAATGGTGAATGCTCCGAGGAACTTGTTCCTGCATCATGGTTTAACAATCGCATCTCGCGACCCCGTACCAAGGCTCATCCACACATGATACGTGGTTCTCTCGTACTACCCGCTTTAAGAGATCCTTTCTCCTGTAAGGTGTGGAATGAGATACGTGCTATGGTGTTTCCTCCGCTGCAAAAAAGTAAAAAGAGCAGTCAGCGGCAATGTTCCAGGTGATGTAGGTGCCAATTGGCGACATAACCGCGCACTATCAGGTGGGTCATTAGTCGAATTATTCCCATCTGTCACCCTGCTGTCCCCCTAGGGTGACAGTTGGGAAAAAAGTTCGTCCTGTTCCTTTTTTTGCAACGGGATGAAATATATAACTTTTGTTAATTGAAAAAGTTCTATCTGTCCCCTCGTCAGTAACAGGGGGACAGACAGAACTATTTTATTCCTACCTGTCTTCCAATAAAAAAAAACATTTCATAGGTACACTATGCACACATAAAGCTATTTACGAAATTACGTCATGTCTGTTTTCCTCGATACAAAGTTATAAAAAAATCTGCTCAAAGCCTGCTCGAATAAAAAGACTGACAGTACCCTAAATAGGGCCTTGAGCGTAAATACTTGTTTCGAGTGGAAAAATCCATTGGTGTATGACTGAATTCGAGCCCAAGACCTCAGGATTTGAAATCAATATCAAATTGATAATAAATTTTGACACAAAAAATCCATTTTTTTAAATTAATTTGTGGTAATAATGTAACCTTTCTGACCAAACTTTTTTGAATGTAGATATGTGAAAATTCTAATGTAAAATTAGAAATTTCCTCTTTGTCCTAAAACCGGTGATTTTACCCTAAACTCTCAACATATTTGCGTGCCGTGTTTAGCATTCGTCAATAAATAATAGCCTAGCGTTTGACGCAAGTTTGATCTAAATTAGCCCAGCATTTGATTTGAAACTATTCGGCTAAAGTAATTGAAAATAATGGAATACTAAATGATGTTAGATCAGTTTGATTAATATCAAATATACAATGTGCGGTCATATTGCTTAAAAGAGGTATCTTCTGGACGAATTTTGGATGGAGAGGATTCTAAGAAGAATCCTCTCTATGAGATGAGATTCTATGAGATTTTGCGAACGGCTGGGGGTGTACTTTATAATTATAAATTTTAGGAATAACTTAAGAGTATTATTTACGGTTATATTAATACAAGCTGATTTACGTGGATTTTTTTCGTGGGTGACACTCAAGAAGCGCGGGTTCAATTCCTATCACTGAATAAATGTTTGCAAATATCATTGTTCCAGTCTGAAGGTTGGGTACCATGCCACAGGTAGTTCCTGATACTCTCGACACAGAGAATCCTATTTTGAGGTTAATTTAACAGTCAATTTAAAAAACTAAAGTTCAGACGTTTTAAGATGGCATTTTAAAACATGTGAACACAACATGGCTAGTGGAAAGCAGTTGGTGCTTACATTGTGAAGTAAGTTACAATTATATTATTTCAATATGAAGAACTAACAATATTTCGTTTGACGACGTTTGGCGCGAGATCAGAACGCTGGCTCTTATCTGGGTCAAAGCATTAGCATTGCTATTCAGCGTGGCAATGCAGCCAGTATTTTGGGAACGCTTCCGCCTGATAGTGATCTGGATCAGTTGAGCTATCTATATAAATTATCTAATTTGCAACGGTCTTTAGATTTAGCTAGCTGTTTCATCTGTATTTTTGTATATACCTACTTGTACACACTTGTAGGAAAAAAAACAATATTGGAGTTTAATTATTGTGAGTTAGATAAAATAAGTCGAAGTAAGGATACAACCAGACTTTAAAACCAGAACTTAAGTTCTAGGCACACTCTTTAGAAAGAGTGGCTCAAACATATGTTTTGAATTTAGGCAACTTATTGTTAAAAATAAAAATTGATTCACTATATTTAACCAATAAATCATTGTATAAGCGACACATTCTGACAACGGGATTAAAATACGACGTATTATTAAGGTCAGTCTCAGGGCGAAAGTGTTTTGGAAAGGGTTACGAGATTAAGGCTTTATACTGAATTTAAGAAGGGAAAGTAAGTGAGGTGTGTCAATAACGGAATGGGTAATTTTGAACAGGTCCATTATGTCATGGTATTAACGCCTAGTTTGAAGAGAATTAATTTAATAAGCTTGGCAAAATAGGAGGGAAGTTTTCTGTATAAGCCAAATCTATAAGAAAGTATGTTTGAAAACTAGGATAAAAACTACTTCTTCGCATACGATTAAGGGTTAAAACAAATTGGTTAAAAACTTAACAGGTTGATGAATTTGAACTTATTGCCTACGGGAAAAGACAATTCTATATGTGACATTTATCGTTACTCTGTGACATGTCAATATGTCACTAAAAATATAAATGAATTAATAATGCTGGACATTTTTCACACAGCATCATTTAGCCCAAACTAAGCAGAGCTTGTATTATGGGAACTAAAAGACTGATATATTACTTTTTTTGTAAATACATACATATTATACATAGAAAATACCCAGATCCGAGACAAATAATTACCAAAACTTTTGTCCATACATCAATATGTAAGTTTATAATACAAATAGTACAAATATAAATAAATAATGCTGGATAAATAATGCTGGACATTTTCTCACAGCATCATCTAGCCCCAAACTAAGCAGAGCTTGTATTATGGGAACTACATGACTGATATACTACTTATATACATTTTTTTTTGTAAATACATACATATAATGCATAGGAAACAGACCCGAGACAAATATTTGCAGATACAAACATTTGTCCCGTGGCAGGAATTGAACCCGCAACCTTTTGCGTCTCAGGCGGGCCTACGCCCACTGCGCCACAGAGGTCGTCGAGGTTATATAAGTTTATAATCGCAAAAAAACTGTTATTTTATGTGATAAAGCTACAAAATGTCAATTTTCGCACATTTTCCACTTGTGTTCTGAGTTTGTTCATTGCCAAATTTTATTATTCTATGTCAATGGGAAGTACCCTATAGGTTTTGATTTACTTTAATAATAATAATAATAATTATGGCATAAATGGCTGTATTTTTGATTGCGTTGGCTTAGAAGCTTTATATTTTTACAGCTGGGACCGCAGACCTACGTATTTGATACTAAATTCTACCCACGGCTTCGCCCGTACGGTATTTGTATAAAAAGTAGCCTATGTATTCATATTGTAAAAACGGGAATTTTCACGTACTGCACTATCGGTAGTGCACGGCGCGACGCGGAAGGAGAAAGTCGCAACCACTCACCCTGATGAAGACTCTCGGAATGAGTCGAAACTTAGTCGGTGTTTTCACCGATAGTGCAGTACGTGAAAATTCCCGTTTTTACAATATGAATAGTCAAGTTCACGATAGTTTTTGGAGTAGCCTATGTGTTATTCTGATGTATAATCTATATTACTGTAAAGTTTCATCAAAATCCGTAGTTTTTGCGTGAAAGAGTAACAAACATCCATCCTCACAAACTTTCGCGTTTATAAATAGTAGTAGGATTAATTTAAACTTGATACCTCCACGCGTTCCTGGTATAAAGGGTCTTGAGAGACAGACGGATAAACAGACAGACGGATGGACAACGAAGTGATCCTATAATGGTTCTTTTTTCCCTTTTGAGGCACGGATCCCTATAAATAAAGGAAAGTCTCCATTAAGTAAAACTTCCTTTGATATTTAACTTGTCCTCCATGTAACATGGCCGTGGGACACGAGGTATTGCTAAAAAGAGCACCAATTTATAGAGCACCAAACATGGAACACTGTATATTCACAATCTTTTATATTGTAAAAGGCAACACGTTTTTTTGTATCAAAGAACAAAACCGTTTTCTACCCAAATTACGTTGCTTTGTATTTTTCATTCTCGGAACAATGGTTTGGACGTTTTTAAAAATCGAACCTTTATTAGACTCTTTCACGTAGAAAGCAGGTTTTACAAGTGCGTTTTTGCAAAATTTAAAAACCCTCAACGATTTCCCGTAGTCTAATGCACCGCCGCGCCCCCTAGCAACTTGTAAGACTTTAACCCATGTTAGAACTAGTTTCACATCGATTTCAAAAGAACCTCTTTTTCTGTTTTTTTGATTGGAACTTTTGTCGATTTTCGACCATGTCAGTTCCATCGTTCCTTCTTACTTATTCACGATACAGTTTCTTTAACCAGCCCATATATGGACCGGTAGAGTATGTTAGCTGTGTCAGAAGCTGGTACAGCTAGCACGCTCTGGGACAGACCCACATCGAGCTGGTTAGCTTTCAAGAATTTATAGAATTCTTCTCTCATAGACGCACTTTGGACACACTCCATCAGAAGGTGGTAAACATCTTCTCTGACGCACAGGCTTCTCAATTAGGACTGTCCACTTTCTTCATCAAATACTTGAAGCCATTTAACGGCATGTGTCCGGAGCGCAGTCTATGAGTGATTACAATGAATTTCCTATTTAATTTAATCTTGAAAAAAAAATAGAAAAGAACCTGGGGGAAAATGCAGATGTTGTGAGCAAGTAGATCGCCGGTAACCGGGTTTCTACGTAAATTAAACATCAGGTATCGTTCGCTTCCTAACCCGCCAGCAAAATAATTTCTTTGTATTTTAAAAATCCAATTTATTACCCTATTATCAAAACATTCGATAAAGGAGATAGGGTGAAAATGGCCAATGGGCTAAATACATTGCTCTCATTTTAGCAAGATTCCCTTACAGTTTTGATTCTTTTATGTACAGCATGAACAAGGTTATAAAGTATTTGGAGTCATAATAGTGTTTATTTTGTTTATTTTATAAGGTGAATAGTAAAATATTTTGATTATATATTATTATTACTTATAAACCCGTTTCAGAGTTCATCAATCTGACCTTAAGCAGAAGTCAAGTAAAAATTCATTGATTTATTGAAATCGCAAGGATCACTTTGAACGTCAATTTTACCTTCAAGTTATCAATAAAGAACCACTGACTCTGAGAACCTGACCAAACGGCCTGTTCTCCTTTAGAATAGGGGCAGTACCCTATTAAATCAAACTCAACGACCTTGCCTCCCATATAAAAAACAAAAGGCATTAACCCACCATTGAATTTCGAACGATAAATTAAAAACAAAAATGTTTTTTTTACTTCTCTGCGTGGACAGCGACGATAAATGTTGTGGAAACAGTCGTGTGTTTTTAAATGAAATGGGTAAAGGTTTTGATATCGGTTCTGAGTAAAAATTAAAAAAATTAATGATTATAATAAAAAATAATAAATCCCATCGATCGACCCTTATTATTATAGGCTTACCATCACTTTTGGCCTCTTTTGGCAGGCATATTTAATACCATAATCACTCGCTAACTTAATAAGTCTAGCCCTGTCCTTTCTAACACTAAACAAAGGATAGAGGCTGATAAATTTTAGCACGCTACTAAAGTTAGCGAGTGATTATGAAACAGAGGGAAAGCATTTGGACGTCTGATTGACGAAAATATTGCATTTATCCAGCAAAAAATAATTTATTTAGTAACAACAAAAATAAAGAAAGGACAGGTACACACTAAAAAAACGGATAAATAGACACTATAAATACCTAAGATTTTAACAAAAACATAGTGACAAAGAGAAGATTTTTGTGCTAATTAATCGCATCTGTGCCGTGGCCATGTGGCCAAACAGGTCCAGGTAATTCAGGAAAGTTTTAATTCTTCACTTTTATTGTATAATGTTTATACAATAACCAAACAGGTGTTATAAAACCCTCAATATACGAATTCATGTGCATAATATGAGAACCATAATGTGGTGACAAAAGTGACGTCTGTCACATACTGGGGACACATTTCCCTCCAATAAAGTTCAAGTGATCAATCCGAAGGCAAGTAAGCGATAATAATATTTAATTGAGTAGAGAACTTAAGGAGGAGTTACGTGAGGGCGAACGCGCGTGAGCTATTTCCCTCGTATCCTTAGATACCTCTCCAGATATTCCTCCACTCCAACTTGACTCAGGGCACCTTCTGACCTCACCTTTTATTCTTCAAAACTATCTCATATTTTTAATTGAACTTTTCAAGGACTTTACAAAATTCAAATCAATTATCAACAGACAATGGATTATTTAAATTGGTATTATTTAAAAAATCTACATCTTTCTAATAATATGCTTTTAAGAGGTTCTCTGCATCCCTTATGCAGGGTGTCGCAGAACTAGTATGTTATTCTTGAAGGTGGCATGCCTCTGATTGATTCCTTACTTGGTATCCTTAAAGATCTACTCGCTGAGTATGTATCATGGGTGTCGATCATGAGGAATACAGTCGTGAGTGTGTTTGTGTGTGTGCTATTGTTGGTGTGCTCGCGTGTGTAATGTAATGGCTTTATGAACGTTCGCGTCCATAGAACGCTTCCTAGGAACCAGTGAGTTAATAAAAACATCTCAGTCTCGGAATTTTTCATTTCCTTTCAACAGACGCGTTATGCGCACAAAGACTTATCGGCGGACATGAACACTATGAACTTGGGCTATAAACTCAAAGTCGAATAGGTCAAACGTCACAAATATAAAAAATAAGTTTTTAGTCAACAGTAAAGGTTTTGGCATTAGTCATTTTTAAAACGGGATACTTAGTCTCTTTTATTAGCATTATGTACAAGTGATGATAAAAAAACATTAACTTTTGTCATGTGGCTTTCGTGTAATTATTTTTATTGATGTTTAACTTAGCCTCACTAACACAGAAATAACAAAATATATAAATAAACATCCAAAACACATTCATAGTCCTGACCCGACACTAGAATCAAGTTATCTGGAATAAATGAATATCTTATCTTATTCCTCATCGGAAAATAAAACTTTTCAGATGAGGAAGAACCAAAACCTTATCATTTGAATGTCACAAAGTGGGTAGGCATTATACTCAAGTTAAATGACATAAACAAAAAATAAAGTATAAAACCAAAAGGGAATGATAACAACTTATAAGAAAGTTGTTTGTTTGGAGAGACATAATCAATCATATAATCAAACAGAACCATCTGTTGCGCGCGGCTCTACCCGCGACGCTGCTGTATGTGTCCCGATTACAAACGAAGGTCGAACAGATAGTGGAATAATGTGACAATTAAACCCAACTTCTAAATAAGAGTCGAACAGTTGGAGTCACGCCACAACAGTTTTAAATATTTTGTGTCGTATCCCGACTTCCCATCTTTCGACCTTCATGAGTGAGGAATTTTGGCCGAAAAATGTGTTGTTTCGTCGTTTTCGCGGGCGACTACTGGACACAGTGCAATTGCGTAGCACGTCGCAGACTTTACGTGATACCAAGTAATGATAGTATTATAATAATTATGTATGTCAGTCTCTAAGGTATTTATGTAATGGGCGTATTGCCTTCACTTCAAATGTTGTACATATTGTTGCCTGAAATAAATATTGATTATTATTATATATATCAATTTTCACTTTAATGTCACAATTGGATTAATTTTATCCAAGTCTCAAGTTCATAGTCACGCGTTGTTTTGAACAAACAACGTTTGTGTCCTCCATTACTCAATTTCCGATATTCGTCGATTGCCGATCGAACAATAAAATTGAACAATCGAATAACTCACAATAAGGAAATTAGAGCGCCTGTCTTTGCGTAACAAAACGAAATTATCTCAAAACATTGGCGTTTTATTCGTTTTACGCAAACATCATAAAAAATATCCCTTTGCCAATCGACAATTACGATATTTTGCAATATTTGGCGATATTTTTTCGGTACTATTGCTTAAAACAGGTTTTCAACAGTTTTCACCAAAAATTATAAAAATAAACATTTATATTTATTAACTGTTTGTTTTTTCTTTCGCACTATCTCCAGTTTTGATTTTTATATTAATTAATTACAATCAAAATATTTGTATCAACATCTTTCGCCACATCATCTGAGCTACGTTACATCACATCGACGCAGAACAACGAAATACTGATAAACGAAGCAAATCACACCTACATGCTAGCTATCACATACTACTCATATATATCGCTTTATCACATCATACAGCATTATGTCTACGATCTAGATCGCGCAAGTAAAGTTTAAACGCAACCTGAACATATATAATACCTCCGACTAGCTTAGTCCTAGGAGTCCGGACAAGTGGATCAGATGTATCAGCTCGGTGGAAGGTCATCCTTTGCGAATGGAGAACACACGACCAACTTTGTTCCCTGTGAGGTTCTCCCATCGTCCTAGGGGATAAGGACTAATGGTGTTCAAAACAAACCACAGTATTTTACAGTTTTTCGGCACAGATTGAACTAATTAGCACAAAAATCTTCTCGTTGTCGCTATGTTTTTGTTAAAATCTTAGTTATTTATTGTGTATATTTATCTTTTTTTTTTAGAGTGTAGGTACCTGTCCTTTCTGTGCTTTGCTGCCAAATAAATAACTTTCTTTCTTTCTATTTATTATATCACGCGTTCGGCGCGTCCGCTTCCCTCGAAAGCTGTCAAAGCAATGATCCAAGATGGCGCCCCGAACGTCGTCATTTACTTTCACAGGCTGAATACCACATTCTCCATTTATTAATATTTGATCTATTACAACTCCCAGATTTACGGACTATCTAAGTAGATCTCAAGCAGTAATCTGCACTGTTACAGCAACGTAGGCATCAGCAACAAACACATGTACAATGCTGTTCTTTAGCTACCATAAAGACAAACTAAAAATATCTCATGTACTTGTAAAACTGCACGTATACTCTTCTAGCAGGAGCTGGTTGTTCCATAATAAGGTCACAAGACACTGTTCATGATCAGAGTAACGCGCACTCATAAATGGTAAGCGAAGCGAGTTATATTTTTCTAAATTAAAATAAGTTCCATTACCTTTGTAATATGGTTATCTTTTTCTATGAGATCATCAAAATCACTTGCTATTTTTAAAGTTATGGTATACAACCATTTCCTTTCAATGTCTCAGAGCTGCTTGTAAATCGTTTTTTTATATTATTACATACTTATTATCTCACATTATTATTATTTGTATGTATATTATATAGGATATGTATATATGTAATTTATGTAGGTATTTATTATTAATATATATATACAGTGGTGGTCATATAATTAGAAACACCAACCCTGTCTTCTATTTTCATTACAAATTAACATCATAACTAATTTTTAACGTGCCATAGAGGGCTCCTTTGTATTTATATGGATGTATCGGTTCTTTTAAAGTATTACTATATGAGTTTAGTAATAACAAACAACAATTTTGATATAAAAATATAACATTTTAATAAAAAGTCTATTAAAATACATGGACTAAAGTGGACAACTAATTAGAAACAAAAAAAAACAACAATATAAACATTAACTAAGTGAACAAAACCACATTTAATTTGAATAATACTATGAATACTACATCCAAAACCGATTGGTACTGTTAGTACTTGGTGGGGTACCCTCTGTTGTCGATTACAGCTTTACAACGACGTGGCATTGATTCTATCGGTTTTTCACACGTTTCCAAAGGAATACATCTCCAAGCTTCTACAAATGCGTCGTAAAGTTGGTTGATATTGGTGATAATAATATGCTCATCCGACAATGTTTTCTTCACAGTGTGCCACAAATTCTCATTGTCTCCTCCAAGATTTTTTTGTATTGAAACTGATCCATCAGCCCTTCAATCTTTCTCACGGGACCAACTCCGTATCCGGAAAAGCATCCCCATACTTTAACATTTCCACCGCCGTGCTTAACTGTTTTTATAGTGTACTTGTTATTCAAAGCCTCGTTGATTGGTCGCCGTACGTATCGTTTTCCGTCGGAATTTACCAAATTTACTTTAGTTTCATCTGAAAACAAAACTTTTCTCCATTGATGAACAGTCCAACTGGCATATTTTCTAGCGAAGGCTAGACGATTTTCTCTGTGTCGCCTGGTGAGAAGTGGCACTTTCCTAGCAAGTCTTCCATACAAATTTCCTTCAACCAACCGCCTACGGACTAGTCTTGCGGACACGTTTCGAGGGTCGTCTTGTGAAAATACTTCTTTTCGTATAACATTAGAACCTTTAAAGGGATCTGTCTTAGCCAAACGAATCATAAACCTGTCTTCTTGAACGGTGGTCTTCCTTGGCCGAACTTTTCTAGGCACCTTATCGGATGTTCCATGTTTTTTGTGATGTGCAATGGCGTTAAATACCATCTTTACGGAACACTCTAAATGATCGGCGATCTTTCTGTAAGACCATTTTCGTTTAAAATGAAAGTTTACTATAATTTTTCTTGTTGCTGCATCACAGCTCTTGTTTTTACCCATTTTTAATAATTAAATCTGACAAAAGGTAACAAATCCGAATGAGTAAGAAAAGGCGGCAAAATGCATAATGCGGTGACATTCCGAAAGGTGAATTTTAGTTTTAAAATTAAATTTTAGAACCTAGTCATACTTTGTTTCTAATTAGTTGTCCGACTGCCAGTACTAAGAATATTGATTGATACTTTTTTTTTTTTTTATTTTTTTTTATAATTATTGTATTGGTTGTCTGAATGTTATTGCTTATTATTATTATCCCAGAGGTATAAATGTACATTGTGATTTCGTTAATTAAACTATTACCTCCAATTAATTGAATTAATAATGTTGGTTACATTAAAAGACTACCAAGTGACTAAGTGTTTCTAATTATATGACCACCACTGTATATATATATTATTATAGGTTTAGGTACTCGTACACCGCCGTCATTTTTATTCTATATTATCCTGTCCATCCAAAGGTTGTCGGAAGAGATCGCTTTTAGCGATAAGACCACCCATTGTACCTTATATTATTATAAATTCCTTTGTACTTTGTATTTTGCTTTGGTGTGCAATAAAGTGTTTATCTATTTATCTATTATTGTTATTTGTCTAAGTACTTAGTATCTACTTAAATAATGTATGTCTGTTATGGGCCAGCTGTTGCTAAATTTACCATACATTCGTTAAATGTAGCTACCAGCTTGTTTACACAGTTGCACAATCAATATATTCTGATACAATTCTGAATTTTGTTATAATAATCTAGCTTCTACTCATGGTTTCGCTCGTGAGAATGCCCAAAAAAGAAATGTTCGTTTGGTTTGTTCAAGAAAGGTAATGTGAGCTCGTTACAAGCTCTAGCAGAGCTATTTCAGATTTCATTTTAATACGTCAGTTGGCTTCAGAGGCCTTGAAAGACCTCTCCCGTGATGAGGGAATTCCATAAACCTACCATTTATGTGATTTGAATCAAGGAACTTGCTTAATTCCGTTTTGACCTCAGGAACGACACAGCTTTTTTTAAAACACTAGATCATTTTAATATCATTGTAAAACAGTTGATCACAATATTATTTGATTAATTTTAAAGAATTTTGTTGCAAATTATCATTCGATTTTTCAACTCTAATGATAATATGTAATATGTATATGTGTTTAATATGAATAAGTAGTTGTATATTAATTATTTATTTTGCTTAAGTTCAAAAATAATCATCCCGATTAAACTCACATTCAAACTAAAAAAATAGTATAACGTACCTTTACCGGCAGTTATTGCCGGACAAACAAACATACATAAATAGATACATACATTGTCCAAGTAGACTCAGAGATCATGTATGCATCGTTCGCTCGAACAATAAATAAATAAAACCCATATTAATTACAAAAATAAGAATTCGGATTATTCTAATCGTATTATATACGCAGAGCATTGGCGACCCGGTGTGTGATTGACCCATAGCCAAACCTCAGCCTCGCTCTGTACTCGAAACAAACGCGCCGTACTCACCGCATGCATAGGTACTCACCGCGTGTGTACTTGAACGGTGCCGCTACATTCGAGTATATAAGAATAACAAGAAATGCTAAGGTTGGCACTATTTAATAAACTTATCGCCAGAGCGCACAACGTCTTCAATTGAAGTTAAAGTCAAATTCAAAATCAATTTATTCAATAAAATCACAAGGATCACTTTGAAACATCGATTACGATGATAATACGGTCCATATTACGCGCTGTCCCTTCGCATAGAGCAACTTAAATATTTATTAAAACCCGAGCGGGGTGAAGTAATTTGGATCGGCGGGAGGAAATAAATGGCCATTTTGTAAACGTACTAAAATGTATTCACCCCCAGAGTATGTAGAGTACATAAAACCATTCTCTTAGCACTGTGGCGATACCTCAAGCGACAGGAGATCTTAGATTTGAGCTCGTAAGCCAGCAAAGGCCGAGATTGACACGCAAATAGCCACGGCCCGTGTTACTAAATGTATGCAAAATGTTTCGGTTAGATATTAAGACAGTGGATGAAGGCAGCGTAAGACCGTTAGCATAAGTGAAAGGGACAGAAGTTGACCCCTCACTTACTTTAATTTGAAGTTCATTCATAAGAAAAGTGTCAAAGTTGTAATTTACAGAACTAGATGTCGCCACTAAAAACAATAGAACGCGCTTTCGATGCGCTCTGGCGTAATGATAACTCTTGATTGGATTTCTGAATAAATTAAGAGTATTTTGGATTACAGTTTTTTAATCGTAACTAATCAACAAGTACTTATCCTGTCCTATCCTACTAATATTATAAACGTGAAAAACGTGAAAATTGTGAGGATGTTTGTTAATCTTTCACGCAAAAACTACTGAACGGATTTTGTTGAAACTTTACAGTAATATAGCTTATACATCAGAATAACACATAGGCTACTTTTTATCCGGATACCACGCTGGCGAAGCCGTGGGCAGAAGCTAGTATTATATATATTAGATCCGTACGCGTTTTCTTTTATTTCATAATGGACTAATCGAGTTGCATGAAAGTTGGAACAATTATAGTTTCGTGACTTAAAATAACACAAATCTAGTTTTTATTTTTGGGCTCGCAAGCTTTGGTCATAAGATATGGGGTTATAATCGGTTTTTTGCTGCGAAAAATTAACTTGTCACAATTTTCATGCACCATCTTGTATACGTAAATGGTTTTTTTTATTTAATTTAAGTGGCAAAGAAGCATACGGTTCACCTTTTGATAAGCGGTTAGGATAGATAGCTTTCACCGGCACCCATATCATTAAAACCCTAAAACTCATCTGTTCTGACCATCAGACTAATCTTAAATCAAGCCTGCGCAGCTTAAGAAAACATCTCTCATTCACAATGACCTCTCACTTTCCAATTACCCCAAATTAGGGTAAGGCTCCTGCCTACCCCGCGCTCCGGAGCGCAAAGATAAGATAACGAGACCCTACATTTATATTATTGAGGAATGGGATCAAATTCAAGATTTTGTGGGTGTTTCTTTGGAAAATAGTTTTTTCATACGACGCTACGTCTTTCGGTAGGAAAATATTTTGAAACTTTTCCAATCCAAAGATAGCAATCATAAGGAATGGGTTTGATGGTGTTTAAGACCACATAGAGCCACATTCAGCATGATCTTTATTTGGGTGACAATTGAGTAAACTAATGTCACATTATTAGGCAACTAGCTACTGCCCACGGCTTCTCCCGCGTGGTACCTGGATAAAAAGTAGTTCTTACCTTTAAGGCAGTGTTCGTAACAAATGCATTCACTCGACCTTTTTTCTTCGACCCTTTCAGAATTGGCCTCCACAAAAAGCCCTTTTATTTAACGAGATAATAATTATACAGCCTATGTCCACACTGAAAATCCTATCCTACTAATATTATAAACGCGAAAGTTTGTGAGGATGGATGTTTGTTACTCTTTCGCGCAAAAACTACTGAACGGCTTTTGTTGAAACTTTACAGTAATATAGCTTATACATCAGAATAACACATAGGCTACTTTTTATCAGGATACCACTCGAGCGAAGCCGTGGAAGAAGCTATTAGTCAAAAAAATTGAATTGGATGAGCAATTTTGGAGATTATCACCTACATAGAAACTTAATTTACAACAGTATATATCAAAATGATATTACAATCAAGTTCTTCGAATCTTAGCCGCCACTGCCTGGTTTCGGCCTTAGATGGTAATTCTTCGTGCCTGTAATTTCACCGTCCAGATTGTCGTTTGACTAGTATGGCTTGGATCGTATTACCGAGTGGATTACATGTGTAATCCGCACTCGTTGGGGTCGATGGTCACAATTGTCAATCACGAAATCCTACAAATTGAAGTATTTAGACGAAAAAGGACTGAAGACTGTATTTTTCAACTGACTTCAAAACAGAAGGAGATTCTCAATTTGTCTGTATTTTTTTGTGTATGTTTCGATATCTTCGCCAATAATTTTAAAGCCAATTTTAATGATTATTTTTAAATGGGTAGTTTTTATATCAATTTTAATGATTATTTTTAAATGGTAGGGCCGTAAAAAAAATTCACCCCTAACCGTGAACAAAATGGGGGATGACATTTCATATTGGACTTTTTATTAAGCTCCTGTTATTTGAAGTCGGTTTTTAGTTTTTTTTTAAGATAATTAATGTAATGTTGTACTGAATAATATTTACTTGCTTTAATATAAAAAAACTACAGCTTTATATATTGCATATAGCGCCATCTCTTTCCATCTCCACTTAAATCTGTAGCGTTTCATGTCGTTTGACAACGATTAATTCTTTTGATTTCTGTATAATGTAAACAATGATTTTTATTTCTTTGTAATCTCCAAACTGGCGTCTACGAAGGTAGGTAGGTACACATCTGAGAGAATTTCTGAAAATGCTTTCCTGAATAATTTCTCTTTAATAACTTAAAAGGTGGATTGAGACTCACTGGTGGGCAACCACGCGATTTTATAAAGTCGTTACTTAAACCTCTTCAACTTTCACACTGAAAGTGAAAGTCTGTTTATTGATTAGTTTGTCTTTTAGATGTCATGAAGACTGAATGAATTCGTGTGATGTTTAGATGCCTTCACGGGGTGAGTAGCTTCCGGAGGCCTAGAAGATACCTATTCACTCATACCTTGAAGATAATGAATGAATCAATGAAACACATTGTATTTTTCAGGAAAGACAGACGATGGTGGTCACGCTTCTAGCTTCTGCCCACGGCTTCGTCCGCGTGGTACCCGATAAAAAGTAGCCTGTGTTATTCTGATGCTATATTACTGTAAAGTTTCATCAAAATCCGTTCAGTAGTTTTTGCGTGAAAGAGTAACAAACATCCATCCTCACAAACTTTCGCGTTTATAATATTAGTAGGAAGTACGATAACTGAAATGATAAATGCGAATGGGTGGTATACTAACTAAATACGGATGGGACTGAGCCGTGCCTAGAAAATCAGATGGTGGTATCATTATTATATTTTATTTAAGATTTTTAAGTTAACTTACAACTAAGTATGTTGAGTTATTTTTTATGCATAAACACATGTACTGGTACATGTTTGCTTAAGGCCAATTAGTTTCCACAGGTCTAGGGCAGATCACTAGACAGAAGTCGGCATACATTTTTGTGATTTTACAATAGGTAAAAAAATATATAAAACGTCTTTACGCACTGCTTAAAATCTGAGGTTAATCTTAAAATTACTTTCCACGGAGTAAACGCGGTTCTTTTAGTCGGCACGAACTATATAATTGATATTATAAGGTGTATATACAATATTTTCTACAAAACAGGTTCGTTGAATCTCGTAGCAATGTGTATCAAGTTTTCCCTAAAGGTTTTACGATATAACTGGGGCGCGTTGTATGATCAAATATTTATATACCCGTAATTCATATAATTGTACACAGCCGAGCTGTGACGTCACATTCGCGCTTTCACCTTAATCACTGAAACAAGGAGTTTCCAAGTATATAGTTTTCCACTGGCCAATTCTAATATAAAACACCAGAGTTGGCCAGTGGAAAACTATTTTCTGGTTATGGTCAAAAGTTATATTTCTTGGTATCAACTTTTTACGTCTTTTAAATAGTTGATACCAGAAAGTATCAACTTTTTAAAAGAGTTTTTTGTCATATAAAAATACTGGGCAGCATTTGATGTAAGTTATTTAGCTTTGCCACTCGGCGATGTGCTACCGTTTATTGGCCTTTGTTTTTTGGTTCATATATAAGGTCTTCGATATACTTTAACTACTACTGAAGGCAGGACTGACAGCTTGACATGCCCTCCAAAATTCAATCCTATTAAAAGGTCTTCTTAGATATATATAATTTCTTTATTGCACACTAGCTACTGCCCACGGCTTCGCCCGCGTGGTACCCGGATTAAAAATAGCTCTTATAGTTACCGCAGCGTTCGTAAGAATAGCATTCGCTCGACCGTTTTTTTGTCGACTCACGTTGCAAAATTGGTCTCCACGAAGTCATTTTATTTTAACGGAAAATATACAGTATGTGTACACCCTGAAGGTCTATTCTAGCTATTAGTGAAATATATTTTTTAAAAAGATGAGTAGATTTCCTCTTACTTCTTAACTTACATCTGTTTTTAATAGTGTATATAACAGTACTATATAAGGGAAATTAATGCTAGAAAGCATTCTCTTCCAGATAACCTTTTTGTATAATGGAAAAATATGTTCTTCAGCTCCCTGAGTATATTCTAAGGGGTAATCAGAGACAAGTATATTTAGCAGTCAAACGATGTTGTGTGAGTAGTTTATAAAATCAAAACTTTATTTAATGGCGATATTGGATTGATTCCAAGATGATTGATGATTGGATGGATTGAAGCAGCGCAGAACAGCATGTCGTGGCACTCTACAAACACCCCATGTAGGATTTCTTACAGCATTTCCTGCAGCAGGGGTACTTCGGTAAAGTCTTCTTACGTTTGTTCTTCTTACTCCTTCTATCTCCTTTTCTTCTTCCTTCTTGATTTCTTCTCTTTATACTCTTTGACTTCTTTTTGCTTATGCCAAATCTTTAAGAAGAAAGAAAACATTCGGCAATAGTTTCTGCGCCCTGCTTTGCTTACAATAGCTTTAATCATAAGAAACATCGGGGAAATAATAAAAAGGTAAAAGCGTTAAGGAACCATAACAAATATAATGTTAAGAAAAGTGAAAATTTTCAAAAATATTATGATAGCTAGTATAAGAGAAATTTTATTAAATTTTTAAATGCTAATTTATATGTTATACTATAGGTAAAAATATTTATTTCACCCCCACATTCAAATTTAGTAGAAATGATTGTATTATGTGGTTGAAATTATTATTATTTTAGTGAGTCGAGAACTGGCTTCTGGGTCAACTCATCAGCATTGCTATGCAGTTTGGTACTGCTGCCAGTATTTTAGGGAACCTTCCGTCTGGTAGAGTCGAGTTTTCTAAAGATCGTTTGCTGCGCTCTTTAGGTGGCTCAACTGTTTCATTAAATTTGTATCCCTAAAAACCTAAACTGTAAAATTGTTCTATCTATAAATAAATGTATGTAAAATATATAATAGTGATGATTACCTCGGACACTTCTCTATTTCTAAATTCAGCTTTATCCTCTCCTTATACGCTTGTATCTTCTGTTTCTCCAATTCTCTCTGTAATATCCATTCATCTATCTTCTTCTTCATTTCAAGTTTATTCTGTTTTGCGTCCTCCTTCTTTTTAGTGTTCTTTGCCTTCTGAAAAATGTTTGCTATTTCGAATATACTCATTTTCAGAGACTTAGCTCTCCTAGTGTCGTTACTTGGAGCTTCTGTGTCTTTGAAATCTGCGTTGTTTATTTCTTTCAGCTGTTCCTGTAGCTGTTTCATGTAGTTCACTCCTAAAATTGCTTCAGAATCGTTGTTATTACGTAAAAGGTTTACGCTCTCATCTATAGCATTATTAATCTGTTTGAAGAGTTCTCCTTTCTCTTTCTCTAGAGCTTCTATATCTTTCGTTTTGGTTTCAGTTAAAACTTGCGCTAGAATTTGCAGTAAAATTGCTATTTCTGCGAATATTTTTAACATTTCCGTTTTGTGATCGACACTTTTACATTCGCGTTTTTTGCGCAATTACCTTCCTACTATTTTGTTTTATGGTTCGGTCATATTGTTTTACAGTGAGTGGCAAAAGTAATAACACTAAGCTTTGTGTCAAATAGTTTTGCACTTTGTATTGACTGTTTTTCAGAACCCCGTAGTTCATGGTAGTACAAAACCCAGGAGTACCAGGAGTCATGTACCAGGTGCATACTCCTATCTGCTCTTACATCTGCGTACAGCAGATCCCAGTCCCCAGTCTGCTGCGCACAACTGTACGATCGCCCTGGAAAGAGCCTAGTGACCAATTCTAAAAGAACCAGTGCGATGAAAGTTATGAATATAATAGAATAGAAAGTACTTAGTAAAAATGGCAATAACAAAGCACAGAACGGACAAGTACAAAATAATAAAATAAAATTAATACAGGTAAGATTTTACAAAGAACGCAGAGTCAAAGAGGAAGATTTTTGTGTTTAATATTTATTAGTTCCTTTTGTGCTGTTTAAGCTGAACAGGTCCTGTCTCAGCATAGTGGTGCTCTGCATAGTAGTGAGAAACAGCGCTTATTCTCAGAGCCTAGGAAGAGTGAGCTCACGAACGCGGAAATACCAAAACTATTTAGTATATTTGGTTATTTAGTTTCTTTCATGTATCATTCTTACTCCGGAAATTAAATTATAAGGATGAAAATGTTATTTTGAGATGTAAAACTACTCCAAAATGTAATGTTTGGACGTGACTCTGACTTGCCCTACTAGTTATCCTCAAAGTTTTTTTTTGTAAAACGGCTTTTGACGCCGACAGTACTATGATTGTGTGGTTTCATATTTTATTGCTGGAGTAATATTTGAATGCTTTTTTTTCACCTTTCAATGGTATATTTATTTCACATTTTCAAATACAGCAGTGCAGGGGCATGCCATTTATTGAACCTACATAATGAGTCATTTCAAAGCAATAAATAAATAAATAATAATAATAAATAATGCTGGACATTTTTTGACACAGCATCATCTACCTCCAAACTAAGCAGAGCTTGTATTATGGGAATTAAATGACTGATATACTACTTATATATTTTTTTTGTAAATATATACATTTTATACATAGAAAACACCCAGACCCGAGACAAATATTTGCAGTATAAACATTTGTCTCGCGACGGGAATTGATCCCTCAACCTTCTGCGTCTCAGGCGGACCTTCGCCCACTGCGCCACGGAGGTCGCATAGCCTCAGAATAGTTATTTCACTCTAATTCTTACTCCATAAAGTTAGTAAATCATCTAGATGTACGCTTTTATAACAAACTCCTGAGAGATATATAAAAATGGACAATTAACAAATTAAAAAACGTAATTTAACAAAACCTTTTTAAAAAGGCCTGCAACATAGCGGATTATTTAGATGATAACAATCTTGGGATTGAAGTTGCTCCAACTCCATGAATAATCTCGTATTGTTTTGTAAAAGGATCATTAAAAAGAATAACCAGCCTTGTTTTCTTGTCTTTATTTCCTGGCTTGGTCGCGGAGGAACAGCCGGTAGATAAAAGTGACTTTCAAACTGATAATTGTAATTTTAATGAGTAAATGAATTTCGACTTCTCACAAAGCTCTTTTCAGGGCAACCATACCTCAATCCAGATCACTGATCGGGCCAGTATTATAAAAACAGGATCAACCAACGAACATAGTACAAGTAAGCTAAATGTATGTACCGGTTGTCCTACCGGCCTTCGTCCACCCAGTCGGACGAATGAGTAAGTTAAACAGTCAACGGACACATTCTCTGTGTTCAAGGTATCGGTAACTAAGAGTACCTAGGTACTGTGGTACCACAACACCCAGGCTCAAACATTAGTCCCGCCGCGGGAATCGAACCCGCACCTCTTACGGCAAAATCGGTTGTACAATCAGTAGTGTTTAGCCACGCTGGGCAAATTTGATATAATGATGCTATGTGAATTCCCGCTCAACCAAAAATTCGGCCCAAAATAAAAGAGTAGGTAGATGAGGGTACCAAGGAACAACAAAAGTGCTATAAAAACAGTAATTCCCCCGTTGAATAGTGGCTCGTTAGTTCAATATAGGGCGCCGGGGTCATTACACTAATCACGGTAAAATCACTCCGCGCGGGATTTTTTATCTTATTCCTTCAGACGACACTCCTCGGAGCTACTATCGGTTCGTACTTTATTTTTTGCGTGAGTTTTTCTCGAACCAACGTTCTTTTACATAGATTGCTTCAACAACTAGCCCGTAAACTTTGATTGCATGGTTTCTTTAGACATGTGTCGTAGACTTGTAAATATAGTGATTTGGTATTCTTTTAAGAATATTATGACGACTATACCACGTACTTTAATATTCTCCTACTAACGTTTCTGCGATAATCCTCGAGACCGGAGATGGAAACTGTCTTGTGATGTGAGGGTATTTCAGATGCTACCAGAATCTCTAGAAATAAGTCATCCACTTAATGACTTCCCAGTGACCTACAGCCAACATTTGGAAAGTTATTTATCTAAAGAAACGCATTCTAGGAAGACCATCCATCCGATGTATATAACTTCATAAAGGTTGCTGGTTCTCTGATGAAGATGTCTCAAGACGATGAATTCGACGAATTCTTTTGAATGTATTCGACTTATGATGATGAAGAACTCGATTTTTAGTGACGAAGTTATCGAGCACAGAGATCGGTAGTAGGGGTGGCGAATAGAGGCATTACGTTGATGGCGTGTTACCACCGCTCGCCTCAGATCAATTGTCGCACTCAACTCTATTGCCTGCGATCTTCAGGCTGTGGTACGTAAACTAGAAAACACTTTAGAGCAACTACTAAAAGTACCCAGATATTTTTATTCCATAAACTATCGTAAATTTTATCATTTATATTGTAAAACGGGAATTTTCACCATACTATACCACACCTATTTCTGTCGCCAAGCAGTGACGCTCGCACTGCTTGGCTGCTGTGCTGTGTTCTAAATTGAAGAGTTTGGGTGCCGGTGAAATTACAGACACATGAGTATTTTCATCCGTTATGTCTAAGTGTCGATACGAGTACCTCTGGTGTTACAAGCGTCGATAGGTTACGGTAACCACTCACCAACAGGTGGGCCGTATGCTTTACCACTTTAGATGTAAATAAAAAACATATACCGGCTCATCTTATTGTAAAAACGGGAATTTTCACGTACTGCACTATCGGTGAAGACACCGACTAAGTTTCGACTCCCTCCGCGTCTCGTCGTGCACTGACGACACGACGCGACGCGAAGGGAGAAAGTCGCGATCACTCACCCTGATGAAGACTCTCGGAATGAGTCGAAACTTAGTCGGTGCCTTCACCGATAGTGCAGTACGTGGAAATTCCCTTATTTTATAATATGAATAGTCAAGTTCGCGATAGTTTTTGGAATAAAATATACCGGCTCTTTGTTTTGCGGATAAAAAGGCAGAGATTGAGAGTTATTCGGCTATTAATTTACAAAGCTTCAATCCCCGAGGCAGTAAGTCCAAGTCAATCTTCATGCAAATATGAATCAGAAGACTCTCCTTAAGAACTCTTCATTTTGGAGTAGACCTGCTTTCACAGTGGAATGGATGGAGCCAGGAAATGCGCTACAGATTACTAACCTGTCAAATCAAAAAGTATGTGACGTCCTCTGCGGCGCAGTGAAAGCCCGCCTGAGACGCAGAAGGTTGCGGCTTCGATTCCCGCCGAGGGACAAATGTTTGTACAATCTGAAAATATTTGTCTCGCCATGTAGTTCACATAATGACTTTGGGGCTAGATGATGATGTGTGAAAAAAAATCCAAAAAAATAAAAAATACTCTTTCTTTTTTTCTATATTACATGATTGCAAGTATAGGCGAGACAGATATAATACTATTGCAGGTAAAAACATTGGGTTATTGCGGGATTAAATGTTAGTGGAATGTTGGGCTATGGAATGAAATGCGGCACATGCCAATTCAGACTAAAATTCAGACTAAATCATAGGCAGGTGATGAGTTGCCGTCTACTAAACGGGCCCCATAAGTGCCGCCAACGATAGATAGCGTAGAGGCAACGTTGATGTGGACGGGTAAAGGGTGTGGAGAGGTGTGATGCAGTGTCACTAAACGCTACTCCCGGCTTTATGCCTTTAACACTTCCACCATTGGAGCATATCATATATTCCGCTCTTGCACCTCCACCCTCGACCGGTGGCTGACCGGGAGTCTTGGCAGGGGGGTAACCGCCGCGTTTATTTCGTCTTTATTTAGCATAGATACCACTTTTGAATGCTTGGGTTCGTTAGATAAGAATGTTTCATCAGTTTTATTCCAAAAACTATCGTGAACTTGATTGACTATTCATATTGTAAAAACGGGAATTTTCTCGTACTGCACAAGTTTCGACTCATTCCGAGAGTCTTCATCAAGGTGAGTGATCGCGACTTGCTCCCTCCGCATCGCGCCGTGCACTACGTTTCATCAGTTAGTGTTCCAATAAGCGGCGATGAGCGATGTCATGTGTTTGGACGTGCTTCCGGACTACCCCCTACTTGGTATCATCACAGATCTTCGCACTAAGTATGTAGGATGTACATCATGATGATTAGCGCTCAGTTGTTGTTTGTCTTTACTTATATTTTTACAAGTCGATTAACTAAACACTGCTTTCTTCTGTCTTTTTCTTATATAATTAATTAGTTTTCAATTCAATAGAAAACTGTTATTAGTTTTTGTTTAGTTAAGGTAACCTTTCTCCAGAAATCACTATTACCCTGAATCGCTGAAACCACAGCCTCAAATGGCAATCATAGTCTTAAGCGATCTACGATAAAGACTTGATAATCGAATTAAACTCGATTACAATAATCGATAGGGACATTGTAGTGTTGCATTTACACCGGTCGAGTTGGTAAGTTACCGACTAGATTATATCACTATAAATATGATATTTATCAAAAAGACTTAATGATCGAATAAAACTCGATTACAATAATCGATAGGGTCATCGTATAGTTGCGTTTATAAGTTTGAGTTTTTAAGTTACCGACTAATCCTATCCTATCTTACTAATATTATAAACGTGAAAGTTTGTGAGATAGATAGATAAAGACTTTATTTGTAACTTTAGACACACACATACAAGTACCAGTAAAAACAAAAAGTGTAGTTAACTATTTTCAATAATATAATTAAAATTTAGGTAAAATGTCTATGTATATTGCAGTACGTTAAAAAGGCCTTGGCTCAGCGTGATATTTTGCTTAAAAAGCAAAAACACTGTGAGGATGTTTGTTCCTCTTTCACGCAAAAATTACTGAACGGAGTTTGATGAAACTTTACAGTAATATAGCTTATACATCAGAATAATCGAATAAAGCTCGATTACAATAATGAATGGGGTCATCGTATGGTTGCGTTCACACCGGTCGAGTTGGTAAGTTACCGACTAAATTATATCAGTATAAATACGCCTATCCAGTACACATAGTCGTTGCAGCCGATATCGGCTAAAACATCATCACCATCATCATTAGTCGATAGGTACCTTACTGGTAATGATAAACAAGTATTCACTGTTATTTTGAAATTATCTCCTTGAAAAGGCTCTTAAGAATAAATAATGAACAATCATGTCAAAGTAAGATTGACGCTCGCCTTAATTGACTCGGGAAATTTGCTGAATTATTTTGAAAATAAATGTCCTTAAGCGATTAAACTCGATTATTTTGGTGTCTGCTTTAATAATGACGGAGTGTTTTGAATTGGTTACTTCAAGGTTTCCGTTTTGTAAGAAAAGACATAAAATAAATAAAAATCCTTAATATTTTCGAGCTTTTAACATAACTACTTAAAAGCTTAATGGTTAAAAATCATAGCAAGGTAACCGAGGTGTGCCCTAGAACCAATAATTCGAAGGCAAAATCAAAGAAAAATATCGTGATGGGATATATCCAGTTTGGAAATGCCGCTGAATACCTCCTACTTGGTATGCTCAAAGATCTACGCACAGAGTATATATTTGAAGATGTCTATCTTGGATAATACGGTTGTGAGCGTGTGTTTGTTTGCTTTTAAAATTTTATGGATTGTGAATTTATTATTAAGTTTAGAAAGCACCCAATCACATTTTCCTTTTTTCTTAAGTAGGTGGGATGTTGATGTTGAATGAGATAGGAAGAAATTAAATTTACTATCAGATACTCTTCTTTTTGGCATTAATAGTAGATGCATCCTATTCGAATCGTATGGCAGAAGATAAACATCAAACTATTCCACCGAGCTGAACCAATTACATGAATAATGTGTAATCTGACGAGATTCCCAGCCTCCCGGTGCTATATCTCCCCGGGCACCTGCGGTCGAGGTGGTCGGATAAGGTACACAGAAAACGGTAGCCGAACCTACATCTAAGACAAGAAGCTCTGTTATCTAGCGGATGGTAATGAGGCTGGGGTACACAGTGCGGGGAACGCAGTAGGGTAACTTAGCAGTCCGTAACACAGGTAGGACCTAGCACGGCTGCTAAAGTACGCAAAATGTATAAACACACACACAGACATACACACATACAAACACGCTAACAACTGTAATCCTCATGATAGAGATTCTCAGATCCATACTCAGTATGCAGATCTGTGAGGATAGAATAGAATAGAATACGGCGCGACGCGGAAGGAGAAAGTCGCAACCACTCACCCTGATGAAGACTCTCGGAATGAGTCAAAACTCGGTGCCTTCACCGATAGTGCAGTGCGTGAAAATTCCCGTTTTTACAATATGAATAGAATAGAATAATTTATTGGCATAGAAATTACACATAAACGAAATATTATATCCAAGTTATGTCCACCTTTTGCATTAGTATCATTTTACGAGACAGGCTACAAGCCAATCGTCGCTTATTGGAACACTAATCGATATCATGATTTTTTGGTTCTTGGGCATGCTGGTTCAACTCTATAGGTGACGCAAGATCGTTCGTCGCAGCACTATTTATGGGAGTTCTATGTCCAGCACTGGACTTCTAGATGATGAATTTAATGTCAGGTTTAAGATATATTTATTTTTCAATAAAACTTAAATTACTTAAAAAAAAACTTAATTAACTGGGCTAATCGTAGGCACTTTAAAACTAATGTAAGATATGCTATGATTTTTTTTCTATTTCACGACAGACAGTCAAAAATTTATGACCGTGTTTGTATTAATCTATAGTAATATTATAAAGAGGTAATGTTTGTAAGTTTAGATGCAGGAGGAAATCTCCGAAACAAGTCATCTGATTTCAAACCAATGTTTAGAATTGACCTTCTGGACATGGGCTGTTTATTATCTCGTTAAAAATAAACGGGCTTTGCGTGGAGTAAATGCATTTCTTGCGAACGGTGAATTAGCGGTGAGAGCTACATTTCAACCGACTCTAAAAACGAGGAAGTTCTCAACTCATCTGTTTTTGTGTTTATGTTACGCCTTATCTTTGCCAACTGTTAACCGATTTTAAAGATTCTTGTTTTAATTGGTGGTGTAGGCAAAAAAAATATAAGTGTATAGAAATAGTCGAAAAAACGGGGTATGAAATTTCAAATCGGACTTTTTATCAATATCCCGCTATTTGGTACGGTCGGTTTTTAATTTTCTCTTAAAATATATATATATCATCATTGGCTACTTTCTATCCGGGTACCACGAATGGATGAAGGCATCGACAGTAGTTAGTGCTAAACTCATAACCTACTGTTCTAGCTCCACTGTCGGGTAAGGCTAGCAATTACTCGAATGCAATTAGTAGAGGCGCAGTGACACCGCTATACAATGGACAGGTATTCCGAATTGTGTAATTCTAAGCTTTATTGCTATACAGTTAGAGCTCACTACAGATATACATGATTTAGATAATCCAGCCAGTGCAGAAAATGGCCTACAGCTGGTTGAATAAAGAGAAACATCGTTCATAGGATTTTCGTTCTTATACACAGGGATATAAAGTTCAGTAAGTGAAAGACATCACTTGCACAGTGGACAGAATATCAGATGTTTCGTTTTTTTAGTCCCGATCACACTAGGATTTCCTGTGTCGTGGATATCAGGAACTACGAGTACTATGGTACCACAACACTCAGACCCGGAACAAATATCTCCAAATCTTGCTAACTACTCGTGTGACGACCTCGATGGTATGGCGGACGAGTAGCCGGCGGCGGCGCAAGAGGTGCGGATTCCATTTCCGTTACGGAAAAAATGTTTATATATCCTGCAGATATCAGTACCGGGTTTGGGTTAGGTACTCGTAGTTCCTGATACCCACGACACAGGGAATTTCGCTTTCCCATGCCTAAACCACATATATAAACATCTCAGGGCAAGTCAATACTACTCTATTAAACTGTTCTACTAGAACGAACTACTTTTTAATTTATTCATACAACTATATACAATACATATAGGTATATACGATCGTTGCAAAAGATCTATAGATAGCTCAACTGCTCCAGACCACTATAAGACGGAAGCGTTCCCAAAATGCTTTTCAAATTGATTATATTTATTATAAAATTGACTTTATTTTTATGGGTAAAAACGTCTTAATCCTCAAATCTATGGATCCTGTGTAGCCAACAACTTCCGTGAACTGATGCCCTTCATCAAACCCACTAATCCTAGCTTAATCCCGACCACTGCTGCAAGCCGGACATACAATAACTAAAACTAACTGCACAGATACTTTGGTCATAGATTAAGAATCACACTAAAGTACAGAAGGGGCATTGCATTGATAATTGCCTTACTACACAAAAATCTTACTACTATTATAAACGCGAAAGCTTATGAGGATGGATGTTTGTTACTCTTTCACGCAAAAAATACTGAACGTATTTTGATGAAACTTTACAGTAATATTGCTTATACATCAGAATAACACATAGGCTACTTTTTATCTGGGTACCACGCGAGCGAAGCCGTGGGTTTAGAAGCTAGTAGGTATATACTACAAATGTGAGGGCATGTATTGAATATTTCGCTTTTGTCTGTGATATAGCTGTCAATCCCGGGCCCTGAAGTCAATTTACAAAGATTAAAAGATCGCCAACAGGGAATAGGAAGAAGCATGCTCAATGTCAGATTGAAGGATCGAAGGAAACTTACTGGCAAAGAAATATAACCAATGTAACAGATATTAAGACCAAAATACGCAAACTGAAATGGAAATAGATAGGCCACACAATGAGGTTAATGAAATACAAATGAGCATACGATACAACCTGTCTGGTACCAACGAGATGGAAAGGGCAGTAGAGGTGGACCTGTAAATGGGTAAAAAATGATAGGAGGATCATTTACCCAAGGGATGATGAAGAATAAGTTTGGGCCGAGTGGAAAGACACAAAATATAGGAAGCCTATGTCAAAGGAGAATCTGACTGCCAGAATACTGCTGTCAAAATATCAAAAAATCAATATGTATTAATTTAATTAGTATGTAAGCTTAGTTAGATAACTTCGTATGTTCCTACTGTAACAGTCAGCGAGTAAGTTTTTATTTGTATTCATTTATTATATACTATGACTAGGTATATAGAGAACAGATTTTATTGCAAAAACTATCGTGAACTTGACTATTCATATTGTAAAAACGGGAATTTCACCGCCGTGCACGACGCGGAAGGAGAAAGTCGCAATCACTCACCCTGATGAAGACTCTCGGAATGAGTCGAAACTTAGTCGGTGCCTCCACCGATAGTGCAGTACGTGAAAATTCCCGTTTTTACAATATGAATAGAGAAGAGATATATACAGAGCTTTGCACGCGTAGAGTCGTGTTTAAAAAACCGATGCCACATACGCCCCTCATTACCCCCCTTGTAAAATGTGAAAATCCAAAAACACTGAAACACATCATTATTTATTTATGATGAGTTGCTACAATTCAAATTTTCAAGTTCCTGCCTTAAAAAACGAAACTCCCATACAAGCATCCGTTTCCTCCCTTAAAAATGTGCAAATTCAAAACGTGTCAATGCTGTAATTAAATTTTTCATTTTTCTAACTTCAAAGAACAAAGGCTGTCATACAAAGTTCACCCCCCCCCCCCCCCCCCACACCACATTTCCCCATTTAAAGTGTAACTTTCCTCAAAATCCTTTCTTAGCATATGCTTACGTTATAAAATAAACCTTGTTCCAAATTTCACTTTTCTAAACTTAGTAGTATTGGCTACATATTGCACACAAAAACTCAACTCAAGCGCATGACGAAGACTGCTGTAATATATTCACAGACAAATCAAAAAACAAGCAATCTTGTAAGTTAGGTAAAAATATATAGATACTTCTTTTGTCGCGAACAAAACTGGACTCCACAGCGCGATTGGCATTCTCTTCTTTGACCTAGAATATGTTATGTTTAGTAGATCCCGGAATGCATTAATTATTATTTAGAATCTGCTCCGCTACTATGCAATAACGGCAATAACTCGTAGTGGTGGGACGTTATCGATAATGTCGATAATAGTTATCGATGTTCGATGTCATTAGTGATTATTGTTACGCACAGATAATGTAGATAAGTACTGATAATGTCGGAGCAGATTGATTAATTCCTGTCGGTAAATTACCTTGATATATCTGCTAAGTATCTTGATATATCTACTAGGTATCTTTGGATGGCAGAACTTGATTACATTTAGGACTTTTTTAAACTTTTTTTTATACAAGTATACGGTCCATAATTTGGTCAGCTGTTAAAGTAATCTGTGGATGCTTGCAACATCATACCTATGGAGGTATAACGCGTTGTCAACTCTGAGACATAACGGTTAAAAAGTCTCTTATGCTTGTAATTTCAACGGCACTCATTATTGCGTGACGGCTGAAATAGGTACGGTGGTAGTATTTCCTAATGTAATAACTCCAAATCTGAAAATAGTATTGTTAGGACTGTCCATTGTAATCAAGTAAATTATTATGTAATCCTTGTTATACCTATCTATTTTTAAGTTATTGCTCAGATGACAATTTGTTCGAAGATATTACTAATATTAGATACTCAATTGACTTGTTAAATATTGAATACATAATTCAACCAGTTTTGACTAAGAGTTCTGTAGCCAATCAGGGGCTTTCGTTTTTGTCACGTCACGTTTAGAGTGGAAGGGAAGTATAATGTAGAACCCAGTTGGTGTATTCGAGGCAGTCGTTGAGAAGTGTTGAACGGAGTAACAATGTAACGAAATATAAATAAAGTGTGAAAGTTTATAATCAGTGTTACGTGGTTAAACTCCACCTGATCTTCCCTAAAAGTATGATCATTGATAGATTAATTCAATTCATCATGTAAGTTCAATTAAGTTTGCAAAATTTTAAAACCCCTAACGTATTTTCAATCGTCTATTGCAGTGCCTAGTGTGTTGTGGTAATTATTAAAACGTATTTAAGAACCATTCTTGATGTTGTACAAATCTATTAAAAAACACATTTTAATCGGATAAATTGCATTGTTCCCAAGATAAATAACAACCAAAAAATCTCTTACATCTAACGCATAAAGTATCTTACATCTACGGTTTTGCGTGATTAAACATCTTGTGCTTCTTGGAAATGAAAAAATAAAAGAGAAGTTATTTTATTTTATTTCTTTCTTTCTTGATCGGTGTTCGTTGTAGGTTATGTTGCGTCCATAGGGGCAAAAAATGTGCTATAGTTTTTATTACTCATAAAATGCCACGGCAAAATATTATAGTGTGGTAATGCCAGATACAAGATAACTTTATCACGTCTAAGATGATTACTTCATTGTAACTTCCAATAAAACAGATTGAAAATTGAATTTTACTTTGATCTTCTCAAGTTTGATACAAATAAATCGATGTTTGTGTACCGCACTACGATCGGCATTAGACTAGTCGACAACCCAATAATAAAACAATCTTGCTGGCGATCGCTCCGGATATCGAACGCCTCACTCGAGATAGAGATGTACCACTATCGATAACTGCGGTCGATAGTTCTAGTTAGGCATTATTCTAACTGATAGCGTAAAGTGGTTTTGCTATAATATTAATAATAATAATTCAATTATATGTACGTAAGACACGGGCACTAAAAAACAACTATCTCTGAAAATACCTACGTAGACCTATTCATACAAGCTAACTAACAATTATTATGATGATCCAATGTTGATTTTAATAAATAAATATGATGTTGATTTTATTCTTAGTATATCTACGTAGACTACCATAGCCATAGACCTTCTAAGCATAAAAAACCCTCGGTCTTCCCCCATGTTGCTATACCCTAACATAGGGTTCATATGAGAGACTACCTACTAGATAACAACTTTGTAACCATAAATATTGAGTATTGAATATTATTTAACTTATATTGTAAAAACGTGAATTTTCATGTACCGCACTATCGGTGTAGGCACCGACTAAATTTCGACTCATTCCGAGAGTCTTCATCAGGGTGAGTGATCGCGACGCTCTCCCTCCGCGTCGCGTTGTGAGCAGTGGCTCAGTGCATGAATAATCAAATTCACGATAGTTTTTGGAATAAAATTATTTAACTTACCTGACAAATAGGGAAAATTTATTTGAAGCTAGAATGTTATTTCATATATCTCAAACTAGCCTCTGCCCACTGCTTTGTCCGCGTTTTACCCGGATAAAAAAGTATCTTATGTGCCATGGGCAAAATAGTTTACCCATCAAACTTGAGGTCACGTACCATCATGAAACCAACCTATCTCGAGTGAAATGATTGAATAGTGAACCATGGAGTAGATAAACAAAAACATAACTCAAGATAATGAGCCAAGTCGATCAAATATTAAAGGCCGCCTTAACACTGTGATATGACTAACCAATTAGAAAAATATTTTTTTATAGAATGGGCTTGTAACCTGTCACGTAGAATGCGAGCATGTGCCAAAGACGTGCCTGAAACTACTCTCTAGCTAGTATTCTCAAAGAATACGCACTGAGTATGTATCTGATAATATCCCTCATGTGGAATACAATCGTGAGCGTATTTTATTTAAATATCAAAGTTAATTTGCGCGGCTTCTCGCTAGGTATCTCGATACAAACGAAATAGATATTTTCCAATACGTTTATAATATCATTGGTTTCAAATGGTTCTTTGAGCTCAAAGTCTAGTTACTTTATCATCTAAAGCCAAATAAAAACCAGTCCATTCGTTTCCAATAATGTACAATAGTCGCTACATATCAGGCTTCAAATAAAATCTGGTCGTTATTTCAGCCGTTTAACGAAATAAATCACGTTCGAATCCGCAAAAATTCAAACAAAATTTATCGTTCCATTATTTCGAATAGTGGAAATATAGTTTTCTGCAGAGCAAAGGTCTAACCCCGGTCAAAGAGGTGTTACTAGTTTGAAGCCTTTGTTCTGATTTTGGAATTTTGCTACAAATAAATATACCTCACACTGCTGTTAGAATTTTAATATACCTAACTTCTAGGTTCATGACATACACCGCTTAATACTGAAAATCACGACCGCTCCCGGCCGCTCTCTTTAGATGTATCTAGCAATCGCGTCGTAATCACAACATGCATAGGTTAGCGGACGTGAACGGTGCCGTTTGATGTGTGAGTGAATTAGAAATGCTAAGGTCGGATGTGTGAGTGAATTAGAAATGCTAAGGTCGGCACCATTTAATTTGACTTATCACCAGAGCGTGATAGCATGCTTTCGCACGCTCCGTCTTCAGCTCTCGGAGACGTGTCGGTGATGGCACTGCCACCGATGACGTCCATGTTCATTCAATAAAACAACCATTTCAATTTATATTTTTTATCGACTTTCTACCCAAGTATATATTTTTATGAGTAACATACGTAGATATTCTTTTTTCATTTAAATCCTTGTTTTTAACCCTCGACACAAAAAGAGGGGTGTTATTAGTTTGAAGCTTTTACGTGTTTATCAGTAGCATCGTAGCTTCTTAACGGATCGGCCGATGGCAATACGGTTTTTCAAAAGTGGTTTAAAATCAGGTTTTTGTTTAAGTTTTTTCTACACTCGTCACTAGGGAGCGCTGCAATCGATGATATAATGGAAATCGGTGTAAGGGATTGTAATGCCGTTTTTTGTAATCGTTTTGTATCACTTCAAAGAAGGTACTAAAATAGGTTTTATCGTCACATGTTAAGGGAGTTCGTGCAATTCAAAATAGACAGCATTTTTAAAAGTAAAAAATAATCTTACCTTATGGGTACCTATTTTAGATTAGATTACAAAAGTCAAGGCGTTTTGTATATAATAAAAAAATTACTTGTATTTTGTTATAATCGTATTTTTTTATCGATATCGATATAAATACAACGTTGGCTACTGCAAACTGATTCATTTTAAAATTGAAAGCTATCTTCCAATTTAATTGATAAATAGTACCCGTCAAATGTCTAACGTTTTGTTTTTATCGACTATCGATATCGATGAAAGTACGTCGATGACAGCAATCCAATTAATTCAGAATTGAGTGCAATCTGTTTGAACGCGGTTTCTTTGGTTAAATTGTTTAGTTTCGCTTCTAGATTAAATTCTCTCCAATATTGATACTGGTCCAATGAAGAATCATCTTCAGATTATGTTGGGAGAAGTCTCTTCGTAGATCGTACGCTATATCTTTTCTCTATTCTAGTTATTTCTGACCATTCGCTGACGTATTAAACCTTAGAGATACCCACAAAACACAAACAGGGTGAACAAGTTATTTTCATTGGAATTCGTACGAAATTTTACTTCGTTATATACTACTGCCATGAATATTTTGACATATTCAAAAACAACCGTTAGTACTTTGCAGCTAAGTATTTCGCAAACGGATCCCTAAATCGAAAAATGGTTTTCAATTACCTATCCAACGACACTCCACTCCATGGGATAGACGAGACCAAAAAAAACTTTATGTGTAGGAGAGGTAATCTATTTTTTTATTTAACCACTTTGTAGGCGTGAGTAATATATATACCAATAATTCCAAATTACAGCTTTCTATGACTAAGAGTCTCCGAGCTACAGACAGACAGAGAGACGGACATGGTGAAACTATAAGAGTTCCTTGTTGACTGTGAAATCCTATAAATCAACTGATATAAGGATGTTACTAATACTACATATAATTTTCACTAAAACTGAACATTTACTATGATTTTTAAGTTGAAATCTAGCAATTTAACACATTTTAGTAGTTTGTAAATGCATTGATATGTTAACCATACAAACGGTAATGGAAAGATGAATCCCAAAAGTTTTACTGCAAAAAACCTGTAATTACCCCTTTCAGGATATTATCCATATTCTGGGACACCTACTCTATTTACAGAACCAAATGAACATTATAACATGTTTTCTTTCAAAGCCGAAATCTTTGAACAATGCTAAAATATTATATTTCAAGCCGGAGGCAACGCGGAGTACCACGAATACAGACACCGCCCTAAAAAGCTGAGTTACTCAAGTGTTTAAATAAATTGTGTCTGATACAATGACAGCTATACAACCCATGTGTTCAGCGTTGACCACCAAAACAACCTTCACATTAATTTAGTCAGAGAAATGCAATGTCAAAAACATCTATTCATCTAGCACGATTTCTGTGGCACTGTAGGCGAAGGCCCGGCTGAGGCGTAGAATGTTGCGGATTCGTGGCCCACTGTGAGACAAATGTTTATATGATCTGCAAATCTTTGTCTCCTGGATCTTTTCTATGTATTTACAAAAAAAATAGTATATCAGTCGAGTTGTTTCCATAGCACAACTGCTTACTTTTGTGCTATCATCTAGCACTATCATCTATGTGAAAATATACAGTATTAATATTATTCTTCCACTAGTTAAGGTTCAATATATTAACACGCATTAGGTATGTACTATTTTACTTCTGGCTAATTTAATTTATAAGTATTACGGGTCTTTATCGCGATTACGTTTTTTATTATTTTCCCGACGTTTCATCATCCCGTGACCACGGCTGTTGTAATAGAATAGAAACTAGTTTATTTTGCAACAAAAAACACTTTACAAATGGTCACAATAAATAGGCAATGAAAGGTGCCAAAAAGGTCCCAACTCAGCATAAGACTGGTTGCAACAACCAGCGCTGGTCTTCTGTTAGAACCGTTTTTTTGGGGTGCGGACTTATAACATTTATAGTCAGTAGAAAAAAACAAAAACAAAATAAAAGAGCAAAAACTAATTAATTAAAAAACGCAAACAATAAAATAAGAGCTTAAAAACAAGAAAAACATCACCAAAAGAAATGAATGATACACTCGATACATCTGGAAAATAATAAAAAGGTAAGCGCGATAGACCCGTAAACTTAATTATATTCTCTAATCGCGAAGGTTTGAAAAATACCAGGCTAATTTACGCATAGCCATAGTGATGTATTTAATTCATAAGGAGTTGATTAAATATGATTGATCTATGTATCTTATCTCTCCTAGATGGAAGCCCGAAGCAGCCATCTTTTAATGATTATAGATGCCACCATTACGTAGGTAGCTGGCTAAAACGCAAGAGATGAGATTTCGATAACAATTTATTCAAATAAAAGTTTGCTCAAAACTGTGAAAGAAACATCGTGAAAAATCCAGCATAGATAGATAGATAGATAACACTTTATTGTACATTGGCTTTCCACAATGCCAAATACTGTGCAAAACAAAGTTAATGATTAAACTTGCCTCTGACTACCCACTATTTGTATCGTAACGGATATGAGAATTTCTACCACAGGAAAATCAGTCCTGAGCCAGTTTTTTCAGGTACCTTCCTACTGAGCAGATATTTTTTATAAAAATGGACGCCAATAGATATTTAAGTAAATTTTATTTATATGTTCTTATTGTTATTTTATCATTATAGTAGCTAATTAATTATTACATTTTTTACTGTATAATGTTCCGTCACTTAATTTTGTTGCTTGTGCATATTCTAAAACGATAATTTTCATGTACCCACCGTATTCGATGAAGGCACCGATCAAGTTCGTGAACTTGACTTCTGTGCGGTGTTGCGTCATTGCGTGGACGAATGTTTAGGTTATCCGAGGTTAAATAATATATAAGACATTAAATGACTAAAATCCGACTTCAAATAACGGAAAAAGGATAAAAGGTATGTTTTTTTTTATCCTTGGTATTGTCATAAAAATTTAAAGAAACCACTTCGACATCATTTTCTATACAACAACAAAATAATAATCAAAATCGGTTAAAAATTGGCGAAGATATCAAGTAACAAACATAAAAAATACGATTAAAACATACAGGCGAATTGAGAACATACTTCTGTTCTTGCCGGTTAAAGCCGGTTAAAGCCGGTTAAAAAAGTTTTGGCAATAAGTTAATTAAATGAAATAAGGTGGATTATAGCTGTAGTTGCTCAGCTAATTCTGATGGCAATCACACGTCAAGGTTCGTAGCCCCATAGATATAGCGTAGAGGCTCTACGGTGTAGAGGGTCTACGATCGTGACATTTCGTTTAAAGGTCACTGGGATAATTAATTAAGGGGAAGTTTGTATATTTCGGTGGAGTTTTATTGGAATTAAATTAGTAATTTTGTGTTCTTTTGTTAGCCTCGATTCTTGCCTTTTCATTAATCATTTTCTAACAATTATGGCTGTTGACTGGGTTCATAAAAATCGATTACACTATAAGATTAGAATAGATTCATTTATTTGCTTGAACATAAATGTAAATATATACAAGGGTCTTTAGATAAAATTATAAAGTTCAATTATGTAAATAAGTATGCAAATATTAATCTCGTTATTAATGTGATAAGACACTTAACGATAGCGAAAGCGAAATTACGCATTTGAAGTTAGAGAAATGCAAACTCAGCTCGCACACCACGACCTTGACTCGTGCGTGTGTGTTTGTGTGGAGCACGCACACAAACGCACTGTCAGCTGTAACCAAAATCAGACATTTAATTTCGAAGTTATCACGAGTATAAAATCGAAACTTATGTGGCGCAGCTAGTATTTCAATAATCAGATACTTGATATAAAAGATCGAGTATGGTGAAGAGATTCCATTCTATTCAATTCAGAACCAAGTCCTCGAGACACTCATTTCAAAAAACTTTGTATTCAAAAAACTATCTTGAATTAGTTCATTCATATTGTACAAATGATCACTCACTCGGATAAAGATTCGCGGCAAGAGTTGAAACTTAGTCGGTGCCTTCACCGACAATATGGTACGCGAAAATTCTCGTTTAACAATACGAGTTTTTAAACTCCTTAAAGAATAAAGAATAGCAGTATTTCTTTCATGAAAATGGCTAGAAAAAGTACTGCACAACTTAAAAACTTTCTTGAAGTAAAAGTAAATGCATTTCTCCTATTTAAAGTATGAAAGTATCACCCACATAAAGCGTTTACGTCCAGCGCTTTCCAAAGTTCCACTTCTAAGACATTGTTGAAAATAGTTTTTTAAAATGTTAAAAGGACTTCAAAGTCCTCTAGAGTTGATTTAAATTTTACTGTAAGAGTCTTTTAGTATCGTACATGAGGTTAATTATGTATTAATATATAAATCGCTGGGTTATTGTTTCTGTAACGTAATTGAGATAGGTTTGGTGTAAATTTTGTTGAAATAAATAAATAAATTATTGAAAATAAATATTAATACATTTTAAATGGTTTTGGTTTTGGTTAATGGTTGGGTTAGTCCTGCGTTGTCATGTTTATCTAATTGGTTATTAAACAAATTAATGGAAGTGAATCTTGTGTACTACGATCCTGCAATATTCTGCAAGTATTTTTTTTTACTCAAAACTTGGATCAAAATGTCATAAAATAACCGATATGTTCTATAATCTAAAATCCCACAGAGAACCATTTACAAAACCTATTCATATAACATCCTTTGATGAAATTGAGACTTTATCAAGATATCGGGAAAATCACACTTTCAATTTATCGAACTAAATATAATAATTAATTTAAGCTTGTGTTGAAAATGAATTGAATATTTTAGTAAAATTGATCTTTTGGTCTTCTGACAGGGTGTATAAAGAATACTCCCGAAAACTGAAAACATAGACTATTTTATTTTCACATAGGCGTAATATGTGAAAATAAAATAACTTTATTCCAAAAACTAAATTCTTCCAATATATCGAAACGTGAATAAGATATATTGTAAAACGGGTATTTTTGGTACCGTTCAAGGCACGGATTAAGTTTCGTGTCATTCCGAGAGTCTTATGAGAGTGCTCTCCCTTCACGTCGTGTCTTACAAAATAATTTTATTCGACGACCTCGGTAGCGTGGCGGTCGAGTAGCCGGCTACGATGGAAGTGGTGCGTGTTCGATTCACTCAGCGGAACAAATGGTTGTATGTTCTGCAGATATTTGTTCCAGGTCTTGCTGTTGTCGTATCACGGTACTCGTAGTTCCTGATACCCACGACACAGGGAATCCTAGTGTGGGGGCAGGACTATGTATTTCTCTGTTGAGTGTGAAATAAAGGTACATTACCGTAGGTACATTGCCCATAAATAATGTATACCACCTCAGCGTACTTAGTAGGTCTTTCCTCGCGTGTAATTGCGCGGGCGATCGCTCAAACACAGGATAAGCCTGAACAAGTTTTTGACTAACATCAACCGAACTCGAAAGTTGTACCATGAAGCAGCAATAAACAGAGGTGGCATGATTTGAATTTAGTTAGTCAGTGCTTACAGTTCGCTAACTATAGAATTTGTATAGTAGAGTATGAGTATTTTTAGAGTATTTTTTATCTTTTATTTTTTTATAATGTACCTGAGTGCCTGTTTTAGTGCAAAGATGATGTCTTCTTTCCGTTTTGCCAAATAAACATATTTTATTTCTTTCTTTATGTGCCTGCAATTTCACTAATGCTTGACGGCAGAAATAGGTAAGTATGATACTTGTAAGTACAGTGGTAGTACTTTGTCCCGCAGCGGTAATCGTACCCGCACCTCTTGCGTCGTAGCTGGCAACTTCGCGCCAGCAAGGTCGTAGAGTATAGTATTGTGACGAGTGCGGCCTAGCTAACTACGGTACGTTAGCGCCATCTCTTATCAAATGGACGCACTACTTATTATACCCCCATCTAGTATCGACTGGCACTAACCGCGCTAGTAAAACGGTACAAGCTTCAAACATTTCTAGAATGTTTGAAGCGGTACGAGACGGGGCGAGGTGGAGCGAGGCATCGTGTGGGCCACGCCCTCCTACGAGAATGTTCTGGAAGAAACGCCTTACAAGATATATAAGCGCGGCAAGCGATCGGTAGAGACAGTTTCTTTCCAAGATTTGGAAGTAAATTATTTGAAGTGATAAAGACGCGATACCCAGTGACTAGTGAAGTGACTGTTGTGCTAGTGATGTACCTAGTAATACAGTGTTTTAATTGTGTAGTTTCGTTGTGTTATTTGTTTTGTTGTCATTTTTATAGAGTGATTTACTACAAAAACTATCGTGAACTTGACTATTCATATTGTAAAAACGGGAATTTTCACGTACTGCACTATCGGTGAAGGCACCGACTAAGTTTCGACTCATTCCGAGAGTCTTCATCAGGGTGAGTGGTTGCGGCTTTCTCCTTCCGCGTCGCGCCGTGCACTACACGCACGATCAGAATGAGTCGAAACTTAGTCGGTGCCTTCACCGATAGTGCAGTACGTGAAAATTCCCGTTTTTACAATATGAATAGTGATTTACTAATACAGTGTTAATTTTGGTGTTTCATTGGACTTAATTATTTTATACCGAACTTTAGCTCGTAACAGTATATTGCCTTATCCGTTTATTATTGTTGCGCGGTGTCGGCTAAGCAAGTGAGTAACGCGCCCCCTCTGAATATAGATGTGTGAAGTTCTCGTAATCACGCGGTCGGTTTCCATCGCCACTGTTTCGGCGCCCGCTCTGAATCTGAACGAGTTTCGTGAGGGTTACGGTGTCCGGGGAACTTAATGCCCTTCAACAACAAAAAAATATGCGAAACTGATATGAGAAACTGTTTTTTAAAAATCAAATCTTATGGATGCTATCTGCAATTATCTGATTTATATCTATTTAGACCACCGCATTAAAATGTAACTAAACTATCATCATCATCATCATCACCATCATCAGCCTATATTAGTCCACTGCTGGACATAGGCCTCCCCTAATGAGCGCCATAGCGCCCTGTCTTCAGCTTGTCGCATCCAGCATCTGGCTGCAGTGTTTCGCAGATCGTCATCCCACCTGGCCGGAGGGCGTCCTACACTACGTTTGCGGAGTCGCGGTCTCCACTCAAGAACACGTTTACCCCAGCGGTTGTCGGTCCTTCGCGAGATATGACCGGCCCACTGCCACTTCAGCTTGCTAATTCGTTGAGCTATATCGATAACTTTGGTTCTCTGACGGATGTATTCGTTACGAATCTTATCCTTCCGAGAGACTCCGAGCATAGCTCTTTCCATAGCTCGCTGAGCGACTTTGAACTGGTGGACAGCCCTATCGTGAGTGTCCACGTCTCAGCTCCGTAGGTCATGACGGGTAGGACGCACTGATTGAAAACTTTCGTTTTCAAGCATTGCGGTATGGATGACGAGAAGACTCCACGTAGTTTTCCAAACGCTGCCCAGCCTAGCTGGATCCTCCTCTTGAACTAAACTATAACTAATTATAACTTTTCTGAATCTGAACATGAGATGAGAGTAGTGTCGGCTACTGCCTTTATTTCTAAAATACCTTTTACCTTATATGACCTCTGTGGTGCAGTAGGTTGTGGGTTCGATTCCCGGCGCGGGACATATGGTTGTATCTGCAAATATTTGTCTCGGGTCTGGGTGTTTTCCATGTTGTTTTATAATATGTATGTATTTACAACAAAAAAATATGTACCTCTATATAAGTAATATCTCAGTCATGTTGTTCCCATAACACAAGCTCTGCTTACTTTGGGGCTAGATGATGCTGTGTGAAAATGTCCCGAATTATTTAGGTATATTTAAATATTTACAGATCATACAAATATTTGTCCCGCGGCGGGAATCAAACCCGCGGCCTTCCGAGTCTCAGGCGGGCCTTCACTCAATGCGCCACAGAGGTCGACAACTCAATGTACATAAAAAGGTCTATATTTTTGTTCATCTTGTACCCACACCAATAAACATCGATGTATTATTCGATTTAGTTACGTTGATATATCAAAAAGAAAAAGGCGGGCAATAATTTAAGTCTAAGTACCAAGACATTTGTCTCGCGAAGGGCGAAGCACTCGTTTATAGTCTGTGGCCAGAGTGCCTATCGGACTTTATTTATAACGAGTGTCACTCGGAAAAGATACGAACGCTTTTTAACGCTTTTTGTTTAGAAAAGGTATGCTAAGGTGGTTTAAGGATTTGGAAAGGATTGACGAAAATATATTAAATAAAAAGAAAAAATATCAGACACGTACATAGTCCTGACCCCATACTAGGATTCCCTGTGTCGTGGGTATCAGGAACTATGAGTACCTCGGTACTACAACACCAAGACCCAGAACAAATATCTACTGAACATGCAAACATTTGTCCCGCCTCGGAAAAAGAACCCGCACCTATTGCATCGCAACTGTCTTCTCACCCGCCACGCCATCCTAGGTCGAGGTCGCGAGAGCGTCTTAGGTGCATGCCCTGGTTTTCTACACTTAATATAAACTAGCTTCTGCTCACAGCTTTGCCCGAGTGGTACCCGGATAAAAAGTAGCCTATGTGTTATTCTGATGTATAAACTATATTACTGTAAAGTTTCATCAAAATCCGTTCAGTAGTTTTTGCGTGAAAGAGTAACAAACATCCTCAGAAACTTTCGCGTTTATAATATTAGTAGGAATAATTTTGCTGTTTATAGATAGATAGAAAATACTAATGGCACACCAAATATTTCAGCTTAAATAAATAATACAAACTTTGACGTTGTTGCACAATGGGCGGTCTTATCGCTAATTAGCGACCTCTATCCAAGCAACCTTCAGATGGAATGGATTGTACCAAAGATTACAAGGGGTTGTAAGAGGTGTACCACATACTATGAAAACACTATTATTATTAACCTACATAATTACTTACTATATAGCATAATACCAACATACTATAATTAACTATTCTATAATACATACTTAAATAAACCAGAAACAGGCAACAGTTAACGACTCGAGGACAAATAGTGTTCCTTGACAAAGTATTTAAAAATAGGTAGAGATTTCGCATCATTATATAGAGTTACCACGCAAGCAAAGCCGCGATTAGACGCTAGTACATGATAAGTAGGTTGGAGACTGTCCGTCGGTCGGTTGTACCGTCGGCTCTGAAGGATGATATAATTGTTAATCGTTTGATGAATGATTCAGGGATTGAGAGCGGTTTCATCAGAAGGCAAGTGAGTGTGTTCAGGAACTTGAAGACGGTCAGGTGGACAGCGATCCATAAGTTATCTAGTCACTTCATCTACACAGAGTGAAGCTGGCTAACTTGATACACCTTTTTATTAATAATATTAAACATTTTCGGATTCAACAGCATTATTGCTAGTAGAGTCCGTAAGAAACGCATTCGCTCGACCTTTGCAAAATTGATCTTCATATTTTTTAGCCCTTTTAATTTATTCCAAAAACTATCGTGAACTTGATTATTCATATTGTAAAAACGGGAATTTTCACGTACTGCACTATCGGTGAAGGCACCGACTAAGTTTCGACTCATTCCGAGAGTCTTCATCAGGGTGAGTGGTCACGACTTTCTCCTTCCGCGTCAATATATAAAAATATATTACATTTTTTTTTAAATCGGATCTGTAGTTTAGGAGATTCCCACATAAAAACTTTAACTCTTTATAATATAAGTATAGAAGATAAATAGTTAGTACGGATATAGATTAGTACTAGCTTCTGCCTACGGCTTCGCCCGCGTTGTACCCGGATAAAAAGTAGCCTATGTGTTGTTCTGTTGTATAAGCTATGGTACTGTAAAGATTCATCAAAATTCGTTCAGTAGTTTTTGCGTGGAAGAGTAACAAACATCCATCTAAGTAGTAGGATATGATAAATACTGGAACTACCTAGCCAGGTACCTATCTACTCACTAGAAACACTAAATAACCCCATAAATGTGTTTGTAACTGCATAGAATCGAGTAAGTTGACAAACTGACAGCCCATATGACAAGTAAATCAACTTACAAAGGAGATGAAAACAGAACTTCCGGATGTAAATTATTATTTCCCTTTACCGCCCGATCTAAGATCACGTACTAATTATTTGCAGCCGATGCTAGAGACGACATCAGTAATAAACATCAATTAAAATCAAACATTTATATATCATAAAATCCTGTCTTAAATAGTTATTTTTTTACTCATTTCTATTCACAATTCTACCCTCTCTAAGTCAAGGTTTGCTGAAAGAAAACTCATTTTTGGATTAAGCTCGTCTATAAACATGTCATATTATTCTGCACCTTGTAAGTATTAATTGGAGAAATGGTCTCCGCACTAGGTCGAGCCTGTACCGTGAGAGGTCAGTTACAAATGAAATTATTTCTATAAAACCTACACAAAATACAATTATATATAGGGCTAGCTTCTGCCACGTTTTAACTCGCGTGGTGGATGTAGAGTAACCTGTGTTTTATTCTAGGTGATGAAAAATATTGATTTCAACTTTCATCTAAATTGGTCCAGCCGTAACTGAGATTAACAACAAAGATCCAACCATCTAAAGATCCATATTTTTGCATTTATAATACTAGCCTCTGCCCACGGCTTTGCCCACATGATACCTGGTGAAAAAGTAGTAAATGATATTTTAGGTAGCGAGCTATACCTGTTCCTAATACTATCTGAATTGGCTCACCCGTTACTTAGACTATTTGCAACAATAATATTACTATAACAATAATTAATAGTTCATTCGTAACAAATGGAGGAAACATCGTGAGGAAACCTGCATGCCCTAGAACCAAAGGCATGCTCTAGCGGTTAGTGTTCTGGAGATGGGCTTTCGTAGAATGCTATATAATAGTAACTATAGGGTACGTTTTATTCGAGTACTATGCGGACGAACCCGTAAGCAGAGGCTAGTTTTAAATATACTATTGTTTTTACGGGTCTTTATTGCGTTTAGTTTTTTTAACTTGTCATCCCGTGAGCTGTTGCAATACAGGCGCAACGTCGGGAAAATAATAAAAAAGGTAAACGACATAAAGACCCGTAGAAACTTATAATTATATAACTGATCGCGAAAACAAACGTAAAAAAACGATTGACGTTGGTGACGGGACGCCCTACTCTGCTGTATATCGTGTCTAGTTTCGCGTAGCCTTCTCTCGGTGCTCTATGGACCGAATTAAAAGGAGAGTCGACTTCTAACTCTTGTTGCAGGAAATTACAGATACGCGTTTAATTTGTTAAAATTTCTTAGAATTCACAAAGTAGATGTAATAACAATTGATGAATTGCGTTAGCCATTTTGATGGAGTTTTGAGAAGATTGTGTTTAGTAAAGTGATCACAAGTTTAAATTTTAATACTCCCTACATATTTTTCACCATCTATAAAAGTTTTCTAAGAACTTCCTTGAAGTCATTAAAAATCGATTGCGAAAAACTACATTTCGATCGAATCGGCCGTTTCGAAGATAAATGTTATGAGAAAAATATACCTTCAAACAAACAAACACTCAACAAGATAATATGCGTAATAATATGCTTTTAAAATATGCGTTAAAAGCAAATATTAGCATATTATAAAAAAAAACGTTATAATACGCTAATGTCAAATTGATCTTCCTGAGAAATGTTTATTTCACTTATGAAACAATTTATAAAACTAATTCCTCGACCTCGGTGTCGATTCCTGCCTCGGGACAAATATTTGCATTTTCTGCAGATATTTCTTCCTGGTCTAGGTGTTGTGGTACCATACTACTCGTAGTTCCTGATACCTATTACACAGGGGATCCTAGTGCAGTTTCAGGACTATGGATATGCCTGTCGGGTGTTTATTTATATATTTTATTTACTCCGCCGGCTATCACCACGACTGACCAAAAAAACAAACACACTCACAACTGTATTCCCAATGATGGACATCCCCAGATACATACTCAGTGAGAAGTTCCTTTTGAGATTACCAAGTAAGGGGTAGTCAGAGACTCGTCCGAACATTTATTACATTTAGCACATGCCTGCATTTTACAAGCATTCCACATAACAGGTTGCAAACCTATCGCCGCTTATTGGAACAGGAGTGATAATCATTATAGCAGGCACTAACTGTTTCTTATTCCGTGCCCGAGTGTAAAATCCAAATTAAATCCATTCCAATACAACACACTCTTATCTAAGGATATAAGTAGGTACATACCTAGCACGGAATTAGTTTATCCCAGCGCGGTAATAACAGCCTTACGGCTCGTTGTTTAAAGCGTATAATAGCGTGAGGGAGTGAGGTGAGATTTGAAAGGTACCTAAGACGTCGGAAATCGTGTGAGTCGACGACTCGTCCTAAAGACACTTTGTAAGGGTGTGTTCACGTCGCAGATTGCAGGAGTGACGCTGCTGGCTCGCGACATTCACCGAAAAACCCAACGAATAAAATTAATGGTAATTAGATGTAGTTTTTACACAATAATTCGCCGTACATATTTTTTTTATTGTTTTGACGACCGATGTGGCGCGGTGGGCGAAGGTCCGCCTGCGACACAGGAGGTTGCGGGTTCGATTCCCGCCCTGGGACAAATGTTTGTACGATCTGCAAATATTTGTTCCGGGTGTTCTGGGTATTTTCTATGTATAATAAAAAAAATATCTATCTATGTAATGTATTGTATTAAGTATATCAGTCATCTAGTACCCATAACACAAGCTCTGCTTAGCTTGGGGCTAGATGATGCTTGTGGATTGTGCAGCATTATTTATTTTTTTATAAAAAAAAAGCACTCAATTCACACTGACAAGACAATATCCAGTGTCGCCAGCTAGGTCTGGCCAAAGTTACCTAAAATAGATAAGAAAGTAACCTTTTGATGTGAAAAGTAACCTTTCATATTTTTCCCCAATAAAAAGATATTCAAAGTTGATAGGCATATGTTAGTTATATTAACTTACCGAAAACTTATAATTTAGTAGTTTTTCATTTGAAGTTGCAGACCGCCCAATGTACCTTTATCATGTGTTATTGTTTATTTTGTTTATATCATAAGGTGTACAATAAAGTATTTTCATTTATTCATATTCAAGAAATTTACAACAAAAAGCACCGCCATTGCGTTTCCTATAATCCAGTTCCATATAAAATCTTAATAAGTAAGGTCCTAAGTGAATTGCCAATTTTATATCTAAGTGAAACTGCGCCGGATCTCGCGACCAAGACTACAAAACAGCGACAACTTAAAAGTGAAAACTGAAAAGTGTCCCAAATATCCTATTCTGCGGGGCTCGATCCGACATCTTCGCCTCTAAATAGCGTTGACCAATTCCACCATGAATTAAATAGCTAAATAGCTAAATAGCTAATAGCATTAAATAGCTCAGCTCAGTTGAATAATATTTTCAACTGGACAAGTATTTTCTAGAACAGTTCTAGAAAATACTTGTCCATAGGAATTCCCCGCTAGTCCCAGCACCCAGCCCGCACCGTCACATGCTGTAAGGCCACGGAACGGGTCGCCTCGTGAATAAATTTAATGTATTAAGCCCACGGCCAGTGCTGGGATACGCTACGTTTTCATTTACTATCACCATACTTGCATATTTAGGGATGGGAAACTGTCGATGTAGATTTATCGATAAGTTTCATTTATTACCACTGAGCACGTAATATTTGTCGATGAATCATCAAATCGATCCGAAATAGAAAATAACTTAGCAATTAACACTAAAAACATTATTTTTATCACCTTAAACACGAACTGACATGAAAGTTTTATTTGCTTGAATACTGGTGCATAAGCCAGTCGTGCAAATGTATGGGTTATGTACATAATGAGCTTGGCAAATACCTTCTTTACTCTCTATGTAAATAAGTTTCATTTATCATAACAGATCTTGCATAATAATTAATTGAGAATAGGACACAGTCAAATTAGATTTATCGATTTAAAACTAACTTAGTGAAAAAAAAAACTATTATATTAGTCAAGTTATTTACTTAATCCGTCACCTATTCTTGATACAGAGGAAGGCTTATTTTTTTCAGCATGATAATACATTTAAATTAACTTTTTAGGATATTATTACGGCTATAGCACGAACTTAAATATTCTTCTGCTGACGTTTCGTTGACCGTTTAGAGTTCCTTCTTCATAATCACCGTTCGCGACCACGCGACGGTCGTGAGACTGGAACTTACTTATTTTACTTAAAGTACTTTTACTTTAAGTTTTCATAATGGCCTAAAAATATAACAACATAGAAATTAATAATTATATTCTCTGAAGGCATTTCACATAAGAGTTAAGGAGCCTACACGGAATAAATTTTAAATCTCCCTCAACTTTCCTCGGAACAAATAAAGCCCTCGCCTTAAAACACATGATTTGCCCTGAAAAAGTTTTCACTCCTTAAGCTGCGATTAGCTCCTGAATAAACATCTTATATTGAAGAGTTCCACATGGCCACTTCGAGAGGCTTTCCTTCGAGATGTATTTTATTTGAGTTCACTTTCCAATTTTTTATTACTGCTTCCAAAGTACGCCAATATTTTCCCTGAGGCATACCAAATATAGCAGCGGGAATCAAACTCGCACCTCTTGCGTCGCAGCCGGCTACTTGATAGCCACGACATCAAGGTCGACAAGTAAAGTATTTTAATTATAGGGTTAGTATGCTTTGGTCTAATTAGCAAGTTCAAGTGATAATGGGCAGGCCGTTTAGCTCGCAGAACCGACAACCACTGGGGAAGAAAGATTCTCGAATAGCGACCGAAAGGCGTAGTACAGAAAGGCCCCCATCTGATGGCCGGATGACATCTTAACGGTTGCGGGAAAGTGGTGTATGAAGGTAGCTCAAGGTTGTTCGTAGTGGCACTCTTTACAGGTTGCACTGATGATGATGATGGGTCTTTAATCTATATTAAAGTAAAGTTAATTTTGACCAAAACAATATACAGCTCTTTTAAAATAGGCACCTAGGTAGGTATATGGGTTACTAAGTGGCACGGCCACCATTGGCCACCGCATCACGCGGCCGCGCTAATATTTCTCTTGCTCAGCTCGGCGTGATTTTATATAGTCTATTTATAACCTTCCTCAAGAACTGGGCAAAATTAATTGCAAAAATAAGTACCACCAGAATAGCGCGTTCAAACAAAAAAAAATATTCAGCTTCATTATTAGTGTTATAGATAACTCATTATGTAATAAACATTATAGGCAAAGTAAGACCTAAAGGTATGATAATACCTAGTTAAGCGTATTGTATCTAAATTCACAGAATGATATATATGATATCTCTATCATAGATGAAGTTACCAATCAGTGATGAATCTATCCACTATTACTGTTATTTGATACCCTTGACCAGGATACCGGTCGGCCAACTAGAGACTGAAAATACAGCAATCATCTGAAGACATCGGTGGCGCGGCGGCCAAGTAGCCGGCCTGAGACGCAAGAGGTGCGGGTGCGATGTGTGGCACCATGGTATTCGTGGTTCCTGATACCCATGACACAGGGAATTCTAGTGCGGGGTTACTATATGTGTGATTTTTGGGGGTGTATTCATTTTATATTGTTTATAAACGTTGTCTTTTTGTAACATCAAATTAAATCCTTTCAAACACTGAGGGGATTTTTATATACAAAAAAAATTGTAAAAAGCAACATACCCTTGAAAAATATAAAAAAGACACTAAATCATTTAAAAAAATCCCGCACGATTTTATTTCTCAGATATTTTATCATTTAAAAATAACACAATCATGACTGTATTGCCCATAATGGATATTTTAAGATACACACTCAGTGCGTAGATCTTTGAGAATACAAAGTAGGTAGTAGTTTCAGGCACGTGGAAACATTACATATGGCACATGCCCGCGTTTTGCAAGTAGTTAGCGTTCTACGTGACAGGTTGCAACTTTGCAAGCCAATCACCGCCAAAAAAATGAGGCCTACCCAAAATCAATAGTAAGTATAAAAAACACAATGTACGTACTTTACCATGCGTGATATAAGTAGGTGCTCGTACAACGCGAAACAATACTAAACTCGATTCTATCAACAACTCATTATTACCTTCACAATATTTGTCTAACAAACCGACAAAACCAATTTATTATAACAATTTCTAGACAACACAAGCTTATCACTTATTATCTGCCACTCATGGAAAAAGAGCTCTATCACGCTGGACGTTGATTCAATATGATCTGTGCAGCAAAAGTTACTTTATCAAAGAGAAATGTACTGTCCAACACAGATTTAAAGATTCATTATTAGTCGCATGTACCACAGATTCTCATTATTGTCTGTTAAAATATTGTCGGAGTGAAACTTCTGGTTTTACTACTTATTATCTGTGCTTCTATCTCTTTTTAGCACGCCGTAAAGTGGTGTGAGTGAAAGAGACGGCAGGGCAAATATGACAGACCGCGATGTCGATTGTTTGATTTCCGTCGGCGACGAACTACCTGTCACTAAACGGGTTACAGCTAGTGATGCGACGTGACAGTAATGTTATCGATAAGTTTTGAAAACAATCGAATTCTAGATACTTTTGCATATCATTTAGTAATAAGGGGTGATAAAAGGGGAATAATAATAATAAGTTATTTGAGATAACTTAATACGCGACTCAGACTTTGTTAGACATCAAAAAATATAATAATGTATAATCAAAGTCACACAAAATAAGCGAATTAAATGAAATGAAATAAACAACTGTTTAAATATTTATAAGAAAGTAAATTAACAGATTAAAATACTATTAGTATGATTGATTAGCACACCTATGGGCATTTTGATTACACCGCTGAACAGATAACATGCATCAAACCATACATGTATCCATTTCACGCATCAAAAATACGTTAAAATATAATTATCTGCCTTGCATGTGATGACGCAAGTTAATTACTCAACAGTTGTACAGATTGGCGGCAGACACCTACCACATTGACACCTACTACATTATATTCGATATATACGATAAAATTTGAATTCGGTTTAGCTTAGTTGTTTTCAGATAGTTCTTACGTAGCAAATAAATGATAATGATTTTGTTACATCAAACAATATGTATAATTGACATATTTTTTGATGTTCAAAACGTAACACGGTTATTTTATCTAAATTAAAAATATGATAATAATGCTTTAGGTTTTAAAAAAATAACACTTTAATTACTCTTTTATTGAATTGATAAGTATTATCGATATTCTTAGGGTAATCTCGCCCAATCCCTACTCAAACGAAATATCCCTTTGTTTTGTGAGTTATATTTCGATCTATCCGTTTAGTAATAACGTTTTATTTTCCGTAAGAACTTCTACTTGGTATCGTCACGGATCCACGTACTGTAGTATATTTCTATATCTAACTTTCTTTATAGGAATGATTTCTTGTAAATACCCACGTAGGATGGAAGATACTGCTCCAAAGTATTACTCATTCATAATTTCCAGCCCTTTGAGCTATAATCGACGGAAAATCCATGTTTCGGCGTATTTCACCTCAAAAACATTATTACATGAGACGAAAGAGCAGAATTTTCTGATCTAAACTATAAAACCATTTTTCATTTTCAAGCACTATTTTTAGCTAAAAATGTTTGTTTTCTAATTGACAGATTGACACTTTCTGTCAGTGTTCATCACAACTTTATTTTTTATTTGGTTGTTTTGTGAAAGTTTGCATATAAAAACGAATGTTTGCAGAAGGTTATATATGGAAACTTAATAGAACCTCTATATTCAGTCTAGAATAACACTAGCCACTCACACTCCAAATTCAAACATAAAACTTCCTATAAATACGGCATTGAGCAGACTCAGCCGGCAGTTCAGTTCTGACTCTAGAACCATAAAGACCTAGAAAAGCCTATACCTTGAAGCTGCAGTGGAGCTCTGACTCTAGAACCATCAGAATACCTAGAATCTAGAAGAGCCTCAACCCTGGTCAGAATCCTGACGCTAAATCCTGACGCTGAATCCTGACGCTGAATCCTGACGCTGGACACTGACGCTGGACCCTGAAGCAGAACCCAGAGGCTGAAGACCTGAAAGCCGAGGACTCTGGACACTGACGCTAAACACTGACACTGGACCCTGAAGCAGAACCCAGAGGCTGACGACCTGAAAGCCGAGGACTCTGGCTAGCCTCATACTTCCGCTTGGACCTCACCTGCTGGGCTCTGAAGACTGAGCTGTAATCAGTCTGACATCAGGGCGGGTCCACTTCCTCCTCGCCCTAAAGATATTCTCCACAAATTTAACAACATCATTTCTTCAGGTCAACTACACTTCACCTCCAGTCAACGCTTCGCACTGCACCCGTCGGTCTTCTCTCCGCTATACTTCGGTATTACGTCGTGTAGTGTCCATTAAATCATTAATCATCACTAGGTAGGTAGGTTATAATTTTTGTTTAAATATTGTTAAAAATCTTTAATACCCTTTCTTTTCTTAAGATTTAACTTGCCGCTTACAGCCCTTCTCTTGAAAACCTAGGGTAGGGCTGTAACGTGACAGTTTGGCGCCCAACTAAATTGAACCCTCTTAAATTTCCTTATTCTAAATTCTTCTAAATTCTAAAAAAAACACTAGCTAGTTCTCATTCTCAAGTTGGCTCATATTTTGGTACTTATTAACTTAGTTTACTTTTTATAGATTCATTTTTTTTTCTCTTACACACACACTATTTTATCATCTTAAATCTGAACTACTAGTTCCTTGATATAACTTAAACTTCAAGTTATCTTGAATTATTTTCTTAATTATAAGATAAAGCTACTTCCTTGAATCATAATCTTGAATTACATAAACTTTAGGTAGCTGAATATCTTTATACTTTAACTTCTTAAACTTGATTTTTATTGACTATTTCTGACTCTATCATGGCTAGACCTATTAAATATTCTTATCTGAACAAACCTGAACTTGAGTACGAGGTTACAATCAGAGCATCAAAACCATCTGAAAATGTATCCGCTCTTAAAGAACAGATGTTAAAACTTTGTCATATCACTCCAGACAATATAGCTTCCTCCCCGATTCCTCTAAAAAATGATCTTGACCAGGCAGAAACCACACTCAACTACACTGAAGGTAAAATATCTTATGTTGAAACTTCCGGTGATAAGAGTTATCTTAAAAAAATAGAGGCATTTATAAATCACTTACACCATCGATTAGAACGTCTAAATGTGACTCCTTTAATGATCGAAGCATGTTCTAACATTCGATCTCGATTCTTCACTCTTGAAAAACGATTCGAAACATTGATCCGTAGGTACGAGGAGATCCATCCTTATGAAGATGGGTTAACTGAGACTCTTGAACCACTACAAGCAGAAATTCAAATACATTCAGTCCCTCAGACACCTGTGGTCCCTCAGACACCTTTCGTCCCTCAGACTACCTCATCTTCTCAAACATGTTCGATTACTCAGACTCTCCCTATACTAGAAGACATTCCCACATCACAGAACTTGGCTAAGGAATTAAAAACCTTCACTTTCAATGGAAAATCTTGCCCAAGGTCATTTTTGCAAAAACTTGAAGAATTTCGAATTTCTAGAAATATCTCAGAGATTAAACTTTGTAAACACGCGTTTGAAATATTTTCCGGAGATGCCCTTCATTGGTTCCGGTACCAATATAATCGAAACCCTACCTTGACTTGGAAAGACATTCAGGACTTACTCATCAAAGACTTTGGAACATATGACTATGACTATAAACTTTTAGAGGCAATAAGAAATAGAACTCAAGGTGCATCGGAAACGATTATAGTGTACGTCTCTATTATGTTTGGAATGTTTGCCCGCCTCACTAAAAAACTAAATGAAAGCGAACAACTTGAAATTTTACTTCATAATATAAGACCGTGTTATTCAGTTTACATCGCTTTTAAAGATGTTAACTCGGTTGATTCTTTAATATCGACCTGTCAAACATATGAACGCGTTTCTGAAAGAGATCGGAATTTTTATGAACCTAGATGCGAAGAATCTTCTTGTGCCACCGAATTTGCGTACCGACCCTCGACTTCTAAACCATATCAAAACACAAAATTTTCTCAAAACACAAAATTTTCCTACGCGATATCAGATAATAAACAATCGCGTGATAACTCTCAAACATACAATAGATTTAATACTAAAGAAGACTTTTGTTTTCGTTGCCGCGTAAACGGCCACTCTCTAGTAACATGTACGAAACCTAGATACCTGATTTGCTTTAAATGCGGTCTTAAAGGCGTGAAAATAACTGATTGTCCCAAATGTACTCCTAATAATCAACAAAAAAACTAACTGATGACTTGAATAACTCTAAACCTATAAATAATAACTTCGATCCACAAGATTGGAAAAAATGGTTACAAACTATCCAAAATTTTATGTACTATTATAGAACAGCCTCTGTGTTATATGATGAGGAAAAAGACTATAATCGGCCTTTTATTAAAGTATCCATCGATAATTTACCTTTCTCAGGATTATTAGACAGTGGTAGTTGCGTTACTATTCTAGGAAATAATTCTCATAAAGTTATCCAAAACTTAGGCTTTAGGTTATTCAAGTCGTCTAACCAAATCATGGTTGCTAATAAACAGAAATCAACGTCTCACGGTTATTTTAATCTACCAATTAAATTTAATGACCAAATCCATATAATCAAAGCTCACGTGTTTCCTGAAATCTTCCCTTCACTGATCCTTGGATGGGATTTTTGGAAACAATTTGATCTGTCTCCTAAAATACTCGGTCTAGAACTTAACCTTGAATCTAACGGACCTACCGTTTGTGCTATTGAGAATAAAATTTTTACATTCGAGCACCTTTCTGAAAGTCAAAGAGGTATTGCGTCTGATATAGTTCAACGTTTTAAAAATATCTCCTTTGAGGAAAAAGGCAAACTAGGGCGTACTAGTTTGGTCTATCATCATATAGATACTGGCGATGCGTTACCTATCAAACAACGTTGTTATCGTCTTTCTCCGGAAAAACAAAAGGCTCTTATAAATAAAGTCGATAAAATGTTAATCCTAGATGTAATTGAAAAATGTGAAAGCCCTTGGTTGTCCCCAGTTCTTATTACTCCTAAAAATAATGGTGAATGGCAATTCTGTGTAGATAGTAGGAAACTGAATGCAGTCACTCGAAAAGATGCTTACAGCCTCCCCTTTGTATCTGAAATCCTTGACAATCTTAAAAATGCTAAATATCTCTCAAGTATCGACATTGCTAAAGCGTTCTGGGAAATTCCTTTAAATCCTAATGACAGAGATAAAACCGCTTTTTATGCGCCTGGTAGAGGAATGTTTAGATTTACCGTAATGCCTTTTGGTCTTACTAATGCCCCTGCAACTCAACAAAGACTTATGGACGTTTTATTTACTCCCGAATTTGATAACAAAGTATTTTGCTACTTAGACGATATCGTTATTATTAGTGAAACTTTTGAAGAACATATTTCGCTTCTTCTTAAAGTTCTTCAAAAACTTTCTTACCATTAACTTTGAAAAAAGTCAATTCTTTCGTAAAGAAATTAAATATCTTGGTTATATTGTAGATGAACAAGGTCTACGTGCTGATCCTAGTAAAATTCAAGCTATCTTAGATTACCCTGTCCCTACTTCAAAAAAAGAAGTTAGAAAATTCTTGGGAACCTGTAGCTGGTTCCGCCGCTTCATTCCTAACTTTAGTTCTATTGCTTCACCGCTAAGCAAACTGACATCATCAGGAAAAAAATCCCCAAAGAAATTTATTTGGAATACTGACGCAGATTCTGCTTTTGCAAAACTTAAAAATTGCTTAATATCAACTCCAATCCTCGCCTGTCCTAACTTTGATCTTCCATTTTCTGTCCATTGTGATGCTTCTAATTTTGGTATTGGTGCCATGCTTACTCAAGAACAAGATGACAAGGAAGTAGTGATAGCTTATATGAGTAAATCTCTTAATAAACATGAACAAAACTACTCTACTACTGAACGCGAAACACTAGCTGTTATAATTGCACTCGAACACTGGCGTTGCTATCTTGATAATGGTAAACAGTTTACAGTTTATACCGACCATGCGGCGTTAAAGTGGTTCCAAAATCTTACAAACCCATCTGGAAGACTAGCTCGTTGGACTCTACGTTTATCTTGTTTTAATCTTATTCTAAAACATAAAAAAGGCAGAGATAATGTTGTTCCAGACCTGCTTTCACGTCATAAAGTTCCAAATATTGCTGTTTTAGGCAACGCTGCCCCTATATCTAATAATGACGCGTCTCAGCTAGAACACTTTAATAAACTCTTTGCCAATTGTCGAGACAACCCTGACACCTATCCAAATTATAAAATCCTTGATAATAAACTATACAGATACACTACTTCGCCTGATTACCTTAACGAAGATTTTGTATGGAAGGAAGTTCCCCTTCCGTCAGAAAGACTAACCCTAATCAAATCTTGTCATGGTGACGCTGATAATCCACATATTGGTATATTTAAAACATACAAGAAGTTGTCACTTCGTTATTATTGGTCTGGAATGTTTAAAGACGTAGCGAAATTTTGCTCCACTTGCGAAAAATGCCTTTCTTATAAACACTCAAATCACTCACCTTATGGTCCTATGGGTAAACCTAAAATTTGCTCAAGACCTTTTCAAACTATCTCTTTGGACTTAATGGGTCCTCTTCCAATGACTAGAAATCGTAATCAACATATTCTTGTGGTAACTTGTTGTTTCTCTAAATATTGCCTCATCTTTCCTATCAAACGTGCTACAACCCCTAACATTATTCTTCACTTAGAGAACTCCGTGTTTCTTGTACATGGTGCCCCTCAGACCATTATCATGGATAATGGTTCTCAATTCCAATCAAATGAATTCCAAAGATTTCTCAATAAATATAAAGTTCCTTTTATATTTTATTCACCTAGATATTGCCCACAGGTAAATCCTACTGAAAGATATAATAGAACAATCATCACCGCCCTGGCGCAACTAGTTGGCGAGGATCATAGATCATGGGATACACATTTGCAGAAAATACAATTGGCATTAAATACCTCTGTAAACTCTACAACTGGATTCTCTCCTTCTTTTCTTATTTACGGTCGAGAAACTATACCATGTGGTTCACTTTACACCCCGTGTTCTAACCTTGATGAAATCATTTTTCTCCCTCGAGATGATTATGCTACTAACATTGGTTTAATGTCATCTATTTTCGATAAGGTGCAGGTTGCATTGTACACTGCACATATTAAAAACTCTGCTCACTACAATCTTAGACACACTTTTAAAGAATTTAACGTAGGAGACACCATCTGGCGTAAGAATTACGTACAAAGCAATGCAGGTGCCTACTTTAGTTCAAAATTAGCACCTAAATATGTAAAATGCACTATCATTGAAAAATTATCACCCCTTGTTTTTATTTTGGAAGACTCAAGTGGGTTGAGAGGAAAGTGGCATATTAAAGATTTTAAGTAATTTTTTACCTTAGTTGTTTTTTTATATTTGTAAATACTTGTATATATTCCTAGATTATCTACTCTACAAGGAAACCAAAGCTTTTCGGCAGAATTTTTATTCCATTATTTTTTATTTAAGTCTTATTTTCTTAAACTATTCTTAATCGAGCGGAAGCACAACTCGTTAAATAAGCCCTTATGTGCAAAATTCTTAAAAAGCGTTCTATTCTTAATCGAGCGGATGCACAACTCGTTAAATAAGCCTTCATGTGCCAAATCTTAAAAACGCTTTCCTTGAATAAGCGATCTACAATCTTCTTACCTTGTAAATATTTTTCTTTTCTAAAACGGGTCTTCATACAGGTGCGGGTTACGACACCTATTAAAAATAAATAAGCCTTCGTTATTAATAGGTGTATTCCTAACTGAATATTTCCTTGTGGAGTATGCGTCATAGAATGTGAACCATAGCCCCTCTGTATGTTTGAATGTGAGTGTCCGATGAATGTATGAAAGATGTTAGTGTGTTAGATCAAGGACTTATTCCTAACCATCAAAATTTTCTCTAGTCGAAAATTTTCCGGGGTTGTCGGGGAAATGTAGTATATTTCTATATCTAACTTTCTTTATAGGAATGATTTCTTGTAAATACCCACGTAGGATGGAAGATACTGCTCCAAAGTATTACTCATTCATAATTTCCAGCCCTCCTTTGAGCTATAATCGACGTAAAATCCATGTTTCGGCGTATTTCACCTCAAAAACATTATTACATGAGACGAAAGAGCAGAATTTTCTGATCTAAACTATAAAACCATTTTTCATTTTCAAGCACTATTTTTAGCTAAAAATGTTTGTTTTCTAATTGACAGATTGACACTTTCTGTCAGTGTTCATCACAACTTTATTTTTTATTTGGTTGTTTTGTGAAAGTTTGCATATAAAAACGAATGTTTGCAGAAGGTTATATATGGAAACTTAATAGAACCTCTATATTCAGTCTAGAATAACACTAGCCACTCACACTCCAAATTCAAACATAAAACTTCCTATAAATACGGCATTGAGCAGACTCAGCCGGCAGTTCAGTTCTGACTCTAGAACCATAAAGACCTAGAAAAGCCTATACCTTGAAGCTGCAGTGGAGCTCTGACTCTAGAACCATCAGAATACCTAGAATCTAGAAGAGCCTCAACCCTGGTCAGAATCCTGACGCTAAATCCTGACGCTGAATCCTGACGCTGAATCCTGACGCTGGACACTGACGCTGGACCCTGAAGCAGAACCCAGAGGCTGAAGACCTGAAAGCCGAGGACTCTGGACACTGACGCTAAACACTGAAACTGGACCCTGAAGCAGAACCCAGAGGCTGACGACCTGAAAGCCGAGGACTCTGGCTAGCCTCATACTTCCGCTTGGACCTCACCTGCTGGGCTCTGAAGACTGAGCTGTAATCAGTCTGACATCAGGGCGGGTCCACTTCCTCCTCGCCCTAAAGATATTCTCCACAAATTTAACAACATCATTTCTTCAGGTCAACTACACTTCACCTCCAGTCAACGCTTCGCACTGCACCCGTCGGTCTTCTCTCCGCTATACTTCGGTATTACGTCGTGTAGTGTCCATTAAATCATTAATCATCACTAGGTAGGTAGGTTATAATTTTTGATTAAATATTGTTAAAAATCTTTAATACCCTTTCTTTTCTTAAGATTTAACTTGCCGCTTACAGCCCTTCTCTTGAAAACCTAGGGTAGGGCTGTAACGTGACAGTACTGCGGATAGATCTGGGGATGTCCTTCATTTTCAAAACAAATCCGTTCTCAATTCGTCACTGTTTTTTTAAAGCGTATATCGGTGTTACGCCATATTTCTATATTATGTCTATTAAATTCTCATCACACACTCTTTGTCCAGACTCACTTTGTCTTTACTGTTTTCCTTCTGCAACACTGCGATGGTGAGGTCACCCCTCACTTCCTTGGTCCTTCCTTGAAAATCAGCGTTGCTTCGCCTTGGCGGAGATAGAACCTTTTTGACCCATTCCTTCCACTGCAGCATAGACTTTCCTCGTTATCACCCACGTATTGCATTCTACTGTAATTTATTGTGTTTGTCTTTCTTGTCATTTGTACCTACTTGTCTATGTGAATATGAATGTGTTGAATAAAAAAATATCTATCTATATATATTTACCAATTGTGAACCGATTTTAATGATTATATTTGATACACGTCAAGGGTGTTCCTATTTAAATTTAATGAAAAAATCTACCCCTAAAGGTAAAAAAATGAGAGTTGAAATTTCATGTTGTACTTTTTATCAACTTTTCCGTATTTGAAGTCAGTTTTGTTTGTTTAGTTATAGCCGCTGTTTTGTGTTAGTTTTTTTGTGGAATTCGTTTAATTTGTATCCGGTGTTACACGATACATACTCGACCTAGTACAACATAGTTTTAAACTGTTCTTTTAATGTTTATTTCTGGGTAAATAATTGTACCTATATGTTTTTATTTGATTAAACAAACAGTGACACAGTAACAATTTAACAAGCATTGGAAAGAACAGATAACTATGAAACCAATATCGTTGTTTTAGATACGAGTACTGCATGTTATAGCAAATGAAAAGTTGATAATTAAAAAGTATTGTCTATTTTTAAAGTTTTAAGTGGGTAGGTACTAATATTATTTAGAAGGGCCTCAGGTTTTGGAAAATATATAATATGTTTATAGAAAAGTCAGCAGGAGAATAGTAAAGTACGTGGTATAGTCGTAACAATATTCTCAAATATATGTATGTTTGCTTACGTCCTTTGTATATGCTTGTTGATAGCTTTATGCTTTATTAGCCTTTGCCACCGTCTTCGTTCTTATGGTACCAGAATAAAAGTACTCTATACATTATTATAAGTCACAAACTATAACTGTTCTACATTTCACCAAAATCGGTCCAGTCGTTACGGAGATTTTTAGCAGCAAACATTCAAATATCTAAACTTACATTGATAATAATATAAGTAGGGTAGGATAGGATTTAATTGCCAAAGAACTTATGCATATAAATTGAGGCCATTAGTATTAGCACATTCTAATTAATAATGCATAGTTAACTATAAACTCTTTGTGAAAGACTCCTTTTCAGTTGAAAACTTCCAACTTTATAAATAAACTTCAAAAACAATAAACTACCAACCCTTACTTCCATCAGATAAGCGGTCTTATCGCCGTGCGATCTTCCAGTTACGTGAGTCGTTCCCTACTTTAACTATTTCAGATGATTCGTATCTTTCCAGAACTTTCTATCGTCAGTTTTAAAGTTGGACGTGTCGAACTAGCATTTTGGACTCAAGTTGGTTAAAGTTGTGAAATTATTTTTGTTTGAAGCAATAAAATTAGATATTTGCTATGTCTGTTTTATGTAAGGTTATATTAAACTATTTAGTAAACGATTAAGATAATTTGGGTCTTTATATAATAAACCGTAGATATAAACTTTCCCTTGGATAATAATGAATTCCAAAACGCTATTTCGTATTTGTATAGTTCCCTAGAACCTTGCAGTCACAAGCGGACTCAAACTTCGGTTGTACGTTACTTAAAATCTTGCGTCTAAAAATTAAAGTACTACATTATTTTGTATAACCTGAATAATTAATACTTAATTATATGTAACCCGGTGTTTTATTTTTTTATTACTGTATTTCATTTGATCTACTGATATATAGGTTTAAATATGTGGGTTTGTGTATTTAATATGTATATATTATATATGATGTTTTACACTGCTCAACAGTAGAAAACAAAAACGTAGAAATAAGTAAAGCCTATTAGGTATTAATATATAATAGATAAAGCATTAGCAATATGATTTCCTTAATATCTGATGGGTATTTCGCCCATCAGATACTAAGAAGACTAATATTAGGAGCCTAAAATAGGCAATATTGTATTTGAAAAAACCGTACTAAGCCGTATAGGTCTCTAGTCAGCGGATGAACCAATCTTATTTTGCCGTGGTGGATGACAAATGCAAATCATCGCTTTAATTATTTCCGTCCCGATATTTTAGAGTCTTATCTAGAACCGTAGCACTTCGTAGCGCTCTCGTAGCTCTCTCGTAGAGGGTGCTACAAGATTTGCATTGTCCCCATTCCTTACATTGAATCTGCATAGTTTTAATTGAATTGTTGGCTTTTTGCCGCATTTCGAGGTCTTTCGTTACATTCTCTTGTAAAATTTGTATTCTTGGGTTTCAGGGAGCTCAGTTTGCTGGAAGTGACAATTCATTTTACAATATTTCTTATTTTTTTTTATATAATCAAGGTAGCAAACAAGTATACATGTCAATGCTCACCTGTTGGTAAGCGGTTACCGTAACCTATGGACACTTACAATAACAGAAGTAATGCCCGCGCGTTGCCGACCCTGAGATATAATGGTGGAAAGTCTCATGTGCCTCACCTTGGCACATGCTCTTCAAACCGGAACCCAGCAATGTGAGCATTACTTCCTTGACGGTAGAAATACGTAGGTACGGTGGTAGTTTTTCCCCAGATGAGCTCTTTCACACGAAGCTCTTCAAGTAATCTCTTCAAGGATGGTTCTTCCTATATAAGAATCATCCTTGTTTTCACCACAAATCAGTAGAAAGCGCTGCATTCAATGATGGAAATATATTTAGAATTTTGTAAAAAAAATGCTTTACCTTATATTATAAGCATTTTAAGCCGTAATAAACATACAATTAATATTTCATAGACGTGATTTTCATCCGTAACAATATAAGCACGCCCCAATTCACGAGCATTCAAAATTAATTCAGTGATGTTGACAAATCCAACCTATTTATGTATGATTATCAGCAAATCCTTGGATTCGCTAATTTAAGCACAATGTGTATTATTTTAGCTACATTTATCAACAATGATCAAAATGCTGGCGCTAATAATAATAATACTGGTCAGAAAATAAGCATTGCTATTCTATGAGGTGTTGCCAGCTTTTTAGGTACCTTGTGTGCGGCCCGTGACTTCACTTGAAAAAGTCAATTTCCTACCTGTAGTAATAGGACTATAAGTAGGAAAGAAGACTTCTTTTCATAGTTTAGTATCACGCAGATAGATTAATAACTCAAACTTGGTTACGTCAATAAAATTATTACAATACTTACATTGCGAATTAGGAAGAGTTCTAGAAACAGGCAAGTATTTTACCTATTTTTGTAAATACATACATATTATACATAGAAAACACCCAGACCATTGTATGCAAAAAATAATTAACTACTAAGGTTACATACAAACGAGAAAGTTGAACAGGAAGTTTAATGGATACCAAGTCCTAATATACATACATACAGACAGATCGCTAAACATAGTTGCCGATAGAATAGGTATTGTCGTCAGGTAATTGAACGAATTCGACCCATTGTGCAGTCACTATTGTTGCCCTTGTCCCAAACTCAGTGCACTATCGAACTGTACGTGAATGTACATGAATGTACGCGAATGTACATGACTGAACGTGAATGTACATGAATGTCAATGGACGCACACAAATGGAAGAGCAGAAAAGAACAGCGATACCTGGGATAAAGGAAAACCGTTTTATTTGTCTGTATTCTGTCCGTTGACTGAATGGTTTGAATGGTTATAAAAATATACTACGTGCGCTATTCTACTGACCCTCTTCATAAGCCACCGCCGCGACTAATGCCCGAAAGTAATAGCTCTCTAAAAAATAAGATTTAAAATAAATTCCAGTAAAATTAAAATAGTCTTAGTTTTAATGAGCTTTAAAATGTTTTCAAAATAAATAAACATCACAGTCCCATACATAGTCCTGACCCATAGGTATCAGGAACTATGAGTATCGTGGGCCCGGAACAAATATCAATAGAATTTGTGACCATATATCCAGCAGCGGGAATCGAATACCATACTGACTATTTTAGTATCCCGTCAGATATATTCAAGTTTTTTTAAGTACAATTCCTACCTTTTACCAACAGTTTAATCCAGACACAAGGTTAGTCTAACTTATGTAGGACTAGCTGTACCCGCGACTTCGCTCGCGATTGCCATCAATCTTTTTAAAGTACATCCTTTCTAACAAAAAAAGAATTAATGAAATCGGACTACGCGTTAATGAATTACAACTAAGTACAAATTTTGAATTTGATTCCTCTTCCAAGGGAACCATGCTGAATTTCGGGATAAAAAGGATCCTATATCCTACCCCGTAGTATGAACTCAAATTATGCCAAGTTTCATTTGAATTCGTTGAGTAGTTTCAGCGCTATACGCGGCCCAGATTCTGACAGACAGACAGACAAAAAGTGAAAATCATTACATTTTTGGCTTCAGCATCGATTATAGAGTGCCCTCCAAAAATAATTTTCAAACTATCTTCAATGTACAGAATTTGACCTGTTACATTCTTATTATACTCGTAGTATAGATTTTGACCATTCTACTTTGGTTCCTCAGGCTCGTAACACTCACGTGTATAAAACTTGAAGTTTCCATAACGATCCTTGTGATTTCAATTAATAAAAACCTATTGACTTTGACTTTGACATTCACAGGATTGTGAGGCAATCGGATGTTCTAGAAGTTGACAGAGATAAATTGTTTATGGACTGGCTACTGCCCACGGCTTCGCCGGCGTGGAACTCGGATAAAAGTAGCCGATAAAAAATAGCTCTTAGCATAAAGGCAGCGTTCGTAAAAAAAAACATTAGCTAAACCGTTTTTTCGTCGACTCACGTTGCAAAATTGGTCTCCACTAAAAACCCTTTTATTTTAACGGGATAATATACAGCCTATGTCCACACTGAAAGTTCATTCTAAATATTGGTGAAAGATTTTAGAAATCTATTGAGTAGTTTTGGAGATTACCTCCTACGTCCAAACTAACAACCACACAAACTTTACCTCTTTATAATATTAGTATAGATGTATGGCGAATGCTTGGAACTAGGAGCAATAGGTAGGATAGCGTCATTAAGGCGAGAGTGCGCGAAGTTGGCCGCTCTATCGCAGGTTCGATTAAGTGAGATGGCCGCTAGATAGTTCGCACTCCGACATTTCGCGTGGTCACAGTCAAAAGAGCATGCGACCAGCTATATTACCTGATTCTAATACTCAACTAGAGTCTGATAGTTTTTATACTGTACATATATTTATACTAGCCTCTGCCCACGGCATCGCCCGCGTTGTACCCGATAAAAAGTAGCTTATGTGTTATTCTGATGTATAAGCTATATTACTGTAAAGTTTAATCAAAATCCGTTCAGTAGTTTTTGCGTGAAAGAGTAACACACATCCATCCTCACAAACTTTCACGTTTATAATATTAGTAGGATTCAATACTCTGGCAACGCAGCTAGCATATTAGGAACGCTTCCGTCTGGTCAGTTGACCTATCATTAGATCGTTTGCAACGATCTTTAGATAGCTAGCTGTTTTATCTGTATTTTTTGTATATACCTACTTGTGTATAGTTGTAAGAATAAGTAACTGAAATATACAGGTACTTATGTACATTGACCGGTTAGTTCTAAAAAACCGGTTTATGTAAAGTTTTTAAAGTATTTTGTTTATTTTTTAAACCACCAGCAGTGGCCTTCGTATTTCACCTCAACTGGAATATAATTACAAACAAACATACATGGTGACGACTGTGTTCCCCATGATGGGCAACCTTAAATACAAACTCTAAACGATGAAGGAAAACGTCATGAGGAAACCAGTATTCCCTAATTCGAAGGCATTTGTGATTAGTTAGTGTTCCAATAAGCGGAGATGGGTTTGCAACCTGGAACGCTAACCACTTGCGGGTATTTGCCAACTGTAATATTTGGACGTGCCTCTGATAACTACCTGCTTGGTATCTTCAGAGGTTTATGCACTGAGTATGTATCTGAGCATGTGCATAATCGGGTATACAGTAGTGAGCGTGTTTGTTTGTTGTTTGAACAGCTGTAGCCCTTGTCTTGGAGCACTCCGTCTATAGTTGGAAAGTAGGCGGTTACCCTGAAAGCCTTAATCGGCTGTAAGGCGATCCACTTCGGAGTTAGTCGACTAGCTGATTGTTACCTCATTAGCATTCTCTGCCTACCCCTTATCAAGGTACTTTGAGTTTCATAATCTACTTAGCAACACTTTGTTTTGTATAAAATACTATATAAAATAATGAAACGGAGAAGTGATGCCTAACTGAAAGAGAACCGTAATTAAACACTCATGTTATCAAATGTAGATCAGTAGACCTATCTATTGATCGTTTGCAACGGTCTTTAGATAGCTAGCTGTTTCACCTGTATTCTTTGTAAATACCTAACTAGCCTCTGGTGTCGGATAAAAAATAGCCTATGTGTTATTCTGATGTATAAGCTATATTACTGTAAAGTATTATCAATATCAGTTCAGTAGTTTTTGCGTGAAAGAGTAACAAACATCCATCCTAACAAATTCTCGCGTTTATAATAGTAGTATTATATACTACAATATACTACATATGTATGCATGAAGAAATGTACATGTAAAAATGTCTGATAGTCACGAGCATTGTTTAATGATACAAAGTCATTGCCATGAAATTGCCAATTATTTGTGCACGTTTGACTTCACTATGATAAAGTCACTTTTTGCAGTTGTTACAACACTTCACCTCGCTGTGAGTACCTACCACTTATAAACATACGCTATAGCTACTGCCCACGGTTTCGCCCGCGCGGTACTCGGATGAAAAGTAATATGCCAAAATATTTTGGCTTTTACACAATGGGCTTTTACACCAGTAGGCTTTTTTGAGAGCCATAATCAAATCAAATCAAATATTTTTATTTCAAGAAAAAATATTGTACAGACCACTTATTAATAACTAAAAACAATAGGTACCTAAAACTAGGCCACCTGTTATCTTATTATATAATAGATAGATAGATAGATAGTTTTTCATTCGACACATACAATACAGCACAGACAGTACAAATGAAAATATCGAAACATACGGAAAGTATACATAAAGCTTTTATGTCTACATACATAGTGTACCTATTAAATTATTTTTTTAATAAGAGGACAGGCGGAAATAAATAGTTCTGTCTGTCCCCCCGTCACTAACAGGGGGACAGATAGAACTTTTTAAAATAATAAAAGTTCTATCTGTCCCCCCGTTGCTAAAAAGGGGACAGATCGAACTTTTTTGTCCCAACTGTCACCCTAGGGTACAGAGCTGGGTGACAGATGGGAATAATTCAAAAGAAAGAATGACAAACAATTAAATAAACACAGTAAATACAGAAGAGTAGGTACAATAAGTGGGTGGTAACCAGTGCTAACGAGGGCAGTCTATGCCTCAATGGTGTGTATTAGTCGAAAAGGACCTATCTCAGCTTATTGCTGCTCCGCCTCAACCTTGTCTCTGACCTGACGCAGGATAACCAAGATAAATAATAGTGCTGGACATTTCCACACAGCATCACCTAGCCCCAGTGAGCAGAGCTTGTGTTATGGGAACTACATGACTGATATACTACTCATATCTAATTTTTTTTGTGTATGCATACATATTATACATAGATGATACATAGACCCGTGACAAATATAAATGCAAATCTTACAAACATCTGTGCCGAGGTGGGAATTGAAACCGGAACTTTCTGCGTCTCAGGCGAGTCTTGGCCCGCTGCGCCACAGAGGTCGTCAAGATAGCGCAAGTACCTACAGTATTACCAGAAGTAGTACTATTAATGTATTGGAACGTTCTAGAAATGCTCGGAGACGCACATCGTCAACATAGATGAAGATTTCAACAAGATCAAAACCGATGAAGAGCTGTCCAAATATGTAAGTTTATATTTCAGACTCAGCACAAAAAGTCCAAATCAGTCTCGAGGTCTTTATTTATACTAATACTAGCTTCTGCCCACGGCTTCGCCCTCGTGATACCCGAATAAAAAGTAGCCTATATGTTATTCTAATGTATAAGCTATATAATGTAGAGTTTCATCAAAATCCGTTTAGTAATTTTTGCGTGAAAGAGTAAAAACATCCATCCTCACAAACTTACGTGTTTATAATATTAGTAGGATTATAAAAAGGTAAAGTTCGTTAGTTTAGATGGATAAATAAACTCTTTATTGCATATCAAAGAAAATACAAAAACAGGAATTCATAAACAGACAAGGTACGATGGGCGGTCTTATCGCTAAAAGCGATCTCTTCCAGACAACCTTTGGATGGACAGGACAGGATTTCGAGTATACTTGGAGATTAAAGCTACCATGTTTGTGTAAAGGTGGATGAAATCCTGAATCGCTTGAAGACGTTCAAGGTGCCGGTCCACCCCCGCATCAGGCTGTTCTACCAGCTCCTGAAGAAGGGCATGGCCTCGTACGCAGACAGAACCTCGGACACCATCTTTGTACCACACAAGTACAACGTCAAGAACCAACGATGATCCAAAATAAACACTTTCAAAACAAAATCAATATCAAAAGTTTTTATTACGGAGATACTTAGAATATCTGATAGTGACTTTTTTTTTTAAAGGGTCCAGAAGTTACCTCATAACTCCTAAAGTTATCATTGGAAATCTGTCAAACCAACTAAAGTTGGCGGTTCCTTCCAAGGCTACTCGCTACATTTTGTTTCAAACTTCTAGGGTTCAAGGTTATAAGTTAGGGGACGCATATTTCCTGGATGTATATAGTTTTAAATAAGAAATTATTTAGGAAACCTGAAAATGATTATGCTTGTTCCACGCATATGACAGCTTTTTAACAGATTAAACAGTTGCTTTACGCTGCCGTGATGATCTGAACCTCCTGCAGGTACTCTGAATGAGTACCTGCAGGATAAAAACCGTAAACTTGGGACTGCAAGCCTGTCGGGAATATCGTGATTAAATCATTTTTAACTGACTTCGAAAAAGGAGGTTTTCATTTAGTTTGTATGTTTATATGTGTGTGTATGTTACGCAATACCACCAAATGTGAACCGATTTTCATGAATCATTTTTTACACATTAAAAAAAAAGAATGTTAGGCTGAAAAAAAGGGTGATGAAATTTCTTATTGGATTTTTTATCAATTTCCCGTTATTTGAAGACGGTTTTTTTAAATTTAATATCTTATATATTAACTGTTCTGTATTAAAATAAAATACATTGTTTTAATTGGATCGATAAAATATAATGAATCCCGAACTATAAGCATCGAATTATAAATGGCTACAGACTAAAAACGGAAAGCCTTTACCTTTTGACGACCTCTGTGGCGCAGTGGGCGAAGGTCCGCCTGAGACGCAGAAGGTTGCGGGTTCGATTCCTGTCACGGGACAAATGTTTGTAAGATCTGCAAATATTTGTCTCGGGTTTTGATGTTTTCCTATGTACCTATAATATGTATGTATTTACAAAAAAAAAGTATTTAAGTAGTATATCAGTCATGTAGTTCCCATAATACAAGCTCTGCTTAGTTTGGGGCTAGATGATGCTGTGTGAAAAATGTCCAGCATTTATTTATTATTATTTATTTATTTATTTAATTATTTATAATAGTTGATTAGTCCGTTCCATCCAAAGGTTGTCTGGTAGAGATCGCTATTTAGCGATAAGATTAACTAAGCTGATGTGTTATTTGGTGTACAATAAAGTATTTTCTATCTTCTATCTATCTATTATCTAAACATTGCTTTGTCTCTTTTGTTTTATATGTGTAATTTCGAATGCAACAAAGGAAAAAAGATATTGTTTAGCGAAACTACTTTGTAAAATATTTTTATTTATTGTTATAATACCTACTTACTTTACTTAAGTACTTAGATACTACTCAGGATGAGTAGTTACTTATAACTGCTTAGGTAGGTTTAATATTTCTCTACAATTCAAATAACCTCCAATAATATTGCCACAACGCTCTCTTAAATATAATTCAGATCGAAATTAACAAGTATCTTTCATAATTTTCCATTGAAGCGTACAATCTTAAATTAATTCCCGCCATGCAAAGCTATTTCACAGATAATATATCACCACAGATCCTCGCGAGCATATCACCACATGTCAATGTCATTGTGTCAAACGCCAAGTAGGTTGAATACTAGAGATCTTGGATTGCTTGCCGACTTGATAATAAAACTGATACCCGCCTTTACAAAAAGAGGTTTCATTTATAATAGGTAAGTACTTTACTTTCGACTAACATTTTTTACGTTAAATTTGTTTATTTCTATCGTTACTCGTATTACTTCTTTATGTTTATTGTTTCCAGTGTAAGTGGAGAGTTCCTCTCTCGGTATAATCCGATGGTTGTTTATCATGTTTTTGTGTATCTATGTAGAGGTATATCCGACATGTTGTATACTTCAGGATATTTTAATAAGCTCTGCAAATTTTCAAATAAGCCGGAATTTTCGCTGAAATTCATACACTTAGTTGAAAAACATTTCCAGTGAAATTTCTATTTGAAAACAGTGAGCAGATGCTTGGAATAGTTTCGGAGCTTTAAAACTCAGTAGGTATCTAACGAAAACCATTGCTTTTTGAAACTAGCGGGCGAGTAGCTGGCTGCGACGCTACAGGTGCGGGTTCGATACTCGTAGCGAGATAGATGTTTCCGTGTTCTGCAATTATTTGTTCCGAGTCTCGGTGTTCTAAGGCCTCGGTACTCGTAATTCCTGATACCATGGGTATCCATGACAAAGTGAATCCTAGTGTGGGCCAGCACTATTTTTGTGTTTTTTCTATGAATATCAATATAAACGCAATATACCTACATAATTACATACTAAGATAATAATAAAGCTTACAGCATGCTTTGTATGATGATGTGTATAATATTGAATTATGTAGTTATATTGTGTATAAAGTTTCAAGTCTGCCTTTATTCTAGTATAGCGTTAACCGACTTGCACCGCCCTTGTCCCGTGTTAGGTCGTATGTGTGTTTGCCTTCAGGTCACTGCAACGCGGCACAACGACCAGAGAGCGGAGAAACACGTGTTGTGACGTCATCTGTCTGTGAGAGTATGAATGGAGCCGAGTATCGAGATACAGGATCATTGTGTCCACGGGCCCGGCGCGTGTTTGTTTATGTCCCACTAGCTACTGCCCACGGCTTCGACTGCGTGGTATGTACCTGGATAAAAAATTGCCGATGTAAATTAGCTCTTACCGTTAAATCAGCGTTCATTTTCGTCGACTTACCTTTGAAAATTAGTCTACACGAAAAACTCTTTTTTTAACATGCAGCTTATGTCCACTCTGAAGGTCCATTTTAAACATCAGTAAAAGAATATTTGAAATCGGATTAGTAGTTTCGTAGATACCCCCTACATACAAACATACATACTTTTCCTCGTTATAATATTAGTATAGATAGTGTAGACAAAATGGGATACATCGATCGATGCCTCAGAAAATCCTTTAGCCGTTTAGGTTCGACTTCTATTTATGATAATCTGGCGCGGCGATGCAAAATGTGTAGGTTCAATTCCCACTGCGGGACAATACATGCATGTCCTGCAGATATTTGTTCTGGGTCTGGGAGTTGTGGTACCACGGTACTCGTAGTTCCTGATACCCACGACACGGAATCCTAGTGTGGGGGTTATGATTAGTATGTGTGTTTGGGTGTTATTTTTTCACCTATAATAAGCAAGTTGAATTGACAATGAGAAGGTCAATATAACGCACAGAAACGACTGCTGGGGAAAAAAGGCTCTCAAATGTATGGTGAAACTTCCATATGGTGAATTTCAACAATTTCCATTTTACTACAGAATTACAATATAGATAGAATCGCTAGATTACATAGAATCGCTACTCGACAGCAGACTTTAGATTGTTATCGCAGCGATTAAACTCTACGATTCTACGATTCTAGATTTTTACCTACTCTGGTTATTGTTCGTGGTACACTCAACGACAAAAGAAGATTGACAGTTTAAATTTTTAAAACTACTGATATTATAAACGCGAAAGTTTGTGAGGATGTATGTTTGTTAATCTTTCACGCAAAAACTACTAAACGGATTTTGATGAAACTTTACAGTAATATGGCTGATAAATCAGAATAACACATAGGCTACTTTTTATCCGGATACCACGCGGGCGAAGCCGTGGGAAAACTAGTAAAACATATTCCTTAAATTGTAGTAGTATATAACACTTTGCATTGGTGCTGTCGCGAATGCGAAATAGTATTGGTATAGCAACTTACGTATTACTAGCTTTAGTGACGTCAGAATGAGAATACAGGTAGGCGCAGTGGCACGTTTGGCAGGTACAAACGCGCCCACCCGGGATTGGCCTACCAGACGTCGCGAGAATAACATCGGTGAGTGAGCTTTGAATTATCAGTGCATGCATTACCTACCAGATCTTGTGCTATGTATATTTACCAGATTATTACCGATGCGTTAGGCATGTTTACGTTCAGGGATCAGAGCTTGACCAGTGTCAGAAACAGCTGACTAATATCAGACCAGTAAGCGAGGCTCGGGGTGGCTATAGGGGAGGTTGGAGGCCACACCGGGGAGGTTCCCCCGAATACTTACGATCAGTATTAAGTACATACCAGAGAATCAGTTGGAACAGCCAACAGTTTATCAGTAGTTGGAACCAGCCAACAATACATCAGTGCATAGCCCAGTATCAGTTTGGGTATCAGCGAATCAGCTCAGATATTCGTCATACTTTGTATTCAATATGTATTTGGCGACAGGTGCCTACTTAAATCTTTCTTATAAAGTACCTTAGGTATTGTACGTTATTTCTTATGATTGTACCTCCAGAGCTCTATTTAAAAACTCAAGATGTTTAAAAAAATGTAGGTAACATATTTCTAGTTTTTAAGAACCTGCTGTAAATAAGTATGAACGTCTCTTTTTGCACTTTTTGTTTCAAACTTGTCAAGATAAAGAAACGATTTTTTTTATTTGATATACCTTACTTTTTTCATTGACTATATCTATTCTTGAGGTTAAAGTTTGTCGTAGTTCATCACCAACAGCCTGTCGTAGTCCACTGCTGGACATAACTCTTAAAAAGTGTGTTTATCTCTGCTACCTTTCAGATGAAGTAGGTCTATCGGATGCGAGAGTGTTGAAACTTGCAGCCGTATTCACCAACTAGACTAGCCTGCATAATTATGTTTGAATACCTACATAATATGAATTGGTGTTCCAGTAAACAGTTCCAGCCGCTTATTAGAATACTTGGAATTACTAATTGGAATGCATTTTTGGCGCTGATTATACTTTGCGATTTTTTACGTTGAAATTTGAACAGTAATAGAAGTGGGCGTTGACTGCCCCTTCTAGGGATGAAAATAATATTAATTTTGAAAGTATCTCTATGGACCCGCAGTGCATTTTCTTCGCAGTCCCTAACCGTAATAACCCTTGATTTTTTTGGTTCTAGGGCATGCCGATACATTTTTGAGTGGAAAAAATTATGTTGTACGCGGAGTACCGCTCAGTAGACCGAAGGCTCTTCATATTAGCAAAATTTATATTAAAGCTTTTTTGAACCGAGTTGAATAAAGTTTCATCCCAAGCTTTTTAGTGTAGTAGGTACGTCTGATATCCGCCCTCTCGTTGTTCATTTCCGAGTGAATATTCCTCCCGAGCCGAATGTAAATTGTTTATTTCCCTTTAAGATTTATACCTCTCTTTTTAAGATACTGCTACGTGACAGTCTTGGTAGATAAACCAAACTTCAGAGGGCAGCGATAAATCAAGGGTCGCGGACCTTATACAAATAGAAATATTTTATTTGCGAAATGGATGCCATACAAAATGTTATAAAAAATATTGTGTCCTCCATAATCTAACTTTAAAGCATGCAAAATTCTAATTTGAACGAGCCATTAACATATTTTTTTCATATTTAATTCATAATTTATAAATAGAATTATAATTTATATTACATAATTTATTTATAGATAAAATTATCATTTTTAATAATGGGACTTAATATATGACTGAATTAATTGCATTTTTATTTCAATTCAGTTCATTATAAATTAATAAATTAAATGTTATTTTCACAAACGGATCTGTTTAAGGGTTCCGTAGTCAACAAGGAACTCTTATAGTTTCACCATATCCGTCCGTCCGTCTGTCCGTCTGTCTGCCCGCGGCTTAGCTCAGACTCTTTATCCTAGAAAGCTGACATTTGGCATAGGAATGGACTCGTTTTAATCACGCCGAGCAAGTGGTCGCCCCTGCGCGTAAGTTGGGGATGATTTTTTTCTCGTCTATCCAATAGTGGGAGGTGTCGTTGGATAGGTCGCTCAAAGATAACAGGTGAGTGTAAACCATTTTTCGATTGAGGGATCCTTTGGCGAATGATTAGCTAAAATAAAGCACTTAAAAGCTTTTTAAGTGCTTTATTTAAGCTAGAATTAATCCTTATTGACTCTGGCAAAAATTACACCATGAAAAATCCTATCTCATAAATAATGAGAGTCCTTAGCTAAATTATGAACAGGTATTCCTATGAATACCATGAACTCCCAAGCTTTCAAGTTAGGTAACTACTTATGAGGTAAGTAGGTTAGTTGGAACTACCCTGGTGCGGGTAGTTTGAACAAAGCGTGAAATAAGTACGCGGAGTGCCCACTCAGGGATCCGCGGGAGCGCCGAAACAAAGGGCGGGACAGGGAGGCACTCACTATTTTTTTAAATAAATATATTGTTTTAATACCTTTCTGTTTATTTTTAATTTTAAATTAATTTTATGCCAATTCGAGTAATTGGCATTATGTAATTATTTAATAAATAAGTGCAGCGTGAATAGTCGTTTAGGTAGGACGATGATTTAAATGGCATTTATAAATATCTCGCGAACCACTACTAGAACTCAAAGGTCTAATGTGTCTGTAATTTCACCGGCAACCATACCTTTCAAACCGGAACACAGCAATGGGAGCATTACTGCTTGGCGACAGAAATAGGCATGGCGGTGGCACTTCCCCGGACACGAGCCCTTTCACAGAAGCTACATGATAAAAATGATAGTCAGAATATAAGTACAAATCAATATTAACTTGAAAATTACAAAAAAAAATTAAGATAATACGAGTCGTAACTGTGATCGGAATTATAGAAAACGCAAATCGGAAAAACGCTCCCGTCTTCAAAAAATCAAAAACTTAAAAAGTTCAGTGATCTGGGGACAAATATTTCACGCTTACTTTTCCTTCCCTACTAACGCAAATTTGTCAAGCTAAAACTTCGCAGCTGTCACGTTACATTTCCAATTCCATACAATTCAATCTTTCCGCAAGCGTTAACGCCAACAGAAAGTGGTATTTGTCCAGACGAACAGGGCCGAAAATAAGTTTTCACAAAAAATCTACGACGCGGACCCGAACTGTTCTTTTTTTAGAGCCATTTTAGCTTAGTGTGCGGTACCCCGACGTTCGATTTGGAGGTCGTGAGTTCAATCCGGTCCTGCACCAATTGATTTTTCCACTCAACAAATTATGTGCGCATTAACATGTGCTCAAAACAATGAAAGAAAAATCTTGGGGATACCGGTATGCCATGAGCCCTAAAATTCGACAGCACGTGCCATCGTTCAGTGTTCCAATAATTGGCGATGAGCTTGCTATCTGTCACGTGGAATGCTAATTACTTGCCCGGGCATGCGCCAAATATATGTTTCTACTTGCCTCTGATCACTCCCTACTCGTTATCCTCAAAGATCTATGCACTGAGTATGTATATGGATATCCATCATGAATACAGTAGTGAGCGTGTTTTTTTTGTATGACCGTCGTCCTTACTCCGCCCCTGGACTGTATTCACTGGTATTGCCTAGTTTTCCGTCGCCTGCGTTTTGCTTAGATTTGAATTCAGTTGATAAGGGTTACGTGCTCTGAATAGAAACGCCATTTCAATATAATACAATTGGCGAACAAAACACTGAGTGGGTCAATAACTGCTTTTTGAATTCGTCGAAGGTAGAATAGAATATTACCTAGTACTATACTCACATACTAGTACTATACTCACATACTAGTACTATACTCACATACTAGTACTATACTCACATACTAGTACTATACACACATACTAGTACTATACACACATACTAGTACTATACACACATACTAGTACTATACACACATACTAGTACTATACACACATACTAGTACTATACTCACATACTAGTACTATACTCACATACTAGTACTATACTCACATACTAGTACTATACTCACATACTAGTACTATACTCACATACTAGTACTATACACACATACTAGTACTATACACACATACTAGTACTATACACACATACTAGTACTATACACACATACTAGTACTATACACACATACTAGTACTATACTCACATACTAGTACTATACACACATACTAGTACTATACACACATACTAGTACTATACACACATACTAGTACTATACACACATACTAGTACTATACACACATACTAGTACTATACTCACATACTAGTACTATACTCACATACTAGTACTATACTCACATACTAGTACTATACTCACATACTAGTACTATACTCACATACTAGTACTATACACACATACTAGTACTATACACACATACTAGTACTATACACACATACTAGTACTATACACACATACTAGTACTATACACACATACTAGTACTATACTCACATACTAGTACTATACACACATACTAGTACTATACACACATACTAGTACTATACACACATACTAGTACTATACACACATACTAGTACTATACTCACATACTAGTACTATACTCACATACTAGTACTATACTCACATACTAGTACTATACTCACATACTAGTACTATACGCTAGGTTAGGTTGGTTGGTTTTAGCATGAATTACCCACATTGATAAATCCTACTAATATAATAAATGCGAAAGCCTGTGTGTGTGTGTGTGTGTGTGTGTGTGTGTGTGTGTGTGTGTGTGTGTGTGTGTGAATGTTTGTTACCACGTATCTCCGTAACTACTAAACTGGAATAACGTATAGGCTAATCTAATTTTCGACCCCTAAGGGGTTTAATATGGCGGTAAAGATTCTATGAAAAAAAAAATATTTGATTCGCTCAAAACTCTGTACAAATAAATTTTAAAGTGAATAATGAAACACGTATTTTTTATTTTTTCAAAACTACCCTTTGGGTGTGCTATTGAGTTGTAAACTTTGTATAAATTGCAATCCTTGGTTCGATTCGTTCAAAAGTTGGTGGAGTTAGTTTGAAGCCTGGAGACGGTCATATGCTACTTTTATTAACATACCACGCGGGCGAAGCCGCGGGCAACTACTAGTAGATAATATAATTAAGAAGATTATATTTTATCTGGGAAATAAGGGGATCAATGGCTGAATTGACCAGATTTTTTCTCACTGTAAGAGTCAATTTCAAATAATATATTTTTTGGTGAACGCAGTTAATTGAGCTGTTATTATTGTTATAAAATTGTATCGAATTTTCTTGATTATGAAACTTAGAATTATTTAATGTTGGTAAAAATATTACCTACCTGTTTTCATAGTTTTTTTTTATAATCAATTTTGAGAGAGTATATGCGTAAAAGTTGCGTTTTTGATAGTATTTCGAAAAGGAAACTTATTTGCAGATAAATAAACATATATTTAGCAGCGTAGGTTCAGGTGGCTCTCGCTCGACCACACAACAAGCTGTATATGAGTGAGCACGGCACGCGGCGCGCCGTGTTGCCTACATTCCGCTGTTTGTCCACACATTCCACGGATTAATGTACGTCAATCACTATTTGCTTGTCACGGGATTATATGAAACGTCATTAATTAGCATCTTAGGACCAATTACATACATATCTACTTCCGCCTGTTATTTACGCTATAATTATTTATTACTAGCTTCTGCCGACGGCTTCGCCCGCGTGTTACCCGGATAAAAAGTAGCTCTTTCGTAAGGAACGCATTCGCTCGACCGTTTTTTCGTCGACTTACGTTGCAAAGTTGGTCTCCACGAAAGACCTTTTATTTTAACGGGATAATATATATCCTATGTCCACCCTGAAAGTCTAAATCCTAAATATTAGGAAAATAATCTGACTGAAATCGGATGAGTAGTTTCGGAGATTACCTCCTATATACAAACTGACAAACTTTACCTTATTGATGCTCTTTCTTAATTGTTAAATCTTAATTTATAAGGTACCTAGTAAAAAAAAGTATCACAGGAGCTTTCCGCGTTTGTGAGCTCATCCTTCCTAGGCTCTGTCTGAGAATCAGCGCTGCTTCTCACTACTGTGCAGAGCACCACTAAGCTGATAGAGGACCTGTTTGGCCCACACGTCACAGATAGGACTATATTAGTCCAAATACGTTCTTCCTCTTTGTCTGGGTGTTTTTTTTTTAATTTTACTGTACCTTTCTATAAAGTGTCTATTTTATTTAGTTTTTAGGTACCTATCCTTACAATGCTTTGTTATAAATAAGCCGTATATTGATACGTAAGTAACTAAGTACAATTATAAAAATATTTTGTTTCTGTCTTTTTATGTTGAAAGCTACGTAATGCAAACATCTAATATGCACTTGCATCTAATATAATTTAGGTAGGTGTGGTACCTACCTAAATTATATTAGAGTACGCGGAACTGCAGACACACAGAGGCAGAACGACAATCGAAATACAAAATGAAAACGTCAAAAGAGCGCCGCTATTGTCTTCAAGTATTCAATAAAGATTCCCTATTTGAACGCTGCAGCAATATGAAACAGTCAATGCGCGGTATGCACACTGAGCGGACAGTTTAGCGGACATGCCAACAGCAGCGGAATGGCTCGAAGTACCAGACGAGAAAATTCAGCGGTTGAACTGCGGATGAAGAGCATATTCGAACTATTAAACTATAATAGTATAACCTACCTTCCTACAGAGTTTTATCTAGATTAAATACACGGTTCGTTAGTTATAATCTGACCAACAGACATAAATACAAATGTCGGAATATCCAAGTAAAATTTAAGATGAGGCCGTGCCTTGTTATCACGAGCTGCGATGGTAAAGAGGTATAGCTCTTACAGCATTATCTCTCCATTATACATTTATCTTTTCGTAAGCGGTTACCGTAACCTTGTATTATAATATCTGTGCCGTGACCTATGGTATCACACGCGCGATGCCGACCCTGAGACATAACGGATGAAAGTCTCATGTGTCTGTAATTTCACCGGCACCCTTACTCTTCAAACCGGAACATAGTAATGCGAGCATAACTGCTTTGCGGTAGAAATAGTTACGATCCTATTAAAAACGTCATAAGCCTACTTTACATAAATAAATACTGTTGTATGCCTCCGGTTTTATTTTGTCCGCTCAAGTAAGGAATGCGCAGTTATTATTTATATACGTATATATATATTTAGCATGTAGCGGCAGTAGGTATGTTTAAAATGTTGCACTGTACAAAATGCAAGGACTCTACAAGCGGGTATTGTTGTACAAAGCATAGCGACGGACGCTTTGGGCACAGTTTCACAAAACACAGTAGGTAATTCAACTTTGGAAAAATAAGAAAAATATAAGAAAATAATATTTATCGCAGGATACTTAACTTACTTAATAATAAAACGAATAATCAAAACAGGAAGTTTAGGAAATTGTAATTATTCTTTAAACATTGCATAGCACCATTGCTTTGTTACTCTAGGTACTCAAATATTTAGTAAAGTTTTATAATTTGGAATCTTAAATGGATAATTATAATAATGGTAATAATAGTGTTTTTATAGAGGTCAACCACTGGGTAATGTTCTGCTGCATGCCTTCCATACATTTTGATCCTGATCTATGAGTACCTATGTCTGCGAAGGAACGTTTCAATTTGTCTTTCATTATGACTTAATTATTTCGTATTTTGACAAATAATTTGAATAAAGTAGGTGAAAATAAATGCAGTAAATTTGATGAATCGCTTATCCGTTTAAAAACATTATAAAAAGCTAAAGTTTTGTAAGTTAATCTCCGAAACTATTATCCCAGTTCAAAAATTATTACGCCAATATCTAATTGACTTTCAGAGTGGACATAGACTATATTATTATGCCGTTATAACAAAAGGTTTTATACTTAGAGAGCAATTTTGCAACGTAAGTCGACAAAAACAGGAACGCAGCCTTACGGAAAGTATATGGAAAATAATGTTATACTGTATAATTGAAACCCAATATTCCCTGCACCTCTTCAGGTAATTTAGTGATTAGTCCTCGGCCGCATTCTAGTTACGAACATCGCATTAGCCTCGATTGCGCGGCGCGTGGCGGGGCGGTGCGGGGTGCGGGGTGCGGGGTGCGGGCGGTGCCGCAATCACTGGTCGCGGTTTGTATGGGATTCCAACACTTATCTATCCGCGGTTTGCGCATGGGATTTCAATGTTCGATGTGTCATGAAAATTTATGAAATTATTATACTAGAACAAACAACGTTCCCTAAGGTTTGACGTAAGGAAAGATGAACTTATGGTGATGACCTTAGAAATGACACAGAAAGCGATTCTCTACAATCACCATTAATAATGCACTTTAATTCACATCTTTCTTTTGCTACAGAAACTCCTGGTTTCTTTATGTTATGACTAGGAAAATATGCATACCCACCTCATGGAAAGCGGTTACCGCCGTCTATTGTCATCTGTTACACTTGGGGCTGTTGCTCTGAATCTTTTCACTTTTTTTTGGAAAAGAGTGATCAATAAAGATGACACAAAGAAGAAGAAATAACTAAGTCGTTTGTGTTTTCCGCTAAGCACTTATTTTGACTACCTCGCCTCGGTGGCACAACGGGAGAGTAGCCAGCTGCTACACAAGGTGCGGGGTGTGGGTTCGATTCCACATGCTTGAATGTTCTGCATATTCACTCCTGGTCTGGGTGTTGTGGTACCACGATACTCATAGTTCCTGATAGCCATGAAACAGTGTTTCCTAGTCTGGAGTCAGGTCTATGTATGTACTGTTGGGTGTTTAGGTCCAGATACAGATGGACCATTTCTTATAGATGAGTATACACAAACATAACACTGAAAACTACTGCACATGCAAATCAGAAAATGAACAATTTAAACGTTCCGTTACAAGGTAATATGGGAGAAAAAAAAGTTGAAGGGACGCCGCGTTACATGTAAGGGTAATTTATTGTACATTACAAGTTTTAAGCAGATACCATGATTGTAGGTTTTATTATTTATTTATTAATGCGGCGAGGTCATCGCTGATCTAATCCATCCACCTTACTTCGACTCTTCCCCACTCTAAGATATATTATTGACTCAACCAGAATCTAGCAGGCAATTAGCTCGCCAATTACATATCACATTACAAATAATAACAGTTCAAAGCTAATTATTACAATGTTTACATGAATTATTACAAACTCGACGTGATTTCTGATAAGCTTCAATGAGTAGGTACTATTGGCTGATCGTTCATTCGTTCGTTCATTCATGCTCAGCAGACTGTTATTAATCGGGATGAAATATTTAATGGTTGGTATTCAGATGTGAGTGGTCTACCTACTTGTGGGATTTCAATAAGATTTATACAGAGAAACACAATTCATAGAACATTCACAAAAAAATAATTGGTTTTTAAAGCGTTAACCCACACATAAGGAAAATCATAAGATTCGATCTCTCTTCGAGCCGAAATATCCCACGAATTTCGACCAACTGGTAACGATCTCGTGGCTTAGTTGGTAAAGCCCCCGCGTAAAAAATGGTATATCGCAGATTCAAGTCCCACCGAGTTTGAATCTACTATTTTTAAACGAACAAACTATGATAGGTAGGTAGGTAGTATAGGTAGATAGTTTTAGTTATCAACTGAGAAAGCAGACATGAAGAATTTATTTCATTGCGATAATAATCAATAATTATATGTACTTAAACTTTAATTATTATTTATTATCTTTTCCTATTTTAATATTATTTAGTTCGTTGATTATTATTTTTTGTGTTTCATAGTATCTAGTTATTTCTATACTTTTTTTGTGTAGTAGATCTAGTAATCTATTATTTGTGTGTACAATTTGTTATTAAATTGTAATCATCATTTTACCTTATGTTTTATTCATTTTAACGAATAATAAATAAAATACTTAAATAATAAATACTTATACAATAACTTTATAAATATGGGTAAACAATAATTACTTATTAAACTATAGGTAATTAAACCTAAAATTAAAATGGTAAATACCTATTAAATATGTTTTACATAATAACAATAAAGGTGGCGAATAAGTATGGGGTACTTACATCGACCTACAAACAAAGGCGCTTAGGTACAAACAGTAAATAATTGAAAGAGCTTTCATATCTAGAATAAATGAGAGAACAACGATTCGTCAAATTAAGTATTTACTTTAAATCTTACATCAAGCAATGTTAATAATAATACACCCGAAAAACAACCAAAGTTTTAATGGAGGAAAATAAAGTAGAATTAATTATTAAATTAAATTAAAGTTTATTCCGAATAGAGAATAACATAACAGTGAACATTAAAGTCGTTATTCTATCACCTCATACACTAAACTTGGTAATAACTAATGCATACTTACTGAATGCATTTTGACATTAGCCACGAAACTAACTTATATCTACTTGGATAGGTACGTCTGTTATCAATAAGCTGTAACCAACTATGCGTAGGTACAGTAGGTACATTAGATACAGTAGGTATAGTAGGTACAGTAGGTACAGTAGGTATAGTGGCAATGTTGTGAAGGTGAAGTGTTCACGTTATTGCTGGTGATAGCGTATTCCGTCGCGCATCTCCACACATTTACCGACAAACTTGCTTAAGGCCAACCACGGTGACCTAGAACTTGGCTCAAGTTCCATCTGTCTGAGATCATATTTTACCTACTAGATGTGTCACGGTCGCCTTTGGCCGCCAACCAAACACTTCGCATCGCCCGCCCGCGCTATTACGTCTTTGTCTCGGCTCCTTAGGGTCGTAGCGTGATGGTAAATAGCATTTAACCCTCCTCAAGAACTGGGCAAATATTTCTTCAAATCTGACTGGTAGTAGACTGACCAGAGATTACCGCGTTCAAACAAAAAACATGAACTCTTTAGCATTATTATTAGTATAGATTTATGAATTCATAAATAATTGGTTGATTAAGATATTATTATAATATCTGTGAGTACGATACTGATCCCAACTCTACGGCTAGCTACTTCACGCAGATTGTAATCACTGATAAGGAACACATAACAAATGGCATAAAATTATGTCGGCTACTGACCGCTCAATAGGTATGTGTAACTTTGTGGCTCCCTGTATCTACTCCTGTTATTTGTATATCTTAATTATTTAACATGTCATGCAAAATAAAAAAAAACATATATACATACATACAAACGCAAGATCACCCAAGTAGACTGCAAGTTCTTCGCTCGCTTCGTTCACTCGCTCTAATATGTGTATATGTATTTGCAGTGTAACTGAATAAAGCCAGCAATAAAAGCCCAAGTCCCTGGTGTCGGAGTGTACCCGCGCGCGCCGGCGGCTCGCGTGATGCGACCTGATGCATTTTATATCCGCGCCCGGCTCTGCTCGCTGCATCTATTACCTAACATGTAACTATGTACCTAGATACCTATTATATTTACTGCGCGTTGTAAAAATACTTCAATCTTTACGAGTTTTGTGAATCTTTCACGTTTGGAAACACTGGTATTTGAAAATTTATTAATAGACAGAATAGTATTTAGTATTGGGAGCAAGCAAACGTGAGTAATACTTTTTTTACTCCTTACAGACACATAGTCCTGACCCCACACTAGGATTACCTGTATCGTGGGTATCAGGAACTACGAGTACCGTGGTACCACAACACCCAGACCCGGAATAAATACCCGCAAAATAAGCAAACATAATATCCTCCAGTGGGGTTCGAACCAGCACCTCTTTCTTTGCAACGTTCTAGTACCTAACTGCGGAATCGGGTACATAATAGACTCATGTCCTTGAATTATTTAATATTTAAATTGTATTTGTTTTGCAATAATTACACTGAAAAAGGTATCAAACTTCCCACTTATTTAAACTGAATCGAAACTAATAACATAATTTTATTTACAGTGAAATAAACGAACAGTGAATGCCTGCCATATTAAAATCTGATAATAATAACTAGACTTAAGTATCTTGATTTAGTTTATTGTTAGTTTTAGTATCACAACAAGCAACAGACTTCCCGGAGCAAGTCGTATGGACAAACTAAACTTATCTCATCAAACTTAGCTGGCTCTGTCATCGCATCGTTACCATGTGTTCACGAACAGAACGCAGATGTCACGCGGACATCCTGCAATCGCCACGCACACGTCACGCAGACGTCACGTTCTCGCCATGCAGACGTCACGTTCTCGCCAGGCAGACGTCACGCTCTCGCCACGTCAACGTCAAGTTGCTGAGCCGAAGTCACCAAGAAGACGCCACCTAGACGTCACGCTCTCATCACGCAGACGTCATGCTCTCGCCACGCAGACTTACTTTCTCACCACCAAGACGCTCTCGCCACGAAGAGTTCACTCTCTTACCACGAAAACTTAAGGCTCACCCCACGAAAATTCGCACGCTCGCTACATAGACTTCACTCTCTCGCCACAAAAACTTGAAGCTCTCCCCACGAAAATTCGCACGCTCGCTACGTAGACTTCACTCTCTAGCCACGAAATCTTCACACTGTCACCACGAAGAGTTCATGCACTCGCCACGCAGTCTTCACTCTATCGCCACAAAGACTTCATATTCTCGCCACGCAGACGTCCCGTGGCAGCGCGTTCGTACCGCAGTTTGGTGTGAACATTATTACGTTAGAGACGGGACAGCCGCCTGCACAAATTGAAATAAACAGAGATTCCACGGACGTGAGTGAAATTCTAATATTTTGAATGCAGGAAACACAATACTTATTTATATATTAACACCAAGCTTGTCACTAACTTCTCACGTAAATACATGGTTGTGTAGATACAGTTAGCGACAAAAGTATAAAACAATTGAGTTTTTAGAAACTCTTTATCTTCAAATTCAACAAGGAAACCATTAAAGTTATATAGCAAAATTTAATAACCAAGGTGGCCTTTGTATATGCCCATGATAAGTAAGCCCACGACACAGAGAACACAGAGAAGAGATCTGTGTTCTCTGTGTGTATAGTAAAGAATAAATAATAATTATGTAGGACAATTTCTTGAACTAAAGTATTCAGTATTCCAAAGACATTTGAGTTATTAAACCTTTGTGGCGCAGTGGACGAAGGTCCGCCTGAGACGCAGAAGGTTGCGGGTTCGATTCCCGCTCGACAAATGTTTGTATGATCTACATTCATTTGTCTCGTGTCTGGGTGTTTTCTATGTATAATATGTATGTATTTACAAAAAAAAAGTATCTAAGTAGTATATCAATCATGTAGTTCCCATAATACAAGCTCTGCTTAGTTTCGGGCTACATGATGCTGTGTGAAAAATGTCCAGTATTATTTATTTATTAAATAATAGAAACATAATCTACTTCAGTCACTGACTGTACCTATATTATTTTATTGTTCTTTATACCGAATCTCCTTAACTTTTTAAGCAGATTCTAACCAGCAAGAAATATAAGGTCACTTCGTGCACTGAGCGGCCATTTATTGCTATTACAATAATTTAATAATACCTTTTTTTTCCTTCCATTCGCATAAACTAAATGCTATTGAAGCCGCAACTTCCTGAAAACGTACTTTCAGTACTTATGGACGCCCCAAATGGAAGCGACATAAAGTATTGATAGAGTTATTGGTAGCGACAAATCCGATTACCTCAACGAGTTGTTCAATATTTTCTATCGAGCTACCGGTCGCCACAGAACGAGAAACATCAGTAGGGAAAGTTGTATCATTTTTTCAGAGATCTATAAGATTATTACATTCCTTCTTACTTTTTCGTCCACTACATTTGTGTAGTGTACGAAAAAATAAGAAGGAATGTTCTGGTACTTTGGTACAAGAATATGTTTCAAAGTCAATGGATATTTTTTTATTCTACTAAAAAGGCAAACAATCATAATGCCCACTTGTTGTTAAGCGATTACCATAGCCCATGGACGCTAGCAATACCAGAAGTATCACTCACACGTTACCTCTCTGAGATATCAAGATGAAAAATCTCATGTGCCTGTAATTTCACCGGCAACCATAACCTTCAAACCGGAACACAGCAATGAGAACATTACTGCTTGGCGACAGAAATAGGCATGGTGGTAGCTAGCCCCTGGATGATCCCTTTAACAGAAGTTCTACTTCTCTTAAAGATTAATTCATTTAAATAACAAGTATTTTAGAAACTACAATATACAAGTATACAAGTGAATTTACGATGTTTGGGATTTAAGGTCGTTTCCAAGTGTTCATTTGCTCCCATGTTTCTCAGGTCAGTGTAATAGATGCTGAAAACACAAGCCATCAGTAAAAAAGGAAACTATCTTCGTCCCATAAAAGTTAATCCTGAGAATGTTTCCCAAAATATTACTTTTCCGTAAAACCCAAAAAACATCATCATCTTATGGAGCCACGACGAGCTGAAACATTTATAGTGGGCTTTTTTACTTTTGTTTTTTATTCATAAGTATGCCGCAACTTTAGTGTGCCGATCTATCGGAAAACATTCAAACTCACAAATCATGGTAAATATTATATTTTTTAGTAAAAATTATATTCAAAACCATGATAGTTTCAAATATATGTATATTCGTAAGAGTGTCATCCCTAGTGAGCAAAAGAACGTTAGCATGTGAGGAATTCGGTTTCTTGACATTTAATATCTTTTATTATATAAATTACTTAAGGTTGTTATTTATGATATATCTTTACAACATAAAGATATACATATGTTGTTACAAAACCGTACCCTCCCTGCTACTTAGCTGTATTACAGCAGAGTGTTTTAAATGTTCAATCAGTATCCGAATTCTAAACATATTCTCACTGCGAGCTCCAAATTCAGAAAGCTTATTGGCGGGAAACAAAATAACAGAGCAAATTATCATCCGTGCATAGATTCCTGTAAGTGAATTTGGCGGGAGCACGCACGGAGCGGCATCCGCACCGCGCCGCGGTCCAACTGCAATTAGTGACAACTCCGCTACAATACATTGGCTTTACACACACTCAGCGGATAAGTTAACAGGTAAATCTTAGCGGATTTTTGTAAATAATGGCAAAATACATTAGGTTTACTCACACTTGGCGGACAAATTAACAGGTACATAAACCTAAGCGGAATATTCAATACGAATTATTATGTTACAATCCTTAGATTTTTTTCTGAAACTTAACTGTATGCCCAAAATGAGCAACTGTTCATAAAATATTTTATAAACGCCTTCCATCTTTATGTTGCACAGTTTAATGAAATGAAATGAAATGAAATGAAATATATTTTATAGTCTGTGAAAATTAGGTTACACAGGTGTTGCCATGTTGATGCGAGTCCAGCTAGTTTCTACCATAGGGTGTACAAACATTTTAAAATCTAAAATCTATAGAAAATAAAAGAACTAACAAAGACATTGTGATTTATAAATTAGAATAAAAAAAGATAAAGAATAAACACTGTCAAAAGAGAATAATAAAATAACATGTCAAATTACATGCATAAAGAAATAAAAGTATTAAAAATTAATATAATTCAAGAATTCGCCAAAAAGTTGTCCAAAAGGATCGATTTTAAGTGATAAGACCGCCATTGTACATTTATTATTGTTAATTTTGACTTTTATTTTTTGTGGTATATAGTATTTTCATTCATTAATTTAGCAGTAAAGTAAAAAAGCTGATTAAGTATTAAAACGAAGCCTTATAACTTTGTCTGCTTGTGGTGCATACCTACTCGTACAAACCAAAAATATTTCCCTAACGCGTTCAACTCCACACTTACTGTTCTACTGCGCAGTGCTTCTGACGTACACTGTGGCACGGAGCGAGCTGTTCTACTGTTTATTCTATGATAGAGCAATGCAATACTATAATCAGAGAAACGGAATGTACGAGGAATTCCTAGAACTTACCTCTTACCTACACTGATACTGAATACTACGTTTCTACCTTGTTGAATTGTGTACCTACTTAGAAGATAGATAGGTAGATAAATAAACTGTATATTATGCCTATCCCATTTACAGTACAACATACTAAAACATAACTCAAAGAACAAAAAAAAATAAAAAAAAACAATCGTCTTATCACAGAAAGCGATGTAATAAGTAGAAATGTTCTTTAAATGAGTTTTAAAATAACATAGATACATTAATGGGTTGGTACCTACACAAGGACATTTTTGCAAGATTTTAAATCGCTACATGGTTTCCATCGCTTTGCAGCGCCCCCTAGTGACTTGTATCTTAAACTTGTATGAGAACCATCCTTGAATTTTTGCAAATCTATTATTATAATATTGTCTATTGAAAACAATAGACAATATTTGCATTTTTCTTAACATTTCGCCACATTAATATAGAACAAAGCTATGTAACTATTAGCATTTGGTAGGAAGTGACATCGAAAATTCTTCAGAAGAGACAATTTCGGGGGGTCTTAATCACTTTTACTTAAAAGTAAACATAGATACCGAATAAATTAATACATTCATTGAAATATACATACAACTTTATGCGTCACAATCTACGTCCTGACCCCCCACACTAGAATACCCTGTATAATGGGTATCAGGAACCAGGAGTACCATAGTTCCACAATACCCATTAGGTGGTAAACAGTAGGTAACAGTGCGCTAGGTACGTGTCTCGCTTAAACTACCTATCTGTAGGATTGTAGCCAGCATTCGGATATCCGGACCGTCCTTCCATTGTCCAGGAACATTATAAAATGGAAACTCACGAAATGCTAACACGGACCTAACGTACAGAGTTTTGTTGTTTTAATGTTTACTGCCCACGGCTTCGCCCGCGTGATATCCGGATAAAAAGTAGCCGATGAAAAGTGGATCTTATGGTTAAGGCAACCGTTCGTCAAAAACGCATTCGCTCGACCGTTTTTTCGTCGACTTTGCAAAGTTTGTCTCCACAAATAAAAGCCTTAAAAGGCAATAAAAAGCCTTTTATTTCAACGGTATGCCGTGTACAGCCTATGTCCACCCTGAATGACCCTGAAGGTACCTATACTAAGTATTGGTGAAATATTTTTTGAAATTAGAGATATGACTAGTTTTAGAGTTTATCAAACTTACAAACTTTAACTCTGTATAATATTAGTGTAGAACTAATTACTACGTATCTTGGTGGCTATACACTTACACCATAAAGACTCAAAATTCCTGTTCCTCGAAGTATTTTATTTGGTTGGTTTCCTTGAAATTCTTATTTATTTTCATCACTCATGCTCTGCAAGTAGGTCATACTTTACTTAAAAACTACTCCGTGTTTAAGTAAACTATGCTCCGTAATTGCGATTCACGGCACTAGAGCCGTAAGTAAATTTGAAAATAGAACGAGTCTCATTCAGTTTTTAAAATATGCTAAACAGAAAAACAAATTCCATGATGAATCCTTATTTCTATTTAAAAATGGAACTAGCCACGGACAGATTGTGAAAAAAACAAGGCGCTAAAGCTAGTTTTATTTTTAGCAACAAACTGTTCCGATTATTTATAAGAGTTTCATAATTTCCTCGCATTCGGGGTGAAAAGTTATGTGTTATACTCAGGTGGAAGCGATAAATTACATCCTCGAACTCCTTAGCCGTTTATCGTTTACAGCCACACATAACGTTTAATCACAAATGCGTGGAAAAAAAATACTTTAAAAAAATCAGAACAGTTTGTTGCTAAATAGAAAATTTTCGTTCCCAGTTATCCGCCGTTTTTTTTACAAGCTGACCGTGGCCAGTTCAACTTATAACAATATATTATTTATGAAAAAGCGTCTAAATTTTTCCCCCGTATGTCCTCATGTAAGCTCGGACACGGATACCTCACGAATGTTAATTAGGAGTGGCATTGACTCAGCAACGTCACACACCGCCCGAATGTAACCAGCCTCGGGTGAGCTCACTATTTGCCCTGTAGATAGGGCCCTAACTACACCTACCCCTAACTACACCTACCCCTAACGACACCTACCCCTAACTACACCTACCCCTAACTACACCTACCCCTAACTACACCTACCCCTAACTACACCTACACCTAACTACACCTACCCCTAACTACACCTACCCCTAACTACACCTACCCCTAACTACACCTACCCCTAACTACACCTACCCCTAACTACACCTACCCCTAACTACACCTAAACCTAAAATGGTGTCATTCACAATAAAGAATTACACCATTTTCATAGTAAAATATACAAAAAACAAACAAATAAACACGCTCACGACTGTGTTCCCCGTGATAGACATCCTCAGAGACATACTCAGTGCCTAGATCTCTGAGGATACAAAGTAGGGTGTAGTCAGAAGCACGCCCAAATATTATATTAGGCACATGCTCGCGTTTTGCAAGTAGTTATAATTTCTCGTGACTTTATACAAGCCCATCGCCGCTTATTGGAACACTGACCGATGGCACGTGCCTTCGATTTGTATGTTCTGGGGCATATCGGTTACCTCACGACATAAAACAACACACAAAAACATTACTAAAACACAAAAAAGAGCTGTCATATTGCTGAAAGCTACTTCCAGCCATAGGACGACCTCTGTGGCGCAGTGGGCGAAGGCCCGCCTTAGATGCAAAAGGGTGCGGGTTCGATTCCCGCAGCGAGACCAATGTGTATATGATCTGCAAATATTAGTCTCGTGTCTAGGTGTTTTCTATGTATAATATGTATCTATTTAAAAAAATAAGTACTTAAGTACAATATCAGTCATGTATTTCCCATAATACAAGCTCTGTTTAGTTTGGGGCTAGATGATGCTGTGTGAAATATGTCCAGCATTATTTATTTATTTATAGGAGATAATTATGTAAAACAATACAATGTAGGCGGAAAAATATTAGGTACATTCTCAAAACTATAAAACTGTTGTAAAATAAAATTTAACTACAGATTTTTACGACGCAATGCCTACCGACAGAAGATTTGAAATCATCAATAAAATGGTATAAAATAATAATAACCGGGTAGGTAGGTGTGTTGACTTCTTATGTATTATGTACGAAAATATTAGGTACATAATGACATTTAGTGATCGAGGGATACTTATATATTATAGTTCAGCATACGAGTACCTAGCTTGTGGTAGCTCAGCCATTTTCCAATAACACAATAATAATAATAATAATAATGATTTATTTAGCCAAATTGTAGTTTAACATCTATATAGTTGAGTCCCTGTCTCCCGGAGAAGCGTGAGCTGTGGCCCAGGAAACAGTTCTCTCCCAATTAAATTAGACACAGTAAATAATCTTAAATCATTCGTGTGTGTGTGTGTGTGTGTGTGTGTGTGTGTGTGTGTGTGTGTGTGTGCGTGGGTGTGTGTGTTTGTGAGTTCGTGTATGTATGTATGTGAGTGAGGTGGGTGATTGTCTAGTAATGTGTATGTATGAGTCAGTGAGATGTGTGTTGTTAATTAAGTAGAGCCTCAGTTTCAAAATAGTCATAGGACTCTTACCATTGTACTAAAACAGATTTTAATTTATGATTGTTGTATTGGTAAATGCACAATTTTGAATGGATTGTTTTGTATAGTCGAGGTGCATTGTAAGTGTAGTGATTACGAGCAATTAAACAAAGAGAATGTGGAATAGGGTATCGGTTTCTTCTTTCTTGATTTAGTTCTAGTTTTGGGACTATGAAACGGTGATATCGGTGAATGCATTGTTGGATATATAACTTGCGGACACTTAACAACTTAACTTGGTTATATAGCATCTTTGTTGAGAAGCGGAATGGCAGATATAACATCGTTTTGAGGAGCGCTCTTTGGGCTCTCTCTATTTCTATCATAAAAGTATTTGCACTCCTACCCAAGAACTTATACAATAACTTAGAAGGCATTCGCATAGTGATTTATATGTTTGAATGAGGAGGTTTGCTTTGGCTACAGTACGCAAATTTTTAAAAACGTAAATTAGAGATCTGACTCGTTTTGCCGTGGCGGTAATATGCTGATTCCACTGTAGTTTTTCATCAATGAAAACACCTAAATATTGAATACATGATACCTTAGCTAAATTTACACAGCCGCATTCATCAATGTGTTCAGATAACTTGTGACATGGGTGAGTATGTACAGTAACATTGTAGTTGGCCGGAGGGCTTGAAGCGACAGTTTTATGAAAACATAGGAGTTTGGTCTTAGCAGTGTTCAGAGAGAGCAGATTGTCCTCCAACCAACCACTCACAGCACAGAGCCCTTTTTCTGCAACTGTTTTAACACTATTCCATGTCCTATCATGAAATATAAGAACCGTGTCGTCAGCGAACATTAACAGTTCTGCACCTTTGATGTTCATATTGCACAAAGAATTTATATAAATGATAAATAAAGTAGGCCCAAGAGTGCTGCCTTGTGGGACACCATAAATACAAGTTTCTTTATCACTGTGAACTTTGTTGACTCTAACTATCTGTGTCCGGTTACTAAGATAGTCCCTGAACCATTCAAAAGGCATTCCCCTTATACCAATGTTTTCCAGTTTTGTTAAAAGTATCGGGATTGAAACGGTATCAAATGCTTTTTGAAGATCTAAAAATATACCTAGGTATCTATCTCCCCTATCCAAGTACGATGATAAAAGTGTTGTAAATTGTAGAACTGCATCATCTGTGGAGCGTCCAGCTCTGAATCCAAATTATTTATCTGATAGCAGATTATTATGTTCAAGAAACTTTACAAGTCTTCCATTCATGAGCTTTCCCAAAATTTTTGCTAGGGTAGTAAGTAGGGATATGGGTCTATAGTTGGAGAGTGAAAGTTTGTCACCAGCTTTATGGATAGGACAGACAGTAGCTTTTTTAAAATTACAGGGAAGATTCCACTTGAGAAGCTTAAGTTACACAGGTAACTAATAGGTAGGGCAAGATCTTTTTTGAACTTTTTAATTAAATTCGTAGGTATACTATCCCAGCCAACAGAATAGCTATTCTTAAGCTTTTAATTATTTTTATTGTCTCAAATGGATCCGTTGGTGTCAACATCATCGATTTAGACGGCTTATTTAGATTCCTTGCTTTTTTAGATAGCTCGTTTTCATTCGTACTTAACTTTGTTAAAGTCTGGCTAGCAAGATCTCTACCAATGGTGGTAAAATATTTATTTACTAAGTTTAGTGACTCCACAGAAGATGGGCCCAGATTAAGAAGTTGTGTATTCGTTGATTTTGACTGATTTTTATCACAAACTTCTTTAATAATTTTCCAAGTATCCTTAGTGTTACCCATACTTTCTTTCAATTTATTTTCATAGTACTGTTGTTTAAGAAATTTAGTAAGTTTATTACAAATGTTTCGATATTTACAATGACTTATCTAAAGGCCACTGCAAACGAAAACCAGACGGAAGCGCTCCCAAGGTGCCAGAAATGCCAATGCTAAGACCTAAAATTATATTTATTTCTGTACAAGTAAACGGTGAAGGTAAACATCTTAAAGCAGCCGGCATGCCCTAGAATCAAAAATTCAAAGGCACGTGCCATCAGCTAGTGTTCCAATAAGCGGCGATGGGCTTGCAACCTGCCACTTGGAATTCTAACCACTAATGTAATCCTCAAAGATCTATTCACTGAGTATGTATCGGTGGATGTCCGTCATGCTGAGTACAGTCGTGTGCGTGTTTATTCTTGTACATTCCAAATATTACTGTAATATTCGATTTTGTTTTGTGATAAAACCGAAGGTCGAAGTGATCGTATCTGTCATATCTATTGGTTGTGTTTCCCCGCCGGAAGTCCGCCGGGAGTCCGCCGGGAGTCCACCGGGAGTCCGCCGGGAGTCCGTCGGGAGTCCGCCGGGAGTCCTCCACGAAGTGCGGAGTTTTGACGCGCATTACCCGCCCGCCATTATTGTCTTTGAGATATTTTAGGGTTCAACATTTCATCTTCAATAACCAACATTAACCGCTTTGTCGTGTTTCAGTGTCCATTATATCTATCTATAAAAATTACGTAGGTTTTAAAAAATAACGCAAAAACTGATAGCATATGGGTATTTAGTGTATTGTAAACTGAATGTTAAATAAACTACTTTTTTTTTCTTTCTTTCTATCCGAATACTATTATATTCTTCTCTATTCCGTGTACCTATAGTCCCTTTTTTAGAATTCTAAAAGTTATATAATGTATATTAGGATGCTAATGCATTGTATTATGAAAACCTAGACAAACTATAGTTATATGTATGAGAGCGATAGATAAATAAAAAAAAACTTTGCGTATGACAAGCAAACGGTTGATAGAAATATTAGGTTAGATTCAGATGTATTTTTATTTTGCTGAGCCATTTCCTTAGTAGGTACCAATAGCGGTAATCGTCATGGCTAAGACAATGAGGTAGGTACTTAACAGAATTTTGTCAAAGTCCCGATTTCAGTTTATTAGAAACAAAGTGGTAACTTCGCGAGACGCTCAAAAGCCGCTTAAAATGCAAATATTCAATTTAGTCCAAGACAAAATCTATGCATAAATAACATCTTTAATCCATCTGCTATTAAACAAAATTCAATATAAATTATTATAGCGCTATCAAATCCGAAAGCGATCAAGACGTCAATCTACTGAGCCAAGAGCCTCAGGTACTGAATCAAATTAATGACATTTTACGACGCAGGCAGAACCCTCACAAAAAATACAATATTTTCCCTCCGGTAGGTACCTTAATTTCATCGAACCAAATAAATAAAATAAATAAAGTGTTGACTCATTTTTCCATTCAGCGCCGTTCAATGGGGGGTGAAATTACCCCTTTCGGGGGCTTGATAGCGGTCTCGGGGGCGATTGTGGGGTAAATTGGTACTTTCTAAATTTGTCACACACTTTGTGTTTTATGAAATGTCTGGTGCGGAGGTGCGTAGGTGGGGGGCATGGGGTTTGAATAACATTATAGGGGTAAAATGCATCATTGAAATTCCCGAGTTTACAACTTGCATATGTTCTCACGTAAAAAATAATGTCTAAACAGATAAAAAAGAAAAAAAAAGACTAGGTCCGTGAATTTGATTTTACATGGATATCGATTTTGTATTATTAATACACTAGGATTTTTAATAAGTAACTATTAAATTATACTTATTAATTTCAATTTGTGTTTTAATTTCATCTCCTAGGAATAGGTAGGTATTGGTATATCTACTTAGTAGAAACATAGGTAAGGTACGTTTATATCTTATAGTTCTACTTGATTAGGTACTAGCTTCTGCCCACGACTTCGCTCACGTGGTACCCGGATAAAAAGTAGCCTATGTGTTATTCTGATGTATAAGCTATATTAGTAGTTTTTGCGTGAAAGAGTAACAAACATCCATCCTCACAAACTTTCGCGTTTATAATAGTAGTCTGATTATGGCTAATGACTGTCATCCACCCGCAGTCCTATTCCTCCCGTGATTATGTTACAAGCTCTACGTTTTTAGTAAAAAAAAAATATTTTCACAACCATGATAATTTCCAAAGTTATATATTTATAAATTGTTTCAGGCTAGGAAAGGAAAATTTAAGTTTGTATTCGAATCCGCCTCCAACTGAACCGAAACTAATGACAATGAAATATTTCGATGTTATCTGTATTCTGTTAAGTTTTATTTCTGGATTCGCTTTCACAGCGAGGCTTCGATCGGACGCGGCCTCTGACTGTCATTGGAACCATTGTCATTAAGGCTTTGGTTTTTACTTTTTTTTTTAACAACAAAAGTGGCAAACTAGCTTATGACCCAACTGTTGGGTCGCTTGTAACACGAGAGGTATCGAGCGCTTGCTGTTGGTTATTTGGTCTAAAAAGTATAAGCCCACGCCTAACAGATAATATCCCATAAATTTAACCTCGGCGGGACTCGAACTAGCGACCTCCCGTTTGGCACGTGGGGTCTATACCAACTAGTTGATGATGGTGAGGAAATGATTTGATTTGGTTTAAACCTGAGCCGTAGCGGGTGCCATATGTGTCTAATTTCCGAAAAAAATCGGACACAAACCGGACTACTGCTTCCCTCTCGGTTCATTTGACACGCAATAATGTATGTACCTAGTAACCTCTTGCCTCGTTCTGATTCCTGACTCGTCCCACATTCCTTTTCATCAGCTCGTCTCAGTGAACATAACTTCCATCATTTAGCTTCATATATTTCCCCTCGCTTCATCAAGCTTCATTGAACTTGAGTAAAAAGTACGACTTTGATTTGTTAGCAGAGTGTTTCAATTGATCAACTTATGTGAATAGGTACGGTAATCTATATATTTCTAAACAGAGAATCGGTTTATCGATTTTTCAATCAAATAAAAAAAGAAAGTCGGCATATTATGCTAATTAATATAGAATGTTAGAAAAGCCCCGTTCGATCCGAAATGTCAAAGTCATTATTCATACTCATCGATTCACCATAGGAACCTCCACAATACCTACAATTGGTTTTGTCAAATTGGTTAAAATAAATTATAAATCTACATACATTCGAACTATTAATAGGTTTTTATTCATTGCCATTACAAAAATCCTATAGAAAGAAGAATTTTTCAATATAGGTAGCTAGTAATATGCTTAGGTATTTTATAATATCCCAAAAAATATATACAACAATTTTTAGACTGTTTTACAAGCGAACTTTCTACAAACTTAACCACCTACCTATCTAGACCTATCCTATCTAGACAAATACCAAACGCCTTTCACGCTAACGCAAATTTGTCAAACAAAAACTTGGCAACTGTCACGTGAAAATTTCCACAGAGAATATCATTTCCATGATTGGCCTCGGGCAGTCACTAATTCAAATGTCTTCATTCATTCAAGTCCAAGTATTCATTCATTCATTCATTCAAGGTAAGTATTTAACGAGCAAGTATTTTCACAGTTATTTCAAACTGTGAGTCAAACTCTACTGCTTTTCCTCAATCTAAAGCATTAACAAATTGAAGGCCCATTTTTCTCAAAATTCACACGGAATGTGTCTCCATCAAGCGGGAGCAAGTCTGAAAACATTTCGCCATTGTGTCCCCAACAAAAGAACACGACAAAAAATATTTATCCCCTCATATTATCGCGGAGACATTAATATTTTACAAGTTTGCAAAGTTAGCGTCGCGTTCGAAACAATATTTTGTTGGATCACAACAATTTTTCTTTGATAAAAGATTTGAATAACAAATAACTAGACCAAGAATGTTCTTACAATGAACGCGAAATTTGGTTCAAAATGGCGGCCGGTGGTAATATGGTCCAGAAATAGGATGTTGGAATAGTTTAAGTCAAGTAAAGTCAATTAAAGTGAAGTAAAGTCAAGTAACGTCAAGTAACGTCAAGTAAAGTCAAGTCAAGTCGAGTAAAGTCAAGTAAATGCAAGTAAAGTCAAGTAAAGTCAAGTAAAGTCAAATTTAAAATTAATTAATTTATTCACGAAAACACAAGGAACACTTTTGAAAAAAGAACGATTATTTAGACGCCATGTTTCGAAATTTCCAAAAGAGGCTCTCTCGTCTCGTAGTGATCCCCCTCCCTCACACCTCCAGGGAAAGGAGACGGTTTCCAAATAATTAACTAGAAATAAATATCTCCATTTGAATGAGTCGCACACGGGGGAGCTTCGGCCTTTTCTCTAATTAAACATCATTTCTGTGAATGTTCCATCAGGGCTGATTGACGCAAAGTACATTATGATTAGTCTAGTGCCTTAAGAGCGACTAATACTTGGCTTAGATACATAAATAAATAGATAGAAACTCTAAATGACTCTGAAAAATATAATTATAATACATAACCAGGTACCGTAAAGACTCGGTCAAACATGGTGATCAATACATTCAAGCGAACTTTGATAACCACATTTTCAGTCATTTCCCTTAGATCGCCACCGCCTTCACCACCGCCTTCGCCACCGCCATCGCCACCGCCTTCGTCACTGACATTGCGTCAGTTTGACCGGGCCCTTAACTTAAAATGAGTAGGATAGTATTTTTATCATTAGTTGTTTATAAAATTACTTTTTTTAAATTAGAGCTATTTAAACTAATTATACTGCTACGATAAAAACTGTATCTTTAACCCATAGAGGGGTAACCAGTTTGTGACCCCGACTGTACGGCAACGCAAATTTTCTATATCAGGCAGAGCCTAAAATCGGCATCTATTAACTAATGACAGAATATTATAATGATTGAATATGCAACGGCAGCTATAAATCATACACTTGAACTGCTTTGTATACCACGAATGATCCATCAAGCACTCCTACAGACAGACAGACGGATAAACATGCATTATTTATATCGAATCCCGTTTATAGAATACTGTGACGACATGGGAAGCGTTTTAGAGGCAGCTGATACCGCACTGCTTATAGCACAATGTACTATAAAAAAGCAGTGGATCAACTCAGTTCAAGAAAAGAAAAAAATCGAGCAATAGCGCTCAGTCTTTGAAAATTATGTTTTTTTTAAGCTAATACCGCGTCTACATAATGCGTCAATCGCGAAAAATGCAATAAATGACTTTATAAACGCGCTCCAACAGCACGTTCCGCTCCGTGAAGTTGATTTTTCTCGTTTTTATTTATTTAAATGCAATCCGACGATACAAATTGATGTTCACGCGCGTTTCCATTGATACAAACACGCGAGAACATCACGTCACAGTATTATCGTCCGAGTATTATCAGGGAGCGGGTTGGAGGAGAGGCGCATCTCTTCCATTGAAACTGCGTGTTCGTTGCGACACAAAGCGAAAATCTTTAATTGGCTTTCTATTTTTACATATTTATCTATAAGTAACATCCGCTGTTGGTTTTCCTAAACAGTAAATAAATTAATTAATTACACTGTGTGTTCATACCTAGGCTCTTGCATTTTTTTTTGTTGTGAAGAACAAATATTTTTTCATTTCATTTCGTTTCTTGCAGAGAGGACGTCGTTGTCAGTACATTGCATCAAAAGGACTTGAGGTACTGTATATAATAAACACATATCCGCGAGCCACGGATAGGTACGATTGAGAGACACCCCTTACTGGTGACACCTACTCTAGGGGCATCTTTAGAAACAAGCTTATTTTTAGTTTTAGCGTAGTAAATGTCTGGAAGGAATCGCTTACGATAAGACCGCCAATTGTAGGAAAATTGTTTATCTGTAAAAGTGCATAACATGTAGTTCTTACACAGAAGCTCTGCTCAATGTAGAACTATGAAAATGTCCAGCATTATTAATATTACTCGTATTATTATGTTAATTTAGGTCTTAAATATTAGATGAATATTTTTCTTCTGATATTGTTTCAACTGTCCTAATTCTCACGATATAATCTCAAAATGATGGTCGATCTTATCACTATGACCTATCTCTTCCAGACAGCCTTCAGATAATTTATAATCCTTGTGATTTCGATGAATAAAAACCTATTGACTTTGACTTTTGACTTTGAAATATGAGAATGGTACAGTTACCTTCACTGCTTCAAACATACTAACATTATGAATTCGCGTACATTACTCGGCCTAATCAAAATTCTAACGCATGTGCCACAGTAAGTGTTCCAATAAGCGGCGATATGCTTACAATTTGATACGTGTAACGCTCACCACTTAAGAGACGTGGTCATGTGCCTAATGAATGCTTGGACGTGCCTCTGACATCCTCGGTATTTTCACTGAGTAGGTATTATCTGAGGTTGCCTATCCTACTTCGTACTAATATCATAAACGCGAAAGTTTGTGAGGATGCATGTTTGTTACTCTTTCACGCAAAAACTACTGAACGGATTTTTATGAAAATTTACAGTAATATAGCTTATACATCAGAATAACACATAGGCTACTTTTTATCCGGCTACCACGCGGGCGAAGCCGTGGGCAAAAGCAAGTTATGGAATATTTTCCAGTCATAAACGTGTTTTTTTGTTTTTGTTTTTACTCGGTCTAGGTTTTGATTATTTCCTAAAATTCTTCGTATTTTACCAGCGATTTGTGTGGATAGGTACCTGTTGGAATGAATAAGTGTGTGCGTCACGGGCCGCACGGTAACAACGCATTTGATTCCGATTTGTGCAATTAAAATACAATTCTAACAAAATGTGTTTCAGCGGTCGACTAATCATAGGGGCTTTTACTTTTGATTTTGTCTACCTGAATTGTAGGTGTTTTAGGGATCCATACCTCAAGATAAAAACGGGCAGAAGTCGTGGTCCACCTGCTCGGTTCACCTTGGTAAACCAAGGGTGCTTTTTTTTGCCTGTTGTCCACCTCAGTTCACCTGGGTAAACCACGGGCGCTTTTTCTTGCCTGTTGTCCACCTCAGTTCACCTGGGTAAACCACGGGTACTTTTTTTGCCAGTAGTTTAACCCTATAATTATACATGCGTCCTCTTTCCTCCTCGCCGATGTTTAGCAACATTGAATTAGTCAATCAATGTCATTATAACATAAAAACTATATCAAAGACAATAAAATTATAAAGAGGTGAAATTACTACCTAAAGTTCGAACGAACTATGGCAAGGGAGGTATTATTTTGCAGGCGCACAACTTTATAATAAAATACCCTCAGAAATAAAAAATAGTAAACTCATTCAACGCATATAAAATAAGGCTCTCACAATTTATCATTAATAATAAGCATTATCTTTACCTAAATATGCTATGGAGGGGTTAAACAACTACGTTGAAATTTATATCCTATTAACCTACTCGAAATACCTACTTTTGTTTTTTTTTGTGATGTGACTATGTCTTTATGGGAATAAACCTCTTAAATGTAAATCTAATGTTTGTGAGTAAGTACGAGGTAATCTCGGAAAACACTCGAAGATAGAATGGACCTTCAGTGTGGACATTATTTTAAAAACATTATTGTTTTAAAGTGTACCGAGTGTCGTCTTTACAGCTTAGCTTGATACTTTTTGACTATATTTAATAATTAGACGAGTACTCTTTTTTAGATAAATGAGTTCACCTTGTTCGATTGCCAGCACACTACAGCATATCTGAATCATAAAAAAAAACAAGCCGAATTCGTTGCCTCTTCTAGGTTTGGTTGCGCGCGAGGAATCGGCGTACATTCACATAGTTTTTAAGCTTAAGTTTCTATATGAATATTGTGATTTCAATTTTTTGTGAGACTAATATTGCAACGTAAGTCGACAAAAAAACGGTGCCTTAGCGGTAAAAGCTAATTTTCATCGACTACTTTTTAACTTCTTTACTTTTTACACTGGTACCGAGTGAGCAGTAACTAGTACTGAATAATTTAAAATGACGTTAAAACATTCGTTGCAAAGTGAATACAACGACTTGGATTGAAATAACGGTACGGAACCCTGACTGCCCTACTTGCACGTATTTACTGTGCATGTGTGCAAATAGTTATGGAAAAGTGCGAAAATATAGTTCTGAGTATCAGCACAGGTATGAGTAAGTATGAGTAAGTATGAGTAAGTATGAGTAAGTATGAGTAAGTATGAGTAAGTATGCACAGCCACGGGCTGGTACAAGCTGTGAATGATCGCGGTTTCGCAAATGACACGAGTTATGCGGACCGAAGAGATATGACTGATGGGACGAAACGAGAAAGGACAAAATAATCAATGAGGTGTGTAAGTTTGGATATATTTCAGCAATATCTATAATTAACCTTCAGGATTAATAATATGTGCTGTATATTATCCCCCTGACGACCCCTGTGGTGCAGTGGGCGAAGGTCCGCCTGAGCCGAAAAAGGTTGCGGGTTTGATTCCCGCCGAAGGACAAGTGTTTGTATCTGCAAATATTTGTCTCGGGATCTGAGTGTTTTCTATGTATGATATGTATGTATTTACAAAAAAAAATTATATAAGTAGTATATCAGTCATGTAGTTCCCATAACACAAGCTCTGCTTACTTTGGGGTTAGATGATGCTGTGTGAAAAATATCCAGCATTATTTATTTATTTATTATTAATCCCGTATAAAATAAAAGTGCTTTTTGTGGATACCCATATTTTCAACGTAAGTCGACGATAAAAACGGTCGAGCAAATGCGTTTCTTGACGGTATAATCTACTTTTCATTGGCTACTTTTTATCTATGTACCAGGTAAGTAGGTGCAAGCAGGTGAAGCCGTGGGCTTCGTAGCTAGTAATAAATTAACAACCACAAAACACATAAGAACTCCTAGACTACGATTCCCTGTGTCGTAGGTATCAGAAACTACGAGTATGTGATACCACAACACCCAAACCAGTAACAAATATCTGCAGGGCATGCAACAAAAAAAACCCGCGGCGGGAATCGAACCCGCACCTCTAATGGCGCAGCCGGCTACTCGCCCGCCTCGCCACCAAGGTTATCAAAGGTCATAATGTAGATGGAACAAGTTGAATATGATGGGACAAGTACTGAATAGATAAAATGGGAATGAGATGGGCGATATAAAATTTAATATTACATAATTATTTATTGCTTTTATGTACTTATACAAAGGACTTAAAAGTATATAGAATTAGGTAGGAACTCAGTTAAGGCGCTACAATTTGAGTTTGATAGCTTTAAGTAATTGTTTATTTTGTTATCTTTTACAATAAAGTATTTTAATTTATAAATTCACAGCTCAGCTGTGGTTGAAATCGCTGATCTCTCGTCACTTAAGGCTAAGGTGACACAGAACTAGCCCATTAAAATGCTATTACCGATAGTATCAGCACCCGGCTCCGCCCGCCTCGATGCAGCCAATAGAACAACGGATAACGGAGAAACACAGTTTTAAGTACGTACTTTCATAATCAATTAAATCTGATATACACCAATAATATATAGAATTATACAGTTATATTAGTGTCCTATTTCTGTCGCCAAGCAGTAATGCGAGCATTGCTGTGTTCATGTCTGAAGGGTTACGGATGCCAGTGTCATTTATCTACGGGTGGAAGGTATAGGTGCAGCAGGTATAATGTTATTTTTACCCGCGGCGTCAGGAAGCCGTATATGCGGTTGCCATAAGAAACAAGTTGTTTGTTGGTTTGTTCCCAAAACGGCTTATCTGAATGAAGTTCAGGTTTTTGCAATTGATTTGTATGTCTTCAAGAATGGTTCTTTGATTAGTTCTATCGCCACAACTCACTAGGGGGCGCTGGAATCGATGATGTAAAAATATACATCAAGGGTTTTAGATTTTTCTTTTTAATTTCCCCAATGTCGCAATTGAGTAACTAGACCAAAGCGACTGGAGATTTTTTTTTTTAATTTGTATTAAAGTTTATATTATATTTGCATCCCTGATTCTATGGATCAACTCGGGGTCTAAAATATTTTTTTTATTATTATTTAATATTCTTTTATTTTCAGGAGCATAGTTACGTTATTAAGAAATTATTGTATTTATCTACATCGACTTTAGTATCGACTATGACTAAACTATTTTCAGGTTTGCGTTATTTAACTAAGACATACGTACATTCTTAAAAAAACAATTAGTATAGTATGCAAGAGCACGGTGTGCCACAGTATCAGCCGCGAGCTGTATCAAGCAATTTTTCAAGTTAATATTTTCTTTAATAGGTTTGCGAATAGCGAGGCGGTGGAAGCAAATCGGATTGGTACAGAATTATATCTTCCTTGAGTACACGTTCTTAGTAAATAAAATCCTCGGTCTGCCGCCATGTTGCTATACCCTTACACAGGATTCATTATCAGAGACTACCTACTTTTTAAAACAATGTTTATTAGTTTTTTCAGCGTTAACCCACACTGAAATGAAATTATAATTAAGGGGGATTAGGGACAAGGCTAGTAACGATCTTGTGGCTTAGTGGTATAGCCCCTGCGTACCAAATGGAAGGTTACCGGTTCGAGTCCCACCGAGGTTGAATTTTTGGTTTATTTTAGATTCTTAAAAAAACAACTTTGGTACCTTTTGAAAGCTCTCAACTCAATAAATGTATTGAGTATTGATTATCATGACAAATAATCAGACCGTTATATATTAAAATACAAAATTATGTACATAAACAAATAACACTATTCAAACTTGTCGTATTTGAAATATTTTTTATAAGAAAAAATTTGTTGTAAAATCGTATTTGGGAAGCAACGAAATTCTTGGTAATATGATAAATAACGACAAATGTTTTCTTACTGCCATAAACTATAACAAATTTGTTGAAAAAAACTTTAAATAACTTTATCTAAGCTTTACTTAAAGTTCAATCCCTTAATGCCACTCTTAGCTTTTCTAAGTAAAGCGTTATTTAGCGAATCAACAACTCTACCTTTAGTTCTTAATGATCCTACTACTATTAAACGCAAAAGTTTGTGAGTTTGTTTGTTACTTTTTCACGAAAAAACTACTAAACGGATTTTGATGAAACTTTACAGTAATAAAGCTTATACATCAAAATAACACATAGGCTACTATTTATCCGGGTACCACGCGGGCGAAGCCATGGGCAGAAGCTAGTCATACATATTTCCTTAGTTTTAATTTAAAATGCAATGGGTTTTTACACTTTTTGTAGCGATTAAGGCAAGTGTATGTGAGACCGTCGCATCGTCGTCGGGCAGTCGTTAAACCAGCCTACGGAGCGGAAACCTGCGGTTTGTGTGCATTAACACACGATTACTTGACGGAACAGTTCAGAAGCTACCTTATATATATCCTGGTGTTTTTATACAACTTAAGTAACAAACAAGCATACGATAAGCTGTTGGTAAGCGGTTACCGTAACCTATGGACGCTTGCAACACCAGAAGTATGACACGCGCGTTGCCAACCCTGATACATAACGGATGAAAATTCTCATGTGCCTGTAGTTTCAGACAAAGTCAAAGTCAAAATTCATTTATTCAATAAAATCACAAGGATCACTTTGAAACGTCGGTTTTTATCTAGGTGCCTGTTCCTCCGCGACCAAGCCAGGAAAGAAAGGCAAGAAAATAAGGCTCGTTATTCTTTTTAATGATCCTTTTACAAAACAATAGGTTCGAGTTGGAGCATTTTCACTCCCAAGAGTTTTTGTCATCTAAATAATCAGATATTTTATAGTATGACTTTTTATAAAGTTTTTGTTTAATTACGTTTTTGAGTTTGTTAATTGATAATAAATATTTTTGTGAACATACATCAGTTTTTCATAAATGTATTGACAAGGGAATGTCATTATATTTATTTCTTTAAACTTTACGCGAAGTGATTCTCTGGGGCCTATATTATAAATTGCTCGAACAGCCCTCTTCACTTGCACACACTCACTGGCACTCTGAGTGTGTGCAGAAGAGGATCGGAAGATAGGTTTACGGAGTGACAATAACGTAATAGTTGAACGTTTTCTCTTCTTTGATATTTTCGCTTCGATATCTAATTATCTGCCATATCCATGGATACCTAAGTATTTGAATTTGAATAAATTGGAATTTCATATCCAAGAGTGGTATTAACATCGATGCAAGAGGTGCGGGTTCGATGCCCTCTGCCGCAATAAGATTCCGATGTTCTTTATATTCGTTCCTTGTCAGGGAGTTGTGGTACCATGGTACTCGCAGTCCCTGTTACTCTCGACACAGGTTACCCTATTGTGAGATCAGAAATATGTATGTAATTGTAGTTTATATTACTTTAAATAAAAATATGTGATTTGATTTGATTTTGTACGGTGTAAAAAAAATAGTTTGTCATTCATTTGTTGTATAAATAAATAATTAAATAATGCTGGACATTTTCACACAGCATCATCTAGCCCCAAACTAAGCAGAGCTTGTATTATGGGAACTACATGACTGATATACTACTTATATACTTTTTTTTTTTGTAAATACATACATATTATACATAGAAAACACCCAGACTCGAGACAAATATTTGCAGATACAAACATTTGTCCCGTGGCGGGAATTGAACCCGCAACCTTCTGCGTCTCAGTCGGGCCTTCGCCAACTGCGCCACAGAGGTCGTCGTGAATTTGCTCTGTCAAAGCTTTGACGGCTTTGACGGCAATTACACTGAACGTCAAATATCGTGCATGAACGTGGACACGCGCCCCCAAAGTAAGTGTTTGTGAATAATATTCAAAGAAGTAGTGAAGTAGTGAAGTAGTGAAGTAGTGAAGTAGTGAAGTAGTGAAGGGTGCTCCACACACTAACTGCTCTTACCCGCCCGTGCCGCCGCCGCTCCACACTCTCCACACCTGCCTCTGCCTACCCCTTCACGTGTGCTACCAACACTATTTGTTTGTTAGGTACCTACCTACTGTTCGGATCTGAAAGCTCGGCTCGGTCGCGTTGAATCAGTATAAATTCACATATTAATAACATTTTAAATTCTAATGTTCGTGGCTATTTTTCGGGAATTCTTTAGACATCAACTCAGGAGCTGTCAAAGTTTAGAGCAAAAAGGCTTAGCTGTATTTTTGCGTAAGATTTCTCACTTTTAAATGTTTGGATGTTAGCTTGTAATAACTCCGTAACGGCTGGACCGATTTGAATGAAATTTGATACAGGTTCGTGACCTAGAATAACACAATGGCTACTTTTTCGGTTACCCGCAGGCGAAGACTAGCACTCTTTATTTCAGTCAACTATGTAAGATATAGGCTGATGATGATGATGATGATGTAAGATTTTACAAACTTTCCTTACCGTCTCGATCTGCGATGATCCTTGTTATTTTAATTGTCTTTGACTTTTAAAAGATTCGTAGGTTGTATTTGGGACTCTAACGAGTACAATATTTTATATCCTATGTAACTCTACGTACTCTGTGATCTTATGGCAACGTGTTCAGAAATCATAAAACAAAATGTTCCAATGTGAAAATTAAATAAATACGTGAGTATTTTAGTAAAACGGTTTTTATACAGTGTGCGCTCGAGCGAGGAGCATGCTCATCGTGAACTCTAGGCCACTTTCTCTGGTGATTTTGACCTCGAGGCTCTTCACCCTGGTGAACTGAAAAAGAGAAGAGTTAAAAATTATCGTCATCTCCCACTACCACCTCGAACCTTATAATACTATAAATAATTATAATGCTGGACATTTTACACACAGCATCATCTAGTCCCAAAGTAAGCAGAGCTTGTGCTATGGGAACTACATGACTAAGTAATACGTTTTTTTGTAAATACTTACATATTAGGTATACATAGAAAACACTCAGACCCGAGACAAATATCTGTTGATACAATCATTTGTCCCGCGGCGGGAATCGAACCCGCAGCCTTCTACGTCTCAGGCGGGTCTTCGCCCACTGCACCACAGAGGTCGTCTTACCTCGATATTACAATATGTAGAATAAAATTTAAATGGGAAATGTTACGTTCAGAACAATTTCTACTCAATTCTTGAAAAAATTCCCCCGAAATACTGGGAAAACCATAATCATTGCACGATCTCTTTGAAGTTGGAGAATTGACTGTGACGTAAATCGATGTCTGAACGAACATTTTTTCAACTACGAAAATGTTTTTCTTTCAATCCGACGTATATTTTAGTTAGAGCATTTTATATGTCGAGCTGGGACAACCATCTATATAGAAGTTCGTACGGAATTCCTCCTCGGTTCCTCGGTTTTTCTGATTTTTTTAAAATCATATTTACTAAATCTACCATTGTACTAAATCTACCATCAGACACTCCGCAGAAGAGTTTGCGCTGTTGCAAGAAGCCTCTTTCATTTGTAAATAGACAAGTGTTGCGTCCATCAGACACTCCGCAGAAGAGTTTGCGCTGTTGCAAGAAGCCTCTTTCATTTGTAAATAGACAAGTGTTGCGTCCATCAGACACTCCGCAGAAGAGTTTGCACTGTTGCAAGAAGCCTCTTTCATTTGTAAATAGACAAGTGTTGCGTCCATCAGACACTCCGCAGAAGAGTTTGCACTGTTGCAAGAAGCCTCTTTCATTTGTAAAAAGACAAGTGTTGCGTCCATCAGACACTCCGCAGAAGAGTTTGAGCTGTTGCAAGAAGCCTCTTTACATAAGGCTCTCTTCACATCAAACCACTAACTTAATTATCGTTGGTACTTTCATAGACAAACTTTAGCTCCTTATTATACCTTATTTAGGATACCCTAGACGGTGGCCCTAAAAAGGGTCTCAAGAGGCCGCTTGAGACCCTTAGAGGAAATAGAGGAAATAACTGCAACAAATGGGTGTTGTATCATGTAATTCTTGTGTATGCAATAAATAGTTATCTATATATATAGGTAGGTAGATAAACTAACTAAAATGTAAAAAAAATTACAATTATCAAATATAGATATAGAATCAAATATAACCTTACCTATATAAAAGTCTTAAAGTAATTACCCAAATTCGTGCAAATAAATTTCATTCATTTATTTAACTTGGTAGACAAACTAGATTGACTAAGGAAACAATGTTCTGCGTAGACATACTACTGAGATACGTTTCAGTCCTTTATTATGCACATCTCGAGTTTCTAACCAATTAAGGAAAATATTAATCCATCTATAAGGTTGCCTGGAAGAGATCGCTCCGCTAATTATCATTTCGTTTAATTGTTTTATAAGGTTTTAAGATTTTACTGTCCATCTACACTAATATTATAAAGACGTAATATATGTTTGTTTGTTTGTTTGTAGGGGGTTATCTCTGGAACTATTAAACTCTTACACCAACATCCTGTCCCAAATTAATACAAGTTTTCAGTCCGAAATCTTAATATGTATTTGTAAATCAAGTCTGAAAAAAAGCGTTTCTTAACTACTTTATCCGCGGACGCTGATTATATAGTTGAGTTAATACCTACGTGAAACTTAACATTTCTATAGTAGAGTACATGACCATAGAAATATTAATTATCAGTAGATCTAAAAAAATCACCAACACAATGTACCTAGCTTATATATTTAAGCCACAAAAACACTATCCCACATTCCACTAGGCATTCCACTAGTGTACAATAAGGAGGTTATCTATCTCTATCTATCTAATTATGCAACATGCGACATCAGCAGGAACACGCGACCCGTTTTCTGTGTGACTCCGCCTTTAGGAAAGCCTTTACGTGCAGAGCAAACCGTTTGTGTGGGCTTTAGAGGCTTCGCGGGAAATGCACCGAATTTACAATTCACTTTCCGAAGCGACGAGAATTTCACATTAATATATTTTAGAAGACGTATTCTTGGAAACTTTGTTACGCTTGTTTCATAAAATAACCTCGAGACTGTGTTCAGACGCGGCACAGATATTGTGTAAGTAGATTTTTCTGGACATTTTTCACACAGCATCATCTAGCCCCAAACTAAGCAGAGCTTGTACTATGGGAACTACATGGCTGATATACTACTTATATACTTTTTTTTTTGTAACTTATTAAATAACAAACAATGTTATCAAGTCTTGGAAGTTTTAATCTACTTCTAGTTGTTGTATTATAATGAAACTTTGTATGTATATGTAGTTCGGATGACAATACTATGATTTGGTATTTTGGAGCTGATCTGATGATGGAGCCAGGAGGTGGATAGTGGAAATATTTTAATAAATTTAATTTTATATTTAAGTGTGTGATAAATGCGTGTTTTTTTTATTACACAATTTATTGTCAATCTTGCAGGAGTCAGTAGGTATCTGCGCTGTAATAATAAGTACCCGTTATGTGTCAGGGTGGGTTACGAGCGAGTGATACCTTTGGTGGTGCAAGCGTCCATGAGTTACGGTAACCGCTTACCAACCGATGGGCCGTAAGCTTGTATGCCACTGAAGTTGCTAAATAAAATACCTAGGTTATCTACTTTGAGGAAAGGTCCATCGAGCGAGTGCGTGGACGCTGCCATATTCTGCAATGAATCATAAAACTTGCAATTCCCATATTAATTCCTAGCATTTTTCTCTTCGTAGAGTGCTACGTCGTAGCGTGTGCTATGCTGTAGCGAGTGCTACGCCGTAGCGAAGTCTACGCTGATTTTATTTGATTAAAAGCGTCGTTAGCATATCATCGCATTGCATCGCAGCGCATCGCAGCGCATCGCAGCGCATCGCAGCGCATCGCAGCGCATCGCAGCGCATCGCAGCGCATCGCAGCGCATCGCAGCGCATCGCAGCGCATCGCAGCGCATCGCAGCGCGGCCGCGGCCGTGCTTTAATGAATAATTAAACTTTAATGAAATTGTACAATATGTTTTAGTATTCTCTTGGAATTACATTTTTCGTAGAATATTATAAAATGTTATTCCATGTTTCTTAATTAGGAGGGTTTTATGAAATCTTTGTTTCCTCAAGCGAGATCAAAAAGCTTTGAATGAGAAATTCAGTTTTGATGAAAGTAAAAATAGGCTCCAAGCCTCGGAAGGGTGGCGGGGGTGTTGGGGGGAGAAGGGGTGTTCTCAAATAACGAACAGCTGTAAGATGTTCTCAAATAAGGAATTCGTTGGATCTGTGCACTAAAGTCGTGTTATTAATGAACATAACAAGTCTTACCCTAATTAAGCTCATGTTCTGATAATGTTTCAAATAACTTTGTTGAAGGTCACATGTCATATACCTCGTTATTTTAACGGAGCTAATTTCTCATAATTCAGTTTCGACTAATTAAATTTTGTTTGTTAATCGAAATATTACAAAACATGCCTCCAGATAGTCTATGTACTTCGAAACTTACTTCAGAGTATTTTACATTATGATATCAAATATAGAATATCAGCGACTCAGCAATCCCGTGGCTTAGTTGGTATGACCCTCGGGTACCGAGCGGAAGGTCGCGGGTTCGAATACCGTCGAAGTTGAATTTTTGGCATATTATTTACTGTCTTAAGTGGGTTTTAAAGTGAACTATCTGGAGGTATGTTTTGTTAAATAATGAACATAATAGAATAAAGTATGTATCTGACAGCAGCTACAGTCAGAAGTTAAGAAGCTCAGGAAGCAATAAGGGAGTACTCACTGGCGATGGATTAATTACTCAAATGATAAATTGTGAAATCAGCTCCGATAAATAAGATCTTGTAATCCTACTAATATTATAAACGCGAAAGTTTGTGCGGATGGATGTTTGTTACTTTTTCACGCAAAAACTACTGAACGGATTTTGATGAAACTTTACAGTAATATAGCTTATACATCAGAATAACACATAGGCTACTTTTTATAGGGATACCAAGCGGGCGAAGCCGTGGGCAGAAGCTAGTAATAGTACACATTCTTGTCGGGGTTGATTGTGGTTGTTATGTAGGCATCTACATAACAACCTCAATTAATTGTGACATTATGTTTTATCTGTGATTTTAGGTACCTTAGGGTGCTTGATATTATAGATACATGGCAAAAAGTCTTGTATCATTTTAGTCCTAGAACATAAGTTTCACTTTCTGCTCGATATAGTTATTTACTTTAGCTGTGCGCACATTATGTTTACGTTGTAATCAAGATTTGAACCGAATTTTTCTAGTTGTATTTTTGTATGTGGTTGTTATGTGTTTTGTAAATAAACAAATAATAATAAAACTAGTGTAGGTTAACATTTTAAAAACAAAACAATCAGTTCAGACTCTCTGGGTATAAATGAAATAGCAGTCTGTGGATTGTTGAAGTAGCAGTAGATAGTATCTATGACCGGACGTCGGACGTCGGATTTGAAACTTTGTTGTTTCAAGTTTGAAATAGTTCGTTCCAAAGACGAAAATGCAAGATGCCACAGTTCATTCGAGGAGGAACTCCACTGCTCTGATGCTTGCTTCTGAACACCGGGAGACCACTGTCGTTCACCCTACATACAGAGCACCAGCAAGAATCATACTCATAAATACCACATCGCGTATTTGTACGTGTTCTTTACTGTGTTGCCTGAAAAAATATATTATTATCACACCTCGTGACCTCTAGAAGGATTACAAAAGAAGTGGAGATGGCTGAAGACCGTGCGTCGTGGCACTCTTTCAGAGATTCCTATGACCAATAGTGGATATTTTTTCAGGTTGATGACTTTTTTTGTTTTAGAGGCTTATTTCTGCTAAATATGTATACAAGGTCTCAATGAAATAACGCAAAACCTCACGACATCCCAAATAAAATATTTTTTTTAATTACTAGATAAATTACTTACAAAATATTATATGACGTTATTGTTATATTTGTAACGTTCTCAAATGATGTGCCTACTCGTAGGTACCGGCGATTCTTTTTTTTTTTTAAATAGGCAGCTTTTAAATGCTGACCGTCCTTTTCCAATAGACTGAAATAGAAGGAGATGGTGATGTATTTAGTGGATCTATTCGCTATCTGAATTTGTCAACAGTTTTTTTAATCTATCCTACATATTGTTTGCGGAATTCCTATACGTTTTATTATTGTTTTGCCTACTTTTGCTATTTGTCCCCTCTAGTTTAAGAACCACCAATAACTGTTGCCTTTTTTTAGTTAATAGAACATGCGGCGATGACGTGGAATGTATAAAAGTCATGTTGTTCCCATAATACAAGCTCTGCTTACATTGGGGTTATATTTATGATGCTATGTGAAAAATATTCAGCATTATTATTAATAATATTATATTATAATGTTAACTACTTGCAAAACGCGGGGTTGTGCCAAAAATATAATGTTTGGACGTGTCATCTGTGACAACCCCCTTTATCCTCACAGATCTGCGTAACTACTAAGTATGTATACAAGGATCTCTATCCTTCAATTATTTCAAGTTGTTCAAGTTGTGAGTATATTTTTATATTTAAATGAAAAACAGTTCGGCTCTCACTGTCGCAATACAATTATTTATTTGTGAAATACAGGTTATTCAAGTTATCTCAGTATATTTGTGTGCGCTGTGATCTGCTGCAAGCTTATGAAATTAAAAACCATATAATTTTATATATAACTTAGCCTCTGCCCAGACTTGACCCGCGTGGTACCTGGATAAAAAGTAGCCTATATGTTATTCTGATGTATAAGCTATATTACTGTAAAATTTCATCAAAATATGTTCAGTAGTTTTTGCGCGACGGAGTAACAAACATCCATCCTTACAAACTTTCACGTTTATAATATGTAGGATAGGATAGTAGGATAAACAACGTACAATTTAAAATAATGTCAAATGGACTAAAATTATGATTTTTTTTAATGTCAAAATAATAGTTAATCTACTGTAGTCTACATTAGTCACGTCAATCCAAAATACGGCTGTACAGTAAACGTCCCGCTTGTCCCGTTACATACGAGTAGCTCTGTCATTCGATGTACCAAGTCGATGTACCAAGTCGATGTACCATCCGTAACTAACAGGATTGCTGCATCCTTCATTGTTCGTGTATAGTTTCAGCAAGGAGTGAGCAATCGGGCATGTCTGGACACAGCCATCGGCCATCACTCTCGGTTCCATGCTCGAACAGTACTTGCACATTTCACGCGATGTTGCGTCTGTCCTACTCTCCACTTGAGATTCCTTCGTTCGAATTCAATGCAATTCTTGTACTTGAACATCGGTCGAAACTAATTCTCGATCTGATAAACTTCAAAATTGGTATTCTACTCAAAAACTATTCACAATACCTCATTCTTGTTATGAAACCCTTGTAGTTGAAACCCTTGTAGTTGAGATTCAGGCCCTTTACTTATTAACATTTTTATAAGTGAGGCTGAACGCGAATACTTGCTTATTATGTGACTTTTTGTTAATTTCTAACATCATTATATCGGATCGGCCTGATGTACAGGTTCTCTTACCCGCTAGTCTCGATCGAACATACCCGTGACATCCCGAAGGCCCTCGCCTCATGTATCGACATGTCGATTGTCGATAAACGTCCACTCGCTACACATCACTACTCTAATTGCTTGATTGATTGATTGATCCCGTTTGCGCACTCAAGATGCAAGGATAGGACCGATCGAGTGAATGATTTGATAGGTTGAAGTACCTACTGCTCAACTCTGAAGTGACAGTTTCACCAACTTTTGAATTACGCGAAGTTTGTATATGCGTTTTCCATGAGGTTTTGTTTGTTTGTGGGTTTGTTTGTTAGTATGTTTGTTGCCATTTATCTCTGGAACTGCTTATTAGATTGTTAGTTTGTTTTTGAATCGGTTTGCATGTGTTTAAGGTTGCCGTTGTCAGATATCCAAAACCGCTACAATCGGTGATGGAAATATACTTTGGGTCATTTTATGTTTGTAAAAATCAAATTGTCTATAACTTAAGAATCCCTCCCTTCCACTACCTCATCATTATCACCAAGCTGTAGAAATCACGTTAAAAGATACCTCCTCCCGTATAGACTGTCCTAGTGTACTCATGGTTTGTGAAGGAGAACGAAAGTATCTAGCTGGGTGGAAGGTGGATACGTTCCGCAACGAAACGAGTATTTAATGTAGTTAGAATGCAAATAAATTCATAGCGCTATCTCTGAGCGGCCATTTGCCAGTTGTCATGAAAAACTACGCGACGCAAGAAATATGCTGCGAGGTAGGAGACCTGCCTTATTTGCAGTTTACTGTTTTATGTCAGCACAGTTTATAAGATAGCAGAAGGTGCTCTACCGCTGGCCTATTTTTGTCGGCTTCATTGATGCGGCGGGCGAGAAGTCAGCTGCGATGTAAGAGGTGCGGTTTCGATTCCCCCTGCAGGACAAATGTTTTCAGATCATGTACTCGTAGTTCCTGATACCAACGATATAGGTGTGGGTTCAGAACTATGCATAAACTGTTGGGTGTTAATTTATTTTTTATTTTTTATTCTGCAGACATTTGTTCCGGGTCTGGTGCTGTGGTACCACGGCAAGGTACTCATAGTTCCTGACAACACAGGGACCTCCTAGTGCGGGGTCAGGACTGCGTATGTGTATGTTGGATGTAAACAAAAGAGGATGACCTTGTCTCGAGGCAGCAAATGATCTCCTGCACTGTGCACTGTGTCAGTGAGCGTCGCGTCGCGTCGCTAGGCGCGCGCCACCGACCTCGCTCGCTGAGTTATCGCTTCCGGCGCGGACGCGGACGCGGGCGAGGTGTGGACATGCACTGTGCACTGTGCAATCTGCCTCGTAATAATAGAACATCTACGGAAGCTCTCACACTGCAACATCAATATCCGGAAGAAACTCCAGCCACCTGGGAGCAGCGGCGCTCGCAGCGGACGCCGCGTCGCGCGCCAACAAATAGTAGGACAAGAATGGACTAGCAGTCTAGCTACTTCTGTGGCCCAGTGGGCGAAGGCCTGCCTGACAGCAGAAGGTTGCGGGTGCGATTCGCGCCGCGGAACAAATGTTTGTATGATCTGCAGATATTTGTCAGGTCTGAGTGTGTTCTATGTATAATATGTATGTATTTACGAAAAAAAATTGTAGATATTTAAGTAGTAAGTTTATCAGTCATGTAGTTCCCATAACACAAGCTCTGCTTGCTTTGGTGCTAGATGGTGCTGTGTGAAAAATGTTCAGCATTATTTATCATTAAATAACTAACTCAGCAGGTTGTGTCGCGTTTATAAGTCTCTTTTTGCAGCGTTGGTATTCACAAAATGAACATCAACCACATCTAAGTAGGTACACTACTATTTACCTAATCTAATATAGCTACTCTTACCCCAACACTACATTATTTATAAAAATGGGGTAATCTGTTATAGGCCTTATACTAAAGACACATGTTTTGATATTATCTTGCTGGTTCTGAAAAACCTTTGGGACTATCTGAAGTTAACTGGAACTTTGTTACTTTGGAAACGAACGTAATTTTCTTGTAGCTCAGTTAGCTGCGGCGAAGCTATCGAGTTACGAGTAGGTAGGTCCGGAGTGGTTGCACAAAGGCGCATATTGCTATAGGTACCTCCTTCTCGAATCAATTACTCGGTAATCCCACTGATGGGCTATTGTTTGCCGCCACTCGCCGCCACAAGGATGTAGAGACGACAGCAGATCGCTTCGCTATTGTGCCTCAACCATACACAGGCACTCAGAGATCGTATTTTCATCCTGCTAACGACATCATCAAAGAGGCATCAAAGGCCAGCGATTTGAAGACATACGCCAAAGTCAAAGTCAATAGGTATTTATTAATTGAAATCACAAGGTTCATATAGAAACGTCAATTTAAAAAATATGAGAATTTAAAATTTGAAAGTGAATTTACGGCGATTCCTCGCGCGCGACCAAGCCTAGAAGAATCAGGCAACAAACTCTGCTTGGTTATTTTTTTGATCATCAAACGACACGAACGAAGTCATTTATAAAAAAAGAGTATCTACTAATCAAAGAATTAAATATAGTCTAAAAAGTATAAACTTAAGTTCTTAGGACAACAAACGATACGCTTTTTAACATAATGCTTAATCTATTCTTTAAAAAAATGTTACCACAGATATGTAATTTGACAATTAAGCTAACGAGGGAGCGGAGCGGCGACATCGAGCCATGCTCTATATACGCATTTAATACGCCTTCATTATTAATTTTTTTTTATAAAAGTTTTAAATCTTCTAATGGGCAGCTCGGTTACATTTACAGGAAACTTACTATAGAAGCGCACAGAGTTTCCTATAAAAGACCCACTGGGCTTTTCTTATCTAAATTTCGGAATAAGTCATTTATTTTTGTTTCTAGAAAGTTATCTTAGGCGAAAGTTATCTAACCGTTTAAAAGGCAAGTATGAAGAATACTTGTCATTTGAACGGTTGCTCTGAATAGCTTATTATTAGGCAGTTAATAATAAACTCTTCATCACTATCATTTGATTATATATACCATTTGAGTATAAGACCACAGTTAGATAGAGGCCTAACCTAAAGAGTGCCACGACGTACAATCTTGGACCAAGATTGTTTCCTTGGAAGTCAGCGGATAGACAACCGACAGCAATTTATAAGATGGCAGAACGCGGGCATGTGTCTAATGTAATGATTATTCGTGCCACTGACCCCTATTAGGTATACTCAGAGATGTACGCAGTATCTAAGCACTTGAGAATGTCTATCACAGGGGAGCACAGTAGTGTGCGAGTTTGTTTGTGTAGGTTTTTCATCGGTTTAACGAGTCATGAGAATGTGTGAAGCACTTCTGCAAGAGAAGTGAGAATTAATAATAATAATAAAAAGGCACACTTGCAAACTAAAAAGCACTCGTAAATACAGATTGTATCTGGAAATATTAATTATAAAGATACTCGTATTTCCATTCGGAACATGGTAGAACAAATAATGATTTCACAATGTCCCATCCAGTAACAATACACTTAGTTTGATAGGTCAATTCAGGGGATGCTGTTGGCTTCCGTTTTATTTCTCTATTTTTAAAACAATTCCGCGAACGAGAATCGAAACACAATGTCTTACATAAATGAAGAGCGCTATTCCAGGAGCCCGTGGGAGCTAGCGCACTGTGCATTGAGTGTGGACTGCATGTGGACTGAGTGTATATTGAATGTGGACTGAGTATGGACTGAGTGTGGATTGAGTGAGGCCCCGATTCGCGCACTGAGGTGCATTATTATGACTTCTCCAATTTCCGGTGGAAACTCTGGCTATCTCTGCACACATGCATACCCGAAGATAATATAACTTGCACTTACAAGTACGCTCGGTTACGCTCGAGTGTGTACGAGTAGATGCAATCAAGAACTATGCCACTTTTTTAACTCAATCATCGAAGCTGATGGCTCGATTCAGTCACCTACACAACTTGTTGGGTAATTCAACGATGGATAAAGGGACACAATGAATCAATGGGCAACGATTCCGCAGATGAAGGTCAGGATCTCTGGCAAGTCTTCTTACATTCATTCCTCTGCCACTTTCTCAACTGTGCACATGGATACGACGTCGTATCTTGAATCAACACAGGGCATTTACAACGGACTGCAGACAGTCGAGAAACACCCTACCAGCTACTTCATCTCGACTGACTCTTCGCCTGCTCAACCTTCCAAGACTGGACCATCGTGGGGACTTACCGGTCATTGCCCATTGAACAAGCAACATTGGAGCTACCGTCAGCTCACTCTGCAAAGGTTGTCTAACCGAAGCAGAATCAGCTTTGCACGTAATCCGAGGTCACTCCGCGAAGCCTGCGAAGATCCGAAAAGCTTCTGTGCTTCTGAAGGTCGGAGTTAGGCTGGTTAGCTATCTTGCCAGACATCCACACATAGTGGACTGACTTTGAGGCTGAATGCGGATAAAGGAATCGACTAATACAATAATTTATTTTGACAGAATTTCAGGTAATTACATAAATACATGACTAATACACTACTTAAATACTTTTTTTTTGTAAATACATACATATTATACATAGGAAAATACCCAGACCCGAGACAATTACTTGCAGATCTTACAAACATTTGTCCCGTGACAGGAATCGAACCCGCAACCTTCTGCGTCTCAGGCGGACCTTCGCCCACTGCGCCACAGAGGTCGTCATAATAATAATATAAGAGGGCGGTTGCTACAGAGTGTTTCACTAAAATTCTACAGATACTGGCATACAAAATTTAGAAATACCCATTTAGGAGCAACTTATACTGTCATAACCATTTTTTTTTCAACCTCGTACGTTATAACTGAATGTTAACATACCTTCATACAAAATAACTACCTTGTTGGGTGTCCGCGCACTGAAGTGCACTTCACTCACACAAAGTGTTACCAAGTGCACAAATTCAACTGTAATTACTTTTCAGACAGAAAGGCGAAACGTCAAGTATTCTTAATGAAACCGGCTTAATTTTCCACAACAGAGGTCGGACTTCGCCGTGTCCTGTGATTATTCTGTAGGAAGGCCTCCTTACTTAACGAGTTGTTTTTATGAAAGTGCATCGATGTTTGTATTTATTTCCTTCTTAAGCTGGCTTTTGTTCCCGCAGGAGAGCAGTGAGCAGCGAGCAGGCTAACTGGGGGCTGGAGAAGGAAAATTACTTACAAGCTCCGTGGTATTTCTTTTACGGTGTGCTCTGACTTTGTTCGGCGTGAAATGTTAGTTTACGATCTCAGCCGTATAGTCGAATGGTTGCCTTTGTCTTACTTAAAATATGACTGCCTCGTTTCACCAACAATACCTACTTAGCTTTCAAAGAATTGAAACTTAAGATACTTTAGATTGCCACAAACAATTAATTGCAGAAAACTGAAGCTCAGAATAATGACTTGAACTTAGACTAGGTACTTATGTGATATCTGTCTGACGAATCTAAGTATATGTAACATTCCCCATCATTGGTGTCATCATGGGGAATAAGTGATAAAAAGGTGTAAACTAATAAGTACTAATTTCTCACCTAACTGCTAAGGGTAGTTATGATTATGGTATTTTTGATTAAAAAAAAAAAAAGTATCTGTAGCGGGGTATATACCAACTAAGCATTTTTATTATAAAGCGTATCGTGTGGTTGTCTTAAGAACTTTGGTTTATACTTTTTAGACTTTTAATTCTTTGACAAGTAATATTTCTCAATAAATGAGTTCATCTCGATTTGCACCACACTATAGCTAAAGGAAGGATCATCAAAAAATATCCGAGTTAGTTGCCTGATTCTTCAAGCGCGCGAGGCATCCACGTAAATTCACTTTAAATTCACTTAAGAGTTTAAGCTGTCGTTTCTATATAACCTTTTTTCTATGATTTCAGTAAATAATAACATTAAAGCTGCGAGATCGTTTCCGGGCTGGAAACAGGGCTAGGATATCGTAGCGTCCCCGCAGGTATCCCCGGACGCGGGCGAGTGTCACGGTGTCAGGTATTAGGAACGCGAGTGGACCGCGGCTGGTGATCGTAGCCAGTGGTCAGGGCTGGTGGTCAGGGCTGGTGGTCAGGGCTGGTGGTCAGGACTGGTGGTCAGGGCTGGTGGTCAGGGCTGGTGGTCAGGGCTGGTGGTCAGGGCTGGTGGTCAAGACTGGTGGTCAGGGCTGGTGGTCAGGGCTAGTGGGCAGGGCTGGCGGTAGCCTAATTCTCTTGCAGGTGACATTCCACTGAACCGAACAGACAGACAGACGAAAAGTGTAAAGTTCATTTGGGCGATGCCGACCTATCACTCGCAGTATTTCTAATAAACAGTCACAATTTGAAACCCCTGCAAATATTTGTTAGATTTTATTTTATTTGCAGTGCCTAGTTCCTACCTAGTTACATTTTTATTGCTACGCCAATAATGAAAATTAAATATTGATATTCGTTAGTACCAATATTTTGGTTCACTCGCAGTTTTGAGTATAATCTGGAAGTAGTGCTAGTATAATCTGGAAGTAGTGCTAGTATAATCTGGAAGTAGTGCTAGTATAATCTGGAAGTAGTGCTAGTATAATCTGGAAGTAGTGCTAGTATAATCTGGAAGTAGTGCTAGTATAATCTGGAAGTAGTGCTAGTATAATCTGGAAGTAGTGCTAGTATAATCTGGAAGTAGTGCTAGTATAATCTGGAAGTAGTGCTAGTATAATCTGGAAGTAGTGCTAGTATAATCTGGAAGTAGTGCTAGTATAATCTGGAAGTAGTGCTAGTATAATCTGGAAGTAGTGCTAGTATAATCTGGAAGTAGTGCTAGTATAATCTGGAAGTAGTGCTAGTATAATCTGGAAGTAGTGCTAGTATAATCTGGAAGTAGTGCTAGTATAATCTGGAAGTAGTGCTAGTATAATCTGGAAGTAGTGCTAGTATAATCTGGAAGTAGTGCTAGTATAATCTGGAAGTAGTGCTAGTATAATCTGGAAGTAGTGCTAGTATAATCTGGAAGTAGTGCTAGTATAATCTGGAAGTAGTGCTAGTATAATCTGGAAGTAGTGCTAGTATAATCTGGAAGTAGTGCTAGTATAATCTGGAAGTAGTGCTAGTATAATCTGGAAGTAGTGCTAGTATAATCTGGAAGTAGTGCTAGTATAATCTGGAAGTAGTGCTAGTATAATCTGGAAGTAGTGCTAGTATAATCTGGAAGTAGTGCTAGTATAATCTGGAAGTAGTGCTAGTATAATCTGGAAGTAGTGCTAGTATAATCTGGAAGTAGTGCTAGTATAATCTGGAAGTAGTGCTAGTATAATCTGGAAGTAGTGCTAGTATAATCTGGAAGTAGTGCTAGTATAATCTGGAAGTAGTGCTAGTATAATCTGGAAGTAGTGCTAGTATAATCTGGAAGTAGTGCTAGTATAATCTGGAAGTAGTGCTAGTATAATCTGGAAGTAGTGCTAGTATAATCTGGAAGTAGTGCTAGTATAATCTGGAAGTAGTGCTAGTATAATCTGGAAGTAGTGCTAGTATAATCTGGAAGTAGTGCTAGTATAATCTGGAAGTAGTGCTAGTATAATCTGGAAGTAGTGCTAGTATAATCTGGAAGTAGTGCTAGTATAATCTGGAAGTAGTGCTAGTATAATCTGGAAGTAGTGCTAGTAGTATACACTCAAGTTAAAATTCGCAACTGTTTATTAGAACAACTGCAAATAATTTATTGGCTTTTCCCACGTTTGGAGTAACTCCCCCCGATGTGTATTTCTGATATTTTATAGTTTTCAGCGACCATTCGTGACTTGATAATGCCTTCCTTTAAATCTTTAAAATCATACAAATCGATTGCAAAAACCCGCATTACAATCCAAAAGGCCATTTCGCAGATAAATGGTAACAGACTAACAAATATACAAATAAACAAAAAACTTCTTACGGCATACGGGCTCCTAACGTCGATGGTAAAAAAAGTATTTTCGACAACTGCTTTATAAAACGTGGATCACATACCTTAACTTGAGATGGAATTATGTTTGGTGGCAACTATTGGAGTCCGTGGCAGCCCTGACGCCATTCCTCGGAGTCCGTGGCAGCCCTGACGCCATTCCTCGGAGTCCGTGGCAGCCCTGACGCCATTCCTCGGAGTCCGTGGCAGCCCTGACGCCATTCCTCGGAGTCCGTGGCAGCCCTGACGCCATTCCTCGGAGTCCGTGGCAGCCCTGACGCCATTCCTCGGAGTCCGTGGCAGCCCTGACGCCATTCCTCGGAGTCCGTGGCAGCCCTGACGCCATTCCTCGGAGTCCGTGGCAGCCCTGACGCCATTCCTCGGTCCGGCGGGACTCGGAAACTACTGCTATAATTGTGAGTGTCGGGAATTCATTCTCAGCTGAGTCGAGTCCCCGCGTGGACCTGACCCGGTCGAGCCGAGCGCATAGAACCGCAACTCCAACTAAACTGTGCTTTCTAATCAAAATCTAAGAGCAATAATCTTGATGGCAGGGCTACCCGAATAACGATCGCGAGCTCGAGCAACAATAATATTTTCTTTGTAAAAGTATGCGCAATTCTAGTGCTGTCAAACGATGAATGAATCATTGTAAGGACACCGACATGTACCTACTGTTAGTAAAAATCGAAGACAATATGAGATGTGCACGAAAGAGCTTCAAAAAAGCGCTGACTTCTGTCACCACACTGGTTGTTTTGCCAACCGGTCACAAGGCTCTTTTTCCCAAATGCAGGGTGACCAAGAAATAACGGTTGAACCAGAAAAGAAAGACAATAATAATTAGAACAACTCTGCTCGATCCCGCACCAGCACGGCGTGGCAGAGCAAATGCACTCATATTTTAAAACTGGAATTTTCACGTACCGTACTATCGGTGAAGGCACCGACTAAGTTTCGACTCATGCCAATAGTCTCCAGCGGGATCGCGACGCATTCCCTCGGCGTCGCTTCGTGCACTGGATTGTGTTTTACAACATGCTTGATCAAATTCACGATAGTTTTCGGAGCAAATGCACTGCAATCAACAGTCTCGCGCCTTTCTATCGCAGTTTCACTTCCATTACCTTATGTTAATAGTTTGAGGATAAACCTACTCGTATGTAACGCCGGAGTGAGGATGCTTTGTTGTCAGTAAACGTATCATGACTCGTGAGACGGCGCGGCGGTTAATATTTTAGGTGAGTAAGTATGCACTAGCGGATACTGTGCACATCTAATCATCGTGGGATGCCTTCTATGTACTTTTGTGTCTGGTAGATAGAGACTTTGGAAAGCATTTTTGTAGCGTAGATAGATGAGCCAGTTGGTAATTTTGTAACGGTCTTCTAGTAACATCCGATCCGACTGACATGAATTTATAGATTTACTAGTTGTTGCCCGCGGCTTCGCCCGCGTGGTATGTTAATAAAAGTAGATATATGTAGTTTCATTATTTATTTTAAAGTTTATTTGTACAGAGTTTTGAACGAGTCAAACATTTTTTTTTTCATAGAAACTTTACTACCCTGTTTAACCCCGTTAGTGGTTAATTTTTGAAAATGAGATTCTTATTAGATATCTTCATTCCAAATTTCATCAAAATCGGTTTAGTCATTACGGAGATACGTGGTAACAAACATTCACACACACACTCACACAGACTTTCGCATTTATTATATTACTAGGATATCTAAGAAAATAAGAATAGGAATAACTTTATTTAAAAAAATAGCTATGTGTTAGGTTCTAGGCGATAATTTACTGTTTTTAGTTGGTAGGTATGTTTAAAATAAATGACGGAAGAAATACAATTTAAGGACCCCTACCTCCCGTGCTACCTCCCGTGCTAGTATGTTCTGGCAAGGGAGTGATTCTTATACCACGGTATTACAACCCCTCTGGCGTACGCCATGATTTTACAACCATCCACGGCGTATGCCATAGTCCAGCATCCCTTTACGACGGAGACCATCGTTTCCAGAGCCCCTACAGCGTAAACTATGACGCGAGATGACGAGTATCTACTACACTACAGATAATCTGCTAATTAACCAACAAAATAAACGGACGGTCAAGTGTAACTATTGATGATGATGACAGATTTAAACGAAAACATCTGTCAAAATGCATTGATTAGGACCTTACCATCCGTTGTGGTGCTGAACTCTGACATTAGTCAATAAGCTGGGTCACAGGACAACAATAAGGAAATGAAATGAAATGAAATGAAACAATAGTCAAGAGAGCTGATTTGGATAGTGTCGGCAGTGTTGCCAGAAGGTTACTTTTGTGACCTTTTAGGTGATTTTTATCAACGTTAGGTTACTCTAAGGTTATACAACTCAAAAGGTTACTTTTAGGTTTCTTTTGGAATTTGTAGAATTCATAGGTACTTTATTTGTTACTTGAATATAAATTAAAACAGAACGTAGTTGCGCTCTTTGTTGCATATTTTTTGCGATGTTGGAAAAATATGGAAAAGAAAAAATGGGTTAGAAAATGATAAATCTTAAAATGCAACTTAAGATGGAAAACACTGCTAAATTATAATTTTTTCTGTAAGTTAATACAACCAACGTCTGTCTATCAACTTTTAGTAAGTACCTTATTATAGGGGCGAGGGGGGGGAAGAAAGGTTACTTTTCACACCAAAAGGTTACATTTTTATCTCTATTTTAGGTTACTTTTGTCATGACCCGGCACATCACCCGAGTGATGCACTCCGGGAGTGGTAGGTGGCGCTGGTGGCGCTGGTGGCGCTGGTGGTGTCGCGTTGACAAACAGAACTGCACCGCTTATCGGATATTTATAGCTGGAGTTATAAATCCCCGGATTTGGAGTAGGTAGAGCTGCGCGCTGCTTCGCTCGTTGCCCGCTGAAGCTATCTCAGCGTGACTAGATCGATCTGTACCGACTATTCTGTGGTTTTTGTGGGATTAGCTTCTGTAAGAACCACTTGTTCGTTTTATACGGGAGGAAGTATGCAGCATGTCGGAACAAGGTTTATATATTTTAGCAAAGTTTAATAAAAGCTTAGAGTTTTTCAGATAAATAGAAATAGTACCTAAGTTATTATTATTTACCTACATTATATTTGCCAAAGCTTGTAGGCCCTATTTTCGCCAGCATGTACCAAGGCTAAAAGGTAAAATTCGTATTTACTTAAAACAAGTTGCATAGGTTATTACAAAAATTTGTGAGTGTTTATTAGAACTACAGCGAGTGATAGGTCGACATCGCACAAACGATGGAAAACACTGCTCTAACTTTACACAATAGTGTAAAGTTCGTGCACTGCCAGCTATAAGTAGCGCCATCTAGCAGAGGGCGGGGGACTGCGAATAAAATGGACTGCGGGGCCCAGAGACGCACTAACAAACAAGATGGTACCTACCTAGTAGGTACAAACAAATATATCATAAATGTAGGAACAGCTGGCCGATTACGGACATACAATATTTAGGTTCTAGAAACTTAGACCAATAACACTACCTAATGTAGGTAACATCTGGAGATCTGTAATACAGCTTCCTAAGAACCTACTTCAGACACCAGTCTTTCACTAAGTTGGTAGGTACCTACCTACTTGTCACTAATCAATTTATCATTGTTGCCTTACTAAGAATGTGTACCTCTACTTACCTTGTAAGAGAAATAAATAATAATTATTATATTCTATAATATTACAAAAGTAGGTAAGGTAGATACCTAACTTATTTTAATTTACAAAAAACATAACAAACTTAGTTACAATATGAGGGCAAAAGTAGCTCTGTAGGTACCTACACCCACCACAATGCTAAATGAAACAATTTCACGCAACAACCAGCAGTTTACAATCCAACAAACACAAGCTCGCTATACCGTAGCGTATCACACTAGGTACAAGTAGGTACGTGAACCGCGCTCGACTCATATTTACATATCGGCGGAGTTACGACGTGCGTTGTACCTACAAACCGACAAACAGAGCGAGGATTTACCAACAAACAAGGAGGTTTTTAATTAATCGCCGTGTATGGGATGGCGAGCGAAGTCGGGCGCATAGTTGTGGTGCTCGTGTGGATCGCGGGACGCGCGCGCAGCCTCCGGACCAATGGTGAGGATAAACTACATTATTTCTATAGGAGGTAGAGATGGCTGAAGAACGAAGAGTAGATTAGAAGAGGGTGGGGAGAGATTTGCGATTTGTAGGATATCGTCGGTTTAAAAAAAACAGGTTGCTGGTCCTGAATTCATTTACCTCACAAACGATCTTTTCTCCATAGAGTAGGCTACATAAGTAGTTGACAACTTCTGACTCTATGAATAACAGCCGAAACGAAAATAATCTGAGAATTATTTTCGTTTAACTCTATGTAAGGAGGTTTTCCTCTATCACAGTTATCATATCGGATATTATAGTCATATTTATTCTGATGAAACTTCAAACGGCCTGCCTGCCTTTAAAAAAACAAGCAGTTTTTTTGCCTGATTCTTCTAGGCTCGGTCGCGCGCGAGGAATCAGCATAAATTCATTTTAACATTTTAAATTCACGTAGTTTTTAAAGCTGCAGTCAAGTAAAATTTGCTCACTTCAAATTATTCGTTGTTTTTTTAAGCAAAGTAATGAAATAACTTAAAATATTTTGATTACACATAAATTAACATGATATAAATAATAGCTAAGTATTTTTAGACAGACTGGATGATTCGTACGGAGATGAATATTTATTTATTTGCCTTCGGACTGGAGATAAGAATTTAATGAGAGTGGGAAAAAAATATTATGAGAGACTGCGATCTGGCAAGACGAAATGGTAGGCAAATTGACAAACATTTATTTGAATTGTCTGCTTCCTGAGTTGGTTTATATTTTTACCTTGAACGTGCCATCGCACATTGAAAATAATGCAAAAAAAAAATATGAAAGGCTGCGTCGACGCCATCTGCCTCAGACGATGACGTACAAAAAGTAGCTCATATCTTTGTGGATGTCAGGAATGTGTAAAAATCACCGATGTTTCTTTTGACTGGTGTAATATTAAAGTGGATGTACCTTAAGGTGGTTTTCACTTCTCCTGTTCTCTTGTTTTATAAACATCGTTCTTTCGGTGATTCACTACACATCATATCATGTGTATGCCGATGAAGTCCAATTAATTATATCTCAGCGTTAATTCTGATCAAATCCTTGAAGGTATCGAAAATCTCACCAAAGATCTAAGTGCTATGTATATGATTCGACTCAAAAAATTTGATCAACTCATCAACCCCAATCAGACACAAGTGATAATTGTTGGTGAAAGCAGGCTTATCTGAAATATTGACACTAATATAGGTACTACCTTCGATGATGTATAACAATATTGCGCTAGAGTATTGCAAGTATTGCAAGGTGGTAAGAACTTGGGCCTTCGCATTACTCAAAATGTGTCGCGAGACTACCATAAATATTGCCCACATCAGTATGAGATATTTGGTATCATGAATCTCTTTAACGAACGAAGAATGTGCTGCCACAATTTACAAGAAGCACACAGGTTAACGCGTTACTCTTTCCCATTTTAGCTTATGCTGTAATCTACAGTCACTTCCTCGGTGAAGACGAACAATGAGCAATTTACAAGAAGCACACAGGTTAACGCGTTACTCTTTCCCATTTTAGCTTATGCTGTAATCTACAGTCACTTCCTCGGTGAAGACGAACAATGAGCAATATACAAGAAGCACACAGGTTAACGCGTTACTCTTTCCCATTTTAGCTTATGCTGTAACCTACAGTCACTTCCTCGGTGAAGACGAACAATGAGCAATTTACAAGAAGCACACAGGTTAACGCGTTACTCTTTCCCATTTTAGCTTATGCTGTAATCTACAGTCACTTCCTCGGTGAAGACGAACAATGAGCAATTTACAAGAAGCACACAGGTTAACGCGTTACTCTTTCCCATTTTAGCTTATGCTGTAATCTACAGTCACTTCCTCGGTGAAGACGAACAATGAGCAATTTACAAGAAGCACACAGGTTAACGCGTTACTCTTTCCCATTTTAGCTTATGCTGTAATCTACAGTCACTTCCTCGGTGAAGACGAACAATGAGCAATTTACAAGAAGCACACAGGTTAACGCGTTACTCTTTCCCATTTTAGCTTATGCTGTAATCTACAGTCACTTCCTCGGTGAAGACGAACAATGAGCAATTTACAAGAAGCACACAGGTTAACGCGTTACTCTTTCCCATTTTAGCTTATGCTGTAATCTACAGTCACTTCCTCGGTGAAGACGAACAATGAGCAATTTACAAGAAGCACACAGGTTAACGCGTTACTCTTTCCCATTTTAGCTTATGCTGTAATCTACAGTCACTTCCTCGGTGAAGACGAACAATGAGCAATTTACAAGAAGCACACAGGTTAACGCGTTACTCTTTCCCATTTTAGCTTATGCTGTAATCTACAGTCACTTCCTCGGTGAAGAGGAACAATGAGCAATTTGCATTTTGTACCTTTATGATTTGAGCAATATATTTATATAGGTATTATAGGTACTATTTATTCGCTTATTTTATAATCTTTTAACTATTTATTATATGTAATAAATAATTTTATATTTATCTGTCTATATATGTTTGTTATGAAAATTTATATGAATATAAATAAAGAAACAATTTATTTAATTTTCAAATAAAATATGGAAAATATACTTAGTAAAGTAGAGGAACCTACAGTTCGTTTCAAGTCTAGCAAAATTAGTAATGACTTGTGATTTCAGTGAATAATGTGTAGTTTAATAATAAATTTAAAACGTTTTTTTATCACGCACTAAAAATTATAAACAATAATTCCCTTAAAATAATTCACCTCCTGGTTCCTTCATCAGACCCTCGTTACCAAGCACTATCTATTGGACTCGTCAACACTAATCAAATGAACTTTAACTATTACTAGTAGCCACTGAAGAGTTCCACTATCCACCTCCTGGCTCCATTATCAGATCAGCTGCAAATTACCAAATTATAGATAGTATCGTCATCTAAACTACATACCTATACATACAAAGTTTCATTTCAATACGACAATTATAAGTAGGTTAAAGTTGACTTCCAAAATTTGATTAGGTACATTGTTTGTTAGTTATTAGTTACAAGTGAAACTAATTATAAGTGTGATTTTGACTTATCTTTTGATGATGATACAATTAGAGAATTTAAAATCACGACTCTCCTATTTAATGGATTTGGTTCTCAATCCTATAAAGTGTTTATCTTGATAACTGTACATACCTAGCTAGAAGTAGCCGCGGGACAGACGGCGTAGTTCGGACAGATGGTGAGCGCTCCTTCCCGAATCCTAGTAAAATCATCCTAGTTACTAGTGGGACGGAGAGCACTAGTGATGAAGTGGCAAGGCTCCCCGACTTTAGGTCCGAAGATCGTGAGACGTCGCGTCGCACGTCGTCTTACCAAAAAGTGTGCCGTGACCACAGACTGGATAATACTTAGTCGGTATGTTTATTTGCCACTTTAGTTTTATATAAAATAGCCATCTCTCAAGTTCTCGTACTTACCTAATACCTAATCTAAAGGTTCAAGAGATTTAGATAGCTATAGAAAGTGGGCAAAGAAAGCAGTAGGTAGGTACCTAGTTCGAACGTCGTCGTCGCGCGTCGATGTAAATTACCTTCAGCTACTTGCAGCGGATCTTGGTAATTTGTCTTCGCTATCCGGAGACCAACGATTTCTCGCTGAATCTCAATATATTACCAGGTACTTAGCTACATCCTTGCTATGGAACTAGCTGCTTCTAAGAGCAGTATAATATACCTTGAGTCCTGGGTACTTGCAATTCACAATACTTGTGCAAAAATCAATTGAGCATCATACCTTCCTCTCGAGCTATAAAATAGACCTGAAGTTGCGGGTTCGATACCCGCCGCGGGACAAATGTTTGTATGAACTGCAAATATTGGTCTCGGGTCTGGGTGACTTCTTTATATAATATAAAAAGTATAATGGTACTTAGTTTAACAGTCATTTAGTTCCCATAATACAAGCTCTGCTTATTTTTTTTTTTCTGTGTGATAAATGACTTTTTTTTCTCCTTTCGGTCACTATCAGTCAAAATCACATTGTCTAAGTTCTCGAGGTATTCACACAGATCATAGACAAATGCCCACTGCCACTAGCTTGCTAATCCTCTGAGCCAGGGACCGCGGAAGTACTCCGTGACGGGGGGGGCAAATTTATTTGGTGACCCTTTCAATCTCCAGCCCTGGGTTGGTAGGCGGGTACATATGTGATTTTAGGGGGGGCATTTGGCCCCCTCTGCCCCCCACTTCCGCGGCCACTGCTCTGAGCTATGTAGATGCCTTTCGTTCTCTGTGTTGTCTCGTAACCGTAGTGTGGGGCGCCCCCCCGGCGCCCGGCTAGATGAGCGATGAGTTAAGAAAGGTGGGGGCGGCAGAAAGTGGATAAGAGACGAACAGCGGGCTCAGTGGCGCGTATTGGGACAGGCCTACCTATATCCAGCTGTGGACTAATGTGAACTGATGATGATGATGATTTTACCTTGCCAGCAGAGGTAAAATAAGAAACCTCGTATTTGGAGTTGGTTAAATCGTCTGCTTTTGTACAACTCCAATAAAACAGCTCCGGGCGTTTTGAATGCGTAGCTAAATCAAATATTTAGTGTTGCGGAGGCTCCAGACACGTCTTATTTTCTCATCAAAACGTTTTATTACTCGGTAGATAGGCTTACAGTTTTCCATTCCACTCGTTGTTCCGACCTATCATACTTACCTATCATCTTTTATTCAAATTCCATTTAATAAATAAACACCCAACAGGCACATAGGTACATAGTCCTGATACCCCACACTAGGATGCCCTGTGTCGTGGGTATTAGGAACTACGAATGCCGTGGTGGAAAAACAACCAAACCTGGAACAAATAAGCGTATCTGCAGAACATGCAAACATTTGTCCCGCAGAGAAAATAGAACCCACACCTCTTACGTCACAGCTGGCTACCGCACCACCAAGGACGAGATCATTGTAATGCATAATAATTTCCAGTGCAAACTAATTATTTTTTCAACCGATTTCAAAAAGAGAAGAGGTTCTCAATGGTCTGATGTTTTTTTTGTGTAATATGTTCCCGATATCTTCACCAATAATTGTAAACCAAAAACTATCGTGAACTTGACTACAACGGTAGTGCACGGCGCGACGCGGAAGGAGAAAGTCGCAACCACTCACCCTGATGAAGACTCTCGGAATGAGTCGAAACTTAGTCGGTGCCTTCACCGATAGTGCAGTACGTGAAAATATCCCGTTTTTACCATATGAATTGTAAACCAATTTTAATTTTTTTTTTTAATAATCATTAAAATTGGGATCATTCTTGAAGTATACTTACCTAGGGTAGGTAAGTATACTTCAAGCCATACACATTTAATGAAAAAAAAAGACAATTTTATGAAATTTAATATTGGAATTTTCATCGTTTCCCGTTATTTTATGAAAGAAAATATACTTGTTAGATATAAAAAGTATGTAGATAGTACCAAAAATAATTTAGTAATTAGTAATTTTTAAACGAAATCGTTTTTAGGTCTGCTTTTGAAATAGAATTAATTTTGATTTCAGAGTCGGAATTCGGCAACGAGCACCCAACCATGTTAGTCGAGAAGATTCGAAGACAGCTGATGAATGAGAACTACGACTACATGTCTTCGGAGAGCGAAGAGATGTTCCCCATGAAACACGAGCTCAGCAACGAGGACACCCCCGCCTACCCTCCGCCGCCAGCTCCCGCGGACAGAGTCAACAGAGCCGACCACCTCGACTCGGACGTCGACGAACATTTCATTTCGGAAACAAACAAGGATAGATCTGACGATCTAGATTCAAATATGAATGATCACTTCATTGCTCGCGCGAACGACTTCGTCGCTAACGAAGATTTTGAAAACGACAAAAGCCATGCGATATCTAAGAAAGATCTGTTGTATTATGTAGATGACGACAGACTGACACACGAGGCAGCTGAGAACGCGGTCGATCAATTAAGTAATGATAAAACGACTAAAATAGAGGACACAAGTCCTAAAGTCAAATATAAAGTATTGAAGGTAAGCAATTAACATGCAGTATGTATAAAGGTAATTTTTACAAAATGGGAAAAACCCCGACGTGTTTTTCTATCATCGATTGCAACGCCCTCTAATGCCTAGTGGGGATAAGACCTACTTACCTAAGAACCTTCCTAGAAGACATACTAATCGATTGCAAAAAATCGCTTAATTCAAATTCAAGATTCTAGAGTGGCATCCCTTCATCAACTAGAAAAGAGCTGATGATCTTCAAACGGCTGAACAGATTTTCTTGAATCATAGCTAAGAACACGCTCGACGAAGTCACCTTTCAAAGAAAAAATAACTATTCATAAAGGATTCAACCATTCGGGAGTTACGATACTCAGATACACACGTTGAATTTATAACAACACTCTGCTAGCGTCAGGGAGTGTGTGTGTGTGTGTGTGTGTGTGTGTTTGTGTGTGGTACGGTCCATCACCTGCCTTAGGCGGGAGACCTACACTGAAAAACCTGACTCATATTTAAGAATATTAAGATAGGGATATGACGTTATATCAGATGACATGTTACAGGTGAAACAACCACATCCAAACAGACGCAGCCAAACCTTCAGACGATTTATACAAGAGGAAGGGGACGATGGAGTAGCCATCATCAACTTAGACGACGAGCCGTTTCCTGAGTTCCGGCTTCCCAGGACTCGGAGACAGTACATGATGGACCAAGACGACCTTGACTCAGAAATGGAGATCGCGCCGCTATCAGACATGGAAGAAAGTTTACGAGATACATAGATCGTATGACTGACGCATAGCCTAAAAATATAGAAAGATTTGTAATCAGTTGTATCCCTAACATCGTCAACAGCCCGTTTGCAGTCTGCTGGGCATAGCCCTCACCCAAAGCCAACTTTTTTTTTTTTTTTTTTTGGGTTTTGAGCCACTTCTATCGACCAACTTCCTAGAACATAGATAGGTATGTACAACATAATATTAGTTTTATTTGGGCCAACACCGTCGAGTCGTAAAACATGTACATAAGCGGATATTTTATTACGAGCTGAATAAAATAGTTTTAACTCAAAGTGGTAAAGGAAAATGTTTATAAATTTGTTGGTTTTATTATTTAGTTTGCAACATAAAGCAAATTGCTTCACAGTCTCAACAACACATTCAAGTGAGTATCTACCGACCGAAAACACAGGTAATTGGTAACTCTGAAATATGTAAATTTCAGAGTTACCAATTACCTGCGTAATTGTGTGTTAATTGTTTGAAACTATTTTAATAACTGTATTCTAGAACAAATAAACTTTATCTTATCTTTAAACTTAAGTTTCTACAGATAAGGATGTCAAATTAGTCAATGTTTTGAAGCAAGATTTAAGAAGAAATAATGATGACTACATCGACAAATTCAACAACTCTAAACTGCTCCCCGCCTTCAACAAGCACAGCGGCGCAGACAACGTCGCCAAAACGAACGTGAAACAACAAAACACAGATAAACTAATGCACAAGCCCGTGGGAAAGGATGCGAACAGAAGGAACATAGACTTTAGCGACGAAGTCAACTACAATAAGTATTCTTACAGCCCAGAGGCTTCCAATCCATCGGTAGCGGTACCGACGATCAATCCTAAGAGGTTCCAAAAAGTAACGATGACTACTAAATACGATTCAAACGCACATAAACCTAAAGTGCCGGATGATCATACAAAACACGGAAACAAACCTAATGTAGACAAATTGAAGCAGTTCATTGGACGGAATAAAGGATTGCTGCAAGAGTTCATAAACAAGAAGAGAGAGGAGGCCCGCACGGATCCCATGCCGACGCCGGGCGCGAGTCCCGAGGCACAGGACGCGGAGCCGCGGGCGTGGGCCAGCGCGGAGCTCGACTCCGCGGTGCCGGCCGCAAGGCAGCTCGACATGGCCCCCGCTAAGGGGGGCAAGATACATTCCATGCGGCTCAAGGTAACCATAGAATACATCTAGTCTCAACGAGTCTACAATCTATATACAACTGCGCAGAGATGACAGACACCACATATTTCATACTCCGGATAGAAACGAATGGATATGATTCTTGGGCCCTCTGGAAATATTAATAAGTACATACATGCCTACGTAAAGTCACGCTTGTTTCACGGAGGGGTAGTCAGGCTGAGACCACGGTTTCCACTTGCTACGATCCTAACATAATACCTCTTTCGCTCCATTGATCCTCTCAAATATAATTATAGGTAATGGAAATATTAAAAACCATCAGAAATCAAAACATTTATTTGTATGAATGTTGTTGCTAAACATTCTTAATATGATAAATGAACAATGTGGAGAAGCAACGCTCGGTAGTAATCAGGAATTGCGTTCAACAACTTCTCCAGCAAAGATTGTTCACCGGGCCATTTACAACAGTCTGATGAGGTCCACTGCTGGACTGCCTTTCACAAAATTCCGTGAAGAAAGATCTTGGGTAACCTCCATCCACCGAGACGACCTCTATGACGTCAGCGATCCATCAGGAGACGGACTTATTTACAAACGACGGACTTATAAACGACTTAGGACGTACAATATGCAACGAAAACAAATTAAGACAACAAATTAAGTAGGTACAATAGTACCTACTTAATTTGTTGTCTTAATTTGTAAGTAGGTTTTTTGTTTTTAAGTAGGTACAATAGTACCTACTTAATTTGTTAAATAAACAAATGATGCTGGAATTTTTCCACACAGCATCATGTAGAGCTTGTGCTATGAGAACTAAATGACTGATATACTACTTATAGGTTTTTTTTTTTGTAAATACTTGCATATTTTACATAGAATACACACAGACCCAAGACAAATATTTGCAAATTATACAAACATTTGTCCAGCGGCGGGAATCGAACCTGCAACCTTCTGCATCTCAGGCGGGCCTTCGCCCACTGCGCTACAGAGGTCGTCAAAATAGTTAGTTAGTAGTCTTTAAACCTAAGAGGTTCCAAAAAGTAATGAAGACTACTAAATACAATCCTACACTACGACGTCGTTCCTAGATACCATTCGAGAACCTTTTGTCCCCATCGGCTGTCACTTATCAAAACAGCGAGTTCCTCACGGACCAACCGGTATGCACAACGAGTTGTGCCATCCCAAATAAGGTTCCGTTAGACACAACTTGCCACTACTGAAAAATCCTTCCTGGGCAGATCTGACTCGGATAGGTTGTTGGGTGTAGCATAAGCAGCTGTGCATACCGGTTGTTCCGTGAGGAACACCAAACAAATACAAAATAAATAATTCCACAGTCTACCCATGCAGATGAATGTAGGTCAATAAGGTAAATTCTCAATCAATAACAATAAGTAATTGTTAATATAGTTGTGATGGATGCTGGGTAACCTCGCAACGTCGGCTGATGTACCTACCTACCTACACGAACGTGATCCGCATTAACCCATAACCCACTACGTTGGATTAGGTATTTTATTCTACATTCGTTTTTCTGCATTTTTTTAGACAGCAAAGGCGAAAATCCGTTTTAGATTTTCATTTTCATGATAGAGAAGTTGTTCAGGGGAACATGCAGGAATAGAGCAGGAGTATTTTTGCGTTTTTAACTGAAATGGTAGTACACTCCACGTACCTTTGAATAGCAGGATCAGCCGCCTGATTACAAACACACGGAAAGCTCGTGTCGCTCGGCGACACTTCTGCTATCGAACCCGCACCACGATCACAATCACAGCACAGTTCGCAGGAACTTGCCAGTTTCTTTAAGATGTTTTTTTACCAGAGTTATAGAACTCCGGTCTGAAGAGTGTCACATATTGTAATGTATACTGATGCTGGTGCGGTGTGTTGCCGGCAGGGTCGGCTGTGCGAGCGCAGCGTGCTGATCCCCGAGGGTCCGAAGTACGACAGCAAGGGGCACGTGTACCTGCAGGCGTACACGCCGCAGGGCCGCGAGAAGGACTACGTGCACACCAAGCCGCCCCGGCTCGTGCTGCCCAAGTGCTGCAACTGCTGCAGGAAGTCCGTGCTCGGCTGCGAGTGACCCCGCTCTGACCCCGCTCTGACCTCGCCCTCACTTCGCCTTCACGCCCTGACCAAGTCCTTGACAGATATTAACCTAGGTAGAGCCTTCAACTCACCTTGACCTTACCCTGATCTCGCCCACAACTCTTCCCCACATCTCCCTTGCGCCCTTACCTAGCTCTAACCACGTCTCGTGCCTCGTCCTCAGCTTCGACCTCGACGTTCTTTTACATAACCTTTACCTCGCTCTTTTAACTAATAATACAATTAAAAACATACCGGAAAGATGCTTTAATCATCGCTATAAGTAAACGCTTCCATGTTTTCCGCTGAAGATATTATCATTACAATAATAGGATTAGTACCCAATAACTTATAATTAATTTTCGTAATTTTTGGCATCTTTATTCATCAGTATTGTAGAGTTGTCGCTTTTAGCGTTTTGCCGACGAGCGCTCAAATTTAGAGTAGTAAGTAATTTACATGATGAACATTGAATAATGATTTTCTGGAATAACAGTCATTTTCGTAAGTCAAACCTTGATCCATTTATAGCACATATGTACCTCGGTAATGTAGAAACTATATGCAGGTAAATTTACTTACTTCTTCAAGTCTATATACTGTTTCAATCTGTTGGAAATCAAACAATTTGCTTAGGTATAAGTAGGTACCTAATAAATACGGATCAACCAATTAGGTACATTAATGACGCAATCATATACAAAAATGTCAGATCAAACATAAAAATTAACATCGGGTAATGCTGGACATTATATTATTATACCTACTACTACGCCATGGATGAGGTTTTTTGTTGAATTAAGCTCTGGTTTTAATGAAAACCAGAGAAGCAAGAGTCGAAATCAGTCAGTTGAAATATAGTCTAGAACTACAAGTAGCATGATAGTCAGCTACAACTTAGGCTAAGAATTAGTTGATGAAATCAGGCATAAGGATAATGAAGACAGGTGAAAGTTACCTTTCATCGGGGTTCTTGGAGTTGATGACCATCCACTCGCGCCGCCCCCCCGCCGGCCGGAACAGACGAAACATGTCTTCCAACATGGAGCTGCTCGACCACACAACACCATCACCATCATTCTTCTCACTCTTATCGAGATTCCTGTTATCGACTTTAGAAATTCTGCCCTTGTGGTGCTCGTAAGGGCAACACTCGCACTCGAGCGACGCATCTGTATCCACATGCTGATGTCTCCCATCATCATCCGTTCCCAAGTCGTAGATCCTCTGCCGTTTTTCGTCATCGAGCGCGAAATCTTCGACTCCTTCTGCGTCGAGTAGCTCGGTGCAAAGATCCAGGATCAGCTCCAAGGTGGTGAGTTTCGGTTGAGACCTGCCTTGGAAGTAGTCGAGACAGGACTGTAGGAGAGTGCTCGCTGCGTTGTGTGCGTGAGGCGCATGTGTGTGGATGGGGGAGTGCGTGTGTGTGGGTCGGCTCAGATCTTTTTTGGTGATTCGTCCTTCGTCCGCCTCTTTGAACGTGAACTCTTTTCTGTTGTCCAGTTCGAACGCGTCGGATGGGATGTCGCTGAAGGGGCCGTCCAGAGAATACACCTTTTGTGCCTTCGGCTGTCGGGGGGGTCGGAGGTGTCGGGGGTGTGAGGGGTATGAAAGGGGTGCGGGGTAGGATGGACTCTGGCTTGGATCAGATTCGCGCGCTCTATGTAAAGGCGCGGGGTTTGTCAACTCCTGGGGTTGTTCGTGCAGCGCGTCTTGGATCATGAGCGGAATCAGCAGCTGCAGGTCCGACAGTGACTCTGTCTGCGGAGACCAATGTTGATACACTTTTGTTGAGTTAAAGGTTAGGTAAAGATAGATAGATAAAAAACGCTTTATTGCACAATATAAAAAAGTAGAGGTATAGGCGAACTTAATGCTAATTAGCATTTTCTTCCAGCTACCCTTTGTGTAATGAAGAGTGGTGCGGTAGTTATTGGAGAAGACCCAAATAAGAAAAAATAACTAGCTACGGAAAATAGAAATAAACTACATAGGTACATAATAATACTAATTAATTACATAGGTACATAAATGAAAATAATTCAAAGGTACTTACTTAAATATTTTTTTATTTATGTATGTCATTAGTTAGTACCTAATGTACCTTTGTTGCCAATTTTATTATTATTCATTTATTTCAGATTATAAAAATCCATGTTTGTCAAGTTTGTATTATTTTAACGGCAGAACAAGAATTTGAGGATAAGTAAATGAAGTTGGTAGATTTTAACTAAACCAATGAAGCAACAAAGCGTCAGCTAGCTAACAACACCGCGTAAATCGATTATCCTAACTTATCAGGAGAACCAAAAAACTGTTTTATCAACTCCGCACAAGTCCACAGAATTGAAATCGCTAACGCTGAAATTAAAACTGTGATTGGTTGAAATGCAATGTTTGTATTGGTGAACAGAAGCGCAGTGAAAAGATCTATCCAATGGCATAAAAATATCAAAAGCGCAAAATTTCGACTTGAGCGGTGTTGTTAGCTAGCCGACGAAATAGTACGTTGTACCTACCAATGCATGGTCCATCGTCTGATCCAGACGGGGCCGCGCCGAAACTAAATTACACTGAAATAATAATCACAGCTTAGCTTTTTTGTGAAATTCTATTCTTTTTAACCCAACCTAAGTCTACGTCGAAAAGGGGTTGTTTCCGATCTACCCCTTGTACATTATGTACATCCTTGTACATTATGTACATTATGTACATCCTACGTGGTCCTACTACTAGTACTAGTTGAATAGCTCGTGGCGCGTATTCAAGAAAAACATTTCATTAAATTTATTTTGTTCTTACCAATGCCGAAGAGATGACCAATATCAGATACATTGTTATCGCAAAATGATCTGCGAGTTAACGATGTTCAGCTTTATATCAGACGAGAAGCGCGGAGCGTGGAGCGTGGAGCGTGGAGCGTGGAGCGTGGAGCGTGGAGCGTGCGTAATCACGCAATCAGCGCTCCGACACGCCGACTCAACCAACTAATTAAACACACTGTCGTATCGTTTCAATAAACTTTATTATCCATGTTATTATTAAACTTAAATATAATTATAAGTATAGGCGACCAAATCTCTCATCACACTACACACCCCCATACACACACACTCACACACCACTGACAAAAACACATCGCGTCGCTTCTAAAAGTATAATTTACAGATTTTTATAACCTAAGATACATAACATAGCATATTGCAGTAGTTGATATATTCACGCTCCTCGGATAGTGAAGCTATCCGTGGATCGTGGATGTACCAATATGGAAGATGGCAGATGGACATCCGAAGGGATTTGCGAAGTATTACAGTATGTATATAAGGAACCGCTTTAAGCTGACTTCGTTGGTGATCGATAGATCCGCCGCACACGTCTTTACTTCGGAACGTCATAAATGGCGCCAAACTTAAAAAGCGTCTTAAACTAAACTTAAATCAAACTGAGCGCGTTCAACTGGTCGGAACTAGATGGCGCTTCAACCCCGAAACATCCCAAATCAGACCGAGCCGTGATCGGACTTTGTGGCTGAGCGGTTACAGCAACCGCACTAAGTGGGAGGTCGCGAGTTCGATCCCCGCCGAGTTTGGTATTTTTGGGATGTTATAAACACTTAAAGCACATTCATCAAGTTCGTCTTAAACTGCACTAAAAACTTAATATTAAATCGCTGTCAACAAGAATTTATATAAAATATTTACAGTGTTATAGTGGTTTTCTCTATAAGACATACTTATAAATTTCATTAAATTATTTAACACGTACATCGTCGTATTTCAATCTAGTTATAATCGCAGCTCACGCACACTTCATTTCAATCTATGATGCAATATTACTGCATTATAACCTTCAATTATGATATTAGAATACCGCGTTTACATATCCGTCATTCGCGTACCAATGTTGACTACTTAGTACTAACCTGTGATAATGACGCAAATGTTAACGCGGTATAAGTAATTCTACCCTTATACAAAGATTCATTAGAATCGCATCATTTCTCTTCGACTTCAAAATAAACAGAAACTGCATGATGAAGGTATCGTCCGCGCGGGAGTTTGAGAAGCGTTGTGTTAAAACCGATCTACCTAAGGGGATTCGCAAACCATTTAGATGCTAGAACATATAAGGGCCTATAACATTTTACTGTATGTCCTATATTCATTATAATCATTTATTTGCATGAATGTTTCGATTTCGGTTTTCTAAAATGATGTTACGATTTTTAGATACGAAGTTGCTGTTTTCGTCGGCGCGGGGGCGGCGGCACTGCACCTGCGGCGACACGAACCTTCTCAACGGTGGACTTTCCGGTGAAGCATAACGGTCGAGAATATACGCCTCGGCTCTATCATCTTTGGGAGTGTAATCTTTGCGCATATTATCTTTGAGAATCTTACCCGCAATAATGTTATCTGCAGCGGTATTATTTTGTGCAGCATTATCTCCGCGAGCATTCACGACAATATTACCGGTTGCAGTATAATCTGCAGTACAATGCTCGAAAACATTATCTTTAACGGTATAATTATTACCACGCAAGGCGTCATGCCTAATAGTATCATCCTCGAGAGCATAATCTTCAGGACAAAATCTTGTAAAAGGTGAACTGTCGGGAGAAGCACCTTCGGAGCTTTCGGGAGAAGTATAATCATCGGGGGGCGTACAGTTTCCGCGACAGCCCTCAGGGATGAAACCCTCGGGAGTGTACTCGGAGTCATCGCTGCTAGGAGATCCACGAAGCGACTCTGATGATGCATCAGGATGCGTTTCTGCGATGGTACCCGAGCCACGCGCTAGGTTACAGTGTTCCACCGCAGCGGAGGAGGCTTCAGCGCCGGCCACGGCGGCCGCGGCGGATGCGGCGGATGCGGCGGCTGCGGTACCGACGTACTCTCCGAATATGTAGACGGGGATCGTTCCCCTGGGCGCGACGCCGGCGCTCGCGCTCATGAAGTGCAGGGGCCGGGCCGGGGCGGACGCGGGGGCGGAGTAGGAGGACGAGGGGGCGGGGGCGGGGGCGGGGGCGGCGCTGCATCTGGTGAGTCCGTATCGCGCCCACAGCCAGGTGGCGAGGCGACGCCGGCGACGCAGCACGAGGGCGGGGAAGGGCGGATGACGTCATCACTTGTGCAGGCCGGCTCGCTTCGCCTCCAGCTCGTAGATGAGCAGCCTCCACATCTTCACCACGAACACCTCCGCCTCGTCGTCCAGCACCTGCGCAACGCCACAGTCAGATATCTCTGCGGGAGGTGGGTATGTGTGGGTATGTGTGTGTATGTATGTGTATGTGCGAGTGGTGACGCACCATCTGCACGTCGTCGAGGATGCCCTGCGGCTGGCTGCCGGCTACCACCTTGCTGCAGATGAAGTCGACCAGCGTCACCTCCGGCTCGCCGATGTACTCGATTATCTTCTTGTTGATCCAGGGTCGGATCTTCTTCTCCATCAGCGCGCTGTCGATCTGAACACGGCACACATCATACATACAGATATAATCGTTCATTACCGAAGATGATGAATACAGATTGACATTGCATACAGAATATTCAGATAGTATACACACCTACTACATGCTAAGTGGAATTTCTAACGAGACCCGAACTAAGCGTGAGCTCGTATCTTGGGTGTCGAGAGACTACTTAGAGAAAGGTGACACTGATAACACTGAAGGTCGTTTTGCTCGTTATATTCATTCTATTGTTATATAAATAATACAGAGATATTTAGACATATTATTATGTGACGCATTGAAAAGGGATGAGGAGCGTGATGAATGAGAGTGGAGTGTGTATGTGTGGTGTGTGTTGGGATGGGGGTGTGTATGTGTGTGAGAGTGATTTGAATAATATCATCTGTGTCGTCGTATGATAAGCTCATTATGATTTTTTTACACATAAATGAATTGCTTCCGCGATAAACACGATAAAGAGCCGTTAAACTCATTATATATAATAGATGTGGGAAAGTGAGAAAGCAGGACTGCGTCTGCGCATAAAGGATCGAGTGCGAGGCAGAAGGCACGTCTGTTCATTACAAAACAGAAATACCTTCAAGAACCGCACGGCACTGAAATCTACTACATTGTACATTGTACAATATACTGCACCGTACCATACGTTGCCGTATTGTATTGAATTGTACCTGCGAGGTGTCCAGTTTGTACTGGAACAGCTGTTCCTTCTGCGTGGGTATCTTGTCGATGAGGCTCTTGATGTGCTTCCTCTTCTCCTCCGCATTCTTGCTCTCTCTCTCCTCTTTGTCGCTCTTATCCGCTTTCTCCTTCTTGCTCTTGTCTTTCTTTGCTTTTTCTGAAAAACAATAACACTGTATAAGAAAAAAAATTGTGTTATATATGACTAGCCTCTGGCCGCGGCTGCCCGCATGGTACCTGGATAAAAAGTAGCCTATGTCTTATTTATTTATTCATTACATACACATTCATTTATTGTTAGCTTGGATCTTAAATTAGCTTGTTAGTAAGTATATGTACCCTGTCAGGGCGCTGATTCTGATGTATAAGCTATATCACTGTAAAGTTTCATAAAGATCCGTAGAGTAGTTTTTGCGTGAAAGAGTAACAAACATCCATCCTCACAAACTTTCACGTTTATAATATTAATAGGATATATTCTCGGTAGAAACGTTTCTCCAAGTACTTCTTTTTATTTGGTCATAGAAAAAAAAAAGAATAACTAGAATACTGTACGAGTAACACCGTACTGTGACGAGCGCGGCCTAGCTAACTACGGTACGCCAGCGCCATCTCTCATCAAATGGACGCACTACTTGTTACCGCCATCTAGTATCGACTGGCACTAACCGCGCTAGAAAAGGACGGAAGTTTCCAGAATGTTTGGGACGGTACGAGATGGAGCGGAGCGAGGCATACGGGCCACGCCCCCTACTATATTGTTCTGGAAGAGACGTCTTACGAGATATTATATAAGCGCGGCAAGCGACCGGTAGAGTCAATTTCTTTTTAAGATTGGAAAGTGAATTACTTGAAGTGATAAATAAGCGATACCCAGTGACTAGTGTTGTGACAGTTGTGCTAGTGTTGTACCTAGTGATACAGTGTTTTTGTTTTAATTGCGTAGTTTCGTTGTGTTATTTGTTTTGTTGACATTTTTATAGAGTGATTTATTAATACAGTGTTAATTTTGGTGTTTAATTGCACTTAATTATTTTATCCCGAACCCTAGCTCGTAACAGTACTATTGCACATAATTACTTATAAATATAGGAATTTATTTCTGGCTCAGGCAACGTTCAATTCGATCGAAGCAGTTTGTATTTGAGGTGTTTTATAATTTCACAAATTAAGTGCTCATGGGGTTCGGACGTCAGCGTCAGTATCGTCAACAAGCGAGCAACGAACCTATTACGGCGAACGCATATTATAAGAGCTTAACGCTGTGATAAGCTGTGATAAGGCGTCGTCGGCGGAACGATCTGGACTCGCATAAGAGAAAGAGAGTGGTGGAAGACTCCCAGAGACCTGAATTAATGGAAGAATTCGAGGGAGACCTTTGTCCAGCAGTGGGATGACACAGGTTAAAAAAAATGCAGTGATAAGGATGTGTTATATGGTGATGCATGTGAAGCGAGTAGAATGAGTGTAAGGAAGGCTCCGTCAGGTGTCCGGAGGTGATGTCGTCAGCGCGATGCCACAGAGCTGTGAAGGTTGACTTCATTAACGTCGATTCGGTCATCGTTTGTGTATATAAACCAATAAATATGCCAGACAATCTTAACACAGCATAATCCAGCCACAAACTAAGCAGAGCTCGTGTTATGGGAACTAAGTGAAACTTTTTTTTTGTTAAATTCTTTTTCTATGCATACATTATTATACATAGAAAACATCCAGACCGGAGACAAGTATTTGCGGATGATATAGAAATGTTGTCTCTGACTAGTGTTCGTTAGTGGCATGCGGTGCGATGCGGTATAGGTACCTCTGTTGTCAGGTTGGTGCGGCTCCTCCTCGTCCTCGTGCTGCGTGAAGGCTGCGTGGGCGCGTCTCACCCGCCCCGCGCCCGCTCCCGCCCCCGCTCCCGCCCCGCTGCCGCCTGCATACACACACATATGACCCCTACATAACTTGTAAAAGTGAGTCAAAACTCATATAAATAGTCGGTCAGAGTTGCGTGTTCAATAGTAGTAACAGTAGTGTATGTAGTGTACCTGCGGAGTTGTCGAGCGGGCTGCGCTGCAACTGCTTGAAGCTGATGCTGATGGGCGAGCTGCCCGCCTCCGCCCCCGCTCCCGCCCCCGCCCCCGCCCCGCTCTGCAACACGACACATTATAACTTCATTTCTATAAAAATGTGTCAAAAAGAGCATCGTACCTCGTTGGCATACCTACTGTCCGCCATTTTGAAAAAAACTAGTTCTGGCGGCGGCCGGTGATGAAACATGTGCAATCGATAGAGTAAGTGATTGCAATGAAAAAGTATTCAATGATAAAATCTCGGAAGTAATATACTTGGTGTGTGTGTGTACTCACGTGTCTGCGTTTGTGCGAGTGTGCGTGCGAGGCGGAGGCGGCGGCGGCGGCGGCGGCGGCGGCGGCGGGGGAGGGCCGCCCGCGCGGGGAGGGGGACGCCGGAGACGCCGAGGGGGAGGGGGAGCGGGACGGGGAGCGGGAGGGGGAGGGGGAGGGGGGACGCGGGGGCGTCGTGCCGCCCTCCGAGCTCTGCAACACACAACACAATAACTATCGTAACAAATCTAATGAATTCGTGCAATTTGATACTTTTGAATGCAGTACTGGCGTACGGTTGGAACCACGAGTAAGCATGGTACCACGAGACCGGACAGCAGCAGAACTTGCAAACATTAGCCCCGCTGCGGGAATCCAACCCGCAACTCTTCTCTTCTATTGGAAATTAATTCCAAGTAAACACTTGGAATTTATTTCCAATATTAAACTTTGGTCTGAACAAATATTATCAAAATTTTGGAATTTTCCTAACAATTTATGTATTTGAAGTCGCAGAAATGTATTTTTTTTAAGCCTCAAGTTGTTTCCCTTCAATGTTACTCGTTAAGATGAAGAGTATGCGTAGATGTCGTCTGACATTCGATGCTCACACACTATGTACCTGATAATTGTCGTGGTTGTTGTTATGTTGGTGGTTCCGCGCGTGGTGGTGGTGATGGTGGTGATGGTGTCGATGCGGCGCGGAGGCGGAGGCGGAGGCGGAGGCGGCGGTGGCGGCGGCGGTGGCGGTGGCGGAGGCGGGGGGATCCAGCGGCGGAGTGGTGGAGCCGGGCGGGGAGGTCGGGGAGCGCGCCGCGCCTGAACCCGCACCTGCGCCGCCGCTGCAACCGACACACACAGTTACCTATACGTATCCAAGTAGTACGACTGAATCAACAAATGAGAACAAGTACATTTTTTTTATAAATAAAAACCTAATTCGATTAACGGAAAATGGTGTCCGATATGAAACTTCATCCTCCATTTTTTCATGGAAAATTTATATCGGCCCACCCTCGAAGTATACCTACCCGATAGGAAAATAATCATTCAAATCGTTTCACAGTTGGCGAAAATATAGCACAGAATAACTATGCTCACACACACACACACACACACACACACACACACACACACACACACACACACACACACACACACACAAAACATAAATAAATGAAGAACCTCTTCCATTTCCGAAGATGTTTCACCGATAAAATACAGTGGCAATATTAATTGACCTGGATAACAGCGATGTATAGAAAAATATGTTTTTTTTTTTATTTTCTTTATTGTATGTCGATTTTATATAGTTCGTATTCCAAAATCTAGAACCAACATAGAAGCGCAGTAACATTGAACTTAATCTAGTAGTTTATTTTTCATAAAAAAAATTAAATAAATAATATTAAATGCTGAACATTTTCACATAGCATCATCTAACCCCAAAGTAAGCAAAGCCTGTGTTATGGGTACTATCTGACTGATAAAATATAACTTATATACATATATAATATACAATTAATATAAAATATATGAATATTTAATCAACTAATAAATATTTCTAGGCGATTGTTAGCATCATTTTTAATCCGCTTTGGACGATTGTCTGGAAACAGTATCCAATACAAATGAAACGACTCGCGCGATCAATACGCTCAGAAGCGACCGAAATACTCACATACTTCCAATCACCATGTTATCAATCGCTAATTGATTACTGGAAGAGTCCGCTCAAAAGTTAAGCTCAATTAAAACAAAAGTTCCTATCTGTTGTCACTGAGAGGCGAGAGCCGCCCACACTTTTCCCACAATCAAAAACACTTTTCAGTTCATAAAGTATGAGTGAATGATATCTGTTTATTGTTACGAGATGATGTGAATCGCATGCATTTGCATCGAGAGTCGGCGGCCAACTGCAGCATCGACCGCGAAGCCGACTGACCCCCGCGCCGGCGCGGCCCGCCCATACCCTCACGAGCGGAGCGGGCAGCGGAGCGGGCAGCGGAGCGGGCAGCGAAGCGACTACGCTGTTATGATCAGAGGATCGCATCTAATCGTTCAATCGCAATGCCAATCGATGACTTGTAGATAAAGAGACTCGCAAAAACACAGCACTCGCGCAATGCATTACGTCTTTATGATGTAAAATAATCAATAATGAACAATAAGTATAACTAATTACAGGTGACGCTGAAACAAGTGCGGCTGCTCGTGTCGGGTTTCAACAATTGAAACGAATGCAAGAATCAACTTTAGTAATGTTTTTATGATTTCTTCATTGACTTTTTAATTAATCCAAGAATTAGAATAATTAAATTGAAGTGTAATTCAATAACGTTACCTATTCTGACTAGTAACTATGGAGTGATGAATAAATAATTTGTATTTGGCTCAATCTCCAAAACAAAAAAAAAACTACGAGGTGCATTCAATAAGTACCTAGCCTCATCGCCAGAGGGCGCTGTAATTTCAAAAGAGTTTTACCACAGTGTAGCACATTCTTTTTTCAAATTTTCATTTCAATCCCTTCATTTGTTTTAATTTGACAACTTATGGAAGTGAACGTGTCGATCGGTTTTACAAAAATGGAAAAAGAGCAATATCGTTCGGTGATTCGATTCCTATTTTTGGAAGGGAAAACGCGCATCGAAATCAAAGAGCGCTTGGATGCTGTGTACGGTGACTCTTCTCCATCGATGGCCACCGTCAAGAATTGGTTCAACGAGTTTGCACGTGGCCGTACGTCGGTTTTTGATGAACCACGTCCAGGTGCACCGAAAACAGCTGCTACGGAGGAAAACATTAAAAAAATCCATGATCTCGTATTGGCAGATCGCCGATTGAAGGTTCGGAAGCTAGCTGAGACTGTAGGCATTTCAGAAGGAACAGTGCATCATATTCTTCACGAGGAACTCGGCATGAGAAAGCTGTCGGCGCGATGGGTGCCGCGTTTACTCACACCGGAAAACAAGCGCAACCGTGAGACCACATCGGAGACGTGTTTGGCGCTGTTTAAGCGGAATCCAGCTGAGTTTTTGCGTCGTTTTGTGACCGTCGATGAAACCTGGATCCACTGGTACACACCAGAGACCAAGGAGCAATCAAAACAATGGATCCAGACCGGGGAACGTGCTCCAAAGAAGGCGAAAACTGTAAAATCGGCCGGAAAAGTTATGGCCACCGTTTTCTGGGATTCACAAGGTGTGATCTACATCGATTACCTCGAGAAGGGTAAAACAATTACAGGGCTTTACTATGCCGATTTATTGGGCCGATTCGACGCCGAATGAAAGAAAAAACGACCCCATCTGGCGAAGAAAAAAGTGCTGTTTCACCACGACAACGCACCGGTTCACACGTCTGCCGTTGCCATGGCCAAATTGGTCGAATTACGCTACGTATTGCTGCCCCATCCACCGTATTCTCCAGATTTGGCCCCTTGTGACTTCTTTCTGTTTCCTAATCTGAAAAAATCACTCGCCGGGAATAGATATGGATCAAATGAGGAGGTCATCGCCGCCACGGAGGCCTATTTTGCAGAGTTTGACAAAAACTATTTTTCGGACGGGTTAAAAAAGTTGGAGCATCGCTGGGCTAAGTGTATCGAACTAAAAGGAGACTAACTATGTTGAAAAATAAATTGCCACTTTTCCAAAATTTTCGTGTACTTTTTGTAGGCTAAGTATTTATTGAATGACCCTCGTATGTCTCAGTGAAGAAGTCTACCTTAAAGTAAAAACTTTGAATAGGAGTTTTTTTTGTTGGGTAGTTTGGCTTGTTAGCTGCCTTGGGCACTCAGAATTATTTATATAACGTTATTGTAAATATATTTAAAAAAATCCGAAACCTTGAAAACTTGATTGCTCTGGGCTGTCCAAACTCCAGTTTGATTCAGAAAACCGTTCGTAACTTTTTTGTGTTGAAACATTATGATATTTTATTTATTTATCTAACATTACAAAAGGTTTATTTGTATGGAATTAGATTATAACAATAAATGAATAGTTTCGCTTCAATTCGAAAAATAAGTTGTGGTACCGCGTTTTTGTTGATCGCTCTGGACCAACATGAATCCGTGTTCACATTCCTAGCTGAACGCTTTATCCAATCAGTTTTCGCAATGCGCGCTGTCATCAGCTGTGCTCTGTCTACCGATGGGGACGAGCATGTTCTGCTTTGCCGTGGTGCCGAGATAAAGAGGTAAATAATTGCTTGATGCTGTGTAAATGTTTGAATGCTATGGTACATTTTTCTGATTTGTTATTCACTTTGTTTATGTTTTAATTCAATAATAAGAACAGTTTTAGGGATATATTTGTTGTGTATAAACTTTGTATCATAAAAATTTTATGATACAAAGGAAGCATTTGTTATACCGTAAAGTCATAAAATATTACAAAGTGCAGATGCCCACCTTATGTAGTGCTTCCGACTATGCTCTTAGACCATCATCGAAGATCTTGAAGATTTGAGATGATATCTACCCTGCTTGTCTTACGTGTCGAGCTATTTATAACCATTAAGGCGTTTAAAAAAAACCGCACGACGTTTTCTCAGTTTTAAAAGTTTAAAAAAAGAACTAAACAATTATTATAAAGTTGTAGAAATAACGCTTCCAAAAAAAAAGACAAGAAAGCAAGAGCGAAAGAAGTTGGCTGAGCAACGCAGAATGGCTAAAATAAGCTTCTGGCAGCTTCCGGACCTCTATGCTCAGTAGGCTGATAAAATCGAGGGAAAACTACCAGAAGAAAAAAAAGTTTTTTTTAGTAATTTTTATACTTAACTTTAGTAAAATAACGGTATCCAAATAACAAATTAGGATGACAGTATATAATGTAGCGTGTGATGTAGATAGAAGTGTTTAGATGGCCTAATTGCCCTAAACTGATGTGGTTTGACTATTTTACAATAAAAATTTTTACTGATTTATAGTGTTTTTTTAATAAAAATTATCCTTTTGTTGATGGCTCTGGCATCAATATTGATCGCTCTGGTCTCGAAATTTTCAAACCCGAATATTTCGAAAACTGGTTAAGAAAATTAGGGGCCATTATAAAAATAAGTTTATTTAGACACTTCCTTTTCGAAATAAAAATACAGAACAGCAATAATAACAATATTTAAAAAGCACCAGAGCGATCAACCAAATACGCTGATTTTGAAGATTTACCCATTTGTATTAACATTATTTAATTGATGGTAAATCGCTGTCCGCTCCGCTAGGCCCGTGTGGGGTTTATCGGAACATTTTAGTGGCGTATTCCTTACCGCTCAACGTGAAGCTCAGCTATTCGTAGCGTGTATATTTCTACAAATAATATGTAATTTTGTAATTTGTCCTCTAGTGGGGTCGATATATTATGAATAGCGCCATCTACCGGGTGCGCGTCGCGATGCTGCTTAGTTGTATAGCTGCGTTCGTTTGTGTAACGCTGGAAGTGTACCGGCAGATGTCGACACGCACACTGGCCGCAGCTACATCTATCGCCGTACTAATTAATAAATAATGCTGGACATTTTCACACAGCATCATCAAAGTGATCAGAGCTCGTGTTATGGAAGCTATACAACTGATATACTATATTATGTATAGTGTTATATAACAGCTCATTCTGAACCGTTTTAGTATAAATAAAGTATACACATACAATTTTTTTTTTAATAAGAATACAAAGTATGTACTTAGGTATGTACCTATGCAAATACATACATATGATTCAGGATGCTATTTGCACCGAGTGTCTATAGATCTCGGTTTCGATCAATCTATCCGACGGACTAGATATAATAGTGTTTTGACACCTGCCAACCCTGGACATGAATTTAGCGATGCGGTTTCTCCGGATAACATTAAAACGATTAACGCGCGCCTCCAAGTACAACCGGAGGCGCTGCAGTAACCTTCTAGTCCTTATAGCTAACCCAGTCAACCGAGCTAATGGTTTAACCCGAGGATATACACAAGTATGGTTCCAATGCGTTATCAGTGTTACCTGTCGTCGGAGTCGATGGGCTCCGCCTCGGTGGGCAACTGTCGGTCGGCGTGTGCGCGCAGGTACCTCTCGCGCTCCCTCGCCGCCCGCTCGCGCGCCTTCAACAACAACAACAACCACAACATCATTCTAGTGGCGAGCGCACATCCGCGGCGCAGCGTTTCCATCACTAACAAACCAGCCAAAAAGATAATTAAACAAACCAGCGAGAGTTAAACTAGCGATACCTCTTTACGTGCTTCTTCCCTCTGCTTGGCTCGGAGCTGCTCCCTCTCTCGCTGCAGCTCGGCCTGGAGCGACACGTCGATCAGCAGCCGCGGTTTGTACTGCTCCTCGCGTTCCAAACGAGCCTGGAACACGAACCAAACGTATTTTCTCACATCCGTCAGGCTTTCATCGATCCCATTCAACGTAGGATGGTAGGCAGCGGTCAGCGAGTATTCTATCCTGAACGATGAAAGTAAGAGATCGCCGGTTACCTGTTCGTAGTCGCGTGCGTCGCTGGACGCCTCGCGCACGCGGGCTCCGAGCCTCCGCTGCAGTAAGAGATCGCCGGTTACCTGTTCGTAGTCTTGATGCGCGGCGGGGTCGTCGTGAGGTCGGCCGCGGTACACGTGGTCCCGCAGCGCGCGCAGCTCGTCCTGCTCGCGCGCTCGCTCGCGTGCGTCGCTGGACGCCTCGCGCACGCGGGCTCCGAGCCTCCGCTGCAGTAAGAGATCGCCGGTTACCTGTTCGTAGTCTTGATGCGCGGCGGGGTCGTCGTGAGGTCGGCCGCGGTACACGTGGTCCCGCAGCGCGCGCAGCTCGTCCTGCTCGCGCGCTCGCTCGCGTGCGTCGCTGGACGCCTCGCGCACGCGGGCTCCGAGCCTCCGCTGCAGTAAGAGATCGCCGGTTACCTGTTCGTAGTCTTGATGCGCGGCGGGGTCGTCGTGAGGTCGGCCGCGGTACACGTGGTCCCGCAGCGCGCGCAGCTCGTCCTGCTCGCGCGCTCGCTCGCGTGCGTCGCTGGACGCCTCGCGCACGCGGGCTCCGAGCCTCCGCTGCAGTAAGAGATCGCCGGTTACCTGTTCGTAGTCTTGATGCGCGGCGGGGTCGTCGTGAGGTCGGCCGCGGTACACGTGGTCCCGCAGCGCGCGCAGCTCGTCCTGCTCGCGCGCTCGCTCGCGTGCGTCGCTGGACGCCTCGCGCACGCGGGCTCCGAGCCTCCGCTGCAGTAAGAGATCGCCGGTTACCTGTTCGTAGTCTTGATGCGCGGCGGGGTCGTCGTGAGGTCGGCCGCGGTACACGTGGTCCCGCAGCGCGCGCAGCTCGTCCTGCTCGCGCGCTCGCTCGCGTGCGTCGCTGGACGCCTCGCGCACGCGGGCTCCGAGCCTCCGCTGCAGTAAGAGATCGCCGGTTACCTGTTCGTAGTCTTGATGCGCGGCGGGGTCGTCGTGAGGTCGGCCGCGGTACACGTGGTCCCGCAGCGCGCGCAGCTCGTCCTGCTCGCGCGCTCGCTCGCGTGCGTCGCTGGACGCCTCGCGCACGCGGGCTCCGAGCCTCCGCTGCAGTAAGAGATCGCCGGTTACCTGTTCGTAGTCTTGATGCGCGGCGGGGTCGTCGTGAGGTCGGCCGCGGTACACGTGGTCCCGCAGCGCGCGCAGCTCGTCCTGCTCGCGCGCTCGCTCGCGTGCGTCGCTGGACGCCTCGCGCACGCGGGCTCCGAGCCTCCGCTGCAGTAAGAGATCGCCGGTTACCTGTTCGTAGTCTTGATGCGCGGCGGGGTCGTCGTGAGGTCGGCCGCGGTACACGTGGTCCCGCAGCGCGCGCAGCTCGTCCTGCTCGCGCGCTCGCTCGCGTGCGTCGCTGGACGCCTCGCGCACGCGGGCTCCGAGCCTCCGCTGCAGTAAGAGATCGCCGGTTACCTGTTCGTAGTCTTGATGCGCGGCGGGGTCGTCGTGAGGTCGGCCGCGGTACACGTGGTCCCGCAGCGCGCGCAGCTCGTCCTGCTCGCGCGCTCGCTCGCGTGCGTCGCTGGACGCCTCGCGCACGCGGGCTCCGAGCCTCCGCTGCAGTAAGAGATCGCCGGTTACCTGTTCGTAGTCTTGATGCGCGGCGGGGTCGTCGTGAGGTCGGCCGCGGTACACGTGGTCCCGCAGCGCGCGCAGCTCGTCCTGCTCGCGCGCTCGCTCGCGTGCGTCGCTGGACGCCTCGCGCACGCGGGCTCCGAGCCTCCGCTGCAGTAAGAGATCGCCGGTTACCTGTTCGTAGTCTTGATGCGCGGCGGGGTCGTCGTGAGGTCGGCCGCGGTACACGTGGTCCCGCAGCGCGCGCAGCTCGTCCTGCTCGCGCGCTCGCTCGCGTGCGTCGCTGGACGCCTCGCGCACGCGGGCTCCGAGCCTCCGCTGCAGTAAGAGATCGCCGGTTACCTGTTCGTAGTCTTGATGCGCGGCGGGGTCGTCGTGAGGTCGGCCGCGGTACACGTGGTCCCGCAGCGCGCGCAGCTCGTCCTGCTCGCGCGCTCGCTCGCGTGCGTCGCTGGACGCCTCGCGCACGCGGGCTCCGAGCCTCCGCTGCAGTAAGAGATCGCCGGTTACCTGTTCGTAGTCTTGATGCGCGGCGGGGTCGTCGTGAGGTCGGCCGCGGTACACGTGGTCCCGCAGCGCGCGCAGCTCGTCCTGCTCGCGCGCTCGCTCGCGTGCGTCGCTGGACGCCTCGCGCACGCGGGCTCCGAGCCTCCGCTGCAGTAAGAGATCGCCGGTTACCTGTTCGTAGTCTTGATGCGCGGCGGGGTCGTCGTGAGGTCGGCCGCGGTACACGTGGTCCCGCAGCGCGCGCAGCTCGTCCTGCTCGCGCGCTCGCTCGCGTGCGTCGCTGGACGCCTCGCGCACGCGGGCTCCGAGCCTCCGCTGCAGTAAGAGATCGCCGGTTACCTGTTCGTAGTCTTGATGCGCGGCGGGGTCGTCGTGAGGTCGGCCGCGGTACACGTGGTCCCGCAGCGCGCGCAGCTCGTCCTGCTCGCGCGCTCGCTCGCGTGCGTCGCTGGACGCCTCGCGCACGCGGGCTCCGAGCCTCCGCTGCAGTAAGAGATCGCCGGTTACCTGTTCGTAGTCTTGATGCGCGGCGGGGTCGTCGTGAGGTCGGCCGCGGTACACGTGGTCCCGCAGCGCGCGCAGCTCGTCCTGCTCGCGCGCTCGCTCGCGTGCGTCGCTGGACGCCTCGCGCACGCGGGCTCCGAGCCTCCGCTGCAGTAAGAGATCGCCGGTTACCTGTTCGTAGTCTTGATGCGCGGCGGGGTCGTCGTGAGGTCGGCCGCGGTACACGTGGTCCCGCAGCGCGCGCAGCTCGTCCTGCTCGCGCGCTCGCTCGCGTGCGTCGCTGGACGCCTCGCGCACGCGGGCTCCGAGCCTCCGCTGCAGTAAGAGATCGCCGGTTACCTGTTCGTAGTCTTGATGCGCGGCGGGGTCGTCGTGAGGTCGGCCGCGGTACACGTGGTCCCGCAGCGCGCGCAGCTCGTCCTGCTCGCGCGCTCGCTCGCGTGCGTCGCTGGACGCCTCGCGCACGCGGGCTCCGAGCCTCCGCTGCAGTAAGAGATCGCCGGTTACCTGTTCGTAGTCTTGATGCGCGGCGGGGTCGTCGTGAGGTCGGCCGCGGTACACGTGGTCCCGCAGCGCGCGCAGCTCGTCCTGCTCGCGCGCTCGCTCGCGTGCGTCGCTGGACGCCTCGCGCACGCGGGCTCCGAGCCTCCGCTGCAGTAAGAGATCGCCGGTTACCTGTTCGTAGTCTTGATGCGCGGCGGGGTCGTCGTGAGGTCGGCCGCGGTACACGTGGTCCCGCAGCGCGCGCAGCTCGTCCTGCTCGCGCGCTCGCTCGCGTGCGTCGCTGGACGCCTCGCGCACGCGGGCTCCGAGCCTCCGCTGCAGTAAGAGATCGCCGGTTACCTGTTCGTAGTCTTGATGCGCGGCGGGGTCGTCGTGAGGTCGGCCGCGGTACACGTGGTCCCGCAGCGCGCGCAGCTCGTCCTGCTCGCGCGCTCGCTCGCGTGCGTCGCTGGACGCCTCGCGCACGCGGGCTCCGAGCCTCCGCTGCAGTAAGAGATCGCCGGTTACCTGTTCGTAGTCTTGATGCGCGGCGGGGTCGTCGTGAGGTCGGCCGCGGTACACGTGGTCCCGCAGCGCGCGCAGCTCGTCCTGCTCGCGCGCTCGCTCGCGTGCGTCGCTGGACGCCTCGCGCACGCGGGCTCCGAGCCTCCGCTGCAGTAAGAGATCGCCGGTTACCTGTTCGTAGTCTTGATGCGCGGCGGGGTCGTCGTGAGGTCGGCCGCGGTACACGTGGTCCCGCAGCGCGCGCAGCTCGTCCTGCTCGCGCGCTCGCTCGCGTGCGTCGCTGGACGCCTCGCGCACGCGGGCTCCGAGCCTCCGCTGCAGTAAGAGATCGCCGGTTACCTGTTCGTAGTCTTGATGCGCGGCGGGGTCGTCGTGAGGTCGGCCGCGGTACACGTGGTCCCGCAGCGCGCGCAGCTCGTCCTGCTCGCGCGCTCGCTCGCGTGCGTCGCTGGACGCCTCGCGCACGCGGGCTCCGAGCCTCCGCTGCAGTAAGAGATCGCCGGTTACCTGTTCGTAGTCTTGATGCGCGGCGGGGTCGTCGTGAGGTCGGCCGCGGTACACGTGGTCCCGCAGCGCGCGCAGCTCGTCCTGCTCGCGCGCTCGCTCGCGTGCGTCGCTGGACGCCTCGCGCACGCGGGCTCCGAGCCTCCGCTGCAGTAAGAGATCGCCGGTTACCTGTTCGTAGTCTTGATGCGCGGCGGGGTCGTCGTGAGGTCGGCCGCGGTACACGTGGTCCCGCAGCGCGCGCAGCTCGTCCTGCTCGCGCGCTCGCTCGCGTGCGTCGCTGGACGCCTCGCGCACGCGGGCTCCGAGCCTCCGCTGCAGTAAGAGATCGCCGGTTACCTGTTCGTAGTCTTGATGCGCGGCGGGGTCGTCGTGAGGTCGGCCGCGGTACACGTGGTCCCGCAGCGCGCGCAGCTCGTCCTGCTCGCGCGCTCGCTCGCGTGCGTCGCTGGACGCCTCGCGCACGCGGGCTCCGAGCCTCCGCTGCAGTAAGAGATCGCCGGTTACCTGTTCGTAGTCTTGATGCGCGGCGGGGTCGTCGTGAGGTCGGCCGCGGTACACGTGGTCCCGCAGCGCGCGCAGCTCGTCCTGCTCGCGCGCTCGCTCGCGTGCGTCGCTGGACGCCTCGCGCACGCGGGCTCCGAGCCTCCGCTGCAGTAAGAGATCGCCGGTTACCTGTTCGTAGTCTTGATGCGCGGCGGGGTCGTCGTGAGGTCGGCCGCGGTACACGTGGTCCCGCAGCGCGCGCAGCTCGTCCTGCTCGCGCGCTCGCTCGCGTGCGTCGCTGGACGCCTCGCGCACGCGGGCTCCGAGCCTCCGCTGCAGTAAGAGATCGCCGGTTACCTGTTCGTAGTCTTGATGCGCGGCGGGGTCGTCGTGAGGTCGGCCGCGGTACACGTGGTCCCGCAGCGCGCGCAGCTCGTCCTGCTCGCGCGCTCGCTCGCGTGCGTCGCTGGACGCCTCGCGCACGCGGGCTCCGAGCCTCCGCTGCAGTAAGAGATCGCCGGTTACCTGTTCGTAGTCTTGATGCGCGGCGGGGTCGTCGTGAGGTCGGCCGCGGTACACGTGGTCCCGCAGCGCGCGCAGCTCGTCCTGCTCGCGCGCTCGCTCGCGTGCGTCGCTGGACGCCTCGCGCACGCGGGCTCCGAGCCTCCGCTGCAGTAAGAGATCGCCGGTTACCTGTTCGTAGTCTTGATGCGCGGCGGGGTCGTCGTGAGGTCGGCCGCGGTACACGTGGTCCCGCAGCGCGCGCAGCTCGTCCTGCTCGCGCGCTCGCTCGCGTGCGTCGCTGGACGCCTCGCGCACGCGGGCTCCGAGCCTCCGCTGCAGTAAGAGATCGCCGGTTACCTGTTCGTAGTCTTGATGCGCGGCGGGGTCGTCGTGAGGTCGGCCGCGGTACACGTGGTCCCGCAGCGCGCGCAGCTCGTCCTGCTCGCGCGCTCGCTCGCGTGCGTCGCTGGACGCCTCGCGCACGCGGGCTCCGAGCCTCCGCTGCAGTAAGAGATCGCCGGTTACCTGTTCGTAGTCTTGATGCGCGGCGGGGTCGTCGTGAGGTCGGCCGCGGTACACGTGGTCCCGCAGCGCGCGCAGCTCGTCCTGCTCGCGCGCTCGCTCGCGTGCGTCGCTGGACGCCTCGCGCACGCGGGCTCCGAGCCTCCGCTGCAGTAAGAGATCGCCGGTTACCTGTTCGTAGTCTTGATGCGCGGCGGGGTCGTCGTGAGGTCGGCCGCGGTACACGTGGTCCCGCAGCGCGCGCAGCTCGTCCTGCTCGCGCGCTCGCTCGCGTGCGTCGCTGGACGCCTCGCGCACGCGGGCTCCGAGCCTCCGCTGCAGTAAGAGATCGCCGGTTACCTGTTCGTAGTCTTGATGCGCGGCGGGGTCGTCGTGAGGTCGGCCGCGGTACACGTGGTCCCGCAGCGCGCGCAGCTCGTCCTGCTCGCGCGCTCGCTCGCGTGCGTCGCTGGACGCCTCGCGCACGCGGGCTCCGAGCCTCCGCTGCAGTAAGAGATCGCCGGTTACCTGTTCGTAGTCTTGATGCGCGGCGGGGTCGTCGTGAGGTCGGCCGCGGTACACGTGGTCCCGCAGCGCGCGCAGCTCGTCCTGCTCGCGCGCTCGCTCGCGTGCGTCGCTGGACGCCTCGCGCACGCGGGCTCCGAGCCTCCGCTGCAGTAAGAGATCGCCGGTTACCTGTTCGTAGTCTTGATGCGCGGCGGGGTCGTCGTGAGGTCGGCCGCGGTACACGTGGTCCCGCAGCGCGCGCAGCTCGTCCTGCTCGCGCGCTCGCTCGCGTGCGTCGCTGGACGCCTCGCGCACGCGGGCTCCGAGCCTCCGCTGCAGTAAGAGATCGCCGGTTACCTGTTCGTAGTCTTGATGCGCGGCGGGGTCGTCGTGAGGTCGGCCGCGGTACACGTGGTCCCGCAGCGCGCGCAGCTCGTCCTGCTCGCGCGCTCGCTCGCGTGCGTCGCTGGACGCCTCGCGCACGCGGGCTCCGAGCCTCCGCTGCAGTAAGAGATCGCCGGTTACCTGTTCGTAGTCTTGATGCGCGGCGGGGTCGTCGTGAGGTCGGCCGCGGTACACGTGGTCCCGCAGCGCGCGCAGCTCGTCCTGCTCGCGCGCTCGCTCGCGTGCGTCGCTGGACGCCTCGCGCACGCGGGCTCCGAGCCTCCGCTGCAGTAAGAGATCGCCGGTTACCTGTTCGTAGTCTTGATGCGCGGCGGGGTCGTCGTGAGGTCGGCCGCGGTACACGTGGTCCCGCAGCGCGCGCAGCTCGTCCTGCTCGCGCGCTCGCTCGCGTGCGTCGCTGGACGCCTCGCGCACGCGGGCTCCGAGCCTCCGCTGCAGTAAGAGATCGCCGGTTACCTGTTCGTAGTCTTGATGCGCGGCGGGGTCGTCGTGAGGTCGGCCGCGGTACACGTGGTCCCGCAGCGCGCGCAGCTCGTCCTGCTCGCGCGCTCGCTCGCGTGCGTCGCTGGACGCCTCGCGCACGCGGGCTCCGAGCCTCCGCTGCAGTAAGAGATCGCCGGTTACCTGTTCGTAGTCTTGATGCGCGGCGGGGTCGTCGTGAGGTCGGCCGCGGTACACGTGGTCCCGCAGCGCGCGCAGCTCGTCCTGCTCGCGCGCTCGCTCGCGTGCGTCGCTGGACGCCTCGCGCACGCGGGCTCCGAGCCTCCGCTGCAGTAAGAGATCGCCGGTTACCTGTTCGTAGTCTTGATGCGCGGCGGGGTCGTCGTGAGGTCGGCCGCGGTACACGTGGTCCCGCAGCGCGCGCAGCTCGTCCTGCTCGCGCGCTCGCTCGCGTGCGTCGCTGGACGCCTCGCGCACGCGGGCTCCGAGCCTCCGCTGCAGTAAGAGATCGCCGGTTACCTGTTCGTAGTCTTGATGCGCGGCGGGGTCGTCGTGAGGTCGGCCGCGGTACACGTGGTCCCGCAGCGCGCGCAGCTCGTCCTGCTCGCGCGCTCGCTCGCGTGCGTCGCTGGACGCCTCGCGCACGCGGGCTCCGAGCCTCCGCTGCAGTAAGAGATCGCCGGTTACCTGTTCGTAGTCTTGATGCGCGGCGGGGTCGTCGTGAGGTCGGCCGCGGTACACGTGGTCCCGCAGCGCGCGCAGCTCGTCCTGCTCGCGCGCTCGCTCGCGTGCGTCGCTGGACGCCTCGCGCACGCGGGCTCCGAGCCTCCGCTGCAGTAAGAGATCGCCGGTTACCTGTTCGTAGTCTTGATGCGCGGCGGGGTCGTCGTGAGGTCGGCCGCGGTACACGTGGTCCCGCAGCGCGCGCAGCTCGTCCTGCTCGCGCGCTCGCTCGCGTGCGTCGCTGGACGCCTCGCGCACGCGGGCTCCGAGCCTCCGCTGCAGTAAGAGATCGCCGGTTACCTGTTCGTAGTCTTGATGCGCGGCGGGGTCGTCGTGAGGTCGGCCGCGGTACACGTGGTCCCGCAGCGCGCGCAGCTCGTCCTGCTCGCGCGCTCGCTCGCGTGCGTCGCTGGACGCCTCGCGCACGCGGGCTCCGAGCCTCCGCTGCAGTAAGAGATCGCCGGTTACCTGTTCGTAGTCTTGATGCGCGGCGGGGTCGTCGTGAGGTCGGCCGCGGTACACGTGGTCCCGCAGCGCGCGCAGCTCGTCCTGCTCGCGCGCTCGCTCGCGTGCGTCGCTGGACGCCTCGCGCACGCGGGCTCCGAGCCTCCGCTGCAGTAAGAGATCGCCGGTTACCTGTTCGTAGTCTTGATGCGCGGCGGGGTCGTCGTGAGGTCGGCCGCGGTACACGTGGTCCCGCAGCGCGCGCAGCTCGTCCTGCTCGCGCGCTCGCTCGCGTGCGTCGCTGGACGCCTCGCGCACGCGGGCTCCGAGCCTCCGCTGCAGTAAGAGATCGCCGGTTACCTGTTCGTAGTCTTGATGCGCGGCGGGGTCGTCGTGAGGTCGGCCGCGGTACACGTGGTCCCGCAGCGCGCGCAGCTCGTCCTGCTCGCGCGCTCGCTCGCGTGCGTCGCTGGACGCCTCGCGCACGCGGGCTCCGAGCCTCCGCTGCAGTAAGAGATCGCCGGTTACCTGTTCGTAGTCTTGATGCGCGGCGGGGTCGTCGTGAGGTCGGCCGCGGTACACGTGGTCCCGCAGCGCGCGCAGCTCGTCCTGCTCGCGCGCTCGCTCGCGTGCGTCGCTGGACGCCTCGCGCACGCGGGCTCCGAGCCTCCGCTGCAGTAAGAGATCGCCGGTTACCTGTTCGTAGTCTTGATGCGCGGCGGGGTCGTCGTGAGGTCGGCCGCGGTACACGTGGTCCCGCAGCGCGCGCAGCTCGTCCTGCTCGCGCGCTCGCTCGCGTGCGTCGCTGGACGCCTCGCGCACGCGGGCTCCGAGCCTCCGCTGCAGTAAGAGATCGCCGGTTACCTGTTCGTAGTCTTGATGCGCGGCGGGGTCGTCGTGAGGTCGGCCGCGGTACACGTGGTCCCGCAGCGCGCGCAGCTCGTCCTGCTCGCGCGCTCGCTCGCGTGCGTCGCTGGACGCCTCGCGCACGCGGGCTCCGAGCCTCCGCTGCAGTAAGAGATCGCCGGTTACCTGTTCGTAGTCTTGATGCGCGGCGGGGTCGTCGTGAGGTCGGCCGCGGTACACGTGGTCCCGCAGCGCGCGCAGCTCGTCCTGCTCGCGCGCTCGCTCGCGTGCGTCGCTGGACGCCTCGCGCACGCGGGCTCCGAGCCTCCGCTGCAGTAAGAGATCGCCGGTTACCTGTTCGTAGTCTTGATGCGCGGCGGGGTCGTCGTGAGGTCGGCCGCGGTACACGTGGTCCCGCAGCGCGCGCAGCTCGTCCTGCTCGCGCGCTCGCTCGCGTGCGTCGCTGGACGCCTCGCGCACGCGGGCTCCGAGCCTCCGCTGCAGTAAGAGATCGCCGGTTACCTGTTCGTAGTCTTGATGCGCGGCGGGGTCGTCGTGAGGTCGGCCGCGGTACACGTGGTCCCGCAGCGCGCGCAGCTCGTCCTGCTCGCGCGCTCGCTCGCGTGCGTCGCTGGACGCCTCGCGCACGCGGGCTCCGAGCCTCCGCTGCAGTAAGAGATCGCCGGTTACCTGTTCGTAGTCTTGATGCGCGGCGGGGTCGTCGTGAGGTCGGCCGCGGTACACGTGGTCCCGCAGCGCGCGCAGCTCGTCCTGCTCGCGCGCTCGCTCGCGTGCGTCGCTGGACGCCTCGCGCACGCGGGCTCCGAGCCTCCGCTGCAGTAAGAGATCGCCGGTTACCTGTTCGTAGTCTTGATGCGCGGCGGGGTCGTCGTGAGGTCGGCCGCGGTACACGTGGTCCCGCAGCGCGCGCAGCTCGTCCTGCTCGCGCGCTCGCTCGCGTGCGTCGCTGGACGCCTCGCGCACGCGGGCTCCGAGCCTCCGCTGCAGTAAGAGATCGCCGGTTACCTGTTCGTAGTCTTGATGCGCGGCGGGGTCGTCGTGAGGTCGGCCGCGGTACACGTGGTCCCGCAGCGCGCGCAGCTCGTCCTGCTCGCGCGCTCGCTCGCGTGCGTCGCTGGACGCCTCGCGCACGCGGGCTCCGAGCCTCCGCTGCAGTAAGAGATCGCCGGTTACCTGTTCGTAGTCTTGATGCGCGGCGGGGTCGTCGTGAGGTCGGCCGCGGTACACGTGGTCCCGCAGCGCGCGCAGCTCGTCCTGCTCGCGCGCTCGCTCGCGTGCGTCGCTGGACGCCTCGCGCACGCGGGCTCCGAGCCTCCGCTGCAGTAAGAGATCGCCGGTTACCTGTTCGTAGTCTTGATGCGCGGCGGGGTCGTCGTGAGGTCGGCCGCGGTACACGTGGTCCCGCAGCGCGCGCAGCTCGTCCTGCTCGCGCGCTCGCTCGCGTGCGTCGCTGGACGCCTCGCGCACGCGGGCTCCGAGCCTCCGCTGCAGTAAGAGATCGCCGGTTACCTGTTCGTAGTCTTGATGCGCGGCGGGGTCGTCGTGAGGTCGGCCGCGGTACACGTGGTCCCGCAGCGCGCGCAGCTCGTCCTGCTCGCGCGCTCGCTCGCGTGCGTCGCTGGACGCCTCGCGCACGCGGGCTCCGAGCCTCCGCTGCAGTAAGAGATCGCCGGTTACCTGTTCGTAGTCTTGATGCGCGGCGGGGTCGTCGTGAGGTCGGCCGCGGTACACGTGGTCCCGCAGCGCGCGCAGCTCGTCCTGCTCGCGCGCTCGCTCGCGTGCGTCGCTGGACGCCTCGCGCACGCGGGCTCCGAGCCTCCGCTGCAGTAAGAGATCGCCGGTTACCTGTTCGTAGTCTTGATGCGCGGCGGGGTCGTCGTGAGGTCGGCCGCGGTACACGTGGTCCCGCAGCGCGCGCAGCTCGTCCTGCTCGCGCGCTCGCTCGCGTGCGTCGCTGGACGCCTCGCGCACGCGGGCTCCGAGCCTCCGCTGCAGTAAGAGATCGCCGGTTACCTGTTCGTAGTCTTGATGCGCGGCGGGGTCGTCGTGAGGTCGGCCGCGGTACACGTGGTCCCGCAGCGCGCGCAGCTCGTCCTGCTCGCGCGCTCGCTCGCGTGCGTCGCTGGACGCCTCGCGCACGCGGGCTCCGAGCCTCCGCTGCAGTAAGAGATCGCCGGTTACCTGTTCGTAGTCTTGATGCGCGGCGGGGTCGTCGTGAGGTCGGCCGCGGTACACGTGGTCCCGCAGCGCGCGCAGCTCGTCCTGCTCGCGCGCTCGCTCGCGTGCGTCGCTGGACGCCTCGCGCACGCGGGCTCCGAGCCTCCGCTGCAGTAAGAGATCGCCGGTTACCTGTTCGTAGTCTTGATGCGCGGCGGGGTCGTCGTGAGGTCGGCCGCGGTACACGTGGTCCCGCAGCGCGCGCAGCTCGTCCTGCTCGCGCGCTCGCTCGCGTGCGTCGCTGGACGCCTCGCGCACGCGGGCTCCGAGCCTCCGCTGCAGCTCCTTGCCCCTGCGACACCCCCCGCATTACTATATCTGACGATGCACGCCGGTCCCTCGCCTCGACGCAGCACCGAACTCGTATCGCTAGGTTAACCGAAGCTGGCACGTTTAACGCATTGCGCGGTGCGTATGTCCAGTGTCTGTGAAAACTCTGTCCATCTCTCTCGCGCGTCACAATAATCAACAGATAGAACTAATATTAACACTATCAATCAACTCGCAATACTTCAGACATTCTCTACATACATTCGTCCATCTTTCAGAAAATAGATCACACGATGTTGTTGATGCCGGGAGCATCAACTAAATGCGTTCCCGGCATTTTAAAAATGGAACAAGAGGTGAGTTGTGATGTGCAACAGTGCGCGCCCACGGAGTACCGTAGTCACGGCCTACTGGCAGTAGCCAGTAGGCCGTGATTACGGGGCCTTTAGAAGTATTTGGGTATTTCGGGAACAGACTTACGACTCCAGCTACTAATTCCGGGCAGTCCGAATCACCGCGCAGTATCTGACAAGCAGCGATCACTAGATCGTAATTACGACTTGTCTCTGGAGAGTTGAAGCCCAGCGCACCAAGATAAATATTGTGAGGTAAAGAAACGGATAATATCCATAGAACTTCTTCCATAGATCTTCTTGTACAGCAATCTTAAGAATGTCTTTTGGATCTTCTCTAGACGCAATTCGTAAGTACTCTCATATGGATGCCATACGATAGACGCCGCCTCAATCTCACTCCTTATAAGAGCCGTGTAAACCAGCTTTATAGCACCAGCATCATGAAATACGCGTGCATTCCGAAGAACGAAACCTAACCAACGATAACAATCTGTAGCGAATGTGTTCATATGCTCATGAAACTTTAGACGCGTATTAAATTTTACGCCAAGATTCCTTACAGAGTCGACCCTAACTATGGGCTCGGTACCCGGCAAATATTGCGTGAGGAACGGTACACGCGCGCGGCTTAATGTCATAGTACAACATTCGTCCATGTTGAAGAAAAGCTTATTGGAAAGACTCCATTCGAACACAGCGTTAATGTCTTCCTGCAGATATATGAAGTCATCAGTTTGTTCGATTCTATAGATCAACTTCAGGTCGTCAGCATACAGTATGCTTCCAGTATTAGACGAACGCACCGTGAACAGAGTAAGTTGTCGACTTTATTTGTTTAAATTGAGGCAGTCTCGTCGGTAGATGTGCAGCCGCCCCGCTCACCGACCAGATACTTCACTCATACAACGTATCGGTCGATCTCGTCGATCGCGGCGGCGGCGCGCGACACTTCATTTCATGTTCCAAATTAAAAACTCATTACTGCTCGCTGTAAAAGTCTAATAAAGAAAATACCTATTTTTATTTTGCTTCCACATATTGAGGAACAAAAAGTAATTTAAGAATATATGGCATGAACCAAGTAGATGAAGTGAAAATAATATTTTCTGAGTAGGTGAAGTAACAAGCGAACGTTCCACCCTCGCTCGAATACAAGATTTTAGCCAAATCATTTTGTGAGTAATTTTACTTCTTTTTTCGCAATAAAGACCCGTGTTACATGGTTAATTGTAATTGTACTTACTATTCCATCTACTATTCCATTTACTATTCCAGTTACTATTCCATTTACTCTTCCATTTACTATTCCATCTACTATTCCATCTACTATTCCATTTACTATTCCAGTTACTATTCCATTTACTATTCCATCTACTATTCCATCTACTATTTCATTTACTATTCCATCTATTATTCCATCTACTATTCCATTTACTATTCTAACTTCTATTCCATCTACTATTCCATTTACTATTCCATTTACTATTCCATCTACTATTCCATTTACTATTCCATCTACTATTCCATTTACTATTCCATCTACTATTCCATTTACTATTCCATTTACTATTCCATTTACTATTCCATTTACTATTCCATTTACTATTCCATCTACTATTCCATTTACTATTCCATTTACTATTCCATCTACTATTCCATTTACTATTCCATTTACTATTCCATATACTATTCCATTTACTAATTGCACTAAAATTTAACAAATATTCACGACTTTAGAACAGTTTCTATTAGGCTTTTCTGGTTCAATTAAAGCCGTGTTTTTATTTTTCTACCCTCAAGGCGGGAAATTTGACTTATGAAGAGTTATATTAGCTAAAGCGAGAACATTAAATAAATGAAATATACTAACTTGTAATATTTATGGTCGTCGCGTTCGTCATCGTAATCCTCCAAGAACTCCTTTAATCGCTTCGCTTCCTTCTCTCTCTCCTCCTCGCGACATCTCTCTCTCTCCTTCTCTTTCTCGTACTCTTTCTGCTTGCGTCGCTCGCGGTTCTCCCAGTTCTTTAATCTGAAATAAACACAATATCATCAAGTAAACCAACCTAAGTGAACGATCAAAGAGTTTGTAATGTATCTGTCTGGTTAAAGAGCGCTATCTCGCTCGCACTCACCTCTCCTGGTACGCGGCCTCCTTCTCCCGCGCCTTTTTCTCTAGTCTCTTCTTCTCCCTGGCCTCCTCTTCGAGCTCCTTCTCTCTCCTGGCGTCGGCCTCGCTCCGGCTGCGGCCGCGGGACCTCTCCCTGTCTCTCTCCCTCTCGCGCGATCGGTCGCGGTCTCTGTCTCGCTCGCGTTCGCGTTCGCGCTCGCGTTCTCGCTCGCGTTCTCTGAAACGATGCAATCAGATGCTCTATCGGTCAGCCAGCACTCGGTGAGCAGCGGAAGTGCAACTGAATCCAAAGTCAAAATGCAGACTTGGGGTGAAGCTTACATTACGAAGACCTTTTATCACCTCATTGTCACATCTGAGCCACGATAGATGGCAACATAGGGTAGTAAGGAGTAACCTCTCCACTCGTTCGAGTACTTAGCTTAGATTTGCAGCCTGACCATTCAACACAACAGTTTTGTCAATGGAAGAAAAACAAAAATTATATGTCCTTTTTTTGCCTGACAAAGAAGTAGTTATTTTGTTACACAAATAAATGAAACGGTCGTCTCAGTGCTCATGTCAAGAGAAACAATGCACACTACATCAGAACATCGAATGACGACCTCGGTGGAACCGCGGGCAAGTACCCAGTTGCGACACAAGAGGTGCGGGTACCATTACCGCTGCGGGACAAACATTAGCATATTCTACAGATATTTGTTCCAGATCCGAGGGTTGTCGGTCCGCGGTACTCGTACTTTCTGATAAGCCACGTTACAGGGAATCCTGCGTGGGGTCAGGATTACGCGTCGGATGCCTTCTAAAAATGTAGGAAGTCAGCGTCAGTTTTTCTAGCTAATTACGGAACACGAGCGCCATTTCTTAGCGAAAAGACGCAGTATCTGTTCTACCGCCATCTAAGAACGAGTAGGAACGCTAAACGCGCAGGCAGCAATAATACGAGGCAGCAATATGCTGGAAAAGGATGGAGCAGACGCTCTATCGTCTCCTCGTCTTCGTTCGATTGGCACCACACTAAAGCTGAATGAAGGATCATCAAAAAAATAACCAAGCAGAGTTTGTTGCCTGATTCTTCTATGTATGGAAGGAACCGGCGTAAATTCACTTTCAAATTTTAAATTCATGTAGTTTTTAAGTTGACGTTTCAATATGATCCTTGTGATTTCAATGAAAAAAAACCTATTGACTTTGACTTCGACTTTCCACAAAAGTTCTTTGTACCATTTTTGGCGGTATGAAAGGGCAGCACGCGATCCGTGAAGAGAGTTCAGTTCACTACAATGTTATAGTGACCGAATGGTATCGCACTGAACTACAATAGGATCGTAGTTGATTTTGAATCCCGTACCCTAGCTCCCGTACCCTAGCCCCCGCACCCTAGCCCCCGCACAATAAGACGGTACCCATATTTGAGTATCCTTAGGTCGCGTGCGATCTCCCGCCGCGTGCGGATGTACGGATGCAGCGCCGGACACTCCGCCCGCTCCGCCCGCGCCACGTCTCCTCCCACACACACACTCATACCCGCATACCCCCCTCACACTCCCGCACCTTCCCGGATCCTCACAACCTAACAGCCACGACCACACATTTCAACGTCAACATAGTATACCTAAGGTAAATCAATAATAAATGCCTTCCGTTTATATAAACCAGTTGCGTGACTGACAGCCGATGAACGCGCAACTCTCAAGTCCTGGTGAAATTTGGAAGTAGGTTCCTTTCTATATTTACAATCGCACTGAGAATTAAACACTTTGTGATGTGCAGCGTTCCTATGAAAAACTCCAAGTCGCGAGCGTTCCACTAGTTCATTCGTATTTTCTTATCGATTTTTATTACTTCAGTACACAGTTTTAGTAGCTGATACTTTCAATCTGGAATCACTACAAGTTTTATAACGCGGTATGCAAAAACACAATAGCGCACCATATTAATTAATTATTTTGTTTATTATTATATTTATCGAATGATAGTGCGAGTTGGTGGGTGGTGATGCAGAGCCGTGCGCAGGCGGCGCCGGGCGGGACGCACTGCGGTATCGCGGCTCGCTGCGATAAGCACCGCGCCGCCGCGTCATCGCGAGCCGCGCTACATTCTTACCCGCCTCGCACGGTGACTGTATATGCGAATAGGTTGAAAGGTATTTTATTCCAAAAACTATCGTGAACTTGACTATTCATATTGTAAAAACGGGAATTTTCACGTACTGCACTATCGGTGAAGGCACCGACTAAGTTTCGACTCATTCCGAGAGTCTTCATCAAGGTGAGTGAACGCGACGCGGAGGGTGAAAGGTTGTTTATCTGTTAACATTTTTGTCCATAGCGGCTTAGTCAGAATCAGAGTTCATACTCAAAACTCAATACTCAATACATTTATTGCTTTCACATGGTAGGTACATAGATGGTGTTTATAGGTAGGTATCTCACATGAACCCTGTCTAAGGGTATAGCAACAGATAGGTAGGCAGGCCGAAGTTTTGTGTAAACAAAAGAAAACTAGTAGGTACAATAAAATAAAGTCAAGGTAGGCAAAGTATCAAGCATTTGGAATAACACAATTAGGTAAGTAGGTTTAGTCATTTTTTCTTTTGTTATAATTTTCATTAGTCAAAAATAGGTACTTACGTCACTTTTTATTTATTTTTAAGGTTTGCTAGCTTTCTAGTCTAAATAATCTTTAATGTCATAGTAACATTTGTCAATTAAGAATGATTTTAGTCTTTTAGTGAACAACGAATCTTTTTGTAATTCTGTGATATGTTTTGGAAGTTTGTTGTAGATTTTAATTGACATTATGTATGGGCCATCGCTGTGCAATTTTAGGTGTGATCTTGGTTGTATAATTTTGTTTCTACCTGGCCTAAGTGCGTATCTTCGAGGAAGATCATCAAGTTTCGTGTACAAATCGGGATATTTTCTGACAAATTTACATATTTCTAGAATGTAGATTGACGGTAACGTCAAAATCTTTAGATTTTGAAAGATAAGTAAATTACGGTTGCAATCCCGTATTTTTGAACAGTTTCGTATGTCTTCAAGGGTGGTTCTTTCAGGGTTGATTCCAGTCGCTTGGTCGATAAATATTCAAATTAAATTATTATTTAAAACATAAATATAACCTTAATTAAAAATGGATATGTTTAGCTTTACAAGCTTTGGAGTATCTGTCATGTTACATTCCGTTCAATAAATAATTCAAATCTGAACCTTCAGGATCAGTTCTAGTTTTTTTAGTATTGCATAAGTTATTGCCAACATTTTTATTTGTCAATTTTGTATTTCTTATGAAATTCCTACTTTTATAATGATGTGACACAGTCTATGCTGCATTTGTCATTTTAATAAATAGCTCCCACATACCTCTGTTCTCTTTCTCGCTCCCTCTCCCGCTGCTCGCGCTCTCTTTCTCTCTCGCGTATTTCTCTGTAAAAAATAATAACAGGAATAATAATCTTTTTGCATAATGTACACGGAGTTTCCATTACAACGAAGCTTTTGAATGAGTGCACTTACAGATCACAAGGATTGTTTGAATTTCTGTAAAAACAATGAAAACTGTATTGAGAGCGCAATAAGGCTGGATGTACCTTGATAAGCCTGTATGGTATTGATGTGCGAAAATATCGCAAATATAACAAACTGCACTGACCTCTCCCGCTCTCGTTCTCTCTCCCTCTCCCGCTCTCTATCTTTTTCTCTCTCTTCGCGTTCGCGTTCTCGCTCGCGTTCTCTCTCCCTCTCGCGGTCGTCGCGACGGTCCTTGCCTCTGGAAAAAAGAACAAGCTCATTTTAAAACTTTATTCAACTTTTAAGAGACTTAAGAGAGACTGGGTGTATAAAGTTCGAATTAGTGCTTGAATTTTCACATAGCGGCAGAACAGTCCCCTAGTCCGAGCCCCTATTTGACTATGAATTCGGGTCATAATGTTCTTGCTACAATTTCAAGGTGTGGATCAAACGGGCCCCATTTTTCTCTTAGAAATAACGTGGTCGGTCGGGAAAGACATTGGTCCAAAGTATATATTTACCTATATGAATGTATCCTGTTATGAATGTTGTGTACATTATAAGTTGTGAATTAAATAATAAAAATATATCAGAGGATGTCTTAGAGGTCCCGGGAAGTCGGTGAATGGAATTAGCACAAGATATTTGAGGTGTGTCCAGCGGTGGACCTCTACAGTGATAATGATGAATATCAACAAATGAAATTAAAAAGAGTTGAACGTATCCGCTCTCACCTGGACGGGCTCTTCCGCCTGCGCTCCCTGTCCCTGTCGCGCTCTTTATCCTTCTCCTCCCTCTCCCTCTCTCTCTCCCTCTCCCTCTCCTTGTCCTTGTCGCGCTCTCTCTCGCGCTCCTTGTCCCTGTCCCGCTCCCTCTCCCTGTCCTTGTCCTTGTCTCGCTCCCTCTCCTTCTCTCTGTCGTCTGTCTTGTCTCGGCGCTCCTTCTCCTTGTCCTTGTCCTTGTCGCGGTCGCTGCGCTCCCCGCTGCGTTCGTTGCGTTCACCGCTGCGCTCCCTGCGTTCGCTGCGGTCGCTGCGGTCGCGAGGCTCCTTGCCGTCCTCCTTGTCCTTCTTGCGGCGCACCACCACCTCGGCCTCGTCCTGTCCCGAACACAGTCCGCGTTAGCGTCGGCGACAGCGCCCGCGCCGCCGCACCGCGCTCTGCTCTCCGCTCACCGACACTACGACACTACGACCTGCACCACGCTACACTTCCTTTCACAACGCTTCTAATTCATACGATATTATACATTCATAAGAGATAACATCGACCACTCTACTTTTAGTTATGTACGTTTCTCGTTATTTATGTAATATTTTTGTGGTGTACAAAAGTATTTTCATTCATTCATTGATTCATTGATTCCTTGAAGGGCAAGGTGTTCGCTTTTATAACGAACTCCCAAGAGATATACAAAAATTTACAAGTCAAAAATTTAAAAACCTAATTAAACAAAAACTGTAAAGGACTAATACAACGTTTTGGATTATTAAGATGAAATCTTGGGATTAAAGTTGCTCAACTCCATGAAAAATGTACATATTGTTTTGTAAAAGAATTTTTAAAAAGAATAACCAGCCTTGTTTCTTGCCTTTTTTCCTGGCTCGGTAGCGGAGGAACAGGCAGTATAGCTAAAATTGATGTTTCAACGTGATTTTAATGAATAAATAAACTTTGAGTTTACATCACTACGCTAGAGGCTGGTTGTCCCACAGACACTCCCCTGCAATGCTAGCCTTGCAGTATCGTACACTGGGAGCTTACTTCCATCGATTCATTCGTTTATTATTCGTTTCAATTATTTTGCATAGCTAGTTACGGTAGAATATTATATATTATAATATTATAGTCTAAGAACTTCTTGTGCATAATTATGTTCTGGTAAACAAACATTTCTAATTAAATTATTTTACAAAATATTAAGGAGCAAGTTTGTCATGCTTCGCTTTATGTATTCTTTGCAATTATATGATTCTGTGTTAGTAAATTTAAGCGATTAGCAAAAATAAAACTGTACTGTCTGAGTTTTCTCATTTTAATGATTTAGCTCAACCAGATTGGCGAGTCAGTGGATTAGTGACCGCTTCACCTGGTTACAATATTGTTTACATAGTTCCACAAACTGCTTTTATAGCATTAATTAATTACAATTTGTTTGAGTGGGATAATCTGAATTGTTGCTGATTGAGAAAAATGATCACAGAATCGTCCAGCTGACGTCTAAAGGCATTCAAAATTAGAAGCACAAACTTTGATCCTGGTAACTCCATTTCAAAATAACTAATGTTTTTTGAACTGGATGCACCAGGTCTAGACTTGCGGTCAGTGTGGTCAGTGTGGTCAGTGTGGTCGGCTAGCTCATAACAAAGATTGATATTACTGATCCGTATATATTGGTTATGGCTAACTAACGTTGCTAAAACTCACGGTGAGCGAGTGAGCGAGTGCGCAGTGGGCATAGATAGTGGGAGAGCGCTATATAATCACCTGGAAGAAACGCCCGCTCAAATCACAGCACAAACAAACGTCGGGCTCGTCCATAACTTCTACTATGAAACAAACTCATCCAAAATACACCTAGCGTGTGGTATCCAACATCATAATGTTGATATATTATTCTTAGTCAGTAAGCTTTGTGTTCAAAAATGGCTGGTGCTCTGCACACGCAGTAACTTACGTTTTTGTTTTCATTTGAATTTGAATCCTCGATAAGACAACAATCTTAGGCCAATTTAATTTAATGAATATAAAAGCTAAATTCAAAATATTTTGGAAACTCTTATGTTTACAAGAGAATATTATATCAAAAGTTTGCCAGATTGCTGTAAATTACTTCAGTCAAATAGTAGTTTTGGGTTGAGCCGTACTAAATTGCTATTACGGTGCGTGATCGCACAGCTCGGAAGAAAATGTGTATCAAAGAGAAAATTTCTTAGAACAATTAGCCAGCGATTAGAAGTGGATCATGGACGCAGCCTACGACAGGACATAGATAATGTATAACAAGAGAGAAATGTTTAATCATACGTAAACGGGAGTCGGAGTCGACGTGAAGCTGACACGGAGCCGCCGCTGCCCGCCGGAGAGCCGCTGAGCCGCCCGCAGACACCTAGCGCCCGCAACCTCACGCACTCACACCCATTCAAATTGTGCTATTTACTTTTTAACGTTTCGAAACGTTTCTTCATTTATCCAACCCAACACCTATGATGAATTGAGTAGATATGTAGTGCGTGAGGTTATAGAACGCGCATCGCTCGTCCGCAACTCACGAATGCGGATTCGCGACTGACGGCACTTCCCAACGGAACGGAAACACGTCCACGCAAACTTCGGAAACACAAATATGGCTCATTCCATTCATTTACTAGACTTTATTCCATCATTGTGATAAGACTTCGTAATATGACAGCATTCGTGTCTCTCTTAGGAGGGTACGAATTTCATGTAATGATATTTGGAGTAAGAAACGCGTCTCATAAGGAAAGCTTTTTATCATTGTATCCGCTTAGTTTGGTCTTCATGATTAAAGCTCATAGTATGCGTTGATAAAAAGTATGTCGGTGTGAAATATCATACTAGAGTTTTTAACATACAGGTCATGAGCATAAAATTATGGTTAAAACTAAATTTAGTTTGTTCCGTTCTGATGAGAAGTCTACCGTTCACATTTTACAACTAAAGGTTAATTAAAACGATGCGAGATACATAAAAAGTTGTGTTCGTCTTCAACTGTCATGTAGCTGGGAACGAAAACAGTGTACCTAACATACTAATGATTAATATCTTATGAAAATTATAGAAAAACATAGTGTTAGTAGCAGATAATAAATATCAGAATAAAAGATGAAATCAAAAATATATAATAAAGAATGCTATGACTCGAAAATGTATACAATGTTCATAAAGATGACGCCGTACCGACCGCGCGCCCCACCACGTCACTGACACGTCACGATATCGTGCCATCTCTCAAGATTAAAATAAACTTAAAGCAACATTTCTCAAAATCCGTGCATTTAAGACCGAAATGAACTCGATCGAGTCAGTCGTCGCTCAAGTGCGGGGGCGAGGTGAGGGGGCGTCGCGGGGCGGAGGGCGGTGGGGAGGGGGTACACTCACCGTGACGCCGCGCGTCGCCCGCCGCAGGCTGCACCTACACGCAACAACGTCACTCAACGCTCAAACCACACACAGCGCCCAGTGCCTCCCCACTGACTGACACTATATCTGATACACTTAGTCCTTCCTTGCTCCCTCATTTAACCGTCTTTCGCTCGAACCCAGCAGACCCCGCTCATCTCGCATTCCTATTGTTTGTTTTTCTACGAGTTTATGGCGTCAAATTTCGCAATTTCGAATCGTTTTAATTTCTTTGATTCTAAGCATGCTTCCTTGGCTACCTCATTCAACCGTCTTTCACTCGATGCAGACCCCGCTCATCTCGCATTCCTATTGTTTGTTTCTACGAGTTTATGGCATCAAATTTCGCAATTTCAAAACGTTTTAATTTCTTTGATTCTAAGCATGCTTCCTTGGCTACCTCATCCAACCGTCTTTCACTCGATGCAGACCCCGCTCATCTCGCATTCCTATTGTTTAGTTTCTACGAGCTTATTACGTCAAATTTTGCAATTTATTACGTCAAATTTTACAATTTAAACTAGTTTTAATTTCTTTGATTGTCTACGAGCTTATTACGTCAAATTTTGCAATTTAAACTCGTTTTAATTTCTTTGATTGTAAGCATCCAATGCGAATAACTTTAGCGTGGCTAACTATAAGTGAGATTGAGAAAGAGACAGTACATCCACACGCATCAGTCGTCCCTCTCAGATCCTCGCACCCGCGCCGTGTGTAGTCCGTCCGGCGCCGCATTAGCACAGTACAGTAGAGTGGGAGGGAGACGGGGAGAAGGGGGGCGAGGGAGACGCAGTTACCTTCATGCTCTCGCGGAACTTGCCGATCTCGCGCTGGACCACGTCTCGCTTCTCCTCCGATATGTCCGCCTCCTCGAGCACTTTCGCCGTTTTAGAGATCTGCTCCTCTGCAATTAGATAATCGTTGTTTCAACAGCTTCTGAAGAGTCAACGTCGCCGATTCTCTCGTACACCAACTGAACTTAATTTAAACTGTCGCTCTCTTTTACCGATCGTGTACTCGAAAAAAACCCGACTGCTAATTCCCGAGAGATCAGCGCGTCAAAACAAAATAACAAACAAACTCTTCAGCTTTATTAGTAGTATAGATTTTTGATTCGTCGACGATAGCTTCATACAGTCCAGTGACTGCCACAGTTTAAAGGTGAGTATGTAATAGTTACCTTTCTGCAGCATCTCGTAGTTGTTGATCTCGTGCTGGTAGTCGCGCATGATCTGCTGAATGCGTCGCTCCGCCTGCTCGTCCTGCGCCCGTTGCCGCGCCTCCAGCGCCTCCGCGCCCGCGCCGCCCAGTCGCGAACGCTGCTCCGCTGTACCGCATCCGCATCACACATCACATCGGATCGCATCGCATAGTAAATGTAAATATGCAAATCCCTGCGACTCGTCCGTTGCATGACTTGGGAGAAATTGATATTTTTTTGCCTTAGAAGGCACTTTCTCAATTCATGCAATGGATGGGTCGTAGCGAGACTGCAGCGGATTCGTTGATATAATATGACCGATTACTATGATCGAATTGTATTCGATTAAATTGTTTATGGTAGGCATTTAATGGATATACAGACATTTTTAACTTAAATGTTAGGGCACAAATGCTGTCAAGTGGTACTGACTTGGAAAAAATTGTCAAGCGCGAGTTTACGCGGGCCTAGAGGCCTGTCCACTCCCAACTAAACTCAAACAAACAATAACTAAGCTTAAGCGAAGACACACTTCTTGCTCTTATTTTCAGTCAATCCTTGTCCAAGCTCAGTGAGGGCTATGTTATTGATCAGCCAATTGTTATTGGTTTTCATACTTATAAAGTGAGTTTATAAGTGTACGAGCTGAAAGTTCCGACTCTGAGGCGAGTTGAATGTTGATCCGAGGCGAGATTGAGAATGGTGAATGATGAGTTGATACTGACTCTTGTACGTGTCGACGAGGGCCTGCATCTTGCCGTCCGTCCTCGCGAGCAGCTCCTTGTCAGCGAGCCGTCGGCCGTTGAGCAGACGCACGCAGCGCAGCGCCGCCTCCGGGGACGAGAACTCACTGAACCCGAACGTGGAGACTCGCTTCCACGTCAGCACCGGCCCGCACGCGCCCAGCAGCGACCGGATCATGTTCTCCGGCGCGCGGGACGCGATGTTACCTGCAGCGCCACACACCACGAACAAACCGTCAGCGACACGACACATGGAGGAGGGCGAAACCCATTCCGATCTGAGCAAGTTTGATATTGTTCGAAACCGCATTGGTTTTCGACTATGTCAGTTCTTTTACTATAAAATAAAAATTGATTATTTCAAGCCACATAGCTAGAGGCCTGATACTATGCTTTATGTTAATTATTATTTATTTATACTATGCCTGAGATACAGCTCAATAGGCACTCCGAATGCATCCCATCAAATGGTGAATGAGTCAAAACTACTTTCTTAATACTGGCCTGGAACCAGAGTACAATTTATAAGGCAGATGAAAGATATTTGACCATCTCGGTGGCAAGACGAACGAGTAGTCGGCTGACACTCAAAAGGTGCTAGTTTAATTCCTGCAGATATTCGACATCTTTGAACACTTAGTTTCGTCATGTTTTATTATTTTAATAATTTAATGCATAGTACTTCTATGTATATGCCTGTTAGGTGTTTGTTTATAATGATGGATGACACTAGCAGATTAGGTGAGCGACCTATGAATATGGTGACAGGTGGTCCTTCGGAGTCTTTTCCTCCGTTCCGCGTGGGCGGGCGGCTGATGACGGCCTTGCCGGGCGCCGGCAGCAGGGCTCCGCGCCCACCCGGTGCGGCGCCTCCGCCGTAAGGGTTCACCACCATCTGCAAAATACATCAACAACACTAACAACAGATGTAGGATACAATGGATGTATGCATTCAATTCGCTTCGTTTGCCAAAAATAAAACTTATCTGTTATCGCTTCACACTCTTTTGTCATAGTTTACATCACGTATCGTAAGTCCGAGGTAGGAAACACCACATTATATGGAAATCATTATTACTACAAAAACAGAAACATTTAGTAGCTAGGTACATATACACATTGAGTTGAAACTCGTTCTGCATGCTCTCAATAGGTGATGGCTGAAAATCAGTGTTTTTTTCTTCTAAAGCAAAATATCACGCTGAGCCAAGGCCTTTTTGACGTACTGCAGCACACATAGACACACATATACCTAGATTTTAATTATATTATTGAAAACAGTTAACTGTATTTTATTATTGTTTATTTTTACTACTGTATAATTGTTGTATTTTGTATGTGTGTGTCTGAAGTTCAAATAAAGTCTTTTATCTATCTACCTATCTATCAATTGGCAAGTAGGCTCATTCAAACCTTGCTCGGTCTTGAATGCTAAGCTTTCATTTAGATAAATAAATGTTGAAGTAACAATTTTCATACAAAGTTATTTTGAGGTTATTTTCTTGTTTTCTATTTGTTGTATTTTGGTGTGTCTTATAGTTATATATCACCTCATCTTGCCAGTTACAAGGTCTCTGTCATTTGTTTTTCTTAAAAATAATATTGTTTTCGCAACTCCCCATCAGACTGCAAGGACACTCCCTACCCATTCCACCGCTCTTACATTGATTCAACTTCCTACTACTACTGAACGGATTTTGATGAAACTTTACAGTACCTAATATAGCTTATACATCAGAATAACACATAGGCTACTTTATATCTGGATACCACATGGGTGAAGCCGTGAGCAGAAGCTAGTACATCCATAGAAAAAAAATCCATTTGTAATCTATATTTTCGCTAATAAATGTATTTGTATTTGTAAACATATTTGTATAGATTCTAAATTCTTCTATTCAGTGGATGCACAAGTAATGAGAATGTTGAAGACTATTCTTCAACATTCATGAAAAATACCTAACTGTTGAAAAGGCATAGGAGTTCTAAAGTTATTGGAAATATATGAATGAATTCTTTATGTATACTTTACTGTACTCTATGCAAGTATCAAACATGTTCTAGATCTAATAGAAATATGATACAAAGGCCATAACAAGCACCCTTTCTAGATAAATCTAACAAACAACACAATCAACATTTTAGGTGGCATTTTGATGTGCTAAGGGATTCACATCTACCAGACCTTTGGTTTAAATAGGTAACTTAGATATGAGGACACCAGTAAGTGCATACTTTTCATGATAATTCTATAATGATGATGGATTATCTGGCAGAACTTAAGTTTTTCTATTAGATACATCAACGTAACCTAATCCATCAAAGTTAGGTTACGGCAATAAAACTATTGAATTCTTACATGTGTGGCCATGGCAACGACTCCGTAGGGCACCAGCGGCGGCCGCGGTGGGAACGACATCGTTCCTCCGCTGCAAGCTAACTAGAAGCTCTCACGGAATTCACAAAATACACCGACAATGACGCGTACACTTCTTTTCACCACAGATCCGCTACACGTGAGACAAAACAACTTTCTACCCAAAATCTACTACAGTTATCAGAATAAAATATTGGGTTGGGTACAGTACTATAATTTTTTACACTTTTACGATAAAAACCCACGAATTAAAGTTACTTTTTTCATAATTGTATCAACTCGGCCAATTCATGTGTCGACCATTTTGTTTTTATGTTTTTTTTTAAGGTGGCTTGGATACAGATCCTTCGACCATGTCCTGTTTTTGACATGCCGGACGGTGTTACCATTTTCTTATAAATAAGTTGTGCGTTTTGTCCTTGGTTTGCTGTGTTTGCTGGACGTAGATCTCCTAGTCTGTAGCTGGACCCAACCCTCAGATGAATACTAAGGAAGTTTGTAAAACGAAAATTCAAGTACATGTATGATTCCGTACAAATTACCCTTTTTTCCTTAGGCACTACCGCTTGGCACTACTAGTACTGCGGTGAAGCACTCATATCAGGAAAGGAGCTTTTTATTTTGGATTTGAAAACTCCCAGAAGACTCGAGATTAAAAAATAATAATATCGGAATAAAATCGGTTAACATTGGCGAAGATATCACCGTAACATACCTACAGACCTGTAACGTACACACAAAAAACATACAGACAAATTGAGAAACTCTTTTTTCGAAGTCGGTTGATAATAATTAAATTGAGATATTAGCGATAGTTACCCACGCTTGTTATTTTGCCTACTCATTCGAAGAAAAAAAACAAAATAAAAGTACACAAAAAAATGTTTCGGCTAGTCGTGATCCCATGAGATGATGATGATGTTTTTTTTAAGTTTTAGGTCCCAGTCCCAGTCCTAAATGAACATTTAGCAATATCTGATTCCTTTGGAGTGGTCTGACTTGACATATATGCCTTATCCATTATGCCTATACGATAAAATGCAGATACCAGCTTAAGATGAGCCGTACGTTCAAAGGTTCCTGTACATTCCGGGTTTCAAGTTATTTGGACGTATTACTGAGGCCTGTGATGTCTGTAACTTGAACTACAAACCCGATGACCTTGAAATATTTACGGGACAATCTTGAAAGTACTTCCTTTCCTTTCCTCCCAAGGGAATCATGCAGAATTTCGGGATAAAAAGTATCCTAAGTCCTTCATATTCATATTCATATTTTTATTGCTGTCATGTACACAGTTTAGTATAGGTGTTTAAACAATACATAAGAAAGTAGGTAGGTACATGAACCCCGTTAGGGCGCTGCAACTTTGAGTTCGATTGTGTATGTTGATAAGTAACTGTTTTTTTTAATCTGTTATTAAGAATGAAATATAATTTAATAGGTTGAAGAAATCATAAAAGTCACTTATAAAAACATAGGTAATCAAATTCAATCACAATCTAGTCAACAATGAAATACATAATTAGCAAATAAAATTTCAAATTATCTGTATTGGTTTGGTATTATAAATTAAATTAAATAGAAATGTCCTACCCCGTAGTATGAACTCAAATCATGCCAAGTTTCATTTGAATTCATTCAGTAGTTTCGGCGCTATTCGCGGTCCAGATTCACACAGCAGACAGACAGACAAAAATGAAAAAAAATACATTTTTGGCTTCAGTATCGATTATAGAGTGCCATCCAAAAAGAAAATTCAAAATATCTTCAATGTACAGAATTTGACCTGTTACATTCTTATTATAGTATAGATTGTATCACACAACACTGATAGTTAAAGCAACACACCTTAGTCAACACCTATTTACGTGTTGATTAAATTCAGCTTGACGTTTCAAAATTAACACATAAATCACCTTAAATGTTGTACAACTGAATAGCAAAATGGCAGTTTTACGTGCTTTTTACTAAGTTGAGTAACTAACCAGGTTTTAGAACTGTCACTTTAGATTTAGGATAAGCTTGTGGCGCTTCTGAATACCAATGTTGACTAAATCCAATTTTACGCCATTTTAGGAATATATAGTTAGTTAGTGCTAATTTGGTACCAACCGAACTACCAATAAAGAGTATAAAGCTTTTTGACACCGTTTTCATAGGAATCTGCCATCATACTCGATGATTTTACCTGTTCGTCCGTTTATTTACGGCTACGGTCAGCTACATCCAACATCTCGTGTTAATTAGTGAGAATAAAATGAAAAAAATACAGATTGAAATCAGATTTTAATAAGCTTTTTTATATTAAATTATAAAGGTATCTACATAAACAAAATACTTAACAATATTTTTATTACCTTTGAGTGTGACGTGCCAATGACCTCTTGTGACGTCACACTCAAAAGTCAAATATACAGCTGTTTAGTTATTTTTAGGGATGTGCTAAGAGCAGGTAGTATGGAAACTTTGATGGTCATTTCATGAATGAAAAACATGGAAATCCAAAAAGTAGTAGAACAAACAATGTTTCCCACACGGTGTCAATGACGTCTTTCCGGCATTATATACACATTCCGGGACATCTTGTATGCAGGTGATTCAGGCACCGGTTACCTCCTTTATTATGTATAAGATTTTATATCGAGCGAAAGGTCATTCGATTCACATTATATCACTAGTAACACTTCCTACAATTTAAAATCTTAGAGATAATTTATCACTTGAAATAACTTTAGAGATAGCGTAATATTCACAGTTCGGTTCTTTCGGATTCGTATATCTCCAAGGCACGAAAGCGGTGCGCCGGCTTCACAAGCAGACGCACCGGTCGCGCTACTCCTGCTTGTCGCGCGGCGCGGAGGCGGAGGAGGAGGAGGAGGGGGGGGATGGGGCGAGCGCGCGCACCCCGAGGTACCCGAGCAGAGAGCCGAGGAGCGCGGCGGCGGCGCCCGCCTTCGCGCCCAGCACCAGCCCCGCCGGCCCGCCCGCCGCCAGGCCCGCGCACGCTCCGCCCAGCGCCAGCGACCGCGCCCCGAACCTGCCGAAACAACGCTCGACTACAGCCCGCTCGACCACGGAGGAGTACCTTCCGAACGCAGCTCACCTCTCGGCGATGGAGAGGTGCGTCCGCGCCGTCTCCACGTTCTCCGCCGTCTCTTCGACGCGCGCGCTCGCCACCGTCACCTGCGATCAGTATCGTTATCCATCAGAGAGCGGAGGTTAAAGGAGGAGCAGGGGTAGGGGTACCTGGTCTCGCTGCTGCAGCGCGGCTGCATGCGCATGCTGCCACACATCGTGCAGCGCCCGCACCTCCGCCTGCAGCGCGCTCCAGCCGCGCAGCATCTCCTCGCGCGACTGCATACTCAGCTCCTGAAACCGGGAACGACTCCGTATAGAAAACGATTCTTATAATATTCGTACGAATTCCCGCTGTCTCCCGATGGGCCGAAGATCGGGAGACAACGGAAATAACCCGAATAGTATCAAGAAAAAAATCGTAAAATCGATCTGAATGTATAATTTTGAGTCAATAATAGTACGCATCACCTCCTCGTCGATCTGCAACTGTAGAAGCGGTTCGTGCTCCTCCGCCTCCGCCTCCGCCAGCGGCAGCACTCCGACCGAATCGGAGGAGACAGCGCTCCCCACCTCCGCCGCCGCCCGCCCGCGCCCTTCCACCGAGAGAGGGGATGTCTCTGTACATAATAATATTGAATATCAAAATGAACAGCTCTACATTAACACAATTAAATCTATAGGTATCTAGAGGTAGGTATAGTTTTGTAACTACCTATTAGAATAACAACCCAATAATGACTTTCTTTTTGTTTCTTAGTTAAGGTTGTCAGTATAAAGTAAAACTGTATATTGAAGTTACAAAGAATTTTTACCTTTCAAATTTGAAAATAAATAATCTTTATCTTTACATTGAGGCATGAAACCTTCCACACCATAAACAGGTGACGGGATATCTCGGGCTCTATAGCACCAAACCTACGCAGAAGGCAGAGAGAATCTCAAGATACAAATCGAATGAAATTATCATGCGAGTTAATGGTCCATGCAACGAAACTTGTCACACACCTGACACAGACATTTCAGAAACTAATGTGGGTAGAAATGAAAAAAATGTTACTTTTAAAATTGATAGGTACAAGATGTGTTTGAATTGGTTATTTTGTAGCATTGTAAGAAAGCCTGATGATTAGTCAGCAGTTACCTACTTTGTAAAAAGTAATTTGTCCCATTATGAGAAAACTTTATTGGTTACTTTGTCAAAATTCAAAAGTTACACATTTAAATTAATTGATGGCGTTTTTTTTTACATTATGTTCCTTCTAGTGCTCTATGTGTATGTATGAGCCTACAATACACACAACAACCATTCGTTATCGTTAGATATAGAATCCCTGTTCGACAATAATTATCCCTCACCGATGCGTCGGGGGCTGCTTGAAGCCACAATTGCTCTACAACTGTTCTCTATCACACCTAAAATGTAAAGACATATTTTACCAAACTCATTATGTAAACAACATCTGGTATCTCTTGAACTCGCTCAGGTTCTACAGCAAAGTAATTTACTTAGAACCTCATTTTCGTATTCGGGAAGCGGTATCGGTAGAGGTCAGTAGAAATACCTAAGTAGTCCATGATGGCTTTGTGCGTGAGGTCCCGGGCTCGCTGCGTGGTCGCGTCGAAGGCGGGCAGGTCGGACGCCCGCACGCGGCCTCGCAACGCCTCCATCTCCGCGAGCAACGCCCGCAGCCGCGCCGTCGCGCGCCCCGCTGCGAGCTGCTCGCTCCGCACCCGCGACCATTCCCCGCCCGCTGAGTACTGCGACCATCCGACCATGACCATCACATCACTCGCTTCATATAGATCTACTTATATATTATGTTTCATTCACTCAAAAGTTGGTAAAAGTAAACCTTTAACGTAAATAATGTTTTTTTTTCATTACACTTAGGGAGTGTGCAATATTACTGAAGTTGTAAAGTTAGTATTGATTTTTATTCCTTGCACTCGCAACATAGTAAAAATAAACCTTATAGCGAACAATGTTGTAGTACTTGCGCACTCATAAGTATCCTACTTACTATAATAAATGTGAAAGTTTTTGATTTTGATAAAACTTTACAGTAATATAGTTTATACATCAGAATAAAACATAGCCTACAATTTATAAATGATATTGTGTGATTTGGTTATAATATAACAATCAGTATCAATTAAGTCAGAAACATATCGGAAATATCTATACCTATATGGTTAGACTAAACCACTGAGCCATTTTTGATGAAATTTGATATAGAAATAGTTTGTAGGCTGGAGAAGGTCATATGCTGATTTATCAACATACCACAAGGGCAAAGCCGTGGGCAGATGCTAGTAATTTTTAGTTAGTTGTTGGTTACTAAACATTGTCTCTTTCTGATAATAAAATTGTTATTTCTTAATTTCTCAGTAGAAACACTGTTTAACTAGACAACCTCTGTGGAGCAAAAAGCGAAGGCTCACCTCCTGAGATGCAGAAGGTTGCTGGTTTGATTCCTACTGCGGGACAATTTTTTTTATGATCTGCAAATTACCTGAACTTGTGTGAATACTGAGGCATTTCTTAAAGAGAGATTTCTTAGAAAAAAAAAGCTTGTTAGACCCTTCGAAATCTTAGCCTTGTGTGGACGTGCAACAGAATACGAGCGTAAGTCTAAGTACCTACCTAACAGGTCATGATTATGTAGAAACAAAAAAATATAGTTTTGTTATAAAATTTACAATGTGCATAAGACACGGCCAAATTTCTTAAATTTTGATCTATTAATAGTTCCACGACGTAGAAAAGAGAGAATTACAGGCTGCGTTCTTGTCGCGTGGAATGACTAGCTAGAGTAAGTACCTACCGTTCCTTATTCTGACACCCTCATATAACAAAGGAAATTACAAAGAATATAACATACTTTGATGATATTGGCCCTGTGTTGCCTCAGCAGATCTAAATGATGCGGTATCGCCACTTCGTTGAACTTAGACAATGAAAGTTCAACTCTTTTCAGAGGTAATTTATCTGATTCTTCCATTTTTTTTGGCCTTTACTTATTTCACTTCAAGAATTTAATGAGCGTACGTTGTTCTAAAATTTACCGCACCGTACTAAACACACAATATTGTAAATCTGAATTTCAATTCAAAACAAATAACATTATTCAGGCGTCAGGCGACCAAACTGCGAAGGCGAACCATCATCATGAATCTCAGCTGATGAGCTTTACTGAAATTGACATAACACGCAGTCACGCAGCTGACTGATCGCAAGCAAGTAAACAAATCTGTCTGTCTGGCTGTCAACTTTATTGTCAGAAATAATTATTTAGTCATATCCTGTACGTATGTACTATTGGGTTGTTTACCGATCTTCGGCATCGCCATACTATCAAAGATGTTAACCTACTTATATAACAGATGAGAGAGATGTGTAGAATTTATAACGTTAATTACGAAGCTGGATAGAAAGTTTCGAAGTTTTTGTATGGTCAAATGGATTGACGATTCGCTCACCGTTTCAATATGTTTTTGACGTGTTTGTAAGACCTTGGCGTAGTACTTCTACTCTTATAATAAGCAAGCATGTTATTGAGCATCAAGTGTGCTCTGTAGGCTAGGGCATAGTACACGGCCGCTGGCACTGGATGACACGTTTATCTGTCTTGATCCAAAAACTAGACTCAACTGTATTCAAGTTTCTGTTTAAAAAAAAATCCATTGATGGCGTTAGTGCCAATAAACAAACAAAACAATAATCCATAGCGAATCGCAATTAATTATTACAATTAATTATACCTAATGATTAATTTTCACATACAATTTCTTAAAATATATTTTCGAGTCACTGCTTGCATGAAAAATTTATTAAACATTTATTTTTATCATACAATACCTAGGTACGGACAGATTATCAATAATTCTAAGTAGTTCTGTAGATCTACATACTACTTAGATATAGCATTATTTTGAAAGATTATTCGTATAAATTACTTTAATGACTTTAAGATAATAGGACTAAGGACTTTGACTCTGACTCTCTCAGAAATGTTTTCATATATAATTTATTATCATTAACTGGTGTCTACGTGTACGAAGTATGTCGAAGTATTCCAACCTTAGTGTAACGTAACTTAAGACCAATATATCTTTGAAACGGGCAAGCTGTTGAGCAAAAAAAAACAATACAACCTTTATACATAGTTGTTGTAATGCTTTGCTTTGCTTTGCTTCGCTTTGCTTCGCTTTGCTTCGCTTTGCTTCGCTTTGCTTCGCTTTGCTTCGCTTTGCTTCGCTTTGCTTCGCTTTGCTTCGCTTTGCTTCGCTTTGCTTCGCTTTGCTTCGCTTTGCTTCGCTTTGCTTCGCTTTGCTTCGCTTTGCTTCGCTTTGCTTCGCTTTGCTTCGCTTTGCTTCGCTTTGCTTCGCTTTGCTTCGCTTTGCTTCGCTTTGCTTCGCTTTGCTTCGCTTTGCTTCGCTTTGCTTCGCTTTGCTTCGCTTTGCTTCGCTTTGCTTCGCTTTGCTTCGCTTTGCTTCGCTTTGCTTCGCTTTGCTTCGCTTTGCTTCGCTTTGCTTCGCTTTGCTTCGCTTTGCTTCGCTTTGCTTCGCTTTGCTTCGCTTTGCTTCGCTTTGCTTCGCTTTGCTTCGCTTTGCTTCGCTTTGCTTCGCTTTGCTTCGCTTTGCTTCGCTTTGCTTCGCTTTGCTTCGCTTTGCTTCGCTTTGCTTCGCTTTGCTTCGCTTTGCTTCGCTTTGCTTCGCTTTGCTTCGCTTTGCTTCGCTTTGCTTCGCTTTGCTTCGCTTTGCTTCGCTTTGCTTCGCTTTGCTTCGCTTTGCTTCGCTTTGCTTCGCTTTGCTTCGCTTTGCTTCGCTTTGCTTCGCTTTGCTTCGCTTTGCTTCGCTTTGCTTCGCTTTGCTTCGCTTTGCTTCGCTTTGCTTCGCTTTGCTTCGCTTTGCTTCGCTTTGCTTCGCTTTGCTTCGCTTTGCTTCGCTTTGCTTCGCTTTGCTTCGCTTTGCTTCGCTTTGCTTCGCTTTGCTTCGCTTTGCTTCGCTTTGCTTCGCTTTGCTTCGCTTTGCTTCGCTTTGCTTCGCTTTGCTTCGCTTTGCTTCGCTTTGCTTCGCTTTGCTTCGCTTTGCTTCGCTTTGCTTCGCTTTGCTTCGCTTTGCTTCGCTTTGCTTCGCTTTGCTTCGCTTTGCTTCGCTTTGCTTCGCTTTGCTTCGCTTTGCTTCGCTTTGCTTCGCTTTGCTTCGCTTTGCTTCGCTTTGCTTCGCTTTGCTTCGCTTTGCTTCGCTTTGCTTCGCTTTGCTTCGCTTTGCTTCGCTTTGCTTCGCTTTGCTTCGCTTTGCTTCGCTTTGCTTCGCTTTGCTTCGCTTTGCTTCGCTTTGCTTCGCTTTGCTTCGCTTTGCTTCGCTTTGCTTCGCTTTGCTTCGCTTTGCTTCGCTTTGCTTCGCTTTGCTTCGCTTTGCTTCGCTTTGCTTCGCTTTGCTTCGCTTTGCTTCGCTTTGCTTCGCTTTGCTTCGCTTTGCTTCGCTTTGCTTCGCTTTGCTTCGCTTTGCTTCGCTTTGCTTCGCTTTGCTTCGCTTTGCTTCGCTTTGCTTCGCTTTGCTTCGCTTTGCTTCGCTTTGCTTCGCTTTGCTTCGCTTTGCTTCGCTTTGCTTCGCTTTGCTTCGCTTTGCTTCGCTTTGCTTCGCTTTGCTTCGCTTTGCTTCGCTTTGCTTCGCTTTGCTTCGCTTTGCTTCGCTTTGCTTCGCTTTGCTTCGCTTTGCTTCGCTTTGCTTCGCTTTGCTTCGCTTTGCTTCGCTTTGCTTCGCTTTGCTTCGCTTTGCTTCGCTTTGCTTCGCTTTGCTTCGCTTTGCTTCGCTTTGCTTCGCTTTGCTTCGCTTTGCTTCGCTTTGCTTCGCTTTGCTTCGCTTTGCTTCGCTTTGCTTCGCTTTGCTTCGCTTTGCTTCGCTTTGCTTCGCTTTGCTTCGCTTTGCTTCGCTTTGCTTCGCTTTGCTTCGCTTTGCTTCGCTTTGCTTCGCTTTGCTTCGCTTTGCTTCGCTTTGCTTCGCTTTGCTTCGCTTTGCTTCGCTTTGCTTCGCTTTGCTTCGCTTTGCTTCGCTTTGCTTCGCTTTGCTTCGCTTTGCTTCGCTTTGCTTCGCTTTGCTTCGCTTTGCTTCGCTTTGCTTCGCTTTGCTTCGCTTTGCTTCGCTTTGCTTCGCTTTGCTTCGCTTTGCTTCGCTTTGCTTCGCTTTGCTTCGCTTTGCTTCGCTTTGCTTCGCTTTGCTTCGCTTTGCTTCGCTTTGCTTCGCTTTGCTTCGCTTTGCTTCGCTTTGCTTCGCTTTGCTTCGCTTTGCTTCGCTTTGCTTCGCTTTGCTTCGCTTTGCTTCGCTTTGCTTCGCTTTGCTTCGCTTTGCTTCGCTTTGCTTCGCTTTGCTTCGCTTTGCTTCGCTTTGCTTCGCTTTGCTTCGCTTTGCTTCGCTTTGCTTCGCTTTGCTTCGCTTTGCTTCGCTTTGCTTCGCTTTGCTTCGCTTTGCTTCGCTTTGCTTCGCTTTGCTTCGCTTTGCTTCGCTTTGCTTCGCTTTGCTTCGCTTTGCTTCGCTTTGCTTCGCTTTGCTTCGCTTTGCTTCGCTTTGCTTCGCTTTGCTTCGCTTTGCTTCGCTTTGCTTCGCTTTGCTTCGCTTTGCTTCGCTTTGCTTCGCTTTGCTTCGCTTTGCTTCGCTTTGCTTCGCTTTGCTTCGCTTTGCTTCGCTTTGCTTCGCTTTGCTTCGCTTTGCTTCGCTTTGCTTCGCTTTGCTTCGCTTTGCTTCGACGTTCGCGACGTTCTCCAAAACATTGCGAGATTGCGAAATATTGTGAGTGCTGGTGGGCGTGGCGAGGTAAATGAAAAATGTGGCGGTATTAGTACTTACTAATCTGTGGCAAAAGACTCATGTGCGAACGGTGGTTCGCAATTATAGTGGTTATTTCTTCTATCACAGATTAAAAGTTTTCGCCTGGCTTCTATAGGTCGCAACGCATTTTGTTGAACTACACGAGCGTATCGACAAACTTTTCATTGAATGCGAACAAAATGCATTCTGAAAATTGAAATAGCCACGGCCTAAAAAAAAAAGTTGCTCTAGGAACAAGGAGATAACAGGGAGCAAAAATGTTTAATCTGTGGATAACAGCAACCGCTCGCTACGTTTAGTTGCTTGGAAAGTAAAAAGCAAAATGTTGATTTATTTTTCGAATCACATTTTTGACTTGATGTAGTAATTACAATTCATTACGTTGTAATAGCTTGTTTATTGAACCTCAAACCCTCAGCTAAAACAGAAATAATGGACGTGGATACAGCCGATACGGGTACGTTGTCATTTTCAGAATATTTGATAACCTCGCATAATAAAAAAATAGTAAAAACTTTTTTATGTTGCATTTGATAGCAACTGATAACTAACCATGTTTTTTGATTACGACCAAGCAAGTGCTCATACGGGGTTTATATCCTAACTAAGGCTCTACCTACACGACACCTCTGAAAGATTTGAATCAGCCTGGCGGAATTTCATGAAATTCCGCCAGGCAATGGCTAGGCCCCTCAAAATAGCGCCTCAATAAATGGTATCGAAAACGCTACCTTCATCTTCCAAAATCTTAGCTGTTGCCTAAGATTTTATCTTTTCAGCTTTCCTTCCCTTTGAAGTTGTGTTTGTTTTTGACAAAAATATGCCTAGGTACAGTATTTTATATCAAACTAGCTGCCACGGCCGCCCTCGGCCCCCGACCCACAGCGTCGCATTGCCCGAACGTGCTATAACTACTTTTGCTCAGCTCCTAAAGTTCATAGCTAGTTCATACTGTAATGTTAAATAACCTACACCCTCCCTCAAGAATTGCTATCAAATGCGAAAATATTTTTTCAAATCCTGGTAGATCCTGAGATTAACATGTTCAAACTAAAAAACTAAAAACAAACTCTTTAGCTTTTTTATTAATATAGATAAAGATGTGAAAACATTTGATGTCTACTGCTGTAGCAGTAGACAATTATATCACAGTCATAAAGTCAATATTAGTTCTATGGCTCATGTATGGCACATGATCATGCTAACAGGACTGATCTGTAGTTCAAGACTGCAATAGAAATCTCTAAAACAAATAGAATGTTGGGTTTATTTATACAAGTGTATAAATCTTAAATAGGAACAATGATAGCTTGCGGAGTAATATATGTAGATGAACAAACCTACCTAACCTAACTACTGGTGTTGGATGTAACAGGATAATTAGTTACTCTTTAGCTATATTTTATTCTTGTTAATCTTTAGCTTTTCCTAGCATTGGTTATGTCAAAATGTCTTAGGCAAATTTTAATGAGTTTACTATAACTCATTATTATTATAATAGAATATTCATATTCTGGTGGTTTACTTGAATGTCTAGTATGATTCAGGTTTCTTTGTACCCTGTCACCCTCGCTCACAACACAGCCAGACACACAATTAGCCACATGACAATAATCTGCCTAGACCTGTATGCAAGCAATAAAATCCTTCACAGTAGAATTAAGTCAAACATGTTTGTACCATATAAAATAATTCTGTATATGTATAGATTCCCTAATTAAGTGCAAAGTTCTAATATTTGTTTTCAGTGTAAATAAACTTTATTTTTGTTCTAATGCTTTGTATGTGGCTTTAGGGCCTCAAAGTCCCCTTCATAGGCAACTGTACTTACCCAACAAAACTGTTTCATAGCAAAATGAAACTTCATTTTACATCAGAAATAACCAAAAAAATACAAATCACAATGTTTATACAAAAAAAAACTTATGTTAAAACAACACTTAAATTACCTTTAACTGATTAAACCACTGCAAAATGGCCCACAGAACTCATACTCTTACTCATGTTTTACAAACTATGTAAAACATATCCCTGATCTGGCTGCATGCGTTGCTCCTGCCTTACTTCCCTCACCTCCCCCCACTTCCCCCACTCACCCCAAGATAATTGAGTAGATGGTACCTAAAAATTAAGCAAATGCAATAATCATTGTTACAGGTGGCAGAAAGTCACGCTCTCGCAGCAGATCTGTAAGTAGTTATTATAAAAAAACAACAGCAAAATAATTTTTATTTTATTTTTGATTTGATTAAAAATTTGAAACAATTCCATTTGCTTCTATTCCCAGGTGGAGTCAACCTCCAAGATGTCTCACGATGGCTCTCCAAATTCTCGACACAGTTCTAAATCTCGTTCTCGCTCGCGCTCTAAATCCAATTCTCGCTCCCGTTCACGCTCTAAATCCAAGTCTCGGTCCCGTTCTCGCTCTAAATCCCGATCTCGTTCTCGCTCCGGATCCGGTTCACGTGCGTCTTCTCGCTCGGGCTCTGCATCTCCACGTCGCTCTAGAAGCAGTTCGCCTGCCAAATCTAGAAGTAGATCACGCGCCAAATCTCGTTCGAGAAGCGGTTCTGCTGAATCTAAGTCCAAGTCACGTTCGAGGAGTGGTTCTCGTGCTAAGTCGGCTTCCCCGACCGCTAGTCCAGCCAAGTCTCGATCCAGAAGCGGCTCACGTGCTATGTCTCGCTCCAAATCTCGATCCAAAAGCGGTTCTCCCGCTAAATCTCGTTCCGGAAGTGGTTCGCCCGGTTCCCCCCGCTCCCCGGCCGCGGCGCTGCGCCCCTCGCGCTCCCGCACCCCGTCTCCGACCAACTTGCACTCGTCAAAGAAATCTCGATCTAAGTCGAGATCTGAATCCAAGAGTCCCGTCAAGTCCAAGTCGAGAAGCAAGTCTCGTTCGCCGGACCGGCTGGACATCGACGAAGGCGGTGACAAGGTCACGTCAAGGGCAGGCTCTGTGGACGAAAAGGCCGAGAAAAGAAAAAGATCTAAATCTACATCCAAATCGCCTGCTGGTGAGTTCTACTTTTAGTATTTTATGGTAAAAAGTACGAAGTCAAAGTCAAAAGGGTTTATTAGAAATGTTTGAAGTATGAATGTGAATTAAAAATGCCTTAAGTTACATGAATTTCGTATTGTAATATATATGTTTATTTTATTTGATTGCAGGTTCTAGAGGTAGTAGATCGAAGTCGCGTTCCAAATCGCGGTCGAAGTCCAGATCGAAATCGAGGTCTAAATCACGATCCAGATCCAAGGCCAAGTCCCGCTCGAGGTCCCGATCCAAGTCTCGATCTCGCTCTAAATCTGTTGGAGTTGGTGAGTCGGTTAATGCATGACTTTATTACTAGACCTCTAGACTTACACTAAGGTAGGTGTCGCTTTTTGTACCTGTGATGTAAGGAGCCCGTTTAATGCGTGCTAAGATACCTATGATAAAAGTTAATTGATTTACGAATATGATAAAAGCTTGCCTTTTTGAGCTTGACACCTTTCAAAATTATTGAAACAGTCATCGTTTTGACAAATCTAATCTCAGTAAATCTCAATATAAACCCTCTGGTAGGTAGGTACAGAGGTGTTATATTTTACAATACAGTATGGTAATTTAATGTACCGTGATGGTCCATAAGTAAGATGTACAATGTAGTTTTTTGACAATCGATTTTTATAATTTCAAGAATGGTAATTAGATATTTTATATTGTCACGAGTCACTCGGGGTGCCATACTTAGTCGATGAAAAACACGTTGGCGGTTTTTGAATTTTGCAATAATTAACCTTTATTATTTGTCTCGGGTCTGGGTGTTTTCTTTGTATAATATGTATATATGTAGATATACATATTATCATGTCATGTCATGTAGTTCCCATAATACAAGCTCTGCTTACTTTGGGGCTAGATGATGCTGTGTGAAAATGTCCAGCATTATTTATTTATTTCAACTTTTAATAAAAATTGTTTCAGAGGGCGGAAGGAAAAGCAGATCCCGTTCTCGGTCCGGTTCCGGTTCTCGGTCCGGTTCCGGTTCGCGGTCTCGATCGCGATCTCGCTCCAAATCTAGGTCCAAATCCCGATCTCGCTCGCGTTCCGGCTCCGCAGTCAGCAGGAAATCCAGGTAGCTTTTATCGTTAAGGCAGCGTCCTAAGAGACGCATTCGCTCGACCGTTTTTTCGTCGATTTTTAACGGGATAATATACAGCCTACGTCCACCCTGTAGGTCCATTCTAAATATTGGTGAAATAATATTTGAAATTAGATGAGTAGTAGCGGAGATTACCTCCTATATCCAATTTACAAACTTTACCCAAAAAAAACTACTTAACCTAGTAGTTAGTAGGGTGGTAAAGTTTCTATGGAAATGTTATTCCTTGGTTAGATTCACTCAAAACTCGGTACAATAAAAATTTAAAACTGCCCACAGCTTCGCCCGCGTGGTACCCGTATCCGTATAAAAAGTAGCCTATGTGTTATTCTGATGTATAAGCTATATTACTGTAAAGTTTCATCAAAATACGTAGCAAACATCCATCCTCACAAACTTTCGCGTTTATAAAAGCAGTAGGATCATGAGAGTGAATGACGTTTCGTTTGTTTTAGATCCCGGTCCCGTTCTCGCTCCAGCTCGAGGTCCGGTTCCGGTTCGCCTTCGCGCAGAGGTAACTACACACATATAATAATAATATCATAATTTTACAACCGACTTCTAAAAAGGAGGAGGTTCTCAATTCGCCTGTATGTTTTTTTTTATGTTACGCGTTTTCTTTGCCAATTGTGAACCAATTTTTTTTATGAGTAGAGTATACTTTAAGGTCCCATATAAATTTTATGAAAATAACCCAAAAGAGTGTCAAAATTGGGGATAACATTTCATATTGGACTTTTTATTGACTTCCCGGCATTTAAAGTTGGTTTTAATTTTTTCCTGTTACAAGAAACAGGATATTTAGCATGATCTGTGAGTTTAAATGTTCCCGATATTTCGGCACAGTTGCATGTACCATGGTCACGGGAGGAGGAGTGTTTGCGGGAAGATGTCAGTGGCAGACTATTCGATCCCTTTATCTTAGTTTATTGCGAACCATCGCATTCCACTGCATCTCGGCTCACATCAGCCACGTGAGGTCTCTTCGCTTCATCAACAGCATGTACAAGCACAGGTACCGCTGGACTGCCTCCCGCACAGAGAGCCCTCAGCCCTGACGAATGATGTCCTCTACGTCGTGGCGGGCGAGCAGCTGGCTAAAATAAATAATTTTATTCCAAGAGATATGGCCTTTGGCGGATTCCTTCGTTTCTCATCTAAATACAAAAGGAATGTGCGTAATTCATAATTATTTTTGTTATTTCAGCGAAGAAGCGCCGCGCGGTGTGGGACTCTGACAACGAGAGCGAGAGTGCGCGGGGGGCGCCCCCCGGGGAGGGGCCCGGCGCGGGGGCGGAGGGCGCTGCGGCGGAGGAGGGGGCGGGGGCGGGGGCGGGAGCGGGGGGCGACGCGGGCGGGCCGTCGTCCGCCGTCGCCGCGCCCGACGCGGACTCCTCCGACGACGAGCTCGCGCCCGACTCGAAGCGGTCAGTGCCATCAGTTATATCGTGATCGCTGCATACAAACAGGTGTACATGAACTGCGGCGTTGTATGTAGTTTGTGAATTAGAAAGCTTGGCAAGGTTCGCACGCTCTCCGGCGGTCCCCTCACGTCTCGGAGTGGAGTCAGTTCCGCTTGTGAAGCATGAGCGTAGTGCAGTGTGCGGTCCGTTGCAGCGAGGAGATGGCGGGCGGGATGAGCGACTTCGAGCTGATGATGGCGCGCAAGAAGGAGGAGCGCGGGGGGAGGAGGCGTCGCAGGGACATCGACATCATCAACGACAACGACGACCTCATCGCGCAGCTGCTGCAGCAGATGCGGACAGCGGCTGCCGACGACCGCGACCTCAACAAGCGCAACCAGCCCGCCGTCAAGAAGGTAACCAGCGCAGCGTAGCACAGCGCAGCGTGGAGCAGCTCAACTGTAGCGTTGACGCGGTGTGGTTGTCGGCAGGTGTCGATGCTGAAGTCGGCGATGTCGCAGCTGATCAAGAAGGACCTGCAGCTCGCGTTCCTGGAGCACAACGTGCTGAATGTACTCTGCGACTGGCTCGCGCCCATGCCGAACCGAGCCCTGCCCTGCCTGCTCATCCGGGAGAGCATCCTCAAGCTGCTCATGGACGTGAGTACCGCCCCGCCCTGCCTACTCATGCGGGAGAGCATCCTCAAGCTGGTCATGGAGGTGAGCACCGTCAGGTCCTGCCCACGCGTGCTAACGAGCGTATATGTGTTTATTGCGCAGTTCCCTGCCATCGACAAGTCTCTGCTGAAGCAGTCCGGCATCGGCAAGGCGCTGATGTACCTGTACAAGCATCCCAAGGAGACCAAGTCCAACCGCGAGCGCGCGGGACGACTCATCTCCGAGTGGGCGCGGCCCATCTTCAACCTCTCCACTGACTTCAAGGGTACACACATTATCCTTAATCAATCCATCATCCCAATAGAATATTGCTGACATTCATTTGATTTGATTTTTTTATTTATTCTCATTGTCTGTCATTTGACTTGTTCACCATGTGTTTGATGATTAATCATTGTTCGGTGCTGTTGTGTGATCCCAGCAGTACTAAACAGAAGATACCTACTTACCATTACCTACTTGTTAACCAGTTCCTCATTAAAGTAGGTGCACTCATATTTCTACTAAATTTACAGATTATAAAATACACACAGAATGGCTAGGGCATTCTCAAAATAAAAGAATCCTCTCCATCTAAAAGTTGTCTGGAAGACATCGCTGTCAAGCCTCCTCCTCTTTCCTCTCCTCCGCCTCCGCCTCCACAGTATCTCTGATTGTGTTGTTGTGTGCAGCGCTAACGCGCGACGAGCCCTCCGCCTCCTCTTCTCCCTCTTTCTTCTTCTCCTCCTCCGCCTCCGCCTCCACAGTATCTCTGATTGTGTCGTTGTGTGCAGCGCTAACGCGCGACGAGCCCTCCGCCTCCTCTTCTCCCTCTTTCTTCTCCTCCTCCTCCGCCTCCGCCTCCACAGTATCTCTGATTGTGTCGTTGTGTGCAGCGCTAACGCGCGACGAGCCTTCCGCCTCCTCTTCTCCCTCTTTCTTCTCCTCCTCCGCCTCCGCCTCCACAGTATCTCTGATTGTGTCGTTGTGTGCAGCGCTAACGCGCGACGAGCCTTCCGCCTCCTCTTCTCCCTCTTTCTTCTCCTCCTCCTCCGCCTCCGCCTCCACAGTATCTCTGATTGTGTCGTTGTGTGCAGCGCTAACGCGCGACGAGCCCTCCGCCTCCTCTTCTCCCTCTTTCTTCTCCTCCTCCTCCGCCTCCGCCTCCACAGTATCTCTGATTGTGTCGTTGTGTGCAGCGCTAACGCGCGAGGAGCGTCAGGCGCGCGACGAGGCGATGGCCGGCGCGCGTCGCGACGAGCCCTCCGCCTCCGCCTCCGCCTCCGCCTCCAAGCGGGCTCGCGCGGACGCAGACGATCCCGACCGGTGAGAATCATCAACTCCACTGCCTCACTCCATCCACCGAGTACCCGCAATCTGTAAGATACGATCGGTTCCCTGCGTGTGTGTGCGTGTGTGTTGCAGGGTGGTGGCGAGGCCGGGGGAGGCGGGCTGGGTGGCGCGCGCGCGGGTGCCGCTCCCCTCCAACAAGGACTACGTGTTCCGACCCAAGTCCAACTGCGACACCGACATGTCCAGGGTACGACCGCACTAAACTTCATTACACTACACTATATCGCACAATGTTACATGCGTATCGCTTACTACGATACAAGGAAACAAGCTCATCTTTGTGACATTTTAAAACCTTGCGGTGATAAAACATCCAGGAACCATCGTTGAAGTCCTACAAATGGACTAGAAAAATATGAAAAAAAATACGTTCGGATAAGAAACGTTCTGAAATCATATATTCCGGGATAGGAACGTTGATCTGAATTCCGTGATTGTTATTTCCAGACGACGAAGAAGAAGATGACGCGCTACGAGAAGCAGATGAAGCGCTTCATCGAGCAGAAGCGCATGAAGAGCGGCGCGCGGCGAGCCGTCGAGATCTCCATCGAGGGCCGCAAGATGGCGCTCTGAAACTACTCTCCCTTCTCTATGCCCATTCATTGCCCGACTCCACCTTCTGCACTGCACTGTACAACACTATGTACCTAATGTACATGTTATATTTACACCCTTATTCATGATCACTCCATGACTTTATCAGCTTTATAAAAAATGTCTCTATCCCTTGTTTAGTGGTGATCGACCTGCTCAAGTTGTGAGTGATTATGAATGGGAGGGATAAGGTAGTGTTGGAGGGCTCTGCGGGCGCTCGCTAGATGGCGTTGTAAATAATGGCTGATCGCCAACAGCTGAAAATTTAACTACAAAATTAAATATCTTCGATCGACCATAGGTACTAGGTTCTCGATAAGCGCTTCGTAAACATACAGAAAAATAAGAGCACAAAAAATATTTTTTTGGACATATTTCAAATTAGTACTTTATGTTCCATCCTTATTGTGCATAAGTTAAGTTTCATTTTAGACCGACAACGACATTTAATTTTTAAAACGACGTTAAAAATGTATTTCTTATACTTTTGCAGAGGTAATCAAACTGAACGTGGTAAGGTTTATAATAGAATGCTGTTAATGATATGCATAAACTTTGTTCTGCATTTCCTTGTAAGAAATATAAATGTATAAGTGTATGCAAACGTGTTGAGCGACTTACTTTTGTTCCCGATTCTTGATCTATGTAGTACTAGATCTGGTTGATCGAAGGCAAATAGTATAAGTTCGGTTAGTGTTGCAGCGCCCGCTCGCTAGATGACGCTCACGTCTGAATCACGACATGATTGTCAGAGAATCCGCGACAACTCATCGGCCGCAGTGTGTAGGTCGGATAACGTGAAATTAAATATATTATTCCTGTTTATTTTAGTTTGCGTCGTAGGCGTACTTCCCCAGTAGACGAATTAACTAGTTGTTTAAGTTGCGTTATCTATCTGAGCGGAGTGCTCGTACGTACCTCCGCTGTGTATGACTTAAACTGATGTTTTGCATAGTAAGTAAAGAGATAAGTTAAGATTTGTGATGACTTGTCATTTAAATAAACGTAAAGACATGAAATGTACTATTTTATTGTTCCTGATCCGTCCCGTCGATAGCTCCCGGAATAAGAACAGACTGGCCTCAAACTTTTATACATCCATCTTGTTAGTCGAGGGTTAAAAAAGAGATAAGTATAAGCTTGTGATCGGAACCGGGGATACTTCGGAACTCGGCAGATATTCTTATTAATTTTCAAGTGTTTAGTTTTTTTGAATCTTACGCATTTTCTAAATTAAGCTATCGACATACTCGATACATTTATTGCTTTCACATGGTAGGTACATAGATGGTGTTTATAGGTAGGTATCTCACATGAACCCTGTCTAAGGGTATAGCAACAGATAGGTAGGCAGGCCGAGGTTTTGCGTAAACAAACTAGTTATTAATATCTACAGTAAATAAAGTTAAGTCTCGCAAATGAACTTTGTATTAGGGTACGGCGGCAGAGCGAGGTTTTATTTTCATTGTAGGTAGTCAAAGTAGGTACTTTAGGAGATGGGTATAAGTGCATTATTTTGTTAGTAATGGTCATATTATTTCATGTCAGTTTTCAATTTCATTTTATTATTTACAATGTTAAATTAATTTACTGCAAAGCTTGTTCTAGATAATCGTCAATATTATAATAGCATCTGTCAATTAGAAAAGATTTAAGTTTTTTTTATAAATAGTGTATGTTTTTGTATGTGTTTTAGTTGTGTCGGAAGTTTATTATAAATTTTAATTGACATAATGTATGGGCCGTCGCTATGCATCTTTAGTTGTGATCGCGGTCGTATGATTTTATTCCTACCTGGTCTTAAAGCGTAGCTTCGAGGAAGTTCATCTAGTTTTGTATACAAAGTGGGATTATTCCTAACAAATTTGCACATCTCTAAAATGTAGATAGACGGCAAAGTTAAAATCTTAAGGTTTTTAAAACAAGGCTTGCAGCTAACTCTTTTCTTAATATTTGCTAGGATATATGTTAGTTAGTTAGTTTTGCCAAAATTTTTAAACTACCTACTTACCTACGTGTTTTCCGTGATCTATTACAGCGCCCCCCCGGCGACTCGTGCCAATAAAATCTATCTAAGAAAACACCTTGCATGAAGACTTACAAATCTTTGAATATTTAATACATATTTATCTTTCTTTCAAATGATTTTTTTTCATGAACATTATTACATTAGAAGGTAGTAGTTTTGATTTTATCAAAGGTAATTAACATAATGATTTTTAGTTATAGTAAATAGCTAGCTTGTTGGTAAATGTTTTGTATTTCCTGCCCATCAATCTTTGTAGGATAGCACGTATTTGGCATCGCTTCAAATCCCTACTGTCGCTAGGTATCACACACAGGTCGCTACAGAGCCGGCGGCGGCGGCGGCGGCGGCGGCGGCTGGTCGGCTGGTCCATCGCTAGTTCAATTCTGACAAATTACTAAATCTCATCGAGCAATTTATCCCAGAGAGACCCACCAGAGAGCTGGGGTGCTAGACAAATACCACTTTCGGTTGGCGCTAACAGGCCCGCGGAAAGATTGAATTGTACGGGAATGACATTAGCTGCGAAAATTCACGTGACAGCTGTCAAGTTTTACCTCGAAAAAATTGCGTCAGCGCGAAAGGAAAAGTAAGCATGAGGTATTCGTCCAGCCCCCAGGGTGGCCTAGACAAATACCTCACGCGCAGCGGTCACGTGACATCTCAAATCATACAATTCAACCTTTCCGCAGGCGTCTTAGCGCTGCGCTGCGCTGCGCCGGCGCCCCGGGCGCGGGCAGCCGGGCGCGGGAAGCCGGGCGCGGGCAGCCGGGCGCGGGAAGCCGGGCGCGGGAAGCCGGGCGCGGGAAGCCGGGCGCGGGCAGCCGGGCGCGGGCAGCCGGGCGCGGGAAGCCGGGCGCGGGAAGCCGGGCGCGGGAAGGAGCGCGGCGCGGAGAGACGGCGCGGCGATGTCGCGCGCCGCTCGCGCGCTCGCTATGCGCCTGCGCCGCGCTCGCCCGCAGTCAGTCGGCAGTCGGCCGGCAGCCTGCGCGGACGCACGTCATCCGCATGAGCTCCGGCGAGAGGAAGCTCTCCTTCCTAGGAGACGCGCCGCACCAGGTCAGTCAGTCTCTCTCTGCGACATCGTAGCTGCTAGCTAGTGCTGCTTCTCGTTAGTTGCGCTCGCGCGGGTGCTCTACCTACCTGATTTGATTTGTCGATCATGTAGGTACCTGTACAGGTACTTGCCTAAATTATTATGGACTCGAATTCAAAAGTGACATATATGTATTCGTAAGCCAGTTAAACGGTGAAACATATTATGGTCGATCTGAATAGGATATCGAGGCCTGCCTGTGCCTGTAGGTAGGTATCTACCTATGTTTCAGACAAATAAAGCTATTGTATTACATTATATTGTAAATTAACTCTAATTTATGCCTAACAAGTGGAACGCTCGCGTCTGCTTTATTTTTTTCGGTACAAAATAGGTACATCTTCCCGCTGCTCTCTAGAAAAATCGTACGAAATTTTCAAAAAATCATTTCCTGTTCTAGTACCTTCGACCGACATGTATATATGTATATGTAGGTGCTTATCTAAGTACCGATTGCCGTCACTTCTGCTGACTGGGATGTCCTCGATTGACACCAACGATCAAGGTGACGAAGCTGATGACTCCCGGTCTTATTCCGTTACGTTCTCATCACATACGGTTCATGTCATGCTCATCTTAAAATACTTTCTCGAAATGTCTGTAGGTAGATAAGTAGGTACCATAGATAAAATTATAATTAATTGGTAGTCTTGGAAAACTTCAGGCGAGTTTATGCAACTTTGAATGCCAGAGTCGGCTTCAGGATCTCGTCGAGTGATCCTCGAATCTGCTTGTGACAGAGCGAACTCCAGTTCCTCTAATAATCATAAAAAAATAAGTGTCCAAGAAGTATCCAGACATGTTTTTTGAGATCTATTCATGAACTTAATAAAATGCACTGTTTCAGTTTCAGTGAATAGTCTTATGATAATGATTACAGCTAGAGAGAAACATCCGGTATCATTATAATAATAACACCTCTGTGGCGTAGTGAGCGAATGCCCGCCTGAGACGCAGAATGTTGCGGGTTCGATTTTTTATTTGTCTCGGGTCTGGGTGGTTCCTATGTAAAATATGTATGTATTTATAACTTATAACTTGAACAGTAGTTAGTTCCCACCATACAAGCTCTGCTTAGTTCGGGGCTAGATGATGCTGTGTGAAAAAGGCAAGCATTACCTATCTATTAATGAATATAGACCGATAGCAAGAGTCCTCGTGGACCCCCGAGTCTGTCGTCAACATTGAACGCGATGGATTGCTAACAACTACCTACTTTTATTTTATTTTAGTTTTTGGGTTAGAAATACAATTTAAAATTTATTTCTTTCTTTCAAATTAACACCAAAACGCAAACTATCAATTAATTGGCAGAGTGAAAATATCTTGGCCAAAACTGCAGTGCTGATAGCAGACTCTCTGATACCTACCTACTGATAGAAACATGGCATAGTGTAAGCAGTGAAAGTGCTTCCTCTTCCTCTTAAACTGAGCCGGTAAGAAAGTGATAATTTACACATTCTTAGCAATAAACACTATAATCTATTAATCTAGGTCAACATTGTATTTACTCATTAGTCTGAAATTGATAAATTGTACTCTATATGTACCTAATATAAGTACCTGATTTGGATACATTAATTACAACATAATGTATATTAAATAAAATAAAATTGGCTAAGCGCGTGGCGGACCACGCGCAGTGTAGGGTTCCGTAAACTTATATTTACCTGTTTTAGGTAGAGACCTGTTTTAAACAACTAACAACTTCATCTTAGTTATTTTCAATGGAATCTCTGCGAAATTATTCTTTTTACTTCTCCAAGTACATTTTATAAGTCGGCCGACTATCACTCGTTAAATTGTAAAGTCTACTTACCTAGCTGTGATAGTTTTAACTTTGTTATATAATACTAGCTTCTGCCCACGGCTTCGCCCGATAAAAAGTAGCCTATGTGTTATTCTGATATATAACTGTAAAATTTCATAAAAATCCGTTCTGTATTTTTTGCGTGAAAGAGTAACAAACATCCATCCTCACAAACTTTCGCGTTTATAATATTAGCAGGACTACTGCTGTGATTTTTTCACATATTCAAAAACAACCGTTCAGCTGGCAGGAGGGGGGGGGGACTGACTCTAACAACAAACGGATCCCTGAATCGAAAAAAATACAAAAAATTATAAAGACTTAATTAAAAATAAATCAGACGGAGCCCATTATAATCCAAATCCATCTGTTTTGTATGGGAGAGTCTGATCGCGCAACTATCACCTGGAGGATGCCGTTGCTAGTGTCTCTGGCGCGCGCGCGCTGGACCAGGGAAGCCACTTCTTACGAATAATCGCTTGAGAGCGTCCCCGCGAGCCTCCGCTTTTATTTCTGATGCGCTGAAAAAACGAGGCAGTGAGGCATCAGATATATCTATAAAATGTATATACTAAAAAAAAGTATATAATTAGTATATCAGTTATGTAGTTCCCATAACACAAGCTCTGCTTACTTTGGGGCTAGATGATGCTGTGTAGAAAATGTCCAGCATTATTTATTATTATTATTATTATTATTATTATCAGCAGCCTGAAGATGTTGCTGTACTCTCACAGAGAGGGAGCCGCTGGCTGTGATTCACCCACAGGCTGCTCGAGCACAACACTGCCAGTAGCCCTTGAAAAGAGCGATTTAACTTCCCTCGAGCAGCGAGCGAACCTGCGACCGACCATGTCTGCTATCTATCCACTGACACCCCACTCCGTGGGATAGACGAGAAACGATATCATCCCCTCTTAGGTAGGGGACCTCCCCTGAGGTCACACAATCATGTGAACACTTACACTGAAGAATGTGTAAATTATCACTTTCTTACCGGCTCAGTTTAAGAGAAAGAGGAAGCACTTTCACTGCTTACACTATGCCATGTTTCTATCAGTAGGTAGGTATCAGAGAGTCTGCTATCAGCACTGCAGTTTTGGTCAAGATATTTTCACTCTGCCAATTAATTGATAGTTTGCGTTTTAAAGAAATAAATAAATATATTTCAATTGTAATTCTAACCCAAAAACTAAAATAAAATAGAAGTAGGTAGGTGTTGGCGAGAGTAATAAGGATACATATGCCGAATAACCAAATTACAGGTTTCTAGTACAAAGAGTGTCTGAGCTAAGCTGTCCGCAGCTTAGCTCGGAGACTCCTTAGTACACAGACAGACAGACTGACGGACATGCCGAAACTATTACACTAAAAAATCTTATAGTCAGATAACCAACTGATTACCCCTCTGCGGTTTAGAAAGTGTATTTTTACTTGTAGAGGTATTATTATGGCAGAAGATAGATAGATAGATAGATACTCCTAGAAGATACTAATTATAACATTTTATTGTACACCAAATAACACATTAGCTTAGTTACCTAAGTATTAATTAACTTCAACAATGTTGTACAATGTGCGGTCTTATCGCTAAATAACGATCTCTTCCATCCAAAGGTTGTCCTTTGGATGGAACGGACTGCAAGAAAGTTTACAAGGGGTTTAATCGGTGAACTTACCACATACTAAGAATATTCATACCTATATAATATACAATACCTACCTACATAGTTACATACTATATACGTCAAAATATAGTTGAAAGGAAGACAGATTCCACTTACAATTGTTTGATAGGAGCAGCGGCGCAGGCGCAGGTTCAGAGTCTGCGCTGCCGCTTGTCGGTCACTAATATCCTAATCTTACAAACACCTGCTCAAAACGATGATGGAAAATACCTACCGTGGGAGAACCGGTACATGTACATGTATATGCCAAAATTCCAAAATATGACCCGTCAGTTACTTAATGTTCCGATTAGCGGCGATGCGCTTGTCACGTGAAATCATAACTACATGCAAAGCGCGGGCATGTGCCTAATGTTATGTAAGAACGTGCCTCTGACCATCCCCTAATACTATCCTCCAACATCTATGTACTGAATATGTTTTCGAGGATGTCGTGAGCGTGTTCGTTCGTTTGTTCTATCATCAGTTTCAACATCCGCGGATGTTACCATGCATCTACCCCGAATACCTACGTAGGTACGAATATACCTACCTAGGTACCTGTACGAAACTAAACTAAGTGAACGCATGTGTTATTGAACACGAGTGCGGCTGAAACCTGCAATGCGGTACTTATCAGGCATTACCTCTACCTACCTACCTACCTACTATCTACCCACCCAGATAATCAGCGTTAAACTATTATTTTTTATAGGTAGCTTGTAGGTATCTGATTCTGAACTAGGTATATCTGGCAAAGATAAGTGTTAGATAGCGTCGCGAACCGGGCGGCGGCGGCGGCGGCGGCGGCGGCGGAGCGGCGTCCGGGCCGTACATAGCTAGCTAGTAGAATCCCTACCTACTTACATACATACCGCCCGCCCCGCCGCCGGCCGCCGCCCCAGGACCGCCCAGCCCGCGCCGCCCCGCCGCCGCCGCCCCGCGTTACCCGCACTTGTAACTCCTAACTCATGATGACCTACGATTAGTAAATAAAAAAGTATTACTCACTGAGATAATTCATCTGAAAATTGAATTTATTACTTATTTCGTAATTTTTTTTATTTTTTACCAAATTGTACCGACTGTTTCTAAAGGCAATTCTATAGGTTTTTATATTTACAAAACATACCTCTGTGATCACATGATATTATCTAAAATAAAACAGTTACACCTATGGCTGAAATTAACAAGGTAAATAATAAATTTCCAAGGTATATTTAATGTATTTTTGCCAGCAACGTGATACACACCTAACCTAACCTAACAAGCTCAGCAAACAACATCGTTCTGGTTGATGTTGGTTCAGTGGCAAGTGCTAGCACACGACAACGTTCCGCTCGCTTATGATACCACTTATCAAGCAACAATAAGCTAGATGATGCTGGGTGAAAAAATACCAGCTTTTTTAAATACAGGAGGTCCCATTATATCTCGAAAAGGGCGCTCATCCTAGTAACACTTTTTTAAGTGTTTTTGTTTACAACTTTTTGAATTCGGTTATTTTTATAGAAGTCATTGATTGTTTTCTTTAAAAATCTAATAAATAAGCTTTTATTTTTAAATACCTACATACATAGAAAACACCCAGAACCGATATAAATATTTGCAGATTTACAAAAATTGGTTTTCATCCCATCTATTCGAAAAGAGGCGAAGGGTTCCTCGATAAGTTAGAGCAAAACGGGTCATTCCGGCGCACATAATGACAGTGACGAAATTACTTTTGAATTTGGAACACTATTTTATTAAAAAGTTTGAACGGATTTTGCTTCGATAAAGTCCGTCGACGCGGCATTGGTTATCTAAATTAAAAAAAAACCGCGGGAACTTCTTATTCATTTTTTTATTACTTTTTATCAAAATATTACACACAATTTTAATTTGATTCACACAAATGGAATAAAAGATGAGTTCTAGCAGTGAAAGTGGAATATTAGCACCAGAAAGTGTAAAATTAAATGCAGAAACTGTCATAAACAATTTACTACCAAACAAATCGAGAGAATAATATCTAAAAGCCTATCAAAATTTAATTACATGGAAAAAGCAAAGTCATTTTCAGAAACTGTATATGTAATTGTACATGCATGAACTGTTTATGTAAGACTGATCAGGATTTATAATAACATACCGTAGCGAATTAAATCGGCAGAAAAAGATACACTTTATCTCAAACAACTTAAGGCAATATTGTTAAAAAAAGCTTATTATTGTGTTGACGAAGTTTTCTCTAACAAACTGTATTCTGTGATAAATAAATTAAATTTGACATTTAGGTTAGTATAAGGTGACTGCTTACGTAGATTTTACAATTTTATTTAACATTGACTTCTTCGATTTTATTTAATTTATATCCGGACATTGTGATTATTTTAGATCAATTTATAAAGAAAGATGTTTTTTTTACATTTATTTTTTATGTATTATTTGACATTCATAATTACGATTTTGCTATTAGTATTATCTCATTTTAAATAAATATTGTCTGAACTTGCAGCGCCCTTACAGGGTCCATGTACTCCCCTACAGCTACTTTGATGTAACACCTAAGCTGATGTACATTAGAGCATGAATAAACGGGGTGTGTAATGTAATGATGTACATTAGAGCGGGGAGCGGGCGGCGCGCGGCGAGTTGTTCAATCATAAATCAGAAGTTTTCAGAACCACATAAAAGTACGAACAATTTCCTATATGACGTATTGACAGATCAGACAGTTATAATAAAAAAATAATCAAAAATCTTGAACTGACCGACTGACAATCAACGCTCAGCCTAAGCCTGTATATACCCTGGCATACGCGAGAGGGTATGCTTCTGTTGGTACTCGTGTATACTATATAGAGGTTCACACATCTATGAAGGATTTTCTGAAAATCTACCGCTAGAGGGCGCAGCGGGAAGATAAAGTTTGTATCGAAAACGGGGGCGTTTGAGTACGTCATCTAACCACATCTCAATCTCATTACAATACGAGAAGAACTACTAAAAATCTTGCAGGGGGATGATTGTAGTTGTGTATGTTGGCAAAATAGAAACAATGGACATTGTCATTTTTAGTCCACTCTCGCTCGCCCGATACCGATACTCACTAGGTACCCGTTAGCCAAATAGAAATCATGTACTATTGTACATTTCGTATGACATGTACCAATCGTAAGAATATACATTTCAGTGGAATATTACATCTTTCATTCCCAAATCCTTAGTAATCCCACCAACAAATCCCAATAATACGTGAACGCGTTCAACATCCGAACTAGGTAGGTAGGTAGTTATACTCACAGATATTATACTAAATAAAGTTATTGGACGATTGCCACCTTATAAAAGAGGCGTTCTTTGCATTATGCGTGTTTTTATAAGCCCTCCGTAGACCGAGTCACGATCTTGGTGACCCTGATGACCCCATCAGCACTGCTAACGCGGTGGTGACGTCATCAAGTTCCGACAGAGTTTACACTTCACCGATACACCGAGCCCGCGCCGGCGCGGCGGGATCGACGAGTCCCCACTTCCGCCTACTCATGGTACAGATATGTACCGGGGCGGTTCTCTCATGTTCCTCCCCCCCTGGCAACGGCCCAAACCGTCTGTCCGTACCTAAGTGAAAGTGGTGCCCTTGTGCTAGTTGCCCCATCCTAACTTTTTATAGGCTGAGCGGTTTCTGCGCACACCGTAGTCCGGCGACGCCGACCGAGGCCATCTGCGGCTGTGGCCCTGCAGTATTAAAGTCCATTCAGAAAAAAATACATTATGCATGTGTTTGCAGATGGCGCTGGCGATGGGCGAGGACGGAGACGTGGACGAGGGACAGCGATCGAACGGGGGAGCGAATCGGGCGCCCCCCGCATCCCCTGCGGCCCCTGCAGGTAAGTCCGCACTCGCTGGACGGCGCTGGAACCTGCACCCCGCGGTCTCCCTCATGTAGTACATTCTGTTGCAGAAGCGGCGCCGACGACGCATGAGTACGTATGCTGCGTCACACCCTCCTTACTGTGTGTCGTACCTATATACCTCTACCTAGACATCGACTATAGATGAGGGCATCCAGTCAACCAGCGTTATAAGTATCTAGTTAATATATACATTTTGAGTTAAGGTATTATAAAAGTATCCTCTTCACCTTTGTGAATCTATTGTGGAAAAAGATTTGTGTCGGTAATGCACAGAATATAACATAAATAATAATAAGTAATGTTTAACAGACCTATATAGTTAATAATATTATTTAAATGCATAGGACATAGTAACGTAAATAAAAGATAATAAAATATAAAATAAACTACCTAGGATCTAGATTAAATACCCAGTAGATTGTTCAACAAGGGACTTAAACGAGCCATTCCATACGAGATGTTTACGAGGCTATAGAATCGAGTATGAATGGGTTTCAGACCCGAGTTAAACAATCTACTTTCCACTTCGATTACGAGAAAAATAAAATGACTATGCAACTATGTATTACAGCAAAAATCTAGAGACCAACGATCGCCAAGAAACACTAGTGCAGTTACATTTTCAAACTTAAATTCAAATAGAAAAACTATAAAGAAAACATTGTTTTCTTTATAGTTTTTCTAAGTTATTTCAAAAATGGAACATCGAAAAGTCGAGTGTTTATCTAAAGGATTTAATTTTTTGTAGCTTGTTGATAATAGCGACAAAAAAAAATCCCTAGACGTTAAATAATACACTTTAGTACCTGACAAACTGACACACTTATTGGTACTTACGAGAAGAGAAAATATTATTTGGGGTTCAACACTTTGCAGGGGGGATGGTCATCGTAAGCCATTGATTACATCAAATTTCAAGGCATAATGACCCTGTTTTCGTATAAAGCCATCTTCAATTGAATCGAGCTGGTAATAAACCGGGTAGGTAGGTTCAGTCAGCGTCACCGGTCGGTGACCCTTCTGGGGCTTCGATACTGATAATGCCCCCCGGGGCACGGACCTAGGGTATGCCTCTATCGAATGTACTGATCCAGCGTGTAGAGAGTGTGAGAGTGCAGCTGCGTGGTGTTCGGTCCGCAGGGCGCCGCTGCTGGTGCAGCTGGCGGAGCTGGAGGCGGGCGCGGCGGAGTGGCGCGAGGCGGCGCGCTGGATCAAGTACGAGGAGGACGTGGAGGAGGAGGCGGGGCGCTGGGGCAGGCCGCATGTCGCCTCGCTGGCGTACCGCGCGCTGCTCGAGCTGCGGCGCTGCCTGCAGGCGGGCGCGCTGCTGCTGGACGCGCCGGACGCGGACCTGCCGGCCGTCGCGGACCGCGTCTCCCGCGCTCTGCTGCTCGAGCGCAACTCCCCCGAGCTGCTGCTGCTGCCGCATCGCCGTCTGCCCGAGGACCGTCCCTTCCGCTTCTCGCTCACCTCGCAGCACCGCGCCTCGCACGCCAGCCTGCAGGTGATCCATCCGTACATACTGCCCTCCCTCCCTAACGCGACCACCTCCATCTCCGACTATCAACATTATAGGTACTGTTTGTGATACTCGAATAAATAAATAACCTTTTCATCCCATCTATTCGAAAAGAGGCGAAGGGTTCCTCAATAAGTGCGAGCAAAATTTACCCATTTTGCTTTCCGGCGCACTTTTTTTTTTTGGCGTTGCCACTTTCGGCATTTGCCATTTTAGTTTTTTCTAGCGGTGGTGCGGTAATTACTTAATAATTTATTTCTACACATTTTTTTATTTTTTAAAAATTAGGGAATCAAAATATTTATAAATTTACACGATACGGATATTAAAAGGATTAGGATAAGGATCACCGGAGTTTATTAATATAATATATTACAGGTTAATATTATTAGTGCTAATGAAAGAAGCCTGGCGCATTTAATAACAGTGACGAAATGACTTTTGAATTTGGAACACTATTTAATTAAAAAGTTTGAACGCTTCGATAAAGTCCTGGCTGGTAATAAAAAAAAACGCGCCTATCGACGCGGCATTGGCAAAAAAAACCCGCGGGAACTTCTTATTAGATTTTTTATTACTTTTTATCAAAATATTACAGACAATTTTAATTTGATTCACACAAATTGAATAAAAGAGCAATAAATAAGTTCTAGCAGTGAAAGTGGAATATTGACACCAGAAAGTGTAAAATTAAACGCAGAAACTGTCACAAACAATTTACTACAAACAAATCGAGACAAAAATTATTTGAAGCTGGCAGATTCTCATCTTTATACACTATTTTCGCCGGACTTGTGCGACGCTTTTAGCAGATTCAGGAGCAGATTTAACCACCCGAGTGGTGTCGTGGAAGGATATACAGAGAACTCAATCGAAAATAAGGCAAAAATTAGCGCATTGATGAAAGTATGAAATTACGACCTTCCTCAGTTGATCCATCGATTCAACCTCCGTCGCGGCGCCCATCCACTTCAACACAGCGTGAAATATCACCATTCACTCAACATCATCATCAACCAGACTCTGAACTTATTACGAATACCCAAGTGATAAATAAGTCAACGGCAGTTTCTGTTTCTCACAAAACAGTTACAATAAACTTCCAAAATTGCGAAAATCTAACTAATATTAATGTAAATTTGTAATTTGGTTATGTAAATAATATAAATATTCGTCACTACTAAAAGCATCTCTTATTTATTTTTCTCATAGAGGGTGTTGAAGGGTGTTGAGGCGAAGTGTACCACACGGTACCAACACTATTTAACCTCGAGCGACGTACTTTAAATCCCTCGCTACGCTTAGAATTCTACTCTAGAATCCTCCGCTTCGCTCTGGATTCAAACAATCGCTCTCGCCCTCAATACATTATTTTGGTCCCTTGTGACACAATCTACTAATGTGTTATTCCAGTCCATGAACTATACTGATTCCAGATTTCATCCAAATCGGTTCAGCCGTTCTGGAGTTCAACCGGTGATGACGAACATCCATACTTTTGCATTTTATGGCAACAGCTCATATTTTTTATTTTTTTATCAAATCGCATCTATTTTGTAAATATAGGTAGGTACATACATACGTAGGTTGGTGGGTACATACCTACTGAAGGTAGTCGTATTCTACAATCTGATGATATAGGTAAGTAGCTACTTCTGAGGCTTCATTTAGTTCCACTAGGATTGCTAATTACAGTTTTAACAAAAACTTAAGCATTGCCCCCTGGTTACCGCTGCGCCGAGTGCGCTGAGTGCGCTGTGCTGAGTGCCGAGTGCGCTGTGGGCTTCCAAGATTGATCATTATACTTACTTACCTATATGAAGGACAGTCATTTTGACATTTTTTATCATTGTGTATTTTGTCGGCTATCATTTTTGCCACAGAACAATAAATATAATAGGTACCTACCTACAAGTGAATGCGTCTGCGAGTTACAATAAGTTCCATCTTTAAACTCTAGAAAGATCATCAGTTAATGACGCTCACTGTATCTGCTTTACTTCTCTATCTTAATAGAGTACCTTCCTACGTATGTACCTACCTAGGTACCTACGTAGACTTACATATTTTTCAACTGTTCGCTGCAACTCACCAACCTGAACCATCGCTACCTTATTAGGTAGGTACCATACCTACCTACAAGAAGTCGTGTCTTCAAGAACTGAACTTCTACACATTTCCTAGCATCTACTCGTACATAGGCACCTACTCACCAGACAGGTAGTACTTGCTTATTCAATTTGAGTTGAGTGAAATCCTATCGATAGGTAGGTACTTACCTACCAGATAAAAAATTGAAGTAAGATTATGTAACGTAGGATTATGTACCTACCTGATTCATGAAGGAAGGTAAGATAATCTTAACCTGTGTCAGATAGCGAGTCACGTGGCCTTCGATAAACTATATTATATACCTACCTACCCACCTACCTACCTTACACATTATTTGTTATGTATCGGCATAGATATTATAATACTATAGGTACCTAGTGCGTATCGGTAACCTACTTATTTGTGAAAATATTCAAGGTTAATCCGATGTATGAGCGATACCACGACCGTTCCTCCTCCGCTTCCGCACTACTTACACACTGCCTACCTACCTACCTACCTACCTACCTACCTACCTACCTACCTACCTACCTACCTACCTACCTACCTACCTAACTCATATCGTAATCGTACCTACGTGTATCATAAAGGTATCTCCAAAACTATCTACAGATAACGCATACCTACTATACTTAGTACCTAGGTATGTCTTAACTAGTTATGTTTCAAAGAACCGGGACTTTGATACTTTCTGACCGAAGAACCGGAGTTCCCGGTACTTTTAATAGGTACCTAACTACCTAAGCCCAATAAGAAATCATAAATACCCAACAGACCTACCTTACATGATACCATGATACCCAACAGACCTACCTAACATGATACCATGATACCCCACAGACCTACCTTACATGATACCCAACAGACCTACCTAACATGATACCATGATACCCAACAGACCTACCTAACATGATACCATGATACCCAACAGACCTACCTAACATGATACTATGATAGTCCTGACTGAGCGCGTCTCTGTGTCCCGGGTTTCAGGAACTACGAGACCGTGCTACTTCAACAACACCCAGACAAATATCTCCGATATAATAGAATATACCATAGAATCGATCAAATATATAATAAACCCGGAACAGATACCTGCAGAACATACAAACATTTGTTCCAGAGCGGAAATCGAACCCGCACATTATACATGTCAACGGACTATAGGTCTACTTGCGTACTTGCCAGCCGCAACGAACTGCGACTAGAAAATCTAGAAGATATATTATTTTAAGTTTTATTTGTTTGATTTTTTTGTAATATCTACTTAAGTATCCAAAAAAACAATAGAAACATATTGTAACTAGGTAGGTATTGATTGTGTGATAGTGATACTATCAGTCATTATTTAATAATGATTATACCTAGCTTCAGAAACAATAACTAGACATCTATCGTCGCCACAGAGCGCTAGCGAACCTCTGGATTTCATGCTAATACAATACAATACAATACAATACAATACAATACAATACAATACAATACAATACAAGTAGTAGTATCTGCAGGGTGTAGGATGGCTCCGGTGACGTGACAGAGCCCGCTTACAAACATTTTTGACTTTTTTAATATTTAAACATGATCGTAACGAGAACTTGAGTTCCAGTAAGTAGGACACGTTCATATTGCGGGCGATTTGGCGCATTCCACCAACCTACCTACTTACATTAACTTGAACTTGGTAACTTACCATCAGTAGCCAGAACGATACCTAGGTACCTGGAAAAAAATGTGAAGCCAACTTACCTAGGTAGGTAAGTAGGTAATGCGCACACGCGGTATATACTATACTCGTATACTATACAGACGCGATTCATGCCTCGATACATTTGAGTAAACAACAAAGTTGGTCGTCCACTCCTGTTGATGGCTCTCCTCGCGCTTGCCCAACTTCCCAAGTTGGCCGAGTCGAACCTTGCTACCTACTACCTACTACTTGCCAAACATGGAGGAGGAACGCTCTTCGGACGTTGCGCGTTGGCCTGACTTCCAGCCAGCGGCTGTTGGGTTTCGTTTCTCTAATAATAATGTACCTAATCTGTGTTTGGGATATGCGATGCGATGCGATGCGATGCGATGCGATGGTCGTCACTGGTGTTATGATGTGCGCAGTCGCAGTGGGCGGCGCGGGCGCGTGTGCGGGCGGGGGGCGGCTCGCTGCAGGAGGGGGGGGAGCTGCCCGCGTCCGCCGCGTCCCCCGCGTCCCCCGCGTCCCCCGCGCCGCGGCGCCACAGCGCGCTGCCGCGGGTCAGCCTGCAGGCGCTGCGGGTAGGTGCTCGGCCGCACGATGCACGCCCCGCATCCGCTGACCGACACCGTGCCAGGCGTGCCGCATGCCGCATGCCGCATGCTGCATACCATGCTATCATCACCGAACCGATCTCGGCATGCTCTTTGAATTAATTAATAGAAATAGCACAAGAAAATTACAAAAATAACAAGACTTTTACAGAGTACAATGGGCGGTCTTATCGCTCAGAAGCTCTTTTGTAATTTTTTTGATAAAACGAACATTAACCTGCATGACCATCGGCTCCGCCGCCATCAGTCAACCATCTTCAACTGAGCGCGGTGATGTCCAGGCAGGTTACGGAGTTTTTTCCAGCTACCACTTGCGATGCTATCGGATCGGTTGGTTTTCATGATGTCAGTGAGCAGGTACCTACTTACTAGGGGTTACGATACCGGTAACTCTGTACCATTCATCGAAACCGGGATTTTCACTAACCAGATTTACTCATACAAAAATTTAAGCACGATATCCCGGTATTTTCAAGATCCTTTCGGATCCTGCCGGTTTACGATCCCTAGTAGACCTATCCGCTCGTCGGTTTGTACCAAATTAGTAATTAATTATTAACCATGCGTAACAAGTTAAAGCCGGAGCGTGCGCGTGTGTTCATGGGAAAGAGAAGAGAGGTTGACGAGGCGTGCTTCACCGCAGAGTCTCGGAGAGGGGCGGAGGAGGCGCAGCTCCGAGGCGCGCAAGAAGTCATCCGTCGCGGGGCTGGAGGGCCGCGAGCTGGAGCGGCTCGCGGAGGTGGAGGAGGACAAGGGGGGCGGGTGCGGGGGGCTGGCGCGCCGCGCGGGACCGGGCGCGGAGGCGGCTGCGGTGCTGGTGGGCGAGTTGGAGGGGTGGGAACGGTCGGGCGCGGGGAGCGAGGGGAGCGGGGGTCTCGGGGCGTCGGCCTTCGTGCGGCTCGCGGGGCGCGGAGCGTACGCGCCGGGACTCACGGGCTCTGCGCTGCCGCTGCGCTTCCTGTTCGTGCTGGTGGGCGGAGCGGGGGACGAGGTCGGGGGCACGGCGCAGCTGGAGCGGCGCGAGGTGGGGCGCGCGTTGGGGGCGCTGCTGTCGCAGCCCGCGTTCCGCGCCGCCGCATCGCGCGCCTCGAGCCGGCGCGAGCTGGTCGCGGCGCTCGACGCGTACCTCGAGGACTCCATCGTGCTGCCGCCCGGTGACTGGCAGCGCGCCGACCTGCTGCCGCTGCCCGATCTGCGCGCCCGCAGCGACCTCATCCGCCGCCGCAGGTCGGAGGCGGCCCCCGCGCCCGCCGCGCCCGCCGCGCCCGCCGCGCCCGCCGCGCCGCCTCCGCTCGACGAGAAGCAGGCGCTGCTGCTCGCGGAGAGCGCCGCGTCCGCGCCCGCGCCGGACGAGCCGCTGGCGCGCACCGGGCGCCTCTTCGGCGGTGAGCAGACGGAGCGCGGGGAGGGGGAGGGGGAGGGTCCGGAGCGGGAGGAGACGTGACGCGGTGTTACGGTTGCAGGCGTGGTGCGCGACATGCGGAGGCGCTACCCGCACTACCGGTCGGACTTCACGGACGCGCTGAACGGGCAGTGCGCAGCGGCCGCCATCTTCATGTTCTTCGCGGCGCTCTCCTCCGCTATCACGTTCGGCGGCCTGCTCGCCGAGAAGACGCACGGACAGATCGGCATCTCGGAGACCCTGGTGAGTCACGTCCCCCTCGCCCTCCCTTCGGATCTCTACTGCGACCGGCAGCGCGTACACCTTAGATCCCGTTTTAGTCAGGATGATGTCCAGGTACTTACCGAGTACTCGAACCTATGTGGAAAATTCCTGTAAAAAAGGTTCACTCGAGTGAAATCCCCATTCGTGAGAAGCTCGTCGGTAAGCAGGGCCATTTCTGATAAAGACACTTTTCCTGAGAGTCCCATTAACGTAGCGCATCTCGAATGTAGTCTAGTGCGGGCACTGGCAGAGTGCGAGTAACGATGAGGGTCTCAGGGCTGGTGGTGCGCAGGTGTTCACGTGCGTGGGTGGCGTGGTGTTCGCGCTGGGCGCGGGGCAGCCCATGATGATAACGGGCGCCACGGGGCCGCTTCTGCTGCTGGACGAGTCGCTGGCTAACGTCTGCCGCGCCTACGGGTTCGACTTCCTGACGGCACGCATGTACGCTGGCCTCTGGATGGTCGTCATCGCGCTCGCCGTCGCCGCTCTGGAGGGCAGCGTTGCCGTCAAGAAGATAACTCGGTACGTTGCGCGGCGCTACCATCCTCCTTCGCTCCCCGCCTAATCCCTCGCTCTTCCACTCGGCTCGTAGCTTATGCGCGCTCGCTTTTGCTTGCAGATTCACGGAGGACATATTCGCGTTCCTGATCTCGCTCATCTTCATCTCGGAGCCCATCACGGCGACGCTGGGCGTCTACCGCGCACACCCGCTCGGAGCCGACTACTGCGCCAACGAGACCGACTCCTTCAACAACGGGACCGACACCTTCATTAACGGGACCGACTCCTTCGAGACGGGTGAGTCTCCGAGAAGGAATCTCCGCCGGTGCCACCTCGGTTCCCTGTAACTCCTCGCATGGTTGGTCGCAGGCGTAGCGGACCCGGGGCCGCGCCCGAACACGGCGCTTTGGTGCACGATGCTGACGCTCGCCACCTTCACCGTCGCTTACTACCTGCGCATCTTCCGCAACGGCAAGTTCCTGGGACGCAGCGTGAGTATGAGACGAGCGCCTGCTCGTGTCCTGGTGCGAAGCGCCGATAGCGTGTCCGGGCTCATGCATGCTCACGATATGCCGACCGGTCGGTTGCAGGCGCGGCGCGCGCTCGGAGACTTCGGCGTGCCGATCGCGATCGTGTCGATGGTGGGCGTGGCGGCGCTGGTGCCGGTGTGGACGGAGACGTTGCAGGTGCCTGAGGGTCTGCGTCCCACGGCCCCGCGGCCCTGGCTCGTGCCGCTCGGCGCGGGGCTCTCCACGGTGCCGGCCGCCGGCGTCGCCGCCATGCTGCTGCCCGCCCTCATGGTCTACATCATCGTGTTCATGGAGACGCATATCGCGGAGTGAGTGGTCTCCTCTCCGGCGCGGAGCGGCCGCTGACGGCCGACTGACGGGCGATTCTCTTGCAGGTTGATCGTGGACAAGCCGGAGCGGCGGCTGCGCAAAGGCAGCGGCTTGCACCTGGACATCGTTCTGGTGTCGTTGGTGAACGCGCTGAGCGGGCTGTTCGGGGCGCCGTGGCAGTGCGTGGCGACCGTGCGATCCGTGAGCCACGTGGCCGCGCTCACCGTCATGTCGGGCTCGCAGGCGCAGGCGCCCGGGGACAAGCCGCACATCGTCGAGGTGAAGGGTGAGTGCCGTCGCGCCGCGAGACCCGCTCTCGGTGCAGGCGGGTGGGATTGTCGGATCTCGCGCGTCGGTTGCAGAGCAGCGGCTGACGGGGCTGCTGGTGGCGCTGCTGGTGGGCGCCTCGGTGCTGGCGGCGCGCTGGCTGCGGCTGGTGCCGATGGCGGTGCTGTTCGGAGTGTTCCTGTACATGGGAGTGTCGGCGCTGGCCGGCATCCAGCTGTGGGACCGCCTCGTGCTGCTGCTGAAGCCGGTGAAGCACCATCCGCCCGTGCCGTACGTGAGCCGGGTGAGTGATGCGTTGCTGCGGTGGTGCGGTGGTGAGGTTAAGCGATGTCGTGATGTCGTGTGTTCGTTGCAGGTGCCGACGCGACGCATGCACCTGTACACGCTGGTGCAGGCGGCGGGGCTGGTGCTGCTGTACGCGGTGAAGTCGTCGCGGTTCTCGCTGGCGCTGCCCTTCTTCCTGGTGCTGATGGTGCCGCTGCGCATGTCGCTCGGCCGCTGCTTCACTCCGCTGCAGCTGCGCGCGGTACGTGCCCGTCCAGCCGGATCGGGGATCGAACCGATCGTCCATTGAGGACTCTCCTTCTCTGATTCACAGCTGGATGGGGCCCAGAGAGAGATAGATGAAGATGACGAGCCCGACTTCTACAAGGAGGCGCCGCTGCCCGGCTAGAGCGAGGCTAGAGCGATGATAGAGCGAGGCTAGAGCGCGACTGGAGCGAGGCGCCGCCGCCGGGAGCGGAGCTGCTGATGCCGATGCTGACCGATCGTGCGCCTCTCCAGCTCAGTTTCGAACGAAACTATCCTCCGAGTGGGAAATGTACTCGCACCGTTCCTTTAGTCCTTTATTAAAAATGTACAAAGTTACTTTAGTCCGTTATTTAATGATCCTTCGTTATAAAGTCGCGTTGATAATGATCAATGTCTGGCTGATCACCTACCTACAGGACCTACCTACAGGACCTACCTACAGGACCTACCTACAGGACCTACCTACAGGATCTACCTACAGGACCTACCTACAGGACCTACCTACAGGACCTACCTACAGGACCTACCTACAGGACCTACCTACAGGACCTACCTGCTCGTAGGTTTCAGGAGTTATTGCTGGTAGTAGTATCCACATCACATATAAACATTCTACTACCTAATATTACAAACGCGAAAGTTTGTGAGGATGGATGTTTGTTACTCTTTCACGCAAAAACTACTGAACGGATTTCGATGAAACTTTACAGCGATACTCGTATGTATAGCTTAAACATCGGAACAACAACTTGTATTATAATATCAGTGATATAGGCTACATTTTATCCGGGTACCACGCGGGCGAAGCCGTGGGCAGAGGCTAGTATTATTATATTCTGCTATTCCGTAAGACCACGACGAGCAAACTCAAATGAAAATTGTACTGATCCGTAATATCGGCCGCGAAACAGAGTAAGCTGGCAGCAGAGTGAGTGGGTAACAGGTTATAATACAGGATACTCACTAAGCCAGTCGTCTCTAAAAAATAATGTAAGTAGGTATATCTATTGTATTAATAAAAAACTCAGCTGACTGGTTTTTTGTGTTTGTGTGAATCTTTTTCCAATATTTTTTGTACATACCTAGTTAAATTCGAATATACCTACATAAGTATATGGCATAATAGGTTTTTTCTTTCTTTGCATGTTGTGTCTACTTCTAGAAGTATGTACCTACACCGTGTAATGTTATAGGTAGGTGATTGATATTTTTATTAATTTTCTTGGTTTGTGGAACACACAGTCAAGTGACAAAATCAATTTATTTTTTTATGGAATATAATGGATGATAAAAATATTGAAATTAAAGTATGGTTTTTAATTTCAATATTATTATAATAATAATATTGTAACAATAATCACCAATAGAATAAACGAGCCCAGTTTGTTTGTAACCAATTTATTTTTGTTGATATTTGTGTCGCGAGGAGTCGTCTGTGTGAATGCGAGCTGCGGCCGATCACACTGACTCATGGCTATCGAGATGGCAATCAATTTTGACACTAGTTCCTTATTCTAATGGCCCATCCATCCAAAAAACGGAACGTCCAATATGAAACCAATTTTGTTAATTCGCATCGTCCATCTATGGCTCATCCAGCTTACAAATTAGCGTGATACGATTCATCCCATCCGATGATACCAGCCATGGGAAATGAGTGTGATCTCCCCGCTGCTGATGTGTCCGGTCCACGTGGCGCGGCGCATGCGCATGTGCCACTGTGCCAGACAAATCTACTCGTCAGAAATCTACAGTCTACTCGTAGTTACTAATCATCTCATAAGTGCTTTGCTTTAACAACACCGAGACTCGGTCGTTACTTTTACAAAAAACTAACGACCGAGTCTCAGTGCCATTATATTGTCATCAGTCATCAGTTGATCAGATCACACGCTCTGCCAACACGCACCGGAGCTGCGGAGGTGACACTCTGGCGTCTGCGTTGCCTACCTACCTACCTACCTACCTACCACCTACATTTGAGGCACCAAATATCTAGCTGATATTTAATTTAGTTGGAAAATAATATAGAAAATGTATATTTATGACACCAAGTACGCGTCTGATTCACGCAGCGAGGCTTACGTACAAGCTTCTGTGATTACCCAAATATTTAAGATTAGGTACTCAAGTTCATTAACTATGAGAGCATCAAACATCGCTCTAACGACAAGATAAGTGGCATCGAAAGACAAACTTAACTTTGTAGTTGAAAAAATGATCTCCCTTACATTGATATACATCCCGATAACTGCAAATATATCACAGAATCATATTGTGTTTGTGATTAAACTAGAAATTAACGGACTTTTCCTTTAACTTGTGCTGTGATACCTTGCTTCTTGTCTAATTTCATGATTCTAGGTGAACGGGAAGTGCCGGGGATTTCGATTTATTTGCGAGTGTCAAATATTTATTTTTTTATTGCTTGGCTTAGAAACTTGTTTTTTTTGTGCTCCAAGGGACCGTAGACTTATTCATTTACTCTTTATTGCGCATTTTATAAAAAGTGAACAAAAGGCGGACTTAATGCTAAAGCATTTTCCTCCAGAAGACCCATATTAAGACTTACATATTTGATACTAGCTGTACCCGCGACTTCGTTCGCTATTGCGATCGCTCGATGAGATGATGATGTTTTTTAAAGTTTTACGGGAAAAGTAGCAATCCTTCCGAAATAAAACTTTTATGGGACCACCTCGTGATCATTCTCTATACAACAACAAAATAATCATCAAAATAGGTTTACAATTGGCGAACATTGTAGTATATCAAACACACACGATACAAAAAATCCATCATTTGAATTGAGAACCTCCTCCTTTTTTGAAGTCGGTATTTTGTAATTTTTATGTATAAAAAACGTTCACGATTTACGTTTGGGGTGGCATTACTTACTTTGACAATAGGGCTACCTACTCAGCGTGCGCTATCCCGGTCCCCTTCCCGATCCCGATTCCCTCATTTTAACTTTCATCCTATAAAAGTATCCTAAGTCCTACCCCGTAGTATGAACTCAAATCATGCCAAGTTTCATTTGAATTCATTCAGTAGTTTCGGCGCTATGCGCGGTCCAGATTCACACAGACAGACAGACAGACAAAACTGAATAAAAATACATTTTTGGCTTCAGTATCGATTATAGTGTGGCATCCAAATTTATCGATTGTAGAGTGTCATCCAGAATTGACCTGTTACATTCTTATTATAGTATAAACATATATTAATTTCAACTTGATTCCTCTTGACCCGAATTTCCTCTTGAACTTGAGCCCGCGCTCTGCGGCGGCGGCGGCGGAGGCTGCAGGCATCACCCTGCTGAATGCATCGTGCCGTGAGCGTTGCACCGCAGCACCGTGCGTGTCGGTCATCCCCGAGCCCGCGCTCTGCGGCGGCGGCGGCGGAGGCTGCAGGCATCACCCTGCTGAATGCATCGTGCCGTGAGCGTTGCACCGCAGCACCGTGCGTGTCGGTCATCCCCGAGCCCGCGCTCTGCGGCGGCGGCGGCGGAGGCTGCAGGCATCACCCTGCTGAATGCATCGTGCCGTGAGCGTTGCACCGCAGCACCGTGCGTGTCGGTCATCCCCGAGCCCGCGCTCTGCGGCGGCGGCGGCGGAGGCTGCAGGCATCACCCTGCTGAATGCATCGTGCCGTGAGCGTTGCACCGCAGCACCGTGCGTGTCGGTCATCCCCGAGCCCGCGCTCTGCGGCGGCGGCGGCGGAGGCTGCAGGCATCACCCTGCTGAATGCATCGTGCCGTGAGCGTTGCACCGCAGCACCGTGCGTGTCGGTCATCCCCGAGCCCGCGCTCTGCGGCGGCGGCGGCGGAGGCTGCAGGCATCACCCTGCTGAATGCATCGTGCCGTGAGCGTTGCACCGCAGCACCGTGCGTGTCGGTCATCCCCGAGCCCGCGCTCTGCGGCGGCGGCGGCGGAGGCTGCAGGCATCACCCTGCTGAATGCATCGTGCCGTGAGCGTTGCACCGCAGCACCGTGCGTGTCGGTCATCCCCGAGCCCGCGCTCTGCGGCGGCGGCGGCGGAGGCTGCAGGCATCACCCTGCTGAATGCATCGTGCCGTGAGCGTTGCACCGCAGCACCGTGCGTGTCGGTCATCCCCGAGCCCGCGCTCTGCGGCGGCGGCGGCGGAGGCTGCAGGCATCACCCTGCTGAATGCATCGTGCCGTGAGCGTTGCACCGCAGCACCGTGCGTGTCGGTCATCCCCGAGCCCGCGCTCTGCGGCGGCGGCGGCGGAGGCTGCAGGCATCACCCTGCTGAATGCATCGTGCCGTGAGCGTTGCACCGCAGCACCGTGCGTGTCGGTCATCCCCGAGCCCGCGCTCTGCGGCGGCGGCGGCGGAGGCTGCAGGCATCACCCTGCTGAATGCATCGTGCCGTGAGCGTTGCACCGCAGCACCGTGCGTGTCGGTCATCCCCGAGCCCGCGCTCTGCGGCGGCGGCGGCGGAGGCTGCAGGCATCACCCTGCTGAATGCATCGTGCCGTGAGCGTTGCACCGCAGCACCGTGCGTGTCGGTCATCCCCGAGCCCGCGCTCTGCGGCGGCGGCGGCGGAGGCTGCAGGCATCACCCTGCTGAATGCATCGTGCCGTGAGCGTTGCACCGCAGCACCGTGCGTGTCGGTCATCCCCGAGCCCGCGCTCTGCGGCGGCGGCGGCGGAGGCTGCAGGCATCACCCTGCTGAATGCATCGTGCCGTGAGCGTTGCACCGCAGCACCGTGCGTGTCGGTCATCCCCGAGCCCGCGCTCTGCGGCGGCGGCGGCGGAGGCTGCAGGCATCACCCTGCTGAATGCATCGTGCCGTGAGCGTTGCACCGCAGCACCGTGCGTGTCGGTCATCCCCGAGCCCGCGCTCTGCGGCGGCGGCGGCGGAGGCTGCAGGCATCACCCTGCTGAATGCATCGTGCCGTGAGCGTTGCACCGCAGCACCGTGCGTGTCGGTCATCCCCGAGCCCGCGCTCTGCGGCGGCGGCGGCGGAGGCTGCAGGCATCACCCTGCTGAATGCATCGTGCCGTGAGCGTTGCACCGCAGCACCGTGCGTGTCGGTCATCCCCGAGCCCGCGCTCTGCGGCGGCGGCGGCGGAGGCTGCAGGCATCACCCTGCTGAATGCATCGTGCCGTGAGCGTTGCACCGCAGCACCGTGCGTGTCGGTCATCCCCGAGCCCGCGCTCTGCGGCGGCGGCGGCGGAGGCTGCAGGCATCACCCTGCTGAATGCATCGTGCCGTGAGCGTTGCACCGCAGCACCGTGCGTGTCGGTCATCCCCGAGCCCGCGCTCTGCGGCGGCGGCGGCGGAGGCTGCAGGCATCACCCTGCTGAATGCATCGTGCCGTGAGCGTTGCACCGCAGCACCGTGCGTGTCGGTCATCCCCGAGCCCGCGCTCTGCGGCGGCGGCGGCGGAGGCTGCAGGCATCACCCTGCTGAATGCATCGTGCCGTGAGCGTTGCACCGCAGCACCGTGCGTGTCGGTCATCCCCGAGCCCGCGCTCTGCGGCGGCGGCGGCGGAGGCTGCAGGCATCACCCTGCTGAATGCATCGTGCCGTGAGCGTTGCACCGCAGCACCGTGCGTGTCGGTCATCCCCGAGCCCGCGCTCTGCGGCGGCGGCGGCGGAGGCTGCAGGCATCACCCTGCTGAATGCATCGTGCCGTGAGCGTTGCACCGCAGCACCGTGCGTGTCGGTCATCCCCGAGCCCGCGCTCTGCGGCGGCGGCGGCGGAGGCTGCAGGCATCACCCTGCTGAATGCATCGTGCCGTGAGCGTTGCACCGCAGCACCGTGCGTGTCGGTCATCCCCGAGCCCGCGCTCTGCGGCGGCGGCGGCGGAGGCTGCAGGCATCACCCTGCTGAATGCATCGTGCCGTGAGCGTTGCACCGCAGCACCGTGCGTGTCGGTCATCCCCGAGCCCGCGCTCTGAACTACGCTCTCTCTATCTATGTCCTCATGGTGATGCTTCTTCAGCTCAGATTATCTAATGACCGAGATGTTGAATACGCAAATACTCATCAGATATTTATATATCATACATAATTATATTTAAATCGGCATAGATTTAAATGAGTCCTCGACACTCCACTGATGGTGCTGCTGGCTGGCCGGTAGCCAGCGTTAGTAGGTACCTACCGTTTCAAGTTCATTGTTCAGTGTCATTGTCACTAAATACCTACCTACCTACTACACAACACACTACTACACTACAATACACGTGCCAACAAGCCCCGCGCCCGCCCCCGCGCCCCCGCCCCCCACCGCGCCGCCGATCAGCTGCTCGTCTCTCAACTATTTATGCTTCTTGGCGCGTTTCGGACACATTTTTGATAGATTCAGTTCGAGTCCCGCGCGCTCGCGGACACTCGGCGCGGCCTCGCCCCCCGGCTCGCTCCGCCTGATGCGATGCGATGCGATGCGATGTCGACACATTCGCAAGATTCTTCAATCTCCTCATCCCCGTCACCTATTTCTCCATAGTCTTCCCCGTCTAATACATATTGGCTCGTACCTTATATCAAGCTAGATCCTATTATCCATATTATGGAGAGAACTGGAGGAATATCTAGCTCGGTATAATGTACAAGTAAATATGTATTAAGTATGTTTTCGGAACGTTTCGTTAAGGACACTGCGGATGAACGTGTGATTAAAATTGCTAAAAGAATGACGTGATATCGCTGCTGACAAAAATATATAATATATTTTTAAGGCGACATGAAACGTTCTGAAAAGATTTGCGTCTTTTGAGCAAATTGATTGTTGGCTCGTCCTCTGAGCTGAATCGATAATTTTCGTAGCATTGCACTCTGCCTTCGACAAGTTCGACCTTGCCATTTGGATTGATAACTTTCTTGATAAATATTCTTTCAAAAATTTGGATCCTCTAAATTCTTTTATTCCAAAAACTATCGTGAACTTGACTATTCATATTGTAAAAATGGGAATCTTCACGTACTGCAGTATCGGTGAAGGCACCGATAGTGCAGTACGTTCGACTCATTCCGAGAGTCTTCATCAGGGTGAATGGTTGCGAATTTCTCCTTCCGCGTCGCGCCGTGCTCTACCTCGCGTGCCTCTCAATTCTAATGAAAGAATTTTCGAGTCCTTTGACATCACACAAGTCTCAATCGTTTCTTTATCTTTTACAAATTTTGAGTAATTTCCATCAGTAACTCTTCTTTTGTAGTTATTGTGGAAATAACAGCTCAGCTCCTTTTCAACGCACCCATAAACCTTATCTGCAGGCAGGAATAAATGCCCGCGAACGAGGTACGTAATGACGATTAGTTTTTATGTTATTAGGGCTTGATAAGACAAGCCAGTTCAAAAGGTATTAGGGGCGTTGCTCTAGACTTTCTCACTTCCTATATAAGTGACAGAGTACAAAGAGTTGACGTTAATGGCAAACGTTCTCCGAGGTCTCTATCGTCGAGGTTACTATCGGTGTACCGCAGGGATCAATTCTTGGACCATTTTTGTTCTTAGTATACATTAATGATCTACCCCACCTTGTAAGGGAGGACCATGAGTTTGTATTATTTGCAGATGACACGTCACTTATATTTAAATTAAAGAGACGACAAACCGATTTTGACAATGTAAACAATGCAATCTCTAAGGTTGTAAAATGGTTCAACGTTAACAATCTCCTACTTAATGAAAAGAAAACAAAGTGTATTAGATTTATACTAAGCAATGTTACACAAGTTAAAGCAAATATCAAAATCAAAGATGAACAGTTGGCTCTTGTGGACACCACCGTATTCTACACAGCTAGACAAGTTTACTTCAGCTACTTCCACAGCATTATGTCATACGGTATACTGCTGTGGGGGAGTGCTGCTGATATCAATACCGTTTTTGTGCTGCAGAAGAGGGCTGTTCGTGCAATTTATAATATGAATTACTTCGCCAAAAGTTTAAAGAAATAAATATAATGACATTCCCTTGTCAATACGTCTATGAAAATCTGATGTATGTTCACATATATATTAATTTGTTTAAGAAAAAAGCGATTATCACAATGTTAATACTAGAAATAAAGATTATATTCGTCGCTTCATTTTTCAGATATAATAAAATCAACAAGCACACGCTTTCTCGTACCAAAGTTTTACAAGTGTATTTTTTTTTCAAAATGCCAAAACGTAGTGCTGAAGAAAAAATTTAATATTACAGTGCAAAAATCCAAAAGGGAAACACCGATAAACGGTGTCGTCGCGTAATTGTGTATTCGTCTTCGTGAGTTAATTTTTCAAATCTAAGTGAAGTCAAGTGTTTTTTATGGTTTTAAATCATGCGTTCAGGGTCTGTAAGCTTCCTTGGAGGATAACTGCGGGTTATCACGATGGGTTAGCATGATGCTAAGAAAAAATTACCTGGAGGTTTGACTGCGGGTCAACACGAAGGTTTTAAAGGAAATAACTTCGCTATTTTCTAAAAATGAAAGGTCTTCTAAAAAACAATATTTTAAATTTTTTTTTTTACAACTACCCTCAAAATAAATGATGTCCGCCCAGATAACGCAGCGCTACGCATAGAACAGCAAGATGTCGATGACGTGCCGCAATATGTACCACCGCCACTCGCATCTGACGAGGTCTCACCGCTTGCCTTAGAAGTGAATGCTGAGACAGAGCCTGATCTCGATCCTGAGTTACTAGAGGCTTTAGATGATGCGTCTGACGACATGCCTGTTTATGGTCCGGGAATACACAACAAGCTGGCTCAACGTTTGCTTCCAATCCTTCCAATCAAAGAAAAGCTTTTGAAAGAATATACTATCCCTGATAATTGTAAGTTGCTGAAAGCTCCGACGTTGATACGGAAATATCCGCAGCCGTCCTTGATATTGTGAGGAATAGAGACAAGAAGATCCAGAACAAGCAAGATCAACTGGGCTTAGGCATTTCGGTCATCAACAAAGCGATGACCCTGCTACTCACTGGTGAAGACAAGGTACAAGCCATAAAAAAATTATCGGATGGCTGTCGATTACTTACTGACCTTCACTTTATTGAAACGCAAGTCAGAACCAAATTAATTCGTTCCTCACCTTAATACAGGATCAAGACAGAGACGAGACTCTCTTCGGAAATAAATTGCCGGAGAAAATCAAGGCCTCAAAGGCAATTGAAAAGCAAGGACTACAAATTAAAAAAACATGTAACGTCTGCGCGCTCTTCGACGGCACCAGCTACAACAAGCGTGCCCCTACGAGACAGTAACACAGAAACACGCTGGTAGATTGCATCATTACTACAACTGCTGTTTACCTTACTATTCGGATTTTCATCTCAAACTTAAAAAAACACTGTCATAATCTATGGTCGGAACACTTTGACGAGAGATCACTAACGAAAGGGATTTGGTATAAAACAGTTCAACCTACACTTCTTCGCTTCCCGTGGTTTGACGAGTGGTGGTATGAACAGAAAAGATATAATACTTGCTTTAGACTTCGAGCTGGTCAGATACCTTTAAATAAATTCGGTTACCTAATGAAAAAAATAACTTCACCCTAATTGTGAGAAATGTGGTAAAATTGAGGACGTTTTTCATATTCTCATGGAATGTGTCCGGTACGTGAGTCTTCGTCAGCAGTTATTCGATGAGGATCCTACATTCTGGCAGGTAGGAGGCTGTAATACTTTCCTAGCTCATCCTCGATCAGATGAAGCTGGGAAATTATACAGGCTTTATTACCAAGCCATCAAAGACCGTGATCAGGTGTAAATTGGCTTCTTATTTTGATGACTTACCTAGTGTTTATCTGGTTGATTAAGAAGAAGAAGAAGAAGAAGAAGAAGAAGAAGAAGAAGAAGAAGAAGAGAAGAAGAAGAAGAAAAGAAGAAGAAGAAGAAGAAGAAGAAGAAGAAGAAGAAGAAGAAGAAGAAGAAGAAGAAGAAGAAGAAGAGAAGAAGAAGACGAAGAAGAAGAAGAAGAGAAGAAGAAGAAGAAGAAGAACAAGAAGAAAGAAGAAGAAGAAGAAGAAGAAGAAGAAGAAGAAGAAGAAGAAGAAGAAGAAGAAGAAGAAGAAGAAGAAGAAGAAGAGAAGAAGAAGAAGAAGAAGAAGAAGAAGAAGAAAGAAGAAGAAGAAGAAGAAGAAGAAGAAGAAGAAGAAGAAGAAGAAGAAGAAGAAGAAGAAGAAGAAGAAGAAGAGAGAAGAAGAAGAAGAAGAAGAAGAAGAAGAAGAAGAAGAAGAAGAAGAAGAAGAAGAAGAAGAAGAAGAAGAAGAAGAAGAAGAAGAAGAAGAAGAAGAAGAAGAAGAAGAAGAAGAAGAAGAAGAAGAAGAAGAAGAAGAAGGAAGAAGAAGAGAGAAGAAGAAGAAGAAGAAGAAGAAGAAGAAGAAGAAGAAGAAGAAGAAGAAGAAGAAGAAGAAGAAGAAGAAGAAGAAGAAGAAGAAGAAGAAGAAGAAGAAGAAGAAGAAGAAGAAGAAGAAGAAGAAGAAGAAGAAGAAGAAGAAGAAGAAGAAGAAGAAGAAGAAGAAGAAGAAGAAGAAGAGAGAAGAAGAAGAAGAAGAAGAAAGAAGAAGAAGAAGAAGAAGAGAAGAAGAAGAAGAAGAAGAAGAAGAAGAAGAAGAAGAAGAAGAAGAAGAAGAAGAAGAAGAAGAAGAAGAAGAAGAGGTTAGGTTAGGTTAGGTTAGGTTAGGTTAGGTTAGGTTAGGTTAGGTTAGGTTAGGTTAGGTTAGGTTAGGTTAGGTTAGTTAGGTTAGGTTTCC